>CM031238.1:378569940-381206190 GCA_018340775.1 Taxus wallichiana var. yunnanensis | reverse complement strand
ATTTGTTATACGACAAATTATGCCACCAATTGGATGTTAAATAAAAGATAGTCAAAGTCTCTATATTTCTCTTATGACAATGATGTTGATGTACATATTTGGAGGTCACTTATTACCACATAATAAATACAATAGAGCCCAATTGTAACTATTATCATGACTCATACTTTGCTTTGTTTTTCGTGAGAATAAAGGGGGAGTTAGCCATCCAATGGAATGATAGATAAATGAGATTTGTAATTAAATATCAATGTTGCTTTTAGTAAAATATATAGTCTAAATATTAAATTTAATATGTGGCAACATTTGATTGGAAAAACGGAAAGAATTAATAGGTAAGGTGAAGGCAATATACCTTTGGGCGGGATACAAACCTGTCATCAACTCTACATACTATAGTATAGCTTTCATTATATTTTGTTATGAGCATATCATCATGATATAAAATTGCCTTGTATGTTTTTTTAAAAAAAAAAATGCATCTTCAAGTTCAAAATGAGATTTGTAATTAATTATCAATATTGTTTTTCTTTTAGTAAAAATATAGTCTAAATATTAAATTTAATATGTGGCAACATCCGATTGTAAAATGGAAATAATTAATAGGTAAGGTGAAGGCAATATACCTTTGGGCGGGACAAAAACCATAGATAAATGAGATTTGTAATTAAATATCAATAATGCTTTTAGTAAAAATATAGTCTAAATATTAAATTTAATATGTGGCAACATCTCGATTGGAAAAATGGAAATAATTAATAGGTAAGGTGAAGGCAATATACCTTTGGGCAAGATAAAAGCTGTCATCAACTCTACATATTATAGTGTACCTTTCATTATATCTTGTTATGAGCATATCATCATGATATACAATTGTCTTGTATGTTGTTTTCAATAAAATTTGCATCCTCAAATTCAAAATAATTGAAGTTAATGCTCAAGATATGTTCCATAAGTTTTTCAAACCAAGCTCTTAGGGCTTGTTTCAAATCATACAACAATTTTATCGATTTCCACATTGTTTGTTCTTGACCTTCAACTACAAAACCCTCTAGATGAGTCATGCAAACAATTATTTGAGATCATCATTGTTTAAGAAAGAAACTTTTACATCTTTTTGATAGACTTTCTATTTAGTTTGCATTGCTAAAGAAAACAAAACTGAAATGGTGGTCTATTTTTTTGTTTATGAAAAGTTCTCCTTGTAGTCTATCCCTTCTTGTTTAACATACCTCTTTGTGATAATTCTTGTTTTGTGTTTGTCAAGTGAGCCATCTGCTTTGTATTTGTTTCAAAAGACCCACTTGCAACCAATGGGTTTACAATTGAGTGGAGGATCAATTAATTCCGAACTTCCATTCTTGACCAAGGCATTATATTCAATTTTCGTTGCTTTTCTCCACGGATTGATTTTTTCATCTTATTTGAAAGAATTTGGTTTTGAATCAAAACCTATACTTATTTTTTCTGTTAGATGACCTTTGAAGGTAAACATTTCTAGCTTATCTTGAATACCTTATAAGAAAATGTCTACTTGTTGTCTTGGTTTGACATCCGAAAAATGTGTGTGCAACCCATCTTGGCATCTTTTATGTGTTTCTTGTGGAACAATTGGGGCCTTGTTTTCTTGATTTTAAGCCCCATATTATAATTGTTTAATCAATTTTTTTTTAATTTTTATGAAGCTTTAATTTCTTCCTCGTGGAGAGTTCCTTTTTTAATTAATATGGGTAAAAAAATTGAAACTATAGTCTCCCCTCTGCTTGCCCCCATCCCCACCCACTACTTCCAACTCATCATCCCTCCTCCATATGTCCCTTCCACCCCCATCCCATCTTAATATCTAGAATCTCTTTGAATTTTTCTCAAGTCAACTCAATTGTCAATCAATGTTGGTGGTGTCCTCGGTGGTTTCACAAAAAACATATCTTACAATGATTTTGATTTTTTTTTTTTTTTTTCTTATCATATAGTTTAGAGGCCTTTTAAGAAGCTTGTTTGAAGGAATATATGTATGAATCAAAAGTATTATTGATTTCTTCTTTTAGATGGCCTCCCAAGTTAAATTTTTCTAGCTTATCTTGAATCTCTTTTAGGAACTTGTCTAATTGCCATATTTCTTTGTATGCACTAATAAGTGTGCCAAGATGCTTAATGGGTGTATCGCTAATGTAGAAAGGTTGCTCCATGGGTGTGAGCAAGGTCACATATTTGTGTTCATATCTCATTTGTATCATATATGCCTTATATCCATCTCATGTATACCATGAAAATCATGTGTGTAGAGAGTGGATATGTAAATCACCATGTATCTAATAATGACATCAAGTAATCATGTGTTCCAATCATAACAAGTCACACACAAATCTTGGTCTTGTACTTTTAATATACTAGAATGTTTTCTTTATTTCATGAATATTGTTCTTAGCAAAAATTAGCCAATTAGGTAAGGCCAAGGGGAAAGCTTCTAAAATAAAAGAATAGCGGGGTTTCGGATGGTCGAGTGGTATTTACCAAGGATAATGTGTACTAGTGAATTAGTATCGGGAGAATAAAGGCAAATAGTATGCCCTAATATAGGTGAAATTGTGAATGGCAAAGCCATCTCTCAAACTATTGTAGAATTCGTGATAGGCACATGCCCCCATTAGGCAATAGTTGGTGTATACACTAATGTCATAAGATGTGTAGTTGTAGATGTGATTATGGAAGATTAATGTGCTCCAAAACATAAACAAACAAAGGTGCATGAAGAAGTTAACAAGTAGTATTCTACATTGAGGTGTAACATGCGTCAAGGTGTACACATGAAGATCAAATTGTTGTTGACTTATGTCATCTGGATAGCTAATATTAGTGCCTAGAATGGGTTACTCAAGAATGAGGTAAATGATTAATTAGTAACCAAGTCAAAACTAAAGGGTAGAAGAATGGTCAATGTCAAGATGTATGTACACGATTATAGAAGAATAGAAGGGTCGATCGGTCATCTCAAGGGAGGGTGATCAAGTAAATAGGTCATAAGAAGCTATGAACATTACATTGCATATGAGTTATCATACTAAGATAGGATAGGAAAGATAATTTTTGTTCACATCAAGGGGATGATCATGTTTAGATTATGTGTAGAGTGATGTGAATGTCACATGTTGTGGGAAAGGAGTAAAAATGTATGTCACTACTTGAATCTTGGGGAAAATGGTGTCCAAAATCGTCACCTTGGTCGACATAACCATTTATGTGATGCATAGTTCAAGTAGTAGTAACATGACTAAAGGTCTTTTTCACCAAGGTATGAATGAACCCAATATGCAAGTTTGACTTAGGAAAATTAGTGAGATGCAAGAAAAGTAAAGATTCCTACCTTCTTGTGATTTTCTTCCCATTCCTATGTAGCTTCCTACTCGAGTTAGAAAAATTATTAGACCCCAAATGATATCAATGTTTTTAATGAAGCCAATTTTCAGACTTGAGTGTTTGATTATGATAGGGGGTGTTGTATGATGGAAAAGCGACATGGAAGCATGGGAATAGACAAGTACCTCTTCCTTGTGCACCGACCTCCCGAGGTCATGCCAAGACACCGGTTAATGTTGAATATGAATGGATATAGACAAGCTAATCGGGTAATCTTATATCCTCAATACGCAATAATGGAATCTGCGAATCTAAGGCAAAGAAGGCCCTCCTAACATGAATTGGTGTAATGGATCACTAAGATATAATAGCTATTGAAGCTCAATCAATGTCGAGCTCTGCCGAGATCCTGTTTCTTGGTTGTTGGATACGTGGGAAGTGACCTGTGGGAGCTTCGTATATATCTCCAGACAAGGTCATGAAAAGTCATGAAAAATGGTGATAGGAGGCTTAGTGGATTTGTAATGAACTATGGGTGGTTTTCTGGTCTAGCCTGAAAATATTAGATTGATAGGCTTCTATATTTAATACGGAGAACTGCGTTATAATATCCAGCAGGAGTGGTGAGGATCTAAATACCAGCGTTTGTAAACCGGTGTTAATACTTAATTGATTTGCAGCCTGTTGGGTTGTGGGACTTGGGGATCACAACCGTGAGTTCGTGGTTGTTGTGGACCTGTTATGGTCATGTGAAGAATCAATCCCTTCTTCCGACTATCTAGTAATCATACGCCTTTTCAGCCTCTATGTTTAGAACTAGAAGTTGTATAATTTTCTTAGAATACCTTACAGGTGTTCTAGCAACTTGAATGCGTAAGCTAGTATCTATGTCAACGAGGAGGTCTCTTGCGTCAGGTTGTGGAACTAAAGGATTGTAACCAAATACTTGTTCTCTTTCGAATCCTTGTACAATCATTCGGATATTTTATCAAGGTAGTCTATAGTTAGGATGGTTTGACCAAAATGTGTAAGCTTTGTCGTCTTCGATATTTAATCCTCTCAGTTGTTCACTAATTGCTTATAGGTTTGTCGTTGCTCAAAAGACCTATATCCTAAGGTCTTGATCTATATCAGCTAATGTTGTGGGTAGATTTGGTTGAGGCACTATTGGTTCAAATATATATTCTCTAGGCTCTCTAGGTCCTGTGATTGTCATGCAAAATGATTCAACTTTTAACTAAAATTAATAAACTGATTACGAAAGATGTATTTACACTATGCAAGCATTCTTCTATTTTTGTATTTTCGATGACATATTTCAATGAAATTAAAGAGCAGCTATTCTAGTATATTTAGAAAATGAACAACTAATCTAGTAACAGAATTTAAAACAAACAAAGTAGCCTGGTGTGGCTATTTGCCTATGCAGTTGTGATTTTATCCTAAATATCTAAGCAACTAATTATTTTAAATTGAAAGACTCTCGATCCTACCTCAGAAGTGAGGAATGAATCACAGTTTCTCAGAAACTATCAATCCCCACAGCTTCCTCGGTGATATCGAGAGCAAACTTTTGACTGAAATAGAATAATTGACTACTCTATTTGATATGATGTAACTAGAACTTTGATAGCTCAAACTGGCATTTACAGAACAGTGGTGAATCCCGGTTGTGTGATTTCATCCCCTCAGTGTGATCTCCTCGTTCCTTCGTGTTCTCGTGAATCTAGAAAAGTGTGTATATGGTAGCATCAACAGAAGAAGGTATTCAAACAATGATAGCTTTGGATATAGACCGAATACAATGCGAGTAGGAGAGGGATAGTGCAAGTGAACAAAGATTTACTATGTAATTCCTAGCAAGATTTATTGCGGGAATACAACACAAATATGCCGAGAGCTCACCGAAACTATCCTTTGTGATGAGCAGAAAACTGCAACTCTAATGGATTCCAATCTACAAATGAAACTATTTTACTCTAAACTCACTTACATGGCACAACAATGAAGCAAGACTGAAACAAGAAGATCGAATGACCTCTAAAAGACCAACAATGGAGGTAAAACATGAAACTGATAGAATTCTAAGCAAGAAATTCAAAGACTGAATAATAGAATTGAGAAGGTGAGGGGCCATTTGTTTGAAAACAAGATGGCTATCTATAGAAAATGCATTTACCAGAGGGTAACTCTCAATTGAACTCTTTTACTATAAACAAAGGGAAAACACTATTCACAGGGCGGCCAAAACATAAATGTAAAGCAAAGTGGTTGAAGAAAGTGAGTGAAATTGAAGATTTACGTTTGACGCGATCATTGGAAGAATCTAGAAAATGCATACAGGATCGCCGCCCTGTGTGGTGGTGGTTACTGGAACCGCCACCCTATCACGGGTGGTGATCATGGGACCGATGCCTAGGCGGGGTGACGATCTCGTCATTGAAGACAAAAATGCAAGGAAAAAGGGGGGGTAGAGAGCAAAACAAAGCAAGCGGAGGCCGAGCGGGGCATGTGGGATACAAACATATACCTAGCGAGCTTTTCTGGATTGCAAACACCTTGTAAGGAGACCTGTATCATCATTGTGGTATGTGTAACATCGTTCGGTGGTGCAGTACCCTACAATTTTGGGTACGTACATATTGCCCCCTTGGAGAAGCATCTTAGCCATGAAGAGGCGTAAAATGGTGGATCCAGTATGGCGGTCCCGAAATGGGGAGTTAGGAGTTATACCTGACACGCCCATGTGTTGGAAAGTCACCATCCAAGATCCCGTTATCTGCAAAGTATATAAAAAAAGACTCAAGTGCAGCTAGATAAAATAATTTGAGAAATAAGGCTAAATTGATATGAAAAGAGGACTTACCATCTACGGGGTTTAGAACTTACCTCCGTCGATGCTCGACCCTGTGAAAGACATTCAAAATCAATTTAAAAGGCTATATATATATATATATATATAAACGAGCTCATTTCACTATTCATTTACGCAGATTGATTTGATAGTTTTTGAGCTCTGGGACCCACGGTGATGCTTTTGATGAGAGTATAGTCAAAATGCTTGTGGTGAGATAGTGATCATGCCTCCGAGAGCGGAACATTGACACGCGAAGTTTCAGGTCAGTTCTTCTCGATTTATTGTTTTTGAACCTACAATGTGGAAATGATGAAATCTTTTTCTTAGGGGGTATTTATAAAAATATTAGTTTTAAATGAGTCTCTAGGGGGGCGCCCATAGGGTAGGTCCTTATTTTAGCTAAAATGGTGAATTTGGCTTGTTTTTAGGCATTTTTAGGGCATTCGAGCCATTTGTGTTTTCGGGACAGGACCGCCGCCCACATGCAGGCGGATGATTCTGGGAACCGCCGCCGCCCTGTCTGAGAGGTGGCGGTTACGGAACCACCGCTTTGCATAGGGTGGCGGTTCATGACAGAAAGCAAAAACAATGCTTTCTTTTATTTATTTTTGCATTTTTAGCTTTTTTACATTTTTTGATAGTTTTCCAATTGGATTTTGGTACTTACTCCTTTTTTGTGTTTTTGGGTGTATGTAGAATAAGTAGGAGTACATTAGATGGAGCCAAGAGAGGGAATGTGATTGGCTCCCAACAGCATTAGAGGCACTCACTCAGGCAGAGCGAGATACACTTCAGAGGGTTAACATTTGGAGGATTGCATAGGTCCCTCACGTTGCACCTACTAGTCACATACTATGTGACTTATTTTCATATTGGGATGCGGATCGGAACACCTTCCGATTTCCAGGAGTTAGGGGTGAGTGGACCATCACCCTAGAGGATGTTTACCGTATACTGGGGGTTCCGATCCTTGGGTGGCAGTTGTCTCTTAAGACAACAATATCAAGATCTCAGGTGGTTCAGTGGGCCACCTATATGGGGGATGCAATTGTTTCGATGGGGTCAAAGAAGGGAGTGAGGATCCGCTCCATTGTTGAGACAGACATTCTGTGCTCCGCAAGGCCATCATGGGCATCCTTGCTTTGAGATTGATTGGGGACAAGGGAGGAGACACTCTCTTATATTGTTGGGCCCCCATTATTGCACAGATTGAGGGCCATGGACATGTCTATGCTTGGGGAGCAGACATCCTCGAGACCACCTACCATGATTTATACAGGGTGGTCTAACTATAGGGACGATACACTGAGCCACCCGACTCTTGTCATGAGTTGGGTGTATGAGCATATCACTCCGTATGGGAGAGGTGTAGAGGCAGAGGATCCCGGGGCCGTCGGGGTAACAAGGTGGACAGGGATGACAATTCTTAGAGCACCCCACCAGCCAGTGGCCTCTTTGACTACTACAGATATGGAGGCCACTCCTTATCAGGCCATGGCAGGGCTATGGGGAGAGGAGACCATTACATTGATTGCTTGTCAGACTACCAGTCAGCTGGTAGACAGGGCGGGGAAGTTAGAGATCCACCCCTTTGATAGAGTACCACAACAGTTCGGCCTCCCCTATATTGACATGTTTCCTCCAGCGGGGCTAGTGTATAGATCTATTCATGAGGCTTGGGGAGGTCCTAGAGGCTGGGGTTGGACCATTGTTACCCCTGGTGTTCCTATCGTGGCCAGGAGGGTGGTACGTGCTCGAGGGAGAGCCGGTGCTCCTCAGGAACCTTTACTTCAGATTGCCAGTCCCACCCATAGCAGCGATGAGCCCATTGACGTGGACTCCGAGTCTGAGGAGTTCACTAGGGGAGAGACAGAGGAGGAGATAGAGGAGATGGAGATTGGTGGGACGGGTGGGGAGGATGATAGTGATCCCGAGTGGCATGATACTTAGGAGATCCTACGGGTTGAGAGGGTAGAGTGGAGCGTAGAGAGGGTGACTCTGGTCTCAAAGGAGTTTCTCTCTCAGGATTTAGGGGGAGATGGTGAGTCATTGCAGGTTGTCACATTTCCCCAGACATGGGAGAGGGACACCCGATCGGTGGCAAAGCATCAATGGTAGGCGTGGATCCTAGAGATCCTTCCTGGAGGCCTGAGAGATCCGAGTGAGTTGTCACTCTTCTCTTGAATTTGTTTTAGTTAGAATTGTCTTAGTTGTTATTTCTTTTTGTTTTGTTTACTCTTGGTTTTATCTTTTGATCATTTTCTAACTTGTTTTCTCCTTTATTTGTAACGACTTTTGATGAGTGGCGAGACTTGATTCGCCAAGTATGCACTGATACCTTCTCGCTCCCTCGGAGAAGACTCGACTTGAGCTATCTGTGGATGTGGGAGATCCTTGATAGTTGGTAGGCATACCAATGTTTTTGCCTCTGTTTAGCATGCGGTGAAGATCACGACTGTCTGCGCTGAGGTAGCTGGATATAGGACGACCGAGCGCTTGATGAGGAGTCATTCTTATAGTGAGACGGCAGCTACTAAGCGTGTTGTGAGCCCTCGGTGCATTCGAGAGCGCCGGCATAGCCGGAGTCCTTGACGTGGTCGTGCACCCTCTGAGGGATCCCATAGGGATTGACAGCCACTTTTGTAGTATTTTGTCGAGATATCTATATGATTTTTTTGGTACTTTTCGGGCTCATTGAGCGTTTTGACCATGCCTAGTGCATGATGGCATTGTATATGAAACTTGATATATATATATATATATATATATATATATATATATATATATATATATATATATTTTGGATCTAGACTCTTGGTGCCTAGAATTTCATGACTTGTTTCCACATGTCTACTAGATGTTTTTAGAGTATTTGTTTTCATGCTTTTCAGTATGTATGCAATGGATGACAAATGATAACAAATATTTGTTTCTCTTTTTTATGCTTTTGTAATGCTGATATGAGATGATACTAACATATGGTAGTACTGAACTTTTGAAATCTTTGGGAAATGTTTGTAATTTCTTATTATGTTGGCAAAACATGATGAATGTATAGTGATAAAGAGATGAATTTTCCCCATTCCCAACTCCATGCAACCAGTAAGATGTGAGGGCTCAACACCAAGGGTGAGGAAGGGCACAAATTATATGAGTTTGACTGAATGGAATGATGAGAGACAAATAAACCAGTAACAAAAATCAAACTTAGACCTACACACCTACCCTACTCAGAACTACTACCAAGCTTAGAAGGCCACTTACTTTCCAGTTTATCTAGACTTAGATTCATAAATGGAAACTTGGTCAACAAAATCTGGTTTTGAGGATTTGATCTCTTTGGAATTTAGACATTTGTTTTCTCTTTATATAATTTGATTTGTGCTTTTTGCCTACCAAGATTTGTTAATTTGTGTGAATGGACCCCCCACACCCTGCCTCATGCCACTAGTAAGAAGCACGAGTTTGTCACCAAAGGTGGGATATAGGTGAGTAAGGGCACCTCTTTCCTTTCCCAACCTCACACCACCAATAAGAGATGCGGGCTTATCACCGAAGGTTGGTGGGGCAAAGAAGTGTGTAAAAAAAAAATATTTTTTTCTTGGTGCTTTTGATTCCATTTGATTTTGACATTTTTGATCTATGAATTTGGGATATCCTTTCTTTCAAAGATATTTAAGAGGGATAGATGTGACACCAAGAAGCTTCTAGAACAGACCGTAGGTAAGGACAACTTCACCTAGTAGAAAGAAAGAGAAAAACCAAGTATGTAGGCCTTGGTATGGTTTTCGTCAATACTTGTCTGTCAAACTTGATGAGAGGATTTGAAAACACTTGATGACATTTGAAGAGATGTGATTTGAATGTTTTTGCCAATACTTTCAGAAATTTGTAAAAGATTGCTTAAGAGTAAGTTCTGGACTGCAATTTTTATGAAATGAGTGGACGAGAATGAAGCACTAAATGACTAATGCAATGTAGGTAGCTATAATGTACAAGTGGTGATTTTGATTTCTTATGCATAAAACCATTTAAGATGCAAGGAATTGACAGTTTCATTGAATTCCTTACCTCTAGTGTGCACAAAAGATACACACCGTTTTCGTAGTCCTTCATGACTCGATATGGGCCTAACCACTTGGTGAAACTTCCTTCCTTCGCGGTTTTCTTATTGATCCGGCTGTCTAGTCTTAGAACTAGATATCCCTCATATATTTCTCACTCATAGAATTTTTGTTTTTTGCCCGGCACATCCGGTCAACATAGGCTCTGTCTTTGTTGTTCGGTGTGCCTAACTATAAGATTCTTCATCCATAATCCCTTGTAATGAGATGCGGAGACTGGGTATTTCAACCTCAAGTGGGAGAACTACTTCTGCCCCAAATACCAACGAGAAAGGGGTTTCTCCTTTTGGTGTTCTTATTGAGGTTCGATGGGCCCACAAGGTTGGATATAGTTTTAAATGTCAATCTCGCTTATTCTCCTTGACTGTTTTGAGGAGAATAGCCTTTAATGTTTATTTTGTCGCTTCGGCTTTCCCATTGGCTTGAGGGTTGTAAAGAGAGGCCGCGTGATGGTTTATTTTGAATTTTCTACATAACTCACGAACCTCGTCATTTTTAAAGGACGTGCCATTATCTGAGATAATGACTTGTGGGACACCATACCTGCAAATGATTTGGTTTAGAATGAATTTGGCAATTACCGAACCTAGTACTGTGGTGAGAGGCATGGCCTCCACCCATTTGGTAAAATATTCCGTGGCTGTAATTATAAAGTTATGGCCATTGGTTGATGAGGGAGAGAATTTCCCTATCAAGTCCAGACCCCACGTGGAGAAGGGCCACGGGGTCACTATTGGTTGTAGGGATTATGTTGGCATGTGAATCTCGTGAGAGAATTCTTGGCATTTGTGGCACTTACGTGCAAATTCCACTATGTCATGTTCGAGAGTGGGCCAAAAATAACCCATTCGATGTGTTTTGTGAGTAGTGGTGTGACAACCGAAGTGGCCTCCACATATCCCACTATGGGATTCATAAATAATGTTCTTAGATTCTTCTATGTCGACGCATCTTAGAAGCATGCCATAAAAGGCTTTATGATAGAGTACCTATTCTAAAACAACATATTTAGCGGTGATAATGCATAACCACCTTCTTTGTTGTGATGTGGCACCTTCGGGTATGTGTGGTCTATGATAAAATTGATGATATCAGTATACCAGGGACATGTAGAGATGGGGGGCCTGGTTTCGACGAAGTATATACACTCATCAAGAAAGTCCAAATTTACCAGATTGCCTCCATCTAGTGGATTGTCAGCTAACCAATCTGTAATGATTTGTCCCTTAACGGATTTTTGGTTTACGAATGTTAACTCAAATTCGCCCATTAAGGTTATGAAATGCCCAACCTTTTTAGATAAAGACCCTTGTGTGAGGAATGTTTGTAAATGATCTATTTTTACAATGACCCTTGTTTCTTTGTTTAACATGTAATGTCTTAAACGTTTTGTTGCAAAGACTATGGCAAGGCATTCTCTCTCTACCTATGTGTAATGTGTTTCATAATCAAGCAACGTTCGGCTAATGAAATAGACCACACGTTCCCATTTATCATTGTCTTCTTGAGCCAGCATGCAGGCCAGCGAGACATGAGTGGCTCGTGAGTATAGGATCAAAGGGCGGTCTGGTTTGGGAGGCATTAACGTGGGTGGAGACAACAAGAAGCGTTTAACTGCTTGAAGGCCTCGTTGCATTCTTCAGTCCAATCAATGCTATAATATTTCTTTAATAGATTGTTGATTGGATGAATGGCAAAACTTAAATCTGGGATGAACCTTCGGATTGCACCGAGTTTCCCAAGAAATGACCTGATTCCAGACTCGTCCGATGGTGGGATCATTTCAAGAACAACCTGTATTTTGGCTAGATTAACATCAATCCCTCGTGAAGATATAATATAGCCCAGAAGTTTGCCTCTTGTCACACCAAACACACACTTCTCTGGGTTTAATGTGACGCCATATTCAATTAATCGTGAGAGGATGATATGGAGCACTTATGGATGATCACAAGTGCTTCTTGGCCTTGGCCAACAAGTTATTCACATAGGATTCCACAATTTTATGGATAAGATCATGGAATATATATATCATTGCCCGCCGATATGTAGTCTTTGGTGTTCTTAAGACCAAATGGCATGACAACATAGCAATAAGTTCCCTGGGGAGTTATGAATGTAGTTTTGGCTTGATCTGCTCGAGATATTTTAATCCGATTATACCCTTATAACCCATCCATGAGGGACAATAGTTCAAATCCAGCTATTGCATCAACGATAACGTCAATAGATGGTAATGGGAAGTCATCCTTGGGACAAGCTTTGTTAATATCCCAAAAATCTATGCAAATGCGTATCTTCCCATTCTTTTTGAGGACAGGGACAATATTAGATACCCATTGTGAATAGTCAATGAGGCTTGATGAATCCCACTTGGAGAAGTTTTATTACTTCCTCTTTTACCATGAGAGCCACTTTTGGCTTCATTGGTCTTGACTTTGTTTAATTGGTTTTACATCTGGTTTAGTGACAAGATTATGTACCACGACATGTGGTGCAATGCCCATCATTTCTTTATAGTTAAATGTGAAAGCCTTTTGATGTTCTTTGAGGATTTGGGTGTGTATTTCTATCTCCTCTGGAGTTAACGAGGATCCCAACTTCAAAAAATTTGGTTCTTCCTCCGTTCCAATGTTTATGTCAATGGTTTCTTCTATTAAAGAAGCATTACCTTCTTCAAATTCAGGTGGGGCTGGAGGTAGTTCCAATATTTCTTTGTTTTCTATCTCATAGATATCGAGGTCCTTCTGTGGAGGAGAGTCTACCATGGGATTTCCAAAATAGGAAGAGGAATGTGGTATTAGGGAAAGATCAACTATACGATGAGCAAGGTGTAGCTCCGCATAGGTGTTTAGATATTCGAGAGTGACTCTATAATTGTCAAAGTGATCCATGATAGAAAAATCATCCTCAGTTTCCCCATGAGTTAGGGGTGATTTTGTTGGTATTTTATGCACTAATGATTTGATACGAAGTGATACTGTGAAATTTGTATCTTCCAACTCACTGTTTGGAGTGAAACGGGAAGCTGAGGTTGTTATCGAGTCTGCGAGAAGGTTCTGCTCTCATGGGATTGCTTCAATTGAGATGAAGTCAAATCCCTTTCTTAGGTATAACATCACTGTTTTGTATAGTTGTAAATGTTCAACCCTAGTTTCATATACCTCAGAGACTTGGTTTGCAACTAGTTGCGAGTCTCCTAGCACTCTAATGTTATCGATGCCCATTCTTTTGGCTAGGATGAGGCCAAGGAGGAGAGATTCATACTCAACCCCATTGTTTGTACATTCAAAGTTTAATTTAAAGGTGAAAGGTAGGATCTTTCCCTCGGGTGAAGTAAATATTACTCCCACCCCAGCTCCAAAGCGACATCTAGCTCCATCGAAGTGGAGAGTCCAATACTTGCTTGGAAAAATGGATGTTGGGATATCTGTCGTATCTATTTCTTTTGCTTGTTACTTCTACCATAAAAACTTCGTCTGATGGAAGAGAAGAAATTCCCAGGGTGTGTCCCATACCCATAGAATCAAATGGTAGGAGAATAGGTAAGTCTTTCTCTAGCAACTTGACAATTTTTGTAGTAGTCCCTAGTGACACTATTTTTATAACATTGGTCTCATTTTTGAGTGTTGGAATGTCCTCGGTTGGATTTGTAATTTCTAATTCTACGTGGTGGGTATCAAATCTTCTTTTGGTTTTGAATTAATTGGTTTGATAAGTTGATTTGTTGGGAGTTCAAACTTGGAGTGAATGCTTGGTCTTTTCTTTAAATCAGCTAGGTGTATATCGAAGGATTTTGGGTCACCTTGTGCCACAAATATTTTCCCTAAGTGTAGAAATATTATTTCTTGGAATAACGTGGAAGGGATTGCCTTCATGCGGTGTATCCATGGCTGACCGAGGATCATATTATAGTTGGTTTCCTGATCTATAATATAAAATTTGGTGAGGACGGTCTTGGGTCCTAAAGTGAATGGTAAAACTATGGTTCCAATTGAAGTGGCCTTGAGGCTATCATAACCTCTTAGTGTATTTCGTGTTGTGGAACAGTTTGTCTCTCCATATCCTAACTTTTGAAGAAAAGTGAAGGGTACTATGTTAACTACTACCCCATCATCAACCATTTGCATTTAACATAATTATTGTAAATCCGTACTTGAAAATGTAAAGCGGATCACCTCTTCGCATACAATCAAAGTGTCTGCATTGGAATTTTTCTTATATCAAATATAAACTCGGTATCCCTATCTAGCTGCCCTGGAGGATAGATGTCAAAGTCTACATGGTTTACTTGCGTTTCCGAGGAGGAGTGATGTTGATTAAATGACCAAGGCCTAATGCTTCTAAGAGGGTAGCCCTGTGGGTGGGAGAGTTCTTTAACAAATCCAAAAAGGAGATGTGAGAGAAGGTTTTAGTTAAGTCATTAATTAAATCATAGGCACTTATGGGTTTTACCAATGTTTTTGAATGTTATGCGGCTCCAATGGATAACTTAGAGTTGGTTGAGAAGAGTAATCCCGTGTTCTTGTTATGGTTTCTATAGGTATCTCGGTGTCTAACTCTACAAAACCAACTATCTTAGTTTGGGGTCGAGTTCTAGTTAGGGTACAATGGTGGATTTAATGAAGTTGAAGCTTCATGATCATTGTTTCTGTTATAACACCCTTGTTTGCTCGTTAGGATCTAGCCATTATTGTTAGAATGGTTTGGGAGTGGATCATTAAGGATCTTGAGGGGTGTATTTTGAGGGAGACGCCTTTGTATAAGTGTTTAGGCGTGGCTACTACAAAATTTGCTAAAAACATATCTATAAAGAGTTGTTTTTTATCTTCTAGAAAATGTTACATGAATTTATTGTAGTCATGACAAGTCCTAGTATCATGGCCTTGAATCTTTTGGAAGCCACAATACAAATTGGGATTATAATTTTGAGGCTATTAAAAAACTGTTGTGGCCCAAAATTTTGATAAGGTTGTTGGTTGTTAGAGTTAAAATTTTGAGGTTGTTGCCTTTGGTTTTGACTCTGATATCTAGTTGGGTTTTGATTTGGACCTTGTGTTTGGATTTGTCATTTTTGTTGTTGTTGTTGTTGTCGTGGTGGACAATTAAAATCCACGCGTTGATTGTTGGAGTAAAATTGTTATTTCGCTGATTATTAACAGGTGGCGAAATGTTTACAATGTTTTCCCTTTTAACTTGGTCAATTACCCCATCTGTTGTAACTCCGCGGTTCTTGTTAAGGATCTTAGGTCCTTGATTAGTGTTCCTGAGTATTAGGATAGGCCGCGGTGTTTTGATTGGGAGTGGTTAATTTCCCATTTGTTCCATATGTCTTACGACCACTATCTATCGCTGCTTGGTCGATTCAGAGAGCACTCTCGAGTACTTCATCATAAGTTCTTAGTGGGAACTTCTGGACTTCTTCCTTTATCTCTCTATTGAGAGAATTAAGGAATAAATTGCATAGTTCCATTTGATCCATGTTTGGAGCACTTGTTGATGAGTAGAGAACCATACGCCATCTTTGGATAAAATGAGCAGCGGATTCATTATGTTCTTGTTTAATATGCAAGAATTCCCTGATTCTTGTTCTTAACAATTTGTTCATGTCAAAAGCTTTGATGAATTTTGACATGAGTTGTTTAAATGAGTGTATCGAGGATTCAGGTATTCTGTAATACCAATCAAGGGCAATATCCTCTAAGGTCTTAGGGAATATCTTAGCAACAACCCCGTCCCAAGGGAGTAATTCCCGTATGGCTGTGGCATAGGCCTTAATGTGTGCATTTAGATCCCCTTCCCATTTATATTTGGGTAAATCGGGAAGAGGTATTGGAAGCATAACACTTCGTATGGTGAAGTCTAGGGGCTCTTTTAAATATTCAGAATAAGTTTCTACTGCATAGGCCTCAACCATCGATGGTGCTTGCTGAGGGGGGGAAGTGGAAAGGGTTATTGATATGGCATAACATATGCATTTGTAGGGACATAAGGGAATCCCCATGGTTGAACGAACATCCCGGGAGAAGAGAACATGTCTCCTTGTGGTGACTTTGAATAAATGTTTAAGTAAGGAGGAGCATTGTTCTGGTATGGGTTGTTTGGTGCCAAGCCGAGAGGTGTCATGTTTTCAACTGGAGTAACATTTGAAAATGCGGTCCTAGTTGGTGTTTGTTGTGGGTAACTATAAGGATTTTGAGGAGGCATGCCTAACATGCCTATTCCTGTAAGGAGGTCAACCTGACTAGGGTGATGCGGAGGGTTGGGGATTCTTGCTTGCCCAAAATATGAATTTTGGTTTTCTTGAGCAAGTTCCAACCCTCTAACCTTTTCAGCTAAGGCTGAAATGACCTCTATTGGTGAAGACACAATGTTTTTCCTTAATAGCATTTGTTGTATACCTTAAGGTTGTAAAGGGTGTGATACCTGCTATGAATTGATCATTACCCCGCCTATCTTCCCGAGGGTATTTCCCATAGGTGGAGGAATGGCGGTGTTTTCTTGGAATAGGGTCTCAGATTGTGTTTGCAAACACCCTATAAGTGGATACATGTTTTGGAAACATTGTTCACTTTTAGCATAGCGTGCTAAGTACTCCTCATCCAAAAATGGGAGTGGATATGATGCCTACGATACGTGGTCAGAACAAGACCGAGGAGACAAAGTGGATTCTCCGAAGTAAACATCATATTATTATAGCCTAATGGCTCTAGTGTTGTGCAAGCTGATCTAACTCCTCAATTCGGAATGAAGAACTAGAACTAGTTCTGTGAGGGGGAGTTTGAGATGACAAGTAATTACTTGAATAGTTATCAGCCCATGCAGAAAGCGAGGGTGATGGTTGTCTATTTGTTTGACTATAGTTTGTTTCAAGACCTGAGAGAGGTCTACCATATGCATCATATCCCAACATATTCGGGGTATATGAATACCCATGAGAATAATGGAAAAGAGCAAAGGTGGATGGAAGAAATGAAAACGAAAGGGGAAAATTAGTTTGTTCACATCGGGTTAACCAATTTTGTACAATGGAAAAGTGACATACGAGCATGGGAATCTACAAGTACCTCTTCCTCATACCCAACCTCTCGTGGTCATCCCGAGACAACTGGTTAATGTTGAATATGAATGGATACAAATAAGATAATCGGGTAATCTTATATTCTCAATACACAATAATGGAATCTGTGAATCTAAGGAAAAGAAGGCCCTCTTAACACCTGAATTGGTGTAATGGATCACTCAGATATAATAGCTGTTCGGAGGCTCCAATAAATGTCGAGTTCTGCTTGAGATCTTGTTTCTTGGTTGTTGGATATGTGGGAAGTGACTGTGGGAGCTTCATATAGATCTCCGATCAAGGTCATGAAAAATGGTGATAGGAGGCTTAGTGGATTTGTAATGAACTATGGGTGGTTTTACGGTCAGCCCGAGAAAATATTAGATTAATAGGCTTCTATATTTAATATGGAGAAGCTGCGTTATAATATCCAGCGAGGAGTGGTGAGGATCTAAATACCAGCGTTCGTAAACCGGTGTCAATGCTTAACTGATTTACAGGCCCATTGGGTTGTGGAACTTGGGGATCACAACCGTGAGTTTGTGGTTGTTGTGGACCTGTTATGATCATTTGAAGAATCAATCCCTTCTTCTGACTATCCAGTAATCATACGCCTTTTCATCCTCTATGTTTAGAACTAGAAGTTGGATAATTTTCTTAGAATACCTTACAGGTGTTCTGGCAACTTGAATGCATAAGCTAGTATCTATGTCAACGAGGAGGTCTCCTGCGTCAGGTTATGGAACTAAAGGATCGCAACCAAATACTTGTTCTCTTTCGAATCTGCATATAGTCATTCGGATATTTTATCAAGGTAGTCTATAGTTAGGATGGTTTGACCAAAATGTGTAAGCTTTGTCGTCTTCGATATTTAATCCTCTCAGTTGTTCGCTAATTGCTTGTAGGTTTGTCGTTGCTCGAAAGACCTGTATCCTAAGGTCTTGATTACGAAAGATGTATTTACACTATGAGAGCATTCTTCTATTTTTGTATTTTCGATGACATATTTCAATGAAATTAAAGAGCATCTATTCTAGTATATTTAGAAAATGAACAACTAATCTAGTAAGAGAATTTAAAACAAACAAAGTAACATAGTGTGGCTATTTTCTTGTGTAGTTTTGATTTTATCCTAAATATCTAAGAAACTAATTATTTTAAATTGAAAGATTCTCGATCCTACCTTAGAAGTGAGGAATGAATCACAATTTCTCAGAAACTATCAATCCCCACTTGCTTCCCGATGATATCGAGAGCAAACTTTTGACTGAAATAGAATAATTGACTCATGTATTTGATATGATGTAACTAGAACTTTGATAGCTCAAACCTGGCATTTACAGAATAGTGGTGAATCCGGTTGTGTGATTTCATCCCCTCAGTGTGATCTCCTCGTTCCTTCGCGTTCTCATGAATCTAGAAAAGTGTGTATATGGTAGCATCAACAGAGGAAGGTATTCGAACAATGGTAGCTTTGGATATAGGCCGAATACAATGAGAGTAGGAGAGGGATAGCACAAGTGAACAAAGATTGACTATGTAATTCCTAGCAAGATTTATTGTGGGAATACAACACAAATATGCCGAGAGCTTCTGAAACTATCCTTTGTGATGAACAGAACCTGCAACTCTAATGGATTCCAATCTACAAATGAAACTATTTTACTCTAAACTCACTTGCATGACACAACAATGAAGCAAGACTGGAACAAGAAGATCGAATGACCTCTAAAAGACCAACAATGGAGGCAAAACATGAAACTGATAGAATTATAAGCAAGAAATTCAAAGACTGAATAATAGAATTGAGAAGGTGAGGGGCCATTTGTTTGAAAACAAGCTGGCTATTTATAGCAAATGCATTTACCAGAGGGTAACTCCCAATTGAACTCTTTTACTATAAACAAAGGAAAACACTATTCACAGGGCGGCCAAAACATAAATGCAAAGCAAAGTGGTTGAAGAAAGTGGGTGAAATTGAAGATTTACGTTTGACGTGATCATCGAAAGAATCTAGAAAATGCGTATAGGATCTTTGCACCCTGTGCGGGGGTGGCGGTTGGAATGCCCACCTATCCGGGTGGTGGTCATGGGACCGATGCCCGTGCAAAGTGACGATTTCGTCACTTTGAAGACAAAAATGCAAGGAAAAAGGGGAGCAGAGGGCAAAACAAAGCAAACAGAGGCCGAACGGGGCATGCAGAATACAAATGTATACCTAACGAGCTTTTCTGGATTCCGAACACCTTTCAAGGAGACTTGTATCATCATTGGGGTATGTGTAACATCGTTTCAGTGGTGCAGTACCCTATAATTTCAGTGTACATACAGGTGTGCCGATAATATCATGTATTTTTTATTGTGATTGACATTTGATTGAAATAACTGACTTTATTTTTTATATTCATTTTTTTGTTTTTCTTGTACACTCTTATGGATTTTGAATTTTTTTGATTTTATTGTTCCTCGATAGAGATCTGGACCACTGATGAAATGGGTATGAAAGATGACAATTCTAGAAATCTTATGTTTTACTTATAAAGAGGAAAGTCTACAACTAGGATTCTCGGGTATTTCTAAGCCTACCCTAAGGAATAAACATGATTTCATATTCGATTCAAGTGTGCTTCAAGTGTGTGTGAGAGAGGGGAGTGAAACTATAAGGCATGCATGATACAATGATGGATAAATTGAGTAGTTGACCAAAAAGAGATTTTTTCTTCATAAGGCGTGAAGGCTCATAGGTATGAACTACGTAGTGTGTGAAGCTGTTGATCACTAGAAATGTCATAAGATATGAGTGTAAACCTATAGTAAGTCCATCACAAGCATAGATAGTGAAAAAACCCTAGAGGAAAAATGTGTCATAAATGTGTAAAATTGCATTGAAAATACTAAGGCGAGGCATATGGGAGAATAAATCCAATATGAAAGAGATCAAATGTCACTAGAAAAAGAATTTGTAAAATATAAATAAAGTACTAAAGTAGTTATTAAAGAAAATAGTGGTTGGATATACCCGAGGGGATATGATATAAAAGGCGAGTTATAAAAATTAAGTAAAATGAAAGATTCCAAATAGTAAGATATTCAAGAAATAAACTAAAACAAAGTGAGATATTCGGGTAGTTGGATATTCGGGCAATATGATATTCATGAAGTAAAGTAAGATAGATATTTAGATTATTGGTAAAATAAAGTTTGATATTCGTACATATTGGTATATAATGTGACATTGCAAGTAGTTATGACATAAGAGGTTGTGCATATCTAAGTGCACAAGAACGTAGCTTTGGTTAGATAGCCCTTAGAACTTAGAAATCAGTCTTTGAATATTACTTAGAGGTGGATTTGTTTGGATTTAATGGTTAAAAGGTTTTTGGTTGGAAGATGAGAGGAACCTTAATATGCCCTCAAGTTTGATGAAAAATGGGAATAGGCATCATAGGATGCCCCAAAGGTTGAATTGGAGGAATAATAGGCATTGGAAGATGACCCAAAAGGTTGACTAAGAGAGCAATGGGAATTATAAGATGTCTCAAAGTGTGAGAAAATGTGAGGTGATGGGTCATCATAGATAATGCTGAGTTTGAGATCCACACATTTATGATGATTTAATTTATGAATCTAGCCAAAATTAGTGATTTGAGGATTAAGGATGATGTGTGATGATGTGAAGTCATGGATGCTAGAATTTTCGATGAAATCAACCGCGATGTAATCAAGGTGGTTTATGCAATTATCTAGGGATTTATTTAAATAACATTGTGCTTTTTAGACAAATGGTTGACGTAATTGTTTAGATTCAGTTTTTCAAAACATCCTTCTCATCAATAAGGTGGCCAATGTCGTTAATTTTTTTAATGATTGTTAAAATATTAAATTCATTGGTGTACCTAATTAGTGTTTTCTAATAAAGGTTCGGTGAGATAATTAGAAGATGTAATTTTTTTTTATTAATATCAAAGTGGAAATTGGTGTGGTTATTTTAGAATGAGTGGGAAGACCATCTTGCGGATATTCGACCATGCCAAAGTGATAAGAAACGAGTAGATCCTCTTGTGGATTTTCATCCAAGGTATACTAAAAATAAATGGGAAGATCCTTTTATGGATATATGGCCATGCTAGAGTGATATAGAAAGGGGAATATTCTCTTTTGGATCTTTGGCCAATGGTAGAATGACAAATAAGAAGATTTTTTTCTTTTGAATCTTCATCTATGATAAAGTGATAGAGAAAGGAAAGATCCTCTTGTGGAATTTCAGCCATGATAAGGTGATCTTCATTTGGATATCCATCCATTAGAAATGATTTGGGAATCAATGCGAGATATACGTCCTAGGTAAGGATATAGCTAATGTTATTAACTAGATGTTTGATGAGGTAGTCATTATTGGGATCATCGTGATAACATCTAGAATAAGACATGATTGAATGTGAAAAAATCTATGAGAATTGCACAAAATGGATGATGATAATTGAGATTATTTAGAAGAGAAATTTTCACAAGCAAGGTTAGCTTTACAAATAGATAATGTTGAGAACCTAAGGTGAGAAGTAAGATAGATATGGAGGTGAATGAGAAGGAAATGAAAAATATTAAGATATTAAAGGAGATGAGATGATAAAACTTAGGAGCTGAAATGATAAAATAAGGTGATGTGATAGGAGTTAAAATATGAAATGAATGTGAAGATGAATCAATGGTAGGGTAAGATTAACACAGATTCAACAAAATATATGTTAGTTAAGATGGTCAATATGATTATACTCTCTCTCTCTCTCTTCTCAATAATATATATTGGTATATAATTAGAGGATCATTTTAGGGCCAATACACAAGCCAAGGATAACACCAATAGGTGTAATATTTATAGATCTAGAATTCAATAAATACACACTCATATCAAAGGTGAAAGGCTTTTATATCAAAACTAGATCTTTACTCTTATTAAGATATATATTAAAGTTAATTATGAATCTAAAATAAAAAATATAGAAATAGGAAAATCTTAGAAACATGCAATAATAATTATAAAATTATACAACCTCTAGAAAGTTCATAAATGAAAGTACAAGTTAAGGTTAGAATGCAGTTTCCCAATATAGGATCAAAAATGTGATAGTGCAATGATAATGGGCGAGGAAGATGATTAATATGTTGCAAAACAATGTATAAAATCATAGAACCTAAAATTGAGTGCATATTAGATTCAACATAAAAGGTCATAAAAGTATGGACATTTTTTTCTCTTGGAAACCATTTATTTCCTCTAGTACTTTGTGCTTTCCCAATTTTTAATTTTGGTTTTCCTGTGTCTGAAACATTAATTATGTGCTTTATATGTTCATAATTATTGTGTGACACAAATATATGGCTTATTCTTTATAGAATCCCTAGCTCTCTTTAAGATATGAAAAAGGGTTAGTCTAATTGGGTTAGATTGATTGACGACACCCCACTCTCATGGTATGTTTAGCATTGCACTATGTAACAATATTACGAAGATGGATGAAGCCTTTGAAAGTGCTTGAATGTACAATGTAAACAATTTGTTGGTGAGATCCTTATATGGACTTTGACATCTTACAATGATATTTGGTGTATGTTGTAGCATGTGATAATGATTTATAGAAGTTGCATAAGATGTATTCAACCTTAGTAGCTTGCTAATGTGCTTCAAGGAGTGATATTGCAATTATAGTCATTCTCTTGGATATTTTTGTCGTGATCCCCTAGATATCCCAAGATGTAAGAGATTGATCCCATCAAATGGTGAATGTGATTGTGCTTTTAATAAATGAATCATACGATAAGTTTTCTTGACCCTAAGATGACCTTGAAAAATTATACATTTAAAAATTTGACCACTATACTTTATTATCATTAAAACATTTGGTTAGGGTAGAAACGTTGGTTATTTCAGCCCTTGTATGGTGTTTCTTCCCCAATTTGATTCAGGAGATGAGATGAAAATGATGAAATTTAGCCATAAGTTTTAGAATGTGTTCTTTATATATCGTGAAGATTCTTGATGAGACAAATTTTAGTAACAAATGTTACTTAATTTCTATGGAGTGCTACATTAAGCAAACTATGTACAAGAATAAGTCAATTAACTGTATATATGGGAATATGATAGGATAAATACCAAATAATTATTGCCAAGTTTCATTGGTTGAAATTTAGGTACTATAGGTTACAAGTATACATGCTTTGGGGATGTGATCTTACTAAAATCATAAGGTTGTAAGAAAAATGGCAATAATAAAGAACTAAAATATCAAGGATAAGTGTTGTAATGCCATTTTGTAATAAGAAAGGTTTGTAAGCGATAATGAAATAGAAAAAGACATGATCATATGTCCTAGTCTAATATATGACGTATAAAATATACTCAATTTTATGAACACAAAGGAAAAAGGGGGTTAGGGATGTATACCTTTTTGAAGAGAAAGTTGGCACATTGACCCCAAGGGTTAGTAGGCCCTCATAAGAGAATTGTTGTGGGAAAATCATAAGAGAGATAGGTAAAAGAGATAATTATAGCAAATTTTAGGAATCCAAAGACTAGGTATAACTTTACGGTGTAACTCATGTTCTTGTTGCACATATTAACCCATTCCTCTAAAGTACACTTCCATGTATAATCTCCTATAAACCATTAAATTTTTAAACCTTTAAGTGAAAATTTGTGAGCAAAATAATAAATGACTATGTGATGATGATATAGAGAAATGATGATAATGTTTCTTATCTCTCTTATTTGTATGATCAATGCAATCAACTAGAAAAAGGGTTCTACCTCACTACATAAACCATGATCAATGTGGTTCCCCGTAAAGAGTCTAGTTAAAAGATAAGGAAAAGAGAGATAATGGATGTAGAGACAACACTTGGAGGAGGTATTAGGGGATATGAATGAGATATATGAAGATGTGAAGGTGAAATTATAAGGATATCAAGTGGTAAAAAGAGATGGTAATGATACAAGTATAAAGTTAGTAAGGAAGTATTATAAAGGTTGTAAGGGGCATCCTAGGGAAAGCTAAAAGTCACACACTACTCTCACACTTGTTATTTTCAACTATTAAAACCATTTTCCTAGTACTTCCCTTAAGGAAAACAATCAAGGAGATTAATGTGTCAAAAAAATCAAAGAGAAATCATTAGCAAGAGTGAAAAATAAGGTGTATGAAATTTCCTTATTTAACACAAGAAAAATAGACTTATCACAAGACAATGAGTGTGGCATGATGTGTCCTTTATCTATAATTTCACATATATTTTCCTTAATATCTTAATTATTGACAAATTATCTTTTGTATAGAGATCTATTAGGTAGAGGTGGCATTAGAAAAAAATAAATAGTTTGATTTACCTTGCAATACACACAAACTTCTTCAGTAATCGAAATATATCCTTGAACTCTTCTACCATGATTTTCAAATGGTGTGGGTTTGTTCAAAGAACTACAATATCAGTATGAGATTCAAGGATGTATTTTTTCCTTAGGCCTTTCTATTTAGAGCGTAAAATTCTTACCAAAATTGATTCAATTCTTGCATTAATTAACTCTAATGAGTGAAATATTAAGAATTATTTATGGTATGTGTTACATTTTTTCACCACCGCCCATGATGTTCTTTCTTGTATTTTCTTAATATATTGCATAAAAATGAAAAATATATGGTTTCCCAAGTAAAATATCACATACCACTAATGAGACTATAATAAATAGGATTGCATTATGAAAATTCATGATTTTATATATTAGACTACAATACTACATAACACATTTATGGAGCCCAAGTTGAACCATCACGAGTCTAGTTTTGGGTGAGGCTTCGGTGGTAGGTTCAATGTTCAAACATTTTCAAGTGAACCTAAGTTCTTTTCATGCCCATTTTCACATTTCATTATTTCTCTTTTATGCTTGGTATTTTCACATGTGTTTGATCTATCTAGACTAATTTGAGGCACTCAATGTCCTTTTTGTATGTATTAAAAGAACTAGAGTCCGATATAGTATTACTTGGTTTTGGAATTTATACTAAGATTATTTTCTCTCTATCAAAGACTCATATAACTTGGACTATTATAGTACTTTTCTTTTGTATTAATTATAAATGTTATTTGTATGTATTATTTTTGTTCACATAATTTAATAGAATATCACACTTTGATTGATAAGTTTCAATTTCTCTTGTATATTGATAATTGAAATTATTTATTATTTTTGCTTCAACTATATCATGCATTAAAATTTTTATGTGTTCCTTTAGAGTATAGGTGATAGGCCAAACATAGATTAAATATTACAATGATCATGTAATTATCAAATTTTAGTTGTATATGGTCACATCCTAAACTTAGCAAAAAAATTTATCTTGTTTGAATTAAAATTGTTAAAAACTAAGAAATTGGAAAAATTAGGGATATTATCTTAATGCCAACCCATTCTCCCCAACTCTTAAGACTTTTAGAAGATTTTATTTAACCAATTGAAAAGGTTTTAAGTCAAACAAAGTGGATCAAGTTACAAAACACCTATGGTTTTGAAAACCATCTTTTAAAGAGGTGTAAATTCTATTAAAGACTCTTTTATGGACAAATAAAAGGATTTTTCCTTGATGGATGGTTATGGAAGATGTTTATAGATATTTTAGGCCATTTAAGGCACCCTTGAGCTCTATAAGTTTTTGTGGAGAACCTCACCAAGTTGGTATTTAGAGGAAAAAATCCTCTTTTACAATTTATATATGTGAAAAATTATATCTCTTTCCCTTCTATAATCTCTTAAAAACTCATTGTATCGTGTTTCTTTCACTGTTTGTTGCTTCTTGTTTTAATTTCTGATGAAGTATTTGAATCTTTAACCCATTGAAATAATTTTTCTTGAGTTGGAGGCCATAATCTCTTATTATTTTTCATATTTTAGTGAGATACCTCTCGAAATTTGGAAATGTTATTGTTGATGAGATTTTACGCTTATGGATATTCAAACACAAAATAAGAACTTGGGGATTGAATGAGTTTTACCCCTCCCATTTTAGGACCTCTACAAAGGGGATACAAGGAAAAAATTGTAGGTTTTTTGACTCTCCTATGTATTTTTTTATGAATAGACTTGGTAAAGTGATGCGAAAATAACCATGTTAGAAAGAGATAAGTGTGTTTTATCTAGCTGACTAAGAGGGTATCATCACCTCAACTAACTTGCATTTTTAATGAAGCTCAAGGAAATTAAGAATGGGAGAATATGAAATATACTAAAAAGGAGAGAGGGTAGGGTATAAAAATATATTTCCATATTCATTTACTATACTTCACCATGCATGGTCTCTCATGGAATTTGATGTGATGTTACCATAATCTAAAATAGTCTAGATTTTTTAAGACTAAAATGGTAAAGGTAAAGAGTGAGAGGAATAATTTTAATGTGAACATTAAACTTTTACACATTAGTAACCATTTAATTAATAGTTATGGTAGATTATTAACATATTTCTATTAAAAACTATTGTTTTGGACACAAGAAATATGTCAGTGAACTATACTAACACTAAATTAGTTTAACATAACTTGCTAAACAACTTATTTCTTTCAAAATAAACATAGGAAAGCATTGAAAATGGAATTTATGAAAATATGAGGAGAGAAATAAGGCATGAATTTTGTTTCCATAGAAATCTTGTATTCAATATTATTTCCAACCACCTTAAAATGTGTTTACAATGATATTTATAGATGAAGGCCTCACTAAAATTAATGTTCAATGTTTTGGAAAGGACCTGAGAAGACCACGTCTCAACACTAAAATATAGGGAAAAAGGGTAATTCCCTTATTTGTTAAAAATATGTGCCACATGGTAGGTAGGCATGGTAGCTTCAAGTGGTCTTGATAGTTTCATATATTTACCCTCGACTTTCATTTGTTCTCCATAAGCCTCAAAAATTCTGGTGATGACATTTTCATTATCCTTCAAAGGTGGATTCAACTATTTTCCTTATCATATCAACCTAGTCCTCAAAATCACTCACATTTTAGGTGTCAAGGTTATTCTCCTGAAACAACACAATGAGAGTTCAATTTAACACCAAATAAGTACCAAACTATGATTGTTAAGTCTTTTCTAAAAGCTAGGAAGAAAAAACCTTCCAAATTGGCGATTACTTTGTATAGGAATGCTTTCATTGAAAATATATATGATATCATTACTCTACTAACTAGAGTAATGGGTAATCCATCCACAAGAAAATTTCATGATTGGATGAATATCTTCATCAACCCGCAATGTGATGGAAAACATGCCTTGAGTTTGTGGGAAATAATCTGTGAAAATTTAACCAAACAACTCACTCAATTTCATAACACTAAGTAATTTTATATGAATTCCTATATGATGTATACCATTGTAGGATACCAAATTTGAGTCGTATTTCGAACCAAGGAAGACAAAATTGCTCTTAAACCATATACTAATTTTACACCCAGTCATTTTAGAAGGGTAAATGATGCATTCACCATGTTCATAGTGAGATTTTTGGAAGGGTGTACCACCAAAAAAATCTCTCAAGAATCTAAGTAATTAATAAACAAGTTTGGCAGTTTCTTCATTCAATTCCAAAGGTTCTCTTATATCGATTTGTAGGATTTGAAAGAATCCTAGCAGACTCCCAATCCATTATAGTGATAAGCTAATCCTAATTGAATTATGTAGAAATTTGAACATTATTCACATGATTTGTAGAGATAAGAAGGTTTCAAACATACAATTCCCCTTCTCTCTAGGAAACTACATTTTCAGATCAGGTATTGATGCTCAGAATGTTGAAAGAACAATTACTTCATTTAATATGAATTTTTTCCACAAGAGAGCATCATTTGATAGAAATAATTTCATCAATAACAATATTTGGATGCCAACCTCATTTTCTCATGTTCCAACTATTGAATATTAGTAAGAAGATTGTGATGATGAGTTTGAAGTTGGGAGAATATTATTCGGGAGGACGAATCTCCAACAAATTTAGAAGTTTAAGTTATATCAGGTTCTTAAATGTATGATAGATGATGTATTAGACATGTATGACCTTGAATTCATGAATTCCATCCAACATTTTCCTCTCCCTATCATTGATTGGTCCCAAAAGGACAATGATAGCATTTATGATCTTACTGCACCTATTCTCTTGAGAACCAAAAAATGGTTCATGAAAAAGTTGATAACATTCAATGCTTCGAGAAAGATATTATCTTACAAGAAATATATTCTTCCTCAAACCAACAATAACCAAGTAATAAAGTCTATGTATGGAATCCAGGAGTTGATATTGAGATTGAATTAATTGAAGTTGAAGAAGGAGAAGAGGAAATATTTGATGAATAAATTATGGAAAAAGAAGAGAAAGGAAAATAAGAGGGAGAAGATGAGATTTAGAAATAAATATGTTCCTAAATACCCTAAGAAAACATAAATGAAGGAGGAATCTTGAGACAAAAAATCACTATAATAAGACCCTTCATTTCCCCATAAATATCAACCGAGAAATCTACCTCTATGGAAATCATTTATGCACAAGTGTATTCTCCTCCACCCCTAACTCTTAGTGTACCTATGAAAAGTTCATCAGTTGAAGATATCAATAGTACTTCTTTATCATGGGTTCAACAATGGTTGAGATCAAGATAAAATCTCAATCTAAACTAATTGTTCCCGATTATGATATCGTAGATGCTCTCCTTGGAACTCCTATTCCTAAGAAATATATAACTTCTCACCTTGTGATTGATACCTTTGGACAATATTTTGTTGAGATTGCAAAGCTAAGAACTGATAAAATTGAACATGAGATCACTATAAGCAATTACGAACTCATAAAGATACCACTTAGAGAATCTATGCCTAATGGGAATGTACATAAATTGATAGAAACAATTTCTAAAGTTATTGTGAGTGTAAAGAAAGAGAAATAAACACAAGAATAGTTGGAAGAATAGGTTCAAACCATCTCATCTTTTATCAAAGCATTTCTCTCTCCAGATATTATTCCTCTTGTATCTCTCCCATCTTCCACCTATGTGAGTGATGTTGAAATCAAATCTATTTCAAAGGTCCATAAAAACACTCTAGGAGGTAATGTTACTTGAACCATAGGTAGAGAAATTGTTAGTAAATGGGTTGAAATTCATAGATGAGGGGTGAAAATATATATGAAAATCTAGTGGATGCAAAAATAGATAAATGTTTGAATTGAAGGCATTGAAAAGGAAGCCAAACTATGGGCTGATGTGATTCATGATTTGACGATCATGGCTATAATTGATGAAAAAATCCTCATAAGTGATTTTTTTCAATGATTCAAAGGATAATATTTCTAAAAATTGGTCTGTAGTGTATAATGGAGACTCAATATTTTATCAAGAATATTTAAACAATCTACAAAATTCCATCCAAAAGGCCAAGTCTCTTAAATATGTTTTTTTTTTTTTTTCGATCTCAAAGGTTTGCACTTGTGACCTATTTTAAGATAATTATTCTCAAAGGAACACATTGGTTAAGTTCAAAGGGTAGTTTAATAATTTTGTTAAAGAAAATATGTTCAAATTTGATGACTTCAACTAAGAAAAATGGAAGAAATCTCCAAATTAAACAATGTGGTGGTTGAAGCCTCCAAGAATTTGGCTCAATTTGGTGGGATAAATAATGAAATGGAGAATGCTTTTGGAAGATGGATGAACAACTTAGTAATCATTTCAATCCTAAGAGAATCATATATTTCTTTTATGGTGATGAATTTTAGGATGCACATGCTCAAGCTCAAAGTTCCAGCTTCCTCACTTCCTTCTTAGGGAATTAGAAATAGATAATTGTTATATTTTTGTGTTACAATTTTTGTTTCAAGTTGTTAAGAATGTAAAAGTCACTTAAGTGACTAATTAAGAAAAAAATGCACTTGTTAAATAAAAATTATTTAGTGAGTTAGTTACAACTCTTTTTATTATAAAAGGTTATTTCCTCCTTTGTAAGACTTTAGTGATTGGTTGATCTTTGTAAAGAAACAATAAAAATTGGATACATAAGAGAGCTTCTTTCTTTATATCCTTCATTTCTTCCCACTTTTTTGTGTTTCAATTATTTCTTCCCACTTTTCCATTATATGATATTGCACTTTCTTTAAATTACTAACATGCTTTAGTAAGTTAAGATCTATTATTTCTACTTTCTTGAAAATGATGTCACACTTCCTTCTCCTCCTTACTAAACTCTGATTCCTAAATCCAAGTGTCTCTCTATTTGATGGGTTTTCTTTGGCACATTACACAAAGAAACCAACACCCTAAATCAAGATAATATTAGTGTGAATAATGTAAATATATATTTAGTTTCATTTTTGGTTATATATAAGGGAACCTCCACATTAAAAAGCAAGACTTCTTGTCCCTTGAATTGTTAACAATTTTCCCTAGTCCAATTTATCCACCAATAATTTTTTAGTGCCAACCATGGGGCTCATTCTCAATTTCCAAGTATTCCCTATCTCGTTATGATTATTTTCAGAAATCAAGCTACATTTTCTCTTATAGTTCCATTTTTTAAAGTATTCCTATTTCAATCTTTACTGATCCTCAAACATAAGATAATATAAAGTTGGTGGAAATAGGATTCACTTGATCAAGTATAACATAATGATCACAAGACCCTTATTTATAACTACAACATAGACATTCTTTCAAGTTATCTCTAGAGAAGAAAGGAAGAAGTGCAAGATTTGTAGGTACCCCTACAATAAGATGAAAGACAAGATCTCCTCTTTAGGTAAACCTCGGTGAATCCTTAACTCTATTTATAACTCTTCTTCCTTTGTGATGCAGGAGCATCCAGGGTTTAAGAGCAATCTTGCATCACCCAAAATAATTTTTTTTTCTTCAATAAGGGCTAAAATGGTAGGGTTACTATTGTTTTGTAAGTTTGCATTTATGAAATATTCAAAGTCAAATTTGAGGCCCTTAGAGGCTCCGGATGGACCCAAAAAATTGGCGTAAGTCCAAAGTATTCTACTTTTAGGTACTTCTTTATTGCCACACGTCTTCTTGAGATCTTTCTGAAAAGGTATTGTAATAAAAAATCCAATGGTCGGATCAAAAGTTATGATCCCGTGAAATTTTACCACCAATTTAAATAAAAATTCAAAATATCTCCTTATGGGGGGTTACATTTTTGAGAAGCATCTAGGGGGTTACATTTTCTAGAAGTTTCTAAGGGAGTTACATTTTCCATAAGCTTCTAGGGCACTCAAGAATTCCAAATAAGGGAGCAAATGGTTTCGAGAGGGCAAAGTGGACGGTGGCTTTGATTTGCAAATTCGCAAACTTATTGTAGTTTCATTCCTATTTAAGAGATAATAGAAATATTGGTTTCCTTATGGAATTTGTTCATGTGATTCTTTATTGTTTTTGTTAGTTTTAGATTGTAAGGGGAGTACCCTTCATCACTTTGCAAGATATGCTTCCCAAGATTGCTACACAAGTCTCTTGAGGAAAAAACATCAAGCCTCTAGCTTTGGCCCAACCTCTTCACAATTTACTTAAAGGAAGTTGGAAAAATATCCCAAAACTCAAAGGTGATGGGAAATTTCATACTGATGAACACATTGCAACATTTTATGTTGCATGTGGAGTACTTGGAGTTTCCCATGAAGATGTACCAATTAGATTTTTTTTGAAATCCTACAAAACAACACAGTTCAATGGTTTTATCATCTTCTAGCTATTAATATCACCAATTGGGACACCATGAAGAGAAAATTTAAAGCTATATTTAAGCATACAAAGGATTTTCATGATTTTTTATCTCAACTTTCTTAGCTTAAAAAGGAAACCTACAAACCCATGAGGGGGATTTTAGCCAAGTTTAATAGATTCACAAACAAAATCCCGACTAGTGCTCGACCGCCTCCTAAAAATATTAAGTGCTTCTTTATTAATGATCAACTCCTTGAAGTGAGGTTTGTGCTACAAAGATCCCGATTACCAAATCTACATGATGATCGGGAGTTGGCCATTAGTGTAGAATACAACCTCATCATGTTTGAAAAGTTTAAAAAGGAACATGCTAAATATAAATATTAGAGGATTGGGTATACACAAAAGTTAAATTAATTTATGAATTAAACATTATAAAACATATTAAATTAAATAAATAAAATACATTAATACACACAACACAAATTTACATGGGAAAACCTCATAAGAGGTAAAAACCCCACACAAGCCATATAATTTTCATTATTATAAAAACATAGTTTTACATCGAGCAACATCCCCTTCACCTCACTTCTCTCCCATTTTCACCATACATCTTCCATGTGTTTTACTTGGGCCCTAAATGCCCATTATAAGTTGAGTGACCGAGTGTGACATCCCATGATGCACAACTCCACATTAATTGATTATTAAATCAATTTAAACATAAACTATAGTTTATATTAAATAAATAAAAAAACTCATATTTTTATTTATTAATTATAAACTATATTTTATAGCTTATATTTAATCTATAAGAGCAATTTAAGGGGTTAAATCCACTTAAAGTTATTGTTCTAACAATAAAACATCAACTTCTAGCCAAACTAGTTCGGATCATCTAGTTTCAAAAATTGGCTAATGATTTGATAGCTCTTAATAAATAGTTGCCACAAGTATTCCCCGAGCATGTATAAGGATATTCCAAGAAAAAGTTTTGGTCATATGAATCATTTTCTAGCAGCTCATCCCAAGATTGCCATTGAGGATCCTCCTATTAAATATTTAGTCAACATAGTGTGTGAAGTTCAGAAACATATTCAATAAAATTGATGAAGAGGAAGTTGAAGTGCTCAAAGAAGAATAAGAATGAGTCGACGAAATAGTGAGAGAATCCCAAATTGGTTATGTCACATATGAATATGAGATGGATGATTATGAAGAAACAATAGAAGATATGCATAGTGGATCATATGCTATTATGACTAGAAATCAACTAACTAAGAAGAAAGAAGTTATGCATCCAAAGAATAAAGATAAGGATAAAGAGTTTCTTAAAACCATTCTAGTTGTTGTAAAGAGAGGATCTCCTATACACATTATTTCCAAAACTATTGCTAAAACGGTAAGTACTCCTTCCCCTATTCATTCTATTTTAGAAGATGTTGCTTCCCTAAATATTAAAGATTCAAAACCCCTATTGTGCTTACTAATGAAACCTCTTCATTTGGATCTTTTGATATTATTGACCATATAAAGAAATCCAAGGTTTAGAGTTAAGAAGCAAAGTATTTGCAAACTCATCCTAAAGCGTTTGCCGAACTTTTCAAATTCCTTATAGGAAACACTCTTGATCCTACTTAGAACATCCCATCCTCTAAAGGCATTTACCCACCCCAAAGCTCCTTTTCCACGAAATTTGCTAGCTCTCCCTCCACATTGGGAAATATTTAGCCCTTTTATGTAACATTGCTAATAGCGGAGCCACAAATTGAGTAATTGCATAATTGATTTTGGTACCTCGACAATTCAATTCCTTCCAAAGTTATTCATGCCCTTGGTATGAGCCTCACCTAATATTTGGGTTGATATTATTCCACAAAGACCAAGGAATTATCTCGGTTATTCGGATAAAGTATTCTCAAGTTTCTTTTGCATCTTTTCTTCAAAAGTGAGTTAAAATTGGAGTGAAAGAACCAGATTTGCACAACAATATCACACTCATATATTCAATATACGATCACATTACAAAGCACACACGCATACACACACAAAGGATTTTAGCTCCTTATTATTTAGGAAACTCCTAATCTACCCATCCCACAAATATCTCACATATTCCTATATATGTGATTTGTTTAACAACCCAACACTCACGTATTAGTACATACAATATAATACTAATATGAGTACTAAATAAAATTTCTTAACATCCCCCAAAGTGTGAACATTGGGAAAACCTCAATCTCATAATTGCACTTGCTTTTGTGATTTGGTGATTTTCATAGGACAATCACAAACCCTAGTGATGGTTTTATATATGGTTAACCAAAACCAAAAGTGGTGGTTTTACAAGTGGTTTACCACAAACCACAAATGATGGTTTTGCAAGTGGGTTACCAACAACCACATCACGATGTGTAGTACTCTCATCAGCTCTCATCAACATCTCACTGTAGGGAATAATATAGGAAATTTTATTGTTCACACAAGAAAAGATGTCACAATGGAAATGGAACATTGGTATTATGTCACCCCTTAATTTGAAATGATCATTTATCAAACAAACGGGACATCACATAGAAAAATATGAAAAAACATGCTCAAAAAAATGCTACCAAACCATCTCGTATCGCCCGCCATTGGTGATTGATGAGAGGTCAATGATCAACCCTGCAATCTCTATTTTCCTCCATCCTATGACGTGACACTACTAACTCGTTAGATTTGATCATGAGACTCAAGAAAAAACACTCGATTTTGACTCGAATGTCGGATTCTACCGATAATGCATCCGTAATGCAATTTTTTTAATTTTTTCACACTTTGTGAGACATACTTTTGACAAATGACATTAATGAGTACATGACTCTTTTAAGACGAAGGTGACTAAACTTTTGAATAATAATGACTCTAACTTAATAACAAAATCCAATCGAATATTGAATTTAATAAAAACTTTGAACATTAAACTAGAAATAAATGTCTGAAAAACTATAATCAACCTCTACACTAATAAACTCGAAATGTATTCCACCGAATGACCTTTTATCTTGATGGACAGAAATAAAACATTATAAACTAACCTAAATATAACCAAGTATCTGATTTTTACACTAATAAAATTAATGAAATACATTTAAAGGTTTCTAAAAATTTAAATGAAAAAAGGAATCTGACTTTTACAAAACTGTTTTGATCGACGCTAAGAAAGACTTCAAAATAAACCTACTTTGTATGGTGAGTGAATATAATTTTAGAGATTAGGATGAAAACATGTAAAACCTGGAGGGAGGATTCAATGTAACTTCGAAATCCCATGCAAAAGGAAAAACTGCGCTAGTAATTAACACTTTGTTTGGAAGGAAAAATAAAAATTGGAAGCTCAGGTATTGAAATACCAGTCAATGTTGATGTCGAGAGCCAATACAAACTTGATCAAACATGGTAGATAGGAAACTGTGAATGGGATATTTTTGCATAAGCGTGGATTTATGCAGGGTAGTAAGAGGGACCGGGAGAAAAATTTGCAAAACGCAAGTTTGCGTGTGGAATTATGGATGTGCATTGTGACTTCTGAAATAAAGTAGTATAGAGTTGTCTACATGCAACAAGCAAAGTGTTTCCCGAAGATAATGGTAGTAAATACACAAGGAACCTCTTATGGCTAGAAAATGTGTATGGATTTGATTGACAAATATACGCACAAGCATACTAAAAACTCCTTTAAAATATTACTGAATCTCATATATGGCGCAAGAAGATAAACAACACAGCTACCCTGACCATAATTATGAAATCCATTTTTCCATCTCAAGGTACTTCACTGTAATACCAAATGGAGGGGAAGAACCAGATTTGCACATCAATCTCACAATCATATATTCAATATACGATCACATTTTGTATATATATGTATATATGTGTGTGTGTGCACGAGCGCGCGCATACATACATACATCTACATACACACACACAAAGTATTTTAGCTTCTTATTATTTAGAAAACTGCATAAACTACCCATCCTATAAATATCTCACATATTCCTATATATGTAATTTGTTTAAACAACCCAACACTCACATATTAATATATCAATAAAATAATAACGTGAGCACTAATATTCATAACAAAAACTATTACACAAACATTCTTGATAGGAAATTAAGAGTATACGCTAATCTTTGAGGAGAGAAATGCAAAACTTTCAATATAATCGGATAACAAAACACAAAAAAACTTTCGGATAAAAAACCCCACACTCCAAAAACCCACTCAATGTATTTCAAATCTAATAACAAGATTACATACACTAAAAGAGCAATATTTTCTATATACGTGAGGAAAATCTTTGGATAAAAACAATTCTATGGATTTCAGATTAAAACTCACTAGAGCAAGTTTCTTTTCTCCAAGCCTTCAATTTATAAGCCTTCAATTTATAGTTATACAAGAAACCATCTACGGTTTACAAAACCATGTGCCAAACCTCTCATAAGGTGGATAGCATTAAAGAGTAAGATTTCAGTCTAAAATTAGGCTCCCACGTCCACAATATTCTCCCTATTTTTGACCCTTACAGATGTCATAAAATATGTCATAATATCTCTAAAAATAGTCCTTCCATGATATACTATCATATGGGAATCTTTTGACAACTCCTATTTCTATTTTTAGAGCCTAGACAATGTGAAACGGTTGTAGGAAAATCTTAAATGAATAAACCAAACAAGGTTGAGACACCTCATTTCCAACAATCTCCCACTTGTTGAATACCTTGCAAGGGCCAAGGGAAAGATACCATCATGGATCAACTTCTAGGGACCGAGAGGCCCATAGACTCGGAACACCACCTAAATTTCATTGTGCTCACGAGCTTAGTTAATGCATCTACAACATTCACAACTGTCTCTACCTTTTCCAGCTTCACCCTTCCATCCTCGACCATATCTCTCACGAAGTGATACTGAACATCAATGTGTTTGGTCCTGGCATGAAAAGTCAACTTCTTCGCAAGGTAGATTGCGCTCTGACTGTCATAGTATATTATAACAGCACCCTATTTTAATCCAATATTTGAACACAAACACTTCAGCCAAATGGCTTCTTTACAGGCATGAGTAGCTGCCATGTACTCTGCCTCAGTAGTGGACAAAGTGACCATAGCCTGTCGCTTGCTCATCCAACTAATTGCACCACCATTAAGAGTAAACACATATGCACTGGTGGATTTTCTGCTATCGACATCACCAACCCAATCTGAATCCACAAAACCATGAATACGTAAGGAATGTTGATCTCCTCTTCCATGAAAACATATATAGTACTTTGATGTACCCCGCAAATATCTGAAGACCCTCTTTACTGCATCCCAATGTACTCTTCCAGGATTAGACATAAAACGAGAAAGAACTCCCACTGCTTGGGCAATGTCCGGTCTTTTAGGACCATAGCATACATTAAGCTTCCAACCGCACTCACGGTAAGGCACTCTACTCATTTCTTCCATCTCCGATGGGGATGATGGACATTGTGAAATGGAGAGCTTGTCCCGAAAGTAACATGAACACAAAGTGATTTACAATCCCGCATGTTGAACCTTTGCAAAACAGAACAAACATACTTACTCCGCCAAGCCATAGCTTTCCGTTCTCACAATCTCTTCTAATCTACATCCCAAGTATGTGTTTTGCTGCACCAAGATCTTTCATTTCAAATTTCACAAAGAGCTGAGATTTCAATTTTGCAATCAAACATTTTCCTTTCCCAATAAACAACATGTCATCAACATATAAAGTAATTACCAAGAAACAATCACCATCAGATTTAAAATATACACAGTGATCAGATTTAGACCGCACAAACCCCAAACTCAACACATATGAATCAAACTTCGGTACCACATCCTAAGACTTTTTTAAGGCCATACAGGATTTCTTTAACTTACAAACCATATTGCTTTTACCTTTCACCATGTAGTGCTCTGGCTGTGTCATATAGATTTCTTCCTCCAAATCACCATGAAGGAAAGCAATTTTCACATCCATTTGTTCAACCTCTAGGTCATAAGCTGCTGCAATAGATAATAAAAACCGAATGGATGTCATTTTAGCAACATGAGAGAATATCTCACCATAATCAATACCCTCAACTTGAGAGTAACCCTTCGCAACCAACCGTGCTTTATACTTTTCAACATTTCCATCTGAACCAATCTTTTTCTTAAACACCCATTTACATCCAATAGGTTTCCGACCTTCAGGAAATGGTACAAGGTCCCATGTATCATTCTTTTTAAGGGCTGCCATCTCTTCATCCATGGCTATTTGCCAGGACTTTGCATCATTCATACCCAAAGCCTCTTATACAGATCTCGGTTCATCAATGTTAGTAGTCAAAGAAAATATACACTTCCAATCATTAGGAGAATACCCATACCTTTCAGGTGGTTGCCTTTTCCTTGTAGACTTTCGAACAAGCTGAGGTGGAGATTCTTCCACTTCTTCCTCTTCTGAAGATTCAGAGCTTGGTGAGCTCTCCTCAACTTCTTGTCTATTTTGGGGTCTTGATTCAACTTTCTCAGGTGTAGAAGGAAGTTGAACCACATCCTTTTTTTTTTCATTTTCTTTATGTTGTTAAGTTGAAAATTAACAGGAAAGATTTAAGCTCTCTAAAAATAACACTTCTAGAGTATATTACCTTTTGTGTAATAGGATCCCAAAGCTCGTATCCTTTCACACCATAGCCATATCCGATGAAGATACATTTGACAACCTTAGAATCTAACTTTGTTCTTCTTCTCCTTAGGAACATGTGCATATGCCTCACAAAAAAAAACTCTCGATGTCTAATTGAAGGCTTTTTCCCGACCACACCTCCATTGGCGTTTTATCAACAAGTGCTGATGTAGGAGATCTGTTTATCAAATAGCAAGCAGTGGTAACAGTTTCAGCCCAAAACCTCTTTTCTAGACCAGCTCTAATAAGCATGCTCCTATCCTTCTCCATCAACATTCTATTCATTCTTTCTGTAACTCCATTCTACTCTGGAGAATACGAAGTTGTATTTTGTCTTTTAATCCCGTAATCTATACAAAATCACAAAGTATGCAGAACAATACTCACCACCATTATCAAATCTCAAACACTTAATTTTCTTCCCAGTTTGAGTTTCAACCATAGCCTTAAATTCCTTGAAATGACTAAAAACTTCAGATTTACTCATTAAAAATTATACCCATGTTCTCCTACTAAAATCATCAATGAAAGTAACATAATAAACTGATTTAGCAATAGTGTCAACCGTAACAGACCAAATACATCCGAATGGATTAGATTCAAGATACATGAAAACTTATGAGCAAACGAGTAAAACTGAACATGGTTCTGTTTGCCATAAATACAATGTTCACAGAAATCAAACTCCAGATTGCAATCATTCAACCCCTCAACAAGGTTCTTATTTTTCAGGATTTTAAACCCTTCTCTCCAATGTGGCCAAGCCTTTGGTGCCATAACATGGTCTTCTCTACAGGTAATTTTGATTCGGTAGACAGAGCACCCTTGGGTACCCAAAAGCCATGACCATCCACAGAGGAGGAAACCCTCTCCTTTTTCAGTGAAATAGTTATTGGCTTAGTTTTATCCGAAGTGCTATTACACTCAACCATGCATGCATCAAGTTGGTACAATGTACCCAATCTACTTCCTCTTGCTATCACCATAGCACCTCTCACCATTTTCACACCTGCTTCAGAAAACTGTACATGCACACCCACATCTATTAGCTTGCTAACAGATAATAAATTTCTTGCTAGTCCTGGGATATGCAAGACACCATCAAATCTTCTAATTCTACCATCAGAAAATTTCACCTGAATACTACCATGACCAACAATTTCAAGGAAAGAATTATCACCCAAATACACCTTACCACCATCATAGTTTTCATACTTACTAAACCAATTTTTGTTAGGAGTCATGTGGAAAGATGCACCTGAGTCTATCAACCATGCATTATCACTTGCACGAGTGGCCAAATCTGCAATAAAGGCATCTCCATCTTCTTTTTCGACTTAGAATTAGAATCATGCTTCTTCTTTTTCTTTTTCTTTTCTTCTTTGCATTCCCTTCAAAAGTGTCCAGATTTGCCACAGTTCCAGCATATCGCCTTGGACTTACCAGGAGATTTTGATCTCCCCTTATTCTTGGAATGACCATGCTTCTTCTCATCTTTTCCTCGTTCTTTTGTTCTTCCTCGAACACTCAAAGCCTCTTTGGCATTCAGAGAGACCTTCCTTCTCATCTCTTCGAGAGTAGAGAACCAACAACATCCTCCATCTTGATGTGTGGATCTGAAGTGCTCCCAATGGCCATGACTAGGCTGTCCCATGAGTCCCGGGTGAAACCAACAACATTTTTCACCTTTTTCTTCATCCATTTTAACCCCAACCGAGCTCAACTGAGTCACCAACATATTGAATGTTTCCAGATGCTCATATATTTTCCCACCTTCTTCCATTCTCAAGGAAAACAACTTCTTCCTCAAGAAAATCTTATTTACTAGAGACTTAGCTTGGTATATCTCACCCAAATTTTTCCAAAGCTTCTCCGAAGTGGATTCTTCATGGACATTTATCAGGATAGAATCTGCAAGACATAGTCTAATAAGACCATTAGCTTTTCTATCCATTACATCATATTGTGCAGCAAAAACTGGATCCGTAGGCCCATAGATCTTCTCATCCACCACATCCCATAGATCTTGATCAACCAATAGATCTTCCATCTTCAACTTCCACATTTCAAAGTTTGTGCGTAAAACTTCTACGTCAATCCTCCCAGATGTGCTCTTGCCATTTGAAAAATATCTCGCAACCACATAACAAAGTATTCTCTGCACAAGCTCCCACTCAAACCCGGATTAGCACAAAAACCCAAAACCCACAATTGAAACCAAAGGTGATCAGACTCTGATACCACTTGATAGGAAATTAAGATTAGCGAAACAACTTCCTAATTTGAGGAGAGATTATGCAAAACTTTCAACATAGTAAAACAGTTACAAAAATATCAGCAACATATTCATAACAAAACACAAACACCGGATATACGTGGGGAAAATCCTTCCGGATAAAAACCCCACACTCCAAAAGCCCACTCAATGTATTTCAAATCTAATAACAAGATTACATACACTTGGAGAACAAGTTTCTTACAGAGTATCACCGAGAAACAATTCTAGGAGGATTAAAATTCACTACTTCAATTACTTTTCCAAGCCTTCAATTTATAGACCTCGGTTATACAAGAAACCATCTATGGTTTACAAAACCATGTGCCAAACCTCTCATGAGGTGGATAGCGTTAAAGAGCAAGATTTCGGTCTAAAATTAGGCACCCCCGTCCACAATATTCTCCCCTATTTTTGACCCTTACAGATGTCATAAAATCTGTCATAATATCTCTCGAAAATAGTCCTTCCATGATATACTATCATATGGGAATCTTTTGACAACTCCTATTTCTATTTTTAGAGCCTAGACAATGTGAAACGGTTGTAGGAAAATCTTAAATGAATAAACCAAACAATGTTGAGACACCTCATTTCCAACAATTCGGCCTCTTGCGTGATGTTTATGAGTAGAAGTTTCTATATAGACATGGGCATGAAGGTCCAACTGAATTGGTCTCATGCATTAATCCTAGTGAAAGGATAAATCAAGAAGTTGTTGCCAGGAGACAAACTAAATATATTATTTAGAAAATAGATGATTCTAGAGCAAATGTATTATACCAACACATTGGTCATGGTAACTACATGATAATATTCGATTTTAAATTTAATTCCCTTATGGTAAATCACAAAGATTCTAATGATGTTTGGATTTTAGATATCAATGGGAGTTTCTCTTCGTTAGTTTTGGAGTGGCGTAGTGCTTATTTCACCCGGTGGGAAAATCCATTCTTTTTCTTATAAATTATAGTTTTCCAATAAAAGCAATACAAAATAGTGTAGAGCTCTCTTGGTATTATTATAGCAGCTCATGAAATGGGAGTGAATAATATATTAGCCTACGGGGATGTAAAATTGGTAGTTAATAAGTATGGAATTTCTTTGTAAAAATGAGAGACTAAAAAATTATAGGAACAAGGAATGGGATTGTATCTAATCCTTTTAAGTTTTTTCAATCAATGTTGTGTTGAGGGAAAACAATACAAGATTAGATACTTTAGTAGAATCTGGATCCCTTCTAATACCTCATTCAGATTTTGGTCAAAATAAATACACTATTGAAATGGTGTTTAGGCCCAATATTCCCGATAATTCAAAAAAATGCCAAGTTTTTAATGACGATCACCATATCATTTCCTTCCTCAAATAAAAGGACAATTTTAGTCAAGTATATTATGAAGGGAGTGAAATAGGGTATAAAGAATATTTTCATCTAGTACCAAAGAGGACATTAACTATGAGATCGATCAAGAGGGTTACATCAAGTTGAAAGGGTATAATATTCCTAAAGGTGTGGAAAGTTTAAAAGATCTTTTAGATAGACATAATTTCTACATCGAAGGTAAATTATAAAATGATACCTATCAATCAAAAGAATATGAGAAAGTGAACATCAAAATTGAGGAAGATCCAAATCTTATTAACAATAGTAAGTGTTGTTCTCCTAAAGAGAAAAAAAAAGGTCATAAAGTTCTTCTATGAGACTATGTGGATGTTTTAGCTTATTATTATGAAGATTTGAAGCCTTTGAAACCTAGAGAGATACAACATTTCATCCCTTGAAGCCCAAAATACAACCTTTTAGAAAAAAAAAGGAACTATAATCCTAAGATTGTTACAACCATCTATGAAGAGATCCAAAATATGCTAAATGCTCATATTACCTTCCCGATCCATCACTCTATGTGGGTCGCCAACTTCATACCTATTAGGAATAAAAATGGTGAAATCAAAATCTTTGTTGACTTCCGTAATTTGAATCAATCTTCATTGAAAGGGAATTACACTTTGCCCATAATGGATCAAATCCTAGAGGTCATTACTAGATCAAAAATGCTATCCATGCTAGATAGCTTCTCCACAACCAAATTGAAGTTTTGATCGAAGATCAACACAAAACTACCTTCACTATCCCATGTGGAACATTTTGCTAAAGAAGAATTCCTTTCGGACTAATAAATGCAGGTGCAACCTTTAAGAGAGAAATGGATTTGGTCTTCCGTGATCTTAAAAACAAGTGTATAGTTGTCTACCTTGATGACTTGATAGTTTTCTCAAAGAGAAGGTAAGATGATTTACAACACTTGAGACTAATACTAAAAAGATGTAGATATCATGGTATCTCTCTCAACCCCAAGAAATCCATGTTTGAAGTAACATAAAGTAAACTTATTGGTCATATTTTTTCCAAATATGCAATCGAGATTGATCCTTAAAAATTTCAAGAAATTCAAATCTCTCTCTTCTAATCAACAAAAAGGGCTCCAATCTTTGTTTGGGAAAAATAAAATTTCTCATAATGTTCATCCCAATTTTTTTCGAGTTGAATCAGCATATTGTCGAAATGATGAAGGAAAGAAATCCTTCTATTGGATTTTAGAAGGTAAGAAATATTTTGATTCAATAAAAGACGCTATTGCAAATAATCCCATCCTAGTTACTCCAAATTTTGATAGATACTTAATTATTTATTGATATGCATCAAATCACACCTTGTTTTCTATTTTTGTTCAAAGGAATGAAGAAGGAATCAAATCCTAATTGATTTTATGAGATATGGTTTGAAAGAACACAATTTTTAGTTTTCCCAGATTGAAAAGCATGATTTCATAGTATTAAAAGTAGTAACACTTATTTCACTAAATTGATACTTATTCTAGTCTAAGCTATAAAAAACCTCCAATATTGGAATCCAAAATTTCCATTTTTGGATTCCAAAATGTTAAATATTGGAATTATCTGCACTCCAAAATTGCACATATTGGATTCCAAAATCACACATATTGGATTCCAATATCGCATATATTGGAATCCAGAATCACATATATTAGATTTCACAATCACCTATATTGAAAGTATATGTACTCCAAAGTACCGTATATTGGAATCCAAAAAATCAAATATTGGAATCCATTATATAGGATAGCGTCCACTAGGCATTATTTATGATTTGTTATGTACAAAACATGTTTCTATTTTATAAGGGCTAGCGGCTGCCAACCATTATTTATGCTATGTTATAAGGGCTAGGCATGCCAACCATTATTTATGCTATGTTATAAGGGCTAGCGACCGCCAACCATTATTTATGCTATGCTATACGGTCTAGCTAACATTAGGAATTATTTATGACATGTTATGTACAGAACATGTTTATGATTTATACGGGATAACGAACATATTCTCTTGTCCTTCAATGGTTGCAACAAAGGCCACAACGTGGTGTTAAATTTGACGCCCGTTTAGATGTATTTTATCATTTTTATATAGGCTAGCAATGCTAGGCTAATGAATTTCAAGAGATGTGAGACACTTCCAGGTTAATTTAATATGATGTGATTGAACCTCACTATAACTAGAGAATGAATAAATATATTCTGAAGAAACTAGTAAAGGGTGTCGATCTAGACTATGAGAATATAATTAAATGTAATTTGTCTTCTGATGCACATGGTAGTGGTGCGAACCACCATATTCTTTGTAAAAGACTCCATAGAAATATCTTCAATGATCTTCTTCATCCATCCCGATGATATTCGGTGGTGGGAGAAGAAATATTAGATCACCCTCCTATTCAAGCTCCCCACATCTCACTCTGTTCGACGCCATCACTGTCATCCCTAGCTGAAGAAAAGGGCAAAGAAGTGAAATCCTCACACATCTAGAGAAAATTTATCACTAGTTTATAGACACTCAAATCATTGGTTATCACAATAAAACCCTACAAATAAAAATAAGAATACTTATGCTTGCGTAAACTTCTTGTCAAGGTTTTCGAGTTAATAATTTTTTAGGGTTTGAGGGGTCTGAGGGCTCCCTATTCTCTCTGCCAAAAATCTTAAGCAATTTAGGGTTATGATCCCATTGACTCTTCATATTTTATTTAGATTTAAGTGAATTTAAATAGTAAATTACTATTACAAATAAAATTAAACAAACATGTTCGTTAAAGTGGATACCTGTTGAACGTAATCAACAACGAATAATCTTGTTTGAGAGCGACGATGTATGACATTGCAAGGGAAGTCGATATTTGCATGCATGTTCGACAAGGAACTCTTATGAGAACATGTTTCTTAGAAAAAAGAAAGATACCAACTCAAGTCCTTTATAGTGCATCTATGTATCTATTGCATATTTTGGTATAAATTAATTTTAAAGTCAGTTCTTTTATTATGACATCATTATTGTTGGGGGAACCATATTATAACTAATAAAATATATACATATCCTTTCACATCATAGTACTTAAAATATAAGTATATCTAAGACCTGCACTTCTCATCATAGAGTGAAAATAAAATAATAATTGACTTTACAGTACTTGCTGCTTTCACATGATTTGATAAGAAGCATGTTAGAGCCAAAGCGAGTTTGGTCTACATTGAAGAAATATTGAACTAAATGTGAGATAAAATCTTTATGTTAAGTGGAAATAAGTAAAAGAATCCATAGAAAGAAGAAAATATGCCCGCTTTTATGTCTACCTTGCTTCAATTTAAAAGAAAAAGTTTTCTTTGGAGTGGACCATTTCAATCAGAGAGTAAGATTTTTTTTGACATTAGGTAAAAGAGGGTTAAGGGGACCCTACCCTGTACATAAAAAATCTCCCAAATAGAGAATATATTCAATACCAAACCATACAAAAATATATTCTGACCCCAAAAGAATCAAAACTAACAGCTAGTACAATAAACTAACAACAATAAAAACATACTAACTAACATCATTAAACAAAAACCACAATAACCACTAATTTTCCATTTTCTTTGAGTTAGCCACCAGATTGGTCAATTCCTTAGCTAGTGAATCAATGTTAGTGCATAAAGTGGTTACATCAGCTTGAGATAGTTCCATTTTCCTCTTCTTCGATGTCTCCTGTAATTCACATTTTCTGTAGGCATTAGCTAGTTGTACGAGATTTTGAAGGTGTGGGAAAGAGCACTTAACAATGAGAATACACCACCGTGTTGATTGATAATTCAATCTTTACTCCCTGCAACACCACATTTCCCCCATCTATTTCTTGGTCGGCTGCCATGCCGATATGAAATCCTTACGGAGCTGTTCATTGTACCCCTCAAAAATCTTTAAGAAAGGGGACAATCCCATTAGGTCGAACACCTCCATAGCCTCAGATTTAACATCATTGAGATCCCAAGGCTCCGTACTGAACCAAATCTTCCCCCATATTCCTATTAATAATCAACTATCACGAAGAAAAACTCTCTATTCAATGCTTCACATACGACCACACAACTGCAATACCAATACACCAAGTATTACAAGAACATTAACATCCCCTTAATAATTATAAACCCGATGGTGCTCACATTACAAGAATATTAACATCCCCTTAATAGTTATAAGCCCCAAATCTGCTTGCATTACAAAAACATTAACCTCCCCTTAATAGTTATAAACTCCAGTGACGCTTGCATTACAAGAACATTAACATCCCCTTAATAGTTATAAACCCAGATTCTAATAGAGGAATAAACCCGGATTATAAGAACATTAACATCCCCTTAATAGTTATAAATGTGCAACATCATTCATCATTAACCCCCCATGTCACCTTCCGCCATCCTTACGTACCTTGAAAGAAGGGACATGAAATCACTATGAGACATTTTCCTCCCACACTTGACACTTTAAATGACAATTAAAATTCTCCTACTCCCCTTGTCAGGAGGATATTTTTGTAATTAAATATAGATATGAAATAAATTAAACTCCTTTTCTAAAGGTAGAATTATGGTAAATAATTTTAAGAAGAATTTGAATTTCGTTGTAATACTATTCATCATGTTGGAATCCAAAATTCATCAGAATAATTCATTATAAATTAAAATTGTTTTCATGATATCTATGAACACATTGATTGTTGAAGTGCCGACAATTTTTCAATTCTTTATATACCTTAAACTGATGTGAACAATTTTTGCAGTGGACATTTTGAAGTCGAGAGGATAATATGACCTTAAAAATCAAATAAAAATATTTAATACTTAATGCTTGCTAGGTAATGCCAGTGTAGCTTATCGAGGTAAATTAACATTAATCAAATAAGAATTCACCAAAAATAAAAATGTTATGTACACTTTTATATATATATTAAGATATCTATTATCATTTAAATCCTTTACTGTATTATAAATTTCCTAAAGATAATCACACATATTATACATATAAACATTATTAAGATAGTCAGGCACATTATACAAAAAAATGTTGTCAAATAAATTTAGGGACAAATTACATAATTTTATTTTTTAGATAGTTAAACGCTTTTGACTAGAGCTATGAACTAGAGGGTTGATGGGTCCCCACCCTACAAGTATCCCATGTTTTGATCGATGAAAGGCTACATACAAAACTAAAAATGAGTACGAAAGATAATGAGGCCAACATGTAACATGAATAACAGCCTGTGCAAAAACATAGATCTCGTGAATAAAAAAAGTGGGAATGATAGAGAAACCCTAGGGTTCCACCCAGCCAAGCATTGCAATAATATTGAGAAAGGAAAAGGATGTGCTAGAAACAGAATTCAAGTATGCCACGTGATCAGGAAGGGGTGGGGTAGGTTTTGTGAGCACGAATAGGTCTAGGGATGACACGCTAGAGATAGACGCCCCATCGGATCGACAAATGCTTTGAATAGAGTCAGAAAATCGTGTTCAACCCAAAAAGGTGATGAACACGGATACAAATATGTAAAGAGAAAAGGAAGTCATACTATTGCTAGAGTTTCAACCAAACCCACACGATGTTCTAGGTAAATGAAATGGGGACGCGATTTCCATGACTACTTATTTATTTACACACAATACCAGGAAATTGAACATGAAGATGCCTATAATCTCAGATTTTACACAATCTCTCCTGGTGCTATGGAGATAATCCACATCCAGGACATTAACAATCGCAGTTGTAACATTTGTAGAGTCTATGCGGAAGACATTATGGAGATGATTGTCGACACAGTAGAGATAAAATTCATTTCCCGCTTGTTGTTGCATGCAAGAGGATGAATGGAACATAGGTAGATTCCATGAGAGGGAAGGGGAAAATAACAAATAGAAACATGAGAAAATAAGTGAGGACATGTGAAAGCACAACCCAATTAAATAGTCCCTCGACTCGTGTGAGGAAGGTTGACGCAATAAAAAATGGATGGTGTCATCAACATTTTCCCATGCATTGGCTAGATTATTTGATGAAAAGGATATTATATTATATTAAATGCAACATGATACAAGATTCTCTCAACAAAATAAGCGGGTGGTATGAGAGCAAGCCCCAAAGCCACAAGCACACTAGGCCAAGCCTAGCAAAACAACAAAGCAACAACTATAAGGGGGTCTAAGGAACACCAAAAACAAAGGCTAGATTATGAATAAAGGCTACCCCGATTGATAAACACACATTATACAAAATTGCATTACTAAAGATAGTCACACACATTATATAGAAAGGTGTTATCAATTAAATATATGGACAAATTACATAATTATAATTGGGTTATTGATTTAATGACATCGCGTATGTCTCCACATCATCTTCCACATCCTTCAATAGTTGTATTATAGGCCACAATTCATCTATCAAGTACAATTGTAATATGCATTATAGGCCACAATTCTTCCTTCAATAGGTATATTTTTACAATTGTAATATGCATTTCACTTGTTGTAAACGGTGCTAAGTTTTTTGAGAAATATGTTTTGATTCACGGTACTGGATAAATGGAATGTTTGATCATGATACAATCTTCATGTATGATCACGATGCAATCTTCCACACAACAATAAACAAAAAATCTTTAAAATAACGATTTGCAAAACAATAAACAGAAAATGTTTCAGTTCTATACGTGCTTTGCGAGTAGCTAGGCTTTATTTTTATTTGGAACAAGGTTTTATCATTTTCAAAATGTCATTAAGATTAACATATGAAGATCTGGTAAAAAATCATTTTATGATTTCAGGGAAGCCTCCATGGATCTACAAATCAATAAGCATAACATGTTTTTGTTTTATACGGTCTAGTAGCCGCTAGGATTATTTTTACTTGTGAATGAGGTTCTATCGGTTTCAAAATGTCTTTAAGATTAAACCAAACATAACTAGGGAAAAATTATTTTTTATTTCAGAGAATCCAACATCGATGTGTGAAACAATAAACATTATATGTTTCCATTTTTACATGCTAGCGGCTGCTAGGCTTAATTTTTGATTGGGAATAATGGTCTTACCAATTTGTTTAAGTTTAAACTATGTATATCTGGGAAAAATCATTATTTTATTGGTCCATGATCCACGATTGTATCTTCACCCAAGTTAGAAAAAAAAATTCTTGCCAAAAAGAATTGAAAAAAATGATTACGCATTGCGAATCTTTAAGAACCTTAAGGTAGTTATTTTATTCCATAAAAATGCACAATAAATTGTTGGATTTGGAAGCAAAGTATATAATTTACATGCCAATGGTGTGTTTGAAGCGTTTTCAATGACCTACACATGTTCTTTTGTTCTCCTGCATGTTTCAACCATGTACATAATTCAATGTAAATTTTGAATCAATCTTATAGTTTCCATCAAATCTCCAAGTATGTTGGCGTTTTGGGAGTAATTTATTTTTGACCTCGTGTGGTAAAAATATTGCATCATTGATCAAAAGTATATTGTTTTCACCATAGAAATTAGCATTAATGTCTACTATCTCGCTAGCTTGTATTTGCTTTCAACTTACATTGTTGGCATCCCCAAATGAACCTAAAGTGGGTTTCTCGCAGCCAACTAATTTTTTTGATGAACATGTACTTCACCATTTTTGAATCCATAAATGAAGACCATAAGGAAGTGTCAAAATATTTTGATGTAGTACATATCAAGCCATCACTAAAATATCATTCAAAGTATTCAATATTCTTGGATTAAAAATATGGAACCATATTACGAGGTGTTTTGTCACCAATACCAGAAATTCCAAACAACAAACCTTCAACTCCCAAAACTAGTAATTTCTGAGGCTTCCCAATAGGATTTATACAAATATCTCATAATCAATGTAAGATTCCAAATGTGATTAAAAACAAGGCATCAAAGTATTAAATCACAACTCAAAAATAACTTATAAAACTACAATATCATGTCAATCATAGTGAGGATATAAATACTGTTAAATTTTAAATTTATAATGTCAACATATAATATAAAGAGTGACCATATGACTATACGAAGTGAATATCATTTTAAAAACATTTTGAAATAATTATTACTTATATATTTCTGTTTGATGTAATTTTTGGATGCCCTCTGCAACACTCAAACCCTGACACAATATTTGTGTTATGTTTATGTACAAATTGGTCATCAACCACTTATCTTTGAAACAATTTTATTCATTGGATTTCTTCCCCACCATAAAATTTTCTAGAGGGTTTCCCTTTGGGCCCATTATAATACACAATGTGTCTCTAAGGATGAAAAAAATACCATCTCTACTCCAAATATTTTAGAGATCTTTTACTACAATTTTGTCTTCTACATAACAATGTTCTTTACCCAAAATAATAAATGGTTTGAATTCAAATGCTATTTTTTTCAAATCCTTAATCAAATTTTCAACTTCGGCGTAAGAGAGATAGCTAGACAAAATCCCACTTCACATTTTGTTGCTAGTATCTTTAAAAATTCCTTGAGCCCACCTCGTAAGTTGAGAGTCTCCTTACCGAACTTGATTGTAAACTATTTTTAGGATTGGTTTTCTCATAGAGCAAACCCTCAAAATCTAAAATAATTAAATAATCCTTTTGGCCAACTGCACAGAAGTAATTTTTTCTCAATTTTCCGCAATTTGATATTAACCAATTCAAATAATCAAAATTTTAGTATGTTAACACTTACTGATTGAGACTCCATCTTGGATTCCCTCGCACTCCCCTCTGCAAGTTCTTGTGATGCTCATTCTATTTAAAAAAGTAATCAATTCAAAATAAATTTTAAGTCGATGTAAAAAAATACATGATACAACTTACTTTTATACAATATTGCATAGATGTAGTTGTATATTAGCGACCAATAGGCATAAGCCATTAATGCTTGGACTATGTTTGGGTTGACAGTCTATGATGGGATTAGTGACCACTAATAGCCAACTGTACAAAAGTAAATTTTTTTCAATTGTCCACAATTTAATATTAACCAATAAACCAAAAATTTACTCAATTAAAAAAAATATAATTAAAAGATGTATGTTATGAATAGCTAGGGTAATACATATTACAAATAAACTACTTTGCTATAGGTTCCTTCAATTATGAGGGTCTTATAAATGGTTTTCTTTATAATTGTATATGACTATCATATCATTTTTTTTTTTTGCGAGTTCATGTGTGACGTGCCAACAACATCCCCATTTGGCGTCGAGATCTGAATTTTTTTGAAGTTTTATTAAAAATATGTAAACAATGATAATCAAAAACATATTGTATTGATAAATTTATAAAATGAGTATTTCCCAAAACCTTTTATAGATTCATTGGATGGATGGTCAACGGCATCTGGGGCAGCAAGTTGAATTGGTTGCGACATACTAAGTTTGAAATCATCTCCTCTATTAGTTTGTAGAGAGGAAGAGATGGCGTCTTCCTCTATTGTTTGGTTATCTGCATAAATATTGACCGTCTTGTCTATTCAATGTTGATTAATGCTATTTATACATTGAGGGATGCACTTCTTCTTCCCTTTGTACCTTCTACAAAGGAACTTGTATAACTTGATGATCCCAATGACCTAAAAAGGAATGAAGTGTAGTTATACATTCTTAATGACCAACATACCAATTGTGCCCAAAAAAATTGGCTGAAAGTAAATACAAGTCATTACATACTAAGATATAGTTTAGAAAGGTTCGCCTTCTATCTTCACACACTCCTAGTGGAGTCATTGTTAAAATTGTCCAACAAAAAAATGATGCAAACAAAAATTGGATTGATACGAATTTTATTGATGTGTGCAAGGCTCAAATGATTTGGAGATCCCTAGGATGTCCTTAGAGGCCTGGAGCAGGAAACTCAAAGTCAGACGATTTAAAGGTAATGAAACTTAATTTTAATGCATTTGTTATTAAAATTTAATTTTGTAATATGCAAAAAGTAAATATATTATTTCCTCTTTCAATGCAGTGTTTCGAGATGCAATGTCTTGTTATTTTCAAAGTGGCTAAGGTGAGAGCCTTTCTAACAAAATGAAATTTCTATTTTTACCTAAGGACATATGGAAAAAATTGACAACAACCATTGAGTTATTTAAATTAGGTGGGTTGGCTTGTTCTCCTTTTAAGGATAACCACCTAACTTTCAACCAAATTCATTGGCAAGGTTCACGGAGAATTACTTCAAGGCCTGTAAGAGGAATGACCGATGAGGAGATATCAATTCTACTAGATAAAGTGCAAGTAGGGAAAGTATGGCTAACTTAATCTATTGAAGCAAGCATCATAGTGGAGACTTTAGATACTTACTGCAAAAGAGTAAAAGATGACAAAAGGATGAGAGAAAATTTTCTAAAATATATGAAAAGTAAATATCCAGGTAATAATGTATTGACAGAATGCACTAAAAAAATATTGTTGAAAAATTTGGTCTGCATGATTCTCACTACTGCCAGTTGTGTGTACTCTTGGGAGAAGATAATAAAGGAAAAGAAAAGTTGATTTTGGAGGAAGTGAAAAATTAGCAAAAAAAAAAATTGATGTTGAAGTGGTAGAGGTTCTCCCAACGACAACTCAAACAATTATAGAAAACTATGTGATTACAATGGAAGAAAATATTCCAGCAAGGATGGAAGACATCGAAGACTTTACTTGTCAATGTGAATATCCCTTCCAGCTCCGGTCATGCACAAGACATAATTGATATTCTCGAGGTGCTAAATGGCACCTAGAAACTTCAATTGGAAAAACATCACCATTAAACAAAAAAATTAATTGTTCAACATTTGAAGTTTCTATTTGCTCAAATATACTAGTCTCTTTCTTTAACAACACATTCGATTTATTATTATTTTTAAGCCCTTGCAACTTTGACTTATATGGATCTATCTCTAATTTAGACAAATAAGATCTCCTTAGCATTGTAAATAGCTTTGCATGTTTTGGTGGAGAAAGAAAATTTTTTCTATTCAAATAATGACAAATAGAAGAGGTATCCTTAGTTTTATACAATTTTTTTATACCAAATTCATGTTATTATGAAATTTAAGGGAATTTTCACAAGCGTGTTTTGTCTGACTGTATGAACTTCCCCAAATTCCAACCATATTTAAAACAAGAGCACACCATATTTTTTCTAGAAGCCTTCATTTCCAGTTTCTTGAACAATGAAACTTCTAACTCCATGTAAAGAATAAGACACTTTTTCATTACGATGTCAATGCTTTCAACTTGAATACTCAATATCTACTCATCAATAACTTTTGAATTTAGTACCATACCAACTTCACTAACAACATCTTCATTAACAAAAAATAACCACATATCATTGTGGTAATTTTCCGGGGAATGCATTTCTACAAACCATTCATCATCTCTCTTTTCCAATCCTCTTCTCCTTTAATCAAAGGAATTTTCATGAACGAAGTGTGGCTAATGGAAGACATATTACCTAAAAAAGAAATTAAACAAATTAATATTTTGTAAGTAATTGGAAAGGAAAAATATTGTTTCTCAATAGTGCAATAACAATGAGATGTCGTATCTTGATGTCATTATTTTCATAGAGTAAAAGTCAATAGGAATAAATATTTATATCATAGCGTTCTCAGGCATACTTCAACCCTCCTTTAGTTATAACAAATAAGAAAGCATTAATAATTTTTTTGTTATGCGTTACACTAAGCAATTTAAACAATTAGTCACTATTAAATTTGGTTTGTTTCAAGTAATGAATTTTTTTGCTAGAAGTGAATACTAGCGACCACTAGCATCTATATATTCCCATCATTGTAAAAAACATATTTGAGTTACACTACATCATTGTGAAAAATTGAAACCAACATGGGTGATAAGGGTTGAGAATTGAATATTTAATAATAACAAATCTTACATGTCATGATGTGTTTGGGTGTTGTAATTAGGTGCCTTTTATAGTTCTCATAAGATATATCGTGTATATCACATAATTGAAATCGACTAGTATAAAGGAAAATGTCTAGCAGCCACTAGGTTCAATTAGTAATCGAAAGTAATGGTTTCTCGGTATCAAGCCTTAATAGTTTCTTATTTTAAAATTAGTGATCGAATAACAAACAAATCATGGAAAACCCTGACGTCTGCTAGGATCCTTGTGGCAACTAATCTACCTAACAAGTGCTAGGATTAAGATTATGTGTTTGACTACATGTATTGTATTCTCTTGAATCTACATTTTGAATCACGTCTATTCAGAAAAATTTATAAATTTTTTTCTTGTCTTGGAGTATTTGTTGTCTTCTCTTGTCTTGGAACATCAAAGAAATGTAGTAAGCATCCTCCCTGGCAGTTGTCAGTCTTGTAAAATTTAAATACAATAATGGAGCATAGTTAGTTTTCAGTGGAGTCGTTACTACTTGTCCCATATAAAAGACAACAAATATCCTAGCGGCCACCAACATCAAGATAGTATGTTAGGCTAGGAATAACATGTAATAGACTTTGAATATTCTTGTATTAATTACGTGTATTCAGAAAAGTGGTAAATATTTTTAATTACATGTATTCAGGAAAGTGGTAAATATCTTTCTTTTCTTTGAATATTAGTTGTCTTCTCTTGTCTTGGAACACAAACAAAGGAAAATTCACTATCTACATTATTGACAAATATAAGTGTTAGAGAATAATAATAGAAGTACATATTTTAAACCTGAAGATGTATCCTGTTCATCTTGGCCCTGCATATTTTCAGAAATTACCCGTTAAAAAAATAGTCTGTAATAATTTACTAAACATTGAGGGTGAATATGTACACAAACCTTGCTCAGGAATAAAGGATCAGAGGCCGTGAAGAGAAATGTTTGTTTTATGTTTACTAATTATTCATTGATGAGAAGGCTAGCGACCGCTAGCCTCTACAATATCGGGAATCCATTTTAACAATGTAAAAAACAATCTCAACAAATTTTTTTGTCATTGTTTGTAATTATTTTATATTAGTTGGACTATCCTTGACAAAGCCAAGTCCTTGAATACATACCTTTGAGAAGGCTGATGCCTTATGTAGTTCTCATTTGATATTTTGTGCATAAAACGTAATCCATATATTTTCATATAAACAAAAATGCTTTGCAACCGGTAAGCGTCGTTAGTTAATGAAAGGTAAGTGCCGTTAGTTAAGGCTGGTAATAAAGATAGACACATAGTTAGGCAATGTTAGATCATAGTAGAGGAAATGATCCAGTTATTGTGAATCCTAATGTAAGAGGTTGCTAGAGCCACTTAACAATCATAATTAAAAAAACCCTTTAATAGATCATGATTTTTTTAATATGCATATTTTCTTTTACACATTTAAATTATGTGGAGAACATATTTTTAAGGGATTTAAAATAAGTACTTTTGAATACAAAGGAATTTAAGGCAACCCATTACTTGAGAATAAAATCACCTTTTATGGGTTGTCTATGTGTCACCATTTCATTGGATAATTTATTGATGTGACTTACTTTATTGGCTAGTTTTTATTTAATTTTTAACTTGAATTCAAACAACTAATGGTACTTTATTTCACATACCCACTCACGGTCATTGACCCATGCACAATCATTGGCTCCTTTCCCCTAGCACAAGTAGATCATAGTAGAAGAAGTATCCTCGAAGCTTGTATGGTGTGGTAGCTGCGAAAAAATAATGGGTGACTAATGACTAGAAATTTAGTAAAATATTAAATGTATAAATTAGTAAGTTTAAGTGCTAGAACATTATTTGTCCCTGGCTAATGACTCAAATAGTAATGAATTAATTATTGGAGGTGAATCCCATATTATTGCTAACAATGTCATTAAAAATAAGACCTTGCCATGAAAAATCAATTTTTGTGATAAAAATTCCCTCTGTATGCTCTCATTAACTCTAGATTGGACCTTAAATATTATCTATTAAGATAAATACTAAATAGGAAGATTTTGTGATAAGATTTGCAATAAATATGTTGATTGTCTCGAACTCATCACCTTTTCCAATAAAGGTTGATATTAAAGCCGTTGAAAATCTTGTATTAATTTCAAACATGTGATGGAATATTCACTCCATATATTTATCTAATCGCTCCCCCTTATTTTCACACCTTTCAGGTTTCTTTCACGATATTATATTTATTCTTTCATGGCCGAACCGATGTTGCATTTCATGAAATTTTATGCGGTATGGGTGAAATGAGGTTTTATACCAAAATTTCACGCCGCCATTTGAAATCCATTTTTGGATTGAATCAGAGAAAGACCTGGTTGCAATTGAGGAAGTTCTTAGAGGTAATAATCTTTCTTTGGAGGGATGTCCATCGGTGAATGCGAAGTTACTTCGACATTCATTTGTCATCTTCTTATCATACATCCGGTGAAGGATTGGGCTTTGGAGATGGGTCATCATTGGATCAAGCCAACGTATAGGGTTGACATAGAAGCGAAATTGACAAAACCTTGAGTGTGTTGTGGCCCTTTCTTTCTAACGCTCACTATAAACAAGAAGGTTTCGTTGCACATAGAAATTTTTGTAGATTTTTTCAAACAGTTTAATGTCCTAAATCATTTCTTGTTTGAAGTGGACAAATGGGGTGAGACACCAGCGATAGGTGGTAGGTCACTCCACTTGCCTAACCTAGATGTTATATGTCTGCTCCATTGCAAAAGGAACCAAAATGTTGGGATCTTATTCAATGGCAAGGTCATGAGATGTACGATTGGTTAAAGAGTTAGGATGTTGTTGGAAAAGAGTATCTTTTTCTAGAACTACCAACGGAAACCGTTTCGAGCCAATTAAGGTAGAGGTTAGGAATGGTCATGTGTTTTAGATAAAATAGTGCTTCTAAAATCCATTAGGTTGTATCTTTGTTTTGGTTGTTGTATAACATTTCAGTTCCATTGTTATTGAATCATACTGTCTGGCTTATTGGTCTGGGTTTTTTGTATTCCCAACCACTTGTTTTCTTGGCATTGGCCCTTGCATTTTTTCACCAAAGTATTATTGTATCATTCGTGTTTTTAGTGATCCTCTCATTGTATCTATAATGTAAAGGGAAAGGGACCCTTCAACCCTCCTTTAATTATAAAATACAAGAAATCATTAGTAGAAGTTTATGTTATGTGTTGCACTAAGCAATTTAAATAATTACTCGCTATTAAATTTGGTTTGTTTCAAGTTGTCAATTTGTTGGTAGAAGTGAAGACTAGCAAATGCTAGCATCTATATATTCTAGGATATCTTTCCATCAATGTAAAAAAACAATATTTATAGCTTTAGGTTAGAGGGGCCTTAATGCAAGACAATAATTATCCTAGCAGCCACTAATCTCAAGTGTTATGTTACACAAATGCCACGAAATAATCTATGACGTTAGCACCTTCTATCCTTTGAATATCATGTGGTAAATGTCAAATAACATATTGAACTCGGTATTGCTAAGCTGATTTTTTTGCAATATGTGTAATCATGAAATTCATTAAATTTTTTTATGTTATACGAAGGGAGTATAATAAACTTCGATCTTAGGGGCTACGTGTACTCTGGAAAATCGTTAATATCTATCATGTCTTCAAATATTTGTTGTCTAGTCATGTATTTGAATATCTATAAAGTCATTACTAATTGTCTTGTATGCAAGACAACAACTATCCTAGCAATCGCTAACCTCAAGCCTTTATGATGTTGCAACAATGCTAATTCAAATAACATATTGAACCTAGTGGCTACTAGGCTTAAAATTTCATTTGGAATTCATGTGATAGACTTCGAATATCCTATTGAGTTCCGGACCACTAGGATTACATTTTCATTTTGAATCATGAGTATTCAGAAAGAAATGTAGTGAACAAACACACCAACGGTTGCAGGACATTGAAAATAGTCTTTTAAAATTTAAATATAATTGTGAGGAACATAGTTAGATTTTCAATCGAGTCATTACAAATTTTCTTGAATGCAAGACATCAAATATCCTAGCAGTTGCTAACCTCAAGTCTTTGTGATTTTTCTACAGCACTATGTAATTATCTTTGATCGTAGTGGATGCTAGGAATATCATGTAATAAAATTTGAATATAATGTTGTACTCAGAGGTTGCGTTACCTAACAGTTGGTGTTGGAGTTTAGTTCAGTTATGAGTTTTTAGTTAGTTCGTTAATCAATATCTTGAATGTAAGACAAGAATTATCCTATCGGTTGCTAATCTTAAGGCTTTATTATTTTACACTCATGTAGTGGAATAATCTACGACATTAGTGGCCGCTAGGCTTCAAATATCATGTGATAGAATTTGAATAACATATTGAACTCAATGGCCGCAATGCGAAAATTTTGTTTTGGAATATGTGTATTCTAGAAAATCATTTAAACTAATCTTGTCTTTGAATATTTGTTGTCTTAGAACATCAAAGAAAGAAAGAAAACATCTACCCTAGCGGTTGCTAGTCTTAAAAGGTAGTATTGTAACTATTAACCATTTAACCTACCCTAAAGAATGCTATATGTCAGATTAATGTTTTAAATAAATCCTTGCACAATGAATTTTGCTAAAGAAGAGAATCCGATTTTTTTCAATTTTCAGACTTCAGTTTTCTCTTTTAGAGTTTTTAAGCTCAATTTGAATTTCTTTTGAAATTTTCCAAAGTCTAAATTTCCAAAAGTCTGAATTTTTGGACTTTGGGTTTTCGGGTTTCAGAAATTTTTGGCTCATTTCTTCTAAATCCCTCTCGGACTTAGAGTTCGAAACTCCAAAACTCGAATTTTGGACTTTTGGGTTTCGGGTTTTGGAGTTCTCCGAGCCATTTTTAGGATTTTTAGATGAAGTTTTTGAATTCTGAATTTCTAAAAGTCTAAATTTTTAGACTTTTAGGTTTTTTAGATTTCAAAATTCTCAATCCCCAATTCATATTTCCTTCCCATTTTTTCCAAAGTCCAAAATCCCAAATTTTTAGAATTTCGAGCTTTCAGGTTTGAGCTTCAAATATTTGATTCGATTGCAATTAATTTCCACCTACCTCCATACGGATCAGAAATTTACCATTAATGTTGGGATTTCTATATAAACTTGGATTTTTACTTTTATTTTTACCTGACACTTTCGCACTTTCGCTCTGACATTCACTTTCATTTGCGGCGTCTTTTTCAAGGTATGTTTTTGGTTTTAATTTCTTTTGGTTTAGGTATTTTTCCTCCTCCTTCTCCCCATTTGGGTTTCCTTTTTTTCCCTCCGTGTTTTCTTGTAATGTCTTTCTTTTTCACCATGCTTTGTTTTGTGAGTTTTCCTCTAGGTTTTCAAGTGTGTTCAAGAGGATCTTTTAGGTCTCTCATACTTCCTCCGTTTCTCAATTTCCATTTTGATTTTTTAACTCTTGCAGTTTTCTCCAGTTATCTTCCTTTTAGAATTTTCAGAAAACTCATTTCGAGAGATTTGGATTTTGGGTTTTCAGAGAATTGGAGGTTTGAGGATTTTTGAAGATTCGGATTTCGGGTTTTCAAAGAATTGGAGATTTTAGGTTTTGGAGATTGATTTTGGAAAACTTTTTCAAAGATTTCATTTCAGATATTTCTTTCGGTGATTCCTTTTAGAATTTTTCGGTTCGGGATTTCCGAGTTTTCTTGCTTTTGGGTTTTAGAATTTCGTAACACTCAACTCCCGAAGCACGAGGTTTTGATGTTTGCCTCCACTTCAAAGGGAAAAGAGAAGATGAAGTACACATTTCTTGGGGTTACTCCCCAATCCTACTTGACCTCTGACTTTGGAAATATCGGGGACACTGATCTAGGATAGATTGATCTTCCCAAGTTCTAGGAAATGTTAAAGGACACGAACAAAATCCATAGATGCAGGCCATTTATGACATTGGTCTTGCCCTTGCCACCGGTTTTCTGCATTTGTGCAATGCCTAGAGTTTGTCCTAGCAAGAACAACCCACTACAACGATGTTGCTAGGAATTTCAATAGTGACTCTATTGATCGATTGGTTCTATGTCATAATTTCATATGGAGACTAATGAAAGTCATGAATAAGCTTCTAAGATTTCGGCTAGGATCATGAAAGATATTTAGATAGCGGATGTAGTGAATCACTATGTGTGTGGACCTGGAGACGAAGAAACTCAGGGGATTGTCAAGCGCTTCTTCAAGTATAGACATCGAATGGTTATTTGGGAGGAAGGACGACAAAATTTTGTAGAAAAAGGAGATGCAGGTGAGTCAGGGCAAAGCTAAGAAACCATGAAAGGATAGGTTTGAACTCCGGAATCAATCAAAGTTATAGGGTTGACTTGGTCAAATTTTTGCAACAAATTTGCTATTTTTATGGGATCTTGTTCCCTTTTATTAATGACATTACTATTTTTAGTTGAGGGTTAATTAAAGGCCTAGTTGTAATGGCTTAGCCTAGGAACTTATAAATAGTGGAATGCTTCCATTATTTGGAGGACATTTTTTTAGAGATTTCTAGTGAAGTTTCTCTTCAAGCTTGGAAGAGTGCTTTCAGAGTTTTGTTGAAACCTTTTAATTATATTTAGAGTTTCCTTGCACTTGAAGATCTGTTTTATTGTGTTGAATGATTAGTCATTGTATGCTTTGTGAATGCAATTCCTTGGCATTATTGATTAAGTTTACCTTTATTTCAGATTATCTATTTCATATCGTGAAAAGAATAGTGTGATTAATTTTCATCAGTTGTGAAAAAATATTTTCCTTCTGTTGATTAAGAGTTACATTATTATTATCACTCAAGTGGATACTTGACATGTGCTTGTGATTATCTTCTTGATAAATTATCTGTGTATCAAATCAAATCTCACCTTTATATTGTGTATGTTAAAAGTTCAACAGAGGAATGTCTGCTATTGGTTTGTTGTATTTTGTACCCTTTCTAGTTCTTAAAGGTGAAGGTGGTCAATAATGTAAACCTTGTTCCCACATTAACCCTTCCATAAGTTTAACACCCCTTTTCTTAGTGCATCACCACTTCTAGAATATATTTTATTTCTTTACATTCTCTCTCCATAATCCCACAAAATATTAGTATAAATCTAGTTAGCCATCTTTCTTACATCAGAAGTAGTGTTGTGTTTAGTTCGGGAAAAGGAAGCCGACCTTCTCCAGGAGATTCACCACGAGCATAAGTCCCACAACTTGAGAGGTGATACCTTGTGTCCTAATCACACTGAATTTCTTGACTCATTCTTAGGCCATTCAAGGGGTGCAGTGATATGGTGACAACAATTTTTGACACGCTCGGTGGGTTTGAGTTGGTACTTCTCTTCTCATCTTCATCAGATAAAGTACCTGACGACTCCATCTCTTTGGATTTCAAATTTCAGTTTTTAAATTTATGTGAAGGATTCAGACAAGATCTTCTTCAAGATTGAGGAATTTTCAACATACTGAGAACTTTCCTTGTCTCCCCCAAGAAGAAGAGGAAGAAGCCTTTTAACAGCACTAGCAACCACTTTACTCCATAGAGGGCATTCAACTCCTCCCGAAAGACATATTTCCTTTCCAACAGAATCGACCCGTGTTTGCTATGGTAGCTAATGCATGTCCTCCTTTCAATACCAACAATCTGTTGATGTTAGCACAAAGAGATGCAATACCAACAACAATCTTGAAAAGTTTATTGTTTTATAATAGAGAGACTAATGTTTCACCTTAGGAGCACATACCGAATGTAGCCAAGACATTTGCATGGTACACATGCATCACGAGAAGATAATGTGGTAGTTTAACTCCTTGCTACCTCATTCAAAGGCATAACACTTCAATGGTTTTGGATTTTAAGCTGTTGGATCTATTACGGTTTGGAGCGAGTTAGGAAAAAGGTTGTGTAAGCGGTTCGAAGAAAAAAGTGATAATATTTCACTCATGGAATAGTTCCATACAATCAAGCAGTCCCCTTAAGAGTATATGAGTGATTGTAATCGCGTTTTGATAAGACTTGGAAGTGAATCCCAACACTTGTAAGGCCATCCCCAGATAGCGCATTTCTGTATTACTTATGAGCATTGAATAGTGATGTCGTTGTCATGATTCAATCCATGGGGAGAACTATTATCCCTTATGCTTATGAAGTTGCCGCACAAGCTAAGAATTTCTTGATTCAAGTAGGTAAAATTTCTCCTAGGCCTCCCATTCATGTCTTTGCAGAGCTTGTAGGCCAATAGCCATTCATTTCCCCAATACTAATAACTTCTATTCCAGCAGCCATGCATATGTCCAATCCCTCAAATGATCTAACTGAAGTAAAGTCATTGTTACAAATTTTCAGAACAAACTCGTAAAAATGAAGAGGCAAAGCGAGTCCCAATATACACACACCCTTTCCAATCCCACTATCAAACAAATCATCCTCCATTTCAAGGAAATGGTCAGCCACAGAGTTAAGCCATGACCCAAGTTGCAAATGTGAAGCCTTTGAATTTTCGAAACCCTTCTACTGCCAGCTTGTCTAGAGCCATAGTTCCAGTCCATAACAACCTCATCCAAGACTATGAATGGTGCTACCCTTGTTCTCAGCCCCATAATCAGAATCTCTACCCAAATGGAGTTTTAATTCAAGCTCTTATGGTCCAAAGTATATATGATCTACCTAAATCATCTACTAAGCCATCCACTTCGAAAGTCAAGACCAACCTCCTGAGGAAACCACACTACTAAATTGGCAAGCAAAAGACTTTTGTGGTTTAAATGACAATGTCTCTGCTTGTAGCATCCAACACACGTTCTAAGAAGAGGGAAATAGATCCACAGTCCTCCAATACTGATTAGACATCAACTTCTCAGTCCCCAACACAAGTACCAGATGTTAAAGACATGAAAAAGAAATCATCAAAAATATCCGCTAATTAGTCTACAAAGAAAGATGGAACTTCAAGTATCATGATGCCTAATAAGCATTATCCAAAGGAGGACCCCAATGCCCCAAAAGGCATTAGTAAAGTGGGAGCAATCTCATTCAGCATTTTGGAGTAAATGAATAAGACCAATTTGAGTGTCATAATGTGGGATGCACTCTCAATTCCTTCTCAAAGGAACTTACTACGAGAGGATTTGAATAGTTTTGGCACCACTAACCGATCGTCAAGGTCAAGAAGTAGTAGTGGCAACCAGCTTATGCCAACTTGAGACACAAGTACACATCTGGACCAACAAGCCTCAACTATATCTCATTGATTATTGGTGAGCATTTGGTGCACAATTATATGATCGATTCTGGAGCTAGCAGCTTCGTAATGCTAAGTAGGTCGTAGATGTACTACAGATTCCATATACTCCAATTACAAGAGGGGTTGTTCAACTTGACGGTATTGCAGTCCAAACTGTGGGGGTCATTAAAGGGCTTCAACTTACCATCCACACTTGTCCTAGCTTGACATTTACACAGGACATATCTGTCATTGACCTTCCTCCCCTTTTTGCCATTTGTTTATCACGAGATTTCACCGCAAAAATGGGTGGTTATTTGTCATCATATTGGTCACATATGATCTTGAGGACTCATTATGGGACGAAGGTAACTATAAGGGCATAACCAATCTGTCACAATCACGTGGAACCTTACACATCCAAACCCATAGAAGGTAATTACACCATTTGTGATCACGAAGATGAGGATGCGAGATCATGAACCAACAACTATTATAGAGGAGGTTCCGGATACAGTGCTTGATGAGGTAAGTATAGACCACGAGATATGACTCATATGCTAATTTATTGGCTAACAAAGAATCTACCCTATTGTTCTATGAGGAGATTGGATTAGGTATGTATTTCATTCATGAAGAAGATGCCATCATACCTCAAATTGTTTAAGGCATTAAGTGATACAAATGGACTCGCAGATGTTCTTTGATGGTTTGAGGAGTAAAAATGGATCCAGAGTAGGATTTATGTTGATTTCTCTAGGAGGGGATAAATATTTCTCATCTTTTTATTGTAGTTCTCTCTTGTACTAATAATGTCGCCGAGTATGAGGCTCTTATACAAGGGTTGCAGCTGGCCCAACAAAGAGGAATCAAATCCTTGATCACTTTTGGTGATAGTGAATTGGTGGTTCATCAGGTAATAGCCCATGAGTGCATCAAATAATGATTTCTTAAGATCATATAAGAATCGAGTTTAGGACCTAATAGAGGAGCTCAAAGCTTTTGGAATTCGTGTGGTTCCTAGAAATCAAAATCAAGATGCTGACAGGATTGCTACTATCGGATCTCAATATGATATACCTATGGATATCATGAAGGAAGGAAGAAAACAGTTAAAATGGTTGTTTGTCCCGCAGTACTAGATAATGTAAGTAGTTGGCAAGTTTTTAACAGTCATGAACATATTGTTCTTTTTCTACAACAAGAAGCAGAGTTCACCGCCAAACACCAAGGTAAATTGTGGGAATCCTATGGTTACTAGGTCATTCAATTGAAAGGAAACAAATTTCCAAAAGGTTTGGTCATGCTTGAATCTATCTTCAATTGGATGACTGAGTCAAATGGAAAAGCATGAATATGGTGGTCAAGGAAGAATATTTTGAGGAAGTTGAGGTGGCTAGCAAGAAATTTTTAAAAATTGGTAAGGTATGCACCTTTGCTTTAGAAAAGTAATCTTTCATTGAATTATCTCAGAATATCATGATATTTTCACATAGAGCTACAAAAACCTACATGGTTTTGACCCAGGCCTAGCTCAACACACGATTGAACCAAAGCTGAACTCAAAGCCAAATTTTATAAAGAAAAGGCTAATCAATCCCAAGGTTGATCCGCTAATGAGGAAAGAGCTAACCAAGCTTATTGAATCCTGTATAATTTTTCCCATCAAGCATTCATTGTGGGTAGCTAATCTAGTGCTCGCAAGGAAAAAGAATGGAGAGATTAGGCTTTGCATAGATTTTAGGGATCTAAACCATGCCTCATTAAAGGATCATTACCCTCTTCTCGTGGAGCAGATCCTCTAAACATGATAGGAGCTCGAGAGGTTTTCTTTGTTAGATGGCTATTCGAGTGGTACAATCAAATTTTGGTCTAAGAATCTGATCAATTCAAAATAACTTTCACTACTATGAGGGTCACATATGCATACAAAAAATTCCATTTGGATTGTCCAACGTAGGGGCTATTTTTCAAAGAGCCATGGATATGGAATTTAAAGGAATAATCAATGATATGATCTTGGTTTACCTCGATGATATAACCGTCTATTCCAAACATGTCGAAGATCATATCGCGCATCTAAGGAAAGTTTTTTGAAGGTGTAGGGAGTTTGAGGTCTCACTAAACCCCGAAAAATACATTTTTATAGTTCAAGAAGGCAAGTTATAGGGGCATATTGTTTCAGCTGAAGGAATCTCAATCAACCTTGCCAAGATTCAGTCAATTTTGTCTCTATCCCTCCCAAGTCACAAGAAGGGTCTCCAGAGCTTTCTAGGAACTATAAAATTTGTTTGGAGATTCATTCCCCAATTTACAGTGTTAGCCAAGCCACTGACATCCATGCTTAAAAAGAACATTCCTTTCTCATGGACAAAGGAAGGGAGAGAAATTTTTGAGGCTATCAAAACTACTATTTCCCAAGCTCCTACACTAGTAAACCCTAGTTTGACAAGGATTTTATTCTCTATGCTTTTGCAGGTCATGAGATTATTTTAGGTATTCTCACTCAGCAAGAATGATGATCTAATGGAGCAACCAATTTCCTTCTTCAATCAATCTTGCAAGGAATATGAGCTCAAGTATTATTTCGTTAAAAAGCGAGTCTTTGCGGTCATTCGAGCTCTGAAAATGTTTAGGCACATGTTGTCCAACAACAAGATACACTTGATGGTTTCTCATCCTGGCGTTAAAGAATTTTTTTGAATAAGGAGATGAATGAGAAATGTGTTGGGTGGATCACAAAAGTAATGGAATATGATGTGCACATTAAAGTTACTAAACTTGTTAGAGGTAAGGGATTATGCTAGCAGTTGGCTGCAGACATGGAAATTAAGGATGATAAGGATGTTGCGCTCTTCAATATTAATGAAGGAAATGATCAGATTGATTGGTTAACTAAGATGGAAAATTTCCTCCTCTTAGGAGTGTATCCTCCAAATATGAATAAGATTCAATGATGTACTTTCCGTCTTTGGTCTATTCCATATGTTGTGGTAGATGGCATTCTTTTCTGAAAGGATTTGAACAACGTTCTTTTACACTGCATCAAACTAGAGTAGGTGAATAAGATATTGGAGGAGTTCCACAATGGGATGTCAAGAGGTCATTAATCAGCCAAATGACTACTACAAGATCATGTGGGCCGGTTACTACTGGCTAGAATTTTTCAAAGATGCCCATTTTTGGGTAAGAAAATGTAAGGAGTGTGCTCTGTTTGCAAGCAAGCAGAAGCTAACAAATGCTCTCCTGTTGTATCCCATTCAGGTGGATCAACCCTTTGTTCAATGGGGGTTGGATTTTATTGGAATGATAAATCCTCCATCCAGTGAAGGACACAAATGGGTCCTTACTATGACAGATTATTTCACTCATTAGACAGAAGTAGTGGCTTTGAAGGAGAGCAATGAAAAGGCTGTCCTTGAATTCTTGGAGAGTATCATGACAAGGTTCGGTGTTCCATTCACTGTTATCTCTGACAATGCAATGGCATTCCTCGGGATGAGAATAAGTGAATGGCCCATCAAGAAAAAAGTATATCTCAAGAATTCATCTAATTACTATCCACAGGAAAATGGGTTAGCTAAATCCAGCAATAAGAACCTAATAAGGATCATCAGGCGCACGATGGAGGCCAAAAAAGGTCCTGACATACATAGCTTAAGGTTGCTCTATGGGTAGATTGAATAACACCTAAAAAGGCCATTGGGGTTTCACCTTTCATGCTTGTATATGGAAGGGAAGCAAAGTTTCCACTCTCCTTGGAAATGCCTTCCCTAGATTTAGCTTATCGGCTTGAAGTTATGGAGGATGAGGCCTTAACAGTGAGGTTTTCAGAACTCATGGAACTAGAGGAGATTCTAAATACTACCATGAATACATTGACAAAGCATCAAGCTTAGATTAGGAAATACTTTGACAGAAAGCCTTTGATAGGTTGTTCAGAGAAAGAGATTTGGTTCTAAAATAGGATGAAGATCACGCCTAACCGTGCAAGCACGCCAAGTTTAATGCTCTCTCGGAGTGGATCCTATGTTATTACAAGTCAGTAAAGAGGTAAATTCATTTTTCCTATCCAGACTCAATGGAGAAGAGTTTCCCATTCATGTGAATGGGATACACCTCAAAGCTTTCTTTTGAAGAGTTTCCACCCTGTATAGTTGTTTCTATTTTCCTCCAAGTGCTTTGTACATTGTTTTGTTTGTCTTTTATTTTGCTTTTTCAGTTTTGGTTTTAGTTTTTAAAACTCCTTGCCCAATGTTTTTCTTAAGGATACTGGTCTAAAAGCATATCAAACAAGCTTTCCCTAGAGATCACCAAAAATGTTAACCATTTAACCTACCTTGAAGAAGGCTATATGTCAGACTAATGTTTTAAAGAAATCCTCGCATAATGAATTTTTCTAAAGATGAGAATCTAATTTTTTTCAATTTTTAAACTTGAGTTTTTCTCTTTCAAAGTTTTTAGGCTCAATTTTGGAATTTATTTTGAAATTTTTCGGTCCGATTTTCCAAAAGTCTAAATTTTGGAATTTGAGTTTCTAATTTTTTGGCTTATTTCATCTAAATCCCTCTCGGACTTCCAAAGTCTGAAACTTCAAATTTTCAGACTTTCGAGTTTCGGTTTTCGGAGTTCTCCGAGCCATTTTTAGGATTTTTACGTGAAGTTTTCTGAAGTCTCGAATTTCTAAAAGTCTAAATTTTTAGACTTTCAAGTTTTTCAGATTTCGGACTTCTCAATCACCAATTCATCTTTCCTTCCCATTTTTTCCGAAGTCCGAAATCCTGAATTTTTCATAATTTCAGGCTTTTGGGTTTTGGATATTTTGACTGTAATTAATTTCCACCTACCTCCATATGGATCGGAAATTTACCATTAATGTTGGGATTTCTATATAAACTCATATTTTTACTTTTTATTTTTTACCTGACACTTTCGCACTTTCACTCTGACATTCACTTTTGTACTTTGTGGCATCTTTTTCAAGGTATGCTTTTTTGTTTTACTTTCTTTTAGTTTAGGTATTTTCCTCCTCCTTCTCCCCATTTGGGTTTCCTTTTTTTCCTCTGTGTTTTCTCGTAATGTCTTTCTTTTTCACCATGCTTCGCGTTTTGTGAGTTTTCCTCCGGTTTTCAAGTGTGTTTAGGGGATCTTTTAGGTCTCTCACACTTCCTTCCATTTCTCAATTTCCATTTTGGTTTTTTAACATCTTGCATTTTCTCCGGTTATCTTCCTTTCAAACTTTTCAAAAACTCATTTTAGAGATTTGGATTTTGGGTTTTTAGAGAATTGGAGGTTTCGAGTTTATGGAGAATGTGAGTTTTGGGTTTTCGGAGATATAGATTTTGGGTTTTCGGAGATTTAGATTTTAGGTTTTTAGTGAATTGGAGGTTGAGGTTTTGAGAGATTGATTTTGAGTTTTCAGAGAATTGGAGATTTGAGTTTTGGAGATTGATTTGGAATTTTTTTGAAGATTTCATTTCGGAGATTTATTTCGGTGATTCCTTTCATATTTTTTTGGTTCGAGATTTGAGTTTTCTTGCTTTTGAGTTTTTAGAATTTTTGTAACACTCAACTCCCGAAACACAGGTTTTGATGTCTGCCTCCACTTCAAAGGGAAAAGAGAAGATGAAGTACACGTTTCTTGGGGTTGCTCCCCAATCTTGCTTGACCTTTGACTTAGGAAATATCGGGGACACCGATCTAGGAAAGATTGATCTTCCTGAGTTCTAGGAAAGGTTAAAGGCCCCAAACAAAAAGTTATGGATGCAGGCCATCTACGACAGTGGTCTTGCCCTTTCCATTGGTTTTCCCGCATCCGTGTAATGCCCAAAGTTTGTCCTAGCAGAAGTAGCCCACTACGATGACGTTGTGAGGAATTTCAATAGTGAATCCATTGATCGACTGGTTCTATGTTAGAATTTCATAGGGAGAATAAGGAAAGACATGACTAAGCTTCAAAGATTTCCGGTTAGGATCACGAAAGAGATCGAGACAATGGACGTAGTGAATCACTATGCATGTGGACCTGGAGATGAAGAAACTCAAGGGATTGTCAAGTGCCTCTTTGAGTACAGACATCGAATGGATGTTTGGGAGGAAGGGAAAAAAAATCTTGTAGAAGAAGGAGATGCAGGTGAATCATGCCAAAGCTAAGTGGCCATGAAAGGATAGGTTTGAACTCTGGAATTAGTCAAAGTTGTAGGGTTGACTTGGTCAACTTTTTGTAACAAATTTGGTATTTTTATGGGAGTTTGTTCCCTTTTATTAATGACATCACTATTTTTAGTTGAGGGTTAGTTAAAGGCCCAACTGTAATGGCTCAGCCTAGGAACTTATAAATAGTGGAATTCTTCCATTATTTGGGGGAGAATTTTTTTTGGAGATTTCTAGTGAAGTTGCTCTTGAAGCTTGGAAGAGTGCTTTTAGAGTTTTTGAAACCTTTTAATTATATTTAGAGTTTCCTTACACTTGAATATTTGTTTTATTGTGTTGAATGATTAGTCATTGTATGCTTTGTGAATTCAATTCCTTGGCATTATTGATTAAGTTTACCTTTATTTCAGATTATCTGTTTCATATCGTGAAAAGAATAGTGTGGTTAATTTTCATCAGTTGTGAAAAATTATTTTCCTTCTGTTGATTAAGAGTTACATTATTATTGTCATTTAAGTGGATACTTGACATGTGCTTGTGATTATCTTCTTGATAAATTATCTGTGTATCAAATCAAATCTCACCTTTCTATTGTGTATGTTTAGAGTTTAACAAAGGAACGTCTGCTATTGGTTTGTGGTATTTTTGTACCCTTTCTAGTTGCTAAAGGTGAAGGTGGTCAATAGTGTAAACCTTGTTCCCACATTAACCCTTCCAGAAGTTGAACACCCCTTTTCTTGGTGCATCACCACTTCTAGAATTGATTTTATTTCTTTGCATTCTCTCTCCCTAATCCCATGAAATATTAGTATAGGTCTAGTTAGCCATATTTCTTACATCAGAAGTAGTGTTGTGTTTAGTTTAGGAAAAGGAAGCCAAACTTCTCCGGAGGTTCACCTCGAGCCCAAGTCCCACAGCTTGAGATGTGATCCCATGTGTCCCAATCACACCGAATGTCCTTACTCATTCTCAGGCCATTCCGGGGTGCAAGTGATTTCGTGACAACAATAACATCCAAATATAATAAAGGATCTAGTTATTTTTTCAATCGGTTTGTTACTTATTGTCCTATATGCAAGGGAACAAATATCCTAGTAACCGATAATCTCAAGTCTTTGTTATGTTACACCAATGTTATTTACTAATCTTTGACATTAGCGGCCGCTAGGCTTCAAATATCATGGTAGGATTTTGATAAATTAATACGAAAATCTAAATATAATAATGGTGCTTAGAATGGTTTTTAGGAAAGCCATCCTAGTTATATTAGATGCTAGTCTTGTAATAGCTAGACAATGTCGTAAACATCGAGCATATTGGCCTCTAGTCTTGGAATATGTTATTTTAGACTTTAAAAATTGTTACTTTATATTGTTACAATGTATTTAATTATTTCTACGTAGGAAAATAAATATAAAAAACTATATATTTCAATGTAGAAATCAAGTGAGACTGGAATATTGAATGATTATTCACGACTATTTCTTTCATATTAAAAAAATCATTAAAGGAAGTCAAAATGATTACCTAAACTATAAAAAAATCAAACCATACTTGATTATATAAAAATAATATGCAACTCGTGTTTTTTTGCTAGAGATAGAAGCCACGCTTATGGAAAAAAATAAATGGGTGAAGAAGAACAAAAATCAATTAAAAAAAACCAAAGAGACATATAGAAGGGCTGAAAAGGGAACCCATTTAATGACACGAAAACTTGAGCTATGGTTAAACATAAAAATGGGTTTTTGGAAGGAATAAATATTTTAAAAGGGATTACAAAATCTTCATTCATGTGCATACAAAAATGTGGTTTCATATAGAGAGACGTGTTTTGATAAGAAGATGGAACAAAAATATAAAGGCACCAAAGGGGAAGGCAGAGACATATTGCAATGCAAAACACAAGAACTTGGCAAATACAAAGTGGCTGCAAGTGCCCACCATCAACTATGGTACACATACAATAACATAGATGCTTTTGATAAATACATGTTTTAGTTGTATCTGATATTTTATGTACTTGATAATGTTTGTTAAAGCTCTGTATTCTCTCTAAAACACAAAGTGTCAACGAGATTATATTGTAACCTTTTTTTCTTGTCTCTTTTGATTCCTTCCTTTGTGGGCCTCTTGATCTACACTTGCACCCGTGATCTATCCACAATCACTATTTTTTGTCTTGTTTGTGCACCCCCAAATGCGATTACGATCACTTCCTTAGCTTACCATTCAAAAAAACCTCCAAGAATCAAGCACTCGGACCAGTAAATTAGTGCTTGCACGTGTTGTATTTTGATTTCAAGAGCTCCTTTTCTACGATTACAAAATAAAAAAGAAACCCTAATATATATTTCTCTGGTTTATTTAGTTTTTCCAAATGCATTCAACAAAATAAATTATGAAAATGAAAAAAGTTTTTCCAAATGCATTCAACAAAACTCAAAATTTGAATTTCCCCTTCTTAAAGTGAAAGTGCGGGATTTTGATATTTCAAATATTGGCATTTAATGTGGGGGATTTCACATATCGTACTTTGAATTAACCCATCATTAATATTTACATTTAATTTGGGGCATATCGTGGGATACAGGGAAATCAAATTGATTAATTTTACCTACTTTAGAAACAAGTGGGACAACGACAAAAGTTTCTTTGTGAACACTCGAGAAAACCAAAAATATTAATTTAAGCATAATAAAAAACCATTTAGAAAATAGAAGTGAACATTAGGAAACAAAAAAATTAAATTTTAATAGAGTGATATATCCTCGTTAATTATTAATTTTTATCGAGTGCAACTTCGATATTTTAAAAATATAATGCATGTTAATTTGGGGGATAGTGTGGGATTTAGGAAATCAAATTTATTAATACTACCTACTTTAGAAACAAGTGGGACATCGAAAAAATTTTCTTTGTGGACTCACGGGAAAATGACAATTATTAATTTCAACATAATAAAAAACCATTTAGAAAACATAAGTGAACATTAGGAAACAAAAAAATTAAATTTTAAGAGAGTGATATATGCCTCATTAATTATTAATTTTTATCTAGTGCGTGATTCGGTATTTTATAAATATAATTCACGTTAATTTGGGGAATAGCGTGGGATATGGGGAAATCAAATTTATTAATACTACCTACTTTAGAAACTACTAGGACAACGCCAAAATTTTCTTTGTGAACTCGCATGAAAAAAATGACAAATATTAATTTAAGCATAATAAAAAACCATTTAGAAAATAGAAGTGAATGTTATGAAACAAAAATATAAATTTTAAGAGAGTGATATACGCCTCATTTATTATTAATTTTTATCGAGTGCGAATTCGATATTTTTAGCTATCATCCGCATTAATAAAAAAATCCAATAAAATATGACATCTTGCAAGTTTGAACCAATTAATTACACATTATATAATTGACACATTTATTAAGAAATTTTTAATTAGTGATAGAATTAACAAATATTTTTTACCTATAAAAATCCACATTATTAAGTTGTAACTGTAATCCATTAAAATGTTTCCACGTGGCATGAAATTTCTAATATATCTCATGATTGTCGATATTTTGGAGTTATTTATGCTTTACTCTAGAAAAACTAAAACATAATTTTACGCTTCACCAAAATTTGAGAGTACCTTATAGATAGGAAAGAAAATAGTGACCGCTAAGCTCCATTAGAATGATATTTTTGCAACACCGAATTCAAAATAATAAATACTTAGATTTTATAGGGGATCAAGGTATTCTCTTCAACACGTGTTAATGAACAAATCTGCATGTTGTATGTTTTCTGTCTATTTTTTGAGCAGAAGCCTAGCGGTCACTAGCCTCTACAACTCCTAGGTTTCATTTCCAGTAATGTAAATAAATATCTTTATAGTTTTTGATCACTAGTATTTTCATCAACTATAATCTTATCTTATTGACTATACATTCCTTCCACAACCAAGTGTGGCACTACATACCATTGAAAGATTTCTCAACTTCTATATTACTCATAATTTATTTTTGTCTAACACATAATTTATATCAGTTCGTATCAAGTAAAATACTTAGCGACCGCTAAGCTCCATTACTTGAACAAGATCAATCAAACAAGGGTGTGAAAGAAAATGCTTAGTGACTACTAAGCTTCAATACTTACCAAAAGGAATGATTATGCAAAGAAAATAGGCTAAACAATTTCTTGATAACATAGATGCTTTATGAACACATCATATTGATAGATATTAACGGTTCTTAGGCATTTTCCATAATATATTTTGATGACAAATATGTGAGATATGGACAATTTTTATCATTAAATCTATGGAGGTCTTTGCATAGTCGAGAAGAAAGATGATTACTAAAAATGTTTTCAGGGTGCTCATATAACATCATAGGGACTGCTAGGCACACACCTTTGCATATTTTCTTTTTTTACACATTGGTGTGCATCAATGAAAATGATTAGTGACTGATAAGCTTCGCTACTTGTCAGGAGGAGTAGATTAGCGACCACTAGGCTCAACTGATTTTTTATTTTGAATATAGAGATCAAAAAATAGTTCATATTAAAGAAAATGCTTAGTGACTGCTAAGCTCGAATAATTACAGGAAGGAGTGATTTACCCACGATTAGGCTAAACAATATCTTATTTCGAACATAGTGCTCTAATAGCAAATCATTGTAATATATATTATTGGGCTCTAGGAAATTTTCACGAAAATTTTAGATGCAAAATATGTGAGATATAAAAATTGTTTACTGTCAAAATCTACAAAGGTCTTTTGAGAAAGTAATAGATTAGCAACCTCAAGGCTAAACTATTTATTAATTTCAAAAATAGAGATAAAAACATTTCGTATAAAAGAAATGCCTAACGACCGCTAAGCTTGAATACTTACAAAACATAATGCTCTATGCTTATTGTTTATTGTTAAATGAGAAAGGAATAGATTAACGACCTCTAGGCTAAATTGTTTCTTAATTAAGAAAATAGAAATTAAAAAAGTTCATATTAAAAAATGCTTTACACCGCTAAGCTACGATACTTACAAAACATAGCACTTGGATAATAAATCATATGAATGGATGAAATGGCATCGCAAGGAATTTTTCATGTTGGTTTGTATCAAAGAAAATGCATAGTGATTGCTAAGCTACATTACTTACTGAAAGGAGTGGCTTGCACTCACTTGGCTCTACTATTTCTATTTTTAAAAATATCAACCTAATAAAAATCATTGTTTGTCTTTGTGACAAAGATAAGAGTTAGAGAATAATAATAGAAGTACATATTTTAAATGTGAAGATGTATCTTGATCATCTTGGCCCTGCATATTTCAGAAATAACCCATTAAAAAATAGTCCTAAATGTTTTACTAAAAATGGAGGGAAAATATGAACACGGGTCTTTCTCAAGAATGAATGATCCAAGACCGTGAAGAGAAATGCATGTTTTATGTTTACCAATTATTCATTGATGAGAAGGCTATCAGCCACTATCCTCTATATTGTCAACGAATCTATTTTAACAATACAAAAAAAAATCTCAACAGGTTTGAAGTCATTATTTGTAATTATATTATATACAATGGACTATCCTTGGCAGAGCCAAGTCCTTGAATATAAACCTTTGAGAAGGATGAATAACGACTATAATTTTTGTAACCAATAAATGTTGTTAGTTAGTGAAAGGGAAGGATTTGCTATTGCTATGATCAAAAATTTCTTGTAATTAACATAGCCACGTAGTATGACAATGTTAGATCATCATAACAAATGTACATCATTTAAACTTGAAGACATGTTTTTTCCATCTTGGCCTTGCATATTTTCTTAAAATCATCCTTCAAAGAAAATATACCTAAAGGATCAACCACATACGTAGGGCGAAGGTGAACAAGATTCTCACGCAGTATTAAATGATAGACTTCTATTGCATTGATCAAATATTTCTGATATAGTATGCCCAATAGTGTGTTTGATAAAATAAAAAAAAACTTTTGTAGGCCTAGGAAAATAAAAAACTGGGTCTAAGTGTTATATGTGCGTGTCAGACTCTCTCCAATCCTCAAAGCTAGTTTGGAAAGATACCCAAAAAAAGGGTGACCTTCTTCTAGATGCTAATCGCATAATTAATAACATGACTAACAACTAGAATTTTTTTTAGAATGTGTTTGTTGGATTGATAGAAGTTGATAATGTTGATTGATGTAAGAGAAGTGTGGTTGTGCAGATATGTAGTAAATTTCAAGAAGTCATTTCGCAAATGCGGAAGGTGTTATTACAGAGAATGTTGAAGAGGGTATTGAGAAAATAATGTTAGTGGAAAGCATGTTGTGTATAATTTGTGTAGAAGGAATTGTCTATAACCAACCCTATCGATACAATATTGTATCAATAATTTTTTTCCAATATAGTGGTTCATATTTACTAATTTATATGATTTGTATCATGAAACAAGATGCAATATGGAAGTTTTAGACTATTTTCATTAAATTTTAAGTAATGAGTTTTTTTGTTCAAGACCACACCGATATTTGTTATTTCGAAGGAAAGAAACAAAAGGGAATTGTCTATCCTCGAGACTTGTCTAGCTCTTGATGGCATGATCAAGATCTGTGCCCTGCTAGTCAATAATTCATAGTTGTGGCTTAACTTTTTTTTTCTTGTCTTGTGATGTTTTGTAATCGGATGTACTCCTAGGATTTTTGTCTTCCTAGTTTGAACTCGTGGCTTTGGGGTGTGCTTCCATACCACCCAATTTTTGGTGAATATTCTTATATCATTTTACTTGTTAATATAATATAAGATGTTATTCATAAATAAAACACACCATCAATCCCAAATTAGTAAATTAAAAGTATATGTAAAAATTATTGAGATTACTCGAAGGACCAAATATAGAATTTTAATTTTTAATGATTATTAATAGTTTAAAGATTAAATTATGTAGTATCATGATATTGACTATCGAGGTTGTCCCTGAATGTATATTATAGACCATGTTCCCACCCAATGTAATTTTTTTTTTAATTATTGGCAAATAGTTTTTTGAAAGGGACTATACCCTTGTACAAGAAGGCTCAAAAGCCAAGATTGAATCATGAAAGCCCAACAGCAGAAAACAATCTGCTTAGAAAAGAACCAACATCCAGTAACAATACAGCAAAAAACAGCTGAAAAACAACAACCAGTCAGCAACTGCCCCCCAAGACCCTGGCAAATCCAAAAACAATGTTCGGAAAAGACATGGGACAATGTAGAACAACCGAACATCAAAAGAGAGACAAATCATCGAGGCGGAGAAGTGGCATTCTTTAAAATAACCTTTTTCTTTTTACGGACAGTAACCCACCCTGATGATGCCTCCACGAATGGAGGGTTAGAAAAAGGAGAATCCTCCAAAGTTGCAAAATTTCCAACTGAAACAACATCATTGTTTTCATGAGATAATTTTTCCATGCTATCAACAACTAAATGAGATAAATTTGTTGCAATTTCCTTGCTGTTGGAAATAGGATTTTCCAATAAAGGAATTTCAGGGACAAACCCAGATTCAACCTTAGCATTTGAATTTGAATCAAGGTCCTCTTTTGCATCGAAAACCAAATGTTCTCGGGAGGGCATCCTTCCACCAACTGCGTTTCTCATGCTGACCCTTTGCCAACCCACAAGCAATAGAGGTATGACCTAAACAGAAACACTTTCTGCATCGAAATGGAAGGCCCTCGTAATCTAAAGGTTGTGACCAAGTTCTGTTTTGCACCCTAAGATCAATGGTTGCTGGGAGGTTTTTAGCCGTGTCAAGTTCCACCAAGATTCGAGCATAGGTAGTGTGGGTGTATTCAGCAGTTTGAGAATCTATAAAAAGAGTAGTTCCCAAGGTGTTTCCAATAGATTTCAAACATTCACTGCTCCAAAATTGGAGGGGTAAATGGGGCAGTCGGATCCAAACAGGTTTGCATGAAAAAGACTCAGTGAGCGGGTTGAAAGAGGGGAACCATGGTTTAATGATCAGGTACTTAGATTGGAAAACCCAAAGCTTAGAAGCGATGGAGTTTTTATCAAGCAATTGAAGAGAAAATCACTATGAAGATACCTTTAGCACACGGATATAAGTCTAACCTCCCAACGAGCAAAGGAGTCCAGTGCTTGGAAATCCATGCATGTAGGTCAGGAAGGCTGGGCCAGAGTCCTCCAAATCTGCAGATCAGAGCATGTTTCTGATAGTATTTTTCAGTTGTGTTGTCCACTCAAAATTTCACGCTCCGATAAGAGTAAAATTTCAAAATTTTGAGTTTAAGTGTTTTTCTCTGAAGTGCCTAAGTCGTGAAATTGAAAAAATATGTGTTTTGGGTCATTTTGTGTGATTTTCGGGCCTGTCGGAACTTTTTGTCCCAACTGTCCCAAGTACGAAAGTGCACTCTGTTCCCGATCGCCAAAATCCCCGAAGCTGTCCCATTTTCGGGCCCGTCGGAAAGTTTTGTCCCAAGTGTCCCAAAACTTATTGTGCGAGTTGTTCCAATTTCGGCCGAAACACCCGAACCGCGTACTACGCACTTTCATGTCTCAAATGTCCCAAAGTTAAAAAGTGCGAGCTTTCCAATTTTCGGCCGAAACTCCCGTGTCGCGTACTTCAGAGCTCCTTGTCCCAAATCGAAAAATGCAAGCTGTTTCAATTTCGCCCGAACCGGCCAAACCGCGTACTCCGGAACTTTTTGTCCCGAATGTCCCAAGTCCAAACGGGCCCACTGTTCCATTTTCGGCCGAATCACCCGAACCGCGTACTCGCGCATTTTCATCCCAATCGTTCAAAAAGCATTTGTGCATCCTCTCCCTGTTTCACCCGAATCGGCCGAGCCGCGTGTTTCGCGCATTCGCGTCTCACATGTCCCAAGCGTACCAAGTGTCATTCACACTTAGTTTTTCCCGCTCACTCCGAGTATGATGCTATTCAAATTGGTGGTTGTGTATTCAATGCGCATTAAATTCATTCCTCTCTCCAAACAGCTATATAACGAGCATTTCCCCTTTGCATTTTTCGCATTGCTTCCATGCTATCTTTGCTCGAACCCTTGCAATTTGAAAACCTGCGCAAATATCCCCTCCCTTTGCAAATTCCTTCCCGAGTCTAGGTTGCAGCTCCGAGACTATCAATATGAAGATCAAGTTTCAGGGACAGGAGCAAATTTCTCCGCTTGAGTCTGCTGTTAGCAATATTGGGGACAGCGAAGCTCGTCATCTCGACTTCGGTGATTTTTGGGCAAGAATGGCAGATGCAAACCCTACACCAATAGCACAAACGATTCATGATAGCGGTTTGGCTTTTGCCGGTGGTTTCCCAATCTCAGTACAGTGTGCTGATACTGTGCTTTCATGCGGAGCTCACTTCGACCCCGCTTCGAGCGAATTGACAAATGTACATGGGGAACTCATTGCCAAGCTAGATGCTGCCGCCATTGGCGCTGCTCTGAGGATTCCGGAGTTGGACAATGCTATAGTCGTCTCCCGGGATCAAGCACAGACCCTATTCGATCAAGACAGTGACAAATATAAGGCGCGAGTGGCGAAGTCTTGGTTGAAGAACCCTAAGAAAGGTGCTTCTCGCCTAACCAAAACCCTCTTCCGAGTAGATTTCAATGAGGAATTATGTCGACTTTATAATCCCGCTCGGCTCGGGTTATGGGTTTGCCCTCCACCAATGAGTTTCATTTCTGGATGTGCTCGCCATCAAAGACGGTGTGCGAGGGAACGCAAAACATCAATCGGGCGAGATCATCAAGTATGAATTTGGCCGAGCAGCTATCCAACGCTCAACAAACAAAGAAGTTCTATATGACTTCATACCCGATGTATACCCTAGCAAAGATCAAGGCGGTGGTTTGGTTTCTCCTATATAGATGCACACGAAGATGATCCAGTGTATGCCTATTTCCCAGATTCACCCCACGGAGACCAAAGCAATCGGAATTTGTAGAAGGGTCAACGATGCTTTCACCATGTACGTGGTCGATTGCTCAAGGTGATACTCGCTAGAAGGTTTTCGAGATGAAGCCATGAACCGATATCGCAAAGATGGAGCCTATTTCATCCAATTCAGGAAATTTTCCTATATCAGGCTTGCTGGCTATGAAAGCACTCCTCTACGGCTTCCCATGTTCTGCAATGATAAAATGGCCTTGATAGAAATATGCAGGCAACTAGACAAGTTGCACAGAACTTGCAGAGATAAGAAGATTTCTGGCTTGCACTTTCCCATCTCTCTGGGAAACTACACATGCAAAACAACTCTAGATGCTCAGAACATAGAAAGAGCCCTGGTCCCTATCACTGTTCATTTCTTCAAGCCAAGAACCTGCTTTGACTTGAAGAAGTTTATTGAACAGAACATCAAGATAATCTACCATCATAGGGCAGATACAGAAGACTACTGGGCTGACTGTGCAGATGATTTTGAAGCCAGGAGAAGGCATTGTGGCAGGTTCTCCCTGCAATTGATCCAAGAACTCGGTCTGTACCAAGTTCCTGAAGGTCTCCAGGATGACAATTCTGACCTATACTCGTATGAGTATGAAAATGTGATTAAGCACACCCCTCTGGAGGACCTGGATTGGAACAGGAAAGAGAGGGATGATCTGGATAAGATTCTTGCTCCAGTCTTAGTCAGGACTAAGGTCTGGTTCAGTAAGAAGATCCGAGAATTCAAGAGGCACTCAGGAGAATCCTCCTCCAAGGATGATTCGACACCAATAAGAGAGGCATCAGTTCCAAGGTCTGAAACACCAATGAAAACCCCTCCTGCCTCATCAACACAAGGACCTGCTGAATCTACTCCCTCTTCATCTACCCAGGTATATAAGAAGAAACTCAAAGAGGTAAAGAAGGAGCCTGCAGAGAATGACCCTCCAAGAAAACAGGCAGAGTTGCCTATAGGGCCAGAGAACATCATTGTTCTCAGTGAAAGTGAAGAAAGTGAGATGCCAACTCCTGCAAATGTTCTTGAAGATCCAGCAGATAAGGACAAGGAGGTCCAGAGCACCGAACTTCTGTGCGCATCGATTCTTCTACCGCTATTGCCCCAAAGGTGCTCTACTCACATCTCAACTTGAGTCAACAAATGTGCAGCACTCGAGTGTCATGAGCCCCTGTCTCTTGGTCCCCTTGCTTCTCTTGTAGATTCTTCTTCCTCTTTTGCGTGGGTGCAACCTTTGGTTGACAAAAGGAAGAGAAAATCCTCCTCTCAAAGCTTGGGACCAAATTTCGATGCTGTTGCAGCCTTGTTGGGCACCACTCCTTCTCGTGCCAAGAAAGCCAGAACTACTTCCAGAATAGTGTCTAATGCCCAAGGTCAGCAATTCTTGGAGATTGCTAAGCCTACAGTAGACAAATCAGAATCAGACTTGCTGGCATCTGACTTGGAGCTTTCAAGAATCCCTATGGGAGAATCTACTCCTGAAGGTGAAATTCACAACCTCCAGGAAACAGTCACAAGAGTCATTGGAAGGGTAGAGAAAGGGCAGCAAACTATTGAACAGTTGGAAGAACAAGCCCAGATTCTCACAGGTTTCATCAAGTCTCTTTTATCTAAGGATAAAGTCTTGGACCCTACCCCATTGACTACTCTTCCACCTCCTGTAATTCTAAGCCAAGATGAAGTGCAAAGTATCAAAGATATGCACAAGTATTCTGTCTATGGCAGAGCTATTGAAGCCATGGTGGATGACATGCTTGTTGCTGGATTAAACTTCATCGATGAAGCTTTCAAACTCCACAAAAAGGTGAGTAATGTGCAACTGAAGCTCTCCTCCACTATCAATACCATGGATAAAGAACTAAAAATCTGGAGCAGTTGTATAGTAGACCTTCGCCTTATGGGACAGACAGATGAGAACATCTTACTGGCGAATAAGATTTTCGATGATGCTAAGGACAATCTATCAAAATCCTGGGTCTACAGCATGGAGTGGAAGATCAGAGTTTTGGAGGAAGCTTTGGGAGAAATGAAGAACAGCTGGCAGAAGGGAGAAGCTTTCAAGACACTGGCTGTTGCTGCTTTCAAGGATATACATTGTCATCTTCAGGATGAAAACTCTGGTGTTTCCCTGTCCTTGCAAGAAATCAAAGCTCAGTTCAGAGCTTTTGTCAAAGATAATCTATTCAAGGAAAGCTCCATCTCTAAGGAAAAGATGAAGGAAATTTGTTCTCTTCAATCTGCCATTGAAGAAGCAAATAAAGATTATCATACTCACGTCGAGTTTGATAAAGAGATGGAGAAGTGTCTGGGATTTTGGACTCAGTCTGCAGCCAACACGTCAGTTCCACGTGGCAGAGACATAGCTGAGGCATTGAAGAAATTCAGGCAGCAGATTCTGAAGATAGTGGGTCCCTCCCAGTAGCTGGCCACCTGTCTCCTTCTCCTTTCTTTTCTCTTCTTCCCATTCTTTTCGTATTCTTTGTAATTAGTTAAGGTATTGCAATTGGCGATCCTTAACTATTCTTTAGTTAAAAGAAATGGTTACGAAGAGTAACTGACTTGTAAGCTATATAATGGCCTTTCCACGCCATTTCGCAAGGGAGGAAGAACTTGGATATTTGCTGAAAGTGTAAATAGATCTTAAAGAAATCAATACAAAAGGGCTTTCCATTCTTTGTCTATCTAATTCTTGTTATCTCTGTGTTTTCCTTTAATATTGTGAAGATCATTTTGTTCCTAACTCGTTAGTCTCTCTGATTGCATACCGTTCAGTTTTGCAAATACAGTGATCTTGTATAACCAAGAAGGAACTTTGTGTCCTTGATTAATAAATCTGAAGAAGGTTATTTATGCAACTTTGTGTCTTTAAATTTAATCCCATTCATCCAACGCAAATGATCTTGTCTTAAATTCTTTGAAGCTTCGCATACACGAAGAATTATTCTGCTACCTATAATTCTGAATGTTGCTATTCTGCTCATCTTCTTATTCCCTTTCCTCAGTCCTTGTGTAATTGATGATCCTTGTGGAAAACACTTTCGTAATATCCAAGTTTGACCATAAAACAATGTTCGTACATTTGTAAATAAGTTCATTTCTCGAATAAGGGAACCTCTCCCATTAAAGAGGAGGGACTTCTTGTCCCGACCGACTGTTGCTCTTCTAAAAGTCCTTTTTGACGACAACAGTTTTTGGCGACTACTGGGAAAATCGCATTTCAAGATCTGCAATTTTTCGATCATCCTTTGATCTTGTGACTAGGTGTTTCACTCGAGGGAGAAGGGCCCTTTGTATTGAAGATTCTCAGTTTCAGCTTTTGGAGTAACAGGGTTTTCCTTTCCCTTCAAATAGAAGAACTCGTTCGATGAGCACTCCACCTGTTCAAGATAGAAGTCCTACGGGTGGTATTCCTTCAGAACCTGCTAGTCCCAATCTACGAGCTTTGATCCTAGCTGGTGTTACAGTTCCCCTCCAAGCCGTATTTCCAAGAATGGCGGCACAATTGCCATGGGGTCAACGTGTCGGGCCCCTGGCCCTTAATCAGCCTTTGCATGAGTTACCTAGAGGTAACCGAAAGAACTTCCCCAAATTTAAAGGAGATGGCAAAGTACACCCTGATGAACACATTGCAGCCTTCATAGTTGCATGTGGAGTCTTGGGAGTTGAACATGAAGACGTCTCAGTAAGGCTGTTCGTTGAGACGTTACAGATAATGCTGCTGACTGGTTCTATCACCTTCCGGCTGGTGCCATCACCGACTGGAATACAATGAGAACTCAGTTCGAAAGCCGTTTCAAGCCGGCAGAAGATGTGCATGCCCTGCTTGCCCAAATTTCTCAGATAAAGAAAGATCCATCGAACCCATGAGAGAATTTTTGGCTCGATTCAACAGACTGATCAACAAAATTCCTGTAAATACTCGACCGGTTGATCAAATTCAAAAATGTTTCTTTCTAAATGCTCAAACGCCCAAAGTCAGTTATGCTCTAAGAAGGGCTAATCTCGGAACGTTAGTTCTGGATCAAGAACTGGCTGTTAGTGTCGAGGATGACTTGATCATGTCAGGGAAGTTGAGAAGAGATCCTCCCAAATCTAAATCTGCTGCTTCTTCCTCTTCCACCTCTGGACCCAATACTGATCCATTAGTCCAGAAACTTGCAAATGATCTCGTCGCTATAAAGAAACAACTAGCTCAGCATGCCCCGTATGCAGACGTTCCAAGAAGAAATTTTCAGCCCAGAAGCCATTTGCCTGCTCCCACACAAGACTAGCACTTGAAGGACCTCCTGTTAAAGTTCCTGTGAATGCAACCTGTGAAGTTGAAGAGCCAGATGATGATGTGGACGATGAAGCTCGTGAGGAGTTCCTGGAGGAATTTGATGATGAGGCGGAAGAACTTGAGGGATCTCGGGTTAATTTCTTTACCACCGAAGGCACTGATGATGGAGATGACTATGATGAAGTGGTAGCAGATATGAACAGTGAATCATTTGCTGTCATGACTCGAGAACAGACAAGGCAGAAGGAGAAAGTAACACAGCCCATGAAGAAATCTAAGGAGCAGCCGGCAACTATTCCTGTAATTGCCAAAAGAGGATCTCCTATCCCTACCTCATCTGCACCAAAGGTAAGTCCTGTCAATCCTGCTACCAAAATTGCTTCTTCTTTTTCTCCTAAAGTTGATAAGCCTAGAATTCCAAATGATGATGGTCCATCCACCTCTGGATCCTTTGATATTGTTGATCACCTAAAAAGGACCAAGGTTCAAATTTCAGAAGCTGAATACTATCAAACCCATCCCAAAGCTTTTGCCAAGATGATCCAATTTGTTAATTCCCATTCCAAGACCACCTCTAAAGGCCTTTTGCCCACTCCTCCTTCTGCACCACAGCCTAGTCTGGTAGCTGCTGTCACCTCGCCTGGTGACAAAATCAAGCCTTTTTATGTAACACTTCTTATAGCTGGCCATAGGCTCAGTAACTGTGTCATAGATTCCGGAGCCTCAGATAATGTGATGCCTGCTAAAGTAGCTCATGCTTTAGGCTTGACCCTCACTCGTACTTATGGATCTTGCTACTCCATGGAAAGTAAGGAAGTGCCTTTGGTTGGAAGGATTAAAGATGCACAAGTGGCTTTTGCTGCTTTACCTGAAAAGAAAGTCTTGGCTACCATCCTAGTAGCAGACATTCCTCCTTCTTATGGAATGTTGCTAAGTAGGAACTTCTGTAAAGATGTGGGTGGAGAGATTCAAATGGATTGGTCACATGCACTCATACCTGTCAATGGACACATGAAGAAGCTGATGCCTGAGAAACAATCAGAGTATATTGTGCAGAAAACGGATGATCCTAAGGCACAAATACTCTATGAGGATATGGGCCATGGTAATTACATGATTCTGTCCCCTGATGAAATCCAACCCTCCAAAGTATCACCCAAAGATCCCAATGGTGTTTGGATTTTAGAATTTGATGGAAGTTGTTCCTCGGCTGGTTCTGGAGCTGGTGTCCTGCTAGTGTCACCTGAAGGATGCCTACACCCTTTTTCATTTAAGTTGCAGTTCGAAAACACTAACAATACAGCAGAGTATGAGGCTCTCATTCTTGGACTGCAAGTGGCCAAAGAACGAGGTGTAAAAAATCTTCTGGCTCGTGGTGATGCAGAGCTGATTGTGAAGCAAGTCAGAAGCCTTTTTCAGGTAAAAAATGGGAGGCTGAAGCATTACCGGAATCAGGTTTGGGATTCAATTGAATTCCTTGATGCTTTCTCCATTGAAGCAATACCTAGAGAAAAGAACAGCAGGGCTGATTCACTGGCTGTCTCAGGATCACTACTGATTCCCCATCCTGAATTCTCTCAGGATAAGTTCACTATTGAAATGGTCCACCGGCCTAGTGTACCTGACAATACCAATAACTGGCAAGTTTTCAACGATGACCAGCATTTGCTTTCCTTCCTGGAACTCAAGGGTAATTTCGAACAACTGTATTTTGAGGGAAGTGACAACCTGCCTCGTGAGAGTGTGTCCTCTGACCATCCTGTCACCCAAGGAGAAGAAACAGATCAGGAAGGGTGCATTAAACTCAAAGGAAACAAGATTCCCAAAGGTTTGGTGAGTTTGGAGGAGTTGTTTGATAAACATGACAGATATGTGAAATCTAAAGCTTCTACTGGACCTCAGCAATCAGCTGAGTATGATAAGATTGATATAGGGAGTTCTACTGACCCCAAGCTAGTAAATATTGGAAAATGTTGCACAACCGACGAGAGGAGAAAAGCAATTGATCTTCTAAGGAGGTATAAGGATGTTCTTGCTTATTCTTATGAGGATCTAAAAGCCTTCAAGCCAAAAGATATGCAGCATTCTATTCCCCTCAAACCAGGAATTAAGCCTTTCAAGCAGAAGCAGAGGCAGTATAATCCAAAAATAGCTGACACCATCTTTCAGGAGATCCAGAAGTTGTTGAAGGCTAAAATTATTTTTCCCATTCACCATTCGACATGGATCGCAAATATAGTGCCTGTTAGGAAGAAAAATGGTGAGATCCGCATCTATGTTGATTTCAGGAACCTGAATCAGGCTTCTCTGAAAGATAACTACCCTTTGCCTATGATGGATCAAATATTGCAAGCAGTAACAGGATCTGAAATGTTATCTATGCTTGATGGATTCTCGGGATACAATCAGGTAGAGGTTGATACTGCAGATCAACACAAGACAGCCTTCACCACTCCTTGGGGTACCTTTGCCTACAAGAGAATGCCTTTTGGGCTGATTAATGCTGGTGCCACTTTCCAGAGAGCTATGGATCTGGCTTTTGGAAGCTTGAAAGGGAAATGTATTGTCATATACCTTGATGACCTGACAGTGTTTTCAAAGACAAGAGCGGATCACTTCGACCACCTGGAAACGGTTCTGCTGAGATGCCGAGAGCATGGGATTTCTTTAAATCCTAAAAAATCTGTCTTCTGTGTTACAGAAGGAAAACTATTAGGGCACATCGTCTCCAAGGATGGTATTAAGATTGATCCTGAACGATTTCAAGCCATCCAAAGCAAATTCCTCTCCCAACCAGTAAAAAAGGCGTACATTCCTTCTTCGGTAAGATCAATTTTTTAAGAAGATTCATCCCCGATTTTGCTGAATTAACTTTGAATATTTCTCAGATGATGAAAGGGAAGAAAACATTTGGTTGGTCTTCTGAAGGAAAGGAATCCTTTGAGGGTATCAAGAAAGCTATTGCTAAAACTCCAGTTTTGGCCTGTCCTGATTTCAGCAAAGATTTCATCATCTATTGCTATGCTACAGATAATACCCTGGCTGCTGTCTTAACCCAAGAAAACTCTGATAAACATGAGCTACCAATTGCCTTCATGAGCTATATCCTGAAGAATTATGAGCTAAAATACACCATGATGGAGAAGCATGCTTTTGTAGTAGTCAAGGCCGCTGCAAGCCCGTTTCTATATCCTCAACTCTCACTCTATGGTGCTGGTTCCAGATACAACTGTTAAGTCAATTCTTACACAGCAAGAATTTGGGTCCAAGAGAGGAAACTGGGTGGCTAAAGTCTAGGAGTATGACATTGATATCAAACCGACCAAGCTGGTTCGTGGAAAAGGTCTTTGCGAGCTCATTGCTGAAGGAGCCAAACATGAGTTGCTGGAGGAGAAAGCTGACATTCCTACTGTTCTATTCCTTAGTTCAGTCGATGAATGGTATTCTGACATTGCCCATTTTCTCACCTATGGGGAATGCCCCTCTCATTTAACTACCAAGGAAAAGAGGACTGTTAAATTGAGATCAGCGCAATATGTACTGTGGGAAAATGCCTTGTTCAAGCGTGGTTTAGATGGGAGATTTCTGAAGTGTGTGGACAAGGAACAACAGAGAAAGTTGCTCTCAGCTTTTCATGATCAGACATGTGGAGGGCACTATTCATCAACAGTCACAGCTCACAAGATACTCCGGGGAGGATATTACTGGCCTTCCTTGTTTAGAGATGCATCCAAGTGGGTGGATAAATGCGAGGCTTGTCAGACCTTTGTGGGAAGACCTAAATTGGCCTCTTTGCCTCTCAAGCCAGTTGTGATTGAGGAACCATTTCAACAGTGGGGTCTGGACTTCATTGGTGCACTCAACCCTGTTTCTAGTGCTGGTCACACTCATGTGCTAACCGCCACTGACTACTTCACCAAATGGGTGGAAGCTATTCCAGTCAAGAGCACTACTTCTGAAGTGGTATGCAACTTCATCAAAGAGAACATCTTGGTAAGGTATGGTGTACCTAACAAGATTGTAACAGATAATGCTTCGAACTTCTCCTCAACTGAGATAATGGATTTCTGCTACGGGTATGGCATCTCTCTGGCTCATTCTTCAGATTATTATCCCCAGGGAAATGGACAAGCAGAATCCACCAACAAAAATCTGGTGACTATCATAAGGAAGTTGGTCAATGAGTCTCAGCGAAACTGGCATAAGAAGCTTTATGATGCTCTTTGGGCAGACAGGATCACACCTAAAAGAGCCATTGGAATGTCTCCTTTTCAAGTGGTGTATGGAGTAGAAGCTCAATTGCCAGTGACAGTGGAACTGCCAGCCTTGCACCTGATGAAGGCCATTGAGGATACTAGTTTCAGTGATGCTCTGGATAAAAGAATCATGTACCTGCACAAACTGAACGAGGACAGATTGGAGGTTGCTGATAGGATATCTGCTCACCAGCAGAAGGTAAAGGTTCTGTTTGACAAGAAAGCTAGGTTCAGAGAGTTCCAAGTTGGAGATACCGTGCTGTTATGGGACAAAAGACATGAACCTCGTGGCAGCCATGGAAAATTTGATTCCCTGTGGCTCGGACCTTTCAAGATAAGACACTTTGCTGGTAAGAACTCTTTCTATCTTGATTACATGGATGGTTCTCCCCTCCCACTTCCTTATAGTGGGCAGTATTTGAAGTTGTTCAAGTCATAGGTGACTAGGGAGTCCCTTTGTATATCTGTACATGATATGTGTTTTTACTTTTTTGCTTTTGGTGTGTTTTCCTTCTGTTGTTGTGTGTGTTTCCCTCTGTATTGGTTTGTTTTTGACTCCTTTTCCCAATGGATAAGGCACTGGTCTGCTTCACCGAGTTTGTCCAAGTTCTTGCCTTGTCTCATTCCGAGAATTTATGCCAAGTCATCCCTGAAGGAGCCAGCTGTTGTCCACTCAAAATTTCCCGCTCTGATAAGAGTAAAATTTCAAAATTTTGAGTTTAAGTGTTTTTCTCTGAAGTGCCTAAGTCGTGAAATTGAAAAAATCTATGTTTTGGGTCATTTTGTGTGATTTTCGGGCCTGTCGGAACTTTTTGTCCCAACTGTCCCAAGTACGAAAGTGCACTCTGTTCCCCGATCGGCCGAAATCCCCGAAGCTGTCCCATTTTCGGGCCCGTCGGAAAGTTTTGTCCCAAGTGTCCCAAAATTTATTGTGCGAGTTGTTCCAATTTCGGCCGAAACACCCGAACCGCGTACTACGCACTTTCATGTCTCAAATGTCCCAAAGTTAAAAAGTGTGAGCTTTCCAATTTTCGGCCGAAACTCCCGTGTCGCGTACTTCAGAGCTCCTTGTCCCAAATCGAAAAATGCAAGCTGTTTCAATTTCACCCGAACCGGCCAAACCGCGTACTCCGGAACTTTTTGTCCCGAATGTCCCAAGTCCAAACGGGCCCACTGTTCCATTTTCGGCCGAATCACCCGAACCGCGTACTCCGCGCATTTTCGTCCCAATCGTTCTAAAAAGCATTTGTGCATCCTCTCCCCATTTCACCCGAATCGGCCGAGCCACGTGTTTTGCGCATTCACGTCTCACATGTCCCAAGCGTACCAAGTGTCATTCACACTTAGTTTTTCCCGCTCACTCCGAGTATGATGCTATTCAAATTGGTGGTTGTGTATTCAATGTGCATTAAATTCATTCCTCTCTCCAAACAGCTATATAACGAGCATTTCCCCTTTGCATTTTTCACATTGCTTCCATGCTATCTTTGCTCGAACCCTTGCAATTTGAAAACCTGCGCAAATATCCCCTCCCTTTGCAAATTCCTTCCCGAGTCTAGGTTGCAGCTCCGAGACTATCAATATGAAGATCAAGTTTCGGGGACAGGAGCAAATTTCTCCGCTTGAGTCTGCTGTTAGCAATATTGGGCACAGAGAAGCTCGTCATCTCAACTTCGGTGATTTTTGGGCAAGAATGGCAGATGCAAACCCTACACCAATAGCACAAACGATTCATGATAGCGGTTTGGATTTTACCGATGGTTTCCCAATCTCAGTATAGTGTGTTGATACTGTGCTTTCATGTGGAGCTCACTTCGACCCCGCTTCGAGTGAATTGACAAATGTACATGGGGAACTCATTGCCAAGCTGGACGCTGCCGCCATTGGCGCTGCTCTGAAGATTCCGGAGTTGGAAAATGCTATAGTCGTCTCCCGGGATCAAGCACAGACCCTATTCGATCAAGACAGTGACAAATATAAGGCGCGAGTGGTGAAGTCTTGGTTGAAGAACCCTAAGAAAGGTGCTTTCGCCTAACCAAAACCCTCTTCCGAGAAGATTTCAATGAGGAATTGTCTAACTTTATAATCCTGCTGGCTCGGGTTATGGGTTTGCCCTCCACCAATGAGTTTCATTTCTGGATGTGCCCGCTCATCAGCATGGTGTGCGAGGAACGAAAAACATCAACCGGGCAGGAGAGATCATCAAGATGAATTTGGCGGAGCAGCTATCCAATGTTCAAAGAAACAAAGAAGTTCTATATGACTTCATACCGATGTATACCCTAGCAAAGATCAAGGCGGTGGTTTGGTTTCCTATATAGATGCACACAAAGATGATCCAAGTGTATGCCTATTGCCCACAGATTCACCCCCGAGACCAAAGAATCGGAATTTCGAAGGGTCAACGATGCTTTCACCATGTACGTGGTCGATTGCTCAAGGTGATACTCCTAGAAGGTTTTCAGATGAAGCCATGAACCTGATATCGCAGTATGGAGCCTATTTCATCCAATTCAGGAAATTTTCCTATATCAGGCTTGCTGGCTATGAAAGCACTCCTTTACGGCTTCCCATGTTCTGCAATGATAAAATGGCCTTGATAGAAATATGCAGGTAACTAGACAAGTTGCACAGAACTTGCAGAGATAAGAAGATTTCTGGCTTGCACTTTCCCATCTCTCTGGGAAACTACACATGCAAAACAGCTCTGGATGCTCAGAACATAGAAAGAGCCCTGGTCCCTATCACTGTTCATTTCTTCAAGCCAAGAACCTGCTTTGACTTGAAGAATTTTATTAAATGTAACATCAAGATAATCTACCATCATAGGGCGATACTGTAAGACTACCGGGCTGAAATGTGCATGCGGATGATTTTGAAGCCAGGAGAAGGCATTGTGGTAGGTTCTCCCTGCAATTGATCCAAGAACTCGGTTCGTACTCAAGTTCCCGAAGGTCTCAGGATGACAATTTGACCTATACTGTATGAGTATGAAAATGTGATTAAGCACACCCCTCTGGAGGACCTGGATTGGAACAGGAAAGAGAGGGATGATCTGGCTGAGATTCTTGCTCCAGTCTTAGTCAGGACTAAGGTCTGGTTCAGTAAGAAGATCCAAGAATTCAAGAGGCACTCAGGAGAATCCTCCTCCAAGGATGATTCGACACCAATAAGAGAGGCATCAGTTCCAAGGTCTGAAACACCAATGAAAACCCCTCCTGCCTCATCAACACAAGGACCTACTGAATCTACTCCCTCTTCATCTACTCAGGTATATAAGAAGAAACTCAAAGAGGTAAAGAAGGAGCCTGCAGAGAATGACCCTCCAAGAAAATAGGCAGAGTTGCCTATAGGGCCAGAGAACATCATTGTTCTCAGTGAAAGTGAAGAAAGTGAGATGCCAACTCCTGCAAATGTTCCTGAAGATCCAGCAGATAAGGACAAGGAGGTCCAGAGCACTGAACTTCCAGGTGCTACTGATTCTTCTACCGCTATTGCCCCCCTGTCTACTCACATCTCAACTGAGTCAACAAATGCAATGCAGACTCCCGAGTGTCATGAGCTCCCTGTCTCTTGGTCCCCTTGCTTCTCCTGCAGATTCTTCTTCCTCTTTTGCGTGGGTGCAACCTTTGGTTGACAAAAGGAAGAGAAAATCCTCCTCTCAAAGCTTGGGACCAAATTTCGATGCTGTTGCAGCCTTGTTGGGCACCACTCCTTCTCGTGCCAAGAAAGCCAGAACTACTTCCAGAATAGTGTCTGATGCCCAAGGTCAGCAATTCTTGGAGATTGCTAAGCCTACAAAGTAGACAAATCAGAATCAGACTTGCTTTGGCATCCGACTTGAGCTTTCAAGAATCCCTATGGGAGAATCTACTCGAAGGTGAAATTCACAACCTCCAGAAACACCACAAGAGTCATTGGAAGGGTAGAGAAAGGGCAGCAAACTATTGAACAATTGGAAGAACAAGCCCGATTCTCACAGTTTCATCAAGTCTCTTTTATCTAAGGATAAAGTCTTGGACCCTACCCCATTGACCACTCTTCCACCTCCTGTAATTCTAAGCCAAGATGAAGTGCAAAGTATCAAAGATATGCACAAGTATTCTGTCTATGGCAGAGCTATTGAAGCCATGGTGGATGACATGCTTGTTGCTGGATTAAACTTCATCGATGAAGCTTTCAAACTCCACGAAAAGGTGAGTAATGTGCAACTGAAGCTCTCCTCCACTATCAATACCATGGATAAAGAACTAAAAATCTGGAGCAGTTGTATAGTAGACCTTCGCCTTATGGGATAGATAGATGAGAACATCTTACTGGCGAATAAGATTTTCGATGATGCTAAGGACAATCTATCAAAATCCTGGGTCTACAGCGTGGAGTGGAAGATCAGAGTTTTGGAGGAAGCTTTGGGAGAAATGAAGAACAGCTGGCAGAAGGGAGAAGCTTTCAAGACACTGGCTGTTGCTGCTTTCAAGGATATACATTGTCATCTTCAGGATGAAAACTCTGGTGTTTCCCTGTCCTTGCAAGAAATCAAAGCTCAGTTCAGAGCTTTTGTCAAAGATAATCTATTCAAGGAAAGCTCCATCTCTAAGGAAAAGATGAAGGAAATTTGTTCTCTTTCAACTGCTATGAAGAAGCAAATAAAGATTATCATACTCACGTCGAGTTTGATAAAGAGATGGAGAAGTGTCTGGGATTTTGGACTCAGTCTGCAGCCAACACGTCAGTTCCACGTGGCAGAGACATAGCTGAGGCATTGAAGAAATTCAGGCAGCAGATTCTGAAGACAGTGGGTCCCTCCCAGTAGCTGGCCACCTGTCTCCTTCTCCTTTCTTTTCTCTTCTTCCCATTCTTTTCGTATTCTTTGTAATTAGTTAAGGTATTGCAATTGGCGATCCTTAACTATTCTTTAGTTAAAAGAAATGGTTACGAAGAGTAACTGACTTGTAAGCTATATAATGGCCTTTCCACGCCATTTTGCAAGGAGGAAGAACTTGGATATTTGCTGAAAGTGTAAATAGATCTTAAATAAATCAATACAAAAGGGCTTTCCATTCTTTGTCTATCTAATTCTTGTTATCTCTGTGTTTTCCTTTAATATTGTGAAGATCATTTTGTTCCTAACTCGTTAGTCTCTCTCGATCGATTGCATACCGCTTGGCTTTTGCAAATACAGTGATCTTGTATAACCAAGAAGGAACTTTGTGTCCTTGATTAATAAATCTGAAGAAGGTTATTTATGGAACTTTGTGTCTTTAAATTTAATCTCATTCAGCCAACGCAAATGATCTTGTCTTAAATTCTTTGAAGCTTCGCATACACGAAGAATTATTCTGCTACCTATAATTCCGAATGTTGCTATTCTGCTCATCTTCTTATTCCCTTTCCTCAGTCCTTGTGTAATTGATGATCCTTGTGGAAAACACTTTCGTAATATCCAAGTTTGACCATAAAACAATGTTCTGTACATTTGTAAATAAGTTCGTTTCTGAATAAGGGAACCTCTCCCATTAAAGAGAAGGGACTTCTTGTCCCCGACATTGCTCTTCTAAAAAGTCCTATTTGACGACCAACAAGTTGTAATGACCTCCTCCCCAAATGTTATGCATGGAGTAATGTCTGCTAGCTTCATAGGAGAATCCTTACCTCTTAATGCATCCTTGAATGAGGTTATAGTGGGGCCGTGAATAGATGCACCTTGGCCAGACCTGACAAGAGCATGGTGAACTCCCAGGACAGATGCTCCATCACCACCAGGGGGAGCTTGACCGGTGATTGTGTCGTCGCCCTTAGAGGATGTAAAAGCGAGATTAATCCAAGATAGGGCCGAGTCCTCTTGATTAGCCTCCAATGCCGTGTCGCCTCCAACTACAGAGTGAAAGGGTCGCGTTATAGCCAGACGTGCAGGAGCCGAAATACGGGCCTGACCATCACTGGGGAGGAAGGAGGGCCGCTGCCCACCCTAGTCCTGGTGTCTCCCGTGGATCCCATACCCGCAGCCGCATTGTTTTCCCGTCCAGGAGCAGAGCCGCCACCATGGACGCGATTAGGGTTAGAGGTACGTCTGGTAGCGACCATGGAATAGTCCCGGAATAGTCGCGTAACTAGATTAATAAATGTATGAATCAATAAATTAAAGTGTTGGAACATTTTTGGTCTGTTGTTATTGACTTGAATAGTAATGAATTAATTATTGGAGGTGAATCTCATATTATTGCTAATGCCACCATAAAAAAACTTGTGTGAATAAAATTCCTTTTATGCTTTCATTAATTACAGATTGGACCTTAAATCTTATATATTGGGAGGGTACTAAAAAGGTGGATTTTATAGAAAATCGTGGGTCTATCAAAGCATTTTGTGATAAGATTGGAAATAAATATGTTGATCACCCAAACTCATCACCTTTTCCAATAAAGGTCGATATTAAATCCCCTAGAAAGCTTATATTAATTACAAGCATGTGATGGCATAATCACTCCATATATTTACCAATCCACTCTTCCTTATTTTCACACCTTTCATATTTATTTCATTGGATTTCATTTTGTCTGTCATGGCCTTTCCAATGTTTCCTTTCATGTAATTTTCGCGTTGGTGCATGAAATGGAATTTTATACCAAAATTTTGTGTCACCATTTGAAATCCATTTTTCGAATTGAAATAGAGCAAGACCTGGTTACTATTGAGGGAGTTCTTGGAGATGATTATATTTCTCTAGAGGGATGTCCGAGGGTAAATTTGGAAGTTTCTTTGATGTTCGTTTTCATCTTCTTATCATACACCCAAAGTGAAGGATTGGGCTTTGGAGATGGGCCTTCACTAGATTAAGATAGCGTACAGGGTTGGCATGGAAGTGGAAATGGAAAAAACCATGAGTGTGTCATGGCCCTTGCTATCTAAGGCTCATTATAAACATGAAGGTTTTTTGGACGTGGTAATTTTTTTAAATTTGTAAAAATGATTTGACATCCTAATGTGATTCGTGTTTGGTGTGTCCAAATGGGGTGAGACACCGAGGGCGAGACATAGTTCCTTCCCTTTCTTGACTGGATGATATGTCTTCTCCGCTACAACAAGAGCTAACATGTTGGGGTCTTCTTCATCGGGAAGGTTGTGAGGCATACAATTGGTTAAAGATTCGGTTGTTGTTGCTAGAAAAGAGCATATTTTTCTAGAACCGCCTGTGGAAACTATTTTCATCCTCGTTAAAGTGGAGGTTATGGAGGTGTCATCTGATTCAAATAAATAAGTGATTCTAAAATCCATTAGGCTATAATTTTTTTGTTATATAGCCTTTCCATTTGCATTGTTACCAAATCATCTTGTTTGTCTTACTAGTATGGGGTTTTTTTGTATTCCCAACCACTTGTGTTTTTGGCATAGGCCCTTAATTTTTTTCACCAAAGTATTTCTAGATCATTTGGGTTTTTAGACCAATCCTCTCATTGTATCTATAATGTAAAGGGAAAGGGACCCTTCAACCCTCCTTCAGCTTATAAAAATCAAGAAATCATTAATAAAATTTTTGTTGTGCATTGCACTATGTAATTTCAACAATTAATCGCTATTAAATTTGGTTTGTTTGAAGATGTCAATTTTTGCTAGAAGTGAAGACTAGCGGCTGCTAGCATCAATATATTATAGAATATATTTCTGTCAATGTAAAAATAATTTGTACAGCTTTAGGATAGAGGAGCTAATAGTGGATTGATGGCTATCTTCCCATCACTTTAAAAAAATTGAGTTACACTACATCATTGTGGAAACTTGGAGGTCTTCACTTTTGAAAGCTATGGAGGTCTTTGAGAAAGGAATAAATTTAATTCTCTTTCCTAATAATAGAAGATATTATAAATGGCTCTATTTATTTTACAAAAACCTCTCCTACAACAATTTTTCTGGGGAAATTCTTGTCATTAAATTTTTTTCATGTTTTCCTCCATACAATTGTAGATATAAACACAAATTTTCTCTACGTACCAATTCAATTTTGTTTCTTATGGTTTTTGGATATCACCAATTAATTGATGCAAGAAATAGTAGTTGTCTTTTAAATAGCTCGGGTTCCAGAGACATTCTTCTATTGTTATAAAAAATTGGAAAACTTGGATATGTATGATGTTGTCTAACAAAATTATGGCCCAATGCAATGAACAACATCCATCTCAAAACTAGAAATTGTTTGCATCTGTTAGGGTTCAATACTACTATTGTGCATAATTATAGCTTTGTATCATTCAAATCATCCAAAGGTATTTACAAAAGGCTCTGTAAACAACATGGAGCAAGGTGTTAAAAATAACATGGCAAGACATGATTTCATATTGTATAGATTATTATATGACAAATCAGAAAGCAATATCATATTACAATTTATTTATTGACACATCTATTTGTTACATTTAGGTTCTCCAAGGTTGGTCATATTGCACATGAACATGGATCTTTACATGTATGATGACATAATGAAAATCACAAAAAATATTAAAGAGAAATATGTAATTGGCTATGGTGCTACAAGCAATCTTTATAAATGTGATCTAAAGAATTCTAAGCCAATTGTTATAAACAGAATGTACAGATTGCTACCCACTAAGCTTGCTTGCATTTGAAACTAATGTGGAAACAATTGGAAGCATCAAGCATCAAAATATTGAGAGTCTGCATGGATGTTCACTTTCTCCACTTGGAAACCTAATGTTTTATGATTACATGGTAAACAAAAGTCTGTGAGACATCCTACATGGTGAGTAAAATGATTATGTTATGAAGAAAATGAATCTATACATTGTAGATTTAATTTTTGAAATAAAAGTGTCCAATCAACCTCTAACCTTCATAGTAAAATGGATATTTGGAAAATCTAACAAGTGTTTTATTAATTTTTATTTTCATATAGGATCATCAAATAAGATTAAGCTAGATTGGAACAATCGGCTAAAGATTTCTCATGGTGCTGAAGAAGGATAGCCATATCTTCATTATGACTGTAACCCACACATTATTTACAGGGATGTGAAGACTTCTAACATTATTTTGGATTATAATTTCGACGCAAAATTTTCAGACTTTAGCATTTCCAATTGCATTTCCTCGACCAAACACCACACCTCTACCTATGTTATAGGTACCATTTGTTACATTAACCCAAAATATGCAAGAACATCAAGGATGAATAATAAATATGATGTATATAGTTATAAGATTTCTCTTCTGGAATTGTTGATGGGAAGGAAGATGTGGCTAATAACTCAAATCTTCCAAAGTTGGTAAGATTTATGTTTGTTAATTTTCATTTGGAGCTTACACTGTATGATGTTTAAGTATTTTTAAGGTTTGTTGTTAGGAGAAATCAAATGTGGATGGAATTGTCTTTGACATTGGCAAGTGAACCCAAATTCTATCAAAATTAGACTACAACACACTCATGGAAACTATTGATACAAAATTTGCGAAACCTGTAGGGATCTTGGGATTGTAAGAAAAACTTCTAGTTGGCCTTACTTTATACCAATAAATGACCATCTATTTGACCCACCATGCATGACGTTGCCATATTTCTAAAGTCAAGGATGCCGTTCTGCTCCTACACAATTTCCTAGTATCCGAATGAACCAATTGACCCTAATAATAATTACATGAAGTATTTGGATGGATATACTGATTTTAAGCAAAGTGATGTTATAGGGAGCACAAGTTGTGCTTCTGAAAGGTATTTGTTTGTGATATTTAGTGAGGTGATTTCACAAAACAATTTTTGAATGGAATGAGACTTGGACGGTGTTGTGACAACAAAAAAGCATCCCCTAGAGTCCTCTCTTTCCCGGGGTCTACTTTTCTCAATGGTGAGCCAATTTTCAAGTAAAAATGAATAGTTTTACTATTCTATCTATATTTTATCCATAACAATTCAAACCAATCGAACCCTTAAAACAGATAAAAGTGTGCCCGAATTTCTTTTAGAAGGGGAAATATTGGGTTTTGGGCAATTTGTTCCTTTTCCACTTGCCGAATAGGATTGTTTTCATCATAGCTAAATCAATCCACTTTCGATACTAGTAGTAGTACACTCTTCTACTACTACCTGCTCATAAATACTAGTCTCTACTTTGATAACACCTCCACTACTACTTTACTCAACACTACTTGTATCCAAACCGACAGTCCCGTTCTAGAGGCAACAAATGTATTCATGTTTTGTGCAAATAAAATTGTCCACAAAAGGTAATGAATCCTCATATAATATTTACAACTATATATGTATGAATTTGTAATAAATTTGAAATGTATAGATAGAACCTTTCAATGTAAAGATGATGACATATCGTTTTGTTATTTCTTGACTTAGAAAAAATACAATTGTGGCACAATGAGTGTTTTTATTGATGTAAACTATAAAATAATGGTTCAATGTATCTTTGAGGGCGTAAGACAACATTTCTCACAAACATTTTTCTTGCATTGTGTCAAGGATTATTTCATTTTCTTGCTCACGGAAGTGACTCATTGTTTATACAAAGAATGGAACAATTTACAAGCATAAATTCTACTATATTTCAGAGTAATAAATTTTATGATATACATAAACTCCCAACTTTGTTATTCGATTTTAATGATTGATTGGAGATATAGTTTATAATAATAAACACTAGTGAACTTGTACAATCTAACAAAAAAATTGAGTTGTTACAAGTTATATTTCGGGGTGAAAACGTAATTTTATTGTGAGTTCCACCAGAAGTCAAAATAACTCTACTAGCATTTAAGGCCAGTGTCAAATTTAAGGACATGTGCATACTAAAAATTGAAAATGCATTCCTCACACTTTAAAAGTTTGATATTTTCACTCTAAAAGTGTGAGTGTGAGACTTCACACTTTCAAGGTGTGAATCTCAAACTTTGAAAGTGCGGGGCTCGCACTTTCAGAGTGCAAGGCTCAGATTATTCAGAGTGTAGGGATTTTAGAATTTTAAGAGCATGGGGCTCACACTTCAAAACTACGAGGCTCTTAGAATTTAAAAGTGTGAATCCTGAACTTTTAGAGTGCGGGGATCACACTTAAATACAACGGGATAATGACTTATAATAGTTATTAACAACTAACCTTACATCAAGGCTTTTTCACTTTCATTTAATACAACGGGCTCATGACTTATAATAGTTAGCGACCACTCACCTTAGATCAAGGCTCATGACTTATAAGAGTTAGTGACCACTCACCTACATTGAGGATCATGAATTATAATAGTTAGCGGCTTTCACCTTAATACAATAGGATCAATAAATAATAGTTAGCATCCGCTCATGAATTTGAACTAGCTTTTGCAGGAAGTTATTGTTAATTTTTTATTTTTATTAATCCAATGGGCTCATGCCTTATAATAGTTAGTAGTTGCTAGCCTTACATACTCTCAACATTGAAAATTTAAAAATGATGAAATTGGAATCCAATAATAGCCAAATTGGAATCAATAATAGCGATATTGGAATCCAATAATAGTGAAATTGGAACTAGAATAATTCCAATAATGACAATATTGGAATCCAATATTGCTACTAATGGATTCCAATAATAGTAATAATAGAATCCAATATAGAAAAAAATGGAATCCAATATACGCAAAAATGGAGATAGATTTCTTCCAATACTTGAAATACTGGAGTCTAGATTCACTAGAATATGTCCAGATTTAGTGAAATAAACATTTAGTCAAGATGTTTAGGTTATATATCCAAAACTCGCACTTCACATTTTTTATTTAACTAACCCATCCCTTAATTAAATATTCTAACCCAAAAAATATTTTGGCTCAAGAAGAGGTAAGTGGATCGCTATAAGTATAAGAATATGATATAGACATTAAACCAAAAAAACTTGTTCGAGGATGAGGTATATGTCAATTGATAGCCAAGAATAAAATGAAGAAGAATACAATTGTGAAGATTCAAAATAAATGCCTTCTATTTTGTTTGTTAACATTGTGGATGAATCCGTTTGTTTTTGAATCCGTTTGAATCTGCTTTTCCCCGCTTCTGCTCCCATGGTACTTCTCGCTCGCCCGCGGTTGCTCTGAGATTGCTTCGCGTCTGCTCCGCGATCGCTCCGCGGCTGCTCCGCGACTGCTCCGAGATTGCTCAGCGGCTGTTCCGCGGCTATTCCATGGTTTCTACGCGGGCTTCATCTAAAAAAAGGGTTCGAGGAGGCACGAGCATTGCCAGAGGTTCGCCCCTCTCAGAAATTCGAAATGAGGTCCCTATTAATGGCGGCGAGAAACCAGTGGTATCTGTGGGAGGCGGATGCAAAAATGTAGAGGAAAATAAAGCACCAATCTCATGGATTGGTATGGCTTTCAATACTAACCAAGACCCCCATATCAAAACAGGGGTGTTCACTCATGGGACAGGTAAAGATGGTTCAGTCAAAGATTCATTATCTCCTTTAAAACTCAATACTGGTAACTGCAGGTTGCAAGAGACTAAGAGTGGGTCTGGTGATGGAGGAAGAGGTACGGGGTAAATTAACTGTGACAAACTAAACAGCAACAATAGGTCCGGATCTTATGCTTCAGTGGTCTCCAAAATGAAGGAGAATGTCGAAATGAGCTCTTAAAACCCTCCCAGGAGGTCCCAACGCTGAAAATCGAAGAGGATTTACTTCTAAAGGTTCTTAAGGAGGAGGAAAATCTTTCCCAAGCGGGGCTCATATGCAGATTTCACAAATTTTGGCCTAAACTTTCTAAACTTCATGACTGGATAGCCCAAAGATGGAGAGAAAAGATACAAGGTAAGATTGAGCTTTATCCTTGTGCTAAAGCTTATTTCATTGTTGTCTTTGAAACCCCTGAAGATAGGGATTTAATTTTTAGCCAACATTGGGTTTGGGGGAACATGGGCTTATGTCCAAGCCATGGTATCCATCTTTTGACCCTTTAAAAGAGTCTTTTGATACCTACCCGATTTGGGTTCGTTTACTAGACTCCCACTTCAGCTTTGGAACAAATCTTGTCTCATTGCTATAGGGGATACTCTAGGCTCATGTGTAGCAATTGATGATAAGACCTCCATTCAAACCCATACTACTTATGCTCGAAATGGTTGATCTCGATACCTCCAAATGTTTACTAAGCAGAAATCAATATGATTGGAGCGTGCTCTGGGTGCAGAGGATAGACTATGAGGGACTTGCCTTCGAGATGTAGGCGTTGCTTCCAAAGCGGTCATGTCTCGGATGATGTGAACACTCCAAACGTAAGACCAAAAAGCTTTTGGTGGAGGGATTCTCTACCGAACATCTTACAATCGACTGAGATCGGCTAAGGAATCGAGTGCCCCCTGCAAGCTAACTCACCCATCATGGTTGATTCACGAGACCAATACAAAGAAGCCTGATTATTCTTTACGGAGATCGATTAGTGATTAATGATATTCCGACCTCCCATTTGGGTCACTCCCCCATCAAACCTATTGCAGTTTTTCCGACTGTAGTGGATGTGGGAAATCAGGAATGGACAGTGGTGGATCGGAAAAAGAAGGGTAATGCCAAATCTAAATCCCCCACCATATCGGACAAGATTTGATTCTTGTCTTTTTGGGCGCTATTATTTCTACATTTTGGCATATGGCTCACTACGCGATTCTAGCAAATTTATGTTGTTGAATTACTGGTTTGGTTTGCTTTCTTTGGTTCCTTCCTTTGCTTTTGTTGGGCTCTTTTGTGATGATCGTCTGGATGTTTTCTCCGTTAGTGGTCGGCCGGAGTACATTGTTATCATTTTTGTGGCCGGACCACTGCGTGTTCTTTGTTTGATCACCGGCCCGTGAGTGTTTATTTCTTTGTTGTATTTGTTATTTGGTTGTTTCTTTGCAGACTGCGTTCTGCGCTTGGTCCTTATTGTTATATCAGGATGTTGATCCTTTTTTTCGAGCTTTATTTTCCTATTCTGGCTTCGAGCCTTCATTGTACATAAGGGTATAGTCCCTTTCAAAAACTATTTGCCAATAATAAAAAACATTGTGGATGAATGGTATGCTCACATTACACATTTCTTGAGATATGGAGAATTTCCATCTCACCTCAACATGAAAGAAAAGAGATAAATCAAGCTTAGGGAAAATAAGTTTTTGCTATCGAAAAATCCATTTTCAAGGGAGGGAATGATGGTCTCTTTCTAAGATGCATCGAAAAAGAACAAAAATATATATTGTTGAAAACATCTCACAACCAAGATTATGGAGGGAATTTCTCCTCTCCGGTGACATCATAAAAATATTTAGAGGAGGTAATTACTAGCCAATAATATTTAGGGATGTAGATAAGCGGGTTTCAAAATGTGAGGCATGTTAATAATTTTTGGTAGGACAAACTTTTAACACTTCCCTTAATATTTGAAATCATCATAAATGCATTTCAACAATGAGGAATTGATTTCATAGGTACTTTGAATCCTCATTATAGTTCTAGAAACACTCATGCTATGAAGTCCATAAAATATTTCACAAAATGGGTAGGATAAACCCCTGTGAAAAAAACAACTTTTTAATTTGTCTATAACTTCATAAAAATATATTTTAGTTCATTTCAAGGTGCCATAAAAATTTGTCATAGATAATGCCTCAATTTTTTCTTCATATGAGATAATTGGTTTCTTTATGGCCATGACATCTCATTGTCACATTATTCAAATTACTAGCCTCAAGGGAATGGGAAAGTAGAGTCTTCAAACAAGAATCTTTTCACCATTGTTTAAAAAAAGTTGATAGTAACTAGAGAAATTGACATAAAAATTTATACGATGCTTTATGGGTTGATCGTATAACCCCAAAGAGCAAAATTGACATGTCCCCTTTCCAATTATTGTATGGAATAGATGTTGAATTACCCATTATAATGTATTTTTCTACACATCAATTGACCAAGGAAATTGAAGATGAGCATTTAAAATTCTCTAAACAATGGGATCATCTATCTCTAGAAGATTGAAGAGGAATATGTCACCATGGTAGATCAGGGATAATTTTAGTGGCAAATATTCATAATATGGCAAAAATTTCATTTTAGGAAAATTTGAAAAGGTGATTTTTTCAGAGTGGGTCGGTGTCTTGTTCGCCTAAAATATATAGTATATTTTTTTGGGGGTCGGCTTCACCTTCATTTGAAAACATATCCTATAAAAACCTAGGTGATTTGCGGGTAGTATACCTCAAGTAGCTTACCAAATTACCAATACTGTGAAGTTTGAACTCGCATACTCTTAAGCACTAGAGATTATTGTTAGCCTGTGAGGGTTAGTTGTTAACACGTGACATGGACATTGTTGACGTGCGATAAAGAGTTATTACAGACACACGACAAAGAGATATTACAGATGCACGAAAAAGAAATAAATTTGACACACAACAAAGAGAGTTGACGTGCAACATGGCATAACAGTTGACGTGCGACAAGGGAAGTGTTTACGCATGACAATAACTTCAAACAGTGGACGCGTGACAGGGAATAGGCTGTTGACGTGTGACAAGTGTAGAGTTGACGTGTGACAGAGACCTCAGACAAGGTATGCGTGATAGAGACCTCAGATAGTGGACAGAGTCGCTACTCGGTTCTTTTGCTGACGCAAGACTCTCTTTAGAATAATGGAAGGTGCTAGCTCAAAGAATGCGAAGAACCTGAAAGTAAGTAAGAAATATCAGAAATCACTCTTCAAGTATTTTGGAAACTCTGCGGATACAGATATTGAAAATACCAACCATATAGATGCCACCACAAAGAATCAGAATACTGACTGTGTGGAAGGTATTATTGAGGTGGACATGCATTCTGCACAGTATCAAAGTCAAACAAATAAAACCTATGATAATATGCCAGATCTTGAAGATATTGTTCCTGTTGGGGTGCAACCAAAAGTGCACCAAGATATCACACATACAAATACTCAGCAAAATGGAACACAAAAATCAAATTCAAACTCTGGTCCAAGAAAGAGGAAACTAGGTGATTGTGATATTGCTCAAAATTCTACTAAAAAAAGTAAAGCATTGAAAACGAACAAGAATATGTGGACCATTGGTAGGACATACAAGTTTGATTGGGCAGCTAAATTTCTATTTATTGAACCTGTACAATCATCTAATTCTGAAGAGATCCCATTTGAATGTACATGTACAATATGTACGTGGAAATTGGGAAAGCAACAAAAAAATGCAACTGAAGTTGGACACTATAGAAAAACATTGTGGAAAACAATATTTGAACTGTAACGGGGATGGATGGCCAGAAAATCAAAACACATAGGTGGAAAACTGAAAAAGAATGCATGCATATTAGATATGCACAGTGGAATATGAGGCAGAGTAGAAAAAACACAGACATCTCTTGGAAAAGGGAGGAACGATCATATTGCATATTGGTAAGATGAAAGAAACAAATTTACATGCAAAATTCATACAATTCTCTACTCTATTTCACATACTAAAAAAAGGAAGACAAATTTTAGATTTCCTTGATTCGAAAGTTTTGTATCAATTTAATGGAATGTTGAATGTACCTCGGTCTCATTGGTCCAGAAAGTAGTGGATGGGAAATAGTAAAATGCCTTTCAATGATAGAGAAGGAAGATTTGAAAGAGAATGTAAAAAAGCAAAGTTTATCTTTCTTTCAATTGATGAAGTGACAACAGTTGACAACACTGCATGGGTATGTATCCATGTCTATACTTTAGAAAATCATATAAGGATACCTCATCTATTGGGTGTTATGAAAATGGTTGAAAATTGCAATGCCGAAAACCTACATAAAATAGTTGTTTCTCATTTGAAAGATATTGCTGGAATGATTGATTATGAAATTGCTACGAAGTTGGTATGCATTGGAGTGGATGGTGCATCTATCATGCAGGTCACCGAAGCAGTGGTGTGTTAGATTACAAACAATTTTGGCCCCATATATGCTACCAATTCACTCTATGGCTCATATAATGAATTTAGCGTATAAAATGGTAAGAAACCACAAAAATGTTGCTAAATTAGAATACCTTATAAGAGAGCTTCATGCCTATATGTCAAGCAGCCCAAAATGATTTCTCGAGTTCCAAAATTTACAATTGGAATTACAGATGGCAAAGAACTTCTGAAGGATGTGGAGACTAGATGGATCTCTTTGTATGAACCTGCATGCAAATTTCGTGAGGAGTATCCTTCGTTGGTTGGTTTCATGCACAAATACCATCATGAAGTTGATAGGGTGAGGGACTTGTTGTTCCGTTTAACTAATTTGGAGACATTGTTTACATTGGTTAGTATTCTTCCAATGTTAAAGGAGATCAATACACTGATGAAGCATGCACAGGGCTGATTAATCTATATTGTGGATTTTATACAGATGAGAAAAATGGTATGTCAAAGTATTGATGTATTGGACTATTCCCAAGATAGTTTTGATGCACCTATTTTTGAGAATTGGAAAGCTTTATTAGATCTTAAAAATCCTAGCACCTTTTTGAGATTTAATATCCACAATCACGTCTGCATCATTGTTAATGGGAGGGAAATACCACTGCACATTTTGCAAAAACGTCAAGATATTACAAGATCGGAATGAGAAGATGTTCCCATGACACGTAATCTCTTTGAGTCTGTTATAGTTGAAACAAGAATAAAGCTTAAAAAAATTTCAGAAACCTTGTCATCAGAAATTAGGGAACATTTCTGTAAAGATAAAATTGAAGCCATGGGTGTGATGAATCCTAATTTTTGGAATACTGAAGGTGGCCATGTAGACTTTGTCAGAAAGCATTTCCATAAATCCATGGGTATAATAATGGAATAATTTACAAAGAATTCAGAGCTCAAGGGTATGGAAATCAAAGGTATACTGAATGCTGATTTATTAAAGTTTTAATTAAAAAAATTTGCAACAACAATGAGGAACCAATATAAAATTTTAGATGAACTTTCTAAAAGTGGTGCTATTACAAGGTCTGTGGTGAAGAATCTATCAAAGTTCTATCTTACAAGAAGATATCGGTGAATATTTGAGATTATATGAGTTATGCCAAACAATGATTTTGGGTCTATGGAGGACGAAAGGGTTTTGAAGTGCATTAGCATTTATAAAATCAAACCGAGAAACAAAGTTGGATAAAAATCGGAAAGTTGCATGAGGTGTTATGTTTCTCGATATTCCATGAAACCTTTCCATTGATGAGCAATTGCACATTGGAATTTCCTTTGCAAAAAAAGAGGTGTGAATAATACAGCCTACAAGTAAAAATATTCCAAACCTTGAGAGTGTAATTGGCTCATCATCACATCTAGAAGACAACATCGAGTTTGATGAAGCTATTGATAATGGGTTGTTTCAACTTTAAATAGGTATCTTCTTTATCTTTATCTTAATCTTATTGTTTGTCACTTTACATTTTTTTCAGCTCTTTTTATCATTAAAGATGTTACAGGTCTATATATTTAAATTTATTTAACTACAATATTTTTATTGGTACTTCTCGGGACTGACAATGTCAAGCAATTCACCCATCTATCTACTAATCCATTTCTTGTGTTGGGTTTTCTTAAAACACAGATCTAGCACATTACCAGTGGCAGTGATGATTTCAACTTTAAAGAGGTATCTTCTTCACCTTAATCTGATTGTTTGTTACTATTCATTTTTTTCAGCTCTTGTTATCATTAAAGATGTTACAGGTCTATATATTTACATTTATTTAAATAAAATCTTTTTATTTTTTAAAACATGGGTTGACATCCATCCGAGGAAGCTGTTACTTCTTAGGACTGACAATGTCAGGAAACTCACCCATCTATCTACTAATCTATTTCTTGTGTTGAATTTTTTTAAAAAAAATATCTAGCACATTACCAATGATGATTTCAATTTTAAATAGGTGTCTTCTTCACCTTAATCTTATTGTTTGTTACTTTACATTTTTTCAAATCTTGTTATCATTAAAGATGTTATAGGTCTATATATTTACATTTATTCAAATACAATCTTTTATTTTTTTGGAAAACATGGGTTGACATCCATCCGAGGAAGCTGGTACTTCTCGGGATTGACAATGTCAAGCAACTCACCCCTCTATCTACTAATCCATTTCTCATGTTGAGTTTTTTTAAAACAAAGATCTAGCACATTACCATTGATGATTTCACAACAATCTAATACACAAGAGGTAAGTTAAACCCTATCATATTTGCAATTATGTTTAATTTCTTACCAGTGATGATTCTTTCTTGATTTCTTACAATTATGTTTAATTTATTTTTTATATTTACAAAATGCTTTGATATATATTTTTTTAAACTGTGTGATAAAATGACAATTGAATTTTATAGAGGAAGATATTTCTATACTATACAATTCATAATCCATGATACATTATACAATTTATAATATACATCGACACAAAATTCATCATCATCCATATATCATATCATCACCATATTATTATCATAATCCCGAGTCCCGACACTACAATTATTATTAAAACAATTATTTATCTAATTTAAATTTATGAAAACAATTCCATGTTTTTAAAACAATTCATAATCATATCATTACAAGTATATCTGTTCTAATTTCATCTATATCCATTCTAATCATTAATGTCATCTATATCCATTATAAAAAGTTTAAATGTCTACGAAGAAGAAGAGTTATTGTGCTTGAAGATAAATCTACGTCCACATTAAATTGATCATCGTTCATATATATCATATCATTATCGTCACTCATCATCTTTTATCATCATCTATCATCATTCCATGTTTGTAAAACAATTATCCATTATCATCATTTATCATCTACGTCCACATACAATTCATGATAATCCAAGTAAACAAGAAACATACATATAATTCATGATAATTCATGATAATCCTCATCTAATGCAATCACCATTAAGAGTAAATCAAAAAGCATAAACTCCATATCAAATCCATATGTAATTAAAATGAAAGATTATATAGTATTTCAAATTTTAAAAGGCTATCAAATCCATATAATTAAATTCAAATACCATACTCAATATTAAAAGTTTCCACACTCAATATTTAAAGTTTCCACAATAATAAAAGTTTCAAGTTTTCAACCCTCTTTTTCTTTATCCATTTCTACTCCTGTGCTCCTTTCCCCAACAGTTTCTTCCACTGTGGCTATACCCCTTTCCCTAATAGCTGAAATAACCCTAGAACTTACAAGATCTTCCGCAGACTGTCCAATTTTTAAAAATTCTTTCTTCTTGATTTTTCACATCTCCATGCGCGAAAAAAATTTGGATTAGCTGCTGCCTTACCTTTGAATAATATGTCGGGTCAAATTCATTCTCTCTTTAATTATCCACTTTAGTGTATTGTTTTGTTTGTTAACCAAAACAATATTTTGCTTCAAATTCTTTGCTGCGGATAAATTGTTCTTCACTGTTTCCAAGTGAACTTACAATACCTTTGCTTGACTCTTCAAATTTTCATATTTCAACTGCACAAAAAGACTAATGTCAATTCAAAATATTACTAAAAAAATAAAATTTCAAATTAAAAAGAATGTTTGTTTGAAAGTGTTAGTACTTACAACTGATCTATCTCTTTTGGCATTTGCAATTGCTACCAAATCCTTGTCCTTAAACCATTTGTTAAAATATGCCTGGGCCTCGGCATTAATATTTTCCAATTTTTTTAATGACTTATCCAAAATTTCATCTTTATAGTTGTTGTTATACGTGACAGTCCCAATTCTTACTTGGATAAGTAAGGAATCCATCTTCGCAGTTGATTCTGGACTCGCAATGTATAAATTATCCCTTTGCCAATAATTTTCATAACGACTAATAATCTCATTGATAAGAACTTTAGCCCTTCTCTCCCATTCTATAAGCTGATTGATATGAGGTAGAATAAACTCACTGACATGGGATTGACAATCATAACCAATTAAGTTATCCAAAGGAAAAGGTAGAAACTGTTCACTATCTGAATCTGAATCTGATGATCTTGCTGGAGAAGTATGGGGGATTTTAGCAAGATCAACTGCTACTTGTTTCTACCTCTGGGTGGGCTGATCCTGTTTGTGATAAAATTAATCAAGATTCGAGATAAATAAATTAAAATTGAAATGTAATTCAAAATTGTAAAGCATATCTAAATTGAAGTATACTTGCTGGCCTTGAATCATGTCATGGGTATTGAAAAAACCAGTTGGGTCATTGCTATCAATGCCCAAATAATCTTCATCTAAATTTATATTTTTCAAAACCGATATGACTGTTGCACTGGGCAAGCCACCAAGTGAGAGAGTTGGAATTCGAAAGGAGGAGGCAATGTTTAGTGTCCAGAGAAATTGGCATGCGTTTACCAATGTTCTTTTTCATTGTTCCTCTAGTTGGAATTTTAAAAATTATTGGTTGAGTGGGTGTCGGTGCCGCAGTTTGATCAGGACTACAATGTGCTAAAAATCACAAGAAAAAAATGAAAAATAGGAAAACAATTGAAAAAGGCAAAAACTACGAAATTAAACGTACTATTGAAAACTTGTACCTTGTTATCGAGGGGTAGTTTTTGTGGTGCTAAGGGTGGCCATGTAGGAGTTGTATTCGGTGTTTGTTTAGAAGATACGAATGCATGTGACTGTATGGATTGATTTGGTGAAGAAGGTTGAGTTTTTGAAACACGTGTATGGTCAAAGTACCTACAATGTCATCAACATTAAATGTTTTCAATTCATTTGGTTAAAATTTAAATTGAAAAATAAAATTACAAATTTGGAATTTGTAAATAATATATGAGAAGGTATTACTTCTCTGGCATTTAACAAGTTCAAACTATTGAGGGTTTGGAGAGGAGTGAGCTTCCATTTCAGATTGGGAGTCTCCCGAAGCCTCAACGTGTTGTTGGCCTCTTCCTCTTGATAACACCTTTTTTCGAGGAAGGGCTTCAATAAATCTTCTTTGTGCAGTGCAATGTCGAAAATTAAAATACAAACTAAATAGTTTATACCTGTTGTTCTTCAAATGGAATTGACAACTTCATCAACTCCTCGTCAGTGCAAGTAGGAATTTTTTTATCTTTTAAATTTAAAAGTGCCTCGTAATAAAGGCCGAGGAGATAGTTTGTGGAATAAATGATAGTTTTTTCTGAAAGTTTTGAATTTGTTATGTCAGTTCTTATTTTTTTATAGATAGGTGCACCAATCGAATTTTTGTTTTGAGATAGTTGCAACTATGTATATAATGGCCTAATTTGGTATATCTATTTGCCGACCCTGTAAAACTATTATGGATTGAAAAAATGAAATAACTATAGAAAGAAAGTGGTGTGCAATTGATTGCATATCCACACCACGCCTGGATTTATTGACATGGGCTGCAAATGCCAAACAATGAGAATTACTCTAAGTTTATAACACCAAATTGTATCAGAATAAAAAAGAATAAAAATGATGAATTAAAACGAATTATACTTATAATCAACATGGAAACCAAATGTTGATTCAAGAAATTTCTTGTCTTCTTCCAGGAGTGTTGCCTTTGTTGTAACAATTGGTAAATTTCTGAATGGAAGACTCGTAAACCGATGGATGTCATTTTCTTCGATACTAAACTGGAACATTCGGCCGTCATTTAGAGTCACATAAAAAAGGCCGTCCTCTGAATTATAGGACAATAGAAGGTAATTCAAAATATCTGGATCTATTTCGAAATGGGGCATATTAATTAGCCTTGTAAACTCACACACATCCATCAAATCTTTATATTTGGAAGACATCTTTTAAAACAGTATGGATGTGAGGGCACAAGGGATTCCTGTAGATGATCTTGGTCGTGGATTGGAGTGGATTATCTTGATTTTTTTCTTGAGCTTGAAGTTGGGAAGCATGTGAAGTCGAAATTGTAGTTATGCTTACGTCTTTGACAATGAGGGACACTGTAAAAATTGAGAGCCGGAAAGTGTAAACAAGAAAATGACCACCCGGGGAGGGTATTTATAGGCCAAATCGAGCGCCAATGGCCTCTATTGATGTGCGTCGATGTGCCCTCTTGACACACGCCAATCGATTCTATTGATGCACGCCAATCAGCGAGTCTATTGACGCACGTCAATAGGTCTCCTCGACGCTGCGTGCCAACAGATCCCATTGACACACGACAATGATCTCTATTGACACATGTCAATGGCTTAAGTTGATGTGCATCAATGGCCTCTATTGATGCATCGCCAGCAGCTTTTATTGATGTGCATCAATAGAAGCCATTGACATGCATAAATTGGAGCCATTGACATGTGTCAATCGACACCATGGCGTGCACCAATCAATCCATTGTCACACGTCAACAGAGGCCATTGACGACGTCACAGAGATAACATTGATGTGCATCAATGGGTTTTGTTAATGTTGTCTTGACGTGTGTCAAAAATAGTTGTTGATGTCGTATTGTCGCGCGTCAATGGTGCAACCATGTCTGGAACTCTGATTTCTTTGGCTCGAGAAAACTAGGTGAAAATTCTTCTTTGGAATACTGTCAAATTTGCCTTTCGCTGAAACTGGTTCTAGGGATATTCGCCAAGTATTTTCCACCTACAATTTTATAGAGGTGTCTTAAAATGAACCCCGTGGTAGATTAGTGTTCAACTCATCAAAAAAGAGTTAACAATCTATTTGATAGAAAAAATAAGCTATATGATTTTCATATTAGAAAAATAAGTGACATGATTTTCAAATTAGAGATTCACTCCTTCTATAGGATAAAATAAGGAGCCTAGAGGAAGACACGATAATTTCGATTTACTTTAGATTGGTCCTTCCAAAATCAAACACTTTTGTGGATAAAATAATTGTTATCTCATCTATTTGGATGAGAATTATCTCTGATTTCCCTATAATGAGAAATAATTTAAGCTTTATGAATAGTGAAGTGATTTGTCCCCATATTGTACATAAGTTGCTTAGGATTTTTTTGTGCTCCTTTGTTTTCCACTATTTTTGTTTATCCTATTTTGTTTGTTTTCCATTTTTTCTCTTCTATTACCTTGCATTTCCACTTGTAAATTAACTTTTGTATTCCACTCCTTTAGCCTAATACATAAGGAAAATTTTTCTCTCAATGTGAGATTTTGATGTTCTACATTATTTTTTTCCTTCAAAGTTATTTTTATCAACCCAATTCATGTTCCCATCCAAAGCTAGTTGTTGTTATGGAACCAAGAATTGTAAACTTTTGAATTCAAGAGTTGAAATTTTGGTCTTGAAAGTCACCTTGCCCCTTCTACAATTTCCAATTTTTGGTACTTAGAGATTTTTGTCAAATTTTAAGGTCTATCAATAAAGTCAACTCTTTATGGAAAAAGTGGAACAATTCCCTCATTCCTTAATTTATATGATTGAGTGAATTCACCGATTTCAACATTCTATTTTGGTGTTATCTAGCTAATTCAGCCCTAAGAGGAACCACAAGAGTTGTTCCCGAGCTCCCTTTATTCCTCGCATCAATAAATTCACCAATTAAGATTGAAGTGGGCATTTATTCACCTGGAGTTGGCCCCATGCAGAACCAATAGAATATTTTTGTTGTTCTTCCAAATCCACACTTTACCGATTAACTAGCCGTGAACTCCAATTGGTAAATTTTTCCTTGATTAGAACTCATGGAACATTTACATGGTTCTTTATCAACGTTGATAAGACAATAAAGAAATTTAATTACATAATTATTTGGGCATTCATACCTATATAAAATTTGACTCACCCATTTTAACCTACCTATGAATCATTCCCATTAGACTATTATCTACTCCCTACATTTTCACATGTCTCCCTAGCCATTATTTTCCCACTACATCATCATTCTCTACCCAAATTCACAATTTCTAGTATCAATAGAACCATATTTAGGAGCTCTTCATTTTCATCCACACGGTGAGTGTTTTCATTCCTTTTTTCCCTTATTTGAAACATTGATCCCTTTTAGCCGAGTCCTATTACTATTATGTTTCCAAAAATCTCTTTGTTTACCTATCTTTATGATCATATCCATCAAAAAAGTTTAAATATGATGGATATAAACTAATATTTTCTCTGCAACTACCATCCTTGAAATTGGGGAAAATGAAGTAAAAAATGGACTTGAATGAATTTTTGAGCAGAATGGAGGAGAAAAGAGGGAAGTTTTAGTTGAGTGGTTTTTCAAGTAATGGGTTAGCACACACAATTTCCTTACATCTATTCATGTTGTTTCATATTTTGATCCCCAAACTAAGGAGATGAGAGATCCTTAAGAGCATGTTATCACTCAACCGCATGCCTCTCATATCAACATATTCCTCATAATCACTCTTATTGTATGTGCCAAAGTTTCATATCTTGAAACGACATGACAAGATTTAAATTTAACACCAAATAAGTACTAATATATGATTGCTAGGTATTAGACTAAAGCTAAGAAAAAATGACCCTCTACATTGGAAAATACTATGTATAGGAATGCTTTTATAAAATATTTCTACGATATCATTACTCTACTATCTAGAGTGATGGTATTCCATCCATTAGATAATTCCATAATTGGATAAGTATCTTCATCAACCTGATATGTGAGGAAAAATAGGCCTTGAGAGAGGGAAATAATTTGTGAAAATTTAAATAAGAAACTCACTCAAGTGCATAACATTAATTCATCACATATGACTTAATATCTTATGTATACCATTGCAAGATATAGAATCTGGTCCATCCTTTCAATCAAGGAAGACAAAACCTCTCATGACCCATCTACGAATGTTACAACCAATTGACTATTGAAAAAATTAAGAGTCATTTCATAAGGGTAAATGATCTGCATTTACCATGTTCATAGTCATATTTCTATGAGGGTGTACCACCAAAAAATATCTTAGGAAGATAAGTAATTAATAACCAAGTTTGGTATCTTCTTCATTAAATTCCAAAGGTTCTCTTATATCGGAGTTGTAGGATTTAAAGGAATCCCATGCAAACTCACAATCTACTATAGTGATAATATCATCCTGATTGAATTATGTAGACAATTGGACATCCTTCACAATATTTGTGGAGATAAGTATATTTCAAGCATCCAATTCCCTTTGTCACTATAAAACTGCATTTGTAGATAATATCTTGATGCTCAAAATGTTGAAAGAATAATTTCTCCATGTAATATGTATCATTTCCACAAGAGAACGTCATTTGATAGACATAAATTAATCAATAGAATCTTTAGATTTTAACCTCATTTTCTCATGTTCCAACTATTTAAGATTACTAGTAATATTGTGATGATGATTTTTAAGTTGATAGAATATTATTCAAGAGGATGAATCTCCAATAAATTCATAATTTTCAGTTATATCATGATTCTAAAGGTATGATAGATGATGGATCAAACATGTATGAACATGAATGATAATTTCTATCCAATATGCTCCTCTTCCTATCATTGATTGGTCCTAAAAGGAGAAGGATAACATTGATGATCTTATTGCACATGTTGTATCGAGAACTAAAAAGTGCTTCATAAAAAAATGACATAATTCAATGCTTATAAGAAAGCTATTGTCTCAAAAGAGATACATTCTTACTCAACCTAAGAACAACCAAGTGAAAATTTTTATGTATGGAATTATAGTGTTATACTGAGTTTAAATTAAATGAAGTTGAGAAGGAGAAGAGGAAAGAGTTGAGGAATAAATTACAGAAAAAGTAGAGGAAGGAGAAGAAGAGGTGATAGAAAAATAAAATTCCACTAAAATCCCTAGAAAACATAACTCAGGGGAGGAATCTTGAGAAAAAAATAACTATAAGAAGACCCCTGGTTTCCCACATATAGCAAATAAGAAATCTACCTCTATGGAAATCATTCCTACACCAGTTCCTTCTAATCTACCCCTCACTCTTAGTGTCCCTATGACAAGTTCATTGGTAAGATATCACCGGCACTTCTTTCTCATGGGTTAAAACCAATGGTTGAGAGAGAGAGAGAGAGAGAGAGAGAGAGAGAGAGAGAGAGAGAGAGAGAATATCAATCTAAAATAATTTTTCTTTATGATGTTGTTGTAGCTTCTCTCCTGGTACTCCTCCAAAAAAATCTAGAACAAATTATTTCCTTGTGGTCGATACGTCGGGAGTTTTTGTTGAGATTGTAAATACAAGAATTGATAAAACTAAACATGAGATCACCACAACAAATTATGAACTCACAAGGATATCACTTGGAGAATCTACTCCCAAAGGATATGTGTAGAACTTGAGACAAAAAAATATAAAGTTATTAAGAGGGTAGAGAAAGGAAAAAATATAAAAATATTTGGAATAATAGGTTCAAACCCTCTTATCTTCTATCAAATCATTTCTCTCTCTAGATCCTATTCCTCTTACATATCTCACATCTTCCACCTCTATGTGTGATGTTGATATCAAATCTATTTCAGAGGTCCATAAACAAACTTTGTGAGGTAAGGTTACTGAAGCATGTGTTGAGAAATTTTTATTAAATAAGTTGAAATTCATTGATCTAAGGGGTGGAAAATATATGAAAATCTAGTGGCTTTTTGAGAAGAGAAAATGGATAAGTACTAGCCATGTGTGAAAGTTGGAGACTACACATAGGAGTGAACACAAGAAGTATAAGAAGAATCAAGAGATTATAAGGACTACATGGAAGCACGCACATAAACAGAGAACAAATACAAGTAAGTGCATGAAATGTACGCACACATGAGGGAAGGAGATCAACACGCAAGGTTCCATACATACACACATGGGTTCAACAAGTTAGCCAATTTCCCATTATAGGATAAAAATAGGAAAATCAGAGTTGGTGTAGAGCATGCAAGGCACATCTAGAAATAGATAAGGCACTGACCACAGATAAAGCACATACAAGGAGGATATTTAATTATAGGATTAAAATATGGATGAGGACGAGCTATTTATAGCTTGATCTAGAGTTAAAGAAAGAGTTTGAAGGAATGTGACCTATATTTAGGACATTTATTGTTATAATTAAAGCATGTAAGTAGTGAAGGAAACGTTCCCACCATATATAAATAGGTTTCACATATCTTTAAGTGTGTGTATGTATGCAAATATAAGAGAGTGTTAGTGTGTGCGTAGATGGATGTATTTATAGTGTCAAAGTATGTGTAAGTCTAGCGTTAAGTGATGTACACATGGGTGTAATCAATCTGTGAGTACATGTAATGAATTGATTACGTGGTGGATAACTTATTATAGATCTTGTTGTTGGCTAAATGTGCCTATGAATGATTGATTAAGTTATGTTCTTGCATGTTATTTTGTTACTCTTATTGCAATGATATCTTTCACATGAGATTAACAAATAAACACCTATATTCTCATCTTGACAAGTAACTAAAGAGTGACCTGGTGGTTTTGCACGCTTCAGATGAGTGTTTAGACCTTTATCTACATGAATTGCTGAAACTAACAACTAGGTATTAGTAAATAAAAGACTACATTTTGGTTCTATTTCCGGGACCTCTTTTTATTCTGCTCATCAAGATGTGGCATACATATGGTGTTTCAAATATCAATAGAAAACATTGAAAATGGGTTCATAATGGACAAGATGAATCTACATAGAGATACAACACCGCACATGATTTTTTAGGTGTGAAAATGGGTGGAAGTTAATCTATATGATTCCTTGTATAAAAAATTATTTATTTTCTTCCCAATATAGTTATATGAATTTTTATTAGCTTATGCACAAAACAAAGGTGTCTAATCGAGAAAAAAGCAAGTGCGGAGGTAGGATAAATACCAAGCAATTTCGATTTGGATGAACTGTGGACTTGAGCTTTAGATCATTGGTGGGAAGGTGTGCTACAAAATTATACCTTAGTGTATGTAATTTAAAAATATTTGAGCCCCAGAGGAAGTATAATTCTAGTTTTGGCCCAAGCTAAGGGGATCATACCAACACGTGATACCTTTAGCAATGAAGAGATTGATGATTCAGATGGAGATCATTTCGAGTTATTTTGTGTTCGGTAATGATTTTTTTCTTTGGTTTTGTAGAGTTCCTGTGTGTCAAGGATTTGAAGATTTATAGATCCATTTAGACATCCATTTTGGTGTGGCAAAACATATGAAAAGAACCATTTCGGGTTTTCAAGGCGTTCGGTAATGGGTTTTTTCTTCAGATTTGCAAAGTTCTTATGTGTCGAGGATTTGAAGATTTATATATATATTTAGACATCTGTGCTGGGGTGGTAGAAAATATGAAAAATACCATTTATGGGATTTTCTAGGTTTTTTATGTTCAGTAATGGGTTTTTTTCTTTGGCTTTGTAGAGTACATGTGTGTTGAGTGTTTGAAGATTTATAGATCCATTTTTACATCCATTTCAGTGGTGGCAGAAAATATGAAAAAACCATGTCTCCGGGTTTTTTTGGGTTTTTTATGTTTGGTAATGGTTTTTTTCTTCCACTTTACAGAGTTCCTGTGTGTCAAGGATTTGAAGATTTATAGATCCATTTAGACATCCGTGCCATGGTGGAAGAAAATCTAAAAAAAAAACTAATTTCGGGTCTTTCGGGTTTTCTAGGTTCGGTAATGGTTTTTTTCTTCGACTTTGCAGAGTTCCTATGTGTCAAGGATTTGAAGATTTATAGATCCATTTAGACATCCATGTTGGGGTGGCAGAAAATATGAAAAAGAAACCATTTCTAGGTTTTCTTGTATTTTTCGCATTCAAGAATGGTTTTTTTTTTTTTCAAGCTAGATTTAATGTGTGTCAAGGATATGAAGATTTATAGATCCATTTAGACATTTGAGTCGGGGTGGTAAAAAATTTGAAAAAAATCATTTTCGGGGTTATTTGAATTCGGTAATGGGTTTTTTTCTTCAACTTGTGAGAGTTCTTATGTGTCAAGGATTTGAAGATTTATAAATCCATCTAGACATCCATGAAGGGATGGCGAAAATTTGAAAAATACTATTTCTAGATTTTTTGTGTTCGTTAATGGGTTTTTTAATCTTTGCAGAGTTCCTATGTGTCGAGGATTTGAAGATTTATAGATCTATGTAGAAATCTGTTCTAGAGTGGTAGAAAATCTTTAGAAAAACTATTTCTAGGTTTTATGCATTTGGTAATGGGTTTCTTTCTTTGGATTTACAGAGTTCCTATGTGTCAAGGATTTGAAGATTTATAGATCCATTTTGATAACCGTGTTTGGTAATGGTTTTTCTTCCACTTTTCGAGTTCTTGTGTGGCGAGGATTTGAAGATTAATAGATCCATCTAGAAATATGTACCAGTGTGGCTGAAAATTTGGAAAAAAACCATTTTGGGTTTTTTTAGGTTTTTTTCGATAATGGGTTTTCTTCTCCCACTTTGCAGAGATATCTTGTCTGTCGAGCATTTGAATATTTATAGATCTAAGTAGACATCGTGTTGGGGTGGAAGAATATTTGAAAATAACTATTTATAGGTTTTTTAGGTTTTTATGTTCGGTAATGGGTTTTTTTCTTCGCCTTTACAGAGTTCTGTGTGTCGAGGATTTGAAGATTTATAGATCCATTTAGACATCCGTCTTTGACATGGCGTAGAAATGCTAAAAAAATATTTATGGGATTTTCTAGGTTTTTTTGCATACGGTAATGGGTTTTTTTCTTCAGCTTTGCAGATTTCTTGTGTGTTGAGGATTTGAAGATTTATAGATACATTTAGACATCCATGTTGAGGTGGCGTAAAAATATGAAAAAATATATTAATGGGTTTCTCTGGGTTTTTCACGTTTGGTAATGGGTTTTTCTCTTCATCTTTGTAGATTTCCTATGTGTCAAGGATTTGAAGATTTATAGATCCATTTTAACCATCGTGTTAGGGGTGGCGAAAAAACGGAAAAAAATATTTTTAGATTTTTGCAATTGAGAAAAGGTTTTTTCTTCAACTTTGTAGAGTTCATGTGTCAAAGATTTGAAGATTTATAGATCCATTTAGAAATCCATGTCGGGAAGTCAAAAATCATAAAAAAATCATTTCGTGTTTTTTAGATTTTTTTGCGTTCGATAATGGGTATTTTTCTTTGAATTTGTAGAGTTCTGTGTGTTGAGGATTTGAAGATTTATAGATCCATTTAGACATATGTGCCAAGCGTGGCGAGAAAATCTGGAAAAAAACCATTTCTTGGTTTTTTCAGGTCTTTTGTGTTCGGTAATGAGATTTTTCTTGACTTTGCAGTTCTGTGTGTCACGGAATTGAAAATTTATAGATCTATTTAGCCGCTCGTGATGGAGTGGAAGAAAATTTGAAAAAAACCATTTCTGGTTTTTTTGGGTTTTTTATGTTCGGTAATGGATTTATTTTCTTTGGTTTTGCAGAGTTCCTATGTGTCAAGAATTTGAAGATTTATAGATCCATTTAGACATCCGTGCCAGGGTGGCAGAAAATTGAAAAAAACTATTTCTAGGTTTTTTGCGTTCGGTAATAGGTTTTTTCTTTGGCTTTATAAAGTTCTTATGTATCGGGATTTGAATATTTAATTTGTACCGAGATGGTAGAAAATATGAAAAATTCTATTTTTTTGGTTGTTTACGTTATGTAATGGGTTTTTTCTTCGGCTTTAAAGAGTTCCTGTGTTTCGAGAAATAGAATATTTATTTATGATCCATTTAGAAATCCATGCCGAGGTGGCAGAAAATTTGAAAAAAACCATTTTGGGTTTTTTTGGGTGTTTTGTTTTCGGTAAAGGGATTTTTTCTTTGGCTTTGTAGAGTTCCTATGTGTCGAGGATTTAAAAATTTATAGATCCATTTAGATATCCGTGGTAGGGTGATGAGAAAATTAAAAAAAAAAAGATTTCTAGGTTTTTTTAGGTTTTTGCATTAGGTAATGGGTTTTTTTCTTCGGTTTTGTAGAGTTCTTTTGTCGAGGATTTAAAAATTATAGATCCATTTAGAAATCCGTGTCGTGGTGGAAAAAATATGAAAAAACCATTTCTAGGTTTTTTACATTTGGTATGGGTTTTTTTCTTTAGCTTTGTAGAATTTCCCTATGTTGAGGATTTGACGATTTATAGATTCATTTAGACATCTGCACCGTGGTGGTAGAATATATGAAAAAAAACCATTTCTTGGTTTTTCTGGGTTTTTGCGTTCGGTAATGCTTTTTTCTTTGGCTTTGCAGAGTTCTTGTGTGTCAATGATTTGAAGAGTTATAAATCCATTTTGACATCTATGTCGTGGTGGCAAAAATTTGAAAAAACACCATGTTGTGTTTTTCTACGTTGTTTGCATCAAGTAATGGGTTTTTTCTTAGGCTTTAAATATTTCCTGTGTGTTGGGGATTTGAAGATTTATAGATCCATTTAGACATCCCTACCAAGGTGGCAGAAAATTTGAAAAAAAATCCATTTCTAGGTTTTAATTGGTTTTTACTATTGGTAATGAGGTTTTTTCTTCGGGTTTGTAGAGTTCCTATGTGTCTAGGATTTGAAGATTTGTAGATCCATTTAGACATCTCGTGTTGGGTAGCGTAAAAATTTGAAAAAAACATTTTTAGGTTTTTTACGTTCGGTAATGTGTTTTTTCTTCGGTTTTGCAAAGTTCTTGTGTGTTGAGGATTTGAAGATTTATAGATCCATTTAAACATCCATGTCGAGGTGGGAGAAAAATATAAAAAAACCATTTCTAGGTTTTTTACGTTTGGTAATGGGTTTTTTTAATTGAGTTTTACAAAGTTCCAGTGTGTCGATGACTTGAAGATTTACAGATCCATTTAAACATTTGTGCTAGGGTGGGAGAAAATTTGAAAAAAATCTTTTTAGGTTTTTTTGGGTTTTTTGCGTTCGGTAATGAGTTTTTATAAGGATTTGCAGAGTTCATGTTTTTCAAGGATTTGAAGATTTATAGATCCATTTAGACATTCACATCGTGGTGGTGGCATAAAATCTAGAAAAAACTAATTATGGATTTTTCTCGGGGTTTTTGTGTTTGGTAATGGTTTTTTTTGTTCACCTTTTCAGAGTTCCTATGTGTCGAGGATTTGAAGATTTATACATCCATTTAGACCTTTCGTGCCTGGGTGGCGTAAAATCTAAAAAATGTCATTTAGGTTTTTCGGGTTTTTTGCATTATGTAATGAGTTTTTTCTTTAATTTTTTGAGTTCCTATGTGTTAAGGATTTAAATATTTATATATCATTTAAACATTTATGCCGGGGTGGCAAAAAAATATGAAAAAAACCCACTTCGGGTTTGTTTTTATTTTTTTTTTCAGTAATGGTTTTTTCTTGGCTTTTTGAATTCTATGTGTGTCGAGGATTTGAAAATTTATGGATCCATTTATACAACCATGTCGGGGTGGCAAAAAATTTGAAAAAACTAATTTCTGGGTTTTACTGGGTTTTATTTTTCAACTTTGCAGAGTTCCTGTGTGTCAAGGATTTAAAGATTTATTTAGAAATCCATGTCGAGGTGGAAAACAATCTAAAAAAAACCATTTTGGCTTTTTCTAGGTTTTTTACGTTTGATAATAGATTTTTTCTTTAGTTTTACAAATTTATTATGTTGAGTATTTGAAGATTTATAGATCCATTTAGATATTGTGTGTGGTGGAAGAAAATATGAAAAAAACTGTTTCTGGGTTTTTCGGGTCTTTTACGTTTGGTAATGGGTTTTTTCTGTAGCTTTGCAGAGTTCCTATGTGTCAAGGATTTAAAGATTTATATATCCATCTACACATCATGTCGGGTGGTAGAAAAAAAAAAAAACTATTTTTGGGTTTTTTGCTTTCGATAATGAGTCTTTTCTTTGGCTTTGTAGTGTTCTTTTGTTTCAAGGATTTGAAGATTTATATATCCATTTAAACATCCATGCAAGGGTGGGTGCAAATAAATATGAAAAAAACTATTTATGAGTTTTTTGCATTTGGTAATAGGTTTTTTTCTTCGGTTTTAAAGAGATCATGTGTGTTGAGGATTTGAAGATTTATAAATCCATTTAGACCTTTGTGCCAGGGTGGTGGCCAGAAAATATGAAAAAAAAAACCATTTCTAGGTTTTTTTTGTTTGAGCAACGGTTTTTTTTATTCATCTTTACAGAGTTCATGTGTGTTGAAGATTTGAAGATTTATACATCCATTTAGATATCCATGCCTAGGGTGGTAGAAAATATGAAAAAAATACCATTTATGGGTTTTTGCGTTTGGTAATGTGTTTTTTCTTTGGTTTTGTAAATTTCTTGTGTATCAAGGATTTTAAGATTTATAGATCCATTTAGACATCCATGTCGGGGTAAGAAAATCTGAAAAAAAAATATTTTTCTTTTCTTTTTCTAGGTTTTTATGTTTGGTAATGAGTTTTTTCTTAGGTTTTGAAGATTTGTAGATTGATTTAGACATCCATGGGGTGGCAGAAAATTTGAAAATTTATAGGTTTTTTTGCGTTCAATAATGGGTTTTTTCTTGACTTTTATAGAGTTCCTATGTGTTGAGGATTTGAAAATTTATAAATCCATTTAGACATCCATGTCGGGGTGGGAGAAAATATGAAAAAAAAAACCATGTCTAGGTTTTAACATTTGGTAATGGGTTTTTTTCTTGACTTTACAGAGTTCTTGTGTGTCAAGGATTTGAAGATTTATTGATCCATTTAGACATCATGGATGGTAGAAAATATGAAAAAACCATTTTGGGGTTTTTCTGGGTTTTTTACGTTTGGTAATGATTTTTTTTCTTTGGCTTTACAAATTTTATGTGTCTCAAGCGAGGATTTGAATATTTATAGATCCATTCCCATTTACACATCCTCGTCATGGTGGCACAAAACCTGAAAAAAAAAATCTATTTTTGGGTTTTTGTGTTCACTAATGGGTTTTTTTCTACTATTTTGCAGAGTTCATGTGTGTCGAGGATTTGAAGATTTATGATCCATTTAGACATCCATAGCAGGTGGCAAAAAAATATGAAAAAAACCATTTCGGGTTTTTTTGAGTTCGGTAATGGGTTTTTTGCTTCGGATTTGTAGATTCCATTTGCTTATCGCAAGGATTTGAAGATTTATAAATCCATTTAGACATTTGTATTGGGGTGAAAGAAAATCTAAAAAACACCATTTCTAGGTTTTTGTGTTCGGTAATGGTTTTTTTTTCTAGATTTACAGATTTCTGTGTGTCAAGGATTAGAAGGTTATAGATCCATTTACACAACCGTCTTTGGGGTGGTAGAAAATTTAAATAAAAATATTTTTGGGTTTTTTTGTGTTCACTAATGGGTCTTTTTTTGGCTTTTGCAGAGTTCCTATGTCGAGGATTGAAGATTTTAAATAAATTTAGACATCCGTGTGTCGGGGGTGACAAAACATATGAAAAAAACCATTTCTAGGTTTTTTTGTTGTGTTGATTTTTTTTTCGACATTGCAAAACTTCTTTGTGTCGAGGATTCAAAGATTTATAGATCTATTTAGATATTTGTGTCTAGGTGGCGAAAATCTAAAAAACTATTTCTAGGTTTTTTTAGAGTTTTTACGTTCGCAATAATTTTTTTTCTTCTTTTTGTAGAGTTCCTATGTGTCGAGGATTTGAAGATTTATAGATCCATTTATACATCCATGTCAGGAAGGCAGAAAAATCGAAAAAAACCATTTTTGGGTTTTTTACGTTTGGTAATGAGTTTTTTTCTTCGGCTTTACACAGGTTCTATGTGTGTTACAGTTTTTAAGATTTATAGGTCCATTTAGACATTCTGTGTCGTATGAAGCATAAAATACAAAAAAAAAATTTTTTTGGGTTTTTACATGTTGGTAAGTGGGTTTTTTTTGCTTTTAGAGAGTTTTGTGTGTCGATGATTTGAAGATATATAGATCCATTTATACATTAGTGTCGGGGTAGCATTACATTTGAAAAAAACTATTTCTAGGTTTTTCTATGTTCGATAATGGGTTTTTTTCTTGACTTTCTAGAGTTCCTATGTGTCGAGAATTTGTAGATGTATAGATGCATTTAGACATCTATGTTGGGGTGGCAGAAAATCAGAAAAAAACCATTTCTTGGTTTTTCTAAGTTTTTTGCGTCTAGTAATGAGTTTTTTTCTTCTACTTTGTCGAAGTTCCTATGTGTCAAGGATTTGAAGATTTATAGATCCATTTAGACATTTCGTGATTGGGGTGGCAAAAATATGAAAAAACCCATTTTTGGGTTTTTTTGGGTTTTATATGTTATGTTAATTAATTAATTTTTATTCGGTTTTGTAGAGTTCCTTGTGTCAAAGATTTTAAGATTTATAGATCGATTTAGACATCTATGCCAGGGTGGCAGAAAATCTAAAAAAAAAACCATTTCGAGTTTTTTGAATTTTGTATGTCCGATAATGGTTTTTTTTCTACTTTGTAGAGATCATGTGTGTCGAGGATTTGAAGATTTATAGATCCATTTAGACATACCAAGGTGGTAGAAAATATGAAAACAACCATTTCTAGGTTTTTAGCATTTGGTAATGTTTTTCCTTCGGTTTTAAAGTGTTCTTGTGTGTTTAGGATTTAAAGATTTATTGATCCATTTAGACATCCATTCAGGGAGGTAGAAAATCTGAAAAGAAAACTAGTTTTGGGTTTTTTGAGTTCGGTAATGGATTATTTTCTTTGGCTTTGTAGAGTTCTGTGTGTCGAGGATTTGAGATTTATACATCCATTTAGATATCTATGTTTGGGGTGGCTGAAAATATGAAAAAAAAACTATTTCTAGGTTTTTTTGTATTTTTGTGTTCGGTAATGGGTTTTTTTCTTATGTTTTGCATAGTTTTTGTGTGTCGAGGATTCTGAAGATTTATAGATCCATTTAGAGATTCATGCTAGGGGGAGAAAATTTGGAAAAAAAAAACCATTTTAGGTTTTTTTTTTTTTTTTGTTCAGTAATGAGTTTTTTTCTTAAATCTTTATAGAGTTTCGTGTGTGTCGAGGATTTGAATATTTATAGATCCATTTAGACATTTGTGCCGGTGAGGTAGAAATTCTAAAAAAACCATTTCTCATTTTTCTTTGGTTTTTTGTGTTCGGTAATGAATTTTTTTTTCTTCGCTTTTACAGTTCCTGTGTCAAGGATTTGAAGATTTATAAATCCACTTAGAGATCTGTGTTGAGGTGGTAGAAAATATGGAAATAAATTTCTTGGTTTTTTTTTGCATTCGATAATGGTTTTTTTTTTTGGCTTTGCAGAGTTCTAGTGTGTCGAAGGTTTGAAAATTTATATGATACATTTAGACATTCGTTCGGGGTGGTGTGGTAGAAAATATGAAAAATAAACCACTTATGGGTTTTTCTGGGTTTTCTGTTTGGTAATGGGTTCGGTAATGGGTTTTTTGTCTTGGCTTTTTTCAGATTTCTGAGTATTGAGGATTAAAAGATTTATTGATCCATTTAGACATATGTACTGTGAGGGTGGCAGAAAATGAAAAAAACCATTTCTAGGTTTTTAAAGTTTTTTTGTGTTCGGTAAAGTATTTTTTGTTTGGCTTTGTAGAGTTCTTGTGTGTCAAGGATTTAAGGATTTATAATTCCATTTAGACATCCTTTCCGGGGTGGAAGAAAATATGAAAAAAAAAAATTTTTCTAGGTTTTTATGGGTTTTTTGCATTCAAGTAATAATGGGATTTTTCTTTGGCTTTGCAGAGTTCCTATGTGTCGAAGATTTGAAGATTTATAGATCCATTTAGACATCCATGTCGGGGTGACAAAAATATGAAATAAATAATTTTTGATTTTTTTTTGTGAGTTTTTTACATTCAATATTGGGTTTTTTTCTTGACTTTGAATAATTCCTATGTGTTGAGGGTTTGAAGATTTATAAATCTATTTAGACATCCGTGCCTAGGAGGTAGAAAATATGAAAAAACTCATTTATGAGTTTTATGGGTTTTTTGTGTTCGGTAATGGGTTTTTTTCTTCAGTCTTGCAGAGTTGCAGTGTGTCGAGAATTTTAAGATTTATAGATCCATTTAAAAATCCTTACTAGAAGGAAGAAAATATTAAACAAATCATTTCTCGGTTTTTTCCTTAGTTTTTGCATTCAATAATGATTTTTTTCTTTGGCTTTTTGAAATCCTATGTGTGTCGAGGATTTGAAGATTTATAGATCCATTTAGACATTCGTGTCGAGGTGGTAGAAAATTTGAAAAAAAATTTTATGGGTTTTTTTGTGTTTTGTATTGGGTAATTTTTTCTTTGGCTTTACTGAGTTCTTGTGTGTTGAGGATTTGAAATTCATAGATACATTTAGACATCCGTTTCGGGTGGGATAAAATTTGGAAAAAAAAACTATTTTTATGGTTTTTCGGAATTTTTTTTTGTTCGGTAATGGGGTTTTTTTATTTGGCTTTGCAAAGTTCTTGTGTATCGAGGATTTGAAGATTTATAGATCATTTAGACATCCTGTTTGGTGAGAAAAATAAAAAAAAAAAAACCATTTTCTAGTTTTTAAGGTTTTTTTGCGTTCGGAAATGGATTTTTTTCTTTAGCTTTGCAGAGTTCCTTGTGTGTCGAGGATTTGAAGATTTATAGATCCATTTAGACATCTGTGCCGGGGTGGCATAAAATCTGAAAAATACAATTTATTTTAGGAGGTTTTTCTATGTTTTTTGAGATCAATAATGGGTTTTTTGCTTCGGCTTTGTAGATTTTTTGTTTTTCGTGGATTTGAAGATTTATATATCCATTTAGATATTCATGTTGGGGTGGCAAAAAATATGAAAAACACCATTTCTGGGTTTTTAGAGGTTTTTTTACGTTCGGTAATGGGTTTTTTCTTTGGCTTTATAGAGTTCATGTGTGTGAAGGATTGGAAGATTTATAGATTCATTTAGACATCCATGCCGGGGTGGCAAAAAATCTTAAAAAAACATTTGTGGGTTTTTTACGTTTTTGATTAATGATTTTTTTTTAGCTTTTTAGAGTTCTGTGTGTCGAGGATTTAGAAGATTTATAGATCCATTTAGACATATGTCTTGGGGTGGAAAAAATATGAAAAAAACCACCATTCTAGGTTTTTTGCGTTTTGCGTTTAGTGTTAATGAGTTTTTTTCAGCTTTGTAGAGTTCTGTGTGTCGAGGATTTGAAGATTTTAGATCCATTGAGAAATATATGTTCGGGTGGCAGAAAATCAAAAAAACCATTTTGGGTTTTTTTTTTTACATTCGCGTAATGGATTTTTTTATTTGGCTTTATAGATTTCCTATGTGTCGAGGATTTGAATATTTATAAATCCATTTAGACATCTATGGGAGTGTAGCAAAAAATCTTTAAAAAAACCATTTGTAGATTTTTCTGAGTTTTTTTGTACTCGGTAATGGATTTTTTTCTTTGACTTTGCAAAGTTCCTGTAAGTCAAGGATTTGAAACTTTATATAGCCATTTAGACATTCATTCTAGGGAGGAGAAAATCTAAAAAAATCATTTTTGAGTTTCGGTAATGGGTTTTTTTTAGCTTTTAGAGTTTATGTGTGTCGAGGATTTGAATATTTATAGATCCATTTATACATCAATGTCAGGGGTGGTGATAAAATTGAAAAAACTATTTCTCGGTTTTTTTTTGTTTTTGTAATGGTAATTTTTTTTCTTATCATTTTTGCAGAGTTCTTTGTGTATTTAGAATTTGAAGATTTATAGATCCATTTTAGACATGTGTCGGTAGTAGAAAATCATAAAAAATTGTTTTTTCTTTTTTTCACAATTTTTTACGTTCGGTAATGAGTTTTTTTCTTCGGCTTTGCAGAGTTCCTATGTGTTGAGGATTTGAAGATTTATAGATCTATTTAGACATTCATACTGGGGTGTTAGAAAATATGAAAACAAATCATTTTTGGGTTTTTCTAGGCTTTTTACATTTGGTAATGAGTTTTTAAGATTTTTAGATTTTTAGATTCAGTTGTGAAAACGAGGATTTTAATATTTATAGATCTATTTAGATTTTGTGCCGAGGAGGTGGTAAAAATTTATAGATCCATTTAGACATCCGTGTCTGGGTGGTAAAAAATATGAAAAAAACCATTTTTGGGTTTTTCTGGTTCGGTAATGAGTTTTTTTCTTTGGCTTTGTAGAGTTCTTGTGTTTAAAGGATTGGAAGATTTATAGATCTATTTAGACATCATGTGTATGGGTGGTAGAAAATTAGAAAAAAACCATTCTAGGTTTTTTTTTTTTTATGTTCGGTAATGGGTTTTTCTTTGGCTTTGTAGAGAGTTCCTGTGTGTCAAGGATTTGAATATTTGAAGATCCATTTAGACATTCGTGTTAGGTTGGTAGAAAATATGAAAAAAACTATTTTTGGGTTTTTCTAGGTTTTTGTGTTCGGTAATGATTTTTTTTTGCTTTTTGAGTTCCATGTGTCGAAGATTTGAAGATTTATAGATCCAATCAAACATTTGTCTTGGGATGGCAAAATTTGAAAAAAATTTTTTGGATATTTATATGTTTTTATGTTCGGTAATGGGTTTTTTCTTCATCTTTGCAGAGTTCTTGTGTGTCAAAGATTTGAAGATTTATAGATCCATTTAGACATCCATGTGTTGGGGTGAAAAAAATTTGAAAAAAACCATTTTTTGATTTTTTTCTAGGTTTCTTTTGTTTGGTAATGGTTTTTTCTTCTAATTTGCAGAGTTCTTGTGTGTCAAGGATTTGAAGATTTATAGATCCATTTAGACATTCATGCTGGGGTGGAAGAAAAAATCTGAAATCAACCATTTCTGGGTTTTCTGGGTTTTTTATGTTCGGTAATGATTTTTTTTACTTCGGCTTTGCATAGTTCTTATGTGTTGAGGATTTGAAGATTTATAGAGCCATTTAGATATCCATGTCGGGGTGGTAGAAAATCTGAAAAAAACATTTCTAGGTTTTTTTGGGTTTTTTACACTCTAAAATGGTTTTTTTCTTTAACTTTATAGAGTTCTTGTGTTGAGAGAATTTGAAGATTTATAGATCCATTTAGACATCCATGTCTTGGGGTGGTAGAAAATCAGAAAAAAAAAAATATTTATGGGTTTTTTACGGGGTTTTTTACGTTCGGTAATGGGTTTTTTATTTGGCTTTGCAAAGTTCTTGTGTGTCGAGAATTTGAATATTTATAGATCCATTTAGACATTTGTGTGATGGTGTGGTAGAAAATCTAAAAAAAAACAAAATTTTCTGAGTTTTTTTTTTTGTTTGGTAATGGGTTTTTTTAATTTTTCAGATTTGCAGAGATCTTGTGTGTTAAGGATTTGAAGATTTATAGACCCATTTAGACATCCGTGTATGGAAGGGTAAAAAATTTGAAAAATTTTTGCAGGTTTTTTAGGTTTTTTTTATGTTTGGTAATGATTTTTTTTTTTCAAACTTTTTGTAGACTTCAATGTGTTGAGGATTTGAAGATTTATTTATCCTTTTAGACATCCATTCCAGGGGGGCATAAAATCTAAAAAAAAAACCATTTTGGGTTTTTCTAGGCTTTTTGTGTTCGATAATGTTTTTTTCTTCGTCTTTGCAGAGTTCCTATTTTTCAAAGACTTGAAGATTTATAGATCCATTTAAACATTCATGTCAGGGAGGCAGAAAATATGAAAAAAATATTTTTGGGGTTTTCTAGGTTTTTTGTGTTCGGTAATGGGTTTTTTTCATTGGCTTTGAAGAGTTCTTATGTGTGGAGGATTTGAAGATTTATAGATCCATTTAGACATCCATGCTGAAGTGGAAGAAAAATCTAGAAAAAAACATTTCTGGGGTTTTCTGGGTTTTTTACGTTTGATAATTGGTTTTTTTTGTCGGATTTGTAGAGTTTAGTATGTGTGGAGGATTTGAAGATTTATAAATATCCATTTAGACACATGTGCCGGGGTGAAAAAAATCTAAAAAATAACTCTTTTCTGGGTTTTTAGGCTTTTTGTGTTCAAGTAATGGTTTTTTTTTTCTTTAAGGCTTTGTAGATTTCTGTGTTTTGAGGATTTGAAAATTTAAAAATCCATTTATACATTTGCATTGGGGTGGTAGAAAATTTTAAATAAAAAAATATTTCTAGGTTTTTTAGGTTTTTTGAGTTCGGTAAAGGGTTTTTTTTTGTTTAACTTTATAGAGTTCTGTGTGTCGAAGATTTAAAGATTTATAGATCCATTTAGAGATCCGTGGGGTGGGGTAGAAAATTTGAAAAAAACCATTTATTTTTTTTCAGGTTTTTTTTGTTTGGTAATGATTTTTTTCTTCACCTTTGTAGAGTTTGTGTGTGTCGAGGATTTGAACATTTATAGATCTATTTAGACATCCATGCTTGGGAGGTAGAAAAATGAAAAAAAAAAAACTATTTTCGGGTTTTTTTGTTTTTGTATTTGAGTAATGGGTTTTTATTGACTTTTGCAAAGTTCCCATGTGTCGAGGATTTGAAGATTTATAGATCCATTTAGACATTCGTGTCTGGGAGTGGCAAGAAAATATGAAAAAAGTCCATTTTGAGTTTTTTTTTTGTTTGGTAATATGGTTTTTTTTTCTTTGCTTTACAGAGTTCATGTGTGACAAATATTTAAATATTTATAGATCCATTTAGACATCTATGTTGGGGAGGTAGAAAATCTAAAAAAAAAGAAAATCATTTCTTTATTTTTTGGTTTTTTACGTTTGGTAATGAGTTTTTTTCTTGACTTTTAGAGTTCTATGTGTGTCAAGGATTTGAAGATTTATAGATCTATTTAGACATCGTGTCGGATGTGGCATAAAAATAAAAAAAAAACATTTCTAGGTTTTTTTTTTTCATTTTTTTTGGTAATGGATTTTTTTCTTTGGCTTTGAAAAGTTATTGTGAGTCAAGGATTTTAAAATTTATAGATCCATTTAAACATCCATGTGGGGTGGAGAAAATCTAAAAAAAAACCATTTATGAGGATTTTTTTGGTTTTTTTGTTTTCGGTAATGGTTTTTTTTCTTCGGTTTTTGTAGAGTTATTAGGATTTGAAGATTTATAGATCCATTTAGACATATGTGTGGGGTGGGTGGAAATTTTTTTAAAAATACCATTTCTAGTTTTTTTAATGTTTTTGCATTCGGTAATGGGTTTTTTCTTTGGCTTTGTAGAGTTTTTTGTTTGTCTGAGGATTTGAGGATTTATAGATCCATTTATACATCCATTCGAGGTGACAAAAATTAAAAAAAAACTATTTTCTTTTTAGGTTTTTTTATTTTTTTGCGTTTCATAAATGGGTTTTTTTTGTTTAGCTTTGCAGAGTTTACTGTGTGTCAAGGATTTGAAAATTTATAGATCCATTTAGACATCCATGTGGGGGTGGCAAAAATCGGAAAAAAACCATTTCTTAGATTTTTTGAGTTTTTTACGTTTGGTAATGGTTTTTTTCTTTGGCTTTGAAGAGTTCCTGTGTGTTGAGGATTTGAAGATTTATAGATCCATTTAGACATCCATCTGGGGGGAAAAAATAAAAAAAAACCATTTCTATGGTTTTTAGGTTTTTTCGGTAAGGTTTTTTTTTTTTCATCTTTGCAGAGTTTTGTGTGTGAAGAGGATTTGAAGATTTATAGATCCATTTAAACATCCATGTCAGGTGGTGGCGAGAAAATATGAAAAAAAATCTTTTTTTGGTTTTTTGGGGTTTTTTTTTCAATAATGAGCTTTTTTCTTCAACTTTGTAAATTTCTGTGTGTGTTAAGGATTTCAAGATTTATAGATTCATTTATACATCCATGTGTGGTGGTAAAAATTGAAAAAATCTATTTCTTGGTTTTTTTAGTTTTTTTTTGCGTTTGGTAATGAATTTTTTCTTGACTTTGTAGAGTTCCAATGTGTAAGGATTTGAAGATTTATAGATCCATTTAGACATCCTTGTTGGGTGGTGGTAAAAAATATGAAAGAAAAAAATTCTTTTCTTTGTTTTTTGGGTTTTTTTGTTAGTTAGGTAATGATTTTTTTCTTTGGCTTTTAATTTTTTTCTTGTGTGTCAAGGATTTGAAGATTTATAGATCCATTTAACATCAATGTGGGTGGTAAAAAATATGAAAAAAACCATTTCTTAAATTTTTTGGGTTTTTTTTGCATTTGGTAATGGGTTTTTTTCTTTGGCTTTGTAGAGTTTCTATGTGTTGAGGATTTGAAGATTTATAGATCCATTTAGACATATGTTTCGAGGTGGAATAAAATCTGAAAAAAAGCCAATTTTTGGGGTTATCTAGGTTTTTTTATTTCGGTAATGGGTTTTTTTTCTTTGGCTTTGCAGAGTTCCTGTGTGTCGAAGATTTGAAGATTTATAGATCCATTTAGACATTTGTGTTGAGGTGGAAGAAATTCTGAATAAAAACCATTTATGGGTTTTTCCATGTTTTTTGTGTTTGGTAATGAAAATTTTTCTTCGGCATTGTAGAGTTCATATGTGTCGAGGATGTAAATATTTATAGATCTATTTAGACATATGTGATGGGGTGGCAGAAAATCTAAAAAAAAACATTTCTGGGTTTTTTACGTTCAGCAATGGGTTTTTTCTTTGGCTTTGAAGAGATCGTATGTGTTGAGGATTTGAAGATTTATAGATCCATACAAACATTCGTGTAAGAGTGGCAAAAAAATTTTAAAAAATCATTTCTAGATTTTTCTAGGTTTTTTGCATTCGGTAATTAGTTTTTTTCTTGGCTTTTGCAGATTTTCTTCGTGTTGAGGATTTGAAGATTTATAAATCCATTTAGACATCCATGTTGAGTGGTGGCAGAAAATTAAAAAAAAAAATATCGAGTTTTTTAGTTTTTTTTTTTTATGTTGGAAATGGGTTTCTTTCTTTGGCTTTGCAAAGTTTCTGTGTGTCAAGGATTTGAAGATTTATAGATCCACTTAGACATCAGTGAGGGGTGGCAGAAAATTTGGAAAAAACTATTTATGGGTTTTTATCATTCGGTAATGATTCTTTTCCTTTGGCATTGCAGAGTTCCTATGTGTCGAGGAGTTGAAGATTTATAGATCCATTTAGACATTCGTGTGAGGGTGGAGAAAAAAAAAAATTTTTTTTTTTTTGGATTTTTTTGTTTGGTAATTGGTTTTTTCTTCGGCTTTGTAGAGTTACTGTGTGTTAAAGATTTGAAGATTTATAGATCCATTTAAACATCCATGCTGGGGTGAAAATGAAAAAAAAAAACCATTTTTAGGTTTTTTTTTTTTTTCGTTAAGTTCGTTATTGGGTTTTTTTTTCTTTGGCTTTGTAGAGTTCCTATGTGTCGAGGATTTGAATATTTATAGATCCATTTAGACATTCGTGTGGGGTGGAAAAAATATGAAAAAAAAAAAAATTTATTTTTTGGGTTTTTAACGTTTGGTAATGGGTTTTTTTTCTTTAGAGCTTTTAGAAGTTCTTTGTATATCGAGGATTTGAAGATTTATAGATCCATTTAGACATCTATGTCGGGGTGGTAGAAAAAAAAAAAAAAATTTTTGGGTTTTTGGTTTTTTTGCATTCGGTAATGGGTTTTTTTTTTTGGCTTTGCAGAGTTTCTATGTGTTGAGGATTTGAAGATTTATAGATCCATTTAAACATCTTTTTTCATGGGTAGAAAAATAAAAAAAAACCATTTTTTGGGTTTTTTGTTCTGGGTAATGAGTTTTTTTGTTCGGTAATGGGTTTTTTTCTTTGGCTTTGTAGAATTCATGTGTGTCGAGGATTTGAAGATTTATAAATCCATTTAGACATCCATATGGGGTGAAAAAACCTTGAAAAAAAAAATTTCAGTTTTTTGGAGTTTTGCGTTCGGTAATGGGTGTTTTTTTCATCTTTGTAGAGTTCTATGTGTTGAGGATTTGAAGATTTATAGATCCATTTAGACATCATGTTGAGGTGGTAAAAAATCTGAAAAAAAAAAAAAAAAAATCATTTTAGGTATTTTTTCGGGGTTTTACGTTTGGGTAATGGGTTTTTTCTTGGCTTTGCTTTTACAAAGTTCCTATGTGTTAGAGGATTTGAAGATTTATATATTCATTTAGACATTCATGTCATGGAGTGGTAGAAAATATGAAAAAAAAACCAGGTTTTTTTGATTTTGTTTGCATTTGGTTTAGTAATTTTTTTTCTTTGGATTTATAGAGTTCATGTGTGTCGAGGATTTGAAGATTTATAGATCTATTTAGACATCCATGCCTAGGGTGGTAGAAAATATGAAAAAAACATTTTTGGGGTTTTTGCGTTTGGTAATGGGATTTTTTTTTGGCTTTGTAGAGTTCATGTGTGTCGAGGATTTGAAGATTTATAGATCCATTTAGACATCCATGTCGGGGTACAATAAAATATGAAGAAAAAAATATTTCTTTTTTTTTTTTAGGTTTTTTATTTTCGGTAATGAGTTTTTTTCTTTGGTTTTGTAGACTTCTTGTGTGTCGAGGATTTGAAGATTTATAGATCCATTTAGACATCCATGTTAGGTGGCGAGAAAATCTTTGAAAATATGAAAAAAATTATAGATTTTTTGTGTTCAGTAATGGGTTTTTTCTTTGGCTTTATAGAGTTTCTGTGTGTCGAGGATTTGAAAATTTATAGATCCATTTAAGTATTCCATACAGGGTGGAGAAAAATGAAAAAAAAAAACTATTTTAGGTTTTTTTAGTTTTTGCATTTGGTAATGGTTTTTTTTTCTTCGGACTTTTAAAGAGTTCTATGTGTCGAGGATTTGAAGATTTATTGATCCATTTAGACATCATTCAAGTGGTGGTAGAAAAATTTGAAAAAAAAACCATTTTTAAATTTTTCTAGGTTTTTTACGTTTGGTAATGGTTTATTTTCTTTGGATTTTTTTGCAAATTTTATGTGTGTTGAGCATTTGAAAATTTATAGATCCATTCAGATATCTATGTCAAGGTGGTAGAAAATCTTAAAAAATAATTTTTGGGTTTTTACATTTGGTAATGGGTTTTTTTCTTCGGCTTTGCAGAGTTCCTATGTATCGAGGATTTGAAGATTTATAGATCCATTTACACATTCATGTTGGTGTGGCAAAAAAAATTGAAAAAACTATTTTTGGGTTTTTTTTTGGTTTTTTGCTTTCAATAATGGGTTTTTTTCTTTGAATTTGTAGAGTTTATGTTTGTCATGGATTTGAAGATTTATAGATAAATTTAGACATCTATGTCGGGGGTAAGAAAATATGAAAAAAACTATTTCTAAGTTTTAAGGATTTTTTATAGATCCCTTTTAAATATTTCTATGGGTGGAGAAAATTGAAAAAAAAACCATTTATAGTTTTTTTTTGTTTTTTTCGGTAATGAGTTTTTTGAAAAAAACATTTTTTTTTTTTTTGCGTTTCGGTTGGTTTTTTTTCTTTGGCTTTATAGAGTTTCTATCTGTCAAGGATTTAAAGATTTATAAAACCATTTACACATTCCCATCGGGGTGGTACAAAACTTTTGAAAAAAATCTATTTATGATTTTTTTTTTCGTATGGTTCGGTAATGGGTTTTTCTTGACTTTAGAGTTTTGTGTGAAAATTTGAAGATTTATAGATCCATTTAGACATATTGGGGTAGAGGTTTTTGAAAAAGTTTGGTGATGGGTTTTTTTGGTTTTTTGTTTGTAATGAGTTTTTTCTTTCTTTGCAAGTTCTTGTGTGTCGAGGTTGAAGATTTATAGATCCATTTAGACATCGTATGTGGGGTGAAAGAAAATCTAAAAAAACACCATTTCTAGGGTTTTTTTAGGTTTTTTTCGTTCGGTAATGGGTTTTTTTTTTAGATTTGTAGAGTTCTATGTGTGTCGACGATTTGAAGATTCATAGATCCATTTAGAAATCCATGACGGGGTGGTAGAAAAATGAAAAAAATATTTTTATTTTTTTTTTTTGCGTTTACTAGTAATGTTTTTTTCTTGACTTTAGAGTTCCAATGTGTCGAGGATTTGAAGATTTATAGATCCATTTAGACACATCGTGTCTGGGGTGTGGAAAAAAATATGAAAAAACCATTTCTGGTTTTTTTTTGTTTGTGTTCGATAATTTTTTTTCTTTTGGCTTTGCAAACTTCACTATGTGTCGAGGATTTGAAGAATTATAGATCTATTTAGACATCATTGGGTGTGAGGGTTGAAAAAAAAAACTATTTCTAGATTTTTTTAGGTTTTTACTTTCGATAATGGATTTTTTTTTTTGAGCTTTAGTAGAGTTCATATGTGTCGAGGATTTGAAGATTTATAGATCCATTTTACATCCATCCATGGGGGGTAGAAAAAAAAAAAAAATTATTTTTGGGTTTTAATGTTTGGTAATGAGTTTTTTTTCTTTCGGCTTTCGAGAGTTCTTGTGCGTCGAGGATTTGAAGCTTTATAGATCCATTTAGACATCCGTGTTGGAGAGGCAAAAAAATTAAAAAAAAAAATTTTATTTTTAGGTTTTTTCAGGTTTTTTTACATTCGGTAATGAGTTTTTTTGAGCTTTTAGTAGATTTCCTTTGTGTTGAGGATTTTAAGATTTATAGGTCCATTTAGACATCATTAAATGGGGAGGAGGCATAAAAATATTAAAAAATCAATTTTAGGTTTTTTGCGTTTGGTAATGAGTTTTTTTGCTTTGTAGAGTTTCTGTGTGTCGAGGATTTGAAGATATATAGATCCATTTATACATCGTGTTAGGGGTGGCAAAAATTTGAAAAAAATAACATTTTTGAGTTTTTTGGGTTTTTTGTTCGATAATAGGTTTTTTTTCTTTGGCTTTACAGAGTTTTTGTGTGAAAATTTGTAGATTTATAGATGCATTTAGACATCTATGTCTAGGGGCATGAAAAAAAAAAACAAGTTCTTGGTTTTTTTAGTTTTTTACATCGGTAATGATTTTTTTCTTTCTGCTTTGTGGAGTTCCTATGTGTCGAGGATTTGAAGATTTATAGATCCATTTAGACATTAATACTGAGGTGGCAGGAAATATGAAAAAACCCATTTCTGGGTTTTTTTAGTTTTTTTCGTTTCGGTAATAATTTTTTCTTTGGCTTTGTAGAGTTCCTTGTGTCAAGGATTTCAAGATTTATAGATCTATTTAGACATCTATGCCGGGGTGGCAGAAAATCTTTAAAAAAGCCATTTATGATTTTTTTGAGTTTTTTACGTTCGGTAATGGGCATCTCTTTTTTTTTTCTACTTTGTAGATTTCTTGTGTGTCGAGGAATCAAGATTTATAGATCCATTTTAGAAATCCATGTTAAGGTTGTAGAAAATTTTGAAAAAAACCATTTCTAGTTTTTTAGCGTTTTTTGCATAATTAATGGTTTTTTCTTTAGCTTTAAAGAGTTCTTATGTGTCGATGATTTGAAGATTTATAGATCCATTTAGACATCCATGCAGGGGAGAGGTAGAAAATATGAAAAAAAAAAAATCATTTATGGGTTTTTAGGTTTTTCAGGTTTTCGATAATGGGTTTTTTCTTTAGCTTTGCAGAGTTCCTCTATGTCGAGGATTTGAAGATTTATAGATCGATTTAGATATCATTTGAGAGGTGGCTTGAAGGTGCTCAAGAAAAAAAAAAAAACCATTTTTAGGTTTTTTGGTTTTTTACATTCGATAATGGATTTTTTTCTTAGAGTTTGTGTAGTTCTTGTGTGTGAGGATTTCAAAGATTTATAGATCCATTTTGAACATCATGTCTAGGGTGGCAAAAAATATAAAAAAAAAACCATTTTAGGTTTTTTACCTTCTGTAATGAGTTTTTTTCTAAATATTTATAGAGTTTTTGTGTGTCGAGGATTTGAATATTTATAGATCCATTTAGACATTCATGTTGAGGAGGTAGAAAATCTAAAAAATGTTCATTTCTAGGTTTTTTTGGTTTTTTACGTTCGGTAATGAGTTTTTTCTTCGGGTTTACATAGTTCCTATCTGTCGAGGATTTGAATATTTATAAATCCAATTAGAGATCTATGTCGAGGTGAAAGAAAATATGGAAAAATAATTTCTTTATTTTTTTACATTCGGTAAAGGGTTTTTTTTTTTGCTTTGAGTTCTGTGTGTGAAGATTTGAAAATTTATAGATCCATTTAGACATTCATTCGTTGGTGTGGCGAGAAAATATGAAAAAAATAACCACATTTATGGGGTTTTATAGGTTTTTTTGGTTCTATAATGGGTTTCTATCTTCGGATTTTTAGAGTTCTGAGTATCGAGGATTAAAATATTTATTAATCCATTTAGACATCTATACCAGGTGGTGGAAAAATATGAAAAAAACCATTTTTAGGTTTTTTAAGTTTTTTTTGCGTTCGGTAAAGGTTTTTTTTGTTGGCTTTGCATAGTTCTTATGTGTCGAGGATTTGAAGATTTATAGATCCTTTAGAGACATCCATGTAGGGGTGTGAAAAATTTGAAAAAACCATTTTTTGGGTTTTTATGGTTTTTTTGCATTCGGTAATGGGTTTTTTTCTTTGACTTTGTAGAGTTCTATGTCTCGAAGATTTGAAGATTTATAGATCCATTTAGACATTTGTGTCGAGGGGTGAGAAAAAATATGAAAAAACTTTTTGAGTTTTTGGGTTTTTACGTTTGGTAATCGGGTTTTTTTTATTCTATTTTGAATAATTCTGTGTGTTGAGGGTTTGAATATTTATAGATCTATTTAGAAATCCGTATGTCAGGAGGTAGAAAAAATGAAAAAAATCATTTAGTTTTTTGAGTTTTATGGGTTTTTTGGCTAATTTTGTTCATGAGTGGTAGATCCAGAAAATAGGTAGTAGAAAATAAAAACCATTTTAGGTTTTTGCATTCGGTAATAGTTTTTTTTTTGATTTTTGCAGAGTTCATGTGTGTGTCGAGGATTTGAAGATGTATATATCCATTTAGATATCCATGCCTAGGGTGGTAGAAAATCTACTAAAAAAAAAATTTATGGAGTTTTTGGTTTTTGTTTGGTAATGGGATTTTTTTCTTTGGCTTTGTAGAGTTCATGTGTGTCGAGGATTTGAAGATTTATAGATCCATTTAGACATCCATGTCGGGGGTAGAAAATCTGAAAAAAAAAACATTTCTTTTTTTTTCTAGGTTTTTTTAATGTTCGGTAATGAGTTTTTTCTTTGGTTTTGTAAATTTACTATGTGTGTCGAGGATTTGAAGTTTTGTAGATCGATTTAGACATCCATGTCATGGTGCCATAAAATCTAAAAATTTATAGGGTTTTTACGTTCAGTAATGGGTTTGTTTCTTCGACTTTATAGAGTTCCTATGTGTCGAGGATTTGAAAATTTATAGATCCATTAAGTAGACATTCCATGTCGGGGTGGGAGAAAATCAGAAAAAAAATATTTCTGGGTTTTTTGCATTTGGTAATAGGTTTTTTTCTTTGGATTTAAAGAGTTCCTTTGTGTCGAGGATTTGAAGATTTATTGATCCATTTAGACATCTGTGCCAAGGTGGTAGAAAATCTGAAAAAAAAAACCATTTTTAGATTTTTCTAGGTTTTTTAAGTTTGGTAATGGTTTTTTCTTTGGCTTTGTAAATTTTATGTGTCTCAAGCATTTGAAAATTTATAGATCCATTTAGATATCAATGTCGGGGTGGTAGAAAATAGAAACATAAAAAACAACATTTTAGTTTTTTTAGGTTTTTTACATTCGGTAATGGGTTTTTTTTTGGCTTTGCAGAGTTCCTATGTAATGAGGATTTGAAGATTTATAGATCCATTTAGACATTCATGTTGGTGTGGTGAAAAAAATTGAAAAAAAAACCATTTTAGGTTTTTTTTGAATTCAATAATGGGTTTTTTTTTCTTTGAATTTAAGAGTTTTTTTTGTTTGTCGAGGATTTGAAGATTTATAGATAAATTTAGACATCCGTTTTGGGGGGCATAAAATATGAAAAAAACTATTTTTTAAGTTTTTTGGTTTATTTATAGATCCCTTTAAAGGCTTTTTTAGGGTTTGTAGAAAATATATGAAAAAAAAGATTTATAGATCCATTTTAGGGTTTTTCTTTGTTTTTTAAAAATTAAAAAAAAATTTTTTTTTTTTCAGGTTTTTCTTTGAGTAATGAGTTTTTTTCTTGACTTTGTAGAGTTTCTATGTGTCAAGGATTTAAAGATTTATAGAACCATTTAGACATTCCCATCATCGGGGGTGGTAAAAACTTAAAAAAAGTAAAATCTATTTCTGGGTTTTTTTGTTTTTTAGTAATGTTTTTTTTTCTTATGATTTTGTAGAGATTTCATGTGTGTTGAGGATTTGAATTTTATGATCCATTTTGACACATCATGCATGTAGGGTGGAAGAAAATCTAAAAAAAACCATTTTTAGGTTTTTAGGTTTTTTTGATTTCGGTAATGGTTTTTTTCTTTGGATTTGCTTTTTCTATGTGTGAGGATTTGAAGATTTATAGATCCATTTAGACATTCGTATCGGGGTGGAGGAAAATCTAAAAACACCATTTCTAGGATTTTTGCGTTCGGTAATGGGTTTTTTTTTTAGATTTGTAGAGTTCCTATGTGTCGAGGATTGGAAGATTCATAGATCCATTTAGAAATCCATGACGGGGTGGTAGAAAAATGAATAAAAATATTTTAGTTTTTTTTGCATTTACTAGTGGGTTTTTTTCTTCAGCTTTGCAGAGTTCCAATGTGTCGAGGATTAGAAGATTTTTAGATCCATTTACACATCCGTGTCGGGGTGGCAAAAAATATGAAACAAACCATTTCTAGTTTGTTTGTGTTTGATAATTTATTTTTCTTTCGGATTTGCAAACTTCCTATGTGTCGAGGATTTGAAGAATTATAGATCTATTTAGATATCCGTGCTGAGGGGTGGAAGAAAAGCTGAAAAAAAAACTATTTCTAGATTTTTTTGAGTTTTTTACGTTCGGTAATGGATTTTTTTCGTCAGCTTTGTAGAGTTCATATATGTTGAGGACTTGAAGATTTATAGATCCATTTATACATCCATGTGGGGTGGAGAAAATTTGAAAAAAAAATTTTCTGGGTGTTTAATGTTCGGTAATGGGTTTTTTTCTTCGGCTTCTCAGAGTTTCTGTGTGTCGAGGATTTGAAGCTTTATAGATCCATTTAGACATCCGTGTTGGAGAGGTAAACAAAATTGAAAAAAACTATTTCTAAGTTTTTTACATTCGATAATGTTTTTTTTTCTTTTTTAGTTCAGATTTCCTTTGTGTTGAGGATTTAAGATTTATAGGTCCATTTAGACATTTAGGTTGGGAGGCATAAAAAATAAAAAAAATCATTTTTGGGTTTTTTGCATTTGGTAATGGGTTTTTTTGCTTTGTAGAGTTTACTGTGTGTCGAGGATTTGAAGATTATATAGATCCATTTATACATCATGTGTTAGGGTGGTAAAATTAAATTTGAAAAAAAAATCATCTTTTGGGTTTTTTTACATGTTCGATAATGGGTTTTTTCTTTGGCTTTGCTAGAGTTCTATGTGTCGAGAATTTGAAGATTTATAGATCCATTTAGACATCCATGTCGGGGTGGCAAAAATAAAAAAAAATAATTTCTTAGTTTTTTTTTGAGTTTTTACATTTAATGATTTTTTTTTCTTTCGCTTTGTGGAGTTCTATGTGTCGAGGATTTGAAGATTTATAGATCCATTTAGACATTAATATCCGAGGTGGAAATTAAAATATGAAAAAAACCATTTATTTTTGGGTTTTTTTAGTTTTTTACGTTCGGTAATTAATTTTTTTATTTGGCTTTGTAGAGTTCTTGTGTCGAGGATTTCAAGATTTATAGATCCATTTAGACATCTATGAGGATGGGGTGGAAGAAAATGAAAAAAAAAAAACATTTATGAGTTTTTTTTGAGTTTTTTTACGTTGTAATGAGTTTTTTTCTTTATTTTTAGAGTTCTGTGTGTAATAGATTTGAAGATTTATAGATCCATTTAGAACATCCATGTTAAGGTTGTAGAAAATTTGAAAAAAACCATTTCTAGGTTTTTAACGTTCGGTAATGAGTTTTTTTCTTTGGATTTAAAGAGTTCTTATGTGTTGAGGATTTGAAGATTTATAGATCCATTTAGACATCCATGCCACGGAGGTAGAAAATCTAAAAAAATCATTTCATTTAGTTTTTAGGTTTTTGAGTTTGATAATGGGATTTTTTTTTCAGCTTTTGCAGAGTTCCTCTATGTCAAGGATTTAGAGATTTATACATCCATTTCGACATTTGTTTCGAGGTGGCTTAAAACTGAAAAAAAAAACCATTTCTAGTTTTTTGCATTCGGTAATGGATTTTTTCTTAGGGTTTGTGTAGTTTTTGTGTGTTGAGGATTTGAATATTTATAGATCCATTTAGACATTCATGTTAGGGTGGAAAAATATGAAAAAAAAAACCAGTTTTTGGGTTTTTTTTGCTTTTTGTAATGAGTTTTTTTCTAAATTTTATAGAGTTTCTGTGTGTCAAGGATTTGAATATTTATAGATTCATTTAGACATTCATGTTGGGGAGGTAGAAAATCTAAAAAGTTCATTTCGATTTTTTTTTTTTTTACGTTCGGTAATGAGTTTTTTTCTTTGAGTTTACACGAGTTCTATGTGTGTCGAGGATTTGAAGATTTATAAATCCATTAGACATCTATGTCGAGGTGGAAGAAAATATGGAAAAAAAAATTTTTTGGTTTTTTTTACGTTCGGTAAGGGTTTTTTTTGGCTTTTAGAGTTTCTAGTGTGTCAAAGATTTGAAAATTTATAGATACATTTAGACATTCATTTATGTGGGAGAGAAAATAAAAAAAATAACCACTTATGGGTTTTTTAGGGTTTTTGGTTCTATAATGGGTTTTTATCTCTGGATTTTTAGAGTTCTTGAATATTGAGGATTAAAATATTTATTAATCCATTTAGACATCTATACGGAAAAAAATATGAAAAAAACCATTTCTAGGTTTTTTTTTTTTTTGCGTTTGAAGTGTTTTTTTTTGTTCGACTTTGCAGAATTCTTAAGTGTCGAGGATTTAAGGATTTATAGATCCATTCAGACATCCATGTAGGGGTGGAAGAAAATATGAAAAAAACCATTTTTAGGTTTTAATGGGTTTTTGCATTCGGAAATGGTTTTTTTTTCTTGGCTTTGCAGAGTTCCTATGTGTCGAAGATTTGAAGATTTATAGATCCATTTAGACATTTGTGTCGGGGTGATAGAAAATATGAAAAAACTATTTTTGAGTTTTTTATGGGTTTTTACGTTTGGTATCGAGTTTTTTTTATTTGACTTTGAATAATTTTTTGTGTGTCGAGGGTTTGAAGATTTATAGATCATTTAGACATCTGTGCCTAGGAGGTAGAAAATATGAAAAAACACATTTATGGGTTTTCTGGGATTTTTGTGTTCGGTAATGGGTTTTTTTTTTCTTCAGCCATGCAGAGTTCCGGTGTGTCGAGGATTTGAAGATTTATAGATCCATTTAGACATCCTTCTTTGGAAGGAAAAAATGTTTAAAAAATCATTTCTTGGCTTTCCTTAGTTTTTTGCGTTCGATAATGAGTTTTTTTTCTTTGGCTTTGCAAAATTCCTATCTTTCGAGGATTTAAAGATTTATAGATCCATTTAGACATGTGTTGAGGTGGTAGAAAATATGAAAAAACCATTTCTAGGTTTTGTGTTTGGCAATGGGTTTTTTTCTTTGGCTTTACTGAGAGTTCTAGTGTGTCGAGGATTTGTAAATTTATAGATACATTTAGACATCCATTTAGGGGTGGCAGAAAACTGGAAGAAAAAACCATTTATGGTTTTTCGAGTTTTTTTGAGTAATAAGGTTTTTTTTCTTGGCTTTGCAAAGTTCCTGAGTATCAAGGATTTGAAGATTTATAGATCTATTTAGACATCATCAGTCATGTCGAGGTGGCAAAAAAAAAAAAAAACTATTTCTGGGTTTTTTTTGGATTTTTACGTTCGGTAATGAGGTTTTTTTCTTTGGCTTTGCAAAGTTTTCACGTGTGTCGAGGATTTCAAGATTTATAGATCCATTTAGACATGTGTCTTTGGGGTGGCAAAAATTAAAAAAAAAAACCATTTCTAGTTTTTCTATGGGTTTTTTTTTTGCTTTTTTGGTAATCGGTAATTTTTTTGCTTGGCTTTGCAAATTTTTGTTTGTCATTTGAGGATTTGAATATTTATAGATCCATTTAGACATTCATGTTGGGGGGTGAAAAAATGAAAAACATCATTTCTAGGTTTTTTTAAAGGTTTTTTACGTTCGGTAATGGGTTTTTTTTCTGGCTTTATAGAGTTCATGTGTGTGTTGAGGATTGGAATATTTATATATCCATTTAGATATCCATGTTGGGATGGTAGAAAATCTTAAGAAAAAAACCATTTTGGGTTTTTTTTTTTTTGCGTTCACTAATTATTTTTTTCTTTGGTTTTTAGAGTTCATGTGTGTCGAGGATTGAAGATTTATAGATCCATTTAGACATATGTACAGTGGTGAAAAAAAAATAAAAAAAAAATCATTTCTAGTTTTTTTGCGCAGTTTCGGTAATGGGTTTTTTTTTCTTTTAGCTTTGCAAGAGGTTCTTGTGTGTCGAGGATTTGAAGATTTATAGATCCATTTAGAAATATATCATGGGATGGTGGTGAAGAAAATCACTGAAAAAAAAAACCATTTTTTTTTTTTTACATTCGGTAATAGATTTTTTTCTTCAGCTTTGTAGAGTTCCTGTGTGTCGAGGATTTGAAGATTTATAAATCTATTTAGACATTTATCTGGGTGGCGAGAAAAAATGAAAAAAATCATTTCTAGATTTTTTTGAGTTTTTTGTTTCGGTAATGGATTTTTTTCTTTGGCTTTGGAAAGTTCTTATATGTGAGGATTTGAAGCTTTATATATCCATTTAGACATTCATGCTGGGAAAGCGAGAAAATCTTAAAAAAATCATTTCGAGTTTTTTAGGTTTTTTATTTTAAGTTTTTGCTTTGACTTTAGAGTTTTGTGTGTCGAGGATTTGAAGATTTATAGATCCATTTATACATCGGTGTCGAGGTGACATTAAATTTGAAAAAGACCATTTCTTGGTTTTTTAAGTTTTGTAATGGTTTTTTTTCTATCGTTTTACAGAGTTCTTGTGTGTCAAGAATTTGAAGATTTATAGATGCATTTAGACATCCATGCAGGGGTAGTAGAAAATCGTGAAAAAAAAACCATTTGTGTTTTTCACAAATTTTTGTATTTAGTAATGTGTTTTTTTCTTTGGCTTTGTGGAGTTTCTATATGTCGAGGATTTGAAGATTTATAGATCCATTTAGACATTCGTATTGGGGTGTTATAAAATATAAAAAAAAAAAAACATTTTGGGTTTTTTGGGTTTTTTTGCATTCGGTAATGGTTTTTTTCTTTGATTTACATAGTTTTCTTATGTCGAGGATTTGAAGATTTATAGATCCATTTAGACATCTATTTTTGGGGCGAGAAAAAAAAAAAATACCATTTTGGGTTTTTCTAATTTTTTTTCTTTCGGTAATGGATTTTTTTTTTTTGGCTTTGAAGAGTTCTGTGTTTGAGGATTTGAATATTTATAGATCCATTTAGACATCTATGTCGGGGTGGTAGAAAATATGAAAAAAACTATTTTTTAGGTTTTTTAGGTTTTTTTGCGTTCGGTAATGAGTTTTTTTCTTTAGCTTTGTAGAGTTCTTGTGTTCGAGGATTTGAAGATTTATAGATCCATTTAGACATATGTGTCTGGGGGTGGCAAAAAAATCTAAAAAAAAACATTTCTAGGTTTTTTCTTAGTTTTTTACGTTCGGTAATGGGTTTTTCTTCGGCTTTGTAGAGTTCCTGTGTGTCGAGGATTTGAAGATTTATAGATCCATTTAGAAATTGTATGTGGTGGGTCAAAAAATCTGAAAAAAAAAACTATTTTGGGTTTTTTTTTTTGCAGTTTTTTTTTGTCTTTACAAAGTTCTTGTGTGTCGAGGATTTGAAGATTTATAGATCCATTTAGACATTTGTCTTGCAGGGATGGCGTGAGAAATTTTAAAAAAACATTTTCTAGGTTTTTTATAGGTTTTTACGTTTGGTAATGGGTTTTTTTATTAATCTTTGCAGATTTCTTGTATGTTGAGGATTTGAAGATTTATAGATCCATTTAGACATCCATGCCGAGGTGGCAAAAATATTGAAAAAAAACCATTTCTGGGTTTTTCTAGGTTTTTTGTGTTTGGTAATAGTTTTTTTTCTTCAACTTTTTATATTTCTAGTGCGTGAAGGATTTGAAGATTTATAGATCCATTTAGACATCCATGTCGGGGTGATAGAAAATCTAGAAAGAACCATTTCTCAAATTTTTTAAGGTTTTTGCATTCGATAATGGGTTTTTTTTTCTTGATTTTGCAGAGTTCTATGTGTTGAGGATTTGAAGATTTATAGATCCATTCAGACATCCATGTCTAGGTGGCAAAAAATATGAAAAAAACAATTCTTTATTTTTTATGTTCGGTAAGGGGTTTTTTTTCTTCAGCTTTGCAGAGTTCTTGTACGTCGAGGATTTGCATATTTATATATCCATTTAGATATCTATGCCGAAGTGGCAGAAAATCTTTAAAAAAAACCATTCTGGGTTTTTTGTGTTCGGTAATGATTTTTTTTTCTTTGGCTTTTAGAGTTCATATGTGTCGAGGATTTGAATATTTATAAATCCATTTAGACATCTATCTTTGGGTGGCATAAAAAAAAAAAAAAAAAAAAAGGTTTTTTAGGTTTTTTCCATTTGATAATGGGTTTTTTTCTTCGTTTTTACAAAGTTCCTGTGTGTTGAGGATTTGAAGATTTATAGATCCATTTAGAAATTCGTGCCATGGTAGGTAGAAAAATTTAAAAAACCATTTATGGGTTTTTACGAGTTTTTTTTGGTATTGGTAAATTTTTTTTCATCTTTATAGAATTCTTGTGTGTCGAGGATTTGAAGATTTATAGATACATTTACACATCCATTGGTGTGCAGAAAATCTTAAAAAAAAAATATTTTCAGTTTTTTTTTTTTTTTTTGGGTAATAAGTTTTTTTTTGGATTTGTAAAGTTCCTATGTGTTGAGGATTTGAATATTTATAGATCCATTTAAACACCATGTTGGGGTGGTAGAAAATTTGAAAAAAGAAATCCTTTTGTGGTTTTTATGGGTTTTTTTGTTTGGTGATGGGTTTTTTTCTTGGCTTTGCAAAGTTCTCAGTGTGTCAAGTATTTGAAGATTTATAGATCCATTTAGACATCATGTCATTAGGGTGGCGAGAAAATCTGAAAAAAAACCATATTTCAGGTTTTTTTTAGGTTTTTGTGTTTGGTAATAGTTTTTATTGAGCTTTGTAGAGTTCATGTATCAAGGATTTGAAGATTTATAGATACATTTAGACATTAATCGGGGTGGCAAAAAATCTAAAAAAATTCATTTCTAGGTTTTTTTGGGTTTTTTGATTCGGTAATAATGTTTTTTTCTTTAGCTTTGTAGAGTTCTGTGTGTTGAATATTTGAAGTCTTATAGATCAATTTAGACATCGTGTCGTGGTGGTGGTGAAAATCTTTAAAAAAAACAATTTTTGTGTTTTTTGCGTTCGGTAATGGGTTTTTTTCTTGACTTTTAGAGTTCCTGTGTGTCGAGGATTTGAAAATTTATAGATCCATTTAGACATCTATGTGGGGTGGGTAGAAAATCTGAAAAAAACCATTTCTATGGTTTTATGGGATTTTTTGCGTTCGATGTAATGGATTTTTTTCTTTGGCATTTGCAAAGTTCCGATGTGTTGAGGATTTGAATATTTATAGTCCATTTAGACATCCGTGTAGGGGTGGTAGAAAATCCAAAAAAAAAAAAAACCATTTCTAGGTATTTCTAGGTTTTTTACATTGGTAATATGTTTTTTTCTTGGCTTTGCAGATTTTCTGTTTTTCAAGGATTTGAAGATTAATAGATCTATTTAGACATCTATCATCTTTGGGTGGAAAATTTTTGAGGAAAACCATCTTTGGGTTTTTCTATGTTTATGGTGTTCGATAATGAGTTTTTTTTTCGACTTTAAAGAGTTCATGTGTGTCAAAGATTTTAAGATTTATAGATCCATTTAGATATTTGTGCTTGGGGTAGAAAATCTGAGAAAAATTTTTTGGGTTTTTTTGAGTTTTTTTTTCATTCGGTAATGTGTTTTTTCTTCAGATTTGTAGAGTTCTTGTTTGTCTAGGATTTGAAGATTTATAAATTCATTTAGACATCTATGTCGAGGGTGGAAAGAAAATCTAAAAAAAAGTATTTTCGATTTTTATGTTTGGTAATGGATTTTTCTTCAGCTTTGCAGAGTTCATGTGTGTCGAGGATTTGAAGATTTATAGATCCATTTAGACATCCATGCTAGTGTGGCAAAAAATCTTAAAAAAACCATTTTTGTGTTTGTCTTTTTGTTTTTGCGTTCGAGTAATAGGTTTTTTTCTACGGCTTTGAGAATTCTTGTGTGTAAACAAGGATTTGAGGATTTATAGATTCATTTAGACATCCGTGTCGAGTGGGTAGAAAATTTGAAAATAGACTATTTATGGGGTTTTCTTGGTTTTTGTGTTTGGTAATGGGTTTTTTTCTTGAATTTGTAGAGTTATTGTGTGTCGAGGATTTGAAGATTTATGAATCCATTTAGACATCCATGCGGGGTGGGTAGAAAATCTAGAAAGAAATCATTTATGGATTTTCCTTGGTTTTTGCATTTGGTAATGAGTTTATTTTCTTCGGTGTTGTAGAGTTCTTATGTGTCAAGGATTTGAATATTTATAGATCCATTTAGACATTCATGCTAGGGTGGAAGAAAAAATCTAAAATTAACCATTTACGGGTTTTTTAAGGTTTTTACGTTCGGTAATGAGTTTTTACTTGACTTTGCATAGTTCTTGTGTGTCGATGATTTGAAGATTTATGGATCCATTTAGATATCCATGTCGGGGTGGCGAGTAAAATATAAAAAAAATTTTTATGGGTTTTTACGTTTAGAAATGATTTTTTCCTTCTTCAATTTTGTAGAGTTCTTGTGTTTTGAGAATTTGAAGATTTATAGATCCATTTAGACATCGTCCGTGTCGGGGTAGTGGAAAATCGGAAAAAAAAAAACATTTATGGGTTTTGGGTTTTTAGGTTCGGTCATGGGTTTTTTTTTTCTTTGGCTTTGCAGAGTTCCTATGTGTTGAGAATTTGAAGATTTATAGATCCATTTAGACATTTGTGTTGTGGCGTGGCAGAAAATGCGAAAAAAAAACATTTCGAGTTTTTTTTGGGTTTCTTGCGTTTGGTAATTGGTTTTTTTCTTCAGATTTGCAGAGTTCCTGTGTGTTAAGGATTTGAAGATTTATAGATCCATTTAGACATCCGTGTTGGGGTGGCATAAAATCTGAAAAAAATAATTTTAGTTTTTTTTTAGTTTTTTTGCATTCGATAATGATTTTTTTCTTGGCTTCGTAGACTTCAATGTGTCGAGGATTTGAAAATTTATTTACCATTTTTAGACATCCATTCCGTGGTGGCAAAAATCTATAAAAAACCATATCTAGGTTTTCTAGGTTTTTGTGTTTGATAATGCATTTTTTTTTGTCTTTTAGAGTTCCGTTTGTCAAAGATTTGAAGATTTATAGATCCATTTAGAGATTCATGCCACAAGCGAGAAAAATATGAAAACAATATTTTTGGGGTTTCTAGGTTTTTAGCATTCGGTATTGGGTATTTTTCATTAGCTTTGAAGAGTTCATGTGTGTCAAGGATTTAAATATTTATAGATCCATTTAGACATACATGCGAGGTGAAAGAAAAATCTGAAAAAAAAACATTTCTAGGGTTTTACGGGTTTTTTGCGTTCGATAATTTATTTTTTCGAATTTAAAGATTTTATTGTGTGGAGGATTTGAAGATTTATAGATATATTTAGAAAATTCATGCCGAGGGTGGTAAAAATCTTTTAAAAACTCCTTTTGGGTTGTTCTAGGTTTTTTGTGTTCGATAATAGGTTTTTTTCTAAGGCTTTATAGAGTTCCTGTGTTTCGAAGATTTAAAAATTTATAAATCTGTTTATACATTTGTGCTGGCGTGGTAAAAAATTAAAAAATATATATTTCTGGGTTTTTTTGATTTCGGTAAAGGGTTTTTTTGTTTGACTTTACAAAATTGCTGTGTCAAGGATTTAAAGATTTATAGATTCATTTAGAAATTCGTTAGGGTGGGAGATAATTTGAAAAAAACCATTTCTTTTTTCGAGTTTTTACATTCGAGTAATGAGTTTTTTTCTTTGCTTTGCAGACTTTTTGTGTGTCAAGGATTTGAACATTTATAGATCTATTTAAACATCCATGCAGGAAGTAGAAAACTAAAAAAAAAAATATTTACGGGTATTTTGTGTTCGGTAATGAGATTTTTTTCTTGGCTTTTGCAAAGTTCCCAAGTGTCGAGGATTTGAAGATTTATACATCCATTTAGACATTCATGCTGGGTGGTAGAAAATATGAAAAAAAAACCATTTTTCGAGTTTTTGTGTTCGGTAATGGTTTTTTTTCGCTTTGTAGAGTTCATGTGTGAAAAATATTTAAAGATTTATAGATCCATTTAGACATCCAGTGTAATAGGGGAGGCGAAAATCTAAAAAAAAAAATTATTTCTCGATTTTACTTGGTTTTTTGAATTTGGTAATAAGTGTTTTTCTTTGGCTTTGCAGAGTTCCTATTTGTCAAGGATTTGAAGATTTATAGATTTAATTAGAGATCCGTGCCAATGTGGGCATAAAATCTGAAAAAAAAAATATTTGGGTTTTTTTCAATTGGTAATAGATTTTTTTCTTTGGCTTTGCAGAGTTCTAGTGTGTCAAGGATTTGAAAAATTATAGATCCATTTAGACATCCATGTTGGGTTAATTGAAAATCTAAAAACACCATTTATGAGGTTTTATGGGTTTTTTTGTCTTGTGTTTTGCGGTGTTCTTGTGTATCGAGGATTTGAAGATTTATAGATCCATTTATAAATTTGTCTTTGCAGGGTGGAAAACAATTAAAAAAATCATTTCTAAGGTTTTTTTAATGTCTTTTACATTTGGTAATGGGTTTCTTTCTTCGGATTTTTGTATTTCTGTGTGTCTAGGATTTGGGGATTTATAAATCCATTTATACTTCCATTTCGAGGTGGCCTAAAATAAAAATAAAAAACCATTTCTAGGTTTTTCTTTATTTTTTGTGTTCATAAATAAGTTTTTTTCCTAGGCTTTGTAGAGTACCTGTGTGTCAAGGATTTGAAAATTTATAGATCCATTTAGATATTTGTGATGGTGTGGCAGAAAATTTGAAAAAAACTATTTCTTAGTTTTTTTGGTTTTTTACGTTCGGTAATGAGATTTTTTATTCAAAGCATTGAAGAGTTCCTGAGTGTCAAGGATTTGAAGATTTATAGATCCATTTAGACATCTATACCGAGGTGGTTAAAAAATATGAAAAAACCATTTCTATGTTTTTATGTTGAGTAATGGGGTTTTTTTCTTGATCTTTGCAGAGTTCCGTGTGTCTAGGATTTGAAGATTTATGGATACATTTAAACATCCATGTCAATGTGGCGAAGAATTTGACAAAAACTTTTTATTGGTTTTTTTGAGTTTTTACATTTAGTAATGAGCTTTTTTCTTGACTTTATAGAGTTCCAGTGTGTCGAGGATTTCAAGATTTCAAGATTCATTTAGACATCCATGCCGGGGTGGTAAAAAATTTTAAAAATCCATTTCTTGGTTTTTCTAGGTTTTACGCATTCGGTAATGAGTTTTTTTTTCTTCGACTTTGTAGAGTTCCAATGTATCAAGGATTTGAACATTTAGACATCCATGCTAGGGTGGTAGAAAATCTAAAAAAAAAAATCCATTTCTTTGTTTTTACGGGTTTTTTACGTTAGGTAATGATTTTTTTCTTCGGCTTTAATTTTTTTCTTGTGTGTCAAGGATTTGAAGATTTATAAATCTATTTAGACATCCATGTAAGGGTGGCTGAAAATCTAGAAAAAAAAACTATTTCTTAAATTTTCTGGGTTTTTTGCATTCAGTAATGAGTTTTTTTCTTCGACTTTGTAGATTTTCTATGTATTGAGGATTTGAAGATTTATAGATCCATTTAGATATCTATTTTGTGGTGGAATAAAATCTGAAAAAAACCATTTTGAGATTTTTCTATGTTTTTTTAGTTCGGTAATGGGTATTTTTCTTTGGCTTTGCGGAGTTCCTGTGTGTCAAGGATTTGAAGATTTATAGATCCATTTACACATTCGTGCCGAGGTGGAAGAAAATTTGAATAAAAACCATTTCTGGGTTTTTCAAGGATTTTTGTGTTTGGTAATGGGTTTTTCTCTTCGGCGTTATAGAGTTCCTATGTGTCGAGGATGTAAATATTTATAAATCTATTTAGACATATGTGACGGGGTGGCAAAATTAAAAAAAAAAACCATTTCGGGTTTTTGCGTTGATATTGGGTTTTCTTCTTTGGCTTTGATGAGATCATGTGTATCGAAGATTTGAAGATTTATAGATCCATACAAACATTCATGTCGAGTGGTAAAAACATTGAAAACAATCATTTCGGGTTTTTCTAGGTTTTTTGCATTCGGTAATTGGATTTTTTCTTCGGCTTTACAGATTTCCTTCGTGTCGAGGATTTGAAGATTTATAAATCCATTTAGACATCCATCTTTGGGGTGGAAAAAAATTGAATTTTTTTCGGGGTTTATCGGGTTTTTTTGCATTCGGTAATTGGTTTCTTTCTTGACTTTACAAAGTTCCTATGTGTTGAGGATATGAAGATTTATAGATCACTTATACATCCATGAGAGGTGGCAAAAAATATGAAGAAAAATATTTTTGGGTTTTTTACATTCGATAATGAGTTTTTTTCTTCGGCATTGTAGAGTTCCTATGTGTCGAGGATTTGAAGATTTATAGATCCATTTAGACATCCGTGTCAGGGTGGCGTGAAAAAATGAAAGAAACCATACATTTGTTTTTCCGGGTTTTTGTGTTGATAACGTGTTTTTTCTTGACTTTGTAGAGTTCTGTGTGTTGAAGATTTGAAGTTTTATAGATCCATTTAGACATACGTGTTGGGGTGACCAAAAATATGAAAAAAACTATTTTTGGGTTTTTTTGCATTCGAGTAATGGGTTTTTCTTGAGGTTTGTAGAGTTCTTGTGTTTTTAGGATTTGAATATTTATAGATCCATTTAGACATCCATGTGAGGTGGTAAAATATCCGAAGAAAACCATTTTTGGGTTTTTAACGTTCGGTAATGACTTTTTCTTTAGAGTTATGAAGTTCTTTTATATCGAGGATTTGAAGATTTATACTGACCAATTATACATCCATGTTAGGGTGGTAGAAAATATGAAAAAAAAATAATTCTGGGTTTTATGGGGTTTTCGCATTCGGTAATGGGTTTTTTTCTTGGCTTTTAGAGTTCCTATGTGTTGAGGATTTGAATATTTATAGATCCATTTAAACATCCGTGCCCGAGTGGCAAAAAATTTGAAAAAAACCATTTCTAGATTTTTTTTTCGATAATGGGTTTTTTTGTTGAGTAATGAATTTTTTTCTTTAGCTTTACAAAATTCCTATGTGTCGATGTTTTGAAGATTTATAAATCCATTTAGACATCCATTCAGGGTTGCGAAACCATGGAGAAAACCATTTCGGGTTTTTTTGCATTTGGTAATGGGTTTTTAATTCATCTTTGCGAGTTCCTGTGTGTTGATGATTTGAAGATTTATAGATCCATATAGATGTCCGTGTGGGGTGTGAGAAAATATGAAAAAATATATTTCTATGTTTTTACGGGGTTTTTACGTTTAGTAGTGGGTTGTTTCTTTGGCTTTGTAGAGTTCATTGTGTGTTGAGGATTTGAATATTTATATATTCATTTAGACATTCGTGTCGGAGTAGTAGAAAATATAAAAAACCATTTCTAAGTTGTTGCGTTTGGTAATAGTTTTTTTCTTCGACTTTGCATATTTCTTGTGTTGAGGATTTTAAGATTTATAGATCCATTTAGACAATTATGTTGAAGTGGTAGAAAATATGAAAAAAAAACTATTTCTAGGTATTTTACATTCGGTAATGGTTTTTTTTATTTGGCTTTCATGAGAGTTCATGTGTGTCGACGATTTAAAGATTTATAGATCCATTTAGACATCCATGTGGGGTAGTAGAAAATCTAAAAAAACCATTTTGGGTTTTTGCGTTCGGTATTGGGTTTTTTTCTTGGCTTTGTAGAGTTCTTGTATGTTGAGGATTTGAAGATTTATAGATCCATTTATATTTTTGAGCCGAGGTGGGAGAAAATTTGAAAAAAATCATATCTGGTTTTTTTACGGGTTTTTTACGTTTGGTAATTAGTTTTTTCTTGATTTATAGATTTCCTATGTCTAGAGGATTTGGATGTTTATAGAACCACTTAGACATCTATGGTAGGGTGTCATAAAATCTGAAAAAAAAACTTTTTCAGGTTTTTTAGGTTTTTGGTGTTCGGTAATGGGTTTTTTTTCTCTTGCTTTACAAAGTTCTTATGTGTCGAGGATTTGAAGATTTATAGATCCATTTACACATCCATGCTAGGGGTGACAAAAATATGAAAAAACCATTTTTGGGTTTCTTGCGTTCGGTAATTGATTTTTTTCTTCATATTTGCAGAGTTCTTGTGTGTCAAGGATATGAAGATTTATAGATCCATTTAGATTTACGTGTCGGTGTGGTAGAAAACCGATAAAAACAATTTCAAGGTTTTTCTTAGTTTGTTGCTTTTGGTAATTATTTTTTTTTCTTGATTTCTTAGAGTTCTTGTGTGTCGAGGATTTGTAATTTTATAGATCCATTTAGACATCGAGCTAAGTGGAAGAAAATATAAAAAAAATATTTTTGAGTTTTTTGCATTCTTAAATGGGTGTTTTTCTTCACTTATAAGAAATCTGTGTGTTTATTTTTCAATATTTTTAGATCCATTTAGACATCGTGTCATGGTGGAAAAAATATGAAAACAATTTTTTTAGGTATTTCTCTATTTTTAGATTTTGTAATGAGTTTTTTTCTTCGGCTTTACTGAGTTTCTACCATCCTCGACACGAGATGTCTTTATAGAGTTTTTTTCATTTGGCTTTATAGAGTTCTGTGTGTCAAGGATTTGAAGATTTATAGATCTATTTAGACATCCATCTTTGGGGTGGAAGAAAATTTGAAAAAAACCATTTTGATTTTTTTCGGGTTTTTGGTTCTATAATGAGTTTTTCTTGGCTTTGCGAGTTCACGTGTGTCGAGGATTTGAAGATTTATAGATCCATTTTGATATTATATGAGTGCATTATTTGACTTGTTTATATCATCTATGTGATCATTTATTTGTCATTAAACATGATTAACTAGTGCGTGGGGATGCTTTACATAATTATATCCTACTAAGTTCAATGCATTTTTCTTGTTCTTTTTCATCCAACTTGTTAACTGTAGAACTTCCCACTAATCGTTTATGTGAGTGAAATGTGGTGACATGTGCGGGATAATAGTGGACATTTTCTACCAATGCTTTGGGAATTGTAATCAAGGAAGTCCGAGTCTTAAGCCATCATGCGGTCATGGAAAACATTTTCCATAGACAACCTATAAACATGGATCTTGTTTTTAGCATCTCTGTAGGATTTAATGAACTTTAATAGGGTTGTTAGTTGAAGAACTTAGTGCCTACAATTTTTGCATGATATGTAACCGACTATGTCTATATAAATATCTCCTTGAAGACCAATTTAGTAGTTAAGTGATATTGATAATCTGCAGTACATTTTATAACAGTTAGTATTTACTTTCAAGTTATATACTAAGTATGTTATGGACATTATTTGAATCAATATATTAAATGTTGTTTTGAACATCCTGTGTTTTGAGATTACCTCTATCCCGAGGAAGAGCAATGGCCTACTCAACCAAGGTGACTAAGGGATTTTACGTTTATTCATGCACATGGTTTTCTTATAAGTTATAGTTTGAATGCAATTACTTATTTCCTTTAATACAATTTATATTCAGTGTGTGTTATTTCCTTTATTTTAATTTCAATTCAGAGTGTGCAATTTCAATTCAGAGTTTGTTATTTCAATTTTATTATTTTAATTCAGTGTGTGCATTTCAATTCTAGAAAAAAATTTGTTTAACACATTTCATTACACTAATGTTAGTTCATTAGTTTAACATTACATTTCCATATATTAGCAAAGACCGAGATAAACATAACAACAAAACCCACCAAAAGGAACCACCTTTGAACAAGTGAGTTGCATAAAGATTCATTTCATATAACCTTGGGCACACAAACCTAGTTTTATAGTGACACTAGCAAAATAATCTGTTAGTTAAATGATTGGAGAATACAACGACCCATCATTTTTGGTGTCGTTTTCAGGGGACACCATAAGCACAACATGCCATTTTATCCATCTTACATGTTATGGGTGTTAATGAAGCTAATCTATGCAACCAATAGGAGTCCCAAGCCTTGTTTACATGATCAATATTGATGCATAGGCCACAGGATGCTCAAGGGAGATTTATACCTCGTAATATTCAAAGAATATCTCCAAACAGAGCACTAGTAGGGAACACTGAAAGTGACACTGAATCTAATACAACACCTAGGATCCTTTCTAAACATTTTGCATCATCTTATTTAGAACTAGAACAACCTTCAGAAATGGGAGACAACGGAAATAATGAGAATCGACCCTTGGGTAGAACCTTTACCTATCCCATTGTCCTAGATGAAGATGAGGATGCACCTATGAAAAATATCTCTTCATCCATCCTCCCTATATTTCAAGGAATGACTACGAGAATATCCCAACCAGTTCTTATTTAAATTAAAATTTCTTTTCTAGACATATGACTACATAACAAACAATTAAAAACTCAAACTTTTCCTTCCACCCTCAAAGAATCATGTATGAGGTGGTTCATAGGATTTTCCCTAACTCCATTCATTTTGGGAGAACATGGAGACAACCTTTTTGGATGAGATATCAAGATTCTTATCATAGGGAAGATATAGGAAAGAAGAGTTATTCTAGATAAAGAAAAAGGAAGATGAAAATATAGAAGATTATCTGGATAGATTTATCTTTCTCCATTGGAGGAGTGGTTATGAGTTACATGCAGATATCACTAAGACAATTTTCCTTAAAGGACTTGATGAGGAAACCAAGGAATCTCTCCATCTTATGGGAGGAGGTGATGTGCACAAACTTAGCATGGTGGAGATCACTGAGCTAAGCGAAGTTACTCTAGAACAAGAGGAGGTATAAGGAAAAGAAAAACATCCAAGATTGCCCTAGGTACCTCAGAACTTCTAGAGGAAATGGATAACATGAAAAAATACATCTTGTCACAATTAACATCAACCATAGATGGGCTGAAATCTAAGACCAATGTTGCAAAAGAACCTTTAGACATATATTGTCCTAAATGTAGGAAGAGACATCCTTTGAGAGAGTTCCCTCTGGATGTCACATACATGTGTTTGATTTGTGATGTCCCTAATCATGATACTAACCATTACACTTTCTTACCTCAGTTGAAAGAATGGTGAATGTCGTGTCTCAAGAAAATATAGAAGTAAAATTTGTTCAAAGGTGAAATAATCAAATTGTGTATGCCCCTAGACCTTCTCAGAACCCCTAGATGATGTCATGGCTCAATCAGGCTCCTCAACGTACTTGGGGATAACCTTAGTGGACACCACCAAACTGGATGGTTTATCCACATCCACCACCTTGGACGAATCCATACAATCAACAGGGTTGGACACCACCAGCCAATGCAAATCCATGGTAAAACCAACAATGGACACCTCAACATAATTCTAATCAGTAGAGGAGGTTTCAACAACCACAAAAAGCTTTAATGGATCCACCACAAAATTACCAACAAAAGGTTAGGTAGCAAAATTGAACTTCCATTAACTTTGTAGTGAATCCTAAGAATCAATAAACTAGTTCAATTAATGAAGCAGGACAAAGTGATACAATGTAGGTAAGTGCTATCAATAATATGTGACTAAGGTATAGGCGAACAATCAACAATCCTCCTATTTTCATCACATAAATACGAGGAAAATGTTAGAGAAGAGACACTTGAGAAGAATGAAGAAACTAAACATGTTATACAAAAAAACCAATTTGAGCGATCAAGAAAAAGATAAAAGCGACACACGCAAAAAACAATATTAGTCCATGAATTGAGAAAGATGAACATTGAGGTCCCACTTATAAGATCAGTAAGGGAAATTCCTGAGTTAAATCAAACCATTAGAGATCAGTGCATAAAGACACTAGGAATGATGAAGAGATACCCAAAAATAGTCAAGGTGGAAGGGAATCTAGCTGATCTTGTTGCTAGAAATCTTATTTCAGCAAAATATGGGGATCCTGGGAGTCCAGTTATCACTATTTTTATAAATGGTCAGTCAATCTCTAATGTTTTTATGGATCTTGGTGCTTCAATAATTGATATAAATACATATATGTTTAATCTATTATCTTTGACAGGATTGCATCCAACCAATACCATTCTCCAATTGGCAAATCAATCTATTTATATACTAGATGGAGTAATTGAGGATGTAATGGTCATAGTTGAATCTTGGGAGTATTATGTGGATTTCATGGTCTTACAACCTAAAGCTCAGAAATTAGGATATCGAGTCATCTTAGGAAGGCCTTGGTTACCCTCTTTTTGCAGCATATATTGATTACAAGTCAGGAAAAATAACTATTTTGAATGGGTAAAAATCAAAGAATATTTCATTGCATCCTTATGCCTTGCCATATGTGGATGTTTGTGAACATGTATGGGTATATTTTTCGGATACTAACCATACGAGTTCTTCTTATCCGGCCACTATTGCAGTGAAAAATCACATGGAAGAAATTGTTGAGTCATACACAATGTCTGATGAAGTTGATGTCGTGGCTACAGAAATAGGAACAGTGGCTACGAAATTGGGCGAGGCTATGAAAATATCCAGTTTGAACTCAGATGATAATATTACCTTGGTAAGTGATATTTCTAATGAAAATTATATAGAAACTTATGCTTATCATGACGAATGTACAATCACTAATTTCCGTTGTCCTTTATCCAAGGTTATGTCTATTGAAAATATAACTATTTTACACATGCTTGAGCCTCATGTTTTCCCTTTGAATTATTTAATTTCTAATGTAGAGCTCACTATTTTGAATGATACAAAACAAGTGACTATTGACATAGGGAAAGAGTTGACCATTGATAATAATTTATAGGCCCACCAAGAGACTAGGGTTGTAGAAACTTTGAAGAAGCAATTCAAAGATTTTGTTTGGGATTATACTAACATGAAGAGGATCCATCCAAGCATCTGCACTCACCATATCTACACCAAGGATTTTAAACTTGTGAGAAAACCACAACGAAGAATTAATCCAGCACTTAGAGACATAGTAAAAAATGAGATAGAAAAATTGTTGAAGGTAGGATTCATCTATCCTATATTTGATAGTCAATGGGTATCACCATTAGTTATAGTTCCCAAGAAAAATGGTAAATGGAGAATCTGTGTAGACTATAGGGAACTTAATAAAGCCACCAAGAAAGACTACTTTCCCCTGCCTTTTATTGATTAGGTTGGACAATCTTGCAGGTAAGAAATATTTCTCCTTCTTGGATGGGTTTAGTGGGTATAACCAAATTAGTATTGCACTGCTTGATTAGGATAAAACCACCTTCACTTGTCCCTAGGGTACATTTTCATATAGATTCCTACCATTTGGGCTTTATAATGCACCTTCTACTTTCGAAGATCAGTTTTGGCCATTATTACATATATTAAAAATGACTATGTTGAAGTTTACATGGATGAATTCACTATCCACGGTTCCATTTTTAATGAATCTTTAAACAATCTTGAAAAATTATTAAGTAGATGTGAGAAACACCAACTTTCTTTGAGTCATGAAAAATTTATGATTATGGTTGATCAAGGAATCTTCTTAGGTCATCATAATTCTACCAAAGGAATACAAATCAACCCCAAAAATATTGAAGTAGTTACTCGGCTACCTACGCCAACAAATCGGCCCGACATTAAGAGTTTCCTTAGGCATACAGGGTATTATATGTAGTTTATCAAAGACTTTAGTAAAAATGTTGCACCTATGTTTTTCTCGCTGACAAAATATTATGATTTCAAATGGTCTCTTCAATCTCGGTAGGCTTTTGAGATTATCAAAGAGAAACTGACCACCACTCTATTTTTGAGAGGAGCCAACCTGGGGAAGCCTTTCCATATTCACACTGATGCTTCTAACACAACAATGGGAGTTGTTCTTGGAAAAAGGACGATGAAGATCATATGTATGCCATCTATTTTATCAGCAAGAATATGACCCCTACATGGAGAAACTACACTACTAAAAATACTTTTTAGATATTGTTTACTCTCTAAATAAATTAAAACATTATATTACTGGATACAAAATCTTTCTTTATCTTTTGACCATTCGTCCATATGATATTTGATGAATAAGCCAGTAGTGAGGGGAAATATTATTAGATGGTTACTCTTGTTGAAATAATTTAACTTAACGATTATTAATAAGCCATGAAAGACTAACGTTGTTGTTGATTTCCTTTCAAGGTTGAATGTTTCAGGAGAGGAAGAAATAGTCAGGATCATTTTCTAGATGAACACTTATTTGCAATATCGACTCAACCTCCATGGTTTTTGATCTTGCAAACTACCTAACTACAAGGAAGTTTCCAACCTACTTTACCAATAAGGAATGAAAGAGATTAGTTAAAAACAACTCAACATATAAATGGTGTAATGGAATTTTATTTAAATTTTTTCTGATATGGTTCTTCATAGGTGTGTTCGTGAGGATGAAGTATATGACATATCGAGAGCTTTGTCATGATGAGCCTGGAGGAGGACATTACTCAACGAAGAGGAAAATTCACAAGGTCCTTAGAGAGGGATATTATTGGCCGTCTCTTCACAAGTTTTTCAAGAAGTATGTGTGGTAATGTGATGCATGTCATAGAATGGGAAATCCTACATTGTCCATGGAAATTCCTCTCAACCCTCAGCTGGTCTTAGGACCATTTGAGAAGTGGGGAATTGATTTCGTTGGAACTTTTGATCCCTCATCATTTGGTAAAGAGTACCTATTGGTGTGCACTGATTATGTCACAAAGTGGCCTGAGTTTCAAGAATTGACATCTATTAATGAAGATGTTGTAGCTGAAATTTTGTACAATAGTATTTTTCGAGATTTTACACTCCTATAGCCATTATATTTGATTAGGGACCTCCGTTTATGTCTAACATGATTGAGGCCTTCATGGATATCTACCGAATCAAACATCGGAAATTATCACCATACCATTCCAATCCAATGGGCGGGTGGAAGTTACAAACAAAGAGCTGGAAAATTTCTTAACGAAAGTTATCAATGCAGAGAGAAAAAAATGGGTACCAAAACTCCTAGGCGTAGTTTGGGCCTACAATACAACACGGAAGACAACTCACGGATTCTCCCCTATGAAATGATGTATGGGAAGAAGATGATGTTACTAGTTGAATTTGAATTGAAGACTTGGAGGACAACACTTGAATTTGGGATTGATCTGGATGAGACGCAATGAAACATGGTAATGTAGTTGAATGAACTTGATGAGATGAGGATGAAGGCATAACAACAAAGCGATACTCTTCAACATCAAAGGAAATCTTGCACGATGCTCGTATCAAACAAAGGAAGTTTAATGAGGAGATTGGGTCCTACTTTTTGATTTAAAATATCAACAGTTCAAAGGAAAGATGAGAACAAGATGGTTGGGACCATACTAGATTGAAAAAATGTTTGATAATAGCTCTATGAGATTATTTCTGATTAATGGAGACTAAAGAATTATTTTGGTGAATGGAAACATATTAAGGATGTTTTTAATTTGAATAAAGGAAGATGATCATGCTTTCAATATTCTTCCCTTAGTTAGATGTTTTCTTTGTTTTATGCTTTCAATAAATGTAGAAATATTCATTGTTATAATATACACTAATCACATTTTATCTATGAGTGCAGGATGCGGAAATCTATGAATATTGGGAAGCTGAGATGGCAAGGGTAAGTTCATTTTACTTTGCTACAGATATTAACTTTTGAAGTGCTCCCCATTGCATTTACTCAACATGATTAAATCAATTCACCATTTTCAATGCATTTAATGGGAATATCATTTAAAATATACTGACACGGAGTGGGGTGTGATGAGTCATAATGAATCATAATTAGCGAGGATAACGAATGTGTTGAATTGCTAAGAATAGGATGGGATGCTTTATAAGAAGAAAAAGTGACATTATTATTCAATATGATAGGGTGTGTGTCGTACCATGCATTAAAAATTCCCACGCATACTTGGTCTTGTCAACTTTTCACATCACCAATTTTTCATCAACTTGATACAATTAAAGATTGTTGTATATTTCAAATTTTCACTTGCCAAACACTTCCTACCATTTCTCTATGAGTTGAAATGCGATATCGTATTTCTGTACAACTATCTCTGAATTCATCTACGTTATGGGGCAAAAGAAGAAATATGAAACAACCTCTCTAGACCCACTGCTCCAGAATGTTGTAATTTCCCAGATATTTTATGATGATGGCTGGCTAGAATTTATTAGGAGATTCAAAAGCTTTGATGAAAATTGAGCTGATGAGTTTTTGATAAATTTTGAAGTCACTTTCTTGTGAATTAGGGGAAAAAGAGTAGAAATAAGTAGTCAAGTTACTTCTGACCTATCTAGTTTACCAGACTTTGGTCTCAAGGTTATGACCAATGCTCCTCTTAAATACCTAATTCCCCTATTTCATGAGGATGATGAAATTCTTCCGAAAGTAATCCTCACTTCATATGGTACTCAGAAGGGGATTAAGATGGAAATTTTTCCTGGTATTTGAAAGGAAGTTGCTAAATTGGTCAATAGGTATTTTATCGGTGATGAACAACCATACGTGCTTGGAGGGGATTCAATGAAGATTTTAATTCATCGAAGAAAGGCCACATAAACCCTGCACTCGGTGTGAATTTACTTGAATATTTAGCTGATGTGGTCCTTAAAGTGGGGCAGAAATATAAAAATGGAGGTTGTAGGGATGCATTAAAACAACCAAGGATTATTCAATTAATATATTCACATCAGGTTTTCTACAGACCTAAGTGAAGGATCAAACAAAAAAGTGCAGGGGAGAGTTCCAAAAAAAGAAAATTAGGAAGGGACCATATCCCATTATTCGACCTAAGCTCTAGTCGGCTCCTCACCCTTCACATGAGGCTGTGGAGGAACCTGGTAGCCAGGATAGTCCATCTTGTATGCTGCAAGATTCTAAGGGTAAAAGCACCATACATGTTCATTCTTCTATTTCGTTGAGGCCAAGAAGGTCTAGTACTTTATAAAGACCTGAATTTTCTGGTCATGTAGGTTTTTTGTGAAGATTCTAATCCCATTGTGGACGATAAGAGAGAGGTTGGTACCTTGAATGTCCCTAAATAAAAACATAAGGATGATACATTTCCAAAAGCTATCCCTGTAACGTAAAGTCTACATATTTATGCTACGCCGTAGAAACCAAGTCAAAAGCTCTGGAAATGCCTTGACACCATATTTACAGACACTGGCTCCATAATCATTGCGGTTGAGGTTGATGACCAAGAATCACATGAAGTAACTAAGGTGTTATTTGGACAAAGTTTCCTCCCTAAAGGAGAAGTTAAAAGGTATGTAAGAAACCAACTTATATTTGCAAATTACATTTACACAAAGAACTGTAGAAAAAGTGAGGGAAATTATTGCTTTGAAGGTAGAGGTTAGTAGTCTCAAGAGACAAAGAGATATAGGAATTAAAGTATGGGATGATTTAAATCAGTCATTTCTTCAAAATAAAGAGTTAAAAAAGGAATATAAAAAGTTAAAAGAAGAGATTGAGGCCAGTGCAAATGAGAAGAATAAATTAGAATCTATTCTATACTTTGTTTGTCCTTTGGCTTGTAGGAAATCTTCTTGTCTATAACATGTTTGTTCAAGAGAAATTCTATTATTTTTAGTTAATGAGAATATGCGATCAAGAACCTCATAAAGCCCCTAATGCAAAAACCTTTTTATCAGTTTATCAAAACAATACCCTAGAGATACAAAATCAACTGTATGAATTTTACCTCCACAACATGCTAGTCACCAATGTGCCTAATTTCTTTATTAATATATTTGTGGGATTTTTTCAGTTTGAGGCCTTTCAATCATTGCTTAGAAACCAAATTACATGGGGTGAAAAACAAACATTTTCAATCAAACAACACACACCACAGGGTTCTACTTTAGGCCTACCCATCACAATGATGTGGCCATGAAGAAAAATTTCAGATCTCTTTATTACTAGGATGGTGATGGGGAAAATAATTCAAAATTTTTACCAAAATGTGTGTAGGATTTTGAGGCCTATAGTTAGGATCACTTTGGGGAAGCAAGACATGCTTGTGATAAGAGGTGGGAAACCTTAAACTTACCATTGAAAATGAGGGAAGTTATCTGCCCTCGATTCTCGGTTGGTGTATCGGGGAGGGTGATGCACTAGTTACAATAATTCATAAATTATACGAGAAAAATGACAAGGAATACGGTGATGAGTTGGTAGGAACACAAGTGAGGCCACATCTTCTAATAAATTTGATTAATACCTAGCATAATAATGTCGCCTAGTCACAAGATAGTTTCACAACTTTGGTGGAGGAGATTTCAAGCACTTGGGGATGAAAAGGAACCAAGAAACAATATCTTTGATCAATTTGAGGAATATTACATGGCTCATGACTTGGCCACAAGGTAGGGAAAATATGAGTTGCATAGGGACATGTAACATGTAAAGTGCGGGGAGATGATGAGTTCATTATTTGACTTGTTTATATCATCTATGTGATCATTGATTTCTCATTAAACATTATTAACTAGTACATGGGGATGCTTTAGATAGTTATATCTTAGTAAACTCAATGCATTTTGTTGTTCTTGTTCATGAAAATTTCTAACCATATAACTTCCCACTAATCACCTATGTGAGTGAAATGTGGTGACATGTTTAGGATAATAGTGGACATTTACTACCAATCTTTGGGAATTGTAATCAAGGAAATTCGAGTCAAGCCGTCATGGAAGACTTTCTCCATAGAAAACCTATAAACATGGATCCTTTTTTAGCACCTCCATAGGATTTAATGAACTTCAATAGGGTTGCTAGTGGAATAACCCTATGCCTATAATTTTTACATGATATGTAATCGACTATGTCTATATATAAATCTCCTTGAAGAACAATTTAGTAGTTAGTTGATATTGAAAATCTGCAGTAAAATTTATAACAGTTAGTATTTACTTCAAGTTATATCTTGAGTATGTAATAGAAATTTTTTGAATCAATAAATTATATGTTTTTTTGAACATCTGTGTTGTTGATATTACCTCTAACATGAGGAAGAGAAAGAGCCCACTAGACCGAGGTGACTAGAGGATTTTACATTTATGCATGTGCATGGTTTTACGATAAGTTACAATTTGAATGCAATTACTTATTTCCTTTACTACAATTTCAAATAAGTATGTGTTATTTCCATTATTTCAATTTCAATTCAGAGTGTGTTATTTCAATTATGTTATTTTGATTTGATGTGTGCATTTCAATTCTAGTAAAGTATTTCCTTTAACACATTTCATCACAAAATGTTATTTCAGTAGTTTAACATTATATTTCTGTAGATTAGTAGAGAACAAGAGAAACATAACAACATAAACCCCCAAAAGGAACCACTAAACAACCGACACTAGCGAGAAGAATCTATTAGGTAAATGATTCGAGAATCCAATGACCCATCAACATCTGTGTTGGGGTGGTAGAAAATCTGGAAAAAAAAACAATTTTTGGGTTTTTCTTGTTTTTTTGCATTCGGTAATGAGTTTTTTTCTTCGGCTTTGTAGAGTTCCTGTGTGTCGAGAATTTGAAAATTTATAGATCCATTAAAACATCCCTGCTAGGTGGTAGAAAATCTGAAAATAAACCATTTTTGGGCTTTTACGGGTTTTAGCATTTAGTAATGGGTTTTTATTCAACTTTGTAGAGTTCCTATGTGTCGAGGATTTGAAGATTTAGAGATCTATTTAGACATCTGTGTCGGGGTGGTAGAAAATCTGAAAAAAACCATTTCAGGGTTTTTTTCTAGGTTTTTATGTTCGGTGATGGGTTTTTTTCTTCGGATTTGAAAAGTTCATGTGTGTCGGGTTTAATGATTTAAGATCCATTTAGACATTTGTGTCGAGGTGACAGAAAATCTAAAAAAACCCCATTTCTAGGTTTTAAGGATTTTTACAATTGGTAATGGGTTATTTTCTTGGCTTTACAGAGTTCTTGTGTGTTGAGGATTTGAAGATTTATAGATCCATTTAAACATTTGTGTCGGGGTGGCAAGAAATCTTAAAATAACCATTTCGGGTTTTGTGAGCTTTTTCATTGAATGCATTTTTTTCTTGATTTGTAGAGTTTCAATGTGTCAATGACTTAAAGATTTATAGACCCATTTAAACATTCATGTTGGAGTAGAAGAAAATTTAAAAAAACATTTCTTGGTGTTTTTTAATTTTTACATTCGGTAATGAGTTTTTTTCTTTGGCTATGCAAAGTTCATGTGTGTTAATGATGTGAAGATTTACTGAGATCCATTTAAACATATGTATGCGGGGTGGAAAAAATATGAGAAAAACCATTTCTAGATTTTCTCATTTTTTTGTGTTTTGTAATGGGTTTTTCTTTGACTTTGTAGATTTCACGTGTGTCGAGTATTTGAAGATTTATAGATCCATTTGACATCTATACCAAGGTTGGACAAAATTGAAAAAAACCCATTTCAAAGTTTTCTATTTTTGGGTTCAATAATGGGGTTTTTATTCGGCTTTACAGAGTTATTGAGTGTCGAGGATTTGAAGATTTATAGATCCATATAGACATCCATTCAGGTGGCGAGAAAATATGAATAAAACAATTTCTAGGTATTTACGGATTTTGCGTCAGTAATGGGTTCTTTTTATCATATTTGTAGAGTTCCTATGTATCGAGGATTTGAATATTTATAGATCTATTTAGAAATTCGTGCATGGGGTGGCATAAAATTTGAAAAAAACCATTTACGGGTGTTTTGCGTTTGGTAATTAATTTTTTTCTTCAACTTTGTAGAGTTCTTGTGTGTCGAGGATTTAAAGATTTATAGATCCATTTAGGCATCCATTTTAGGGTGGGATAAAATGTGTGAAAACCCATTTCTAGGTTTTTGTGTTGTCGAGGTGGTGAAAAATTTGAAAAAAACCATATCTGGAATTTTCTTGGTTTTTTTGTACGTTTGGTAATATGTTTTTTTATTTGGATTTGCGAGTTATTGTGTATTGAGGATTTTAGAATTTATAGATCTATTTAGACATGTATACAATGATGGCAAAAATTTGAAAAAAATATTTCTAGGTTTTTCTAAGTTTTTGCATTCGGTAATGGCTTTTTTTTGTTCGGTGTTGCAAAGTTCTAGTGTGTTGAGGATTTGAAGATTTATAGATCCATTTAAACATCTATACCGTGGTGGCGGAAAATATGAAAAAAAAATATTTATGGGTTTTTACGTTCGGTAATGGGTTTTTCTTCAACTTTGAAGAGTTCTGTGTGTCGAAGATTTAAAGATTTATAGATCTATTTAGACATACGTATCGGGGTGTAAGAAGATCTAAAAAAACTATTTCTCTGTTTTTGGGGATTTTTGTGTTCGGTAATGGGTTTTTCTTTTACCTTGTAGAGTTCCTGTGTGTCGAGGATTTGAAAATTTATAGATCTATTTAAACATCTGTGTCAGGGTGGCAGAAAATCTGAAAAAACAATTTTTGGGTTTTTTGTGTTCGGTATGGGTTTTTCTCTTCGGCTTTACAGAGTTCATGTGTGTCGAGGATTTAAATATTTAAAGATCCATTTAGACATCCATGTCGGGATGGGAGAAAATTTGAAAAATACCATTTTTGGGTTTTTGTGTTTAGTAATGGGTTTTTTTAATTTTACTTTGCAGAGTTCTATGTGTTGATGATTTGAAGATTTATAGATCCATTTAGACATCGTGGTGGGGTGGAAAAAATCTACATAAAACCATTCTTGGGTTTTTCTAGGGTTTTTACGTTTAGTAATGGATTTTTTTCTTTGGCTTTACATAGTTCCTATGTGTCGAAGATTTGAGGATTTATAGATCAATGTAGACATCCGTGTTCGAATGGCATACTGGTCTTAAAAAAACCATTTATGGGTTTTTTTGGGGTTTTTTACGTTCGGTAATGGGTTTTTATTTTTGGTTTTGCAGAGTTCTTGTGTTTCTAGGATTTGAAGATTTATAGCTCCATTTAAAAATTTGTGTCGGGGTGGCAAAAATTAGAAAAAATCATTTCTAGGTTTTTTTGTGTTTTTGCCTTCGGTATTAGATTTTTTTCTTTGGCTTTTCAGAGTTCTTGTGTGTTGAGGATTTGAAGATTTATAGATCCATTTTAACATCCATGTTGAGTTGGCATAAAATATGAAAAAAACCATTTCTAGGTTTTTCTATGTTTTTGCATTTGGTAATGTGTTTTTTTCTTCAATTTTGCAGAGTTCCTATATGTCGAGGATTTTAAGATTTATGGATCCATTTAGACAATCATTCTAGGGTGATAGAAAATATTAAAAAATCATTTCTAGGTTTTTTGCGTTTGGTAATGGGTTTTTATCTTTGACTTTACAAAGTTCCTACATGTGCAGGATTTGAAGATTTATGGATCCATTTAGACATCCGTGTCGAGGTGGTAGAAATTTGAAAAAAATTGATTTTTTGGGTTTTTGCAATCGGTATTGGTTTTTTTTTCTTTTTCTTTGAAGAGTTCCTGTGTGTTGAGAATTTGAAGATTTATAGATCCATTTAGACATCCTTCCGAGGTGGTAAAAAATCTAAGAAAAACCATTTCGGTTTTTTTCTAAGTTTTTTACGTTCGTTAATAGGTTTTTTTCTTTGGATTTGCAGAGTTCCTGTGTGTCGAGGATTTGAAGATTTATAGATCCATTTAGACACCCATGTCAGGTGACAAAAAGTCTGAAAAAAAAGCATTTCATGTTTTTTTACATTCGGTAATGGGTTCTTTCTTCACTTTGCAGAATTTTTGTGTGTCGAGGATTTGAAGATTCATAGATCCAATTAGAAATTCGTGCCGGGGTGGTAGAAAATATGAAAAAAAAATCATTTTTGGGTTTTTTCATGTTTTTCTGCGTTTAATAATGTGTTTTTCTTCACTTTGTAGATTTCCTGTGTGTCGAAGATTTGAAGATTTATAGATCCATTTAGACATCTATGTCGAGGGTGACAAAAATTATTTAAAAAAATGTTTCTCGGTTTTCTCAATTTTTGTGTTTGGTAATGGGTTTTTTTCTTTGGCTTTGCGAGTTCCTATGTGTCGAGAATTTGAAGAATTATAAATCCATTAAGAGATTTGTATTGGGGTAACAAATTTTTTTGAAAAAAACAATTTATGTGATTTTCTAGGGTTTTACGTTCGGTAATGGGTTTTTCTTGACTTTGCTTTGAGTTCTTGTGTGTCAAGGATTTGAAGATTTATAGATCTATTTTGACATCCATACCGGGGTGGTAGAAATTAAAAAAAAAACCATTTCGTGTTTTTACGTTTGTTAATGGGTTTTTTGTTCCACCTAACATAGTTCATGTGTGTCGAGGATTCGAAGATTTATATATCCATTTAGACATCCGTGCGGAGGTGGAAAAAATTGAAAAAAACCATTTATGAGTTTTCCAAGTTTTTGCGTTCAATAACGGGATTATTTTTTCTTCTTTGGAAAGTTCTTGTCTGCAGCCGAGGATTTTAAAATTTATAGATCCATTTAGATATTTGTGTCGGGGTGGCGAAAGTTTGATTTTTTTTTTTTGGGTTTTTCTGGTTTTTTTGTATTCTATAATGGGTTTTTTTCCTCTACTTTGCGAGTTCTGTGTGTTGAGGATTTAAAGATTTAAAGATCCATTTAGACATTCGTGTCAGGGTGATAGAAAATCTGAAAAAAAACTATTTATGGCTTTTTTACGTTCGGTAAAGGGTTTTTTTCTAGTTTTGTAGAGTTCTTGTGTCGAGGATTTGAAGATTTATAAATCCATTTAGACATCCGTGATGAGGTGGTAGAAAATATAAAAAAACAATTTACGGTTTTTCTCGATTTTTTGCTTTCGGTAATGGGTTTTTTTCTTGATTTGCACGAGTTCTTGTGTGTCAAGGATTTGAAAATTTATAGATCCATTTGAAATCTGTCTTTAGGATGGTAAAAATTTGAAAAAACCATTACCATTTATTGGGTTTTTTTTTTTTTGGGTTCGATGTAATGGGTTTTTTTCTTGGCTTTGCGGACTTCATGTATGTCAAGGATTTAAAGATTTATAGATCCATTTAGACATCTATGCGAGTGATAGAAAATATGAAATTCTTTTTTTGGGTTTTTCTAGGTTTTTGCGTTCGGTAATGGTTTTTTTCTTTGGCTTTGCGGAATTCTTGTATGTCACTACTTTGAAGATTTATAGATCCATTTAGAAATCTATGCCGGGGTGGCAAAAATATGCAAAAATATTTCGGGGTTTTTGCGTTCGGTAATGTGTTTTTCTTTGGCTTTACAAAATTCATGTATGTCAATAGTTTGAATATTTATAGATCCATTTGGACATCGTGAGCGGGTGGCGAGAAAATATTAAAAAAGCTGCTTTTGGGTTTTGTAGGTTTTTTTACGTTTGGTAATGGGATTTTTTCTTTAACTTTGCAAAGTTCCTATGTGTCGAGGATTTGAAGATTTATAGATCCATTTATACATCTGTGTAGGGGTGGCATAAAATTTGGAAAATACCATTTCTTGGTTTTGCATTCGGTAATGAGTTTTTCCTTCGGCTTTGTAGAGTTCCTGTGTGTCAAGGATTTGAAGATTTATTGATCCATTTAGACATCTGTGTATGACGTGTCTGAAAATTTGAAAAAAACCATTTCAGATTTTTAAGGTTGTTTGCATACGGTAATGGGTTTTTTTCTTTAGATTTGCGAGTTCTTGTTTGTCGAAGATTTGAAGTTTTTATAGATTCATTTACACATTTGTGTACGGGTGGCAGAAAATTTGGAAAAAAAACCATTTATGGGTTTTTTTATGTTAGATAAAGGGTTTTTTTCTTGACTTTGCGGTGTTCCAATTTTTCCAAGATTTGAATATTTATAGATCCATTTAGACATCCGTTTAGGTGGTAGAAAATACGAAAAAAACCATTTCGGGTTTTTCTAGGTTTTTATGCTCTGTAATGGTTTTTTTACGTAGCTTTGGAGAGTTCCTATGTCGAGGATTTGAAGATTTATATATCCATTTAGAAATATGTGTCAGGGTGGTAGAAAATTTGAAAAAACCATTTCCGAGTTTTTCTTAGTTTTTGCATTCGGTAATGGGTTTATTTCTTAGGATTTGTAGAGTTCTTGTGTGTCAAGGATTTAAAGATTTATAGATCCATTTAGACATCCATACCAGGTGAAAAAAATATGAAAAAACTATTCCTATATTTTTGGGATCGGTAATAGTTTTTTTTTGGCTTTGCAAAGTTCTGTTTGTCGAGGATTTGAAGATTTATAGATACATTTAGACATCCGTCTTTGGGGTGGAAGAAAATAAGAAAAAAATATTTTTGGGTTTTATTGCGTTTGGTAATGAGTTTTTTTCTTTGACTTTGTAGAGTTCCCATGTGTCAAGGATTTAAATATTTATAGATCCATTTAGACATCCGAGTCGGGGTGAGAAAATATGAAAAAACTCATTTCTAGGTTTATTACATTTGGTAATGGGTTATTTTTCTTCGCCTTTGTAGAGTTCTGTGTTTCAAGGATTTGAAGATTTATAAATACATTTAGACATCCATGTGAGGGTGGCAAAAATAAAATAAAAACCATTTCGGGTTTTTAGGTTTTTGTGTTGGTAATGGTTATTTTTCTTGGGTTTGTAGAGTTCTGTGTGTCAAGAATTTAAGGATTTATAGATCCATTTAGACATTCATGTTGGGGTTGTAGAAAATATGAAAAAAACTACTTTTTCGGGTTTTCTAAGTGTTTTGTGTTTGGTAATGAGTTTTTTTCCTTCGGCTTTGTAGAGTTCACGAGTGTCGAGTATATGAAGATTTATAGATTCATTTAGACATCTGTCTTTGAGGTGGCATAAAATTTTAAAAACATTTTTAGGGTTTTTCTCGGGTTTTTGCGTTAAGTAACGGGTTTTACTTTGAATTTACAAAGTTCCTATGTGTCAAGGATTTGAATATTTATAGATCCATTTAGACATCTATGTCGGCGAGAAAATATGATTTTTTTTTGGGTTTTTCTAGGTTTTTGTGTTCGGTAATGGTTTTTTTTTTGGCTTTTTGGAATTCTTGTGTGTCAATGACTTGAAGATTTATAGATCCATTTAGACAATTGTGCGAGGGTGGGAGAAAATTTGAAAAACAAACAATTTTGGGTTTTTCTAGTTTTTTTGCATTACGTAATGGTCTTTTCTTCGGCTTTGTAGAGTTCCTATGTGTGTTGGGCCCCAGAATATTGGATAAATACAAGAAGGCATATGAGCGTGTGGGACCTTGTTAAATATGGGTGCATGGGATTGAATGCATGCGGGGAAGGGTTTTAGCGAGGGATTTATAGAATACATGATGCGCGTGCATAAGACATGACATGTTTTGGACTTAGCCATATTCAATATCCTAGGAAACACATGACAAAAGCATGAACCTTGTGGATAAGGTTCTAGCACTCGATGTTGTAGGATCAAAAAGGGAATATTCTAGGAATGCGTGGAAGGTTCCGAGGAAGAACATAATTACACAATGTGGAGAGCTTGGATCAAAGGAGACATGCTCCATTGGAGGACCACTTGGACACTTGACAACCGATCTGTTACCTCAAAAGGAATGGTAGTGAAGGTAGTAAAGCTATATATTGAGGTGCATGGAAGATAGAATAGAGTGATGGGTAAGGGTGCAAAGAGATACAAAGATATAGAGAGATAAACATGGATTCATCTTGAGAGAACAAAGCTACTAGAAAGGAAGAAAAGCTCTGCATAAACACTATAGAGGATTATATGGGTTGGAATTAGGAAAATATAGGAGTGATGGAACTCTTAGAGGGATGGGTATGTATTCTCTTTGTAATATGATGGACATTGTGTAGTTCTAATGTGCGGCTTGGCTCTGCATTGCTTTATGAGGGTTTGTAATGATTTCATAGAATGTAATGTAGGTTATTGAACATTTTAATGCGAAGATAAGGCTCTATTCTAAATCCTATGTGTGTTCATGATTATAATCCTGGTGCATTTCCTTTATGTATGAACCATTTCCATATGTTGTTTTTTATTTCTCTTTCTCGATTCATTGAAATGACAACTTGTCCTAGGTTCTTAGAATGATGCAGGGTTATTTTCTATTTATTTGCACTTGAATATCTTTCATAAGATTTTGCATTCTCACAAGACTCACATAAAGGAGAGGCTCGAGTGCCCACCACGCGTGCCTCGGTGAGTTCCCAATGCCCATTTGGGTGATAGGTTGATGCGCATGAGATTAGACTATTTGTCTAAGGGTATAAAAATGACTACATCTTGGTTCCATTGTCGAGACCTATTTTTGAAGTTGTTATGAGAAATGACATGCATCTTTGTTACGTGATGCATGATGAAATAACGTTTAAATTTGGAAAGTGTTGAAGCATGGTTCAAGAGCACGGAGGACTATTTTTCTCAAAGATTAAACACACTGGACTCGAGTTCGATGCATGTAGATGGGTAGAAAATAACTTTGTACCATGAGTTGTATGAGATATTCTTACGTTGTTTTCCAATAGAATTATATGAATGGATTTTATCATATGCATACAGATCAAGTGGTACTATAGACCATGCGTGTGGACCCAATATGACTATCAAACGCTGCAGGATGCAGATCTGAATTAGATGTGTGTTGTTGATCACTTTGGTGGAAGAGAGTGCTAACCATTTATACTTTAGAATATGCCATTTCTACATATTATTTACGAGAAGTTGTTTAGTTTGAGTTTTGAGGGAGCTTAGAGGATCATTTTTGTGTGATATTCCTATGGTTATGAAAATCTTGGTCATTACCTTGAGTTTAGAGGCATTCCCCATGGCTGAATAAGTTTCTTTGAGAGATTGGAGAGGAAGCTAGGGTGGAGGAAGATGGCAGAAATTGCGGTTGAGAAGGAAAAGGATGAGATACGACTCAAGTATAACAAAGCTCGTGAAAGGGAGATGACTAGACACGATGAGGTTTCAAGTTTTATGGATGTATGTAGGTAGACATTATGGGAAGGAGTCTAGGTTCACGTAGAGGATGTGGAACACGAGAATTATGTGCTACCCCATCTTGGCAAGCGTGGGAAATAATCCCCTTCAAATTTTGATGAGACTTCGTCACATGGAGAAAGAAGATCCATTGGCGCGCATCTAAACCCACCTGGTGACCAACCCATGGTGTTTGGTTTTCTATATCAAGGTAGAATTATTGTTAACCCAATTGGTATTGAGGGGAGTAACCGATCTACACCTAGGAGATATAATTTCTCGTTTGGAACATCCATGGTTGTGTAAGCCATTCTAGTATTTGGAGGAATTTTTAGACAAGGTGTGAGTACACAAGGTTTGGGTATCGCATTTTGGAGTGGTGCGGGGCACACAACCAGTAGTGGGACAATATCACAAACCATTGACGCGTAGTTTAGTGGGATGTTGGGAACTCTAGGCATGACCACTTCAGTCCCTTTTCCAAGTATGAGAGGTGGATCTGATAGGTCAAGAGGAACAGGACTTGGTGGATCCAATGGATATGGTGGAGGAGGAAACACCAAAGGGAACCAAGGCTCTAGATAGGAAGGACAAGGGCCTCAACCACCTCCACAAGTATTTTTTGAGATGTCTTCGCACTTACCAGACTATAGGTGTATTGAAGATGTTACAGAGCATGTGCACAAGTGTGAATTACAATGGCGCATGAAAGAGATCACTACCCCAGGAGCAGAAGGAAAGTCATTTTGCAACAACGTTGCAAGGACACACCCATAGTTGGTATAGGATGTATGACCCCATTAGACAATGGTAGACTACTTTGCATTAAAGAATACCTTCCTAGAAGAGTTCCATATCCATGAGTTTGAGAATAAGAGCATGAGCGCTTTGAAGGAGATCCAACGGGAATGGCGAGAGAGCGTACGGGAGTATGACGTGTATTTTAAAAATCTCTTATCTAAAATATCTTATGACATTCATCCTTATCAACATGCTCAATGGTTTTTCCGAGGATTGATAACACCATTTAGAGGGCCTTATCACACAAGAATTTCTGAGCACCCATACAAGGCACTAGAAGTTTCCTTGTGCCGAAGTTGTTGGGAGCATTAATACTAATGTTATTCCCTTTCTAGAGGCTCAAATTTCTGCAATGAAAAAGTCATTGGAGAAGCTTTCTGCAAACTTGGCGCATGAGGTTTGTAGTGGGCTTTGGTGTCTGATTTGTGAAGTGGAGGGACATACAAAGGATATTTTCCTCAAAATTTGGTATGTTCCATAGTGGTATCTTGTGAAATTTTCCATGGGGATCATGATGTAATAAGATTTCCTCTACTATAATGCGTAATGCACAAGAATAGTTCTTGCTATTGTAATATTTGTACCTCTACGACTCATGATACTAAGGGCTGCGGACTGATTGATCAGATTCATGATGCTATTGATCTTGGTGTGTGCCAGTCTAGCCTTGCAAGTAGTTCTAAGGATGATGATCATTGTTATGAAGGGCGTGTAGATGGAGGAGCACATGGAAGAGGTTTTTGCAGAGGGTTTTGTGTTCACAATAATTGTGGAGGAGGACGGAGTGAGTTCCCATGAGGAACTTGTTACAACCGTGGATCTATAAAACATTACAAGCATGAGTGTCCTGATCTATTGTAGTGCTCATGGTGTGGAAAGAAACATAAGTACGAAGAGTGCCAAGAGCTTTGTGAGAAAATGAACTAGAAGCACTAGAAGAAAAAAGGTGTTGGGATGGTGAGCATGAAGATGAATGATTCACAATGGATGCCAAGAGTGGCGTGTGAGTCAGGGCTAGAACCTATACTGGTGATGACGAGAGTAGAGGCTACTCGCACTAGGCATGTACCAAGGAAAATGAAACTAGTTTCAAGAGAGTAAGTGGTTCATGGAAAGTATATGTACCCTTCTCATTAGAAGGAAGTATATCAAGAGACTTTAGATGTCATTCAAAGTTTGTAAGGGGAGATCCAATGTCTAAAGGAGTAATCAAAGCAGATGGAGCAAAGGAAGAATTCCAAGGCCCGAAAGGATGACCTGGATGAAGTCAAGGAAGAATGTAGGATGTCAAGGAAAGAGAATATTATTCGCTTGCTATGATAATGGCTGAGGGAAAAGGTACCACGCCCCACGGTAGAGTGTGAAAGGTAGGTTTTGCATGTAAATTTTCCTCCTCACAACCTTGACTATGATAAGGAGATTACTTTGAATGTGGTGTTTGATGGATGGCTTCGAGTAATATCGTCATTGACATGAGAGCATAGGTCAATGTTCTTACCTTAGATGCTTGAAATCAAATGGGAGGCCGCATTATAGTCATCTTTGAATGTGTTGTATATGTAAAGCAAGACTAAAGCAATGCCCATTAGAGTCCTAAAGGATGCAATTATCACCATTCAAGAGGCCAAGTTCATTGGAGACTTCAAAGTCTTGGAACTCATTGAGGTAGACAACTTTCCAAAATTGCTTGGGCACCCTTGGTGTTACTAGAACAATGATGACCTATAGTTTAAACAAGGGTATATCAGCTTCGAGGATAAGGAAGAAAGGGTGATCATCCCTTTAACAGATGGGAATTCAGCACCCTATACTAAGCCCTTAGGAGAAGAAGTACTTGATAGAATCTATGTGTGCTCCATCAGATATCCTGAGATAATTCATCCCACGGAGGGAGTTATCTAATTTGAATATGCTTAGTCCTTGAGTGATACCACTAGCATGGCATGTGACAATTGGGTGCATGGGACTTATGAGTTAATTGGGCGATAGTTGAGAGGATCTGTAACAAGGGTAACAAATGTGTGCTAAGTCAAGCACCTAGGAGGAAAGATGTTTCTAAGTTACTTTGGGGGAGCATTTCTTGAATTTTTCTTGCAAGAAATGGTAGCTCAGTGGAAAAATGAGGACGAGAGAAGGGAAATTATAAGTTATAACCTACGAGAACTACATAACACTAGTGAACTACACACTAGGAAAGCCTCCTAGAATGGCACGAGGTAAGAATTGCATTCTCTGTAAGGTTCTCTAGAAGCAACACGCCCATGGTCATACAAGACTACCATGGTAAAAGAGACCGCTTCATTTCATATCCAAGCATGTTAGAAGGCCTAGATGGGAAGCACATAAGTTTTACCACCTTCATTATGGGTGCATAAGTTATATTCCACCTTACAAGGTTGTGCGTGCACATGGTATATTCATTTAGAGATGCATCGTCAAACAGGTAATTGGCAGGAGTTGGTGGCTGATCTCGTTCAAGATTTCAAGTATAGGAGTACCAAGCCATCGGTAGATAGGGCGTTACAAGTAATGAAAAGCATCATGATGGGAGATAATGCTATAACGAGAGGATAGGATATTAGAGTTGTTGGGTGAGACTTACTTGGAGACACGCCTCAATGAAAAAGAATAAAAGCAAATATAGCTTGAGCACACGTGCATAGAAGAGGAAAAAGAAAAGATGGTATATGTAGTAGATGATGAAGAGATGGAAACTTTGGATGTTACCCATTACGAAGGTATGTGTGAATTCATAGATAGTGTTGATTAGTAAGTAATTTACTACCATGAGCCCTTCAAAACAAATAAGGTTAACATTGGCATGAAGACAAAACCTAAGGAAACTATCATTGGGTACTATTGGTTTGAAAAAGAATTTTCAAAGGTCATTGATCTGTTGCACAAATTTCAGGATTTGTTCCCTCATGGGTACCATGAAATCAAAGGTGTCCACCATTCCCTGAAGGAGATGAAGATCAAGTTCAAGGAAGGTGCGTGCCTGATTCAAAATAGGGCGTATTGGATGATTCTAAATTTGTGCATACGGGTCAAGGAAGAAATAGACAAGATGATAACATCTGGTATCATTGAGGTAGTGAAAGAATTAGAATGGATAAGCCCAATGGTTATAACTATCAAGAAGGATGGAAGGGTAACAATCTGTGTTGACTATAGGGATATGAATGTAGTATGTATCATGGATCCTTTTCTAACCCCCTTTACTGAAGAAATTTTGGAGGGAGTAACCAGGCGCAAAGTCTACTCTTTCACGAATGGGTTTTCAGGGTATCACCAAGTCAGGATTGTAAAGGAAGGCTAAAGAAAGATAACTTTTGCCAATGAATGGGGTAGTTTTGGCTAAATAGTTATCCATTTTAGATTGAAGAATGCACGTGTTGTGTTCTTGTGCATTATGGTACAAGCATTTTAGGACTTCATCCATAAGTTTCTTCAAGTTTACCTGGATGAATGGACTATGTATGGATTGGTGAAAGACCATTGTGACAATTTAAGATTGATGTTTGAGAGATGTTGACAATTAAGGATATCCCTCAACATTAAGAAATGTGTCTTTGTTACCCAATTTTAAACCCTATTAGGACACATTATATGCAAAGATGGCTTACTTGTGGATCCCGCCAAAGTTGCATTTATTGTAGGATTAGGGGAGCCTACTAGTCAAAGTGCAGTGCATGGATTCCTTGGGCATATGGGGTACTACAAGAAATTCATCAAGGGATATGCCAAGATTTTTGTGCCCTTGGAATAATTTCTCAAACACAAGAGTTCCTTTGAGTGGGGAGAGGCGTAGCAGAAGGCATTTGACACTTTGAAGGATAGGCTTATCATGGCACCCATATTATGTTTTCCTTCTTGTGATAAGCCTTTCCATTTGCATGTTAATACATCAGGAATGACTATGGGAGCAATAATAGCACAACCTAGTGAAGGAATTGTTTATCATCCCTTGTGTTTTGTAAGTAGGAAGTTGACACCATCAAAACATAATTACACAACCACTGAGCGCGAAGCATTATCTATGATCTATGTGTTGCACAAGTTCAGGCATTATCTATTGGAAACACCATTTATATTCTACATGGACCACATGGCATTGAAATAATTAGTCAACAAGCTCGTTCTGTAAGGGAACATATACTGTTGCTTCCTCTTATTCCAAGAGTTTGAGTTCATAGTGGTTATAAAACCAGGAAAAAGTAATTCAGAACTTGACCACTTATCAAGGATTAACTCAGGAGAGGATGTGCAAAGCATGGAGGATACCATGCTAGGCACATAACTATTTAGGTTGTGGTGCACACCCTCATACTCAGAAGATATTGCAATATTCTTTAAAATAGGTGTGGTGATGGAAGGGATGAAGGATCTAGAGAGAAAGCATTTAACAATACATGTCACACCCTACATGTTGATTAGTGGAGACATGTATAAGTTAGGTCATGATGAGGTTCTGTGTCGATGTGTATTAGAACATGAGCACATGGAAATTATGGAAGAAGCGCATGGTGGGATTACGGGGACGATACTATGTAGGGAATGCTCTTTGTGCAAAAGAGCTTATTAGTAGGGCTTTGGTGGGAAACAATCTACGAGGATCATATTGAGTTTTGCAAGGCTTGTGACCATTGCGAGAACCTTGGAAAAATTGGGAAAAGGGATGAAATTCCTTTGTAACCAATAGCCAATGGTGAACCATTTAAAAAATGGGCAATCAAATTTGTAGGGCCAATTTTTCTAGCTGTGTGAAGGACTAGTTCACGGTATATCATTACTTGCACTAACTACTTGACATGCTGGGAAGAGGCAGTGCTTACAAAGGATTAAACCACAATGATAGCTATTAGATTTTTATGGGAGAACATAATCAGCAGGTATAGTTGTTCTTTAAGTTTAACAAGTGATAGAGGTACACACTTTCTCAATGAAATGGTTAGGATTTTGTTGACAGAAATTATGGTGGCCCATCACAAGACTACCCCTTATCACCCTAAATAAAATGGAAGCTACTTTGAGGCATTTAAAAAAATCATAAGTCACATGTTGACTAAGATTTGTGACATTGGAAGACAACATTGGGATGAAAAGGTATCATTCATTCTATGGGCATGCAGGAAAACCTACAAGAGGTTAAACAAGGCCACACCGTTTCAATTGGTGTTTGGCATGAGAGACTATTTTACTAGTTGAATTCATGTTACCATAATTGCGTATAGCACATGTAAGAGGGTTAGCTGATGAGAAAGAACTGGAAGAAAGGATTGATAATATGTTGTAGCTAGATGAAAGACAATCACTTGCTAGATGGAGTCAGAATACAGAAAAATAAAGACAAAAGGTATGACATGATCGTCATATCAAGAACAAGAAGTTTGAGGTTGGGAAGATGGTGTTGTTGTATGATTCCAAGTATCTACACCATCTTGGGAAGTTGAAATTCCATTGGTTGGGACCTACATCATCTCTTACATTCTTGATTCAAGTGCTTGCGATTCAAGCGCTAGATGGGACGAGATTACCAGGTCATTTTAATGGGAGTAGGCTGAAGCCCTACTATAAATAAGTCTTCTTGGTGTTTGTAATAAGGTAGTATTGCCAATTAGTCTAGAATTTTCCTTTATGCTTTTTATTTTCTTGTGTTTCCCTTTCTCGTTGCTTTTTCTTTCTTTTTGTTTCATTTTGTGCCTTATGCACTGGTAACTACATTATTTTTCCAAGGTTTTGTATAAGCAGAGGACCACACATCTATTTTAGTGTGGGGTAGAGTAATGCAAAGTATAGGCCTACAATACAAGTTAAGTGGCCCAGTAGAAAGAAGCCACATTTAATGTGGAAAAGCACGGGAAATGGTGGATGATAAATTATGGTGTCAAGGCGGTAATAGAGACCACGTACAAAGGATGAAGAGCACATGAACAACATGAGGTAGGCGAGGGAAAAAATTACGAAAATGATAGAAGAAGTTCCTTTTGTGTGTAGACACGCGTGTAAGAGTCTTCAGTCAGGTTGTATTTTTGCACGCCAGAAGGTTGTAAAGGATTTTTCACACAAGATGTGGCACGTGGGTAAGGGTGTTTAAAGTCATCTAGTGAAAAAAGCCACATTTAATGTTAAAGTACATTAGTAGGTGGCCTAGCATTTATTGCTAGAGGGAAGTAAAAACTGTAAATACAAGGTCATGTAAGTCACTTACTATCTTTCTATTACAAAGTTGAAGCACTCTTGCAAACTAGGGAATCAATAGAGAAATTTGTGCGAAGGAAGGATAATCTGAGAAATTTGAGTCTGTGACTAGAGTAGATCTACAAACTAGAAGGAAGAAGTACACGAGCATGAGGAAAGGTTGTGTGAAGAGAGCCATCTTGTGGAAGTTTTTCTTAGTTAGGGTTTGGACAACTAGGGCATGGGGATAGAAAGATTTATTTTGGGAGTTGGGATTTGGAGTCGGTTTGGAGGGTAGAAGAGTAGCGAGTAGAGTGAATTCGTAGTTATCTCGACATAAAGCATGACACCCAAGAAATAAACACTAAAGAAACCGAAAAGGAAAGGGCAAATGAAAGCGAACCGCTATTGTCATGAGTACTAATGAAGAATGGTATGCAAAAATGGAATATCTAGATGTAGTATTGTTAGGAAAGGAATGGGTGTTGCATTTAAGGAAAATGAATGTGAGTGATTATAACCATCACACAAGCACAAATGAGAAATAAATGGTGCTAGATTTGGTTCACCCAGCTAACAAAAGGACACTAGATGGGATGCCTATTTACAGAGACAAGGTGAAGGTTAAATTGGAGAAGGCAGAATTATTACAACTATATTAGTTGCCTTACTTTGGCAAGCTTGAGCACCTTTATCAATGGTTAATGTGGCGCATGCATGAGGATCAATTTTATTTTTTGGGGTGCAAGATGCACATAAAACCATAGCTAATATCCAAGTTCACATGCCTTATTTGTGAAGGAGATAGTTAGTATAGATGATGATCGAGAAATAAGGAGGCTATCAAGGAGGCGCATCAACATATGAATACGATAAGGGTTCACGATAGTTTGACATCACCAAGATTCTAGACCTTGTTATGAGGATGGATGTGCACTTGGTGACCAAGCTCAATGATTAGGAATAATGGACACAAGTGAACAAAGCATGGCTAAATATATGCTAGAGGATATTAGAGGGAACCATCTATAACTTGTCTAGTTTCATTGTGGATGAGATCATAAGTAGTGCATAGGAGGGAGAAAATATATTATTTAGCAATGTCCTTAACACCATTATATTTTCAAAAAATGGAGTGCCAGATGGGTCGAATTATTTTTTGGGAGTATCTAATGAGGATCCCTTGCCTGCAAAGAGGTTTGAAAAATACACTTTTGAAACCATGACAACCGCTCACAAGGTGCGCCTAGAGAAGTGGTATAAACGTATGTGTGATGTATTCGGGGAAGAGTGGAGGATAATAAAATAGTTACCTACGCTCGTGGATGGAGAAGTAGAATTTACATTGTATTAACATTTACGCATTGTGATTTACTTTGACAAATAGGACTAAGGGTCCATGGTGCAAGTTTCTCTTCTCCTTCACTTTGCACAATACTTTGGGTGGGGTCAGCGAGGTTCAAGGAAGCCAAAAGACTAAGGTTTGACCTTAGTGAAGTGGACCAAGACCACCATGAGATGCGTTGAAAGCTTGTGTATCCTAAAAAGAATGCGTACACATAGAAATATGTATCCCATGAGGTTTAGATGATGAAACCAATAACATTTCCAATCACTAGAAGGGCTTATGAGTAAGAATATATCTTCACATAAGGCCAAATTTTGAGAAAGGCGCATATCTAGAGAATGATGTCTCCATACTAGAAGACCCCATAGGAAGAAATAAGGCCATGCCAAAGAAGAGAGAAAGAGAAGAGGGGTAGGAGAAGAAAGCACCAAGTGTGCAGACCGCACAATCAATGGGCACGCCTAAAGTAGTCACGAATCCTAGCACTTACGCATGGAGAAAGAAGTCCCATGTTAAGGAAAATACCCTAGAAGAAGAGGCATTGGAGCATGAAGATCACCTCACCCATGAGGAATCACCAATGAAGAGATCACCTGTCAAGGAGAAAGAAAAAGAAGAATCTTCAGACTGGAATCCCCAGTAAGGAAGAAGTAGAAGGTGACGGATGAGGTAGAATCAGAAGAAATAGAGAGTCTAGATGCCTACATTAGTGACAAGGATGATGATGACGATCCTAAAGGAGGTGAAGACCATCCAGTATATGATGTACATGATTCTAAGGAAGAAAGAGATGGAGAGTATAACAAATAAGATGAGGAGAAGAATGACAAGGAAGAAGTTGAGGCTCAAGGCAAGGGGTGAGCAAAGAAGTAAGCACCAAGAACCAAAGAACCCCAAGCCTCACCAAGGAGGAAGTAGAGAAATCCATGGAGAGAGAATTGGTTGACATCATGAAGAATCGGTAGAACAGAATTGGAAAGGAGCATAGACGACATTGTAAAAGAGATAGAAGAAGAGAGCATTGGGAAGGAGTATGGCAGCATGGGTGGAGATCCCAAATTAGCAATGAGCTTCCCAAAAGCTACATGGATAGGTGGGAAAGGTATAGTAGTGGCACAAGGGTAGGGAATGGGATACATTGATGGTCCTAGTAACATGTTACACATGCGCTTCAGGAGCACCATACCTATAGAGAAACTCCTAACAATGTCATCGTTTGATGAAGAAGGCACGTACCCACAGACAAGAAAGATGTTATCTTGGCATTTAAGTACCACATGGATGAACTAGAATTTGAAGTGAGTCAAAGAGCACTAATGAAGGTGCCAGAGGCCAAAGGGATAAATCCATTGGTGAACTCTTAGCAGTTATCAAATGAATAGGTATGTAATACGCTTAATAAAGTTTCGAGTAGAAATTGATGCCAAACTGTCGGGAGGAATGATAGAATGAAATTCCTAGAGGAGGAATTGGAGAAGAAGAAGAAGGAGATCACGGAGAAGAGAAAAGACCTAAAACTAGAGGAGTTGATCAGCGCTCAACTAAGGTGTGAGCTGACGGAAGAAAAAGCTAAGGTGCACGAAGTCTCTAAGAAGGTGGAGATGATTATAGATGTAATTTTCAGAAGCACCCCAATTTAGCGCCCTAATCAAAAGTATGCATCAGCCTTGCAATGTGCGGAGGATTTCACTCGCATTCTCACGGTGAGAGGCAACAACTTACTTTAGAATCTGCGAGAATAGGTGCACACCTACAAAGAAAAAGAAAACAAGATGAAAGTTATCGAGATTGTGGCTTGATACACCAAATTTTTGGCAGAAGTAGTAAAGGCACCATGTAAATTCTTGAAGCTACCTATGACATTGCACCAATAGGGATAGAGTGAAAAGTATCTTGGTTGCCACCCATGAGATAGAACTCATGGAGTTCCAAGAGAAAAATATGGGGAATAGATCATAGAGAGACAAGATCCTAGATAAGGTGGAGAAGAAATTAGAAGCAATTGAGACCTTGTGAGGCTTGATCAAAATCCGGTTGAAGGAGTTATATCCCCAGATCACCCGCGAGGATGGATGTCGTTGAAGACTTGGGGAAGTAATTGGAGGGTGTTGTTGACACTATGAGTGCAAAAGGATAGGAGATGAGTTTTGAGTAAGTAAGCACCACTGGTGGGTGACCTCTGTCACAGCAAGCTCGAACAAGAGGTGACACTTGGGGAAGTTAGAGGTAGAATTAGGGAAGGATTTCCCTCTCCTCCTCCAACAATAAACAAGTTTCCCATTCTTTCACTCTTTCTCCAGATTCTTCATCCATTTATTCTTTCTTTTAAACCATTGTAAGATCATGCCATTATTTATTCTTTGAAGATTGAACTTCCGAGGATGGAGAAAAAACATAGTGTGGGGTGATGTTGGGCCCTAGAATATTGGCTAAATACAAGAAAGCGTGTGAGCATGTGGGACCTAATTAAAGAAGGGTGTGTGTGTAAAAATTTGAAGGTGCATAGGGAAGGGTTTTAGCGAGGGTTTTACATAATACACGAGCACGCGCATGCAAGACATGACATGTTTTGGACTTAGCCATATTCAGCATCCTAGGTAACACACGTGAAAAATGTGACCCTTGTGGATAAGGTGCTATCTGAGAATTTTGTAGGATAAAAAGGGAATATTCTAGGCATGCGATGAAAGGTTCTAGAAGAACATCATTACACATAGTGGGGATCTCAGATCAAAGGAGGCATGATCCATTGGAGAACCACTTGGACACTTTGGCGATTGATTTGTTACCTTAGAAGGCATGGCGGTGAAGGATGGAAAGATATATATTGAGGTGCACGGATGATAGAAGAGAGTGATGGGTAAGCATGGAGATAAAGAGATATAGAGTGATAGACATGGTGTCATCCTGAGAGAGCGGAGGTACTAGAAAGGAGGAAAAGCTCTACAAAAACACCATGGAGGATTCTATGGGTTGGGATTAGGAAAATATAGGAGTGATGACACACTTAGAGGGATGGGTCTGTATTCTCTTTGTAATATGATGGGCATAATGTAGTTCTGATGCATGACTTGGCTCTACATTGTTATATGAGGGTTCTGTAATGATTTCATGGAATGTAATGTGGGTTATTGAACATGTTAATATGAAGATAAGGCTCTGTTCTGAATCATATATGTGTTCATGAGTATAATCCTTGTGCATTTCCTTTATGTATGAACCATTTACATATGTTGTTTTTTATTTCCTTTCTGGATGCATTGAAATGACAACTTGTCCTAGGTTCTCAAAATGATGCATGGTTATTTTCTATTTACTTGCACTTGAATATTTGTCATAAGATTATGCATTCTCACAAGACTCACATAAAGGAGAGGCTCAAGTACATGCATGTGCCTTGGGTGGCGCCCAATGCCCTTTGGGTGATAGGCCGACGCACATGAGATAAACTATTTTTCTAAGGGTATAAAAATGACTACAATGTGTTAAGCATTTTAAGATTTATAGATCCATTTAAACATTTGTGTCATGGTGGCATAAAATCTAAAATAACCATTCGTAGGGTTTTTACATTTGGTAGTGGGTTTTTTCTTGACTTTGCAGAGTTCTTGTGTCTTTGAGGATTTGAATATTTATAGATCCATTTAGAAATTCATGCGAGTTGGCAGAAAATATGCAAAAAACCATTTCTAGGTTTTTACGGGTTTTTGTGTTCAATAATGGTTTTTTTTGTTTTGCAGAGTTCCTTTGTGTCGAGGATTTGAAGATTTATAGATCCATTTAGACATCCATGTTGGGGTGGTAGAAAATCTGAAAAAAACATTTTGGGTTTTTACGTTTTGAAATGAGTTTTTATTGGGCTTTTCTGATTTTTGTGTGTCAAGAATTTTAAGATTTAAAGATACAATTACACATCGTGTCGGGGTGTGAAAATTTGAAAAAACCATTTCTAGGTTTTTCTAGGTTTTTGTGTTTGATAATTGGATTTTTTTCTTTGGATTTGTAGAGTTCTTGTATGTTGAGGATTTGAAGATTTATAGATCCATTTAGACATCCATATCGGGGTGAATGAAAAATATGAAAAAAACCATTTCTTGGTTTTTCTGGGTTTTTTTGCGTATGGTAATGGTTTTTTTTCTTCGACTTTTCAGAGTTCCTATGTTTCAAGGATTTGAAGATTTATATATGCATTTGAACATCCATGTAAGGTTAGCAGAAAATTTGAAAAAAACCATTTCTGGGTTTTTATAGGTTTTTTGCTTTTGGTAATGGGAATTTTTTTCATCTTTGCAGAGTTTCTATGTGTTGATGATTTGAAGATTTATAGATCCATTTACACATCTATACCGGGTTGGTGGAATTTTTAAAAAAAAAAATCATTTCAAGGTTTTTCTAGGTTTTTTCCATTTGGTAATGGGTTTTTATTTGGCTTAGAAGAGTTACGCATGTCGAGAATTTGAAGATTTATAGATGTATTTAAACTTCCGTGTCGTGGTGGTATAAAATATGAAAAAAACCATTTCTAGGTTTTGTGGTTTTTTTGTGTTCGATAATGGGTTTTTTTCTTCGGGTTTGCATAGTTCTTACGTGTTGATGATTTGAACATTTATAGATCCATTTAGATATACGTGTGTCGAGTGGCGGTAAATCTTAAAAAAACCATTTACGGGTTTTTTTCGGATTTTTTGCGTTCGGTAATGGGTTTTCTTCTTGACTTTGTAGAGTTCCTATGTGTCTTAGATTTGAAGATTTATAGATCCATTTAGTCATTTGTGCTAGGGTGGCAGAAAAATCCTAAAAAACCATTTCTGGGTTTTTTGCGTATGGTTATGGGTTTTTTCCTTTGGTTTTACTGAGTTTTTGAGTGTAGAGGAATTGAAGATTTTTAGATTCATTTAGATATCCATGCTAGGGTAGAGAAAATCTGAAAAAAACTATTTCACAATTTTCTTGGGTTTTTTACGTTTTGTAATGGGATTTTTTTCAGCTTTGAAGAGCTCCTGTGTTTGAGGATTTGAGGATTTATAGATCCATTTAGACATACGTGTAGGGGTGGCGAAGTGCAGAAGAAAACCATTTTGTGGTTTTTCTAAGTTTTTTGCATTCAGTAATGGTTTTTTTATTCGTGCTTTGCAGAGTTCCCATGTGTCGAGGATTTGAAGATTTATAGATCCATTTAGAAATCCATGCCGAGGTGGCAAAAAAATTGAAAAAAATCATTTATGGGTTTTTCTGTGTTTTTTTCCTTTGGTAATGGGTTCTTTCTTCGACTTTGTAGAGTTCTTGGGTGTTGAGGATTTGAATATTAATAGATACATTTAGACAATCGTGTCGGGGTGGGAAAAAATTTGAATTTTTTTGGTTTGTTGCATTTGACAATGGGTTTTTTTCTTTGGCTTTGTAGAGTTCTTGTGTGTCGAGGATTTGAAGATTTATAGATCCATTTAGAAAACTGTGTCGAGGTGGTAGAAAATTGTAAAAAACTAATTTTCAGTTTTTCTAGGTATTTTCCGTTTAGTAATGGGTTTTTTTCTTCAGTTTTTCATAGTTATTGTGTCTCGAGGATTTGAAGATTTATAGATCCATTTAAACATACGTGTTGGGTCGGCAAAAAATATGAAAAAAAACTATTTGCGAGTTTTTGCATTGATAAGGGTTTTGTTTTTGGATTTATAAAGTTCTTGTGTGTCAAGGATTTTAAGATTTATAGATTTATTTAGACATCTATTCGAGGTAGCAGAAAATCTCAAAAAAACCATTTCTAAGTTTTCTAGGTTTTTTTCGTTCGGTAATGGTTTTTTTATTCGGATTTGTAGACTTCCTATGTGTCGAGGATTTGAATATTTATTGATCCATTTAGATATCCATGCCGAGGTTAGAAAATTTGAAAAAAACAATTTAGGGGGTTTCTAGGTGTTTTGTGTTCGGTAATGGGTTTTTAAATCAGCTTTGGAGAGTTCATGTGTATCAAAGATTTAAGGATTTATAGATCTATTTAGACATCTATGCCTGTGTGGCGAGAAAATCGAAGAACCATTTCTTGGTTTTTACGGGTTGTTTATGCTCGTAAGTTATTTTTGTTTGGTTTTATAGAGTTCTCATGTTAAGGATTTGAAGATTTATAGATCTATTTAGACATCATCTTGAGGTGGCGAGAAAATATGAAAAAAAAAAACTATTTTTCAATTTCTTTTGGGTTTTTAGCATTCGGTAATGGTTTTCTTCTTTCAATTTCTAGAGTTCCTTTATGTCGAGGATTTGAATTATAGATCCATTTACACATCCGTGTCGGGTGGAAGAAAATTTCAAAAAACCCATTTATGGGTTTTTCTAGGATTTTTATGTTTAATAATGGATTTTTTTCTACGGCTTTGCAGTGTTCCTATTTGTTAGAGAATTTGAATATTTATAGATCCATTTAGACATCCGCCATGGTGGCATAATATCCGAAAAAAACCATTACTATGCTTTTCTAGGTATTTTCTTTCGGTAATGGGTTTTTTTCTTGATTTGTAGAGTTCTGTGTTGAGGATATGAAGATTTATAAATCCATTATGACATTTGTGTCGGGGTGACAAAAATCAGTAAAATATCATTTCTAGGTTTTTTTTTGCGTTTGGTAATGGGTTTTTCTTGACTTTGTAGAGTTCTATCATCGAGGATTTAAAGATTTATAGATTCATTTAGACATCCATGTTGGGGTGGCATAAAATCTAAAAAAACTATTTTTGGTTTTTCTAGACTTTTTGCGTTTGGTAATGGGTTTTTTCTTGACTTTGTAGAGTTCTGTGTGTTAAGTATTTGAATATTTATAGATCCATTTAGACATCTATGTCGGGGTAGTAGAATAATTAAAAAACTATTTTTAGGTTTTTGCATTTGGTAATGGGTTTTATTCTTTGGCTTTGCTGAGTTCGTCTCTGTTGAGGATTTGAAGATTTATAGATCCATTTAGACATATGTGCTAAGGTGGAAGAAAATATGAAAAAAGAATTTCTTGGTTTTTGCGTTTGATAATGGGTTTTTCTTGACTTTGTAGCATTCCGAGTGTGTCGAGGATTTGAATATTTTAGATCCATTTAGACATCTATGTCGGGCTCACTAAAAATCTAAAAAAAATATTTCTATGTTTTTCTTGGTTTTTTGCGTTCGATAATGAGTTTTTTTCTTCGGATTTGTAGATTTCCTATGTGTCGAGGATTTGAAGATTTATAGATCTATTTAGACATCCGTGTAAGTGTGCAATTTGAAAATCGAAAAAAAAACAATTTTTGGGTTTTATGCGTTCAATAATGTGTTTTTTCTTCAAATTTATAGAGTTCCTATATGTCGAGGATTTGAAGATTTATAGATCCATTTAGACATCCTTGTTGGGGTGGCAGAAAATATGGAAAAAAATCCATTTTTAGGTTTCTCTAGGTTTTTTACATTTGGTAATGGGTTTTTTTCTTCAGCTTTGTAGAGTTTTTGTGTGTCAAGGATTTGAATATTTATAGATCTATTTAGACATCCATGTTGGGGTGGCAAAAAATATGAAAATAACCATTTTTGGGTTTATTTGTGTCTTTTACATTCCGTGATGTATTTTTTTATTTAGCTTTATAGAGTTCATTTGTGTCGATGATTTGAAGATTTATAGATTCATTTAAACATCGATGACAAGGTGGTAAAAAAGAAAAATAACCATTTCTTGGTTGTTACGGGTTTTTGCATCCGAGTAATATAATTTTTTTCTTGACTTTGTAGAGTTCTATGTGTCGAGTATTTGAAGATTTATAATTCCATGTAGACATCCATTCCGATGTGGAAGAAAACATGAATAAAATCATTTTAGGTTTTTCTAGGTTTTTGAATTTGGTAACAATTTTTTTTTTTGGCTTTGCAAAATTCTTACGTGTCGAGGATTTAAAAATTTATAGATCCATTTAGAAATCATGTCGGGGTGGCAAAAAAATCTTTAAAACATTATTTTTGATTTTTTTGTTATTTTTGTGTTCTATAATGAGTTTTTTTCTTCACTTTTTGCGAGTTTCTATGTTTTGAGAATTTGAAGATTTATAGATCCATTTAGACATACATGTCGGGGAGTCGGAAAATATGAAAAAAACCATTTTTGGTTTTTTTCTTTCGATAATAGGGTTTTTCTTGACTTTGGAAAGTACCTGTGTGCTAAGGATTTGAAGATTTATAGATCCATTTACAAATCTGTGTCGGGTGACAGAAAATATCGAAAATACCATTTCTAGGTTTTTTTGGGTTTTTATGTTCGGTAATGCATTTTATTTTTCAACTTTACATAGTTCCTTTGTGTCAAGGATTTGAAGATTTATAGATCCATTTAGACATCTATGTCAAGGTGGTAGAAAATCTGAAAAAAACCATTTCTAGAGTTTTTTTCTTTGGATTTAAAGATTTCCCATGTGTCGAGGATTTGAAGATTTATAGATCTATTTAGACATCTGTGATGTAGTGGTAGAAAATTAAAAAAAAACATTTCTGGTTTTTTCTAGTTTTTTGCATTCGATAATTGATTTTTTTCTTTGGCTTTGTAGAGTTCCTGTGTGTGGAGGATTTGAATATTTATAGATCCATTTAGACAACCATCTTTGGGGTTGCGAAAATATCTAAAAAATAAATTTTAGGTTTTACGCATTCGGTAATGGGATTTTTAATCGGTTTTGCGAGTTCCTATGTGTCAAGAATTTGAAGATTTATATATCCATTTAGACATCGTGTTGGGGTCTTTAGATAATCTAAAAAAACCATTTCTTTGTTTTTCATGGTTTTTATGTTCGGTAAATGTTTTTTTTCTGTGTTTGTAGAGTTCTGTATGTCGAGAATTTGAAGATTTATAAATCCATTTAAACATCCGTATCGAGGTGTGAGAAAATCTTTAAAAAAATCATTTATGGGATTTTTTTAGGTTTTTGTGTTCCGTAATGAGTTTTTTTCTTGGCTTTATAGAGTTCACCTGTGTGTCGTGGATTTGTAGATTTATAGATCCATTTAAACATCCATGCAAGGGTGGCAAAAATTAAAAAAACCATTTTTAGAATTTTTGCATCTTGTAATGGGTTTTTAACCCGGCTTTGCAGAGTTCCTGTGTGTCGAGGATTTGAAGATTTATAAATCCATTTTAGACTTATTTCAGTAATAGGTTTTTTTCTTTGAATTTTTAGAGTTCCTATTTTTCGAGGATTTGAAGATTTATATATCCATTTAGACATCTGTGTTGGGGTGAGAGAAAATCTGAAAAAACCATTTTTGAGTTTTTTTTGGGATTTTTATGTTTGGTAATGATTTTTTTTCTTCGACTTTATAAAGTTCCTGTATGTCAAGGATTTGAAGATTTATGGATCCATTTAGACATATGTGCTGGGGTGGCAGAAAATTAGAAACAAAACCATTTCTAGGTTTTTCTAGGTTTTTTTGCTTACGATAATGGTTTTTTTTCTTCATATTTACTGAGTTCTTATGTGTCGAGGATGTGAAGATTTATAGATCTATTTAAACATCCATACCGGATAAGCGAAACTATGAGAAAAATAATTTACGGGTTTTTTCCATTCGTTAATGGATTTTTTTTTCAGCTTTGCAGAGTTCTTGTGTGGCGAAGATTTGAATATTTTTAGATCCATTTATATATCCATGCCGAGGTGTTAGAAAATATGGAAAACACCATTTCGGGTTTTTTTGGGTTTTTTACTTTCGGTAATGGTTTTTTTCATTTAGCTTTGCAGATTTCTTATGTGTTGAGGATTTGAAGATTTATAGATCCATTTTGACATGTGTGTCAGGGTGGTAGTTAATCTAAAAAAACCAATTCTAGGTTTTTATGTTCGGTGAGGGGTTTTTTTCTTTGGCTTTGTAGAGTTCTTGCGTGTCAAGAATTTGTTGATTTATTAATCCATTTAGATATACGTCTTTGGGGTGACATAAAACCCAATTGCGGGTTTTTACATTTAGTAATGGGTTTTTTTCCTCGGGTTTGCAAAGTTCCTATTTTTGAGGATTTGAAGATTTATACATCCATTTCAAAATCCTTGTCAAGGTGGCAAAAAATATGAAAAAATAATTTTAGAGTTTTTATCGTTCGGTAATGGGTTTTTTTATTTGGGCTTTGTTGTGTTCTCATGTGTTGAGGATTTGAAGATTTATAGATCCATTTAGACATCCATGCCGAGTTGATAGAAATCTAAAAAAACCATTTCGAGATTTTCTCCGGTTTTTTACATTCAAGTAATGGGTTTTTTTTTTCTTGGCGTTTTAGAGTTCCTATGTGTCGATGATTTGAATATTTGTAGATCTATTTAGAAATCCGTCTCGAGGTGGAAGAAAATATTAAAAAATAATTATGGATATTTTTTGTTTGGTAATGGGTTTTTGCCTTTGACTTTGTAGATATTTTGTGTTGAGGATTTGAAGATTTATCGATCCATTTAGACATCCATGCCTGTGGTGGCGAAAAATTTTAAAAAACCATTTTCATTTTTATTATGTTTTTTACATTTGGTAATAGGCTTTTTTTTCTTTAGCTTTATAGAGTTCCTATGTTTCAAGGATTTGAATATTTATAGATCCATTTAGACATCCGTGTCAGGGAGGCAACAAATTTGAAAAAATCAATTTCAAGGTTTTATAGGTTCGGTAATGGGTTTTTTTCTTCGACTTTAGAGAGTTCTGTGTGTCAAACATTTGAAGATTTATAGATCCATTTAGACATCTATTTGAGGGGTGGTAGAAAATATGAAAAAAACCATTTTTGTGTTTTTTAGGGTTTTTACGTTTAGTCTTGGGTTTTTTACCTCTACTTTACAAAGTTTTTGTGTGTCGAGGATTTGAAGACTTACAGATCCATTTAGACATTCGTGTCGGGAGGCGAGAAAATGAAAAAAAAAAAAAAAAACAATTTATGGGTTTTTTCTCAGTTTTTTACATTTAGTAATGGGTTTTTTTATCGGCTTTGCAGATTTCCTGTGTTGAGGATATGAAGATTTATAGGTCCATTTAAAGATCTGTGTTGGGGTGGCAGAAAATATGAAAAAAACCATTTATGGGTTTTCTCGCGTTCGGTAATGGGTTTTTTTCTTCGGATTTGCAGAGTTCCTTTGTGTCAAGAATTTAGAGATTTATAGATCCATTTAGACATCTGTGTCAGGGTGGCAGAAAATTAAAAAAAAACCATTTTTGCGGTTTTTTTCTTTGGCTTTACAGAGTTCATGTGTGTCGAGGTTTTGAAGATTTATAGATCTATTTAGAAATTCATGCTACGGTGGTAGGAAATATGAAATAAACCATTTTTGAGTTTCTTCTGGATATTTTGTGTTCGGTAATTGGTTGTTTGTCTTTGGCTTTGTAGAGTTCTTGTATGTTAAGGATTTGAATATTTATAGATCCATTTAGACAACCGTGCCAATGATGTAGAAAATATTAAAAAAATAAATTAGGATTTTTACATTTAGTAATGATTTTTTTATTCGACTTTGTAGATTTGTTGGGTCGATAATTTGAAGATTTATAGATCTATTTAGACATCCATGCTAGGGGGTAGAAAAGCTGAAAAAACTATTTCTTGGTTATTCTAGTTTTTTGGCGTTCGGTAATGGGTTTTTTCTTTTACTTTTTGAGTTCCCTGTATGTCGAGGATTTGAAGATTTATAGATCCATTTGTTAGGAAATATATCTTAGTGCTCCATTTGTATGTATGGGTGAATAATAATTACATGTGTAATTATTATTATGGTAAATTAGTGAAAGTACATTTACTATGTAAATGTAAATAGTAAATGTAAAATGTGGTTAGTATGTGGTAAGTTAGTAAGTTAGAATAATAAAACAATTAGTATTGTTTTATTATTATATTGGTGAGAGGTTGAAACCATATGGGTGTATGGTTGTATATGAAGACAAATGTTGTTGTAAGGATTGTTATTTTACATCTCCTATATAATGGAGTGTAATGAAATAGTGAATGTATAATAAAAATATAATATAGAGTTGTTGATTTCAATTATTGTCTGTGTAGCTATTTCATGGATTCTTTGTATTAGATCAGATTAATTTCTACATTTGGTACCAGAGCAGGTTAAATCTGTCTCGAAGATGATCTCATAACTTGTGTTTTGCGATCTGAGTTTCTCCAAAATTTTGCGTGTGCAACAATCTGTTATACAAGCAGCTACAGTAAAAATTTCAACAAAACCTAGTTCGTAGTTTGGGAGAAACGTGCAATTTAATATACAACACATTGATCACTGTTGTTGTTTTTGAAGAAATCGAGAGAATCGAGGTAATTCAAATCTGCATTCAATTTTTTTTTTGGATATTTAGATTCAGAAAAATGGATACACCATTAGATAAATTTAATGGGTTGAAATTCCATACATGGAGAGTAAAAATTTAGATGCAGTTAATGAATAAAAATCTATGGAGGATAGTAGATGGAAAAGAAAAAACACCTACAGATATAAGTAAAATTGTAGAATGGGAAACTAGAGATGAACAAATAACAAATGAAATTGACTATAATTATGAAGAATTTCTATACTAAGTGAATTTACTGGAGGATGGAGGCAATCGGAGGTTGGAGGTCATTCAGCGACCTCTCGTCATTCGCCAATGACGGGGCCGCACAGATGGTTTGGTGACATTTTTATGGTGTATTTGCTTTCAGCTTGTGTCGTATGCTTCTTGTCATAGTTCCAGTATCAGTGTTCGTGATTGAATAAGTGGAAATTTCACATTGAGGGGGGGAACATGATCCAATGTTCCATTTCCAGTATGTCAACTTTTTCTATGTATGTACGAGCAACAGATTTCAGTAGGATTTCCTATGTTATTCCCTGCAGTGAGATAGTGATGAGAGTTGTTGATACTACTGCATCATCATGATATCGTGGTTGTTAGTTATCCAGAAAAACTATCCAGAGGTTGTTGGTACTTTCCTCAAAAACTATCTGTTGTGTGGTTGTTGGTTAACCACTTGGAAAACCATCTAGAGGTTGTTGGTATTGTCCTTGAAACCATCCAGATCATGAGCATGCTACGTAGCGGCACGTTGCAGTACAAAGGCAGTTTTTTCCCATGTTCGCACTAAGGGGGGGAATGTTAGTAAATATATCTTAGTGCTCCATTTGTATGTATGGGTGAATAATAATTACATGTGTAATTATTATTATAGTAAATTAGTGAAAGTACATTTACTATGTAAATGTAAATAGTAAATGTAAAATGTGGTTAGTATGTGGTAAGTTAGTAAGTTAGAATAATAAAACAATTAGTATTGTTTTATTATTATATTGGTGAGAGGTTGAAACCATATGGGTGTATGGTTGTATATGAAGACAAATGTTGTTGTAAGGATTGTTATTTTACATCTCCTATATAATGGAGTGTATTGAAATAGTGAATGTATAATAAAAATATAATATAGAGTTGTTGATTTCAATAATTGTCTTAGCTATTTCATGGATTCTTTGTATTAGATCAGATTAATTTCTACACCATTTAGACGGTTGTATCAAGGTGGAGAAAATATAGAAAAAAGAACCATTTACGGGTCTCTTACATTCGGTAATTGGTTTTTTTCTTGACTTTTGCAGAGTTCTTTTGTGTTGAGGATGTGAAGATTTATATATCCACTTAGACATATGTGTCAAGGTGGCAGAAAATCTGAAAAAAATCATTTCTGGGTTTGTTGCGTTAAAGATAATGGATTTTTTTCTTTAGCTTTGCAGAGTTCCTATGTGTTGAGGATTTGAAGATTTATAGATCCATTTAGACATCATGTGCGGGGTGGCAAAAATAAAAAAACTATTTACGGGGTTTTTACGTTCGATTATGAATTTTTTTCTTCGTCTTTGCAAAGTTCATGTGTGTCGAATTAAATCCATTTAAACATCAGTGCTGGTGTGGAAAAAATATGAAAAGAACCATTTCTAAAAATTTTACTTTCGGTAATGCATTTTTTTTTCAGCTTTATAGAGTTTCCATGTCTCGGGATTTTGAGATTTATAGATCCATTTAAACATTCGTGCCGGAGTGGTACAAAATTTTAAAAAAATGATTTATGGGTTTTTAGGGTTTTGTATTCGATAATGTGTTTTTTATTCTTCTTTGCAGAGTTACTAGGTGTCAAGGATTTGAAGATTTATAGATTCATTTAGACATTCATTTTGTGGTTGCAAAAAAATCGAACAAAACCATTTCGGGTTTTTAGGTTTTTACATTCGGTAATGGGTATTTTTATTCGGTTTGCGAGTTCTTTGTGTGCGAGGATTTGAAGATTTATAGATGCATTAAGACATCCGTGTCGGGGTGGTAGATAATATGAAAAAAACTATTTACGGGCTTTTACGTTTATTAAAGGGTTTTTGTTTGGCTTTGTAGAGTTCTGTGTGTCGAGGATTTAAAGATTTAGAAATCCATGCTAGGGTGGTAGAAAATGTGAAAAAAATTCATTTGTTGGTTTTTTCGTTCGGTAAAGGGTTTTTATTTGGATTTATAGAGTTTACGTGTGTCGAGGATCGAATAATTATAGATCCATTTAGACATTCGCGCCGAGGTGGAAGAAAATATGAAAAAAATTATTTCTGGGTTTTTTACATTCGGTAATGGTTTTTTTGTGGCGTTGTAGATTTCATGTGTGTCGAGGATTTTAATATTTATAGATCCATTTTGAAATCCATGTTGGGGTGGAAAAATTCTTTAAAAAATCATTTCTATATTTTTTTGGGTTTTTTACGTTGATAATTGGTTATTTTTCTTCAAATTTGTAGAGTTACTTTTGTGTGTCAAGGATTTGAAGATTTCTAGATCCATTGAGACATATGTGTCAGGGTAGCATAAAATATGAACAAAAACCATTTTTGGGTTTTTGTGTTCGGTAATGGGTTATTTCTTTGGATTCGCAGAGTTCCTATGCATCAAGAATTTGAAAATTTATAGATCAATTTAAAAATCATCTGTGCCGATGTTGTAGAAAATCTAAAAAAATATATTTTGGGGTTTTTACATTTGGTAATGTTTTTTTTCATTCGGCTTTGCGAGTTCACGTGTGTATCGATTATTTGAAGATTTATAGATCCATTTAGAAATTCATTCTAGGGTGGAAGAAAATCTAGAAAAAAACCATTTTTGGGATTTTCTAGGTTTTTGGTGTTCGATAATGATTTTTTTTCTTCAGATTTGCAAAGTTCATGTTTTATGAGGATTTTAAGATTTATAGATACATTTAGACATATGTGTCGGAAATCTAAAAAACTCATTTATGGGTTTTTTTAGGTTTTTTGTATTCGGTAATGGATTTTTTTCTTCAGCTTTGAAAAGTTCCTGTGTGTCAAGGATTTGAAGATTTAAAGATTCATTTAGACATCCATGCCGGGGGTGACAAAAAATATGAAAAAAAAAACCATTTTTGGGTTTTTCTTGGTTTTTGGTGTTCGGTAATGGTTTTTTTTCTTTGGTTTGGAAAAGTTCTTGTGTGTCAAAAATTTGAAGATTTATATATCCATTAAGACATCCATGCCAATGTGGTAGAAAATTTAAAAAAACCTTTTCTGGGTTTTTCTAGGTTTTTGCATTTGGTAATGGGAATTTTTCTTCGGCTTTGCAGAGTTTCTCTGTATCAAGAATTTGAAGATTTATATATCCATTTAGACATTCATGTCGAGGTGTTAGAAAATTTGAAAAAACTATTAATGGGTTTTTTTGAGTTTTGTGCATTTGGTAATGGGTTTTTTTCTTCCGCTTATGTTGATTTCTTGTGTGTTGAGGATTTGAAAATTTATATATCCACTTAGACATCCGTCTTTGTTCTAACAGAAAATATGAAAAAAATAATTTACGGGTTTTTATAGGTTTTTCCCATTCAATAATGGGTTTTTTATTCGTCTTTGCAATGTTCTTATGTGTCGAGGATTTGAAGATTTATAGATCCATTTAGACATCCGTGTCGGTGTGGTAAAAAATATGAAAAAAACCTATTTTTGTGTTTTTCTAGGTTTTTGCATTTGATATGTTTTTTTCTTTGGCTATGTAGAGTTCTTATTTTTAAGGATTTGAAGATTAATAGATCCATTTATACATCCTTTCCGGGGTGGTAGAAAATATTTACAAAATCATTTCTATTTTTTTTGGGCTTTTTACGTTTAGTAATGGGTTTTTTTCTTTGGCTTTGCGAGTTAATGTGTGTCGAGGATTTGACGATTTATAGACTCATTTAGACATCCATGTGGGGTGGCATAAAATTAAAATAAAAACCATTTTTAATTTTTGCATTCAATAATGACTTTTTTTTTCTGGCTTTGCAGAGTTCGTGTGTGTCGGGAATTTTATATTTATAGATCCATTTAAACATCTCGTGTCAGGGTGACAAAAATTCGAAAAAAAACCATTTCTAAGTTGTTTGCGTTCGGTAATGATTTTTTTAATCAGATTTGTAGAGTTCATGCGTGTCTATGATTTGAAGATTTATAGATCCATTTAGACATCCATGCCGAGGTGGTAGAAATTTAAACAAAAAAACCATTTACGGGATTTTGTGTTGATGTAATTGGTTTTTTTCTTTGTCTTTTTAGAGTTCATGTGTGTTGAGGATTTAAAGATTTATAGATCCATTAAAACATCCATGTGGGGTGGCCAAAAATCTAGAAAAAACCATTTCTAGGTGGCGAAAATATGGGAAAATTCATTTAGACATCCATAATAGTGTGTGAGAAAATCTAAAAAAATTGTTTATGTGTTTGTTTTTATTTTTGAGTTCGAGAAATGGGCTTTTTCTTCGGCTTTGCAAAATTCTCGTGTGTCGAGGATTTGAAAATTTGTAGATATATTTAGACATATCGTGCAGGTGTGGAAGAAAATTTGAAAAAAATCATTTCTTGGGTTTTCGGGATTTTAGCATTTGCTAATGATTTTTTCAGCTTTGCAAAGTTCCTATGTGTTGAGGATTTGAATATTTATAGATCCATTTACACATCCATGTCGGGGGTGGGATAATATCTTAAAATAAAACATTTCTATGTTTTTAGGTTTCTACGTTCGGTAATGGTTTTCTTCAACTTTGCAGAGTTCATGTGTGTCGAGGATTTGAAGATTTATATATCCATTTGGACATCCATTTTGGGGTGGACAAAAATCTGAAAAAACCATGTATGGATTTTTTCAGTTTTTATGTTCGGTAATGTGTTTATTTATTTGGCTTTACAAAGTTCATGTGTGTCGAGGATTTGAAGATTTATAGATAGATTTAGACATACGTGTGGCGTGGTAAAAATTTAAGAAAACCATTTCTAGGTTTTTTGTTATCTAATTGGTTTATTTCTTTGATTTTGTAGATTTTTGTGTCAAGGATTTGAAGAGTTATAGATCCATTTAGACATCCATGACAAAGTGGTAGAAAATATGGAAAAAACCATTTCTGGGTTTTTTTTTCTAAGTATTTTACATTCGGTAATGTGTTTCTTTCTTTGGCTTTGTGGAGTTCCCTTTTGTGTTTTTTTTTTATTATTGGCAAATAGTTTTTTGAAAGGGACTATACCCTTGAATACAAAAGAAGGCCTGAGAGCCGGAATAAGAGTGAGAAACAGAGAGAATGGAACAAGATCCAAGTGTTACAATGCAGCTCCAAGTAGCTCAGAAACAGCTACACAAACGAGACAAAACAACAAAACAACAGGAAAAAAATAGTAAACAGACCGCAGAGAGACAACAAAAAAACAACAAAAAGCAGCAGAAGCATCCAGACTACTTCTTGGCAGCTTTATCGATACTGATCTTGACTCTCTTCCAGGCATGAAACATACCCAAAGCAGTCATGTGGGCAGCATCAGTCTTATCAAGCTCCTCAATGGTTCTTTTGCTTTCTTTTTCGTTGCCCCAAAGTGCAGCCGGGACACCGCTGAGGTTGGAAACACTTTTGGCATGACCCTCGATGAACTCCTCAATCGCCCTAAAGGCGGCAATGTTGTAGTCATGTCTAGTCTTGGCCTTCCCTAAGCGTGAGTCTAAGGAGGTCAGCTTCTTGTATATATCTTCAATCTGACTGTTATCAATGCTCCCCTCCCCCTCCATGCTTTTCTTACCTTTCTGTTTAGCTAGGTTCTTGACCTCATCCTTCAGCAATTTTATCTCAGCCTCTAAGGCCTCCAACCTCTTAGAAGAGCTATCCATCTGCACTTCCCGGGGACTGGCACTACTAATATTCAGCAGGTCATGTGCAATCTCAAGTTCAAAAGGCTCCTTCCCCACAGCAAGAGTCTCAAGGTTGAGCCTCCTGGAAGCCCTGGTGACTGGTCTTTTAGAGGTAGAGGCGAGGTGGAGTTCCTTTGTGTTAAGGATTCAAAGATATATAGATTCATTTAGACATCCATGTTAGGGTGGAGAAAATATGAAAAAAACTTTTTACGGATTTTTTTGGGTTTTACGTTAGATTATGAGTTTTTTTTTGACTTTGCAAAGTTCTTGTGTATCGAGGATTTAAAAATTTATAAATCCATTTAGACATCCATGTCGGGGTGACAGAAAATATGAAAAAACTATTTCTAGATATTTTACGTTTGGTAATGGGTTTTTTTCTTCAACTTTACAAAGTTCCCGTGTGTTGAGGATTTGAAGATTTATGGATCCATTTAGACATCTGTGTTGGGGTGGAAAAAAATCTAAAAAAAACCAATTTACAGTTTTTATGGTTTTTTCCATTCGGTAATGATTTTTTTCTTCATATTTGCAAAGTTCATGTGTCAAGAATTTGAAGATTTATAGATCCATTCGGACATCCATCTTTGGGGTGGAGAAGATATGAAAAAAATCATTTCTCAAATTTTCTTGGTTTTTTTACGTTTGGTAATGGTTTTTTTCTCTTGACTTTGCGAGCTCTTATGTGTTGAGGATTGGAAGATTTATAAATCCATTTAACATTCATGCGAGGTAAAAGAAAATCGAAAAAAATCATTTATTTGTTTTTGGCTTTCGGTAATGAGTTTTATTTCTTCGGTTTTGTAGAGTTTCTATGTGTCAAAGAGTTGAGGATTTATAGATCTATTTAGATATCTGTGAGGAGGTGGCAAAATATTTGAAAAAAATGATTTCTATGTTTTTGTGTTCGGAAATAAGTTTTTTTTTCTCTAAGTTTACTGAGTTTTTGTGTGTTGAGGAATTGAAAATTTATTGATCCATTTACACATTTATGTCGAGGTGGCGAGAAAATGTGAAAAAAAACCATTTCTACCTTTTACGGGGTTTTTATGTTCGATAAAAGCTTTTTTTTTCATCAGCTTTGCAGATTTCTCGTGTGTCGAGGATTTAAAGATTTATAGATCCATTTAAACATTTGTGCCAAGGTGATAAATAATCTGAAAAAAAACCATTTATGTGTTTTTCTAGGTTTTTTACGTTCAGTAATGGGTTTTTATCTTCGGCTTTGCAGAGTTCCTTTGTGTCGAGGATTTAAAGATTTATAGATCCATTTAAATATCTTTGCGAGGGTGGTAGAAAATATAAAAAACCCATTTTAGATTTTTATGGTATTTTTGCATTCGATTTTGGGTTCTTTTTCCTCAAATATACTAAGTTCCTATGTGTTGAGGATTTGAAGATTTATAGATGCAATTAGACAGACCATCTTTGGGATGGTGGGAAATCTGAAAAAAATACTTTTTGAGTTTTTACGTTGATCTTGGTTTTTAGTTTACAGAGTTCCTGTGTGTCGAGGATTTGAAGATTTATAGATCTATTTACACATCCGTGTCGGGGTGGCAGAAAATCTGAGAAAAAAACATTACTTGAGTTTTACATTCGGTAATAGGTTTTTCTTTAGATTTGTAGAGTTCATGTGTGTCAAGAATTTAAAAATTTATATATCCATTTAGACATACATGTGCCGATGTGGAAGAAAATATGAAAAATACAATTTTCGGGTTTTTTGTTTTTTGTAATGGGTTTTTTTTTCTTTGGCTTTATAGAGTTCTTGTGTGTTGAGGATTTGAAGATTTATACACCCATTTAGACATTTATGCATTAGAGGCGAAATCTACAAAAAAAAAAAAATTGCAGGTTTTCTTCATTCGGTATTGTTTTTTTCTTATCGGATTTGTAAAGTTCTTTTGTGTCGAGGATTTGAAGATTTATATATCCATTTTGACACCCATGCTAGGGTGGCGAGAATATTTAAAAAAAATCATTTCCAGGTTTTTCTAGGTTCTTTGTGTTTGGTTATGGGTTTTTTTCTTTGGATGTGTAGAGTTTATGTGTGTCGAAGATTTGAATATTTCTAGATCCATTTAAACATACGTGTTGGGGGTGAGAAAATCTAAAAACAAATATTTATGGTTTTTTTTTAGATTTTTGCATTTGGTAATAAATTTTTTTGTGTTCGATAATGTGGTATTTTCTTTGGCTTTGCAGAGTTCTGTTTATTAAGAATTTGAAGATTTATAGATCCATTTATACATCGTGTTTCGGGATGCTGAGAAAATTTGAAAAAACCATATATGGGTTTTTAAAGTTTTCGCATTGAGTAATGGATTTTGTTTTGGATTTTTAGAGTTCTTGTGTGTTGAGGATTTAAAGATCTATATATCCATTTATACATCCGTATCGGGGTGGAAAAAGTTTGAAAAAAACCATTTCAGTTTTACTCGGTTTTTGTTCTCGGTAATGGTTTTTTCTCTAGTTTTACGAGTTCTTGTGTGTTGAAGATTTATAGATCCATTTAGACATATGTGTCGGGGTAGTAGAAAATATGAAAAAACCAGTTCTATTTTTTACGTTCAATAATGAGTTTATTTCTTCGGCTTAGAAGAGTTTCTGTGTGTCAAGGATTTGAAGATTTATAGATCCATTTCGACATCTGTATTAGGGAGGCGGAAAATCAGAAGAAAAAAAACCATTTCTAGGTTTTTTTTGTTCAGTAATGGGTTTTTATCTTCGGCTTTGCAGAGTTTCATTGTATCGAGGATTTGAAGAATTATAGATTCATTTAGACATACGTGTCGGAATGGAAAAAAATGTAGAAACCATTTCTAGGTTTTTTACGTTTGGTAATGGGTTTTCCTCTTCAGATTTGTAGAGTTCATGTGTGTTGAGGATTTGAATATATATAGATCTATTTACAAATCAGAAATGAGGTGGCAAAAATCTAGAAAAACCATTTACGGGTTTTTCTAGGTCTTTTGCGTTCGGTAATGTGTTTTTTCCTTTGGCTTTTCGGAGTTACTATTTTTTAAGGATTTGAAGAGTTATAAATCCATTTAGACATCCATGTTGGGGTGGCGAGAAAATATTAAAAAAACCATTTCTTTGTTTTTATGGGTTTTTTGCGTTCAATAATGGGTTTTTGTCTTTGGCTTTACAGACTTCCTATTTGTCGAGGAGTTGAAGATTTATAGATCCATTTAGATATCCGTGCCAGGGTAGCATAAAATATGAAAAAACCATTTATGGGTTTTTCTATTTTTTTGGTTGATTATGGGTTTTTTTTCTTACGCTGCGAGTTCTTATGTTTCGACGATTTGAAAATTTATAGATCCATTTAAATATCGGTGCTATGGTGGTAGAAAATCTATAAAAAACTATTTCTTGGTTTTTCTGGGTTTTTTGCGATCGTTAATGGGTTTTTTCTTGATTTGTAGAGTTATTATGTGTCGAGGATTTGTGATTTAAAGATCTATTCAAACATTCATGTCTGGGTGGAAGAAAATCGAAATAAAAAATTCTAGGATTTTTGGTTTTTTGCATTCGGTAATGGGTTTTTCTTCACATTTGTAGAGTTCACTGTGTATCGAGGATTTGAAAAATATATATCTATTGAGACATTAATTTTGGGGTGGGAGAAAATATGAAAAAAAAAAACATTTATGGGTTTTTTTGTGTTCGATAATGTATTTATTTCTTCGTCTTTTAGAGTTACTATGTGTCAAGGATTTGAAGATTTATAGATCCATCTAGACATACGTGTCGAGGTGGGAGAAAATCTAAAAAATAAACCATTTTTAATTTATAGATTCATTTAAAAATTCATTTTGAGGTGGCAAAAAATGTGAAAAAAAAATCATTTATGAGTTTTTGCATTTAGTAATAATTTTTTTCTTTGGCTTTGCAAAATTCTGTGTCAAGGATTTGAAGATTTATAGATCCATTTAGACATCCATATTGGGGTGTGAGAAAATTCGAAAAATCTATTTTTGGGTTTTTCTTAGTTTTTGATTTCAGAATTGGTTTTCTCTTCAAATTTATAGAATTTATGTGTGTCGAAAATTTGAATATTTATAGATCCATTTAGACATCATGTAGGGGTGGCGGGAATATATGAAAAAAATCATTTTTGGAGTTTTTAGGTTCGATAATGGTTTTTTTCTTTGGATTTGTAGAGGTCTGTGTGATGAGGATTTGAAGATTTATAGATACATTTAGACATCCATCTTTGAGGTGGCGAGAAAATCTGAGAAAAAAATGTTTCTTGGTTTTTTTGCGTTTGATAATGAGGTTTTTATTTTGGCTTTCTGATTTCTTGTTGAGAGAGAGCGGGGAAGGAGAAATAGAAGAGATATTTTTATCTCATATTATTCTATCTAAAACAAAGCACACGTACAGTATTTATAGGACGAAAATCTGTACTGGACTCCCTAACTAAATGGAGAAGATCCACAATAGTTGCAGAGAATGATGGAAGAAGAGATAATGTGATAAGAAAGACAACTAATCTAATAACCAACTTATGCTAACATTCCCCCCCTTATTACATTATTCTTGCAAATGTGACCTCACGAAAGATTCAAATTTCACTTTTCAAGAGATTTAGTGAGAATGTCAAGCAACTTGTGCTTGATGGGACGATCTTGGAGCTAAATTTGATGGTTTAAGGCGTGCTCTCGAATGAAATGGCAGTCAATTTCAATATGCTTTGTTTGTTCATGAAAAGACTGGATTACGCACGAGCTTGACACACTCGATTGTCATGATAGAGAATAGGTGACTTTTTTTCAGAATTCCTAGGTCATCCATAATGCGACGTATCCATATCACTCGCCGCACATGACTCGTCGTGCGGTGCGATATTCGCCTCTGTGGATGAGATAGAAACAACATTTTGCTTCTTGCTTATCCACGAGATAGGTCGAGATCCGAGATGAAATATGTATCCTGTAGTTGACTTCCTATCATCATGTGAGATCCAGCATGGTCCGAGTCGACATATCCCCTGTAGGAAGAATTGATCACTCTTTTTATATTCAGACCATAATTAGTTGTTCCTCGGACATATCTCAAAACATGCTTTTGCTGCATTCAGTGACATTTCTTTGGCTCTTGCATGAACACTGGAAAGATAGCTAATGACATAGCGAGAGATTTGAGTGCAGTGTATGTCAAATAGATGAGCCCTCAACCAATTGCACTGTAGAGAGTAGCATCTACTTGAGGTGAGTCTGGAATCTTGAAAGTTGCAAGCCTTTTTCCATGGGAGTGGATATAGGTTTACTGATCGGACATTATATACTTTTCCGGGAGTGTCTTGGCGTACTTTTTGCGGGAGACAAAGATGTGATGCTCCTTTTGCCATATTTCCAAGCCAAGACGGTAATGTAGTAGCCCCAAATCTGTCATGTCGAAGGTTCTTTTGAGATCATTCTTTACAATATCACACTTTGATCTTACGAACTACCAGTGATCACAAGATCATCTACATAAACAACCAGAATGATAATTTCTTTGCCTACCTTCTTTATATACAAATTTGAATCTGAGGGGCTACGAGTGAACCCATGCTACAAAAGGTGATCGTTGATCTTGATATACCATGCCACAGGAGCTTGTTTGGTCAGTAAAGAGATTTGATGAGACGACATACCTTTTTAGGCTGATTTTCATCAACAAATCCTTCAGTTGGGTCATGTATACTTCTTCTTTCAGATCACCATTTAGGAAAGCACTCTTGACGTCCATCTGCTGAAGTCTCCATCCTTTCTGTGCTGCAAGTGCGCAAACTACTCTGATGGTCTTCATCTTCGCAATGGGTGCAAAGGTTTCTTCATAGTCGATGCCTTCTTTATGAGCATATCCTTTGGCTACAAGTCGTGCTTTATGTTTGTTGATGGATCCATCTGCCTTATATTTTGTCTTGAAGACCCATTTGTAGCCTATGGGTTTCTTTCCTGTAGGCAGATTGATAAGCTCCCATGTCTGATTTTTCATGAGCGAGTCATATTCTGTTTCCATAGCTTCCTTCCACTAAGTTTGACTGAGTGCTTCACGAACATTATCTGGCTCGGAGCTATTCATCAGTGAACTCATGAGTGCAAAGTTTACCTCATTTCTTGTTTGACTCCTTGTTTTGACTCTGGATGATGTATCTGGGAGTTGTTGCAAATGTGAGTCCTTGATAGTTCTTTGTACCCACTTCGGATGAGAACTTGGCTGCTTTTGAGAAGAACTGTATTGTTGCCATGAGGATTGATGTGGAGTCACATTTTGCAGTTCTCCAAGGTCAACAAATAGTTCTCCTGGTAGCATTTCTTTTCTCTGAGTAGTCTCCTCTAGCTCATCATCTGATTCAGAGACTAATCGGTGAGATGTGTTTGGAAGTGGATCTTCTGTTGATACTATTGAGTCAAAGGATGACTCGTCACAAACCACATCCCGACTCTCGTATATTTTCTTTGTCTCAGGATCCATGAGACGATACGCCTTCGAGGTAGTACTGTAGCCAAGAAGGATACACGGGAGTGTTTTTGGCTCTACCTTCTTTCTCTTGAAAGTGGGACATACATGTATCTTTGTGTAACCAAATACTCGCAAATGAGAAATTGATGGTTTTTTACCACTCCATACCTCTTCTGGCGTCTTGTTCAGTAGAATCTTTGTTGGTGCCCTGTTGAGAAGATATACAGCCATTTGTACTGCTTCAGCCCAATAGCGTTCTCCTAGCTTTGCAGTTGATAGCATGCAGCGAGCCATCTCCATCAGCGTGCGATTGCGGCGCTCAGCAATGCCATTTTTTTTGGGGCGTGTAGGGAGCGATCGGGAGTCTTTGCTTAATGTCGTGATGGTTTAGGAAGGCCAAGAACTTCTTTGATGTGAATTCCCCCCCTCGATCTGAGTGGAGTAGAAGAAGTGGTTGTCCGGACTCTTTGACAACACGATGATAGAAGTTACGAAAGTGTTGAAGAGCCTCACTTTTCTGCTTTAGGAAATATACCCACATCTTGCGAGAGTGGTCATCCATGAACAACTGGAAGTATTTGTATCCTGAAAAAAAAGCAGGCAATGGGCCATTCAGATAGGTATGAACTACCTCGAGACACTTCTTAGCATGGAAGGTGCTCGCTTGAAACGGATCTCTATGTTGTTTTCCTGCAAGACAACTAGGGCAAATAGGCAAGGAAGCTGGACAATTTGGGTAGTCCATGGACCATTGCTTTTGAACTCATCAGTGCGAGTGAACCGACCGTGACAAGTGTCCATATCTAAAATGCCATAAGGCGAGTTGATTCTATTGTTGAAGTAGATAAAGCTCTATGAGAAGATGAAAGCAGATATCTAAAGTAAATAACTTATCTTTTACAAAAGCTTTAGCAAGAACCGTACCTTGTCGGAGATTAAGCATGATTTAATGCCATTTTGAACAAGAAATTCAACCTTAAGGTGATGATTCAAGAGTGAGTAAGCGACAAAAGATTGTTAGTCAAGCCGGGAACATATAGTACCTTTGTAAGTGTACATTTTCATGGCCCGGAGGAATGGTCACATTCCCTATTCCTTCTGCAATGTACTCTTTATCATCCACTATCGAACTCGATCTCCAGTTGGCTCTTCGTGTAGTGAATCAAACAGCTTCTTGTCACCTGACATATGCTTGCTTGTACCAGAGTCTATCAACCAGACTTTCTTTGTGGGCTGAGAAGTTTGAGAGACGAGTACAAGATTCTTACTACAATGGGCTCCTTCTGATGTCTCCTCATCAGATTCATCATCTTCTTGTTGGGCTGCAAGATGTCCTTTTTACTTTCTCCAGTGGGGACGTCGTTTAGAATTTTGAAAATCTTCGCACCGGATGTGCTTGTATGGCTTGAAGGCCCTTGTTTCAGGCTGTTGTGCCAGCAGTGATCAGTGTCGTGAGTATTGGTTCTGCAAATGTGACACCATCTCTTTGACTTTTGATCTTTCTGTTTGGATTGCACTGGATTTGGCTTCTCTGGGGGACCTTTCCGATTCTTTTGGCCACGATTAGGATTTGAGAACAAGGCTTTGTCCTGAGACTCCCCATGCGATGAAGTGATAGCTTCTTCCTACTGCAGCAAATTCACAAGCTCTTCGAATGTCACTGTTTGTTTAGACACATTCAGTGTTGTAACAAACACTCGAAATTGAGAAGGGAGTTCTCTCAAGGTGATTGGGACGAGTAGTTTATCATCTACCATTTCACCGAGCACCAATAACTCTGATCTCAACTCAGCCACGTGACGCAGGAATTCCTCCACTTTCTCGTCAGACCCCATAGAGAGGGTGTGCAGCTTCGACTGAAGATGAAGAATCTTTGTCTGATTTTTGGCTTCATAAATGGTTGCCAACTTGTCCCAGGCCTCTTTGGATTTCTCCGCATTTCGAACATGTGGTTGCACATCATCACTGATACTGAGCATTATCAACATCAAGGCTTTAGCACTAGCCATGTCATATTTTATTAGTTCATCGGGGGCTGTGGGAGCAGGCACAGACCCTGTGACAATTCCCCATAATCCTTCAAACTGAAGGATTGTCTTCATTTTTGTCTTCCAGGCCGTAAAATTAGGCCCTTTGAGCAAGCGCGAGCGTCGAGCGAAGTAACCGGAGCAGACATTGTAATAATAAAAAAATATTTATTTATTTGAAAAGTTATTACAATTTGGACTCACTATCGAGAATAGTGGCTCGTAGATGCTTGGGATATTCACGTCTTTGTGAGACGGCGATGCTTTGCAGGTGTTCTTCTTCGTCGTCACAATCGGTGTCGTATCCGGCTTCTAATTCTTCCTGTACTCGCTTTTCTTGGCAGCTGACATTGAAAAGAAAGTACTCAAGGAGTCCTTCTCGAACTAGTTTGTCGAATGCAAGATTGCCGCAATTTCGAAGCTCGTTCAGCAAAGAAAAGTAGAACCCGGAGCTCTCAGGAGCTTCTCCACGGTGTTCTCTGGCTGGCGAGTTGATGTTGTGGCTTTCAGCTGTGGCGACCGTGTTGTTGACGCTTTCAATCGAGTTGTCTACACTCGACATTCGATGTAGTGTAGAAGAGACTGTTGTAGACTCAAAACTACCTCGACAGTGTTTGAAGGTCTCCGCGCACAGAAATAAGTTCTCTCTCCCGGCGAGATCTCCACGTCCAGCTTGTGGTCTCCAACACGCTCAGATTTCGAACATGGCTCGGCTGGCTGTGAGTTTGATGTAATTGATTTTAGTGTCACTGCTCACTTTTATTGCTGTTAATCTAAGCGTCGATGAATCCAAACAGGTTTCTCAATCTATTCTAAATCTGATAATAGATAATCCTAGCATTTCGGATCTCAAAAGATGCTCAAAGATCTTTGATATTACAATGTACGAGCTTCAGCATTCAGTCACACTCTTACGGGAATGGGCTGATCCCAAATTGAAGACTCCACACGCAGCAGCAGTTCTCCACGTGAACTTCCATGTTTTTTTCTTGTCCAACGCACCAGCAAGAATGTTTCCTCTCCACGCAGCACACTCTTCCACGCAGCAGCAACAACAGGACTCTTCCACGTAGCAGCAAAGCTTCAGGACTCTTCCACGAAGCAGCAAAGCTTGACTGTAATGGTCGAAGAAAAGCTTTAGGCACTCTGTAATGGTCGAAGAAAAGCTTTAGGCACTCTGTAATGGTGCGTTTTCAGGGTGGAGGGTGTAATCTGCAACAACGAAAGGATTAACAAGCTCGGCTTTGTAGGCTTTGGCCTCACCGGCAAGAGCTCGCCCTACACCTCCAACTACACCAATTTGCGGTGCTTTGATACCAAAGCGAGAGAGAGAAGGGGGAAGGAGAAATAGAAGAGATATTTTTATCTCATATTATTACATCTAAAACAAAGCACACGTATAGTATTTATAGGACAATAATCATCTTGGACTCCCTAACTAAATGGAGAAGATCCACAATAGTTGCAGAGAATGATGGAAGAATAGATAATGTGATAAGAAAGACACCTAATCTAATAACCAACGTATGCTAACACTTGTGTGTCGATGATTTGAAAATTTATAGATCCATTTAGACATACGTGTTAGAGTGGCAAAAATAGGAAAAAAACCATTTGAGGGTTTTTCTTTGTTTTTGTGTTCAATAATGTGTTTTTTTTCTTTGACTTTGTAGAGTTCTTGTGTGTCAATGATTTGAAGATTTATAGATTCATTTAGACATGCGTACGGGGTAGAAAATTAAAAAAAAACCCATTTCTTAGTTTTTGGGTTTTTACATTTGGTAATGGATTTTTTTTCTACGGCTTTGTAGAGTTCCTATGAGTCGAGGATTTGAAAATTTATAGATACATTTATACATTTGTGTCAAGGTAGCAGAGAAAATATGAGAAAAAAACATTTATATATTTTTGTAGGTTTGTTGCGTTCAATAATGGGTTTTTATTTGGTTTTGCGAGAGAGTTCTGTGTGTCGAGGATTTGAAGATTTATAGATCCATTTAGACATCGTGTTGGGGAGACATATAATCTAAAAAAATTATTTATGGGTTATTTGCGTTCGTAATGAGTTTTTCTCTAGCTTTACAAAGTTCATGTGTATCGAGGATTTGAAGATTTATAGATTCATTTAGACATCGTGCGGGGGTGGCATAAAATCTAAAAAATCTATTTATTAGTTTTTTACGTTCTATAATGGGTTTTCCTCTTGGCTTTGAAGAGTTCCTATGTGTCGAGGATTTGAAGATATATCCATTTACACATACGTATGCAGGTGGTAAAAATTTTAGAACAACCATTTATGGGGTTTTCTAGGTTTTTACTTTTGATAATGTGTTTTTCTACTTTGTAGAGTTATTGTGTGTCGACGATTTGAAGATTTATAAATCTATTTAGACATCCATGTCGGGAGGTAGAAATTATGTAAAAACTATTTCTAAGATTTTTGGGTTTTTTTCTTTGGCTATGCAAAGTTTACGTGTGTCGAAGATTTGAAGATTTATAAATCCATTTAGACATTCAAGTCGGGGTGACATAAAATCTTAAAAAAATCATTTACGGGTTTTTAATGTTCTATAATGGGTTTTATTAATTGGCTTTATAGAGTTCTTGTGTGTCAAATATTTGTAGATTTATAGATCCATTTAGAAATTCCTTTTGGGGTGGCAGAAAATTTGAAAAAACCATTTCTAGGTTTATGCTGGGTTTTTGCATTCGGTAATAATTTTTTTAGACTATGCGAGACTTCCTAGATCCATTTAAAAATCTGTCTTTGAGGTGGTAGAAAATATGAAAAAAATATTTATTGGTTTTTGCATTCTCTAATAGATTTTTTTCCTTGACTTTGTAGAATTCCTATGTGTCAAGAATTTTAAAATTTATAGATCCATTTAAACTGACTATGTCGAAGTGGCAGAAAATCTAAAATAAAACAATTTCAGGTTTTTCTGGATTTTTTGTGTTCAATATTGGGTTTTTCTTTCTTCGGCTTTGTCAAGTTCTTGTGTTTCAAGGATTTTAAGATTTATACATCCATATAGACATCTGTGTCTGGGTGGTAGAAAATTTGACAAAAACCATATTTGGGTTTTTCTAGTTTTTTACGTTTAGTAATGAGTTTTTTAATTCATCTTCTCAGTGTTCCTATATGTTAAGGATTTGAAGATTTGTATATCCATTTAGACATCCGTATCGGGGTGGAAAAAAATTTGAAACAAAACATTTGTGGGTTTTTAGGTTTTACGTTCGGTAATGGGTTTTTCTTTAACTGCAGATTTCTGTATGTTGAGGATTTGAATATTTATAGATCCATTTACACATCTGTGCTTTAGGGTGGCGAGAAAATTTAAAAAAACCATTTGAGTGTTTTTCTACATTTTTTCTGTTTGGTAATGGGTTTTTTTCTTCGGATTTGTAAAGTTCTTATTTGTTGAGGATTTGAAGATTTATAGATCCATTTATACAAGTGTGCCAGGTGGCAAAAATATGAAGAAAACCATTCTTGAGTTTTCCTTAGTTTTTTACGTTTGGTAATGAGTTTTTTCTTGGGATTTATAAATTTCCTGTGTGTCGAGGATTTGAAGATTTATAGATGCATTTAGACATCCATGTCATGGTGGCAGAAAATTAGAAAAAAAATCATTTATTTATTTTTGCATTCGAAATGAGTTTTTTTCATCTTTATAGAGTTCCTTTGTGTCGAGAGAATTTAATATTTATAGATCCATTTAGACATCCGTGTCGGTGGTGGAGAAAATTTGTAAAAATCCATTTAAGGGTTTTTGCATTATGTAATGGGTTTTTTCTTCTACATTGAAAAGTTCCGTGTGTCGAGGATTTAATGATTTTAGACCCGTTTAGACATACGTATGGGGTTACATAAAATCTTTAAAAAAACCATTTCTAGGTTTTAGCATTTTGTAATGGTTTTTTTCTTTGGCATTGCACCATTCCTATGTGTCAAGGATTTGAAGATTTTTCGATCCATTTAGACATCCGTCTTTGGGGTGGCAGAAAATATGAAAAAAACCATTTCTAGGTTTTTATAGTTTTTGTGTTCGGTAATGAGTTTTTTTCTTTGGCTTTGCAGAGTTCTTGTGTGTCGAGGATTTGAAGATTTATAGATCCATTTAGAAATCCCTACCAGGGTGGCAGAAAATTTAGGAAAAAATTATTTCAGGTTTTTCTAGATTTTTTGCATTCGGTAATGAGTTTTATTTTCGGGTTTGCGAGTTCTGTGTGTTGAGGATTTGAAGATTTAGAGATCCATTTAGACACTATGTCCAGGTGGCAGAAAATATGAAGAAAAAAAATAATTTATGGGTTTTTAGCATTTGGTAATGGGTTTTATCTTCAGCTTTGCAGTGTTCATGTGTGTCGAGGATTTGATGATTTATAAATAAATTTAGACATCAATCTGGGGTGGAGAATATATTAAAAACATTTTTGTGTTTTTAAGGTTTTTTTTGCATTAGAATTCTTTATTTTAGCTTTGTAGAGTTGTTGTGTGTCAAGGATTTGAAGATTTATACATCCATTTAGTCATCCTTCTTTGTGGTGGTAGAAAATCCGGAAAAAAATCATTTGTGGTTTTTCTAGGTTTTTGTGTTCGGTAATGGGTTTTTCTTTGGGTTTGACAAGTTCCTTTGTGTTGAGGATTTGAAGATTCATAGATTCATTTAGATATATGTGTCGGGGTGGAAAAATTATGAAAAAAACCATTTCTAGTTTTTTTTTTTAATTTTTACGTTCGGTAAAGGGTTTTTTTCTTTGGTTTTGTAGAGTTTCCGTGTGTCGAGGATTTAGAGATTTATAGATCCATTTAGACATTTGTACCATGGTGGTAAAAACATGAAAAAAATATATTTGTGGGTTTTTCTAGATTTTATGTGTTCGATAATGGGTTTTGTCTCCGGATTTACAAAGTTTACGTGTCGAGGAATTGAAGATTTATAGATCCTTTTAGACATATGTCCGGGTGGCAGAAAATCGAAAAAAAAACATATCTGAGTTTTTTTGCATTCAATTATAAAAAAATTTCTTCATCTTTGCAGAGTTCCTTTGTGTCGACGATTTAGCAATTTATCAATCCATCTAGATATCCGTTCTAGGGAGGAAGAAAATATGAAAAAAATGATTTATGGGTTTTTATAGGTTTTTGCATTCAGAGTATTGATTTTTTGTCTTCTACTTTGCAAAGTTCTTGTGTGTTGAGTATTTGAAGATTTATAGATCCATTTAGACATTCGTGTATGAGGTTGTAGCAAATCTAAAATAAACCATTTCTGCATTTATCGGGGTTTTTGTGTTCAATAATAGGTTTTTTTCTTTGACTTGGAAAAGTTCTGTGTGTCAAAAATTTGAAGATTTATAGATCCATTTAGATATCCATCTTTGAGGAGGCAAAAATTTGAAAAAAACAATTGTTGGGTTTTTATGGATTTTTGCATTAGGTAATGGGTTTTTTCTTCATCTTTGCGAGTTCATGTGTGTTGATGATTTAAAAATTTATAGTTCCATTAAAACATTTGTGTTGAGGTGGAAAAATATGAACAAAACAATTTATGTGTTTTCCTATGTGTTTTGTGTTCGATAATGGGTTTTTCTTGACTTTGCGAGTTCATGTGTGTCGAAGATTTATAGATCCATTTAAACATATATGAAAAAAATTGTTTCGAGTTTTTGCCTTGAATAATGTGATTTTTTTCTTTGGCTTTACTGAGTTCCTGTATCTTAAGGATTTATAGATTTATATATCGATTTAGACATCCATGCCAGGGGTGGAGAATATCTAAAAAAACTATTTCTAGGTTTTTCTAGATTTTTGAGTTCAATAATGGGTATTTTTCTTCGGGTTTGTAAATTTCCTATGTGTTGAGGATTTGAAGATTTATAGATCTATTTAAACATCCGTGACATGGTGGAAAAAATATGAAAAAAAGACATTTATGGGTTTTCTGGGTTTTTTACATTTAGTAATGGATTTTTTTATTCGTCTTTGAAGAGTTCCTCTTTGTCGAGGATTTGAAGATTTATAGACCCATTTAGACATCCATGTCGGGAGGCAGGAAATATGAAAAATACCATTTCTTATTTTATCTAGGTTTTTTTGAGTTTTATGCATTGTAATGAGATTTTTCCTTGACTTTATAGAATTCCTATGTGTTGAGGATTTGAAGATTTATAGATACATTTATACATCCCTATCGGGGTGGTGTAGAAAATCTGAAAAACAACCATTTCAGGTTTTTCTTGGCTTTTACGTTCGGTAATGGGTTTTTTCTTTGCATTTTTAGAGTTCTGTGTGTCGAGGATTTTAAGATTTATAGATCCATTTAGACATCCTTGCCAGGGGGTGAGAAAATATGAAAAAACCATTTTCTCATTTTTTTCAGAATTTTTGTGTTCTGATGAGTTTTCTGTTGGTTTTTAGAGTTTCGTGTGTCAAGAATTTACAAAATTATAAATCCATTTAGACATTTGTGCCATTGTGGCAGAAAATTTGAAAAAAAATATTTTATGGGTTTTTTGTGTTTGGTAATGATTTTTTTTCTTCAGGTTTACAGAGTTCTTATGTTTTAAGGATTTAAATATTTATAGATCCATCTAGATATACGTGTCGGGGTGGCGAGAAAATCTGAAAAACCCATCTTTGTTTTTTTTCACGATTTTTACGTTACGTAATGGATTTTTATCGGGTTAGCGAGTTCTATGTGTAGAGGATTTGAAGATTTATAGATCCATTTAGACAACCGTGTGGGGTAATTTGAAAATATGAAAAAAAAACCATTTATGTAATTTTTAGGTTTTTACATTCGATAATTGTTTTTTTTTTTTTGCAGAGTTCATGTGTGTCGAAGATTTTAAATTTTATAGATCCATTTAGACATACGTGTCGGGGTAGGAGAAAATCTTGAAAAAACCATTTAAGGGTTTTTTGGGTTTTTGTGTTCGATAATGGGTTTTTTTCTCCGTCTTTACTGAGTTATTGTGTGTCGAGGATTTGAAGATTTATAGATCTATTTAAACATTTGTGCCGGGGTGGGAGAAAATTTGAAAAACATAATTTCTAGGTTTTTGCATTCAATAATGGGTTTTTTCAACTTTGGAGAGATCACTGTGTGTCGATGGTTTGAATATATATGAATCCATTTAGACATCCATGTGTAAGAGCTCTTGAAAATCTAAAAAAAAAACTATTTATGGGTTTTTCTAGGTTTTTTACGTTTGGTAATGGTTTCTTCTTTGATTTTGTAGAGTTCTTGTGTGTGGAATATTTAAAAATTTATAGATCCATTTAGACATCCATATCATGGTGGTAGAAATATGAAAACGAACATTTTATGGGTTTTTTGCGTTCGGTAATGGGTTTTTTTCTTTGACTTTGCAAAGATCTTGTGTGTTTACGATTTGAAGATTTATAGATCCATTTAGACATCCGTGTCAAGATGACAAAAACTACGAAAACAAATTATTTTGTGTTTTTATGGGTTTTTGCATTTGGTAAAGGGATTTATTTTTCAACATTACTGAGTTCCCATGTGTCGAGGGTTTGAAAATTTATAGATCAATTTAGGCGTTCGTTAGAGGTGGAAGAAAATTTGAAAAAACCATTTCTAGGTTTTTGCATTCGGTAATGTGTTTTTTCTCGGGACTTATAAAGTTCCTTTGTGTTGAGGAATTGAAGATTTATATATCCATTTAGACATCAAGTGGGGTGGTAGAAAATCGGAAAAAAAAACCATTTATGGTTTTCTAGGTTTTTGCATTCAATAATACGTTTTGTATTCAGCTATACAAAGTTCTAGTGTGTTAAAGATTTGAAGATTTATAGATACATTTAGACATACGTGTCGAAGAGGAGAAAATATGAAAAAAAAAATTTATGGGTTTTTATGTTTAGTAATGGGTCTTTTTCTTGGCACAGAGTTTCTATGTGTCGAGGATTTGAAGATTTAAAGATCTATTTAAATATTTGTGCCGAAATAGAAAAAAAAGCGAAAAAATCTATTTCGAGTTTTTATAGGTTTTTTCTTTCAGTAATGGGGTTTTTTCTTTATCTTTGCAAACTTCTTCTGTGTTGAGGATTTGGAGAATCATAGATCCACTTAGACATACGTGTCGGGGTGGCGGAATATTAAAAAAAAGAAAAGAATTTCAGGTTTTTTCTTAGTTTTTACATTCAGTAATGATTTTTTTAATCATCTTTTTAGAGTTCCTTTGTGTCAAGGATTTGAAGATTTATAGATCCATCTAGACATCCATGTCGGGGTGGCGAGAAAATCGAAAAAAAAAAACCTTTTCTCATTTTATGTGTTTTTTACATTAGGTAATTATTATTTTTCTTTATCTTTGCAAAGTTCCTATGTGTCGATAATTTGAAGATTTATAGATCGATAAGACATACATGTAATCGGGGGTGATAGAAAATATGTAAAAAAACCATTTATGGTTTTTCTCGATTTTTTTGTTCGTTAATGATTTTTTTTTAGCTTTGCAGAGTTCTTTGTTTGTTGAGGATTTTAATATTTATAGATCCATTTAGACATTCATGTTGCGGTGGCAAAAAATATGAAGAAACCCATTTATGGGTTTTTCTTGATTTTACATTCGGTAATGGGTTTTTTTCATCGGACTTAGCGAGTTCCTATGTGTCGAGGATTTTAAGATTTATATATCCATTTAGACATTTGTTACGAGGTGGTAGAAAATCTGAAAAAAAAAAACTATTTTGGGTCTTTTACATTTGGTAGTGTGTTTTTTTCTTGAATTAGCGAGTTCATGTGTGTTGAAGATTTAAAGATTTATAGATCCATTTAGACATTCGTGTCGGAGTGGCGAAAAATCGAAAAAAACTATTTATGGGTTTTTATGTTTGGTAATGGATTTTTTTCTATGGTTTTATAGAGTTCTTATGTGTTTAGGATTTGAAGATTTATACATCTATTTAAACATCTATATGCAGGTAGTAGAAAATATGAAAAAACCATTTACGGGTTTTCTAGGTTTTTTTCTTCTTTAAAGAGTTTTGTGTGTCGAGGATTTGAAGATTTATATATCCATTTAGAAATCTGTACTAGGGTGGCAGAAAATCTAAAAAACCATTTATGAATTTTTTACGGGTTTTTACATTCGGTAATGGTTTTTTCTCTCGACTTTAAAAAAGTTCATATGTATCGAGGATTTGAATATTTATAGATTCATTTAGACATTAAATGCAGGGTGGAAAAATCTGAAAAAAAAAAACACCTGGGTTTTTACGGGTTTTTTGCTTTTGGTAATAGATGTTTTTCTTCGCTTTGTAGAATTCTGTGTGTCGAGGATTTACTGATTTATAGATGCATTTAGACATCGTGCTGGGTGGCGAGAAAATCGAAAAAAACCATTTACGGGATTTTGACGTTCTTTAATGTGTTTTTTTCAACTTTGCATATGTCTCTGTGTGTCGAGGATTTAAGATTTATAGATCCATTTAGACATCCGTGTTGGGGTGGCAGAAAAATATCAAGAAAAATAATTTTTGGGTTTTCTGGGTTTTTTTATTCGGCTTTGAAGAGTTCCTGTTTGTCAAGGATTTGAAGATTTATAGATCCATTTAGACATCTGTGCTGGGGTGGTATTAAATTTGGAAAAAAAAACCAATTCTGGGTTTTTTGCTTTCGAATATGTTTTTCTCTTTGGCTTTGAAGATTTTACGCATGTCGAGGATTTGAATATTTATAGATCCATTTGGACATCAGTGACAAGGTGGCGAAAATAAAAATAAACCATTTTGGGTTTTTCGGGGTTTTTTGTTTGGTAATGAGTTTTTCTCTTTGGCTTTGTACGGTTTACGCGTGTCGAGGATTTGAAGATTTATAGATACATTTAGATATTCGTGCTTAGAGGTGGCGAGAAAACATGAAAAAATCATTTCTTGGTTTTTTGAGTTTTTGCATTGAGTAATGGGTTTTTTTCTTTGGCTTTGCAGATATCTTATGTTTCGAGGATTTGAAGATTTATAGATCCATTTAGACATCCGTTCTAGGTGGCGAGAAAATTTTAAAATAACAACCATTTATGGGTTTTTGGGTTTTTTTCTTCATCTTTGTAGATTTTCTTGTGTGTCGAGAATTGAATGATTTATAGATCCATTTAGACATCTGTGTTGAGGTGGAAAAAATCGAGAAAAGAAATTATTTCTGGTTTTTACATTGGGTAATGAGTTTTTTTCGTGAGCTTTGCAGAGCTCCTATGTGTCGAGGATTTGAAATTTTAAAGATCGATTTAGACATCTCGTGTAGGGGTGGCGAGAAAATATGAAAAAAATTATTTATGGGTTTTTATTGGTTTGTTATGTTTGGTAATGAGTTTTTATTTTGTTTTGTAGAGTTCCTATGTATCTAGGATTAGAAAATTTATATATCTATTTAAACATTTTTGTCGAGTGGTAAAAAATCGAAAAAGAAAATTTTGGGTTTTTCTAGTTTTTTTTGTTCGATAATGGTTTTTTTTTCTTCCGCTTTACGGATTTCCTATGTCTTGAGGATTTAAAGATTTATAGATCCATTTAGACATTTATCTTTGAGGTGGAAGAGTTCATGTGCGGGTTTTTGCATTCGGTAATGGTTTTTCCCTCGGTTCTGAGTTCATGCATTGAGAATTCGAATATTTATAGATTCATTTAGACATTAATGCGAGGGTTGCGAGAAAATATGAAAAAAAAACCATTTATGGGGTTTTCTTGGTTGTTTGCGTTTGGTAATAAGTATTTTTCTTTGGCTTTGTAGAATTCTGTGTCGAGGATTTAAAGATTTATAGATGCATTTAGAAATCCATGTCGGTGTGGCGAGAATATGAAAAAAACCATTTCTACTGATTTTTGCGTTCTTTAATCAATTATTTCTTTGGCTTTGCGAGTTCCGGAGTGTCGATGATTTCAAGAATTATAGATCCATTTAGAAATCCATGTTGGGGTGGTAGAAAATATGAAAAAAACTAATTCTAGGTTTTTGTGGGTTTTTTACATTCAGTAATGGGTTTTTTCTTTGGCTTTGTAGAGTTCCTGTGTGTCAAAAATTTGAAGATTTATAGATCCATTTAGACATCCGTGTTGGGGTAGCGAGAAAATCGAGAAAAAAAACACATGTCGTGTTTTTACGGGTTTTTTTTTCATTCGGTAATGATTTTTTTAATTTGGCTTTGTAGAGTTTCTACGTGTCGAGGATTTGAAGATTCATAGATCCATTTAAATATCCATGCCAGGGTGGCAAAAAATCTATAAGAAAAACTATTTCTTGGATTTTCTGGGTTTTTGTAATTTGTAATGGGATTTTTCTTGACTTTGCGAGAGATATTATGTGTCAAGGATTTCAATATTTATAGATCGGTTTAGACATTCATTCTGGTGGTGAAAAATTTGAAAAAAAAACTATTTATGGGTTTTTGGGTATTTTCTTCATCTTTGTAGATTTCTTATTTGTCGAGGATTTGAAGATTTATAGATTCATTAAGACATCCATCTTTGAGGTGGCGAGAAAATCGAAAAGAAATCGTTTCCAAGTTTTTGCATTTGGTAATGATTTTTTTGTCATCTTTGCAGAGCTATTGTGTGTCGAGGATTTGAAGATTTATAGATCCATTTCGACATCTGTGCCAGGGTGGTAGAAAATATGAAACAAAAAGCCATTTATGTATTTTTCTAGGTTTTTGCATTGGATAATGGGTTGTTTTTTTCGAGTTTGTGAGTATTCTACCGTGTGTCGAGGTTGCAAAAATATGAACAAAAACCATTTCTAGCTTTTTGTGTTTGGTAATGGGATTTTCTTGACTTTGTAGAGTTTTTGTGTGTCGAGGATTTAAAGATTTATAGATCCATTTAGACATTCGTGATGGGGTTGTAGAAAATCGAAAAAAATAATTTACAGGTTTTTGTGTTCGATAATGTCTTTTTTGTTCAACTTTAAAGAGTTCTCGTGTTTGAAGATTTGAAGATATATATATCCATTTAGACATATGTCTTTGGGGTGGCAAAAATATGAAAAAAATATATTTTCGGGTAATTCGGTTTTTAAGATCGATAATGAGTTTTTACTTTGACTTTCTGAGTTCATGTGTATCGAGGATTTGAAGATTTATAGATCTATTTATACATCTATGTTGAGTAACTAGAAAATATGAAAAAACCCATTTTTGTTTTTATGGGTTTTTTGTGTTCGGTAATGAGTTTTTTTCTTGGCTTCTGAGTTCAAGTGTGTCAAGGATTTTAAGATTTACATTTATACATATGTGTCGGGTGATAGAAAATATGAAAAAATTCATTTCTAGGTTTTTTGTGTTCGATAATGAGTTTTTTCTTCATCTTTGCAGAGTTCTTGTGTGTTGAGGATTTGAATATTTATAGATCCATTTAGATATATATGTCAAGGTGGTAGAAAATATGAAAAAAGAAACAATTTCTTGGATTTTTTATGTTTTTTGCATTCGGTATTGATTTTTTTTTCAATTGTGCGAGTACTGTGGGGTGGCAGAAAATCGAAAAAAACCATTTCTCGATTTTTGATTTTGGTAATGAGATTTTCTTGACTTGTTAGAGTTCTGTGTGTCGAGGATTTGAATATTTATAGATCTATTTAGACATCATGTGGTGGGGTGGTAGAAAATATGAGAAAAATCATTTCTAGATTTTTTACGTCCGATAATGGGGTTTTTCTTGGCTCTATAGAGTTCTTGTGTTTCGAGGATTGAAATATTTGATCCATTTAGACATACGTGCGGTGTGGCAGAAAATATGAAAAAAAAACATTTTTGTGTTTTTTGGGTTTTCTGCATTGATAATAAGTTTTTTTCTTCGGATTTGCAAAATTCCTATGTTGAGGATTAAAATATTTGTAGACCCATTTAGACATCCATGTCGGGGTGGTAGAAAATCTAAAAAAAATGATTTCAGGGTTTTTATGGGTTTTCTACGTTTGGTAATGATATTTTTTCTTCATCTTTACAGAGTTCTTATGTGTCGAGGATTTGAAAACATATAGATCTAGTTAGACATTTGTTTAGGGGTGGCATAAAATATTTAAAAAACCATTTACGAGTTTTTACGTTCGGTAATGGGTTTTTAATTTAGCTTTGCGAGGTTCATGTACGTCAAGAATTTGAAGATTTATTGAGACATACTTAACGGGGTGGAAGAAAATCGAAAAAAATATGTTTTAGGTTTTTGCATTTGATAATGGGTTTTTTTCTTGAACTTTGTAGAGTTCTATGTGTCAGTATTTGATGACTTATAGATCCATTTAGACATTCGTGTGAGGGTGACAAAAAATCTTTAAAAATATAATTTCTGTGTTTTTTGCATTCGGTAATGGGGTTTTTCTTGACTTTGCAGATTTCCCATGTGTCGAGGATTTGAAAATTTATAGATCCATTTAGATATCTATGTCAGGGTGGTAGAAAATCTAAAAAAAACCATTTCTGGGTTTTTATGGGAGTTTTGTGTTCGGTAATTGATGTTTTTTACTTTGGCGTAGCAGAGTTTTGATGTGTTGAGGATTTGAATATTTATAGATCCATTTAAACATCCATGCTGGGGTGGCAAGAAATGTGAAAAAAAAACCATTTATAGGTATTTCTAGGTTTTTTACATTCGGTAATAGGTTTTTTCATCGGCTTTGTAGAGTTTTTTTGTTTGTTGAGGATTTGAATATTAATAGATCCATTTAGACATCCATGTTGGGGTGGTAGAAAATTTGAGAAAAACCATTTTTAGGTTTTTACTGTGTTTATGGCATTCGATAATGGTTTTCTTCTTTGGCTTTATAGAGTTCCTGTGTTTCAAGGATTTTAAGATTTATAGATCCATTTAGACATCTTTGCTAAGGTGGCAAAAAATCTGAGAAAAAACCCTTTCTGGGTTTTCTAAGTTTTTGGCTCGGTAATGAGATTTTTCTTTGTATTTGTAAAGTTCTTATTTGTCTAGGATTTGAAGATTTATAGTCCATTTAGACATCTATGTCGTGGTGGTAGAAAATCTAAAAAAAATATTTATGGATTTTTTTGTTTGGTAATGGGTTTTTTCTTCGGCTTTACAGAGTTCCTGTGTGTCGAGGATTTGAAGATTTATAGATCCATTTAGACATCTATGCCGACGTGGCAGAAAATATGAAAAAAACCATTTCTAGGTTTTTTTTACCTTTAGTAATGGGTTTTTTCTTCGGCTTTGCAAAGTTCTTATGTATCGAGGATTTGAATATTTATAAATTCATTTAGACATCCATTCGGGGTGGTAGAAAATCTTTAAAAAAACCATTTCTAGATTTTTGTGATCGATAATGGGTTTTCCTATTCAGATTTGCAAAGTTCTGTTTGTCTACGATTTGAAGATATATAGATCCAATTACACATCTATACTTAGGCGTAGTAAAAAATCTGCAAAAAACCATTTCTATGTTTTTGCATTCGGTAATGGGTTTTTTTCTTTAGATTTGTAGAGTTCATATTTTTGAGGATTTGAAGATTTATAAATCCATTTAGATATCCATGCCGGATGGTAGAAAATATGAAGAAAAACCATTCTTGAGTTTTTTTGGGTTTTGGCATTCATTAATGAGTTTTTCTTGACTTTGCGAGTTATCTTGTGTCAAGGATTTGAAGATTTATACATCCATTTAGACATTCGTGTTATGGTGGCATATGTTAGGAAATTAATAATAATGTTTACATTATATGATTGGGTGGTTAGTCATATTTAGTTAATTAAGTAATATTGTTAAATATAATAACAATATTATGTACGTGGTTATTTGGTTATACCCGTATCACTATTTATGGGTTTATTATTTGTAATACATCCTATTTTATAGGATGTTTTGTTACCTACCTTCTTGGCTATTTAATAGCCCAATGTACTATGTTATATTGTACATACGAGATAATATATTGATAATACAAAGATTTTTTTTTTTCAAATCTTGTACCTGTCATTTGGTCCTAAAGTGATTATGGAGTTCTAATGATTTGTTAGGGGTAGTTGTACTTCTCCATTGCCTTGTGAATGGTTCCTTTCTACTATGAAGACATTTTATGTAGTATCATTTTAACCGTAGTTAAGACTGTTGTTACAAAATTCTATCGAGTTATTATGACATTCCCTCTGCTCAATTCGTTATCATTCGTGTATGCATTGTCGATACGTGATTACATTAGGCATATATTTTATATTAATATTGATAGTAATAGTATCCCTGTGTGAATCTATCAATTAGCTCTAGCAATTGCATGTGTGTTGCTATTGATCAATATCAAGGACATCTTGTATGCATTTGTTATAAAATGCATATATGATCACTACTTTAAGGCAAATCTCAAAGGTGTTGAGTCCATAATCAGAGTGCCCACTGTTGAAATCGATAGTGGAGTGATTGTTTACAAGTCTTTCTAGCTATCAAATATATACAAATATCTTTGAGCATATATGATGCATGGTTGAATCCTGGGTAATTTGAATAAGATTCACGTGATCTCAATTTAGACTAAATTCAGTTTTCTTGGATTTTGCGTCCTTTACAATTTCTCCCATGAAGAAAGGAGGATCTCCATACTAATTTTCTCATTGGCGCTAGAGTGAAGGCTCAAACTAGTCGTAGTGGAGTGTTGCATGCAAATTCGATCAACTTCAAACTAGTCGGTGCCACCATATTTAGCCTTTGTCTGATGTTACATAAGATATAAAAAGAGGCTTCTACCCGTGGATAGCCAGAACTCAGATTGCAAAGTGTGAGCACTCTACACCTATGAAGGATTCAATGTGATCAAACTCATACATTGGATCTACTAGTCATTTTCCATCCACACGCCTACATTGCATAACTAGTTGTAATAGTCATGTCTCCAAGCATAGTTGATAACGCGATTTGTGGCCTCTTGGCACGAAATTTTCACTCTCCACACTACCTAGTTCGTTCTAACAGACTCCAAGCGAACACGGTCTAGTGTAAATGACATTTTATTGTGGCGTGGTTGATTGATTTAAAACATGAATAATTTACATGGCGGTGGATTATGTAGATTGAGCAACGAGGCGAGCAGCGATAATATTTATTAAACTCAATCAACCAATTTACAATAGCAGGACTGCAATACTTATAGGTATTGTACAGTCATGTGCAGACAAAGAAATATGTTGCACAGGTAAAACAATACTCACAATTGCTTCCAATAATACATCCGGGAAGCATATAAATTGTTATAATAATTGTAACAATTATCCCTATGAAACAAAAAGACAAATATGGTTTAAAACCATATAACAACATACAATTATAATATGGTTTATAATATAACCATATAATATTATTATTTAATTAATAAAATTAATTAAATAATTAATCATATAATGCATAATTAATTTATCCTAACATTCCCCCCCTTAATTGTGCATTGTCTCAAGGGATGAGGAGAGGAACTCTCTGAACAACTCGAACTTGTCACATGCAAGTGACTTTGTGAAGATATCTGCCGTTGTTCAGTTGTTGGACAATATTGAAGCTAGATGTTGTGCTTCAACACATGTTCACGTATGAAATGAACCTATACCTCAATGTGCTTTGTTATCTTGTGAAAAACTAGATTGTGAACTAGTTTGAGAACACCTTCATTGTCAACATTCATGGTGTTCGGTTTGTCCTATGGTATTCCATGTCCTTCTAGTATGCGACGTAGCCATATCACCCCACAGATAGCTTCTCCTGCAGAATGATACTCAACTTCTATGGAAGAGTGAGAAAGCGAAGTGTTGTTTCTTGCTTCCCCATGATATTGGTCAGATCTCATAAAGAATACAAACCTAGAAGTGGATTTTCTATCATCGATGTTACCTACATGATCGGAATCTGAATATCCAGTCAAGAAGAAGTTGTCTTTCTTCTTGTATTCTAGACCAAGATCCACTGATCCTTTGAGATATATTAAAATGCACCTTGCTACTTTCCAATGACAAAATTTGGGTTCCTGCATGAACCTGGATAGATAGTTCACTGCAAATATGATATTTGGTGTAGTGTAGGTCATGTAAATGAGACTCCCGATTAGCTACCAATAGAGAGTGGCACTTAAATCAAGAGATGGATCTAAATGAGATAACTGCAATCTATTCTCCATGGGTGTAGTAATTGGTGTGTAATCCATCATCCTAAACTTCTCAAGCATATTCTTGGTATATCTCATATGAGAAACAAAAATATGGTTCTCTTTCTACCACACTTCCAATCCAAGAAAATAGCGCATCATCCGAGATCGGTCATGTCGAACGATCGATTAAAATTTTTCTTTATTACATCGATCATGCTCACTGAACTTCTAGTGATGACTAGATCATCAACATAGACAACGATAATCACAATATCCCCTGCTTTATTTTTTGGGTAGAGATTGGTATCGTATGGATTTCTAACAAATCCATGTTATACAAGATGCTCATCAATATTGGTGTACCATGCTCGGGGTGCCTATTTAAGGCCATACATAGATTTTCTGAGTCTGCATACCTTTGCTTCTTGACCAGGTACTACATATCCCTCAGGTTGAGTCATGTAGAATTCTTCTTGTAAATCTCCATTTAGGAAGGCACTTTTTACGTCCATTTGGTGGACTTTCCATCCAAACTAAGCAGCTAGAGAAAAGATCATCCTAATCATTTTGATCTTAGATATGGGAACAAATGTCTCCTTGTAGTCAATACCTTCTTTTTATGTATACCCCTTTGCTACAAAAATTTCTTTATACTTGTCCATTGTCCCATCTGCTTTGTAATTTGTTTTAAATATCCATTTGCATCTAATGGGTTTCTTCCCTAGTGGAAGATCGTCAAGTTGCAAAGTGTTATTCTTCATCACAAATTGATATTCAGAATCCATGGCATCTTTCCAAGATTTTGACTGTAGGGCTTCTTGGACTATTGAGGGATCATTTGATTCAATAACTCTACTCATCAAGGAAAAGTTAACTTATTCTCTTGCTTTACTATGAGTCCGTGGTCTAGGGGTGGATGTATCCAGTGGAGCATCCATTCTTACATCTCGTAATGTACTTGTACACCATTTAGGCATACGTTGAACTGTTCCCATAGGTCGTGGTTCTATCTGATCAACTCCACCATCCCCATCATCACTTTCATCTTCTGAGGGAACATCATCTTCAATTTTTTTACAACAAGTGAAAATCTTCATCTTGTGAGTCTAGAGGAGTCTCTGCTTCCTTCTTCTTGAAAAACTCAACATCTCTATTGGTGTAGACTTTTCTAGTCTTAGGATCCATCAATCTATACCCAAGAGTATCTTCACTGTACCCAATGAAGATGAGTTTCTGTGACTTCATGTCCAATTTATTTCTATTTTGTTTAGGTATGTGCATGCTTGCTTTGCACCTGAATACTCTGAGGTGTGCAATAGATGGTTTCCATTTTGACCATGCTTCTTGTGGTGTTACTCTGTCAAGAGCAACAGTGGGCACTCTGTTCAAAAAATACATTGTTGTCTTTGTTTCTTCTACCCAGAATGTCTTTACAAGTCGAATCATCGATCATGCATCACACCATTTCCATGATAGTATGATTTATTCTCTCAACAACACCATTTTTTTATGTGTGTGTGTGGAGGAGGCATTTGTCGATGAATCCTGTGAGTTTGTAGGTAGTCTCGAACTCATCACTTTGGTGAATTCCCCCTTTGATATGAGTAGAGAGTTTTAATGTGATGACCAGTTTCATTCTCAACTACTACTTTGAACTTTTTGAAGGTTTCAAATGCTTCACTTTTTTTGTGAAGACAAAAAATCCACATTTTCTTGAATAGTCGTCAACACAAAGCATGAAGTATTGGAACCCATAATGACTTGGTTGCATCGGATTGCAAAGATCGGTATAAACCACGTCAAGTTTAACATGATCTCAAAATGTACTCCTCTGGAATGAAGTTCTATGTTGTTTTCCTATTAGGCAGTGAGGACACTTGTCTATATCCTTCTAAAGAGATGGTAGCCCATGTACCACATTACGCCGACGAAGTGTTTTGAGATATTTGAAACTTACATGACCAAATCTCCAATGCCACAACTCATTACGAGGTGGAGTTCTTATCCAAAAGTGCTTGATTGTTCTATGAACAAAATGAAGTTTGAACATGCATCCCACATCGGAGGCTTTTGCAATTATTTTTGAGCCTCTTGATTTGTCTCGAATCAAACACATTTTCTTGTCAGATTGACTATCAAAGTCAATTTTAAGGTTGTGATATAGGAGTTGATTGACTGAAAGAAGATTCTTAGTCAACCTAGGGACATATAGGACATTTGATAGTCTACATTTGCATGAACCAAAGGGTAGAGAAATGTTCCCAATCCGTGAACTATATATGAAGAATCATCTCCCAACGAAGCATGATTTTTTGATGGTGTGTCCCTCATTGAAATAAACCAATCTCTGTGGCCGGTCATGTGTCGAGTGGCCCCCGAATCAACATACCAAACATCACTAGATAACGTGGATGGTTCACTTGATCAAGTAGTGAACAAGAATTCTTCATTGTCTGATTGTTCTTGTTGCTCAGCAATATTACCTTACTGGTGGGGTATTATTTTCCAGTTCCCCTTTTTCTTCCCTTGATTTTAGTTAGAATTTCCCTTATTAGATTGTTGTGGAGGTCCAGAGTTTCTTGATGAACCTTTCTTGTAAGTATTATACCAACAATCTTGTAGGTTATGTCCTCTTTTGCAGATTGGACATTGCTTCTTCTATTGTCTATCCCCTTGATACTAATTTTGATTTTGGGATTTTTGATAGGAATTAGGTTTTCCTTTATCTTTTCCTTTCCATTTTTGATGTGAAGATAGTTCTGCTCCTCTTCATCATCCTTATTGTGCATTGCTTCCTCTTGTTGCAGTAGGTTTACCAGTTTTTCAAAACCAACTGTTGTATCTGACACATTTAGTGTTGTGACAAAAATGCGGTAAGAAGAGGGGAGTGCTCTCAAAACAATGGGAATGAGAGCATCATCTGTGACCGAGTTCTCCTAGGGCTAGAATTGAAGCCCTTAATTCTATAACTCTTATTAAGAAAGCTTCTATTTTTCATTCTGCCTGAACTTTAATGTGTGTAACTGAATCTGCAAATTTAGTATAACATTCTTGTTCTTGGCCTCGTATACTATGCTCAACTTATCCCATACTTCTTTAGATGTTTTGGCATCTCGAATGTAGGGTTACACATCATGGACACTCTCAAACAAGATGATGAATTTGCCTTCTAATCTACTTTGTCAAAATATCATTGTTGTGTTGTATCGGTCAGTAGTTGATCGGTGAGTACCATTCATGCATGAGGCTAGATTTCTTCAAACTCAAGTTGTGTCTTGATTTTACTCTTCCATGTGGCATAGTTGTTTCCTCTGAGTAATTATGAATCCGGAAGAAAAAATTTGGGGGCATTGGTGCCCATTTTGCAGAGATCACTAACAAAGTTTGGCTCTTATCACTCCATGTATTAGTTCTCCCAATCTATATACCGTCAGTCCGATATACCAAACCTTTCTATATACGTGCGCTTCGATATACACGTGAGTGCGTGGAAGAAGCTCACCCTTTCTATATACCCAGTGGCATATGAAAGAATTCAATACATGGTACCAAGATAGTAGTGATGGGGTTTGTGTGATTATTGACACCGGATCAAAGAAATATCCTCATACATGTGAGTAACTTTGCTATATACTCGGATAATTTCTCAATCTGGATTTATGTCATGCGATCGTTCTGAAACAAATGGGATGGTTCATAGTGTGTGCCTTTGTGACCTTATTACTTCAGTTGATTTAAAGGTCGATGACCCAGATGACATTGTTCAACTGCAACTATTTTAGGTGTTAAGTGCGGTAGTAATCACGATGGCTTTACCCGTAAGCGCTTCCCAGAGGCACCGTATATACCGAATCGTTGCAGAATGAGATCTAGGATCTTGTGAGTGTTATAGAACCAATTTTTAGCTATTTTTATTACAATTCAGCTAGTTTACGAGCGTTACAAAGTTTCCAGTTGAGTTTGGCAACTGTAAATTAGTAGAATATAATTCCGTATACAAATTTCATTCAAAAATCTAGAAAATCTGAATTGCAAGATTTTTTTATTTTCAGGCCCTAGTGGCCTCTGGAGCCCAAAATGACCTACTATGCCAAAAAATTGCAAAAATATAGCTGAAAATGCAATTTCTAGATAGGCCTCCTTTAGCAAAAAAATGTTTGGAATGAAAAAATAAGCTGAATGGGAGAAAAAAAAATTTACCCTAAATTAGGGATTTCCCCACTAAATTTAGTTAGTTATAACTAAATTTGAATTTTTCACTAAATTTAGTGGTTCCACCAAATATTCCACCAAATTTGAAAAAGCAATTTGGGGGTGGGATTTGAACCATGCACCTCCCACTTCTAAGACTTTCTCTCTAACCGCCTTGGCTCTTATGAGCACTTGACATAGAAATGAACAAAATTGTATTTAACAAAGGGTAAAAATGACTTACCTCATTAAAAATGACATGGCACATCTCCCACGTGGCCTGCATGTTTGGAGGAGGTCGGTTAGGGATGTTTCTTCCTCAAAAAATGGATCTACAACCTTTTAATCTCTTTTGCATTGATATTTGGTCACCGTTTGAATGTTTAAGCTTGCCGTTTGTTTTTTATGCTTTTGCTTTTTTTTTTGCAGGTTCATGGATTGACTTGTGCAGGTTGTGTGGAGTTTGTGGTTACGACAGTCGGGTCTGGAGGAATTACTGAGAGAAGAATGGTGCTTGCTGGTGCGTGGAAAAATATGCCACCGTTAGCTTTGAAAATAGAACGGAACCTCCTTCAAATATTATAATTCCTTTTGCAAAATTGTTTGATGATCTTCTTCTTTTTATTGCCTCTATTTTGCTTGTGATGCAAGGGCGAGTGCAAATCGTGTGTGGAGGGAGGCCCCAATTGGAAATTGCAAGGAAACATACCAAAACAATGAAAACACGCCAAAACAAAGCAAACCGATTTCAATTCTCAAATGCAAAGAACTTTAACTCGGTTGTGGTCGATCAGGTGTCTCAGCCGCTTACACAGTCGACACAGTTCAATGTGATTTTCCCTTTGGAGATATAACTCTACTATTGGCTTGGCCAGAAAATTTTCCTCGAGATACAGAGCTAGAAATTTTTAGCAAAAAATCCTCTAGACTTGGCAGGACCACTGGTGTTAGTTACAACTAACACTGTCACCAAATTTAGTGACAAAACCCCTAAATGGGGAAAATAATATTTTTAAATTTTTTTATTGTATATGCATAAGCTCCAGAAACAAATTTTCCTAGTGCAGAGAGCACCAAGGAAAAAAAAATTGATTTCCATTTACCTGGAGAATGCACAGGAGGTTGTGAGACTGCAGGGAGGTCTAGGAAGCTGCAGGAGGCAACACTAGCTCTCGGTGAAGCAAATTTCTTCTCCAAGACTTTTCCTTCCTCTGCACCCTTTCTCCAACCTTGCTAGGAGCTTCAATTCACTCTGGTACCAAATGTAGATTGAGCAACATGGGCAGAAGCCTGATAATATTTATTAAACTCAATCAACCAATTTACTGATAGCGGAATCTATGATACTTATAGGTATTATACGTCATGTGCGACAAAGAAATATGTTGCACATGTAAAACAATACTCACAATTGCTTTCCAATAATACATCCAAGCAGACATATAAGCTGTTATAATAATTGTAACGATTATCCTGTGAGACAAAAAGACAAATATGGTTTAAAACCATATAACAATATACAATTATAATATGGTTTATAATATAACCATATAATATTATTATTTAATTAATAAAATTAATTAAATAATTAATCATATAATGTATAATTAATTTATCCTAATAGATTCAAGGTGTCTTCCAAACTCGCCACTTATCCACTCCAAGCTTGCAGGTAAATAAAGGTTCAAGTTTTTATTTATTGTTAATGTGGATTAGGTTAATAGTCATTCCATCTTAAGTCGAAGTCAAAATGTGTTATTAGCTCCCAAAGTCAATGTCGTGGTTCAATCCAATTTTCAATAAGACTTCAATGTCATTGTAAAATGGATTTCATAATCTTCTTTAATGAGTGTGAGTCATATTTATATTTTAATTATATAGTTTTGTGATAATAGTCAAAAGTCATGTATTGAAAAGTCAATAAGACCATTGTATACCATCTAGGTTATGTTATTTAAATTATTTTGTGTTAGTTTCATTTAGAGTTAAGTGTCGTAAAAACTAATTCCATATAGGTGATTTTAGGATTTTTTAATAGTCATTTTCATTTAAAAAGTAATCTCATTTTATTACTTTTTAATTTTTTAGTCGAGTCTTCTTGTCCGATTCAAAATAGTCATTGTCAAATTTGTGAGTTGTCATAAGAAGTTGTATCATTGTAAAAGTCGTAAAATAAAAAAATTTCCTCTCGACACATTTTCGGTGTTACCCAACGTCCAGGAAATAGACTATTTCACATTACAGGGGGAATTTATACAAATAAACCTCATGTGGAAAATGTTGAGCTTCATATCCAAATCGGGATGCGCTGAAGAAAGATGGCATTGGAGGACGAGAGGCATCAAAGGTGGGAGGTCGGACAATGACCTTTCGTCAATCACCAACGATAGGGCCGCAAAAACTTGTGGTGACATTTTTGGTGTGAGTTTTCTTTAAGTTGTGTGCTTAATTTTTTACTATTTGTAGTTTTCAATAAGTGGAAATTTCACATTGAGGGGGAACATGGTCAACATGATCCAATGTTCCATTTCCAGTTTTTTAGTTATGTATGTGATTATTCCTATTTACCCTATGTAAAAACATAGTAAAGTATAGATAACACAGTGAAATGTAGCATCATGAGTCTTGATGAGGTTGAGCAGATCGGATGTGTTCTTGTTCAGACCTAGGTTTGTGGTCAGCCTCTGTAAATCCATTTAAGGTTGCTCATATGTGTTCCTACTTGAGTTCCCACACTGCTAGGTCATATGTGTTCCCTAGAGTGAATGGTTGATAAACAGATGATTCTTGAGTGTGTTCCCATTCTCGTCGGTCAGATGTGTTCCCGACAGTGCATGGTCGATAAGAAATTGTTGTGTTCCTTCTTCTACCTTCATTTTGAGTGTGTGCTAAGATCATGAGCGCGCAGAGGCGGTAAGCTGTAGAGGAAGTGTGAAAACTCTTTTACTACCATGTAAACATTAAGGGGGAATGTTAGGAAATTAATAATAAATGTTTACATTATATGATTGGGTGGGTAGTCATATTTAGTTAATTAAGTAATATTGTTAAATATAATAATAATATTATGTACGTGGATATTTGGTTATACCTGTATCACTATTTACGAGTTTATTATTTGTAATACATCATATTTTATAGGATGTTTTGTTACCTACCTTCTTGACTATTTAATAGCCCAATGTACTGTGTGACATTGTAAAGAAAGAGAATATATTGATAATACAAAGATTATTTTTGTTGTGTAAATCTTGTGTACTGTCATTTGGTACGGAGCAATTATGGAGTTCTAATAATTTGTTAGGGGCAATTTTACTTCTCCATTGCCTTGTGAATGGTGGGTGTTTTGGGTTTTTGCATTCGGTAATGAGTTTTTTTTGGATTTTCAAATTTCTTGTGTGTCAAGGATTTGAAGATTTATAGATCAATTTAGACTTCCATGTCGGGAGACAGAAATATGAAAAAACCATTTCTAATTTTTTTGCATTCGGTAATGGGTTTTTTTCTTGACTTCACGAGTTCCCGTGTGTTGAGGATTTCAAGATTTATATATCCATTTAGAAAAATGTGCGGGTGACATAAAATATAAAAAAACTATTTCTCGCTTTTTGGGGTTTTTTTCTTTTCGGAAATGGGTTTTTTTCTTCGCCTTTGTAGAGTTCTTCTAATTCAAGGATTTGAAGATTAATATATCCATTTAGACATATTGTCTAGGGTGGCAAAAACTATTGAAAAAACCATTTCTCAATGTTTCGGGTTTTTAGTGTTCGGTAATGAGTTTTCTCTTCGGCTTTGTAGAGCTCGTGTGTATCAAGGATTTGAAGATTTATATGTCCATTTAGACATCGTAATTGATAGGGATGAAAATTTGAAAAAACCGTTTCTTGACTTTGCGTTCGAGAAATGGGTTTTTTTCTTCGACTTTGTACATTTCCTATGTGTCAAGGATTTGAGGATTTATAGATCCATTTAGACATCCATGTCGGGTTCAGAAAATTTGAAACAAAAAAACCATTTCGAGTTTTTGTGTTTGGTAATAGTTTTTTTCTCCGGCTTTGTATATTCTTGTGTGTCGAGGATTTGAAAAAATATGTATCCATTTAGACATCCATACTGTGGTGCCATAAAATGTGAAAAAAATATTTATGGGTATTTTTACATTTGGTAATGGGTTTTTTTCTTGGATTTGAAAATTTCTGGGTGTCGAGGATTTGAAGATTTATAGATTGATTTAGACATTCGTGCCAATGTGAATGAGAAAATTTGAAAAAAATATTTACGGGTTTTATGGGTTATTTACATTCGGTAATGGGTTTTTGTCTTCGACTTTGAAGAGTTTTTGTGTGTTGAGGATTTAAATATTTATAGATCCATTTAAATATTTGTGTGGAGGTGAAAGAAAATCGAAGAAAAAAAAACCAAGTCTTGTTTTTCTGTCTTTTTCAATTTGGTAATGCATTTTTTCCTCGGCTCTGTAGAGTGTTGGATTGATGTAAAATTTTTTTTTCTGGAAAGATAAGAAGGAGACGCACAACTTTACGGTTTACATCATCTTGATTCGGCCTCTACATGTGACAAAAAGTCTCAGACAAGTCGGATCATTCTTTTCGAAAAAAATCAGATCTAGCTGGTAAATTGGTAAGATCTCAAAAACTAAGATTCCAATTCTTCTAAAATTTTGTGGGTTTCAAGATAAATATTGTATGATGTTGTTGTCAAAATTTTAGAAAAACCAGATCATGGTTTGTGCGAAAAGCTGAAAACAATATTCAGATTGTTTGTTTGGATCTTGGGAACAAAGCAGTCGGCGATTCAATTCCCACTCTCTCCATATTTTTATTAAATTATTTTTTTTGGAAAATTTGGGAGATTTCTAAATTTAGAAGCTCACCAAACACATTTAGAGCCACCGCTAAATTTAGCGGAAAAACACCTATTGGGGGAAAAAAATTATTTTTGGCCTAAATTGTGTATTTTGTGATTCTAGACCCTTTTTTTCTAAAGAGGGGGGACACAAAAACTTCATTTTGATGTACTTTTGGAGCATGTTGTAGTAATCTTGGTGCATAAAGTGAAAAAAAAAAAGGTGCAAATTTTTCATTTTATGTTTGGTTCTATCACACGAGATCTTTGATCTCATAGCAGCGTTCGGTATATACGGTGCCTCTGGGAAGCGCTTACGGGTGATGCCGTCGCGACTACTACTGCACTTAATGCCTAACACAACTACCTAAACGTCGTCTGGGCATCGACCCTATAAAATCGATGGGGAGTAATAAGGACACAATACACACACATTTGAGCCCTCCCATCCGTTTGTGCTTGCACAAACCCCTCTCCGTACTGTCTAAGTACCACGTACTAAATTCTTTCACGTGCGTTAACACCTCTTTCCGTACTGACGGGTATATTGAAAGGGTGATCTTCTTCCACGTACCGACGGGTATATCGGAAGGGAGCGTATATAGAAAGGTTTGGTATATCGGCCTGATGGTATATTGAGAGGGAGACCTTAAACTTGGAGTGATAAGAGCCTTACCCTTTTTCAGAAATTGAGTTTCAAAATTCAGATTGCAGAAATGGGTGCACAAGCACCAAAGTTCTTCTTGCCAGATTCACAACTGCTTAGAGGAGACAACTATGCTGCATGGAAACCAAAGATCAAGACGTTACTTGAGTTTGAAGACCTATGGACAGTTGTAGATGGACAAACAACAAGATCACTTGATGATGGAAGACAACAAGCTCAATTTGACAGGGCCAATCAAAAGGCCAAGTTGATCATCTTGTTTGGCGTAACAGACGATGTGCAACCCCACATTAGAGATGCCACATCGGCCAAGGATGCATGGGATAAGTTGAGCACAGTCTATGAGGCAAAGAACAAGAATGCCATCCTCAACCTACTATCACAACTGCATACTCTCAAGTTCAAGCACAATGAGAAGGTTGAAGTTTTTTTGAGACGAGTTGCTACTTTGAGGGCATCTCTATTGGCATTGGGAAAAGAGATAAGTGATGAAGACCTCGTACCAATTGTGTTGCGAGCACTTCCTCCTTCCTACAGAATCTTTGTGACAACTATCAATATGAGTGAACACACAGTCACCTTTGAGAAGTTGGTCAATCTACTTCAACAAGAAGAGGCAATGAACAACAAAGATCAGGAAGATGAGCAAGCACTATCTTCCAATCATAAAGGAAAGGGAAAATTTCAGTCCAATCACAAGAAGTCCCAACAAAACCAAAGTCAACGAGACAACACCAAGAAGTGTCCCATTTGCAATAGAGGGGGACATGACATCAAAGATTGTTGGTACAATTCCTACAAAAAGGGTTCATCAAGTAATTCAAAACCCAATAACCAATAGGGTAACAATAATTCAAATAAAGGGAAGTCCAACAATAACAACAATCAAGGGCAGAAAAATGGTAATTGGCAAAGAAAACCCAAACAACAAGGGTACATCGCCGAACATGAGGATGATTCAGATGAAGGACACCACATGTATTCTGCTCAATTTGATGAAGAAACCAAGTCCACGCAAGATATCTGGTATGTTGACTCGGGTGCAACTCGACACATATTTGGACGTAAGGATTGGTTCTACACACCTTTGTGTGACTCACCTAACAAGAACCATGTGTCATTAGGTGATGACTCATCATAAAGTGTCAAGGGATTGGAAACATTTCACTACCTCTTGGAAAGCATGACCGCAAAATCACCAATGTATTGTATGTACAGGTTAACCAAGAATTTGCTATCAGTTAGTCAACTCCTTAATCACAACTTGAAGTTAGATTTTGTGTAATAATGGAAAAAAGTGTGCTTGATAAGAATAAGTCAAGAGGTTCCAAGATTGTAGCAAGAGCCTCCAATGTGGGACGCATGTTCCAACTTGATTTTGTCCACAAGGATGATCAAGCTCTAGTGGCCAAAGACACACAATCTGCTGAGAACTATGGCATGCGAGATATGGTCACATCGGTTTTGGCTATCTCCAAACACTTCAAAAGGGCAACATGGTGAAAGGATTGCCTACACTCAAGCACAACACTGACAAGTGTCACAATTTCCTAGTGGAAAGCAACACAAAGTACCCTTCCAGAAGAACACATATAGAGCTAAGGGAAAGCTTGATTTGGTGCACACCGATCTTTGCGGGCCCATGCAACCAAGTCATTATGGATGTCAATACTTCATGCTTTGTGTTGATGACTACTCAAGAAAGATGTGGATATATTTTCTAAGAAACAAGAGTCAAGCCTTTGAGACATTTCAGAAGTTCAAAGCACTTGTTGAGAATGAAGTTGGTCGCAAGATCAAAACTCTCCGCTCAGATCGAGGGGGGAATTCACAAGCAATGAGTTCAAGACTTACCTGGAAGCTCATGGGATTCGTCGAAAAATGCCTCCTACTCACACACCACAGCAAAATGGTATAGTTGAGAGAAGGAATCGTACTATCATGGAAATGGTGCGATGTATGATTGACGACTCAGATTTAACAAAGACATTTTGGGCAGAAGCTGCAAGAACTGCGATCTATTTATTGAACAAAGTGCCCACAGTAGCTCTTGAAGGAGTGACACCTTAAGAAGCATGGTCAAATCAGAAACCATCAATTGCACACCTAAGAGTATTTGGGTGTAAAGCTAGCATGCACATACCCAAGAAGAACAGGAACAAGTTGGATATGAAAGCTGAGAAACTGATATTCATTGGATACAGTGAAGAAGCACTTGGGTACAGATTATGGGATCGAAAGCAAAGAAAGTATACACAAGTAGGGATGTTGAGTTCTTTGAGAAGAAACAAGGAGATGCTCCACTCAACGACTCAACAAACATGCAGAATACACCTCTTGTGAAGACAAAATTTGATGTTCCCACTGAAGATGACAGTGATGAATTGGATGATGGTGAAAACTTGGATCCACCACAAGCCAATGGAACAACTAAGAAGTTACCTAAATGGTATACTCAATTAATAAGAGATGCAAATTTGGATGAAGCACCTAGCACATCATCCAATCTTGGACCTAGAACTCGCAGTCAAGCTCGTGAAGAGGTCAATTATGCCCTAATGAGTAGAGTTGTTGAAAGCAGTTGAGCCATCTACGTTCGGGAAGCCCTACAATCAAAAGCTTGGAAAGATGCCATGGATTGAGTATCAGTCGGTGATGAAGAACAACACATGGCAACTTGTCGACCTTCCACCAGGAAGAAACCCATTGGATGCGAGATGGATATTCAAGACTAAGTACAAATCAGATGGGACTATTGAAAAGTATAAAGCAAGGCTTGTAGCAAAGGGTATGCACAACAAGAAGGCATTGATTATGAGGAGGCATTTTCTGATTATGAGGATGACAATTTGCTGGAAAGTCCACCAAATGGATGTGGAAAGTGCCTTTCTTAATGGATTAATTTGCAAGAAGAAGTCTATATGATCACCCAGAGGGTTATGTAATACCGGAAAAGAGATGATGGTATGCTGCAAAATTTCTAGTATGGCTAAAAAGCACCTCGGGAATCATATCAAAATTGATGAGCATCTCATAAGTCATGGATTGAAAAGGAATCCTTATGAAATCTCTACCTCAAAAAGCAACGGGGGAGATTGTCATTGGGATGTTTATGGATCTAGTCATTCCTATTGCTACACCTATGGAAGATGAGAACAAAGAAGGATTTTAATCGATCATTCATCCAGATCGGGCTCATCTGCACTATTGTCTTAGGTGAAGTATGGCAAAAAGAGAATCATATCTTTGTGTCACGGTTGAAATCAAGACAACGCTTGAGAAATTGAGGATGATGGAGCACTCTCATTGCTACACCTATGGAAGTGAGACTTCAGTTATCTCGTTCCGATCCATCACCACCGGTGAATGCAACTCTCTATCGGCAGTTGATCGGGAGTCTCATTTACCTGACATATACTAGACCAGATATCAGCTTTGCAGTCAGCTATTTATCACGCTTCATGCAAGAACCAAAAATATGTCATTGGAAAGCAGCAAAGAGAATACTAAGATATCTAAAGGGTACAGTTGACCTTGGTCTAGAGTACAAGAAGAACGACAACTTCTTCTTGACCGGATATTCAGATTCAGATCATGCAGGAAACATGGATGATAGGAAGTCAACATCAAGCTTCGTCTTCTTTATGGGATCGGGGTGATATCATGGGGAAGCAAGCAGAACTTTATTTCTCACTCTTCTCTGAGCGAGAATATCGAGCTGCAGGTGAAGCTGTTTGTGAAGCAATATGGCTACGCCGAATACTGGAAGGAATTGGTCTACCACAACAGAAATCTACTCCAGTATATGTTGATAATGAAGGAGTTTTGAAGCTTGTTCGCAATCCAGTATTTCATGAGAGAACCAAGCATATTGAAGTACTGGTTCATTTCATACGCGAGCATGTCTTGAAGCACAACATACACTCTCGGTTTGTCTATAGGCTGAGCAGAAGGCGAGATGTTTTCACTAAGTCACTTGCACGTGACAAATTTACCTTTATTCGAGAGAGTTCCTCTCCACTTCATTGGAAACTATGCAAAATTAAGGGGGGGAATGTTAGCATAATTTAGCATAGGCATAGTTATTGCATTTTATTGCATTGTCTTTTGTTTAATAATGTGCAACATGTGCACTCTAGTCTAGTGACTTGCATTCAATATTGTTATGTTGGATAACATTCAATATTGGTATTAGTAGTAATTACATGTGCATGTGAGATGGGTCTTATCATCTCGTAGTTGGTGTCTATTTAGGGTGTCATGTCTATCCATATGAGGTGTCTAATATCTATAAATATTACAGCTCTTGCATTGTAATGAAAATCTGATTTCATGATCAATAATATTTGTGAGGCTTAGTCCCTCTTTGGTCATTACAATCTTATTCTATTCTATCATTTGGTATCTAATCTATACCATTATTATCAGATGTCTAAATGAATCTATAAATCCTCAAATTGTTTACACACAAGAATTTTCCAATGCCATAGAAAAAAACCCATTCTTGAAACGCAAAAAAACAAAGACAAACCCATAAATGATTTTTTTTTACATTTTTTACCATCTTTGGCATGGATGTCAAAATGGATCTATAAATCTTTAAATCTTCGATACACATGAACTCTGCAAAGACGAAGAAAAAATCCATTACCAAACATAAAAATCTAGAAATAGATTTTTTTTTCAAATTTTCGATCACCCCGACACAAATATCTAAATGAATTTATAAATCTTCAAATCCTAGATGAAGAATAACTCTACAAATCCGAAGAAAAATCCAATTACCGAATGAAAAATAACTTAGAAAAACCTGGGAGTTTTTCTTAGATTTTACTGCCACCTGGCATGGATGTCTAAATGGATCTATAAATCTTAAAATCCCTAACACACATGAACTCTGTAAAGTTGAAGAAAAAACTCATTATCAAATGCCATAAGCAGATAAAATCCCAAAAATAGTTTTTCTCATATTGTTTTCCACCTTGGCACAGATGTCTAAATGGATCTATTAATCTTCAAATCCTTGACAATGACGAGAAACTCCGTAAAGTCGAAGAAAAAAAAACTATTATTAAATGCAAAAAAACCTAGAAATACCCAAAAATGGTTTTGTTTTAGCTTTTCTACCACCACGACATGGATTCAACACATCGGAACTTTGTAACACCGAAGAAAAAAATCCATTTACGAGCGTAAAAATCCCATAAAAACCTAGAAATGGTTTTTTTTTTTTTTTTTCTAGATTTTCTACCACCACGGCATAGATGTCTAAATAGATCTATAAATTTTCAAATCCTCGATGCACAAGAAATTTGTAAAGCCGAAGAAAAAACCCATTACCGAATGCAAAAAACACAAAAATTGTTTTTTTTAGATTTTCGGCCACCACGACACGAATGTCGAAATTGATCTATAAGACTTCAAATATTCGACACACAAAGAACTTTGTAAAGTGAAGAAAAACTCATTATTGAAGTAAAAAACCTAGAAATGGATTTTTTCAGATTTTCTGCCACCCTGTTAAGGATGTATCTATACATCTTCAAATCCTTGATACATGAACTTTGTAAAGCTGAATTAAAAAACATTACCGAACACAAAAAACCCATAAAAACTGAAATATGGTTTTATTCAGATTTTCTGCCACACTGGCATAGATGTCTAAATGGATCTATAAATCTTTAAATACTTGACACACTGGAACTCTGCAAAGCCGAAGAAAAAACCCCATTATCGAACCAAAAAAACCCAAAAAATTGTAAAAAGATTTGTTTTTCAAATTTTACGCCACCCAACACTGATTGTTTAAATGGGTCTATAAATCTTCAAATCCTTGACACGAAACTTTGTAATTAGAACACAACTTCTTAGCGAAACGTAAAAAAACCCAGAAATAGATTTTTTAAAGATTTTACGCCACCCCAACATGGATGTGTAAATGTATCTATAAATTTTCAAATCCTTGACACACAAGAACTCTACAAAGACAAAAAATAACAATTTATCGAAGCATGAAAAACTTCGGAAAAAACCCGAAATGTTTTTAAAGATTTTCTACCACCATGGCATGGATGTCTAAATGGATATATAAATTTTTGAATCGTCAACACATAGGACTTTGTAAAGACGAGGACAAAAACCCATTAGAAGGAAAAAAACCCAGAATTTTTTTTTATAGATTTTTTGTCACCCAGCATAGATGTCTAAATGGATCTATAAATATTCATATCCTCGACACATATGAACTATGCAATGACGAATAAAAAAATCATTCTTGAGCAACGCAAAACCCGAAATATTTTTTTAAAAGATTTTTCGCCACTTCGGCATGGATGTTTAAATGGATATATAAATATTCAAATCCTCGACATACAAGAACTATGCAAAGAAAAAAAAACCCCTTACCGAACTTAACAAATAAAGAATTTTTTTCATATTTTTACGCCACCTAGACACGGATGTACGAATGGATCTATAAATCTTCAAATCCTCAACACATAGAAACTCTAAAAAAACCATTCCGGGTTTTTTACGGGTATTTTACGTTCGGTATTGGTTTTTTTTTCTAACTTCGCTATGTTTTTAGTGTCGAGGATTTGAAGATTTATAGATCCATTTATACATCCATGTTTGAGTGGCAGAAAATATATAAAAAAATCATTTCTAGCATTTTTGCGTTTGGTAATGAGTTTTTTCTTCAGCTTTGTAGAGTTCTTGTGTGTTGAAGATTTAAATATTTTTAGATCCATTTAGACATCTTTACTTCTGAGAGTGACATAAAATATGAAAAAAATTTCTAGGGTTTTTGCATTTGATAATGGGTTTTTTTATTCGGAATTGCGAGTTCCTATGTGTTGAGGATTTGAATATTTATAAATCTTTTTAGACATCTATGTCGAGTGAAAGAAAATCTTAAAAAAACCATTTCTATGTTTTTTACGTTGGGTAATGGGTTTTTTTTTATTTATTCACATAACTTGTGTGTTGTAGATTTGAAGATTTATGGATCCATTTATACATTCATGCTGGGGTGGCAGAAAACTAGAAAAAAATAATAATTTCTTAGTTTTTAGGTGTTTTACGTTCGGTAATGGGTTTTTTCCTTTGACTTTATAGAGTTCTTATATGATGATGATTTGAAAATTTATAGATCCATTTATACATTCGTGCAAGGTTGGTAGAAAATTTGAAAAAAAGAACCTTTATTTGGTATTTTGCATTAAGAAATGGTTTTTTTTTTCAGATTTAAAGAGTTCTGTGTGTTGAGGATTTGAAGATTTATCGATCTATTTAGACATTCGTGTAGGGGTGGGTGAAAATATGAAAAAAAAACATTTACGGGTTTTTATGTATGGTAATGGGTTTTTTTATTCGGCTTCTTTAGAGTTCTTATGTGTTGAGAATTTGAAGTTTTATAGATCCATTTAGACATCCGTGCAAGGTGGTAGAAAAATCAGATGAAAAAAACCGTTTATGGGTTTTTGTGGGTTTTTTGCGTTCGGTAATGGTTTTTTTATCTTGGATTTGTAAAGTTCTAGTGTGTCGAGGATTTGAAGATTTAAAGATCTATTTAGACATCATCTTTGGGGTGACAAAAAATATGAAAAAAACCATTTCTCGCCTTTTTTGGGTTTTTGCATTCGGTAATGGTTTTTCTTCGGTTTCAGAGTTCCTATGTGTTGAGGATTTGAAGATTTATAGATCCATTTAGACATTTGTGTGTAGGTTGTAAAAATCGAAAAAAAAATATTTCTTTATTTTTGCATTTGGCAAGGTTTTTTTCTTTGGCTTTGCAGAGTTCCTTTATGTTAAGAATTTGAATATTTATAATCCATTTAGACATCCATGCCGAAGTGGAAAAAAATCTTTTAAAAAAACCATTTACAGGTTTTTCTCATTTTTTGCGTTTAGTAAATCATTTTTTCTTCGGCGTTATAGAGTTCATATGTGTCGAGGATTTGAATATTTATAGAACCATTTACACATGTATCTTTGGGGTGTGAAAAATCTAAAAAAAACTATTTCGAGTTTTTATATTAATTAATGGGTTTTTTTCTTGGCTTTATAGAGTTATAGCGTGTTATGGATTTGTAGATTTATAAATCCATTTAAATATCTGTACCAAAGTGTGGTAGAAAAAATAAAAAAAAACCATATTTTAGTTTTTTTGGGTTTTTGCATTCGGTAATGGGTTTTGTTTTCAGCTTTGTAGAGTTCTGTTTGTCGAGGAATTGAAGATTTATAGATCCATTTATACATCTGTGTCGGGTGTGAGAAAATATAGAAAAAAAACCATTTCTAGGGTTTTTGCATTCAGTAATGAATTTTTTTCTTTAGCTTTGCAGAGATCTTCTATGTCGAAGATTTGAAAATTTATAGATCCATTTAGACATCTCGCTTGTGAGGGTGTCATAAAATGTGAAAAAAACCATTTCTATATTTTTTCTGGGTTTTTTTACGTTTGGTAATAGGTTTTTTATCTTCATGTTTGTAGAGTTTCTTTGTGTCGAGGATTTGAAGATTTATAGATCCATTTAGACATCTGTATGGGGGTCGAAGAAAATCTGAAAAAAACCATTTCTATGGTTTTCGTGGTTTTTTCCATTGGGTAATGGGTTTTTCTCCTTGGCTCTGTAGAGTTCGTGTGTATCGAGGATTTGAAGATTTATATATCCATTTAGACTTCTATGGCGGGGTGGCAAGAAATCGAAAAAAATCATTTGTGTTTTTGCGTTCGATAATGAGTTTTTTTCTTTATATTTGTAGATTTTCTATGTGTAAAAGATTTGAAAATTTATAGATCCATTTAGACATTTGTGTTGTGGTGGCAGAAAATATGAAAAAATTATTTACGGGTTTTTTTTTTGCGTTCGAGAATGATTTTTAATTTATCTTTTACAAAGTTTTTGTGCGTCAAGTATTTTAAGATTTATAGATCTATTTAGATATCCGTGGTGATGGCGGAAATCTAAAAAAGACATTTCTATGTTTTTTGCGTTCGTAATGGATTTTTTTCTTTGGCTTTGTAGATTTCCCACATGTAAAGGATTTGAAGATTTATATATCCATTTAGAAATTCATGTCGGGGTAGCAGAAATTTATATTAAAAAAACTATTTCTAGGTTTTTTACGTTTAGTAACGGGTTTTTTTTATGGCTTTTACAAAGTTCTTGTGTGTCGAGAATTTGAGGATATATAGATCCATTTAAACATTTGTGTTGGTGTGCTAACGGGTAATGGGTTATTTTTTCTTTGACTTTAAGAGTTCCTGTGTGTCGAGGATTTGAATATTTATAGATTCATTTAGACATCTATGATGTGGTGGTAGAAAATCTGGAAAAAAATATATTTCTTGGTTTTTCTAGTTTTTTACGTTCGGTAATGGTTTTTTTTTTCGACTTTATAGATTTCATGTATATTGAGGATTTGAAGATTTGTAGATTCATTTAGACATTTATGAGTTTTTTACATTCGGTAATGGGTTATTTTCTTCGGATTTGCAGAGTTCCTCTGTGTCAATGATTTTAAGATTTATAGATCGATTTAGATATCCGTCTTTGCGGTTGTGAGAAAATCTACAAAAAACTATTTCTGGTTTTTCTAGGGTTTTTTACATTCGGTAATGCATTCTTTTCTTCAGCTTTATAGAGTTCTTGTGTGTCGAGGATTTGATTATTTGTAGATCTATTTTGACATATGTACCGGGGTGACATAAAATCAGATAAAAAATTCATTTGTGGGATTTTATGGGTTTTTTTAGTTTGGTAATGAGTTTTTTTCCTTCGGCTTTTAAAAGTTTATGTGTCTTTGAGGATTTGAAGATTTATAGATCCATTTAAACATCATGTGGTGGATGGTAAAAAATATGAATAAACAATTTTTAGTTTTTTTACGTTCGGTAATGGGTTTTTAATTTATCTTTGTAGATTTCTTATGTGTCGATGATTTCAAGATTTATAGATCAATATAGACATTCGTGTCGGGGTGATAAAAAATCTAAAAAAACCATATCTAGATTTTTTGATTTTTTGTGTTCGGTAATGGGTTTTTTTTTCTTCGGATTTTTAAATTTCATGTGTCAAGGATTTTAAGATTTATAGATCAATTTATACATCCATACAGGGTGACAAAAAAATTGTAAAAAAATTATGGGTTTTTTTACATTTTTTCCATTCGGTAATGGTTTTTTTCTCTCGGCTTCTGATTCATTGTGTGTCGAGGATTTGAAGATTTATAGATCCATTTAGACATCTATGTTGGGGTGGTGGAAAATATGAAAAAAAAATTTCTAGCTTTTTTGGGTTCAACAATGTTTTCTTTTCTTCGGCTTTGAAGAGTTCCTGTGTGTCATGGATTTGAAGATTTATAGATCCATTTAGACATCGGTTTCGGGATGGCGAGAAAATATTAAAAAAACTATTTGTACTTTTTTTTGTGTTCGGTATTGAATTTTTTTCAGCTTTGCAGAGTTCTTGTGTATCAAGGATTTGAATATTTATAGATCCATTTAGACATCCATGTTGGGGTGGCAGAAAATCTAAAAGAAAACCATTTCTAGGTTTTTTGCGTTCGTTAATGGGTTTTCCTCTTCAAATTTTAAGAGTTCTGTGTCAGGATTTGAAAATATTTAGATCCTATTACACATCCATGCGGGAGTTGAAAAAATATGAAAAAAACCATTTTTATGTTTTTATGTTCGGTAATGGTTTTTTTCTTGATTTGCAGAGTTCTTTTTTTTCGAGGATTTGAAGATTTATAAATACATTTAGACATATGTCTTTGGGATGGTAGAAAATTTGAAGAAAAACCATTTTGATTTTTTTTTAGGTTTTTACATTCATTAAAGGGTTTTTTCCAGCTTTATAGAGTTATCTTGTGTCGAGGATTTGAAGATTTATGAATCTGTTTAGACATCTGTGTTGTGGTGGTAGAAAATATGAAAAAAAAATCTAGGTTTTTGTGTTTTCGTAATGGTTTTTGTTTGGCTTTGTAGAGTTCTGTGTGTCGAAGATTTGAATATTTTTAGATTCATCTGGACATCCATGTCGGGGTGACAATTTTTTTGAAAAAACCATTTTTAGGTTTTTTGGGGTTTTTTACGTTGGGTAATAGGTTTTTTTCTTTGCCTTTGTAGAGTTATTGTGTGTTGAAGATTTTAAGATTTACATATCTATTTAAACATTTGTGCAAGGTGGAAGAAAATATGAAAAAAACCTTATCTGGGTTTTTTTGGTTTTTGTGTTCGATAATGGATTTTTTTCTTGACTTTACAAAGTTCCTATTTATAAAGAATTTGACAATTTATAGATCCATTTAGACTTCCATGCCGACGTGAAAGAAAATTAAAAAAACAATTTCTATGTTTTATTGGGTTTTTTGCATTCGATAATAGTTTGTTTTCTTCAAATTTTCAAAGTTCTGTGTGTCGAGGATTTAAATATTTTTAGATCCATTTAGACATCCATTTTAGGGTGACATAAAATATTAAAACATTCTTTTACGAGATTTTCTTGGTTTTTTACGTTCGGTAATGGTTTTTTCTTTAGCTTTGCAGAGTTCATGTGTGTCGAGGATTTGAAGATTTATAGATCCATTTAGAAATCCTTCTTGGGAGTAGTAGAAAATTTGAGAGAAAACCATTTTTGGGTATTTTTAGGTTTTTTTGCGTTCGGTAATGGTTTTTTTCTCCGTCTTTAGAGTTTTGAGTGTCTAGAATTTGAGATATATATATATTTATATATATATATATATATATATCATTATATATATATATATATATATATATTCATTTAGACATCCGTGTTAGGGTGGCGAGAAAATTAAAAAAATATTTGTGAGATTTTTATGTTCGGTAATGGGTTTTTTTCATCTTTCTTTGAGTTCTATGTGTCAAGGATTTGAATATTTATAGATCCATTTAGACATGCATGCTAGGTTGAAAGAAAATATGAAAAAAAAACTATTTTGGGTTTTTATGGGTTTTTTACGTTTTATAATGGAATTTTTCTTCAAAGACATTACTGATTTCCTATGTGTCAAGGATTTGAAGATTTATAGATCTATTTAGACATCGTGCGTAGGTGGAAGAAAATGCGAAAAAAAAACCATTATGGGTTGTTTACATTTAGTAATAGTTTTTTTCATTTGAATTTGCAGTTTTCTTGTGCATAGGGAATTTTAAGATTTATAGATCCATTTAGACATTTGTACAAGGGTGGTAGAAAATCTAAACAAAAATTAATTTGTGGGTTTTTTTAGGTTTTTGCATTCGTTAATGAATTTTTTTCTTGAATTTGTAGAGTTCCTATGTGTCAAAGATTTGAACATTTATAAATCCATTTAGACATCCTGTTAGGGTGGCGAGAAAATATTAAAAAAAACCATTTCGAGTTTTTATGTTCGGTAATGTGTTTTTAATTCGACTTTATAGAGTTTCTAGGTGTTGAGGATTTGAAGATTTATGGATCTATTTAGACATTCGTGTCGGGGTGGCGTGTGAAACTCTAAAAAAATAACAATTTCTATGTTTTTCTAAATTTTTATGTTTGGTAATGGGTTTTTTTCTTTGGCTTTACTGAGTTCTGGGTGTCGAGGATTTAAATATTTATTGATCCATTTAAACATCCATGTCGGTGTGTGATGAGAAAATATGAAAAACTATTTCTAGGATTTTTAGGTTTTTTACGTTTGGTAGTGGATTTTTTTCTTTGGCTTTCAGAGTTCTTGTGTGTCGAGGATTTGAAGATTTATAGATCCATTTAGACATTCATGCCAGGATGGCAAAAAAAATTGAAAAAAATTGTTTCAGGTTTTCCTTGTTTTTTTGCGTTTGACAATGGGTTTGTTATATTCCACTTTGCAAAGTTCATGTGTTTGAAGATTTGAAGATTTATAGATCTAACTAGATATTCGTGTTGGGGTGGCAGAAAATCTCAAAAAAATCTTGGTTTTTGCATTTGGTAAAGGGTTTATTTCTATGGCTTTGTAGAATTCTGTATGTTGAGGATTTGAATAATTATAGATCAATTTAGACATCCATGCCAAAGTGGCGAGAAAATCTTCAAAAAAAAGACATGTCTAGGTTTTTGTGTTAGTTAAATGGTTCTTTTTGGCTCTTTAGAAATCATGTGTGTCGAAGATTTGAAGATTTATAGATTTATTTAGACATACGTGTCGGGGTTGCAAAAAAGCTTTTAAAAAATCATTGATTAGTTCTTTGCGTTTGGTAATGAATTTTTTTCTTCGGTTTTGCAAAGTTTTTTTGTGTCAATAATTTGATGATTTATAGATCCATTTAGACATTCTTTTCAAGGTGGCGAAAATCATAAAAATTTCTTAGTTTTTCGGGTATTTTTACGTTTGGTAATGGCTTTTTTCTTGACTTTTCAAAGATCCTATGTTTTGAGGATTTCAAGATTTATGGATCCATTTAGACATCCATCTTTGTGGTGACAAAAATATGAAAAACTATTTATAGGTTTTTATGGTTTTTTGTGTATGGTAGTGGTTTTTCTTGACTTCACATATTTCTCTGTGTCGAGGATTTGAATATTTATAGATCCATTTAGACATCTATGCTAGGGTGGCATAAAATCTGAAAAAAAAATATTTCTGGGTTTTTCTAGGTTTTCTACATTCGATAATTTTTTTTTTTGCTTTACAAAGTTCTGTGTGTCGAGGATTTGAAGACTTATATATCCATTTAGACATCCGTTTGTGGTGGCATAATATATTAAAAAGCCATTTGAAGTTTTTTTACGTTACGTAATAGTTTTTATCTTTGACTTTTTAGAGTTCTGTGTGTCGAGGATTTGAATTTTTATAGATCTATTTAGACATTTGTGCGAGGTGACAAAAAATCTAAAAAATGATTTTGAGGTTTTTTGGGTTTTTTACGTTTTGTAATGGTTTTTTTTCTTCGAATATGTAAGGTTCCTATGTGTCGATGATTTGAGGGTTTATAGATCCTTTTAGACATCCTTTTTGGAGTGGCAGAAAATCTAAAAATAATAATTTATTGGTTTTTCTGGGTTATTTACGTTCGATAATGGGTTTTTTGTTTAGATTTTTAGAGTTTTTGTGTGTTGATTATTTGAAGATTTCTCGGGTGGCGAGAAAATTATAAAAGAACCATTTCTCGGTATTTCTAATTTTTGCATTCGGTAATGGGTAATTTTTTTAATCTTAGTTTAGTTCTTGTGTGTCTCGGATTTGAAGATTTATAGATTAGTTTAGATGTCTATGCCGAGGGTGGAGAAAATCGAAAAAAAAATTCATTTCTATGTTTTTTCGAGTTTTTGCGTTGAGTAATGGTTTTTTTCTTCGTCTTAATGGAGTTCCTATGTGTTGAGATTTTGAAGATTTATAGTTCCATTTAAACATTCATGTTGGAATGGCAGAAAAATATTAAAAAAACTATTTCTTGGTTTTTTGTGTTACGTAATGGGTGTTTTTCTTGACTTTTTGAGACTTCATGTGTTCGACGATTGAAGATTTATAGATGCTTTTAAAAATCGAGCCAGGGTGGTAAAAAATCTAAAAAAATATATTTATGGGTTTTTCTAGGTTTTTTTGAGTTCAGTAATGGGTTTTTTCTTTGGCTTTGCAAAGTTCTTGTGTGTCAAGGATTTTAAGATTTATAAATTCCTTTAGACTTTTTTTTTTTTTGGCAAATAGTTTTTTGAAAGGGACTATACCCTTGTACAGCAAGGCTCTACAAACCATATTTAAACATTTAAGGCCCACATGGCAGAAAAGAAACCAATCTACCAAGAGAAGTTCCAAAAACCAATAGAAGAACAACAAAAAATAGCAGATGAACAACAAACAAACAACTCTTTGTCGGTTTAAGAGATAGCCAAACAGCATTGGAGAACTATCTCGAAGGATAGAAGTTTTCTGGAGAAGGAATTTTTCTTTTTCCTAAGCTGTGATCCAAGCATCTGAAATTTCTGCTGCAGAATAAGAACCTCAAGGTCGAATGTCGGTTGATAATTATTGCTTGAACCGGGGGGACCACGATCATTATTTATAAAGACACATTTGGTTCAATGTTTCTGGACCTTTTAGCTTCATCCTCGGGTGTCTTTTCACGCAAAGGGGTCATTTCCCACCTGTCATCCATGTATCAAGGTATCAATATTAGTATCAGGGGCAATAGCCACCTCTCATCCGCATCGGGAATTTCATTTGGTTCAAACACCATATGTTCCGGGAGGGCATTTTTCCACCAGTTGGCCTTCTCATTTTTCTATTTTACTATCTCACAATTAGTGGCCGAATGTCCTAAAGAGAAACATCTCCTGCATCTAAAAGGCAGACCTTCATAGTCCAGAGGCTGAGTCCAAGATCTATCTTGCACTTTTAGCTCAATATGAGCTGGAAGATCCTTTGAAGTATCAATCTCAACAAGAATTCTTGCATAGGTTATATGGGTAAAATCGGAGGTTTGGGAGTCAATGTTAATGATAATCTTTTGCCCAAGGCATTACCTATGGATATTAGACATTCATTCTAGGGTAGCGAGAAAATATTAAGAAAAAAATGATTTCGGGTTTTTCTAGATTTGGTACATTCGGTAATGGGTTTTTTGTATTCGGTAATAGGTTTTTTTCTTCAGCTTTGTAGAGTTCTGTGTGTTGAGGATTTGAATATTTATAGATCATTTTAGACATCTATGTCGTGGTGGTAGAAAATATGAAAAAAATAATTATGGGATTTTCTAGGTTTTAACATTAGGTCTTTGGGTTTTCTTCTTTGTCTTTGTAAAGGTCATGTGTTAAGGATTTGAAGATTTATAGATACATTTAGACATCCGTGTCGGGGTGGCAGAAAATCTGAAAAAAAAAATCATTTCTAGTTTTTTCTAGGTTTTTTGCGTTCGCTAATGATTTTTTTATTCGTCTTTGCGAGTTCTGTGTGTCGAGAATTTAAAGATTTATAGATCTATTTAGACATCCGTATCGGGGTGGAGAAAATCGATAAAAACTATTTCTAGGTTTTTATTATGTTTTATGCATTCGATAATGAGATTTTTTCTTCAGATTTGCTGATTTCTGTGTGTTGAGGATTTGAAGATTTATAGATCTATTTAGACACCATCTTTAGGGTGGTAGAAAATTTAAAAAAAATATTTCTTGGTTTTTGGTGTTCGGTAATGAGTTTTTTTCTTGACTTTGCGGAGTTCTGTCTGTCATCAAGGATTTGAATATTTATAGATTCCTTTAGACATATGTGTTAGCGTGGCGAAAATTTGAAAAAAAAATTCTAGGTTTTTCTTGGTTTTTGTATTTGGTAATGGGTTTTTGGCATTCGGTAATAGGTTTTTGGCTTTTAGAGTTCTGTGTGTCGAGGATTTGAATATTTATAGATCAGTTTAGATGTCTATTTCTTAGTTTTTTCTATTTGTTAATGGGTTTTTTCTTGACTTTTTCGGACTTCATGTGTCTTGAGGACTTGAAGATTTATAGATGCTTTTAAATAACCGAGTCGGGGTGGCAAAAATATGAAAAAATCCATTTCTAGGTTGTTATAGGTTTTTACGTTCGAGTAATGGGGTTTTTCTTTGGCTCTGTAGAGTTCTGTGTGTGTTAAGGATTTGAAGATTTATGGATTCCTTTACACATGGTCCATGTCGGGTGGCGAGAAAATATGAAAAAGAAGATAATTTTTAGGTTTTTCTAGGTTTATTACGTTCATTAATGGGTTTTTACATTCGGTAATAGGTTTTTTTCCTTTGACTTTGCGAGTTCCTATGTGTCAAGGATTTGAATATTTATAGATCAATTTAGACATCCGTGTCGTGGTGGCGAGAAAATATGAAAAAAAACTTTTTTTGGGTTTTTCTAGGTTTTAACATTAGGTACTGGGTTTTTTTATTCGGCTTTACAGAGTTCATGTGTCGATGATTTGACTATTTATAGATCCATTTAGACATTTGTACCGGGTTGGTAAAAAATCGAAAAAACCATTTCGGGTTTTTCTAGGTTTTTGTATTCGCTAATAATTTTTTTCTAACTTTACAGAGTTCTTATGTGTCAAGAATTTGAATATTTATAGATCTATTTAGACATCTATGCCGAGGGTGGCAGAGAATTTGAAAAAAAAACCCTTTTATTGGTGTTTTGTGTTTGGTAATGGGTTTTTTTCATCATTTTAACAAAGTTCTTGTGTGTTGAGGAATTGAATATTTATAAATCTATTTAGACATCAATGTCGGGGTGGTAGAAAATCTCAAAAAAAAATCATTTATGTGTTTTTACGGGTTTTTGCATTTGGTAATGGGTTTTTTTCTTCGGCTTTGTAGAGTTACTGTAAGTCAAGGATTTTAAGATTTATAGATTCATTTATACATCCGTGTTGGGGTGGTAGAAAAAAAAAAAAAAAAATTCAAGGTTTTCTAGGTTTTTGTGTTCAAGTAATGGATTTTTTCTTGGCTTTGCAGAGTTCACTGTGTGTCGAGGATTTGAAGATTTAAAGATTCATTTAGACACTTATACCTAGGTGGAGAAAATGAGAAAAAAACTATGTTAGGGTTTTTTTTTTTTTTTTGCGTTCGGTAATGGTTTTTTTCTTGAATTTGTAGAGTTATTATGTGTCGAGGATTTGAAGAGTTATAGATCCATTTAGACATTTGTGCTCGGGTGGAAATTTTTTTGAAAAAACCAATTTTTGGGTTTTTGTGTTCAATAATGGGTTTTTTTCTTTGGCTTTGATTCTTTGGCTTTGTATGTTGAGGATTTCAATATTTATAGATCCATTTAGACATCCATGTTGAAGTGGAAAAAATCTTATAAAAAAACCAATTCTAGGTTTTTTTGGGTTTTCTCTGTTCGGTAAGGGGTATTTCACTTCTTCTTTGTAGATTTTTTGTGTGTCGATGATTTGAAGATTTATAGATCTATTTATACATCCGTGTCGGGTAGTAGAAAATCTTAAAAAATAATTTCTAGGATTTTTGGGGTTTTTACATTCAATAATGGGTTTTTCCTTGGCTTTGTAGAGTTCTTTGTGCATCGATAATTTAAAAAAAATAGATTCATTTAGACATCCATGTCGGGGGTGGCAAAAAATATGAAAAAAATCTTTCTTATGGTTTTTTTTTCGTAGTTTTTTTATGTTGATTATGGATCCATTTAGACATCCTTGTCGGGGTGGCAAAAAAATATGGAAAAAAACTATTTATTTCGGGTTATTTGTGTTTAGTAGTGGGTTTTTTTCTTTGACTTTGTAGATTTCTTGTGTGTCGAGGAGTTGAAAATTTATGTATCCATTTAGACATTCGTGTTGGTGTGGCCAAAAATCTGAAAAAAAAAATTCTTTTTCGGGTTTTTTACGTTCGATAATGGGTTTTTTTCTTTGGCTTTGCACACTTCCGTGTGTTGAGAATTTGAAGATTTATAGATCCATTTATAAAACCGTGCGGGGTGGTAGAAAATATTAAAAAAACTATTTCGGGTTTTTTTTTTTTTTGTATTCGGTAATGGGTTTTTATCGGCTTAGTAGAGTTCTGTGTGTTTTCTAGGTTTTTGCGCGTTCAGTAATAGATTTTTTTCTTCACTTTTTTACAGAGTTCCTGTGTGTCAAGGATTTAAAGATTTATAGATCCATTTAGACATTTGTCTTGGGGTGTAGAAAATCTAAAAAAAAAAAAACCATTTCACGGTTTTTCTAAGGTTTTTACATTTGGTAATGGGTTTTTTTCTTTAGCTTTGCTTGAGTTCTTGTGTGTCAAGGATTTGAATATTTATAAATCCATTTAGGTATCCATACCAAGATGATGGAAAATTTGATTAAAAAAACCATTTTAGGTTTTTAAGGTTTTTGCGTTTGGTTATGGATTTTTTTCGGCTTTGAAGAGTTCTTGTGTGAGGATTGTAAGATTTAGAGATCCATTTAGACATTTCTATCGGGTGTGGAGAGAATCTAAAAATTAAAATTCGGGTTTTTTTACTTTGATAATGGTTTTTGTTCTTGGTTTTCAAAGTTGGTGTGTGTCATCAAGGATTTGAAGATCTATGGATCCATTTAGACTTTTGTGTCGTGGTGTGAAAAATATGAAAAAAACCATTTATGGGTTTTTTTGGTTTTTTTTTATGTTCGATAATGGGTTTTTTTCTTCGCTTTTACAGAGTTCATATGTGTTGAGTATTTGAAAATTTATAAATCCCTTTAGACATCTGTGTCGGGGTCAAAAAATCTAAAAAATAAAAACCTTTCTCAGCTTTTTCTAGTTTTTTTACGTTTAGTAATGGGTTTTTCTTTGACTTTATAGATTTCTGTATCTCCATGATTTGTAGATTTATATATCCATTTAGACATATGTGTCGAGGGGTGGTGAAAAAAAAATTTGAAAAGAACTTTTTATGGGTTTTCGTTTGATTTTTTTCATATTTATAGAATTCTTATGTGTCAAGGATTTGAAGATTTATAGATCGATTTAGAGATCCGTACGTGCAGTATGGGTTTTTTTGGGTTTTTGCATTGATAATGGGTAGTTTTCTTCAGATTTGCATAGTTTCCGTGTGTCGAGGATTTAGACATCTATGTTGGGGTGGTGCAGAAAATCTTAAAATAAAAAACCATTTATGGATTTTTTCTGATTTTTTTCGTTGAGAGATTTTTTTTTCTTTGGCTTTACTGAGAGGTCATGTGTGTCGAGGATTTGAAAATGTATAGATCCATTTAGATATCCATGCCGGGTGGTGGTAGAAAATTAACAAAAAACAATTTGTAGTTTTTAAGGTTTTTGTGTTTGGTAATGGGGTTTTTTTCTTCACCTTTGAAGAGCTCTTGTGTGTTGAGGATATGAAGAATTATATATCCATTTAGACATTTGTACCAAGGTGGAAGAAAATTTGAAAAAAACCATTTTTGGGTTTTTTTCGGGTTTTTACATTTGATATAGGTTTTTTTCTTCAAATTTGTAGAGTTCTGTGTGTCGAGGATTTGATGATTTATACATACATTTAAACATCTATGTTGGGGTGGAAGAACTTTTAGAAAACCCATTTATGAGTTTTTGTGGGTTTTTTTATGTCCGGTAATGGTTTTTTTCTTTGGCTTTGCAGAGTTCTGTGTGTTGAGGATTTGAAGATTCATAGATCTATTTAGATATTTGTGGAGGGTGGTAGTAAATATGAAAAAAACATTTTCTATATTTTTGTGTTGAGTAATGAGTTTTTTCTTTGGCTTTACAAACTTCTGTGTGTCCAAGATTTGAATATTTCTAGATCCATTTAGACATCCATGCAACAAATGTGATGGAAAAAAATTAAAAAAATAATTTCTCACTTTTTGCATTCGGTAATCGGTTATTTTCTTTGGCTTTGCAAATTTCCTATGTGTCGAGGATTTGAAGATTTATAGATCTATTTAGACATGTTTTCCGTGGTAGAAAAAAATCTAAAAAATCATTTCTTAGGTTTTCTACGGGTTTTTTTGCATTCTCAGTAACAAAAAATTCTTTGGTTTTACAGAGTTTCTGTGTGTCGAGGATTAGAAGATTTATAAATCTATTTAGACATCTATGTCAGGGTGGCAGAAAATATGATAAAACTATTTTTGGGTTTTTAATGATTTTTTTCGTTCGGTAATGGATTTTTTATTCAACTTTGTAGAGTTCCTATGTGTCGAGTATTTTGAGATTTATAGATCCATTTAGACATCTTTTTCAGAATGACAAAAAATATTAAAAAATCCATTTCTAGGTTTTTGTGTTTAGTAATGGGTTTTTATTTGACTTTGTAGAGTTCCTATGTGTCGAGGATTGAAGATTTATAGATCCATTTAAACATCGTGTCGGGGTGGTAGAAAATCTTTAATAAAATATTTCTAGGTTTTTGCATTCGAAATGGTTTTTTCTTTGGCTTTGTAGAGTTCCTCTGTGTCGATGATTTAAAAACTTATAGATGCATTTAGACATCTATTTCAAGGTGTGAGAAAATCTTAAAAAAATTTGAGTTATTTTTGCGTTTAGTAATGGGATTTTTCTTTCTCTTTTCAGAGTTCTTGTGTGTTTAGGAATTGAAGACTTATACATCCATTTAGACATTCGTGCTTTGGGGTGACAGAAAATATGAAAAAAAAATCATTTGTAAGTTTTTTTGCATTCAATTGTGTTTTTTTGGCTTTCTGAGTTTACGTGCATCGAGGATTTGCAGATATATAGATCCTTTAAGACATTTGTGTTAGGGAGGCATATATTCTAAAAAAACCAATTTTAGGTTTTTCTAGGTTTTTGCATTCGGTTTTGGTTTTTTTTCTTGACTTTGACGAGTTTTTGTGTTTCGAGGATTTTGAAGATTGATAAATCCTTTTATTCTTAGATTTTCTTGGTTTTTGTGTTCGTTAATATGTTTTTTTCTTTGGCTTTGCATAGTTCTGTGTGTTGAGGATTTGAATATTTTGAGATCCATTTAAACAATTGTTTTTGGGTGGCAGAAAATCTAAAAAAAACCATTTATGGGTTTTTTTATTCGGCTTTGGAAAGTTCCTGTATGTCAAGGAATTGAAGATTTATAGATCCATTTAGACATCCATGATGGGGTGGCGGAAACTCGAAAATAACCATTTTCACATTTTTCCGGGTTTTTACTTTCGGTAATGGGATTTTTCTTGACTTTGCATAGTCCATGTGTGTCGAGGATTTGAAGATTTATAGATCCATTTAGACACATCCAGTCGGGGTGGCGAGAAAAATGTAAAAAAACTATTTATAGGTTTTTGCATTTAGTAATGGTTTTTTTTTCTTCGGCTTTGTAATGGGTTTTTTTCTTCAGCTTTTTTGTATTTGGTAATGGTTTTTTTTCAAATTTGTAGAGTTCCTATGTGTCGAGGTCTTGAAGATTTATAGATCCATTTACACATTTTATCTTGGGGGTGGCGAAAATATGAAAAAAACCTTTTATGGGTTTTTTACATTCGGTAATGGGTTTTTTGAATTCGGCTTTGCAGATTTTTTATTTTTCGAGGATTTAAAGATTTATAAATATATTTAGACATTCATACGCAAGTGACAGAAAATATGGAAAAAAAAACTATTTCTAGGTTTTTCGAATTCGGTAATGTTTTTTTCTTTGGCTTTTAAATTTCATGTGTGTCGAGGATTTGAAGATTTATAGATCCATTTAGACATCTGTGCCGAGGTGGCGAGAAAATTAGAAAAAAATCATTTCGGGTTTTTGTTTTTTTTGTATTCTATAATGGGTTTTGTTTTCCTCTACTTTGCAGATTTCATGTGTGCCAAGGATTTGAAGATTTATAGATCCATTTAAATATCCGTGTTGGGGTGGCAGAAAATCTAAAAAAACTATTTCTAGATTTTTCTGGGTTTTTATGTTCGCTAATGGGTTTTTTTCTTGATTTTGTAGAATTATTGTGTCTTGAGGATTTGATGATTTATAGATTCTTTTATAAATTTGTGTCGGGTAGTAGAGAAAATATGAAAAAAAACTATTTATGAGTTTTTTCGGGTTTTACGCATTCGGTAATGGTTTTTTTATTCCGCTTTGTAGAGTTCTTGTGTGTCGAGGATTTGAAGATTTATAGATCCATTTAGACATCTCGTGTCATGGTAGCTAAAAATGTGAAAAAAAAAAACTATTTTGGGTTTTTTGCGTTTTGTGATACATTTTTTATTTGGATTTATAGAGTTCCTATGTGTTGAGGATTTGAAGATTTATAGATCTATTTAGAAATTTGTGTTGGGGTGGAAGAAAATATGAAAAAAAACCATTTCGGTTTTTTTTTTGCATTCGGCACTAGTTTTTTTCTGGATTTAGAATTCTGTGTGTCGAGGATTTGAAGATTTTTCGATCCATTTAGACATCTTTGTTGGGGTGGTAGAAAATTTGAAAAAACTATTTTTGGGTTTTTTACATTCGGTAATGGGTTTTTTTATTCGCTTTGTAGAGTTCCTATCTATCGAGGATTTTAATATTTTAAATCCATTTAGATATATGTGATAGGGTGGTAGAAAATCTTTAAAAAACATTTCTGGGTTTTTCTAGGTTTTTTATGTTTGGTAATGGGTTCTTTTCTTGGCTTTGTGGAGTTCCTTAAAGTCTAGGATTTGAAGAATTATAGATCCATTTAGACATTTGTGCGTGGGTGGTAGAAAATTTAATAAAATCCATTTACGGGTCTTTTTTTTTGGTATTTTTACGTCAGGTTTCGGGGTGGTAAAAGAAAATCTGAAAACCATTTACGGGTTTTTTGTGGGTATTTTAAGTTCAAAAATGGGTTTTTTTCTTTAGTTTTGCGAGAATTCTGAGTTTTGAGGAATTGAAGATTTATAGATCCATTTATACATCAGTGTTAGGGTTTCCGATATGGTAGAAAATCTAAAAAAAAATTTATGGGTTTTTTATGTTCGGTAATGGGTTTTTTCTTTAGCTTTGAAGAGTTCATGTGTGTTGAGGATTTGAAGATTTATATATCCATTTATGCATCCGTGCCTCTCTCAGTAACATAGAATCTAAAAAATATATTTTTAGGTTTTTCCATTTTATACGTTCGGTATTGGGTTTTTATCTTCAAATTTGAAGAATTCTTGTGTTTCGAGGATTTGAAGATTTATAAATCTATTAAATATATGTGCGGAGGTGGTAGAAAATCTGAAAATATACATTTATTTTTTTTTCCTTTTGGTATTGATTTTTTTCCTCGGTTCTATAGAGTTCATGTGTTCGAGGACTTGAAGATTTAGAGATCCATTTAAACATCATGTATTGGGGTGGAAGGAAATCTGAAAAAAACCATTTCTAGTTTTTTGCATTCATTTGTAATAGGTTTTTTTCTTCATCTTTGTAGAGTTCTGCGTGTACGAGGATTTGGAGATTTATATAGCCATTTAGAGATTCGTGGCGGGGTGTCGAAAAATAAAAAAACTATTTCTAGGTTTTTTACGTTCGGTAATTGTTTTTTTCTTCGACTTTGCAGAGTTCTTATTTTTCGAGGATTTGAAGATTTATAGATTTATTTAGACATACGTGCGAGGTGGCAAAAATTAAGAAAAAATGATTTTTAGGTTTTTTGCATTCGATAACGGTTTTGTTTTCGACTTTGTAGAGTTCTTGTGTGTTGAGAATTTGAAGATTTATAGATCAATTTAGACATCCGTGTTACGTGACAAAAAATATGAAAAAAAGACATTTCTAGGTTTTTGTTTGTGTGTAATCGATAATGGGTTTTTTCTTTGCCTTTGAAGATTTCCTATATATTGATAATTTGAAGATTTATATATCCATAAGACATTTATGTCATGGTGGCGAAAAATATGAAAAAATGTATTCTAGGTGTTTCTTGGTTTTTTTTACGTTCGGTAATATTTTTTTTTTTAGCTTTGTAGAGTTCTGTGTGTCAAATATTTTAAGATTTGTAGATCCATTAAGACATTCATGTCGGGGTGGTAGAAAATCTAAAAAAAAAAATTTATGGATTTTTCGGGGATTTTTACGTTCGGTAATGGGTTTTTTCCTTAATCTTTGTAGAGTTCCTATGTGTCGAGGATTTGAGATTTATTGATCCATTTAGACATCCGTGTAGAGGTGGCAAAAATTTGAAAAAAATATTTGTCGTTTTTCTAGGATTTTTGTGTTTGGTAATGATTTTTTTCTTCGACTTTGTAGATTTTCTGTGTGTTAAGAATTTGAAGAATTATAGATTCATTTAGACATCTATCTTTGGTGTTAAGAAATCGAAAAAAAAAACCTTTTTGCATCCGGTAACGGGTTTTTTTCTTCTTCTTTTTAGAGTTCCATTATGTAGAGGATTTGAATATTTATAGATCCATTTATATATCCATGCTGTGGGGGTGGCGAAAAAATGAGGTTTTTCTTCAACTTTGCATTCGATAATGGGTTTTTTTCTTGACTTTGCAGAGTTTCTGTGTTAAGGATTTGAAGATTTCTAGATCCATTTAGACATCTGTGTTGGGGTGAAAAAAAAATATTAAAAATAATTTCTTTATTTTCTGGGTTTTTGTGTTTGGTAATGGTTTTTTTCTTGAGCTTTTGCAGAGTTTTTGTGTATTGAGGATTTGAATATTTATAGATCCATTTAGACATTCATGCGAGGTAGGAAGAAAATCTTAAAAAAACATTTCTAGGTATTTTGCGTTTTTCGATATTGGTTTTTTTCTTCAGCTTTGCAGAGTTCTTGTGTTAGAAGATTTAAATATTTTTAGATGCATTTAGACATCTGTGTCAGGGTGGAAGGAAAATATGAAAAAAAAAAAATTTTCGGGTTTTCAGGTTTTTGTGTTTGATAATGGGTTTTTTAATTTGGCATTCTGCGAGTTCTATGTGTCGAGGATTTGAATATTTATAGGTTTCTAGTTTTTGCATTCGGTAATGGATTTTTGGCGTTCGGTAATTGGTTTTTTTTCTTGGATTTGTTGATTTTCTATGTGTTGCAAAATTGAAAATTTATATATCCATTGAGACATTCATACAAGGTCATAAAATTGATAATCTGAAAAAAAAAAATTAGGTTTTTTTAGGTGTTTTTACGTTCGGTAATACTTTTTAGTCAACTTTGTAGAGTTCCTTTATGTCAAGCATTTCAAGATTTATAGATCCATTTAGACATCCGTGTCGGGCTGGTAGAAAATATGACAAAAAAACCATTTTTTTGGTTTTTACGTTAAGAAATGATTTTTTTCTTCGACTTTCTGAGGAGTTCTATGTGTCGAGGATTTGAAGATTTATAGATCCATTTAGACATTCATGTGGGGTGGGTGAAAATTTAAAAAAAAAACTATTTTTAGGAATTTTTACGTTCGATAATGAGTTTTTTTAATTTGGCTTCTTAGAATTCTTGTGTCGAGAATTTGAAGATTTATAGATCCATTTAGACATACATGTGCGAGGTGGCGAGAAAATTTGAAAAAAAACCGTTTTTTGGGTTTTGGCATTCGGTAATAGGTTTTTTTATTTATTTTCAGCTTTGCATAGTTACATTGTGTCAAGGATTTAAAGACTTATAGATCCATTTAGACATCCGTGTGTAGAGGTGGCAAGAAAATCTGAAAAAAAAAAAAACTATTTCTCGGGTTTTTCGGGTTTTTTTGCATACGGTAATGGATTTTTTCCTTGCTTTGTAGAGTTTCTATGTTTTGAGGATCTGAAGATTTATAGATCCATTTAGACATTCTTAACTAGGTGGTAGAATATCCGATAAAAACATTTTTTAGTTTTTTTACGTTCGGTAAGGGGATTGTTTTTTTCTTCGACTTTTGCACAGAGTTCTGTGTGTCGAGGATTTGAATATTCATAGATCCATTTAGACATCCATGCAGTGGAAGTGGTAGAAAATCTTTAAAAAAACTTATAGATCCATTTAGACATCTATGCCATGGTGGCAGAAAATATTAAAAAAACCATTTCTAGGTTTTTCTAAGTTTTTTGTGTTCGGTAATCTTTTTTTTCTTAAGCTTTGTAGTGTTCTTGTGTGTCGAGGATTTGAATATTTATAGATCCATTTACACATCCATGTCGGGGGGTGGTAGAGAATTTAAAAAAACCATTTTGGGTTTTTATATTCCCTAATGAGTTTTTTTGTTGATTTGCAAAGTTTCTATTGTCGAGGATTTGAAGATTTATAAACCCATTTAAACACCCGTGTCGGGGTGGCGAAAATTTGAAAAAAATTTTTTTCGCTATTTTTCTGGGTTTTTTCCATTCGGTAATGGGTTTTTTTCTTCTGATCTGCAGAGTTCCAGTGTGTCAAGGATTTGAAGATTTATAGATTCATTTAGACATCCATGCCGGTGTGGTAGAAAATAAGAAAAAAAAACCATATTTAAATTTTTTGGGGTTTTTATGTTCAGTAACGGGTTTTTTTCCTCGACTTTGTAGAGTTCTATTTATCATAGATTTTAAGATTTATAGATCCATTTAGACATTTTGTGATGGGGTGATAGAAAATTTGTAAAAATACTATTTTTGGGTTTTTTTAACATTGATAATGGGATTTTTCTCTTGGATTTGTAGAGATCTTGTGTGTCGAATATTTGAAAATTTATAGATCCATTTAGACATCGTGTCGGGATGGCATAAAATGTGAAAAAAACCATTTTTGTCTTTTTTTTTTCGGTAATAGGTTTTTTTCTTTAGCTCTGCAGAGTTCCTATGTGTTGAGGATTTGAAGATTTAAAATCCATTTAGACATCCGTCTTTGGGGTGAAAGTGAAAATCTGGAAAAAACATGTTATTTTTTTTTAGTTTTTTTGCATCGAGTAATGGTTTTTTATCTTCGGCTTTGCAGATTTCTTGTGTGTCAATGATTTGAAGATTTATAGATCCATTTAAACATCTGTGCGGGGGTGGCAGAAAATATGGAAAAAAATCATTTCTAGGTTTTTCTGGGTTTTTTGCCATTTGGTAATGAGTTTTTTTTCTTCGGCTCTTCAGAGTTCTTGTGTGTTAAGGATTTGAATATTTATAGATCCATTTAGACATCCGTGCCATGGTGGTAGAAAATCAAAACAAAATTCTAAGTTTTTTGCATTAATGTAATGGATTTTTTCTATGGCTTTGCAAAGTTCCTGTGTGTTGAGGATTTGACGATTTATAGATTCATCTAAACATCCGTGTTAGGGTGAAGAAAATTAAAAAAACCATTTTTAGGTTTTTTGGGTTTTTTACATTTGGTAATGGGTTTTTTTCTTTGCATTTATATACTTTCGAGTGTCGAGGATTCGAAGATTTACATATCCATTTAGACATCGTGCGAGGTGGAAGAAAATCTAATAAAAATCTTTATATGGGTTTTCTAGGTTATTTGCATTTGATAATAGATTTTTTTCTCTTCGGCTTTGAAGAGTTCCTATTTGTCAAGGATTTGAATATTTATACATCCATTTAGACTTACGTGTTGACGTGGAAGAAAATTTGAAAAAAAATAATTTCTATGTTTTTTTTTTGGGTTTTTATGTTTGATAACGAGGTTTTTTTCTTTGGATTTAGATTTCCTGTGTGTCGAGGATTTGAAGATTTATAGATCCATTTAGACATCCGTGTTGGGGTGATAGAAAATATTAAAAAATCTATTTATGAGTTTATTTGGGTTTTTTACGTAAGGTAATGGTTTTTTTCTTGACTTTTGAGAGTTCCTATGTGTCGAGGATTTAAAGATTTATAGATCCATTTACACATCCAGTGTTCGGGGTAGTAGAAAATATGAAAAAAACCATTTTTGAGTGTTTTTGAGTTTTTTTACGTTTGGTAATGGTTTTTCCTCTTGGATTTGTAGAGTTTTTGAGTTTCAAGGATTTGAAGATACATAAATTCATTTTGACATCCATGTCAGGGTGGCTGAAAATAAAAATATATATTTCTAAGAATTTTGCATTTAGTAATGTGTTTTTTCTTCATCTTTGTAGAGTTCTTATGTGTCGAGGATTTGAATATTTATAGATCCATTTAGACATCTATGCCAAGATGACACAAAATTTGAAAAAAACCATTTTTGGGTTTTCCTAAGTTTTTTCATTTCAGAATGGGTTTTTTTCTTAAACAGCTTTGGAGATTTTCTGTGTCTTGAGGATTTAAAGATTTATAGATCTATTTAGACATTTGTTCCTAGGTGGAAGAAAATATGAAAAAACTATTTATGGGTTTTTTTCTTTCGCTAATGAGATTTTTTTTTCATTCGACTTTAGAGAGCTTTAGAGTTTATGTGTAGGGAATTTTAAGATTTATAGATCCATTTAGACATTTGTGTTTGGGGTGTGAGAAAATCTAAAAAACCATTTGTGGGTTTTTCTAGGTTTTTTGTTTAGTAATGAGTTTTTTTCTTTGGCTTTGTAGAATTTCTCTATGTCAAAGATTTGAACATTTATAAATCCATTTAGACATTTGTGTCGGGGTGGCAAAAAATATGGGAAAAACCATTTCTATTTTTTTTTACATTTGGTAATGTGTTTTTAATTTGGCTTTGGAGCGTTCTGGATGTTGAGGATTTGAATATTTATAGATCCATTTAGACATTTGTCTTTGGGTGGCAGAAAATCTTTAAAAATAACTATTTCGTGTTTTTTGGTTTTTGCATTCGATGTAATCAGTTTTTTTCTTCGGCTTTACAAAGTTCCTAGGTGTCGAGGATTTCAAGATTTATAAATCCATTTAAACATCGTAATGAGTGTGCAATAAAATATGAAAAAAACTATTACTAGGATTTTTAGGTTTTTTTGCTTTTGGTAATGGGTTTTTATCTTGGCTTTGCAGAGTTTCGTGTGTCGAGAATTTGAAGATTTATAGATCTATTTAGACATCATGTTCCAAGGTGGCAAAAATTTGAAAAAAACTCATTTATGAGTTTTTCTTTTTTTTTTCATTCAACAATGGGTTTTTATATTTCCTTTTGAAGAGTTCATGTGTTTCGAGGATTTGAAGATTTATAGATCCATTTAGACATCCGTGCTTGAGTGGTAAAAAATTTGAAAAAAAATATATCTAAATTTTTTGCGTTTGGTAAAGAGTTTATTTCTTGGCTTTGTAGAGTTTCATGTATGTTGAGGATTTGAATATTTATAGATCCATTTAGACATCCATGCCGAAGTGGCTAAAAATAAAAAAAAACATTTCTGGGTTTTTTTGGGTTTTTTGTGTTTTTAAATGGTTTTTTTCCTTTGGCTTTTGAAATTTCTCTGTGTGTCTAGAATTTGAATATTTATAGATTCATTTAGACATTCATGTGGGGTTGCAAAAATATGGAAAAAAATCATTTTTGTTTTTTGGTTTATTTCGTTTGGTAGTGAATTTTTTTCTTCGGTTTTGCATAGTGTTTGTGTGTGAGAGGAGATTTGAAGATTTATGATCTATAGATTCAATGTTCCATTTCAATTTTTCAATTGAAATGTATGTGATTATTCCTATTTCCCTATGCAAAAACATAGTAAAGAATAGATAACACAATGAAATGTGAAAGTCATCATGAGTCTTGATGAGGTTGAATAGTCAAATGTGTTCCTATTTAGACCTAGTTTTTTGGTCGGCCTCTGTAAATCCATTGAAGGCTTTCAAATGTGTTCCTACTTGAGTTTCCACATTTTAGGTCATATGTGTTCCATATATGTGATCATGGTTGATAAGAAGATGATTTTATAGATGTGTTTCATCCTCGTTGGTCAAATGTGTTCCCGAAAGTGCATGGTCGAAAGAAGTTGATGTGTTCTTCTTCTACTTTCAGTTCGAGTGTGTGCAAAGATCATGAGCACACAGAGAGGTGGGAAGCTTTGAGAGGAAGTTTGAAAACTCTTTTACTACATGTAAATATTAAGGGGGAATGTTAGTAAATTAATAATAAATTTTTACATTATATGATTGATTGGTTAGTCATATTTACTTAATAAGTAATATTGTTAAATATAATAACAAATTATGTACATGGATATTTGGTTCTACTGCATCACTATTTACGGGTTTATTTTTTGTAATGCATTATATTTTATGAGATTTTTTATTACCTACCTTCTTAACTATTTAATAGCCCAATGTACTATGTGAGATTGTAAAGATAGAGAATATATTGAAATACAAGGATTACTTTTTTGTTGTGTAAATCTTGTACCTTTTTTTTTTACTTAGAGCAATTATGGAGTTCTAATGATTTGAAGATTTAGATGGCATTTTGTACTTCTCCATTGCCTTGTGAATGGTGGGTGTTTTTGGGTTTTTGCATTCGGTAATGAGTTTTTTTTTTTGATTTACAGATTTTCATGTGTGTCGAGGATTTGAAGATTTATAGATCCATTTAGACTTATGTGTCGGGAGACAAAAGTCTGAAAAAAAAACCATTTCTAATATTTTTTGCATTCGGTAATGGGTTTTTTTCTTTGACTTCGTAGAGTTCCCATGTGTCGAGGATTTATAAATTTATAGATCCATTTAGAAAAATGTGTTGGGGGGTGACAAAAAATATGAAAAAAAAACTATTTCTCCATTTTTTGGGTTTTGAGTGTTTGGAAATGGGTTTTTTTTCTTTGTCTTTGCAGAGCTCGTGTGTATCAAGGATTTGAAGATTTATATATCCATTTAGATATTTGTGCAATGGGGACAAAAAATATGAAAAAACCATTTCTTGGATTGTTTTTTTTCATAAATGGGTTTTTTTCTTTGACTTTGTACATTTCTTATGTGTTGAGGATTTAAGATTTATAGATCCATTTAGACATCCATGTCGGGTTTGAGGAAAATCTGAAAAAAAACACCATTTCGAGTGTTTTGTGTTTGGTAATGGGTTTTTTTCTCGGGCTTTATAGAGTTTTTTTGTGTGTCGAGGATTTGAAAATAAATAGATCCATTTAGATATCCATACCAGAGTGCAAGAAAATGTGAAAAAAAAAAATATTTCGGGTTTTTTTACGGTTTTTTTGATAATGGGTTTTTTTCTTTGATTTTGAAAATTTCCTATGTGTGAAGGATTTGAAGATTTATAGATCCATTTAGACATTCTGCCGGGAGTGACAGAGAATTTGGAAAAAATATTTTTGGGTTTTTCTGGGTTATTTACATTCGGTAATGGGTTTTTATCTTCAGCTTTGCAAAGTTTTTATGTGTCAAGGATTTAATGATTTATATATCCATTTAAATATTCGGTAATGCATTTTTTTCTTGGCTTTTTAGAGTTCTTGTGTGTCGAGGATTTGAAGATCCATTTAAACATCTATGTCGAGGTGGCAGACAATCTAAAAAAACCATTTCTAGGTTTTTTGTGATCGGTAATGGGTTTTTTTCTTCCGCTTTGCAATGTTCCTATGTATAAAGGATTTAAAGTTTTATAGATCCATTTAGACATCCATGCCGAGGTGTCAAAAAATATAAAAAAAAACTATTTCTAGTTTTTTACATTTAGTAATGGTTTTTTTCTTGATTTTGCAGAGTTCTTGTGTGTTGAGGATTTGAAGATTTATAGATCATTTAGACATCATCATGTCGAGGTGAAAGAAATATTAATTAAAAAATCATTTATCGGTTTTTATGGGTTTTTGTATTTGGTAATGGTTTTTTTTTTTTAGCTTTGCGAGTTCTTGTGTGTCGAGAATTTAAAGATTTATAGATCCATTTAGACATTTATGTTAGTGTGGATAGAAAATATGAAAAAACCATTTCTTTTTTTTTTGCATTCGGTAATAGGTTTTTTTTCTTCGCCTTTGCAGAGCTCCTGTGTGTGGAGAATTTGAATATTTATAGATCCATTTAGACATCTATGCCGTGGTGGCAGAAAATATGAAAAAATACATTTCTTATTGTTTCTTATTGTTTCTTATTTTTTTGCGTTCGGTAATGAATTTTTTTCTTTGACTCTGCGTAGTTCTTATGTGTCGAAGATTTTAGGATTTATAGATCCATTTAGACATTTATGTCAGGGTGGAAAAAAATATGAAAAAAATAATTTCTGGGTTTTTTAAGGGATTTTTACCTTCGATAATGTGTTTTTTCTTCGAGTTTTTAGAATTCTTGTGTGTCAAGGATTCGAAAATTTATTGATCCCTTAAGACATCCATGTGTGGAAGTGGCAGAAAATTTGAAACAAAAATGATCTTTCTCGGTTTTTGTGTTCGATAATGGTTTTTTTTTCTTTGACTTTAGAGAGTTCTGTGTGTCGAGGATTTGAAGAATTGTAGATCCATTTAGACATCCATGCCGAGGTTGCAAAAAATCTGTAAAATAACCTTTTTTTTAGATTTTTTACATTCAGTTATGAGTTTTTTTCATCTTTTTAGAGTTCCTTTGTATCTAGAATTTGAATATTTATAGATCCATTTATACATCTATGTTGGGTTGGAAAAAAATGAGTGTTTTCTTCAACTTTGCATTTAGTAATGAGTTTTTATTCAATTTTGCAGAGTTCAGAGTTGTATGTTGAAGATTTGAATATTTATAGATCCATTTACACATCATCGTGTTGGGGTGATAAAAAATACTAAAAAACCATTTCTCTTTTTTGTTTGGGGTTTTAGCGTTCGGTAATGGTTTTGTTTTCTTCAGTTTTTGTTGAGTTCTTGTGTGTCGAGGATTTGATGATTTATAGATCCATTTAGACATTCATGCCAAAGTAGTAAAAAATCTGAAAAAAAAAAACTATTTTCGAGTTTTTACGTTCGGTATGGTTTTTTTATCCGGATTTGTGGGGTTCTTAAGTTTCAAGGATTTGAAGATTTATAGATCCATTTAGACATCATGTCGGGGGTGGAGAAAATATTTATAAAAAATATTTCTAGGATTTTTTGCGTTCGGTAATGGTGGTTTTCTTCATCTTTGCAGAGTTCTTGAGTGTCGAAGATTTAAAGATTTATAGATCGATTTAGACATCTATGTCGAGGTGACAGAAAATATAAAAAAATATTTTTTTTTAGGTTTTTTGCATTTGATAACTGAGTTTTTTATTCTGCATTACAAAGTTCCTATGTGTCAAGGATTTGAATATTTATATATCTATTTAGACATTTGTCTTTGGGGTGATGGAAAATTTATTAAAAACTATTTTGGATTTTTTTGCATTTAGTAATGAGTTTTTATTCGGCTTTTAGATTTCTTGTGTGTGAGGATTTGAATATTTATAGATCCTTTTAGACATTAGTTTTAGGGTGGTAGAAATATATATAAAAAAATTAAGTTTTTCTAGGTGTTTTGCATTTAGTAATGGGTTTTTTTCTCCGGCTTTATAGAGTTCCTATATGTCCAGGATTTGAAGATTTATAGATTCATTAAGACATCCATTTAGGAGTTGGTAGAAAATCTGAAAAAAAAAAATTTAGGTTTTTATATTTATGAAATTTTTTTTTTTCTTGGTTTTTTTGAGAGTTTGTGTGTCGAGGATTTGATGATTTATAGATCCATTTAGACATTCATGTAGGGGTGGGTAAAAATCTGAAAAAAAAAAAAACCCATTTCTAGGTTTTTTTTTTACGTTTAGTAATGGGATTTTTATTCGGTGTCTTAAAGTTTTTGTGTGTCGATAATTTGAAGATTTATAGATTAATTTAGACATTTGTACCAAGGTGGAAATTTTTTTGAGAAAAGCTGTTTTTTTGGTTTTTGTGGATTTTTTTTTGTTCGGTAATGTTTTTTTTTAATCTTTAGCTTTGCATATTTCTAGTGCATGAAGGATTTGAAGTTTTATAGATCCATTTAGACATCTATGTTGGGGTGACAAAAATTCTAAAAAAAGTATTTCGCTTTTTGAGATTTTTGCATTCGGTAATGGGTTTTTTTCTTTGCTTTTAGAGTTTCTATGTGTTGAGGATTTGAGGATTTATAGATCCATTAGACATCATGTGTCTAAGTGGTAGAAAATATGAAAAAAACATTTCTTTATTTTTACATTCGATAAGGGGTTTTTTTCTTTGGCTTTATAGAGTTCTTGTATGTCGAGGATTTGAATATTTATATATCTATTTAGACATACATGTTGGGAAGTGGTAGAAAATCTTAAAAAAATATTTTTGGGTTTTTTGCATTCGGTAAATGTTTTTTTTTTTCTTTAGAATTGCAGATTTCATGTGTCGAGGATTTGAATATTTATAGATCCATTTAGACATCTATACTGAAGTGGCAAAAAATACGAAAAAAATTTTGGGTGTTTTATGTTCGGTAATGGGTTTTTGACTTCGTCTTTATAAAGTTTTTGTGTGTTGAGGATTTGAAGATTTATAGATCCATTTAGACATCCGTGCCTTAGTGGTAGAAAATCTTAAAAAAAAAACATTTCTAGGTTTTTCTGACTTTTTTTTACGTTCGGTAAATTATTTTATTTCTTTGTCTTTATAGAGTTCTTATGTGTCAAGGATTTGAAGATTTATAGATACATTTACACATCCATGTCGGGGTGGTAGAAAATATTAAAAAAACCATTTTTGGTTTTTTATATTCGGTAATAAGTTTTTTGTTCAGATTTGTAAAGTTCCAATGTGTCGAGGATTTGAAGATTTATAGACCCATTTAAACAACCGTGTTGGGGTGGCGAGAAAATTTGAAAAATAAATCTTTTTACGATTTTTCTAGGTTTTTTCCATTCGGTGATGGGGTTTTTTTCTTTGGATTTTTCAGAGTTCCGATTGTGTGTCAAGTATTTTAAGATTTATAGATCCATTTAGACATATCCATGGTGTGGAGTAGAAAATATGAATAAAACTATATTTTCAGTTTTTCATAGTTTTTGTGTTCGGTAATGGTTTTTATATTCAACTTTGCAGAGTTCATGTATCAAAGATTTGAATATTTATAGATCCATTTACAATGGGGTGGCAAAAAAAAAAAAAATCTATTTCTGGTTTTTTTTTGTTTTTGCATTCAATAATGAGTTTTTTCTTGACTTTGCGAGTTCTTGTGTGTCGAATATTTGAAGATTTATAGATCGATTTAGACATTCGTGTGGGGAAGAAGGCCAAAAATATGAAGAAAAAAAACTATTTTTTTTTTTTTTTCGATAATGGGTTTTTCTTCGGCTTTGTAGAGTTCTTGTGTGTCGAGAATTTAAAAATTTATAGATCCATTTAGACATCTATGTCGGGGTGGTAGAAAATCTGAAAAAAACCATTTCTAGGTTTTTATGGGATTTTTACGTTCGGTAATGAATTTTTTTCTTCGACATTGCAAGTTTCGATGTGTTTAGGATTTGAAGATTTATAGATCATTTAGACATCTATCGGGGTGGTAGAAGAAAATCAGGAAAAAAAAAACCATTTATGGGTATTTTCTAGGTTTTTACATTCGGTAATAGTTTTTTTTTCTTGACTTTTGCAGAGTTTCTATTTGTTAAGGATTTGAAGATTAAGAGATCTATTTAGACATCTATGTCGGGGGGTGGAAAAAAATATGAAAAAAACATTTTTGGGTTTTTCTTTGTTTATGGCGTTAGATAATGAGTTTTTTTTCAACTTTGAAAAGTTCATGTGTGTCGAGGATTTTAAAATTTATAGATCTATTTAGACATCATGTTGGGGCTAAAATATGAAAAAAACCATTTTCGGTTTTTTGATTTTTTTCATTCGATAATTAGTTTTTTTCTTCAAATTTGTAGAGTTCTTGTTTTTATAGGATTTGAATATTTATAAATTCATTTAGACATCGTGTGGGGTGGTAGAAAATATGAAAAAAAAAATATTTATGGATTTTTATGTTCGGTAATGGATTTTTCCTCGGCTTTGCAGAATTCATGTGTATCAGGGATTTAAAGATTTATAGATCCATTTTAACATCCATGCCAATGTGGCAAAATATATATAAAAGACCATTTCTAGGTTTGTCTTTTTTTTTTTTACGTTCAATAATGGGTTTTTTTTATGACTTTGCGGAATTCTTGTGTGTAAACGATTTGAGTATTTATAGATTCATTTAGACGTCCGTGTTAGAGTGGCGAGAAAATTTGAAAACAGACCACTTATGGGGTTTTCTTGGTTTTTTGTGTTCGGTAATGGTTTTTTTTTCGGATTTGCAAAGTTATTGTGTGTCGAGGATTTGAAGATATATAAATCTATTTAGACATCCATGGGGGGTGTAAAGTATGAAAAAAAAATTATTTATGGATTTTCTTGGTTTTTTGCATTTGGTAATGAATTTTTTTTTTAGTGTTGTAGAGTTCCTATGTGTCGAGGATTTTAAGATTTATAGATCCATTTAGACATCGTGTGTTGGGGTAGGAGAAAATTTGAAAAAATAATTTCTACGTTTTTTTTTTGGCACGTTTGGTAATGGTTTTTTTCTTGACTTTGCAGAGTTCCTGTGTGTCGAGGATTTGAAGATTTATAGATCCATTTAAACATCCATGTTAGGGTGGAAGAAAATATGAAAAAAAAACTATTTTTGGGTTTTATGAGTTTTTTTTGTTCGGTAATGTGTTTTTTTCTTTGGCTTTGTAGAGTTCTTATGTGTTGAGGATTTGAATATTTATAGATGCATTTAGACATCTATGCCGAGGTGGTAAAAATATAAAAAAACTATTTCTAGGTTTTTTGGGTTTTTGCATTCGGTAATGATTTTTTTTTGGCTTTGCAAATTTTTTTGTGTCGAGGATTTGAAGATTTATAGATCCATTTAGACTTCCATGTGGGAGGAGACCAAAAATGAAAAAAAAACTATTTCTAGAGGTTTTTTTTTTTTTATTCAAGTAATGGTTTTTTTCTTTGACTTTCACAGAGTTCCCATGTGTCAATGATTTCAAGATTTATAGATCCATTTACACAAATGTGCCGGGGTGAAAGAAATATGAAAAAAAACCATTTCCCATTTTTTCTAGGTTTTTTTTTCTAAAATCAGTTTTTTTTTGGGTTTTGTAGAGTTCTTGTGTAAGTCAAGGAATTTGAAGAATTTATATATCCATTTGACATCCATGTTGGAGTGGTAGAAAATATGAAAAAAACTATTTTTGATTTTTTGGGTTTTTACATTCGGGTAATGAGTTTTTTTCTTGGCTTTGGAGAGCTTGTTTGTATCGAGGATTGAAGATTTATATATCATTTTGACATCCGTGCCAAGGTGACAAAAAATTTGAAAAAAAACCATTTCTTACCTTTTTGCATTCGGAAATGGGTTTGTTGTTTGGCTTTGGAGATTTCCTGTGTGTTGCGGGTTCGAGGATTTATAGATTCATTTAGACATCCATGACGGGTTGGAAGAAAATAAAAAAAAAAACCATTTTTGGGTTTTTTTAGGTTTCCGCTTTGTAATGGGTTTTTTTTTTTTTTAGAGTTCTTGTGTCGAGGATTTGAAAATATATAGATCCATTTAGACATCCATGTTGGGGTGTAGAAAATGTGAAAAAAAAACATTTCGGGTTTTTATGGGTTTTTTAAGTTCAATAATGGGTATTTTCTTTGGCTTTCAGATTTATTGTGTATCGAATATATGATTATGTATAGGTCCATTTAGACATCCGTGTCGGGTGATAGAAAATTTGGAAAAAATATTTCTAGGTTTTTTTCGGGTTTTTACATTCGGTAATGATTTTTTTATCTTCAACTTTGCAGAGTTCTTGTGTGTCGAGGATTTGAAGATTTTTAGATCCATTTAAATATTTGTGTGGAGGTGGCAGAAAATCTGAAAAAAAAAACCATTTATGGGTTTTTCTAGGTTTTTTGTTCGGTAATGGATTTTTTTTCCATTTAGACATTTGAAGATTTATAGATCCATTTAGGCGAAAAATATGAAAAATTGCATTTCTAGTTGTTTCTTGGTTTTTATCATTTGGTAATGGGTTTTTATCTTCGGATTTTTAGAGTTCCTGTGTGTCGAAGATTTTGAAATTTATAGTTCCATTTAGACATCCATCTTTCGGGGTGGCAAAAAAATTTAAAAAATAATTTAGGGGTTTTTCTAGGGATTTTTACATTCGGTAATGGGTTTTTTCTTTGGATTTGTAGAGTTCTTGTTTGTCAAGCATTTGAAGATTTATCGATCCATTTAGACATCCGTGATGGGGTGAAAAAAATTTGAAAAAAAAATCATTTGTGGGTTTTTCCTGTTTTTTTTGTGTTCGTTAATGGTTTTTTTCTTCAACTTTATATATTTCATGTGTGTTGAAGATTTGAAAATTTATAGATCCATTTAAATATCTATGTCAGTTTGTAAAAAAATAAAATTTTTTTTTTTTTTTTTGGGTTTTTGTGTTCGGTAATGGGTTTTTTCCTTCATCTTTTTAGAGTTCCTTTGTGTTATAGGATTTGAATATTTATAGATCCATTTATACATCCATGTCGGGGTGGAGAAAAATATGAAAAAAGTGGTTTTAGGTTTCTTCATATTTGCATTCGATAATGGGTTTTTTTGAGCTTTGCGAGTTTCTGTGTGTTTAGGATTTGAAGATTTATAGATCAATTTAGACATCTGTGTTGGGTGATGAGAAAAATGAAAAAAAAACTATTTTTGTATTTTTTATGTTCGGTAATGAGTTTTTTCATTCAGTTTTTGTAGAGTTCTGTGTGTTGAAGATTTGAAGATTTATAGATCCATTTTGACATCCATGCTTGGGTAGCAGAAAATATGGAAAAAAACCATTTCTCGGGTTTTAGGTATTTTACATTCGGTAATTGGTTTTTTTCTCTCGGCTTTACTGAGTTTTTCTATGTCAAGGATTTGAAGATTTATAGATCCATTTAGACATCTATGTCGGAGTGGCAGAAAAAAACAAAATTCATTTCTAGCATTTTTTGTTCGGTAATGATTTTTTTTCTTCACCTTTGCAGAGTTCTGTGTGAGAAGATTTAAAGATTTTTAGATCCATTTAGACATCCATGTTGGGGTGAAAAAAATAAAAAAAAAAAACATTTATGGGGTTTTTATGTTTGATAATGGGTTTTTTTATTCGGCATTACAGAGTTCTATGTGTTGAGGATTTGAATATTTATAGATCTATTTAGACATCTCGTGTGGGGTTGCGAAAAAAAAAAAAAAAAACCATTTTTATGTTTTTTAGGTTTTTCGTAATGGTAATTTTTTTCTTCAACTTTACATGAGATCCTATGTTGCGAGGATTTGAAGATTTATGGATCCATTTATACATTCGTGTTGGGTGGTAGAAAATTAAAAAAAAAAAAATTGGGTTTTTCTTAGGTTTTTTTGCGTTAAGTTATGGGTTTTTTTTCCTTGGATTTGTAGAGTTCTCTACGTGTGATGATTTGAAAATTTATAGATCCATTTAGACATCCATGCCAGGTAGGTAGAAAATATGAAAAAAAAAAACTATTTTTTTTGTTTTGCGTTAAGAAACGGGTTTTTTTTTGGATTTAAAGAGTTCCTATGTATTTAGGATTTGAAGATTTATGGATCCATTTAGACATTTATGTAGGGTGGGTGAAAATCTAAAAAATCATTTCTAGGTTTTTTACGTTTTTACGGTAATGGTTTTTTTTTTATTCATCTTCGTAGAGTTCTTATGTGTCGAAAATTTGATGATTTATAGATCCATTTAGACATCCATGTAAGGCCCAAGGTGGCAGAAAAATGAAAAAAACCGTTTCTTGGTTTTTGTGGGTTTTTTACGTTTGGTAATATTTTTTTTATCTTTAGCTTTGCGAGTTCCAAAGTGTGTCGAGGATTTAAAGATTTAAAGATCTATTTAGACATCCATGTGCCGAGGTGGAAAAAATATAAACAAAACCATTTATCGATCGTTTTTTAGGTTTTTTGCATTTGGTAATGAGTTTTTTTCTTCGGTTTTTAGAGTTCCTATGTGTTGAAGATTTGAAGATTTATAGATCCATTTAGTAGACATATATGTGTAGGTTGTAGAAAATCTGAAAAAAAAAAAACATTTCTTTATTTTTTACATTCGGTAAGGGTTTTTTTCTTGGCTTTGCAGAGTTCATTTATGTTGAGAATTTGAATATTTATAGATCCATTTAGACATCCATGATGAGAGAGGTAGAAAATTAAAAAAACTATTTTCATTTAGACATGTATGTTGGGGTGGCAAAATTTTTTTTTTTAGGTTTTTTTAGTTAATTTTTTTTTCATCTTTGAAGAGTTCATGTGTGTAGAGATTTGAATATTTATAGATCCATTTAGACATGTATGTTGGGGTGGTGAAAAATTTAAAAAAAAACTATTTTTAGGTTTTTTACGTTTGGTAATGGGTTTTTTTCTTCAGCTTTGCAGAGTTCTTGTGTGGAGAGGATTTGAAGATTTATAGATCCATTTAGACACATTCATGTCCGTGGTGGCAAAAAATCTGAAAAAAATAATTTTGAGGTTTTTTTTGAGTTTTTTACTTTTAGTAAACTTGGGTTTTTTTTTTGTAGAGTTCTTGTGTGAGAAGATTTAAGATTTAGATCATTTAGTGTGTGAGGATTTGAAAATTAAAAAGATCCATTTTTGGGTTTTTTTTTTGGTAATGGGTTTTTTTTTTTTAGCTTTAGAGTTTTTATGTGCGAGGATTGCAAAAGATTTATAGATAATTTTTGAGACATTCGTGATTGGGAGGAAATAAAAATCTAGAAAAAAAATTTTAGGTCTTTTCAACACAAGTGATATTATTTTTTAATTATTCGAAGTTTTTGCATTCATTTTTGGTTTTTTTTCTTCGGACTTTTGAAGAGTTTCTATGTTTTGAGGATTTTGAAGATTTATAGAGCATTTTAAACATTCATGTAAATAAAATTGTAATTGGGGTGGGAAAAAAAATGGAAAAAAGGGGTATTTTCAAATAATATAACAGGAGGTATTTCAATTTAGAAACTTTTTTAATACCCTTCGTTCGGTAAAGTTTTTTTTTTTCGGATTTCTAGAGTATGTTTTCTGTGAAGTGTCGAAGATTTCAAAAAATTTATAGATCCATTTAGAAATCTATCTAGGTAGTGGTAGAAAATTTCAAAAAAAAACTATTTTCTCTGAAAAATTTGAAAAACACTATTTCTTGGCTTTTGTGGTTTTTTTTATGTTCGTTAATAGGTTTTTTTCTTCAGCTTTACATAATTCCTATGTGTCGAGGATTTCAAGAGTTTTTAGATCCATTTAAACAATCGTGTTGGGGTGGTAGAAAATCTGAAAAAAAACTATTTATGGGTTTTTTGTGTTCGGTAATGAGTTTTTTTTTTTCTTCGGCTTTGCAAAGTTCCTGTATGTTAAGGATTTGAAGATTTATAGATCTATTTAGACATCCATGAAAGGGTGGCAGGAACTCTGAAAATAATCATTTTCACATTTTTATGGGTTTTTTGCTATCGGTAATGGGTTTTTTCTTCAGATTTGCATAGTCCATGTGTGTCGAGGATTTGAAGATTTATAGATCCATTTAGAAATCCATGTCGGGGTGGTAGAAAATTTAAAAAAAAAAACTATTTCTAGGTTTTTGAGTTGTTCAAGAATGGGTTTTTTTTTTGGCTTTGTAATGGGTTTTTTTTTCTTTTTTTTTGCATTTGGTAATGTTTTTTTTTTACTTTGTAGAGTTCGATGTCGAGAGTATTTGAAGATTTGTAGATTCATTTACACATTTTTGTCGGGATGGTAGAAAATCTGAAAAAAAAAACCTTTCTAGGGTTTTTTGCATTCGGTAATGGGTTTTTTTCTTCAACTTTGTAGATTTTTTTGTTTGTGGAGGATTTGAACATTTTTAGATCCATTTAGACATTCATACACAAGTGATAAAAATTTTGAAAAAAAAATATTTTTAGGGTGTTTTTACATTCGGTAATACTTTTTTTCTTTGGCTTTTAGAGTTCTGTGTGTTGAGGATTTGAAGATTTATAGATCCATTTAAGACATCCATGTCGGGGGTGGCAAAAAAATTTGAAAAAAACATTTATGGGCTTTTTGTATTTACGTAATGGGTTTTGTTTTCATCTACTTTTCTGATTTCTGTGTGTCGAGGATTTAAAGATTTATAGATCCATTTAAATATTTGTGTTGGGTGGCGAGAAAATATGAAAAAATCCATTTATGGATTTTTCTAAGTTTTTATGTTCGGTAATGGGTTTTTTTCTTCGACTTTGCAAAGTTCATGTGTCTCGAGGATTTGAAGATTTATAGATCCATTTTATAAATTTGTGTTGGGATGCATGAAAATAAAAAAAAAAAGGTTTTACGAAAAAAATTTTTTACGAGTTTCCTGTGTGTTGAGGATTTGAAGATTTATAGATATATTTAGACATTTGTTCCGAGGTGGAAGAAAATCTGAAAAAAACTATTTCAAGTTTTTTTGTATTTTTTTTCGGTAATGGTTTTTTTTCAGCTTTGCAAAGTTCCTGTGTGTCGAGGATTTGAAGATTTTTAGATCCATTTAGACATCTTAGTTGGGGTGGCAGAAAATTTGAAAAAACTATTTCTGGGTTTTTTTTACATTTGGTAATGAGTTTTTTATTCCGCTTTGTAGATTTCTATGTGTTAAGGATTTCAATATTTTTAAATTCATTTAGATATCTATGATAGGGTGGTAGAAAATCTTATAATTTTTTTTCGTATTTTTCTAGGTTTTTTTATGTTCGGTAATGAGTTTTTTTTTTCGGATTTGCAGAGTTCTTCTTAATCAAGGATTTGAAGAATTATAGATCCATTTGGACATTTGTGTCAGGGTGGTAGGAAATTTAATAAAAACCATTTATGGGTCTTTTTTTGGGTATTTTTCTATGTCGGGGTGGCAGAAAATCTGAAACAAACCATTTTTTAGGTTTCTTAGGTATTTTACGTTTGAAAATGGGTTTTTTCTTCAGCTTTGCAGAATTCCTAAGTTTCAAGGATTTGAAGATTTATATATCCTTTTATACATCCGTGTTAGGGTTGTCGGCATATGAAAAAAAAAAAAAAAATTATGGGTTTTTTAAGTTCGGTAATGGTTTTTTTCTTGACTTTGTAGAGTTCCTATGTGTTGAGGATTTGAAGATTTATAGATCCATTTATACATCTATGCCTTTGTGACATAAAATCGGAAAAAAACATTTATAGGTTTTTCGGGTTTTTACATTTGGTAATGGGTTTTTATCTTCAACTTTTGCATAGTTTTCTGTGTTGAGGATTTGAAGATTTATAGATCTATTAAATATATGTGCGCGGGTGGTATAAAATGAATAAAACCATTTCTAGGTTTTTTCCATTTTGTAATAATGATTTTTTTTTCGACTTTGTATATTTCCTATGTGTAAAGGATTTGAAGATTTATAAATTGATTTACACATCCCATCTTGATGAGTGTCAGAAAATTTGAAAAAAACTATTTCTAGGTTTTTTTGTGTTCGGTAATTAGTTTTTTTTTTCTTCAAATTTTGTAGAGTTCTGTCTTTAGGATTTGAATATTTATAGATCTATTTAGACATCGTGCTAAGGTGGAAAAAATAAGAAAAAACACCATTTTTGGGTTTTTTTGCATTTGATAATGAGTTTTTTTGGCTTTGTAGAGTTCTTGTTTGTCAAGAATTTGAGATTTATAGATCGATTTAGACATTCATGTTGGTGTGACAAAAAATATGAAAAAACCATTTCCATTTTAGGTTTTAGTATTCGATAATGGGTTTTTTTCTTGGCTTTGCAAGAGTTCCTGTGTGTCGAGGATTTGAAGATTTATAGATCCATTAAGACATCTATGTCGTGGTGTAGAGAAAATAAAAAATATATTTCTAGGTGTTTTTGGTTTTATACATTCGGTAATGGTTTTTTTTTTTCCGATTTGCAAAGTTGTTCTGTGTGTCAAAGATTTTAAGATTTATAGATCCATTTAGAAATCCATACGAGGAGGAGGTGAGAAAATCTTAAAAAAAAATTTCTGGTTTTATCTAGGGATTTTTACGTTTGGTAATGTTTTTTTTCCTTCAGCTTTGTAGATTTTCTGTGTGTCAAGGATTTGAAGATTTATTGATCCATTTATACATCCGTGTGGGGTGGTAGAAAATTTGAAAAAAATCATTTGGGGTTTTTCAAGGTTTTTTTGTGTTCGGTAATGGTTTTTTTTCTTCGACTTTGTAGAGTTCCTATGTGTCAAGAATTTGAAGAATTATAGATCCATTTAGATATCCATGTGGTGTTACAAGAAACTAAAAAAAAACCTTTTGATCATTTTTTGCGTCCGGTAATGAGTTTTTTACTTCATCTTTTTAGAGTTCCTTTATGTCGAGGATTTGAATATTTATAGATCCATTTATATATCTATGTCGGGGTGGGTGAAAAATGAGTTAAAAGAGTTTTTCTTCAAGGTTTTTTGCATTCGATAATGGGTTTTTTCTTCAACTTTGCAGAGTTCTTGTATGTTGAGGATTTGAAGATTTATAGATCCATTTAGATATCTGTGTTGGTGTGAAAGAAAATATTTTTAAAAAAATTTACTTTATTGGTTTCTTGTGCTCGGTAATGGTTTTTTTTCTTCAGTTTTGTGGAGTTTTTATGTGTCGAGGATTTGAATATTTATAGATCCATTTAGAAATTCATGTAAGGGTAGCGAAAAATATGAAAAAAAAATTTCGGGTTTTTACGTTTCGATATTGTTTAGTTTATTTGGCTTTGCAGAGTTTTTCAGTGTGTGAGGATTTGAAAATTTATAGATCCATTAGACATCCATGTCAGGGTGGCTGAAAATCTGAAAAAAAAATCATTTTTAAGATTTTTACATTTCGGTAATTGGTTTTTTTCTTTAGCTTTGTAGAGTTCTGTGTGTGAAGATTTAAATATTTTTAGATGCATTTACACATCTATTCCGGGGTGATAGAAAATCTAAAAAAAATATTTCTAAGGTTTTTTTTCTAGTTTTTTTGCGTTTGATAATGGGTTTTTTAATTTCGCATTGCAGAGTTCGATGTGTGAGGATTTGAATATTTATAGATCCATTTTATATTTTTGTGTGAAAAATTTAAAATTCGGTAATGGATTTTGGTGTTCGGTAATTAATTTTTTTCTTCGAGTTTGTTGAGTTTTTGTGTGTTGCATATTTGAAAATTTATACATCCATTGAGAGTCGTGTGTCGGGAAAATGGCGAGAAAATCAAAAAAAAAATTGGGTTTTTCAACGTGTTTTACATTCGGTAATGAGTGTTTTTATTCAACTTTTTAGAGTTCCTTTATGTAAAGGATTTGAAGATTTATATATCCATTTAGACATCCATGTACGGGAGTGGTGGAGAAAATATGAAAAAAAAATTTTTTTTTTTGGTTTTTGCGTTAAGAAATGAGTTTTTTTTTTCAGCTTTACAAAGTTACTATGTGTCGAGGATTTGAAGATTTATAGATCCATTTAGACATTCGTGTAGGGGTGGGTGAAAATATGAAAAAAACTATTTTTAGGTTTTTTGCGTTCGGTAATGGGTTTTCTTTTCACTTTTTAGAATTCTTGTGTCGAGAATTTAAAGATTTATAGATCCATTTAGACATCTGTACTCAAGGTGGCGAAAAAAATTTGAAAAAAATGTTTTTAGATTTTTGTGGGTTTTTTACATTCGGTAATGGTTTTTTTTTTAAAAATATTTGGCTTTGCATAGTTCCATTATGTCGAGGATTTGAAGATTTATAGATCCATTTAGACACATTTGTGTCGTAGGTGTGGTAGAAAATCGAAAAAAAAACCATTTCTTAATTTTTTTGGGTTTTTACATATGGTAATGTTTTTTTTTTCTTCATTTTTGTAGAGTTCTATGTTTTGAGAATTTCAAGATTTATAGATTCATTTAGACATCCATGACAAGGTGGTAGAATATGAAAAAAAAAAATATTTCTTGGTTTTTTGCGTTTGGTAAGGGGTTTGTTTTCTTTAGATTTTTAAGAGTTTCTGTATGTTGAGGATTTGAATATTCATAGATCCATTTAGACATGCATGCCGAAGTGGTAGAAAATCTTTAAAAATATCTAGATCCATTTAAACATCCATGCCGTGGTGGTGAAAAATCTTTAAAAAACCATTTCTAGGTTTTTCTAAGTTTTTTACATTCGGTGATCTATTTTTTTCTTCGGCTTTGTAGAGTTCTTGTGTGTCAAGGATTTGAAGATTTATATATCCATTTACACATCTATCTCAGGTGACAGAGAATTGAAAAAAACACCGTTTTTAGGTTTTTTTTGTATTCACTAATGAATTTTTTGTTTGGATTTGCAAAGTTCCTATTGTCAAGGATTTGAAGATTTATAAACCCATTTAAACAACCGTGCGAGGTAAACGGAAAATTTCAAAATAAAATCTTTTCGTTATTTTTCTTAGTTTTTTCCATTCGGTAATGGGTTTTTTTCTTTCGATTTGGAGAGTTCTTGTGTGTCTTAAGAATTTGAAGATTTATAGATCTATTTAGACATCCATGCCGGGGTGTAGGAAAAAGTAAAAAAAAACCATATTTCAATGTTTTGTGTTTTTTACGTTCGATAATGGTTTTTTTCCTCAACTTTGTAGAGTTCTATTTATCATGGATTTGAAGATTTATAGATCCATTTAGACAACTGTGACAAGGTGATAGAAAAATTGAAAAAAAACCATTTATGGGGTTTTAACATTCGGTAATGGGATTTTTCGTTTGGATTTGCAGAGAGTTCTTGTGTGAGAAGATTTTAAAATTTATAGATCCATTTAGACATCCGTGTTAGGGTGGCATAAAATGTGAAAAAAAACCATCTTTGGGTTGTTTTACATTCGGTAATAGGTTTTTTTCTTCGACTTTGTAGATTTCCTGTGTGTTGAGGATTTGAAGATTTATAAATCCATTTAGACATCCGTGTTAGGGTGAAAGAGAATCTGGAAAAAAAAATTGGTTTCTTTGGGTTTATTTGCATTCGGTAATGGTTTTTATCTTGGCTTTTAGAGTTCTGTGTGTCGATGATTTGAAGATTTATAGATCCATTTAAACATCTATGCAAGTGTGGCAGAAAATATGAAAAAAATCATTTCTAGGTTTTTCTGCATTTTTTCCATTCAGTAATGGGTTTTTTTCCTCGCCTCTTCAGAGTTCCTGTGTGTCGAGGATTTGAAGATTTATAGATCCATTTAGATATCATTGGCGGGGTCATAGAAAAATCAGAAAAAAAAACCATTTCTATGTTTTTTGCATTCGGTAATGGGTTTTTTATTTTGGATTTGTATAATTTCTGTGTGTGAAGGATTTGAAGATTTGAAGATTTATAGATCCATTTAGACATTTGTGTCAAGGTGACAAAAAAAATTGAAAAAAACTATTTCTAGGTTTTTTGTGTTTGGTAACGGGTTTTTTTTCTTGACTTTTTACAGAGTTCTTGTGTGTCAAGGATTTGAAGATATATAAATTCCTTTAGAAATTTATGATGTGATGTCATAAAATCTGAAAAAAAAAACATTTCTAAGATTTTCTGGGTTTTTTGCGTTCGAGAATGTGTTTTTTCTTCGACTTTATAGATATCATGTATGATGAGGATTTGAAGATTTATAGATCCATTTAGATATTTATGCGAGGTGGCTGAAAATCAGAAAATAAAACCATTTGTGGGTTTTTTGCATTCGGTATTAGATTTTTTTTGTTGGATTTTAGAGTTCTATGTATTGAGAATTTGAAGATTTATATACGCATTTAGACATCCGTCTTTGGGTGATAAAAAATATAAAAAACCATTTATGGTTTTTTTTGTTGTGTTTTTTACGTTTGGTAATGGGTTATTTTCTTTGGATTTATAGATTTCCTCTATTTCGCCGATTTTAAGATTTATAAATCCATTTAGACATCCGTATCGGGGTGGTAGAAAATCAAAAAAAAAATGAGTTCTTGTTTTTCTAGGGTATTTTACGTTCGGTAATGGAGTTTTTTTCTTCACCTTTGTAGACTTCTTGTGTGTCGAGGATTTGATGATTTAGAAATCCATTTAGACATCATGCCGAGGTGAGAAAATATGATGAAAAAAATCATTTGTGGGTTTTTATGGGTTTTTTTGTTTAGTAATGGGTTCTTTTCTTTGGCTTTATAGATTTCATGTTTGTTGAGAATTTGAAGATTTATAGATCCATTTAAACATCCGTGTGTGGGGTGGCAAAAAAATATATAAATAATCTTTTTTTAGATTTTTTTGTGTTCAAGTAATGTTTTTTTTCTTCGTCTTTGCATAGTTCTTATGTGTGTCGATGATTTAAAAATTTATAGATCCATTTAGACATTCGTGTTGGGTGACATGAAAAATCTAAAAAAATCATAGTTGGGTTTTTCTGAGTTTTTTGCATTCAGTAATGGGTTATTTTATTTAAATTTTTAAATTTCCTCTGTGTTAAGGATTTGAATATTTATGGATCCATTTATACATCCATACCAGGGTGGCAAAAAATTTGAAAAAAAACATTTTTCAGTTTCCTATGTTTTTTCCATTCGGTAATGGGTTTTTTCTTTGGCTTTAAAGAATTCTTTTGTGTCGAGGATTTTAAGATTTATAGATCCATTTAGACATACGTGCCATAGTGGTAGAAAATCAAAAAAAAAAATTAGGTTTTTTGCATTCAAAGAATGGGTTTTTCTTCGGCTTTGCAGAGTTCGTGTGTGTCGAGGATTTGAAGATTTATAGATAGATCATCTAGACATCTATGTTGGGGTGAAAAAAAATTAAACAAAACATTTTTGGGTTTTTTTTTTACGTTGGTAATGGGTTTTTTTCTTTGGCTTTATAGATTTCATGAGTTTCAAGGATTTGAAGATTTATATATCCATTTAGACATTCGTGCTCAAGGTGGAAGAAAATATGAAAAAAACAATATCTCGGGTTTTTCTAGGTTATTTGCGTTCGATAATGGATTTTTTTTCCTTGGATTTGTAGAGTTCCTATTTGTCGAGGATTTGAATATTTATACATCCATTTAGAATTTTGTGATGATGTGGAAGAAAATATGAAAAAAAAAATTATGATTTTTTGGGGTTTTTACGTTTGATAATGAGTTTTTTTTTCTTTGGATTTGCAGAGTTCTTGTGTCAAGGATTTCAAGATTTATATATCCATTTAGACATCCATTTGGGGTGACATAAAATATTAAAAAATCTATTTCTAGGTTTATTTAGATTTTTGTGTTCGGTAATGGTTTTTTTCTTGACTTTGCAGTTCTATGTGTTGAGGATTTGAAGATTTATAGATCCATTTACACATCCTTGCCGGGGTGATAGACAATTTGAAAAAAACCCATTTTTAATATTTTTTAGGTTTTTTTTACGTTTGGTATTGATTTTTCCTCTTCTGCTTTATAGAGTTTTTTAGTTTCAAGGATTTGAAGATATATAAATTCATTTAGACATCGTGTCGGGTGGCAACAAATTAAAAAACCATTTTCGAGTTTTTTTACGATTAGTAATGGGTTTTTTTCTTCATCTTTGTAGATTTCTTGTGTATCGAAGATTTAAATATTTATAGATCCATTTAGACATCATGTTTAGGGTGATGTAGAAAATTTGAAAAAAACTATTTTTGAGTTTTTCTAGGTTTTTACATGTCATAATGAGTTTTTTTCTTTGACATTACATATTTCCTATGTCTCGAGGATTTAAAGATTTATAGATCTATTTAGACATATGTTTCTAGGTGGAAGAAAATCTGAAAAAACTATTTTAGGTTTTTTTTGTATTCAACATTACGAGAGTTCTTGTGTGTAGGAATTTTAAGATTTATAGATCCATTTAGACATTTGTGCCGGAGTGGAAAAAAATCTAACAAAAAACCATTTGTGGGTTTTTCTAGGTTTTTTACTATCGGTAATGAGTTTTTTTCTTTGGCTTTGTAGAGTTCCTATGTGTCAAAGATTTGAACATTTATAAATCCATTTATACATTCATGTTGGGGTGGCGAGAAAATATGAAAAAAATAATTTATATATTTTTTACATTCGGTAATGTGTTTTTTTAATTTGGCTTTCTAGAGTTCTGGGTGTTGAGGATTTGAAGATTTATAGATCCATTTAGAAATTTGTGCGGGGTGGAAAAAAATCTACAAAAATAACTATTTAAGTGTTTTTCTAGGTTTTGGCATTCGGTAATGAGTTTCTTTTCTTGAGTTTGCAAAGTTTGGGTGTTAAGGATTTGAATATTTATAGAACCATTTAACATCGTGTGGGGGTGTAAGAAAATATGAAAAAAACTATTTCGGGATTTTTTGGGTTTTTACTTTTGATAATGGGTTTTTTATCTTCACTTTATAGAGTTCCTTTGTGTCGAGGATTTAAAGATTTATAGATCTATTTAGACATCCATGCCAAGTTGGCGAAACTTTGAAAAAAATCATTTCTAGGTTTTTCTTGATTTTTTATGTTTGATAATGGGTTTGTTTATATTCTTGTTTTGAAGATTTCATGTGTTTCGAGGATTTGAAGATTTATAAATCCATTTAAACATCCGTCTTTGGGGTGGTGAGAAAAATGAAAAAAAAAAAAAAATTTTTTGACTTTTTACGTTTAGTAAAGAGTTTAGTTCTATGGCTTTGCAGAGTTCTGTATGTCAAGGATTTAAATATTTACATATCCATTTAGACATCCATGTTGAAGTTGTAAAAAATAAAAAAAAATATGTATGGATTTTTTAGGTTTTTTTGTGTTTGCTAAATGGTTTTTTTCCTTTGGCTTTGTAGAAATCCTTTGTGTCTAGAAGGATTTGAAGATTTATAGATTCATTTAGACATCCATGTCGGGGTTGCAAAAATCTGAAAAAAAAATCATTGATTGATTTATTTCGTTCGGTAGTGAATTATTTTCTTTGGTTTTGCAGTGTTTTTGTGTGTCAAGGATTTGATGATTTATATATCAAATGTTCCATTTCCAATTTTTCAGTTATGTATGTGGTTATTCCTATTTCCTCTATGTAAAAACATAGTAAAGAACAGATAGCAAAGTTAAATGTAGCATCATGAGTCTTGATGAGGTTGAATAGTCAGATGTGTTCTTGTTCAAACCTAGGTTTGTGGTCATCCTCTATAAATCTATCAAGGCTTCTTAGATGTATTCTGCTTGAGTTCCACACAACTAGGTCAGATGTGTTTCCTAGAGTGTTTGGTTGATAAGCAGATGATTCTTGAGCATGTTCTCATCCTCGTCGGTTAGGATGTGTTCTGATAGTGCATGATCGATAAGAAGTTGGTGTGTTCCTTTCTTACCTTTAGTTTGAGTGTGTGCAAGATCATGAGCGCACAGAGGCGGCAAGCTGCAGAGGAAGTGTGAAAACTCGGTTTTTTACTTCCATGTAAACATTAAGGGGGAGAATGTTAGGAAATTAATAATAATGTTTACATTATATGATTGGGTGGTTAGTCGTATTTAGTTAATTAATTAATATTGTTAAATATAATAAAAATATTATGTACGTAGATATTTGGTTATACATTGTATCACTATTTACGGGTTTATCGTTTGTAATACATCATATTTTATAAGATGTTTTATTACCTACCTTTTTGACTATTTAATAGCCCAATGATCTTTGTGTGAGATTATAAAGAAAGAATATATTGATAATATAAAGATTATTTTTTGTTGTGTAAATCTTTGTACACTGTTTTTAGTCTTAGAGGAGTTAAGATTCTAATGATTTGTTAGGCACAATTGTACTTCTCCATTGCCTGCCTTGTGAATGGTGGGTGTTTTGGGGTTTTTAGCATTTGGAAATGAGTTTTTTTTTATGGATTTGTAAATTTCCTATGTCGAAGATTTGAAGGTTTATATATCCATTTAGACTTCCGTGTGTCTGGGAGAGCAGAAATTTGAAAAAACCATTTCTAAGTTTTTTGCATTGATAATGGGTTTTTTTCTTCGACTTCATAGAGTTACCGTGTGTCGAGGATTTCAAGATTTATAGATCCATTTAGAAAAATGTGTCGGGGTGATAGAAAATATGAAAATAAACAATTTCTCAAATTTTTTGGTATTTTTTTGTTCGGAAATGGGTTTTTTTCTTCATCTTTGTAGTGTTCCTCTAATTGAGGATTTGAAGATTAATATATCCATTTAAACATCTATGTCGGGGTGGTGAGAAAATATTGAAAATACCATTTCTTAGTTTTTCTAGGGTTTTTAGTGTTCGGTAATGAGTTTTTTCTTTGACTTTGCAGAGCTCGTGTGTATTAAGGATTTGAAGATTTATATATCTATTTAGACATCCATGTAATGGGGACATAAAATCCAAAAAAACTATTTCTTGTCTTTTTGTGTTTATAAATGGGTTTTTTTCTTCGCTTTGTACAGTTTTCCTATGTGTCGAGGATTTATAGATCCATTTAGACATCCATGTCGGATTTGTAAAAATATGAAACAAAAAAACCATTTCTGATTTTTTTGTTCGGTAATGGGTTTTTTTCTCGGCTTTGTAGATTTCTTGTGTGTCAAGGATTTGAAAATATATAGATCCATTTAGACATCCATACTTAGGGTGCCAAAAAATGTAAAAAGAAAAAAAAATATTTCTAGGTTTTTGACATTTGGTAATGAGTTTTTTTCTTCGGCTTTGAAAATTTCCTATGTCGAGAATTTGAAGTTTATAGATCCATTTAGACATTCATGCCGATGTGTGATGGAGAATTTGGAAAAATATTTCTAGATTTTTCTAGGTTATTTACATTTAGTAATGGGTTTTTATCTTGATTTGTAGAGTGTTTGTGTGTCGAGGATTTAAAGATTTATAGATCCATTTAAATATTTGTGCGGAGGTGAAAAATATGAAAAAAACCATTTCTTGGTTTTTTTGATTTTTTTCAATTCGGTAATTGCATTTTTTTTCCTCGGCTCTGTAGATTTCTTGTGTGTCGAGGATTTGAAGATCCATTTAAACATCCATTATGTCGGGGTGGCGAAAATATCTAAAAAAACTATTTAGGTTTTTGGCGATAGGTAATGGATTTTTTTCTTCCGCTTTTGCAATGCTCTGTAAAGGATTTTAAGATTTATAAACCCATTTAGACATCCGTCCGAGGTGTGTGAAAATAAAAAAAACCTATTTTAGGTTTTTTTTACGTTCAGTAATTGGTTTTTTCTTCGACTTTGTAGAGTTCTTATGTGTTGAGGATTTGAAGATTTATAGATCTATTTAAACATATGTCTTTGAGGTGTCAAAAAAATATGAAAAAAACTTTTTCTAAGTTTTTATGGGTTTTTCGCATTCGGTAATGGTTTTTTTACTTTGAGAGTTCTATGTGTCAAGAATTTGAAGATTTATAGACCCATTTGGACATCGTGTCGGGTGTGTGATAGAAAATATGAAAAAACCATTTCTAGGTTTTTTGTGTTCGGTAATGGGTTTTTTTCTTCAGCTTTGCAGAGTTCCTGTGTGTTGAGGATTTGAAGATTTATAGATCCATTTAGACAACTATCTTTGTGGTGGAGAAAATATGAAAAAATATATTTCTAGGTGTTTTTTGTTTTTTTTGTGTTCGGTAATGAATTTTTTCTTGGCTTTGCAGAGTTTCTGTGTGTCAAAGATTTTAGGATTTATAGATCCATTTAGACATCCTTGTCATGGTGGCAAAAAAATACAAAAAATAATTTTTGTATTTTTCAAGGGATTTTACCTTCGGTAATGTGTTTTTTCTTCGGCTTTGTAGAGATTTCCTGTGTGTCGAGGATTTGAAAATTTATTGATCCATTTAGACATCCATGCCGGGGAGGCAGAAAATTTGAAAAAAAAATTATTTTTCCGGGTTTTTTTGTGTTTGATAATGGTTTTAGTTTTCTTTGGCTTTAGAAAGTTCTTGTTTGTCGAGGATTCGAATAATTGTAGATCCATTTAGACATTCATTGCAGGGGTTGAAAAAAATCTAAAAAAATCTACAAAATAATGTTTTTGGGTTTTTTACATTCAGTAATGGTTTTTTTCTTCATCTTTTTAGATTTCCTTTGTGTTAGGATTTTAATATTTATAGATCCATTTATACATCCTTGTCGGGATGGCGAAAAATAGGTTTTTTTTTCTTGACTTTGCATTCATTAATGATTTTTTTAATTCAAATTTGTAGAGTTTACGTATGTTGAGTATTTGAAGATTTATAGATCCATTTAGACATCATGTGTGTTGGGGTGACCGAAAATACTAAAAAAAAATCATTTCTAGGTTTGTTTGGGTTTTTGTGTTCGGTAGTGGTTTATTTTCTTCGGTTGTGCTAAGTTCCTATGTGTCGAGGACTCGACGATTTATAGATCCATTTAGACATACATTCAAAGTTGCAAAAAAATTGAAAAAAAAACCTTTTTGGGTTTTTCTAGGTATTTTATGTTCACTATTGGTTTTTTCATCTGCTTTGTGGGGTTCTTAAGTGTCGAGGATTTGAAGATTTATAGATCCATTTAGACATCGTGTTAGGGTGGTAGAAAATCTTTATAAAATTACATTTCGTGATTTTTGGGTTCGGTAATGGGTTTTTTTCTTGACTTTGCATAGTTCTATGTGTCGAAGATGTAAATATTTTATATCCATTTAGACATCTATGCCGAGGTGACAAAAAAATATGAAAAAAACGTTCTAGGTTTTACGGTTTTTTTCCATTTGATAATGGAGTTTTTTTATTCGGCATTATAGAGTTCCTATGTGTGTCGAGGATTTGAATATTTATAGATCTATTTAGACATTCATGTCTTTGGGTGTGAGAAAATTTGTTAAAAACCATTTCTGCATTTTTGTGTTCGGTATTGAGTTTTTTTATTCGGATTTGCAGAGTTCTTATTTGTGTTGGATTTGAAGATTTATAGATCCATTTAGACATTTGTGCCAGGGTGGTAGAATATTTGAAAAAAAAACAATTTTAAGTTTTTAAGGTGTTTTACATTCGGTAATGGGTTTTTTTCAGCTTTGCAGAGTTCTTATATGTCGAGGATTTGAATATTTATAGATCCATTAAGACATCCATTCTAAGGTTGGAAGAAAATCTAAAAAAAAAAAAAAACAATTTTAGGTTTTTACGTTAAGAAATGAGTTTTTTCTTTGGCTTTGTAGAGTTCCTGTGTGTCGAGGATTTGAAGATTTATAGATCCATTTAGACATTTGTGTAGGGGTGGGTGAAAATTAAAAAAAAAAACTATTTCTAGTTTTTTTGCAATCTGTAATGGAGTTTTTTTATTCGGTGTCTTAAAGTTCCTGTGTGTCGAGAATTTGAATATTTATAGATCCATTTAGACATCCGTGTCAAGGTGGCAAATTTTTGAAAAAGAATCGTTTTCTATGTTTTTGTGGACTTTTTTCGTTTGGTAATAGTTTTTTAAATCTTGACTTTGCATATTTCTAGTGTGTGTCAAGGATTTGAAGATTTATAGATCCATTTAGACATCGTGTCGGGGTGATAGAAAAATCAAAAAAACTATTTATCAGCTTTTTTGGTGTTTTTACATTTGGCAATGGGTTTTTTTCTTTGGATTTTGAGTCCCTATGTGTTGAGGATTTGAAGATTTATAGATCCATTCAGACATCCGTGTCTCAGATGGTAGAAAATCGGAAAAAAAAATTCTTTATGTTTTGCATTCGGTAAGGGGTTTTTTTCTTTGGCTTTGCAGAGTTATTGTATGTCAAGAATTTGAATATTTATATATCCATTTAGACATCTATGCCAAAGTGGCGAGAAAATATAAAAATAAAACATTTTGGGTTTTTGTGTTCGTAAACGATTTTTTTCTTTGGCATTGCAGGGTTCATATGTGTCGAGGATTTTAATATTTATAGATTCATTTAGACATCTATGTTAGGGGGTGGTGGCAAAAAAAATTGATTTTTTTTTTTTTGGTTTTTTGCGTTCGGTAATGGGTTTTTGTCTTCTTCTTTATAGAGTTCTTGTGTGTTACAAATTTGAAGATTTATATATCCATTTAGACATTCATGCCATGGTGGTAGAAAATCTTTAAAAAAACTATTTCTGGGTTTTTTTTGAGTTTTTTACGTTCCGTAAATTATTTTTTTCTTTGTCTTTGTAGATTCTTTGTGTCGAGGATATGAAGATTTATAGATACATTTACAAATCCATGTCGGGGTGGCGAGAAAATCTTTAAAAAAACCATTTCTAGGTTTTTTTGCTTTTTTTTAATAAGTTCTTTGTTTAGAATTGTAAAGTTTCTATGTGTCGAGGATTTAAAGATTTATAGACCCATTTAAACAACCGTGTTGGGGTGGTAAAAATTTGAAAAAAATCTTTTTGTGGTTTTTTGGTTTTTTCCATTTAGTAATGGGTTTTTTTCTTCATCTTTTCAGATTTCAGTGTGTCAAGTATTTGGAGATTTATAGATCCATTTAGAAATTTGTGCGGTGGTGGCGAGAAAATTTGAATAAAACCATATTTCAGTTTTCGGGGTTTTTATGTTCGGTAATGGTTTTTTTATTTAGCTTTGTAGAGTTCATGTATCGAGGATTTGAAGATTTATAGATATATCCTTAATGGGGTCGAAAAAAATGAAAAAAATCCATTTTGGGGTTTTTTGCATTCATTGATAATGAGTTTTTCTTATTTCAGAGAGTTCCGGTGTGTCGAATATTTGAAGTCTTATAAATCAATTTAGACATTCGTGTAATGGGTTTTTTCTTCAGTTTTGCAAAGTTCCTATGCATCGAGGATTTGAAAATTTATAGATCCATTTAGACATCTATGCCGAGGTGGGACAAAATCTGAAAAAAACATTTCTAGGTTTCTATGGGATTTTTACGTTTGGTAATGGTTTTTTTCCTCGGCGTTTTGCAAAGTTTTGATGTGTTGAGGATTTGAAGATTTATAGATCCATTTAGACATCCGTGCGGGGGTGAATTTTTTTAAAAAACCGTTTTTGGGTTTTTAAATGTGTTTATGGACTTCGATAATGTGATTTTTTTCTTGACTTTGCGAGTTCATGTGTATTAGGGATTTTAAGATTTATAGATCCATTTAGACATCTATGTCAGGGTGGCGAGAAAATATAACAAAAAATCCTTTCTGGGTTTCTCGAGTTTTTCTCATTCGGTAATGGGATTTTTTCTTTGGATTTGTAGAGTTCTTGTTTGTCTAGGATTTCAAGATTTATAAATTCATTTAGACATCATGTGTCGGGGTAGTAGAAAATCTGAAAAAAAAAAACATTTCTGGATTTTTATGCTCGGTAATAGATTTTTTTCTTGACTTTGCAAAGTTCATGTGTATCGAGGGTTTGAAGATTTAAATATCCATTTCGACATCCATGCTAGTGTGGCAAAAAATCTTAAAAAAACCATTTTTGGGTTTGTCTTTGTTTTTTACATTCAGTAATGGGTTTTTTTCTACGGCTTTGCAGAATTCTTGTGTGTAAATGATTTGAGGATTTATAGATTCATTTAGAAATCCAAGTCGAGTGGTAGAAAATTTGAAAACAAACCATTCTGGGTTTTCTTGGTTTTTGTGTTCGGTAATGGTTTTTTTCTTTGGATTTGTAGAGTTATTATGTGTCGAGGATTTTAAGATTTATAGATCCATTTAGACATCCATGCCGGGGTGGCAGAAAATTTGAAAACAATCATTTCTAAGTATTTCTCGGTTTTTAACGTTTGGTAATGGTTTTTTTCTTCAGCTTTGCAGAGTTCCTGTGTGTCGAGGATTTGAATATTTATAGAATTATTTAAAGATTCATGATAGGGTGGAAGAAAATATGGAAAAAATCATTTCTAGGTTTTTCTAAGTTTTTATGTTCGGTAATGTGTTATTTTCTTTAGCTTTGTAGAGTTCTTGCGTTTTGAGGATTTGAAAATTTATAGATTTGTTTAGACATCCATGCCAAGGTGGTAGAAAATCTGGAAAAAAAAACCATTTTAGGTTTTTTAGGTTTTTGCATTGAGTAATGAGTTTTTTTCATCGTTTCAAATTCCTGTGTGTCAAGGATTTGAATATTTATAGATCCATTTAGACATCCATCCTGGGAGAGAAAAAATTGAAAAAACCATTTCAAAGTTTTTGCATTCGGTAATGGGTTTTTTTCTTTTACTTCAGAGTTCCCATGTGTCGAGGATTTCAAGATTTATAGATCCATTTAGACAAATGTGTTGGGGTGAAAGAATATATGAAAAAAAAACCATGTCCTAGTTTTTCTAGGTTTTTTCGTTCAAAAATTACTTTTTTTCTTCGGCTTTGCGGATATCTTGTAAATCAAGGAATTCAAGAATTAATATATCAATTTTCACATCCGTGTGCGGAGTGAAAAATATAAAAAAACTATTTATTGATTTTTCTGGTTTTTTTGCATTCGATAATGATTTTTTTCCTTCGGTATTGTAGACCTCATTTGTATCGAGGATGTGAATATTTATATATCCATTTTGACATTTGTGCCAAGGTGATGAGAAAATATGAAAAAACCTTTTCTTTCCTTTTTGCGTTCGAAAATGGGTTTTTTGTTTAGATTTGTATATTTCTTGTGTGTCGAGGATTCTAGGATTTATAGATCCATTTAGACATCCACACCGGGTTGGTAGAAAATCTTAAACAAAATACCATTTCTAGGATTTTTGTGTTTGGTAATGGATTTTTTTATCGGCTTTGCGAGTTCTTTTGTGTTGAGAATTTGAAAATATATAGATCCATTTAGACATCCATGTCGAGTGGTGGGAAAATGTGAAAACAAATTATTTATGGCTTTTATGGTTTTTTTTAACGTTCGATAATGGGTTTTTTCTTCAGATTTGCAGAGTTACTATGTGTCAAAGATTCATATATTTATAGATCCATTTAGACGTTCGTGTCGGCATGACAGAGAATATGGAAAAAAATATTTTGTGTTTTTCTAGGTTTTTACGTTCGGTTAATCGGTAATGAGTTTTTTTATCTTCAGCTTTGCATATTTCTGTGTGTCGAGGATTTCAAGATTTATAGATCCATTTAAAAATTTGCGAAGAGGTGGCGAGAAAATTTGAAAAAAACCATTTCTAGGTTTTAGGGTTTTTTCCGTTCGGTAATGATTTTGTTTTCTTCATCTCTATAGATTTTTTGTGTCGAGGATTTGAAAATTTATAGATCCATTTAAATATCTTTCTTTGGGTGGTAGAAAATCTGAAAAAAATAATTTATGGGCTTTTTGCATTCGGTATTAGTTTTTTTCTCTAGCTTCGTTGGGTTTTTTAGTGTAGAGAATTTGAAGATTTATAGATCCATTTAGACATCCATGTCGGGGTGGCAAAAAATATAAAAAAATCATTTCTAGCATTTTTGCATTTGGTAATGAGTTTTTTTCTTCACTTTCTGATTTGAGTAGATGTGGGTGAAAATCTGAAAAAAACCATTTCGGGTTTTTACATACGGTAATGGGTTTTTTTATTCGGTTCTTAGAGTTCTTGTGTGTTGAGAATTTGAATTTTTATAGATACATTTAAACATTTGTGCAAGGTGGAATTTAAAAAAGAAAAACCATTTCTAGGTTTTGTGGGTATTTTACATTCGGTAATGGTTTTTAATCTTCGGCTTTGCGAGTTCTTGTGTGTCGAGGATTTGAAGATTTAAAGATCTATTAAGACATCTGTCTTTGGGGTGGCAAAAATATGAAAAAAACCATTTCTCAGTTTTTTGGGTTTTTTGCATTTGGTAATTGGTTTTTTTCTTTGGTTTTGCAGAGTTCCTATGTGTTGAGGATTTGAAGATTTATAGATCCATTTAAACATCCTGTGTAGGTTGCGAGAAAATCTATAAAAAAATCTTTTTTTTTTGCATTCAATAAGATTTTTTTTCTTTGGCTTTGCAGAGCTCCTTTATGTCAAGTATTTGAATATTTATAGATCCATTTAGACATCTATGCCGAAGTGGCAGAAAATCTATAAAAAACCATTTCGGGTTTTTTTTTTTTTTTTTTTACGTTTAGTAAATAGTTTTTTTCTTCGGCATTGCAGAGTTTTGTATGTGTCGAGGATTTGTATATAATTAGATCCATTTAGACATGTATCTTGGGGTGGTGAAAAACTTGAAAAAAACTATTTCTTGTTTTTTTGCATTCGGTAATGGGTTTTTTCTTCATCTTTGAAGAGTTCCGGTGTGTTGAGGATTTGAAGATTTATAGATCCATTTAGAAATTCGTGTCATGGTGGAAAAAAATCTATAAAAAACCATTTCTAGGTTTTTCCGAGTTTTTAAGTTTGGTAAACTCTTTTTTTCTTCGTCTTTGTAGAGTTCTTGTGTGTCGAGGATGTGAAGATTTATAGATTCATTTACACATCCATGTTGGGGTGGGTAGGAGTCTTAGAAAAAACCATTCTGAAATTTTTGGCATTCACTTATGAGTTTTTGTTCGATTTTCAAAGTTCCTATGTATTGAGGATTTGAAGATTTATACACCCATTCAAATAACTTAGTGTCGAGTGTGGCATAAATTTTTTTAAAAAAATTCACAATTTTTGTAGTTTTTCCTAATTGGTAATGGGTTTTTTTCTTTGTCTTTGTAGAGCTACAATGTGTTAAGGATTTTTATATTTATAAATCCATTTAGACATTTGTACTTAGGTGTGGCATAAAATCGAAAAAAAAAAAAACCATATTTTAGTTTTTCTAGGTTTTTGTATTCGGTAATGGTTTTTTTTTTCGGCTTTGCGAGTTCTGTTTGTCGAGGAATTGAAGATTTATAGATCCATTTAGACATCCGTGCGGGTGATAGAAAATATGAAAAAAAAACCATTTCGAGGTTTTTGCATTCGGTAATAAATTTTTCTCTTTAGTTTTGTAGAGATCTTCTGTGTCGAAGATTTGAAAATTTAAAGATCCATTTAGACATCCTTCTTTAGGGTGGCATAAAATGTGAAAAAAATCAGTTCTTACTTTTTTTCGGGTTTTTACATTCGATAATAGGTTTTTATCTTCATCTTTGTATAGTTTCGTGTGTCGAGGATTTGAAGATTTATAGATCCATATAGACATCTGTGTGGGGGTCGCAGAAAATCTGAAAAAAAACATTTCTCGGGTTTTCTGGTTTTTTCCATTTGGTAAAGGGTTTTTTTCCTCGGCTCTATAGAGTTCGTGTGTGTCGAGGATTTGAAGATTAATAGATCCATTTAGACTTCTATGGGGTGGCGGGAAATCGAAAAAAACCATTTATGTATTTTTGCATTCGGTAATGAGTTTTTTTCTTTGTATTTGTAGATTTTCTTTGTGTAAAGGATTTGAAAATTTATATATCCATTTAGACATTTGTGTGGTGGTGGTAGAAAATATGAAAAAAACTATTTCTAGGTTTTTTTGTGTTTGGTAAAGTTTTTTTATTTGGCTTTTACTGAGTTTCGAGAGTCAAGGATTTTAAGATTTATAGATCCATTTAGATCTTCGTGGCGGGATAGTAGAAAATATAAAAAAATATTTCTATGTTTTTTGCATTACGTAATGGATTTTTTTATTTGGATTTGTAGATTTGCCATTTGTAAAGGATTTGAATATTTATATATCCATTTAGACATTCATGTCGGGATGACAAAAATCTTAAAAAAACTATTTCTAGGTTTTTTACGTTTGGTAATGGATTTTTTTCTTTGGATTTTACAAAGTTCTTGTGTGTCAAGAATTTGAAGATATATAGATCCATTTAGACATTTGTGTTGGTGTGGTAATGGGTAATGTATTTTTTTCTTTGAATTTGAAGATTTCCTTTGTGTCGAGGATTTGAATATTTATAGATTAATTTAGACATCTATGATGTGGTGGTCAGAAAATTTTTAAAAATATATTTCTTCATTTTTCTAGGTTTTTTACGTTCGGTAATGGGTTTTTTTCTTCGACTTTATAGATTTCATGTATGTTGAGGATTTGAAGATTTATAGAACCATTTAGACATCTATGCCATTTAGACATTTATGGGTTTTTTGTGTTTGGTAATGGGTTATTTTCTTTGAATTTTCAAAGTTCTTTTGTGTCGACAATTGTAAGATTTATAGATCCATTTAGACATCCATGATGGGGTGAGAAAAATCTGAAAAAATCATTTCTAGTTTTTCTAGGGTTTTTATGTTCGGTAATGATTTTTTTCTTGGCTTTGTAGAGTTCTTGTGTGTTAAGGATTTGATTATTTGTAGATCCATTTAGACATACGTGTCGGGGTGACATAAAATGAGATAAAAAATTCATTTGTGGGTTTTTATGGGTCATTTTAGTTTGGTAATGGGTTTTTTTCCTTGACTTTTCTGAGTTCATGTGTGTTAAGGATTTGAAGATTTATAGATCCATTTAAACATCTATGTCGGGGTGGCAAAAATCTGAATAAACTTTTTAGTTTTTTTGCATTTGGTAATGGGCTTTTTATTTATCTTTGCAGAGTTCTTATGTGTCGATGATTTCAAGATTAATAGATTAATTTAGACATTCGTGTCGGGGTGTGAGAAAATATGAAAAAAGTATATTTGGCTTTTTATGAGTTTTTGTGTTCGGTAATGGGTTTTTTGTTAGGTTAATCAATTATGCATAATATAAATTGATTATTTAATTAATTTTATTAATTAAATAATGTTGTTATATGGTTATATTATAAACCATATTATTGTTGTATTTTGTTATATGGTTTTATCAACCATATTTGTCTTTTATTTTCACATGTATAATTGTTATAACAATTATGTGCTTCCCAGATGTAATATTGGAAGCAATTGTGAGTTTAGTTTTACCTGTGCAACCTATTTCTTTTTCTACACATGGTTGTTCAATTCCTATAAGAATTACAGCACTCCATTGTATTTTTGGTTGATTCAGATTAATACTGATTTAAAGGCTTCCGTCCTTGTTTACATTTGGTACCGTGAGTGAGAATATGGCCTATGAAATAACGAGAGGGTTGAAGGAGAAGGTTGTAGAGGAAGAGAAGTGTCTTAGAGAAGTATTTACTTTTCAGGAGAGCTTGTGTTGCCTTCAGAAACTTTCTAGACATCTCTACATCCACATAATCCCCTCTTCTATTAGGGTGTTTGGAACGCAACTTCTTGTTTGCATTGATGCACCGAACCAGGAAAAATTTGATCGAGGAAGATTTATAAGAATAAGTCTATATGATTCAACCTAAAGGATATGTAGTAAATGGTCAAGAAGTAAAGGTATGCAAACTCAGGAAATCTCTGTATGGCCTTAAACAGGCACCCGGGCATGGTACATCAAGATTGATGAGCATCTCGTACAACATGGATTTGTTAGAAATCCATACGATCCCAATCTTTACCTCAAAAAGTAAGGGGGGAGATTGTGATTGTTATTGTCTATGTCAACGATCTAGTCATCATTGGCAGTTCAGTAAGGATGATCAATGCAACGAAGAAAGATATTAATCGATCGTTCAACATGACCGATCTCGGGTTGATGCATTATTGTCTTAGATTGGAAGTATGGTAGAAAGAGAATCACATTTTTATTTCTCAAATGAAATATACCAAGACAATGCTCGAGAAATTCAAGATGATGGATTGCACACCAATTGCTACACCCATGGAAAATAGATTGCAGTTATCTCGTTCAAATCCATCTCCTGAGGTAAGTGACACTCTCTATCGACAGTTGATTGGGAGTCTCATTTACCTGACCTACACTAGACCAGATATTAGCTTTGTAGTAAGCTATCTATCCAGGTTCATGTAGGAACCCAAATTTTGTCATTGGAAAGCAACAAGGTGCATTTTGAGATATCTCAAAGGATCAGTGGATCTTGGTCTAGAATACAAGAAGAATGAAAACTTCTTCTTGAATGGATATTCAGATTCTCGGTTTTAGATCATGCCTTTGGGAAATATTGATGATAGAGAATCCATACGGATTTGTATTATTTATGGGATCTGGACCAATATCATGGGGAAGCAAGAAACAACACTTCATTTCTCGCTCTTCCATAGAAGCTGAGTATCATTCTGCAGGAGAAGCTATCTGTGAAGTGATTTGGCTATGTCGCATACTAGAAGGACTTGGAATACCATAGGACAAACCAACCACCATGTATGTTGACAATGAAGGTGTTCTCAAACTTGTTCGCAATCCAGTTTTCACGAGAGAACAAAGCACATTGAAGTACAAGTTCATTTCATACGTGAACATGTGTTGAAGCACAACATCCAGCTTCAATTTTTTCCAACAACTAAACAACGGGCATATATCTTCACAAAGTCACTTGCACATGACAAGTTCGAGTTGTTCAGAGAGTTCCTCTCCTCATCTCTTGAGACAATGCACAATTAAGGGGGGGAATGTTAGGTTAATTAATTATGCATAATATAAATTGATTATTTAATTAATTTTATTAATTAAATAATGTTGTTATATGGTTATATTATAAACCATATTATTGTTGTATTTTGTTATATGGTTTTATCAACCATATTTATCTTTCATTTTCACAGATATAATTGTTATAATTGTTATAACAATTATGTGCTTCCCAGATGTAATATTGGAGGTAGTTGTGAGTTTACTTTTACTTCGTAACCTATTTCTTCATCTCGCACATGGTTGTTCAATTCCTATAAAATTGCAACACTCAATTGTATTTTTGGTTGATTCATTAATACAATTTATAGGCTTCCGTCCATGTTTACATTTTTTTCTTTGGATTTTTAGATTTCATGTGTGTCGAGGATTTTAAGATTTATAGATCCATTTATACATCCATACCGAGTGCAAAAATTTATAAAAAAAAAATTCTAAGTTTTTCTATATTTTTTTCCGTTTGGTAATGAGTTTTTTTCTCAGTGTATAGATTTATTGTGTGTCGAGGATTTGAAGATTTATAGATCTATTTATACATATGTGTCGGGGTAGTAGAAAATTTAAAAATACAATTTACGGGTTTTTATGTTCAATAATGGTTTTTTTCTTGACTTTGAAGAGTTCTTGTGTGTCGAAGATTTAAAGATTTATAGATCCATTTAGACATTGGTTTGGGGAAGGCGAGAAAAATATTGAAATAAAAACATTTGTATTTTTTTTTGTTTTCGGTATTTAGTTTTTTTCTTCGGCTTTGTAGAGTTCTTGTGTATTGAGGATTTGAATATGCATAGATTCATTTAAACATCCATTCGGGTGTGTGAGAAAATCTAAAAAAAAAAATTTCTAGATTTTTTGTAGTCGGTAATGGGTTTTCTCTTCAACTTTGCAGATTCCTATGCATCTAGGATTTGAAGATATATAGATCGATTTACACATCTCATCTTTGGGGTAGTAAAAAATATGAAAAAAACTATTTTTTATATTTTTTACGTTCGAGTAATGGTTTTATTTTCTTCGGATTTGCAGAGTTCCATTTTTCGAGGATTTGAATATTAATAAATTTATTTAGACATCCATCTTGAGATGGCGAGAAAATATGAAGAAAAACCATTTTTGAGTTTTTCTAGGTATTTACATTCATTAATGGGTTTTTTTTTTCGGCTTTGCGAGTTATCTTGTGTCGAGGATTTGAAGATTTATAAATCCATTTAAACATCCGTCTTTGTGGTGGTAGAAAATATGAAAAAAATTATTTGGTATTTTTGTGATTGGTAATGGGTTTTTTTCTTTGTCTTTGCGCAGAGTTCTTGTGTGTCGAAGATTTGAAGATTTTTAGATTCATCTAGACATCTGTGTCGGGGTGACAAAAAAATTGAAAAAAACTATTTTTAGGTTTTTACGGGTTTTTACATTCGAGTAATGGGTTTTTCTTTGCCTTTGTAGAGTTCTTGTGTATCTAAGATTTGTAGATTTATATATTCATTTAAACATCGTGCTGGAGGTGGAAAAAAATATGAAAAAAACCATATCTAGGTTTTTGAGTTTTTTACGTCAATAATAGGACTTTTTCTTGGCTTTGCAGAGTTCATATTTGTAGAGGATTTGACAATTTATAGATCCATTTAGACTTTCGTGCCAATTTAAAAGAAAATGCGGAAAAAAATAATTTCTATGTTTTATTGGTTTTTTTTACATTCGATAATGGTTTGTTTTCTTCAGATTTTTAGAGTTTACGTGTATTGAGGATTTCAAGATTTTTAGATCCATTTAGACATTCATGTTGGGGTGGAAAAAATATTAAAAATTCATTTATGAGATTTTCTTGGTTTTTGCATTTGGTAATGGGTTATTTTCTTCATCTTTATAGAGTTCTTGTGTGTCAAGGATTTGAATATTTATAGATCCATTTAGAAATCCTTGCCAGGGTAGCAGAAAATTTGAAAAAAAAACTATTTTTGGGTTTTTTACGTTTGGTAATTGTGTTTTTTCTCCATCTTTGCGAGTTTTTGAGTGTCGAGGATTTGAAGATATATAGATTCATTTAGACATCCGTGTTAGGGTGGTAAAAAATTAATTTTTTTTTGTTGAGATTTTTGCATTTGGTAATGGGCTTTTTTTAATCTTTCTAGAGTTCCTATGTGTCAAGGATTTGAATATTTATAGATCCATTTAGACATCCATGTTGGGTTTCTTGAAAAAAAAAAAAAAAAAAAAACCGTTTTTGGGTTTTTATGGGTTTTTACATTTTATAATGAGTTTTTTTCTTTGGCATTACGAGTTCTATGTGTCGAGGATTTGAAGATTTATAGATTTATTTAGACATACATTCTGGGTGGAAGAAAATATGAAAAAAACCATTTACGGGTTTTTTTGTGTTTGGTAATGGGTTTTTTTATTTGAATTACTAGAGTTCTTGTGTGTAGAAAATTTTAAGATTTATAGATCATTTTAGACATTTTTACCAGGGTGGCATAAAATCTAAAAAAAACCATTTATGGGTTTTTCTAGGTTTTTTGCATTCGATAATGATTTTTTTTTAGGTTTTTTAGAGTTCTATGTGTGAGAATATTTGAACATTTATAAATCCATTTAGACATTCGTGTCGGGTGGCGAGAAAATATATAAAAAAACCATTTATGAGTTTTTAACGTTCGGTAATGTGTTTTTAATTCAGCTTTACAAAGTTCCTGGGTGTTGAGGATTTGAAGATTTATAGATCCATTTAGACATTCATGCCGCGGTGGCGAAACTCGAAAAAATAACTATTTCTATGTTTTTCTAGGTTTTTTGCATTTGGTAATGGGTTTTTTTCTTTAGCTTTGTAGAGTTCCTGCGTGTTGAGGATTTGAAGATTTATTGATCCATTTAAACTTCCATGCCGGGGTGGCAGAAAATATGAAAAATCTATTTTTGGGATTTTATGGTTTTTTTACATTTGGTAATGGGTTTTTTTCTTCGGATTTGTAGAGTTCATGTGCGTCGAGGATTTGAGAATTTATAGATCCATTTAGACATTCGTGCCAGAGGTGGAATTTTTTTTAAAAAAATATTTTTTCTGGGTTTTTTTTTTTTTTTTACGTTTGACAATGGGTTTTTTATATTCCTCTTTACAGAGTTCATGTGTTTTGAGGATTTGAATATTTATAGATCCATTTAGACATCCATCTTTGGGGTGGCGAGAAAATTTAAAAAAAAAAATATTTCGGGTTTTTGCATTCGGTAAAGGGTTTATTTCTATGGCTTTGTAGAGTTCGTGTATGTCCTAGATTTGAATAATTATATATCAATTTAGACACATCTTTGAAGTAGTGAGAAAATCTAAAAAAGACATGTCTAGGTTTTTTTAGGTTTTTCACATTCGCAAAATGGTGTTTTTATTGGCTTTGTAGAAATCATGTGTGTTGAGGATTTGAAGATTTATAGATTCATTTAGACATACGTGTCGGGGTTGCAAAAAATCTTTTAAAAAATCATTGATTGGTTCTTTGCATTCGGTAATGAATTTTTTTATTGGTTTTGTCGAGTTTCTATGTGTCAGGGATTTGATGATTTATAGATCCATTTAGACATCCATTTCAAGGTGTGAGAAAATCATAAAAAAATAATTTCTTGGTTTTTCGGGTGTTTTTGCGTTTGGTAATGGTTTTTTTCTTTGGTTTTACAAAGTTCCTATATGTTGAGGATTTCAAGATTTATGGATCCATTTAGACATCCATGCCATGGTGGCAGAAAATTATAAGTTTTTATGGGTTTTTTGTTTATGGTAATGGGTTTTTTCTTCACTTTGTAGATTTCTCTGTGTCGATGATTTGAATATATATAGATCAATTTAAACATCCATGTCGGGGTGGCATAAAATCTAAAAAAATCATTTCTAGGTTTTATGCGTTTGATAAAAAAAAAAATTTCTTTGGCTTTGCAAAGTTTACGTGTGTTGAGGATTTGAAGACTTATATATCCATTTAGACATCCATGTCGGGGTGGTAGAAAATATGAAAAAACCATTTCGAGTTTTTTTGTGTTACGTAATAGTTTTTATCTTTGAATTTTTAGAGTTTACGTGTCTCAAGGATTTGAAGTTTTATAGATCTATTTAGACATTCGTGTTAGGGTGTGAGAAAATCTAAAAAAATGATTTCAAGGTTTATTTGGGTTTTTACATTTCATAATGGTTTTCTTTCTTCGGATATGCGGGGTTCTTATGTGTCGATGATTTGAGGATTTATAGATCCTTTTAGACATCCTTGTCGAGGTGATAGAAAATATGAAAAAAAAAAAAATCTTGGCTTTTTCTGCATTTTTTGCATTCGGTAATGGGTTTTTATTTAGATTTTTAGAGTTTTGTGTGTCGATGATTTGAAGATTTATAGATCTATTTAGACATACTTACGGGGTTGTAGAAAATTATAAAAGAACCATTTTTTTTTTTTAGGTTTTTACATTCGGTAATGGGTAATTTTTTTAATCTTAGCATAGTTCTTGTGTGTCTAGGATTTGATGATTTATATATTAGTTTAGACGTCTATACCGAGGTGATGAGAAAATCTGAAAAAAAAAAATCATTTCTAGGTTTTTTCGAGTTTTTGCGTTCGGTAATGGTTTTTTTTTCTTCGTCTTTACGGAGTTCCTCGTGTCAAGATGTTGAAGATTTATAGTTCTATTTAAACATTTGTGTTGGGATGGCGAGAAAATCTAAAAAAAACTATTTCTTGGTTTTTATGTTACGTAATGGGTGTTTTTTTGGCTTTGTAGACTTCAAGTGTGTCAAGGATTTGAAGATTTATAGATGCTTTTAAAAATTTGTGCCAAGGTGGCAAACAATTTGAAAAAATCTATTTATGGGTTTTTCTAGGTTTTTACTTTGGTAATGGGTTTTTCTTCACTTTGTAGAGTTCTTGTGTGTCAAGAATTTGAAGATTTATAGATTCCTTTAGACATTCGTGCTAGGGTAGCAGAAAATATGAAGAAAAAAAAATGATTTCTATGTTTTTTAGATTTTTACATTCGGTAATGGGTTTTATGCATTCGGTAATAGGTTTTTTTCTTTGGCTTTATAGAGTTCTGTGTGTCGAGGATTTGAATATTTATATATCAATTTAGACGCGTCTATATTGTGGTGGTAGAAAATATGAAAAAAATTATGGGCTTTTCTAGGTTTTAACATTTGGTAGTGGGTTTTCTTTCTTGGCTTTGCGAAAGGTCTTGTGTCGAGGATTTGAAGATTTATAGATCCATTTAGACATCTATGCCGGGGTGGCAGAAAATTTGAAAAAGAAAACCATTTCTAGTTTTTTTCTAGTTTTTGCATTCACTAATGTTTTTTTATGTCTTTACAAAGTTCTGTGTGTCGAGGATTTGAATATTTATATATTTATTTAGACATTTGTGTACGTGTGGCAAAAAAATTGAAAAAAAAATTCTAGTTTTTTTGTGTTTTATGTGTTCGATAATGGGGTTTTTTCTTCAGATTTGTAGAGTTCTTGTGTGTTGAGGATTTGAAGATTTATAGATCTATTTAGACATTTGTGCTAGGGTGGCGTAGAAAATCTAAGAAAAACCCATTTCTTAGTTTTTGTGTTCGGTAATAGCTTTTATATTTGAATTTGCGGGTTTCTTGTGTTTCAAAGATTTGAAGATTTTTAGATTTATTTAGACATCCATGTCGGTGTAGTAGAAAATATGAGAAAAAAATTTATCAGTTTTTCTAGGTTTTTGCATTTGTAACGGGTTTTTACATTTGGTAATAGGTTTTTTTAGCTTTTCAAAGTTCCTATGTGTCGAGGATTTGAATATGTATAGATCAATTTAGACGTCTATGTCATGGTGGCAAAAATATGAAATTTTTTTTTCGGGTTTTTCTAGGTTTTAACATTAGGTACTCGGTTTTTCTATTCGGCTTTGTAGAGTTCATGTGTCAAGGATTTGAAGATTTATAGATCCATTTAGACATCCGTCTTTGGGGTGGCAAAAATCTGAAAAACCCCTTTTGTAGTTTTTCTAGGTTTTTGCGTTCCCTAATGATTTTTTTTTTGAATTTCTGAGTTCCTATGTGTCGAGGATTTTAATATTTATAGATCCATTTAGACATACATGCCATAGTGCCGAGAAAGTCTAAAAACAAACCTTTTCTTAGTTTTTGTGTTGTGTAATGGGTTTTTTTCGTTTACTTAGTAGATTTCTTATGTGTCGAGGATTCAAATATTTATACATATATTTAGTCATCTGTTTGGGGTGGCGAGAAAATCTATAAAAAAATTCTTTGTTTTTTTTGTTCGTTAATGGGTTTTTTTCTTGACTTTGTAGACTTCATGTGGCTTGAGGATTTGAGGATTTATAGATGCTTTTAAAAATTTGATGCGGGGTGGCGAGAAAATCTAACAAAATTCATTTAAGGTTTTTCGTTTAGTAATGGGTTTTTCTTTGGCTTTGTAGAGTTCTTGTGTGTCAAGGATTTGAAAATTTATAGATTCCTTTAGACATCCGTGTCGGGGGTGGCGAGAAAATATGAAAAAGAAGATAATTTTTGGGTTTTTCCGGGTTTTTACATTCGGTAATAGTTCTTTTTCTTGACTTTGCGAGTTCCTGTGTGTCGAGGATTTGAATATTTATAGATCAATTTAGACGTTTATGTCGTGGTGGTAGAAAATATGAATTTTGTTTTTAGATTTTTCTAGGTTTTAACATTAGGTCTTGGGTTTTTTTATTTGGCTTTGTAGAGTTCATGTGTCGAGGATTTCTGATTTATAGATCCATTTAGGCATATATATTGGGGTGGTAAAAAATATGAAAAAAACTATTTTTGGGTTTTTCTAAGTTTTTACATTTGCTAATGATTTTTTTTTCGACTTTACTGAGTTCTATGTGTCGAGAATTTGAATATTTATAGATCCATTTAGACATCCATGCCGAGGTGGCAAAAAAATTAAAAAAAAACCATTTATTTGTTTTTTTTTTTTGTGGTCGGTAATGGGGTTTTATCATCAGCTTAGTTGAGTTCTTTTGTGTTGAGGAATTAAATATTTATAGATCTATTTAAACATCCGTGCCAGGGTGGCAGAAAATCTAGAAAAAAAACCATTTCAGTGTTTTTTTGGGTTTTTTGCATTTAGTAATGGGTTTTTTTCTTTGGCTTCATAGAGTTACTATATGTTAAGGATTTTAAGATTTATAGATTCATTTAGACATCTGTGTTGGGGTGGCAGAAAACATTAAAAAAATAATTTCAAGGTTTTTTTAGGTTTTTTGTATTCGGTAATGGGTTTTTTCTTTGGTTTTTCTGAGTTCTGTGTGTTGAGAATTTGAAGATTTAAAGATCCATTTAGACACATATACCTCGGTGGGCAGAAAATGAGAAAAAAAAAAAAACTATGTTAGGGTTTTTCTTTTTTTTTTTTGCTTTCAATAATGGGTTTTTCTCCGACTTTGCAGAGTTATTTTGTGTTGAGGATTTGAAGATTTATAGATGCATTTAAACATTTATGTGGGCAGCAAAAAAATTGAAAAAACTAATTTTTGGGTTTTTTGTGTTCAACAATGGGATTTTTTTCTTCGACTTAATAGAGTTTTTGTGTGTCGTGGATTTGAAGATTTATAGATCCATTTAGACATGTGTAATAGGGTGCTAAATTTTTAAAAAAACCATTACTAGGTTTTCTTTTTGTTTATTGCATTCAATAATAGGTATTTTTCTTTGGCTTTGCGAGTTCTTGGGAGTTGAGGATTTGAAGGTTTATAGATCTATTTAGATATGCATGCCAAGGTGGTAGTAAACTTGAAAAAACCATTTCTTGTTTTTTCTCGGGTTTTTCACATTTGGTTATGAGTTTTTCCTTTTAATTTGAAGAGTTTTTGCGTTTTTCGTGTTCGGTAAGGGGTATTTCCCTTCCTTTTTGTAGAGTTTACGTGTGTCGAGGATTTGAAAATTTATAGATCTATTTATACATCTCATGTCGGGTTATCAAAAATCTTTAAAATTTTTTTAGGATTTTTGGGTTTTTTGCATTCGGTTATGGGGTTTTTCTTGGCTTTGCAGAGTTCTTGTGTGTCGATAATTTAAAAAAATTATATAGATTCATTTAGACATCCATGCCTTGGGGTAGCAAAAAATCGGAATAAAACATTTATGATTTTTTTGAATTTTTTGCGTTCGGTAATGGATTTGTAGAGTTCTGTATGTCAAGGATTTGAAGAGTTATAGATCCATTTAGACATCCTTGTCGAGGTGGCAAAAAATCTACAAAAAACCATTTCTAGGTTTTTTTACGTTTGGTAGTGGGTTTTTCTTTGACTTTGTAGAGTTCTATGAATCAAGGATTTGAAGATTTATATATCCATTTAGACATTGGTGTTGGTGTGGCAAAAATCTAAAAAAATATTTTTTGGGTTTTTTTGTTCGGTAATAAGTTTTTTTCTTCGGTTTTGCACAGTTCCTATGTGTCGAGGATTTGAAGATTTATAGATCCATTTAGACAACCGTGACAGGTGGAAAAAAATATCAAAAAAACTATTTCGAGTTTTCTTTGTTTTTGTATTCGGTAATGGATTTTTTTATCAGCTTAGCGAGTTCCTATGTGTCGAGAATTTGAAGATTTATAGATCCATTAAGACATTCATGCGGGGTGTGAGAAAATCTCAAACAAACCATTTATGTGTTTTCCTAGGCTTTTTGCATTCAATAATGTATTTTTTTCTTCGTATTTACAGAGTTCTTGTGTGTTGAGGATTTTAAGATTTATAGATCTATTTAGACATTTTTGTTAGGGTGGCGAGAAAATCTGAAAAAATAAATCATTTCATGGTTTTTCTTGGTTTTTTGCATTCGGTAATGGGATTTTTTCTTCATCTTTGCAGAGTTCTTGTGTGTCGAGGACTTGAAGATTTAAAAATCCATTTAGGCATGCGTTCGGGATGGTAGAAAATCTAAAAAAAAACCATTTCAGGATTTTTCGGGCTTTTACGTTCGGTTATGGATTTTTTTTCTCGGCTTTGAATAGTTACTATATGTCAAGGATTGTAAGATTTAGAGATCCATTTAGACATTTCGTCATGTGGTAGAGAATCGAAATGCGAAAAAATAATTGTTGGGTTTTTTACGTTCAATAATTGTTTTTGTTCTTCTAGTTTGTAGAGTTGGTGTTTGTTGAGGTTTTAAATATCTATGGATCCATTTAGACATCCATGTCGGGGTGGCAAAAAATATGCAAAAAACCATTTATGGGTTTTTATGGATTTTTACGTTTGATAATGGGTTTTTTTTTCACCTTTGTAGAGTTCCTAAGTGTTGAGTATTTGAAAATTTATAGATCCCTTTAGACATCTGTGTCGGGGTCAGAAAATCTTTAAAATAAAATTTCTTGGTTTTTCTGGTTTTTTTGTGTTTAGTAATGCATTTTTTTTCTTCGACTTTGCAGAGTTCCTGTATCTCCATGATTTGTAGATTTATATATCCATTTAGACATCGTGTCGGGGTGGCGAAAATCGAAAATATCATTTTATGGGTTTTTTGGTTTTTTTCTTCGTCTTTTGCAGAGTTCTTGTATGTCAAGGATTTTAAGATTTGTAGATCCATTTAGAGATCCATACTAGAGTGGAAGAAATCTTTCAAAAACCATGTATGGGAATTTTTGGGTTTTTTGCATTCACTAATGGCTAGTTTTCTTCAAATTTGCATAGTTTCCATGTATCGAGGATTTGAAGATTTCTGAGATCCATTTAGACATCTATGTCGGGGTGGCGAAAAAATCGAAAACAAAAAACCATTTATGGGTTTTTGGTTTTTTTTTCTTTAGCTTTACAAAGGTCATGTGTGTCAAGGATTTGAAAATGTATAGATCCGTTTAGATATCTATCTTTGGGGTGGTAGAAAATATGTAAAAAATAATTTGTAGTTTTTATGGGTTTTTGGCATTTGGTAATGGGTTTTTTTCTTTGGCTTTGTAGAGCTCTTGTGTGTCGAGGATATGAAGAATTATATATCCATTTAGACATATGTACAGGGTGAAAGAAAATTTGAAAAAAACCGTTTTTGGGTTTTTCTATTTTTTACGTTCGGTAATGGATTTTTCTTCAAATTTTCAAATTTCATGTGTGTCGAGGATTTGATGATTTATACATCCTTTTAAAAATGTATGCCATGGTGGAAAAACTTTTGAGAAAACCCATTTATGAGTTATTCTAGTTTTTTTTGTGTTCGAGTAATGAGTTTTTTCCTTTTGCTTTGCAGAGTTCCTGTGTGTTGAGGATTTGAAGATTCATAGATCCATTTAGATATTTGTGGAGGGGTGTTTGTAAATCGAGAAAAAAAAAAAAATTATAGCTTTTTGCGTTGAGTAATGAGTTTTTTCTTCAACTTTACAAATTTCTGTGTGTCCAGGATTTGAACATTTCTAGATCCATTTAGACATCCATGCGAGGGTGACAGAAAATTTGAAAAAACCATTTCTAGGTTTTTTGTGTTTAGTAATGGGTTTTTATTTGACTTTGTAGAGTTCTGTTTGTCAAGGATTTGAAGTTTTATAGATCCATTTAAACATTTGTGTTTAGGTGGCGTAAAACCTTAAAAAAAAACATTTCTAGGTTTTTTACGTTCGGTAATGGTTTCTTTGGTTTTGCAGAGTTCCTATGTGTCAAGGATTTGTAGATTTATAGATGCATTTAGACATCCATGTCGGGTGGAAGAAAATCTGAAAAAAAAACCATTTCGAGTTTTTTTGCGTTCGGTAATGAGATTTTTCTTTGGCTTTTGAGTTACTATGTGTCGAGGATTTGAAAATTTATACATCCATTTAGACATTCTTGTTGGGGTGATAGAAAATATGAAAAAAAAAAACCATTTGTAAGTTTTTGCGTTCGGTAATGAGTTTTTAGGCTTTACAGAGTTTTACGTGTGTCGAAAATTTGTAGATCTATAGATCCTTTAAGACATTCGTGTCGGGAGGCATAAAATCTAGAAAGAAAACCATTTTTGGGTTTTTTTTGGGTTTTTTGCATTTAGTTTTGGTTTTTATTCTTCGTCTTTAAAGAGTTTTCGTGTTTCGAGGATTTTGAAGATTAATAAATCCTTGTAAATATTCATGTCGGGGGTGGCGAAAAAATATGAAAAAAACCAATTCTGGGTTTTTTGCGTTCGGTAATGGGTTTTTTCTTTGGATTTCTAGAGTATCTGTATGTCAAAGATTTGAAATTTTTATAGATCTATTTATACATCTATGTCGGGGTGGAAAAATTTTGAAAAACACTATTTATGGGATTTTCGGGTTTTCTGTGTTCGTTAATAGGTTTTTTTCTTCGGCTTTGCATATAGTTCCTGTGTGTGGAGGATTTGAAGATTTTTAGATCCATTTAAACAATCGTTTCAAGGTGGCGAGAAAATATGAAAAAACCATTTATGGGTTTTGAGTGTTCGGTAATGGATTTTTTTTTCTTCACTTTGTAAATTTCTTGTATGTCAAGGATTTGAAGATTTATAGATTCACTTAGACATCCATGATGTGGTGGCGAAACTCGAAAAATAACTATTTTCACATTTTTCTGGTTTTTTTACTTTCGTAATGGTTTTTTCTTCAGCTTTTCATAGTCTATGTGTGTTGAGGATTTGAATATTTGTAGATCCATTTAGACATCTATGTCGGGGTGGCAGAAAATCTGCAAAAAAACTATTTCTAGTTTTTTTTTGCTGCGTTGAATGGGTTTTTTTAGCATTTTTAATTGGTTTTTTCTTCATTTTTTTGCATTTGGTAATGGTTTTTTTTTTTTTTACTTTCTAGAGTTCCTATGTGCCAAGGTCTTGAATATTTATAGATCCATTTACACATTTGTGCGGGGGGGTGGCAAAAATTTGAAAAAAAAACATTTTCTCGGGTTTTTTATGTTCGGTAATGGGTTTTTTTCTTCACCTTTGCATATTTTTTTATTTGTTGAGGATTTAAAGATTTATGGATCCATTTAGACATTCATACACAAGTGACATAAAATCTAAAAAAAAGCATTTCTAGGTTTTTCGCATTCGGTAATGGTTTTTTTATTTGGCTTTGTAGATTTCTTGTGTGTCGAGGATTTGAAGATTTATAGATCCATTTATACATTCGTGCCATGGTAGTTGAAAATGTGAAAAAACCATTTCTGGGTTTTTGCATTCGCTAATACGTTTTTTATTTGGCTTTGCAGAGCTCTGTGTGTTGAGAATTTGAAGATTTATAGATCTATTTAGACATTTGTGCCGAGGTGGAAGAAAATATGAAAAAAAAATTCTAGGTTTTTTTTGTCATTAGGCATTGGAGTTTTTTTTGGCTTTGGAGTTCCCTGTGTGTCGAGGATTTGAAGATTTTAGATCCATTTAGACATCTTAGTTGGGGTAGCAGAAAATTTGAAAAAACTATTTCGCGGTTTTTCTAGGGCTTTTGCATTTGGTAATGGGTTTTTAATCTGCTTTGTAGAGTTCCTATGTGTCAAGGATTTCAAGATTTTTAAATCCATTTAGATATCTGTGTGAGGTGGTAGAAAATCTTTAAAAATATATTTTTGGGTTTTTTTGGGTTTTTTATGTTCGGTAATGGGTTTTTTTCTTCAACTTTGCGGAGTTCTGTTATTCCGAGGATTTGATTAATTATAGATCCATTTAGACATTTGTGCTGTGGTGGTAGAAAATTTAATAAAAACCATTTATGGGTCTTTTTGGTAATATTTACGTGTCGGGGTGGCAAAAATCTAAAACAAACCATTTTGAAGTTTTTCTGGGTATTTTACGTTCAAAAATGAGTTTTTTCTTCGGCTTTGTAAAATTCCTAAGTTTCGACAATTTGAAGATTTATAGATTCATTTATATATTTGTGTTAGGGTTGTTAGCATGGCAGAAAATCTAAAAACCTTTTTATGGGTTTTTTAAGTTCGGTAATTGGTTTTTTTCTTCACTTTGCATAGTTCCTGTGTGTCAAGGATTTAAAGATTTATAGATCCATTTATACATTCGTGTACCCGCTAACATAGAACGGAAAAGAAATTTATGGGTTTTTCAGGTTTTTACATTCGGTAATGGGTTTTTATCTTCAACTTTGCAGAGTTTTTATGTGTCTATTATAGTGGGTATTTACCTTAGCTCATGTTCACCTAGGTACTTTATTTACCTTTACTCTATTTATCCTCACCCACTTATGTGTGTGGATATTTCTTTTATCTTATTTAGATATTAGGAGATATTATCTAGTTGTTAGGTATAGTTCTTTCCTTGATCTATGGTATTGACTAGATCCTTGATGTCTAGTTCTCTCCTAAATCTATGGTCTTGACTAGTTCTTTGATGACTAGTTATTTCCTTGATTTATGGCTTGATCTACGACTTTGACTAGTTCTTAGATTGTTATTCCTTGCCTATTTAAGCAAGGCCCATTCTCAATGTATTACATTGAGTTCTATAATAATATATGATATTGCTACTCATTTGTTTGCAAAGGTTTTATGTAAAGTTATTCTGGTAAATTACTTTCATCTTATTGATCATGGTGTTTGATTAACATCTGTGTTCTTGGCTTGGTATGATCTGGTTATCATTCCTTTCAGTGTCGAGGATTTGAAGATTTATAGATCTATTAAATATTTGTGCAAAGGTGATCAGAAAATTTGAATAAAACCATTTATGGGTTTTTTCCGTTCGTAATGATTTTTTTCCTCGGCTCTATAGATTTCATGTGTGTCGAGGACTTGAATATTTATAGATCCACTTAAACATCTCGTGTCAAGGTGGCAGGAAATCTAAAAAAACCATATCTCGGTTTTTTTTTGCATGCAGTAATAGGTTTTTTTCTTCGGCTTTACAGAGTTCCCATGTGTAAAGGATTTGAAGATTTATAGATCCATTTAGACATCCGTGAAAGGGTGTCAGAAAATCTGAAAAAAACTATTTCTAGGTTTTTTGCATTCGATAATTAGTTTTTTCTTTGACTTTGCAGAGTTCCTTTGTCCAGGATTTGAATGTTTATAGATCTATTTAGACATCTATCTTTGAGATGGTCAAAAATAAGAAAAAACTATTTTTCGGTTTTTTTATTTAGTAACGGTTTTTTTGGCTTTGCAGAGTTCTTGTGTGTCAAGAATTTGAAGATTTATAGATCGATTTAGACATCTCGTGTCGGTATAATAAAAAATCTAAAAAAAATCATTTCTAGGTTTTTGGTATTCAGTAATGGATTTTTTTCTTCTCCTTTTGAGTTCCCTGTGTGTCGATGATTTGAAGATTTATAGATCCATTAAGACATCTATGTCGTGGTGGTAGATAATATGAAAAAATGCATTTCTAGGTGTTTCTTGGTTTTTTATGTTTGGTGATGGATTTTTTTTGGCTTTTTAGATTTCCTGTGTGTCAAATATTTTAAGATTTATAGATCTATTTAGATATCCATTCCAGGGTGGTAAAAAATATGAGAAAAAAAACAATTTCCTAGTTTTTCTAGAGATTTTTACGTTCGGTAATGGGTTTTTTCCTTCGAATTTGTAAAGTTCTGTGTGTCAAGGGTTTGAATATTTATTGATCCATTTAGACATCTATGTGGGGGTGGCATAAAATTTGAAAAAATCATTTATAGTTTTTTTGGGTTTTTAGTGTTCGGTAATGGTTTTTTTCTTCGACTTTGCACAGTTCCTTTGTGTCGAGAATTTGAAGAATTATAGATCCATTAAGACATCCATGTCGGTGTTCAAGAAATCAGAAAAAAAAACCTTTTTTGTATTTTTTTACGTCTGGTAATGGGTTTTTATTCATCTTTTTAGAGTTCCTTTATGTCGTGGATTTGAATATTTATAGATCCATTTATATATCCGTGTTGGGGTGGCGAGAAAATGAGTTTTTTTCTTGACTTTTTATTCGATAATGGTTTTTTTTTTTCATCTTTGCGAGTTCCTATGTGTTGAGGATTCAAATTTTTATAGATCCATTTAGACATATGTTCTGGGGTGAAATAAAATATTAAAAAACATTTTTGGTTCTCTGGGTTTGTTGTGTTTGTTAATGGTTTTTTCTTTGGTTTTATAGAGTTTCGTGTGTCGAGGATTTGAATATTTATAGATCTATTTAGGCATTCATGTAAGGGCAACAAAAATCTGAAAAAAACATTTTTGGGTATTTTGCGTTCAATATTGGTTTGTTTCTCCGACTTTGCAGAGTTTTTAGTGTTAAGGATTTGAAAATTTATAGATTCATTTAGACATCCATGTCAAATTGGAAAATCTAAAAAAATCATTTCTAGGATTTTTGCGTTTGGTAATGGGTTTTTTTCTTCAGCTTTGTAGAGTTCTTGTGTGTCGAAGATTTAAAGATTTTTAGATGTATTTAGACATTTGTGCCGAGGTGATAGAAAATCTAAAAAAACATTTCGGGTTTTTGCATTTGATAATGGGTTTTTAATTTGGCATTGCAGATTCCTATGTGTCACGGATTTGAATATTTATAGATTTCTAGTTTTTGCATTTGGTAATGGATTTTGGAATTCGGTAATTGATTTTTTTCTTCGGCTTTCTTTGAGTTTACGTGTGTTGTAGATTCAAAATTTATACATCCATTGAGAGATTTGTGTCGGGGTGGGAGAAAATCTTGAAAAAAATTGGGTTTTTCTAGGTGTTTTACGTTCGGTAATGGGTTTATTTATTCAAATTTGTAGAGTTCCTTTATGTCAAGGATTTGAAGATTTATATATCCATTTAGACATCCCCGCCGAGATGGAAGAAAATTTGAAAAATAAACCAATTTTTATTTTTACGTTAAGAAATGAGTTTTTTTCTTTGTCTTTACAGAGTTCCTATGTGTCGAGGATTTGAAGATTTATAGATCCATTTAGACATTCATGTAAGGGTGAGTGAAAATATGAAAAAAAAAAAAACCATTTTTAGGTTTTTTACATTCGGTAATGGGTTTTTTATTGGCTTCTTAAAATTCCTGTGTCGAGAATTTCAAGATTTATAGATCCATTTAGACATCTGTACAAGGTGACAAAAAAATTGAAAAAAAAATATTTCTCCGTTTTGTGGGTTTTTTGCGTTCGATAATAGTTTTTTTTTAATTTTTGGCTTTACATAGTTCCATTGTGTCAAGGATTAGAAGATTTATAGATCCATTTAGACATTCATGCCGAGGTGGCAAGAAATCTAAAAAAAATCCATTTCTCTGCTTTTTCTGGTTTTTTGCATATGGTAATGGGTTTTTATTCAGTTTTGTAGAGTTCCTATGTTTTGAGGATTTGAAGATTTATAGATCCATTTAGACATCCGTCACTAACTAGGTGGTAGAATATCTGAAAAAAATAGTTGGTTTTTTTACGTTCAATAAGGGGTTTGTTTTCTTCAGCTTTTGTAGAGTTCCTATATGTCGAGGATTTGAATATTCATAGATCCATTTAGATATCCATGCCGAAGTGATAGAAAATCTAAAAAATAATTTCTAAATCCATTTAGACATACGTGCCGTGGTGGCAGAAAATCTAAAAAAACCATTTTTAGGTTTTTCTAAGTTTTTTGCATTCGGTAATCTATTTTTTTCTTAAGCTTTGTAGAGTTCTTGTGTGTTGAGGATTTGAAGACTTATAGATCCGTTTACACATCCATGTCAGGTTGGCAGAGAATTTTTAAAAAAACCATTTCTGGGTTTTTTTGTGTTCACTAATGACATTTTTGTTTGGATTTGCAAAGTTCATATTGTTGAGGATTTGAAGATTTATAGATCCATTTAAACAACCGTGTCGGGGTGGTAGAAAATTTCAAAATAAAATATTTTCACTATTTTTTTGGGTTTTTTCTGTTTCGGTAATGGTTTTTTTTCCTTCGATTTGTAAAGTTCTAGTGTGTCAATGATTTAAAGATTTATAGATCCATTTAGACATTCATGCTGGTGTGGCGAGAAAATTAAAAAAAAAAATCATATTTCAGCTTTTTCTAGGTTTTTATGTTTAGTAAAGGGTTTTTTTCCTTGGCTTAGTAGAGTTCTTATTTATCAAGAATTTTAAGATTTATAGATCCATTTAGACAATCTGTGATAGGGTAACAAATTTTTGAAAAATCAACAATTTCGGGGTTTTAGCATTTGGTAATGGGATTTTTCCTCCGGAATTGTAGAGATCTTATGTGTCGAAGATTTGAAAATTTATAGATCCATTTAGACATCTATGTCATGGTAGCATAAAATGTGAAAAAACCATTTTTGGGTTGTTTTACGTTCGAGTAATAGGTTTTTTTCTTTGGCTTTGCAGAGTTCCCGTGTGTTGAGGATTTGAAAATTTATTAATCCATTTAGACATCCGTGCCGGGGTGAAAGAGAATCTGGAAAAAATAATTTATTGGTTTTTTTGCATTCGGTAATGGTTTTTTTTCTTCGGATTTGCAGAGTTCATGTGTTTGAATGATTTGAGGATTTATAGATGCATTTAAACATCGTAGGGTGGCAAAAAATCGAAAAAAACCATTTCTAGGTTTTTCCGGGTTTTTTCCATTTGGTAATTATTTTTTTCCTTGGCTCTTCAAAGTTCTTGTGTGTCGAGGATTTGAATATTTATAGATCCATTTAGATATGTGTGGTAGGGTAGTAGAAAAATCTGGAAAAAAACTATTTCGTGTTTTTGCATTCGGTAATGGGTTTTTATTTGGCTTTGTAGAATTCTTGTGTGTAAAGGATATGAAGATTTATAGACCCATTAAGACATTTGTGTCAGGGTGGTAGAAAATTTGAAAAAAAAACTATTTCTGGGTTTTTTGCATTCGAATGTAAGGTTTTTTTCTTCGGCTTTTACAAAGTTCTGGTGTCGAGGATTTGAAGATATATAGATTCCTTTAGAAATTTATGATGTGATGAACTTAGGTTTTAAAAACAATATTATCATGTTACTATATTAATAGTATATTATTAATATAACATGTTTATTATCATGTGTGTAATTCTTGCATAGGGTCCATGTTAATCTTCTCGTATCATTCCAATTTTATCAGATTAGAAATCACTAACGATTAACCAAGCATCGTAATAATGTAGGACAATGCTTTTATAAAAAAATCTTGTTTTTGAACGAAAATTTTGGGTCATAAAAATTATTTTTGTATGCTTGTTAGATACATTCTTGATAGATATGATGATGTTCAAAGGTCACACGTAGACTCTTTTCTAAAAATTCAAGTTGTATTAGGTGTTCTTTAAGGTAATCCTCACAAATATAAAATCCATAAGGGACACACACAGAGATGGAATTTGAACTCCAAGGGTTAAGACCACCTCGGCACTGTAAACTAAAAAGAAGGGTATAGCACCGTAGGAGTACGGATGTTGGTTCAATAGTCCCATAAAGTAAAAATAATTTAGAGATGTTAATTCTTCTGCGTTTGTCAATGGCTTTCATGAGGATTTTATTAAGTGTTTTGTTAGAAGCTTATGCTTTTCCATTTTCTTGTGGATAGTAAGGACATGAAAAGCATAATTTCTTCATTTCCTTATTTTTGAAAGACTTTCCATTATATTTGATAAACTTGTGAGGGATGATGAAGATACATATGATATGTTGATAAATGAAGTCAACGATTTTATTTTCTTTAGTAGAGACCAGTGGAATAGATTCCACCCATTTAGTGAAATATTCAGTAGCAGTGATGATAGAGTGATGTCGTTGTGAGGAACAAGGGTTGATGAGGCCGATGAGGTCAAATCCCCTATTATGGAAAAGGTCATATATCATAAGAAGGTTTTAGGGCCTAATTAGGGATGCGAGTGAGATTGGAATGTTTTCGACACTTAAAAAAATTCTTGACATATACACAACATTCTTGATTAAGGGTAGGCCAATAATAGCCCATCTGTGGGATGTGTTTCGCAATTGCAAAGCCAATGAATGTTTCACCAAGTATGTCATCGTGGAATTCTTGGATAGCTTTAGTAGGATAGTGAAATTTGAGGCATCATAATAAGAGGCCATCAAACCCACTTTTTTAGAGAACACCACCTATTATGATGAATCGGTTAGCGTGCTAAAGAAATGATGATTTAGCAAATTTAGGTCAAACGGAGGGAATTTTTATTAATAAAGATAGTCATAGAAATGAGACCTAATGCAAGGACAACTAAGGATAGGACCACTAAATTTCAAGGGAATTTCAAACTAAAGTGGCTAGGATAACTAATGCAAGGACAACTAAGAATAGGACCACATAGCGATAATCTCTATGTGTACTATCTCTAACCCATAAATATTAAGTGGATAGTAATATCCCATTCATGATAAGCCCCTTAAGGATTCCACTCAAGAAATAGATGCATCGGTGACCCTTATTTGCACAAAGGAAATTACTAGTAACATGTATGAAAGATAAAAAATAAAAATAATAGGTGTATACATATGCCCCATCCGTTGATCACCTCATGTTGCGGTGTCATAACATGGGATGGTCAACGTAAACAAATAGTCTCTGTAACTAATATTGAAATTAACTTCATAAAAGAATAGTTAAAATGAAGTATACCCACTAATGCATACATGATATTGTCACTTTTTCTACCATGTACGGGCGCAATCAATGATATAAGAACCATACAAAAAAAAAAAAATAAAAAAAACCATAGGATAATTAGTAAAATAAGACATAAATCTCTAACTAGGGTCCCATGGGACAGATGTTGTGTCATGGTGTCGAAATTTCATAGTGTTATTATAGCATGGTTCCAAAAATACGTAAAAAGGAAATTAATCAAAAGTATGTGTGTAATAGGTCAAAAAGAATGGCAGGAGAACACAATCAAGATGCAACAAACGACACATTTTTCAGATTTTGGCAAGTAAAATGGAATTTGTTTGAAAATTTAGGGTTCTGAGACCAAATTTGAATATAAAATTTAGTTTTATATAGTGATTTGGTTTTTATTTACTTATTTCTATTTTTATAATTGAGAGAACTATGCTCTAGAACTCCAAAATTGGGTTTATTTTAACGAAAAGAAATAAGTACGAGGTGGCAATAGAGGAAAACAAGGTGGTGCATGTGATGGGGTGAGACCATGGGAAATTCATTGCATTTAATTTCATTGAGTAGTTTACACACCCATAATTGAATCAAGAAATTCAAATACTTAAATTTCACTAATTATCCCCTTTCCCGCAAATTGACAAAATTTCATCAATAACACACCATTTCTCTTCTATCACCATTAATTAATTACATTTCACTAATTAATTAACCCTCTTATCACTCAAGATGTCGATTAATGACCTTTCGTTAATTAATGTCCACTTCTACCTAGGTCAATTAATTATTCTTAATTAATTACGACCACTAGCCTAAATCAATAAATTACCATTTATTGACCCATTTTCCTCTATTAAATCCCCTGAATCACACTAATTTTCCTCTAAATAGCCTAAAAATATTACTCCTAGCCTATTAATTAATCACCTTTGATTAATTATATGCACCCCAACTCCCATAAAGTGCTAACTAAAGTACTAACTCACCTAGCTTTGGTAAACTAAACTAAAGTTACTTTTCCCTTTATCCTTCATTTACTAAATCCATTGCCTTGCTCCAATTGGATAGATATATATAAGTAACCCCTCTCCTTATGTTTCTTCACACACCTTATTTTCCCTAGGATAAACTATAGGCATTTTGATCTTGAGCCATTCTCCATTGAAGGAAATAACTTCTCCATCTTGCATCCATTCTCTCAAATTGAAGAGAATGGGAAGAACCAGAATGATCTTGTAGCCATGTTTTGGTGAGATCCCATCTTTAATATTTGAGAAACCACCCCCATTTTATTGCTATAAGTGATCTAAATAGGTTCATTTTATTATTTTAGCAATCTAGAGAGTAATAAATAACTTAACATTTGATTTAAGATTGTGTATGCATTGAAGAAGTTGTTTCTCATAATATCTTATCTTGATGGTTCTATAGGGTTTGATTGATTTCTTAGAAGCTACTAGGTGTTAGATTTGTTATTTAGCATGGAAAATTTCTATATGAGCACATTTGACACACACAGTGGGACAAATCCATAGTCTCTTAGCATTTAATTTCAAGTTCTTGCTAGTTTACCTCAATTTTTGCTAATCCTTATTGTTCACCTGTGAAATAATTTGAATTCCTTGGAGTATTTTTCTAACTTTACATGCATTGAGTCTCTTTTTCAGGCTTAATTGTGATGGTTTATCATTAATTTTGAGCTAAATTAGGAAAAAAATATTTTTTTGAAGTTTCTTACGTCAGAATTTTGTATTTTTGACATCATTTCAAAGTGGTCATGTATACGTTCGAAGGCCATGTAAGTGTGGGGAAGGTTGGTTAAGTGTTGAAAGGGTCATGTACATGTTGTTTGGGCCACGTAGGTACCTCACTAGACACATATATGTGGACTTAGTTTTTCCTCCGCCTCCTTGTCACATAGGTGCTTCCCTAGCCACATAGGTGTTTCATTGGCTGCATATATGTTGAAATGTCTACCATTTTATCAAGAAACATATTCATCTTAAGGGACGTTTAGGTGCTTCCCTGGTTGTGTAGTGCTTCACTAGCCGCGTACACATTGAATTGTTTGTCAATTTTTATTATATTCGTGTATATGTTGTTAGGGCCACGTATATGTTGTAGGGGCCATAGAGGTGTGATTAGGTAAATTTTGGCTCTATTTTAGGGGTTGCATGGTTTTAACTTGAGTGTTTCTAACATTTTTGTAGGTATTTTCAAAGCCAACTCTTGATTGCATGATATATATTAGATCAAATTTTGTGCTAACTTGTTTGGGATAAGTTAATTGATGTTGCATTTTCATTTATGAAGAAATGATCATGTATTCTCTTCCCTCGCACCTTCTAGGTGATCTTGGCAATTAGAAACGATTCTAATTTTTTTTAATACTTTCAAGACATTTCATTAAACTTTTTGTTAAGGGAATGAAATTCAACTTGGTTGAAATGAATGGTTTGTGCATTTGAGTTATAAGTTTTTCCATTATTTTAAATATCGTAGGATTTCTCATTATGTATGCTCTTCTCTTGCATCTTAGGATGATCTTGAGAATCAAAAACAACATTTTATCCTCTTTTCATGATGATTTGATCTTTTTGGAGAACTTCTAATCCTTCACGTGCGGGACCAAAATTCACAAGTCAAATAATTAGGATCTAAAAATACTAATACACTTTGATGTGGGTTTCCAAATGATGTATGACCAAACCAAATTAAGCTCAAAGATAAGGAAAAAAACCACATTCAAAACACTATAATTGTAGGTTTGGTTAAGATCTATGAATTATCTACTTTGAACTGGGAGAAGTGTCCTTTGGCATAAGCCTTAATATAATAAGAGGGATGGTCTTAGAAACCCCAAATTAGTCCACGTAAGAGGGAATCTTGTGGAAAAAATGGGAATCACTCCTCTTACCTACTTGTCTAGTATACACTAGTGACATTTAGCATCGAAATTATCTTCATGCAACGCCAATGAAAATTCCACTGAACGCATTTATTTATCATTGTATTGAAGGGGGTAAAGTAAATCCAAGATACTCCAAGGTTTAGTTAGTGGGACTTCCTTGGTAAACCACACTTGGCAAGGTAATTTTTAACCCATAATTCAGAGAAATAATTAGGAAGCCATTTTGTCTTAGATCCAACTTGACCAACTCAAATTCAATCGTGTTTCAAAGAGATTTTTCGAAGCAAGAAATTTTTCAGAGTCAAAACCTTATTAGTCGAACAAGGGGAGAGTCTATTAAAGTTGTATCCAAGCATCATTCACCACGAAATTTACGAAGTATTACTTTATCTTAGTTTTTCATTTTCCATTAGATGAGGTAAAACTCAGCCAGTGACGCAAATTATTTTCCAACCCCATTTAATCTACTCCTTTTCTATCTTGTTGATATTTGTTATCACAAGAGGAGAAACATATGTGTGCTATTGATTAATTTTATCTACTAATTTTACACCTATTTACATTCATCCTCGATTGAGACTGGATGGTAAATGTTTAAAGTGTGTTGGTACATCTTCACATCTTGATAGCCTTTTCTTGATACCCACATCAAGAAATCTCATTTGTAGCTAGGATTGCTCATCATCAATATTCCTTTGAGGTGTGACTTTGCTAACATCATTTTTATATGATTTTGGTACTTATATATTATTTCTAATAAACTTGGTTTAATTTTTGAGATTGTAGCATTACATTGTTTGCACACTAGCAAATCAGTTTAATTTTAATTTATCTTCTTTCAAACATTACCTCAACCTTGAAAATTTTTGTTACTTTTTTTAGCATCATATCAATCCTATTTCGATACTAATATCTTGCTTTTCTTAAAATCTTGAGTAACGTATCTAAGTGGAATTGTTGCATTGCTCTCACTTATAACTTCCACTTTTTAGGATTTAGGCCTTGTTTGTCTCTAAACGAGTTATAGTATACTTTTATTGGAGGTCACATCAACCCCTTGTTAATACTTATGCCTTTTTTATCTTAAACTTGACTTAAGTGTTGACATTGAGTTGATCATCTTACATTGAACTACCTTTGAGACACATTTTCATAGGGAGTATTTCCTTGTAGATTGGATTTGTGTTTTGAACTTGCATGATTGTTATTTTTGATCATTCATATTGTAGACTTATGTTTTCAAGGACAGTAATTTTGATCATTTTTTATCCTTTGCACTAACAACTTATTTTCCAAACCTTGTTAGATTGTTGAAATTGCATTATCATGATATATATTTTCCTTAGAAACCCTTTAGAAAATCACACAAGCATCCCCTATTTATTTGTAAAATGTCTATTTTATTTTCATTATGCTTCTTGAAGTGACATGGAACTTCCTTCCATTAGAAGGAGTTCAATCATACAATCTAGGTCTAGGAATTTGGACTGAAAAATGCCAACAATGACTGATTATCACAGGGTTCCTCATACTTATGATGATAAGGAAACTAGTTTTAGGCATTCACATCGAAACACGCCTATCACAACTAAACCTTCATTGGTTCTTTGATCTAGAGAACTCAATCAGTACGTCATTCACCACCTTCATCTCATAGTCGGTGATATGGTTTGGACACTTCGATCCAAATTATTATTTGGGTTCCCCCCACTCTTCTTATGAGGATTATAATCCAAAATATTCTTCTGTTCCTCTCAATATTCTTTGGATTCTAACCCAAACTATATTTCAGATTCCTTTGAGTCCTTTGAGTTTCATTCAATCAACTTTATTCTAGGGAGTAACTAGTCTCCTAAAAATGTTGTCCTCCTCTAAGGGTTTGTGTTGCTATAAATTCTACCCATCATTCATCTATTTTGAATCTTGAGTCGTGGTCCTCCCTTTCTGTTTAGGACCTCCATCATACTTCTAATTTGAATCTTGATTCATGGTTCTCCATTTCTTTTGCAGGACCCCCATCATACTTCTAATTCATCTCTTGAGTGATGGTCCTCTCTTTCTTTGTAGGACCCTCTTTATCATTAATCTAATGCAACTCCTATGTCATGGTCCTACTTTTCTTTAGAGGACCAATTTTACTAGTCAAATATCCATATGACTTAAATTCCTCTAATCAATCATCCAAGTTGAATCCTATGTCACAATCTAGTGACTAGCTACGTGATTACCTATGTGACCCTCTTTGTATTCCTGCACTAGTCCATATTCTAGGAAAATAGTAATGAATTCTTCAAAATCCCCATCCAATTCAACTTACGAAACATCTCTATCCAAGTCTACTTCATCTCTTGTGTCATCTTATTCTAGCAATCATCACCAAACATCTTCTACATCTTCCACACCAATTCGACTAGTTTCTACTAATCAATCTACCATGATCGAAGAACAACAACCCATACCAATCTATTTCTTTCAAAATGAAGAAGAAATCATAAAATTCATGGGACTACATGATGAAATTCCTTTAAAGGACTATGAGAAAGGATTCACTTTTGACCTTGATGCGTTCATGTATTGTGGGGAAGAAGTTGATTCCTTTTGTCAACAAACGGAGGAAGACCCTATGATCATCAAACTTGATCCCCCTCTTATTCTTCCATCTTCACATTCTTCGGTGTGTGATGAAATGTTAGGGTCTTGCATTTATCCATGAATTATCTCCTCATCACCCAATAATTCTTTATCTATCACTATTCCTCAATCACAATCTCACCTTGGGTCACCTCATGGTAAAGACATCATCTTATTTTATATATGGGACACCTCCGGTATCCCTCCTTCTATTTTCTGGTCACCTTTAGGTATCCTATTATCCTCTCTTCTTAGGCCACATCCTAGTAGTCCTTCATCATTTTCCATCTATAGGACACCTCGTGGTAGCCCATCTTATTTTATACTTTTTCCACATCCTAGTAGCCCTTCATCTTCTATTTATGGGATACCTCATGTTGGCCCGTCATCTTCTATACTTAGGCCATGTCCTAGTATCCCTTCATATTCTATTTGTGGTTCACCTCCCAGTATCCCATCCTCTTCAATTCCTGGACCATATCATCTTCATCCATCATATTTTCCTTTTATCAATGACTGGAGAAAGCCCACCATCATTCCTCACATCCCTCCCATCAATCCTAAACATCCAACTTCTTCTCCTATTTCTCAAAGATCGGATAAGTCATGCATTAGCTTATAGGAAAACCAAATGGTTTCTCCATCAAGCTGATATAAAAAATTCTAAGAGCTCCAAATATCCCAACAATTTAAATGATCATAAATTTAAAAATAAAACACGATTCAAGAATGCACGCCAATTTGAATGCCGGTATGGTATAAAGTACGAAACCTATGGATAGGGAACTCAATATCCAACATAAAAATCCATGTTTCAATATAAGTCATAGTCACTTATCGAGTATGATCTCACCATAGTCATCGAGATTGGAGATAATATCACTCTCGATAAGAAAAAAATCCTATTCTACCTTATCAAAGAAATTACAAACATCGTTTTTGGATCCTATCACGTAAAGTGACATTGTTGGTCCCAATTACTCAATATTCAAAAAGTCTAAAAAATAATTTAAAAAAAATTGAAAATACAAAAAAATGAGGAAATATTAAAATAATATAAAAAATCAACTCAAAGGTACAAATATAATAAATTAAGCCAAGTATTGTATACACATGGATGTTCTTTCTTTCCATTCCTCTATAATTCATGCACCATTTTCATCCCTTCATTGATATTTTGGTTGGTTTATTTGTGCTCATTGTAATACATTTATCTCTATGGTATTCATCTACCTTGGTCTTTCATCACCTTGGTAAATTAAATAATGACCAACCTCTTAGAGATCATATCAGTAACTACAACTAATAAATTTTTTGTGAAGAATTTTTAACTTATTTGATGACATTATCCAATGTTGTCATCGCAATCACTTCCACATCCTTCTATCAATCCATCAATGATTCTTAACCCCTTATAAAAAAATCAAGAGAGTTGAAACAATTATCATAAAGTAAAAATTAAAAAATCAATCAAAAAATAAAAAACTAAAAAGAAAAGGAATATATAACTCTCACTTGGGGTATTTCTAGTATCTCTATTAGAGATATGGACTCCTGACTGGTAATAGACCAATACTGCGACTAGAATCAAATACATATCCATCGGGGCTATTAATGCCTAGATAGCAAGGGAGCAATATACGACTCTCCTTCCACCCTTAATTCACAAGTCACCTTTCAAATTAAATCATTCCTACACATTGGATATTGTGTATTAACTTGTTTTCTATCGAATATTCCCTCCAAGAGGTAATTCATTTCCATGTGCACAAAGTATATCTCGATGAGCAAACAAGATTAGTATGTTACCAAGTGTCTTGTTTTGGAACTTATTCAAACTCTTTCTTTAGTATGTATATTATCTCGTGATTTTTGCCTTTGGCTAATAGCCTTTCCCTCGTCAATTTTCTAGCTACATTTTTCATATCCTTCCATCACATTCATTGTTTTTCTACTTCGTTTAGAACATCCATGTGTATAAGATTACCTTTTTACTATGTTTACGAGAACCTTTATCCCATTTCAATAAAACAATCTTCTACTTAGTTTCTATCGTATGTTTGTAGGCCATATTGCACTAGAGGCACACTTCCCCCTTCTTGGCACTTCATTGATTTGAGTTCATCATCACATTGAACCTATCGGTCTTGGCCTTGATCCAAAAAATATTCTTATTTTATATATATGCAAATATTTTCCTGGTACATTCCCATCTATCGGTTGGGGTATCTTTACATTTTCATATTTCCTATACATAGATTCAGAAATTTTTTGAAAAAACCCTAAAAATTTAAAATAACATAAAAAATCTGAAAACATCATAAAAAACAAAAATCCTATCCAAAAAATTGGTAACAAGAATGCACGCAATTGAAGTCTGTGTCACATGCATCATACTCAAACACTGAAAGTTTTCCTACAAAAATATTTCTTTAATTTTTTCTTTACTTTTGCGTGACTTGCAGATCATCCGGATCTACCTCCATTAACAAGTTTGGTTAACTTACTATGTATAGAATCTTTGGCATGACTTGTTTTATTGGTATTGTCTCATAGTGCACGATGGATTTTTAGGAACCCTATGTCCTTTGTATATTCCCCTCACATGTATCATTTCTTGGGGCACCATCATTAACCCTTTTCGCTACATGTTGAACATTTGGTACACGATGCTTGATAATAAAACATTTGTGAAACCGTCTTGAGCATTGTTTGTTTGAGTATGTGTGTTTGTACTTGTTTCCTGTTAGGTTATCTTGTTTAATTTATCGTATTGCATTACATTAGTTATGTTGCATGGAATTATGAAAGTTTGGAAATGAAAAAATGTTATTATTATAGCTTTTCATGTTATCGTACACTTTTCGTATGCATCTATATATAATAAGAGCCGATGATGTAGATCAAAAAGAAAAATGATGAAATAAAGTTGTTTTTACATCAGCAGGATGAAATCTATTTCCATTCTCTTCAACTTCATTTTTATTCTTCATATCATTCTCTTATATCCCAATTTTTCTCAATATCACCTGGGGCAATAGGGATCACCTTCTATCCCCCTCCCCATCCTTATTTCTTCTATCTATTTCCTTCATCTTTTCAATCATTGATTGACCTCTTTCATCACCCCATCAACACTCAAGGGGGCATCCTTCACTCTACTAATTTTTCTTCCACTCCTTCAAAAATTTCTTGTCTATGCTTGTCTACTATCTTTGAAGTGGCATCACTTACGCCACCCCAAAGAGGGGAAAATGTAGACACCCATAATTGGATCAAACAATTTTAATACTTAAATTGCACTAACTATCCCCTTTCCCACAAATTGATGACATTTCATCAATAACGCACCATTTCTCTTCTATCACCATTAATTAATTACATTTTTCTAATTAATTAATTATCTTATTTCCCAATATTATGTTTAATGACCTTTCATTAATTAATTTTACTTTCTACCTAGGTCAATTAATTATACTTAATTAATTATGACCACTAGCCCAAATCAATAAATTATCATTTATTGGCCCATTTTCCTCTATTAAATCCCTGAATCACAATAATTTTCGTCTAAACAACCTAAAAAGCTTACTCTAGCCAATTAATTAATCACATTTGATTAATTATATGCACCCCAACTCCTATACAATGCTAACTAAAGTACTAACTCACCTAGCTTTTGTAGTCTAAACTATAGTTACTTTTCACTTTTATCCCTCATTTACCAAATCCTTAACCTTTCTCCAACAAGAAATCTATATAAGAAACCCCTCTCCTTACCTTTCTTCACACACCTATTTTCCCTAGGTTAAATTATAGGCATTTTTATCTTGACACATTCTCCATCGAAGTAAATAGCTTTTCCATCTTGCATCCATTCTCTCAAATTGAAGAGCACGGGAAGAACCAAAATGACATTGTAGCTATGTTTTGCTGAGATCCCATCTTTAATATTTTAGGAACCACTCCCCTTTGATTTCTAGAAGTGATGTAAATAGTTTCATTTTATTATATTAGCAATATAGAGAGTAAGAAATAGCTTAGCATTTGATTTAAGATTGTGTATGCATTGAAGAAGTTGTTTCTCATAAGCTCTTATCTTGATGGTTCTATAGGGTTTGATTGATTTCTTAGAAGCTACTAGGTGTTAGCTTTATTATTTATCATGGAAAATTTCTATATGAACACAAGTAGATTAGGTGTTATTTTTTCTGTTTTATTTTTCGATTCAATAGTGCATCATTTGTTTCAAAATTTACATCATCAAGTAGGTTAGGAAAAAAATACAATTGGGTTTGGGAGGAATTTATATTTCATTTTGTCTTTTTATAGCTTTTTGTAAAAAAAATTTTAAAGTAGCGAACATGTTTTGACAAAATAGCATTAGCTCCTTTATAATGGGGGTGATGGTTTTGGGATGGGGAAAATTGAGCTAGGTTCTGATACCATTTAGTTATAAGGAAAATTGAATAGGAAAGTTATTGTGTAAAATTTAATGTTATTATTTTTGTTGAGGATTGATTTGCGGAAAATTATAATAATTGTTTGTTATCATGATGTACATGTAGGTAGAGTAAAAAAACTACATATGGTGAAGTTTATATGTATCTTGGATCAATTATGTGATTTCAGGACTAACTCAAATAGAGGTGACCTAATTATAAGGTTGGGATTTTTGGGGCATCATAAAGATGCCCATAATACCATTAGATCTAGATTTTTATAGATGTTTTTAACCACGGGGAGACTATGTAAAATAGGGACAGAAGCTTGGAATATTTTATTAATGATAAATCAAATCTTTACAATAATAGTGCTGCAATATTTATACATATTGGACAACAATATACAAACAAAGAATGATGTTGCACAGGTGCAACAATAAACCAGATTACATAAGCTTCCAAAAGAACATCCAGGAAGTAGAATAAATCAAACAGATATTGTTACAACTACGTAACAATATAACCTACTGAAATAATATGAAAAATATGGTTATAAAACCATACAACAATATATAAACTAATTACCTTAGTGAAATATTAATTACCTAAGGTAAATATACAATGCATAATTAATTAAATAAACTAATTTTACCCAAGATCCCCCTTAATTTTACATTCTTTCAAGAGATGAGGAGAGGATTTATCTTAACAACTTGAACTTGTCATGTGTAAGTGACTTTGTGAAGATATCTTCTCATTTTTCGATTTTTGGAAAAATCGAAGCTATATATTGTGCTTCAAGACATGCTCACATATGAAATGTACTTATACCTCAATGTGCTTTGTTCTTTCATGAAAAACAGGATTGTGAACAAGTTTGAGAACACCTTCATTGTCAACATACAAGGTGTTTGGTTTGTCCTATGGTATTCCAAGTCCTTGAGTATGTAGCGTAGCCATATCACTTCATAGATAGCTTCACATGCAGAATGATACTTGACTTCTGTGGAAGAGTGAGAAACAAAGTGTTGTTTCTTGCTTCCCCATGACATTGGTCCAAATCCCATAAATAACACAAACCCTGAAGTGGATTTTTGTCATCAATGTTTCCTCCATGATATAAATATGAATATCCTGACAAGAATAAGTTTTAGTTCTTCTTGTATTCTAGACCAAGATCCACTTTTCCCTTGAGATATCTCAAGGTGCACCTTGCTACCTTCCAAAGAAAAACTTTGGGTTCCTGCATCAACCTAGATAGATAGCTCGCTACAAAGATGATATCTGGTCTAGTGTATGTTAGGTAAATGTGACTCCCAATTAACTACCGATAGAGAGTGGAATTTACCATAGGAGATGGATCTGAATGAGATAACTGCAATCCATTCTCCATAGGTGTAGCAATTGATGTGAAATCCATCATCCTAAATTTCTCGAGTGTTGTCTTGGTATATTTCAACTAAGAAAAAATATGTGATTCTCTTTCTGCCATACTTCCAATCTAAGACAATAGTGCATTAGCCCGAGATCTATCAAGTCAAATGATCAGTTAAGATCTTTGTTTGTTGCATCGATCATCCTCAATAAACTGCCAGTGATGACTAGATCTTCAACATAGACAACAAAAATCACAATCTCCCCCTTGTTTTTTGAGGTAGAGATTGGGATTATATGGATTTATAAAAAAATCCATGTTATACGATATGCTCATCAATTTTGATGTACCATGCCCGGGGTGCCTATTTGAGGCCATACAGATATTTCCTAAGTCTACATACCTTTTCTTCTTGACCAGGTATAACATATCCCTTAGGTTGAGTCATATAGAATTCTTCTTGTAAATCTCCATTTAGGAAGGCACTTTTTATGTCCATATGATGGAATTTCCAACCAAAATGTGCAGCTAGAGAAAAGATCATCTTGATCATTTTGATCTTAGCTGTGGGAGAAAATGCCTCCTCATAGTCAATGCCTTATTTTTATGTGTATCCCTTTGCTACTAGTCTTGCTTTGTACTTGTCTATGGCCCCATATGATTTTTACTTTGTTTTAAATATCCATCTGTATATAATGGGTTTCTTCCCTGGTGGAAAATTGAAAAGCTAGCAAGTGTTGTTTTTCATCATTGAGTTGTATTCAACATCCATGACATCTTTCCAAAATTTTCACTGTAGGGATTCCTATAATGTAGAGGGATCATCTGATTCAATAACTCTACTCATCAAATAAAATTTCAATTCTTCTCTTTCTTTACTTCGAGTCCTTGGTCCAGTGTGGATGTATCCTATGGAACATCCATTCTTTCATCTTGTAACATGCTAGTATACCACTTGGGAATATGTTGAATTGTTCCCATGGGTTCTAGTTCTATTTGATCATCACCATCATCCCCATCATCACTTTCATAATCAGTGGGAAGATCACCTTCATTTTTTACAACTGGTGAGAAATCTACATCAGGTGAGTCTAAAGGAGGAGAATCTGCTTCCTTCTTCTAAAAAAATTCAACGTCTATTGGTGTAGAATTTCCTGGTCTTCATATCCATCAATCTATACCCAAGAGTCTCTTCATTGTACCCATCGAATATGAGTTTTTGATTTCATATGTAGTTTCTTTCTGTTCTAATTGGGTATATACATACTTTATTTGCACTTGAATACTATGAGGTGTGAAACAGATGGATCCTTCTTTGACCATGCTTCATATGGCATTACTTAATCAAGAGAAACTGTGGGAGCTTTGTTCAAAAAAATACACTGTTGTCATTGCTTCTTCTACGTAGAATGTCTTTCTGGTCTAGAGTCATTGATCATGCATCACACCATTTCCATGATGGTACGATTTCTTCTCTCAACAATACCATTTTTCTGCGATGTGTGTGGAGGATGAATTTTTTGATGAATCCTGTGAGCTTGAAGGTAGGATTTGAACTCATCACTGGTGAATTCCCCCCTCGATTTGAGTGGAGAATTTTGATGTGATGACCAATTTTTTTCTCAATAGACACTTTGAACTTCTTGAAGGTTTCAAAAGCTTCACTTTTCTTGTGAAGATAAAAAATTCACATTTTTCTTGAATATTCATCAACACAAAGCATAAAGTACTGAAATCCAAAATGACTCGGTTGCATTGGACCACAAAGATTCGTAGGAACTAGGTCAAGCTTACCATGATCCTGAAAATTACTCTTCTGGAATGAAGCTCTATGTTGTTTTCCGATAGGTAGTGAAGACACTTTTCTCGTATCCTTACGGAGAGATGGTAATCCTTTTACCATATTATGCTGGTGAAATGTCTTGAGATACATGAAACTAATATGACCAAGTATTCGATGCCAAAATTGTGTAGAGGTAGATTTCTTAGCCACAATTTCTTGATCATCTCTGTGGAAAAAATCAAGCTGGAACATGTTTCCCACACTAGAGGCTTTTACAACTATTTTCAAGCCTCGTGATTTATCTCGAATTAAACACATTTTATTATCGAAATGACTATCAAAATCAATTTTCAAGTTATGATCTAATATTTGATGAATGACAAATGATTTTTAGTCAACCTAGGTACATATAATACATCTAATAATCTACTGATTGCATGAAACAAGGTGTAGAGAAATGTTCCATATTGCCTAAAATGTGTATGAAGAATAATCACATAACGAAACATGGTTTTTCTAAGCCATGTCCTCATTAAAGTAAATCAGTCTCGTGGGTTGGTCATGTGTCGAGTGAATCCCAAATCAACATATCAGACATCACTAGATGACGTGGATGGTTCACTTAATTGAATAGTGTACAAGTAGTCTTGATCTCGAATGTTCTTCTTGCTCAGGAATATTTCCTTGTTGATAGGGTTTTCTTTTCCAGTTCCCCTTTTTCTACCCTTGATTGTAGTTAGAGTGTCCCTTGTGAGATTGTTGGTGTTGAGGTCTAGAATTACTTGATGAACCTTTCTTGTATGTATTATACCAACAATCTTTTAATTCATGTCCTCTTTTACAGATTAGACATTTCTTCTTTTGTTATTTGTCCCCTTGTTGATGTTGATTCTGATATTGGGACTTTTGATAGGAATTAGGTTTTCCTTTTCCTTTTCCTTTCCATTTTTGATGAGAAGAAAGTGTATGCTCCTCTTCGTCATCTTTATTATACATGGCTTCCTCTTGTTGTAGTAGATTTACCAATTTTTCAAAACTCACTGTTTGTTCTGACAAGTTGAGTGTTGTTACAAAAATGCAATATGAAGAAGGAGGGCTCTCGAGAACAATGGGAATGAGAACATCATCTCGTGACCTCCTCTCATAGGGATATAAGTGAATCCCTCAACTCTACAACTCTTCTCAAGAAATATTTTATTTTCTCTTTTTTTCTTAAACTTCAAAGGTGTGTAATCGAATCTACAAATTCACTATGACATTCTTGTTGTTAGCCTCATACATTGTGCTCAACTTATCACAAGCTTATTTGGCTATTTGGGAATATCAAATTACACATCATCAGACACTCTAAACAAGATGATTAGATTGGCCTTCTATTTGGATCTATTAAACTATCATTGTTGTGTTGTATAATTAGTTGATCTAGTCAGAGTACCATTCACAATAGGCCAGATTTCTTCAAACTCAATTTGTGTCTTGATTTTTGTCTTCCATGTAGCATAGTTGTTTCCTTTGCAGTAGTTGTGAATCTAGAATAAATAATTTGGGGTAATTGGTTCCCATTTTGTAGAATCCACTGACAAGGTTAGGATCTTATCACTCGAGGTATAGGGTCTCCCAATATATATACAAAGCCGATCGATATACCAAACCTTTCTATATATGCATCCTTTCGATATACCTTTTGGTACATGGAATAAGCTCACCCCTTCTATTTACCTAATGGTACATGAAAGAGGTGTTAATGATGTGAAATAATTCGATACGTGGTACCAAGACAATACTTAATGGGGTCTGTAATTATTGAAACCAGCTCAAATAAATATCCTCATACATGCGTGTGACTTTGTTATATACTCAGATGATTTCTCAATCTAGATTTAAGTCATGCAATCATTCACAGATGGATGGGAGGGCTCAAAGTGTGTGCATTGTGTCCTTATTACTCCCCTTTGATTTAAAGGGTCAATGCCTGACGACATTTTTACAGCTATATTAGGTGTTAAGTGCAGTAGTAGTCACGAAGGTTTTACCCGTAAGTGCTTCCTAGAGGCATTGTTTATACTAAATGTTGCAAATGAGATCTAGGATCTCGTGAGTGTTTTAGAACCAAATTTCATTGTTTTTTATTACAAATCTCTGCCAATTTTGAGCACTTAAAATGTTTGCGGTTGACTATGGCAACTTGAAAATTAGTACAATACACTGAAGTATACAATTACATTAATAAAATTTGAAAAATTGAATGGCAGATAATTGTTTTTTTTTTAAGGTCCCTAGTGGGCTCTAGAGCCCAGAATGAGCCATGATGCCAAAAATTGCAAAAATATAGCTGAAAATGCAATTTTTAGGTGTACCTCCTTTAGAAAATGTTGCTAAGAATAAAAATAAAGCATAGTAAGAGTATTTATTTTTTTAAACTCTTTTTAGGCTTTTTCTCACCAAAAATAGTGGCTTGTTTAGCTATCGGTAAGGGATTTAGCGGGTTTTTCTTACTATTGGCACTCTAAAGATAGCATTTCGACCAACTTAGCTGCTAAATGTCAATTGTTTTAAAAAATGAGTTAGGGGTGGGGTTGAACCCCAAACATTCCACTCCTAATTCTTTTCCTTTAACCGCTTCAATGCTTTAGGAACTTGTGTAATGAAATGAAGCAATTTGAATTTAATTCATATCAAAACCGAATCACTTGTTGAAGAGACTTGACATGGCTTGTAGACTCTATGTGGTTGGGATGGAATGAGTTGGGTTTAACGCCCCATTTGCAAAAAAATTCTTTCCCTTCTTTATCTCCTTTGATCTATTCTATTTGTTGAGAGTTGTTTGATTTTTCCTATACGCAACTTGATAGTTTTGCTACCAATTTATAGGTCTCTTTGTTGTTTTGTTTTCTTTAGCCACCGATTTTTATTGATTTTTATTTGTGTTTGTAGGGTATGTGTCGTATGGAGGTCTCACGTGGCTCGATTGAAAAAATAGAGAGGTAGGGAGGGATCATCAATCACATGCCAATGCAATGTGTGATCCATTGCGTTTGATTGTGTTATTACCTCTATTGTATTTAATATTGATTGATTGGACATGATTTGTGTGTAGGTCTCCACCGTATGAATTAATAATCCACCATGTTTTTCCTTGTGTGTAGGGCTCGATTTGGCTAGTGGGAGCCATTTTGGCTCAACTCAAATGAACCAAAATACATTGCTCGCTCAAAAATGGCTCACTTAATGTTTGATGGAAGACCAATAAATATTCATCTCACCATTTGCACGGAGCTCAAACAGAACTCGACCCACTTTGCAACGTGACTCGGGGTCAAATGCAATGAGACAGCCTTGGTCGAGGGCTCTGTGAGGAGCTTTGATAAGAGTTTGGTGGGTAGAACTCACCGTAAAACAGCAACATAGTTCTCCAAATTTGATGTTGTTACCACTATTAGCTATGCCAAATAGTGTCACTAAATTTTAGTGACAAAACCTCTAATGGGGATATTGATTTTGTTTTTAAAGTTTTAATCTGGTTTCTATAAACCAAAAATGCTCGAGAAGAAAAATTTCTGGTATAGAGGGCACCAAGGAAAAAAATAATTTTCTTTATGTGTACCTAGAGATCACACGGGAGGTTGTGGGATAGCAAATAGATTTGGGAAGCTGTTGGAGGCGAGATTAGCTCTCCCGTGAAGTAGATTTCTTCTCTAAAACCTTTCCTTCCTATACAACCTTTATCTAACCTTGTCAAGAGCTTCAACCTACTCGGTATCAAATGTAAAATAAGAATGGAAGTCGGGAATATTTGATTGATGATCAATCAAGTCTTTACATTAGTAGAGATGTAATATTTATACATATTGGACAACAATATACAAACAACGAATGATGTTGCATAGGTGCAACAATAAACCAGATTACATAAGCTTCCAAAAGAACACCCAGAAGAAAAATAAATCAAATCGATATTATTACAACTACGTAACAATATAACCTACTGAAATAATATGAAAAATATGGTTATAAAACCATACAATAATATATAAAATAATTACCTAAGGTAAATATAAAATGCATAATTAATTAAATAAACTAAGTTTACCTAACAGATTATATCCAAAACCTTTCGATGGTGGACATGACAGAGACCATGGATATGGCATAGACCTTTGAAGATGTACATAGGATTCTAGGGTTACCTATTGGAGGGACCTGCATGTATTGTGATTTGTGCTCAAATGTTGTAGAGTGGAGAGTCCTAATCATATGATCTACTCATAGTGGTACTTATAAAAAGAGTATGCTCGTGCCTAAATCAACACATTGCAGGCTATAAGGATTCTAGATATCCAAAAGGTATTTATAGGGATTTTTGTTTCACATATATTTTTCCACAAAGAAGATGGGTCCATCCCATTGTTCTTGATCATAATATATAGACATGTTATTGATCGTGGGATTTTTTCAAATAGGGTATCACCATATGGATGTAGTTAGTGCATGATCTTTATAGGGTTAGGAATAGAGGTCAGATGGTTGTGGGACCCATCATATTGTTGACTTACTAGATATATGAGATGTAGTCACTTTTCTCAACCCTTTAAATTCTAGGTACATCGACGTATCACCCAACCTAAACTAGGCGCTCACCCGAGGTGCATGAAGGTGTCATGCCCCTATTCTATGTGAGCTTTATCAATAATGTTACCATGGATGGTAGATAATTGAAAATAAATAAATGCATACATCTTATAACAAAGATAAAGAAACTAGATCCAAGCTTAAATGATCCATATTATGACTATGAATATTAAAAATAACATATAAGAACCAGATTTGAACCATGAACATAATAAATAACATAAACACTTAGATCCATTGAGCACTGATATTTAGAACAACACCATTATATTAATCCACCATTGTTATAATAGCCAAATACATGATAAGATCCATAAAATGGACTAGATACATCAACAAAATTCTCATCCTACAAATGAATCTACTCTAGAAGTTACAATAACATTCCTACGCATTTCACTCCTAGATCTCTCTACTTCCTTACACACATTCATTCACACATCCATTCTCTCTCCCTCTGTTTCGTGAAAATCAATACATATCAAGAGACTGGTGGGAATCTTCCCTTCACTACCTATTCATCATTCAAGAGAAAACCGCATGCCAAATGTCATCATACCCCACCATACTCAAGTACCCTAAACATGCAAGTGCCAGCTAAACCATAACTAACTCTACTTTACAGACTCTTAATCCCATCATGATAACCATATCCTAGAATATGCTTTCCTTGGGCTGCAAGTCTCTATGTTTTATCCTTATCCGCAATTAGATCTGGTCACATCTCCATGTGTCCCTTATCACAACTCTAACCATCATCTAAAATATGGATAATTCCTAAGCCTATTATTCCTAGGTGTGAACCTTCGTGCTACTCCTTAAGTTACTTCTATGTGAGCCTTCACACCCTACCGGCACACGAAAAAACCCTTCGCACCTTAGGTACTTAGTCTCCTTAGGGGATCAACATGATAGGTTCTCAATGTATAGGCCGACATGGAAACCAGAAAGTAGTGGTAGATGCCCTAAGAATGATTCAAAGGGAAAAGAGGATAGAAATGAGGTCATTTAAGGAAATCTATTCACTAACATAGGTTAGTATAGATGACATTATTTGGAATCCATAAATAGGGAATGTGGATAATCGGCCTAGTTGGCCTAGGGTAGAATACTTGGATACCATCATTGAGGTGACGGTGGTATTGTGTGTATTAGGTGGAGACCCATTCGGTGAGGAGTGTCTCAAGGTAGTTTGGAAACCAACACCCATGGTGATACCACCATTACCACTCTACCATCATTGTCATGCTAGAGATGATATAGGAGAAGAGGTGAGGGTTCTAGTATTACAACCCCATAGGATATATGTAATAGACACACATATAGAGAGGTAGCATTATCATGGTGGGGATGCTCAGCCCCACAATAGATCATAGCCATTATTGGTTCGGAGGATAGGGGTGTAAGAGGAGTTGGTCCTAACACCAAAGGGAGAGCAAAGAGCGTAACCAACACTATGCCCGAGGGAACATAATATGTGATATTCGGGAGGAGGTTACTTAATGCAAATTGAGTTTAAGATGGTCTTGCATCCGAGATAAAATCCTATACAATAGTGTACAGTGTCATACTATTAGTGTCCTAAGATATGTCAAGACAAGATACATGGGAGTGGGACCTCATCATGATAACGAGGAGGATGAGGTATTGGGTGTCTAAAAATATGGTGAGGCTTTTTGTGAGAGGCGCTCGTAGCTAGGTATGTGTGATATTATTTTATTTAGTTTATTCTTAAGAAATGGGTTTATGCCATATTGATATTGCGATTAACATGTGTTATTTTTGGTTTTATAGAATCGACGGTGGAGTGGCACTCCTTGATTGAGAATGGACACCATGGGATCATGATCTAGTTTGAGATGTCCATGATATTATAGTGATGGTGTATCCAACATCACCATCGGCCAGAGATTTCATGAGCTTGTTTCTTCTAGTTAGAGAGGCATCCTAGAAACTATGACAATATAGGGATGCACAAGTATTAGAAGCTACCGGTAGCATACATGTGATGTTAAAAAGTTTATTGTAGGTAAATGTGACCCTATTTTAATAACAAGAAGCTCACTTATCAAATTTCTAGAGATCCATGAAGAGGAATTTTCATCGAGAGACATGGCTAGAAAGAGTGAAGGGAGAGGCCTCCGGAGCCCGATCTAGGAAAGAGTCCTTAGCTTGCACATCCATATATAACAACATGTCCCCATTGGTTAAAAGTATCCAAAGACCCCCAAGGGAGTGAGGTTGTTTGACCCACTTTGTACATGGGCGAGCCATTTTGTATGATTTTTCCAATGTATAAAAAGTATTATATATAGATGATGATTTTGGTGATATTTTGATTTTTGATGTTTTTTAGATATATGTATTTTTATTTTTTTTTTTTTGATTGATAAGGCAGGTTGAAGGGACCTGTTCCCTATTAAAAAGTGGGCCTAAAAACCCAAACCAATAGACCAAAGTAGCTGGGCCAAAAACCCAGATTACAAGCCTATGATACGACATTAAAAATTACCATCTATTTCCCCACCTGGGATGTGAAGAAGTCATCAATATTACCCATTCAACCTTTTTTATTTTTCTTGTTCCTTACTTCTTGCCATTTTCCAGTGTCGGATGGAACAATTATCATCAGATCATTAGGGTTTCCTAGGACTTCCCTATTATCAGGCAAAGACTCCTGATCTGAATCGATTTGTCAGAAATGTGCCCTCTTTTCAAACCTCCAACTATCTCTACATTCTCCTGATTTCCCATTTCTGAAACCTGCTTCTTATTTTCTATTGTTTTTATAGTCCTATGTTCAAAGTGCCTAATTTGAATGCCAATGTACTAGATCCGGATTCACCGAGCCCCATCTGCCAGAAGCTATCGAGCTCCATTTTTATTTAACAGATAGGAAGCTTGCAGATGTCCTAGATTTTTACAGAATCTACATCTAAAGGTAGTGTTTTCATAATCCAAAATCTGTGAATGCTGAAATATTCCAAATTTTAATAATATATGATCTGGTAATCCTTTACTTAGATCAATTTCAACACAAATGCGAGCATAAGTGCACAATTCTGAGTGAGTTCTATCCAAATATTCCTTAATAAACTTGCCCAAGCCATTACCGATATCATCCAGGGCATACCAGAGATGGAGTGGGAGGTTAGGGAGCCTTACCCAAATAGGAATTTTGGTAATTGAGTGAGAGTTTAGATCAAATTCTGGAAACCAAGGAGTCAAATACAGGCCAACATTTCCCCAGAACCAAGGTCCTTCAGATAAGCAATGCTGATAATCCTCGGTTTCTCTAAAATGCACAATAAAGAAGCCCCTAGAACAGAGTGATATTTCACATTTGTTGGACCAATTTTCAAATACCCATTGGTATAATTCGGTAGAGGAAGGCCAATGGCCATTAAAGCACCTGATCATAGCATCGCGAGCAAGAGAGTGATAGTACTCCACCTTGGGGTTTTTGATCTCTAGGGCAGGAATTTCTTCAGCCAGATCGACCAGGTAAGCCTGGTTTCCAGTGTAGATCCACCATGAGTGCCAAGGATATCCTTAAAGGAGGTCAGCACTGAAGTAAAAAAATATTCCCTAGCTTTGTTATGCGGTTCAAATATTTTCCTTCCCACCTCTGACCCATCCGCAACCCTGTCGGATCTGTATGAATTCAGATTAGGGTTAGAAGGGCCCTTCTTCTTCTCCCTGTCGCATCCTCCCTACAATCTTCTACTCGACCTGAATGAAGTGGGATCATTGGTGGATTCTCCATTCTTCTCTAAATATTTTCCAACCATGGAGCCAATTCCCCGACCCGATATCATTGTCTCCATTCTTCATTAGGTTCACATTAATCACTGCCATCACCTCCCTCTAACAACACCGCCTACATTTTGATTTACTTATTATTTTTATACATTCCACATGTATGTATGAAATGATACCCCGATACTTAGGAATGATGATAATGTGATTAGATAGGTAAATCTGTGGGAAGGGGATTGATGGGATAGCCCAATCCATGTGATGTGAAGAATCCAATAGGTGAAATAAGGTCAAGACATCCAACGGTAGGATGGCAAGGAGCAATTGGATATATAAATTCAAGGAAGGTCATAGGCCTAAAAAAGTTGCATAGAATATCACATAAATCCAAATAGTAAAACTTGAGGTGAATTGGGTCCAAAATAGGTAGAATTAGGACTAAGGCACTCGTGAGTAGGATAAACTAGGGTGTACATGGTGATAAATCCAAGAAAAGAAAACAATCCAATCATAGATGTAACAAGATATATGAGATATGTGTGAAAATTCAAGGGGGTCGAGATTCAAAGCCCGAAGGAAAAAGGTAGTGTGTAAAAACACAAGTGGGGTTCGAGAGCCCAAGTGATGACAAGGTTTCAAGGCATAGATGGAAAATAAAATGTAATTAAGATACTATGGATAACTAGGCATGAGGGGTAAAACATTGCAATGTATCGATGATGATATCATCAAATTGATTCAAGATGTGACTTCTAGCATGATTCATGAGGTCCTTGATGGCATGTTGTGTAATAATGACTTATTGATGAACTTTAGATTGTGTGGAAAATAAGGTGTCATTTATTCGGTCCTCCAACTAGGTGATAATGTCATGTCGAATGTCATTCATGGAGTTATGAGAATTTGGGAAAGGTGGTTATTTGTAAGTAGGTTTTGTTTTAGTCAATTAAGCGGAAGGTTCTTGGTTCCAAGAGAAATTGGTCCCATGCTTTCGATTATGTGAAGAATATTTAGGAAAGACATTTTTCGTGTAGAACCTAGCATTTAGTGTTGTTGTGCGTGAAATACCCATGGTTAGAGAAAAATATGGGATATGAAGTGGAAGGTTTTGTAGCCTTATGAGTTTCATCTCATTTGGCCTCAGCTTCAAGCTTCTTTATGTGGCATTGATAGGATCTATAGTAAAAAACATCATGCCCTAGATCCTCCTACCATGTGCAATATGGATTTTTCGTAAAGGAATAGGGATCCATAAGGGAAAGAGGTCGGGAGAGAATTATAATAGGTTGAATACGGATAGAGAGAGAATGTGAGGAGGGTGCCAAGAGAATGAGTGACTATGGTGTTGTTGGAGAAATATATTTCTCATTCATCAAGGCACAATAGATAGTATCTTTGCAAATGAGGTCATCATATTTATATTCAAAACCAACAACCCAATCATTTGCTTATATAAGGAAAAATGGGTCAGCTATGTTGATAGTAGCATGTTAAGGTGTAGTAGGTGGAGTAATCTAAGGCTTATGCATTGGTGGGGAAGAGGGTTCAAGTGTACTTGAGGATTCCTCTTGTATGAGGATGATCATGACATTCATGCCATGAGTGAATTTAGTGTGAATATTTTCTTGGTAGTGCAAGACTTCCCTGTCAAAAGTTTGGGCATAGCTAGTAGGGTGATGGTTTTCTAAGGTGTAACCATCATCATAATATTATATAGAGGCATCCACCACACAAATATTGAATATGGTATTTATTCATTCCACATGTTCTAGTGGGGACTGCAGTGTACATGAGATGACTGCGCAGAATGAAGGTTCCTTGCGAGAATGAGGACACAAGGAAGGAGGTAGTTGGAATATGATAAGCTTAGGAAGATCATAAGTATTGATTCTAAGCATGGCCTCATCATGCTCATCATCATATTACTCCAAGATATTAGGGTAGTGTGCTCGACCAATTTAGGATGAGTGACATTCCATGAAGAATATCTATAGGATATTTAAAACAACTGATATTTTTGAAAGGGTATAGGTGATAATTCATCAAGTTTTTAGATATTTTATGTCCCTTTTTAATAGAGTGTATAATAGTTCCAAGGATTAGTGTCCCCTAAATCATATAAATATCTCCTTGGTGAGTGAACTTCACACACTGATATGTGAAAGAATCTATGGTGTGCATACAATGAGTCTAACGAATTCCTAAGAGGATATTACAAGATAGAGTAAAATTTAACACCATGACGTTGTCACAAATAGTCATAGGGGGATAGTGATGGGCAACCAAATACACTCCATATGAGGCATATTTCAGCGATCATATCCTTGACAAGTGGTTTGTGTAGATTTTAAGTTATTGATAGAATAAGCAAGAGCCTTAATGAAGTATAACGAGTCCAAAATGTTCACGATCCTTCATCAATGAGAGAACACTTGATCGTAGTGTGACTAATCTTAACTGAAATAAAGAGAGGGGATCATCTACATGAAATAATATCTCATCCAGTATCATAGATTATATAGGAAAAAAAAATTCAAGAGTGAGAATCCATAGTAAGATCATTATGAATGGAGAGCTCCTCACATTATTTTAATTATTTCCTATGAGACATGCAATACGAGACTCTTCCCTAAAGAGGGAGGAGAGGGGATGTTCATATTAAATAATTTTATCATGATATGCCTCAGGATGGTAATGTAATGTGCACATGATTTCGAAGAATGGGAATTGGCTACGAAGTTGGGAAATCTCTTCAAGAGGATACCACTCATCATGACTAGATGGCGCAATAACCCGAGAGTATTGGGATTCCTCATAAACATAACCATAAGGAGAAGAAGTGATTAAGGAAACTTCTAAAACTATTTTTTTATTAGTTCTTATGCCATAGGCCCTAAAATTTTGATTTACATAGGGTATGATGGTGTGTTTGGTTATAGAAACAAATCTATAAACCATCATCCTTCTAGAATAATTTCCATGGGATTTTATGGTGTCTAGAGAGGGTAGATTTTTTCTTGATAGTCTTAGTTTTGAGGTAAAGAGGGATAAATGACCCTATGAGTATGAGGTGTAATGTTATAGGATATTTTGGTTCTACATAAGTTATGACATGTTTTACATCATTAATTGCAACCATATTTTTAGGAGGATAATCTATGTCAATTACGTTAGCCATAACATTTTCTTTCATCTTATAACTTTTAGCAACATTGTTATTACAAATAGGTTTAGAGAAGAGTTGTAACTTATCATTAGCTTGGTTGATGGCTTCATGATGATCCTTTTGTTGAACCACATCATGGGATTTGAGTGCATTTTTAAAATGCTCTTGATTAATGGCATCTGTTAACCTTCCATATTTCCCTTTCTAGGAGGATTTTTGAAAAATTCTTGTAATCTTTGTCTTATGCCAATTTTTTATTTTTTCTAAAAAAAATTCAAAAAATTACCTAAGTGTTGAATTTTCATCGAATTTTGGATTTCGGAAGTCAACATGTAGTTTGCATGCAAAATGCAAGTTGAGTTATGAAACCCAAAACCCACCTTATCTACCAAATTCATAGAAATCAAAGGTCGGAACTCAAACTACAAGACAAGTTCGAAATCTGATCCCTCACCTACATTTTGGAACATGAAGTCCAAACTATAGTTTTTATACACACCACATGTAGAACTTCAACTTCCATCCCCAATCATTTCAAGGGAGTTTTATAATTCAGAACCCGAATTGTTGTTTTCATGCAACCGCATGTGGACTTCTCACTTCGACTGCTGACGGTATGTCAAAATTTAATGTCAACTACTTGCATGTACCAACTTCCCAAGTAATTAATTTTGAATTTTTTATTTAAGGGAAAGTTTTACTTATCATTTTCACTGAAAACTTTGTATTCCAACTTGCTGACACCCCTATGAACTTGTACCATACTTTTTTTGTTACGTTACCTAGGGAGACGGTCCTAGTCCATTGTGGCATCACCAACCCACACCGCCATGGAACCATCTATGGATGGAAGTTTTAAGCTCTCGTCTAGCCCACATTAAACCACATTATTTTGGTGCCCTATCATAAGGGTATCCAAACCATCGGTAGTATGCATCCTTAACACGAGCCGAGATTTAAAGCTCGGACCTCCCAATTATTAGGAGACCCAATAACCATTACACCATTGTTGGATTGAATTTTGACCGTACTTATTAGGTTAAATTTTGAGAAACAAATTTTGGTTTTCTCACTGGTATTTAGGTAATTTTGTAAGTTATATTTTACAAGTTATTTGGTTTTCATTTTTAGGGTTTTCTGTCAAGTTTTATCTCTTTCATTGGTGCCTTTCACATTTTATCATTTACATCATTGTTAGGGTTTTATCTCGAGTTGTGAAATTACTTGTTCTATGGATTTTTACCTTCATGGGTTCTCTTATTTTTGAAGCTTAGGCTTCATATTTTCATTTTTCAAAAATATGAAGGAGAAATCAGAAAGGAGAAATCATTTTAGAGATTGGAAGCTACAAAACAAAGCTCAACTTCCGTCATTAGAAATCGGAGATTGACGGGCATACTGCGCAGTCAAAACTTTGGGTTGAAAGTACAATAGAACATCGCAAGATGAACTTATGGTGGAACTTCCGAGATAAATTACATTTTAGAACTTCGTGTTTCTCTGTCGGTATAACTCGGAGTGGAACTACATGACAAAATTGGGGATCGGGTTTGCAGGCTGCATTGCAGGGTGAAGTCTCATCCCTAACTTCTAATTTTCATTTTGGAGTAGAAATTTAAGGGATTTATACAAGGAAAAATGTTTGGGTCATCTTCAAAGGGAAAAGAAAAGATGAAATATAGTTTTCAAGGGGTAGCTTCCCCTTCAAACATCACTTCATATGTAGACAACATGGGAGATACATACCTTGGACATATTGACTTGCCCGAGTTCAAGGAAAGGGTTAGATCTCCAAAACAAAGACATGGATGCATGGTATCTTCAACAATATAATCTATTTGGCTGATGCTTTCCTCCATCAATGTACTACCTAGAGTTTGTGCTCGGTGTTGTCACACACTTTGAAAAAGACTCCCAAACATTGAAATATGATGACAAGATGATTTTGATTAACTTGGATAGTGATTATTTCAAAGACTTTAAAGCTCCCGATGTTGAGGAATATGCTTAAATTTCCCTTAATCTACTCTTGAGAACTTGGAATTAGAAAGCGATACTTATACTTGGGTCCTCAACAAAAGCTACCTAGTGAAATATAAACTTCTATTATCTAGGGTCCCTAAGACTATTCCACGGTCATATTTTATCCAGGAGGTGAATTATATCATCACCTTGTTGAGTAAAATTATAGGGCTATCTTCTTCCAAATATTTCTAGTAGTGGATGTATTTATACATTTCCACTATACAAAATAACGATGATCTTATCAATGGGCGTAACATATCAACAATGCCATTTGTTTTACATTATTGGATGTCCTAACCTCTAGAAATTTATTCATGAATTGTTATCTTGTATACTAGGTTGTAAGAATGAATAATTACCCATTCTTGTAGCGGTAGGATTAAAAACTCAACTCAAATTTACGACTTCTACCCTCGCCTAACAATGCGGGAAGGGGTGAAGCATTTCAGGAGGGTGAATGATTATTTATTTATTGTTTTTTTGTACTTATTTTACAAGGAATTATAGAATCGAATAATTTATGATGATTCTTGGAAATAATTTAGGTAATGGGGAGGTATTTATCCTGTAATTCCAAACATTCACATATATCGGGTGCTTTCAGATTTTTAGGTTTTCCTTACTTGTTACCTAGGTTCCCCAAAGATAAGTGGGTATTAATGGAGTTGGATCGATAATTTTTGTATAATCACAAGAGAAAACATGACAAAAATAAGATGGGAGCTCAATTCCCCATAACTTTTGAAGATATACCTTTGTTTCCATGTATAAGGTAAAAAATGCCAAAGGGGAAATGTAACAAATGGCTCTAAAGATCTATCACCCATGTGTTTTTTTATTATTGGGATAAATTTGTTAGACATGGACCAACAAACATTTGCGTGCCATAATTAGAGGATGTATGGTTCAACTACAGGATGAGATCATAGTAAGGGAAAGGGACACTAAAAGGTAAGATTAAATATCCAAGAGGTAAACCTTTACAGAATTAAAAATGTTTGTGAAGGTCTCCAAGACAATGCACCCATTTTAGGAAAATAACATTATAATAAATCAACCATTTCCCTGGATTGATTGGTCACTTGAAGAATGTAGTAGTACAAAAGAAATACTAGGTCCTATTCTCAATTGGACCTACGAGTGGAAAACATCATTGGAAATCATGTCAAAAGTGTAAGATCATCTCCTGGATGAGACATGTTAGGTAAAACCAATGGTAAGCCATTCCAACCCTTTAAAAGGAAGAAAATTTGTTCCCAAACATGCTCCAAAACCTCTGAATTACCAATGTTTGTAGGATTCCTAGATCTTATTCGGAGTTCCCTCAACATAAGGTGCATCTTCTAAAGTTCCATCCATATATTTCATTGACCTTAGTGTTTCTCCCATAACTTCCCAAACATTGCAAACACCATCTTCTCCACCTCTTCCCTCTTCACCATTTTTAGTTCCTCCTTCCCCTCCACCTCTCACTCTTCCTTTGGCCACATCCTCCATTTCCTCCATTCCCATTCTCGTACACTACCTCACCCTATCTCTTTCCATGGCTCAGGTATTCTCCTCTCTCCCCACTCTTTCATCCAGAGTTGTTATGGCTTTAAGATCATCTTTTAGGACACCTCTTCCTCAACAAATTCTCATAATTTCCACCTCCATCTCATCAATTCCTAAAGTCATCCTTTCCACTCCACCTTCTATTATCACCACGTCATTTCCCTTCACAGTGACTGCAACAAGTTCCTTAGTAACACTAACCCAACCTATTTCCATAGTAACAATGCATATGTTATCTACTAAATCTTCCTCTTTTATTCTGTATGGTTGAATAGGAATACTTCTAAGTAGAAGAATAATTTTCTCATTATTGACATTGTTGATCTTAATGTCCTAGATACAACTCTCCGAGAGATAATATAAGAGGACAAGGGACATTTCTAGCTTGTCGGTCGATCAAGCTAGTATTGAGTTGAACCTTGGGTCATTGGTTTTATCATTGATGTCAAGTGGAATTGATGACAAAGTAGTGAGTGGTGAAGTGAGACTCTGCTAAGAGCCATGAAGGTTTCATTTGGTAGTTCCTTCTAATTGATTTAGTGAGAAATTAGGTTAGTTTCGGTGTGTTACAGGCTTGGTTTGTGAGGCAAGAGTCTAATGTAAGCATGGAAAAGGTTGGTATTATCTGATAAGAGGTTCTATAGGTCAAATATGATGGTATTATCATGGTCAATATATTTCACAGTAAGTTCCATGTCAGTTAGTGGGAGTCACAATTGTAACTGCCTCATTCAGGTTTTTTTCTAGAGCATGATGAGGTGTGACAGGTTAGTTCAGGTCATGAAAAGATCATGTGATCATGGAAGAATCCTAATAGTGTTGACTAGGTCATGTCTGAGCATCAACAAGGTGTATTTTAGCTGTTGGAGGAAAATTTCAAAAGTCCATCAAAGTTGGCCTTGAGGACCAGCAGGTGTAGGTCAATACAAATTAGATAGGTATGAGAGCTTAAATAAAACCTAAAGTTAACCAATACATGGAATATGTAAAGGGATATTTTTAGTGCTTTGTGTCAAATTTAATAAAAATTTGAAATGGATATTTTAAGTTATGAAAGTTTTTCTAAACCTACTCTCTTAGGGAGTGTAAATTGAGCACCTTGGCTTCTTAGAATCCAAACAAATTTTTTTAGCCTTTTTGAGTAAATAATATAAGTAATTTTGAATAGAAATATAAGACTAAACTTTTACAAAAAAATTGGGGAAAATTGGTTGAGAAAAAAATTATGAATTTTTTTCTAACAAGGTTTTTCTCTCTCCAAGTCTTCTTTTTGAAGTGGTAGGAACAAATCAAGTTGGTTTGACTAAAAATCTTGTGTGAAGGTGGATTTAAATCCTTAAAAGTGTTGGATGCTTCTTCTAAGTCAAAATTGTGATTGTTGGTACTCTCGGGTAAGTGCAAAAGTTGGTGGACAATTTCATGGACATAAAAACCCGAAATAAAGGAACCGCGATCGCGGTTCTTGAATTCAGGTTCGGTAATTACCGAACCTAAAACCACGATCATGGTTTAGAACCATGAGCGTGGTTATAAACCATGATCACGGAACTCTGAGACAAAATTTAGCAGTCCTGTGACTCCTTATTTTCCTCATTTTTCATTTCAAACCACGATTTTTCCTAAACATTTTTCACTCGCGCTTTGAATACCACCTCAAAATTGCTCATTGGACTTCTGGATAGTGATAGATTCAACCATGCTGCCAAGATGAGGAGGTAAGTCCCCAATTGTAATCATTTTTTTGCATTTTAGGTTTTTTTTTTGCATTTTAGGTTTTTTTTTACATTTTCATGGGTTTTTTGAAATGTTTGTTTATTTATACAATTTTCTTGTTTTATCGGTTGGTTAGTGAAGCTCAAAATCATGCAAACCATCAAAAAAATTTCAAAACCCATCGAACATTCCTCAAAACCCTCCGAACATTCCTCAAAACCCTCCTCCAAACATAGATCCACCTCCTGTGGCTCCTTCTGTCCCCACTGAGCCAGCAGGAACGCAAGATAATATCATTGGAAGAATATGAGAAAATAAAATTGTCATTGAGAACCTAATTCAAACTATAAGACAAAATCATGCTACAAATCCATCCCACATGACTTTAGCCAATACATTGCAAACATTGATTGGTGAAGTCAAGTCTGCAACCAACCAAATACATAGATGGAACACCTTTAGAAGTGACTGTAGGTGGTGGTATGTGGATAAACTATCCCATGTGGCCGTCAAAGATAAAAAAATTAGAAAATACCTCATTTTTGCATTATTTACCAACCCTAGAACCAATGCCCCCTGCAATTACTTACAAATGGTTCCTAATCCATTGGTGCCATGATGACAAAATCAAAAACAATTTTTGGGACTGATGGTGGATGGTTTTTGATTATCCACCATGCAACAACAATGAGGTTCCTCTTTATTTTTTGAATAAATTATATTACGAGTTCGTGCTCAATGAGGTCCTGAATTATTTTGACTTTTCAAACTTTTTTGGTCAAGGATGTGGCTCTGAACAGAAAGCACTGGTGCACGCGTAGGTCAGCCTAGGATCCCCATGCCCCAAAACCCCCACTACCTTCATTATCCCTCCTACAGTGAAGGAGGTTGTGGAGATTGATACATTGCATGCATTGAGGGAGCTCACTGACACTCTCACCCAGCATAGTGACCAGATTACATCTGGTGATGTTGGTGGAGGTGCTAGTTCTAGTGCACCACACCACTGTGGATCATGTGGTGCCATATGCACTGTAGGAGAGACATCATTTGCTGGTTCACAGGATTTATTTTCTATAGATGAGATGCTGGGGAATGTTTTTGGAACTGGTGCCACTGATATTGGTCTTTCACAGGTAAATTTCAAATAAATTTAAATAATATATATATACAATAGTTTAATTCACATGTTTGAGATATATATATATATATATATATTGATTGTACGTCATGTACATACATGTAAAAAACTAATTTTTTATTTTATTTTAAATAGCAAGAGCCAGTGAAGGAAACATCGGCGTCGACATGCTAGCTACTACGGCTGGGCATGTTTCAAACGTAAGTTTCAAGTTGTACAAACTTACATTTTTAATTTCATTTGATTGCACTAGATTATTATTATAATGTTTCACGTGTATGTTGTACATGTATTAATATTTTTCTCTTTTATACACAGGAGCCTGGCGGGTCATCATCTGCTCAGGGAACTGAGGCTACTGGCATGCCTCACATGAGTTTTACGTAGGTTAGTAAATCTCTTTACACTTTGTTTCTAATTACTGGAAGTTCACGTGGATTACATGCTTTGGACCTCTGTCATGTAGATTTTAATATTGATTTGTACATGTTTTTTGTATAGCTTATGACTGCTAGAGAGACTCCTCCATATATGCAGACTGTGGAGGCTAGCTGTAGATACTGCCATAGCATCTGCAGATCCACTAATTGAGGTACAATTTTTAAATTTGTTAAATTTTGGAGGTTCATTATTTCTTATTAAACTTAAATCTACAATATCAAATTTTGTATGTATATGTGAAATATTTAATTTGAAAATTAATTATTTGTATGTAGCTTACCCCTCGTGAGTCTATTGTTGTCCCTACGATGCGTCAACAACAAATTGATAGGGATCATGACATTGCGGTAAGATTTCACATGCATTTTAACTAAATTATACAAGTTTCTAAATTTTGAATGTATTTTAAAATTTTGGGTGTTAAAAACTTGTTGTTTATGAATGTGCAGGTTAGGTTGCAGGCATGCTTAGAGACACCTAGGACCACCATGATGAAATACGTAGTGGCATCTCCCTCCACTACATCCCCAGGTCGTGGACATGCTACTTCTAGCAGGGCGAAGAGAGGGAAGATGTTTCATGAGTAGATTTATAGTCCACCTGGATGTACATATGTGGTCATGAGTAGATTCATAGTCCATTGTATATATATAGCCTTTTGCGACCACATGTGGTCCCATATGTACATTATGACACACTTAGTTTGAGATGTACACATACATTATGAACTTATACATATATATTTTTAGAGACGTGCATCTGGAGCACACTTTGTTTGATTCTTATATATATCCATGTGTGTTGGTTTTCATAACGATAAATCTGAACTATATATGTTTGATTTGATTTCATTGCATGTATGATATCCTTCTATTTATATCATTATAGAATAAATGGTTGGACATTGAAGAAAGATAATAAGAGTACTGTAAACTGAACAATTGATAAATAAAGAACATGATTCTAGAATAAATTGTGTTTTTGAGTATACATTAGTAACTTGATTTGTTTAGGGAAGGACTCAAAGGGCCACTCCTCTCCGATGTGAATGGAAGTTTTATTTATTTCTTGTTCAACTATTCTAATGTTTTTTACTTCTAGTATTAATGTGCTTGAATTATCTAGACAATATTTTCATTCATGTATGTTTATGTTTTCATGATCATAGAATTAAAAGTATTGTCCCCAGTTCTTACTATCTTAAATAAATTCAAAATAGATCCTTTAATCATGGAAGTTGTGTTATTTCCAGTTTGATTAAGTTTACATTCTTAATATGTTCCAAATCGTCTCTTCATTGCAAATAGGCTTGGACACAACATTGATATTGACAAAGTATTAAATTATTAAAGCATGAGTATGATCCAAAAAATAGATCTAGAAGTACCAAATTATATGTATTTACTTTTTGAAACTTGGAAAATATACCCTCAACATGTTCATCATTATGGAAAATGGCGAAGTCAGGTTGACGATGATTCTTATTATATTTTGTGTATTGACTGTGTGGCGGTTACACAATTACCGTGATGGTTGTGGAACCGCTTCTCTTCACATCAGTAGCTAAGATTATGGGACTGCTATCTCATTAGCACCAATGATTATGTAATTACCATGGTGATTATGTAAACACCTCCTATAGAAAGTAGTGATTTTGTCCTTGACGATGCCAAAATGGGAATCTAAATAGTTGAAAATGTTTGGACTTCCCAAACCAGTTTGTTTCTCATCTCCTTTCATCCTTGGATATAACAACTATAAATGCAAGCACATTTAATCATCTAAGTAAGTCATTTGGAGTGAATTCAAGTGTGAGAAAAGGGGGAAAGTTTTCAAATTGTTCTGGTTTTGTTCATAGACAACTAAGTTCTTTCTTGTTGAGGGTTATAAACAAGTGATGCAAGTAGAGAGATCTTAAATCCTTGTTAAAGGACATCTTTTGGTAGTGATCTTGTATTGTATTGTATTGTATTGAAGATTTATATAGTGAAGTGAATAAATTTCTTACCTAGCTAGAGTTTTTCCCACATTGGGTTTCTCTAGGATAAAATTCTTGTCTCCTTGTCTTGCATATCTAAATTTCAGTATTGTATGAATGATTATTTCATAACATATTGGATAATAATAACTTTGGTAATTGTTCATTTATCATCACTAAGATAAGATCCATTTATTGTTTAAAAGATGCAGTTTATGGATCAGAGATTTTAAGATCAAGTGTTTTTGTTTGGTTTAACTTGTGTTGACATTTTTAGTTAGATACCCCTGACCCAAAAGGGTAGTGAAAGTGATGAAGGTATCCTCATTCCTTTTGAAGAAGATATTTCCACCAAGAAGTGGAAGTAAGGAATACGAAACATGGCTCGTAGTGAGATGCACATGAGACTGGAGAAGAATGTTTCTACAAGATGGAGGTAGATGTGGCAATTCTATCCAAATATGTGGGAAATATTTCCTTGTCTATGGGAAATATTTAGTCCATCATGGGAAGAACAACCCCATACCAAACTTACTCCTCCTCCATTCAAAGAGAAGGTGAAGATATAAATTTAGCCTTATGATGGGGACATGAATGTCGATAAGTTAGACCATTGGCTAATTCAAATTGAGGTATATTTCAATTTGCATCAAATCAATGAGAGTCAATAAATTTCATTTTCAAGGTTAAAATTAACCATTCATGCTTTAATCTGGTTCGAAAGCTATGTTCATTCCTTGGTTCTTAAGAATCTTCCACCTACTCTTATTACTACTCGGACCCATGGCACCTAGAGAGGCCTCGTATGATCCAAAACCTCGGCGTAGGGACCCTCTACCATAGCCTCTCTAGTTTTTTCCTTTTCATTTTGGTGCTCTTGTTATCCTATTGTTTTGCAAACATGAGAAAATAGTGCGATTGGAGCAAGATTGTACAGTGTTGTGGTTGTCAAACACTATATTTTACAAATGGTGGGTCGTGGCACCAAACCAACTATGCCAGCACATCCCGAACTAGGTGAATGCTAGAGGAGGTGGTGTTTTGGTGTGCGAAAGGGTCGTTGCTTCCGGGCTACTTCGTTCAGGCATAGTCCGTTAAGATCCCTGAGACCAAAATATCGTTCAAATTGACGGGTGACTACTTGGACTCCATGGCACCTAGAGAGGCCTCATCTGATCAGAACCTCGGTGTAGGGACCTCTACAATAGCCTCTCTTAGTTTTTTCCTTCTCATTTAAGTGCTCGCTGTTCTATTATTTGTAAATGCATGAAATAGTGCAGTTGGAGCCAGTGTAAGGTTGTCAAACGCTATATTTTGCAAACGGTGGGTCGTGGCACCAAAAAACTGTGAATGCCGGCACCTCTATGTGGCTAGGTGAATACTAGAGGAGGTAGTGTTTTGTGCGCAAAGGGGTTGCTTGCTTAGGGCCTACTTCGTTCGGGCATAGTCCCTTAAGAGCCCTGAGACAAAATATCGTTCAACTTCGACGGGTGACTACTCGGACTCTGTGGCACCTAGAGAGGCCTCATCTAATCTAAAACCTTAGCATAGGGACCCTCTACAATAACCTCTCTTGTTTTTTCCTTCTCATTTCGGTGCTCTCGTTGTCCTATTTTTTGCAAACGCGTGAAATATGCAAGTTGGAGCCAGTGTAAGGTTGTCAAATGCTATATTTTGTAAACGGTGGGTCGTGGAACTAAACCTACTACTCCGGCACGTTTAGGTGGCCAGGTGAACGTTAGAGGAGGTATTTTTTTGGTGCGTGAAAGGGTCGTTGCTTCCGGGCTACTTCGTTCGAGCGTAGTCCCTTAAGAGCCCTGAGACCAAAATATCGTTCAACTTCGACGAGTGACTACTTGGACTCCGTGGCACCTAGAGAGGCCTTTTATAATTCAACACCTTAGCGTAGGGACCCTCTACAATAGCCTCTCTCCATTTTTTCCTTCTCATTTTGGTGCTCTCGCTGTCCTATTGTTTACAAACGCATGAAATAGTGCAGTTGGAGCCAGTGTAAGGTTGTCAAATGCTATATTTTGCAAACGGTGGGTTGTGGCACCAAACCGACTACACCGGCATGTCTAGGTGGCCAGGTGAATGCTAGAGGAGTTGGTTTTGTTCGTGAAAGGGTCATTGCTTCCGGGCTACTTCGTTCGGGCGTAGTCCCTTAAGAGCCCTGAGACCAAAATATTGTTCAACTTCGATGGGTGACTACTCGGACTCCGTGGCACCTAGAGAGGCCTTATCTGATCTAACACCTCGGTGTAGGGACCCTCTACAATAGCCTCTCTCTATTTTTTTCTTCTCATTTTGGTGCTCTCGTTGTCCTATTATTTGCAAACACACGAAATAGTGTAGTTGGAGCTAGTGTAAGGTTGTCAAACGCTATATTTTGCAAACGGTGGATCGTGGCACCGAACCGACTATGCTGGCATGTCTAGGTGGCTAGGTGAATGCTAGAAGAGGTGGTTTTTTGGTGTGCGAAAGGGTCCTTGCTTCCGAGATACTTCGTTTGGGCGTAGTCCCTTAAGAGCCCTAAGACCAAAATATCGTCCAACTTCGACGGGTGACTACTCAGACTCCGTGGAACCTAGAGAGGCCTCAATAATCTAAAACCTCAGCGTAGGGACCCTCTACAATAGCCTCTCTTGGTTTTTCCTTCTCATTTTGGTGCTCTCGTTATCCTATTGTTTGTAAACGCGAAATAGTGTAGTTGGAGCCAGTGTAAGGTTGTCAAATGCTATATTTTGCAAACGGTGGGTCATGGAACCAAACCGACTACGTCAGCACGTCCGAGTGGCTAGGTGAATGCTATACGAGGTGGTTTTTTGGTGTGTGAAAGGATCGTTGCTTCCAGGCTACTTCGTTTGGGCATAGTCCCATAAGAGCCCTGAGACCAAAATATTGTTCAACTTCGATGGAAGACTACTCGGACTCCGTGGCACCTAGAGAGGCCTCATCTGATCTGACACCTTGGTGTAGGGACCCTCTACAATAGCTTCTCTTGGTTTTTTTCTTCTCATTTCGGTGCTCTCGTTGTCCTATTGTTTGCAAACGCGTGAAATAGTGTAGTTGGAGCCAATGTAAGGTTGTCAAACACTATATTTTACAAACAATGGGTCATGGCACCGAACCAACTATGCCAACACATCTGAGTGGCTAGGTGAATGCTAGAGGAGGTAGTTTTTGGTACACGAAAGGGTCATTGCTCCGAGCTACTTCGTTCGGGTGTAGTCCTTAAGATCCCCGAGATCAAAATATCATTCAAGTTCGACGGGTGACTACTCAGACTCCGTGGCACCTAAAGAGGCATCGTCTAATTTGAAACCTCAACATAGGGACCCTATACAATAACCTCTCTCAGTTTTTTCCTTCTCATTTCGGTGCTCTCTCTGTCCTATTGTTTGTAAATGCGCAAAATAGTGCAGTTAGAGCCAATGTAAGGTTGTCAAACGCTATATTTTGCAAATGGTGGGTCGTGGCACCAAATGGACTACGGCACATGTTTGGGTGGCTAGGTGAAACTAGAGGAGGTGGTGTTTTGGTTCGTGAAAGGTTTGTTACTTCCAAGATACTTCGTTCAAAGCGTAGTCCTTTAAGAGCCCCGAGACCAAAAATCGGATGTGTGACTTCGACGGGTGACTACTCAGACTCCGTGGCACCTAGAGATGCCTCGTCTGATCCAACACCTCGGTGTAGGGACCCTCTACAATATCCTCTCTTGGTTTTTTCCTTCTCATTTTGGTGCACATGCGTAGGTATGGTCTTGTAAACACTTGGGGAGGAGTCATTTTCAAAAGTTACAACATTTTCAAAATTTACAATATTTTCAAAATTTACAACATTTTCAAAATATACAACCTAAGCTTGTTGTAGGCTCACATCAGGGATGAAGAAAGCTTCTAGGTTGATCACTCTAGCATGTGATGCAGATTGCACAACATGGAAACTCTCTTTAAGAATGGGACTTGTGAAACTGAGAGAGGAATCTCCAGATTAGAGGCTGGTTCCTCAAACTCCTCTGATTTAGATCTAATGCTTACACAACTACAGAGGTTCAGATCCTAATCCTACTCTAACTTGCAAGGAGACAGGGGTAGAAGTGCAAGAAATTGAAACTAACTAAAGATGGTGATGAACCAAAAGGAGTGGTGAAACATATTTGTCATGCAAATAGACACAGACCAAAGTTCACAACATAAAACATACACAGACTGATAAGGTATAATTTAGGATCTGAAATGAAGCAAATAATACAAACAGAGGACTGAAACCCATTCACAGAGCTTGCATTATCATTTCAGTGTCAAAGAACATGCATTACACCCTTAGAGAGGTAAAAGAAAATTGTTACAATCTTTGGAGAGGTCTGATCCTTGCATCAATCACTTGCTGGAGGTGAAAGAAGAAGTCTGCTATGCCCAAAAAATGTTCCCCCTTTGGTTGTGAGCCAAATCTGCCTTTTACATTACATGGGTCGAGCCTAGGAGACAGAAACGTACAAAAAACGTGAGAGCCCATTCCTTCTTGACTGCAGGTGCATTAAAACGGCATGGGGGACCTTACAAACCCATACCCTATCATTTTGACCGAATTATAGGAGAATGCAACCCATTCTGCATTAAATCCCGCTTTCACCGAAATGTCACTTCGGCCATTGAACACATGTCAGATCTATTTCTCAATTTTCTCTCTTTAGACTACACCAAAATTCAAGATTAACCCTAGAATCACGTAGAGAATTTCATAAGCTTTCTGTTGATATAAAGAACATGCAAATCCAAGCTCTGGATCAAAAGATATGGAGATCTGAAGATTTAGGGCACAAAACAGGTGAAACAGATTTTTAAATTTCTTCCCACGCTCTGCCACCTGGATGACACGTGGCATGCATTGATTGGTCGTCAAGGGTGCGGGGCAGACCTTTACTTTTAGCTTTTGGGTGAACTTCTTGCCAAATTCTCTAACTCCTCCCGAGCTCCGCATTCCTTGCTCCATAGGACACATGTCCTCTTTTGATTGGCTCGGGCTGACCCCTCAAACCTCACCCTTTGAATTTTGGACTTTTCTCCTTGTGACACGTGTCATGATTTGGTTGGTCCGTGGGTCTGCGCTGGTCTTTCGTGTCCCCGCATCCATTTGTCCCAAATGTCCCAGTGTAGTCTAGGACAAAACTTCCAATCCACCCAAAATGGGCTTCCCTGTTTCTTTTCTCGAGGTGACACGTGGCGTGATCTCGATTGGCACGTCGGCTTTTGGCTATCTCTGCGTCTTGGCGTCCCTTTGTCTCGTATAAGAGTTCCCCATTTTGGCCGAACCGGCCGGTTCATGTCGTTCGCGTCTTCTTGTCCCAAATGTCCCGGTCTTTTCTAGGACAAAAACTTCCGATCCTGAAATGGGCTTCCTTGTCCCTTTTCGGCTCTCCCGGTTTAAATGTCCTTCGCATCTTCTTGTCCCAAATGTCCTAGAAAGTTAGCTTAGTTTATTTTCTTCTCCTTCGGTTGAACCGGATTCCCGCATCTCACACGTCCCAACGGCCCGGATGTTCCTTTGCTCTGCAGATCGCTGGTGGCCTTTTGGCCGATTCACGCCCGATGTCCCTCACATCCCGACCATTGCTACGAGGACTAGGACTTAGCCATTTTTCATGATTTTTCCTGGCCCAAGCTTGTTTTCTGCAACTTTTCACATTTTCTCAGAACGTGCTCTTTTCTTCTTCGGTGAGGGAGTTAGAAAAATCGAGGGGACCCTAGAAACATGATTTTTTTCCCTGAATCAATCAATTTGCCTGGGGCTTGAGAATTCAATGCATGTTATCAAAATTTACTCCAGGGGGAATTTTGGATAACAATTTTGCAACTCAATGGGGTACCACTGCTAGGTGAAAAGACCAGTAGCTAGAAGTAGTTCATTGGGCATGGAGTTATCAAACATTCGGTTTAGAATCCCAACTGACTAAGAATGTGTAAGGAGGAAGATGGAATATCACTTGATGAAAGCAAAAGACTGAAAACATCTCCATGGATAGCAAGCTATGCCAAAGCACTTAGGGAAAACAAAAATAACCTACTACAAGAAACAATGTGCACAAGCACTTGGAGGAAAGAAAATCTAATCTATTATTTACAGAGGTAGTGAACTTCCCTCTAGAAGAAACGCTTGAGATAGATTCCATTGACTGGAATCTGCAGTTCTTCACCATCCAATGAGGCAAATTGGAAAGCATTGTTGTTCTTGCACTTTGTGACCATGTATGGGCCACTCCAAATGGCATCAAATTTTGAATGCCTTCCCGGTTTTCTCTATCCACATCCCATTTTAACACTAGATCTCCAACTTGAAAAGATCTATCCTTGGCCTTCCTATCAAAGGTCTTCTTGATCAAAGCTTGATCCTTTTCCATTACTTGGGATGCCTGGTTTCTGATCTCTTGCAGCTCCATCAACTCTGCATACCTCACCTCCATGGGCTCAAACTCTAGCAACTCCAGCTACTTCATGAGTTCCAACGTTGGCAACTCAAGTGACATGGGCAAGATTGCCTCTCTTCCATAGACAAGCCTAAATGGAGAGTTACCTGTGGATCTTTTGGGAGTTATCCTATCAGCCCATAAGGCTGATTTCAGTTTGGTATGCCAAGACCTCTGATTCTCATCAAGAGTCCTCCTAATGATCCTCAACAAGTTCTTATTTGTAGACTCGGCCTGGCCATTACCCTGAGGGTAATAGTTCGATGAAGTGCTTAGGTAAATACCGTTCTTGACAGCCCACTCAGTCACCCTAGATCCAATGAATGCCAATGCATTATCAGAGATTATTGTAGCAGGTACACCGAATCTAGTCATTATTCCCTCATAAAAGTCTAAGATGCTAGACTCATTTGCCTCTTTGAGTGCTACTGCTTCTGTCCATTTGGTGAAGTAGTCTGTGGCTATCAAAATCCATTTGTGCCCTTGGCTTGAAATGGGATTAATGACTCCGATGAAGTCCAAACCCCATTGCATGAATGGTTGGTCAACTGAGATTGGATGTAATGGGAGGGCAGCAAGTCTCTCTTCTCTGTGAAAATACACAATTATTACACCTCTTGATCCATGCATAGAAATCTTTGAATATTTTAGGCCAATAATAACCAGCCTTCATGATTTTTTAGAGCTGTTACTCTTGGTGCAAAATGGCCACCAACTGGTCCACCATGAAACTCTTCCAACACCCTTTGAATCTGATTTGTGCTAATGCATCTCAGCAGCACTCCATTCACATCTTTCTTGAACAAAACTCCATCAACAATGGCATACGGAATAGCCTGCAACTTGAAGTGTCTCCTTTGGGTCTTGTTCATCTCTGGGGGCACAGGCCTGTACCTAGGAAGTGTATAATGCCTTGGGTCCAGCAAGGAGTGGGGGAAGCATTGTCTTCTTCTTGATTGCCACTTGGCTCATGGCTGTCCTGGACTGTCAAAACAACCTCTTCTTTGTTGCATATTTCTTTTTGCTTCCCCAAAACCAGCTGCTCACACAGTCCTTTCCCTCTTACCAGCTTGGTGACCTTGATCTCAATGTCATATTCCATGACATGGGTGATCCAACCTGCCCTTTTTTCATTCAAATCCTTGTTGAGGAGGAAGTCCTTAACTCCAGCATGTGAGACTAGCAACTGGACCTTGTTGTTTGAGATTAAATGCTTGAATTTCTTCAAGCTTCTGATTACTGCAAGCACATGCTTCTCAATAAAAGAGTACCTCACCTCATAGTAATCTAGGTTCTGGCTGAAGAAGGCAACCGACTGCTCATCATTATCTTTGTTCTGCTATACTAGAATGGCCTAAATAGTGTCATCACCTCCAAATGCATAGAGGATGAAATCCTTGGAGAAGTCTGGGTTGATGAGAGTTGGTGCTTGAGAGATAGCTTCTTTGATTTCTTCAAAACTCTCCTTGCCCTCTATTTTCCACTTAAAATCCATGCTCTTCTTTAACATTTTGGTGATGGGCTTGACAAGGGTTGCAAAATTTGGGACAAACCTGCAGACAAAATTGATCCTTCCCAAGAAGCTTTGAAGAGCCTTCTTGTGACTTGGCAATGGTAGTGCTCTTATGGCTTCAACCCTCTCTGGATCAATTGCCAGTCCCTCTTTCGAGACAATATGGCCTAGAAGTTTCCCCTCATGAGCCAGGAATATGCATTTTTTGGGATTCAATGATACCCCAAATCTTCTACACCTCTGAAATACCACGCCTCCGATGAAAAGGTGATCCACTTTGCATTTTGGAGAATACAGTGATGTCATCAAGATATATCAAAACTATTTTATTGATCAACCCCTTGAATGCCATATCCATTGCCCTTTGGAAAGTGGCTCCAGCATTTGATAGGCCAAATGGCATCTTCTTGTAGGCATATGTTCCCATTTGGTTGTGAAGGCTATCTTGAACCGATCTTCCTCCTCACCATAATCGATTGTAGCTGAGTAGCCATCAAGTAGTGAAAACCTTTCTGAACCAGCTACGACCTACAATATTTACTCCATGGAAGGGAGTGGATAATGATCCTTGAGAGAGGCTCTATTCAAATCTTTGAAGTCGACACACACACTGATCTCTCCATTCTTCTTTCTCGATGGGACTAAGTTTGCGACCCAACTTGAGTGTTTGATGGGGAAGATGATACGGCCTCAATAAGCTTGCTTAACTCTTTTTCATGAGAGGCTCAATATGGGGATTCATGGCCTTTGCTTTTACTCGAGGCTTGGATTCCTGGATCCAACTCAATAGTATGTTGTGCCAAATTTGGGTTGAAACCTCTTATATCTTCGTAAGTCCAAGCAAAGACATCGGGAACTCTTGACAAATTTGAACAAAATCAGATTTCTCTTGTGAGGTACTTACTTTGCCAATCTGCAATGTTTTGCCTTCTTCCACTAAAATAGGCTTTGAATCTTCACCCTTTACTTAAATGTTCGCTTTCTCCTTAGGAACTAATCATTGGGGTTGAAGATTGGCTCCAAGGTTATGAGGCCTTTGGTAATTTGTTAGTTCTCACTGCACCACTTGGTCACCATACTCTGCTGATGTAGCTTGTCTTGATTCTGGCGGAGAACTCAGCTTCTTCTTGTAGGAAATTAACAATTTGTTGATCATTCTCAAAGACTTGCCAACTTGTATTGTTATCCGGAACAGCTGGTCTCACAACCAATTTGATATGAGTCTCGAGGTTTTTCACTTTTGATATTTTCTATAATGTCAAATGCAGCCCCAATTGCTGCCAATTGCAAGCCTCATTGGCTTCATTTTTTTTCTTGGGATGAAATTGATGCTAAAAGCTTCAAAATCTTCAATAAGATCCCATACCCGATTTTTGTAGTTCTTAATAGATCATTTTTGGCAGCATTTTTCCTTTGACTTGGTTTACAATCATCTCACTATCACCAAATACTTGTAAATTCTTGATGCCTTTCTTCTTTGCCCAATGCAATCCATGAATTAAGGCTTCATACTCAGTTGTGTTGTTTGAGCAAGAAAATTGAAAATGGAAGGCTGAGTAATACTTTATACCTTGTGGTGAAATGAGCATAGCTCCTCCTCCTGCACCTTGTCTACTCCTTGACCCATCAAATAACAATTGCCATAATTCATTCTTATCTTTATGATCCGGCTTGGTGATGCCGGGAGAGGTTGATTCTCTTCATGTAAACAATAAACTCCTAGCGTCAGATTCTTCTACTTCTTGATAGGATCAAAAGCATGTATCTTGTTTGCCCATTCATCAAGAGTTAGATCCAAGATACTTCCAACCTTGGTGTCACCTCATCGGTGCTAGGGTGATCTTCTTGATCAAATCTTGAGTAATTGGCATTAATCGACTTGGAGTGTAAAGCTCAATATGGAAGTTTGCAATAGGTTTGGATCTGATTGTGGCCTTAGTTCCATATCTTGTTCTGAATAGCATGTGTGACCAATCAGCAGACAAATACCCCCCAATCTTGGTTGTGAAGTCCCTTGACAAGCAAAGGGCAAAGAGTGGTGGAAGGTCTATGATTGATACATCTTGTAAAACAACAACATTTGGACATGCGTGCAAGGTAAGACTCAAATTTCTAATCACTCCAACTGTTGCTATTGCTGTCCCATCTAGCTGCACTACTCCTTTAGATGTTATTTCATACTGGAGCCCTAGCTGATCAGCTATCTGTTTAGGCATTACTGAGCTACTTGCCCCAGAGTCTATCATGTAATTATGTACTAGCTGATTTCCAATGATTAATGAAACATAGAAAGGAGGGGGCTTCAACATTTTACCTTGTTGCCCTCCATGACTTCCTTCAGGCTGGGCAGCATTTGTAAGCACTTTGTCTTGCATCTGAACCTGTTGATTTGAAGTTGGCCAATCCTTCATGGCAGCTTGCAGCAGATCTCTTTGGCCTGGGATAGATAGGGATTCCCACATTGATATGTTGACGTTTGTCTTCTTCATCTAATCAATGATACTGAATGGTGATGAAGGATCTCTCTGTTGTCCCTTGGTTTGCACATTTACTCCTTGCACGTGGGCATTTGAGTTGGCCTAATGTTCTTGGCTGCCCTTGGCATTTGAGTTGGCCTAGGTTGGGCTATTCTTGGCTGTTCTTCACCCAAATTTCTCCTCTTTGACCTTGTGTTGGCTGCAACACCTTGAGAAACTACTTGATTCATGCCACAAAAATCTTCTGCTTGCCAGTTCACCAATGTGGTGTCATTTGGGGTTGATTGCTGTTGGAATGTTTCTTGTTGTTGACTGTTTCCTTGACTACCCTCGCCCTCCACCTGGTAGTTGTCACCATTAGTGATTGATTAAGAGCACCATTGAAACACATGGATTGGTTATAAGGCTTGTTGCATGGAAAGCACCAATCATATTCCGAGCAATGTTGTTTTGTGTTGGCACTAATGCCTTAGAGGCAGATATGGCATTTGGATTATAGGGCTGGAATGGTCTATTAGCAGGAGGCCTTGTTTGATTCATATTTACAGCTGGATTAGGTGGTCTTTGTGGTTGGTATGGCTATCTATTAGGCTGAGCTTGGGGTTGATAAGAAGGTCTGAAACCTTGGGCTTGTTGCCTCTTGAGAGTAACTAGCTCATTGCCTAGGTTTTGCAATTGCTTCATGACCTCTTGAAGCTCATTTGGGGCACTTGGAGATGAAGTGGAAGCTTCATTTGAACTCTGATTTCTAGGAGTGGGAGAGGGAGCCAAATTAGGTGCTTGACTAGTGTTTGGGCTCTCTAAACTTGGAAACAATGGCATGGGAGGTCTAGGGGCAAGTTTTCCAGCTTGGATTAAACAATTTTCAGCCCTAATGGCAATGCTATAAGCCATAGGGATAGTTATGCCTCCCATGGACTGAATCAACATAGAAATATCAGAATTTAAAGCTTTGAGATAGTATAGAAAAGCACCTTCGCTATTGTGCTTCCGACCGCCTTTGGAATCCTCTCCCAAGTTTTTTGAAATCTGAAGTTGAAATCGGTCAGCTGCTCATTGGGAGCCCTCTTGATGGTTGTTAGCTGCTCCAAAAGAGACAAGTTGTCTCCCTTCTCTCCAAATTGCTCATGAAGTGCAATACACAGCTGATTCCAGTTTGTGATAGAACCAGCTCCAAGGCTCCTAAACCATTGTAATGCTTTACCCTTGAAGGAAGATGCCAGTAACTTGACAGCCACTTGCATTTCATTGATTTCATGAATTACACAAAGGTTAGCAATATCTTTAACATGATCACTTGGAGTAGTCTGATTTTCTCCAGTGAAGTAGGGAATGTTCTTCAAGGCTGCAATAGGAACTGGATGTTGTGCATTGAGAGCAAGTGGGCTGCTGCCTGTGAAGTTGACGTAGGGATTGTTTTGAGCCATTCTAATTGGTCTTAAAACCCTTGTTGACTGAATGAAAGGCCTACCAGGTGGAGGAGTTGAGAGAGTTTTGTTTGGTGGAGATGGAGACCTTTGAATCCTTCTTCCTCTTTGCCTTCTTCTTAGAGATAATTGCAGGTATTCAAACAGCACTTCTTCTTCTCCAACTCTTGACCTTGTGGTGATTCTTCTCATGAGTTTCAAGCCTGCACTTGGAACCATTTGGTTCTTCCCTTGGAGTCGCCAAATATGTAAATAATAGATCTTTTAAGCAAGAAAATGTAGCGAGATGCACATCAACCCCGCTGCAATAAAAATGAGCCCTCTAGGTCCCACCAGCGTGCCAAACTGTTGTTGCAGTTCACAAAGCACCCCGGATGCGGATCAGCTTCTAGGTTGATCACTCTAGCATCCAAGTGTGATTACACAACATGGAAACCTCTCTCCAAACATGGGACTTGTGAAATCGAGAGAGGAATCTCAGATTAGAGGTGGTTCCTCAAACTCCTCGATTTAGATCTAATGCTTGCACAACCTATGAGAGGTTTAGATCCTAATCCTACTCTAACTGCAAGGAGACGGGGGGTAGAAGTGCAAGAAATTGAAACTAACTAAAGATGGTGATGCACCAAAAGGAGTGGTGAAACATATTTGTCATGCAAATAGACACAGACCAAATTTCACAACATAAAACATACACAGACTGATAAGGTATAATTTAGGATCTGAAATGAAGCAAATAATACAAACAGAGGACTGAAACCCATTCACAGAGCTTGCATTATCATTTCAGTGTCAAAGAACACGCATTACACCCTCAGAGAGGTAAAAGAAAACTATTACAATCTTTGGAGAGGTCTGATCCTTGCATCAATCACTTGCTGGAGGTGAAAGAAGAAGTCTGCTATGCCCAAAAATGTTCCCCCTTTGGTTGTGAGCCAAATCTGCCTTTTACATTACATGGGTCGAGCCTAGGAGACAGAAACGTACAAAAAACATGAGAGCCCATTCCTTCTTGACTACAGGTGCATTAAATCAGCATGGGGGACCTTACAAACCCATACCCTATCATTTTGACTAAATTACAGGAGAATGCGACCCATTCTACATTAAATGTAGTCATTTGAAATGTCACTTCTGGCCATGAACACGTGTCAGATCCATTTCTCAATTTTCTCTCTAGACTACACCAAAATTCAAGATTAACCCCAGAATCACATAAAGAATTTCATAAGCTTTCCGTTGATATAAAGAACGTGCAAATCTGAGCTCTGGATCAAAAGATATGGAGATCTGAAGATTTAGGGCACAAAGCAGTGAAACGGATTTTTAAAATTTTTCCCGCACTCGCCACCAAGATGACACGTGGCATGCATTGATTGGTTGTCAGGGGTGTGGACAGACCTTTACTTTTAGCTTTTGGGTGAACTTCTTGCCAAATGCTCTATCTCCTCCCCGAGCTCCGCATTCCTTACTCCATAGGACACGTGTCCTCTTTTGATTGGCTCGGCCGACCCCTCAAACCTCACCCTTTGAATTTTGGACTTTTCTCCTGTGACACGTGTCATGATTTGGTTGGTCCGGGCCTCACCGGCTCTTTCACGTCCACCTCATCCATTTGTCCCAAATGTCCTAAAGTGCACTGGGACAAAAACTTCCAATCCGCCGAAATGGGCTTCCTGTTTCTTTCATTCGCCGATGACACGTGGCGTGATCGATTGGCTCTCGGCTTTTCGGCTATCCGCGTCTTCCACGTCCCTTTGTCCCGGATGTCCTAGTACAAGAGTTCCCCATTTCAAGCCGAATCGGCCGCCGCATCCTTCGCGTCTTCTTGTCCCAAATGTCCTAAAGTCTTTATGCCTCGGGACAAAACTTCCGATCCGCCCGAAATGGGCTTCCCTGTCCCTTTTTGGCCGGTTTGCGTCCTTCGCATCTTCTTGTCCCAAATGTCCCAGAGCAGTTAGTCGATTTTCTTCTCCTTCGGCCAAACCAGCTTCCCACGTCTTGCGCATCCCGACGGCCCGGATGTTCCTTTGCTCTGCAGACTGCCTGGCGGCCTTTTGGCCGATTCACGCCCTGATGTCCCTCACCTCCCGATGCTATGCGAGGACTAGGACTTAGCCATTTTTCATGATTTTTCTTGGCCCAAGCTTGTTTTCTGCAACTTTTCACATTTTCTCAGAACTTTCTCTTTTCTTCTTCGGCCAGGGGAGTTAGAAAAAATCTGAGGGGACCCTAGAAACATGATTTTTTGCCCTGAATCAATCAATTTGCTGGGGCTTGGGAATTCAATGCATGTTATCAAAATTTACTTTGGGGGAATTTTACAACAACTTTTCAAAATTTACAACATTTGCAAAATTTACAACATTTGCAAAATTTACAACTTTTTCAAAATTTACAACATTTTCAAAATTTCTGACTTTTTCAAAATTTACAACATTTTCAAAATTTACAACTTTTTCAAAAAATGAAAGTTTCTCTTAGCTTCGAGAATTTAAAATTCTCTACTAATAAAGGCAACCATTTAAAGGTGGAAGTTTTTTTGGCACTACTAACCTAAACATAAGTGTTAGTCAAAGAAATTTAAGTTTCAAATCAAAACCATATACTATCTATATATGTACAAAATACACAAATTTAAAATAAAATATATTCAAACTTAAATCTAGATCTTTAAACTAAAAAAATTTATATATATATTGAAAAGAAATTATATATACTAGACATGAGCATTGTAAATTCATTCCAATGAACCATCAGGATTGGATCTACTCTGAATAGCAGACAAGATTGCTTCATGATCTGACTCTCGAACCTTCCAAAGAATCTTGTTATTAGGCCTTCCTCGATATCTATACAGTTGAATATTTTTCGCTAGAACTAGATGTGAATATAAGATTATTTTCTGTGTGTCTCAAAGTCTTCAAACACCCAAACAGAGGAGTTTTTTAATGGATACCGTCGAAGCCAAGTTCCAATAACTACCACTAAACCTGTAGGATACTCAATATCTTCACCATCTATAATAGGAGAAGTCAACTTCTTTCTTTCCTCGATGAAACGACATAAGAAATAGTATGTTCCTTCTTCATTGTCTTCTGTCGTAATTATTGCAAACACATGTCCTACAAAAAAATAACCAAGGTTGAACAACTCAAATTTAAATTACATATTAAAATTTCAATGGACATAACTCAATACAAAAATTAAATAAATAACCATAAATACCTTGTCACACCAAAATCAAAATTTTTCAAAGTCCTTGGATGTTGTAACTTCATCTGCAGAAACAAGTCATAATGCTTGTGGAGGTTGATAACTAGGAAGCGGAGTTAGAGGCCTACAAATCCATCCTTCCACCCATTCTTGTGAATCACACTCAGTAGTGAAAAATTCGATACAAGATGCACAAAAACATGTCAACTTTCTTGTCCATACGGCCCATGAAGTAGCGTCTGAGCTACAAAATGAGTGCATATCACTGGACCCAGTGAGTGTCATACAATCCTTGTAGTTAGCAATATGTTGTTCCTCTATCAACCAAAAATATCTACGAAACTGTGGAATTTTCTTGAGAACCTCGGGCCATGTTGTCAGTACACCATTCCACTATGCTCTTTGCATCTTTTAATTTAACACCATCTTTGTACTTCAACTCTTCTCTTGCAAGAGCTCTTTTCACACATGCCCCTGCACCGTCATGCTCTCCTTTTCCATGTCCAACCTCAGTGAAACTCCAAATATGTTGCACACCCATCTTGACGTGCATTCTACTCATCCAATAAAATATTCGTGCATTCTTAAACTGAGATGTGTAATTATCTAACCATATATAATGTTGTTTGAAGTGGATGTCCCTATCAGAAAAGTTTCCATAAAATAACTGGAAACACCCTTGCACAAATTTAGTAGAATGAGTACGATCATCACTGATATAAAAGTGGTACTCTCTTAAAAAAATTTGATCATTCTCTCGATCATCGAGGAGGATGTAGAAATGCTATATGCACAAAAATGGCAACTTGTACTTTGAGTTGTAATATTACAATTGAACCTCCATTTTTGGGTCGCAATGTGTAATTCTCTGTAAAATTGACCACTGAAACAATAGTACCAATAGGAAATGTGTCTTTGTATAGCTTGAATTGTTCATCCAACGATCGAGCTCTATGTGTATGCCTCGCATACTCATAAACAATTTCATCCTTAAATTTTCTCATAAATTAGAAAATGGGCATTTGTTCTGTAACTAGCTCACACCATTTAGACTCTTTTCCATCTTTTAACTAGTATGCAACTGATTTATATTTATCAAACTCAACTAAATTATGTCCTATTGTACCTTTAATTTTCTCATGGATGTAACTTTCCAATTTAGGTAATCCGCAACATGTACTACAACTTCCATCTAAATAATCCTGACTATAAAAAAATTGTCCAACTTCTTTTTCACAAAATATAGTAGGAATGAAATCCCTGGAAGATATTGGTGGAACTTGAACACCACATTCTGATAACATAGTTTCGTAATGAATATTACAATGAATATGTAAAAATTTAGCATAATGCATCACAAATTCAACATGTTGCCTACAACAACAAGTGGTGCGAGCATGGTTGATTTTCACATAGAATGGTTTCAACATTTCAAAAAACGTTGACTAATTTTAATTTCTAGATTCTCTTATTCAAACTTACGAAAAATTGAGTTTGAGTCATATCTAAGAAATGCTTTGGATGTGGTTCATGATTAGTAGAACCAACTCTCCGTTTTATAACATCTCTTGTATTAGGTGAAACTCTAGTGTTATCATGCCAAAATTTAATAATAACTTCTCTTATAGCATCAGAATTATTTTTGTCCTTATGCGGTGCTCTAGCAGAAAATGCCCAAAAATCGGCATTATTGAGTGATTGAAGGATATTACATCTTTCAATTGCTTTCATTAGAGTTTTTGATTAACTTGTAACATTCGACTTGTTTGCATAATCAAATGTTGTTTTTTTATTGATTCACTTACAACACTAGTAACAAGTACACGACGCACAATATTACTATCCCTAGTACGTCTCTTGACACTAATAATGTGATATGCATCATGAAGGTTTTCAAAAATTGTAGAGGTTTGACCACGTATATTAGATGTTGTCAATCCTAAGGTGTTTAATGTAGGTCTCATTTTAATCAATTTCATCAAACTAACCAACAATTGACATCTTTGGGAATCATTTAAAATTTCAAAATGATTATCCCAAATTTTAGTGGATTTTCTTCTGATTTGTCGTTCAGAAAGTTTTTCAGACATTGGTTTCAAAAAATTTTCATCAATTTCAATAAAAAAATTAGGTTTCTTACGTAAAATCCTAGGAGGTGTTTTTGTCAAATTTTGCTTGTCTACAGTTTCAACATGAATTTCCTTATTCACATTTTCATTGTCTCCTTCAATTTCAACATTTGCTACATCATGAGTATTTAATTCTTCTTCAACATTGACAGTAAAAACTTCTTCATCACGAGTATTTAATTCAACTTCAACATTGATAGTAGAAACATTACCTAGTTCTTCATTGCTTACAATAGTTGGGATTGAAGATGAACCTCTTCTAGATTCATGAAGTTTCTGCATTCACTCAACATTTTGAATTTTGCTAGCCTCTAATTTGTTTGGTGTTTTTTTACTTAATGACTTCCGTTTTTGACTTCATTTTTGTCTCCCATGATGTTTTACTTCCGGTGATAAGAAAAACGTGTAGAAAAAGATAGAATTTCGTAGTAATTCATATGTTAAGGTTAGAGAGTAAAAATCACATGGTAATTCGGACATTGGGATGTGTGTAAATATGATTTATGAACCGTGAGCGCACTTTATAAACCGCAATCACGGTTTATAAAGCACGCTCATGGTTTATGTTAAAAACCATGATCGTGCTTTATAAATCATGATCGTGGATCTATCTACCAAACCTAAGCCTCGGAAAATCTTTGTTTTTCCCCAACCAAAGCTATGGAAGGTCATTATGAAGTGTAAAAGGTAAAAAAACTCAAATCTACTCTTCCAAAGACTTGAACCATGCTAAAAAACTGAAAACATTTCACAAAAATGGTGCCATCGCGTAGGGGAGACTCTTAGCTTCGTAGAAATATTGTTTTTAAAGTGAATAGAATAAGATAAATATCATTTTATAATTTTTACTAATAATAGGTCTTTAAGACATTTTTTCTCGTGAATGTTCATGTCTATGTTTAAGACTGTAAATTTTGTTTCACTTATCAAAATATGATAAAAATTATACCATCCCAAGCATGGACAAATTCTATACACGTTTAAAAAAATATATATATTTGATTTCGATATTTTTTGATATAGTTATGGCGGGCAAACGGAAAGCGCTCCATTTTCTAAATATTTTTAGACCACTTTCACGGAAAAAATCATTAAAAAAAATATTGCTAAAAAAAATACAAAATAAAATCCATCCCAAGATAGACAACTACATCTAACGTTTCACCAAAGGAAAAAAAAAAACAAGATTTGGTCATCCAAAATGCGGGCAAACAGACTACAATCTTATAAGTTTTTTAAAAAAAAAAAAAACTAAGTCATATAATTTTAAGTGTTTAATATAGCTAAACTTGTCCATTTTTAAAAAAATTAGTATTTTAGAAACTAGATTCCAAATGCTATGATTCATATTTATATAAATTTTTCTAATTTAGAGTGCGTGTATAGCTAATAATCCCTACAAGTTGAGATTTTCTGTTTTTGCAATATGACATCCACGGATGACCCTATATTTGTCCATCAACTTCCTGCACTTACCCGCTCCTTGGCTTATTGTACCATACAAATTTGTCTTAAGTACTTGATTCTTAAAACATGTAAGTGCTTTTGCCTGAAATGAAGATCCTTGTAATGTAAATTGTACCAAGAATGTTTTTCTTGAATCATAATTGTGTTAATCATAAAGTGACAAGAGAATTCATGTTATATAAATGAACATAGGTCTCCCATCTCTTTCATCTTCTTGGATTCAAGATAGTCTACCTCAACCTTTCATTATGGTTAAATAAATAAGGTGTGTGAAAGAGCATAATATCAAGTTGAGATATTGATGTAATTCTCTGATATAGGTCCTAGACAATGTGTTTTTGTTCTAAGTTTACTTGGTTGAGTAGTGTGAAAGTATAGTCTACATTACTCTTATCTATATAGAATTGATAAGAGTAACCATATTTCGAGTTGGCATATTATCTTTCCCGTAATCCTACATTTAAGATAGTAAAAACAATGTGTATTATTAGTTTTGAGGTTATCTTCCATAGCATGATCTTGTGAGGAGCAATGCAGATAGCAAGAAATATCTCTCCAAGATTGTAATGTGATATTCAAGTTGAAAATATAGTTATAGTTATAGTATGGTCAACACAAATGACAAGTGTGTAATAGTTTGTGTCTAGAATCAATATTATAGGATGATCAAAGATGGTACTTGCATCAAATATCTGTGCTAGAAAACAAGGCGGTGTTGTTTCTATGTATTCTTGGTCCTTTTGTTAAAATATATTACTTCTTGTGACGTTGTTCTCGGACTCAATATGATACCTTCGATGATATACCTACATCAATAATGAATGCAATCAACACGGTAGGGTGTATTAGGAAGTATGTTCTAGATGACAAAGTATATGCTTATTTTTTGCAAAGATGGGTTACTTTAGAGTTGAATTTATGTTTATTACCACAATTTTTGAGAAAATGATAATTTACTTCTAAATATTCACCAGATTCTACCATGGCATGGTTACAAGTGTCCGAAAGTGAACATGAATTCCTTCATCTAAGTGATAACATATAGATAGTGCTATAAAATTGAAAATTTAAAGGGATAAGAATTCAAGTCATAAACTAGGGTTTGTGCTTAGAAACCTTGACTTAGATGGGTATGGATACTAAACCATAAAATAGTGCACATTTTTTGGAAATTCTTGATCCAATGACACATTACGTGTGGAAGGTAGGTGACTATGTCTTCTCTTGGGTGTGAAAAGTGTTTTCAAGACTTATGACATGCTCGAGACCCGATTGAATTCATGAATGCCTCAAATGAAGACTATCTCAGCTCAGTCAAAAAAGAGAATGAAGAAAAATATATAAATTGAAACTATAATTTGTCTCAACATGTGCTTCATGATACATCATGTATACTTTGAAGGTGAAGGTGATATCTAAACTAAAACAATCATCACGGTGTACAACGTCCTTTTGTTTCTTCATATAGGCAAATTGGTGTGTGATTGAAGAAAATAAATTCAAGATAAATTGGGTTCCAAGTATAATTCAATCTAGATATCAAGTTATTGCTTAGTCTTTTTATGAATATGAAAGGTCTTAAGTCTCTTTAATTCGAGGAGAGTAAGGTTATGAGGAAGTTTGAAAGTTTTTGAACTATTACAATATTGTGTCCTCCTCATTGCCTTATCTAAGAATGTGAAGGGTCACTCTTTCTTGGTAAAAGAAAGTGCATACATCCAAGAGATAAATATGAAGATTTGAGAGAAGTTGATGTGTGAGGGAAAAGAGTTGTGTTGCTCATTTAAAGAGTTAGGTGTATTGAGGTTGTGTGTAAAATAGAGAAGTTGAAGAGATAGGTATTTTTGAGTGTTTTAAGTTTTGATCTCTCTTATATATAATAGTAAAAACAAAAGGCATTGTTGTACTTGAAGAAGGGACACACATTGAGTTTTTAAGAGATGTGTATATGTCTATGAAATTCTTGTTTGACTGAAATATGAAGAATTATTCATTGAGGTAGAGATATGATTGTGAAAGGGATATTTGGAGCACGAAAATGTATGTCCAATTGTTAGACATGAAATGTGAACACGATTGTTTTGAAAAAGGGTTTAGAAGGTAAGTATAATAGATCATAAGTGGTTTAAAACTAAAGTAATCCAGTAAAATGAATGAATAAACAAGGTAAAGAGTTTAGGCTTTAAAAGACCTAAAAGTGATATGAATGAAAATATGAAATTGTGAAGTGATATGAATGGAAATATGAAGCGTGAAGTGATATATGAAGAGAAAAGTGTGCCTTTCAAAAATTGTTATAAGCAAGTGATAAGTGAAAATGCAACAAGAATCAACACGGTGATCTATCAGTCTTTGATAACAGCCAAGAAGATAATAAACATTGAGCTCTAGAGATGAAATTGAGATGAATAGATGATGAATAGTGAATCAAAATATAGATAGATTGGTATTCAAATATGAAATTTAGGGGGAAAATAAGGATATGAATGGTTGTGCAAAGGTATGGAGAGTACAATTAAAAGAGTAGCATAAAAGTTGAATAGAATTGCAGAGCCTTTGGGAACTAAATAAAATAATTGTGAAGCATATATGAATGATGATTGAGTGAAAAATATAGAGATTATGTTGATAAATCTACCCGGATAGAGCACAAGAAGGTGCAAAGGAATATCCTATTGTTTGTTGTGTAAAATATAAAAAAATGAGATTGGGAAGCGAGATGTAGATGAAACAGAAATAGATGAGATATGAACGCAAAATGCATTGATAGAGATCAAATTTTGTGGGTGTGAAATTGTGGCTAAATCTGATTCATAGATAAAAAAAAGTGTGTTCATGTTACTAGTTTGATAAGTCAAGAAGAGATAGAGAACTTTTCAATAATTCGAGAAAGCGAGTAAGTGGCAAGTAGAATCATTTGATGAAATTACAAGAGTAACAAGAAAGTTGATAATCAGATTTAGAGTCAAAATCGGGTGTGTCAAACAACTTGAAGGTCGAGATATGACAAGAAATTTTGAGTAAAAGTATCCTTGTATGACAGAGTTTAGATGAAGTGAGACTATTATAAGAAAGGGTATCAAGAGGAGAGTTGTGAAGAAGAAGAAGAAGAAAAGTGTGTCAATCTAGAAGTCGTTATTAGTTGTATAAGATAGTAGAAAAAGTGTGACCAAAACATTGAATAATTCTAAGTAGCATCTTAGCATATAGGGGTTCATGACCTCCTTGTAAGTAGTTGCTTATAGAAGATCAGTTGTAACTAGTTAAATTTAGGAGTTGAAGCTTCCAAACTAAGTAGTATCTTGGTCAACTTTTGGAGTTGTAGCTCTAGGTTAAGTAGAAGCTCGACCTTGAAATCATTGTAATGAAAACATGACAATTTAGTCCTAAGATTAGTACTTGGTTTTGGTGGGTTTTTTCTCATTTGGGTTTCCCACATTAAGTTTTGTGTATACCTTCCTATCATTTTCTTGTGTTTGATTTATTATGTTCATTATAGCAAGAAAAAGGAAATGGGAATGGTTTATAAAAGTTTGATAAGACATTGATTCACCCCCTCTCAGTCTTCTAGTTTCAAATAATTGGTATTAGAGCATAGTCCTCTTGAATCAATCCTAATGGCTTGGAGGTGATCTTGAACACACAATTATGGGTACATCAGATGAGTCTCGTGTTGAAAAGAGGTATGAAATTACTCAAGCTCTTATAAATGAGTTAAAGGAAGAAACAAAGCATAAGGAAATTAACCATGGTCAAGAACTAAATGAGATGGATTCATTTGTTGAGAAAGTGTCAAAGACTTTGAAAGACAAAGAAAACACTTTAATTAATTTTGAATAGGAGCTAAATACCATGAATATTGAGTTGGTACAAGTTATTAACTAGCTTGATAGCTTGCAAAGAAAAAAAGTTCTAGTGAGGTAGAACATGAGACATGTCAGGCAACTATTAAAGCCAAGAGTGAAGAATGTGAAAAATTAAATGGAAATTTAAATACCCTTAGAAATTAAACACAAAAAGCAAGGGAAAAAAATTTCAAAGGATGCTCATGGAATAAGAAGAACAAAAATGAACACAGATCATTAGGCAGCCTAATGCAAGAATATTATTAGGTAAGTTTCATGGAGTTTGTTTTTCATGCAACATATTTGGACATAGAGCTAGAGATTGTAGGAGAATGGTAGATGAAGGCTATCCATAGAGATATTTCATATATGATTATAAGAAGAACATAAAGTGTTTTAATTACAAAGAAAAGGGTCATATAGCCAAGTTTTGTTTAAAAGATCAAGTAATTCAGTTTTGGGACAATAATGGGGATTTTTTTCTTTAACTTCCATGGGCTAGTGAATTATTTAAAACATTGTTATGAACCACCTAGATTTAGCTATAAGATGAATGCATTACAAAGACAAGACGAGGATTTTTAGAGAAAATACAAACTCTAAGAGTAAGAAAAAGTCATCCATGGTTGAGAGAGATGCTAGAAAGAAGAAAGAAAAATAGATATGCAAGGTCAAGGAAGAAAAATCAGAAATTGAGGCACTAAAGGATGATAAGAAGATATCAAGGAAATTTTTTAAAAGATACAACAATATAGCACAGTCATAGGAGAAGTAAGTACAAGAAATAACTCATCAAGTGATGGAAAAGGTAAGAAAAATGAAAATAATTCTAGTGCAAAGGATGAGGAAATTATTCCTCAAGTAGTGTTAGAGTAAGTGTATGAATTACAACATGTATGATTATTAGGAAATCAAGATGAAGATGAGAGTTTAGATAATGTGGTTACCACACTAAAGAATACAACTAAGAATTTTAACAAGATCTTGAGGACAAGAAAAGGAAAGATTGAGTCATCAAGTTACTTTTATGACTTGTTACTATTTGAAGATGATACATGACTCATAATATGTCTTCTCGTGTTGGGGTTAGCACACCGGTTGTACATATATATTAATCAGATCTAAGAATAAAAGCAATCAATATGGAAATAAATTAAAAGAAATAATACACAAGATTTAATGTGGTTCACCCAGTGTGGGCTACGTCCACCAAGAAACAACCAATTTATTATCACATAGGAAATACAATGAAGATTTTTAATCTTCCACACCTTCTTAGATGTCCTATACTTTCTTCTCTAAAAATTTCTCTTTTATCTCAAAAGTAAAATTATCTCTATTCTCAATTGAATTATAGCTTTTAAACCCTTTATTTATGCTTATATATGCATCTACAATATTAAGGCACTTTAGCTATGAAATTAGAACCATTAGATTCACTTTACAGCTAAAGATAGATCTAATTCCCGCAACTTAATTATAGTAGTCACGCATAGGAAACTAATGTTGGTTAGCCCTAACCGATGTCAATTCCTCCTTACCTAATTGATACCAGTCCATGGGTGACCAATGGTGGTTTATCAAGCGACGCGTCGATTCTTGTGTATTCCGAGAAAGTCTACAAAATCATGCCAAAGTGAAGCGATTAAGCTCAACAACTCAACAATCTCCCACTTAGAGATAAATTACTGCATTGTACCATACATCTCCATCCTCTAATCCTTTCCTTTGTCCTTTTTCTCCCTCTTCAAGTATCAAACTTGAATACCAATGAACTGGAGTGTAGCTTCAACTTCTCCTTTCCCAACAACTTCATTAGCATATCCATAGGATTTTCATTTGTATGAATTTTCTCCAACTTTAGCTACCCATCCTCCAATACCTTCTGTATCAAGTGATATCTCAACTGAATGTGTTTCATTCTAGAATGAAACGCTCAGTTCATTGCCAAATAAATTACACTTTGACTATCACTGTACAATCTGAAATCCTCTTGCTCTTTTGCTAACTCTTTCATGAACCTACTCATCCATATCATCTCCTTGTTATCTTTTGTAGCTGCAACATACTTAACCTCTGTATTAGACATGACCACAACCTTTTGTAATCTATAAATCCCACTAAGCTGTTGTGCCACCTACTATGAAAACATATCCAGTGGTGCTCCTCCTTCCATCCAAATCACCAGACCATGTTTGAATCCACTTAGCCACGTAAATAATAATATGACCCTCCATAGCATAACTACATGCCGGATGTCCCTCTCAAATACCTGAGAATACATTGGACTACTTTCTAATTCTCTTTACCTGGATTAGCCATAAATATTCTCACAACTCCCACTTCTTGTGCAATGTTTGGTCTAGTACAAACCATAGTATACATCAAGCTCCCAACTGTTGAAGCATACGGAACTCGTGTCATGTACTCAACCTCCTTGTGTGATGTAGGACATTGATCTTTACTCAATTTGAAGTGTCCATCCATAGGTGTACTTACAGGTTTTGAATTTTCAAATTAAACCTTTCCAACACCTTATTGATATAATGCTCCCAAGATAAATATAAATTCATGTTTTACTGTCTCCGTGAATTTACATGCTAAGGATTCTCTTTGCAGCTCCAAAATCCTTCATTGCAAACGTGTGATCTTTTCTTTAAGCTCACCAATGTCCTACATAATAGATCCTATAATAATCATATCATATACATACATTAACAAAATAATATAGCCCCTATTTCCAAGCATCTTGAAATAAACACAATGGTTAGATTCACATCTCAAATAACCATGCTCTTGCATGAACCTATCAAACCTCATATATCATTTCCTTAGAGCTTGCTTGAACCGATATAGGCTCTTTTTAAATATGCACACAAGTTTCTCCTTAACCTTGACTTCATACCCAAGCGATCGATTCATATAAATCTATTCCTCTAAATAATGATGAAGAAATGTCGTCTTGATATCAAGTTTCTCTAAATGAAAATCCTCTACTACAGCTAAACTCAATACAAAGTATGAATAAAAATCATCTTAACAACGGGAGAAAAATTTTCATTAAATTCAATACCTTCAATCTATGTAAATCCCTTTACTACAAGTCTTTCCTTATATATCTTATGTCCACCCTCTTCTTCCTTGATCCTATAAACCCACTTGTTCTACAATGATCGTTTTACTGCTAATAATTTAACCAAATTACATGTCTAGTTTTTCTCTAAGGATTCCATCTCCTTATTCATGCTATCCTCCTATTACTTGTGGGCTTTATCATGCATTGTTTCTTCAAAGCTTTATGGTTCACCACTATAATTTAATAATAAATAAGATAAGGAAGGTGAAAATATTTCTAGAGTTTTACTTACCTTTTGTGACCTTATCACCTGAGATTTGGGGTTCTAGAGGATCAATGTTTTATTCTTGTAGATTTGTATCTACTTCGATAGTGACCAACGCAAGTCACCTTCTACCAACATCATTTCTTCTAACCAACGTCAATCTGTATCTTCTATAAGACGCGTCAGTGGGACCGATTCAGTGGGGGTAAACTAATACTAGTTATTATGTAAACCTGTAGGTGTTAATTTAGAATCCGAGAGTTCATTTTCATCCATAAAATTCTCCACCAATTCACCTTTGGGTACCAAAAATTGATCCCTTTACATTTTATTTTCATTCCAATCAATTTCATGAGTCCTAATTATCTTAGAACCTTGAAACCCAAAACCAAAATCCAAAATCACCACATGGCCATAGCCAATGAAAGTACATCTTTTAGATTTTGCATCCAATTTCTTTCTATTTTCCTTATCAATATGCATAAAATCTTCTGACTGAAATACTCTAAGAAAATAAATACCTACCTCTTTTCCAATCCAAGCTTCTTCTAGTATTCCACCATTCAAAGTGCATTTAATGTCCACGATCAATCAAATAAACCACCGTGTCTATTGCTTCTTCCCAAAATTATAAGGGCAATCCATCATATATCCTCATGCTTCTAGGATGTTCCTTGATTTTCTTGTTCATTCTCTTTGCAACACCATTCTCTCGTGGTGTTCTAGGAACTATCCTTTCTCTATGTATTCCATTTAGTAAACAATAATCATTAAAATCCTTAATGCAATACTCACCACCATTGTCATATCTATTGCATTTTAGCTTTGAATTAGATTCATTTTCAACAAGGTATTTCCATCTTTTAAAAGTTTCAAAAACATCATATTTATGATTAGTACAATAAATCCATACCTTTTTGTGGCATCATTAATTAAAGTAACATAGTTTTGGGATTCTCCATAACAAGCTACATGGGATGGTCCCACACATCTCAAAGTGTACAAGCACTAATTTATGATTCTTCTTTATTTCCCCAACTTTGATAAATATCACTCTCTTCTACTTTCCAAAAATAAAATGCTCACAGAAATCAAGATCTACATGTTTTAGATCTAATAACTTACCCTTTTCCTTTAAGATCTACATTCCCTTTTCACTCATATGGCCTAGTCGATTGTGCCACATGCTTGTATCTAAATCTGAAGTAGATAGAACATAAAAGGAATAAATAATATAGGTAGATAAATACAATGATCCTACCTTCTTTCCTCTTTCTACAACAAGAGATCCCTTGGTAACTTTCCAAGATTTGGCTATGAGTGTAACCATGTAACTAGTTTCACACAATTTTCCTATAGAAATTAGATTTCTTTTAAGGCTTGGAACATGCCTCACATATTTCAATATCCATGTATTTCCATTATACAATTTAATATGAACTTCACCTCTACCAATAATATTACATGGTTCATCATCTCCTAAATAAACATGCCCAAAATTACCCTGGACATAATTTCTGAAATAACCCTTATTAGGGGTTGCATGGAAAGAAGCTCCTGAATCTAAAACCAGGATTCAATTTTATCATCAAAGGAGAGAATTATGGAATATTGCATTACCTCTTTTTAGAAACATTTTCCTCTTTAAGTTTCTCTAGTACATTCTCTTTATTTTCCTTGAACCAACAATCCTTCTTTGCATGACCTTTCTTTCCAAAATTCCAGTAGATTATACCTCTACCTCTAGATTTAGATCTACCATTCTTAGAATTTTATTTCCCATTATTATTGCTCTTGGATCTCTCCTTCTACCTTCCCCTTATTTCTACATTCAAATCATTCCTAGATAATGATTCTCCTATACTTTTCCTACATATTCCTTCATTCAGGATTATGTGAACCACATCATCAAACTTTAAAACATTAGTATTAGGCGTTGTATTACTAACAACCATTGCCAAGTTATCCCAAATATCTGGAAAAGAGAATAGTAATAAAAGTGAATTCAATTCATCATCAAATGAAATCCTAACTGATTTTAATTGATTTACAATAGACCGGAAATCATTCAAATGACTTGATGCAGATCCACCTTCTTGCATCTTTAAATTAAACAATTTTTTCATCAAATAAACTTTATTTGAAGCACTAGGTTTTTCATATAGATTTGCTAAATATTTCATCAACTCTACCGTAGATCCTACTTCAGTAATATTCAAAGCCACAAATGTTGTCAGGCTCAATCTTATAGATCCCAGAGCCTTTCTATCAATAATTTTCCATTCTTCATCAGTCATCTTTGTAGGTCTTTCCTTCTCATCCAATGGTAAGTATAAATATTTATGATATAGATAATCCTCTACCTACATATTCCATAATATATAGTCGTGACCATCAAATTTATCTACTATGAATTTTCCTTCTCCCATTTCTTTGCTCCCACTCAATCAAAAATCCCTCTGTGAGTAAATATGTTAACACACACAACCCTTAAACAAAGATGCTCTGATACCAGTTATTGGGGTTAGCACACTGGTTGTACAAATATATTAATCAGATCTAAGCATAAAATCAATCAATACATAAATAAACAAGAAGAAACAACACAAAATATTTAACATCGTTCACCCAGTGTGGGCTACGTCCACCAAGAAACAACCAATTTATTATCACCGAGGAAATACAATAAATATTTACAATATTCCACACCTTCTTGGATGTCATGTACTTTCTTCTCTACAAATTTATATTTTCTCTCAAAAGGATACTTTTCTCTATTCTTAATTGAATTCTACCTTCTAAATGCTAGCTTTATGCTTATATATGCATCTGATCTTAGGCCACTTTAGCTATGGAATTACAGCCATTAGATTCACTTTACAAATAAAGATAGAACTAATTCCCACAACTTAATTATAGTAGTCATGCCTGGGAAAATGATTTTGGTTCCTCCTTTCTTGATTGATACCAGTCCATGGGTGACCGATAGTGGTTTGTCAACCAACATCAATTACTATGTATCCCAACAAGTTTACAAAAGTATGTCAGTAAAGTGATTAAGCTCCACAACTCAAAACTCTAGGATTCTAGAAGGTATACACCAAGCTAAAGGAAGAATGGTTTGGGTATTATCACTATATCAATCTATAAACCAAGTAATATTCATGATGAATTTGGGAGAATAATCCAAAATTGTTTACTGTTGAATAGAGTTTCCATAAAAGTCGTTAAGGTATGTCAAATTCAAAAAGTGTCTAAATTTCTCCATGATTGAAAGTCTTATATGTGTTGAATCCTTAAATGTCTTTTTGAGCATACATAGAGAGAATTATGTCAAGATATATCTCAAGAAAATAAATCTCTAATAGAGTTTTTGATTTAAAATTTTATTATGACAGATCTTGTTGAAATTTGATTTCTTATTGTTATCTTTATCTGAGACAAGGAATTATGTCTAGGAGTGTTTTTGGTTTTCAAGAATCCATTATATGAAATATTGTGCAAAATTTGGCTCTATATCTACCTCTCGGTCTATTAATGTAGTCAATACTTGAGAAAAATGTTACAACTTAGTGAAGGGTATAAGTGAATGGTGTGTGAACTCAAAGAATTAAAAGTTTGTATTGTTAAGTCTCAACAAGTAACCCAAATTGTACATCTATAAACACAAAGAAAAGCACATTAGTAGGTTGTGTTAATGTTAATAGTATTGAATATGAATCCATGTGGATTATTGATTGATAATTTCTCTTTCCTATCCTTCATGTTGTATAAATGATAAGAATCTAGATGTTGATCTCAAGAGATCTTGTAAGAAAGCAATTTTGTGAAATTGTAGTATATGGTTCTGAGTGTGAGCTTCAAAATTATGAAATAACTGAGATATAATATAGGATTACTTAGAAAGGAATAAGAAGATCAAATGCATAGTACAAAGATTTACTGAAGTTATGCAAAGTTTGGAGATTAAAGGCATAGAAATATAATGTAAAATTTTACTCAAAGGTCAATCAAAGGAGCTTTTCTGAATTGAAAGTATCCATGTGTGCTCACTAAACTTGTAAAGGTCATACACTAGATTTGTGAAAGAGTATTAAATCTCTGTGAAGGGTGGAATCAGAATTCTAGGTGAGTAGTGGTGTATGAAGCATTTAAGTATGGGGTTCTTATGATATATCAATGTTGCATGTACAAAGGCTAAATGTAATACCAATACCACGATAAAGGGTTGTAATAAGGAAAAACTAGATCATATATCTACGATTCAACCTAGAAATGTTATGGTGATTGTTGGATAACATATGAAGGTTCAGTTTTTTAAAATAATTGGATTATTTCAAGTGTCCTAATTTCCAACAATTTGTCTCAGGTTGTTAAGCATGTTATAGGTCTTGAAGGATTGTGATTATTCAAAGAGGTTACAGTGTTGCACAAGTAAAGTGCTGCGGGCATGATAATTGAAGAGATAACTCAAAAAAATTAAAGAGAAATCTCAATCAACTTACGGAGTGGAAAATATGCAAGAATATATTGAAATTAGTATGAAGGTGACTATACTCATAATTTTGTGGCAATGTGATAGTTGAAAATTAACTTCCATCAAGTTTATAAATGACATGATCATTGTTTGAAAAATATTTAGCTACCTCATAGCATCATAAAAATATACTCTGTCTCGGTTACTATGGAACATGGTATATGAGATCAAGTAACACATTTTGAAGGTAAATGATGAAAAATCTGAATTCTTAGTTAAAGCATGATTGCATAAGCCGGGAAGAGTGAAGAGAAGAGTTAGGTTTTGATGAGATCAATTGAATATGATGACCAATCAAGAATCCATGTAAGGAAAGGTTTTGAGACAAGAAAATTTACTTAAAAGGAGAAGTTCTTGTGTCTAAGGAGAGCTTGGTTTATTCAAGATGAGGTCACTCAAGATAGGTAAAAGAGCTCAAAAGAGAAAACATATCTCCGTGGGGAGATTGTGGATAAGTAATTTCATCTACTCATGCATTTTTATCTTTATTAGTCATTAGTTCATGTCAAGAGGCCAAGAACCCTTTCTCATATATGTTAAAGGGGAAGAGAGTGTTGTCAGAAAGTAGGAAAGGTGATTTGAGCTTTTGGTGTGGGTTTGTCATCAAAGGTTTCTGAGTAGGTTACCATCAATTACAAAGGGGGAGATTGTTGAGTTGAACCATGGGTCATTGGTGTTATCATTGATGTCAAGTGGCATTGATGGAAAATTAGTGAGTGGTGAATTGAGACTCTACAAGAGGCATGCAGGTTTATTGGTAGTGCCTTCTTAGTGGTTTAGTGAGAAATTAGGTTGGTTTTAATGTGTTGTAGGCTTGGTTTGTGAGAATGGAGTCTAACGGAATCATGGAAAATTTTGGTATGCTTTGCTCATAGGTTCTACAAGTCAGATATGACGGTATTATCATGGTCAATCTCTTTCACACTAAGTTCCACGTCACTTGGTGGGAGTCAAAGTTATAACTAGCTCATTCGGTTTGTTTGTAGAGCCTTATAAGGTGTGACAAGTTATTACAGGTCACGAGAAGATCATTTGAGCATGAAAGATGCCTATTAGTTTTTACCGGGGCATGTGTGAGCATCGATAAGGTGTGTTCTAGCTCTTGGAGGAAATTTTCAAATGTTAATCAAAGTAGGCCTTAAGACTAATAGTGTAGGTTAATGAAAATGAGATAGGTATAAGAGTTTAGAGAAAAATATAGTTAACCAATATATTTAATGTGTATAAGGATGCATTTTTGTGCTTCATGTCAAAATTCATCAAATTTTGAAATGGGGATTTTAAGTTATGAATGTTTTTCTAAACCTACTCTCTTAGGGAATGAAAATTGAGAACCTTGGATTCTTAGCATCCAATTTTTTTGAGCCTTCTTCAAATAAATCATAGAAGGAATTTTTAAAAATAACTCTAAGACTGAACTTCTACAAAAATTTTGGGGCAAATTTATTGAGAAACAAAGAAGTTATGAACATTTTTCTGACAAGATTTTTCTCTCTCTAGGTCTTCTTTTTGGAGTGGTAGGAACAAATCAATTTGGTTTGACTCAAAATCTTATGTGAAGATGGATTCAACTCCTTAGAAGTATTGGATAATTCTTCCAAGTCAAAATGGTGATTTTGGTACTCTCCTTGGCTGACTTTAGCATATAGAGTTGTTTTAAGTACTTAAAAACATGTAAGTGCTACGATATGAAGATCCTCATAATGTAAAGCTGTGCCATGAATTTTTTCATGAATCATACTTGTGATAATTATAAATTGAAAAGAGAATTCATGTTGAATAATGGAACATAGTTTTCCCATCCCGGTCATCTTCTTGGATTCAAGACAATCTACCTCAACCTTTACGTAAACACCTAAATTCGAGATATCTATACCCTCATTTCTTACATGTGCACATATTATTCCATTTAAATCCCTTATTTAATTAAATTCCCATCACCTTTAGAATCCTATTTAATCCACATCAATTAATTAATTAATCGTGCCCTAACTAACTTTCCATTTTGGAATGTTTTTATTTTAAACATACACCCCTACTTTTCCCTGCGCTTTTTCTAACCTATCTTCACTGCCAATTCACTTACATCTTGTCCCCAAATAACCCCTTCCCATCTAATGATTTAAATAATTTGAATAGCTCCAAAAAGAAAAGGAATTAGACCAAAATGAGGGAAATATTCCCATTAGAAAAAATCTCCCCACGATCAGCGGCGACCCATCCGGCTCGCCATTGACCCTATAAAGCCAAGTGCTTTATTACTATTCTCCATCAAGTACATGTGAATCCGAAGCTCTTCTTGTAACTTGTAGACAATATTTTGTGCTTGCATAGTCCTGAAGCCAATCTAGACCTCTCAAACCTCCTTAAAGCATGCATGTGTCAATTGAGATATATTTTTTGTGATATTTTCATTGTTTTACATATCTCTAATCAAATTTATCATTTTCTCTTGTTTTTTTGTATCTAACCTTTTGCGGTATAGATAATCAGCAATAGAGCTGACAAATGCATCATCAACTTATTTCGTAAATCTATTCTTGTAGGTTAATCATTTGGTTTACCTTCCTTCATCTTCATCAATCCTGTCATAGTTGGTGTCATCCCTATGAGGTCACCATCAACTCAGCCTTAGCTATCCTTACCTTCTATTCTAGGGATATCCTCGGCCCCTTCATGTTCTTAGTATTTGTTTCAGTCTGATAATCCCTTATCCAACTCCTTTGTTACATCAAAATTTACCTAATTGTATCCCGGTAATCATCAACCAAGGCTCTGGATTCAATCTTTCCCCATAAACCTCATTTTTTGTGGTTGTTCCGAGTTGTTGTATCTTCAAATCTTCTCTGTGAAATATCCTAGCATCTTTAGACTTCTACACCTACCGATTTCACTCATATCTTACATAGTCTACTTGTTTTCCTCATCTTCGGATCCATCCTCCCAAATTCTTGTTGACCCATGTTTGCATAGTCTCGGGTCATCGTCGACCTAGACTAGGTACATTTATCTTTCAGTTATTTAATCAGATCAATATCTAAATCAACTAATATTGCTTTTAGATTCTGTGTTATTTTAGTCTCTGTATATTGTGAGTGTATCATTTAGCTTTCATTTCTTTTGTTTAACTATGAGGGTTAACATCCACCGAGGAAGTTAACACTTCTCGGGTTCACTTTGTCAAGAAACCCTCACCCCTATCTATCTAATCAAATACCATTTCAGTCTTACTTACAGGTTTTCAACAACAATAATCCATCATTCAGCACCCATATCAAGCATCAAGCATCTAAGGTAACATAAACCCTCTATCATTTCTGATTTTATAATTTCTTTAGTAGCTAGTGCATTAATTTGATTAACGAACAAGAAATTTGGAAAACATTCTGGCACACTTGGTGGGACACCCTTTAAGTGATCCCTTTCTTTTATATATCTTGTTTTTCTTATTTCACACTAACACCGCATAGCGTGAGTGATTGATTTATTTCTTGTTCGGTTTATGGCTTGGATCACTCATCACTCGAGAAGTGTAGATAAATAGGAAAAGTGTTATCCAGGTATTCCACTTTTTCCCTATTTACTCCTTTTTGCATTGTATTTTCCCATCCCTATTTGTGTCCTCATCTAACATCACCTTTTGTTTTGGGATTAAAAAGAATATTATTTTTTCATCCTACTTTCCCACATAGCTTAAATAAGGGTTTAATACTCTACATCACACGCATTATCACACACAGCCTTAAACCTCACAAATCAAATTAACACATCAAAACATTCCCTTTCCTATTTTTCTGATTGGGATTTCATCACCCAACAACAAACCGCCTTAGACATTTCCTAGCCATAACAAACCTAAAACCAAACATAGTTTACCTTTTCATAGGTACCTGGTTAATCATACCCTTTTCTTTTCCACACACTCTTAATACTCAAACATAAAAGAAAAATTGTTTTTTTAATTTCTTGGGTAAAAACTATTTTCATGCATGTATTCACTCCTTCAACATCCAAAAGAATGGAACAAAAATTTCCTCCACTTTGATCCTTTGTCTCAAAAAATGATCTACAACTACCACCTCATCTATGCTCTTGAGAACTCAACCACTCCTTGATGTCTTGTAACCATAACATCTTGTTCATATTACTGCAACTTTAGGAGATACCAATCCATTCTTTTACCATCAATCTATCCCATCTAGGCCAGCCACCCCACCATCAGTCTGATCAAAACCCTCTGGACCACCTAAGGTCCCTCTCGGTGATACCATGTTTCAAGAACTTTTGGATGCCAATCCAGTTACACTTCAATATTATCTCCTTAGGAGATCAACCTAATTCCCCCAGATGGACCATTACTCCAATAACTATATCCCTATCAAACCAATCCTCAATCCACCCAGACCTACTGATTAATGATCTTTTGTAACTCATCATTCTTCCTCTACCAATCCTTTGACTCATCAGACTACCCAGATAGTCACCCCTATCCCTCACAATCTCCCACTAATCAACACAAAAATTAACACTACTCTTCCCCTCACTTCTTTGGTCACTATCCCCATTAGTGTCCCTAATCAATATGCCCAAACATCATATCCCTTGTTTGGGTGTATGATATTCTTACATCCAGCATGTCAATCAATGCTTCTCATCCCCCTTTCATGGGTGCTTTACATTATGCTAGTATCTAACCCTTTTCAACAACAATATCAACCTGTTCATACCCACATTCTTGTTCAGCACCTGCCACAACAACCTACCAAATCCCAAAATCCTATCATCTTCCCACCACCCAAAAATAATTATTTCAATAACCACCCTTTCAATCACATCCCATGGCTTACCCCCAAAAATTCCTCAAACACCAACACATCCACAAGTTTATCAAAAAACCCATCCAACCACTTCTTACATGTAGCCACCACCCCTCATCCCCCAATAGACTCTTTCAAATGATCCCTTGTAAATAGGTTAGCCAACCTTGAAGTTACAAATTTAGGGACCAAGGTCTCATTATCATATGAGAAAATATGCAATGAGCCCATTCACCCATCCATACCAATTAAACCATATCCTCTACACTAGGAATTACCAAAATTTGTTAAGTTTAATAGCAAAGAGGATCTGTAATAGCACCTTCATGCATTTAAACATACATATTATCTTATTATGCATGTTATCTTCTTACTTTTCCCATGTCCTTGGCTGGTCCCACCTTGGACTGGTACAATAACATCCCCAATATTCAATATTATCTTTCTCCCAACTCACGCAGATTATTTCTAGAATAATTTTCAATTAACATTGTGTGAAAAATAACCATCAAAGACCTATAATCCATCCTAAAATTTTAAGAAGAATCGATCACAAACTTCAACGCACGATGGTGCCTCACTATAAGCTAATTATCCTTTCCTCTTCCACAATCCAACCTCATCGACATCTTCTCACGTTCATGTGTGAAGCATATATCTTCAACTTTACATCATTGAACCTTTGACAAGGCCTTCACCATGGAAACTTGAAACACGCACCCTTGAGAAGGGCCATTTAAAACTCAAATCAAATAAATCCAAACAAGAATTTACTAAGCCATCCACACCAAATGACAAATCAAAGGTGGTAGCCAATGTCATGGTTGTTAAATTATCTCTCGTATCTACATTTAGCACATGGACTCAAAAAAGAGTCTCTCGACTAGCTCCCAACTACACTCCCCTCAAGGAGTCATAGAATAGGATATTTGAAAAATTAATGACAGCCAACCTTTTCACACTTCTTCATATCCGAGCAATTGATGAGTCAAGACTGAAACCTATATGGTATTGTGAGGACCACTAATGCAAGTATCACCAAGTATGAGGTCACAACATTTAAATATGTAGTATTTTCAAGGACTTGGTCTAAAGACTCATCGATCAGGGTGATCTTCAAGTCAACAATCCAAATGTGTCACCCAATCAACCCCTTGACATTTTCAAACAACCTTTCCCAAATCATACATTGACAAGCCAAGCTACCACTTCTACCACAACCCAAGCTCATAATGCTCATATTATAAAAATTCTAAACACTAACAATCAGGAACCTATTCCATCCGCAACTTCATCATTGACCACCTCTATTCCCTTTGAAATCCTCCTCACATTTGTTACATCTACAATGTCTTAGGATCTACCCCTACATCTATAACTACCCAAACTCTATTAGAAAATATATGATTTATACCCCTAGAGACATTTTTGAAGCAACCTTTTCAACCTATTTCCACATCCAATGTTTTTCCTTCATCAACCCATTATCTACTTCATCCATTCTAGTAAGCTTGACCACCTCATCTATGTTTGTTCCACCCTTACCCATCATACCATTTGTGGAACCTATACTAGTTCTTGACCCACTCCTTTACCCACATCAACTGTTGTGGTTACATCCCTACCATCTTCTTCTTTTACCCCAAATTTTTCATTCGAAGAATGCTTAAAATCACTTTACCTTGCAATGACCTCAAACATCTCTTCCATGTCATCAACACAATCCCCTCAATCCCCATCTTCCACAGATTGTCTTAGATGGATGTTGTTTCCTATACCAAAACCAGCCATAACACCATCATCGACCTTCCAAGTAAATTTTTCCATTACTCCTCTCAAGGATGCATTCTCAAAATCTACAATCCCTCCTTGGGAAAATTTTATAACCCAAATTCATTTATTCCAGGATCATAACCACTATAACCCAAAAATTGAAGCCGCTTAGTGCTAAAACACCAATCAACATCAGAACTCTGTCATCAAAGCATCAATACACTTTAAATTTACCCTAAACATCCAAAGTATCCCATAAGGAATTTTCTAATGTTCTAGTTGGAACATATATGGAAAATTTCCAACACTTACTTCAAAATTCAGTAATTACACTTCCTCCTATCAAGGCTTTTGACCAAAAGGAAAGAAGCCTTTATATTTTAATTCCAACCTTATGTACACCTTGCATCATACGTCTAGGCATGAAATTGAGCATTGTAGAGCACTCTAGGCCATTAATCACAATCTCATTGAAGAGGGGAGACTTTCCCTTGGACCGAAAGTCCCTGCCTTTTGCATCTAGTATGACATCTACCATTCAACCTTCTAGAGAGGACTCACCCAGTGATGATCCTCCTTTATTCATCAATTCATTTCATATAACTGCTCGATCTATTCCATGTGAGCACATGTCAAAATATGAACCAGAGGCCAAGACCTTCATTGCCATCCCTCATCCTAAGGATTTGGCTGCATTGTCAAAACTAAAGGTTTCTGTTCAAACGGCTCCTAAGACTATTAAACATAGCATCATTAGACAACTTCATCAAGCCCCAATAAAAATTTTCTCTATGAACTCATCCAAATATCTCCACATCATAGACATTATCTTATTGAATCCTTAAAACACATTCGATATCGATGGCAAAACTCATCCCTTCACATCTCTTGTAAGGTCACTTACGCTTCTCTTGGTATATCATTCAATGAAATTGAAATCCTAGAAATTCCACTAGAAGAACATGAGTTTCACCTCTTCATTAAGCTTGGGATCAATGATATTCATTCATTGAGCGATCCATGATCAATAGTGGGAAATCATTAATATCATTCCTTCACATACTTTCGATCAACTTAAGATTCCAAAGAAAATTTTCACTCAAACGCATGCGGTTCTTCGTGCCTTTAACGATGTCATCAATCCCACCTTGGGAGCAGTTTTCTTCCCATCGTGTTGGTGAGAAGATCATCCATCAAACCTTTTATATCATTGAAGGATAATTTCAATACAATTTTCTCCTTAGATGACCATGGATCTGCGCCATGTGTTGTGTCTCATCAACACTCCATCACTCCCTTAAATATGAGAATTAGTGAAAAATCCTAATGTTTCCTAGGGATTTTACTCCCTTCCAAGGATGTGACATGACTTATAGACTAAATGATGTCCCCATCCCTAAGAACAATCCATGTGCACCATCCACCGGTTCGGTCATTACATCATTCAAGATCCCTAACAAGGAAGCTATGGATAATGTAATGGAAAAACTTACGATGGGGGAATATCCCCTCCTCATGCTCAACACCCTTTCTACTCCTCACCATATTGGTAGACCTGATAAGGTGTCTATGTACCAACTAGACATCAGGGATGTTGTCTCTTCTGGTCCACTACATCATTGCACCAATATTATTTATGGTGGCATTGATATCCCTTCTTCACACATCAATGAAATTCCACATGCCAGGATTTATACTGGTGGTTTTATTTTTCATGAAAATTCGTATTTGACCTATAACTATTTTCATCATTGTGCATGGAATGGATTCAGATTTGGCCATTATGAACATGGCCCACATGGCCTTATTCTTGATCAATTTCATAAACCTTACAAAATTTTGGCTTAGGCTATAAGGAGTGATCCTATGATCCCATCCCACCATCTGAGATACTCATGGACATGCCTCCACTACCTCCTTTGTATTTTCTAAATTTTGAAGACAAGGGCATACCTTCTCTACCTCCTCCATCTTTTCCAACCCTCGAGGATCTTGTCATGCTCAAAGATATGGACATACCTTCTTTACTTTCTCTGTCTCATATGACTCCAGGGACATGAACATATTATCCTCATTTTCTTGACTCTTGAGGACATGGAATTAGATGACACCATTTCCATTACCTATGTCTTTTTTTTAGTATCCACCATAACTTTGGGACTGGTCACCTATCAGTGTGATAACTAGACTAAGTCCCTTCCTCTTTTCCATCCTAGAAATAATATAAGAAGATGGTTCTACCATTATTGTCCTTCAGTGTGTTGATGACGATGCCATCCTTTCCCACATGGGAGTAGAAAATTATTATCTTTAGAAGACCCAACCATTTGATTCACCTACTATTCTTAACGAATCCACCCTGGATATTAATATCATGACTCTGCATGAACCTCACATTCTCAAGGTGGGCCAATCGCTTGATCCACATGAGATATAATATTTCACTATATTCCTCTCCCATAATAACTAAACATTTACATGTTCATATTCAGACATGACGGGTCTTGACCCTCTATCATCATCCACAATATCATCACTTATCCCAATGCTAAACCGGTAAAGAAGAAGCTTCACTGGATGCATCCTCGCATTGCCCTTCTTATCAAAGAATATCTCTAATTACTTTTAGCATAAAATTTCATCATTCCCATTTATTATCCCCAGTGGGTTTTTAACATTGTCCTCATTTCTAAAGCATCAGGAAAACTACGCATATGAAATGATTTTCAATATCTTAATCTCACTTTCTCTGAGGATAAATTCCCTCTCCCAAACATCGTAGGAAATGAGATGATTTCTCTCATGGATGGTTTCTCTGGTTATAATCAAATCCTCATTACACAAAAAGATCAACATAAGACATCTTTCATCACCCCTTGGGGGACCTTTTTCCATGGCGTCATGCCCTTCAATTTAAAGAATGTTGGTGCTACTTATCAGTGGGACATGACTTACATATTTCATGATCTTATCCAAAATACCATTGAAGACTATGTTGATGATCTTTTAGGAAAATATAAGCATCGACGTGGCAATATTTATGTTTTCAAAGTACTTTTTGAGTTCCTCATTCTCTTTCACTTGCATCTTAATCTAGCCAAGTGTGTATTTGGAGCCTTAACTATAAATATCCTTGGCTTTATCATTTCTATTAGAGGCATCAAATTTGACCCTGCAAAATTAAGGAAAACAATGAATTTCCTCTTCCTTACAATCTTAAGCAACTTTACGGTCTTCAAGGCCTCCTTCAATCTGTCCACAATTTCATTTCAAAACTTTCCAATCATTGTCAACCTTTCCATCACCTCCTTTAGAAGGACACTAAATTCGATTGGGACCACAATTGTCACAAATCTTTTTAAAATATTGAACACTATCTTGTGTCTCCACCCAGTTCTCATACCTCCAGTGAGGGGGAGCCATTTTATTTATATATCCTTTCCACTAATCATGGCCCATCGCGATGACCAAGGTTATGAGTAGGTTTTTATTACATCGGGCATACTCTGCATATTTGTGAGACCCACTACACTAAAGCTAAAAGGATGTGTTACACCCTATTCTTTACTACATCTAAGCTTCAACATTATCTTCTCAACTACAAGACTTATGTTGTTACTAACTTTCACCTTCTCGAGACATTGCATTCTAAACCTTATCATAGAAATTGCGTTACTCGATGGAAAATTCTCATGTCGAGTTTGATCTCGAGTTTATGTGTCAAAAATCCATTAAATGGAAAGTCATTTCTAACCTATTGGTGGAAGCCCCCATTTCTAGTACACACCTACCTCACGAACAATTTACATAAAAATGCATTAACCAATTTCATCACGAATATGGAACTCTCAAATTTAATCTCTTCTTTGATGGCTAGAAATTTCAGAAAGGGGGAGGCATTGGTGTCATTTTCATTCCTTCATGGGAAAATCCTATTCCCCTCATATATAAACTCAATTTTGAGTGCACAAATAACATGGTGGAATACGAGGCCCTCATCTTGGGCCTTAAAACCACCATCTTCTTAGGTGTCCAAATTATTGACATCTACAAAGATTCTAAGCTCATAATCAAACAAGTTACAGGTGAGTATCAATGTAAAAATGATACTCTTCAAAAATATCATGACATTGTTCATCTTCTTCTTAAAGCTTTTGATTCTTACACCATCGAAACTTGTTCCCTGGTTTATAATTCATTTCATTGATATGATGGAATACCTTGTGGCTCTCATCATATGGACAATAGAGGAGTCTAAGATTCATGTTGTCATTCATCACCGTGACTAGCCTTTTCATGAATTACCTTAGGTTAATCTTATTGAATATAATTCACTAGACCTTTGGTACTCTCAAATATTTGAGTATCTATCTAACTCCATCCTTCCTCTTGATCTCTCAAAAAATGCTAAGAGGTAATTTTTTCAATGTGCACACTGCTATCTGATCCTTTGCAAAATTATTTATAAATATGGATTTGATGGTGTCCTTTTCTGATGTTTCAAATCCCATGATGCCTCTTAGGCCATCCAATAATTCCACAATAGTATTTGTGGTGGAAACCTTAGTGGCTTAGCCGTTGCTAAGCATGTTATTTTTCTTGGCTATTCTTTGGAATTCTCTCAATCATGACTGCTGGAAATATGTTAAGAAATGTGAAAAATGTCAGCATCATTCCAATCTCATTCGTATTCCTAGTCAAGCTCTGCATCAAGTTAGGACCATTGGTCCTTTTCACAATGTAGCCTTGATATTATTGGTCTTATAAACCCCGTTCTTCACATCAACATAATTCGATCATCGGTGCGCTGAATATTTCACCAAGTGGGTGGAAGCAATACCACTCACCTTAACCAAATCTGGTCCTATCATTAATTTTATTTATCAAAACATCATCTTCCACTTGGTGTTCCCCACAAGCTTGTTATGGATAACGGAAAGTCTTTTAAAAACAAATATATCAAGAAAATATTTGATGCATTCAACATATAACTTAGTTTCTCTTACTCATATTATCCCCAAGTTAACGGCCAATCTAAAGCTATTAATAAAACCCTTAGGAACAATCTTGCTAAAACCATTGATCAAGTAGGTCGTAATTGGCATCCTTAGCTTCCTTTCACCATTTGGGCCTATTGAACTAGAATTCATACCTCCACGGGGTCCATGCCATTTTCTCTTGTTTATGGATCTAAATCCATCCTTCCTCTCAAATTTCAAATCCCATCTTTACATATGTCCCTTCACAAATTTATCTACGATGAAAATTATTATAATTCTCATCTAACACAACTCAAGATATTAGATGAGTGTCACCTTCTCGATCTTGAAAACCATGATGTTTATCAAGAGTGCATCAAACATGCTTACAATAAGAACCTTAAGGAGAGTGAATTCAATTTTGGTGACCTTATCCTCAAAGAAAATCATAACATCACTACTCTAGAAATGAGTCAACATGGAAATTTTACCCCAACTGGATTAGACAATACATTATTACACATAAGTATGGGTCAGGATCCTATTGTTTGGTATCCTCGATGGTAAAAAAGAAGTGGAATTGCTTAATGCATTACACTTATGACCATTCTATTGTTAGCACATTTACAATTGTACCCTTAGTCATGTCTTCAGATCATTCCTCCATATCATCCCCTTCCATATCTCATTGTGATGATTTGGAACTATTTTGTCTTATGTCACTTCCTAGATGTGACCTAAAATATGGGCCTTGTATGGATGAAAATCGACATGCGACCTTCAATCAAACTTGACCCCGAGGTCGTGCTTTGAGAAGGTGATGTTGAATGTGTGTGGATAACTATAGGAGGATTAGTGACTAAGGTTTGGTAGTGTGATCTCCTGGTAGATGAGCTGGAAAAGGGGAGATTTAGAGGATATAAATAGGTAGCGTAAATTCCCTATGGTTTGTTTTCCTAACTTGGATCTAAGTGTTGATCTAGTTTGAAGTGTCCAAATTAATTAAGATGAAATTAACAATCTATACTACTAATGAAAGGAAACTAATCTAAACAAATCACAAAATTGAAATATTACAATCATGAAACAACAATTTACTTCTATTCTAAATAATTAAAATACTTCTACACTAAAACTAAACAAGAAAGATAACCCGGTGTGGTTATTCACATGTCTTTGAGTGTATGCAAACATAAAAAAAGAAATTTTCCAATTAATATATGATATGTAGACAACCTCCTATAGATATTCTCTCCTTCAAATCCATAGGGATAGGAAGAAGAAGATCCATCACCGAGGAATTGCTATGAAAGATTTAAACCCTCTTGGAAATTAACTAATTACTTAAAAATGAAAGGAAATTGATTTCTACTCTATTTGATATGATGTAAAAATGATAAATTATAGGAATGAAGGAAATCAAATAAAAAATCCAACCTAGAATTCACAGAATAGAGGTAAATCCAGTTGTGTAGTAATTTGTTCCTCAGTTTATCCTTTTCTTTCTCTATGTGTCCATATGAGTCCAAGCAATTGGGAATGAAAATTTAGCAACAAGAGAAGATGCTTAAGCAATGGTATCTTGAAGGCAATCTGATTGTAATGTAAGTAGAAGTAAGATACCACAAGATATCCGAGCTTGGCTATGAAATTCCTAGCAGGATTGTGACAACAATACTATGCAATATACACTAAAATTCTCGGGCATTTTGCTTGAAAACAAGCATAGAATATATAAGGATTCAGAATGGGATGTTCCTTCATGAACAAGTCAAGAATAGGTAGTTCTAACTAACTAAAGTACATGTAAAAATGGAAGAGGGAAGGATAACCAAGCAATCAAAACTATTTTTAGACAAATCCATTAAAAATGCTTCCTAAAAGTGAAGTTAAGTGAATCGTCGCACGTTAAAAAAACACATGAGCGAGAATCTTGAAAATTTTCTCATGACCACCACCTTACACGGGGCAAAATTCACGGGACTACTACCCTACCTAGATGGTGGTTTTGAGAACCACCACACGGGAAGAAGTGGTGGTCACTGCACTAAAGGCAAAAACATGCACAAAATGAAGCAAGAAGATGGAAATAGTGTGGAAAAGCTAAGTAAAGACATCTAGGCTACAAATATACACTGCATATGGGTTTAGGAGTTTGAACATCTTTTGAAAGGATGTGAATCATCATTGGGGACTTTTGTAACTATTTTCTAACAATGTAGCACATGCAATTTTGGGTGCATACATATTTCCCCCTCGGAGAAATGTCTTAACCATGAAAAGGCATAAAACATAGATCCCTAGTATAGCATTCCCAAAATGGGGAGCTAGAAGCTATACGACACGTATATGTGTCAAAATGTCATGATAAAAAATCCCACAATCTGCAAGATGAAGAGAAGAATCAAGTGCAGATAGATAAAATATCAAAAAATAAACACAAAATTAAAATGACAAAAGGATTTACCATTTGTGCAAGGATATAGAAATATACCTACTCCATCACTCCATCCCTATGAACATATGCACTCAAAAAAATTTTATAACAACATATATATATCTAAACAAACTCATTTCCCAATTCATTTACACTTATTTGATTTTTTGATTTTGGAGCTCTGGGCCCATGTTGACAATTTTTGTGTTTGAGTATGGGTTAATTGGAATGAATTTAGGAGTGGTATTTTGCATTTGGCTTGGCCCTTTACTATTTGTTGGTTTTGAAAATAACTCCTAAGAACTTTGTAACTAGAGTGGTCATAAGGATCCTCAAAGAGACAGGATAGGTAGATTACCTTTATTACTTGGTCTCCATTTTGTGAGGCATATATGATGTTTTGGTATTTCATGCTCATTGCGATCATTTTGACCATAGCTAGTGTGCGATGACATTGTACAATATCATATGACACACCATGATATGTACAAATATCTCTTTTGGCTCAATTATTACTTGCATAGAGTTTTCTTCCATTTACGATTTGATTCACGTGTGTACTCTTAGTTGTTTAGAACTTCCTTTTTTATAATCTTTTCAGAATGTATGCCTTTGGATATGAATGCTAATAGAATTATCTCTCTCTCTCTCTCTCTCTCTCTCTCTTTTGTAACATTGATATATGATAATGCAATCACATTGTAATGTTGAACTTTAGTTTCTCTAAGCAATTATTGTACTTTGTATTGTTTGGCAAAACTTGGCAAAAGAGTGATATGCTAAGTGAATGAACTTGTGCTACTCCTAACTCCACGCTACCAAGTGAAGATCAACACAAATAGCTAGAAAGGTCTCAAGTTATGGAAATTTGTTGAATGGTGATGATGAGAGAAAGACAAGGATTTGGAAAAACCAAATTGAGACACTCAACCTCACTCTACTCAAGTTTGCTTCATAGTTTAGAATGTGAATTGTTTTCCAGTTATCTAGACTTAGATCCATAGATGGCCACTTGGTTGAAAAAATATGGTTTTGAGGTTTTAAACTCTTTTGGTATTTTAGACATCTAATTCACTTTTTTTTGACTTATTATTTCACAATATTTGAATGAACTATTTCTAACTTTCAATTTTATCAAAGAGACCCCTACACCTTTCCCCATGCTACCAGTAGGAAGTATGGGCTCATCACTATGGGTAAGGCATAGGAGAGTGAGGGAATTTCTCTCCTTTCCCAAACCTACATCACTAGTAAGATATGTAGGCTCAAAACCGAAGGTTGGCAGGGGAAAAGAAATGTGTAAAATAATTTTTTTCATGGATTTGAATTTGACTTATTTATCTAGGAAAAATGGATAGAATGCTCTTATTTCCAAAGAGATATTTATGGGATAAATGTGACACCATGAAGCTTCTAGAAAAGACTATAGGAAAAGACACCTAACCTAGAAGAAACTATAAGTAGAACCAAGTAAACATGCCTTGGTATGCTTATTATCAAAGCTTTGTATTATCTTGCTTGGATTTATGAAATGATTGGAAACAACTGAAAACATTGTGGAGATTTGTAGAGACATGATTTGAATTTTTGCCAATGTTTTCAAAAAAATTAGGAATTGCTATAGGAATAAGTCCTTTGATCACAAATTTTACAAAATGAACTGGAAGATGAAAATTTAATGCGAGATGCGAGTAATGTACATATGTAAATGCAACTGAAATTACATGTCATGATAGGTAAGGTGAAGAAATTTTACGAATATCAAACTCTTCACCCCTAAAAGTAAACAGAAGAGAACCATGATCCTCAAAATTTTCATTCTTGACAAGGGCCTAACATTCTAGGTTTAAACTTGCAACCCTTGCCCAAAAGTGTATATGTCCAATAATTATAATCATTTGTCTAAAAGAGGTGTTCATGCACCTCTTTGTCACATTCTTGAGACATGGTGTGTGGGTGAGCATGATTATGTTGTGAAGCCTTGTTTCTATGTAGAGAATTGTGTTCACTTGTAACTCTTGTTGAATAATGATTCCTTTCCCCATGGATATGGAAAACTTAGTTTCAAACGCACATGGATTTAAAGTGGGGTTTAGAATATAATAACCCTCAGAGATGATTTTTATGGGCATCATTTCAATCTCAAATTTTCCTTCTTCATTTGTTAATTATATCATGTTAACACCTAGACCTAGGTCGTCGAAGGAATAGATGCTAAACCAAGAAGACTACCCATCCCCTGTGGTTCAAATGAGATGAAGATTGGATCGTCACTCTCTAATAGTTTCATAATTCCCACTTTGTGGTTTTATTTGACACTATTTCCATAGATATTGATTTACCCTTATCTATTTTTGCCACCTCAAATGTTTTTGGGTCAATGACTTAAACCTTTGGAACATCTAGGGTGATTGGGACAAAATATTTATTTGGAGGTGTTTTTCTCAATTGATTTGCAAGAAGTTCATACTCTGTATAGACTCCTTTCTTCTTCTTGAGGTTTTCTAAGTGTATATCAGAGGGATTAGGATCCCCTTGAACGATGAAGACCTTCCCCAAATGGAGGAATCTAATCTCTTAGAATAGGATGTAAGGGATAACCTTCATTCAATGAATCTAGGGTCTCTCGAGGATCATATTATAACTTGTTTCTTTGGCGATAATGTAAAACATAGTCAAGATGGTTTTTGTACCAAGCATGATTTGGAAGAACTATGGTTCCAATCAAGGTCACTTTAAGCTGTCATACCCCGTAACATATTTCTTGTAGAGGAATAATTAGTCTCTCCATATCCCAATTTTTTAAAGAAAGAGAAGGGAACCACATTTATAGTAGTCCCATCATCAATCATGGCTCTCTTAATGAAATTTTTATAAATAAAGACTTGTAAAAATAAGGCGAGGATCACCTCTTGGGTAATTTCGGTGTCGAGATGACATCTTGTATATATCAAAAACAAACCCAGTATCCCTATCATTCTGTCCCGGAGGATGTATGTCAAAGTCAATATGATTTATTTGAGTGCTAAGAGGTGGCGTAACATGGATTAGATGACCAAGACCTAGTGCATTGAAATGCAAGATGATGCGTAGGTGAATTATTCATCGAGATATAGAAACAAAATGTGAGAAAATGTCTTGTTCAAATCCAATATCAAATCATAGGCTCCTACTAGTTTTGTGATTTTAGGAATGTCATCCTATATGAAGGAAAAATGGGTAGGGGTTGTGAAATGTACTCCTCGTCGATTTTTGCATTAATTTCATGCTCAACCTCTAGCTCAACTAATCCCAATATTTTTGTATTATCATTTGAACCAAGATTAGGAGCAACTTGAGGGTTGTCAGAAGTTGAGGCTTCATAGTCATTATTTCCTATAGGAAGGCCCTTGTTTATATTTTTAGGATTCACTTGGGAATCCCGGGCATTAGGGTTCACATTTTGAGGTGTGAAAAATATGGTATGACTAGGTTGCGGATTTGTTTAAGGATTTACTAGGAATATGTCTACAAAGATTTGCCTTTGGTTTTGGGAAGTTGTTGCAAAAAATTGTTGCAATCGTGGAAATTCCTATCATCATGACCTCAAACCTTATGGAAAATACAATATAAGTTAGGGTCATAATCTCTTGGCCTTTGATAAGAGTCTTGTTGTTGTTGATTATAATCTTGGTTATAATTTTGAAATTAATTGTTATAACCATGATTCACTTCCCCTTAGCTAGAGTTTTGATAATGGTTTAGGCCTAGGGTTTGATTTTTCTTTTGAGAGGGACGGTTTACATCAACCATGTCAACATATGATGCAATGTTAGGGCCTCTTTGATTTCCTGAGTTGTTTTTATTGTTATTGTTTCCATTTTTTGGAGAAACATCATTCTTGGCTTGATCAAGCAGCACTACTCATGGTCACACCATGATTGTGATTCACACCTTTAGGTCCTTGGTTGTTCACACCATTGTTTTGATAATTTTCATTATTTTTATTTGGGGATACTGATTTCCCATTAGGACCCTAAATCTTATGACCACTATCCATAATGACTTGGTCAATCTGAAGTGCACCTTCCAATACTTCCTTGTAACTATGGAAAGGAAACTTATGGACTTCCTCCCTAGTCTCTCGATTAAGTGAGTGAAGGAAAATATCACAAAGTTCCATCTGGTCCATGTTGGGTGCACTTGTAGAGGAATAGAGAACTTGGTGCCATCTCTAGATGAAATGGGTGATAGATTCATTTTGCTCCTGTCTAATATGCAGGAACTCCCTAATCCTTATATGTAAAAACTTTTTCATGTCAAATGATTTGATGAACTTAGAAAAATCTATTCAAAGGAATGTATAGAAGCTTCCGGAATATGGTAATACCAATCCAGTGTGATTCCTTCAAGAGTCTTTGGAAATATCTTAGCCACTATAACATCCCAAGGAATAAATTCTCTAATAGCGAGAACATAAGCCTTGATATGAAAATTTGGGTCTCCTTCTCCCTTAAATTTTTTAAGATCTGACAATGGGCATGGAAGCATGACACCACGTATGGTGTAGTCCTTGATGAGGGGGTGGAGGAGGAGGAGTTGGATAAGCTGCATTATAAGTGTTGATGGGAACATATGGGGTCCCTTGATACCAAATATAGGTAGAAATAATGACATATAGGTCCATCGGGGGTTTTTGAATACATGTGTATGTAAGGTGGGATAGTACCAATATATGGACTTGTGGGTGTAAAATCGGGAATGTCACATTGCCTATTGTGGCGGAATTCAAGAATGCACTTCCAACCAGCCCTCATGTAGGATAAGCTTGAGAAGGATGAGGTCCCATTCCTAGTATGTCTAATCTTGTGAGAAGATCACCTAGATTTGAATGAACACGATAACCTTGTCATACGGGGTATTTCATTGGTTGCTCATTAAAAAGGATGTATCCTTTTTGTCAATTAGATACCCTGAATTTTGGGAACATATGGGGTCCTTGATACCAAATGTAGGTAGAAATAATGACATATAGGTCCATCTGGGGTTTTTGACTACATGTGTATGTAAGGTGGGATAGTACCAACATATGGACTTGTGGGTGTAAAATCAAGGAATGTCACATTGCCTATTGTGGTGGAATTCAATAATGCACTTCCAGCCAGCCCTCATGTAGGATAAGCTTGAGATGGATGAGGTCCCATTCCTAGTATGTCTAATCTTGTGAGAAGATCACCTAGATTTGAATGAACACGATAACCTTGTCATACGGGATATTTCATTGGTTGCTCATTAAAAGGGATGTATCCTTTTTGTCAATCGAATACCCTGAATTTTACCCTACTGCATGTGTTGGTTGTGAAGTATGGGCACTTTCTAGTTCTTTAATAATCCCTACTAAAGTAGAAATAAGATCATTGGGAGAGGATTGAGTCCCTTATTGGGGTTCCCTGTGGCTTAGGGTTTGATTGAGTAGGATTGTGATACCCGATCATGAATTGTTTAGTGTTATAATTCTTTTCTTCCTCGAAGTAAGAATCTTAGGATAGGAATTCAAAATATTAGAGGTTGTAGCCTTCATTATATCGAAATACTCATCTATCTCGCGAAGAGGACTAGTTATTCATGTGAATATATCATATTTATTTGAATGCATGGTAATGTGAGGTCTTAAAAATACTCTATGGTAAGAACCCATTCCATTTGTGATAACAACGTGGTTTTATTAGGTTGACCGTATTACATGTTTAATGGTTGATCAACCTCCTCCATCCTTACATAGCTAATGGGGTTTTAAGTGTAACTAGGGAGGTTTGGATGTTGATTGTGTAATTGTCGCCCCATCTCAAAATAGAAGGGGATTATTTTGGTTAAACGTTGGTGTAATATCTATTAGAGTCAAATAGCCCACCAAACTCTCTTCCAAACATATTTTAGAAAGTATAAAATACCTACCAAAATAGGGAAATGGAAAGATTAGTTAACAATAATGAAAGAAAAGGAAATAATAAGGAATCAATCCTTCACGTTGGGTTCACAATTTTTATGGATAAAAATTGAATGCGACCTTCAACCACACTCAACCCCCAAGGTTGTGCACGGGCATCGAGATGTTGAATGTGTGTGGCTAACAATAGGAGGATCAATGACTAAGGTGCGGTAGTGTGATCTCCGGTAGCTAAGTTGGAAAAGGGGAGATTTAGAGGCTATGAATGAATAACATAAATTCCCTATGGTTTGTTTTCATAGCTTGGATCTAAGTGTTCATCTAGTTTGAAGTGTCCAAATAAATTAAGATGAAATTAACAATCTATGCTCATCTGAAAGGAAAATAATCTAAACAAATCATAAAACTTAAATATTACAATCATGAAAAAAATATTACTTCTATTCTAAATAATTGAAATACTTCTACACTAAAACTAAACAAGCGAGATAACCCAAAGTGTGATTATTCACATGTGTTAAGTGTATGCTAACATAAAAAAAAGAACTTTTCCAATTAATCTATGACATGCGAGACAACCTCATACGATATTCTCTCCTTGAAATCCACAAGGATAGGAAGAAGAAGATCTATCACTAGGGGTTTTTATGAAAGAGTTAAAACCTCTTAGAAATTATCTAATTACTTGCAAATGAGAGGAAATTGATTTATACTATATTTGATATGATTGAACAATGATAAATTACAGGAATGAAGGAAATAAAATAACAAATCCAACCTAGAATTCACATAATGAGGTAAATCTAGCTATGTAGTAATTTTTCCCCTTAGTTTATCCTTTTCTTTCTCTATGTCTCCATATGAGTGCAAGGAATTGGGAATGCAAAGGCAAGAACAAGAGGATATATGCTTGACCAATGGTATCTTGAAGGTAGTTGGGTTACAATGCAAGTAGAAGAGATATGTCACAGAGATCTCGAGCTTGGCTATGCAATTCAGTAGCAGGATTATGGTAACAATACTATACAAGATACAAAAAATTCTTAGGCCTTTTCTTGAACACAAGCATGGAATATATAAGGATTAGGGATGGGATATTCCTTCATGCACAAGGCAAGAAGAGGAAATTCAACCGACTAAAGCACATGCAAAAAGAGAAGAGGAAGGAGAACCATTCAAAAATGCATCCTAAAAGTGAAGTTAAGTGAATTGTTGCATGTTAAAAACACGCATGAAGGAATATGGAAAAATTTCTCAGATGCCTCCCTGTGCGGGCGGTGGTTTCAAAACCACCACCCGGGTAGGGTGGCGGTCCTAGCAGTAAAGGTCAAAACATGCAAAAATGAAGTAGGAAGATGGAAAAAGTGTGGAAAAGCTAAGTAAGGATGTATAGGCTACAAATATACACTACATATGGGTTTAAGAGGTTGAACATCTTCTGAAAGGATGTGAATCATCATTTGGGACTTTTGTAACCATTTTCTAACAATGTAGCACATGCAATGTTGGGTGTGTACATGTACCATGGCTCTTCCCATAGCATATTCCTTATGGATAGGTTCTCCCTTTGGTGAGAACTCCACGATCATTACTATAATACCTCTGTCATGGATTTTATCTTTGATCACTTATGTTAATGAAGTAGCAACATTGATAGGCGATTTTTGTTTTGAAGATGGTGTACTCTTTAAAACAAATACATCATGTTTCTATAGGGGATATACTATATCTTCTAAAATGGGATAACTTCATATCTTGATAATTCTAAATTTATTAATGAAGTATTCTTATACTTTTTGTGTGAAATTTTTTATTGTAATTTGCATATGGATGAAGGAAATAAATTCATGATAAATGATTCATTTCCTAGTTTGCAATACTGAACTTATTTTTCAGTCTGATGTTTGGAAAGTTAAATATTAATCATCTTGGATCAATTGCAGTGATCCAAGGCATGTTTGGGATTTTTGATGTTTTGAACATCTTGGCTGAATTGGTCAAAATATTTAATCTCTACACTTAGGCTTACACTGGGGTCACGGGGGTGTTTTATAGCATCTGCGGACTCCACCCTTCTTGGTAATCTACTCATCGTTTTAAGGAGATATGGAAGGTAATGTTCTTTGATTAATTAAATCAGACCTAATTAATCTAGGGTTTGATTATTGATCTATTCTAAACCTATGCTAATGTGATTATTTTAATTGTTGATTAAATCCTAATGGGAGACTATCCTAAGTTTTGTACATTAAATAATCCTAAGCTATAATGAACTATACCTAAGATCCTAAACTAAGGTTTCTAACCTATTATTAAGGGGACCTAACCTAAGTAAATGGGGGTTGGCTTTGTTGGTAAGTAGAATGGGATGGTGGTGGCACTATTTCAAAGGCATTGAAAATTTTAAACGTGATCTTTAAATTTTGCAGTGTCTTTGCCAAACTTGGCCGAGGCTTGGGGAAAAGTGGAAGGTTGCCGAGTTGGAAAATCTACTATTTCAAATGGAATGTTTTTTTACTACTAATTGTAATTAACAAAGGATAAGCATGGGTAAGAGTTTTTAGATGGACTCTTCCACTCCTATGGGCATTTATTATTCTCATCTATAATGAAAGCGCACTGGGAATAGTAAAGAGGTTGGAAGAAAAAAAAATTTTGTTCTATTGTTTCATTGGGATTTTTTAGCCTTTGAGCTCTTCATGTTGTTTTCCATTTTTCGAACCTTCAGTTCGAATTAATTACATGAGTAATTTCTCCCTTGCATAATGGAAATAATGGAAAAATATGAGCATGGAAGCTATAAGAAGATATTAGGAAACATTTCAGTGGACTATTTTGGCATTATTTATAGAAATCTTGTTGTGGGAGTTTTGCATGAAGGATTGAGGAAAGAAAAGGAAGACAAGAGCACTACCAAGCATGATAGGCCCTATCTTTTTATAATCTCTTTCTTTTATTTAATATTTTCATAAAATGATCGTTTCTCTTTATGAAAATTTCTCTAAATGTTTTCTTACATGAATATTTGCTCCTCCTTGTTGTGTATGTTTATTTGAACTTGGCTTCTTCATTTATATATTCTACAAAATAATGGTGTTTTAACAAGAAACAAGGTATGAGTCGCGTTTGAAAATTATAGGTACTTCCTTGCTCTGTATTCTACGAAATATATTTGTTTCTTTAGGAATATTATGGCAAAAATATTTAACATGGAAAATAAGGTGGTTTATTAGTTGATAGGTTGAATTTATTTTCTAAAGGAAGCTGTGCCTTTAATGTTACCTCTATTTCGAGTCGGTTTTACATTTTCATTGGGTTATCTTTTAATTCTGGTCACCATGTCGATTAGGCCAATTTTGGGACTTGTTTTGGTTTTACTATCCTTTGTTTTGGCTTAGTAGGTTTCATATCTTGAGATATTTTCATTGATTTGTGGAAATATTGTTTCACTCTCCCTAGGTAAATGTGAAGGAAAATATCGAGCACTTTTAGTAGGTTACTTTCAAGCACTTTAAGTGCATACCGTAATAATGAATGATGGGTATTGTCTCTACCCTTTTTCAATTCATATAGTATTTAGATTACCTTTCATGGTGATCTTGTTTGGAGAAATTGGTCAGTAACATTTTCTACCTTATTTCCCTTCTCGGGTCTGATTTTAGTTGATTGTTACCCTTCTCGGGTTGACATACACTTAGGGAACTTGTTTTTTATTTCTGAGAGGATTCTGGGTTGTATACTTCGAGTTGGGATCATTTTCATAGTTTATGTGTTAGTGATGAGTTTCAGGCCATGAAGTATTATGTTGGGTATTGAAATTTTCTATTGTTTGAAATGTCTCTTAGAGACTGCCCTCACATTTGGGGATTGTTATAATGTCTATGTGTGCAATACTTGGCTTGTAATTTGATTTCTCTAAAATTAATGGATGGCATGAGTTCTATTGTTCATGTGAAGGAGGTTTCACGTCTTAAATTTTGACTCCTTTTCATTTTGAATATGTCATTTCTTTGCATTTTTTTCGGTTATGAGATCGTGATGTTTACATCCTTATTTTAGTGTCTATAGAGGAAACTATGCATTATGGAATTATAGGTTGATGATAAATAAAAATCTCTAATGGCTCTATCCTAGTCGTATTGATAGAAAATATGTTTGGAGTTAGTTGTGATAATAACCAATTATTCTGGAACATTATATCATGTGAATGTTTAACCTGGTAAACTTGTAAATTTCTCTTATAGATAATTTTGTGGTTTAATTTGGTATATTTGAGATATTTCATTACCAAGTATGGCAAGGTTGTTAGGACAATTGTTTTCCATGTTGGTCTTTGAGTTGATATCAATTATTTTTAATTTTGATATGAAGGTGTTTCCATTATAGAACGGTATTCCTATCTTATCTCTACTTTGTGTAAGGGATAATTTTAGTGGCGAATATTCGTAATATGGTGAAAATTTCATTTTAGGAAAATTTGAAAAGGTGAATTTTTGGAGCGGGTCGGTGTCCTGTTCACCTAAAATATATAGTATATTTTTTTGGGGGGTCAGCTTCACCTTCATTTGAAAACATCTCCTATAAAAACCTAGGTGATTCACCGGGTAGTATACCTCAAGTAGCTTACCAAATTACCAATACTGTGAAGTTTGAAACATGAGACTCTTAAGCACCGAGAGATTATAGTTAGTACGTGAGGGTTAGTTGTTGACACGAGACAGGGACATTGTTGGCATGCGATAAAGAGTTATTACAGACGCGTGACAAAGAGATATTGCAGACGCGTGAAAAAGAAATAGGTTTGACACGTGACAAAGAGAGTTGATGCGTGATAGGGCATAGCAGTTGACGTGTGACAAGGGCAGAGTTGATGCATGATAGTAACTTCAGACGGTGGATGTGCGATAGGGAATAGGCATGTTAACACGTGAAAACTATAGAGTTGATGTGTGACAGAGACCTTAGGCAGTGGTACATGTGACAGAGACCTCAAACAGTGGATAGAGTCGCTACTTGGTTCTTTTGCTGACGCATGACTCTCTTTAGAATAATGGAAGGTGCTAGCTCAAAGAATGTGAAGAACCTGAAAGTAAGTAAGAAATATCAAAAATCACTCTTCAAGTATTTTGGAAACTCATGCGGATATAGATATTGAAAATAGCAACCATATAGATGCCACCACAAAGAATCAAAATATTGACTGTGTGGAAGATATTATTGAGGTGGACATGCATTCTGCACAATATCAAATTCAAACAAATGAAACCTATGATAATATACCAGATCTTGAAGATATTGTTCATGTTGGGGTGTAATGTAGTGCACCAATATATCACACATACAAATACTCAACAAAATGGAACACATAAATCAAATTCAAACTTCATTATGAAAATGGTTGAAAAGCTGCTTGCAATGCCAAAACCCTACATAAAATAGTTGTTTCTCATTTGAAAGATATTGCTGGAATGACTGATTATGAAATTGCTACAAAGTTGGTATGCATTGGAGCGAGATGGTGCATCTATCATGCAGGTCACCAAACAGGGCTATGTGTTAGATTACAAACAACAGTGGCCCCATATATGCTACCAATTCACTATATGGCTCATAGAATGAATTTAGCATATAAAATGGTAAGCAACCACAAAAATGTTGCTAAATTAGAAGACCTTATAAGAGAACTTCATGCCTATATGACAAGCAGCCCAAAGTGATTTATCAAGTTCCAAAATTTGCAATTGGAATTACGAGATGGAAAAAATCTTCGAAGGATGTGGAGACTAGATGGATCTCTTTGCATGAACCCGCATAGAGTTTTGAGGAGTATCCTTCGTTGGTTGGTTTCATGCACAAATACCATCATGAAGTTGATAGGGTGAGGGACTTGTTGTTCCATTTAAGCGATTTGGAGGCATTGCTTACATTGGTTAGTATTCTTCCAATGTTAAAGGAGATCAATACACTAATGAAGCATGCACGGGAAGATTAATCTATATTGTGGATTTTATACGGATGAGAAAAATGGTATGTCAAAGTCTTGATATATTGTATTGTTCCCAAGATAGTTTTGATGCACCTATTTTTGAGAATTGGAAAGCTTTGTATTAGATCTTAAAAATCCTAGCACCTTTTTGAGATTTAATATCCACAAGATTCACCTCGCATCATCTTTGTTAATGGGAGGGAAATACCACCTTTGCACATTTTGCAAAAATGTCAAGATATTACAGGATCGGAACGAGAAGATGTTCCGTGACACGTAATCTCTTTGAGTCTGTTATAGTTGAAACAAGAATAAAGCTTAAAAAAATTAGAAACCTTGTCATCAAAAATTAGGGAACGTTTTTGTAAAGATAAAATTCTGGAAGCCATGGGTGTGATGAATCCTAATTTTTGGAATCTTGAAGGTGCCATTATGACTTTGTAAGAAATCATTTCCATAAATCCATGGGTACAATAATGGAACATTTTACAAAGACTTTGAGCTCAAGGGTATATCTTGAATGTTGATTTATTAAAGTTTCAATCAACAAATTTTGCAACAACAATGAGGAACCAATATAAAATTTTAGATGAACCTTCTGAAAGTGGTGCTATTACAAGGCTATGACGAGGAATCTATCAAAGTTCTATCTTACAAGAAGATATCAGTGAATATTTGAGATTATATGAGTTATTCCAAACAATGATTTTGGAGTCTGTGGAGGACAAAAGGGTTTTCATTGCATTAACATTTATAAAATCAAATTTGAGAAACAGGTTGGATAAAAATATGGACAATTACATGAGGTGTTATGTTTCTCGATACTCCATCGAAACCTTTCCTTTCGACAGAGCAATTACGCATTAGAATTCCCTTTGTGAAAGAAGAGGTGTGAATAATACAGCTACAAGTACAAATATTTCAAAACTTGAGAGTGTAATTGGCTCATCATCACATTCTATAGAAGACAACATCGAATTTGATGAAGCTATTGATAATGGATTGTTTCAACTTTAAATAGCTATCTTCTTTATCTTTATCTTAATCTTATTGTTTGTCACTTTACATTTTTTTCAGCTCTTTCTATCATTAAAGATGTTACGAGTTTATATATTTAAATTTTTTTAAATACAATATTTTTTATTGGTACTTCTCGGGACTAACAATGTCAAGTAATTCAGCCATCTATCTACTAATCCATTTCTTGTGTTGGGTTTTCTTAAAACATGATTTCAACTTTAAAGAGGTATCTTCTTCACCTTAATCTGATTGTTTGTTACTATTCATTTTTTGTAGCTCTTGTTATCATTAAAGATGTTACAGGTCTATATATTTACATTTATTTAAATACAGTCTTTTTATTTTTTGAAAACGTGGGTTGACATTCATTTGAGGAAGCTATTACTTCTCGGGACGGTCAATGTCAGGAAACTCACCCATCTATCTACTAATCCATTTCTTGTGTTGATTTTTTAAAACAAAGATCTAGCACATTACCAATGATGATATCAATTTTAAATTGGTATCTTCTTCACCTTCATCTTATTGTTTGTTACATTACATTTTTTCAGCTCTTGTTATCATTAAAGATGTTACAGGTCTATATATTTACATTTATTCAAATGTAATCTTTTATTTTTTTGGAAAACATGGGTTGACATCCATCCGAGGAAGCTGGTACTTCTCGGGACTGACAATGTCAGGCAACTCACCCCTCTATCTACTAATCCATTTCTTGTGTTGAGTTTTTTTAAAACAAAGATCTAGCACATTACCATTGATGATTACACAACAATCTAATACACAAGAGGTAAGTTAAACCCTATCATATTTGCAATTATGTTTAATTTATTACTAATGATGATTCTTTCTTGATTTCTTACAATTATGTTTAATTTATTTTTTATATTTACAAAATGCTTTGATATATATTTTTAAGCGTGTGATAAAATGACAATTGAATTTACTGAGAGGAAGATATTTCTATACTATACAATTCATAATCCATGATACATTATACAATTTATAATATACGTCCACACAAAATTCATCATCATCCATATATCATATCATCACCATATCATTATCATAATCACGAGTCGACACTACAATTATTATTAAAACAATTATTTATCTAATTTAAATTTATTAAAACAATTCCATGTTTTTAAAACAATTCATAATCATATCATTACAAGTATATCTGTTCTAATTTCATCTATATCCATTCTAATCATTAATGTCATCTATATCCATTATAACAAGTTTAAATGTCTCTGAGAAGAAGAGTTATTGTGCTTGAAGATAAATCTACGTCCACATTAAACTGATCATCATTCATATATATCATATCATTATCGTCACTCATCATCTTTCATCATCATCTATCATCATTCTATGTTTGTAAAACAATTATCCATTATCATCATTTATCATCTACGTCCCATACAATTCATGATAATCCAAGTAAACAAGAAACATACATATAATTCATGATAATTCATGATAATCCTCATCTAATGAAATCACCATTAAGAGTAAATCAAAAACATAAACTCCATATCAAATCCATATGCAATCAAAATGAAAGATTACATAGTATTTCAAATTTTAAAAGGCTATCAAATCCATATAATTAAATTCAAATACCATACTCAATATTAAAAGTTTCCACAATAATAAAAGTTTCAAGTTTTCAACCCTCTTTTTCTTTATCCATTTCTACTCATGTGCTCCTTTCCCCAACGGTTTCTTCCACTGTGGTTGTACCCCTTTCCCCAATAGCTGAAATAACCCCAGAACTTACAAGATCTTCCGCAGCACTATCCAAATTTTTTAAAATTCTTTCTTCTTGATTTGTCGCATCTCCATGCGATAGAAAATTTGGATCAGCTATTGCCTTAGCTTTGAATAATATGTCAGGGTCAAAGCCATGCTCTTTAATTATCCACTTTAGTGTATTGTTTTGTTTGTTAACCAAAACAATATTTTGCTTCAAATTCTTTGCTACGGATAAATTGTTCTTCGTTGTTTCCAAGTGAACTTGCAATACCTTTGCTTGACTCTTCAAATTTTCATATTTCAACTGCAAAAAAAGAGTAATGTCAATTCAAAATATTACTAAAAAATGAAAATTTCAAAATAACAAGAATGTTTGTTTGAAAGTGTTGATACTTACAACCGCTCTATCTCTTTCGGCATTTGCAATTGCTTCCAAATCCTTGTCCTTAGACCATTTTTTAAAATATGCAGGCCTCAGCACTAATATTTTCCAATTTGTTTAATAACTTACCCAAAATGTCATCTTTATAGTTGTTTTTATATGTGACAGTCCCACTTCTTACTTGGGTAAGTAAGGAATCCATCTTCGCAAGTTGATTCTGGACTGCAGCGTATAAACTATCCCTTTGCCAATAATTTTCATAATGACTAATAATCTCATTGATAAGAACTTTATCCCTTCTCTCCCATTCTATAAGCTGATTGATATGAGGTAGAATAAACTCACTGACATGGGATTGACAATCATAACCAATTAAGTTCTCCAAAGGAAAAGGTAGCAACTGTTCACTATCTAAATCTGATGAAGATGATCTTGCTAGAGAAGTATGGGGGCTTTCAGCAAGATCAACTACTACTTGTTTCTGCCTTTGGGTGGCTTGATCCTGTTTGTGATAAAATTAATCAAGATTTAGATAAATAAATTTAAATTGAAATGTAATTCAAAATTGTAAAGCATATTTAAATTGAAGTATACCTGCTAGCCTTGAATCATCTCATGGGTATTGAAAAAACCAGTTGGGTCATTTCTATCAATGCCCAAATAATCTTCATCTAAATTTATATTGTTTAAAACTGATATGCCCATTGCACTGGGCAAGCCACTAAGTGAGAGAGTTGGAATTCTAAAGGAGGAGGGAATGTTTAGTGTCGCGCTGGGGGCCAAAGCAATTGGCATGCATTTACCAATGTTCTTTTTCACTGTTCCTCTAGTTCGTATTTTAAAAATTATTGGTTGAGTGGGTTTTGGTGCCACGGTTTGATCAAGATTGCAATGTGCTGAAAAGCACAAGAAAAAAAATGAAAAATAGGAAAACAATTCAAAAAGGTAAAAACTACAAAATTAAACGTACTATCGAAAAGTTGTACCTTGTTGTCGAGGGGTAGTTTTTCATGGTGCTAAGGGTGGCCGTGTAGGAGTTGTATTCAGTGTTTGTTCATGAAGATACGAATGCATGCAACTGTATGGAGTGAGTTGGGGAAGAAGGTTGAGTTTCTGAAACACGTGTATGGTCCAAATTCCCTGTAATGTCATCAACATTAAATGTTATGTCAATTCATTTGGTTAAAATTTAAATTGAAAAATAAATTTACAAATTTGGAATTTGTAAATAATATATGAGAAGGTATTACTTCTCTGGCGTTTAACGAGTTCAAACTGTTGAGGGTTTGGAGAGGAGTGAGCTTCCATTTTAGATTGGGAGTCTCCCAAAGCCTCAAAGCATGTTGTTGGCCTCTTCCTCTTGATAACACATTTTTTCGGAGAAGGGCTTCAATAAATCTTCTCTATAAAACATTAAGTGTTAATAACTATGCAGTGTAATGTTGAAAATTGAAATACAAACTAAATAGTTTATACCTGTTGTTCTTCAAATGGAATTGAAAACTTCATCAACTCCTCATCAGTGCAAGTAGGAATTTTTTTATCTTTTAAATTTAAAAGTTCCTCGTAATAAAGGCCAAGGAGATAGTTTGTGGAATAAATGACAGGTTTTTCTAAAAGTTTTGAATTTGTTATGTCAGTTCTTATTTTTTTTGATAGATAGGTGCACCAATTGAATTTTTGTTTTGAGATAGTTACAACTATGTATGCAATGGCCCAATTTGGTATATCTATTTGGCGACCCTGCAAAACTATTCTAGATTGAAAAAATGAAATAATTGCAGCAAGAAAGTGGTGTGCAATTGATTGTGTATCCACATCACACTGGATTTATTGACATGGAAATGTAAATGCCAAATAGTGAGAATTACTATAAATTTATAACACCAAATTGTATCGAATAAAAAAATAATAAAAATGATGAATTAAAATGATGAATTAAAATGAATTATACTTACAATCAACATGGAAACCGAAGCGTTGATTTGAGACATTTCTTGTCTTCTTCCGAAGTGTTGCTTTTGTTGTAACAATTGGTAAATTTCTGAATAGAAGGCCTATAAACCGATGGATGTCATTTGCTTCGATATCTTGAATGGAACATTTAGTTGTTATTCGAGTCACATAAAAAGGCCATCCTCTAAATTGTAGGATGACAGTGAAGGTAATTCAAAATATCCAGATCTCTGTTTTGAAATGGGGCATATTAACTAGCCTGTAAACTCACATGCATCCATCAAATCTTTATATTTGGAAGACATATTTAAAAAATATAGATGTGAGGGCACAAGGATTCATGTAGATTATCTTGGCCATGGATTGGAGTGGATTCTCTTGATTTTTTCTTGAGCTTGAAGTTGGGAAGCATGTGAAGTCGACATTGTAGTTGTGCTTGTGTCTTTGACAATGAGGGACACCTAAAAAATTGAGAGCCAGAAAGTGTAAATGAGAAAATGACCGGTGGGAGGGTATTTATAGGCCAAATCGAGCATCAATGGCCTCTGTTGACATGTGTCGATGTGCCCTCTTGACATGTGTCAACTGATTCTATTGACACATGTCACAGAGTCTATTGATGCACGTCATGAGTCACCTTGACGCGCACCAAAAGATCCCATTAACATGCAACAATGCTTTCAATTGACGCACATCAATGGCTTAAGTTGACGCACATCAATGGCCTCTGTTGACGTGCATCAATAGTTTCTATTGATGCACGTCAATAGAATCCATTGATGCACATCAATTAGAGCCATTGACGCACGTTAAGCGACACCATTGGCGACGCATGCCAATCGAATCCATTATCGCGCGCATCATCGAGAGGCCATTGACGTGCATTAATGATAACATTGATGCATGTCAATGGGTTTTGTTGACGTTGTCTTGACGCGCGTCAAAAATAGTTGTTGACGTCGTATTGTCGCGTGCGTAATGGTGCAACCATGTTTGGAACTCTGATTTCTCTAGCTTGAAAACCAGGTGAAAATTCGTCTTTGGAATACTGTCAAATTCACCTTTCACTGAAACTAGTTCGGGGATATTCGCCAGGTATTTTCCACCTACAATTTTATAGAGGTGTCTTAAAATGAACCTGCGCATTGTGTTTCTAGATCCTTTCCTTTTTATTGTTGAGTTGGGATATAATTATGTTCTAAGTGGAGCTTATTTGGTGAATTAATTGGAAACTAATGTATTCAGACCATGATTGGAATGATATCTTTTCTTAATTGGATGTAGTTAAATACTATCATGTTGAAATGATTGTCATTACTGTGACTTGTATAGAAATTAATTAAAATGAAATGTTTAATTTCTTATTTGGAAATTGATTTTTAATAAGTTATTGAATTCTTTTCTATTATGTTATTGTGACTTTTGGTCAAGTTTATTTAATTGTTATACTTTTATGTATTTGGAACCCTTTTGTAAATAGTAGGGTTCTTTTTACGAAATAGTTAGATAAAAGTATATTGTTTTAAAGTTATAGTGTTTATCATGCTCATTTCTTGTGAACTGACCCATGCTAACAATTTTGTAGATGGATTTCGTGAAAAGTGAAAGGAGAAAGACTTATAAAAGTTGCATTTGTTTTATTAATGAAATCATTTCTTGTATTTGATTCCCTAAAATGAATTTGTTGGAACATTGAAAATGTATTAAAATATATTCTGTAAAGATGAAAAATGTTCTTATGAACTTATGGAATATTAATTAGTTGAGAGTAAAGTGATCTCTCTCTTTTGATATGTGAATTGTCGTAAAGGTGATTGATGATTTCTGATTATTCTAAAGTTTTATATGACTTAGATTTGTTTAATATTCCTAAATTAGTAATATGCTTACTTATGTTTTATTGATGAACTTAAAATTTAACTAGCATAGCCTATCGTATTCTAAGATATAAATTAAGGCTTATATAAAGGATTGTTTATATAAATACTTCGATAATCTGATTTAATTTGGGAAATGATATAACAAAAATGATTATGATTGTTATATAATCTTTTTGGGAAAAAGGGAGAAAGATAGTATTTCGGATGAATGTGTCAATATTTTATGAACCTAACCTTATGATATTTGATTTCATTATTAGGACTATAGTCCATAATAAGAAAGAGAAAGGATATTGCCTTTAACCATTAAATCATAACTATGTATGTAATATAGTTGAGTATTTAAGTTTAATTCAGAAAGGATGATTGGTTATATGTACTTATTAGTAAAAAACAAAAGGAAGTGGGAAGCTTAAAAGAATTAATAATATGGATTTAGGAAACATGGCATAACTAATTCTATTATATAAGCTTTCCATTCTAATTGTTTACAATGTTAACTGATATTATGAAAACTTAATGGTTTTAAATACTTATTAACGAATTCAGATTTATCGATAAAGGGATATAATTGTTAGAACTGAAGTGTTCATGTTCATGAATGCATATTTGATCTACACACCTTCAATTGATGTAAAGCACCTTTTAGATCCTTCTTTGGATCATTTTTTCTTAAGTGAGCCTTTAGGTGTATTGTTTATCGATAACTTAATCAAGATAACAACTTGAAGGGTTAATAATCTAATGGTATTAAGTATGTTGGTTTAGTTAAAGGAACCTAGTAGGATGTTGCAATATGGGGGCTGCAACGGAGTACCCTCTTAATGATGTAAGTCATTACAAGGATATTGTGATGCAACAAACTATACTTCAACACCCCACTTAGTTCAATTAACTCGATTGACATAAGTGGAATTAGGATCATAGTTCTACTCTAAATAGAGATAGACACATGGACCAGTATTGTGGTAAAATCATGTTGACTTATGGTATCTAAACACACCTAATCAACAAATTTTTATTCAGTATGTCTATGTATCCTTAGTCATCATGAGTAGTATTCCACACTTGTACATGTAAGTTGTCCTTGTTTATTGTGAAAATTTGACTTGGGTTTGGTTGACAATAGTCAAGGAAGACCAATCTAGATAATAGTACAAGTGTGGTGAAGGAAATATTCCTAATGATGAGTATATCATCTTGGAATGTAAGCATGGTAAACATGTTTAAAATATTTGGCCAAAGTATCACAAGTTGTTGGTTGCATTGTCTTATGTCACCTAGTCTAAGTTACGGGATTTCAGATGAATATCGGTAATGAATATTTAGATAGGATTCTTAGACAAAACACTTGTGTGACCCTTGATGGGTAAAATAACCAAAGTTCAAATGGTATACACTTGAACAAGTTAAACATGAGAGATCGGTTTAATACCAAGTCATGAAATGAGAGATCAATGATTCACATGAGTCATTACAACTACATATGGTTTTTTGTTATGAGATGGACTAGAAATGGAATGTGTGTTCTGAATTTTATGAATTTAGAATAGAGAACATTATGTAAAAAAATCCCTTATTTCTAAGTCATTAAAAGTGGATGTTACATTTTTGTATCAGAGCTGAAGGTTGCAACTCTTAGACCTATTGAGTCCATATATGATAAAAACTTAATTTCTTATTAACATAAAATGGTTAGAACAAGGGGATGTACTACAAATAATCCACCTTCAGGTGGAGAGGAAGTTACTGCAAAAAACTTGATGAGATTCTTTCTTCCCTGTTGGACACAAGAGATCATCTTGGTGTACTTGAACAACAAATAATGGGTAATGGAGAGGAAGAAGATAACACTGATAATAAAAATCAACCACCTCTAGGAAACAACATTAATGATGTAAATTTGGGCATTGGTAATGAGAATGCAAACAATAACAATGCTGCAAATGATAAGTATAATTTTCTAAATGATAATAATAATGCTATAAACATGCCTAATCCACTTGAAAATAAAAAAGGCAAGATTAGCGAGATGAACTCACTAATGACATAAAAAGGATAATTCTACTAAATTTTGATGGAAATACACTGGGGGATGGGGCTAAGAATTGGATTAGAAAAATGGGTAAGTACTTTGCAATAAGGAACTTCTCAGAAGAAACAAAAGCAATATGGAAAGCTTACTAGCTTTCCCATGAGGCATCATACGGAGGGACAACTACAAGGCTAAACTAAACCTTGATGAAACAAGCATTACATGGGATTAGTTTAAGGGATACTTTAGGAAACAATGCCTGCCACAACTCTATTATGATAAGAAAATGATATAATTTCAGAATTTAGTCCAAGGAAAGTTAATTGTAACTAAGTATTGGGAGAGGTTTACCAAACTTCTTAAGTATGTTCCATGATATCAACCCGATGAAAAAAATTAGGATACACAAGTTTATTATGTGATTAAATCTTGTCATAGGAGGAGAGGTAGATGCACACAACCTAACAACTATTGACGGGTTGTAGAAAATCCATAATGCAAGAACCAAAATTGAAGGCAATTTCTACTCATAAAGAAGAGAATTGAAAGAAAATTTCTGATTCTTCTTCGTTACTTACACCTAAGAAGGTGGCATGAAAAAATTTTGGAGCCAAAAACAAGTTTGTAATTGATAACAATAAGAAAACAACAAAAATAAACATGTTGTGAACATTAAAAATAATTTTGTAAAGAATAATAATAATGGGCAGAAACCTTTTGGAGGTCAAAACAATAATTTCAAGACTGGAAATAAGTTTGAACCAAAAAGAGGACCTATAGGGGGTTGTTTCAACTGTGGAAAGGATCACTATGTAAACCAGTTCCCTCTAAAGAAAGATGACAACAACCAACAACATAATATAAATGTTACGGTAGCTGATAAACAAGTTGAAAAACAAGTTACGCCCATAGAAGTGCCAGGTAAATTATTTGGTACATTTGTTACTATAATTTTTGTTACTGGAACTACAAAATATTTTATTTCTAGTCAATTAGCTGTAAAATTAAAAATAAAAACAAGAATAAATCAGGTTTTGGAGGATATGTTAAGAATCTATTATATGGATCGGCAGTACAAATGGGAAGAATACCTTCCTTTAGTTGATTTTTCTTACAATAATACTTATCATTCCTTTGAAAATGGCACCTTTTGAAGCATTATATGGAAGGAAATGCATAACTCCAGTTAGTTGGGATAAAATTTAAGATAGAGAGGTATTTGGACATGATATGCTTATTGAAGTGGAAAAACAAGTAAAAATAATTCGTGAACGATTAAAAGAAGATTTTGATAGGTAGAAAAGTTATGCAGATTTGAAAAGGATCGATAAGAAATATGAACTTGGTGAAAAAGTATTTTTACGTGTTAAGCCTAAAAAGAGCTCTATTACCTTTGGCAAGGAAGCCAAATTATCACCTCATTTTGTGGGACCTTTTGATATTGTTGAAGTGATTATCCCTGTAGCTTATCGCTTAACATTACCTCCCACTTTGTCATGAATGCATGATGTTTTCCATATTTCTTTGCTTAAGAAATACATTTATGATATATCACATATATTAAATTGGGATTCCTTGCAGGTCCAAGACCTAGGAATAATTGTGGTTGAACCTATAAGAGTGTTGGAAATATTCCATTTGCACTTATGAAATCATGAAATCAGTCAATGCAAGGTCTAGTGGGACCAATTTAATGAAGAAAGTGCAACATGGGAAAACCTAGAGGATATGAAAACTACTTTTCCTCATTTGTTTGAACATAATTAATTCTAATTTTGAGACAATTAAAGACTTTGTTTAAAAAATATCTTTAATTTCTACTAGTTTTGGGCAAGTACTATAATTTTTAAGTATTGGGACAACAATTATGATGTTGTAATAAGTTATGAAAAACTTAAAATTTCTACAAATTTGGTTTCTGTTGAATATTTTTGTGGATTGAAGAATTATAAATATAATTATTTTTCTTGATTATGAATATGGATTAAGTTAATCATCGGGGATGATGATGCTTTTTAGAGGGGAGGTATGTAATACCTCTACCATGGATGTTATCTTTGATCACTTCTGTTAATGAAGTAACAACATTGATAGGTGATTTTTGTTTTGAAGATGGTGTACTCTTTAAAATAGATAAATCATGTTGTTGTAGGGGATATACTATATCTTCTAAAATGGGATAACTTCATATCATGAAAATTCTAAATTTATTAATGAAGTATTCTTATACTTTTGTGTTAAACTTTTTATTGTAATCTACATATGGATGAAGGAAATAAATTCATGTTAAAGGGTTCATTTCCTAGTTTGCAATATTGAACTTGTTTTTTAGTCTGATGTTTGCAAAGTTCAGGATTAATCACCTTGGATCAATTTCAGTGATCCAAGGCATGTTTGGGATTTTTGATGTTTTGAACATCTTGGTTGAATTGGTCAGAATATTTAATCTCTACACCCAAGATTGCACTGGGGTCACGGGGGCATCTGTAGCATCTGCGGACTCCACCCTTCTTGGTGACCTACTCATCGTTTTAATGAGCTATGGAAGGTAATGTTCTTTGATTAATTAATTAGGACCTAATTAATCTAAGGGTTTGATTATTGATCTATTCTAAACCTATGCTAATGTGATTATTTTAATTGTTGATTGAATCCTAATGGGAGACTTGTTAGGTTGTGGAGCCTGTTTTCATGTGAGGAAGTGTTGAATATTGTACAATAAGAGTACTACCCTCCATAAACCTTGGATTACATCTTCGAGACCAAATATCCTCATAATGATAATCCTTGGATTCTAACGTATCTATAATTGTAGGTATCGAAAATCTTGTCAGATTAAAAGTACTATCATGTTTGGGATCACATCCAATTTATAAGACTCTTTCACCATGTCCGGATAGGGCAATTGAAATATTACAACTAGTCATTGATTTACCAATTCGCCTTTTCCATAAACTATTATTTTCATCTTTTGATCTCCTTTTATTTCTTTTTGATCACCCAAAATTTTTCGTTATTCTTATTCATTCGATCTAATTTTTAGTTTAACTTTTCCTTATTTATTCACATATTCCATCATTTCACACTATACATTTTCCACATTGTCTCATCTGGGTTTTGGGGTGGCAGCCCCGGTAGCAAGGGTTTAGGGTGCAACCCCAAAAATACAATTTTGCCTTAAAACATGCCCAATATATCAAGAAACATGATTTTCTCATATGGGTGGGATTTTTGACCCATAGATTTATGGGACGGTTTTGGACCATGGTTTTGATACCCATGGTTTTGTAAAATTGCTTAAGTAGTTATCTATTTATATGGTTTTGTGCATATGGTAGGGATAGTGTAACATTGCATATGTGTTTTGAATTTGGGTGTGAATTCTCAGTAGAGTTTTTTGAACATAGCTCTAAATATATCTAGGTATTGTATTAAGAGAGTGGTGGCTTGTAATAAAATCCGAGAACGTAATTCTTGGTGGACGTATCCCAAATTGGGTGAACCACATTAAATATTATCTCTTTGTGTTGTGTTATTTTATTTTACACTTTTATTTGAGATCTGTAATAATTTCTGCATATTAGTTTCTACTATTGTGATTATGTGAGGGATTATTCCACATATTTTATCCCTTATTTCCTAATAATTGGTATCAAAGCCTCATTTGGTTTTCTTAAGTGTTGAATCGTAGGGAAATTTTTATCTTTAGTGGGAGCTATGGAAAATGATGGAAGATCTAGGGTTGATAAATTCAATGGGTAGAATTTCAGTCTTTGGAAGATGTAGATGGAAGATTACCTTTATCAGAAGGATATTTATATTTACGTTGTCTGAGAAGGTGAACAAACCCTCGAGCATGATGGATGTGGAATGGGATTTTCTAGATAAGAAGGCACTTGGGAAAATCTAGTTGTGTCTTGCATCTTCGATATTATTTAATGTTTTAAAGGAAAAGACTACAAAATAACTAATGGATGCATTAGGGAAGTTGTATGAAAAACCCTCTGCCTCTAATAAGATATTTTTAATGAAAAATTTGTTTAATATGAAGATGTCTAAGAATGGTTTAGTAGCAGATCATTTAAATGATTTTAATACGGTTGTAAATATGCTATCTTTGGTTACAATAGAATTTGATGAAGAAGTTAGGGCTTTATTAGTTCTGTGCTCTTTACTTGAGAGTTGGAATAGCCTGGTAATGGTGGTAAGAAACTCAGTTCTAGCTAACTCAAAGTTGAAGTTTGAGGATGTTGTAGGGGTGATTCTAAGTGAGGAAATGTAAAGAAAAAGCTCTGGTGAATCTTCTACTTCAGGGAATGCTTTGACAATGGAAACTAGAGGGAGACAAAAGAATAGAAGAAGCCGTGGAAAATCAAAGCATTGGGAAAGGTCAAAATCTAAAAGTAAGATAGTATGTTGGCACCTGGAAATTTTGGGCATGCAAAGAAGGAATGTTGGGAGCTTCGGGACAAGAAGAAACAATAGGAAGAAAAAAAGGAGGAAAATGTGGCAACGGGTAATGTATGTCAGGATGCTTTGATTCTTTCTTTGCACAATATTACTGAATCTTGGGTTTTATATTTGGGGGCTTCTTTCCATGCTACTCCACATAGGCATTATTTTTTTGATTATGTTTAAGGAGATTTTGGGCATGTTTTTCTTGGTGATGATGAGCCTTGCAACATAGTTGGAAAAGGTTATGTTCAAGTTAATATGCAGAATGGGAATACTTGGCTATTGAAGGATGTCAGACATGTGCCTACATTAAGATGAAATTTGATATCGGCAGGGTAGTTGGGAAGTGATAGTTGTACTGTGATATTTACAGTGGAATCTTGGAAGGTTACCAAGGGTGATCTTATGGTGGAAAGAGGTAAGAAGGTTGAAACCTTGTATTTAACCACTTATAGCACTAATATTTGTAATCTTGTGGATTTAGAAGTAGATACAACATTATGGCACTATAGGCTCGATCATATGAGCCATAAGGGCATGGAGATCATAAAGAAGGATTTTCTTGGATATAAAAAAATGGGTTTGGAGTTCTGTGAGGACTACATATATGGGAAATAGAAGTGAGTAAGGTTTCTCAAGGTTGGACCTATAAAGAAAGAGAGTAAGTTAGAGCTGGTGCATTCTAATGTGTGGGGGTCGGCTCAGGTATCATCTCTTGAGGGTTCAAGTTATTATGTTACTTTTATTAATGATGCAATGAGGAAAGTTTGGGTTTATTGTATTAGAAACAAATCTGATGTATTTGACACTTTTGTTAAATGGAAAGCCTTGGTAGAGAATGAAACAAGTCTTAAGCTAAAATGTCTTAGGTCAGATAATGGAGGGGAGTATTGCAACAATGAATTTGATGATTATTGTTCTAAGAATGGAATCCGTAGGAAAAAGATGGTTCTAGGAACTCAAGCCCGAGAATGGGGTGTCAGAAAGGATGAACAAAACAATAATGGAATGTGCTAGGAGCATGAGGTTACATGCAGGACTACCTCTTTCTTTTTGGGTAGAAGCGGTGAGCATAGTGTGTACTTGATCAATAGAGGACCTTCAAGTGCCTTGGATGGAGGCATACCTGAGGAGGCTTGGTATGGTAAGAAAGTTGATTATTCATTTCCTAGAGTCTTTGGATGTGAGGTGTTTGTCCATATAGACAAGGATGATAGGACCAAGCTAGAGGCTAAATCAGAAAAATGTACTTTCATTGGTTATGGTGGTGATGAATTTGGATATAAATGTTGGAGTATTAAGGACAAAAAAATCATTCAATTTAGGGATGTGGTCTTTAATGAGAAAGTAACGTATAAGAAGCGATTGCAATAATAAAATAGGGAAGAATCCAAGAAATAATATGTAGTGGTAGAGGATCTTTCGGATGGGAAAGTGACACATGAATCAATTTAGGAACCTCCTCATAGAACCCCAAACTCCTATATTGAGGAGGTCTTCTAGGTAAGAAGAGATCCTGAATGTTTTCTCCTTCTCTTTATTATTTATTACTCACTGATAGTGGAGAGCCAGAGAGATTTGATGAAGCAATGCAAGTAGATTCTAGGAAGAAGTGGGAGCAAGCCATGGATGAGGAGCATCAGGCTCTCATGGAGAACTAGACATGGGATTTGGTAAAGCTACCTGAAGGAAAAAGAGCATTACAAAACAAGTGGGTGTTTAGAGTCAAAGAGGAAGAAGGAGGAAATAAAAGATACAAGGCTCGGTTGGTGGTCAAGGGGTTTGCACAGAAAAAAGGTATAGATTTTGATGAGATTTTTTCTCCTATAGTAAAAATGACTTCTATTAGAACTATTCTAGGAATAGTTGCAGTAGAAGACTTGCACTTAGAACAACTTGATGTAAAGACTACATTTCTCCATGGTGATTTGGAGGAGGAACTATATATGCAGCAACTAGAGGGCTATGAGGTCAAAGGTAAAGAGGAGATGGTGTGCAAACTAAAGAAGAGCTTGTATGGATTCAAATAAGCTTCACTCCATGTCAATGGTATAAGAAATTTGATAGCTTCATTATGGAGTAAGGTTATATTAGATGTCATTCTGACCATTGTGTGTATACAAAGAAATTTGAGGATGGTAGTTATATTATCCGTGTCCTGTAAGTGGATGACATGTTGGTTGCAGTAAAAACATGCAGAAAATAAAAGTACTCAAGAAGCGACTAAGTGAATCCTTTGCTATGAAGGATTTGGGGGCAGCCAAATAAATCCTTGGTATGAGGATATCTTGAGATAGGAAGAAACAAAAGTCAAATTTATCTCGGAAGAGTACATTAAGAAAGTCTTGGAGAGGTTTAATATGCGGGATTCTAAACCGTATGGGACTCCTTTGGCAGGCCATTTCAAAGTTATCAAAGGAGAAGTGTCCCAAGATAGAGTAGGAGAGAAAATAGATGTCTAAGGTACACCTTACTCATCAATGGTTGGTAGTTTGATGTATGTCATGGTGTGCACCAGCCCGATATTACGAATGCGGTGGGAGCGGTGAGTATATTTATGAGTGATCCGGGTAGAGATCACCGACGAGGCAATAAAGTGGATCCTTCGGTATTTGAGAGGGACTATGGGGAAAATTTTGTGCTACAGTGGATTAATCACAACTTTTTGTGGTTATGTAGATTCAGATATGGTTGGAGATGTAGACAACAAGAGGAGCATGTTAAGTTATGTTTACACTGTAGGTGAGACAACAGTGAGCTGGATTTCACAACTACAGAAGCTGGTGGCTTTGTCAACCACAGAGACTGAGTATGTTTCTACCACATAGGAAAGAAAACAAATGATTTGGTTATAACAATTACTTGAGGAGTTGGGGCATAAGAAGGAGGAAGGAAAACTGTATAGTTATAGTCAGAGTGCTATACACCTAGCTAAGAACTCTGCTTTCCACTCTAGGATGAAGCATATACAGTTAAGGTACCATTTCATGAAGACAAATTTGGAGGAAGAGAAGTTGAAGCTGGAGAAGATTCATACCAGTCAGAATCCTATAGACATGATGACCAAGGTGGTCACAAGGGAAAAATTGAAGCTATGTTTAGCTTTGGTTGGTCTTCACGGAAACTAGTGAAGGGTTGAGAAGCTTGCTCATGGGAAAACTAGTCTCTAAGTGGGAGATTGTTAGGTTGTGGAGCTTGTTTTCATGTGAGGAAGTGTTAAAGACTATACACTAAGAGTCTTATGTACACTTTCCATAGTTGTCTCACCGAGGTCGGGGACAGTAGCCCCGATGTAATAGGGTTTCAGGGGCATGCCCAAAAAAATTGGCCTTAAAACATGCCCAATATACCGGGAAATGTGTTTTTCTCATATGGGTAGGATTTTTGACCCATAGGTTTATGGGACAATTTTGGCCCATGGTTTTGATACCCATAGTTTTGTAAAACTACTTAAGAAATTTTCTATTTATATGGTTTTGTGCATATGGTAGGGATAATGTAACATTGCATATGTGTTTTGAATTCGGGTGTGAATTCTGTAGAATTTGTTGAGCATAGCTCCAAATAGATCTAGGTATTGTATTGAGAGATCGATGGCTTGTAATAAAATTTGAGCAAGTGATTCTTGGTGAACGTAGCCCAAAATGGGTGAACCATATTAAATATTGTCTCTTAGTGTTGTGCTATTTTATTTTGCACTTTTATTTGAGATCTGTAATAATTTCGCATATTAATTTCTCTTGTTGCGATTCTACGTGAGGGATTGTTCCGCATATTTTATCCCTTATTTCCTAACAAGACTATCCTAAGTTTTGTACATTAAATAATCCTAAGCTATAATGAACTATACCTAAGATCCTAAAATAAGGTTTATAACCTATTATTAAGGGATCCTAACCTAAGGAAATGGGGGTTGGCATTGTTGGCAAGTAGATTGGGATGGCGGTGGCACTATTTCAAAGGCATTGATAGTTTTAAATGTGACATTTAAATTTTGGTACCACCAAACTTGGCCAAGGCTTAGGGAAAAGTGGAAGGTTTCAAGATGACAACTCTACTATTTTGAATGGATTTTTTTTACTAGTTATAACTAGCAGAGAATAATCATGGGTAGGAGTTTTAGAGGGACTCTTCCAGTCTTATGGGAATTTATTATTCTCAATTGGAGTGAAAACCACCTGGGGAATAGTAAGGAGGTTGGAAGGAAAATTAATCATTTTTATTGTTTCATTGGGATGTTTTGAGCCTTTGAGCTCTACATGTTTTTTTGTAGTATTTCAAACCTTCAATCGAATCATTTACATGAGTAATTTCACCCTTGCATGGTAGAAATAATGGAAAAATCTGAGCATGGAAGCTATAAGAAGATAACAGGAAATTTTTCAATGGACTATTTTGGCATTATTGATAGAAATCTTGTTGTGGGAGTTTTGCATGAAGGATTGAGGCAAGAAAAGGAAGACAGGAGCACTACCAGGCATGATAGGCCCTATCTCTTTATAATCTCTTGCTTTTATTTAATATTTTCATAAAATGATCGCTGCTCTTTATGAAAATGTCTCTAAATGTTTTCTTGTGTGAATATTTTCTCCTCCTTGTTGTGTATGTTTATTTGAACTTGGTTTCTTGGTTTGTATATTCTATGAAATAATGGTGTTTTAACAAGAAACAGGGTATGAGTTACGTTTGAAAAATATAGGTATTTCCTTGCTCTGTATTCTCTGGCATATATTCATTTCTTCAAGATCTTGTGTGAAAAATATTTAACATGGCCAGGGTGGTTTATCGGTCGATAGGCTGAATTTATTTTTTGAAGGAAACCATACCTTTAATGTTACCTCTATTTTGATTTGGTTTTACGTTTTCGTTGGGTTATCTTTTAATTCAGGTCACTGTGTCGATTAAGCAAGTTTTGGGTCTTGTTTCAGTTTTATTGTCCTTTGTTTCATCTTATTAGTAGGTTTCAGATCTTGAGATCTTTCCATTAATTTGTGGAAATATTATTTCACTCTCCCTAGGTAAATGCGAAGGAACTCTCGATCACTTTTAGTATAGTTTCCCTTCCTCTGTGTGCCTCACACATTGTTTTCTTGTTTTGTTTTTCCTTCCCTAGTTTTGATTTTGTTTGTTTTCTAGTTGTCTTCTTATTTTTTATATTCTTGAGGTTAAAGACTCATGTTCCCAATGGATTGCATAAGGATACTAGAATATCACTTAGTAGGAAAGCATTCTCGAGAGCTCACAATTAATGTTAATCTTCTAGGTTTCCCTTGCAAGAGGACCTTTTGAAATTTTTCTTGCAATATTTTCTTTATGTAAATTATTTTTGCAAAAAAAAAAAAACCCTAAGTGTTGAATTTTCATCATATTTTGAAGTCAACATATAGTTTGCATGAAAATTGCAAGTTAAGTTGAAACCCAAAACCCACCTCATCTACCAAATTCATAGAAATCAGAGGTTCGAAATTAAACTGTATTTTGCATGCAAACTACAAGAAAGTCCTGAAATCCAATCCCTCACCTACATTTCGAAACTCGAATTCCAAAAAGAATTTTTCATACATATTGCATGCAAACCTCTGACTTACTCCCCCAAACATTTCAAGGGAATTACAAAATTCAAAACCCGATGTGCCATTTTCATGAAAACTACACACAAACTTCCAACCTCTTATGGTAGGTCAACATTTAAGGCCAACTACCCACATGAACCAACTTCGAAATAATTAATTTTGAATTTTCTACTTAATGAAAAGTTTTACATGTCATTTTCATGAGACAATTTGGTATGCCAACCTACATACACCCCTCCGAACTATGACCATACTTCTTAAGTTGAATTTTGAGAAATGTTTTGTGGTTTTCTCACCTAGTATTTATGTCAGTTTGCAAGTTATCTTCTACCATATTTTTATTTTCATTTTTAGGTTTTTCTTGTAAATTTTTATCTCTTTCATGGGTGCCTTTCACATTTTCTTGTTTGTGTCATTCTTCAAGGTTCTATCTTTGAGTTGTGAACTTAATTGTTCTATAGATTTTTCACCTTCATGTGATCTCTTTTTTTTAAAATCTTAGGCTTTAGATATTCAATTTTTAGGAAAGATGGAGGAAAAATTATCAAGGAGAAATCATTTAGAGATTTGAAGCTGAAAACGAGGCTCAACTTCAATAGTTGAAAATTGGAAATTGACAAGCATATGGCAGGTCATAACTTCAAGTTGGAAGTGCAATATAATATCACAAGGGAACTATTTTGGTGTAACTACCATGAGGAAGTGTAGTTCGAACTTTAGTGCTCACTACACGTTCCAATTTCCGTAGGCGGAACTCGGAGCATAACTACATGATGGAAGTGCGGATTGGGTTTACGGGGTTCCATTCAGGGGTGAAATCCCACCCCAACTTATGATTTTCATTCTAGGGTAGAAATTTTAAATATTTCTCCGAGGACAAATGTTTGGGTCTTCTTTAAATGGAAACAAAATATGAAATATAGTTTTCAAGAGGTAGCTCCCCCTTCTAGTATCACTTGAGATATATACAACATTACAAATATAGACCTTGGACATATTGACATACCCAAGTTTTGGGCAAGGGTTATAGCTCCAAACAAAAAGACATAGATGTAGGGTATCTTTGACAAAGTGGACTCTTTTTGGACAATGTTTTCCCTCCATTAATGCAATACCCATAGTATGTTCTCGCTATTACCATACACTATAACAAAGACTCCCAAAAAATGAAAGACAATAACTAGATGGTTGTGATTATATTGGATAGTGATTATTTCGAAGACTTTTTGAATCTCCTCGACATTGAGGAATATGCTAAAATTTCCTTGAATCTACTCTTGAGCACCGGGAATCAGAAAATGATACTTGTACTAGGTTCGTCATCAAAAGCTACCTAGAGAAATCTAAACCTCTCGTTATCTAGGGTCCTTAAGACTATTCTATAGTCACATTTTATCTAGGCGGTGAATGATATCACACCTTGCTAAGAAGAGTTACAGAGATATCTTCTTCCAAATATTTCTAGGAGTGGATGTATTTATACATTACAACTATCGGGAAGAATGATGAACTTATCCGATGGTGAGAACATATCGGTGATGCCATTTGTTTCCAATTATTAGATGTCCTTGTCTTCATGATTTCCTATTTTGTATACGCAGTAGTAGGAATGAGGAATTACCCAGGCTTTTTGCTAGTAGGATCAATAAACTCAACTCAAATTTATAACTTCTACTCTCATCTCACAATAAAGGAAGGTGTAAAGAATTTTAGGAGGGTTAATGATGTCTTCTTCACTGTTATTTTTTACTTCTTTGACAAGGAATTATACTTTGAAGAATTCATGATCATGTATGGAAAGAAGACATGGAATGGGGAGGTATTTATCTGCAATTCCCAACATTCACATATATCAGGGTGCCCAGATTCTCAGGTGCTCCTTACAAGTTACCTAGGTTCCCCATGGATAAGTGGGTATTAATGGAGTTGGGTCAACAATTTCTACATTATCACAAGGTCTAATATGATGGATATAATAAGGGAGTTCATTTCCCCATAACTTTGGTAAGATACACTTGTGATTCCATGCATAAGGCATAAAATGTCAAAGGGGAAATGCAACAAATGAATCTAAAGACATATCACCTGCACATTTGTTCTTATTATTGGTATAAATTTGGAGGGCACAAGCTAACGACATTCATGTCCCATAATTGGTGGATATCTAGTTCAATTACATCGACAAGATCACAAAGAATTGGAAAGGAACTTTGAATGGTTAGCTATCTACAAGGTAGCCCAATATAAAATTAGAAATTTCCCTAAAGGTCTCTAAGATAATGGATAGGTTTTGGACCCATTTTACAAGAATAAAAATGTAGTAAATAAACCATTTCCCTAGATTCACTGGTCACTTGAAGAATACAACAATATAAACAAAAGAGTGGGTTTTATTCTCAGTCGTACCTACCAGTGGGTAACATCATTGGGAATCAAACCAAAGGCATTAGATCAACTCTCGATTTAGAAAACTTAGGTACAACCACCAGTGGTCCATTCCAATCATTCAAAAGGAATAAGATATGATCCCAAAACTACTCCAAAAACTCACAAAATTATCATTCTCTAAAGGGGTCTAGGATCTTCTTCTAGATTTCCCTCAATAGAAACAACATCTTCCAAATTTCCATCCACAAAGGTCATTGAACTTAGTGTTTCTTCCACAACTTCCCAAACATTGTAGAAACCATCTTCTCCACCTCTTCCCTCTTCACCATTCTCAGTTCCTCCTTCCTCTCCACCTCTCACTCTTCCTTTGGCCACATCCTCCATTTCCTCCATTCCCATTTCTCCTACACTCCTCACTACATCTCCTTCATAAGCTCAGTCTTCTCATCCCTCCCCTCTCTTTCATTCAAATATTTTTGGCTTTAGGATCTCCTTTTGGGAATCCTCTTCCTCAAAATTTTCCCCCATTTCCACCTCCATCTCATCAATGCATGTGCCCATCCTTTCCACTCCACCTTCTATTGTCACCACATTGTTTCATCTTGTAGTGACTATAACAAGATCCTTTGTAACACTAACTAAACCTATTACCACAATAACAATGCCTATGCAATATAATGAATATTATTCTCCAATCTCTACATGGTTGAATACGTAGACTCCTAAGTAGAAGAATAAGGTTCCCATTATTGATGTTGTTGATCTTAGTTTCCTAGATCCAACTCCCGAAGAGAAGAAAAGAGGCCAAGGGTCATTTCTAACATATCAGTTGATTGAGTTGGGGATAGATTTTTGTAATAATAGCAACCGTGTCACCTTTGATAAAACCAAATAAACTATCACCATGGCAGATTATCAAATCTTGAGGTTTTCCCTTAGAAAGACTACTTATGAAGGAGCTAGGCGGGATGTTTAGGTTACCATTAGTAAGTTTTTGGATAAGTTTGACAAAGAAAATATAATGAAGGATGAAATCAAGAGAAAGGTAAAATAGTTGACTTCCATTCTAACCAAAATCACACATCCTATTCATACCATTTCCTTTTCCATACCTCTAATATTTGATGACATATCCTTCTCCATAGTTGAGAAGATTGGACAATAAGGTCGGGCAGTAGGATCATGAATAAAAAGTTTAGTTCTAGAAGGAGAGAAACTGATTAAGGATGTTTTTGAACTTTATAATGAACTATATTATGAAAAGTACACTATTTCTAATATAGATGAATCCTCGTGTAGGAAAGTGGAAATTTGGAGCTCACACTCGAAGCCTAAAAAGAGGTACAAAACATGGAATCTGATCTACTTCTGAAATAAGGGATTATTGATGATTCTTAAAATTATTCTAAGTATTGTGAATCCATGGAGTTTCGATCCTAATTTTGGAGGAGGAAATGTCTAAGTTGGATGAGAAGATAATTGATGAAGTTGATTTCCTAAATGACATTATGGATGAATTTGATAGAATCAATTGCATGTTTCTTGATGAGAATGTTGATCCACTCCTGGTTGAAAATTTTTACTCGATTCAAGATCCTAGTAAACAAGGATAATGAGGTAACCAATTATTTTTGTCTTAATACTATTGAAGTTAGTGTCATACTAAAGTTTATTGAGTAAGCTCAAGAAATTCAAAAATAAGACCAAGATCAACATATTGGCTAAGTACCAAAGGGTGCATGTGCGCGTGGGACCAAGATGTAGTCATTTTCCTCTGTACCCTTATTAAAAATGTATAATCCCATGTGTATCATCCTATCATGCAGTGGGTGTAGGGTGCTCACCCGAGGCATGCATGAGCATCGATCCCCTCGTTTATATGATCATTGTGAGAAGGTCTTACCATTGATGGAGGATGATTTACAGAATGAGAATACATTTACTTAGTTTAGATAAGGAATAAGAAACATCTTAAATTCATTATAGAGACAAAGTATTAAGTATGATAAAATATATCTACGAACTATTATAGCCATTTAACAAGAGTTTTTACACCCTTAAGCGTGATATACAAGAAAAACCATTATATATATTCACTAAGAGTGATCCTGGTAGCCACATTATAATCACAAGAGTTCATCATAGACCATACATATCAAAATACTAGGACTCATCCCTTAAAAATATTCCCCAATGAGAGATCCTAGATAAACCCTCCCATTTCAACCCTTTTTGCAAACCCTAATGCTATGAAAATACTTGTTACATCCTTCAAAACCCTAAGCACTAAGTGCTCTAAACCCTAGCATGACTGCATTATCATACTCTTGATGCATCCCCTTTTGTCTATCTCCTATATCCTTTTGATCCCTCTTCCTTTCTCCCATCTATCACTCAATGTCTTTCTTTACTTCCGAGCATCTCTCTTTATAGGTTCATCATCCACCGCCATGCCTTCTCTCCTAAATAGATCACATGTCAAGTGTTAATGTGGTCCTCCAATGGTGCATGCTTATCTCCTTGTGAACCCTCCACCTTCTGTAATGATGTCTTCTAAGAATATTCCATGTGTGGAATATTATTTTCTTGACCTCCAAGGTTCCAGGATGGCACCTTATCCACTCAGCATGCCTAGTCGGGTCATGTTTTTCCTCAAGTGCCTCCAGAATGCCAAATATGGCTAAGTCCTTTAAACTTGATGTCCTAAATTTCGTGTGTGCCCTAGTTTCTCCAAAACCCTTCGTAAACCTCTCTATCATATGCTATTCTCCCCATGAACCCTTCTTCTTATAGGTCTTGCGTACACATGCGCCCTTGGGTACTTAGCCAATATTTCGAGGCCCAACATCACCCCACACTAAGCATGTTCTCAACCCTTAAAAACATCCTACTTCCCAAAGAGTAAAGAATGGTGGGACTTAGATAATTTGAATGAAGAATGAAAGAATGGAAGAATAGGAAAATTTGTTATTGCTACAAGAGGAGTGGGAAATTCTTCCTCATTGTTTCCTCAATCTTCTCCTAGGAATCCATTTCACCCTGCACCTACTGGATTAGGTCACCCACTAGAGTTATCACCTCTTCAAAGCTCAATTCATCTCCCTTAGCATTCAACATATATAAAATCCCTTCCAGATACTTGCTAAGGTCGTCCAGTGCATCCATTCTGCAAGTGACCTAGGGGTACAACTCCTTAAGCCAATTTTAACCGAACCTCACAAGGTTTTGATTTCTTTAATTTTCTTCTCAACTTCAGCTAGGATTTTATCTTACTCCACCATGTTTCCTTTGTTCTTTTCTTGGAATTCTTTCAAATCTACTTGATGTGTAACAACTAGTTTTCTTAAAAAAATTGTTTGTCGGCACATTTATCATACACGGCCTCGTACCATTCGTGTGGTGGTCTCGCACTTGCGGTGAAAATGAGGTCACAATAAATTGTGACTATCTCCCGATATTCTGTCTCTCTTCCTCCTAGCATGATAATGCCTCTTTTTTATTCCATTGCAAGCAGCTCACCTCTCCATGGCAAGGATTCAGGATAACTCTTCCAAGAATTACAAGGTTGACTCGTATTTATACTCGGGTGGGGTCATGTCTAGGTGTTTCAATTTTATGGCATCTGTAATCAAATATTTCTTCTTGTACACCTCTAACAACTTTGACTTAACCTCCCTTAGTTTGTGCCTTAATTGTGCACTAATCAAATCTTCTTGCTTCAGATCCTTACTCTTCTCAATGATTTATTTGTTCTTATTCTCAGTTCCTCCTCCAAAACCCTTATTTTGTCATTCCTCCTAGAGAGTCTTGCCTCAACCTCTATTGACATCTTGTTGAGTGTATTGTAGACTTGCTCATCAGACAAATGTCGAGTGTTTATCAGTGGGTTCACTCCCTTGGTCTCTGGTATCTTCATCAATGCCCCTTTGTTGACCTTGAACTCGGGCTCATCAACATGGGACTCAAAATCCCAAGATAACATATTCCTGTACATGGGTACATGCCTTATTCTTCGAATGAAGACCATGCAAGGAGTTGGTCTATAGGAATGGTAATTTGGAAGCGCACGTGTAGTACCTTACTTGGATCATTGATGTAACCCATTCCTTTCTCCTGTACCACTACCACACTCTTCCCTCCTATGTGTGCTACCTTTGGAAAGCTTACTACTAAGCTGGGATCTCTTCCCATGCTCCCATACTCCTTCCCTACACTCTCCTCCTCTATCTCTTTGAGCACTTCATTAGCGTTACACTCCACCTCCTACTTCACCAAGTCCTTTATTATGACTACTACTTCCCTTTCTACGGCATCCTCTATGTACTCTTTGGTGAGGCTTGGGGTCCTTTGATCCTTAGTATTTACATCCTCAATTCCTCCCTTGCCATAAGCATCTCCTTCCTCCTTTGAGTCATGTACATCAGACACACAATGGTCCTAAGCCTCTTCATGCTCGTTATTATCCTTCTTGCCTATATAGGCATCTAGGCTCTTTGTTCCTTCTAAGTCCACCTCCTCTGCTACCTTTCGCTTATTCCTAACTGGTGACTCCAGTATAAGGTATTCTTCTTTCTCATCTTCTTCAGCAGGCGAATCCTTCCTTGATGACTCTTATTTTACACAAGGATATTCTTTCTCTAGTGCCTCTTCCTCGCGTGTCTTTTCTTTTTCCTTAACGAGGGACTTCTTCCTCCATGCATATGTTCCTGGTTTCATGCCTGACTCTTACGTGCCTATAGACTTTGTTATTTTCTCTCTCCCTCTTCCTCGGTGTAGCCTTCTTCCTTGTGGTAGGGTATTCTGGGATTGAAACATAGTTTTCCACATAGGTGCTCTTCTCATATTTTGGTCTTATTGATAGATATTCCCTCACTGCAGTCCTCCCGGTAATAGGATAGGTCACTGGCTTCACCATATGCACATCATGGGATACATAATTATCCACATAGGAACACTTCTTTGGGTAAACTAGAGTCCTTCACATGACTCATGGTAATCCTTGTCCACCATGATGAGATCAAACCTCACCTTTTTCCTCCTTAAAGCAGTTGACCTAGGCTTGGAAGTATTGTGTGGTAAAGGAGAATGGTAATTTGCACCACGAGCTCTTGGTTTTCTCTACCAAAGTGAACCTTCCAATACATAAATGTTAGTAAACAATAAAATTGATGTCTCCTGCACTAGAGATGTTGATTGTTCGGGTATTCTCCACTCGGATTTGAATGCATCATGCATTCTCTTATACCATTTTACAAGCGCGCCTTATGGGTGGCGATCATGGTGTCACAAGTATACTTTCTAAATCTCTTGGAAAGGGAGGGGTTCTCATCCAGGTACTCCCATTCAAATTTTTCTGGCCCATCAGACACTCCAATTTCTTAAAACACGATGGTAAGGAGGACATTACTAAACATGATCTTCTCCATGTCGTGCGTGACACTGATGATCTCCTCTGCTTATGAATGCGTTGAGAGGTTGTAGATGGTTCCTTATGATATTTTCCTACAAACATTTAACTAGGACTTATTGATCGTATCCATCTCCCCTATTCATTAAGCTTGGTCACTAAGCGCGTGACCATCCCGATCACAATGTTAGAAATAGTAGAAATGTCAAAGTACCATAACCCCTTCTTATAGTCATATGCCTCCAAATTTATCTTTATGGCCTCTTTTTCCTCCAATTCATCATCAAATAAATTTCCCTCATAGGTAAGAACAGTAAATTTGGAGATCAGTTGGGGAGTTATCCTCATTCTTCTCCCCCGTAAAGTAGAAATTGTCTTCATGTACATGTGACATCAACCATTGGTACAACCACTCAAGTTTACCAAAATAGGGCAACTCATATAGTTGCAATAATTCGGCCTTCTCCATTTTCACCTTGACTTCATCGTCATAGATGGGCATTTCATTAGGTGTCCTCTTGTCTATAGGTCTAACCATTTATAACACCATCTCTTTCTCTATGGTGCTTGTTCAATGGTTGTAGTCACTTACAACCATTTTTCTCACGTGAGACACCCACTCTTTTCCCAACAATATGCCATCTGGGTATTGCATTTCTACATACCATTCCTCATTGAAGCTAGTGGAAACAACTTGTTTTCCTTTTCCCTTTCCCTTCTTGGTGAAATGGTGGTTACTTTCCTTGGTGTAATCTCTCTGTTGTTTGGTTATTAAAAATCATTTCTTCCTTCTGATCCTGACTCTACTCAACTCTATGGCTTTACCCTTATGGGAAAATCCTTTCAATCCTATGCCCTAGCTCTAGAACCCTAACCTGGAAAAACCTTTCCTTCCACAAGACGACGTATTCACTTATAGGTTTCTAAAATTCCAACAACCCTCTCCTTTCATGCCCGTGTACTATTTTTTCCACACCAGTTTGCTTCTCAAATTGGTTATGCACTCAGATATTTGCAACCTCCTTTCTCACAAATTTTCTCAAGGATGCCCTAGTTTGTAAGAGTTCTTCAATATCACAAATGCAAGGTAATAACAATATATCCCAACCTTCTACTTATAGATTTTTCTTCTTTTCCCACAATAAATACAATGCCACCTACCATCGTACCTTTGCAATAAAGGCAGATTTTTCCACTAAATCTAGCCTTAAGCACTTTTACCCCTCGCACCCAACCCTATGCGAAAAACCCTTACAATATTTTGGCACATAGAAATCCTTAAGCTCGACCGAAGGTTCTCACATGTGCATATGCAGCCCGAAGGAACTTCTTCCATCCTTACCTTGATTTTTACCCTCTTCATGTTGTTCTTACACTTCTCATCCTTGTACATGGTCTTTGTAAAGCTCTCCTGACACCAAACTCCTTTTCTCTAACTCTTCCATGCACACTCTTCTAAAATTCACGCTTTTGATTTTTTAATTTGGGCCATCAAAACATATCTTCCACTACCAACTTCTATTATTTGTCGCACTACTCCACCCCACACTAAAATGGATGTGTGGTCCTCTGCACATTGATTTTAAAAAAAAATAATAAGTGGCTACCAACGCACAATGTACACAAAAAAAAAAAGAAAGGGAACAAAACAAGAAGGGGAAACACATAGAAAGGAAAATGCATTAAAGGAAACCCTAGGCTAAATGGAAATACTACCTTATTTATAATTACACAGAAGCCTTATTTATAGTAGGGCTTTAACTTACTCCGATTCAAATGGCCTATTAATCTTTTCCCATCTAGTGCTTGTAACTGGCATGCACCTGAATCAAGGATGTATGAGATGATATATGGCCCTAACTAATGGACTTTCAGTTTCCTAGGATGGCACAAAAATTTTGAGTCATAAAGAAAGACCATCTGCCCAACCTTGAATTGTTTGTTTTTAATATGGTGATCATGCCATGCTTTTTTCATGCATTTTCAGCCTTCTGACTCCACCTCACAAGTGATCACATTTCGTCTAACTAAATTAATTTATCTATTCACTCTTGTAGTTCTTTTTCATTAGCTAATCCTCCTACATGCGCAATAGACAAGGATGGTAGCATGAATTCTACAGTAACACAACTTTTGCGCTAAACACCAATTAGAATGGTGTGACCTTGTTCGATTTCTTATAGGTAGTCTTATATGCTCATAGTACAGGTAAAAAAATTTCATCCCAATCCTTTCCTCCCACATCAAAAATTTTAGTTAACATGTGACTCAGAATTTTGTTAAGTGTCTCAGCAGTTCCATTATCTTGTGGGTGGCATGTGGTAGTCTAATAGTGGGCTACATGAATTCTACCAACAAGATCCTAACTGTCTCATTTAAGAAATGAGTACCCCTATCACTCGTTAATTTCAATAGAAATCCATAATATATGCTTATTATATTTTCCCACAAGAACCTATTTGTTGTTGTTGTGCAGTCCCTTATAGGTGTTGTCTCTCTACTATTAAGTAGTCGGTGCAAGTGATGATATAGTGTGAACTGGTCCTTCACGTGACAAGTGAAATTGGTCCTAAAAATCAATGGCCTGGTTTTCAAATGGTTATGCACTAGTTATCAAACTCAAGGGCATATCATCCCTTCTTCCTTGCTTTTCAAGGCAACCGTGACAATAGTCACATGCCTTGTAAAATGTAATGTAATCTGGTAGATGATTTCTCACCAAAGCTCTACTAGTAGGATTTTTCAGGTGGTGGCATTCCATGCATAGTGTCCTCTTACAATCCCACCATGTGCTTCCTCCATGATTGCAACACGCTCATGCTCCAACACACACCAGCCAAAACCTCATCATGGCCTATTTTGTATAAGTCTCCATTGATTAGCATGTAGGGCACGACGCATATGGCTAATTGTTTTCTTTCCAAAGTCTTCATTCCTTCCGGTGCCACACCCATTTTGAGAAACACAACAATATCTTCTAAGTCAGAGGGTGTGCGCCATAACCTAAATAGTGTGTGTCTAATAGAACATCCTCAATGATTTGCGCCTCCTCCCCCGAGTCAATCCTTGACAAATGGTCGAGCCCCGAGTTACTCTTTACTATAAACTCAAACTATTGAAACAACAAGACCCAATGACATATGTGCCCTTCCAATATGAGCGCAGTGATAAGCCTACTCCTTAATGTATAAAACATTTTGTGTTTCCCCTCTCCCCAAAGTGAAATACACTTTTGTGTTTTTGTAACTTCTCTAATGGCATGACAATCTTGGCATACCCCTTAATAAATTTTCAGTAGTACCCTATATGCCCAAGGAATCTGCGCACTATGCTCTAAATTGGTAGGCTCCCCCAATCCCACAAGAACAATAACTTTGGCGGGCCCACCAAAAATCCTTCCTTACATATGATGTGCACCAAAAGGTTTCCAAATGGAGTAGCAAAGAGAAATTTCTTGATGTTGAGGGATATGCGCAAATACGAGACACCTTTCAAACATCAACTGCAAATTGTCACAATGTTTTTTCACTATTCCATACACCCTCCAGGTCATCAAGGTAGACCTAAAGGAATTTCTAGATAAAATCTTAAAATTCTTGGACCACTTTACGCAAAAACACAAGTAGGCATGTTATTCATTCCAAAAGGCATGACCATATAGGAAAAAATTCCCCATTAAGTGGAAAAATTTTTCTTTTCTTGGTCTTCTTTAGCAATTCTAAATTAATGGTATCCACGAGAATCCATTCATGAAGGAATAGATCTCACGCCTAGCCACTCCTTCCAGGATCTTCTTGGTAAGAGGCATTGGAAAAGGATCAATTACACATACCACATTTAAGTCCCTATAGTCAACACAGATCCTTATCCTTCTATCCTTTTTAATGCTGATGACCATGGGGATTATCCATTATGATTCCTCCATGGCTTCAATGATTCCTAAAGTGATCATTTTTTCTATATCCTCCTTGAATTCAACATGAAGATTTGGATTCATTCGGTAAGGCCTCTTCTGAATCGGGAGTGCACCCTCCTTTAACTTAATTTTCATTTCTCCCAAGGAGTGGTGAATGCCTTTAAGCTCATGGTATCTATGCAAAAATAAGTCTTGAAACTTGTGCAACAAATCAATGATCTTCGCAACCTCCTTCTCTAACCAATAGTCCCTAAAGTGGCATCCTTAGGTTCTAATTTTGAATCAATGTTAACTTTATTTGTTTTAAAGGGTTCATGGTAGGCATGTGCTTGATCACCAACACTATCAATAACTTCATGTGTACCTTCAATATAGTTAACATCCAAACTCTCCATCTCTTTTCCATTTATCACATAGACCATCTCTCCCTTCTCTTTCTCCATGAATGTGCTCTCAAGATGTACCTCCTCTAACTCTTCCTCATCAAAGTGTATTTCTAAACTAGGTTCACCTAATAACTCCAGTATTCTATCCTCCTCCCCGACATTATATCCCATCGTAAGGAACTTAACAACCTACAACGCCCTATCCACTAATGGTTTAGTATCTGCGATATTTGAAATCTTGAAGGAGGAGGTCAGTCGTCAACTCCTATCAATTTCATGTTTGATGGCACATCTTTGAGTGAATATACCATATGTGTGCACAACCTTGTAAGGTGAAATATAGCTTATGTACCCATAAAGAAGGTGGCATGACCTCCACGCCTTCCATCCATGCTTAGACGTGAAATGAGGTGGGTTCCTTCCTTGTTAGTATCCTATTGTAGTGGTGGAATTACTTCATGAAAACCTAACAGAGAACATTATTCTCACCTCATGCCACTCTAGAAGGCTATCATGACATGTTTCCCACCAATGCGCTGCAATCCTGAGTAAGTTATAGTTGAGCATCTCTCTTATTTCGATCTCATTTTTCCACTAAGCCTCCATTTGTCATAAGAAATCATCAGGGTTGGCCCCTTTATAGTAACTTGGTAACTTATTTCCTCCCAAGTGCTTGACTGAGTGCACCTTTTTCACCCTTGTAACAGAGCCTCTTAACTATCACCCAATTAACTCATATGTCCTATGTGCCCAATTTTCAAATTCCACACTATTTTTATCACTCATAGATTGAGCGTCTTCGAACTGAATAATTCCTTATGTAGGGTGAATCACCTCAGGGTCCCTAATAGAGTGCACATAAATCCTATCAAGAACTTCTTCTTCAAAGGGATCAATATAGGGTGATGAATTCCTATCGTTAAAGGAGATGATAACTTGTTCTTCCTTTATTTTTAAACTTGTGTACCCATTGTTGAACCGTAGGTCAGAATTGTTCTTATAACACTAGGGATGCCCAAGTAATGTTGGAAAGTTTTCTTCCTTGGCTAGCGCCAAGAATTCAAAATCCCTAGTGAACTTCACCCCTTGGATAGTGATAACAATGTCCTTCAAGACACCAATTGGCATTTCCTTTGTCTTGTTATCCATATGTAACACATTTGAGGATGGTGGTAATGGGGCTTTCCCATTTGATTCCATGTGTCTAGAGTGAGGAAATTGACCTTTTCACCCATGTCAATTAGAATATTGCTCGAAGCCTCCCATCCACAACAACATTCAAGGTAATCTCCTTATCACAATAAAGGCTACGGGGAGGAAGGTTAGCATGTAGAACCTACCTTTCGTGCTCTGCTTTGGCATGTGGTACCTTTTCCTGTAACCATTCCTAACAAATGAATGATATTCTCTTGCCTTAACGTATTGCATACTTACCTTACCTCATCCACATCCTTATGTGGTGCCTCATCACTCTTTCATTGCTCAAACCGACTTGACCATTCTCTTAGGCACTAGATCTCTCCTTGTAGGATTTTAATTACATACAAGGTTCTCGATATGCTTATTTCTAATGAGTAGGGTTTGATACTTCCGTGTACCACATCTTCTCTAATAACTAGTGGTCTTTGACTTGGTACTTCCCTTGTGCGTGTAGCCTCAACTCACATCGTAACTAGTACATGCTCTAGTTCTAACTTACACACCACCCTTGACATCCACTATGAATTGGCCTTCTTTATGCTTACCATTCTAACACCCTTGTCCTTCCGATGTTGCTATTTCATATGTTCAAATAGCTCTAGTAACTCTTCATACTTATTTTTTCCACACCAAGAGCATTGTAACAGATATGGGCATTCATGCTTATAGTGCTTCGTAGACCCACATTTGTAATAGGTTCCACGCAGGAACTCACTTCTTCCTCCACAATTACCATGACCATGAAATCCTCCTTGTAAACCTCTTCCATGTGCCCCTCCATCTACACGCCCTTCATAGTGACAACCATCATTCTTGGAATTGTTTGTGAGGCCGGTTTATCACACACTAGAATCAATGGCATCATGTAATTGGTCAATCAACCTGTAATCCTTGGTTTCATGAGTATTTGAAGTGAAAATATTGTAATAAAAAGACACATTTTTATGGATCGCTCATTGTAGTAGTGGGCACCTGCTTGCATCATGATATTTTTAGCAAATCTCATAGTCCACCATCATGGTGCGTATCGATATCCACAAGAAAATGTCATTTGTATGCCCCTCTACCTTGTAATTCATGCACCATAGGCCACTGCAAGTCTCATGTGCCAAGTTCACATAAAGCCTCTCCAGTTACTTTGCCATTGCAGTAATACAAGCTTCAAGAAAAGGGCTAACACTAGTATCCACGCTTCCAACATCCTTAGTATGCAAGGTAACCTCCAAGGACTTTTTGGGTCTATGAAATTCTTATTCAAAATATCTCTCCTAAAATGTTTTATCAACCCTCCACTAAACCATTAAGCATGCTGGAAAGGATGAATATCATAAGAAAACTTTAATAAGAGAGTCTTAAAATTCATGTCATATTCCCACACACTCTCTCGCCATACATTTTTGAATCTCCTTTAATGCTCTAATGCTCTTTTTTAAAACTCGGGATATGAAATTCATCTAGGAAGGCATTCCACAAAGATGGTGTAATACACCACTATTTGATGGGGGTCATACTTCCCATATCAACTATGCGCATTCCTTTGCAATGTTGTTGCAAAATGACTTTCCTTCTATTAGGGGTAGTGATCCCTTTTCATGCCATAGAAGCTCACACTTGTGTACATTCTCTGCAATTTCCTCAACACCTTTGTAGTCTTGTAGATGTAAATACATTTCGAAAAACACTTACTAACGTTGTTGAGGCCCTTCTCCACCTAATCTAAAACATTTATTTCCTCCATTGTTTCCTCTACCACCGGATGCAATAGATCCACTAGGTCCTATCCCTCCTAACCCACCAAATCCTCTAAATCTACCAGTCCACTAGATCCTCGTATCTCTATACCACATGATCCACCTCCCGTAGTGGTCACACCTAGATCCCCAACATCCCACTGAACTATGTGCTAATGGTTTGTGATATTGCATCGCTACCAAATGTGTGTCCCAAGTCACTTCCAGATGTGAAACCCAAGCTTTTTGTACCTATACATTTACCAAATTTCATTCTAGAAAATATTCCTCCAAACAGAGGAAAAGATTTTGCAACCATGGATGTGCCAAATGAAAAGTTATACCACCTTGGTGTTGATCGGTCACTTCCACCAATACCAACTAGTTTAACATACTTATCTTTGGTTTTGGAAAAATAAGTTCTAGGGGTAAGTCACTAGGTGGATTCAGATGCGCACCGACGACTCTCCTTTCTTCAAGTGAAAAACTCTCATCAAAAGCGAAGATGGTATCTCTCCCACATTTTCCAAGATGAGGTAGCAAAGATTTCTTAGTATCCATGTGCTCTATGTGAACATCAATTCCTTCCTGCAATGTCTACCTCCATAGATCCATTACTCCTGTAACCTTGCGTTGTCTAGCCAAATCCCTTTTACAAGCTTCACTATACTTGAGTCATCTCTCTTCCCTTTTATTTTTTTCCAAAAGATCCACCATCTTCCTCTACCCTAGCTTCCTCACCCAATACTTAGAAGAATCTTATCCGGGTATAGGAGATGCTTCTAGAATTAGTGTAATGATCAAGATAATTATGGTTAAAGGGATAGAACGTAGAAATGATCCTCTAGGATCCCTTAAGAACTCAAACTCAAGTAACCTCAGGACAAGAATACATAGAAATAATGTATTCCAAGGTATAACTGGTCAGCACTCTTCTCCACCAATGATCAACAACACGTGTCCAATTTAGATCAACATCATGCATCCTCTAATATTCATCTTGGGTCCACATGCGAGATGTATAATACCATTGGATCTAGATGTGTTCACAAAAATTCATTCATACAACTCCACTTTGGGAAACAACAAAATAAGGTCTCATACAAATCATGATACGAGGTGTTCTTCTACCCATCTGCGCACATCAAACTCGGGTCCAATACTAAATCTCCGAGAAAAATCATCCTCCGTGATTTTAAACTATGCTTCGACACTTTCTAAGGTCAAGCACTCTATCATCACGCATTAGTTTCACAACAAATTCAAAAATAGGTCCTGGAAATAGAACCAAGATGTAGTCATTTTCCATGTACCCTTAGTACAAATTTCTAATCCCATGCACATCGGCCTATACCTAGCGGGTGCTAGATGCTCACCCGAGGCACGCCCAAGCACTGAGCCCCTCCTTTATATGATCATTGTGAGAAGGTATTTCCATTGATGGAGGATGATTTGCAAAATGAGAATACATTTACTTAGTTTAGACAAGGAAGAAGACACATCTAATAGATCCACATCTTAAATGCATTATAAAGATAAAGTAATAATATACTTGTGAATATATAAGCTTTAGCCTTGGTAATATACATACATAATATTTTTCTTAAAATACTTAATGTGTTGTGTATTTAAATAATTCATTTAATACTTGTGAATGATTTCAATTCCTTGTATGTGATGATTTATCTTTCCTTCATATTAGCTATCTTTCTTTAGTTAAATTGTAAGTTGTGGTATATAAACTTATTTATTTCAGTTGTGGAAGATATAGAATCCCTTATGTTATTCTAAGTTTTATATTCATAAAGATTTGACTGGAAAAGAGAATAAGAAGTTGTGCATGTTATATATCATTCTGTAGTAATACTCTGTGCATGTGGAGAGGATCTATTTGTTCCTTAAAATTTTGGTGCATCACCTTATTTTTGTGTATTTCTAGTTATCCTTCTATCCATTTTCCTCAAGAATCAGATAGAGTAGTTTATTTTAAGTATTGTAGTTCTACACCTTGATCTTCAATCAAATGCACACATTTTAGTAGGAATCGGCCTTATCGAAGGTTCATCCAAAAGAGCCAATCTCCCACACCTTAGGGATGTTCCCATATTACACGGATCAAATAACGATTCTATGGGTGCACGATCCATGTGACAATAGGCATCATAGTCAAATCGGGTACCTAGGAAAAAATTGATAGTAATCATTTGTAGTACATGACATTTTTCATCAGAATGACCCCAATCAACATACCACCAACACAATTTACTTTTATCATGCCAATAAGGAGCAGGTCGAGAAGGATACAAGATCATGGTAAACAACTTAGGTAAGAAAAATTTAAACTATTACTTACTCAATGGTTGATGATAGGTAGGTTGAATGTTAAAGATAGTCCCATTTGAATAAGTGACAAGAGGAAGAGTATCGAAGAATTTTTCATCTATCATGTTCTTATTCTTAGAATGTTGAAGGATTTGAAATTGTTTGGTATTTTGTGTCTTAGGAGGATCTTTATTGAATTCATTCATGATAAAATCTTTCCTTTTGGCTTATTCAAAGGCCTCTTCTTTGGAAGTGGGAGAAAAAACCTAACCTTGTATTAAAGGGAAAGGTTCAAGAGCTCGTAAGAAAATTTGGAAGATGTTATCATTAGGAATATTATGTTTTACTCATGTGGATAAGGTATTCCAATGCTTGATGAAATCTTTTACTAATTCATTTTCAGATTGTTAGAAATTGATGAAATCATTTATATTTTTCTCAAGTAAATAATGATATTGAAATTCATTCACCAAGGTTGTCACAAAATATTCTAGCTCAGCTTTGGAACTATGAGGCAATGTATGGTACCAATCCAAATAATCTCTAGTGATATTTTTATCTAGGATTTTGGTGGTAGTGTATGAATTGGTTCTGATCCACTCTTTGTAAAGGTTACCAAAGGCCTTGATATAAAGGGAGGGATTAATAGACCTGTTGTAAGAGATAGAAGGATCAATGCCACCAATATCCTCGTTAACATCATAAGGTGTTAGATGATCTTGTTGGAATTATCTTAATAATTTGTTTTAGATAGGTTTTGGGTGTTGGGAATCCCATTAGGACCATTTGGAAAAGGAGGGTTTCATTCCCGAAGATTTTTTAGAGGGAGGTTGACTAACCGAGTAATGTTGGCTTGCATTTGAAGGAATTAATTTGTAGAAGCATATTGATGTTGACTCATCTTATCAATAAGTTAGAGAATGAGATCATTAGGGTCATAATTAGAGGTGTTATTAAATTAACTTACTTCATGACATTTCTATTTTTCTACCCTATTTTCAATTTTTCTAGAAATGAATTCAAGAAGATGCTTGTCAAACATTTCTTCTTATTCATTTTTGTATTTGGGAAATTAAAAGAGAAACTTTTGAATCTCAGGAGGATGATCAAAGTTATCATTATTTTTTTCTTCTTAATCATCCTCATTGGATCATTGTGGTGGGTAGAAGGCTTCTCTTTAGATGCTTCTATGACATAATAGTCCATGCAAAAGGGAAACTCATCTTCAAGATGATATTTTATAGAAATTTATCCACAACAAAATCAAAATACCCCATGCCTAGATACTCCATGATGGAGTGATGAATTAGCTAATGATAGTTCCTGAGATGTAGGATATATACACAATTGGTCATGTAGAAAAGTATACATAGGGGATGATGACACCTTGGAAGAGATTTGGGGAAACATAAGGGATCGGTCATGAAATAACGTTTACGCAAAGATCGATGGCATTTGAAAATGAGTGTACTAGAATAAACAGGATCACCCCTAAGTGATGGTTTCTGTGTAGGAAGGTTTTTTAGGTTTTTGGGTTTTAAACGCTTGGATTAAGTCTGTATTGAATATGGGTTATTTTTAATGAGATGTTTTCAATCAAAATGTCTATATAATTCATGTCGGGTTCACCAAAAATGTATGGTGGGCCAAGAATGTTTCCCAATAACAGAACATAATGGATAGATTTAAAGGGGATACAACGAGTGCTAGGGTCACATATCTAGAGGGTAGTAATCTCTACATTAGGTCAACTTAGGTTTTCAAGGCCCACATTCAAGATAGAGGAGAGTACCCTACCGAGATATTAGTTGATGGGTGAGAAGAGGCATGGATTGATGATAGATATTGAATAATGTAATTGAAATTAAAGTAAAGGAAATCTAAGGAGTTGATAAAATAAGAGAGCTATTCTAACAAATATCAATGTATATATAACACTAAGATAACATAGAGAAATGGGGAAGGGAAACTAACTAATCTATACAAAATTAAAAAGAGAGTTGTTGTCTCCAAATCACCGCACACCCCAAATGGCTTAGAAATTAATCATGACGGTCGGTGTGATTGAGACACATGGGACCACCTCTCAAGATGTGGGACTTGGGCTCAAGGTGAACCTCCAAAGAAGTGTAACTACCTCTTCCTAAACTAAACACAACAATACCTCTAATGCAAGAAAAATGGCTAACTAGTCCTATGCTAACATTTCATGGGATTAGGGAGAGAGATTTGCAAGGAATAAAACTTAAACTAGAAGTGGTGATGCACCAATTTGGGGAATTTTCAACATCTGGAAGGGTTAATGTGGGAACAAGGTTTACATTATTGACCACCTTCACCTTTAGCAACTAGAAAGGGTACAAAAATACCACAAACTAATGGCAGATGTTCCTCTGTTAAAATTTAAACATACATAATAGAAAGATGAGCTTTGATTTGATACATAGATAATTTATCAAGAGGATAATCACAAGCACATGTCAAGCATCCACTTAAGTGATAATAATAATGTAACTTTTAATCAACAAAAGGAAAATGGTTTCTCACAGCTGACGAAAGGTAATCACACTATTCTTTTCACAATATGAAACAAATAATCTGAAATAAAGGTAAATTAATCAATAATGCCAAGGAATCGCATTCACAAAGCATACAATTACTAATCATTCAACACAATAAAACAGATCTTTAAGTGCAAGGAAATTCTTAATATAATTAAAAGTTTTTAAAAAATCTCTGAAAGTACTCTTCCAAGCTTGAAGAGGAACCTCCCAAAAATCTCTAGAAATGTGTATATCAAATAATGGAAGCATTCCACTATTTATAAGTTCCTAGGCTAAGCCATTACAGCTGGGCCTTTAACTAACATTTAACTAAAAATAGAAATTTCATTAATATAAGGGAACATGCTCCCATGAAAATAGAAAATTTGTTGCAAAAGTTGACCAAGTCAACCCTATAAATTTGACTAATTCCAGAGCTTGAACCTGTCCCTTCATGGCCACTCAACTTTGGCCTGATTCATCTACATCTCCTTTCTCTGCAAGTTTCTATTATCCTTCTTCCCATACATCCATTCAAGTGTCTCGTACTTGAATGAGTGTTTAATAACACCCCGAGTTTCTTCATCTCCAGGCCCACATGTGTAGTGATTTACTACGTCTACTGTCTCGATCTCTTTAGTGATCCTGGATCGCAACCTTTGAAGTTTATTCGATAATTTTTTGAGTATCCCTATGAAATTATGACATAATACTAGTCATTCAATGGAGTCACTATTGAAAGTCTTCGTGAAATCATCATCCTACTTCACCAAATCTTTGAAATTTTCCTTAATCTGGTCCTCAGGAAGAGCATCGATATTTTCATTGAAGAACTTATAGTTGGCATTGTCAAACTCCTCTGAGATATCATTGAGGGCATCTGTAATCTCCACTCGCTTCTCCTCCAATTTCTTAATCAGATATTGTAATACCTAACACTGGAATTCCATAGCCTTTTGATATTCAAACAATTTAGAGGCATCATCAATCACCTCTTCCTAAAGAAGCAAGTCAGAATATTCCTCTCTAATGTCACTCCATGTTGCCAAAGTTAAATTTAAATTATTATTATCCTCAGAGAAAGATTCATCCATCTTAGCAATGGTGATTTTTACAACCTGCAAATCATTATAAATCTCAACATGGCTTCCTTGATCAAAGGATTGGCTTCTTGCAGGATTCTTTCCATCCATCCACTCATTGATCTCCCTTTCTGGCCTAGCTTCTCGAGCTCATGATAAGAAATATCATCGATTGTAGATAAAATTTTCATATCCGTAGTAGTTGAGATGTTAGTGGATGGAGTGGGCTGGGTTACTTTACGCAGAGTGTAGTGAGATATTCGACCTTGGCCTTGAGCTCATCCTTGGTAGCCTTGTCTTTGTCATATTTCTCCAAAAGGGCCCCAAAGAGTAGCAGTGTGTACATCCTTTTTAGCTCCCTCATGAGTAGCCTTGCCCAATGAGAAATTTGATATTCGATGAATCACTTTGTTGTGATGGCTTCTTTAGTTTTCCCCTCAACAGGGGTAGCCACTTCTATCACACACTCTCCAGATGGATTAACCATCAGACTTGATATGGTTCTCGTATCTTGTCCCGTCATTTGAGAATGGACTCCAATATACTGAGATCTATAACATATCCCAGAGGAACCTTTTTCTTTTTCTTAGGAGTCTATCTAAACATCCACTCGGGTATGGCTAGAGTTGATGAAGATGGAGTAGTAGATTCGATACCTAAAGCATCAGTTAGAGAAATATCACTAGAAATACTAGCTAATATCTAAGAAGAGGTAGCAATGATGGAAGGGGTGGATGTAAGGACAACCAAAGGAGTTTACAAAGCAATGTTAGGGGTTGTAATTAAAGAAAATGGGAGCATCAAAGGCAGTAAAGAGGAAATGGCTAACCCAATATTCTCCTCACCTAAGAGAACTGAAAGTGATGAGAATACTTGGGCCATAGAAGGGGATGGGAAAGAAGAAATGATGGTAGAAGTGGAAAGGAATGATACTGGAAGTGATAATGGAGGAAGGGGAAGATGTGATGACTCCGAATGACACTAGGAGAGTCACTGACTTCAACTACCTCTATAACTGACACTACAGATGATGTAATCTTGGGAGTAGCAGACCTAGAGAGAGATGAGCCACCAACCACAAATGAGATCTTCTTTGGAATGGTAGGAACCCTTTGAGTCGACCTCTTGCCTTTTGTGGGTGTTGGTTGGTTTATTGTTGATGTAGACCCTATATTTATAGGTTGATTTTCCCCTTTAGGTGAGATTCCCAAGGTGGCCAACCAACTGAAAGTCCTTTTTAGAATGGGTCCCGCCCTTTCCTTAGTATTGTTGCATTCTTCCACATACCAATCAACCCATGGCAGTGGTTGATTGGCAATATTATCACTCTTGTATGATGAATCTAGGACCTTATCACTTTCCTGCATGTCCTTTGGCACATCACCCAATCAAAATTTCCAAACATCATTGAGGGTTAAACTTTCATAATCCCTTTTCTGCACTATGTATTCGTCCCAAAAATGGATCTATATATCTTCTAATTTTTGTGGTAGGTGATCACAGGACTGACCTGTCTCCCCAAACTTACCCCAATAGTCAAAATTAGTCCACAGATGAAAAGTATGCAGGGTTACCTCAACCATTTCTGCATCAATTTTTTTACCTTGTGGATATTTGGGCAAGAATACCTACTAATCGAAATAGGGAAATGCATTCCTACCTTGTGATGCTTATTTTGGATTCGATGGTAATCCAACAACTATTAAACTAATTCCAAAAGAATCCATTTGTTAGTAGGGCACCTCGGAAACTTGCTTGGGGTGCCTATGAAACCTAGAATTTGAATGTAGGTGAATGTGGGAAACTGAAAGTAGATTGCTCCCCATTCTTGTACCTCTTGGAAAGCCTCATCGGAAACCTCTCGATTATATAGTTCTTTGTCAAAATGATAGAGGAAAATAACGAAGAAAGCGTCATTGACTCTTTAGAAATGCTTTCTCCCCTCATCCAAAGTGAGTTGGGGATAAAATTTGTATATTTGGGAGCTGTTGCAAACACCCTTGGTATTCAATACAACAAAATCTCCCATAGTAGCAACCGCACATACTAGAAAAGATGTCATGTATAAAGTCTTTGGTTATGACACTTTGCCCAAGTAATAGTGAATGTCGCTACTAATATGCTCACTCCATTGGATAAACTCGTCATTCTTATTGATAGCTTTGCTATGTACAAAAACATCCATTCCTAGAATTCTTTTGCAGAAGAAAGACATAAAACTCTGCTTAGAAGAACAATGAGATCATTGACCTCCTGAATAAAATCTGATCGATGTATAGTTTTGGGTAACTTGGTAAAATTCTTAGTCAGATAGGATTTCATCATAACCTTTGAGCATACTTCTTATTTTTTATCCCAGTGTTCCACTACTATTTTTGGTGAAATTATGGCATAATCTTGAATGTCTAGAAGTTTAAACAAGTCCTCAAAGAAATATGGGTCCAAATGGATCACCACCTTATCATCACTATCTCTAATTGACATGGAGTCCTCGTCATAGTGGGTTGCTATAGCTAAGAAAAACTCTGGGCATTGCATAGATATGGGAAAACCGGCGGTAAGGGCAAGACCACTATCATAGATGGCCTGCATCCATGGCTTCTTGTTCGGGGCCTTTAATCTCTCCTAGAACTCGGGAAGATCAATTTGTCCTAGATCAGTGTCCCCAATATTTCCTAAGTTAGAGGACAGGTAGGATTGGGGAGAAACCCCAAGAAATGTGTACTTCATCTTCTCTTTTCCCTTTGAAGTGGAGGTAGACATCAAAACTTGTGTTTCAGAGCGAGAATGCCGCATGAAATTTTGAAGACCTAAAAACAAGAAAACTCTAAAATTCTGAACCTAAAAACTCTTAAAAGAATCACCGAATCAAAATCCCGAAAGAGTTTCCCAAACTATAATTTCCAAAATCAAGAAATCTCCAAAATCAATAAATCTTTGAAATTCCAAAAGAAATAGATCTCTCGAAATCCTGAAATGAGAAGGTTCCGAAATTGAAAACTCAAGATTTTCCCGCCTTGTGATCTCCCAAAGGAATTCTTGAAATGAATTTTCTGAAAATAACTTTCCAAAGATTTTTGGAGGAATCTGTAAAACAAATGTTAAATTTCCAAGCTAGAAATTGAGAAATGGAAGTGTGAGAGCCCTAAAAAGATCTTTTGAACAACCCTAAAAACCTGGAGGAAACTCAAAAATGAAACATGGTGAACCAAAAGAGTGACATCACAAAAATGTAGAGGTAAACCAAAAGAAAAACCAAAATGAGGAGGAAAAGGAGGAAAATACCTAAAACCAAAAGAAAATTAAACAAAAAACATACCTTGAAAAAGACGTTGCAAAGTACAAGAATGAAATGTCAAAGCAAATGTGTCAGGTAAAAATGACAAGTAAAAATCAGATTTTATATAGAAATCCTGATATTAATGGTAAAAATATTATTTGTATGGAGGTAGGTGGAAAGTAATTACATGCACAGAATTTCTGAAGTTCGAAACTTGAAAGCCTGAAATTCTAAAAATTTGGGATTTCGGACTTTCGGAAAAATGGGAAGCAAAAAGATGAATTGGTGATTGAAAATTGAAACCGAAAACCCGAAAGTCGAAAATTCAGACTTTTGGAAATTCGGACTTCGAGAAAAATTCAAGTGAAAATCCTAAAAATGACTCAGAGAACTCCAAGCACAAACCCAAAGTCTGAAAACTCGGACTTTAGGATGTTTGGACTTCGAAGTCCGAGAGGGATTTAGACAAAATGAGCCAAAAAGTTCAAACCCAAAAACCTGAAAGTTTAAAAATTTGGACTTTTGGAGTTTTGGACTTCGGAAAATTTCAAATGAAATTCTGAAATTGAGCTTAAAAACTCTAAAAGAAAAACCCGAAGTCCAAAAATGGAATATTTTCGATTTTGGCCTTAAAAAAATTCACTGTGTGAGGATTTCTTTAAAAACATTAGTCTGACATATAGCCTTCTTCTGGGTAGGTTAAATGGTTAACATTTTTGGTGATCTCCAGGGAAAGCTTTCTACTAAGATTTTAGACCAGTAGCCTTAAGCAAAACATTGGGCAAAGGAGTCTAAAACAAAACAAAACCAAAACAGAAAACATGCAAGCAAAAGAAAAGACAAACAAAACAATGTGCAGAGCACTTGGAGGAAAAAATAGAACACTGTACAGGGTGGAACCTCCTCAAAAGCAAGCTTTGAGGTGTATCCCATTCACATGAATGGGAAATTATTCTCCATTGAGTCTAGATAGGCAAAATGAATTTGCCTCTTTGTAGCTTGTAATAACATAGGGCCCGCTCAGAGAGCATCAAACTTGGCATGCTTGCCTAGTTTGGCATGATCTTCATCCCATTTTAGAACCAAATCCCCTTCCCTGAATAACCTATCAGAGGATTTCCTGTCAAAGGATTTCTTAACTTGAGCTTGATGCTCTGTCAACGTATTCATGGTAGTGTTTCAAATCTCCTCTAGTTCCATGAGTTCTGAAAACCTCACTGTTAAGGCCTCATCCTCCATAACTTCAAGCCGATAAGCCAAATCTAGGGAAGGAATTTCCAAGGAAAGTGGCAACTTTGCTTCCCTTCCATATACAAGCATGAAAGGTGAAACCCCAATGGACTTTTTAGGTGTTATTCAATTTGCCCACAGAGCAACCTTAAGCTGCGTATGCGAGATCCTTTTATTGGCCTCTATTGTGTGCTTGATGATCCTTATCAGGGTCTTATTGTTGGATTCAGTCAACCTATTTCCCTATGGATAGTATTTAGACAAATTCTTAAGATATACCTCGTTCTTGATGGCCCATTCACTTATTTTTATCTTGAGGAATGCCATTGCATTGTCAGAGATAATAGTAAATGGAACACTAAACCTAGTCATGATACTCTCCAAGAATTTAAGGAAAAAATTTTCATTGCTCTCCTTTAAGGCCACCACTTATGTCCAGTGGGTAAAATAATCTATTACAGTAAGGACCCATTTATGTCCTTCACTAGATGGAGGATTGATCATACTAATAAAATCTAACCCCCATTGAACAAAGGGTTGATCCACCTGAATGGGATGCAATGGGAGAGCTTCTAGCTTCTATTTTCCTACAAAAAGAGAACACTCCTTACATTTCCTTACCCAAAAATGGGCATATTTGAACAATTCTAGCCAATAGTAACTAGCTTGCATGATCTTATTACTAGTCGTTTGTGTTGAGTAATGTCCTCCTGACAGCCCAATGTGGAACTCCTCCAATATCTTGTTCACTTGCTCTAGTTTGATGCAACGTAAAAGAACACCATTCAAATCCTTTCGGAAAAGAATGCCATCTACCAAAACATATGGAATAGACCGGAGATGGAAATTATGTCGCTAAATCTTATCCATATTTGGAGGATATACTCCCGAGAGGAGGAAATTTTCCATCTTAGTTAACCAATCAATCTGATCATTTCCTTCATCAATATTGAAGAGTGCAACATCCTTAACATCCTTAATTTCCATGTCTGCAGCCAACTATTGGCAAAACCCTTACCTCTGACAAGTTTAGTGACTTTGATGTGTACATCATACTCCATTACTTTTGTGATCCACCTAGCACATTTCTCATTCATCTCTTTATTCAACAAAAACTCTTTGACGCCAGGATGAGAAACCATTAAATGGATCTTGTTGTTAGACAATCAGATGCCTAAACTTCTTTAGGGCTCGAATGACTATAAAGACCTATTTTTCAATGAAGGAATATTTGAGTTTGTATTCCTTAAGAGACTGATTGAAAAAGGCAATGGGTTGCTCCATTAGGTCATCATTTTTCTGAGTGAGAATTCTTGAAATACTTTCCTAACTGCGAAAGCATATAGAATAAAATCCCTATCAAAATGAGGATTCATTAGTGTAGGAGATTTGGAGATAGTTGTCTTGATGGCTTCAAAACTTTCTCTTCCCTCCTTCATCCATGAAAATGGGACATTCTTTTTAAGCATGGCTGTTAGTAGTTTTGCCAATGTTGCAAACTGAGGAATGAATCTCTGCACAAAGTTTATAGTTCCCAGGAAACTCTAGAGACCTTTCTTGTGACTTGGGAGAGATATAGACAGAATTTACTGAATCCTGGCTAGGTTGATTGAGATTCCTTCAGCTGAAACAATATGCCCCAATAACTTTCCTTCTTGAATTGCAAAAATGCATTTCTTAGGGTTTAGTGAGATCCCAAACTCTCTACACCTTCGAAAAACTTTCCTTAGATGCACAATATAATATTTGGAATGTTTGGAATAGACAGTTATATCATCGAGGTAAACCAAGATCATATCATTAATGAGTCCTTTAAATTCCATGTCCATGGATCTTTGAAAAGTAGCCCCTACATTAGACAATATGAATGGCATTTTTTTGTATGCATACATTCCCCACTTAGTGGTGAAATCATTTTGAATTGATCAGATTTTTGGACAAGAATATGATTGTACCCTAAATAGCCATCCAGTAGAGAAAATATTTGAGCTCTTGCCACTTTCTGGAGGATCTATTCCATTGATGGAAGAGGGTAATGATCCTTTAAGGAGGTACAGTTCAAATCCCTGAAATCTACACAAACCCAAATCTTTCCATTCTTTTTCCTTATGGGCACTAGATTAGCTACCCACAATGAATGATTGATGGGAAAAATTATGCAGGCTTCGATAAGCTTGGTTAGCTCTTTCCTCATTAGCAGCTCAATCTTGGGATTGATTGGCCTTTGTTTTTGACAAACTAGCTTAGAGTTCGGATCCAGTTCAATCATGTGTTGAGCTAGGCCTGGGTCAAAACCACGTAGGTCTTTGTAGCTCCATGCAAAAATATCATGATACTCTCGACACAATTTAATGAAATCTTTCTTTTCCTGAGTAGTGCATACCTTACCAATCTTTAAACATTTCTCACTGGCCACCTCAACTTCCTCAAAATATTCTTCTTTGACCACCATATTTGTGCTTTGTCGTTTGGCCGATCATCCGAATTAAAGATAGATTCAAGTGTGACCAAGACTTTTAGAAATTTGTTTCCTTTCAATTGAATGACCTGGTCACCATAGGATTCCTACAATTTACCTTGGTGTTTGGCAATGAACTCTACTTCTTGTTGTAGAAAAAGAACAATCTGTTCATCACTATCAAAAACTTGCCAACTACTTACATTATCCAAGATTTCGAAGCGGTAAAATCATTTTGACTATTTGTTGCCCTTCTTTCATGATGTCCATAGGTATATCATATTGAGATCCGATAGTAGAAAGCTTTTCAGCATCTTGATTTTAATTTTTAGGAACCGCACAAATTTTGAAAGCCTCGAAATCCTCTATCAGGTCCCAAAATCGATTCTTATATGATCTTAAGAGATCATTTTTTGATGCACTGTGGGATATCACTTGATGAAGCACCAATTCACTATCACCAAAAATGATTAGGGATTTTATTCCTCTTTGTTGGGCTAGTTGCATCCCTTGTATAAGATCCTCATACTCAATGACATTATTAGTACAGCTAAACTGCAACCGAAAAGATGAGAAATATTTATCCCCTCCTAGAGAAATTAACATGACTCCTACACCAGATCCATTTTTACTCCTTGAACCATTAAAGAATAGCTGCCACAGTCCTTCAGAATCACTTGGGTGTCTTAACCAACTGAGGCACAATTGTACCTTCTTCATGTATATAATAAGTTCCCAATCTAGTCTCATCTAAAAACAACAAACCAGATTCTTCATTAGCCAATAAATTAGCATACGGGTCGTATTGATGGTCTATACTTACCTCATCAAGCATTGTATTGCTAGAATTTGAGGATTCTAATAAATATGGATTTAATCAACTTACATATTATATAATGTTACAATACATATTTAAATAAACATTACATCATAACATAAGTAAATAAAGAAATACTTACATGAAATAAATAACACAGGTGACACAATATTTATAGTGAAAAACCCCAATAGGGTAAAAACCACTTTTAAAATAACCTTTTACTTCAAAGAAATTATTTTACATCTAGTAAGATCACCTCCCCTTAAAACTCTATTTACCAAGGGTAAAACCAAATCACTTGATTTTATCACCTTTGATATATTTCTTGAATATATCAAATGAGGACCTAAAGTCCTTTTTATATAAGGTGATCGAGTATGTCTCTTGACCCACCATTTCAACCTAAAATGGTTGACACATACACCTAGGTTTATAATATTTAATATTAAAAATATAATCGTTTCATGATATTAAATATTTAACCTAAAGTATATACCTAGGTTAGCATATTTAATAATAGAAATATAAATATAAATATTATTAAATATTAACCTATATATTAGTGATGAACACATATACATTAAGGGTTAGCTGGACCATTTAATCATTATGTTCCAACACTCCCCCTTAATGTTAAGTGGGATAACATAACATATGCTAATAGATTACTGTCATGGTACACTACAGAATTTACAATCCTTAAACCATAAAGGTTTTAAGATAGCATATCGTTGAAGGAATTATAACACCTTCATCATACTCAAATTACCATTTGGTACAAAAGGATTTGGAATCCCAAAGATCATCCCATGATCAATGGCTAAGTATGATTTGTGAGTTTTACATGTTTTCACAAGTTTTCATAAAAGATTATTGACCCTAAGCATATAGGAGCCTTTTACAACCAAGGACCTCCTTAACAATATGTTTGACTTAGATATTTACCAAGTAAAATCAATAGTACTAAAGAGTTTATGAAGACCGCCTTTAAGATATTTCCAAACTTCTTTCTAAAAAAATCCGAGGAGGTATGCATGCTCGAAGGTCTTTTTAAAACTTTCCCAAAGGTATTTTACATATGTCTGAAGGTATTTTTACGAAAACCAAGTTCCATTGGGAGGCTACATTGTCATGCACACTCCCCCTCAATGGAAACTCCAACAATCCAAGCTTTTCACAAAAGTGAAAAAACTTTGTAGCACTCAAGGACTTTGTGAAGATGTCAGCAACCTGCTCTTCAGTCAACATGAACTTGAGATTTATCTCATCACTTTGCACCTTCTCACGGGTGAAGCATATATGTATCTCAATATTCTTCATCCTCTGATGTTGAACTAGATTATTAATCAAGAGTAATACAACTCTAACCACCACATAGAAGAGAAATACTTCCTTTAGCTTACATGTGTATCTCTACCAACAACCGTTGTAGCCACATGGCTTCTTTACTTCTTCCATTGTACTTCTTTGCCTCAGTAGAAGAAATGGATACTGTTGATTGTATTTGTTGTTCCAAGTAATGGTTCTTACCCCAAAAACTTGAACACATATCCAATATATTTTATAACACAACATCAGTATGGTTAGAATCACAAAATCTATATAAGATAGCATTTTCATTCTTATTATAATGCAACCCATAATTGATTGTTCCTTTCAAATATCTAAAAATTCTTTTTACAAGATTCCAATGATCTCTAAAAAAGGTTCCTGCATAAACCTTGAAGTAATTCCTTCTGTATAGGAAATATCTGATCTATTTATAGTTAGATAAATCAAACTATCAACTAACAACGTATATAAAATAGGATCAACCTTGTTTATATGTAGATTTAGGATCACTATTTATTCCAACTTCCATTGAAGTAGAAAATGGTTTACAATTAATCATAAGAAACTTTTTCAATACAATGGTTGCATATAGTGTTTTGAAAAATAACAATAGAATGAAATAAAGTCATACAAATAACATGATGTGAGAGACCTAACTCATTCATTTCAAAGTAGTGCTTTAATTCCTCTTTAATCCTATGAATTAAATCAGAATTGTCACAGACATAAGCAATTTATCAACATTTATACATATAATAATAATATGCAAGTTTTATTGCTTAATGAATATATCATTGTTACAAGAACAATTAACAAAATCTAATAGTTTAAAAAAGGAAACATTTTTCGCATACCAAGCTCTAAGAGGTTTTTTTAAACCATACAAGGATTTCTTAACTTACAAATATAGTTTTATTTACCATTTTATTCAAATCCTTTAGGTTAAAATATGTAAAGTTCTTATTTTAAATCACAATTCAAAAAAACATTTTTCTTATGCATTTGGTGTATTTCCCACCCAAATTGAGCAAAAATTGCAAATAAGGCCCTAACAGTACTCAATTTAGCTACAGGAAATGTCTCAACATAATCAATACCAGCTTTCTGAGTGAAACCTGTAGAAACAAGTCTATCTGTATATTTTTTAATACTACCATCAACATTATATTTTACTTTGTAGATCCACCTAGAACCTATAATAATTTACGGCTCAAGTTCATACAAGGTAATAATGCATGGTACATATGATGACATCTGGTCATTTTCCTAAGGTTAATAGGATTTGAACTTTCTAACATAGATTGAGACCAATTTAATTTCTTATCTAGAAAGATAAGAGTTTCGTAAACATCTATAGTATCAAAACATCATTATGACCATTTACAAAATCAGAATCAAAATCATTATTTAGAAACATTTAATGAAGTAACTTCAAGAGAAGAAGACAACACATGTAAACCTTTTACTAGATTATATATAGACATTTCATATAAGCTTCAATAATTAACATATCCTAACCTTTCATGCCATGTTTTTGAATTATTCAAACTTTGAGATACAAAATAAGATGCAGAAGAGAAATCATCAAAAATATATAGAAATTTTATTTGAATTCCTTCAGCTATTTTACTCTCATTACTATCCTTGATATACTAAGTATCCTTCATGCATGGATTCTAGTTATGTCCATACCTCTTTTAGATGTTTGACATTATTAATGTGTGGAAGTTACTCATTATTCACATTGCGTAGAATCATAGAAAGAGCCTCATGTATTCATTGCAAGAATGTATTCATGTTATCTATAGTTCTTTAGATAAGTTGGTGGGAGAAACCTCTGATCCAAAAACAATCATCCGAGTTTCTTCACCATAAATTATGTTTTGACCCAAATGTTGTAGTTGGTTTCATTTAGGATCTAAGTTTTGTTAAGAAAGAAATAGTTGGACACCATTGTTTTCCTGAACCTGTAAAACACACCCCATTATAATATACAATGTACCACAAAGTTAGATACATATTTATAAAAAAACAACCCTTAATAGAAATAGATATAAATTTTATAGATCTACATAAACTATTTAATCATAACTAATTTTTTCATTACAATGCATATTAATTAACCTCCCATGATCAAAATAATAACCCGCAATATAAAAGGCTTTGCATTATACCCCAGACTTATATAAACAAATTTCTGACCATATAGAAGTGAAGAAGAAACCCCTAAGAATGCAAAACAACTTACAAATTCTGGAAAACAAAATAATGTAGACAAAGATCCAGTCAGCTTAAATTTGACGTCTAAATGACCATCATACTACCTTATGTTTGGTGTCATGTGTGATCATTTGACCGTCAAATTTAATGGAGTCAAAACTTGTTGTGTATTTCTAGAATGTGAAATTCCAGAATTTCTTCTTCTATATAATATTAGGGAGGTTATATTTTAATATATTATATTAACCTATTATAATTTATAATGTAAAAATATATTCACTTTTTAAAAAAGAGGTATATAGTTAATATAATGTAAATAAAAAACAACATATAGTCTATAAAAAATTATAAACTATAGTATATATACTTTTAAAAAATAAATACATATAACCCTTATTACGGGGCCCCTCATGAAAAAAATATTTAAAACATTTACTAGGCCATGTAATTTTAAATTCTACATAAACCTTAGAATTTACAGAGGAGACAACATTTTTCACACATCCAATGGAAAAAATTCAAATCCTATTTTGATGGAGCTTTGTCTCCTCCTTCATTTACCATTGACAAAATTCAACCTGCACATATTAAAACTATAGAAAAAAATTTAAATATTTTACCCTTACCTCTACACAAGTTTTCACGGAAGGTAAGAAGTTTCCAAATTTTTCACCTGTGAATTCACCTTGATTCTTCACAAAGTAAAACTTTTAGGTTGCACTTATTTTAAATACCCTTCTAAGTTGGTTGAAAAAACTCATACAAATTAAATAAATAAAATATAAAATATTTGCTCTTAATTTATTTAATTTACCTTTTCAGGTTGGTTGAAAAAACCCATACAAATTAAATAAATAAAATATAAAACATTTACTCTTAATTTATTTAATTTACGGTTGGTTGAAAAAACTCATACAAATTAAATAAATAAAATTCAAAATATTTGATCTTAATTTATTTAATTTACCTTTCTAGGTTGGTTAAAAAAATAGTACAAATTAAATAAATAAAATACAAAACATTTGATCTTAATTTATTTAATTTACCTTGTTATGATACCATGTTAGAATTTGAGGATTCTAATAAATATGGATTTAATCAACTTACAAATTATATAATGTTACAATAAATATTTAAATAAATATTACATCATAACATAAGTAAATAAAGAAATATTTACATGAAATAAATAACACATGTGACACAGTATTTATAGTGGAAAACCCCAATAGGGTAAAAATCACTTTAAAAATAACCTTTTACTTGAGAGAACTTATTTTAAATCCAAAGAAGATCACCTCCTCCTTAAAAACCTATTTACCAAGGGTAAAACCAAATCACTTGATTTAATCACCTTTGAATTATTTCTCGAATATATCAAATGAGGACCTAAAGTCCTTTTTATATAAGGTGATCGGGTATGTCTCCCGACCCACCATTTCAACCTAAAATAGTTGACACATACACCTAGGTTTATGATATTTAATATTAGAAATATAATCATTTCATGATATTAAATATTTAACCTAAAGTATATACCTAGGTTAACATATTTAATAATAGAAATATAAATATTTCATATTATTAAATATTAAGCGATATATTAGTGATGAACCCATATACATTAAGGGTTGGCTAGACCATTTAATCATTATATTCCAACATGTATCAAGAACCTCCTCTACAAGAGTAGTTGGTTCATGTTTCGCATCCTCATCTTCGTGATCACAAATGACATAATTACTTTCTATAGGTTTGGATGTGTAAGGTTCCATGTGATTGTGACATATTGGTTCTGCCCTTATAGTTACCTTAGTTCCATACCTAGTCCTCAAGATCATATGTGACCAATCGATGACAAATAACCACCCATTTTTGCGGTGAAATCCCATGATAAACAAATGGCAAATATGGGAGGAAGATCAACGATAGATATGTCTTGTGTAAATGTCAAGCTAGGACATGTGTGGATAGTAAGTTGAAGCCCTTTAATGACCCCCATAATTTGGACTGCAGTACCATCAAGTTGAATAACCCCTCTTATAATTGGAGTATATGGAATTTGCAGTACATCTGCGACCTGCTTAGGCATTACGGAATTGTTGGCTCTAGAATCAATCATATAATTGTGCACCAAATGCTCACCAATAATCAGTGAGATATAAAATGGTGGGGGATTGTTGGTCTTAGCGTGTATCTTCATCTTAGGTTGGCATAAGCTGGTCACCACTGCTACTTCCTGACCTGACGATCGGTTAGTAGTGCCAAAACTATTCAAAGCCTCTCATAGCAAGTTCCTTTGAGAAGGAATCAAGAGTGCATCCCACATTGTCACACTTCAAATTGGTCTTCTTCATTTGCTCCACAATGCTGAACAAAATTGCTCCCACTTTGCTAATGCCTTTTGGGGCATTGGGGTCCTCCTTTGGATAATGCTTATTAGGCATCGTGATACTTGAAGTTCCATCTTTCTTTGTAGACTGATCAATGGATATTTCTGATGATTTCTTTTTCATGTCTTTACCATCTGGTACTTGTGTTGGGGATTGAGAAGTAGATGCATGATCAGTATTGGAAGACTATGGATATATTTCCCTTTTCTTGGAACATGTGTTGGATGTTACAGTGGAGGCATCAATATTTAAACCACAAAAGTCTTCTACTTGCCAATTTAGTAGTGTGGTTTCATCCAGAGGTTGGTCTTGACTTTCAGAAGTAGATGGCTTAGCAAATGATTCAGGTAGAGCAGATATACTTTGGACCATAAGGGCTTGACTTAAAACTCCATTTGGGTAGAGATTCTGATTATGGGGCTGAGAACAAGGGTAGCACCATTCATAGTCTTGGATGAGGTTGTTCTGGACCGAGACTATAGCTCTGGAAGAACTGGCAGCAGAAGGGTTCCAAAAATTTAAGGGCTTCACATTTACAGATTGGGTTATGGCTTGAATGTGGTGACCATTTCCTTGAAATGGAGGATGATTTGCTTGACTTTGGGATTGGAAGGAGAGTATATCAGACTACTACCTCTTCATTGCTACGAGTTTGTTCCCAAAAGTTTGTAACAATGACTTCACCTCAGCCAGTCATTTGAGGGATTGGACGCATGCATAGCTATTAGAGTAGAAGTTACCGGAATGGGGAAAATAACTAGCTATTGGACTGTAAGCTCTGTAAAAATAGGTATGGGAGGTCTAGGAGTAATTTTACCTACTTGAATCAAGCAATTTTTAACTTGTATGGTAATTTCATAAGCATCATGGATAATGGTTCCCCATGGAGTGAATCATGACAGATAAATCACTATTTAATGCCCATAAGTAATATAAAAATGCACTATCTGGAGATGGCCTTACAAGTTTTGGGATCCATTTCCAAGCCTTATCAAAATAGAGGTTGAAATCACTCATATACTCTTGAGGAGACCACTTGATAGTATGAAATTGTTCTACAAGTAAGAGATTATCACTTTTGTCTTCAAAATACTTACACAACTTCATGCCTAACTCATTCCAAGTGGTAACAAATCCAACAGTTAAACTCCAGAACCATTGAAGTTCTCTACCTTTGAATGATGTAACAAGGAGTTAAATTGCTACGTTATCCTCTGTGATACAATGTACCATGTAAATGTTGGTTACATCCAGTATGTGCTCCCAAGGTGAAACATTAGTCGCTCCATTATAAAACAATAAAATTTTCAAGGTTGTTGTTGGTATGGCATCTCTTTGTGCTAGCAATAAAGGACTGTTAGTATTGAAAGGAGGACATGCATTGGCTGCCATGACGTTCAAAGTATGGTTGTCTTAGTGAAGGAAGATGTCTTTCGGGAGGAGTTGAATTCCCTCTATTAGGTAAAGTGGTAGTTGGGCTCATCGAGAGGCTTATTCCTCTTCTCCTTGGGGAGACAAAGAAGGTTTTGTATGTTGATATTTCCCTACCTTGAAGAAGATCTTGTCTGAATCCTTCACATAAATTGATAAATTGAACTTTGAAATCCATAGAGATGGTGTCATCAGTACTTTGTCGATGAAGATGAGAAGAGAAGTGCCAACTCTTTGTCCCACCGAGCGTGCCAAAAACTGTTGTCTCCAAATCACTACACCCCCAAATGGCCTAGAAATTAATCACAAAATTTGGTGTGATTGGTACACATGTGATCACCTCTCAAGCTATGGGACTTGGGCTTGAGGTGAACCTCCAGAGACATCCATCTTCCTCTTCCTAAACAAAACAAAACACTACTTCTAATGCAAGAGAAATGGCTAACTAGTCCTATACTAACATTTCATGGGATTAGGAGTGATGGAGATCACGAGCGATGGAGAAAGCTATGGAGATACTGTCAACGCAGTTTCTACAGTTTTGGCTGCAGAATGTCTATGCACTAAGCTTAAAATTGCTGAGGAGAGGCTGATCTCTGGCCAGAATCAGATAGTTGTAAGCACGAGTACGAGTGAAAGAGAAAGCACTGTTAGTGTAGTTTCTGTAGTTCTGGCTGTAGAATGTCTACGTGCCAAACCTAAGAATGCGGAGGAGAGGCAGATCTCTGACCAAAATCAGACGGTTGTAAATCTACAAAATGAAAAAGTGGAAATGTTGGGATCCACACCTATGGCTTGGAATAAGATGCTTCAAAGCCCTAACATCAAAGTGGGTCTAAAAATACTGGTCAGTTCACGTGGGAAAAGGACAACGAGGGTGCCACCTACCTGAGGGTCCCAGATGGATGTGTTGATAGAGCTTTAAGCAAAGCGAATCTCTCCCTTGTTGGTAAGTTTCTTGGCTCTAGACCTAATATTGATTTCATTAGAAAATGGGCTTTGAGAAAGTGGAAACCTAAGGGATACCTGAGCATTACCATCATGCCAAAAGGATTTTTTCTGGAAAAATTTAATCAGCAAGAGGATTTGGAATCGGTGCTTCTGGGAGGACCTTGGTGGCTGGGTAATATGGGCCTTTTTTTGAAAAAATGGTATCCTGGATTTGACCCTAATACTGAAAATATAAACACCATCCCAATCTGGTGTAGGCTACCTGGACTACCATTACATTTTTGGGATGATGAAATTCTGCTAAATATTGCAAAATCCTTAGGTGCCCCTATCGGTTTGGATGGGCCCACGAGAAACAGATCCAGACTTGCTTTTTCTCGTTTCTGCATTTTTTCTAAAATAGAACAGGAGTTTCGGAGCACATCATCTTGAAATCTAGATATGGGATATGGACCCAAAAAATTGAGTTTGAAACTTTTCATTTGAGATGTAAACATTGTCATAGCATAGGACACTCTGACAAAAGTTGTACCAAGAAGAAGACCTCTACAATGGAAGCTGAACAGCCTGTGGAGGGCTCAGTTCTGAATAAGGATTGTAGGGTTCCTAACACGGATAGCGAATGAAGACAAAGCCCCTAGTCAGAAGGAGTTGGATTTCAATAGAAAGGGGAAAAAAAGGGGTTTTAGAGCTCAAATAAGGAAACATCTGGTCTGGCGTCCCAAAATCTCAGCAGCAGCTTTGCCTGAAGCACCTAACAAAGAGGACTTGGAAAATCCTGTAAAGGTATCCATGGTGGTGAATGAGCAAGAAGGCTCTGTGAAGATTAATATAGTCCCTATTGAACAATTTCAGAGTAGTAAGGAAGCCGTAGATAATCATCTGTGCATCATTAAGGAAACATCGAACAAGGATTGTATGGCTTTTAAAGAATCTTTGCAGAAAAGCACTCCTAGGGGAGAGGGTAAATCAATTGCAGATATACCTCCTTGCTCAACAACAGATCATTCAGGTTTCACCTTCTTGCTATAGCACAAGAACAGTGATACACACACACCTGACAGGATTCAGAAAGAATGTGAAGAGGGAGAAGTTACGCCTATCAAAGATGAGGAGGATCCAGATTCTGGATTCACAAAGGTCATTTCAAAAAAGAAAAAAAGAATGAAAGGATTTGAAATGATCCCAGAATCACTCTACAGTGATAAGAAAAAGAAAAAAGACAACTGGGACACCTCAACATCCAGAACAACTAGATCTTCTGCTAGATGACTAGTTGACTTTGGAGGAAGCACAAAAAGAGGAAGGCCCTCTAAAAAGGCTCTTAGATCTAAGAGAACGGAGAGAGACATTGCAGATGGCATTCAACGTCAGTTGAACCATCAGGAAATTCCAACTACCAATCATTCCAAATGAAGATTATTTCTTGGAACATCGAGGCCTAAATGGAAACTCCAAACAGAGAATCATCAAGGAGTTATGGGATTCTAGTAATCCTAGTATTTTAATTCTACAGGAAACTAAGATGAAAGCTAAGGCCCTTGAAACTAATAAAAAGAGTTTCTGGGATAACTCTGAAATGGTGGCTGTTGACTCCCAGGGAGCTTCTGGAGGACTGGCTACTCTTTGGGATACAAAGGCACTGTATTGGTACGGTTCTCAATGTTAGTATTAATCATCTTGCTATCAAATTTGTTGCTATTGAGAATAATGGTGAATGGATCCTTTCTAACATTTATGCCCCTAATACGGTTAGTGGAAGAAGAAAACTTTGGGCTGACCTTAAAACATTTAGAAACCAACATTGTTCAACTAACTGGCTTATTATGGGGGATTTCAACTCTCCACTAAACCCAGGTGAAAAGTATGGAGGAATCTCTAGCTTTTCTACAGGTATGGAGGATTTTGCTGATTTTATTGCTGAACATAATCTCTTAGATGTGGATCTTCATGGAAATAAATACACTTGGAATAATAGAAGGTTGGGAAAGGAGTTTATCCAGGTGAGATTGGATAGGGCACTGATTTCAGCAAGCTGGATTCTCAGCCAAGACTTCCACCTCTCTTCCTTGCCCAGAGTTGGATCGGATCACAATCCGATTGCTTTAAATTTTCTCAATTGGACTAAACCCACCAGAAGCTCATTCAAATTTGAAAAGATGTGGATGGAACATGAAAATATCTATGACAAGATAAAAGAATGGTGGGGATGGAATGGTGAAGGCACTGCTCAATTTAGATTGGTTCAAAAGCTCAAAAATGTCAAAAAGCAAGTCAAAATCTGGAATAAAAGCATTTTTGGCAATGTGTTTGATAATAAAAAGAAGTTAAAACAAAAACTTCAGGATCTGGAAATAAAAATGGATACTATGGGGAGATCAGCTGAAGACAAAGCTAATGAAAAGAATATTCTTTCAGAGTTGCATACGATCTGCAAAGCAGAGAGGAATCTTTATGGAGACTTAAATCTAGAGCTATTTGGCTTAAAGAGGGAGACAGGAATACGAAGTTCTTTCATATGACCACTTTGAAACACAGAGCCTGTAATAGGATCTTAGAAGTTTCTAAAAGTAACGGAAATATCATAAAAGATCCCAATAGCATCAAGAAAGAAGCGCTTGATTTTTATAAAAAGCTTCTTGAGGAGAGGAATATCATCAATTCTGAAGCTATTTCTTTTATGTTGGAGGCCATTCCCCAAGATAAAATTGAGGAACAGAAATTTAGAAATATCACCACAGCGGTCACGCTTGAAGAGCTGCAAAAGGCTGTATTTGCTTTAGAGGGTGACAAGGCTCCTGGTCCGGATGGGTTCTCCATAAATTTTTTCCAGAAATTTTGGGAAATCTGCTCGGAGGATCTTCTCAGAGCGGTGAATGAATTTTATAGAATGGGAAATCTTTTGAAAGAGATAAACAACACTCACATTGTGTTGGCCCCCAAAAAAATGGATGCTAAAGATTTCAAAGACTTCAGACCTATCAGCCTTGTGAATGCTATCTATAGAATTTTTACCAAAATTATTACTACTAGGCTTCAGACTCATTATGAATGATCTAATCTCAAGGTAGCAGAGTGGCTTTATCAAAGGCAGGATTATACAAGACGGAGTGATTATGGTTCATGAGACCATACATTCTATGGAAAATAATTATAAGGCAAATATGGTCCTCAAGCTTGATATGAATAAAGCCTTTGATAAGGTCTCTTGGGTTTTCCTTGACAAAGTCTTAACTAAATTTGGTTTTCCAGACAAATTTAGAAAAATTATTAAGGCTTGTATCTCTACGGCCAGATTCTCAGTGGTGGTTAATGGTGAGCCTATGGGTTTTTTCACCAGCAGTAGAGGGCTTAGACAAGGGGACCCTATCTCCCCCTTGCTCTTCATTCTTTTGGCTAACAACCTTAGTAGAACAATTGGCAAAGCGAGTTAATGATGGTCTTTTAAATGGCTCTAAGCCCACTTCCATCAGTCAAGTTGTCTCCCATCAGCAATTTGCGGATGATACTATCCTTCTTCTTCTGGCGTCAGTCATTGAAGCCAAGGCTACCAAGGCTTTACTGCGGCTCTACGAATCTACTTCTGGGAAAGAGATCAATTATGATAAAAGCTCCATCTTCTTTTTCAACACTCCTGAGGAAAGGCAGCTTAAAATTGCTAAAATTCTGGGTTGTAAAATAAGTGTGCTTCCAGCCACTTACTTGGGCCTTCCTCTCGGCACTAGGAAAGTCTCTAGCAAGGTGTGGGATGATTTATTGGAGAGATTCCAAAAAAAATGGCTGGTTGGAAAGGAGCCATTTTATCTAGTGCTGGTAAGTGCCTGCTCATTAAAAGTACTCTTCAAAATCTGCCCATTTATGTCATGTCACTCTACAAGATCCCCTCTTCCTTCAGAGATAAGATTGAAAGGATTAGAAAAAAAAATTATGGCAAGGCATGGAAGAGAAGTTTAAATTTCACTTAGTGGCTTGGGATAAGGTTTGCACCCCGAAGTTTATGGGAGTTCTGGGTATAAAAGATATTGAGAAAATGAATGAGGCCCTCATTGCCAAAATGGGCTAGAGAATGTTGTCTGAGAAACAACCCTGGATTGATTTAATCAAAGCAAAATACCTGAATCATCAATCTGTGTACTCTTTCCTACAAGATGAGCACCTTCCCTTTGGTTCCATCTTTTGGAACAATCTAGTTAAGAGCAGAAATTTCATTAAGCAGGGTAGTAAATGGAAAGTGGGGGATGGTAGGGACATTAACTTCTGGGATGATAATTGGTTTAATGGAAATCTCATGGATAGATTTGGGATTGTTAAGGACAGTCTTGTAAGCAAGTATGGCATTAAAATCAAGGACTATATTGAGGAAAATGGTACCAGCAAGAATTGGAAAAAACTTTCTGTGGAGAGAAATGATCTGATGCAAATTACTTCCTCCCTTCAAGATCAATTAGATCTTATTCCCTTAAGTCAACTGGATTCCAAGGATGAGCTGGTATGGAATAATTCCAATGATGGGAATTACTCTGTCAAAACTGGTTATAATAATTTCTTCCACAGTAGTCAAACAGAGTTCAATTGGAATAAGATTTGGATGACTGAATTAACTCCTAAAATAAATTTTTTCCTTTGGCTGGCTATCAGAGGTAGGATTCTTACCACTGACAACCTGATGAGAAGAGGATTTATAATGCCTAATAGGTGTCATCTTTGTAAGAAAGATTCTGAGGATATCAGTCATTTGTTCATACATTGTGAGTATGCTACCAGAATATGGAGTTTTGCCCTCTCTAAATTTGAAGCTCTATGGGTGGTGCCGAAGGATCTAAATCAGCTATGGACTCAATGGAATCCACCCTTTAGGCATTGTGTTTTCAAAAGGATCTAGAAGCTGGTTATCCCTCATTTAATCTAGAGGATATGGAAGGATAGAAATGATATTATCTTTAGAAATAAGAAGCAAAACTATAAACTTAGTATTGGTAAAATTTCTAATGGTATCAAAGAGAATATTGCTAGATTTAAACCCCCCAAGAACAAGAGATATCCAGAGAATGAAGAATTTATCTTATCCAATTGGTAGATTGGAACCTGTCAATAGTCGTAGCAATCCCGGGAATAACATTGATAGATCTTTGATTAAATGGCATCCTCCTGATTTTAATTGGTTTAAGTTGAACTTTGATGGGGCCTCTAAGGGGAACCCTGGGATTGCGGCAGGGGGAGGAGTGATACGGGATCATAAAGGTAGTTTGATTGCTGCGTATGCTGGGAAAATAGGAATTCAAACCAATCATTTTGCCAAAGCATTATCTACTTTATGGGGCCTGAGAATTTCCCAGACTCAAAATATCCAAAACCTCATTATTGAAGGGGACTCCCTGAATATCATTAATCTCCTTAAACAGTGCTCATCTCCAAGTTGGAGCATCAAGGATTTTATCTCAAAGTCCATAAGTATCTCAAACATTCAATAACATCAGGATCATGCATACTTACCGGAGGGTAATAAATTGGCAGATGCGCTGGCTAATTTTGGCATTAATATTAATCACAGTGTTTGGGATAACAATAGCATCCCTAAGTAGCTTCAAAATAGCATTCATGTGGATTTCTATACGCATGCAATCTCTTGAGTTGAGATATGATTATTGGGTGTGGATCAGTATCAATAAAACTCCCACACGTGTTGACTTAAAAACTATGATTATGCAAATCCTATCGAATAATCAAGATAGTGTGAAGTATATGGGGAAGTCCAAGTGGAGCTATTTTGATATGAAAATTGCACATGTGGGCAGTGCTGTGCTTGCTAAAATTTGTATACAAGGCTCCACGAATATCGAAGACAGTAATAAGGTAATTGATGATAGGGAGTGGGCTAGCAAAAAGAACGTTATTCCCACATGCGGATTTTCACAGGCTCAGATCAGTAGGCATGCGGACGTTCGTGGGAATAGAAACAACTCTCATTTTCAACATTGTGTGGATTACAACAATAAAAAACAAACTGGCTTCAGCACTCTTAAGGATTTTGGAATTTGTTGCAAACAGTTAAGCACAGTGAAGATGGAAGGTCCCCCTTGCCAAATTGAGCCTAGTGTGGACCCGGACTGGAAGGATGATGTTGAGTTATGGAATATACTCAGCAAGGGCGGCATCACCAACTTCATGGAGAAGGTTTAGGGCATGATCAAAGTATCTCAGTGTGTTTTGTGAAGGATTGGAAAGAGCGGACTGTGGAATATGGGGGGCAGAAGATCTTGGTCAACGAGGAGCTTATTGCTGAAGCAACCGGTCTTAGCATGGAGGGTTACCATTTTTTTAACAAAAGGGTCGACAGAGATGTTGAAGAGAGGAGATTTGTGGAGGGTTCTGAGAAGCTGATCTACATTACCACGGGCCTGCTTGTTAGCTTAATCCCTCCGCCTTATGATGAGGTTACTCGCATGATGATAAGATTCATTTCTTTGGAAGGGAGGTTTGTCACCGTACCTGTTAAGCACCTTATCTTTCTCAACCACTTCCGTAGGAATTGTTGGGTTTGTTTCCCCCATTATTTGCTTGAACTCTCTTGAGCACTCCATTTTGGAGTTTCAAAAGCATACCCAGCGGTTCCTTTACACCAGGGGCTTATTTTGCTGCTGCATAAATTTTTTCTTCTTAGGTATCCTGGTCTCCCTTCCTCTCCTAGCTCTGTTCCTCCCGTGCCGGGTTTCACACGCTAGCCCCATTTCTCCACTCTCTACCCCACCACTACTATTGTCACCCCCCCGTCGGCCTTCCAGGCTTCATTTCCATTCCCCCTACTGCTGCTCCCGGCCCCCACCTCACTTCCACCTCGGCCAGACCAGTCACCAGGGCTTCTAGAAGGATTAACCTTGATACTCTTGCTGCGAGGAAGGGCCCTCATGAAATTTAAATTACACATGACCTCCTGAATATTAGCAGTGCTAGTCCCCGAGATGTGCATATGGAGAGCTCTACAAAAAGGCTGGATGCCTTAGAAGCTGAGATGAAGCTGTTGAAGGATGAGGTTAAGAACTTGGCAAAACAGAAAGGAAAGAGGAAGAAGGAGGAGGAGGTGGATATCGATAACAGCCAGATTGAAGATATCTACAAGAAGCTAAACTCCTTAGACTCCCGTTTAGGGAAGGCCAAAACTCGTCATGACTACAATATGGCCATTTTTAGTGTGATTGAGGAATTCATTGAGCAACATGTCAGAAGTGTCTCCAATCTCAGTGGGGTTCTGGCAACACTTTGGGGCAATGATAAAGAAAGCAAAAGGACCATTGACCAACTGGATAAGACTGCCACTACCCACATGACAACTGGGAATGTTCAAATCCTAGAAGAACATCAAAACCAACATCGACAAAGCTTCCAAGAAGTAGTTGTAGGTTCTTTTGTTGCTCTTTTTCTATTTTTTGTGGTTTCTTTGCTACTTTTGTGCGAGTTTTTGTTGTTTTGTCTGTTTGGGTAGATTTTTTTGGCTACTTTAGGCTTCATTGTCATACTTGGATTCGATCCTTTTTCTCTAGTTTTCACTTCTTTTCTTGCTCCTAGGCCCTCTCTTGTACTCAAGGGTATAGTCCCTTTCAAAAACTATTTCACAATAATAAAAAAAAAAAACATTTCATGGGATTAGGGAGAAATATTTGCAAGGAATAAAATTTAAACTAGAAGTGGTGATGCACCAATTTGGGGAATGTTCAACATCGAGAAGGGTTAATGTGGGAAAAAGGTTTGTATTATTGACCACCTTCACCTTTAGCAACTAGAAAGGGTATAAAAATACCACAAACCAATGGCAGACGTTCCTCTGTTAAAATTTAAACATACACAATAGAAAGATGAGCTTTGATTTGATACACAGATAATTTATCAAGAGGATAATCACAAGCACATGTCAAGCATCCACTTAAGTGATAATAATAATGCAAATTTTAATCAACAGAAGGAAAATGGTTTCTCACAATTGATGAAAGGTAATCACACTATTCTTTTCACAATATGAAACAAATAATCTGAAATAAAGGTAAATTAATCAATAATGCCAAGGAATCGCATTCACAAAGCATACAATGACTAAGCATTCAACATAATAGAATAGATATTCAAGTGCCAAGAAATTTTAAAATAATTAAAAGGTTTCAACAAATCTCTGAAAGTACTCTTCCAATCTCGAAGAGAAACTTCACCAAAAATCTATAGAAATGTGTATATCAAATAATATAAGAATTCCACTATTTATAAGTTCCCAGGATGAGCCATTATAGGTGGGCATTTAACTAACAATTAACTAAAAATAGCAATGTCATTAATATAAGGGAACATGATCCCATGAAAATAGAAAATTTGTTGCAAAAAATAACCAAGTCAACCCTATAACTTTGACTGATTCCAGAGCTTGAACTGTCCTTTCATGGCCACTCAACTTTGGCCTGATTCATCTGCATCTCCTTTCTCTACAATTTTCTATTTTCCTTCTTCCCATACAACCATTCGGTGTTTGTACTTGAAGAAGCACTTGATAACACCCTGAGTTTCTTCATCTCTAGGTCCACATGCATAGTGATTCACTACGTCTCATTGTCTCGATCTCTTTCGTGATCTTGGCTGGAAACCTTCAAAGTTTATTTGTGACTTTCTTTAGTCTCCCTATGAAATTATGACATAAGACCAGTTGGTCAATGGAGTCACTATTGAAAGTCTTCATGATGTCATCATCCCACTTCACCAAATCTTTGAAATTTTCCTTAATCTGGTCCTCAGGAAGAGCATCGATATTTTCATTGAAGAACTTGTAGTTGGTGTTGTCAAACTCTTCTAAGATATTATTGAGGGCATCTGTAATCTCCAATTTCTTTTCCTCTAATTTATTTATTAGATCTTGTAATACTTGACACTGGAACTCCATAACCTTTTGATATTTGAACAATTTAGAGGCATCATCGATCACCTCTTCCGAAGAAGTAAATCACAATCTTCTTCTCTAATGTCACTCCATGTTTCGAGTTAAATTTAAGTTATTATTATCCTTAGAGAAATATTCATCCATTTTAGCAATGGTGAATCTTATAACCTACAAATCATTATAAATATTAACATCTTCCTTGATCAAAGGATTGGCTTCCTATAGAATTCTTTCCATCCATCTACTCATTGAACTCCCTTTCTGGCCTAGCTTCTCGAGCTCATGATAAGAAATATCATCGATTGTAGATGAAATTTTCATAGCTGTAGTAGTTGAGATGTCAGTGGATGGAGTGGGCTGGGTTACTTTATGCAGCAGTGCAGTGAGCTACTTGACCTTGGCCTTGAGCTCATCCTTGGTAGCCTTGTCTTTGTCATATTTCTCCAAAAGGGCCCCAATAGCAGTGTGTACATCCTATTTAGCTCACTCATAGTAGCCTTCCCCAATGAGAACTTTGATATTTGGTAATCTGTTGTTGTGATGGTTTCTTTAGTTTTCCCCTCAATAGGGGTAGCCACTTCTATCACATGCTCTCCAGATGGATTAACCATCAGACTTGATATAGTTCTTAGTCTCTTGGCTTATATTTTGGGCATGGACTCTAATATACTGAGATCTATAACATCTCCTAGAGGAACCTTTTTCTTTTGCTTAGGATTCGTCTGTCTAAATGACCACTCGGTATTCTTAGAACTGATGAAGATGGTGTAGCAGATCCGATACCTAAAGCATCTTTTAGAGAAATATCACTAGAAATACTAGTTGATATCTGAGTAGAGGTAGCAATGATGGAAGGTGTGGATGTAAGGACAGCCATAGGAATTGAAAAAGTAATGTTGGGGGTTGTAATTGAAGAAAATGGGAGCGTCAAAGGTAGTGAAGAGGAAATGGGTGACCGAATATTCTCCCCAGCTGATAGAACTAGAAGTGACGAGAATACCTGGGCCATAGAAGGGGATGGGAAAGAATAAATGATGGTAGAAGTGGAAAGGACTGATACTAGAAGTGATAATAGGAAGGGGAAGATGTGATGACTCGAATGACACTAGGAGAGCCACTGATTTCAACTACCTCTATAAATGGCATGCAGATGATGTAATCTTGGGAACAACAGACCTAGAGAGAGAGGCGAGCACCAATCACAAATGAGATCTTATTTGGAACAAAAGTAGGAACCCTTTTAGTCAACATCTTTGCTTTTATGGGTGTAAGTTGGTTTATTGGTGATGTAGACCCTATATTTTTAGGTTGATTTTCCCCTTTGGGTGAGATTCCCAAGGTGGCCAACCAACTAAAAGTCCTTTTAAATTGTGTCCCACCCTTTCCTTAGTATTGTTGCATTCTTCCACATACCAATCATTCTTCCACATACCAATCAACCCATGGAAATGGTTGATTGGTAATATTATCACTCTTGTATGATGAATCTAGGACCTCATCATTGTCCTGCATGTCTTTTGGCACATCAACCAATCCAAATTTATGAACTTCATCAAGGGTTAACCTTTCATAATCCTTTTTGAATGATGTATGTGTCTCAACAATAGATCGATATATCTTTTAATTGGGGTACATGAGCATTAGACCAAACTGTCTCCCAAAACTTACCCCAATAGTCAAAATTAGTCTGCAAATGAAAATTTTGCAGGTTACCTTCTTCATTTCTCATCAACATTTTTTACCTTATGGATATTTTGGAAATAATACCTACCAATCGAAATAGGGAAATGCATTCCCGCCTTGTGACGCTTATTTTGGATTCGATGGTAATCCAACAACTGCCGAATTAATTCCAAAACAACCCATTTGCCAATAGGGCACCTCGGCAACTTGCTTGGGGCACCTATGAAACCTGGAATCCGAATGTAGGTAAATGTGGGAAACTAAAAGTAGATTGCTCCCCATTCTCATACCTCTTGGAAAGCCTCATCGGAAACCCTCGATTATATAGTTCTTTGTCAAAACGATAGAGGAAAACAACAAAGAAAGCATCATTGACTCTTCGGAAATGCTTTCTCCCCTCATCCAGAGTGAGTTGGGGATAAAACTCGTATATTTGGGAGGTGCTACGAACACCCCTGGTATTCAATCCCACAAAATATCCCATAGTAGCAACCGCATATACCAAAAAAGATGTCATGTAGAAAGTCTTTGTTTCTGACACTTTTCCCAACTAATAGCAAATGTTGCTACTAATATGCTCACCCCATCGGATAAAATCATCATTCTTCTTGATAGTTGCTATGTACAAAAACATCCATTCCTAGAATTCCTTTACAGAAGGAAGACCTGAAACTCTTCTTAGAAGCACAATGAGATTGTTGACCTCTTGAATAAAATCTAATCGATGTATAGTTTTGTGTAATTGGGAAAAATTCTTAGTCATATAGGATTTCATCGTAACCTTTGAGCATACTTATTATTTTTATCCCAGGGTTCCACTACTATTTCTAGTGAAATTTTGGCATAATATTGAACGTTTGGAAGTTTAAACAAGTCCTCGAATAAATTTGGGTCCAAACGGATCACCACCTTATCATCACTATCTCTAATTTACATGGAGTCCTTGTCGTAGTGGGCTGCTGCAAATAAGAAAAACTCTAGGAATTACATAGATGTGGGAAAGCTAGCAAAGCAAGTGTAATACCACTGTCGTAGATGGCCTGCATCCATGCCTTCTTGTTCGGGGCCTTTAATCTCTCCCAGAACTCGGGAAGATCATTTTTCCTAGATTAGTGTCCCCAATATTTCCTAAGTTAGAGGACAAGTAGGATTGGGGAGCAACCCCAAGAAATGTGTACTTCATCTTCTCTTTTCCCTTTAAAGTGGAGGAAGACATCAAAATATGTGTTTTGGGAGCTGAATGCCACATAAATTTTTAAATCTGAAAATAAGAAAACTCTAAAATTCCAAACCAAAAAATTCCAAAAAGAATCACCAAATCGAAATCTCCGAAAGAGTTTCCCAAACTAAAATTTCCAAAATCAAGAAGTCTCCAAAATCAAGAAATCTTGAAAATTCCAAAAGAAACAATTTTCTGAAATCCCGAAATGAGAAGGTTCTCAAACTAAAAACTCTAAAGATTTTCCCACCTTGTGATCTCCCAAAGGAATTCTCTGAAATGAATTTTTTGAAAATAAATTTATGAATATTTCTAGATGAAACATGTAAAACAAATGTTAAATCACCAAGTTGTAAATTGAGAAATGGAAGGAAGTTTGAGAGCCCTAAAAATATCTTTTGAACAACCCTGTAAACCTAGAGGAAACTCAAAAAAATGAAACATGGTGAACCAAAAGAATGACATCACAAAAATGCAGAGGGAAACCAAAAGAAAAACCCAAATGAGGAGGAAAAGGAGGAAAAGACCTAAAACCAAAAGAAAATTAAACAAAAAACATACCTTGAAAAAGATGTCGCAAAGTACAAGAATGAAATGTCAGAGCGAATGTGTCAGGTAAAAATGACAAGTAAAAATATGAGTTTATATAGAAATCCCGATATTAATGGTAAAAATACGATCCGTATGGAGGTATGTGGAAATTAATTACACACAGAGTTTCTAAAGTTCCGAAACCTAAAAGCCTAAAATTCTAAATTTTTGGGATTTCAGAAAAATGGGAAGAAAAAAGACGAATTAGTGATTGAAAAGTCTGAAACCTGGAAACCCGAAAGTCTGAAAATTTAGACTTCGAAAAACTTCAAGTGAAAATCCTAAAAATGACTCGGAGAACTTCAAAACCCGAAACTTGAAAGTTCAAAAATTTGGACTTTTAGAAATTCAAACTTTGAAAGTCCGAGAGGGATTTAGACAAAATGAGCCAAAAAGTCCCGAAACCCAAAACCCAAAAGTCTAAAAATTCATACTTTCAGAGTTTCGGACTTTAGAAAATTTCAAACAAAAATTTGAAATTGAGCTTAAAAAATCCAAAAGAGAAAAAACCTCGAAGTCTAAAAATTGAAATTTTTTGGATTCTTGGCCTTAGAAAATTTCAGTGTGTGAGGAATTCTTTAAAAAACATTATTCTGACATATAGCCTTCTTCTAGGTAGGTCAAATGGTTAACAAGAGTTAGAGAACTCACCTATACCTATAGGGTGGTCACTGAGGCATCTATCTCTCTAAAGAATTAAAACACCAAGAGAGAAATTCTATTAGGTGGAGAAGGGGATATTTTTCATGTCATAGACTCATTATATATGACCCAAGAGTGTAAGCAATCTAGCCAAGAAGATGAGTTTCCAATCTAATCCAATCCAATTGTAAGATGAACTAAAAACTAAGTGAGCAGATGCAAATTTGGAACAAGAGAGTAGAGCATATGAAAATTCCTATGATCCATTCTTCCTTGATGAGTGTCAAGGTGTAGTAGGTATATATATAATGTCATCATCTGTGGGTGATGTCATCGGCCAAGAAAAAACTAAATACTAAAACCATCACCCCATGGTGATGGTATCTAGTAAAGGATGATAATATGTCATACAAAGTGAAAATAGGTGTCATGGATCAATCAGATGGATGAAAAAGGTGATAAGTGGTGAAATGCAAACAATATGTTGGGATTACATTGTTTATGAGACATAAAGGGACAAGGATAACTAATGTAAGGACAACTAAGGTCGAGGATCACATAGCAATACTCTCTCTATGTACTATCTCTAACCCATAATTATTACATGAATAATCATAACCCATTCTTGGTAGGCCCCTTAATGCACCCTCTCAAGTAATAGATGTATCGATGAACCTTATCTACAAAATGGAAATTGTTAGTAACATGTATGAAAGATGAAAAGTGAAAACTTATTTGTATACAAAAATTACCTATAAAATTCTCCTTGTTCTCCCATGGATCTACGATATGAAATTCCTTCCTCCACATTCCAAGTAATGTATCAAATAATATTATCAAGGAAAATAGATTACAATTGCTACTAACCCACGACCATTTTCCCACTATAGAGTGTTAACTGGTTATTACTAAGAAACTTATGAATATCCTTCTAGATAGTTAGATATTTAATTCAAATTAGATTCCCTTGCCTCTCGTTTCAATCAAAATACACTTTAATGTCACGAAAGTGGTACTTAAACCTTTATTTCCCCATTTTCTCCATGGGAATTAAAATTAAAAATCCTTCATGCTTGTTGTAGAGGATACAACACCTGTGAAGCAGGACCTCCTTGTGTCAAACCTTCCCTGTCGCCCAAAACACATGGTAGGCCAAAATTTCAGTCGCAACAAACTTAAGAGCCTTACAAGATCAGAAAATTCAGCCCGATAGTCTCCTAGAACTTGAAAAATTAGGTATTACTTATACATTACATGGCCTTTTATTATAAATCCCTAGAATGTATCATCCTTAACAAGATGATATATGTTATGGGATACAAAGGGTATGGATTTGGCTTATATGAACAAGATGTGTGGGGACATCTTCGACACATGAAAAAATGGATAGGTATGGTGTTGGTATTCAACAATATGGAGCATAACCTCTAGAAGTTGACACCACCTATTTTGAACGTGAGGATAGCTCTCCGGATTATGATGTTGAAACAAAGTCCATTTATCGTCTCTACAAATATATTTCCTCCACGAACCTATTTTTGACACTGCTATTTTAAATTTATCCCCATACATTATTAAATTGGATCTCATACACCCATCTCTTGATTAATTAGGACTAAACGTAGGACATACCAATTGATTTATTTGAAAATGAAGAAGTAATTGGAGAATTCATGGGTTTACATGATTATGTACCTATAAGATATCACAAGAAATAATTCACTATCAACCTCAATACATACAATTATTTTAGGAGGAGGCTGAGTTCTATGATCAACATAAAGAGAAATAGGCCAAAATATGTTCAGAAAAATCTAAAGGTATAAAATCCAATCCTATAGTGAAAACCTCTTTAAGGTACTTATAGACAAACAAACTTTAAAATCAAAAATTGATAAACTAAGTGTTCATTTTATTGGTAAAAATTTCATTGAAATGCCAATAGAGGAATAAATCAAGCCCTCTATTAATCTTACATACATGGAGGATAGTTAAAAATTGTTAGTTGAAGAGACTATTGATGTCAACATTGGCATAAAGGATGAACCTAAAATTGTTAAACTAGGAGCTTCTCTTTCTACACATGAACAAAAGGCCTTTACTATGCTCCTTAGAGAGTTTGTGGATGTATTTTCTTGGTCATATGCAGACATGCCATGCTTAGATCCTTATTTGGTTGTGCACAACATAGTTTTTCATGAATCGTCAAATCTTATCAAATACAAATTATGCAAAATAAATCCACATGTAACTCTTTTGGTCAAAGAAAAGCTAGAGAAGTTACTAGCAGTGGGTTTTATCAGACCTATTGATTATTCAGAATGGATCTCCAATGTTGTGTTAGTTCATAAGAAATAAATTGGTATCCAAATTTACATAGACTTCAGGTACATCAATAAAGTGTGTTCTAAAGATGATTTCCCTCTTCCAAATATTGACATGATTGTTGATTCTATAACATACCACGAAATGTTGTGTGTCATGGATGGATTCTTTGGCTACAACCAAATCAAAATTGTGGAAGAGGATCAACATAAAACCAATTTTACTACTCCTTGGGGAACTTTTTTCTATCAAGTCATGCCTTTTGTCCTCAATAATGTTGATGCGACATATCGGGATGTCATGGTATTATATTTAATGATATGTTTTGCAATATTATAGTAAACTATGTGGATGATATCCTTAGAAATTCCAAAACCATAGCAGAGCACTGAAAAATCCTTCATCATATTTTTAGTGACTAAGGTATTATAAGATCATATTGAATTCGAAGAAGTGTGTATTTGGTGTTATCTCGGGAAAAATATTACGATTAATCATCTCAAGAAGAGGAATTGAATTAGACCCCACCAAATTCACTAATATTAATGAGATTCCTCATCCCAAGAAACTTAAGTAGCTACATAGATTACAAGGAAAAATTAAATCTATTAAAAATTCATCTCCCATCTCGAGAGATGAATGTAATTCATTCATCCATCCACTTTAAATGAATGTTAGTTTTCACTAGGGTACTAATTGTCAACAAGCATTTTCCCAACTGAAACAATACTTGGCTAACCCACATGTTCTAGTACCACCTATGCAAGGTGAACCCCTCTTTGTTATACATATTTTCCACTTAATTTTTCTATTGGCACACTTCTAGCAAAATATGATGCCCAACACAAAGAAAGAGCCATATATTACTTTAGATATACCTTTATCTCCTATGAGCTCAACTATCTATAAATAGAAAAAGCATGGTTGGTTTTTTTTTCAATTTCCATAAGCTTTTACATTACCTCCTCAATAATAAAACCAATAACATATCTAAAGTTAACCCATTCAAGTACCAATTATCCAAACTTGCACTCGTTAGGATGATGGTCATTTGGATCATTTTACTAAGTGAGTTAGACATTGAATATGTCCACCAAAAATCAGTAAAAGAACAATATCCTATCAACCAAATTCCGAAGCACCCTTAATAGGTACAAAACCACTAAGTCTTAATTTTCCATATACTTCCATTTTATACTTTGAATAATATTCTACTTGGAAAATATACTTTGATGGGTCATTTACATTTAATGGCTCGGGGCATGATTTTTTCTTATTATGCCTATAGATGACCATATTCCACAATATTTTAGACTCAGATTTCCATTTACAAACAACATTTTTGAGTATGAATCTCTCATTACAAGTATAAAAGTCACTATAAAATGGAATGTCTAAAAATTTGAGGTTATAGGTGACTCTCAACTCATTAGCAAATAGCTAAATGATGAATACAAAGTCAAATATCATAATCTTGTACCATATAAACACATGGTGGACATCCTGAAAGAGTAATTTGTTCATATCACATTCCAATAGGTCCCTCTAACATAGAAAAAGTCAGCAGATACCATGGATACTATTGGATTGATGCTAGGATTATCACCAAATACCGGAGTTTTCTAGTTCCTCATTTATCATCTCATGAGTGCCTGATTAGGACATGTTGGAATCATGTTTGGTATGTGAAGTTGTTGATCCCTTTTCCCCCTAATACGTAGATATCTGCAATTACTTATAGGATGGTACCTTCACACCCAACATTTCCCATTCCCAAAAGAGAACCCGATTGAGTGAATAGTATGTTATACCCTCCTCAATTGAGCTCTCTATCATGAAGACTATAATGGGACTTTTTGTGTTATCCTAATTCTAAAGAAGCTTTCAAGACATAAAATAAGTGTGTGAAAGCATCGTATTTCTCACACAAGTGGTATGCTCCTTGCAAATAAACTTATATGTATCATCTATTGTTGGCCTACTATGGAGACAAACTATTTTCATTGCATGAAGAAATATGTATTATGCCAAAAGAATGGAAAATTGATCTGTGAATTATCTCAGTATTTTAAAACCATCATTATACTATGTCCATTTTCCAAATGAGGGATCCATCTCATATGAAAGTGTATCAAAGAAGACGATGGGGTTTACCGATACCCATGATGTTTGATGTGGATATCTACTTGATATCTATTGGATAAATCTCCTTCCTCCTTTCACTGACGAATAAAATTGTAGATCAAAGACACTAAATGGAAAATATTAGTTAGATGGGTAAACGAGCTACTCGAAAAGGCCGATTCTAGGAATCTAAAGGGACTTCCTTGGATAATGTCATCGCTTTAAAATAATTAAGTAGATTGTCAAAGATAATGATAAAGATATGAAATAGATAATGATAGATATATAATGGATGAGAAGCTCTAGAACTCAAGGTTGAAAGGTAAATTATGTGTAGCTTTAAAGGTGACCTAGGAAAATGTGGATACGATCTAAACATACTCAAAGTAGTCGTACCAAAATCCCTCAAGTATCTTTCTCAATATCATGGATAAATTCAGATTGATCTTCGATGTATTCTTCATTTATGAAAAATCGTATTACACACAATGTCAACTCATGAAGGATATTGTATTGTTCCTAGAAGAAGGGTTGCTGAACTATAGGAAGGTCATAAATGCTTGTAATGAGTTGAGACCAGAAAAGTACTACCATCTCAAGTAAATCCATACTTACAAAGAACAAGTTAAATGCAAAGATATTGATAAAAATGATGATAAATTGATAAATTGATAAATATATGTGTTTTGATAGGGATCATTGGCGATTAGGAAGAATCATTTGTGATTCGGGTAATTCTTAGTGATTACTCATAAAATGATTATTATACTAAAAATGATAATCCAAGATTTAAAAAGATAGTATTTGAATATTTTTATGTTTAGCTGAAATGTAAAATAAGAAATGAGATTAAAAAAATACCTTTTGTTGAGATAACAAGTTGAAAGATCTCTCCAAACATATAATACACCTGATTGAAGTCATTTTGCTTCATGCGAGATGATCAATAGAAAGACTACCAAAATGATGTGCTTAGGATATCTTGGAGTTGATGTAGAACCTTAATGATATTTGGAAATGGATTAGATTCATTGGATGTCAAAAATTAAGTGCAAGCATGAGATAAATGTTTTTGAATATCCCTAAGAAAGGAGAAAAAAATCCTATTTATAATCGCTAGCGATTGGTTAGGATCACCGACGATGTGATTTTTATGGAAAATGTTTAGAAAGTGGTTAGAACAAATTCTAAATGAGGATTTTAGGTAAATTTTGATATGGCTATTGGAAGGTTATGGACAAGTTGTGGAGGTTAAGATGTGATAATAAAATAGGATTGAGTGGTTTTAAGATGGTTGTGGTATATTTTAAGTGGTTGGGTGGTTTAGGATGTGTAAAAGGTAATTTCGAGTGTGTAAAATTACTTTTAGGCAGGTGTGGATAAAGTGACTTAGGATAATGATTTTTAGATAGATTTTAGATTAAATAAAGTGTGTTTAATATGAAGTAGGTGGGTTGATGAAAACTTAGTGTCTACATATTCCCCTTTTTGTCAAGTAGTTCGTGAAAATTGAACTACTAGAAAAAAATAGTATGAAGTATAGCTTGTTCTATGTTTGGATGGGTGATCTCCCTCAAACCGATGGTGATTGTGGTGAAGCACAAGAATCACTAGTTTGATTGATTTGATCAAATATGTTTGACATGTGTGTTTTAATTTGAAGTTTCCCTAAAACAAGGTATTGAAACAAGATGAATACTATAGACCAAGTGATAAGTTAACCAAAGGGTTTGTATCCTATAGATGTATGATCTATAGAGATAATTATGAATATTTCAAAGTAAAATGATAGGGTAACAAAAGGGTTTGTATCCTATAGACATATGGCTTATTGGTGTCATAAAATGATTCCTATGAAAGATAGCTTAGCTTTGGGGTCCTCAAAATGAGGCACATCTATGACGGATGTGATGATGTAGTTGAAAATATTTATTCATATTAAAAATGATGGCTTAATGAGGTCAAAGGAACAAGAATTGATGGTTCCAAAAAGGTGGACGATACGTAGATAAGAATACAAATGATAGGAGAGCCAAATAATTTGTCATATAGACATATGACTTAACATCGATAATGGTACGGGTTTGATGATGTCAAATGACCTAAAAATGTATGTTGTGACTTACAAGGCTAGGAAGTCAAGTGATATGGAAACCAAGGTGTTTATTTCATATAAACATATGACTTAATGGAGATGGAAAAAGGTTTTGATAGAGGACTAGATAAGGGTCCTAATGGTGATCAAGTGATAATCATTTGTGGTAGTGAGTTCTTTACCGATTGTCTAGCTTACTATATAGATATGAGATATTGTATTTTTCTATGTATATGACTGTTTATGAAGCCTTGATTTTGTTGTATAGATTTTGATATAAGGATTTTAGGGGACTCCATATGATATACTAATATGATTATATATATATGATCATGATGTTATGTTTGGAATCATGATTCATGTGTTTTTCCGATGTGCTTGATTTGATTTGATTAAATGTTTAAACATTATTTATTTGTTGATGTTATTTAGATGTCTTGTTAAATATTAGTTTCATTAAATGATGATTTTATTTATGTATGATGTGTTAAGAACATTGTGAATTTAATGTGATCTTAATGTATCAACATGTGTCCGAAATTTTGGATAAGAATAAAATATGAAATGATTACCTTTATACTAGATTTGATACATACGTGATGGGAATTAAATATGGTGAAGGAACTTGCACTCTTGGCCTTTATGAAAAATGTTAACAGATGACTAATAATGAGTAGTCACATGTAGGATCTTGGATATAGATATGAAGTGAAATGTATACCTTCCTAGAACATGAGAAGGGTTAACACATGTAGGTTGTGTGGGAGAGTAGGTTCTCCTTTCAATGGTTTTATAGAGAGATGTCTCAACTATGTATTTTTAATGCAAAATGATCGATGTAGGAAGTTTACTCTAATAGGAAATATGATTAATCTAGGAAGATTTCCTAGGATGCTTTTGATATTTGAATTTTTGAAGGTTGATCGATGCGGGAATCCTTTTTACATGAGTAGCCATCCTTTGAGGGTGTGGTCTAAATTTTTTAATTTTTTTAATTTAAGATAGTCACCCTTTGAGGGCTCGATCTATGATTTTGTGGTATTTTTCTTTCGAGGGATCAATCTACTTATTTTGATAATATGACTTTGATTTTTGATAATTGTCATTTAAGGGATTATTATATGATTTTGATAGGTAGTTTTCCTTTAAGGGACCAAATTACTAATTTTTATAATATGAATTTGATTTTTGATAGTTATCCTTCGAGGGATAGTCTATTTATTTTGATGTGATGCATCCATATATATTTTTGACGTTCTTTTGAGCTAAGGGAAAACCCTACTAGACCATTTCAAGGAGGGGAGAAGGAATGTGTACAAAAATACGCATGTGTATCCCGGATGACATGTATTTGGTTGGTAAATAAGATGAATGAGTGTAATGATTGTGGGGTTCCTCCTAAGGAGGAACTTTTCCATTGAAAGATGCGATGAATAGATCTATGGGGCTCATATTTAAGGATTCTAAGGATAGTGACAGAAGGCCACGTGATTTCAAATCATTACTATGATAAAATGGTTCATTTGATGATGGAGTAAGATCTTCGATATGGATATTTGTCATGAAGGTCAAGATTTTAATAGTAGAAAGGCTGCAAGTGCGAGGAATTCGAAGAGGATCCTTTTAGGTGTAACATCAAGGGAGGTGAGATGATACAATCTCAACCCATACTTGTGAGTGATAACATATGGACCGATCCAGTTCGAGGAAAACTTTCCACATTTAATCCTTTCCAGAGTAGTGACATTTGGATTTTCTTTGAGAACAAGATAAACTATATTAAATTCATGCTCTTTTACATGTTTTTTATACACACACTTGATGCACTCTTGATATATGTGATGATGTTCAAGAGATGTTAAACATTTTTCATCTAATAACTATAATTTTGATAGGAATTGTTGATGATAATCCTCATCATAGATGAAATATCCGAGGGACACATGGAGTGATGGGATTTTAACTTCAAGGGTAAAACTACCTCAAAGCCATAGATAATTGAAATGAGTATACCACATGTAGGAGTATGGATGCTAGTATAATAGGCCCATAGAGAAAATGGGATTTAGAGATGCCAATTCTTGTTTACTTTATCAATGATTTTCATGAGGATTTTGTTAAGAGTTTATTAGAAGCTTCATATTGTCCATTTACTTGAGGGTAGTATGGTGATGAAAATATTAGTTTGATGTTGAATGTGTCACAAAGTTTCTTAACATATTTTTTCTTAAAATATTTTCCATTTTTAGTGATGATTTTATGGGAATCCCAAAGCGAGATATGATATTATAATAAATGAAATCGACAATTTTATTGGCTTTAGTAGATGTCAAGGGAATGAATTATACCCATTTAGTGAAGTATTCAGTGGTTGTGATAATAGAATGATGTTGTTGTGACAAACAAGGGTTGATAGATCATGAGGAATTTTAGATTCGAAAGGGTAGTCGAATATTTGATTATACCAAAGGTTAGTTGGATGGTTTTCGATGGTATTAATAGAAGGGAGTTGATTTTGGTGTGATGGTTGGTCAATTATGTGGACAAAAACAAACAATTTTTAGTCATCAGTCAAGTCTTCTATTGATAAGGGGATAAGGGATGCTAAAGAGGCCATGGCATCTACTAACTTGTTAGAATATCGTGGAATTTTCTCGGATAGTGTAATGGTCAAAGGATCCTAAGAGGAATTCAACAATCACTTTGTCTTTTTGTAGAATTTTGTTTTTATATTGGTAAATTCCTTTGATTTTATTGATGTTAAGTTGTGATTACCCATATAACTCTAGCATTTGAACACCAAGCATGATAATAGTTTGAAGACCCATGCTTAAATCTTTATACTCGGCCATGTTGTTAGTGCATTAAAAATTGAGTTTAAAAAGAGTAAGGGATGGGAAAGGGAGGTATAATGACAATATCGCCCCTTCCCCTTGTTGGAATTTAGATCCATAAACTAAGAGAGTCATTTTGACAGGGGTAAATTCAGGATCGAGATCATTAATGGACACATCGGGGAACGCTTCATGTGGAGTATGTTTTATAGGAAGAGCAGCTTCGGTGAGTTGATCGACAATATCTTTTCCTTTGATATATTTTTGTGATATAAAGTCAAGGCTGCCTTTAGTCATAAGCATAATCCACCAAGTAATATGTTTACTGTGATGTGGTTTGGATTTCATAGTTTTAAGGGGGTTGAAGATAGTTATGAAAAAAATTATGGTTGAGAAGATAATGGCAAATTTTAGACGTTATGAAGTACACGGCACAAAATAAAATTTCAGCTTCAGTATAATGCATCTCATATTCATAGAGTGTGTGGCTTATGTAATAAACATATTATTAATGAACCTTCTCATCTCAATGAGCCAACATTGCACCTAAGGTATGGTTGGAAGTGGATATGTAAAGGTAGAATGGATCCACCTCATGTGGAGGTATGAGCACATGCGGTGATAAGAGATATTGTATAAATTTGTTGAAGGTTTGATGATAGTTAGAATCCCATTTATGATTAAATTATTTTCAGAGAAGATGGTGGAAGGGATGACAACGGTCATAAATTTGTGAGAAGATAAAATAGCGAATGGATTGAAGCTTCCCCTGAAGTATATAAAGTTTTTGAGCTTAGATGGAGGAGTCATTTCGATGATAGCTTTAATAATTGCTTGATGTACCTCATTACCTCGAGATAGAAAATATGAACATTAAGAATTTATCGGGAAGGACACTAAACACATGCTTAGCATGATTAAGACAGAGAAATTATTTGATGATGTACGTTAATATAACATCTAGAACAACGAGGTGGTTTTTACATTGTTTTGATTTTCCTGGATGTCATCAACGTATTCTTCTAATATTTTATGGATAATATTGTGGAATATTTATGTCATTACACATTGGTAAGTGGCTTTGACATTATTGAGTCTGAAATGAATTACTCGATAACATAATGTCCCCATGGGGTAAAAAATGTTGTTTTTGCTGATTTTCGGTAGCGATAAGGACTTGGTTGTATCTGTAAAATTAATCAATGAGGGAGATAATTTCATGGCCGACACTTAGATTGATGAGTTGGTTAATATTTGGAAGGATAAAATCATCTTTAGAATAGGTGAGATTAAGGTATTAGAAGTCAATCCAGATGCATAATTTTCTAGATGTTTTCATTACAAAGATGTTATTAGAGACCCATTATGGATAATTGATGGGTAAGATGAAATTAGTAGAAAGTAAGCATTGTGGTTCTTATTTGATGAGAAGGGATATTCCAGGATGTATTTTATATAAATTTTTCTTGAGTGGTTTTTATTAGGATAAGTGAATATATGTTGTGTATGATGATGTAATGGTCAATACCTGGCATATCACTATATGACCATGCAAAGGATTGACTTTGTTTAGAGAGGAAGGCAGTGAAATCTCACAATTCTTGTGGATCTAATGATTGAAAACCTTTGAAATTTTGGGGATCCTATAGGTTTCCTATGTTGATGTCAATAGTGGATTCATTAAGGACCATTGATGTGTTTGGTGGTAAGGTTTTTTGGAGATAGTGATCCTCCACCCCCATATAGGTGAGGATAGATTGGTTATCATGGCATTGAAGAACATCACCGGTGGGATATTCTTCCTCAATCATCTCGAGTAAAATGAGAGTAAGGGTTTTAATACCATGGATAGTATGATATGTCAAGGGTCTTAAGATGTTAATGTTGACTAAAAAAAAGTTAGGTGGGATGGGTATGGTTTTATCTCGTGTTCGTGATGCCATTTTTTTGTGGACGAAGAAGATTGTTCCAATTCTATGATGATTGCAGAGTTGGGTTTTGTGGAGGATTCAGAGGTGAGGTTTTGTATCCCAGTCCATATCTTTCATGTGGTTTAAGGTATTGATTCAATAATTAGGTTAGAGACACCCTATTTATAACATCCAAATCGAAATCCTTTCTAGGCACAATGGTGAAGGAAAATTTGTGTAAATACTTGGTTATATAGGAATTTGAAATACGATCTAAATTGTTTAAGATGACATTTGTATGTAGGGGTGGGGAGGGATGATCAATCCCTCCATACATAAGATTGGTTTTAAGATCTGGTGGGCCAAAGGAGATGACATCCTTGAAATTAGGTTCATACATTAGTTTTTTTGGGTCCTGCCATATGTGTTTGGTGTAGGAAGTGTCTTTGAGTGTGAGAAGGTGGTACTCCCCCAGTGAAATGTGTTTTATGATATTGTTAAAGGAGACCGATGATCTAGAGGATGATTCATTGGAGGATCCTCTGTTGGTTTTGGGAACGATAATTTCATTATGTCTATATCTCATATGACATGATTTGAACTAGTTTGGATCTCGCATGCACTATAAACGTTTTACCTTCATTTTCATATGTAAGGCACTGATTAAGCATGGATGGGATATAATGCATAATGTGTATCCATGGTCATCCTAACAACATATTATATTGAAATTCTCCTTCTACCAAGTAGAAGAGTTCATGAATGGTTTTGATGCTTACTTTGATTGGAAGAATGACCGTACCTAACGTGGGAGCAATTATGTCATTAAAATCTCAAATTACAGAAGGTGATTAACTAACGATAGTGTTGGTTAGATGAAGTTGGTCGAAGGTGTGTGAGGATATTATGTTAATGTTGGTGTCATTGTTGATAATAACCCACTTAACTAGGTTTTCATCGATCCAAGAGGTGATGAATAAAGGGAGGGCATGATCCTCTTGTTGTAATGATGGAATTTTTGTACTATCAAAAGAAATGGTTGTGGATGTTTTAAGGGTATCTACTATATTTTTGAAAGATCATGGATCATCCAATGGTAATGATATGGATTAGATGGCTTTGATCATGGTTTTCAATAGGAAAGGGAAGTTTGCACAAGATCATAGAGGGACATCTTTACAGGAGCTTGAAAAATTTGTTTGATAATGATATTTTGGATAGGGGTAGTAGACTATGTAAGTTGTGTGGAAAGAATGAATACCTTGGCCTTAGGGAGTGTCGATTAGACATCTCCGAGCAAGAGGAATGGATAATTTAAATTTTTAGCATGTGATGGGTTGGTGGATTTGGGAATGAGGGTGATAGAAACCTTCAACTTACTTTGTTATGAGGTTCTTAGTTCGTGGGTGTGTGTTCTATTAGGAATCCATACTACATATATTTGATGAAGGTAGGTATTCTTAGATGATTCCTTGTTTTAGATAAATGTGGATGTAAATAATGGTTAGGAGTGACAATTTGATGGGTTTTTTCATGCTTCCAAGTTTTGGGAATAAGACCTTTGTTAGAAAGGATTTTGATAGCTGTTTGAAGGAAATTACATTCTTTTGTAGAGTGTCCTGGTGTGTAATTATAATCACAAAAAGCTTCAAAATTATATCAAGATGGCTTCCATCCTCAAGATCCATATGGTTTGAGAGGGGGTAATCGATGATGGATTATTGAATAATATTTTCTAGGGTTAACGCTTAGTAACCTTTGCAAGAAAATGTAGTAGGGGAGTATGGTCTCTTATAATAATAGAAGCATTAGAGGGATTATTTTTGATGTGATATTTTTACACTTGGGTTGAGGTATGGCTTTTTATTATGTGACATTGAATGATAACTTTGATGAAGGGCAGACCTAATATTTAGGGCATTATCTTTGAGCTTGATGTTCAGGGAGTTAGATGATTATGTGATATGATTCATACCTTCTTAGATGGAGGAACTCAATATTCTATAATGGGATTTTAAGACTACATATGTAATGTTGAGTGACCTGCATCTTCATAAAAGCTCTAGTATTTTAAAACAAGTTTCTTATCAATATTGGGAAGAGGAGGAGGTGGATGTAGATGGTTCTATATGTTTTTTTATTTGGATTTAGAAGATATAGCAGAGGAATTATTTTTAGAAAATTGGGAAGGTTTTGGAGAAGATGAAGTAAATATGAAGATTTTTGTGATTTTTTAATGATATATTCCATGAGATATACATGGTTCAATGGGTGTGGAGATTCTAGAGGTAATATAAGACTCATTTCTTATGGACATAATAGGGCTATTTGTGTGTGTTTTAGATGAAAAATTGGTCACAAGAGCCTCAAATTTTAGAGGTATAGATGATTTATCTTTAATGGTATTGACAATATGATGAATGGTATTGGATTGTGTTTGACTAGTAAATGTGGAATGGTTTAGAAAAGATTGTTTGAAAATATCCAGATTTTTGTTTGGTGGTGCATTAGGATATCTAATTGTAACTCACTTTTATCTATGAGATCCTAAAGGAAATTTTTAAATGAACAACATGTTTTTATGTCATCATGACCTTTGACCCTATGGTATTTACAATAATCATTTTCTCAATACCAAGATGGTTTTGACACGTGAGACTTGTTGATGGGATGAATATGGGGAAGAGTAATCATGTATTCAAGTAAAGATTTTATCAAACACTATGATATATGTTTCACCAATATGTGTGTAGTTGTATTGGGGTCAAGAGAGTTTAGTAGTAGAATGTTCCTTTGTAGTGGTTTTGACAATGATTGTGTTGGTGATGATTTATACTTGTCATTCCTAGAGGATGTCTTGGACAAAAACTCAACTTTTGGATTTTTCAATCTAAGTTTAACCCTACCATCTTAAAGAACACATAACTTTAGTTTACAATCCATATTAAAGGATTCATTAAATTTCTTGAATGAATGGATTTTTAAAGTGGATAATATGTGTTTAGCACATGATTTGGAAAATAATTTTATAAGCTCAATGGGGTAGAGAGAAAGATAGTTGGTTGATAATACCTTTCTAATGGGAAAAAATATATGATAGATACATATTCAAATTGTTTCATCGCATAAAGTTAGGTGATAGTGATATGTCATACAATTTTGATGGAGAAATATTCAAGGAAGAGTTGAGCGAGTTATGCAAAGGATGAAAGTGAATACAGAGGTATGTTGTTATACTAGTCTATGGCGGGACCTACCAGAGACATGGGGAATGTCCTAAGCATCAAGTCCTAATCATGAGCTATATGGTAACATGAATGTTAGAAAGCCTGGATATCTTTGTTGAGGGTTTTATTTTTATTGTAGAAATTGAGGAAATTAGGAAGTTCCCATTATGGTGGATAGGCTTTGTAGGGTACTTGACAAATGGATGGGTTCGTTGCATATATTTTAGTATGATAATGTGTTTTTGGGACCCATGGAAGAGGCTTCGAGAATGGATATTCTATTCACCATAGCTTGGAGGATGTTATTTTAGGGGTTGTTGCATATTATATGATGATGAACCAGGTTGATTATATGAGAATTGATTAAGTTGTTGATATGGTTGATATTGTGATGGGATAGTATGTTGAGAGCGGATTATTTTTTGAGGGGGTGTGCTTAGGGGAATACTATAAAGGGGTTTTGAAATTAATGGTTGCAAAGGTTGGGCATATTGATATTGAAAAGGTATATAAGTATTAAAGAGGGGGGTTGTGACTGCTAGGGTATATGCTGAAAATGGATTGATGTGTGAATAAGAGGCTATGATTTCTATGTGATATGTTGAGAAGGGGTAGAAAAATTGATGAGTGGTAGGGACTATTGAGGTATGTTCTAAAAGGGGATGGAATTATCAATGATATGTTGGGGTTGTTAGGTTATGTATTGAGAATAAGTAGGAATGGTAGATAATTGTTGTGAAAATGGGAAAATAGTAGAAATATAGATAGTATTGATAAGTACAATTGATGTGGGGATATATATAACTACGTTCGAGAATGAAAGATATGGGTTGTTGAGATGAGGGAGGTTGATCTACAATTGATAGGATGGATACATAACTCATGGGGGAATATGAATTGTAGATAAAAAAGGAGGCTTTGATGTGGAATAAGATGCATTGGTGTTATTTTAGGATGATGTGGATTTAGGTGAGGGATCGATGAAGATATAGATTGTTTATTGGTCATGTCTTGTGAGGAGATTACATTAAGATATAAAGTGATAATATGGGCTCAAGACACAACATCATATGTTTATGATTTGATGCTAGTGGGATAGGGATGTAATTTTGGATGATCATCTCATGGTTAGGTTCAATAAGTTGGGAGAAATGACATTAGGAGTCAGCTACATAAGGTTGTGATTTAGGTGTGAATGGTTGAAGGTGAACACCCCATGTGAAAATATATGTATTAAGGGAAATAACGTTTGAATCTAAAATCTCAAAAAAGATAGGATCTCCACCATCAAAAATTTAAGGACTATGTGGATCAGGCATTTCTAATGATTTCTATTGGCTACGAGGAGAATGGGGTTTTTCTTGATCTTCAGATTGAGGTGATAGAGTATCTAATCATTGTTCAAGTAGACGTGAGGTGTCCCTGATGCGGTTTTAAATATTTTCAATGGATCATTGTATTTTTTTAGTCATATTTTGGATTTTTGAAGATGGAATTATTGTCTTGTAGTAGCAATGGAATAAAATAATGACCTAAAAATGAAAAATGAATCTAAATAGTTGATTATAAATAGTAAACAAGTCAAACAAAAAGTTTTTTATCATCTCGATTAGTCAAAAGAAAAGTGAAATGTGAAAAATGGTTGATAGGGTCCTAGGAAGTGGCAATTTATAGATGGTATTAGGTGATGTTTAAGGTTGGATTCCTTGATATACTCAAAGGTACATAAGGCCTTAATATTTTTTGGTACCAAGATCTGAGCCCGGTATTGGGGTCTATCCCCTCACTTCATGATCCTGCATCGAAAGGGATTTGTGTTCTTAACCAATATACCGACGCCAATTATTTATAGTTGTCCAAAAAATGAGTCATCTTCTCCTCTTGGTGATGAAGTCTAAGTAAGTCCATTTGGGTAGGAATTTTTGGTGTAAGTTGTGTCTTAATTGATTTGGTTGTGTGTGGGGGAGATTGAGTAAATGCAATCTATTAACATCCTAATTAAACTATGTGATCAAGTAGAATGAAATTTTCTTTTTAATCCCAAAAGAAAGATTTATTTCTATGAGGACACAAAACAAAAATGTAATGCTTTGAAATAAAAAGAAAGGGATGAGATGGACCTATAAAATACTTCATTGATGCATAACTACAACGTAGAAAACAAGCTCCCAAGACAACAACCTGTAAAGGCTAGATGAAATAAGAGAGTAGAAAAATAATAGTTAAAGGATAACTGGCCGAGAAATCGAAACAATCTATAGAGATAATCAGGGATTCACAAGAATCACTAGTGATTCATGAGAATCGTTAGTGATTTATAGGAAGCATTGGCGATTCACCTGGATCACTTGTGATTTGACTAGATCATTATCCATTAAAAAGTAGAGAACCTAAAAGTTAAAATTAATTGATTTTGAAATGAAAGACAAGGAACGAGGGTCCCACGGTTCGTTCTCGAATATACCAGAGAGTTATTTCTTTCCAAGTTTAACTTATTGAAGTGAAATAAAAAAAATTGACCTCGAAAGATGACATTGTTTACCAATACTCACAATGTTTGATGTGGATATTTCTTTGGATATTTGTTAGATAAATCTCCTTCCTCCATTCACTAATGAATAGACTTGTAATTCAAAGACACTAAACATAAAATATTAGGTAGATGGGTAAACGAGCTTCTCAGAAAAGGCCGATTCTAGGAATCCAAAGGTACTTCCTTAGAGGATGTCATCTCTATTTAAAACAATTAAGTAGATTTCCAAAGATAATGATAAAGATATGCAATAGAAAATGATAGATAGATATTGGATGAGAATCTCTAGAACTCAAGGTTGAAAGGTAAATTTTGGGTAGCTTCAAATGTGACCTAGGGGAGGGTGAGTGCAATCTAAATAGACTCAAAGTAGTCATACTAAAATTCCTCATTATCTTGCTTGATATCATGAAGAAATTCAAAATTCTCTTTGATGTCTTCTTTGTTAGTGGGAAATTGTATTCCACACAATGTCAACTCATAAAGGATGTTGTATCGTTCCTAGAATAAGGGTTCTTTGAACTATAGGCGAGTCGTAAATGCTTGTAATGGGATGAGACCGGATGGGTAATGCCATCTAAAGTAAATCCATGTTTGTAAAGAAGAAGTTAAATGTAAAGAGATTGATAAAAATTATTATAAAAAGATAAATTGATAAATATATGTGATTTGAGGATTGTAGTTGATTAGCAAGAATCATTGGTGATTTAAGGAATTTATGGTGCTTACTCTCAAAATGATGAATATGATAAAAATGATAATACGATCTTTAAAAATATGATATTTGATAATTTAATGTTTAGATAAAATGTAAAAGATGAAATGAGATTAAAAATACCTTTTGTTGAGGGAAAAAGTTGAAAGATGTCTCCAAATGTTTAATAGAGTTGATTGAATTCATTGGATTTCATGTATGATGATCAATGGAAAGACCACAAAATGATGTGATTGGGATATCTTAGAGTTGATGTAGAACCTTGATTATCTCTGTAAATGGATTAAATTCACTGGAGGTATAAAAATGAAGTGCATCCATGAGAAAAAGTTTTATGAAGATCCATGAGGAAGGAGCAGAAAGTCCTATTTATAATCTCTAGTGATCGGTTAGGATCACCGATAATTTGGTTTTTAAGGGAAATCATTTAAAAGTGGTTATAAACACTTCTAAATGAGGATTTAGGGTAAATGACAATGGGAAATGGTTAGGGGAGGTTATGGAGGCTAATATGTGAGGATAAAATAGGTTTGAGTTGTTTTAAGATGGTTATGGTAGATTTAAAGTGGTTAGGATGGGTAAAATGGTAATTTATGAGAGTGTAAAATTATTTTTATGAAAGTGTGGATAAAGTGACTTAGGATAATGATTTTTAGATATATTTAATATTAAATAAAGTGTGTTTAATATGAAGTAAGTAAGCGAGTTGATGAAAACTCAAAGTGTTTATAGGAAGCTTACACCCACTTCATATGTTGGCCAAAAACTTCATTATGACAACTAGGTACTTTACCAAATGGGTGGAGGTTATTTCTCTCAATAACATTACTAGTGCACATATCTCAAAATTTATTATGAATGACATCCTTTCTCATTATGGCATCCCTTTTGTTATTGTATCGAACAATGGAAAATCATTTAAGAACAAGAAAGTGAAGTCCATGGGCCAATGCTTTAAAATACACCAAAAATGGTCTACTCCTTATTACCCTCAAGGTAATGGGAAAGTTCAAGCCACAAATAAAACTTTTGTTTGGATTATGGAGAAATTGGTTAGTAAGAAAGATTGTAACTAGCATCTCCAAATCCATCCTACCTTATGGGCCTATCAAAAATCTATTCACACACACATATGTGTAACCCCATATTTCATTATATTTGGGACTAAATTTATCATCCCCTTATAGATCGATCTTACCTCATTGAAAATATCCTTGAAAAAAATCTAGATAATGAACCAGACTACATATTCTTTAAGATGCAGATATTGAATTGCTTGATGAAAAATTCCTTCATTCCTTTTATCACCTCAAAGTGTATAAGAATTAAAACTCGATAAGCTACAACAAGCGCATAATATCTCATGAATGTAAGGTTGGAGATCTTGTTCTTAAACAAAAACAATTCAATACCAACAAAGAGTGTGAAAAAGAGGTAAATGTTAGCCTAACTAATTAGAGCCATACATTTTGGTCACAAATTTTGGTTTAGGGGCCTATAAACGTGTTTATTGTGATGGTGAGGAGCTCCAGGATCCCATGAACATCATAAATCTCAAGTGATTCTATATATGAGCTTAGAGGCATGTCGAAAATTTTTAAAAATAAATAAAAGCATCACAAAAATAATAAATTTGTTTAAATGTTAAAACCACACAATTATGGCATTTTGGGCAGGTCCTTTAATGAAAACTATTTTCATGTGCAATATTAGGATTATCTTTTTCACAAGAATCTCACACTTAGGGAATGATCACTTCTTCCTATGTTTTTCCTTTGCTTGTCTTTGTAATCTTGTTGAACTTATCCTTCTTGGCATTCATTTGAATTATCTTATTCTTGTATATATGTGTGAAATTTTCCCTTGCATATTCTCACCTATCACAAGGGGAATCTTGGCTTTGTGTTCTCGTGTACATAGTTTCTCAAAACATATAATAATCTAGAAAACACAGGTAAAATCTTATAAATTCCAAAAACATTTAAAACATCTGAAAATACAAAAACATTGGTAAAATCTAGAACACTAAAAACATTCACAAAATCTCAAAACCCAAAAACAATGAAAAACTCCAAAATGCTAAATATTAGAAAATATACTAAAAATATATATTATTTCATTGCTTTCTAGTTCTATAAAATGACATGCATATCATATAGTGACCTTCTTTCATCAATAAAGTTTTATTTCTTGTTATGTTTTTCTTCTCAATATATATCGTTTCTCACGGGTTTCCTCCATCTAATCTCTTTCATGTATCCTTGCTTAGGGCACCATTTTAACCCTTATCGTATAACTCGAACATTTGGGTACTAAAGTTGGATAAAAAATTATTTTTATAATTGCATTAAAAATTAATTGTTTATTTATATTTGATTATTCTTATTTGTTTTCTTGTTTGTTTACTTTCTCATATTACATTACTTATGTATTTTTCTTTGATTCATTCCTTTATCATTTCACAAAAAATTAGTATTATCAATTTTCCTATCATTTTATCTTTTTGTTGTATGCTTACATTAAATAAAAATGTACTTCTAAGCCATGATGGTACATAAGTTACGCTATTTTGTGTCCACACATCATCTATCATTTATCCCAATCCAACTAGTTCCCTATTCTAGCTAACATTCCTTCTCACTAAACTTTTTATTTCTTGTAACCCACTTGAGACATAGTTCTCACAATAAATTATTTCTTCCCCTCCCTCCCTCTCTTGTATATTCCTCTTCTTGGAAGGGTTATAACAATTCAATCAAATTATGCAATGGCGTGCTACACCAAGATCAAATCCTAACCTTTGTAATGAGCTTTTACGCCATTGTGGTCATTCTCCTCTTCTTTTTAAGTGTCAATCGACCTCTTCTATCACCCTATTGACACCCAAGGGGGAATTTTCCATCCTAAAATTTCTTCATCTACCATTACAAAATTAATTTTTTTAACTATCTTTAAAGTGGCATCACTTGCACTACCACATCAAAGAGGGGAAAATGTAGACACCTAATTTTGACCAAAAATTTTAATATTAAAATTATACGATGTGTCTTCTTTACCATTATTTCATTATAATTAGTGATTTTCCACTAATTACCTAATATTACCCTTCATCTCATTCAATTAATGACACTTTTTTAATTAACAAGCCTCGTCCCTCATCCGGATGTTAATTAACGCCGCCGTTAGTTAAAATCCTATTTTAATTAATTAATTATCCATTATTAGTTAATTGAGATTTAAATATTTCATTTAATAAATAATCCCTATTATTGGTTAATTCCCATCTCAAACCTTTAAAATTCTACTAATTTCCCTCCAAATGGCCTCTATAAGATTAAATTGGCCTATTAATTAATCCTAGTTGATTAATTAAAACTTCCCAAAGTCCCATGATTTGTTAGTCTCTAATTAATTTCTTCTAATCATACTTATCCATTTATAATTCTACATTCACTTTATCCCACATTCATTAGGTTTCAGCCTTCTCCTAAAATGGAGAGTTATAGAAGAATCCTAGTACACCATGTCACACCATACACCATGTCCTTAAAAAATCTTATACTTGAGAAGAGAATTTCATGTTATTGGAAGGATTTTAAATTCCCCCTTTCTACTTACTAAAGAGTAGTAAGAGAATAATTAAAATGCTAATTAAGCCATATTTGATGAGATCTCTTCCTATTTTCTTGAGAAATCCTTGATCATGTGTGGTCTACGTTTAGCTCACTAAGGAAGTACCTACATCCAAAACACATCAAAATATCAAAAGGAGGTTTACACTTAGTATAGATTCATATTTTGTGATTTAACTAGCTTCTTTTTCCTCTTTATCATGGTGTATTTTCTTGAATTTAGCTAAGTTAGGATCTACTTGGTGTTATATTCATATAAATAACTTAGTTTAAGTTTATCATATATATAGAGCACAAACAATGTGGGGATACCTAGATCCATTATAGTGTAAAGTCTTGAGGAATTATGGGGAATATGTTTGTAAGTAAGGTGTCTTGAGAGGCATAGTCAAAATAACATTTTTGTAAAGAGGTCTAGTAATTTACCGTCAAATAATATATTTCTTATCTTAGCAAGAATTGTATTGTAGTGTAGGAAATAATCATAGATATACTCATTGGATACTTGTCACATTTTATAAATTTTGCATCAAAAAAATTGTCCCCGATGTTGATAGAGAATTGTGCTAAAATTTTAGTTTCTAAAGAAGTAAATGAGCACGAGAATGTGTGGGATATTATATAACCATTTTAGTGAAAATTCATTAAACCTTATGGGGAATATCTTGGTAAGTAAGATTTACCGAGAGGCATAGTCAAATAAATCCATATGAAATGATAAAATATGTTTTCCATGTGTTTCACCTGATTCTTAGAGCATTTCTTTGAATATTGATGAAACAGATAAGGGTAAATGGGCTAGGAGGAATACCTGTTAAAGTTGGTTGAAGGTTGTTGTGTGCGTATGACTTCTTGATCCATAGCTGATCGTGAGAGCTTCCTTTTGGCTAGGAGGAACTACCTAAAATAGAAAACAAGACCACCAAATAGAAGTTAAACAACATATACAGTGGATTGCCTAGTGTATGCTAGATCTGGGAAGTATGATACTCCCTAGAAGGTTGTCAATCCACTGTTTAAAACAATTCAATGTTAATAATAAATGAAATCCTACTATAGTTAAAATGATTTAGGTATCTCATTCGACTACAATAAGAAAATTCATTCACAACAGGCTAAGCTATGATTGAATCGAAGGTGAAGGTATCTATCAGAATCGATACTAGTCGTGGTCCGGATGGGCTATTTTAGGTATTTAGTGGGGATGTTAGGCTCTGTTCTTGGTCCGAGGGTAAAACACGAGAGGCCGACGTCGGTCTGGTATGACCAATGTTGGTTTAAGTGAACTGGTGATGGTTGTGGGTAACCGATATTGGTATGGTCGAGGTAGAGGAAACTTATCAAAATCTTGATGTGAGAATAGATATGAGGCTAAATGGAAATGGAGAGGAAATGAAAAGGTCATGTAGGTCTTAGGTATACTCGGGGATCTCTAAAAATTGGGTATGGGTAGTTCAATAGTGCAGGTGAAGGAATGATCGAGGTTTGCATGAAGGTGAATGATGGGGAAATGGAATGCAAATAGAAAGCGATAATGAGAGAGGTAGTAAAGTCTACTAAAATGATAGTAGATGAATCTTTGGTTAATAAAATACTTAACTTGTTATACGAACTTGATGGATGGATGACAATGGAAGTTGATCAGATGGATGGAATTTGATGTGGTGATGGTGCTTCCTAGATGCTTTTGTGAATGTAAATGGCTCTGTGATAGCTTTTGATGTTGGCTGTGAATGCTCTAATGCATGTATGAATGCTAGTTCTACTTGCATACGGCTTTGGTTTCGTCCTTTGTTATCGAAATGTGTCAACCTTGAAATAAGGTTGTTTTGGGAATAAATGGTAACCAACGATGGTTCTGGCTGAATGGTAGTAGTTTAGGGTAAGCGGCATCGGGTAGGGTGGGATTTCTAGATTTACTAAAAATGGGTAGATCCTCTTGATTTCTTGGATCTTGTTCATTTTCCATTGCGGATTAGAATGGAAGATTCCTTTCTAATGGGCAGGAATGTGGTTAGAGGGAATGTAGGCTTTGATTTTTAGGGTTTAGGTAGGTCTTAGTTAGTTATGACAACATAATAAGAGTAAATCTTAGGGTGAAGTGGCTAGATGAGGTGTACAAGTGAGGTGGGGTGTGGGCATTATCCCAATTAGGATATTTAAATAATAAATATTATGAGATCATGAATTAAATTAATTAAATTAATATTAGAGTGGGGTGAAAGGGGCCATGGTTAGGTGAGTGTGTTCGAGTTGGTTATTTGTCGAGGGACCAAGGGGAGTGTGACCCAATTTTGGGATCTACATTTTACCCCCTTTTGTTGCATATCTTGTATTGGTAAGCATGCGGCGACAAAAATAAGATGTGGTTGCCCCATGTGTGGGTGAAGGTGATCCCCCTCAAACTAGAAAGCGATGAGGCGAAGGAAGAATCGGTAAGTGGTTTATAAAAGGTGAATGTGATGAAGAGGAAGGTGGGAAACAATGGTAAAAAGGGGTAAAGGTCTAATCGGGTAATCCAGGTAATGGGTTAGGGTCAAAGGTAGGAATAGTCAAATGCCACACACGTAAAAACTACATCACGGTATGAGGTTGAAGATCGGAAAACTCTACATTTTCTAAGGTCAATAGGTTTATCCAAATAAGGTTGAGGTGATTATGGTATCCAAGGTATAGGATATGGTCAGAAACATGATGTAGGTCAGGTGCAGGAATGTTTAGGTATGTTTCAGTACACCAAAGGTTGGGTCAAGATAAATGATCATGGAAAGAGGAAAGGTAAGGTCAATATGTCAATCAACATGGGTAACAGTGCCACAAGGTATAGTGAGCACATGAGGTCACAGGTCACTAGCAATGTTCTAGGTCCAAGTAACTAGGTCATGACACGGGTAGGGCCGAGGTATGGGAAAAATAACGAGTCCCCAAATGAGGATGAAGTGAGGTAGTAAATGATGCTAGAAGGAGGATAGAGTGAAATTTCCAAGTCAAGTGTGGGTGAGGTAAAAGGATATAGGTCAGAAAATTAGGGGTAGGAGGTAGGAAAAAGACTAAGCAGATAACCAACAACAGTTAGAAGGAACCGATGCCTGTCGTAATGGACCGACCATGGTAAGCTAGGGCACATGATCGATGTTGGTCAAGGTGAAATTATCATCGGTCAAGTCGGGTAGGCTATAAAAGAAAAATTCTACTTTTGATAGAATCATTTGTCACTTTCCAAATAGGAGAAAATGACAGTGAGAGAGAGAAAGGTTGAAAGTATCCATGTGGAATAGAGAGTTGAGTTGGTGAGTGGTGTAGCGGGTGATTAGCAGTCGATAGGTGGGTCCATGAGATCGGATTGATCGATTCAGTTGGTTAGAGGTGAGTAGGTTGATTGGGTGATGGCTAGAGGTAGGAGAGGGATCGGGTGGACCACCGGTGCGGCCCGACATGCCACCATGGCAACGGCGACATGATGAGGTAAGAGTCAATCCCTTTCTTTGTTTTGTGAGTTAGATTGGTTTAGAGGTTGGGTGGGGAAAAATGGGTTTTGGGGGAGGGAAAGGGAATTTGAATTTTGGGAGGGAAAATCGGGTAAAATAGGAATGGGGAGAGAGGTGGTTGGGTGAATGAGGGGTGGGGAGGGGTTGAGGGGTATATTAGGTCTGAATGGGTGGGTAGAAGGGAGAGATAAGGGATTTTAGGAAGAGGGGGTTTTGGGTGTCACAATTTTTGGCATGACAATGACCTTCATTAATTGAGTTTTATCGACATCGATGATGTAGAACCGGTATTGGTCACAAACCGGTGGTGATGCTAGTTTAAGGAAGATCGGGGTCGGTTAGATATAATCGGTACCGATTGTAATTTAGGAAAAAAGGGACCAAAAGTGCCTAGCTTGGTTGAGTGAGGTAGGTCGGGGTAAGAGAAGATGTTGTGGTGAAAGAAATTATGAGGGTAAAAGGGTTAAAAGAGGTATGAGTGAGTGATAGTGGGTTAGGTTTGAGGTCGGTGGGGGTAGAATATGTGATACCGGGTAGGTTGGGATGGAAAAGGGGTATGGTGGTAGGTATAGGTGAGGTGCTGAGTGGGATGGTGGTTATGATTAAGGTATATTAATGTGATGTTTTACTAGATGCGGTGAGAGATCAGTGCGGATGCGAAGACAGTGCCACCCCGCTCTTGATAGTTTGTGGGAATGTGAGAGTCGAGGAGTGGCGACATGTGGCGATATGGGCCTGAGTGGGGTCAAGCACTACTGAGAATGTATTCGGCTGGTGAGTTTGAGTTTGATGGTCGCCCTCATCGATAGATGGGATTCGGTGACCAACACATTCCACCTACCGACGGGGAGATGACAGTCACCCTGGAGGACGTGTATAAGATCTTGCGGTTACTTATATTAGGGGCATAGGTATACTCAATCTCCTCAGAGGCATCTGAGGAGTTGATGCTAATAGTATTCAGTGAGGGACTGGTGGAGATGACATTTCATAGTGCTAGTCTGAGTTATAAAGAGATGTACCTAGCCCATCTAGAGGAGACAAGGCTAGTAGTGTTATTAATGGAGGTAGTATGCTTGTTTTGCACTACCGGATTCAGAGAGTGGGAGATTCCCATGATCACTAATGACAGGACCTACTTTTTCTTGGGCACAGCATTCTGGTGCAATTATATAGAGAGTTATGGGCGTATGGGCGGCTCCATTGGTTCAATTTATGCTACACATTTATTCTTCATTGTTTGGCCTACGAGCACATTGTGTGTGTTTATCCGATTGGTATGCCAGGTGGATGCATTCGAGCCAGGTTTGGTTTGGGTAGGTTATAGGTGATGGGTTCCTATGATTAGAGAGCGTCGATCAGACAAGGCTACTCATGATGTAGCATATTATAGGTGGTTATTGGAGGGGTTGTCTGGTGTGGACATTATTTGGAGACCATATGTGGGTTATCCCTCATAAAAATAGACGGCTGATGAGCTAGATGGCTTGTAGCTACTCAAATGTATAGAGGGGCGCTGTGCTAGAGAGCATGAGATGATTCCTATAGATAGGGTTAGATGATAGTTTGGGCTACCATAGGATATACCCCCACCCTTCCCACAGTATCAGAGAGATGATGTTGAGAGATCACTTCCTCTACCACAGCCAATAGTGCCTATAGGGTAGGAGGAGTAGGTGATAGACCGAAGGATTGATGATGCCGGGGTGATAGATAGATATAGATAGTGGTGGGCGGCTCATTTATGAGTAGTACTACTTAGGCCAGGGCAGCCAAATTTAGCCACCATAACCATTCTAGAGAGATTCCTTACAGGGGTAGGTGGTGACCCTGATTACATAGTTGGGGATTATACGGGAAATTGGTAGTTTCAAAGGCAGAGGTGGATGCTTTGCATGCACAGGTGGCCAATCTACAGGCCCAGATGGCCCAGGGTGGAGATGGTGGTGATGATTAGGTGCTCACCCTACATGCACAGGTTACAAGTTTACAAGGCCATTTGGCCACCTGTGAGCACATATTGAGTCCTTATAGGCCCGAGATACGAGGCATAAGATAGGCACGGGCAGAGGCCGATGGGGCCACCACAGACACTACCCGTATCTAGATTGTTGGATGCCCTAGGTGATGCTATGTATTATCAGGATCAGGCTGATGGTAACAGGATATATTTTCTATCCTATGGAGAGTATAGGGCATAGTAGGCCTTAAGTGAGAGGGCAGATCCCGCACCCACAACATGGAGAGAATAGAGGGTCCATCAAGCCTTGAGATAGGATCGGTGAAGCCACCAGTTCACGGAGACCAGCCCTAAGTGATGTACTAGCAGGGACCCAACCATGACCCATGACGGGCGGTGAGATGTTAGCAGGCTGCCAGATAGGAGCCGAGGGGGAGGAGGAGATGGGAGAGACCGATATGGAGGATATCTGGTAGGATGATGTCTGATGTATGTCCCTCCATTTTGATGTAGTTATTCATTTTTATATATACCGGCCTACATTCGAAGAGAGTGAGGATGTATATGAGAGTTTGTGTATTTTTGATCATATACCACCTATGTGCCAAAGATGGTGAGGCTATATATGAGATTTTTGTTTATTTTTGATCATATACCAACTGCGTACCGAAGATGGTGAGGTTGTATATGAGAGTTTTTGTAAGATGCATATTATTTGGTATCAATGTATATTGTATGGATACACATATTTATATGATGAGATGGATTATTTAGCTATGATGTATTTGTGTTGATAGAATTTGATTGTTATGCATAGATGGATTCATTATAGGTGTGTTAGGCATGGTGGAGTCAGGTCATAGGCATGGTTGAGTCAGGTCATAGGCATGGTTGGAGTTAGGTCATAGGCATGGATGGAGTTAGGTCATAGGCATGGTTGAGTCAAGTCATAGGCATGGATGGAGTTAGGTTGTGGTTTAGGCATGATGAATTTTAGGTTATAGGCATGGATGGAGTTAGGTTGTGGTTTAGGCATGATGAAGTTTAGGTTGGTTTAGGTCTGGTGAGTCAAAATTGGTTGAGTTTGTAATTCATTAATTTGTGCAATTAATGATGATATGAGTCACATTGAGATGTTTTATAGTAACATGCACAATAATGGTAAAGAAATGGTAGACATAATGAATGTATGAATGATGATGATAAAGATGTGAAGAAATTTGTTGTTTGTTTTGTTTAATTTTTAATTATTGATATAAAAAGGAAACTAACTAGGGTAGAATGTGATTTAGGAAAAGGAAAGGGGGATTGTTTAGCGTAGAGAGTGGTGAGCTAACATCTAAGGGGCCCATGCCCTCGAGTGCTGCCTACATAGTCCCGGTGAAAAGGGACCTCGGGTAGATGTAGTTCTCCCATAAGCTAGGAAAAAATGGAGGTATGAGTATGGGTGGTAGGAAATAGGCATGATTGGGTCTAGGTATTTTATGTATGAGTGAATTGTGGGCACATTGGTATGGGTGATTTTGAGTTGATTGTGGTGAAAGAGGAAAATTGACCCAAAGATAAGCGTTGAGAATCTATTCTTATATAAGGTAATCAATACATAATGAAGAAGGTTAAAAGATAAGAGGAGGTAAGAAAGCCACCTGATTGGTAAGGATCATAATGGGTAGGTCATACCTTAGATAGGATAATGAATGTAAGATGCTAAAGAAATTGCATGATTGATTATTCTAAAGGTGAAGAGTAGTCACATGATCACCAAATGTCACCATTCTAGCAGTAGCCCAACAAGTCCCTTGAGGCAATAGGAAATGAAGGTGAAAATGGTAAGAAGGTGAAAAACGGTTAGGTTATATGGTATGAGGTAGCATGCCCTTTTTTTTGACAAGAGATCCAAGATCACAATGAGCAAGTCCATGAAGAATTTTTTTCTGTTTTGACTTATATTTGAGATAGGCCCGATCGATGCGGGAAGTCTATATGGGATGAGGACATTAACTCCTTCGAGTCTTCACAAAGTTGATCAATGTAGGAAGCTTTAGATTCTCTCTTTTAAGTAGGCTTTACATAGTTGTCCTTTGAGGGATCAGTCCATTTATGGTAGAGATATAGAGAGAAAGATGTCCTTTTGAGGGAGTCATCTTTTTATTAGAAGTTTGACTCAAGGATTTGGATCCCATGTGAGGATTTGTTAAGTTATGGACAATACTAAGGTGAAGAATCAGATTCTTGTTCAGAAAGCAAGGTGAAACAACCATGGGATCTTTTCTAAAAGCATACAAAAATTATCCATGAGAATCATGTCATGTGCAACACTTGTGGTACACATATTTAAGAGAAGATAAAAGAGTGATAGGTATGCACATGATGCTTGTTTGATCATTAGGGGTGGCATAATGAAAGAAGGGGAATGAAAAAAACTCAAGGGATGAGCATGAAAAGAGGAAAAAGGTGAGGTAGGACTAAAAGTCAACAATAGAATGGTCGAAGATGCAAGGCATTAAGGGACTCAGGTTCGGGATTATCGTCTAGTGAAGATAAACGATAAGCACCTAATCCATAAGTATGAGTCATGATGTATGGTCCAAGCCAATTAGGAGCAAATTTTCCCCCGTTTGTTTTTTCTTCTTTGGTTACATGTTGATTTTCTTTCAGGACAAGGTCACCGACTTGGAAGGTTTGTTCATGGACACGTTTGTCATAGGCATGCTTGATACGTTTTTGGTAAACTTGAAGATGGTCAAGAGAATTAAGACAACATTTATCTAATAACTCAAGTTGTGCTAAATGGTCCTGGTGAAAGTCATCATCATTGAGCATGTTATACGAGAGAAATACGAAGTGAGGGAATCTAGACTTCAAGAGGCGAGAAAAGACTTTGTACCATAAACTAGAGAAAAAAGTTTGGTAAAAGTGGAAGTGCAAATACTAGTGCAAGTACACCCACGGGGCAAAAGGAATGTGCGTATGCCAAGTATTTCCCAGTATCGTTAACCACTTTCATGAGAATTTTGTTCGAGTTTTTATTATTGGATTTAGATTGTTTGTTGGTTTGTGGGTAATATGGTGACAAGAAACTTAGCTGAATATGAAAGACATTGTAAATTTTCCACAAGGTTTTATGTTTAAATTGTTTTCCGTTATCGGTGATGAGGTGATGTGGGACACGAGTGACAAATAATGTGATGGTTGATAAACTCACATATTTTCTTAGCTTTCATGGAAATGAGAGGTATGGCTTCAACCCATTTGGTGTAATATTGATAGCAGTGATTATCTATTGATGTCTCTAGGAAGAATGGGGATTGATCTCTCGACAAGATCCAAACCCCAATGAGAGAAAGGCCAAAGGTCACGGGTGACTGTAAGGAATGATTGGGTGTATGATGAAGATTGGTATGTTGTTGGCATTTTAGACAATGCTTAATGTAATTGTAACAATCATGGTTAAGGGTCGACCAAGTAATAGCCTAGGTGAAGAATACGCTTAAGCAACCGTAAGGCGGCTAAAGTGACCTCCACATATGCCATCATGAACTTCCTTAATGGTATAAGGAATTTCATAACTCATAAGGCATCGTAAGAGAATACCACAAAATCCACACTCATAGAGGAGGCCACCCATGATGATGTAATGAGAGACCCTTTTAAGAAAAGTGTGTTGTCCATTACGAGTGAGGTTGGGAGGTAAGATGGAGAGGGAAAGATATTCTGAGTATTTTTATACCAAAGGTCATCGGGTTGGGAGTAGTGGTTTTGATAAAATAAACTTCATGAGGTAAATAATAGGGTAACTAAAGTCTTTGTATGGTGACAAATATTTTAGAGTTGGTGGGTGAAGCGGGGATCTGAGAAGCCAAGAAGGCCATGGTATCTACAAATTTGTTGGTAGAACAGGGACGATTTAAAAGGTATAATAGTCGAAGGTGGTCAAAAGTATTTCCACATGATGTTTATACTTTTAAAGTATCTCATTACGATATTGGTATACACCATTGACTTGGTTTATGACCAATTGAGAATCACCAAAGATGTTGATGGACTTAACATCTAAGGCGTAAGCATTCTGGAGACCTAATACGAGTTCTTCGTATTCAGAAATGTTGTTTATACAATCAAAATTGAGTTTGAAAGACAAAGGCATGGGTTCACCATCAAGCAGAATGAGAATAACACCAGCCCCACCCCCACGCTAACACTTGGAACCATCGAAGAAGAGTGTCATTTGGTACGCGGGTTCGTCCAAGGAAAGGGTAGCAATAGACTCATCTGGAAAGTCAAAGTTAGAGGGTTGGTCCCTGAAATAGGTGTGTCGGCCAATTGGTCAGCAATATCCTAGCCCTTGATGGACTTTTGATGGGTGAATTTGAGGTCGAGGTTAGCCAGAAGCATAAGCTAGCATGCAGCTCATTGATTTTGGTAAGGTTTTGTGTACATGAAGTGTAAGGGGTCGTTGTTGGTCACAACATAGGTTTTTTGATTAAGTAGGTAATGGCAGAGTTTGGTGGCAAAAAAAACTAAGTCCAAGAAAAGTTTTTCGGCATGGGTGTATCGGGTTTCATAGTCCAAAAGAGTACAAATTTTGTAATAAACTACCTGCTCCTAGTATTGTTCATCATGATGAGCAAGCATGCCCCCTAAGGAGTGATCAGTAGCTGAGATGTATAGGTAGAAGGGTTGATCATATTTAGGTGGAATGAGTATGGGTGGTTAGAGAAGGTATTGTTGTAAGGCTTCAAAATATTTATGGCAGTCCTCATCCCATTTAAAGGAAACATCATTTTTGAGAAGGTGATGAAATGGTTAACACCGATTGGAAAGTTGTGAAATGAAACAGGAATGGAATGCAACTTACCTTGTAGGCTACGGAGCTGCTGCAGATTAGTGGGCGGAAGCATTTCAAGAATGCCCTTGACTTTAGTAGGGTCAACCTTTATACCATGTAAGGAGACAATAAATCCCAAGAGCTTTCCCGAGAGAACCGTGAAGATGCATTTCTTGGGCTAAAGGTGAACACAATACTTAATGAGGTAGTCGAAGATGGTTTTCATGATGGAGAGGTGTTTGAGTGGCATTTAGATTTTTCCAGGAGATCATCTACATAATCTTCCAATATATGGTGCATGATGTCATGGAAAATGTAAGTCATAGACCGTTGGTATGTGGCGCCTAACTTTTTAAGGCCAAAAGGCATGACTCAATAGTAGAAGGTCCCCAAGGGGTGATGAATGATGTTTTGTGTTGATCCTCGGGGCAAGCATGATTTGGTTATAACCCGAGAAACCATCCATGAGTGATAGAATCTCGTGACGTGACCGGTGGTAAGGTCAACCAGTTGGTCAATACTAGGTAGAGGAAAGTCATCTTTCGAGCAAGCTAGGTTGAGGTCACAAAAATATGTGCAAATGCGGAGTCCCCATGTCACCTTAGTGACAGGGACAATGTTATAAATCCATCAAGGATAATCAATGGGTAAGATGAAGGAAACAGAAAGAAGGTGTTGAAGTTCTTCTTTGACTAGAAGTGCAATGCGAGGGTGCATTTTCCTTAGCTTTTGTTTTATGGGTTTAGCATCGGGAATGGTTATGATATTGTGGACCACTATGGTGGGGTCAATACTAGGCATGTTTGCGTAAGACCAAGCAAAAGCATGGTTATGATCTTTGAGAAAATAAGTGATGGCTTCTGTTTAGCAGTATCTAAAGATTGGCCAATCTTTAGAATGTGTGGGTTGTCCTAAGTGTGGATGTTGATTTCGATAGTAAATTCGTTCAACATGGTTTGCATCTAGATGTTAACTACCAATGGATAAATGAGTCTTCTGCACCAAGGTAGGTGAGTATATATTCATCATCCTGACATTGAACGACATTAATGGAAGGTGTATTGTCATCAATCATTTCAGGATATAAGAAGGGAAGAGAAGAGGGAGCCTCACCCTCGCATTGATAAGTCAGAGGCCCCAAGGAAATGGTGTTTATGAAAAAAAAAAGTTAGGAGGAATGGATTCTAGATCCATTGACTCTGTCGGTGAGGGTGGTGATGGTGGTGAAGAAGGTGGAGCAGGTGAAGAAGGTGGAGAAGGGCTGATGTCCTCAATGAGTTTGATGCGGGCCTTCTTGGTAGGTGGTTCAGCAAATTTGATACCACTACGGTCATTATGTTTTTAGGTAGTACATGGAATAATAGTGTGATGGCATTTCTCATAAAATCCAAAACCAAAACCCTTCCACGCACATCGGTGCAGGAAGGTGTGGGTGAAACAGTAATTGGTGAGTGACTGGAGGTCGGTAGAAAATGGGTGTGTTTGTGATGGTGGTTCAGGTGTATAAGTGGTATTATCAAGTTCCACATAGGTGAGATGAGTACGAAGGTGGGGAGGATTGTAAAGGAGATGCTCTCTATGCGGTGATCATAACAAGGGTGTTGGTGAAGACTTACATACTCTTGTGGAGCAAGGAATGTGTTTACACTATATAGGTGGTACTCCCCGAGTGAGGCATTGAAAACACCTTCCGAGGATCGGTGGTCGATATGTGGGTGGATAGGATAGATAATGTGTTAGAGATTGGATCAAAGGTGGAGCTAGATAATTGTGAGGCTGATGGGTCAATAGTGGAAGTTGTGATAGCAATAGGGATGGAGGAGTTAGGGGGTTGATGCGGTGGTAACATTGGTGGGCGAGGTGTAGGTGAAGAGGAAGTGGTCAGGGATGAAGATGCTTTAATGGGTATGAGCATGTCATTGGATCAAGTAAATCATGTTGTAGGTTTTAAAAGGTGATGGGTTATTTGGAATAGTATAAGTGTGCCCTTCATGTTCAAACTTCACACAACGATGCAGAGTGGAAGGAACACAACCCATAACATGAATCCAGGGTCTACCAAATAATAGGTTGTATTTAAATTCCCCCTCCAAGACGTAAAATAACTCTAGAAAAGTGTGGGGGCCCACATGAACATAGAGGATGATGGTGATAAGTGTAGAGGTGATAGTGTCATTAAATGAACACAACATGATGGGATGTTTATGCATGTAGTTTTCAGGTATGTGCATTTTGTCGAACACATGGGAGGAGATGATGTTAGTGCTAGCGCCCCCATCAATCATAATGCATCATACACATACATAATTGATGTGGACAAAGATGAAAAGGGTTGGATCTAGGTCATCGGTTTGGTGCGGTGTGATCTCTTCATCTGAGAAGTTGAGGGTGGCTACTTGGTGAGTGGGTGGAGGTGTAGAAGAAGATGGTAATTTGGTAAGAGAGGCTACATGATGAGGTGTAATAATGGAGGCTATAGGTGTAGGGTCATTGGGTAAGACTTCAATAGACTAAAGAACCTCCACAAGAGCTTGGAAATGGGATTCAAAGGTTTGGAGGAGGTCATATAGGGACATTTTGAGGGAGGATTGGTGTAATTGTTTGAGCATCACGTGATGTGTAACCCCATTAGAAATAGGATATGTGGGGCCGCGGATAGTGAATTTAGGTGTGGGTGTAGATGGTATGTTGGGTATAGGGTTAGTTGGTGGGTCATTTTCCTTTTCCTTTCCTTTATCATACATGTGTGTGGGTAGAAATGTGGACCATGTTGATTTGAGGCAGGGAGGTAGGTGAAGTAGGTGAGCCATGAAAGGTATAGCGATATGAAGGGAAAAAGCCAAGTGGCGGGAAGGAAACTTGTGAGATGAGTTGAGTACACCGACATTTGGGTAGAGGTTTGACAAGTTCTACGATGTGCACCATGTTAATTTCAAATCGCAGAGGTGGCTCTAGGAGTTGTGGGGTGGAAGTCTTGGTCTCGAGTAGGAAATGAAGAGAGAAGGCTGGGGAAATTGGTGCTAGAAAAATGGGGTCCACATCAATAACGTCATCATCATAAAAATTTTCTTCAGGAGGACAAAAATAGATAAGAATGGTTTTCAAAGCCTTATAGTCCTCAACATCGTGCCCTATCACATGATGGTAGGCACAAATTTTGGTGTCATAAAACCCTTTTGGTTTGGGCTTGAATGGGTCGAGACGCAGTCTAAGAGGGGTGATGTGATGATAGAAGTTTCAATGAGGTTGGTTAAAAATTTGGCATAGGATCCCACCGGTGGATCACAATGGGAAGTGAATGTGGATTTGGGTGTAGGTGCGGCTAAGCTTGTATAGGAAGGGTATTTTCAAGAGAGGGAGTGGGTCGAGCTACGGTTTTGGAGTCTTTGGTGTGGTTGATTTATATAGGAAGGGTCTTTGTAAGAGAGGGAGTGGGTCAAGCTACGGTTTTGGGTCTTGGTGTGGTCTTAGGTGTTGGTCATGTATGCTTGTGTAGGGGCATGGTAGATGAACTAGCAATATAGTGTGTAGTTGATTTTACTACCTTATTGGAGGGTAGTAGATTTTTTCCTTTAGGTTGCACCTTCTTGGGTATAGGTGATATGGGCACATGATATCTAGAGTGAAAAGTGGATGGTAGAAGAGGGTGAGTTAGCCATGGGGATAACCGAGTCTTTGTGAAGGTAGATGGCGTGGGTCATGTAGGAGGTGTGGGAAAAAGAGGCTGAAGTGTCATGGGTAGTGAAGAGGTTATCGATGGTATTGGAGGTATGGGTGGTAAAAATTTTGTAGGTGTGGGTGGAAGTTGTGTCGGGTGCTTGGGTATGTTAGAGATTTTGAGGAAGGAATGGGCTACTATATTTTTAGTTTACCGGTGGGTGGAGGTTTCTTAACCAAGCTAGAAGAGTGAGGTCCTAAGATGGATGGAAGGGGTGAAGGTGATGAAGGTGTGATCGGTGAGGTTGCGGTACGAGATCTAAGGGATTGGTTCTTCTGTTTTGGGGCCATATTAAGTTTGGTGTTAGTTTTGGAAGATGTAACTAAATCTAATTTGATTGGTGGATGAGTAAGGTTGGCCATTGGGATGACCCCTAAGGTAGTAATAGGTTTAGGTAAGGAAGATGATGAAGGTGTATGTTTAGACGTAGAAGTAAGTGGAGTTATGGGCAGAGGTGTGAGTTGAGCCATGTGTGGTATCATGGGAGAATTTGAGATAGTTGTGGTTGTGTTTAGTTGATCGGCCGAAATATTTTTACGATAGATAATGAAAGTGTCGCAAGTGACATCTGCATTTGTGTTGAGACAAGAAGTAGAAGATGCCCCCAAAGTAAGGCTCTATCCACATAATCAAGGCGATCACTAGGTGTGATAATGACAATGCGGTGGGTGAGGTTGATGTGGATCCAAAGGCAATTCTGTAAAAATTTTCTTAGAAATGGGGAATTCACTAGCTTTATCCTTTATGGGTAAGAGAGCCAAAAGTAAGTCCACAAGATCTTGGGTGGCTGATGGAGAATGATCACCTAGAGGCAACGATATTTCTCTTTGGATCTTTGATAGGTGGATGAGATGACGGGTGATCCTCTGTAGGTAGAGGAGATGAACAAACGTCTCCTGTGGGTTAGAGAGGTACTATTGGTGACGGTTCTCTAGGTGGAGAAACCAAAGGTGAAGCGGTCTTGATGTTGTGAAGACTCCTTCATAGGTGAGGGGGAGACGAAGGGTGTTCCTCTATGGGTGGAGGACTTCGGGCCAATATTTACTCTATGGAAGGAATATGATGTAATTGGGAAGCAACGGGTGCGTCACTAAAAATAGCATGGACCTCACGGGTATGGCTATCATTATTTGAGGTCTCTCCAGTTTGAGTAGAAGAAGGGATGTGATTAGGAAATGGTTTCTTAAAGATGTGCAAGTTTTGATTAGTAGGTGTGTTAGGATTATCCAAGACTAACTCATTGTTTCGAGAATTTCTGGATAATGTTCTTGAAAGTGATGTAATTATCGTCACTATGAAATTTTACCCGATGATAGTTGTAGAAGTCATGCTCTTTGTACCATATGGGGGTGGGGTGAGTAAGATCAAAACCAGTGTGTGGTTTTATGGGAGGAAGGGTGATGACCCTAGATTTAATGAGATTTTCTTAGATAGAAGAATAAGGCTCCTTAATTGGGGTGTATTTCCATTGTTCTCGTCTACGAATTGAAAGGTCTAGACGGGGAGAAAGAGATAGGGGTAAATGGGCTAGGAAGAATACCTGTTAAAACTGGTTGAAGGTTGTTGCACGCGTATGACTTCTTGATCCATAGCTGATTGTGAGAGCTTCCTTTTGGCTAGGAGGAACTACTTGAAATAGAAAAAAAGACCACCAAATAGAAGTTAAACAACATATGCAGTGGACTACCTAGCGTATGCTAGATCCGGGAAGTGTGATACTCCCTAGAAGGCTATCAATCTACTATTTAAAGAAATTCAATGTTAACAATAAATGAAATCTGGTGTAGTTAAAATGATTTAGGTATCTCATTTGACTATATAAGAAAAATTGTTCACTACAGGTTGAGTATGATTGAATCCGAAGGTCAAGGTATCTCGTCGGAGTATTGGTACTAGCCGGGGTCTAGTTACAGGCTGTTTTACATATTTAGTGGGGATTTTAGGATTTTTCTTGGTATGAGGGTAAAACACAGAGACCGACATCATTCTAGTATGACCGATGTCGGTTTAAGTGAACCGAGAAATGGTTGTGGGTAACCGCATCGGTATGGTCGGGGTAGAGGAAACTTATCAAAATCTTGATGTGAGGACATATTTGAGGCTAAATGGAAATGGAGAGGGAAATGGCAAGGTCTGTGTAGGTCTTAGGTATACTCAAGGATCTTTAAAAATTGGGTATGGGTAGTTCAATGGTGTGGGTGAAGGAATGAACAAGTTTGCATGAAGGTGAATGATGGGAAAATGGAATGTAAATAAAAACTAATAACATAGGTAACTGAGTCTACTAAAATGACAGTAAATGAATGTTGGTTAATAAAACACTTACTATTGTACAAGCTTGATAGCTAGGAGGCAATGAAAGTTGATCAGATGGATGGAATTTGATGTGGTGATGGTGCTTCCCTGGATGTTTTAGTGAATGAAAATGGCTCTGTGATTGCTTTTGATGCTGGTTGTGAATGCTCTGATGCGTGTACGAATGCTAGTTCTTCTTGCATGCAGCTCTAGTTTTGTCCCTTGCTCTTAGAAATGTGCCAACCTCAAAATAAGGTTATTTTGGGGAATAAATGGTAATTGATGGCAGTTCAGTCGACTAGCGGTAGTTTAGGTAACCGCATCGGTTAGGGTGGTATTTCCTAGGTTTACTAAAAATGGACAGATCCTCTTGATTTCTTGGATCTTGTTCATTTTCCCCACGGATTAGAATGGAAGCTTACTTTCTAAAGGGTGGGAAAGTGATTAGAGGGAATGTAGGCTTTGATTTTAGGGTTTAGGTAGGTCTTATTTAGTTATGGCAACATACTAAGAGTAGGTCTTAGGGTGAGGTGGCTAGATGAGGTGTACAAGTGAGGTGGGGGTTTGGGTATTATCCCAATTAGGATATTTAAATAATAAATATTATGAGATCATAAATTAATCTAATTTAATTAATATTAGAGTGGGGTGAAAGGGGCCATGATTAGGTGAGTGTGTCCGAGTTGGTTATTTGTCGAGGGACTAAGGGAGTGTGACCCAATTTTGGTGTCTACACCATGATACCCTTTTCCATTATAGATAGGGATTTTTAGAGTGAATAAACCAATATATAATGGGTAAGAAAACACTTCAAGTGAAATTAGGTTATGAAGTACCTATGTAGAATCTACAACATGAGAAAAGAAGATGCACCTTGTGCAGCAATTGAAATATTTGAGTTTGCGGTGTATTAACAAGAGTATCAAGAGTTTATGTGTTAGAAAAGGAATTATGTGGACTCTTATCATTGGATATATAATGTGTAGTAACAATAATTGTTTAGGAATAGGAAGAGAGAAATTTTGCATTGATAGATTGGGTTCCCCAAGGATGTAGGCACTATAGATATAGGGATATTAGATGTCGGTAAAGTGGAGGAGGTTGAAATCACCAAACAACGGATTAATTTCTATATTTATTATCATGATTAAGTTTAACAGGAAGGAGGATTTTGATTATAAGATAAATGTGCTCGGGATTCTAAAAATGTTATGCGGGAAAATGAGATTAAAGTTCCACTTTTCATGATCCATGATCTTATCATTATCACGTTGGAATCATAGGAATGTTCACTATGATTTTTAATGTCATGTAATGAAACCTTTTTAGTAGGGTCAAGGTTGGATGGATTTATAGAAATATGCAATATATATGATCCCATGAGGCTACAATAGTAAAATGCTTGTGAATAGGAGGAGAAAGATCAATACGATCAATAGGTTGATTGAAAAACCAGAGACTATAGTGGAAAGGAATGGGAGGAAAGCATATAAAATATGAAATAATATAAGATGAATAAGAATGAATAATAGTTAATATATTTTAGAGAAAATAGAAATCGTAGGTTTGATATTAGGATTGAGTCACAGGTTGGGTTCACCAAAATGTTTACACCCTTATTATATTATGTGAAATATAATAATTAGTGAACTAAGTACACTAAAGGATGTAAGGTGAGCTATAAGGGGTTATCATAATTAATTAATTTCAAACATTAATCATACAATATCATAACAATGCATTCAATGTTTACACAATATGCTACAAACTTGAAAACACAAGGGGATGAGTGCACTTAGCTAATTACATATGATTATGGGAAGTTTTGGGAGTGTACTCTACTAAAATAGAGGGATTTTAATGTAATGATTCTTCATTCTTGGAAGCTGTGACTAGAAATTGATTTAGTACAAGAATTTACAACTCTTTTAGAATTGTCTACATGGCCTTGAATCCATTGTATGATCTTATACATGTTTGGTCCCTAGCTCTATAATTTTCTACTACTATCACCTACTGTAAATATTTTTCATTACCAAACCATAGTTTTTGGTCATGTTATAAAGCTATATGAATATTCTTAACATTATCTCAAACCCTATCCATGAATTGGATACCCTACAATATAAATAATAGTTTGTTGTGGTCACCCCATGCACTACCGACATTGGGATTACTCCAAAGAGTCTCAAACCATATGTTGTTCTTTAACTAACATGTGATATATGAAAGGATACAACTAGATTTGGTACCCTCTTTGGCAATGTTTGAGTTCATTTTTGCTCTTTCTAAAATACTTATATAAGGGGAGTTTGAGTTATTTTGGATGAGAATGGATGATGTCTTGACCTAGTGAGAAGCCTCATATATTTAGATATTTCTTCCCTAATGATTATGGATGTGAATTTGCAGAATTTAGGGCATCTTGGGTGCCTTTTACAAAATTTGGAAGTGATTTTATCAATGTAGTGCCATAGGATTTCCATGTTAGAAAATGAGTTAGTGTTAGCTTTTTAATATATGGTTATGATGAGGAATTATCAAATAAAGTACAACCTTGAGAGAGTAAAGGACCCATTAGAGAATTTGGAATTGAAAATATAGACATGGATTATATGCCCGGTAAAAAACCATATAGAAAGGTTAAGAATGGTTTTATGGCCTTAACCAAGGATGAAAAATATGTTAAGTGAAGATTTCATCCTATCAAGATGACATAGTGTATAAATTTTTCATATTGTATTCTCAAAATGTATCTACATATCAGTTTGTAAGGATAAACAAGTTAGGTAATAAACCTTAGAAAGTGCTACTTATAGGATCTGAAAGGTTGTCTTTATCTTAGTAAGAGTGCATTGTCAAAACTAGTAGTGTCAAAGAGAAAATTACCAAATTTGAGTATCTATAAAGACAATGTCAAATGAAAATTCTAAAAAAATTAAATCATCAAAAATCCTAAACTAGTGCCCAATTCATGTATTTGGAGACATGAGACCATCCTAGTTTGCATTTCATCAACAATCTCTCATGTTTGGCATGTTGTTCTTCTCAACATATAACATTCTTTAGGAAAAATCATAGTTTGATTAGCTTATTTTGGGACTTATCTATTGCACATCGACATCATGGTTTGAATCCTTGCTTGGAGAAACATAACCACCCTTTTCATATAATTTCATAACTTGAGTACTAAAATAGGACAAAAATCAAATATATTAATCAACAATTGCTTGTTTTTTTAATTTTTTTCTTAAACTTTTTGTTTTCATTACATTTTCTAATGATTTAGTCTTATAGCATCTTATAAACATTGGTATTATGGTTTTTCATATCATAGTACTTATTGTTGTATGATTATATCAAATAAAAGGTTATCTAAAATTTCAATAATATGCAAGACAAATAACGATATCTAATACATCACCCTACTCATCATATTTTCCCATCTTACTTGATTAAGCTAAAATGTAAATAAGATCCTAATATGAATGTTATAATAGCAGTAATGAATAAAATTTAAGTACAATAAATTAATTAATAAATAATGAAACCCTAATTACAAGAATAGGGTAAAAATGATTAGCTTATTTGCAGAGTTTTGGAGAATGCACAAAGGTGTAAAAATGGAAAATTTGAAGCACTAACTTTGTCTCATTTGAAGCTCATAAAAATGCAGAATTAGAGGAACATGTTAGGTGGGGTACTGGAGAGAAACAAGGGAACCCACGGCATCATGGGCCTATTTGTTAGCATGTGGATATGTGGAAATGCTTAGAAAATATCCTCTAAGGTGTCGTAAGGTGTTCACCATTAATCACCTTCAATCTTTCCAAAGACTCACTAAGATTGTCAAGGTCACTTTGGAAACTGCTATGAAATATGCACATGCAAAACCCTCACATAGACATCAAATCCTAAAAAGAAAGATGCAGAATGAGGGGTCAAACTATCCTCAACTATCACAATGGTGAAATTATGACTAAGCATTGCACTACATCTCAAACCCAATGTAGTTATGTGTGTGTGTGTGTGGAATTATGCCCTAGGTTGCTCTTGTGCGTGTCGCACTTGGATAACAAGTAAGTAGCTAGATGTAGAATGTAGTAAATGTGTGCATGGAATAGAATGAACTTCCCTCCTATGAAGTGTGATGCAAAAAACCATCCCTTGTGTCCCTTGTGATGGATATAGATGGATGTAATGGAGCTCTTAGATGCCTTGATGGATGCAACCTTAGGTGGTGATAGATAGTGCTTAGTGCTTGGTCCCTTATTATGATCACATAACTTTATATTATATGATTCCCTTGTTTTAATTTTGTAATTAGCCCCAAAAATGCCGATTATAAAAAATAAGATGCTTAAATGGCTAGAAAGGACCCAAAAAGTTTGAGTAAAGTACAAAGAGGAAAGGGGCACCCGGAGGAATGAGGATACGGGCATTGGCATCCTAGTTGGGCGCTAGTGTCTAGGATGAAAAATGTTGAAGAGTAAAAATGCAAACCGAGTAAGTACGGGTAAAAGATTGAAAATAACAACAAAAAGAAAAGAAAGGTGACCAAAGACATGGGTTGATTAGTAATTTTCTTACTTAGGAATCATTTGAATAGTAGTATATAATTGGGACTACATAATTACCCAAACTACATGATTTTATATCTACACTTTCCCCTATAGCCTCATTTACCTTCTCCCTTAAAATCCAAAATGCATCGGGCTATCACCCAACCTTAATTGGGTGCTCACCCGAGGCACACCTAGGCACCGAACCCCTCATTTCTTTGAGCTTCATAAGAATGCTTTGCCATTAATGGAGGAGTGTTTACAGAAACATGAATACAAGTGAAAGTAATGATACTAGATCTAAGAATAGATGCATCATGAAAAGAAAAAAAAGCATTATAAAATATGAAAGAACCAGATCTAAAGCATGAGCAAAGAGAACACTGGGCTTTGAACCCATAAACACATATACATAGAATAACCAGTTATATATATTGAAAATCAATGTTTACAGTAGCCATACTACATCAAAAAGGTCATAGAAGACCGAATAGATCATTATAATAGCATCCTACAACTAGAAACCTTATATTACCCCTAGATCCATTACATATTTATCACCATGAATCTACCATTGCATACATACTCGGCCTCTACATATACCCTCTAGTCTCTAACTCTCTATATTAATAATCATCCCCTTGTCTAGATCCAAATGCTTCCTTAAATAGAATAGAAGCTTTCCTTATCATCATCTTAGAAATAGAACCTCATTTCAAATTTCATCATATCTGGTCCACTCAAGTGTCCAATCCATGTACATGCCATCTCACCATAACAACCTTCATTTTCAATCCCATGACCATAAATATTCTTATCTTGAGCCTCAAGTCTCCATGTAACAACCTTGTCATCATTATGCTTATCCACAGCTTCACGTGTTTTGCATGTGATACCATTAACGAAATGTGGCTAATTCCTTAAACCCTTAAACCCTTTCCTCTCGCACGCCAACCTACCTCTCCTTTCACGCTTTCACTTACACATTTTTCTCCAAATTTCCATCCATGTGTGCTCATTATTTTCTTTAGGAGTTATTTATTTTAAGGGCTACACATCACCCCAAACTAAAATTGTTATCCATCCTCGGAAACAATCTATCCTCCAAAAATCAAAGAATAAAGAATGGAAGGAAAGAATAATGTGATAAGCGAGAGAGATAATGAGATAAAAGGGAAAGATTCTATAATGGCACAACTAAAGGAAAAATTGAAAGAGGAGAAGGTGAAGGTACACAAAGCTTACAAGAATGTAGAGGCTATCTTATACTCCATCATTCTAGAACACCCATATTTTTCCCCTCCTAAGCAAAAGTATGAGTGAAATTTTCTTTTCCTCGAGGATTTGATGCATTTGATCACAATGGAGAAACAACCCTCTTGCTTTGAAGTTGGTAGAGGAAGTTTTGGGGTGACAAAAAGAGTAGGATAATTCAAAGGTTTGGGAGACCATTAATTACTACTCCGAGATCCTTTCCTCAATTAAAACCATGATGCACATGATTAAAGTTGTCTATGACAACTATGGAGATAGGGACAAGGTGACAGGTATATTGGTTGTTACCCATGAGGCATACCTGAAGGAGTTCCAGGAGAAGAACAATGGTAATAGGGTGGAGCAGTACAAAATAATAACGGAATTTGAGAAGTCAAAGGATATTAAAGGCCTAAGGGTCTCAATTAAAAATAAAGTAAAGGAATTATATCCCCAGGTCATGCAAAGGATGGACATGCTGAGTGACCTTAGAAAGAAGATGGAAAATATTTTGATACACTGAAGGCTAAGGGTGAAGATTTATCATTTGATGAATTTAGTGTGCTAATAGGGGATTTATTTCAATAAGCGCAGAGTGAGGTGGATGCCTGGAATAAAAGTGAAGCATACTTGAATAAAGACTTCCCAATCCTTGTGCAAGTAGTAAAATTCTTTTGTTCCTTGGCGCAAGCTGGGTACAAATTATTATTCCCTTATGTTCTTTATTCTTTGATTATTGGAGGATAGATTTTTCTCGAGACGAGATAACACTTTTAGTGTGGGGTGATTTTGAGCCCCTAAAATGACTAAGTCTTAAAGAAAATAATGACCACAAGTGGAAGGAAATTTGGAGAAAAGCAAGTAAGTGAAAGAGTGAAAGGAAATGTAGGTTGGCATGCAAAGGAAATTGTTTAAGGGTTTAAGGACTTAGCCGTATTTTGGTTAAGGGTATCACATACAAAAACGTGAAGTTGCGAGATAAACATAATGATGACAAAGTTGTTACATGGAGACTTGACGCTCGAAAAAAAAAGAATATTCTAGGGAATATTAATGGTTACTGAGTTGGAAAGTGAAGGTTTTTATGGCTAGATGGAATATGCATGGCTTGGACACTCAAGTAGATCAACATATGATGACATTTGGCATGCGGGAATATTTCTAGGATGATGATCAGGTGAGCTTCCATCCTATTTAATGAAGGATTTGGATCTAGACAAGGGGTGATTATGCATATAGAGAGTTTGAGACTAGAGGGTATATGTAGAGGTGAGCGTGTATGGAATGGTCAATTTTGGTGATAAATATGTAATGGCTCTAGGGGTAATAAAGGGTTTCTAGTTATAGGATGCTATTATAATGATCTATTGATCGATATGACTTTTTATGTAGTATGGCTATTATAAACACTAATTTTCAATATATATAACTGGTTATTATATATATATATGTTTTATGTGTTCAAACCCTAGTGTTAACTTTAATCATGGTTCAGATCTAGTTCCTTCATATTTTTATAATGATTTTGTTCTTTTCATGATGCATATATGCTTAGATCTAGTATCATTACTTCTACTTGTATTCCTATTTCTATAAACATTCCTCCATTAATGGTAAATCATTCTTATGAATCTCACATAAAGGAGGGGCTCGGGGCCCATGCACACCTCAGGTGAGCACCTAGCTAAGGTTGAGTGATAGGTTGACACACTTGGGATTTTAAGGAGAAAATAAATGAGGCTACAAAATAATTTTTCGGCTTGCGCTAAGGAAAAAAATAATTTTACTACTGCTACACAAGGATTGGGAAGTATTTGTTCAAGGATGCTTCAATTTTATTCCAAGAATCCACCTCACTCTGTGCTTGTTGAAATAAATCACCTATTAGTACGCTGACTTCATCAAATGATAACTCTTCACCCTTGGCCTTAATTCTATCAACAATATTTTCCATCTACTTGCTAAGGTTTCTCAGCACATCCATCCTTCACGTGACATGGGGATATAATTCCTTTACTTTATTTTTAATTGAGACCCTTAGGCCTTCAATCACCTCCGATGTATTCTTGACTCTCGCTATGATTTTTCCCACTCCACCCTGTCACCCTTTCTTTTCTCTTGGAACTCTTTGAGTCCACCTCATGGGTAGTAAAAATATACCTACTACCTTATCCTTGTCTCCACAGTTGTCAAAGACAACTTCATCCATGTGCACTTTAATTTTAATTGAGGAAAGGAGCTTGGAGTACCAAGTAATAGTCTTCGAGCTTTAACTTCTCCTATTCTTTTTGTCATGCCAAAACTTCCTCTGTGACTCAGTAGCAGCGGTTGTTTCTTGATTTTGATCAAGCACGTCAAATCCTCAAGGAAGAGAAAAATTGACTCATATTTCTTCTTTGGGCATGCTAGAATGATGGAGTATGAGATAGTCTCTACCTTCTTATAAGATTCATTCACCTTTACCTTCTCCTCTCTCAACTCGGCCTTGATTGCGAGATTATGGAGTCTTTTCCTTTTATCTCATTGTATCTCTCGATTATCTCTTTATTCTTTTCTTCCACTTCATCCTCTAGGGATTTTATTATGTTATTCCTCACGAATAACCATGCCTCTACTTTTACTGACACATTTTTAAACATGTTATAGGCTTGTTCATTAGTTATTTGTTGAGCATCCATGATAGGATTCATCTCATTGGGGTTCTACATCTCTATTCTGCATTTGTGATAAATTACAACTCGATCTCATCAACATGGGACTTGAAGGTCAATGAAAACATCTTCCTTCTGCACATGTATAAAATATATTTCTAAAAATATGACCAAAAAAGAGTTGTTCTATTGGAAATGTGCTTTAGAACCGCATGCGTAGGACCTTATTACGGTCATTGAAATAAGTCATGTGTCATTGCACCGCTATCATGTCTTTGCCACCAAGCGGTGTGCACTACCTTTGGGAATATGACCACTAGAATATTCACCTTATCCATGCTCTCTTCCACATCTCTCACTATCTCTTTGGCATTGAGCTTCACTTCATGCTCCACTAAGTTCGAATGATTTCTGCCACCTCCCTTTCCAAATTTTCCTCCAATTTTTCTCTAGCCAGTGTAGGTTCTTGTGCATTTGTCCCTACTTATTCTTTAATTCCTCCCACATTATGAGCACCCTCCTCATAATCATCCTGATCCTCATCAAATTCATGTATATCATGCACAGGGGGACTCATTCCTTCCTTGTGTTCTTCATTTTCCACCATGGAGTCACCATCCTTCATGCTTTCTATCTCCTTAGAGTCTAAAAGCTACTCCATTTTCTTCTTCTTCTTCACTTGGCTCCTCCAACATAGGGGACATCTCCTTTTCAGGTGACTTCTCCTTCATAGGACATTCTTCCTCCGAGTGTAAGTACTTGTTCCGCACACACCGACTCATATGCTTCTATGGTCCGAATTGTACACGCCCTTGGCACCTTGCTTGCGGATTTTATTCCCTTTCTCTCTTCTTTAGCACCACCTTATTTCTTCCGGTGGGATCTTCTAGGATGGATACATCATCCTCAACATACACGCCCTTTTTAAACTTGGGCCTTAGGTGTACATAGACCTTTGTTGTTTTCTTTCCTACAATAGGTATTGAAACGTACTTTACCATATGTACGTTGTGAGAGACATACTTCTCCACATACACATGATTTTTAGGATACACTAATGTTTAGTGTAGTGTGTAATGATCATGATCTACCTCACTTAGATAAAAGTTGAAATATTTGGCCTCCTTAAACTGTTAACTGCGATTTGAAAGTATTGCGATATGAAGGAAAATGGTAGCTTACACCATGGGATTTTGTTCCATCTATCAAAGTGAATCTACTTATTTAGAAGTGTTGGTATACTACGAACTCAACCTTGCCATCACCAAGGATGGCATTTATTGAGGATTCTCCATTTTTCCCCAAATGCATCACGCATTCACTTGTACCACTTCTCCAAGTGTGCTTTATATGGAGTAGTCATTATATCACAAGTGTATGATTTGAACCTCTACGTGGGGAAGGGTTCTCATCAGGGTATTCCCATACATAGTTATTCGGCCCATCGGGAACTCCAATTTCAAAAAACAAAATGGTAAGAAGGATGTTACCATACATGATCTTATCCTTGTCATGTGTGACATCTATGATCTCCTCTGTAATGAAGGCCGAGAGGTTGTAGATTGTTCCCTCTGAAATTTTCTTACAAACGTACAACCACCTCTTGTCCACTTGTGTCCACCACTCTTGTCCATTCAACTTAGTGAGCAGGTGTATGGCCATCTTCATTACTAGGTTAGTGATCTTGGTGATATCAAAGTAGCATGAACCCTTCTTATATTCATATTCCACAATTATTTCCTTAACAATGTCCTTGTCACCCAAGTCATCCTCCAGTGATTCTCCAAAGAACAGATAAGCCCAGTGTATCTAGAGATCAACTAAGAAATTAAGTGCATTATCCATCCTAAAAAGTAAAAAATAGTCCTCATGTATGCATGATTTCAACCTTAGTTTAACCTTTAGGGTTTAAAGAAATATGAAAAACCATAGATTTGAAAAAATTCAGCATTCTCTAATGTGGTCTTCACAAGATCATCATACACATGGTTTTCATCATGTGTTCTCTCTCCAATTGGGTGAACTAGCTCCAATGCCATCTCCTTCTCTGTGGTATCTGTCCTATGGTTATAATCACTAATAACCATCTTGTGCATGTGAGAAACCCATTCTATCCCCATTAAAATGTCACCTGGGTACTGCATCTCCGCGTACTAATCCTCATTAAATTTTTTTGAAATGATGGGTTTTTCCTTTGCCCTTTCCCTTGCCCTTATTTAGTGAAACATTCAATCCCTTCCTTGGTGCCATTTTTCTCATTGGGTCCTTGTAAAATCTTCCTTTCTTCATGCTTTAACCCTGCTCTATCTCTCAACTCCACTCCTTCGTGAAATTTCTTCACAACCTATGCCCTAGCTCTGTAAATCCTATTGACGATGATCTTTATAGATGAACCATCAGAGTTGTAGGAAACCTTAGGTTGGTGAGACATGCACCCTAAGGTGACCTCCAGGTTTTAAAGAAGCTAGCTCTTCTCTAGTTTTTAGGAGTAGGTTTAGAGAAAAGCATGTAAATGACTGAAATAAATAGGTGATGCACCAAATTTAAAAGAGAAATGACAGAATATCTGAGATCTTTATCAAGAATAGTTGAAGGGATAAACAACATGATCTACTACTCGATAACACAAAAATCTAAGGAACTGAAACAATTAATAATAAATGAAACAAAGAAATTCTAAGGGCGTCAAGCACGATGAATTTCTTGACTCATTTAGAACTACCTTTCATAAAAGAAACAAAAGTTCGAACATATGAAAATCCAATTTGCACAGAATAAGAACTCTTTATTCATATAGAGAAAGGGTACATAAGGCCCATGAAAGCACAAATTACACTTCTCTTCTATGACAGAGGCTTGCTAAGGCTAGATAAAACATATAGAACTCTTCACTTTCCTCCTCCCTTTTCTTTGGCTCAGAATTCCCTCTTTTTTTTAGTTGAGACCCAAATTACAATATATAGAATGAGGAAGAGGGAAGAGTCGATCCCGAAATTGATTTTTAACCACCTATAAGATGCAATAAATGAATGTAATCAATGTTACCTTACTTATGAAAGACTCCTCCTTTTTCCTTATGACCCACATTAAATAAAATGATGGCCATACTCATTGAATGCATTCCCAACCACTTTCCAACTGTCTCTTTGAAATGGTCTCATTTTCTACAAAATACACCCTCAAATCTTCATTAATTCTTGAATTTCTTGAATTTTGTGCATTAGGCTTGAAGCCATGATTCCAACAACACCAATTTTGTGTAATTTCGTTAATAAATGCTCCAGTTATGGCCCTCTGAGTGTAGGTGGGTAATTTGAATCTCTCAGGAATTTGGTCTTCACGGGACTGTGTATTTAATATTTGGTTGGGAAAAGACAACTTTAATAATTCCTCTTCCCAACATTCTGCATATCTTTTGAATGATTTTTTCATTTAATATTGAGGGGACCATTCGTTGATTTCTTCATGCTTTAATGTGAGAGAGGTTGGGTTGGGTTTCCAATGTCCCAACTCTTGCCAGCTCGGCATATAGCTCACCAGGCTGGAACCTCCTCTTCATTTCCCTAAGTGGTGGGTTTCTACCTTTGCGTTGGGCACGGGTACTCCACCTTAGTGCTCCAACTCGGTGTTGACTTGCATTTTTCTGAAACATGCCATTGAATACTTTACCCTTCCATCTACCAAATAACCTCTCTCCAAAGCCGAGTCATACTTTAGATGACAAGATCCTCTTTTGGTTTCTGACTCTATGACTTGTACATCGACCTCCATTTAATGCATAACCATCCCATAACCCCTACGTGTCAAGATCATTTAATCTCCAACGGTGTATAGTATCCATGTTTGACATCGTTCAAAACCTCTGTGATACCCATCAACTCAGTTTTTGTACGATGGAAAAGTGACATGCGAGCATGGGAATCTACAAATAACTCTTCCTCACACCTAACCTCCCGAGGTCATACCGAGACAGCTGGTGGGGATGGAATACACGTGGGGTGCAGATAAACTAGTTAGGTAATCTTATGTCTCCAACATGTAATAATGGAATCTATGAATCCAAGGAAAAGAAGGCCCTCCTAACTCTGAATCCGGTGTGATAGATCGTTCGGTGAGGATAGGCTGTGAAGGCTCCAACCAATATCAAGCTGTTCCGTGATCCGATCTATGGGTTGTGGGATACGTGGAAGATGAACTATGGGTGCTTCGTATATGTCTCCTGACAAGGTCATGAAAATGAATGGCTAAATGTGTAATGGATCTTTTGGTGTTTTACGGACGATTCTCTGGTCTAGTCCAGAAATATTTAGCTTGATTAGCTACTATGTTTAACAATGATAGTTGTGTGATGATGTCTGGTAGGTCTATTGTTGTTCAGAAGACCTGAATTCTGATATTTTGGTCTATGTCAGTTATTGCTGCAATAATATTTGGTTGAGGCACGATTGGCTCAAAAACGTATTCCCTGGGCTCCCTAGGTCCCGTGATTGTCATACAAGATCAATATAAACCTAACTGAAATGAAATAAACTAATTATGCAAGATATATCTACAACATATATATATTCCTCTATTTTTGTATTTTTGATAGAATTTTTAATAGAATTGAAAGAACAACTAATCTAATATATTTAGAAAATGACAACTAATCTAATAACAAAATTAAAACAAGAAAGGTAGCTGGTGTAGCTATTTTCCGTGCGTTATGAGTTTATCCTAAATAACCTAGATAGCTGATTATCTTAATTGAAAGATTCTTGATCCTACCTCAGAAGTGAGGAATGAATCATAGTTTCTTAGAAACTATCAATCCCCATAGCTTCCCTAGCAATATCAAAAATGAAACTTAACTGAAATGAAATATTTCACTACTCTATTTGATATGTTTTAACTAGAAATTTGATGATAAAACCTAGAATTTGCGTAAGCGCATGGCGAATCCGGTGGTGTATGATTTTTCCCTCGAGTGATCTCCTCGTTCCTTCGTGTTCACGTGAATCCAGAAGAGCGTGTATATGCTAGCATCAACAGAAAAAGGTATTTTGAACAATGGTAGCTTTGGATATAGACTGAATAAAATGTGAGTAGGAGAGGGACAACGCAAGTGACAGAGCTTGGCGTATGTAATTCCTAGCGGGATTTATTGCGGGAATACAACACAAGTGTACCGAGAGATTCTAGAATCTACCTTCTATGAAGAACACAACCTGCAACTCTAATGGATTCAATCTACAAATGACACTACTCTGCTCTAAACTAATTTGTATGAATAGCAATGAACAAGACTGAAGCAAGAAGATCGAATGGCTTCTAACAGCAAAGGAAAACTAGCATGGATGCAAACATGAAAAAAATGAGCTCTAAACAAGAAATTGAAAGACTAAATAATGGAAATGATAAGTTGAGGGGCCATTTGCTTGAAAACAAGCTTGCTATTTATAGATTTCACATTCACCCAAAGGTAATTGCTATTAGAACTCTTACCATTAAACAATGAAGAAACACTATTCCAGGGAACATAAAACATTAATACGAGCAAGGCGGTTGAGAAAAGTTGGTGAAAGTTGAAAAATTACGTAAGTCGTGATCAAAGGAGCATGCTGGAAAATGCGTGAAGGACCGCCACCTTGGTAGGACAGGGGTTTTGTCACTGAAGGTAAAAAAGCATAGAAAAGTAAGGTAGAGGAAAAAGTGAAGCACAAGGAAAATGGATAAAGCATTTGGGATGTTAACATATACTTCGTGAGCTTCTCTGGATCCCGAACACCTTACGAGGCACCTGTATCATCATTGGGGCATGTGTAACATCATTCCAGTGGTACGGTACCCTACAATTTTGGGTACATACATATTTCCCCCTCGGAGATGTTTTAACCATGAAGAGGTGTAAAATGGTGGGTCCAGTATGGCGGTCCCAAAATGGGAAGCTAGAAATTATACCTAACATGCCCGTGTGTCGAAATGTCGCCATCCGAGTTCCCGCTACCTGCAAAATGGAAAGAAGACTCAAGTGCAGATAGATAAAACAAATAAAAAATAAATACTAAATTAGTATGAAATGAGGACTTACCATCTACATGGGGATGAGAAATTACCTCCGTCGGTGCTCTAAACCTACGAAAGGGGCATTCAAAATGAGTCAAAACACCATATATATATATATATATATATATATATATATATAATGGGGTTATTTTCCTATTCATTTGCGCATGTTGATTTGATAGTTTTTGAGCTCTGGGACCCACGGTGACGGTTTTCAATGAGAGTATAGTCGAAATGTTTGTATCGAGATAGTGATCATGCCTCCGCATGAGCAAAACCTCGACCCGCGAGATCCCAGGTTAGTTCTTCTTGATTTAACGTTTTTGCACCCAAAATGTTAAAATTATGACATATTTGTTGTGGGGCGTTATTTTTAGAAATGTCAGTTTTAAATGTGTCTCTTAGGGGGCACCTAATGGGTAGGATTTTCTTTTAGCTAAAATGGTCAAATTTTGCATTTTTAAGCATTTTTAGGGCATGTGACCCGTTTGTAGTCATGGGACAGGACCACCACCCTAAGCAGGGTGGCGGTTACAGGACCGCCACCTTTTAAGGTAGCGGTTATAGAACCGCCACCTGCTCAGGGTGGCGGTCCTCTACAAAGTGTTAAAACAACACTAGTTTGAGTTTATTTTTGCATTTTTAGTATTCTTACTTGCTTTAATGATTTTTCCAATGCAATCTTGGCACTAACTTGCTTCTTTTTATGTGTTTTTGGGTGTTTTGCAGAAGAAGGAAGAGTACATTAGATGGAGCCGAGAGAGGGAGTGTGATTGGCTTCCAACAGTGTTAGATGCACTCTCTCAGGCTGAGTAGGATACTCTCCGAGGGCAGGTATATTGAGGATTGCACGGGTCCCCCATGTTGCACCTACCAGTCACATACTATGTGACTTATTTTCTTACTAGGATGCAGATCAGAACACTTTTTGATTTCCAGGTGTTAGGGGTGAGTGGACTATCACCCTAGAGGATGTCTACCACATTTTGGGAGTCCCATTTATGGGAGGAGACTTTCATTTGATACAACAGTATTTAGAGCTCAGGTGACTCAATGGGCCACCTATATGGGAGACGCAGTTGTCTCCACTAGTTCGAAGAAGGGGGTGAAGGTCTATTCTATTCTTGGCTTGCCCATCCCTCTGATCCATCAGGCCATTATGGGAATCCTTGCTTTGAGATTGATTGGAGACAAGGGAGGGGATACTTTTCTCTACTGTTGGGCCCCCATCATCGCATAGATTGAGGCACATGGTCAGATTTATGCTTGGGGAGCTGATATACTTGGGACCACCTATCACAAATTATACAGGGTGGTTCGATTACAGGACAGTCACTTAGCCATCCGACCTTAGTTATGAGCTGGGTCTATGAGCGCATCATCCCTTATGGGAGAGGTGTAGAGGTGGAGGATCTCGGGGCCGTGAGGGTAGCTAGATGGAAAAAGATGATGGTGCTTAGAGCACCCCACCAGCCAGTTGCTTCCTTGACTACTGAGGATATGGAGGTCACACCTTATTAGGCCATGGCAGGGTTATGGGGCAAGGAGACCTTTACTTTGATTTGTTGCTCTACTACAGGGCAGCTTGTGGATAGGACAGGGAAGGTAGAGACACACCCCTTTAATTGAGTTCCTCGTGCCAGTTTGACCTTGCTTATATTTTCATGCTTCCCCCAGTGGTGCCAGTGTTCAGATCAGTTTGGGAGGCTAGGGGAGGTCCTAGAGGCTAGGGTTGGACTGTTGTTACTCCTGGCATCCCTATTGCAGCTAGGAGGGTGGTATGCGCTCGAGAGAGAGTTAGTTCTCCTTAGGAACCTTTACTTTGGATTGCGCCGATCCTGCCCATAGTAGTGATGACCCCATTGATATAGACTCCAAGTCTGAGGAGTTCATAGGGGGAGAGATGGAGGAGGAGAATAAGGAAATGGAGATTAATGAGTCAGGTGGGGAAGAGGATAGTGATCCTAAGTGGCATGACACTCAGGAGATATTATAGGCTGAGAGGGTAGAGTAGAGCATGGAGAGGGTGACCCTAGTCTTAGAGGAGTTACTTTCTTAGGACCTAGGCGAGAGAGGATGAGTCCGTGGCAGGATGCCATGTTGCCCCAAATGTAGGAGGGGGAAAACGGTAAGATGATAATAGCATCCATGGTGGTGCAAATCCCAAAGATCCTTCTTGAAGGCCTAGAGATCCGAGTGAGTTATCACTCTTCTTTTGATATTTATTTTAGCTAGAATTGCCTTAGTTGCTACCTCTCTTTTTGTTCATCTTTGGTTTCATCTTTTGATTATTTTCTAATTTGTTTTCTCCTTTTCTTGCAGAGACTATTGATGAGTGGTAAGACTTGATTTTTCGAGTATGTACTGACACCCTAATGCTCCCCATGGAGAAGAATCGTGTCGAGCTATCTATGGATGTAGGGGAGCCTTCAGCAGTTGGTAGGCATACCGATGTTTTTGCCCCTGTCTAGCATGTGGCCAAGATGGTGACTTCCCTCCATGCTGAGGTAGCTGGGTATAGGGTTGTAGAGCACCTGATGAGGAGGAGCCGCTCTCATAGCGAGGCTATAACTACTATTCGGGACCATGAGCCCTCAGTGCACTCAGAGTGTTGGCATAGCTGGAGTCCTAGATGTGATCGTGCGCCTTTGGAGGGATCCCACAGGGATTGAGAGGCCACTTGGCTCTTTTTGTAGTGACCCTTGTTAGGTTGTTTATACGAGTATTTTTGTACTTTCTAGGCTCATTGAGCATTTTGACCATGCCTAGTGCATGATGGCATTGTATATGAAACCTGATTTGTATATATATATATATCTTTGGGTCTAGACTCTTAGTATCTTGAATTTTGTGACTCATTTTCTAAATGTTTTTTTAGATGTTTTTTAGAATATTTTCTTTTCATGTTTCTAGAATGTATGCAATGGACAACAAATGATAGTAAATAGAATGTTTTACTTTATATGTTTTTACAATGCTGATATGCGATGATACTAACATATGGTAGTACTAAAATTTTGAAATCTTTGGGAAATGTTTGTAATTCCTTCTTATATTGGTAAAACGTGATGAATGCATAGTGATAAAGAGATGAACTTACCCAATCCCAAATCCACGCAACTAGTAAGATGCGAGGGCTCAACACCAAGAATTAGGAAGGGAAAAAGTTGTATGAGTTTGATTGAATGGAATGATGAGAGATAGAAAAACCAAGAACAAGAACCAAATTTGGACCTACACACCTACCCTACTCAGAACTACTACCAAGCTTAGAAGGCCACTTACTTTTTAGTTTATCTAGACTTAGATTCATAAATGGCAACCTAGTTGACAAAATCTGGTTTTGAGGATTTGATCTCCTTGGAATTTGGATATTTGCTTTTTCTTAACAAAATTTGACTTGTGTTTCTTAGCATACCAAGATTTGTTAGTTTGTGTGACTGGACCCCCCACACCCTGCCTCACGCCACTAGTAAGAAGCATGGGTTTGTCACCAAAGGCAAGATACAGGCAAGTAAGGGCACTTCTTTCCTTTCCCAACCTCACATCACCAAGTAAGAGATGTGAGCTTATCACCAAAGGTTGATGGGGCAAAGAAGTGTGTAAAATAAAATATTTTGTTTGCTTAGTGATTTTGATTTCATTTGATTTTGACATTTCTGATCTAAGACTTTGGGATATCCTTTCGTCCAATAGATTTTAAGAGGGATAGATGTGACACCAAGAAGCTTCCGAGAATAGACCGTAGGTAAGGACAATTTTACCTAGTAGAAAGAAAGAGAAAAACCAAGTATGCAGGTCTTGGTATGGTTTCCGTCAATGTTTGTTTGTCGAAATTGATGAGAAGATTTGAAAATATTTGATGATGTTTGAAGAGATGTGATTGCCAATATCTTTAGAAATTTGTAACAGATTGTTTTAAGAGTAAGCTCCTAGACTATCATTTTTACGAGATGGACAAAATGAAGCAGCTAAAAGACTAATGTAATGTAGGTAGCTATAATGTACTAGTAATGAATTTGACGTTTTATGCATAAAAACAATTAAGGTTTAAGGAATTGATAGTTTCACCAAATTCCTCACCTTCTAGTGTGCACAAGAGATACGCACCATTTCCATAGTCCTTTATGACTCTATATGGGCCAAACCATTTGGGCCGGACTTTCTTTCTTCACCGGTTTTCTTATCGATCCGGTTGTCTAGTCTTAGAACTAGATCTCCTTCATATATTTCTCACTCATAGACCTTTTTGTTATACTACCAGCACATTCAGTCAGCATAGGCTCTGTGTTATTGTTTGGAATTTAACCTAGCCTCTTCTAGGCTTTCTAGTTGGGAGAGGCATGCCTCTCTATAAGCTTCCTCATCTAGAATCCCTTGTAGTGAGATGCAGAGACTGGGTATTTCAACCTCAAGTGGGAGAACTACTTCTGCCCCGAATATTAGTGAAAAGGAGTTGCTCCTTTTGGTGTTCTTATTGAGGTTCGGTGGGCCCACAAGGTGGATATAATTTTAAATTCCAATTTCATTTGTTTTCCTTTATTGTTTTGAGGAGAATAGCTTTCAATGTTTTGTTTTTCACTTCAGCCTACCCATTGGCTTAAGGGTAGTAAAGAGAGCTTGTGTGATGTTTTATCTTGAACTTTCTACATAACTCATGAACCTCATCATTTTTAAAGGGCGTGCCATTATCCGAGATAATGACTTGTGGGACATCATACCTATGATAATTTGGTTCAAAATGAACTTGGCAATCACCGAACACAGTACGATGGTGAGAGGAATGGCCTCCACCCATTTGGTGAAATATTCCATGGCTGTGATTATAAAATTATGGCCATCGATTGATGAGGGAGATAATTTCCCTATTAAGTCTAGACCCCAAGTGGAGAAGGGCCATGGAGTTACTATTGGTTGTAGGGATTATGCTGGCATGTGAATCTTGTGAGAGAATTCTTGACATTTGTGGCATTTACGTACAAATTCCACTACGTCATGTTCGAGAGTGGGCCAAAAATAGCCCATCCGATGTATTTTACGAGTGGTGGCATGACCACCGAAGTGGCCCCCACATATCCCACTATGGGATTCATGAAGAATCCTCTTGGATTCTTCTATGTTGACGCATCTTAGAAGCATGCCATCGAAGGCTCTACGATAGAGCACTTGGTCTAAAACAACATATTTAGCGGTAATAATGCGTAACCACCTTCTTTGTTGTGACATGGCACTTTCAGGTATGTATGGTCCATGATAAAATTGATGATATCAATATACCAGGGACATGTAGAAATGGGGGGTCTGGTTTCGACAAAGTATACACATTCATTGGGAAAGTCTAGATCTACCAGCTTGCCTCCATCTAGTGGATTGTCAGCTAACTAGTCTGTAATGATTTGTCCTTTAACAAACTTTTGGTTTACGAATGTTAACTCAAATTCTCCCATTAGGGTTATGAAATGGCCAACTTTTTTAGATAAAGATCCTTGTGTGAGAAATGTTCGTAAATGGTCTATCTTTACAATAACCCTTGTTTCCTAGTTTAACATGTAATGTCTCAAATGTTTTGTTGTAAAAATTATGGCAAGGCATTCTCTCTCTGCCTATGTGTAACATGTTTCATAATCAAGAAATGTTCGACTAATGAAATAGATCACGTGTTCTCATTTATCATCGTCTTCTTGAGCCAACATGTAGGCTAGTGAGACATGAGTGGCTCGTGAGTATAGAATCAAAGGGATGCGGCTTGGGACGAATTAGCATCCGTGGTGACAAAAGAAGTGCTTAACTACTTTGAAGGCCTCATTACAATCTTCAGTCCAATCGATACTATAATATTTCTTGAGTAGATTGTTGATTGGATGAATGGAAAAGCTTAAATCTGGGATGAACCTTCGGATTGCACCGAGTTTCCCAAGAAATGACCTGATTCAGACTTGTTTGAAGGTGGGATCATTTTGAGAACAACTCGTATTTTGGCTGGATCAACATCAATCCCTCATGAAGATATAATGTATCCTAGAAGTTTGCCTCCTGTTACACCAAAAACGCACTTCTCTAGGTTTAATATGACACCATACTCAATTAGTCATGAGAATATGATACGGAGTACTTTCGGATGATCACAACGTTTCTTGGCCTTGGCCAACAAGTCATCCACATATGATTCCACAATTTTATGGATAAGATCATGGAATATATAAGTCATTTCCCGTAGATATGTAGCGCCAGCATTCTTAAGACCAAATGGCATGACCGCATAACAACAAGTTCCCCAGGGAGCTATAAACATGGTTTTGGCTTGATCTTGTTCAGATATTTTAATCTGATTGTACCCTAAGAACCCATCTATGAGGGACAATAGTTCAAATACAGCTGTTTCATCAATGATAATGTCAATGGATGGTAATGGGAAATCATCCTTGGGACAAGCTTTGTTAATATCCGAAAGTCTATACAAATGCATATCTTCCCATTCTTTTTTAGGATGAGAACAATATTAGATAACCATTGTGAATAGTCAATGGGTTTGATGAATCCTACTTGGAGAAGTTTTATTACTTCCTCTTTTACCATGAGAGCCACTTTTGGCTTCATTGGTCTTGACTTCTATTTAATTGGCTTCACATCTGGTTTAGTGACGAGATTATGTACCGCAACTTGTGGTGTGATACTCGTCATTTCTTTATAATTAAATGCAAAATCCTTTTGATGTTCTTTGAGGATTTGGGTGTGTATTTCTATTTCTTTCGAGAGTTAGCAAGGATCCTAACTTCAAAATTCTTGGTTCTTCCTCTGTTCCAATGTTTATGTCAATGGTTTCTTCTATCAAAGAAGCATTACCTTCTTCAAATTTAGGTGGGGCTGGAGGTAGTTCCAAGCTTTCTCCATTTTCTATCTTGTAGATATCGAGATCCTTCTGTGGAGGAGACTCTACCGTGGGATTTCCAAAGTAGGAAGAGGAGTGTGGTATTAGGGAAAGATCAACTATAGGGTGAGCAAGGTGTAGCTCTACATAGGCATTTAGATATTTGAGAGTGACTTTATCACTGTCAACATGATGTAAGATAGAAGATTCATTCTTAGTTGTATGTGTTAGAAGAGGGTTTGTTGACATTTTCTTCACCAATGGTTCAGTACAAAGTGATACCTTGAAACTTGTATCTTCCAACTCATTACTTGGGGTAAAACATGAAGTTGAGGTTGCTATTGAATCTACGAGAAGGTTTTGTTCTCGTGGGATTGCCTCAATGGATATGAAGTTGAATCCTTTTCTTAGATCTAATACCATTGTTTTATAGAGCTATAAGTGCTCAACTCTAGTCTCATATACTTCAGAGACTTGGTTTGCAACTAATTGTGAGTCTCCTAACACTTTGATGTCATTAACACTAATCCTTTTGGCTATGAGGAGGCCAAGGAGGAGGGCTTCATACTCAGCGCCATTGTTTGTACATTCAAAGTTTAATTTAAAAGCAAAAGGTAGGATCTTTCCCTCAGGAGAAGTAAAGATCACACCTGCCCGGCTCCATAGTGACATCTAGCTCCATCGAAGTGGAGAGTCCAATATTTACTAGGAAAGATGGATGCGTTGGGACATTCTTTACGTCTACCATGCAAAGTTCCTCTGTTGGAAGAGAACCAACTCCTAGGGTACATCCCATACCTGTGGAATCAAATGGTAGGAAAATTGGTAGATCTTGTTCCAGTAACTTGACAATTTTTGTAGTAGTTCCTAATGACATTGTTTCTACAATGTTAGCTTCATCCTTGAGGGCTAGGATGCCCTTGACTAGGTTCGTAATTTCTAGCTCTGTTGTAGGTATTAATTTTTCTTTTGGTTTTGAGTTGATTGGTTTGTTAAGTTGGTTTGTTGGGAGTTCAAACTCAGAGTGAATGCCTGGTCTTTTCTTCAGGTCTGCTAGGTGTATGTCAAATGGTTTTGGGTCACCTTTTGCTATGAATATCTTTCCTAGGTGTAAGAATCTTATTTCTGGAATAACGTAGAAGGGATTGCTTTCATGTGATGTATCCATGGTCGACCGAGGATCATATTATAGTTGGTTTCCCAATCTATGATATAAAACTCAGTGAGGATTGTCTTGGGTCCTAAGGTGACTAGTAATATTATAGTCCCAATTGAAGTATCCTTAAGGCTATCATAACCTCTTAGCGTATTTCTTGTTGTGGAATAGTTTGTTTCTCCATATCCTAGCTTTTGAAGGAAAGAGAAGGGGACAATGTTAATTTCTGCCCCATCATCAACCATTACGTGTTTAATGTAATTATTGTAAACCCATACCTATAAATGCAAGGCCGGATCACCTCTATGTGCAATTTCAGCATCTGTTGGCATTTTGTTTATGTCAAATATAAACTCGGTATCCCTATCTGGCTGCCCTGGAGGGTGGATATCGAAGTCTATGTGGTTTACTTATGTTTCGGGAGGTGGAGTGATGTTAATTAAATGACCTAGACCCAGTGCTTCTAAAAGAGTAGCCCTATGGGCAGGAGAGTTTTTCAACAAGTCCAAAAAGGAGATGTGAGAGAAGGTCTTTGTTAAGTCATTAATTAAATCATAAGCACCCACGGGTTTTACCAACGTTTGTTGAATGTTATCTAGTTCTAGTGCATATTGGATTTGGTTGAGGTATTCTTGTGTTCCTACTATGAATTGATCTTGGTCCGTGGGTGATTTAGCGAAGTTGAGGCTTCATGATCGTTATTTCCTATCATTACACCTTTGTTCATCCCATTTGGATTTAATTATTATTGTTATTGTGATTTGGAAGTGGGTCATTAAAGATCTTAAGAGGTGCATTTTGAGGGAAACTTCATTATTGTGAAAATTTATTTGGCATTGTCATTGGGGATGATTAAGAATATATTTATGAAGTTTTCCGTTTTCTTTGTTAATTGGTGATTGTGTCGATATTGTTCTCATTTTGTGGTTTAAGTTTATTATTATTGTGATTTGGAAGTGGGTCATTAAAAAGATCTTAAGAGGTGCAGAAACTTCTGTGAAAGTATTTGGCATAGTATGTCACGAGAATCTATTAAGAACATATTTATGAAGATTTTTCTTTGTTCTTCGGAAAACATTGTATGAAATTATTGTAATCACGGAAATTCCGGGTGTTATGGCCTCAAATTTTGTGGAAACCATAATACGAGTGGGGACATTTCCTAATAGGTAGAGGAATGCGTTTGGGTGTTTTCCGGTTCTGGGTTTTTGGAATGAGACCTTGGGTTGTGTTTACAAAACTCCTATAGGTGGGTATATATTTTGAGAGAATTATTCACTCCTAGGATAACGTGTTGGGGATGATTAAGTATTTTTCATCTAAAAACGCAGCTTGATATGGATCTAATCATAAGTTATTAGTCTGGACTAATTTATGGTCACAAGTTCCATCTAATCCTAAGGAGATGCTTTGAAGATAACTGTATGCCATTCTGAGCAATGAATTTTGTTCTTGAGCATCATGTTGTTTGAGCCTAAAGACTCTGAAATGAGTTGTTTAAATGAATGTATTGCGTTTGAGTGAGCTAAGTTCCAACTCCTCTATTTGGGAAAGAAGAACATATAGTATAGTAGTCCATCGAGGTGGAGTTTGTGTTGAAAATTGGTTAGTTGAATAGAATACCTATTGTCACCCCATGCCGAGAGCGAGGGTGATGGTTGTCTATTTAGTTGATCGTAACATGTTTAAAGACCTAGGAAAGGTCATCACATATGTATGCATCGTATCCCGAAATATTGGAGGAGGTCAGAATGGATTGTTTTGGGAAAATATGAATACTCATAGAATAATGGGAAAGAGTGAAGGTGGATGAAAGAATAGAAAGAGGAAAATTAGTACCCTACTATGAATTGATCGCCAAGCTCACCGAGGAATTTTGTTGGTGAAGACCTGATGTGGAGGCTAAAGAGGTGGAAAAGACAAAAGTAAACTAATTGGAAGAACAAGTAGAAATAAGAATCCGAACTATAAGGTAGTGAGAAGTTTCACGTTGGAAAGAAGTTCTACCAAGTTTTTTACGATGGAAAAGTGACACATGCGAAGCGAGGGTGATGGGAATCTACAAATAACTCTTCCTCACACCCAACCTCCCGAAAAGGTAAACTAAGAAATGAATCCGAACTATGTTTCACGTTGGGAGACAATTTTTACGATGGGGATGGAATACACATGGGTGTAGATAAACTAGTTAGGTAATCTTATGTCTTCAACACACAATAATGGAATCTATGAATCCAAGGTAAAGAAGGCCCTCCTAACTTGAACCGGTGTGATAGATCGTTCAATGAGGATAGATACTCGAAGGATCCAATCAATATAAAGCTCTGTCGTGATCCGATCTATGGGTTGTGGGATACATGGAAGATGACTGTGGGTGCTTTGTATTTGTCTCCGACAAGGTCATGAAAATGAATGGCTAAATGTGTAATGGATATTTTGGTGTTTTATGGACGATTCTCGGGTTTAGTAAATGTGAAATCTTTAGCTTGATTAGCTACTATGTTTAACAATGATAGTTGTGTGATGATGTATGGTAGGTCTATTGTTGTTGGAAGACTCAGATTACGAGATTTTGGTCTATGTGGGTTATTTCTACAACAATATTTGGTTGAGGAACAATTGGCTCAAAAACATATTCCCTGGGCTCCCTAGGTCCCATGATTGTCATACAAGATCAATATAAACCTAATTGAAACGAAATAAACTAATTATGCAAGATATATCTACAACATATATATATATATATATATATATATTCCTCTATTTTTTGTATTTTTGATAGAATTTTTAACAGAATTGAAAGAACAACTAATCTAATATATTCAGAAAATGACAACTAATCTAATAACAAAATTAAAACAAGCAAGGTAGCCCGGTGTAGCTATTTTCCTGTGCAGTTATGAGTTTATCCTAAATAACTAGATAGTTGATTATCTTAATTGAAAGATTCTTGATCCTACCTTAGAAGTGAGGAATGAATCATAGTTTCTTAGAAACTATCAATCCCCATAGCTTCCTTGGAAATATCGAAAATGAAACTTAACTGAAATGAAATATTTCACTACTCTATTTGATATGTTTTAACTAGAACTTTGACAGATAAAACCTAGAATTTGTAGAACAGTGGCGAATCCAGTGGTGTATGATTTTGTCCCCTCAGAGTGATCTCCTCATTCCTTCGTGTTCACATGAATCCAGAAGAGCGTGTATATGCTAGCATTAATAGAAAAAGGTATTTTGAACAATGGAAACTTTGGATATAGACCGAATAAAATGCGAGTAGGAGAGGGACAACGCAAGTGACAGAGCTTGGTATATGCAATTCCTAGCGAGATTTATTACGGGAATACAACACAAGTGTACTGAGAGATTCTAGAATCTACCTTCTGTGAAGAACACAACCTACAACTCTAATGGATTCAATCTACAAATGACACTACTCTTCTCTAAACTAATTTTTATGAACAAGAGTAAAGAAAGAAAATCGAATGGCTTCTAATAAAGAAAGGAAAACTAGCATGGATGTAAACATGAAAACAAAATGAGCTCTAAACAAGAAATTGAAAGACTAAACAATGGAAATGAGAAGTTGAGGGGCCATTTGCTTGAAAACAAGCTGGCTATTTATAGATTTCACATTCACCCAAAGGTAATTCCTATTAGAACTCTTTTACCATTAAACAATGAAGAAACACTATTCCAGGGAACATAAAACATTAATACAAGCCAAGGCGGTTGAGAAAAGTTGGTGAAAGTTGAAAAATTACGCAAGTCACGATCAAGGAAGTGTGCTGGAAAATGTGTGAAGGACCGCCACCCTGAGTAGGGCAGCGATTTACAGGACCGCCGCCTTGGCAGGGTGGTGTTTTCATCACTAAAGGTCAAAAATCTTAGAAAAGGAAGGTAGAGGATAAAGTGAAGCACAAGGAAAATGGATAAAGCATTTGGGATGTTAACATATACTTCATGAGCTTCTCTAGATCCTAAACACCTTGTGAGGTGACCTGTATCATCATTGGGGCATGTGTAACATCGTTCGGTGGTATGGTACCCTATAATTTTTGGTACGTACAGTTTCCTTCCCACTCGGCCGCTTTGCCACATCAACACACATGCACTAAGCTACTTCATGTCATACCGGGTTCCATAATCCTTGCGCTTTGCATATTCCCTACTCCACATGGAGATTTCTCACATAATTGGGGATTTCTCCTCACTCGACCTCTTAGTGTTGTGTCGTGTTTCCACATGGCATCCTCCTTTCCCCTATTTTCTTGATCGTGAGTCTATGTAGCTTGATCCCATTGGGTCATAGTTAACCGTCATCCAAATGCAATAGCTCGGATTGAGATTTGACTCATCCGGTGTTTCAAATATCTCAGCCGAATTAAGAATTTTCCTCAACTTGTTCGTGTGAAGGTGACTTGGCTTTCTTCATTATATTTCTTTGAACATTAAACAACTCAATCATCTATAGATGGCTTAGGTTACTACAGAATTGGCTCGGTCCCTTTTTACTACCTCAAAAAGGGCTCAGAAACCTTACTTAGTGGGCCACATAATTAACTCATAATTGGGTATGAGGGCTCACCTGCTCATGTCATGTTGAGCTCCATCGAGATACCTTTGTTTTATCTACATATTTTCTACTCCAATGCCGAGCTCAATTTGTGGACTCAACAAAATCGATTATCCATCCTAAGAGTTGGGGACCCTCTCAATCAACTTGGCTTCCTTCATAATTAGCTCAAGTATTTATGAGCTCTCCTTTAGTCATCATTGTTCGATGTAAATTTTCCATCTCGGTCTCAAATATGAGCAACTCACCCATCAACTCGGCATGATGAACAATTCCAAGATATCGGTGGCCTTTTTAGCAACTTAGATTTCCTTAGACATTTTATAGGATTCCTTAGGCATATTGCAGTAATTTAGAGATGTAAGGGGAGTCTTTTGATAAATCTCTAGATTTTGTTATTTCTCCATAGGTGAATCTTTTAAATGTAGTAATGCAAGATTCTCATTGTCCCATTTCACAAGAGACTAAAAATGGGATAACAAATCCTAACTTGAAAAACACTCCTTCCATAAGACAACATAAAACTTCATGGGAATCCAACAAATAACTCCATTCATGCTTTTGTACTCTATTCTACTCTAGTTCACAAATCCACAAAATTCTCCACTCCACATGTAACTCTTTCTAAATTATTTGCAAGGATTCCCTAGTTCGCAAGAGCTCTTCAACAACAAACGCAAGGTAAAAAAAAACTCACCTTGAACATTTATTTATAGCTTTTTTATTTTTCCCACATTAACTCTCATGCCACCTACCACTGTATAACCGCATTAAATTCATATTTTTCCAACACCATCCTCCCACACATTTTTTCTACCTTCCCTTTATGACCAAACTTATGCAAAACTCCCATAACCTTCTAGTGAACAAAACTTCATCGACAATAGATTCTTACTTGCTTTTATCCTGTACGTGGTTTTTATAAATATTTTGACACCAATATTCTCCCATGATCACCTTTTCTACACGCACTCCTATGAACCCATGCGCTTTTGATTTCCTCATCTGGGCCACCAATTAACAACACTCCCAACACTTGTTTCTTACCGCATTATTCACTAAAACTCTTCTTTACACTCTCCACCCCACACTAAATAGATGCACGGTCCTCTGTGCATAAAAACCTTTAAATAACAACTAGCTACCGACACACAAGCATGCCCACAACAAACACACAAGAAGAAAAATATAAGCAATGATGAAAGAAAACACATATAAAGGAAAATTCATTAAGAGAAATCCTAAGCTAATCTGGAAATACTTGCCTTATTTACAAACACCAAGAAGACTCATTTATAAAAGGGATTACACTTACTCTTGTTGAATAAACCAGCCAACCATGTGCTATCTAACACTTGTGCCTAAAAATTTTCCTGAATCAAGTATGTAAGTGATAGTATATGGTCCCAACTAATGCACCTTGAGCTTCCTAGGTGGCACAAAAACTTAGAATCATACAACAGGACAGTTGCCCAACCTCAAACTTCTTGTTTTTAATATGATGATCATGTCATGCCTTTTGTCATGCTTTCTCCATCTTCTAACTCCATCTAGTAATGACACACCTCTCATCCAACTCCATAAGTTTATCAATGCGCTCCTCTAATGCTTTCTCATCATCCAATCCTCTTGCGTGCACAATACGTAGAGATGGAAACATGAATTCCATAGGAAGACATGCCTCGCGAAAAAATAATTGATAAGGTGTGGCATTGTTCAAATACTTATAAGTTGTTCTATACAACCATAAAGCTTTGTAGAGACTTTATCATTATAGTCCCTTCTTTCAACATCAAAAATCTTAATTAATATGTTGCTTAGTATCTTGTTAAATGCCTCAGGAGTTCCATTAGCATGAGGGTGATAGGGCATAGTTTTGTGATGTGCCACCATAAACTATGCCAACAAGATTTGAACAGTCTCATTTAAGAAATGTGTACCCCTATCACTCATTAAGCTCAATAAACATCCATACCTACTGATTATATTTTCCCATAAGAACCTATCTGTTGTAGTCATCATACAATCCTTTTTAGGCACGCTTTCTCCCACCTTGTAAGATAATATGTGCAAGTGATAATGAAGTGTAAACTCGTCTGCATGTGGCTAGAGAAATAGGGCCCACAAATTCAATTACCCATTTTTCAAATGGATCTGCACTAGCAATAGGTCTTAATGGCATTTCATCTCTTCATCTGGCTTACCAAGGCACTAGAAATGGTCACATGCCTTGTAATACTCTATAAAATCCTTATAAATTGTTTCCCACCAAAGGCCTACTAATAGGATGTTGCACACAATAGCATTTCCTATATAGTGACCCCTGCAATACCACCATAGGCCTCCTCCATAATTGTAGTACACTCATGTTCCAAAACACACCAGCTCAAAACCTCATCTTGGCATAACTTTTAGAGGTCTCTTCTAATCAACATATAAGGCACGACACATATGGCCAACTATTTTTCTCCAAGGCCTTCATTCCTTCTGGCACCACACCCATTCACAAGAAAAAAACAATATCCTCCAAATCGAGGGTACATGCTGCAATCTAAAAAATGTACATATGGAATTATGTCCTTAATGCTCTGTGCATCCTATGTTTATTCAATATGTGATAGATGGTTAGGTCCCAAATTACTCTTCCCTAGTTTTACCACAATCGTAAACTCAAACTCCTGAAACAATAAGACCCACCGACATATGCCCCCTTGAAAAATGGGATTTTTCACCAAGTACTTTAATGCCATGTGGTCCGTGTAGAAAATAAAAGGTGTTGCTAGCAAATACTTCATAAATTTTGTGCAACGCGTAGACAATTAACAATACCTCGCGCTCCATGGTAGTATAATTCTATTCTATTGGAATCGGTTTCTAATAGAAAAACACAAGGGATGGCCATCCTTGATGCATCTACATGCACATGAAAGGGATTATCCCAAGAGGGAAACCACAAAATGGGCGCAGTAGTTGGCATTTCCTTAAGTGTTTCAAAATCCATCTACTACGCCTCATCCCAATTAAATGTACCCTTATGTTTTAACATTTCCTCCAAAGGCACGGAAATATTGGCATATCCCTTAATGAATTTCCTATAATATCTTGTATGCCCTAGAAATCCATGCACTACACTTTGACTGGTAGGCTCCTCCAAACCCAAGATAACAACCACTTTGGCAAGGTCTACCAATAAGCCTTCCTTGCATATAATGTGACCTGAGTAATGTTCCAAATGGAGTAGAAAAGACACATTTCTTAATGTTAAGTGAGATACTCAACTACCTACATCTCTCAAACATCAATCTCATATTGTCACAATGGTCTCTTACTAACCCATACACCATGTAATCATCTAGGTAAAACTTACTGAAATTTATGGATGTAGTCTTGAAAGGCCTATACTACAATGTGCAAAAACACAATAGGTGCATTCTTCAACCCAAAAGGCATGACCATATAATCAAAATTCCCCATTCAGTGGTGAAATTAGTCTTATCCTGGTCTTCCTTCACAATTCTCACCTTATGATAACTTGAAATTTTATACGTAATAGAATATATCTCCTAGCTTGCTACTCCTTGCAATATCTCATCATTAAATGGGGTTATACAAGGATCCATGACACACAAAACATTCAAATCCTTATAGTCAACAAAAATCCTTATCCTTCCATCATTTTTAATACTAATTACCATCATGCTTACCCACTAAGATTCTTCAATCACCTCAATGATATCAGATTCTATCATATTATCAATTTGCTCCTTAATATTTATGCACAAATTTGGGTTCATCCTATAAGGTCTCTTCTGAACTGGGCACCCACCCACTTTTAACTTAATCCTAATTTCCCCTAGTGATTGGTGAACTCCCTTAAGCTCATGGTACCCATGTGGAACAAGTCTTGGAAGTCTCACAACAACTCAACTATTTTTGAAACTTCTTAGTCCAACCAAGAATTGCCAATGACGGCTTCATTTGGATCTACCTCTATACCAATGTTAACCTTCTTCATTTTCAAGGGATCATGGTAAGAGCACACCTTCTCATCCACCTTTTCCAATACTTCACATGTACCTATAGTACGGTTAGCATCCAAATTTTCCACTTACTCACCGTCTATCAAATAAAATAACTTTTCATTTTCTTTTTCCAGGAAGGCACACTCAAGTTGTACCTCCTCTGTCTCTCCTTCTTCTGAATCTTATTCTACAAAGCACACCCCAAATCAGGTTCTCCTAACAAATCCAGGATTCGGTCCTCAACCATGACACTATCTCCCATACTAAGGCATTTGACTAAGCTGCTTCGCCTTATTCACCGATGGCTTGAATTCGATACTCAAAAATTTAAATAATATCTCTGTGTGGTTCCTATCAATTTCCCATCCGACTACAACTCTCTCGAATGAATATACCACAATCACGTGCAACCCTATAGGGTGGAATAGAACTTATGAACCCATAATGAAGGAGGCAAGGCTTTCGTGCCCATCATCTAGGTTCTCTCACACTCTTAGACATGAAATGAGGTGACTCCTTCCCATGATAGTCAAGTATTATAGGGGATGCATTTCTCCTTAGAAATTTAATAGAAATCATGAGTCTCACCTCACACAACTCTAGAATGTTTTCTGATGGATCGCCCACCATCACATTGTCATTCCGCTCAAGGTATTTGCTATAATATTCATCATTTCTTTCTTACAGGTCCACTTTTCCTACATTGCACGCAAGAATACATTAGGTTCTTTGTCTCCATGTATACGGGTAACTACTTTCCTCTCGGGCTCTTAAACAAGTGCACCCTAATAATGTGAGTCATGGTGCCCTTCAATTTTCTTCCAACCAGCTCATAGGTCCCATGCACCCAATTGTCACATGTAATGCTAGTTGTATCACTCATGGATTAAACATCGTCCCATTTAATAAATCCTTCTCTTGATGGATGAACAACCTTGGAGTCTCTAATGGTGCACACATAGATTTTATCTAGGTCCTCTTCTCCCAAGGGTTCCACATAGGGTGCATACCTTCCATCCGTTAGTGGAATAATGATGTGCTCCTCTTTATTCTCAAAACTTATGTACCCTTTGTTAAAGCACAAGTCAACATTATTCTTATAGCACTAGGGGTGTCCAAGTAGGGTTGGAAATTTATCTTCCTCGAGAAAACACTAAGACTTCAAAGTATCCAGTAAAATTTCCCCTTGGATGGTTATGGATGCATCCTTCAATACTCCGATAGGCATAGCCTTTGTCTTATTCACCATATACAAAACATTTGAGGATGGTTATAATGGGGTCTTCCCATCTAATTCCATGCATCTAAAGTGAGAACATTAACCTCAGCACCCATGTCAATTAGAATGTTTCTCAAGAGCCATCCATCCAAAACTGCATTCAATGTGATTTCTTTGTCATAATCAATACTGTGAGGGGGAAAATTAGCATGCAAGACTTGTCTCTCGTGTTCACCTCAAGATACAAGATGCTTTTTCTCTTAGCCACTCTCCTAAGAGAGGGATAATATTGTCTAGACGCATCATCTTAAAAACTTCTCCGACCTCATCCATTTCTTCTAAGGGACCTCAACGCTCTTCTTATATTCGACTTCCTATATTTCTCCTTCAAACACTAAATCTCCCCTTGTAATTTTCTAATCACCTCCCTGATCTCTTGATATCCTTCATTGAGTTGGATCGGGATATTTCCCATGCAATACCTCTTCTCTTACAATGAGAGGTCTTCACGTAGTTACTAAGACAAGTTCCAACTTTGAGTCATGCACTACCCTAGGCATCCATAATGGATCAGCTCGCTTCACACTCACCATTCCCGCACCCCTATCCTTCTTCTAGTTTTGGCTCATGTGCTCATATAACTCAGGGAACTCCTCATACTTATGCTTCTTCCTACACCATGAACATTGTAACAAATCTAGACACTTGCGCTTGTAGTGTTTAGTAGATCCACAATTATAACAAGTCCCTCGGGAAATTCAATCCTACATCCTTGACCTCCACACCCTCTAAATCATCTACAAAACCTCTTCCTCAACCACCTCCATCTACACACACTTCACACTAATGACCTTTATTCTTATAATTATTCCTAATGTTGGTCTAGTGCACACTAATATCAATGACATCATGGATTTGTTCTATCAATCAATAGTCCTTTGTATCATGTGTCGTAGATGAGAAAATATTACAATAAGAAGACACATTCTTGTGGAGTGCGTGTTGCAACAACGGGCATCTACTTGGATCATGATCTCTGTGATGGATTTCACAATCCACTAACATGTCACGCACCATCTTTCATGGGAAACTATTTTTGTGTTTCCTTCTATCTCACAATCCATACACCATATTCCACTGTGAGTCTTATGAACTGAGTTCGAAGTAATTTCTCAAGTTGCTTTGGCATGGCATTGATCTGTACTTCCAAAATGGGCTTACCCCACTGTCAATTCTTCTAATGGCCTCAATGTGCAAATCATCCTCCAAGGCCTCATGTGGATCCATGAGAGTGTTGTGGGAAAGCACCCATCTAAAAGGCATGATCAAATCCTATAATAAACCATTAAGAATGTTGTGAGGGATGTATATCATAAAAGAGCTTTGACAAAAGAGTTTTGAAGTGCACATCATACTACCACACAGTCTTTGTCATACTTAATTAAATATACTTCAACGCATTGATGTTCTTTTTCTCAAACTCAGAAATGTGTAATTATACCAAGAATTCATCATGTAATGCAGTATAATCCACCATTTTCTGATGGGGGTAATACTTCTGGTACCAGATATGTGCATGCCCTTGCAATGTGTGTGCCCTTACAACGTAGTTATAAACCAACTTACTTTTCACTCTGGGATAATGATTCCCTTAGCACACCATAGTAATTTGCATTTGTGTAAATACTTTGTGAAATATTTAACACCCTTGTAATCAAGTAAGTGATGAGACATCTCATAAAACACCTGTTGATTTGTTTTTGGTCCTTTCCCACCAGATCCAGGACCTTGATTCCCTCTTGTGTTGCCTCCACCACCAGATCCACTAGATCCACTAGCTCTTATCCCTCCAAACCTACCAGATCCTCCTCTCATAGAAAGTAAGGGGCCTAATGTAGTTACACTCTGTGTTCCCACCATTGTACAAAACTACATGCAACCAATCTGTGACATTGAACCACTTCCAAACGTGATACCCAAACTTTGTGTACCAAAACCTTGCCCAAATGTTGTACTAGAAAAGATACCTCCAAACACCAGAAATTTTGTGTTGCCATAGATGTATTGAATGAAAAATTATATCTACTAGGTGTTGCTCGACTACCAATACCAATACCAACTGGATTAACAAAACTTATCTCAGGAATTGGAAAACTAAGCACAAGGGTTTGATCACCATGTGGGTTAAGATGCATGCCTACGACTCTTCTCCTTCCTTTGCATGATGAGATCTCTCCGAGGAAGCCAAGGGGTTTCTATTTCACATTTTCCAAGATGGGGTAGCTTAGAATTATCAAGTTCCACATCCTCCACGTGAACCTCAAACCCTTCTGCAACGTCTACCTCTATAATTCCATCACTCATGTAGCTTTGCACTTTGTCTTTCCAACTCCCTTTCTCATGCTTCATTATACTTAATCGGCCTCTCCTCTCTCTCCATTTCCACCACAAGGTACACCATCCTTCTCCATACTAGCTTCCGTTCCTCACACCTAGTGGGAAGTTATTCGTCCATAGGAAGTGCCTCCATACTCAGAGTGATGATTAGGATCTTAATGGCTAACAACATAGCACACAAGAATGATCCTCTTGGCTCCGCAAGAACTCAAACTCAACAATCTCTGGGAAAGAATACTTAGAAATTATGTATTCTAAGGTATAACTAGTCAACACTCCACTCCACCAATGATCAACAACATCAATCAGGTCGATCATCATCATACATCCTATGGTACTCTTCTTGGGTCCAAACATGAGGTCTATAGTACCAAATCTTCCTCAAAGCATACGCTGACAACCATTCATATAACTCTACTGGAAAATAATAAAAGAACGTCTCATAGATCTCATGATACAGGTGCTCCTATACCCATTTACATGCGTCAAACTTAGGTCAAGTGTTAAATCACTGAGAAAACTCATCCTCCATGCTTTTAAGATAAGTCTCAACATTTTCCAAGGTCAAGCATTCTGTCATCATACACCATTCTTATACTAGCTTCAAAAGAGGTCCACGATAATGGAACTAAAATGTATCCTCATTTACCTTCTCCATTAAAATCCCAAGTACATCAGCCTATCACTCAACCTTAGCTGGGTGCTCACTCGAGGTGTACACACGGCACCGAGCCCCTTCTTTCTGTGAGCTTCATAAGAATGCTTCACCATCAATGGATGAGTTTTTACGAAACAGGAATAAAAGTGGAAGTAATGATACTAGATCTAAGCATAGATGCATCATGAAAAGAACAAAAGCATTATAACAATATGAAGGAACCAGATCTGAACCATGAGCAAAGTGAACACTAGGTTTTGAACCCATAAACATAGATATACAGAATAACCAATTATATATATTGAAATTTAGTGTTTACAGTAGCCATACTACATCAAAAAGGTCATAACAGACCAAATAGATCATTGTAATAGTATCCTATAACTAGAAACCCTATATTACCCCTACAAACATTACATATTTATCACCATGAATCCACCATTGCATACACACTCGACCTCTACATATACCACATAGTCTCTAACTCTCTATATTCATAAGCATCCCCTTGTCTAGATCCAAATAATTCCTTAAATACGATGGAAGATTGTATGATCATCATCCCAAATACATGATCATATGCCAAATATCATCATATCCTAATCTAATCAAGTTTTCAAGCCACGCAGATACCAACTAGAGATAACAACCTTCACTTTTAATCTCGTAACCATAAATATTCCCTATAATATTCTTTTCTTAAGCCTCAAGTCTCCATGTAACAACCTTTTCATTATTATGCTTATCCGTGGCTTCAAATGTTTTTCATATGATACCCTTAATTGAAATATGGATAAGTCCTTGAAACCTTAAACCCTTTCCTCCGCATGCCAACCTACATCTCCTTTCACGCTTTCACTTACGCTCTTTTCTCCAAATTTCCCTTTGCGCGCTTTCACTCTTTTCTTTAGGACTTACTCATTTTAAGGGCTCAACACCCCCACTTTATGTTGTTGAGAAGAACACTCGGTAATATAGATTAGATAGAGATATGTACCTAATAGCCATGTAGATCGATGATGAAAGTGTGTCGAGAGACTAGACAAAGCATGGAATGATAAAAATGTGAAGCATGGATGCTAAGAGAAAGTGTGAAAACTAATAAGAATGAACCTAGGGCAGAAACACATGTTTATATGTCACCATGTACCTATTGTTGTTGTCAATGTCATTGTTGGTGAGTAATGTTTTCATTGTATTGTTGACTACCACTTCCCATACAAACGGACTTGTAAAAGAGAAGCTGAAAAAGAATTCAAATATGCATGTATATAATCAAAATATTTTTAAAAAGTGTGTAAGGATAGTACGTAAAAATGTTGAAAGTGTGAAAAAGGAACATGTGCACCTAATCCGTGATGAGGAAAGGGTGTAGAAAAGGATCCTATAGATGATTTCAATGTGTGATTTTTTGGGCGATCTCACGCCAATGAAATGGAAGAAGTGTAGGGAGAATAGTCTAGTTTCATCCTCCAATCCTTAACAGTTTCTTGCAATATAGAACACCGGTGAAAATGGTGTGTATAAATGCATGTGCTAAGGAATGTATGCCATGTAAAATTTGTTGTGTGTGGATTTCTATAGATTGTGTTGAACTACCAATCACTGTGTAATTACCCCGATTTTAGGAATCTAGGAAAGGCCACTTTGCTAAGGACTTAAGTCTGATTCTAAACCCTGTTCAGAACTGAAAATTATGTTTTAATGTTATTTTTTTGTGTTGTGTATAACATTATATTAGGTGATTGATTCACCCAAATGATTCCCTCCCCTTATTTGGGGTGCATATAACATCGTTGAAGGATTATGTGGCCCAAACGAGGAGTGACCGATGTGCTAAAAGTTTACCGCACAGGGGGGAAATGGATTTTCTTAGTATAAACCAAGGAACATGCAAACAAGTGGATATGAGACAATTGTGAGTACAATTAAATACAAAAACATATGTATAAGATGAAATTTAAGCTAAGAAGACAATGTATAAGATAAGATGCAAGTAGAAGACAATGTAAACTGTTAAAAGTAGGTTAAAACATGGTACATCACTCATGATGTTGCAAGACAATCACATCGTGTGATAAGAGGGTTGTTGATGCATAACAAGGATGTTACATACATGCAACAAGGGAGGGTGTTGACGTGTGATAAGGGAGGGTTTTGATAGGCAATAAGGGAGTTGCGAGAAGGTTGAAAAGGGGAGCATTTTTTTGGTGTCCTGTGACAACATGGTTTGTTATTGCACGATAACAATCCTTGTTGTCATGCGCCAAAAGGTTTGTTATTATGCAACAACAGGATTTTCTTTCGTGTGAAAACAAACCTTGTTGTCACATGAAACCAAAAAAATGCTCCCCCTTAAGAAATTAACAAGTAAAAATTTGACTCTAAAATCTTGGAAAATTTACCTTTCCGGTGAAAGTGGTTCCAGGTATATTCATTAGGTATTTTCCACCTCCAATTTACTAGAGGCTTCTTAAAATGAACCTTGGTAGTGGCTATAGGAAGAAAATTGTGCAAAAAAAAAAATGGAAAATCCCACAAACAAAGGCAAGAGATAAATATAAAACAATGGAAACCAATGTCACAAACAACCATGGAAGTAAATATCCCTACATAACAAATGTTGCACATGAAGAACCTGTTAACACTTTAGAAAGATAACATTTCTGTCAAAGAGTGTATAATCGATAAGGTAAAGTGTTTAGTACAAAATGAAACAATAGTACCTATAGTGTATGAAAGTGGATGCCCCATGACCCATTGTGGAGTTGGAAATAGGTCTTGTGTCAAGCATATATATGTTGCATGTAATGGACTTGTAAAATATTTGATCACAACTAAAAACAAGTTAACATGCATGTGTGTACGGAAAGATAATGGCATATAAGATATATATCTAGCATGTGTAATAATATGAACATGTAACAAGTCAATGTAAGAAAGAGTAAATGCAACCAAGATATGTAGTATACTATGAATGAGGAAGAATGGAATACAAAGTAAATGATAAGATCAACATGCACCCCGAGTGGATGTGAATGGAATTGTATATAGTGAGGGTCATTTTTATGCCCCTCAATTGTCAAGAAGGAACCATAAACAAGAGTGTGTCATCGAGAAATTGTCTAAATGATGTTTTATCATGTGTTAAAAGATTTGATGAATAAATCATGGAGTGTTGATTGTAGAATGATGATTTGTAGATGATATTAAATGTGACATATGGATGAGAAATTGTGAAGTTATAGAATGAGGTGATGATTTAGCCTAAAGTGTATATCACAAGGTGCGTGAGTAGGATGTCAGAAAGCATGATGATGTAGCATAAAGTATATATCATGAGATGAATGAATAGGAAATATAGAAAGGGGTGATGATTTAGCATAAAGCATATATCATGATATGTGTGAATAAGGGACTAGATATGAATATCACGTGGTAAGAGGATTGAATGATTAAATGTGTGAGTTTAATGAGGTACATTTAATATTTCTACCCTACTGAGAGAGTATGGGCCATGTGACTAGAGTGTGTCATTGGGTAGTGTGTGAAGTACATAGAGGATGATGAGTAGCATGTGCAATATGTGTAGTATATTTCATAGGTGTGTGACATATACATGTTGTAATGTGTAATGTAGATTACTTAGTATGCAATCCAAGATGTGAAAATTATATAAGTTTGGAAGTGTAAAGTACTTGTGATTTCAAAGATGCGAGAAAATGTAAAATGTAGAATAATGTAGTGTGTAGAATGTGTATGATGTATGGGTGTATGAAGTACAAAGTGTGGATGATAAAAGTAGATGTAAGATTTTATATGTAGAAAATTGTATGATGTGTGAAGATGTGATGTGTATTATCGATGGTGTAGTGTGTGAGGTTCATGTATATAGGATGCCCTCAACAATCAAGTGTGAACCATAGCACAAGAGTGCGTCATAGGGAAATGATGATACAAATGTATCAAGAGGTTTGTAATAATGCTTAGAGAATATTAGTCATTAAGCACAAAGCATCAAGTGCATGAGATGATATCAAAATTGATATAAATACAAAGGGGAAGAGATATGATTCCCCCAAGTATGTAAGTGATGGAGGTTTATTCAAAAGACACTAAGTGGATCAATGTAAGGATTAGTTTCCTTAAAAAAGTTATGGGACTCGATTTAGTAATTTCGAGAGGATTATTGAGTGGTGGTAGTCGAAAGAGGTTAACTAGATTTTTGTGAATTTGCGTAGTGAGTGGTTGCATATTTACCATAGATGAATTGAGTGGAGGCTAGGTTGAACTGAGCTTTAGAGGAGGTTACTTATATTGACTTGGCAATGTCATAGATAAATTGAGTGGAGGAATAGATAAATTGATAAGACCATCATAAGAGGAGGTTGAGTGTATTGAATAGGTGGAACTTGATTGGCTGAAGAAGGCACCTTAGAAGTGAGAGAATTATGCTCATATGAAGTTGAAAGAGAATATTTAGGAGACCATTTTGATGTAGCATTTATATATGGGCATACAAAACAAATTTGTTCAAAGCAAATGAGATAAAGCATTGACAATCAAGATTTTGATTCTTCCTTGTAAATCATAGCAATCATTGTCATTATGTCTATTGATTTGATGATAATTGCAATATGGACAACCGTGATATTTTGCAAGTCGGTAAGGAGGATAGCCTTGAGTAGATGGTAAAGTGATCAATTGATGACTAAGGATCTCAATAAGAATTTCATGTTGTTTAGTATTATGATCAAAGGTGAGAGGATACGAGTAATGGAAATACTTGAGGTTCACTGATATGAACACATGTAGAAGACATAGAATGAAGATGTGATGTAGAAGGAGAACAAACATGATCCTAAGAAGCATCCTTAAGATGTTGGATTTCAGATTGTAGAGATGTAATCGTGGATTCCATAGCCTGAAATTTGTCATAAAATAGAGTATGAAAAGATTGAATTGACTCCAATATGGGTTTAATTGATGGAGGACCAAAATAATAGGTTGTTTTGATAGACGATCAAAAATAGGACTTATTTTGTGCGGTGGTGTATCCTTAGGAAGATACATGGTGTCTAAAGTTTTTTGCAGGACAACTTGGCAATTGGGATGCATCTTAAGTAAATCAGATAAAGAAATTTAAGGAATTTTAGGAGCCATGATAGAGAACATGATATGCCAAATAAGAATCCAAAATAATGATCACAAGTGGGGTTCACTAAAATTATTAAGCTAAAATGTAAATAAGAGCCTAATCTGAATGCTATAACAACAATAAATGAATAACAATTAAGTACAAAAAAATACACCCAAGAAAATTAAATAATAAATAACGAAAACCTGATTTAAAGGAGAGGGTAAAAAGTCTTATATGGTTCATAGAGTTCTAAAGAATGCATGAAGTTGTGAAAATGGAATAGATGAAGCACTGAATTTTGCATCGAAGCTCATCAAAATGTAGAAGCGGAGGAACATCTTTGGTGGTGCACCTAGAGAGGGATAGGGGCACTCGTGGGTGCCTTAGACCTGTTTCTTGGCACTAGATTTGTATAAATTCTTATAAAACATCCTCTAAGGTGTCACAAGGTGTTCACCTTTAGTCTCCTTTGAATTCTCCGAAGTTGTACTAAGATTGTCGAGGTCGCTAGAAAACCCTGTAATGAAAAATGCACCTATAAGACCATCACATAGACATCAAATCCTAAAAAATAAATATGTAAAATGAGGGGTCATAATTTCCCCAACCATCACAATGGTGAACTTAAAACTGATTGTTGCACTAAATCTCAAACCTAATTTTGTTTTATGTGTGTATGCAGAATTTTTCCCTGGGTTTCTCTTGTGCATGTTGCACTTAAATAGTAAGCATGTAGCTAGATGTAGAATGTAGTAAATGTGTACATGGAATAGAATGAACTTCCCTCATATGAAGTGTGATGTAGAAAACTATCCCTTGTGTCCTTTGTGATGGATCTAGATGGATGCAATGGAGCTCTTAGATGCCTTGATAGATGTAACCTTAGGTGGTGATAGATAGTGCTTACTACTTGGTCCCTTATTATGATCACATAACTTTATATTTATATGATTCCCTTACTTGAATTTTTAATTAACCCAAAAAGGTTGACTACCAAAAATATAAGATGCTCAAATGGCTAGAAAGGACCCAAAAAGTGTGAGTAAAGTACAAAGAGGATAGGGGTGCCAAGAGGGGATAAGGGCACCTGATGTTGGCACCCTAGTTGGTCACTAGTGTCCAGGATGACAAATGTGGAAGAGTAAAAATTCATACTGAGAAATTAAGGGTGCAATACTGAAAGTAGAAACAGAAAGCAAAGAAATGTGGCCAAAGACATGGGTTGAATAGTACTTTTCTTAATTAGAAATCATATGAATAGTAGTATGTAATCAGGGCTAGATAATTACCCAAAGTACATGATTTTGTGTCTACACTTACATCATAATCAATCCAATAATATTGCATTCTCACAAACATATCTTGTAACAAACTTACACATTTATTATCCTCTACTAATGCATAGAAAATAGGTATTCCTAAACATATGAATTAGATGTTAAAAGGTGTGTGAGGCATATAGTGCAATAAAGAGAGATGTTTTTAACTATTCAAATATGTCAACCAACTCAATCAAATATAATAGATACATAACTCATAACATCATCATCATCTAAATCATCATAACATATAAACATCTTAAAAATAATATTTCATATGTTACAACCATCCACATCATTTGCAATAAATAAAATGTTATGCAACTACCATACAACACATTCTAAAACTCGATAAATGATAAAATTAGATGTATATATATATATATATAAAATATATAATTAGATGTATATATATATATATATATATATATACTATATATATATATATATATGTATGTATATATATATATATCTATATATATATATATATATATATATATGTATATATATATATATCTATATATATATATGTATATATATATATATATATATATATAAAATATTTATAACTAGTATCACAAATGTGCTATATACATCTCAAGTATGGTATATATAATTACCTTAAGTTTAAGATGATTTGGTTATCTATGTGACTCTGAAATGAAATAAGGATACCTAGTGTATCTCTCGGTGGTGAACCCTTTCATGACCCTCTTGGATGTTCTCCTAAGCTTAACTATGACATCATACCGGTGGACCTATCTTTGATGGTGTTCCCACTGATTCCCTCAACCTCATGAAATTGATATTCCTATCTAAAATGATAAATCTTGGCCTCACTAAAAATGTAGTCATATGTTGCTTAATTATAACAACCATCTTATAGAGGGCCCTATAGTATATCTCCACCTATAAATGTTCACAATTAATTTTCATATACACTAGGAGCCGAGAGTAGAAAAATATATATCTTTCTCCCTCTATAGTCATTGTGACTCTTTTAGTTTGTAAAGTATGTTGTTATCTATAGGGTATCCCACTTATACCACAGTGTGTCCCTCTAAACCTTTAATGTGTCCCTTTCTAACTTAGGAGATCTAACCCGACCGGTTCCTATCTTGTCCCATATGCATTGTTTATCTTTCCATTGTAAGCTAAGTAATCTATGTGTATCTCATCAATACCTCCCTTGTACATGAACCTAGCTCTACATTCAACAACACTTGCCTCTACTATCAATCAAGATTTCTCCACATCACCCTATACTCTCTTTCTTTTCATATTCAATCTGGCTATCTCATCCTATCTTTCAAGTAATATCAATAGATAACACATGTAAAATATGATGCAATAATTATCTTATTCCAAATAAACCTATTCTATCCCCATTAGTATTAAACCCTACCAAATTACGATATCCACCTACATCAGGTTTGGTCCCCTTTACCTACTACATCTCCTACTCCCCATCCTTAACTCCTTTATCTCCACCTCCTCCATCACCCCCATCTCCATGTCTCAAGTATGGGTCACCAATACCCATGGCTGATGTACTCATTCTCATAGGTATAAATTTCATTTTCATATCATACTTTGAGTTACCTCAATGACACTAACCAATGTCTATCATAAAATAGTGAGACGTCTACAAGCCTGAAATTCCTATAGCATATTATGTAATTAAACATAACCCCAGCAAATATGATCTAAATACACAGGTCACATATGTTCACTTGCTAATCCTACCTAATTTTTTTCTCTTATAGAAGTATCAATGGTAGGGCCTATGTCTAGTATATCTCTAGTCATATGATACAACACATGTTGTATTTTAAGCATCCCTTGTCTATATCTAAATTGGGATAGTATTAGGGTAAGTTTTAGTAGTAAAATTTTACTAATTCACAAATTATTACATTTCTACCTAATGTTTTCTCTTATAGAAGTATTAATGACATGGCCTCTATCTAGTATCTCTCTATTCATATGATATAACATATGTTGTGTTATAAGAACCCCTTATCTATATCCGAATTGCCATAATACCAAGGAAAATTTTAGTGGTAAATTTTTACTAATTCAAAAATATTTAGATTTTTGAAATTTGCATTTGGAAATTTTGGGGAGTTCTACAGAGAAGAATTTCACCTAAACTTTTGGGATGTAAGTTACTTTTGTGGGTCAAATTACCTAGTGTTTAATACAAATTTCATATTTGTGCATTTATATCGTTGCTTCCTCAAAACATGAATTGGGTATATTTTCCAATATATACTAATAAATAATATAAACATACATGAAATTTAAATTCCATAAAGCTCTTGCATAAAAAATACGCCTGACGTATGAGTTTAACAACATAGTCTAGGCACCCGAATGCATACTCTAAGCATATGAAGACATAGTCTAGATGTCCGAATGTGTTACATGATTGCCCCAAAATCATATTCCAGACTCTCAAATTCACATTCTAGATGTGTGGCCTTATAATCTACACATCCTACTACACATTTAAGATGCTCTACTATATAACTCATACACCTGATTACATAATCCCTATTCTCAATTGCATATTCCAAAATACCAATTGCATATTCTAGACGTCCACCCAAACCATGTAAATACTTTCCTGGAAATGCATACATCTATCACAAACTCACCCAAGTTTGGTTGATAATTGAAATGTGGTGGCCCTAGGTGAGCCATTCATCAAAAAGGTAATATTTTATCTTATTTTAGCCATCCACAAAAGGGGGTCATGTAGATGCAAACAACATCTCGCACCAAATACAAGGCTATGTAATAACTAAAAATGAATCTTTTTTATTTATTTTACAATTACAAATTGTAATAAAATGCTTAATAATAAAAATTTCAAAAACCTATTTTTATACAAAAATATTGATAGTGATATTCCACGTGAAATAATTGATCACAATAACTTGTCACCAACCGAGAATATTATTGATTATTGCATGCCTCCACTTGAGGAAAATCCTTATTATGTGCCTACATTAGACGACATTCATGATTACGATATACAAAAAGAAGAAGGCATGCCTCAACTTGAGGGAAATCCTTATTATATGCCTACATTGGATAGAAATCGCATTCATGTGACAAGAAAATAAAATTTCCAATCATCAAACACCAAATTCAGCTGGAAATTCTATTGTCAATTATTTGAAAAGGAAGATAATATATGACATTCCCAATGATGAGATCCACCAAACAAAATATATTTCTACACATAGTGATCAAACACCTATTTCAGGTGATAATACAACACAAAAAAATATGTGAAGAAAGAGAAGTAGATGGACCATTGGAAGGTATTTTAAGTTTGAATGGGAAGCTAAGTATCCATTCATTAAACCAAGTAGAACCAAAAAGGTAATGATACTCCAACAAAATGTAAATGTATAATTTGTAGCTAGAAACTTGGAAAGGATCAAAAAATGCAACTCAAGTTGGACACAATTGAGAAACATTATGGTAAAATATATGTATCAATTAAACAAAAATATGGTCAAATAAAATGAACAAAAAAATGAAAAAATGCAGAAGAATGCATGCATGTAAGATATACAACAAAGCATGAAAATGAACAAAAACAAATAAAAAAATATTTTTGAGAAAGTAGGAATAATTACAGCTTAGTTAGGAAAAATTGTTCAATCTAATCTACATGCCAAAAATATACAATTCTCAACTATTTACCACATTCTAAAAAAGGGTATACATATCTATGATTATCTAGATTTAGTAATTGCATTTCAACATTATTGATTTCCTAATATTCCACAATGAAATTGGTTAACAACAATGCTTGGGAAATGGAAAAATGTCTAGTGATGATTGAGAAGGAGGATTTGAAAGAAAAAGTAAAAATGCATGATTTATCTCACTATCTATTGATGAGGTCACAATAATTGACAACACATCATGGGTTTGCATTCATTTTTATAATTTTGAGAACCATACAAGGAGGCCTCATTTATTATTATTCCATAAAACAATAGAAAATTACAATTATGATAACCTTTACAAGTTGGTTATTTCAAATTTGAGGGATATAGTTGGGATGCATGATTATATTATCGTTAATAAGTTAATGTACATTGGTATGAGATGGTTCATCATCGTAATGCATGGGTACATAAATGGTCCTTACATTCGATAGTAAACCATTGTTGCTCTATATATGATTCCAATCCATTGCATGGTGTATAGAATGAATCTTTTATACAAAATAATCAGCACATTTAAGAGCATTGTGAAATTTGAAGAGCTTATATGTGAATTACATACATATATGTATAACAGTCCAAATAGATTTCTAGAGTTCAATAAATTTGTAATTGGGTAGTGATGGTAAAAATATTCTAAAATATGTTGATAAAAGGTATATTTCCATGTATGAACATACATGTAAAGTTTTTGAAGAATATCCATTGTTGACAGGTTTTATGTATAAATATCATAGAGAAGTTGTCAATGAACAATATTTGTTCTACCGTTTAACATATTTGGCAACATTACTAAGATTAAGAGGTATTCTTACCATACTGAAGGAAATCAATTGTTTAAGTAAACATGTTCAAGAGAGGTCTATATATATTTTTGATTTCATATACTTGAGAAAATGTGTATGTCAAACTTTATATATTTTATACTTGTCCCAAAACAGTTTTAAAGGACATGTATTTGAGAATTGGAAAATATTAACAAATATTAAGGAGCTTGTGTCCAATGAATTTTTGCAAGAGCTATTGAAATGGAGTAAGACCCCAAAGCTTTGTGCAAAGCCCCTCAATGGACCATATGATAAGAAATGAGAAAGGAATCCTATTTGCATGTGTTTAAAACTTGAAATAAGCAAGAAATCTAACAAATAACATTAACCTCTATTCTTGAAAGCTTAATAAAATGAGCCTAATAAGGATCTAAGCAATCAGTTTTGTTGTTTACTCCATGAGGGTGAATGAATCTCACTAAATGGCTACATGGCCAAGTTTAGCTATTTCATTACTAACCTATCATGGGTGCAAGATGAAGCTCTTTTAATGGAGGATAGCCAAGATCAAATGCCTATTAGCTTAGCTAATGCAAATGAGGTCTAATGCCAATATCTCCAAATGTGAGAGAGATTTGTTATGAAAACAAGGTGTAAGGTTGAGAGGGAGGGGTGACCCTTCTATTTATAGTTTTCCATTTGGGAAATTTGGAATTTGGGTGCATGTGGGACTAAAGTATAAAAAGCACTTTGGGATTAGATTAGGATAAACATGATTTTGGCTTAGTTAAGCTTGGTTTAGGCTAGTTAACTAGGGTTTATGCTAGTTAAAATTTATTATCAAGTTATTATAGACTCATTGAGAGTTGGGAGGGTCTGGATAACCAATTGTGGTGATAGATAGCTTACGAAGCCACTAGAAGTGGTCTAGAGAGAACTAGGGAGGTTCTAAATGGTTGAAAGGAGGAGTGTTTAGCTAATAAGAGAGATATTAGCAAAATAAGATGAATATGGGAAGAATATGACCAAGAAGGTGTCATGAAAGGGGCATCTGAGAATGGAGAGAAGAATGGGGAATTAACAAAGTGTCGTTAATTGAATGGATTGGATGAAATGCTAAGTGTAAGCATGTTTTAGGTGTCTACAGATCCTACTTGCTATTTGAAATTAAATATTAAGGTTTATATTTGTATCATTATTAATGAGAAGGAGATACCAATGCATACTTTTCAAAAATATTTGATTTGATGGGAGTAAAAATTGAAGTTCTTGTAACACATTTTTTATATGACACTATTTTTATGATAAACATGATGAAATTGAGAAATATTTCTCAAATCTTATCCATATAAATTAGATGCCATTTTAAAAGGGATGGTCCTTTAAAGGCCATGGGATTAGTGAATCCCATATTTTGGAACATTGTTGATGGTCATTGTAAGAATTAGTAAGTAATTTATTTCTCAAATATATGAATGCTCTAACTAAGCACTTCAACAAGTCCATACGAGATAAATGGATTTGAAATTAAATTTATTCTACAAAAATATTTACTCACATCTCATTCAACACATTTTGGAAGTACAATGATTGATCAAAAGTGGTATATAAATGAAGTAACGGAAAATGGAGCTATCACAAGGATTTGGAAAAAATGTAACCCAACAACGTCCTATAGGAAAATATAAGTGAATATTTTTTATTATGTTAACTTATCTAAAAATTATTTTGGGATCAGTGGAAGATCAATCGTTCTTTAGTGCATTATCTTTTGTTAAATAAAAACTTTGAAACATATTGGATAAAAATCTAGAGACATGTTTGAGATTGTATGTTTCACATTATCCCATGGATGCATTTCCTTATGAAAGGGAACTTTCCATTTGGACTTCACTTACTGAAAGAAGAGAAGTCACTAATACAGTGAGCAACAAAGATGATCTTAATACCGATCCGTAATGTGGATGCTCTATTAACACAATGGATACAAATGTCTCTAAAGAAAAAGGGCTTCCTCAAGGATTGTTTCAAAGTGCACGAGTTTTAGGATTTTAGCTTGGTAAGAGGTATGTTTTATAAATATTTATTCCTATATAAACAATTCATATGAAATTGTTACATTTATGTATGTATGTTTTAGATAAATGAATTTTGTATCCTTATTTCTTTTAATTTTTATCCAATATAAGATATGAAAAAATAATTATGAATAGAACTCTGATATTATACTTTACATTGTTATGAAAAAAATTCCAAAGATGTTATGAAAATAATATCTATTAATAAAGGTTCAATTCATATTGCTTTCAAAATAATTTACAAAAGTGTAAAATATCTCAATTAAAATTTGAGATTTACATTTCAATTCTTCTCAATATTACAATTATAGTTATACAATATAAGGAAATATAATAAAATCTCATTCTAAGATGCTCCTCTCGTCTTGTATCTTACGTGACTAGTGTCCCCTGAATTAATTAGGTTGTCATCTACGACATTGATACTAGCAAGATTTTCCCTATCTTGATTGGCCGCATCACCTACTGAAAGTAAACTAGGATCCGCATCTTATTTTTTTCTTGAACAACATCTTCAGATCCATGTCATGATCATTAGTTATTTTATTCAATTTTTTATTTATTTATTTTGGATCACAAGTTTTTCTTTTAGTGAAATAGCAACATTTAAACTTTTGTGTGCATTTTTAGATGAAGATCCAAGACCAATACTTCATTATTCAAATTTTAATATTTTGACTGCATTTGAACAAATAAATATTATTAGTTAAAAAGTTAAAATATGTAAAACTAAAATTTCAATGCAAATAAAGAGTTAAACTTATGACAACTTTATCTTTTTAGCATTTGTAATGACAAATTTTTTTTTGTCTTTATCCCATTTGTTATAGTAAGCTTTGGTTTCACTATTTTAATTTTCCAACATGTTTAACATGACATCCAAAACATTATCTTTGTAGTTATTGTTTATTGTAATGGAAACCTAAAGAGCTTGATTCAAGTAATACACTTATCTTTATTGGCTCATTTTGAACTAATAAAATAAATAATTTCTTGGGAATGGTTGTGAAAATGGGAATTTATTTCCTTTATCAAAGCTTTGGCTTGGAATTCCCATGTTTTCAAAGTATCTATATCCTGCATAACAACATCATTAATAGTAGCATAAAAACTCTCTACCAATAAATTATGCAATGGAAAAGTAGTTAATTGATCATCATATGGTGGTACTGGTATTTTTGTTAGAGAGGGTGTGTCGTATGGAGAAATAGGTGTATATTTATATAAATTAAGAACTATTTGAGGTACTTGTGATCCCTAAATCATATCATGTGGATTACTAGTATTTGAATCCCAGTACCACTCTTAATACCCAAGAAATCATCATCAAGATAAATTTGGTTTATAATGGTGGTTCCCATTGCACTAGGGAGACCACCAAAAGAGAAATTTAGAAATTCTATTCTTATCAGATGAACTATGCCACCACTTCAAATGAGTTGGAAAATATATTTTTTCCCCTTGTCTAAATTTTTATTTTTGGTGATGGTGGTGGCATCGATCTCTTTTTAAAAGTGAGAAGTGGAACTACAAAAGTAAAAATTTGAAAAAACATAGAAATAAGAATTCAATGTTTAGTAATTTAACATAAAAGTCTAATTTTGAAGTGATAATAATAATGTACCTAACTTGTATATTATTTCTAGGTGTATTTTCTTTCCTTGTAAGTGGTTAAATCCTTTTAGATTTTGTTGGTTCATATTGATGTGGGGAATTTTGATGAAAACTATTTGAGGAATCTATAAATATGTAGTAATGATTCAAAAAAACTATACTTCTATTAATAAAAAATTTAAAACAATGTATGTGCCATTATTCATAGCTTGATAGGTGATAACTTGTAATAATACTCGAATAATTGATTAAGTTACTTGTAACACTTGCGATTGAAGGGGTGTAAAACAACTCCTCATTCATTTTTATCTCAAAACTATAGGATTCATAGATGATTGTGCATCCATATACGGATCTATAGAATCCTCAAGAGGTTGATGACCTCTAACTGTAGCTTGTCTTCTTGCATGTAATACAATTACTTTCTTCTAAAAAAAAATATAAAATTAGCTCCATTTTTAAAATAAATACATTAAGCTATTTTGCAATAATTTTATCTTTAAATTCACCTCTTGTTCATCATTTTAAAGGTAATTTACTCTCATTTTTTCATCAAGTGTAGTAGGAATATTAGTATTTTGTGAGTGCAACTCATGAAAGGATTCATAATATAATGTAATTATATAAGTACAATGTGACAATTTTTCAATCGCATTACAAATAGTATATGACAAATCATTTCATATCCTATTGGATATATTTGTACACCAATCAAATTGTTGGCAACTTAGAGAATGAAGGATGTAGACAACACAATACGAGATTTTGGATTATCTTCCCTATAAGACTATCCTAGAATAAAAGAAATCAATCATGTTGTGTAAATATGTGTATGGAATACCTTGCACATATAATCCCCTTATTGATTCGGAGGAGTTACTTAATACCGCACAAAAGGAAAAAAACAAGTTATTAGCTTATTGTGATTATAATTGAAAGAAAAAATGTAAAAATATATTATTACCTTAAACCTATATGCCAAAGTGGGACTCTAGAATTTTTTTGTCCGAGTCGGAGAGTAAGGATTTTTTTCACAAGGTTAATATTCGTGCGTGAAAGCCCTATTAAGTGGTGGATTTTTTGGAGATAATTCAAACAAAAATCTCATGATGGAAACTTGATTATGAAGGAAAATGTGGATATGTCATAATTGGATTAAAGAAATTTCATCAAACTAGTATCAAGTGTGTTATTAGTTCATATAAATTATCCCTCAAAAACTACATTTATTTACCCAATCATTGAATGTTTCCTTTATTTTGAAAAATGTGGGAATTTGTGGGCACATAAGGTTTCAGAATTGACTTTTGGGGTGAACTTGAGATCGAGTGGATGTAAAATTACATTTAATATTTGGATTTCAGATGTATATGTTTAGACTTGAGATCTAGTTTGATATCCATATGATCCTGGATGTAAAGAATAGTGCAAAACATGGAGGAGAATTTGAGGGAAACTAAAGTCCAAGGTCTATATGTAGGTGAGGGAGGGCACATGACATGAGGTTTTTTTAGTTGAGAGGCTACATGTATTGATGTGTATATATACGTGTAATCGGGTGGTTACATGTACATAAACACTCTGGTTGCATGTATATATGGACATTTGCATATAGACATGTGTCTATATGTAAATGGGTGGTTACATATGTAGATGTTCAACTACATGGATAGTCGTGTGTCTATACATACACCAATCTAGATGCATATGCAAAAGGGAATCTACATATATATACACCCAACTACCCATGCATATGTAGATGGGCATCTCAGTATATGCAGTGTATTTAAATTGATGTGTTTGTGAAAATGACTCGTCTATACATACAGATGATTTTTTAGCTAAACTTGCTTGAATTCAACACATTTGTAGCTTTTCTTACGTTTGACTACCTATAATTGTTCCTAGAACGCCTTTTCTTAGATAAATTATTCCCCATTAACACAAAATCCATTTTACAAATTTTCTAAAAAATCCAAGTTGTATTTTTGTAAGGTGTCTTAAAAGTGTCCCCTGGATAGTACCCTAGCTTGGTAAGCCGGCTCCATGATAAAATATCAATGGACCATTATGTAGAACTCATTCCATTTATAGGTGAGTTGTGAAAATGTATCAGGTCACACCCTTATAGTGTCAGATGGTTTATAAGTAATATCTACATATATGATCTTATCTAATTCCCATTTATATAATCCCATCTCTTGGGTGCCTTGTCACCCTCTACTTGATTTGAACCACCTAAGTGCTCTTATCTCATTATCATCTAGTGGCTTAAATGAACCAACAAGGAATCCAACTACAATGTATACCCAAACCCATATCTATAATAAAGTAGTGTTTCTAAAATTCTTACTACCCTTTTAGGTTATAAGATGTATATCTATGTATAATTATACTAGGACATATGGTCCCCACGTGAACACTCTTTGATCCTCCATCATATCATCCATGACTCCCATGTACCCAACTAGAAGGAAATAACTAGATTTTAAAATAAGTAAGATTTCACCGAGAAGGCCCATCAATATTAGGGGTAATCTTCTATCTTGCCACAATCATGTTTCTTTTTCAATACCACTCATGTCTTGTATATGGGATAATCATTTCATCTTGTCGGTCAAATCATGTCACCTCAAAGATATGTGGTGTCATAATAAAAGGGATCCTTAATGGATGGAAATCATAAAATCCTTTGAAAATTCTAAAGATTAATAGTGATCTCCCTGTTGAGAGTTAGAATGTATTCATCTTCAAGTAACACCTCTCAACTATAGTAGTGATTATTATTGTATTGACATTTTTATAGACAAAAATATAATGCAATTCAAACCTAGATTATCTAAAATCACCTATTCATGAGGTGATAGGTCTTACATTCATCTAAAGGATTTGTTATAACTCTCTTAGAACTATAACACCTTCAATCTCACTTAGAATCACAAAAAGAAACACTTAACCAATTTTCATGAAATTTTCATAGCAAAGGAAAAAAATTGTCATCCCGCAATTTCATTCTATTTTTTTCAAGAATAATATGTAATATATAAAAATAATGCAAGAGGATTGGAATTGTTGTATAGTTGAGTATATAGCTATATGTATGTATGTATATCTTGAAAATTATTTATATACATATACACATAGTTGCATGTCTAACCACATAACAACACTCATCGTCATGTATTTGTGGAATACTTAATATTTATATCTTATTTTTGTTGTACTTGGTTTTATGAATTTATCTTACCTAGTTGTGTGTGATGATTTTATAACATTTATAAGTTATTTCATTGTTTCACTTGTTTGAATGATCTTGCTTTATATTTCTTTTTGTAGTTAATTATTCGCTAATGTTAGTAAATTTGTTACATGGTGGTATTTGTATTATTTTCTTATTGAGAAATAATTATAACTATATGATAAGACTAATATTCTTGTGTTATTACCTCATTCCTAAACACATAACATTTAAAATATCTTCATTACAATTTTGGTAATGTTTCTTGTCTACAAAAAGGTAAATTTCATTTTCTTTAATAACAAACTTATCATTTAGTGTGTTGATTATAGTGGCAATTGATCGCAAATTAGATCAATTGTTGACTCTATAAATGATTAAGGAAATGTGAATTGTTTAGTGGGTAGGATACCTCAAAGAATTAATATAGTTACCTGAATTTTTGTCAAACTTATTATCATTGTTGATTGGAAATGGTCATGAACCATGTGAAGATGGAAATTAAATCATTAACAGTTGATGGCCATGGTCTTTGACCATATCATTTGGAAAAAGGTAAATGTATTGGTTAAGTTTTGAGGTCTGTAACCCATGGCATATTTTCATGGTTTTATAACTAATGGTCTTTGAAAATTTCATAAACCATAGATAATGTTTTATTTTAATGGTCCATCAACCACACCATGCATTAAATGGAACTTTAATTTGTTTGTTTAATATTCTTCAACCGAATATATACATCATGCATGTGTTTATCAGAAAAGCTTTGAGTATTGAATTGATTTTAGGAAATATTCCATACCATACAATTTTGGTTATTATAATTTAAATTTTATTAAATTTTACCACTCAATAAAACCATGCAAATTGGAGGGAAATATAGTAATGGCGGTGACATGTTTTAATGAGCCACTATGTGGCACACTCTAACAATTAATGGCATTTAAGGAAGTAATTTTTCTAGGAAACTACAATGCTTGTGAAAGAATGCATTGCATGTAACTTCATTTCATTTTTATTTTTGATGTTTTCTTGGCTCGAGCTCTCCCTTTGACGATTTGCGCACATGGTGGTTTAGAGGCTTTTTGTTGAGATTTTTGCAAATCCTTGCTAAAAATAATAATAGAATATTAATAGCTTCAACAACGTGTAATATATATGTGTTGGGAGATGTTTTTGGTGGTTTTTTGTTTTATTTATTTGGAGATTCAACCAAGAAGAAAATAGGAAGAAGTTGTAGAAGTTTCATCCATTACAGACATGTATTTTTGAGACTCTCTCTTGTTGTACATTTTGAATGGGATGAAATAATTATTAGATTAATCTATTTCCTCATTTTAATTTTTTTTTAATATGTTATGGGATGGAAAATAAAATAAAAATAATGAGTTTGAATCCTTATTTGGGTAATTGAAAATTTGACAAAGTGTAGTTAGTTTTGGTCGTTGACATTTGGCTTTGGCTTGTTATCCTAATAAAACTATTTTAGTTGCTTTAAAATCCATATTTATAAAGAAATTTTAGATGACTATGATTTGTATTATTGTTCTTGTTGGGTTTTTCTCGACCCAAACCATTTATTTTTTGTATGAATAAGATTACAATATTCCTCTTTGATCTTTATTAAGGACTGTTATAGTGATTGAAATAATTATTGTGTGTGATTCATTTCTTGTTGATGAAAATTGGTAGCAAGTAAAATACACTATGGGAATTTCAATATTACATGTATAATAAAAGAGGATTCTTAATGGCTTAATTATTTCAAATGGTTTGGATCCTATTGCTTTACAATAGTTTGTGGATGATACTTTTCTCTTGGGCAAGGCAATTGTTTCAGAAGCTATGGCTTTCAAGGATATTCTTCAAGAATTTGAGGAATTCATAGGTTAGCTTATTAATTTTCAAAAAAATTCTATTATATTTTTGAATGTGGATGAGGAAATTCATAATAGAATTGTTGTTGTTTTGGAGTTCCCTATCATTTATTTTCCTTTTCTTATCTAGGTATGCCCCTATTTAAGGGGAGAATGGTTTTAGATAGTTGGAATGCACTTGTCAGCAGATTTCAAAAAATGTTAGCAACCTAGAAAGGGAATTTACTATCATAGGATGGCAAATTACAACTTCTTCAGAGTTCATTACATAGTCTTTTGGTTTATCTTATGTCAATTTTTAAAATGCCTGCAAAGATAAGAACTGTTATTACCTAGATTCAACATAGATTTCTTTGGTCGAGTACTGAATCAAAGGATAGAATCCCTCTTGTGGCCTGGGATAGATTCACTCTTCCTAAGAGTGTGGGAGGGTTAGTTTGAAGGACTTAAAACTATGAATTTGGATTTAATGGCTAAATTTGGATGGAGGCTTCAGTGGGATGATGGACTATGGGCTACTATTTTTAAAGAAAAATATATGTATCATGTGAAGATATATTTTATTTCAAATGATGTGTTTCCTAAAGGTTCATGCTTTTGGAATGGTCGAGTAAGTGTAGGGGCTTACTGATGAAATAAAGTAAATGGGAAATTGGTGATGGAAATCAGATTTTTTTGCAGGATTGGTGGATCTCTGAAGAACCTCTTATTAACCAATTTTATGGAGAAATGTTGCAAACCACTTCATTTCCACTATAGGAATCCTTTTAAGAGACTATTGGATTAGAACTGATTGGGGTTGGTCTTGAAGACCTCTTCAATGGGAAGGTGAAGATGAGGGTATCAAGGAGGTAATTAAAAATCTTAATACAAATCTGGGTGGGGTGTATATCCCATCAAGACCTAAACTAGATGCTCTTATTTGGGTAGGGACTAAGGATGGCAGTACTCTGTGAGAAATAGCTACTGTATTTCTCGTAATGTTCCTCATCCAATTCCTTGGTGGAAATCTCTTTGGGACAATGATCTTATCCCAAAGGTGAATTTATTTTTGTGGCATGCTATTCAAAATAAAATTCTTACTGTTGATAATTTATAGGATAAAGGTATGATGATACCAAATAGGTGCATTTTGTGTAAGTCTGATAGTGAAACTGTTCAACATTTGTTCCTTCAATGTCCCTTCTCTCAAAAAAAAAAAAAATCTCAATTTTTCTAAGATTATTTCATGTCTCTTGGGTCTTTCGAAACTTTTGATGACTGGTATGAACAATGGAATAGTTCCTTTTCTTCTTAGTTTTTCTCAAAATCCTGGAAGTTTTTAGTACATCATTTTTGTGGGGAATATGGATGGAAAGAAATCATAGAATTTTTGAGAAAAACAAAAAGTTCATTTGGATGGGGAATATGATTATGGGAGATTTGATTAGTAACCTTTCTATTATTAGATTCAAGGAAGAAAGAAGTATTCCTCAGTGTGAAAATGAAATCATTCAAGCTTTGGGCATTGGGAAGAGTACTCAGCAAGGCTATTTATGGAAGAAGAATATTAGGGTTAATGTGAAGTGGGAAAAGCCTATGATTGGATGGATGAAGCTTAATTTTGATGGTGTAGTGAAAAGTAGTCTGGGATTAGCTGGTGTGGGTGGTATTATTAGGAATGACAATGGTTCCTTCTATTTTTCTTATGTTATGCCTATTGGAAATAAAACTAATAATTATGTTGAGGCCTATGTGGTGTTGTATGGTTTAAAGTGGGCTAATCATTATCAATTAAGGAAAATTTATGTGGAAGGGGACTCTTTATACATTATTAATGTTATAAAGGGAAAATCAAAACATAAAGCTAATATAAATTCCATTATGGAAGATATAAGGGCATTATTATCGAATTTTGAGGAGATTCAAATTGAACATGTGTATCGTGAAGTGAATGCTTGTGCAGACACATTGGCTAGTTATGGAGTACGGGCTCATCATAATCATATATGGAAAGATGAGGTGGAACTGTCACCATCTACTAGGGTTGTCCTTCATGCTGAAAAGTGAATTTAATGTCAAGTGTGGGATTTGGATCTGAGTAATCCTTGTTTTCATTATCACTTGTGCGGGTCCACAGATCCATTATTTTACTTCAGTTTGGATTTATAAGGGTGACATATTTTTGTTTCAGTTTTTTTGCAGGTTTGATTATTTCTTCCATCATGGGTGGTAACTGTTAGTGTAAATTCACAGCACCCCTAAAATGACCTATGGATCTACTTTTCTAAGGCAATGTCATTTGGTGTGAATGCACAACATTGAGCTTTCCCAAAGTGTGGGACCTTTGCAAATGGGGAAAGATCTCTAGAGAAGGTTGGATCCTCTTCCTAAAATACTTGCCACAAGATATTCTAGTGCAAGCAAGCTAATCTAATCCCAATTTAACTATGCCAAGGAGAGAGACAGGAGAGAGAGAGATAGAGAGACAGAGAGAGACAGAGAAGAGGGAAAACAAAGCCTACACTAAAATGGTGATACACCAGAGAAGGAAAATGTTGAACATCTATCAAAATTGTCATGGAACAAGAAGAGGTGAGAAATGGAAAGGATGGACAAGTGCATCACAAAACCAAGGATAAATTTCACACAAAAAATGTTCCAAAACTCCATGAACACAGCTCCAAAACCTACAATGAACATTCAAACATGCAAAAATACCTGCAATGAAGAGAGGCAAGAAGAAGACAAGAAAACGAGAAAGGATGGACAAATGCATCACAAAACACGTTTTTATTGCTCCAAAAGTTTGCACAAAACATCATTTTACTAGTAAGAGGAAAAAACACCATTATAGAGCAAGGGAGGAGGTTTAAACTCCATTTTCAACCTTGGGGAAGAAAATAAGGGAGAGGCAGAGAAGAATGATGAACAACCTTTACAAATGAGCCAAATCTGGCTTTTAACCATCGAACAGAATGAAAGAAATGTGGAAAATGCGGGAAAATCAAATTGAAACTCCAACCACTGAAAAATCCCTCCAATCTCACCTATAAAGTGATGGGATTCATGGACAAACCCATATGCCAAAGTACATTGCTCTGCAGAGCAAGAAAGAGGCCCATACTTCATTAATTTTGGTGGTTGGGGAGTTTTCTGTGTTTTTTACATGCCAGAGACATTTTCTATTTTTCTCCTACAAATATCCATCAAAAATAAAAATTGAACCCTTCATTGTGTAGATAATTTCACCAAATTTCCAATGGTATAAAGAACATGAAAAACCGAGATCTGGATCAAAAGATATTGCCCTCGGAAGATTTAGGGAAAAAATGGCAAAAATAGGGTCAAAATTAGGTCGACGGGGTCAAACTTTAAAATTTTCCCTTTTGAAATTTTTTCCCAAAAGCGTCCGCACCTCCACCACTCTAGAAACATGTCAGCCTCTAATTTTTGATGGGATTGTGGGCTAAACCTACCTTTTTCTCCTTTGATTTCATTTTGGGAAAAATTCCCCAAACACCCCCGCACCCCGCTCCACCACTGCCACGTGTTGGCCCCTTATTCATCCACAGGCTCAAATTTCCTTTCTCCCCCACACCTCCACCAACCCTTCTCCTTCTCCTCGGTAGGCCCGTGGGCTATTTTTTCCCTTTTTCCCTTTTTGCAATTTTGGCAAAAACCCAAAATTCCTCTGCAGGCCCTAACTTGCCACCATGGGGACAAGTGTTGCTTCCATATTAGCCGCGGGCCTTCCACAAATTTTTATCCATCCTCCTTTGCGAGCTTCCAGCCGAAATTTCCCCTTTGCACCTTTGCCTTCTTTGGAAAATTTTCCAACTTACCTCCGCCAGCCTGACCTCTGCTTCCACGTGGCACCTTCTCATTGGCCGTGGGCCTGTCAAGGGAAAATTTCCCCAAAAAATTCCACCGGGCCATAACTTGAAAATTACAAGGAGTTAGAAGGAAATTTTTACCTTTCTAGAAAGGTGAGAAAATTATCTATTTGATGAAGCCACTTCCAGATAAAATTATCTATTTGATGAAGCACAAGGAAAGAATGAATGAAGGAAAGTTAGCCAAAATAAGCAGGGGGCTTATTTTGGATAACATTTTTGGCAACTCAAAGGGGTCATCTGCTGCTAGATGAAGTGATCAACTACCTTGAAGCATCCATTGGGCATGGAATCATGAGTAGTATCCTACAAACTGATTTGAACTTTGAAAACTTCCCTCTGAGCCACTTTGAAGCCTACTGAACTAGAGTTGTTTTCACCAAAATGCCACTGCAATGGACTGTGCAAGAGCAAAACCAGCACCACAAAAACTATGTACAAAACTGAAAATCATACATGCTCCAAATGGAACATGCAAAGTGTGCACAAACACTTCTTCTGCTGAAATCAAACCTACCTACTCTACTCTAACTGGAAGCAAAGGTGAGCTAAACAAACCCAACAACTAGTTGTGCAAAATAGCTTCCCTTATTCAAAATGGGCAGCCATGCAATTGATTTGGAGCTGATCATGGCTGTTAGGATGAGTGAAAAATCAACAAGAAGCTGGTATTCTACCCAAATCAGCAAGGTGTCAACTGAAAGCAAATCTAATACCTCTTTTAGTTGCTCTGCATTTGGATTGAAAAGGTATGACGGCTGATCCTTGGTACTTTGTAGCTCATCCTCATGCTTAGAAGCAAGCATGACTAGTTGTGGCTTCTCCTTTGGCTCCAATGAATCCAAATACCTTATGGGGCAAGGTCTAATCCATTTGATATTCCCATAGCTCTAATTTTTAACTCCAAAAATGGAGTCTTCTTGTAGAGCTTCTTGGGTGGATGGTGTGGAAGAAATGATGGAACTCTTCTGCTATTTTCCTTCCTCTCGTGAAGAACATGGAAGATTTAAATCTTCCAATCTTGATTCTAAAGAGATGCTATAATATGCAGGCTGCTGAAAATGAAAGTTATCCTCCATGACAATAGGATCAAGTGTTTGGAATGTGGATGATGAAGGAGAAAATGGTGTGATTTCAACTGGTTCCTCTTCATCAAAACAATCCTCCAAATCTGATAGATAAACTACCTCATTGTTGTCCTGCTACAAATGTTCAACCTCTCCCATGGTGTTCTCTTGATCTACAACTTGATCACCATGGTTTCTTTCATCCTCCAACATTGATTTTGAGAGATCAAACTCTTCTTCAACACTAGAAGTTGAGAGAGATGAAGTAGAAAGAAGAACTGAAGGTTCTTCTATAGCCTACTTTGTGCTCAAAGATTTTGGATCTACACTTTTCTCCCCATAGCTGGAATGTGCTCCTCTTCTTTTGGATTTGGAGCAGCTTCTCCTTCCTCTGTTGCTTGAAGAAAATCTTGCTCTTGATTGAACTCTTCCTCTAGCATGAATTTTGTCAAGTCAAACTCTTCAATCTGCTACTCTATAGGATGAGTTGGGGCTGCAAGATCTCTTTTAGAGCTTTCCTCTTCCATGGCTGATTGTGCAACTTGAATTGGATCAACATCTTCTTTAAGTAGAGTGCCAACATGGACACTACATTATGAGAAAATTGATTGTTGATCTGCCTCTTCTTTTTGCTCTTCTTCGATGCAACAAAATTAGTCCTAACTCTTATCAGCCAATTTTGACTTCACAAAATTGTTTAAAAATAATTAAAAAAAAATTTGAAAATTTCAAAAGTGTTACTTTGCGTGGTTCATTTCCCTCATTGCGATCATCTCATTTTTGTGATCGTTTCGGTCTTCGTTTCGTCCTTTTTGGGTAAGAACTCTTCCCGCCAGGCTTTAAATCGCGTTAAAATACATTAAAATTAATTAATTAATAATTAATTAATTAATTGCTTCTTGTTTGATAAAATTGATTTTTAAATAACTTGAGAAGTATTTAATTAAATAAATATAAATTAAAAGTTCATTCGACAAATTTTTATTGCCGGGAAGTAAGCTTACGCTTCCAACTGCTAGGAATGCCAATTTGGCTTCCCGAACCTGGATTTCCCCTTTCCTAGCAATCTTCTTCAAATTTCCCGCACGTGGGATTTTCTCCACCAATTGCCAAATCATGGATTGGCTAATGGGTAGGAAATTCCCCAATTTCCCACATGGGGAAATTGAACGGGGATTGCCAGCCCACTTTGCCATTCCCATTGGCAATTGGCCATTGCTTTCCCCATTTCCCCCTGGCACTTAAGTCCACTACCCAGGAAGAGAGGAAGTTGGATTAATCCTCATAACTTCCTCCATCAAACTCATTGGAAAAAGTCGTGCAAATATTTCTGATTGCTTCTTATTTAATTTGAAGGATTGTCACATCCCATAATACACATCCATCATCCTGTCAGGCGGTTTGAAGGAGAAGAACACCAGAAGCTTTCCATGCATGCAAAGGATGAGAATGTAGAAAGCAATTTTAAATCCTAGGCTAGAGCACTTTCCAAATAATGAGTAGCCTCCAAAGCAATGCTGAATGTTTCACACCAAATTTTATTGACCATCTTCATAGGAGTTTCAATGGTCCACAACTAGGTGCAATTCGGTGGGTTCTTTATGCATACAACAAATGGTACAAATGGAGTTGGGTCTGCTAGATGGTAGGAACCCTGGCCCTTCACTTTGGTGCAAGGTCCACTAGGGAAAAGAAAGACACACACAGTCTGGGGAATGTTGAATGTTATTCATCTTGTTCAATATCAACACTATTATGGTGCACTACTTAAGAAACTTGCTCTTGAAAGCTACAGGAAATCCTACAATAATGCAAACAGTATTGACTGTGATATTGGCACATAATCAATTGATGATGTTCTTTAGAGTATGGATCACACCTTTGTTCCATATGCTTCCTAAAATTTTCCCTAAACCATGAATGTTTGTTTATGCTCCATCAAATGCTACAATGGATGAATTACTACAACATGTTACGGATCATGGATTCATTGATGGTGAAATGAAGGTCTATCACCCTAATGTTGTGAGGGTGGGTGTAAATTCTCAAAATCATGCTGCACAGGTAGTATATCGGTGGAGTGTAGAACTGAAATTCTCCTAGTAAAGTGTCATAAGGAAGTAATTGGCTATATACAACAGCTATAGGGTAGAGAAGTAAACTTATCTCGAGAAAATCAAAGTGGCCTCTAGAGAGATTTAAGTGCGATAGCTGCTACTGGGGGTGATCCTAAGCTGTTGGTCTTGATCTCGATGTTACGTTGCACGCAACCCACGGTCATGATCGTTGTTGAAAAATCTTACATCTGTAATAGAAGAACGAGATAAAGTTTTAGTTGAGTTGTCTTGCCTTTTCATTTTGGAAAATCGCTTCCATCCGGGTGGTGAATTTAACATGGAAGAAGCTTGATCAAATCTTGAGGCAAGTTTTGAAAATGAGGTGAGATTGTGTTCACTCTTGTTTCTAGTAGTGGCGGAAGTTATTCCAGCACCTAGCCCATGGGTTTGATATGGTGGTTATAGATGAAGCTACAAGTTAGTGAAGTGAAGTAGGCGGGTTACCTCCACTTTCATTAGGTGTTGTAAGGTGTGTTCTTGTCGAGGATCCATAGTAACTACCTATAATAGTAATTATCTAGGCAACAAGCATGTTAAAGTATAGTAGAAGCCTTTTTAGCGCTTTCAACAAATAGGTTTTCAACTATGTTGTTATCTGTCTAGTATCGAATGCATCCTCAAATTCAGGATTTTCCTTCAAGATTTTTTTGATTAAGTGACGGTGAGAGTGTTACTAGGAGACTGATGAAATTTATTACAAAGATTCTCTATTGAGACCTTACTTGTTTTACGATGTAACTCATGGAAGAGAATCTCATAGAGGTGGATCTATTTCATATTATAATATTCATGAAGCATAATTTTCTTTGCAATTATATGAGCATCTTTAACGAGTCATCATCATGGCAGCATTATGTCTTTATTGGTAATGGCATATTCTCATCGTTTGGAAGGTAAAATTGTGCTTATTATGGCAAAGCCAAAACATTCTTACTACAAGTGTTATATAATAAGGAAGAACCGTGAGCATTGTGGTAAAACCATTCTTTTCAGAAATGTTGGGTTAAGCTTGAATATAAAGTATTTGAGCTGAAAAGCTAAAAATAATTATGACTACACTACAACAAACTTAACAATTATTGATGAGAGTTAAGTGTAATCATGGTAGCAAGGTCAATCCCTATAGATGTTGGTTTAAGCCTATGGATGAAGACCATGCTATGATTTGAATTTGGTTTAATTCTATGTATGATGGCTATGCTATGATTTGAATTTGGTTTAAGCCTCTATTGATGAAGGCCATGCTATGATTTGAATTTGAAACTTTAGGAAGGTTTAGATCCTTTCAATTGGCAAAAGTGGCAGATCCTAATTTCACCGGCGGTGTAGGGAGTTGATTTTCTTGGTATCTAATGAAGTGGGAGAGTCAATTTCTCATACGCTTGAGATAGCTGGACCCCATCTCAATGGATAAGGCTTTGGTTATTATTGTATATTTTAAAAGGTGTTGTTATTTTTTTTAAGGAAATAATGGTTATTTTAAGTAGTTTCATTTTTTGGGTTGTCTTTAATAAAATTGTTGAAAAAGTCAAAGGTCACTTAAGTGCCTTATTTAATGATCATGTAAAACCCTAACTACTTTGTAACCAACTTTTTGGTTATAAAAGGAAGTGAGGGGCTCATTTGTAAAGGGTGAATTTGAGAGAGGAGAAGAAAATACTTTTGTGCGGCTTTGTTTCGGGAAGAAAATTTGTGTTCTTTTGTGAAAAACATTTTGGAGTTAATGGAATACAAACTTTGTGTCTCATTCATTGTCTCTTGTAACATTTGATGTTCTTATGTTAATTTGATATTAGGTGTTTTGAATCTTGCATCCAAATATTATCTTTGATCTTATTGTCAATGTTATTAATCATTTTTTCTAGTTCACGGTGATCAAGCTCTAATTATTTACTTGCTCGTGTGTGTTCCCTTTTACACGTTCTTGTTTGGCTACCTCAAACTCTATTTTATTTGTGTTGGTTATTCATCTTTCCTCTTCATGCAATATTAGGCTCTGTGTTTACCTAACTCTTGCATGTTCTTTCATTTCATTCCATTTCATTTCCTTCATTCACTTTTCTTTCCATTGATGTTCCAAAACACCCCCACATACAATTTTGAATGTATAGATGTAAATACAGTTTTGGTTTTCAATAAAGGTAGCCTCACCTTCATTGAGGAGGGACTTCATTCCCACACTATTGCATGTCATTTGCATGTGTGCAAATCCATATGCTAACATAACCACCACTTGTTCTTCAACCTTTACCTCCTTTGTAGGCTTCACCAGCAAAGGAATTTTCTCAATCCCATATCTAAGAGCCAAACTTACTAAGCTCTTAATCATTCCTTCTTTGCTTGGTTCTTCCTCTTACTGTCCTTCATGACTAATTTTTGCAATTTCTTCTTCCTAACATGGATTTGGGAATGCAAGACGAGGGTGGGTTCGACTCAACAATTTTTTCATTTGTTTGTGGTGGTGGAAGCGATGAAACTTCTTGTTTCCTTGGAGTGGAAGGTATTTATTTTTTCTCTTGTGGAGGGGATTTGGATTTGGAAGGGAAAAGACAGAAGAATTGAGATGAGGTGGAAGAGTAGGAGATGGAGAAATGGGATCAACATTTGGGGCAGCATATGGGAAACTTGAAGCTTGAATCTTTGCTAAATGATACAGATTGAGAAAGAGGAAAAGAAAGAGTATGAGATGGTGTCCTTACACTGTTGACAAGGTTGTTGAATACTCCTCTCATACACCTCTATTCCCTCAGTCCACTTTGCAAGTAATGGCAGCGTTGCAATCATGAAGTCAAGCTTCTCTTGAGGGCTGTAATGCCTTGGAAAAGGTCCCACCCATGGACAAGGTGCTCCACAACTGATTCCAAATGCTTTCATTTGTGCTTGAGCCCTAGATTGCACCATGCCAATCTCCATTTTTTGGATTTTCTCTAACAAATCAGCATCTTGCATTTGATTTTCTTCATTGTATGCATACCCCTGCTCTTGGAAAGAACCATAGCCAAACTGATTTTGGCACTGCTGCTCATATGGGTATGCATGTTGATCTTGAATCTGCTCAAAATGCTGATTTGAAGGAGTTGTAAAGCATGTTGGAGGTGGATTTGGATGGCATTGCTATTGTAAATGTGAATTCCATGATGGAAATGAAGTCATGATTACACAACTTCATGGGATGAAAGAATATGGAAGAGATGGAAGGAAGAATGGATGAAAAATGAATGAAAAGGAAGGTCTGCAACTTCAGAGATGGGTTGTTTACTAGATGGAGTCACCAGATGTGTTTGTAATTGCCTCTAAAGGCTGAAATATTCACAGGAACACACCAACCTGCAAAAGATGAAGTGGAAGACCTCTAAGGTCCCACGGGCGTGCCAAAAACTGTTAGTGCAAATTCACAGCACCCCCAAAATGACCTATGGATCTACTTTTCTAAGGCAATGTCATTTGGTGTGAATGCACAACATTGAGTTTTCTCTAAAGTGTGGGACCTTTGCAAATGGGGAAAGCTCTCCAGAGAAGGCTGGTTCCTCTTCCTAAACTTCTGTCAAGCTATTCCAGTGTAGGAAAGCTAATCTAATCCTAATCTAACTATGTCAAGGAGACAAAGAGAGAGAAAAGAGGAAAAAACAGAGCCTACACTAAAATAGTGATACACTAGAGAAGGAAAATGTTGAACATCTATCAAAACTACCATGGAACAAGAAGAGGTGAGCAATGGAAAGGATGGACAAGTGCATCACAAAACCAAGGATAAATTTCACACAAATTTTTTTCCAAAACTCCATGAACATAGCTCCAAAACTTGAAATGAACATTCAAACATGCACAAATACCTGCAATGAAGAGAGGCAAGAAGAAGACAAGCAAAACAAGCAAGGATGGACAAATGCATCACAAAACACATTTTTATTGCTCCAGAAGTTTGCACAAAACATCATTTTACTGGTAAGAGGAAAAAAACACCATTACAGATCAAGGGAGGAGGTTCAAACTCCATTTTTCACCCGAGGAAGAAAATAAGGGAGAGTCGAGAAGAACAATGAACAACCTTTACAAATGAGCCAAATCGGCTTTTAAGCATTAAAAAGAATGAAAGAAATGTTGAAAAAGCGAGAAAATCAAATTGAAACTCTAACCATTGAAAAATTCCTCCAATATTTCCTACAAAGTGATGGGCTTCATGGACAAACCCATACACCAAAGTACATTTCTCTGTAGAGCAAGAAAGAGGCCCATACTTCATTAATTTTGGTGGTTGGGGGTGTTTTCTACATGCCAGAGAAGTTTTCCTATTTTTCTCCTGTAAATCTCCATCAAAAATAAAAATTGAACCCTCCATCATGTAGATAATTTCACCATATTTCTAATGATATAAAGAACGTGAAAAACCGAGCTCTGGATCAAAAGATATGCCCCTTTGAAGATTTAGGAAAAAATGGTGAAAATAGGATCAAAATTAGGTCGGCGGGGTCAAACTTTAAAATTTTCCTTTTGAAAATTTTTCCCAAAAGCATCCATGCCTCCACTACTTCGGGACACACATCCGCCTCCAATTTTCTTATGGGATTACAAGTTAAACCTACTTTTTCTCCTTTGATTTCATTTTGGGAAAAATTCCCCAAACACCCCGCGCCCCGCTCCGCCACTGCCACGTGTCGGCCCCTTATTCATCCACGGGCTCAAATTTCCTTTCTCCCCCCACACCTCTACCAACCCTTCTCCTTCTCCTCGGTGGGCCCATGGGCTGTTTTTTCCCTTTCACCCTTTTTGTAATTTTGGCAAAAACCCAAAATTCCTCCACGGCCCCGACTTCCGCCACCACGGGGACACGTGTTGCTTCCACATTAGCTGCGGGCCTTTTACAAATTTTTATCCATCCTCCTCTATAGGCCCGCAAGCCAAAATTTTCCTTTATGCCCTTTTCCCTCTTTGAAAATTTTCTAACTTACCTCCACCAGCCCAACCTCCGCTGCCACGTGGCACCTTCTCATTGGCCCTGGGCCTGTTAAGGGAAAATTTCCCAAAAACTCTACCGGGCCATAACTTGAAAAGTACAAGGAGTTAGAAGGAAAATTTTACCTTTCTAGAAAGGTGAGAAAATTCTCTATCTGATGAAGCCATTTCAGATAATTTTGAGTCCCTAGAATGTGTAAAATTTGATATTGAAGCACAAGGAAGGAAAAAATGAAGGAAAGTTAGCCAAAATAAGCAGGGGGCTCATTTTGGATAATGATAATAGAGTTAGGGTGGAACCTTCATCCTATTCTCCTTTAGAAAGGGATTCGACTATTTTGGATATCTTTAAAAATGGGGGTGTTACCCATTTTTTCTAGAGGCTTAAGGGCTATGATGAGAATTTATTGAAGGAGTTTGTGCAGGTTTGGGATAAAGGGGTTTGGACTATGTGTTATGTGAGTCTTTTGGTTTCAGAGGAATTTATTGGAAAGGTTAATGACATGGACTCCACTAGTTGTAAGGTTTTTAGAGATAGAAAAAGGTTTTAAAGGAATCCTTCAATTTCCTAGATATTGATGAGAAGATTATCCATATGGAAGATGGTATAGCTCACATCTCTCTCTCGTGGAAATGGCATAAGGTTTTTTTTATTATCATGAAGTATTTTACTCTTGATGGGAAGTATAGAAAGCTCCATACCCAACATTTCATGTTGTTAAACCACTTTAGAAGAAATAGAAAGATGAGCATTCCTTTCTACCTTTTCAATTCACTTCAAGGGTCGGTGATTGATTTCAAAGCTAAGAGGTTAGAGGTTCCTTTGCATCAAGGATTAATCCTTTTGTTGTTCAAAGTTAGCACTCCGATACTGAAACTAAAAGTGTTGGGATTAGGTATGGTGAAGATTGGGAAGAACACTTGACTTTGGCTGATAGGTGTAGGCTTAATGTTTTGAAGGAGAAGGCTAAGAAGGAACTGGATGTGGCGGTAGCTCTTCAATTTTTAGTTGGGAAGAATCCAGAGATGAGCACTTCGAGGGGTTGAATGAGGGAAATACCTTGATAAATTTTATTTTTAGTAAAATTGAAGCTCTTGAGGATGTGGTTACTTAGGTGAAAGTTGAGAACAAGAGTTTAATTAGAGGAGCTCAACATTCGGGTGCAAAGTTGAAGATGCTCAGTAATAGGGTTGATGCACTTTAGGAGATGGTTTTGGTTGAGAAGGGTAAGAATAACATGTCGATATTAGCATTTCGATGAGGAGTTAGATTCTACCGGCCGGGATATAGTTGTGGGCCCAAGCTTGAGGACACTAGCCAAAATTTCCTAAGGAGTTTTTTTGGACTTATAGTTAACCAGTTCTTGTGATTTTTGTTTGGTCCCTTAGTGGTTTGGGTTTGTTTCTATAAGGTCGTGTTTTTGCTCTGGGTGAGTCAAACCCTTTTTGACTCGAGTTGGTTTCCTATTTTGGGTTGTTTTTTATAGATGTTTTTGTTTGTTATGAGATATCATTGTAATATCTCTTTATATATGGCCCTTGGAGCCTTTTCCAAACTTTATCTATCAAAAACAAAACTTGGTTTTGGAGGTAAAGTTTAGCTATATACAAGTTTTTTTATCTAGTTGACATTTTAGCATCCAGTGTGATTGCACAACATTGGATCTTTTCACACAAGTGTGGGAATTGTAGGGACTGGAAAAGATCCTCTAGATTAGAGGTTGGTTCCTCAACTCCTCTGTTCAAGTGTGCATAACATTCTATAGAGGGTTTACCTATAATTAATCAAACTTTGCCAAGGAGACAGGGTTGAGAAAATGCAAAAAAAAATAAAACCTAGTCTAAATAAGGTGATGCACCAAAGGAGTAGTAGACACCTGCTACTACAAAACATACACAATCCATAAGAAAATACAACACAAAACATGCACAAATTTCCAAAATGTAATGAAAGATCAGGAAACAATGATAAACATATGAAAGGATTGAGAAAATTTTAATCACAGAGCATACATTATCATTCTAGGTCCAATACAGTGCATTACAATGACCAAGAGGCAAAAGAGATGCTTATATTTGCATGAAAAGGTAAAATTTCCACAAATTTTCCTGATGAGGAAGAAAAGAGAAGTTGTAGAGCCAGAAAAATGTCTAACTTTTTTAAAAATGAGCCCATTCTAGCTTTTACAATGCAAATTGAGCTCAGGAGAGAGAAATGCGTAGGAAAACATGAAAGATGCTTCAACCACCAACCAAATGGTATTAAAACAGCATGGGCACCCTCATAATTCCATTCCCTAATGTTTTTAACCATGCTGGGAGAGAATGCGTGCCATACTTCATTAAAAATGGTGGTTGAAATGTTAGTTTTGTTGATTTCCATGTGCTAGAGGCGTTTTCCAATTTTCTCCCTCAAACTCCACCAAAACACAAAATTGAGCCTAGAATCATGTAGATAATTTCACCAGATTTCCATTGATATAAAGAACACAAAAACTAAGCTCTGGATCGAAAGTTATGCCCCTCTGAAAATTTAGGGCAAAATAGGGCCAAAATGGGTTGGCGGGCTGAAAATTTGAAATTTTCCCACTTTTTGCATTTGGGAAAATTTCCCCAAAAATCTCCACGCCCCACTACTCTGGTGCCATGTGGCATGATTTGATTGGTTGTGGGCCCTTCCTGCTTCATTTTCCATCATTTTGGCCTTTGGAAAATTTTCCAAAAATTTCTCCACAGTTGGATGACCCGAGGACACGTGGCACGATTTGATTCACCGTGGGCATTTGCTCTCAACTTTTCATCACTATTAACCATCTTCCCTGGTTTGGACACATGGCTTAATTCTATTGGATGCGGGCCTTCCATGCTTATTTTCCATGGGCTGCCTGTTTTTTTTTTTACCACGTGGACACGTGGCATGATTTCTTGGCTCGGGTTTTGGGGGCGGGCTTTTCCTTCAATATTTTCCTTTGATTTTCCTTGGGAAAAATTCCCAACTTTCCCCATGCTCCCTAAATGAGGACACGTGGAAGATCTCCATTGGTTGGTGGGCCTGGAGGGCAAAAATTTTCTTTGCGCCTAACCTTTGGGAAAATTTCCCAACTCCTTCCCACCGGTTCGACCCGTAACACCTTGTGGGACACATGGCCTCCTTGTATTGGCTCGGGTTTTGGGGGTGGGCCTTCCTTTTCAAATTTTCCAAACTTGGGTGAAAAGGAAAAATTCCTCTCGCACCTCCGACCCCCGACACCTTGGTGACACGCGCCATGCTATTGGATGCGGGCCTTGGGGCCGAAAAAATTTACTTGTGCCAACCCTTGGGAAATTTTCCCAACTTCTCCCCACCTAGACACGTGGCCACATCTTATTTGCCGGTGGCTATCGGGCTGAAAAATTCCTTTTGAACCCCACCAAACACTTGGTAAAAATTTCAAGTTTACCTCCACCTCCGCCCTTCCGAGGACACGTGGCCTCCTTCCATTGGCTCGGGTTTTGCATGGGAAAATTTCCCATTTGCACCAACACTTGGTAAAAATCCAAAAAAATTCTCCCTCCTCCCGATTGCTCCGATGCCAACGTGGCGGCTTCTGATTGGCTGCGGGACTGTCTAGGGAAAATTTCCCACAAAAACTCCATCGAGCCATAACTTCAAAAATACATGGAGTTAGGAAGAAAATTTACCTTTCTGGAAAGTTGAGAAAGAGCTCTATCCAATGGTGCCATTTCTAGAAAGGTTTTGAGAGCTTGAAAAGTAAAAAAATTTGAGTGAGGCACAAGGGAGGAAGGAATGAAGGGAGTTAGCCCAAAAATAAGCAAGGGGCTTATTTTGGATAACAATTTTGGCAACTCAGAGGGGTCATCTGCCTGCTAGATGAAGTTACCAGTTTCTGAAGCAATCCATTGGGCATGGAGTCATCAAATTCTCTACTTGGTACCCCAACTGATTAGAACAATGCAAGGAGGAAGAGGAGGGTAGAACACCACCTGATTGGAGCAAGCCTACAAAACACACTCTTGGAACAACAAGCTTGTGCCAAAGCACTTAGGGAAAGCAAAGCTAAACTACAACAAAACAATGTGCATAAGCACTTGGAGGAATGAAAACCTAAGCTAATATGTACAAGGTGGAGAATTTCCTTCAGTAGCAATGCTTCAGATGGATTCCATTGACTGGAATATGTAATTCTTCACCATCCAATGTAGACAATTGGAAGGCATTGTTGTCCTTACACTTTGTGACCATGTAGGGGCCACTCCAAATGGCATCAAATTTTGAATGCCTCCCCAGTTTTGCTTATCTGCATCCCATTTTAACACTAGATCTCCAACTTGGAAAGATCTATCCTTGGCCTTTCTATCAAAGGTCTTCTTGATCAAAGCTTGATCCTTCTCCATTGCTTGGGATGCCTGATTTCTGATTTCTTGGAGCTCCATCAATTCTGCATACCTAACCTCCATGGGTCCAAACTCCAACAACTCCAACTATTTCATGAGTTCCAATGTTGGAAACTCAAGTGACATGGGAAAAATTACCTCTCTTCCATAAACAAGCTTGAATGGAGAGTTACCTGTAGATCTCTTGGGGGTTATCCTATCAGCCCACAAGGCTGATTTCAATTTAGTATGCCAAGACCTCTGATTTTCATCAAGAGTCCTCTTGATGATCCTTAACAAGTTCTTGTTTGTAGATTCAACTTGGCCATTACCCTGAGGATAATAATTTGATGAAGTGCTTAGGTAGATCCCATTCTTGACAGCCCATTCAGTTACCTTGGACCCAATGAATGCCAATGCATTATCTGATATTATTGTAGCAGGTATGCCAAATCTGGTTGTTATCCCTTCATAGAAGTCTAAGGATGCTAGATTCATTTGCTTCCTTGAGTGCCACTGCCTCAGTCCACTTGGTGAAATAATATGTTGCTATTAGAATCCATTTGTGTCCTTGGCTTGAATTTGGGTTAATGACTCCAATGAAGTCCAAACCCCATTGCATGAATGGCTAGTCAACTGAAATTGGATGCAATGGAAGGGTGGCTAGTCTCTCCTTACCTGTGAAGAATGCACAATTCTTGCACCTCTTGATCCATGCATAATAGTCACTAAAAATCTTGGGCAATAATAGCTAGCCCTCATGATCTTGAGAGCTGTCACTCTTGGTGCAAAATGACCACCAAGCTGATCCACCATGGAACTCTTCCAACACTCTGTGAATCTGATTTGTACCAATGCATCTCAGCAACACTCCATTCACATCCCTTTTGAATAAAACACCATCAACAAGGGCATATGGGACATAGCCTGTAATCTGAAGTGTCTCCTTTTGGTTTTATTCATCTCTAGAGGGCATAGGCCTATGTGTAGGAAGTGCATTATGTCTTGGGTCAGCAAGGAGTGAGGACACCATCATTTTCTTCTTGAGTGCTTCCTTGTTCATGGTTGTCTTGCAACGCCAAAACAACCTCTTTCTCATTGCATGCTTCTTGTTTGTTTGTTCAAGACCAGCTTCTCACACAATCCTTTTCCTCTGACCAACTTGGTGACTTTGATCTCAATTCATATTCCATGACATGAGTAATCCACCCTGCTCTCTTTTCATTTAGGTCTTTATTGAGGAGGAAGTCTTTAACTCCCACATGAGAAACCAGCAATTGAACCTTGTTGTTTGAAACTAGATGCTTAAATTTCTTCAAGCTCCTAATCACTACAAGAACATGCTTCTCAATGAAGGAATATCTCACCTCATAGTCCTCCAGGCTTTGGCTGAAGAAAGCAATTGGCTACTCATCATTGTCTTTGTTCTACTGTACCAAAATTACAGAAATAGTATCATCACCTCCAAATGCATAGAGGATGAAATCCTTGGAGAAATATAGGTTAATGAGGGTTGGAGCTTGTGAGATAGCTTCTTTGATTGCTTCAAAACTTGCCTTGCCCTCTGCTGTCCATTTGAAAGCTATGCTTTTCTTTAACATCTTGGTGATAGGCTTGACTAGGGCTGCAAAATTTGGGACAAACCTCTGAACAAAATTTATCCTTCCTAAGAAACTTTGGAGGGCTTTCTTGTGGCTTGGAAATGGTAGTGCTCTTATGGCTTCAACTCTTTCTGGATCAATTGCTAATCCTTCTTTGGAGACAATGTGGCCAAGGAGCTTTCCTTCATGAGCTAGAAAAATACACTTTTTGGGATTCAAGGATACCCCAAATCTTCTACACCTTTGGAACACTTGTCTCAAATGAAAGAGATGGTCTACTGCATTTTTTGAAAAAATAGTGATATCATCTAGATATATCAGCACCATTTTGTTAATCAAATCCTTGAACACCATGTCCATTGCCCTTTGGAATGTAGCTCTAGCATTGGACAACCCAAATGGCATTTTTCTATATGCATAAGTCCCCATTTGGTTGTGAAGGTTGTCTTGAACTGATCCTCTTCCTTCACCATAATCTGATTGTACCCTGAATAGCCATCAAGCAATGAAAACCTTTCAGAGCCAGCAACAACTTGTAAAATATGCTCCATAGAAGGAAGTGGGTAATGATCCTTGAGAGATGCTCTATTCAAATCTCTAAAGTCAACACACAATCTGATTTCTCCACTCTTCTTTCTAACTGGAACCAAGTTGGCTACCCAACTAGAATGCTTGATAGGGAATATGATACTTGACTCTATCAACTTATTCAATTCTTTTCTCATGAGAGGCTCCATGTGTGGATTGACTGGCCTTTGTTTTTTCCTGATGGGTTTAGCACTTGGGTCTAGTTCAATGGTGTGTTGAGCTAACTTGGGATTGAAACCTTTCAAATCTTCATAGCTCCAAGCAAACACATCAGGGAATTCTTGACAAAGCTGTATGAACTCATACCTTTCTTTCTTAGTTGTCACTTTACCAATTTGGAGTGACTTGCCTTCTTCCACCAAGATGGGCACTAAATCTTCTCCCTTGACTTGGATGTTTGCTTTCTCCTTCCTAAACTGATCATTAGGATTGAAAATGGACTCCAAAGTGACAAGTCCCTTTGGTAGTTTGTTGGTTCTCAGCTATACCACTTGATCACCATACTGTTGTTCTAACTTTTCTGATTTTTAGCTGAGAACTCAGCCTCTTCTTGTAAGAAATGGATGATTTGTTGATCATTTTCAAACACTTTCCAACTTACATTGTTGTCTAGCATTGAAGGCCTTACAATCACATGAATGTTTGGTTGTACTTTGTCTTTCTTGATGCTTTCAACAACATCAAAGGCTGCTCTCAATTGCTGTAAGCCTGTCAGCAGCTTGGTTCTCTTTTCTAGGGATGGACTTAATGCTAAAGCCCTCAAAATCTTCAATGAGGTCCCACACCCTATTTTTGTAGCACTTGAGCAGATCATTCTTGGTAGCATGCTTCCTTTAACTTGGTTGAAAATCAGCTCACTGTCACCAAAGACTTGCAAGTTCTTTATTCCTCTCTTGATTGACCAATGCAATCCTTGTATCAAAGCTTCATACTCAGTAGTGTTATTAGAACATGCAAACTGAAATCTAAAAGCTGAATAGTACTTAACTCCTTGAGGTGAAACAAGCATAGCTCCCCCTCCTACACCTTTTCTACTTCTTGATCCATCAAAGAACAACTGCCATACCTCATTGTCATCCTTGTGGTCTGGCTTGGTGATGTTAGGAATAGGCTGATTTTCTTCATGCATGCAATAGACTCCTAGCTCAGATTCTTCTATTTCTTGATAAGGATCAAAAGCATGCACCTTGCTTGCCCATTCATCAAGAGTCAAATCTGGGATGCTTCCAACCTTGGTGTAGCTTCATCAGTGCTTGGATAATCTTCTTGATCAAATGTTGAACAATTGGTATTGATTTGGCTTGGAGTGTGAGGCTCAATGTGAAAGTTTGCAATAGGCTCATATTTGATTGTGGCTTTGGTTCCATATCTTGTTCTAAACAACATGTGTGACCAATCAGTAGATAAGTAACCTCAATCTTAGCTATGAAATCCTTGACAAACATAGGGCAAAAAGTGGTGGAAGTTCTATCACTGAGACATCTTGCAAAACAACAACGTTGGGGCATGCATGTAAAGTAAGAATCAAGTTTTTAATCACTCCTACTATTTTCACTACTGTCCCATCCAATTGCACTACCCCTTTGGATATGACTTCATATTGGAGCCCCAACTGATCAGCTATTTGCTTGGGCATTACTGAACTACTTGCCCCGGAATCAATCATGCAATTGTGTACTAATTGGTTCCCAATGATCAATGAAACATAGAATGGAGGGGCTTCAACATTTTACCTTGTTATCCTTCATGATTCCCTTCAGGATGGGCAGCATTTTTGAGTACCTTCTCTTACATTTGGACCTGTTGATTTGAAGTTGACCAGTCCTTCATGGCAGCTTGTAGCAAATCTCTTTGGCCTGGGATGGATAGTGATTCCCACATTGATATGTTTACATTTGTCTTCTTCATCTGATCAATGATGTTGAATGGAGATGAAGCATCTCTCTGCTACCCTTTGGCCTACACATTCATTCCTTGCACATGGGCAGCAACAACTGGCATCTGAGTTGGTCTAGGAGTTGGTTTGGGTAGTCCTTGCATGTTTGGAACTGCATTTTGTTTGCCAATAGTTTGTGGAGTGGTGGAAGGTTGTGGATTACTTGGAGCCAATGGTTGTCCTTCACCCAAATTTCTCCTTTTTGACCTTGTGTTGGTTGCAACACTTTGAGAGATTGTTTGATTTATGCCACAAAAGTCTTTTTCCTGCCAGTTTACAAGTGTGGTATCATTTGGAGATGATTGTTCTTTGGGATGTTTCTTATTGTTGGTTATTTCCTTAACTCCCTTCACCCTCCACACTAGTTGTTGTTACCATTAAGGCTTGATTTAGAGCACCATTGAAACACATAGACTGGTTGTGAGGTTCATTGCATGGGAAACACCAATCATACTCTTGAGCTATGTTGTTTTGTATTGGCACTAGTGCTTTAGAGGCAGATGCAACATTGGGATTATAGGGCTGAAATGGTATGTTGGTAGGAGGCCTTGCTTGATTTTTATTTGCTAGATGGATTGGGTGGTCTTTGAGGCTGATATGGCTGCCTGTTAGGTTGAGCTTGAGGCTGATAAGAAGGTCTAAAACTTTGGGCTTACTTGCCTCTTGAGTGTAACCATCTCATTACCTAAATTTTGCAATTGCTTCATGACTTCTTGAAGTTCATTTGGGCACTAGAAGATGAAGTAGAAGCTTCATTTGAACCCTGATTTCTAGGAGTGGGAATAGGAGCTAAAATAGGCACTTGACTAGTGCTTGGACTCTCTAAATTTGGATATAATGGCATTGGAGGCCTAGGAGCTAGATTGCTTGGATTAAATAAGATAATTTTCAGCCCTAATGGCAATGCTATAAGTAGTAGGGATAGTTGTGCCTCCCATGGATTGAATTAACATAGAAATATCATAATTTAAAGCTTTAAGGTAATATAGAAAAGCACCTTCTATTGTTGGCCTTACTGCCATTGGAATTCTCTCCCAAGTCCTTTGAAATCTGAAGTTGAAGTCAGTCAGCTGCTCATTGGGAGCTCTCTTGATAGTTGTCAATTGTTCCAAAAGGGACAAGTTATCTCCCTTTTCTCCAAACTGCTCATGGAGGGCTATACATAACTAGTTCCAATTTTGGATAGAGCCTGAAGCAAGGCTCCTGAACCATTGCAAAGCCTTCCCTTTGAATGAAGATGCCAGTAGTTTGACAACAACTTGCATCTCATCAATCTCATGGATTGCACAAATATTAGCAATATCCTTGACATGATCACCAGGAGTGGTCTGATTCTCTCCAGTAAAGTATGGAATGTTCTTCAATGCTGCAACTGGGATTGGATTTTGTGCATTGAGAGCAAGTGGATATGCTGCTAGTGAAATTGACATATGGGTTGTGTTGTGCCATTCTGATTGGCCTTAGAACCCTTGTTGATTGGATGAAAGGTCTACCAGGTGGAGGAGTTGATAGAGTTCTATTTGGTGGAGATGGAGACCTTTGAATTCTCCTCCCTCTTTGTCTTCTTCTTGGAGATAATTGCAGATACTCAAACAACACTTCTTCTTCTCCAACTCTTGACCTTGTGGAGATTCTTCTCATGAGTTTTTCAGGTCTGGACTGCTAAAACCAGTTGATTCTTCTTCCTTGGAGTCACCAGATGTGCAATTTAGGGCTCTTTCAGCAAGAAACTTGCAACAAATGCACATCAATTTTGTTTTATGAAGATGAATACCTCTAAGGTCCCACCAGGTGTGCCAAAACTATTAGTGCAAATCAGCAGCACCCTCTGGATGTTCTATCAGATTTCTAGTTGACATTTTAGCATCCAGTGTGATTGCACAACATTGGATCTTTTCACACAAGTGTGGGAATTGCACAGGGACTAGAAAAGATCCTCCAGATTAGAGGTTGGTTCCTCAACTCCTCTATTCAAGTGTGCATGACATTCTGCAGAGGGTTTACCTATAACTTAATCAAACTTTTCCAAGGAGATAGGGTTGAGAAAATGCAAAAAATAAAACCTAGTCTAAATAAGGTGATGCACCAAAGGAGTAGTAGACACCTACTACTACAAAAATACACAATCCACAAGAAAATACAACACAAAACATGCACAAATTTCCAAAATGTAATGAAAGATCAGGAAACAATGATAAACATATGAAAGGATTGAGAAAATTTTAATCACAGAGCATACATTATCATTCCAGGTCCAATACAGTGCATTACAATGACCAAGAGGCAAAAAGAGATGTTGTATTTGCATGAAAAGGTAAAATTTCCACAAATCTACCTGATGAGGAAGAAAAGAGAAGTTGCAGAGCCAGAAAAATGTCTAACTTTTTAAAAAATGAGCTCATTCTGGCTTTTACAATGCAAATTCGAGCTCAGGAGAGAGAAACGTGGGAAAACATGAAAGATGCTTCAACCACCAACAAATGGTATTAAAACAACATGGGCACCCTCAAAGTCCATTCCCTGACATTTTTAACCATGCTGGGAGAGAATGCGTGCCATACTTCATTAAAAATGGTGGTTGAAATGTCAGTTTTGTTGATTTCCACGTGCCAGAGGAATTTTCCAATTTTCTCCTCCAAACTCCACCAAAACACAAAATTGAGCCCAAAATCATGTAGATAATTTCACCAGATTTCCATTGATATAAAGAACGCAAGAAACCAAGCTCTAGATCGAAAGTTATGCCCCTTTGAAAATTTAGGGCAAAACAGGGCCAAAATGGGTTGGCGGGCAAAAATTTGAAATTTTCCCACTTTTTGCATTTGGGAAAATTTCCCCAAAAATATCCATGCCCCGCTGCTCTCTGGTGCCATGGCATGATTTGATTGGTTGCGGGCCCTTCCTGCTTTTTTTCCATCATTTTGGCCTTTAGAAAATTTTCCAAAATTCTCGCCTACATTTGGATGACTCGAGGACATGTCATGATTGTGATTCACCGTGGGCATTTTCTCTAACTTTTTGGTCACATTGTTGACCATCATTCCCTAGGTTAGACATGTGGCTTAAATTCCATTAGACATGGGGCCTTCCATGCTTATTTTTCCCATGGGCTTGCCTTATATATTTTACCACCACGTGGACACGTGGCATGATTTTACTGGCACGAGTTTTGGGGGCGGGTTCTCCTTCAATATTTTCCTTTGATTTTCCTTGGGAAAAATTCCCAACTTTCCCGCACTCCACAGTGTGAGAACACGTGGAAGATCTCCATTAGGGCATGGGGGAGGCCTAGAGGGCCGAAATTTTTTTTCCCAACTTCTTCGCCAACATTTGGGAACCCCATTTGGCCTGGCCTCGTATTGGCTCGGGTTTTGGGGGGTAGGCCTTCCTTTTCAAATTTTCCAAACTTGGGTGAAAAGGAAAAATTCCTCTCACACCTCGACCCCCGATGCCCCAGGTGACACGTGGCACCATGCTATTGGATGTGGGCCTTGGGGGTGAAAAAAATTTGCTTATGCCAACCCTTGGGAAATTTTCCCAACTTCTCCCCACTGGAAACATGGCCACATCTTATTCATTGGTGGTCTATCGGGATGAAAAATTCCTTTCGAACCCCGCTAAACACTTGGTAAAAATTTCAAGTTTACCTCCGCCTCCACCCTTCCGAGGACACGTGGCCTCCTTCCATTGGCTCGGGTTTTCCATGGGAAAATTTCCCATTGTGCGCCAACACTTGGTAAAAATCCAAAAAAATTTCTCCCTCCTCCCGATTGCTCCGATGCCGATGTGGTGGCTTCTGATTGGCCGGTGGGACTATCTAGGGAAAATTTCCCACAAAAACTCCGTCGAGCCATAACTTCAAAAATACATGGAGTTAGGAAGAAAACTTTACCTTTCTGGAAAGCTAAGAAAGAGCTCTATCCAATGGTGCCATTTCCAAAACATTTTGAGAGCCTAAAAGTGAAAAATTCAGACTGAGGCACAAGGGAGGAAGGAATGAAGGGAGTTAGCCCAAAATAAGCAAGGGGCTTACTTAATGAAACTATTGAAAGTGTATTTTTTCACTTATGAAAGGGAAACTAATGCTTGTGAAGCTAAGCTGTGACATTAGTTTATCTCTTTCATGATGTAAGATAATGTTAATTTGTGACATTGTTACATACAAAAATATGAAAAAAATAAGAGTGAAGCTAATGCTTGTGAAGCTAAGCTGTGACATTTTTAGTGCAATTTTTATAGTGCAATAGTATTTATAAATAAGAGTGTTCTTCTAGATTTTGTTGATATTTTTGAACCAAATTCCTCGTTCTTTCTCAAATTAGTGAACTAGTACGAAAGAAAATAAGAAACTTGAAATATGTAAGGGTTTATGGTACCTTGAGATGGGATGACGATGAAAATGGGCACAAAAGAAAGATCCTTCTCAACAAGCTAAGTAACAGTAAATCAAACAAACTCAACATGAAAAGGGATTAATAGATAGATGGTTGAGTTTCCTAACTAAGTCGAGTCCCTAGAAGTGAAAAATTCCTAGGATAGATGTCAACCCCCATGTTAATAAAGATATAATGAAATAATTGGAAGATGGATCTGATATAAATGTAAAAGTTGAAATAAAACAGAGACTAAAATGCTAAATTTAAGATAAAATAAAAATCTGATCTAAATGGACACAAAGTAAATCAAAAATATGTGGGTCGATGGAGACCTAAGATTGCAGAGGACTAGTTAATGGTGAGTGGGGTAGGTGGACTGAAAAAATGATGTAAAATGTAGATCGAAGGTTCCGAGGAAGACATGGAACTAATGTTGCATTGAGATGACATACGGGAACCTGCGCAAGAGATCTGGAACAATATTTAACAAAAAGGATGCAATAATATTAAATATTTAAGGTTGAATTATGAAAAGATAGATCGGTTCGATGATGATTAGGATAGGTTGAAAATGGTTGGGGGTTGACATAATGGATCTAAGATGACAAAGGGGAAAAATGACAAGATCGAGGGTTGGATGGATGCAGAGATAGAAATTGGATGATTGTGGATCCGAATGATAGAGGAATTTATTATAATGGATGTTGGGTCAACGGAAAGCAGAGACAAGGTTGACGGTGACTAGGGCTGATGTAGACTTGGAAAAAAATGGAAGGGATGAAAAAATACCTACAAATAAACACGAAGGCTAATAAGGTTGAGTTTTAGTTCCCTATAATAGCTAAACCTACACAAAATGTTAGTTAATGATATGTATGATAATATAGAAACAAGGAATAAAATCATGCAAATGTGAAAGATATCTCCCTAAATCTTAAAAGTTGAAGAATAAGATCTCCAAAAGGACTCTAAGATGGTTGTATCATCTGTAAAGGCACTCAAGAATGAAGGCAAGATCACAAGAAATATAAGGTCTCAAAAATTGAATTTTGGAAGGAGGGGTCGGGGTGGCTTTATAGGGTTGATGATGACCCATATTCTTCCAATTGTGGGGATCTGTTAATTTGGGTGGTGGGAAGGTGGTGAGATTGAGGAAATGAGACCATAGGAAGAAGGATTAGTGTTTTAGGATTCTCGGGCAAAGTTAGGGTTGCATAGGGAAGTGAAATGGGTAGGTGAGGGATGAAATGTAGTAAATAAAGGTGGGGTGGATGAAATCATTAAATGGGGGTGGTTGAGAGCATAGAAAGGATAAAATGGAAGAATCTAGAGAGAGGAAGTAAATTAATGAAGGATTAGAATTAATTAGGGATGATTAGGGAAAGTTAATGAGTGATTAATTAAATATGGGGAAATAATGATATGGGATGGATGAGATGGGATTAAAGGTGGGAAAATGATGTTATGTGGGATAAATTGAATTTAGGAGGGAAAATGGAAATTCGAAAGGGAAGAGAGGTATAGATGTATGAAAACTATGATAGAGAGCTTAACGAGGGGTGAAGGGTAGCGATACCAAAAATTAGTGTCTATAGATATACTTGTTTAAAATGAAGTTATTGTTGAAAAGACATAGAGATCTTATTGGATGATCTGGAAAGATATTATTGGAAACATTGTATGCACCATTAGATCATTTTATTTTATATATATATGTGTGTACTTAATAAGGTGAAAGTATTATCTAAATTGAATTTCAAGTAAAACCTATGATGTTCAATTGATTTGTAATGTATCAATAGGATTGAGAGTTGTAAATCCATGCCAATTCATTAAACTAGACATGCATACCATTTATGTTTCCTTGAGATGCAAGATGGATTAGATAAGTGACGTGATTGTTGGATGTTATACATGAGAATTGATCAAGTACTATTTATTGTATATCTAATTTTGGATCATTGTATTTATTGAAAAGTGAAACATGATTTCATAAATTTTTAAAATGCATTATGCCTATTTGTAATAATTTGGAAAATATTGTCATACTTATGACAAATAAAGATTCATACTTATTGTGTTTAATAAATATAATTATTACTTGTAAACCTTGTATGAGTTGTAATAATGATTTTATGTTATTTTTAACAGCGGTATGTACTTTTGGAATTGATTACAAAATTGTACTTTTTGTAATGATATGATTGTACTTTACGAAAATTATTATCCTTAATTAACAAATGGAAATTAATACAACAATATGTATGACATCATCATTAATATGTTTAAATAAATGAGATTAATAAAACAATGTTGTTATGGACAGCGATACAAAGTTATGAAATAATGACATTTCATCTTAAACTTAGTTGTAATGAGATTAATTAAATAATTAATCCATTTAAATAGTACAACTACAAATTATTACATTGATGACAGTTGTACTTTCACAACATCAACATATTATGAATGACATATTGATGTCATAATAGCAGAAGTGCTATACTTTAAACTATGAATTAAGATGATAATAAATAATGTGATTGATAAATATTAGCATAATAGTATGAGTTGTAATAATGTGTTTATGTTATTTTTAACAGTGGTATGTACTTTTGGAATTGATTACAAAATTGTACATTTTGTAATGATTTGATTGTACTTTACAAAAATTATTATCCTTAATTAACAAATGGAAATTAATACAACAATATGTATGACATCATAGTTAACATGATTAAATAAATGAGATCATTAAATCAATGTTGTTATGGTTAGCGATACGAATTTATGAAATAAGAACATTTCATCTTAAACTTAGTTGAAATGAGATTAAATAAATAATTAATCCATTTAAATAGTACAACTATAAATTATTACATTGATGATAGCTGTACTTTCACAATGTCAACATATTATGAATGACATATTGATGTCATAATAGCAGAATTGTTATACATTAAACTATAAATTAAGATGATGATAAGTATAATGTGATTAATACATTTGCATTTATCAACAATCTAATCTTCCTTAATACTTAAGGGATTATATCTCTTTCTTAAAGGAATATATACACTTTAGATAACAAAACTTGTGGGATTAGATCATTAATAAATAAAAGGATATGGTTAGACTAAACCTATTCCTAACAATGAAATCTATATAGTGAGACTACGGGTTGAGATACTTCATAAGATAGTAACTAGTTAAGTTACTATAGATATTTTCATTAAAAAAATAACTTGACTTAGCATATAAACGATGAATTCTACCTAGTATTAAGATAATGTGTGTTAGGAAAGTGTGGACTCTATGTCCCACCTATCCATTTGATTGAACTCTATCCATACCACCTTAGGATGGCTACGGGAAGGGTAATAATTATTTAATGATGAATTTCATTAAGTAATCATTATCTTTCCCATATGTGTCATAACTATTGGCATGTGTATCTAGCTCTCCCAGGGAGTTTTTTGTGATGTGGAATAACCACCTCTCATGTATCCTAACTCTGGAAATTGTACAGAGAAATTAAAACCTAATGGTTTTGGTCTCACATAAACCATGGTCCAATAAATTGTATCATAGCGATATGTCTCGAGTCCGAAACTCACTCGGGTAATGTTGAGGGGATTATTGGCATGTGCATCTAGTGCTTTGTGTGATTTTTTCACGACATGGAATAACCACCTCTTATGGATCCTAAATCTAGAAATTGTAGTGGAGATTAAAACCTATGGGTTTTTGTCTAATGGCATTCGTGGTCCAACACAAAGTTAGGATTGATGGTGTACTCTCGAGTCGAGATGCGAGACCTAGATTATATTCCTTCCTAATACAAGATCTTAAACTTTTTAATTAATGAAATGTGTAGAGATAACTGTGTGGTGATGGGAAAAAAATTTGTTATCTTATGTGCAGTCACGAAACTAAATGTGTAATGCATAGCTTGAAAAATTTGGCCTAAGTAGTGTAACTAGTTGATTACATTGTTAGTTCACCGAGTTCCTATCTAACTGTGTGAGATGCTGGATGAAACTCAGTTGACATATTTTCAGGTAGAAACTTAAGAGTTACATAGTTCTCAAACCTGAATGAAATTATTAACCAACTACCTATAATTTATTCACACGTGGAAAGGGTGATGATAAAGGGTATCAGGTAGATCTAAATGACCTTTGCAACCATACATGGTTATATTGTCATCAGATGGATTGTAAACTTCATTTTATGCTAGATTAGAATTTTTGCTAGTTAAAATCATTGAAGGCGTTTAATGGGATTAAGGGGTTGTTTTAAAAATAAAACAATCCCTTAATTTGGAGTAATTATAGTATGGTGTTACAAAATCAAGCTAGTCATCAGTAAATCCACTAGAGCATCTAGTAAGATCACCACTTTGGGTGATTTTTCTACCCTATTCATGAGGTCGTAAATTTGGGTGATTTTTCTACCCCATCACACAAACTTGCTACATTATTGAGTATGTCACTATATATCACAAGAATGCCATGTCAAAATCCCACTACCATAAACCTTAAGTTCTCTTAACATCAAGAAGTCTCCAAGATTTTTACATAACCACTATAATGCATTGTGAATTCACTAAAAATACACACAACTTTTTCGAACTCACTTGCTACCACATTTAGGGGAAAAATTCTAATAAATGCAAAAATTAAAAAACACAAATAGAATTAAAATGCACCACCTATAATTACAAGTATGCCTAAGGTCCTACAATAATCTATGACAAGATTTATTTGGTGCGTAAACATTAGAATTATCATGGTTATTTCACGTTCTCTCATAGATCTCTATATTCTATTCATGATGGTGAAAGTAAATTATTTTTACCCCTCTCCTTTTGTATAAATTCCTTTCTATACTAGTTGTGACTACCAAAATGGTCATTTTAATGGCATGAAGAATTATTCCTCCACCACGATTAAGCTCTCATCCATTTGAGAACCTATAAACTTCTTATGTCACCCCACAATTCTTTAAGGGGTATCACACAAAAACTATTTTTTCTTCCCTTCTCCAATAAAATTGTTTACTTTCTTTGCATTGGAATAGCTCACATGAAACCATCCCAAAGAGGGAAAAATGTAGACAACTAAAATCTACCATGCTAATTTAACTATAAATAATATAATCTCCACTAGTTCCCATCTTCAAATATTAATTAGTAAACCTCCATTAATTAACTAATTTTATCCTCTTAGATACTAATTAATGTCATTTTGTTAGTTAGAAATACTCTCAAATTATTAATTAATTACCGATTATTAATATTTGGATTTTTGTTTTTTCTTGAAGTGTTCATTGTAATATATCGATTTTAGATCCATGTTGTAATAGGCAAGGGACCCTGCCAAAACCTGTTTTTACCCAAATATAAAAAAATTACCCATTATTAATCAATTATTTTCCCCTATTTATCATTTAATTAATTTACCCTTCATTAATTAAAATCCCACTTTCAATCATCTATAATCTCACTAAATGTTGGAATCACAGTGACTAAGGGGGGTGAATCAGCCTTACAAAAAATTTACTTCATTTATCATAACTTACATACATCATTCAAATCAACCATTCAACATATATAATCAATGTGAGCTTATTAAGTGTGTAATATCCATCCACAAGTACATGAAACAAGAGAGAACACATTGAATTCAAATATAAAGTGGGAAACCCTCAAGGGGAAGAAAACCCACTGAACCTTTGCATTTGTTAACCAACACAAAGGAGTTTAGTGAAGTATCCACTTCATAAGGAGCACAAACCCCTACAACTTTGGTGAGGCACCAACCCCTATTTAGTAAGGAACTAGCCCTAAAAGGAGGATATAAACCCTTAGGATGACTAAGAACCAACTCAGCCACCTGAAGATGAATATCACCTAAGTACTTGTTGCTCCAACACCTGATTCTAATCACTTTGTAATATCTTCTCACCTAAAATCTTATCAAACTGCTCACTCTTCTTCTTCACTTAGATTTACATCATATCAATTTGATTAGGTGTAATTACCTCAAAGATCCTTCACCTATGCCTTTATCAAATTATCATCCTCTTCTCTAATCTTCTCTTGATTCCTCACAAATCTCTCACATACCTTTAATACTCGCTCATTCCTCTCTCCACACAACTAACTCAAATGAGAAATTACCATTCAATTTTATACATGAATCATTAAAAACAACCACAGGTCAGCTAAGACCATTAAGTTCAGTCATAAAAAAATCAAATTTCATTCTACACCCTCATATAAATCACACCAATAGACCTTATACATCAGCATCGGCCGAACAAAACAAACTATCTCACAAGACCTAAAACAAGGTTTTCACTCCCAACAGTTAGAATTTTAATTTCAAATGCATGAGGTAACATCATCAAGGATACAACATATCAAAAACATCATAAAAATCCTCTCATATCATTAAAAATCTTTACAATACCAATCTTCACCTTGGAACACACTAAAAGCAAACACAACATATAGGTCTCAATCACCTAAACATCATCCTTCAAAAATAAGTTGGTTCACATATTAAAAAAATTCATCAAGGGACATAGAAAATCACTAGAAATATCACAATATAAACTAACTGAAACAACACATTGCATCCACCAATTCAACGAATAAGGCTCTGAAACACTCCCTTTTCTAAGATATCTCAAACTTACTTATAGCACTCAAGAGCAAGTCTTAAGTAAATCAAAATCTAACACCTTTATCTTCATTTCCAAGCATTGAAACCACTTGGAACACATCAAGTGCATCCTATAACACCTCAAAAATTACTCATACCCATAGGTTACATGGTGAAAATTCACTTTTCATACTTGTACCAAACCACCTTCCTGTAAGCCTAATAGGTTGATTAGGTCATTATGGTTTGAACCAAAACACACCACTCCAAATTAAAAAAATACTCAAACACATCATAAGGGACCATACAAAGTTTTTCATGCTCATATTCCTCTGTTACAACATATAAAACATCACAATACAACACAAACCTCCATGACTAGTTTTACACTAATTTAGGATTTAGTGTTAGGTCATCTTGTGATACTGATACATTCATTTTTGTACTAAAATTTTCCGAACTATTCATGAACACTTATCATACATTCCAAGTTTTAGATAAATGTTTTTTCACTCCATGAAACCTACAACACATCTCTGAAATTGTAAATCTCCATAAAACAAGGATATTTTTTTCTTTACCAAAAGACCGGAACATGAAAATTCCACCAACAGGATCTCTGAAGATTCCTCTACATCCTTGAGTACCATATCATATTTCCCAATCCATTTGGAGACCATACAAATAATTTATTTCTTGTTTCTCTAAACCTAGGGTTTATGGAGGTATTAGACCTATTTAACATGTTAATAAGGGTTCATAAAAGTTTGACAACCAAAATACTTCATTATTTTCAAAAATATTCTTAACTACATGCCCTAACATCTTAAAAGATCTTAGACTCCCATACATAGTTCACATGTGTGGGTGAGCATCTGAACTTACCTATCGAGATAGGAATGAGTGTTTATAGAGTTCAACTGAGCTTAAAACCACTTTTATTTCTTTTTCTTCACACTCCTAACCTAAAACTTGGACCATAGCATTGTCATTACCTTGTTAATGATGTTAAATTATCATTCATGCATGCACATATCTCGACACTCTATAACCACCATGACTTACGCATGCCTTCATGTATTGTCCTCATTATTCATGTTTTAAAGGACCTTGATCATGCATTATACACCTAAATTGTGACATATTACACATAATATACTTTGCTATAAAACCTCAAAACACATTTCACATGAATATACTAACATGCTTTGCCTTATACTTTATGTTACAAACTTTTCCTTCTTATACTAGGTCAAGAACAAGGCCTTGAATGGCTTCCTCCAACACATGACTCAAGAAAATAGACATTAACAACATCTCACAAACTCATTAACACCTTTAACACCTCTTACTTAATTATCACATTCATAGCATTGCATCTGTCACAATAAATAGGATTAGGACAATTGCATCGAACCTTGTAGTCTTATAGGGTCTTTCTCATCCATAAGAATTTTTCACAACATAATACAATTTCTATGTACTTGGATTCACAAGTGAATAGGGAGAATAATGATTTCTTCTTACTCATCCAAGGGACAAGACACTTACCAACAAATAAGGATCCCCCACTAGTGTTTCTCCTATCATCAAGGCTACCATCCCAATCACCATCATTAAATTATTATAATTCAAACTTCTCACTTCTTTAGTACCATAATCCATACTCAATAGTTCCCTTGAGATACATGAAAACCCTCTTTACTACTTGAAAATGTGTCTCCTTTGGATCCTTTTGAAATCTTCCTACAAGACCTATAACCTACAAAATGTCAGGTCTAGAAGAAGTGGCATACTAAAAGTTGGCAATCATGGATCTGTATTCTATTTGGTTTACAACAGGTGACATGTATTATTTACTTGATTTGTAACTGTGACCATAGATGTCCCAACAGGCTTGCAGTCCTCCATTTGAAACTTCTTTAGCATCTTCTTTTATGTATTTTTCCTATGATATGAAAATGCCTTCCTTTGAATTATTAACTTGCAGCCTAGAAAGAGTGATAATTCTCCAAGCATGGACATCTCAAATTCCTTCTTCATAACTTTTGCAAATTCATGTGTCATATGCTCATTTTTCCCTCTAAAGATGATATCATCTACATAAATAACCATAATTAGTAGGTGTACTCCTTCATTCTTTATGTATAAATTGTTATCATCTATACCTTTCTTGAATCCTTGTTCAATTAGAAACTCATTTAATCTCCCATAACAAGTAGTGTAAGGACATAGAGTGCCTTATTTAGCTTGCACACATATTGTTTCCCATCAGTCAATGAGAATCCATCAAGTTGCTCAATATATACCTCTTCTTCTAGGTTTTCATTCAAGAAGGTATATTTAACATCCATTTGGTATACTTTAAATCCTTTGTAACTTGCATATACTATAAAAAATCTAATGGCATCCATCCTAGCAACTGATGCAAAGGTATCATCAAAATATATTCCTTCAACCTATGCATATCCTTTACATACAAGCCTATCTTTGTTCCTTGTGACTTCACCATCCTCATTTATTTTCCTCTTAAATACCCATCTGGTTCCAATCAAATTCTTGTATTTATGCCTGGCACTTACTCCCAAGTTTTGTCTTCTCTATTTGATCAAGTTCTTCATTCATAGCATTTACCCAACACTCATTTTTTCTTACCTCTACAACATTTTTGGTTTCAATTTTAGATAAGATAGCAATATTTTCTTAGTTCTGAAGGCTTACCAATTTTCTCCTTATTATTATGCCAACATCCTTATTTCTTAGGATTTGATATTCAGGATGATCTCTTATGATTTTTGTTAATAGAGATTTAGTATTTGTTCTCTCTTATTTTTCATCTTATTCTCATTCTTCAATTTTCCAAAGAATTCCTTATTCTTCTTTATATTATGTCACTTATGGTGCCTCTTTTATCTTGGAATTAGATCTCATGGGATAGGACTCTTCAAAATATACATTTGCACTTTATACTACTATTTACAACATTTTCCTATAATATTTATAAGCTAAACTCATTGAGTAGTATCTAAGAATATGCCCTCATCAAATCTAGGGTAAAATTTGGCTAGGTTTTCTTCATTCCTCTTCATGAAGCACTTACACCCAAAAACTCTATAATGTTCTATATTTGTGGGTATACCTTTCCATGAATCATATGGATTCTTATCACTATTTATTCATATCTGAAATCTATTGAGAATGTAGACAATAGTAGAGATTTTATCTTTCCAATATCCATCAGGTAATTTGGATTTATTGAGCATAATCCTAGCCATATCCTGAATAGTCCCATTTTCCCTTTCCCCCACACCATTTTTCTAAGGTGTCTTTGTAGTTGATAATTTCCTCCTAATACCACGAGTCTAATAAAATTAATCAAATGGTTTAGACCAAAACTCACCTCCTCTATCTAATCTAATGCTTTTGATCCTTCCATTCTTCTCATTCTCAACAAGTGCCTTGAATGACTTGAATCTATCAAGTGATTCTAATTTTTTCCTCAAACATGCAACCAAAGTGTATCTTGTATCATCATCTAGGAGAAACATTAAGTAATACTCACCTATCATGTTTTCATTCTTCATGGGTCCATAAAGATTAGTGTGAATTAGCTACAAATTCCTTGTGGTAGAATAATGCTCTTTGGTTTTAAAATTTTTCATTTTATACTTCCCATGTAAGCATGCATTACATAGAGTGTTCTCAGGTTTACTGATTTTTGGCATGTTCCTCACACATTATTTGGATCTTATCTTGGTTGAATTGTTAAATTTAAGATTTCATAGTATTATACACCACAACCAGCTTTCATCTAACTTTCTCATGAGAAACTTATTTTTTATCTCATTCAATATGTACATGTTGTTTTTAGTCCTTTTATCTTTTCCTATAAGATTAAATATTTCCTTTTTATGATCTTACACCAATTATCATCAAAAGTGTAGTCTTTATTTTCACTCAAGCACTATGCATGCTACATACTCATTCAGAGAGATCTAAATGCTCACTCGAAGCATCCACATCTATCGTGTACCTCTTTTATGTTTGTTTTTCAAGACACTAGCATGCATATTTGTTATAAAAACCAACCAATTATTCATTCTTACAATCTTAATAAATTCATTTAGATCATTTTAAAAACACATATAATAAGGAAACATAACAAATTAGACAATAATCAATATCATTTGAATTGTTAGATCACCATATTAAAACCTATCAACAATCAAGATCCAGCCACAATTATCCATCATACACATAATTCATTACATCACTAGAAATTTGAATACATAAAAAAGTGTTACATTGATTCATAGATCTATGCAAAAATTCCTACATCATAGTCTCAATTGTATCCTTTATCTATAGAAACAATATTCTCTACAGTATATCCATGACATATAAATAGGGGTGGGGAATTTCCCTTCACCACCCATGCACTCTCCTAAAAATAGGCATGCTCTCAAAATAGAAAAAATGCATTACATCCAAAAATAGCCATAAAGCGTTCATTATGTTTCAACAACCATAACAATAAATTAACCTAAATATAGCTCCTACTTTAATCCTATTATTATATTGACCCGTGCATGATCTTCTCTTAGCTTCTACATGTGTTTTTTCTATATTTATCTCCCTTTGCATATTTCTTAAGATATCTTGATGTTGTCTAATTATATATCTCTATGGAATCTACTACTCTTCCGTCCTTCTATTTTTATCCTTGGACTAGAAACATTGGTGAGTCTCATCTTTCACTACTTGGGTGCAAACATTTGAACATTTTTCCATTGTTCTTGCATGCTCCATTTCATTTCTCCCTCACATACACCCCAAACCTTCACACGTAGCTCATACTTAGCCAATTCATCCATTCAACATTACCCAACACTAATTTTATTATCATCCTTGGAAATGGTTAGCCCAAATAAATTCATGAAAGAATGTATAAATTAAGGAATCTTAAAATAATAATGAATAAAGATTAAGTACCATGGTCCTAATAATATGAAATTCAGTCTCTGTGCATACTTCTCTATTGGTATTACTATTTTAAGAGCTCTGGGAATTTGGCATCTAGATCCCTTTCTAGATTCTTCCATTCATTGAGATATTCTATTTACTTCTTGGGAACCACCTCTGTAATTCCCAGTATTTATTCAAGAGATATTTCCTCCACATTTTCTTTTATCTCTTAGATGACCACACTTAACTATACTACTACCAATTCTATCTTAAACATGTACTCTATCACTAGGGTAATAATTTTATTAATCACGGAACACGAGGGTTTCCTTTTTTCCTTAATGATTTCTTTCTATTCCCCTAATTCTACCATAACTCTGGTTTTCTCAATTTTATTGGTTGTTGTCTTCACATGTATGGTCCTGAGATTTTCTTCTTCATTAGTCACCCTCACAATGAGGATAGGGTCAAATTTTTGACATCTATTAAAATTCAATTCATCTTTATTACCAGCCTTCTTGAGCTATGTGAATAGACCTTGAATCTCATTTATTCTTTCTTTTACAACCACCTTGTTCCTTTTCCTTTCCTCATCAAACTTCTCAGCTGATGTCCCCACACCACTCTTGAGTTTCACTAATATCATCCCAAATAGGTCTTCAAGATATTCCATTTCATCATTATAGTCACTCCATGCCTAGATCACAAAGGTTGGGAATTGGCTTAGAATCTACATTACTAATGTGTCGGACCTATCATAGGATTATTTTATGTGCATTTTTTCTCCCTTTAATTCATTATTTGTGCTCTCCAATTCTTTCTCATTATTGTTTTCATACTCCATCATGACCCTCATGGTTTCCCCTTGATCCAGATTCCTCTGTGTTACATCGAAACCATATTATTTAAGGTATTGTATGCATGTTCATCAAGTTAAAGAACATCATGTCTACATGTTTATATTTATTACATGTCTCTTTCTTCAGCTCCAAAGTGGTAAGATATTTGTTACTTATCTCAAAGTTTGGATCCTTTGAATGTGTGTACATGTCCCAAGACAACTTATTCTTTATGCGTAAGAGCCCTCCATGTTGATCCAATAATTTACAACAAAACAACTTCTCTGTCACGACCATGCTCTGGAATCTTGCCCTTAGTGCCTTCATAGGATCATCCACATAGTCCTTGTGTGGAGATTGGGGAGATATTTTAGTTTGAGTTTCCTTGGCCTTTGTCTACTATTTCCTCGGTGTGAAAAATCATGTGTTTCTCTCTCTTGTTCCACTCTTACCCTCTTTAATCACATAGGCATCATCATCCTCTTTATCCTCTTCAATCTCCTCCTCACACAATGGTGACTTCTACATATGTGGACTCATGTGTAGTTATTTCTTTTCCAGGATAGTCTCTTCGTGTGTTGGTGCACCCCTTGTTTTCTCCTTCTTGGCCCACTTTTGTTCCAACTCCTCTACTAGAATTTCCTTTGTGTCATCATCAATACAGACTACATGCATCCCTACACACTTGGTATTTGTTTTTGCTAGAATTTCCTTAGGGGGTGGGAAGATCCTATGCCAACATTATGCTTTATCCTTTTATAATAATTCTCCTTCCTATTTGTGTGTTGAATCCCACCTTATTATTCTTCTTCGAATGAGATTCCTTGTGATTCCTCTTTGTTTATGACATAGTATTCTTCTTTGGCTATGGGAGACAAGTATTTATGACCTCCATCTCTACCATGTCTTGTGTCTTTGTTTGTAAAATGACAAATACTTTGCATGTCATCCCCTTAATTATAGCATTCAACTATGGGTTTAGGTCCAATGTTTCCGATTGTGTAGTTTCCAAGTATGCATGTCGGGATTCATATTTTTAGGTGGCATGAAAAGTATGCCAATCTAAATATATCTTATCAAAGCATAACATACCATTTTATATACGTCCTTGATTCAATTCACTGTGCATTTAAAGTATTTTATAGTCAATGCAAATGGAAGTGTGCACCATGGCCCCATTTCTCCATCCTCCATATTGAAACATGTAAGGATAAAGTGTTTCATCGTTAAAACTTTGATTATTCTCCAAACTCTTCTCGGTAACTCACATAGAATGCACTATTCATTCTCAAATGTGCATCCTTGTGTACCACTTGTCCACTTTGTCTTTGCATACATTGTTGATCATGCCATCTCAAGTGTAACCTACAAACTATATGGTAGGGGATTGATTTTCTTATGGTTGAACCCATATGTCCTCATCTCGATCTATACGGGATGCCAATTTCCCGAAAGACAATTAACATAAGGATCAAACCCCAAGTAATTTTTATGCCTTCTTCATTTTTATGCTTTCCTCTTCGATGATCCCATTGGTGATAAACTACACTATTTTGTATTATTTTTTATCAACTATCTTGGGTGCAATGTAAAGGAAATTCTTATTCACATTGCCCCATCTTTTCGAGGCGCCTAGTTTACAAATGATGAGCCTAACCATTACACTAGTCATGGGGTATGTAATCTTCTCTATATTCATGCCCCTTCCTCTCTTCTCGTACTATAACTTAATGGCCAACTCATCAATCTTTGTGTCATCACACAGGTCCAGTTCTAGATCCTTCCTTATATCTCACAACCATGTGACTGTCGAATGAGCTAAGATATTATCATCATCCTTCTACCCATGAAGTAAAAATAGTCCTCATGTACCCTTTACATAATCCATTATAAGATATGTGTGGGTTTAGTGAAGAAGGGTATATCAAAAACTTTAGAACCCCCACCTTTTCCAAGTTTCACCTCACTTAATCATCAACCAAGATCTTCCCTTCTTCATTTTTTTCTCGAAACTATCACAACAAGTATGCATTGACATTTTCCTCATTTCTTAGATCCATGAGGTTAAAATCACTTATTTCCATGTTTTTCCCTAATTACTCAAGGGGGTACTATATTTCTAAGTAAATCTCCTCTATTTTTTCCTCAACCTTAACCCTCTTCGTTCGACCCTTTCCTCTACCCTTAGGTGATGAAAAAATTTCTTTCTTTAGTGTAATTCTACTCAATTCCACACTAGGAATGTTTTCCCTAGTTGACCTACTCTACAACCCTTATTTGAACCCCGTGAACCCAAAGAATTCATCTTACAAACCCTAATCCACACGTGCTTCCTCTTCCTCTCAAAATTCTCATAGGGAGCTATGTATCTCTCATACATTACTTATGTGTGCTCATCATTCAATTCACTTTGTTGCCAGGTCACTTAGTTTCTCAATTTGTGTAGGATGAAAAGTTACAAATGACTCAATTCACCCCTTTTTAATATGTTTTTTGTACCTTAAAAATTCCACCGTCGACTTTTTCTTTTTAAAATTTTTTTCTCACTTTTAAATTTTTCAAAACGTTTTCCACTTAACCTTTTTATCTTAGTCACGATTTTATTTCCTCCATGCCTCACCTTTGTGCACTTCAGTCATAACCTTCTAGCATGTTTATTACTTCCCAAGACTACAAAAATCTATGTGCACCCTTATTATTTTCGTAAGCCTTCTTCCTCTATGTCATATTCCAAGTAGTGCATCATGTTGTTGACTCCCTCACATTATATCATATTCCCTTATAATATATGGTTTTTCATCTAAGTAACTCTGTTATGCACCATCTTATTTTATTACATGTGACACCTTCCTCTTGTTTTTACTTATGCATATATTTACAACAAAGCATACCACATGTATACCATCACATGCTCATGTCCATCAACTTCATGATAAATCCCAGTACCAATAAGATCTCTTTTTCACACACTTACACCTGGTTCATCCCACACTAAAAGTATATGCAGTCCTCTGTGCATGAATTCAATAGATAGTAATCATCTTCTTGTGTGCTAACACGCTTATTACAACAAAACAAGAAAAATTAATAACTAAAATATAATAACAAAACTTGAAATGGAAACCTAATCTAAGTGGAAATACTTTCTTATTACAAATGTAAAGAAGCATATTTATAGTAGGGTTTCACTTCCTCCCATTGAATTAACGAGGAAACATGGTACCATCTAGCAAGACTGTGAATCGACATGCACCTAATTCAAGTGTCTTTGTTTACTACAAAAGGTCCTAACAAATGCACCTTAAACTTCCTTATATGACATGAAAGATAGGATTCATAGAGAAGTACCATCTTTCCAACTTCGAATTTCTTGTTCTTAATGTGCCTATTGTGCTACAAATTGTTTCTATCCTTCTCATTCTTCTGGTTCCAATGTGTAATTGTGCACCACTCATTTAACTACATTATTTTATTAATGTGCTATTGAAAAACTTATTCATCATCTAGTCCACTTACACATGTAATATGTAGGGATGATAACATGAATTCAAATGGTAGTATTGCCTCGATTTCAAACACCAACCGGAATGGTGTGGCCTTATTTAATATTTTATAAGTGGTCTTGTAAGCCCAACGACATACGGCAGCCTTTGTATAATCCTAATCCTTTCTTCTAACATCACTAATATTCGTAAGATTTTTTCCCAAAATCTTGATAAAATATTCTACATTACCATTATATTGAGGGTGATAAGGAGTAGTTTTATGGTGTGCCACCATAAAATCTTCCAACATAATTCTACCTATCTCATTCATTAAATGATTTCCTCTATCACTAGTCAATCTTAATGGAAAACACACATTAATAATGTTTTCCCATAGAAACCTTATTATTGTGGTTATAATTAAATATTTAGTATTTGCAACCACTACTCACGTTGTCGAATAATTTTTACATGTAATGATGTAGCGCGCTCTAGTCCTTCACGTAGTTGGTGCAATGAGTCCTATAAATTTGATATCCCACTTCTCGAAGGGTTCGCACTCACAATTATTATAAGTGGAATATCAGCTCAATTACCAGGATTTTAAATACACCGACAATGATCACATACTTTCACAAAATCCTTAACATCTTTATACAAAGTTTCCCACCAAATACTAGCCATTAAGATCTTGGGTATAGCCACATCACTGTATAATTTTCTCCTCCTATTCCACCATGTGCCTCCTCCATAATGTTTTCACACTCATGTTCAAGTATGTAATGGTGCAAGATCTCATCTCTACCCATCTTGTATAAGTCACCTCCAATCAGTTGGTAAGGTGTTATGTGTATAGAAAGCTACTTTTTCTCTAATACCTTCATTCCCTCTGGCACCAATCCAGTGCACAAAAAGATTGTTATATCCTCCAAATTTTTGGGCGTGCGGTTCAACCTAAACAAATGCACATAAGGAATTGTGTCCTCAATACTTTACACATCCTCTAAAAAATTGATCCTTGATAATTTTTCAACCTTATAATTTCTCTTTCTTGGCTCTATAACAACACCGAAATCAAAATCCTGGAAGAGAAGTATCCACCTGCAGATGTGCCCTTACAAAATAGGCTTGTTGACAAAATATTTTAATGCCATATGATCTGTTTAAAATATAAATGGAGTATCCAATAATATTGACAAAAATTATGAAGTGCGTATATCATAGACAATTCCTCATGCTCTGTGTAGTATATTTCTTCTCTGGTGGTGTCAAATTCCTAGTGGAAAATCAAATGGGGTGATCCACATTTCCATCTCTAGGTTGTGCTAGGATTGTGCCAATATCCATACTATAAGCATCAACATGTACATGAAATGGTTTGTTCAAGAAGGAAAGCACAAGATAGGTGTAGTGGTGAGATTTTTGTTCAATATCTCAAATTTTTGTTATTGTGTGTCACCCAAATGAAATTTTTCTTTTCCTTGAGAAACTTTTCTAGGGGTGCGACAATGTTTTCTTATCCCTTAATAAAATTTCTATAATATCTATTATGGCCAACAAAAATTACACAATTCACTTTGATTTGTAGGTTATTCTAACCCTAATATTACATAAATCTTCCCAAGACCCACCAATAATCCCTCTTTACAAATTATGTGTCCAACCAAGGTGCCAAATGGTGTAGAAAAGATACACTTTTTAATATTAAGATAAATTATCAACTTCCTGCATCTCTCAAACATGAGCCTTAAATTTTCACAGTGATCTTTAACCAACCCATAAATATTCTAATCATCTAAATACACTTACAAGAAATTTTGAATGAAATCATGAAAACTTTCTTAATAATGTGTGAAAACATAGTGAGCACATTATTCAATCCAAATGGCATAACAATATATGAAAATATTCCCCATTTCATGGAAAAGGTAGTCATGTCTTGGTCCTCACACACAATGTGCACATGATAATATCCCAAAACTCATCAAGTAAAGGAGTAAATCTTGAACCCTACAACACCTTCAAGGAGTTCTTAGTTAAATGGTGTGAGAAAGGGATTTGTAACACATTAAGTATTTAGTTCTCTATAGTCCAAAAAATATTAATCTTGCCATCTTTCTTCATACTGATTACCATGTGGCTATCCCACTTAGACTCATCAAATAGCTCAATGATTCAAGACTTACATAAATTTATGTATTTCTTCCTTGACCCATATGCACAATTTTTGAATCATCCTATAAGGTATCTTTTATATTTTGTGTGCACCTTCCTTTAGCTTAATCTTCATTTCTCCCAATGAAGGGTGCACTCTTTTCAACTCATGGTAACATTGTGGGAACAAATCTTGGAATTCACGTAAAATCTCAATCATCTTTGCTAACTCCTTCTCAGACTAATAATCACCAATAAAGCCTTCCTTGGGTTCATCTTTAATACCAATATTTACCTTATTTTTCTTCAGGGTTGCATGGTACATGTGGGCCTTCTCATCTAGCATGTCCATTACTTCACATGTACCTTTTTTATGGTTTATCTCCAAGCTTCGTACCTTGTCATCATCAATGAGGTACATATTTTTACCTTTTATTTATCCTTCTAAGTGTAAACCATTTGTATTTCTTATCTCCTCCGATAAACTAAAATTTTAAAAATGGATGTAGTAAAATCTAGTTAATCTAAACTAGGAGGACATATAAACACAGTAAATAAATGCATTAAGACAACATGTAAATGACATGAGTAATAAAAATTAAAAAAATAGAAAACCTAATGTGCAAGAGAGTGAGAGGAAAGAACTCGGTTGATTCGAGGAAGTGACAAGACTATATGTTGCGGGGGAGATGATTTGATGAGGTGATGGTATTGTGTTACGAGAGGAGACTAGAAAAATTAGAAGCGGGAACAATTGTGCGGGAGTGCCAAAAGGATGGATTTGGAGGATCTAGCTAGACCGTAGCTCTAGAAGAGGACTAGGGCACCTACGGGTGCTCGGTTTGTAATTTGGGCACCCTGGTCATGCGGAAGCTTTGAATCTGATCTTCACACGGTGTGTAAAAGTGATCTATAATTTTTTTTTCTGTCACATCAACTTCATTTTACTATGTCGTATTTTACCAATAACTGGAGATGAAAGAAATACCTACAAGACCCCAAAACAAGCATCAAACCCTAAAAATAAAAATTCATATGAAGGGGTCAGAATGACCTCAGTTGCCATAATGATGGACTTACTAAGTGAACATTTCACTACATCTTAGACCCGATGTAGTTCTATGTACAACTGTGTGTGAACATGACCTAGGTTACTCTTGTGCTAGACGCACTTTGTGAAGTAGCGAGAAATAACTATGCATAGAAAATGTAATAGAATGTGTGCATGGAATATAATAGAATCCTCCCTATGAAGTGTGATGCATATGTCCTATCCTTGTGTCTTGATGATGAATCTATGTGGATGAAAGTGATCTCCAATGCAATAGATGGATGCAACTCTATATGGAGTGATAGTAGTAAGTGATGCTAAGTCCCTCATTATGGTCTCATAACTTTATATTTATAGGGTTCTCTTGGTCTAATTTTGTAATTAACCCAAAAAGGCTGACCACAAGAAAGATAAAGATGTCAAACAGATAGAAAGATCCCAAAAAGAGGTGGGAAAGCTCTAGAAGGATCGGGGTGCCCTGGTTAGACCAGGGCACCCACGGGTGCCGCAATACTAATTTGGGTGCCCTAACCAAGGATAAAATAATGTGGGATGACAAAATATGACTAGGAATATGGGTGTAAGAGGTTCGTAATGAAGAAATAAAATAAAATCAAGTGGCCAAAAGATGAGGGTTAATTAGTACGTTTTTCCCTCAAGAAACTTCTAAATAATATTATGAGACTGGGATAAATAAATGTCTAAAGTGCATGATTTTGTGACTTATTTTTTCCCCCACTTTATGTTGGTGAGTGAAAATATTGGTAACATAAATTAGATAGAGATGCATGCTTGATACTAGTGTAGCATGATGAAGAAGGTGTGTCGAAGGACTAGACAAAGTGTGGAATGATAAAAAAATGGAGCGTGGAAACTTAAGAGAAAAATGAACAAATAAAAATTAATGAGAGTGAACCTAGGTCAGAATGCATGTGTAGATGTTGCAGTGTGTAGTGTACCTATGGGATTAGTCAAGCATGTGGACTGTTGCGGGGTGTTGTTGTTGTTTTTTTTTCCATTTGACTTCTTGTTTCTCATACAGTTGGACCTGCAAGGATAAAATGATAAATTAATCAAATATATATGCATGTAAGTGTAAAAACACTGTGTAAAATATGCATGTGTATATAAATGTAAAATACACAAATGTAAATGGAAAATGTAATTGTAAATGTAAATGAAACATGTGCACTAGATCCATGTTAAGAGAGAGTGTAAAAGGATATCATGTACTACGAGTTTTTGGGGTGATCTCACGCCATAGGCCAAAGAAGTGTAGGGAGGAAATGCTCTATGTCCTCCAAGCTCTAACTACTTCCCTAAATGTGTGTAGAGATATTTGTACATCCTAGTTTTTTGGTGATTCAACGTCACTGGTCAAGTAGTGTAGAGAGGCACACCCACTATAACCTCTAAGCCTGTAACTACTTCCCAGAATGCTAAGGACACCATGTACTATAAAATTCATTGTGTATGGGGTTCGTAGACTAGTTTGAACCCACTCACTTTATGTAACCCATAAATCCTAGCAAAGAAAGTGCACTAAACTAAATCGGTGTAAATGTGTTGTATTAGTATGTAAAAACCTCGAATGATGCCCCCTCTTTGGGGATGCATGTGTTGTCTCTAATAGGATAAATGCAAAGCATGAAAAGAGGACCAACCACATGTATGTTTTAACCCTCAAAATTTCTTGGTAGAAACCACAGCACGTACGAACAAGAAGGCTAGCCAAAAATAAGTGTAAATACGCATGCATGTAGAAAACAATGTATAATCTATGAAAATAGTGTGTAAGCTACCAAGAAAAGTAATGCGAGTCATTAAAGAAGACAAGTAAGCTACACAAAGTGGGTTTCAAACATGGTACATCACTCATTATGTCACAAGATAGGAAAGGAAATCATGGTCGTAAACAACAAAAAAGTGTGCACACCAAACAAAGGGCAAGGCCCACAAACAATAGTAGACAATAACAAACAATGTGATCAAACAAGTATGCCAACAAATATCCATACATAAAAAATGTTGCACATGAAGCACCCATTAGCATGTTAAGAAGATAACTAGTATGTCAAAAGTGTGTATAATCAAGTAATGTAAAGTGCTAAGTATAAAATGAAATAATAAAACCTATGAGAAATTAAAGTGAATTCCCCAACAACTAGTGTAGGAAGGGCGTAAGGCGAGCATCCATGCTAGATATAAGAGACTTGTATTTGTGATCACAACTAGAAAAATGTGTGAATGTGAATGTGCATGTGTTTATGATATAGAAAAATTACATACAAGTAAGCTAACTAGCATATGTAATAAAGTGACCATGAACAAACAAGAGTAAGCAAGAATAAAAGCAACCATAATATGCAATATGTTATGGATGGATTGAATGGAATGCAAGATGGAGTGATAGTAGTTGTGTGCCCCTGAGTGAATGGAAAATGTATGAAATGAGGTTCATTTTGTTTTCCCCCTCAGTAGTCAAGAGTGAACCATAAACAAGAGTGTGTCATCAGGAAATGGTTACAAAGTGTGTGTTGTGTCTAGTGCACTATGAACGAATGTGTATGTGCAAATTGATTATATGCGACCTAGCGAGGATGTGTGTGTGAACCCTATAGCCAAATCGTATATCATGACTAGATGAATGTATAAGTGATTATTTATCCTAAGTGTATTTCACTATAAGATTAATGGATGAGTGATGATTTAGCATTAAGCGTATATCATTGTAAAATGTAAGGAGGGTGTGGTGATATAACCTAAGGTGTAGGCCACTAGAAAATGATATAATAGGTGATGATTTAGCCTAAAGCGTATGTCATTACTAGATGAATGATAGGGAGTGGTGATGTAACCTAAGGTGTATACCACTACAATATGATGGAAGAGGTGACGATTTATCCTAAAGCGTATGTCACTAGCCTAGGAATGTCACATGGTGAAAGGTCGAGTAGTAAATGTGTAAGGTCCATTTGATTTGTAAACCCTCGATAGTCGAGTATGGACTGAGGAACTAAAGTGCATCATCAGGTAGCGAGTGAAGTGTGTAGAAGATAATGTAGTGTATGTAAGGATGGAAGACAACTATATGATGAATGGAATGTGTAAGTACGCTATTTGAAAATGGAAATGGAAAAATGTAAAGTGATTAGAACATGTAACTATGTGTGATGTATAGTAATACAATGTATAATGTAGAGTGTAAAAGGTGTAGTACCTAAGAGCATATAGTATGTATAACGCAATGATAGACATGTAAATCAAGTAAGGTGTAATGTATAGAGTGACATGTAATGTATGTAGATAGAATAGTAATGTAATGCTAGACTCCTATATGATGAAGACTAGTATGATAGATATGGTGTTTAAATATGCAAATGTCAAAATACAGTAGAATAAATGTAGAATGTATGGTGTATGCCATGTGATGTGATGAAATGCAATGTGTAATGGTGATAGTGTTGTGTGTGGGGTTCATGTATAGTAAGCCATTAACGGTCAAGTGTCAACCAAAGCACAAGAGTATGTATTCAAGTAATGACATGAGAATGCATAATGAATATGTCTAATTGTGAGGATATGAATGTATAATAATGTGAAAGATGATGATTATAAATATGATAAGATGAGGTGGGGAGGATGTGAAGTGTTATTCCCCCAAGTGTGTGATAAAGAGGAGGACTATGTGCCACTATTAAGGATATCATCATTCTCATGGTCGAAACCTATCGGCGTAGCATTGGAAACTAGATCAGTTATAGAGTTAGGAGGGTCATAGACGGACCCATTGAGGTGGAACGTGTATACATTCATTGTATATTCTTCATCAAAAAGGTGATTGGTGGAAAAATGTGAGCATGAGAACGAGATATGTTTAGAGTATAAGTAGGAGAAAAATATTATGGATAGAAATGTTACCAAATGGCATTGAAAATGTGAGCAAAGAGTGATGAGGGTATATTGTACCACCAATATAATCTATTAATAAATGTCCAAATCTGAGTGGAGAATCATGAGGGGTGCATGCAAAAATACCTTTAGATGAAAAACACGTAAGCCATAAGATGTCGTTGTGTAAAAATAACCATGATAAATATGTGGTAGAATGTCATTTAGTTTTATGCCAAACCTAGCCAAATTGTCACATGCACAAATAGTTTATAAGCACGCAGAGTTGACAGAATGTGTTTCCAAAATGTCCTATTGATGAATAATATGCATGTCAAAGAAGAAAATGGTGCAATACACCATGCCGGGAAGAGGAAACAAAGTGTTGACAATGTGGATAGATCCTCGGTACAATACTATAGCATTATTAGATGGAGGGGTCTTAAACCTATATTCACCTGGGCCATCGGCCACGAAGGTTTTGTCAAAATAAGAATAATCTACACCTTGAGGGGTAAAGTCAAGTTGTGTTAATGTTTCATCTATAAGTTCAATAGCATCAACTTCATCATCGAATCATCGGTGTGGACATCATCATGTGGTATATAATTATCCAATATGTTAGTAGATGGCATCGTAGGTGAAGTTGTAGAGGGTGTTGTTTAGTGCCCATTTAAACAACCACTTGAGACCAAAGAAACAACCTAGGGTTAGCTAGAAAAATTATGGGATAATTTTTTTATTAGAAGTATCTACAACCAGGTTGCAAGACATCAGTCTGCCATTGGTAGGTTCCAAACAAAACCTATTTACCAAAACACAAATTTCCTTTATTTACTTATATCAAGTTCACAAGGTTTCAATTTTAGGGTTACATGTTTAAGTTAGGTTCAGGGAGTAATTTACCCCCATACCTGCTCTCTAACAGGCTCAGAAATTCAACTAGATTTTTCTCACACTTAATGCTTCCAAAATTTCCCTAAACCATTCCCAATGGATAGGAAATTTTCTCACCTTTCCGGTGATATAAATAAGTCCTTCTAACTCCTTATAGAACTCAAGTTATGAGTGGGTGGAGTTCCTAGGGCAATTTTTCCCTAGAGGGACATGTGGCAAGAGAAGGGGAATGCACCTTTGGCAGATTGACAGGTCGCAGGTGGCATTGTGAAATTTTCCAAACGTAGGCTCAATGGCACAAAACACTCCATGCCCCTATGGGTCCCTAGGTGGACACGTGTCACCCTGGCGTTAAGCGGAAGAGGGAAGAAAGGGAAGGGTGGAGCGGCGGGTGGAACTAGCACTTTGCACCAAACGAAGAAGAAAAGGGGAAAGAAGGCACGCGGGTCCACACACCACGAAGGACAAAGCCCAAAGGGAAGGTGGGATTTCGGGCCATGGGGAGGAGTTAGGAATTTCTCCCAACGCCCAAACCAAAATTTTCAAAGGGTCCCGCTCTACCCGTCGCCACCCCAAGGTGCCACATGGCACGTTCTTACTGGCCGTGGGTCGGCGGGGTCAAAATGGGAATTTTTCCCAAATATTTTGAAAAGGTTAAGTTTAGAAAAACAAATGTGCCTCCACCATAGCCACAAGGGGGCACGTGGCACCCCTCGGTCAAGCTACGGGCTGGAGGAAAAATGAAATTTTTTCCCAAGAAATTTTTTTCAAAAGCATAAGTTTCTATTTTCGGTCTGCCCTTCCACCGTGCCATGTGGTAGCATGTGATTGGCTACGGGCCGGCGGGTTTAGAGTAAAATGGGAAAATTTTCCCAAGGTGAATTTTCAAAAGGATAAGTTTTTAAATTGGTCCACCCTCCTGTGGTGCCACGTGGGAGCTCAGATAGGTTGCAGAAAAGACAGGCCATGGACCTTTTTGGGAAATTTTTCCAAAGTTCAAATTTCTTAAAATTTTTCCTAAGGCCAAAAAGATGGGAAATTTTTGGCTTGCGGGCCCGCCAGGGAAAATTTTCCCAAATTTTCCCGCTCAAGCTCAAAAATTTCAAAGTGCCATAACTTGAGCTAGAAAGCTTGGTTTTGGGAAAACGAGGAATTTTGGAAATCTCTCGATGCCCTCTTTACACATGAAACATAAATTTTACTTTTTGATAAGTTTTAAGGGGTCAATTTTACAAAAAGGATCTGCAGGCTTTTAATTAGCCAACTGGAAAGTTTCCAACTTTCAATTTTGATTAAATTAGATCTCCTCCTTCACTCAACATGTCAAATAGACATGGAGGATCGGTCTAGGGAGATTTTAGAGTGTTTTAGGAAAGTCAATTTTGTCCAATTTATTTAAGGTTGTATTTTTCCGGCAATAGACGGAAAAAATGGTTGTGCAAGCTCCGAATTGAATTTTATTAAGTTTGGGAGGTTCTTTCTTGACTGTTATAGTGAATTTGCATTCCTTAGGTATTAATAAGTCTAAATTTCAATGTTTCTTATCTTATTATTTGGTGTAAGATCGAACTGCTCATTTTTAATAAAACATGGATTGCCAGAATGAAGTATATTACAGTGAACTATTTCTTTTAATTGGAAAATCAATTTTGGCTCTTGAGAATGCATACGATTCCTAACTTAGTCAAATACGTTACTTATTAAATCATCCATCCAATTTTATTTGAAAATGCATTTCTGATTTCAGTTTTAATATACATTTTGCAAGGAAAATAACATTGTCTTTCATTTCACGCATTCTTCTTTCTCAACAAGCAGTTTTCAATCTTTAATAGCAATTCCAAATCCAATACACATTACAAGTTTGAATAGATATTGCAAACTTTTATTGATCAAAAATTACATCTTACAACTTTTCCTTTTTCTTTTAATTTTGAAATACAGTAACAATACATATACATTCTTTCATATTTCATCTTTCAACATTCCAAACAAAGGTTTCTTATTGCAAGTAAAATTCAGATTTCCAATAGAGAAGATAACATATGAACAAGGTAAAACACTTTTGAGAAAGGAATGCAATCCTTCATTGATCCTCAATACAATTTTACAACTTTCCTTTCTATTTGATTTCAAAATACAGTTTACAAGATACATATACATTCTTCTCATTTCTTTACAAAACAGAAATTGGATACAACTCTCTACATTTCTCAATTCAAATTCAAACTTCCATTTACAAGACAATAACTTCACATTACAAAATTACACAACTCATCCACTTGAAGTGGGAAGGGATTACAAAGAACTTTCTCAAAGAAATAGGACTGTCAAAACTGTATTCTTCCTTCTCCAAACAATAGCATGCTAGTTTCTCTCCATCATTTATTTTTATCACAACAAGGGGGAAAGGCAATGCTCTCCACCCAACCAAGACATCCAATGAGAAGGGAGAAGCCATCCTTCCTCATTGGCCCCCAAGCCCTAACCATATTGAAATAAAGAATGAGAGACAACTCATGGCAACAATGGCTTCTACCACAAACAAGTAACATTCTTTTCACATGCATAAAATAATAAAATACACAGTCCAAACAAGACAACAGTTCCCAACTACATTTGAAATTATTCATACAACACATAGGCTTGATCAAGCAAGCCAACAAGAGCAAGAACTATGGGGAACTCCTTATGCCTCCCAATTTGGAATTGGGCATCCACCAAAATCATACCGCCATTAAACACATCAAAACCCATAAACCTTATATCTCCCAACCCCTCCTTATCCCCCCAAAGTTTATCCATTATGCCCCCAAAATTTTATCCCTTATGCCCCCAAAAGTAAGAAATGTAAGCGCTTTCTTTCCCAAGGTGGATCCCAAACCAAAACTTCCTCCATAATTAAATACGCCATTGGCAATCCCTTATGCATGTACATATGAAATCCTCATAGCCTTCTCCTACACCATGCCATAAGAAATCTAACCAACCAACCAAGAACACAAACACAAACACCATTTAAACATGCATGCAAGAGAAGGAAAAAACATTTAAAACACGGTTTAGGATTCCTACCTCTCCATAATGGAGTTTGTTCCAAGCTCACAAGATTTCCATAATGTCAAAGTGTAGACCCAAACTAGAAAAGTATAAGCATGCAAAAATACTCCAAGCTTCCTCCACAATAAGCTCCAAAACAGCCACACGTAAATGCACCCCAAGAGGAAAATAACAAATTTTCAACAACCTCAAATGAGCAAGAAGCTTTGAATTTAAAGGAGAGGGAAGAGGAGAAAATGATGTGGATCCATGTGGGATACCACATCATTCTTCCTCAACCCAAGAGGAAAGTTAACATCCTCACCAAATCACAATAAATAAAATGACAAAATGACTTACACACTCCAAAATGCTCCATGCTCCAAAAGGACTAAATTAAAAATATGTAAGGGAAGTGTAATTAAAAATTACAAGATGTCACTTCAAAAGCATTATAAATGCCTAAATTTAACCTCCAAACCATAGGCATGGTTGGTGGATCATTTTAAGAGGTGTGGGACAAGTTTAACTTGTCCCACAAGCCTCCAAATTTGGCCTCCAAGGAAAAATTCGAATTCCTAAGGAGATGAAGTGTTTATCACTCCAAAAATCTTTCTTACATGCTCTTACATATTTCTTACACATTCTTACATATTAACTTACACACTCTTCCAACATTATTATTTAAAATCAACAACTTTATTAATTACATTCCATGTCCCAATTAAATTTAATAAAAGTTTAACTATAGGATTTCACACATTGATCTTCCACATTTAAATTTATTACAAGAAGGAACACATTACTAATAAAACACATACAACAATAATTAAAAGGAACACATAAATAAAACACATATCCCATGGTCACATATAATGGAAATCCCCCCATGGGAAGTCCTAACATAACTCAACACACAAACACATAACACAGTTGTCATGGTGACCTTGTTGAATTCACTCGGAATTCCAATATGGTTAGTCTCCAGTCCCCCGACATTGTTGTGATTTTTAACTTGTAAAAATGTAAATACCTCCTTGATCTTGTGGTCATATCGAACATCTAAAATTATATAAGTAACATCTCAAAATCATCTAAACATATGAATCAAAAATATCAAGAATTCAACATTATCATTAAATAATCAACTATATCATTATCAATAATCTACCATACTAGGTCTACTCAAAATATCCAATGTCACAAGTCAAAATCAACATCCATAATATGTCCATGTCAAACAGTATATCATCAACCACGTATAAAAATGTCTCTAGTAATCATCATGCATAAGTAATCGAACCCCAGATCAATATAATCCATGATTTAACAACTAACCATCATACTGAAATTAAACATAATAGTGTCCATAATACGATCAATAGCATCAAAAATCAATATCAAAAAGTGTCAAAGGGAATTGGGCACTACATGTTGTATCCGGTGTAGAAGGAACACCGATATTGTAGGTGAAACAATAGAGGTTATGTGAGTGGAGATATGAAAAGCACTAGAAGTGGTAGGAGGAGAGCGTGGAAACGCTATATTGACCAATGTCATATGTGTCAAGGTTGTTATATGGAATGTGTTGCAGAGGTGGTATGGCAATAGAGGTAATGGGATCTATTCAAAAATATTTGAATGACTTATGATCAACGGTGATAGTATGCTCATAACCATCATGTAAGAACTTAACACATTGGTGAAAATTAGATGGAACAACATGCATTGCATGAATCCAAGGTCTTCCTAATAAGAGGTTAAATTAGAAGGAACCGTCAATAATGTAGAATTCAGTGAGAATAGTCTTAGGGCCAACATAAATATGTAATGAAATAGTACCTAGGCATGAATGGGTGGTAGAGTCATAACCACGGATGAGGGTTGAATTATTAGAGATTATATCATCGCTAATACCCAATTTCTTTAAAAGGGAATGAGCACATAAATTGATGGCTGATCCATTATCAATGAGAACTCTTTTAATACAAGTGGTGCTAATAACGGTAGTAATAAGTAAAGGAGCACACAGATTTTTTTTAGCAAAGGGTGACATATCCTCATCAATGAAAGATATAGCATGGGTTAAGTTACGAAGAGATGTTATAAGATGTGAAAATACACCCAAGAAACTATCACTTTCAATGTGAATGGCACAAAGAATAGATTCTAGTGTGTTACAACAATCTGGTGCATTACACAAAGCAAGTCATAAAGAGAGATCTTAGCAAGCGTATTTTTAAGTTGTTCAATGATGTCATATCCCTTAGAAGTTGTGGGGGGGGCTGGGAGTAATGGGTTGAAGAATAGATGTAGGTGTAGCGGTGGATGGATTAGGACGAGTATGACGAGTAGTAGTAACTACATTAATAGATGAATCATTATTAGGTGTGAAAAATTGAGGTTGTTGGGTATGCATGTGCATGAAATCAATGACAATAATAATGATTTCGAAGGCCTTCATTAGTGTAATGGTAGGGTAAGAATATTGAACCATAACTTGATAAAGGAATGACATGGTCAAAATGGGTGTTGAAATGGTCAAGTTCACCAAAATGATTAACTAAAATTAAGTAAATGGGTGTACTAAAAGATAGTTAATCTCATATAGGAGAACATATAAATGCAATAAATAAAGGCATTAAGACAACATGTAAATGACATAAGTAATAAAACTAAAAATGGAAACCCTAATGTGCAAGAGAGAGAAAGGAAATAACTCAACTGTTTTGAAAAAATAATGGGATTGTGTCGCAAAGGAGATGATTTGATGAAGAGATGCAACTATGTTGCAATGGGACCTGGAAAAATCGGAAGCATGAACGAATGTGTTGGATTGCCAAAAAGGATGGAGCTAGAGTATCTAGTTGGTGGAGTTCTGGAAGAGGATCGAGCACCTACGGGCACCTTAGTCTCGTAATTTTGGTGCCCTAGCCTATTTAGAAGCTATGAATATGATCTTCACAAGGAAAAAAGGTGAACTATAATATTCATTTTCTGTCGTATAAACTTCGTTGTATTGTGTCGATGTTTCCAATAGCTCAACATGAAAATAGGAATCAAACCTTAAAAGTAAAAATTTATATGAAGGGGTATAAGCGACTTGATTTGCCATAATGGAGGACTTACTAACTGATTGTTGCACTACATCTAAGACTTGATGTATTTCTATGTGCAAGTCTCGTGTGAACATGCCCTAGGTTTCTCTTCTTCCAGAGTCACACTTTGTGAAGTAACTAGAAATAACTATGTGCAAAAATGGAATAGAATGTGTACATGGAATATAATTGAATCCCTCCCCTATTAAGTGTGATGCACATGTCTTAGCCTTATGCCATGATGATAGATCTATATGGATACAATTGATATTCAATGTAATAGATGGATGCAACTCTAGATGCAGCGATAATAGTAAGTAATGTTAAGTCCCTCATTATGGTCTCATAAATTTATATTTATAGGGTTCTCTTGGTCTAATTTAATAATTAACCCCGAAAATTCTGACCACAAGAAATATAAAGATGTCAAATGGCTGAAAAGAGCCCAAAAAGAGGCAAGAAATATCTAGAAGGATCGTGGCACCCATGGTGGGACTAGGGTGCCCACAGCACCTGCAGTACTAATCTAGGCTCCCCAACTGAGGATAAAATAATGTGGGATGATAGAATCTGACTGGGAATATGGGTTCAAGAGGTTTATAATGAAGAAATGAAATAAAATAAAGTGGCCAAAATACGAGGGTTAATTAGTACTTTTTTCCCTAAAAAACCTTCTAAATAGTAGTATGAGACCAGGATAAATAAATGTCTAAAGTGAATGATTTTGTGACTACATCCTCTATATCAATTCATACGTCAAAATTAGGATCTTCAAGTAGCTCCAACATAATTTCTTATTTTTTCATGTTATTCCCCAATGCGATGCACTTTATGATCTACAATGTCTCATGGAGAGGAGGTTTATTATAAAAATAATCAAATGTATGGACCATACTTGTAGTCCTATCTCCCCATCTTACAGTATCTTATTTAAGCTCAATGTGCACAAACCATGCACACACACATCCCTTCAACATGGAATAACACTTATGAGCCCAAATTTATGGTGCTAATTCCTCCCGGCCTTGTGCCCATACCCTCTCACGAGCTTATGGGCATGAACCAAAGTTCAAGCCTTCCCATCATAATCTTATATAAGAGAATGATCATTATTCCTAGTAAACCGTTCTAAAAAGGCTATCCTCATCTTTCACCAGCCCAAAAGGTTATCTATGTGATTCACCCACCAATGGGTTTTAGTTTCATGACATGTGTAAACCAACATGTTTCTTTGATTAACTTCTCTCTTCTAGGGTTCCTACATGGCGCGCAAGAATGATTCAGATTTTGTTCACTAGTATATCTAGGGGACTGAATTCTTCCCATGTGCCTAACCATATGTGGCCTAATAATTATATTCACTTATCCTTTCATCTCACACCTTACCATTTCATACATGTCATGGGCCCAGATATCACAAGAAACACTTATAGTGTTCTAACCGAATACGCATATTCCCACTTTGAAGCATGCCTTCCTTGGATGGTTCCATAGTGTCAGGATCTTATATTATGCATGCATGAATTATGTTCAATTTTTCTTCACTCAGAGGCTCAACATATGGTGTAGCTCTTGCCTCGTCATGTGGTATAATTGTGCACTCATAATTATTCTTGAAGCTGATGTATCCTTTTTTGAAATACAGATCTTGCATAATTCACATAACACTAGGGTCACCAAAGTAGTGCTAGAATTTTTTTTTCTTCAGCAAGATCTAATACTTCAAAGTTTCTAGTAAAATTGGCTCCTTGAATTATAATACAAGCATATTTCAAAACCCAAATAGGCATAACTCTCATCTTTATTGCCATATATAGTGCATTTGGGGATTGTTGTAATGTAGGTCTCCCCATTTGATTCCTTGAATCCGAGTCATTACAGATCACTTCATCACATGTATCTATTAGAATGTTTCTTTCCAACCACCCATCAACTACTACATCCAAAGTAATATTCTTAGCATACTCGTGGTTATGTGGTGGAAATTTTGCATCTAATATCTTCCATTCACACTCAACCCAAAGTGTGTGACACTTCTTCTCGCACTCCATTATCCTAGTAATGGGATGACATTTTCCTAGAATAATAGCTTACATATTTCCTTGACATCATCCAAATCTTTCGTAGGAACACAACATTCTTTGTGAGATATCTCACTTGTGCCTGCTCCTTCAAGAACTAAATTTCACCATGTAGTTCTCTAATCACTCCCATAGTATCTTGATAGAACTTCTTCGATGTGTGGTATCTAGATACTTGGCATGTATAATATGTTCTTTCATGATGAGGGATTAGTTTTTACAATCTTATGCATACGTGCTACCTCCACACAAGTAGTTATTAACATGGTTTGTAACTTTAGATCAAGCATTTTCTTAGGCATCCAATGATCAACATTCATGTAGTGTACCTTGATCATCTTCGTACCCTTTTCCTTCTTCTTGGCCTTACTCATGTGCTCTTACAAGTTTGGATAATCATCTAGCTTATGTTGTTTCCCACACCATGTGTAGACTATACTCTATGGATAGTTATCTTGGTAATGATCGGGGGACCCGCATGAAGTGTAATAAGTTCCACATGTGAACCTATCTCTACCGCCACCGTGACCTTGGCCTTGATATCCTCCTAAGAAGCTGTTGTTGGTGGTCAAGCTTACACCGAGCCTTGGATCTAAAAGGATCAAGTTATTTGAGAAAACAATGGAACCATCCCCAAGTTGTGGGACCTTGCACACTTGGGATGGATATCCAGACAAGGTCAGCTCCTCTATCTATTTCTACTACTACTGCTACTCCTAATGCTAAAAGGTAAAACTAACTTAACAATTCTGAGGGACTAGGGATAGAAGGATAACATGAAAGGAAACTACACTAAAATAGAATAGCACCAGAAAAAGAGGTATGAACACTATATGTTTTGAGAGAAAATGAAGGGAAATGCGTGAAAGAGGGCTAGGCACATGTAGCACAATTAAAACATATTTACCATATCAGTTTCATGGGACACACCTAGAAAGGAAGCTGTAAGGGATGTAGAATGAAACAACAAGCATACAATGTAAAATAAAGGCAAGGAGAAAGAATAAAAACATGCTTACAACAAAGAATAGTCACAAAACGATGCTTTCATTACTTCTAGAAATGCAAGTAATCATTCTAATGGTGAAAGAGGCCGATATTCACATGCACGAGCTAGATCTAGAGGTTTACGACTCAAAATACAAAAATATGAATTCCTTAGAAAAATTCATAAGGATCCAAAATGTCCAACAAAAAAATGAGCCTAGCTCTTACATTTATAGATGAATCCATGGAAGCAAAAGAGAAGGATGGAAAACTTGAATTTGAAACAATCCCACTAACAAGAATCATTCAATTCCTACAAATCCGCATGTAAATCTGTCAAATACATTTTACCCAAGTATGTTGTGCATCTTGGAGAAGGAAAGAAGGTGGATCAAGTCAAATAGGGTGGTTGGAGAAATTAGATTTTCCCATTAATGACCATAAAGATGTTTTCCCATTTCTCACCAAACAGATCCACCAAGAATTTGAATTTGAGTGTATAACATTGTATCCTATGTAAGTAACTATCGATTAAGAGTATGCGCGTACCTATCGTGAGCTTTGTAGAAAAATATATGGTTTTCAAAAGTTTTTCAAAGTTTTCAGTGCATAAAAGACACGTGGCTCACGTGGATTAGTTGAAAGGATGGCCAACTATGTAATTGTTCTAGTTATTTCTCGCCACGTGTCACTGTTGATTTATTATAAGGATTTGACACCTGTTGGTACACTTTTATAAGTTTCTTGTGGCACACTCAAGAGTTTCAGAATGACATGGCACAAAATGGCACAGAGCAGGGGAAGAAATATATGCATGCGGAAGGATGAGGCACGAGACGAAGGCGCAGGAAGGCATGTGTAATCTCAATGCACGCAGAGGAAATATGGAAAACAAATGAGTGGAGAACGTATGGTCAAGGTGAAACTATTACAAGGTAATGTGTGGGGTGTATGAGAGGGCTAGGGAATTAGTTGATCGAAGTATGTGCAAGGCATATGCACAAGATGAATAGCTGCTAGGAAGAAGGTGAATCTGTAGAAGATGCACACAAGGTAAGAGTGGAACAAAGAGGAAATTGAAAAGGGGAGAAGGGGAAGTGCGCAAGGGTGCGTGAGGAACAATGACCAAGTGAATGTGCCAAGGAGAAAAATAAGGTATGCGCCACCGTAATGAAGATCTATGAGCCAGAATATGTATGTAAGTTTTACAAATAACTAGAAGAGTTATTTGGATAAAAGTTTCCATTCCTATTATATTCATTGTTGGGCTCTTCATTATTTTGTCCTTCCTTCTCCTTTGATTCGCTCATTACACTAGTCTGATGTCATATTGTTTTAATGGCTTCATGGATGTGATGAATTAGTATCCAAACATCTATATCATGTGTATGTGCATTAAAAAAATTAGAATACATGGACAAATTCTTCAATTGTGCTCATGAGAGTATAAGATTACACACATCATAATTCTTATGATGAATCTCGTAAAGCGTAGCATTGCGTATACTAGCTTACATGATAAACTATCCTTAGTGTATCCCTCAACTTCACAATTAGTGTACCATATACCACGTTTAATCTCATGTGCAGAGTAGAGTGCTTCTCAAACCGCTCGCCATAGTTGTTATCTACACTTCCGTAAAAGGACTAACTCAAGTGTCTACACTTTCAAATTATTCATTCATAGAGCTACTTATAATGCCTCGTGTGGGTCAATGTATGTTTAATGAGATAATTACCATCAGAATGGAGTCAAAAATCCCCCAAAAAACCATAGTGCATCCTGAATTGGATGGATGTTATAAGATAATTTAGAAAAAGTTTTAAAGCTCGTGTCATACTCTCTTACACTCTCTAAAAAACCCTACTTGATATCTTTAAGCGCATTGATGCTTTGTTGTTTAAATTTTGGAATGTGGAACTCAGCTAACAATGTTGTGCATAGAGCATCATAATCCACCACAATCTAATGTGGTTCATACTTCACGTATCAATTATGTACGCACCCTTGAAGCGTAGTAGATAATTGACTTTCCTTTCAGTCTAAAGTTGTAATTACCGTAGCATTCCATAGTAATTTACATTTATGCACGTGCTCTATTACATCCTCCACTCCTCTATACTCTAGTAAGTGGAATGGAATCTTAAAGTAGACTTAAGGTGTCTACTATACTAGATGTTGAGGTGGGGGATGATTCAGTGGTGGTTGTTGTGGTGGTGGACTTTCCTGGAGTAAGGAATAACCTAGAACCATACCCTCCTAGATTCCCTCCATGTGGTGGTTAACCTAATCATCCTAATGCTCCCACACTACCTACTATGATCTACACCCAATTTATGAGCTTCATTGTGTCCCGATTGTAGTATGGAGCTAGACACCTATTGTCTACATTGTCAAAGAACCCATGGATGTTTTCCCCACGCCTATGTTCCAATACCTTGTCCCGATGACACGTCTCGTGAACAATCCCACAATATAAATCCTAAACATAGGTTCTTACTATGCTTCCATGTGACCATTACTAGTCTATTACTCTTCCAAATTCAATGAAAAATGATGTCTACTTGTGTCTATTTTTTCACCTTTACTAGAATACCTTTCAATAACTACCTCTTGATCTATAACACCTTGTAAAAGGGTTAGGTAGTGAGGGTGAGTTAGATGCACACTCGAAGTTCCCATCCTCTCCTATGACATGCTCTCATTTGAATTCGAAGGAACTCTCTACTGCACTTTCCCAAAGTTTGGAGGACTTGATGTTATAGCTCCTTGTCTTCCATGAGAGCTTAAAAACCTTCATGACCCATCATTCTCCTGAACTCCATTGATGCTTCAATGTCCCTCACTCACCCTCTATCTATCTCTCGTGCTTCATTAAACTTTAGCCATGTTTCCCCTCTATTTATCTTCTACTTTGATTATCACCATCCTCCTCCACACATGTTCTTACCCTTACATATGGTTGGGGTGATGCAGGTGCTTATAAAATCAACAACTTACACAAGTTAGGACAATCAACATTTAGAATCCATCAAAAGTTTCACTTTTTCTCAAAATATAAAACTAGTATTTCTCATGAAATTTTCCATTTACAATGAGTCAAAGCTTACAAAGACTTTACACCATCTCTAATTCACCAAACAACAATGTTTGCAAGCTTGAATAAGTCTCATTACTTCATCTTCTCTCAAAGTCACTCTATGCCTTCATACTTCCTTCTAGCCCTTCAAATCTGAATTTTTTTGGCATAAAACACACATTATTCTAAATCTAGTCTCACTGGTAAAATTTTTGATGACCCATTTATCCCAATATTCATCCTATAAATTTTTATCAAGTATCTCTTTACATATTTCCTTTTATACATCTTTTACCATTTTTGTCCAACTTGTACAATTAGGCATGATTTAATACAAAGCTCCATGCCTAGAGAAAACCATGCATAACTCCATGCTAAATTAAAATATTTTTAGGATGCCCATTTCATAATTTGTGCTTTGTGAAAAGTTTGAAGGTCTAGTTCTCTCCCTATTACTCGCAACACAATTTTTCTTCTTTCTAGGGCTTTATTAGCTTGTACCTAAGGTTTCTAGCTAAAACCTAGGGATTTATCAATTTCCACTATTTCAACCTTTTCAACTTCTTCAATATTTTTTATTGGACTTGTGCAAGGTATTTTCAAATCTCCCACACTCTTATATCTCATTTTTGCCTCTTTCGCACCTCTAGTACTCTTAAGGCTTCTCAACTAGCTTATTTTCCTTCGATCTCATTTAAACTTATTTAAGAATCTATTTTAATCCTTGTTTTCTTGATCTTCTCTAACTTCACAGCTTCCCCATAATTTTTAATTCTAAACCACTTCACGTAGTTCATTCTCTAATCTCATTTAAGCATCTCAAAGCTATCTTTCTATAACTATGCTAAAGGGTTTCGGCTAGCATCTAAAGAACAATCCAAAGTTTTAGTATGACGAGTTATTTATCACCTTATAACTTCTATAACCTTCTACCTTATGCTCAAGATCCACCCAGCAAGATCTAACTTTGACTCTCTAGGAACATTCTCATGAATTGCTCAGGAATGGTTATAATTGTTTTATAGTGTTCTAGGAATGTGTCTCCATTTTGTATCTTATTTACACTTACTTGGACTTATCAAATCATTTTATCATCTTATTATTATACTGATCCTCCTAAAAAAATATCATTATTTAAGAATGGAATATATCAACTCTTTCATCTAAACTTTTCACTCAACCCTTATATTAGAGTATCACACGTGAATTTTACCGCATCTTGTCAATATTTTTGGACTACCTACACTTACCCATTCAATCTAAAATTCCTTTCACATTATGTTGCATGCCCATGATTCTTTGTACAAAATTTGAATATTTTTCCATGTATAAAATTTAGTATTGCTTGACTTACTAGTAGAAATCCTAGTTTGCTCATACTGTAAGGCGGTGAGGGTAATATTTATAGTTTTTAACTTATTATTGAATCCCCGAGAAACAAAATATCTCTGAAGCATTCACTAATATGTCCATCATTTTAAGGACCCAAAAATATAAATATACTTGCATCAAATCCTCTTCCTTCAATTATTCCATTTATGTTTTCAAAGTCACCTTCTACGGGCCTGATTTCAACTGTTACACTTTTCTCCTAGTTGGGTCTTCCCCTGAGGCATTGATTCTTCTTGAATATTTTTCCTAGCACCGAGAAGAATATTTCTTAATAAACTTATCCCTTAAAGTTGGGTATAAATTCTTCAAATCCTTGAAAAAATATAAAACCTAGGTGGGGTTTTATAAGCACCCGATAAGAGCTAATTACCGGTAGAGTACTCAAAAATTTGTTTCAAGACTTAAAATCTTACCTAAACTCTATCACAACTTCCTATTCGTGATTTCCTTTCTACTAGGTATCTATTATGCCCCAAATCTCATGGTTTCTCCTCTATATCATTTCTATGCCATTCAAACAAAGGTTTAAGCTGTAAATCAACTTTCTATATGTAAATAATTCTTTCAATCGTTTTAAAAGACCTTTTATTAGAAGGTTTGACCTCTTTGAAGATCTCTACTCCTCTCACTGCCAATTGTTCACTTCTTGAGAATTCCTTCACAATAAATTACATGCATACAACCCCAAATTAGGCTACTACATAATTGATCTAATCTTGTTTAATACATACAGCTCACTTATCAAACAAAGAAGCACTTCAAGCCAGGTAAAAATTCAAGAACAAAGTTCTCACCTATCTCAGATTACTCTACAAATGCATGTATAAGATCAAAACTCAACAATAACTCAAGAATTATTGTATATACATAAGAAAACCTTTACCAACTTTCTCCTTGAATATTTCTTGATTCTCTTTCGAATGGGAATGCATAATTCAAATACATTTCAAATATATATCTCTTGTCATAAATTCTAACCGAATAAGAAACCTATACCCTTGGTCACATGAGTATTTTTAGTCTTAACACTAAATTTCTTAGCCTAGATACCAAGTTCTTGACTTCCCATCTCATAATGTGATTTATAATCCCTAAGAGGACCTAAGACAAACATTTACATCTATTTTCATTCTTTTAAAAATTACAAGCTTCAAGAATGTTTTGAATCATTACGACATGAAAAAAGGCCTAATATTCAAGTATTGCAAATGGAGGGAAAATAATCCATTTACATTCTTAAATGCCTAAACCAAAATAGGTAACATATTTAGACTCCTAAATACCTCCCAAACGTATAATCACAACTGCAAGACAAAATTTGATGTCTTCATGACTTATTAATATGTATTGAGTGATGCTCCCGCATCAAGGAGTTTAGCTAGCCATAGGTAATCTCTCCAAGTCCAGTTTCACCATCAAGATCTTGATCGATAAGGGTATAATGCGTAAATAATATCATCTAGGCTCATGAAAGAACTTAAACTCAACTTCCTCCAGACGTAAATACATATAATTATCATATTCCAATGTAGAATTATGCAACACACCAACCCACCGGTGATCTACAGTTCTATTCCATTCCTCATCTGCATAAAAAATGGTTTGATAATCTTCCTATGTTTAGATTATCATCCTATGACCCAAAACTTTATTTGATGCATATGCTACCAACCACTAATGCAAATATCTGGATAGAAGTTGAAAAACATCTCATACATTTCATGATAAATATTTTCCTCCACCCACTTATGTGTGTTAAATCTAGGCTCAGTGTTATACCTTTGTTAAAAATTATCATGTCCATCTTCCATGTAGCTTTCAATACTCTCTAATGATAGTTTATATGCCATCTTCATGAAATATCTTGGAAAGTAAACTGAAAATATTTCTGGTAATGGAACCAAAATGTAGTCTTTATTTTCACTCAAGTGTTATGTGTGTTGGCACCTCATTCAGAGAGATCAGAATGCTCCCCTGAAGCACAGGTAGATACCATGTTCCTCATATGTGTTTTATTTTCAATATGTTAGCATGCATAACTTTTATAGTAACCAACCAATTATTTATTCTTAAAAACTTAATGAACTCATTCAGATCATTTTTGGAAACACGTCTAATAATGAAACATAACAACTTAGACAATAATTAAGATCAACTAAAATGTTAGATTAACATATTCAAACCTATCAACAATCAAGATCCAACCAAAATTATCCATCATAAATAGAATTAATTACATCACAAGAAAGATGAATACATAAATAATTTTTACATAGATTTGTGAATCCATGCATAAATTCCTGTGAGATAATATCGATTGTATCCTTCATCCATACATATAGTATTATCTACAATAGATCCATGACATATAATAGGGGTGGGGACTTTCCCTTCACTACCCATACACTCTCCAAAATAGGCATGCTCTCAAAATAGACAACATGCATTACATCCAAAATAGTCATAAATTGTGCATGCTTTTTCAGCAACCCTAACAATAGATTAACCTAAATATAACTCCTGCTTTTAATTATATTATTAGAATTACATGTGCATGATCTTATTTTAACTTCTACATGTTATTTTTCCATCTTTAGCACCCTTTTTGTGCATACCAAGCCATCCAAATGTTTTCTAATTATAGCTCTTGTATGTATTCCACTCATCCTCCGTCCTTCTATTTTTAGCCTTAAACTAACAAAATTGGCTAAGTCTCATCTTTCTTTGCTTGGGCATGAACCTTCATGTGTTATTCCATTCTTCTTACATGCACCCCTTCACATCCCAAAACTTCATGTGCAGCTCATAGTTATCCGATTAATACGTTCAACAAAAATTTAGAGTGTACCCTTGTTTGCACATTTGGCTCACACTAAGAAAATTATGTTTAAGACCCTCAACATACAAGACATTTTTAGTTAGGGTATTTCCATTGTATAATATTAATGTTCCTCTACCAATAATATTTTTTAATTTTATTGTCTCCAAATCTAATTGAACCTGATGCATTTTCTTTTAATAAAATTAACTTACTCTTGTCACTAGTTATGTGGCTAGAGCACCCACCGTCAATATACCAAATCATTCCTTCATATTGAGTGTGGAAAGTAGTTTGGGATATTTGACATCCTTCTTTTTCCTTTTGTTTTTTCTTGTCATTCAAAAAACCTAACACCATATCATGATCTTTAGTTTCTTCTTTGTATTCTCCATAATTCTTATTATCATTTGTATCTATTGGAGTGCAAACATGAACGACTGACATCCATATATCAAGCACCAATAATTGCAAGTAACTTCTTATTCGAGAAAGAGATTATTCTCATATTGATCTACACGCATGTCATATTATGATTCAAATATATCCTTCAAGTGGTTAAAATTTATTTAAAATGACCTTTCTTTAATACAAATTGTTATAACCATAGAGACCGAGATGGGGGTGAATTAGTATTAAATGATTGTACTTCATTTACCATAACTTACATACATATTTCAAATCAACCATTCAACATATACAATCAATGTGATCTTATTAAGGGTGTAGTATCCATCCACAAATACATGAAACAAGAGAGAACATATGAACACCAGATATAAAGTGGGAAACCATCAAGGGGAATAAAAGCCACTAAAAGTTTGCATATATTACACAAAAAGAGGGGTTTAGTGAAGCACCCACTTCACAAGGTGCACCAAACCCTAAAAATTTACTTGAGGCACAAATCCCACAAAGAGCACCAATTTTCTTGCTTTTTTGTTTTCCTTCTCATGTATCTTTCTTTCACTTATTATTTCTTGTCTTCTTTTGTTTGTCTACTTCCTAAAGTATGCGGCCCTCTCAAATTTATCTTTTCTATAGTATCTTCATCCCAATAGATTCTACTAATATGTTGCACTTTTATTCAAGCATCAGCTCCCAAATCTTCTCGACTTCCTCGTTACACTCCGTAGATATGGGTATATTTAGGAAAATTAAAAGTTTCATGACCTTTCTCATGGGAAAAGACATAAGGATAAGGTTCTCAGATAGTTTCTTACAAGATTCCCATCTTGTCTGCATTTATAAGAAGTCATGGGTCTTCTATCCTGATATCTACCTCCTTGGTTATCCCTATAACCCCTATGGTAACCACCATCATTATAACCTTGATATCCTCTACCGTCATGGTAGTTATCATAACCACCTCTATATCCACCTTGATATCCACCTCTGAATTTTCCTATATATCCACCTTGGTACCCTCTGTGGTATCCTTTGTCATTATAACCTTGATAGTTCAGGTTATAGTTACTTCCCTAATATCCACCCCAAACTGAGGTTGGCCACCTTGTGTATTTGCATAAAACTATGCAATTATCATTTGTTGTGAAGGTGGTGTATTGGTTGGTATCATTCTTGGTTTAGTAGGGGAGGGTTTGGTGTTGCATTCTATCTATTAGTCATTTCTCTCCTAGTAGTATAATATTTTAAGTCGTCTAATGTATCAATCGAAGGGCAAGTATGATGTTAATGATTATACAACTCGCATGCAGATATAGTACATGAATTTATTTTTAGGTGGTATTAATTCAAGTAAGGGACAAGTGTCCTACGTATATTGGTCCCAAAGTCTGAAAATGTTACACCATGTCCTTTTTGATAGAGCTACATTTCTAGAGGATGATTTTTGTGATAAATGTACCCTTACTACGGCTACTCTGTTTACATTTTCAAGTATGGTAATTTGATTCTACTATGTACTTCATTGCAACAAACTATACACCATATCTTTGGCCTCATATTACTCTTTGGAGGGGAACTACTTCTTAATCCTTCAGTCCTCTGAATCTCCTGCTATAATTTTAGCTTTGCTAGTTCTAACTACACTCTTTCTAGTTCAGTATTTATTGAAGTTTCACCCTCTCTTCTCCATGGTTGGGCTTCCATTTTAATTTCCATCTCAATTGCTTCTGATAATGCTTTAAACAATTAAGAATCTAATTTTTATCTAAGGTAGGAAGTAATCTAGGGGAACCACTCAATTATCTTCTTATCTGTCAGGGGCTCTTCCAATTTTCTAGTAACATTCTTAAATCTCTGACTAAATTCCTTCACTGATTCTCCTTCTTTCGTATAAGGTATCTCATCTTTCTTACTCCTTCTGTTGGTGCCTCTAGGAAATGGAATTATATTTTATTAATTTTTTCAATGTCATCCCATGGTTTTGCTCCTTGAGAAATTATCTTCATGTACCAACGTAGTGCATCATCTCTTAATGAATATGTGAAATCTTGTATCTTAGTATCTTCATTTGTGGTATTATTTCTCTTCCAGTAGGCTTCTAATATGAATAAGTGTTCCAATGCATCGCTAGATTCCTTGTCAAAAATTGGCATTTTAATCTTTTGAGCCATTGTTGATCAAGTATTTGTTCTTGGCTGAACAATATGTTACTTTTTAACTTGTTTTACTTTCTTTGTCTGGTTATGAACTAGTTTTGAATTATTCTTTCTTCCCTTATCTCTACTCAATTCAATGTCAAAGTAAATTTTTCCCAATAGTTCTTGAAATTCTCTCACTATCTCTTGCCTTCTCTGACTCTCTTCTTGCAATGTTTGATATCTTTCCTCCAAACTTTTTCCTTTTTCTAGATTCTCAAATGGTGTATTAAGTAGCACATGGAATGGCATCCGCTCCAAGGGGGTCATATCCTTTGGGTTCACGTGTTGGTTGGGGGCACGTCTTTATTTGGTGACTTTTCATAACTAATATTTTCCATAACTACCTTTCTATCTTTATTATTTCTTAATCTATATCTGTCTTCAAATCCCTCATCACCTCCTCTCTTTTTATGTTTTTTTCTTTCTCTTTTCCTTGACTTACCTCTTTATCTCTTTCCTCATTTTCCCCTTCCATTACTTCTATATTTCCTTCCTCTGGTTTCTCTATATTTTCTTCCTCTTGCTCCTCTATTCTTTCTTCTTCTTTATTTTCCTTATCTCATTTTCTTATCTTCTTTCCGAATTTCTCAATTAACTCCTTCATTCTAGTGACTTATTATTATTCTTCACCTCTTTCCTTAATCATTAATGGGGTTCTCAAATCCTCTTTGTTCCACTCTTCTACTTCTAGTACTCTTTTAAACACCGGTTCTAACCCTCCTACTAACTGTTGTAGATCTCTCATCGGGATTGTCTGTCTTAGTATTGCTTGTTGAACTGGACTCTCTATAGTATATTGAACCATGGGGTTCCATGGAGTGAAAAAACCTTGTTGGTCTCTGCAAGACATGGGTATTATAGTTATACTTGATGCATTCTCCTCAATTTTTGGGTGATCCAATTGTTGGCCTCCACTTGATGTGGGTGATTATACTTTCTTTTCTTCTTTCTTAACTTTATTCAATTTTTCCTTCCTTTCATTCATCTTCTTATCTCTTTCTTCTCTTGATATCCTTTGTTTTTCCAACTTTTTCTCTACTTCTTTCTTTTCCACGACTATCCTATCTCTTTCTTCCATCCTCCTCATTATTTCTTCTCCACTTATTTTTAATTATCCCCTCACAAATCACTAATTCTCCTTAATTATCTTAATCTCCTCTTGCTAACTATATTAAAAATTTATTTTTCTTTTTCCCCATGTCATCCTATTTCTGCCACCCCAACCAACACCCCATTAATTCTAATAATTCATGACTCTTGGATCACCCCCCTTCACATATGCCATCCCATGGTGCTTGTCCCCCTAAAGGAACTTTTCTACTTCTCTAATTAATCCCTTTTCGATCATTAACACTTTAATTAAAAATGGAACTAATTGAAGAAATCAACCACGAGATCCACTTAGAATTTATTGTTTCTTTTTTATCAAAACTAGTCCAACCTTGAATTTCCCACATGATGATGTAAGAATCTAGAGTAAATTATACCAAGAATCAATTACTCTAGTCCATGGCTCGACAATGTACTTTACTATGTTTAATTTCTCTATAGTCCACTCAAAAGGGTGTATTAAGTACATCCATGACCATTATGTCCTCTTTTCATGTGCTAATGGACAAGGCCATAATTGATGTGGAAACTAGGCCCAAAATTCTTCTCCATACTCTCCAAACACTTCTTCTTTTGTTGCTTTATAAGTTATCTTTTGCCTTTTTTATTCTCCTTTTACGAATATGTCAATTTTCTTCTCCCACAACTTTTCAATTTCTAACAATGTAGGTTTCCAATACCCTGGTGGTGAAATCTTTCCTAACATCTGCTTAACACAAGAAACCTGGGCTCAGACACCAAATGTTGACCTAAAACCCCAACAAGATTGTGAGGCTTAGGAAATTCAACCTTAGTTAAGGATGTACTGGAAATACACCACATCTACTCTAAGAACAAAAACATAAAGGAAAACATATAACATATTTCATCACAAACTCCATTCTTTATTCATTTATCAATAATGATGACATCATACATTCTTCTCATTCTATCTTATCTATTCTAACTCTCGTACAAAATCTCTCAAAATGACACTCACACATATATTTCTCATGATGCACCCATATACAATACATTAGTTACAATAAATATACAAAATACAATTGATTCCAAAAGACACTTATTTTGACTCGTTCCTCTATATCCCGATATGATCTATCTTCATTCTTTGGATTTATGTTAGCTTCTACATCTCTTTCTAGTGTTACGTGGCTTTTCCCTGCCTTCTTCGATGACTTCTTCCGATTTTTGCAGCTTTACTTAGTTTATCGCAGCTTTCTCCTTTGTCTCATGGCTTTGTTATTTTACCCATGGCTTCATTTTTGCTTTCAAGGTTAGTTCTATCTCTTTGCAGCTATCTCTTGACTTTGGCGGCTTCATTCTAGTACTCGTGGTTTATCCAAAACTTTATGAAGAACCCTTTCAATAACAATGTTTGAACATCCGAGGAATGAATTAGGGTTCATTACATGATATCACCATTAACTATAAAGTGTGGAGACAAGGTAAGGGATAATGATTATGTAATATCAGCTTGTAATTAGTGTAATAAGGTTTTCATATAAGGTGGAGCTAGTTTTTTATCTCATTTCATCAACGTATGCATCAGCTCAAGGGGAACAATGATGCGCTTAATACCAGGACACAAGGATCAATCTGTGGGCCAAAAGTTATGCAAATAAGTAAGAAGAATTAACCTAGTGGAGAGCCTCCTTTTCATTGTGTGGCACAAATGACTCTATTTCATAGATGTCAATGGGGAGAGAGTGAAATCAGAAACCAACTTGTAAATGATTTTTCCATCAAGGGATTAGTGTTTCGAGAGAGAGTTTCCATCAATGAAAAAGGGGAAGTTTGTTGGATCTTTTTATTTTCATTGATGTCAAGTGGAATTGATGGAAATAATTTTGAGTGCATGAGATGTTGTGCAGGTTTCTCAAGGTCAACCATGTATGGAAAAGGTGTTAACAACTCTGTAATAAGCTTCAGGAAGCAGTTCAAGAAAGACTCTGCAAGAGAAATGTGAATTTTGATTGGTAGTGTCAGTTCTTAAATAAATCAATTATCCCAAGTAATTGCATGTTGATGTCATGTGAAGGATATTTAAAGATGATTAAGGATACATTCTAAGGGGATTAATCAAGTTTTTGTGAATGCCACGAGACATGAGAAGGAAGGTGCTAAAGTATAAAGGAAACCTTTGAAGACTAAAGGAATTTGATGAAATCTAAAGGAATCCTGTGAAGTCTAAAATAAATCACCAAACTCCGGAGGAGGAAAATCCATGGGGAAAGAATAATAGATGTGAAAGACAAGAGTTATCCACATAGAACTATAAATCCAGCAGTAAAAGAATATAGTCGTGGGTAAGGAATAAAATCATGGAGTACTAAAGAAAGCTGGGTAAAGAAGGAAAGCCATGAAGATTTCAAAAGTCGCGAGAAATGTAGGAAATTCATAAATGGATAGAAAAATATTCCATAAAAGGGGAAAAGCCACGGACCAAAGAGCAAAGCCATAATACAAGGAAAGAGTAGAGTGTGGATATGTTATGTGATGGATAAACCTTGTTTAATGGAACTAGTCCTATTTAATTAATCAATGAAGGAAATTGATAAATGTTTTGAAAAGGATTATAGAATAGTATATTGTGCAATGTGTAACTTGTGCTTTATGAAAACACTAGACCGGATCTGAAATATCTTGACCTTCAGGTGCAAAAATTTAATGCTCTTTTACTTTATGGAAAACTTATTACATTCTTTGTATCATGAAATCTAACATCGTAATTTTTAGGAACAATTAAATATCAGAGAGTAAATAAGGATCATTCCTTTTTATCAAGTGAAAATCCTAGAATGGTGGGAAATACATTTTTGGAAATTTTCTCATAAATGGCTCCTAAATTAGCATGTTGAATATTTAATGGAATCATAAAATATTAAATTCAAGATTTAAAATCTGAATATAGAGAGAATAACTCGCGGTTGGTAATATTCAATAGACATACCAAATTTGTAGGTGAAAGTGGTATGATAGGGTGCATGACACACCAATGAAGAAATGGGGAGTGATTATTGAATATATAGCTATGTTACAAGTATAATGTTTAGTTTCTCAAGAAATAAGTGATGCAATCGAGTTTAAGGAATGACAGAGGAAGATAGAGATAAAAGAGATCTAACAGATGAAGTGTTGAAAATAATATCAAATGAGAAGAGCATCAGTATAGTGATCCATTAGGAAAGAGATTTCAACTCAAAAGTGCAAAGAAAAGTGACCAAGCACAGAAATCATACACCCATATCAAGTTTGAAAGATGATACAAAGAGATAGAGAATGTTGAATGTGAGAGCCTAAAAGAGAAAGCAAAAAAATAAAAATAAAATTGATCATAATCTATTGTGTAAGAAATCTTGAATATAAGTGATCAATGCATTTTTAATATCATATTTCTACATGCTTAGATTATATGGGTGGGTGCTCCTTCCAAGTCGAAACTTGCTAAAATCTATCAAGTGGGTGCTAAACCAAGACCAATATTTTGTATGCTTTGGAATTGGTGTTCCTAATAAATCCTTGGTTTCAAGTAGGTTTTTCTCGCAAAAGGTTTTCCCATTATAAATTATGTGTTCAATGTTATTATTTCTGACATAAGTTTGTTTAAATTATCATGGTATATTATTACACTTTACTAAGAATTTTGGATTGGTATTATCTTAAAATTTTTAATATACAATGATTCACCTCCTCTTAGTTCTTGTGATATCTAACACAATTTACTTGTTTCTCCAACAATTGATTGTGATCACTTTGTAAGCTCATCTCACCGAAAACCTTCTCAAATGGCTCACTCTTCTTCACTCAAACATGCATCATCTATATTAATTAGGTATAATTACCTTGAATATCCTTCACCTCTACCTCTACTCTTATGAAATTCTCATCCTCTTATCTAATCTTATCTTGACCCCTCAAAATCTATCACATACCCTTCTTGCTCAATAATTCTTTTCTCCACACAACTAAATCAAATGAGAAAATACAATTCACTTTTATAAATGACTCATTAAAAAGAAACCGTATGATAGATAATACCATTAATTTAGGTCATAAAAAAATCAAATTACATTCTACACCCTCGTATAAATCAAACAAATAGACCTTATAGGGCAATATTAGGTCCAACAACACAAACTAACTCACAAGACCTAAAACAAGGTCTTCACTCCCAACGGTTAAAATTTTAATTCCAAATGCATGAGGAAACGTCATCAAGGACCCAAAATCCTAGAAAACGTTATAAATATCCTCTCATATCCTTCAAAAAAATTTAACAGCTCTACAACACCAATCTTCAACATGGAACACACCAAGAAGTAAGCACAACATATAGGTCTCAAGTGCTGAAAAATCATCCTTCAAGAACGAGATGGTTCACATAGAAAAAAATTCATCAAGGGACATATAGCACATGATTATAAATATCTTAATTTCATATAATTGAAACAACAAATTTCATCCACCAATTCAAGGCATAAGGCTCAAACACTCTCTTTTCTAAGACAGCTTAAAACCTACCTATAGTACTCAAGAACCATTTTTGGGTAAATTTCACTCTAACACCTTTAGCTACACTTCCAAGAACTACAACTACTTATAAAATATCAATTACATCCTTGCACACCTCCAAAATAACTCACACCCATAGGTTACGTGGAAAAATTTCACTTTTCATACTTGTACCAAACCACCTTCTTGGAAAGCCTAATAAGTTGATTAGTTTATCGTGGTTTAACAAAAACACACCACTCTAGATTAGAAAAATACTCAAACATGTCATAAGGGAACATAAAAAGTTATTCATGTTTATAATCCTCTACTATAACATGCAAAACATCAAAACACCACATAAACCTCTAAGACATGTTTTGCACCAATCTAGGATTTAAAGAGGTCATCTTGTGAAACCTGATACACTCATTTTTTATACTAAATCTGCACAAAAATTTTCATGGACACTTAGCATACATCACAAGCTTCAGAGAATATTTTTTTCATTCCATGAAACATACAATGAACATTAATTAAACAAGTACCATGTTCCTATTTTATGTCATCTTGTTTAAGGAGTTAACATGATAATACTAGTAATCTAGATTCATAATAGATATAATGTAGTGCATAAACCAGATCTAAATCTTTAATAATAGACAAGATTAATTAAACAAGAACCATAATAAGTTTTACCATAAAATAATTTATGTCAAACACCAATATCCAGCCACAAATATCCATTATATTAATTGTTGTAAAACACATAAGCTTCATACATACATAATATTGTGTCATAGTCATAGTCATGCACGCCCATAAACTCACAACATAACACTATAATAATCTTGATCCTAAACCGTGTAAATCAATACATATTTATAGGGGTGGGGACTTTCCCTTCACTTCCCATGCACCTTTCAAAAATAGACTACATGATAATAATATCCATGTGCCCTTACATGATAAATACAAGAGCATGCAATATCACTAATAATAGATCATCTAATAATACAAATAGTGGTATAATCCTATTAATAGCCCCAAAACTATACATGTTGATTGCTCTTCCACTTTCCAAAATAGCCTTTGTGTTCTCTTCAAGTCTTCTACAAAACGTGCTCTGCACTCCATGTCTATAATTAGCCTCAACTTGGAAAATGGATAAGTCCTTGATTTCATGTTGTCCTAGGCATACCCTGTTTCACTATAGTTTTGCTCTCACCTATGCACTTGTGTGTGCTGCACCCAATCCTTATGTGCCTTTCATACTTAGGTTGTAATTCATCAGCCCAACATTACCCCACACTAATTTCATTTCCATCCCTAGAAATGGGAAACCATAACTTATGTCTCCATGAAAAATAATAAAGAATAAAAGAATATCTGCACAAAATAATGAGAGAATACATGGTACACTACTCTTCCACAGGAAGAATTAACTCAGGATATTCTTCTTTGATCTCTGCCTCTAAGTCATTCTAATCACTTAGTGCTTTATTTTTTTATCTGGAATGTCTACAAGTACTACTTCCATCTCATCAAGAGTCATGTTCTCACCTTCATTCTACAACACTCTGAGAACATTGGCATGCTTGAGACCATTTCATCCATGACATCCATTCATTGTGCTATCAATTTCCCAATGTCCTTTATTTTCTCCTTGGGTCTTGGGCTTGTAAGTACATCATCGTTGCACTTCTTCGTATCAAAGTAATCCTCTCCACATAGCCAAGTGTTTCATTCTTTACTACTTTCTAAACCTCATCCTCTTCTACCATGGTTCTTGTCTTGATTATCACATTTGGGGCCACACACATGTTCAATGCCAAATATTAATTTCTTTAGTTCATCTTTCAAAGTCTGCAGTATGGACTCGTAACTTGTAATTTTATGTGCAATTGTTGCCTTAGCCTTTTTTCATCTATTCTACAACATCCTTGGGTTTTGGCATTCTTACGGGCCCCTCATCTAGCACCATATGAACTAAAGTGTGTAAGTAGTAAAAAAGATGGAAAATCTTGTGCAACTTTATCTTCCAATCCGACCTTCTTTTCAAAATCTCATCCCAATTTATTTAGCCATGTTAAGTATCAATGCCTCATCACCTCCTCAGTTGTCTCTTTTTCTTCTTTTTTTGATTTCAGATTCCTTTTCCTTCTTATCTTCTAACAAGTTCCGAATGGTTCTCACTTTGTCTATGTTTTTTGCACAAATTTCACGAGATACCTTCATGAGTGCATTGCTCACCTATTCATCTGACATTTGGGTGGGCTTAACTGTGACATGGTGTGAATGTGGTGCCTTCTTCAATCTACATGATACACATGAATCTTCACATACATCGAATTCAGGCTCATCCATATGAGTCTGCATGCTCCAAGATAGTTGTTTTCATGTTCTGTAGTTGTCATGTCTTCATCCATCACTCCCAACCATAAAGGTCTTTGGGTTCCAAAGTTCTTTGGAACCTCACATGTATAATCTTGGTGGGTCATCAATATACCCAACTTGTTAATCTCATAAATACCTTCATATTTCTCCTCACTAGCATGTTTACCATTTGTAACATGAATGCCCAAATCCTTCACCGATCCTTCACCTATCTGTGTAGTATGGGGGCACACCTAACGGCTTGCCCTTATCCACTTCTACCTTTGTTTCCTTCAACTCCTCTTCATTATTCTTCATCTCTTCTTCTGAGGCTCTTTTGTATGTCCTTAGTTTGTACTGGAGTGTTCGGTGTGTTGTCCTCAGACTTCTCATCTTCATCATCTTTCATGGGACATGTACATTCCTTTTCTTCTTTTCTAGTTCTACCTTCACAGGTGAAGTCCTAGGTGACCTCTAAGGGGTTGTGAAGTTCCCACACTCTGATTTCTTGTTCTTATTAGCACTCTTTTAAATTGAGGTTCCTTAGTAGTCTATTCTACATCTATCTCCATAGTGCATGTCTCCAAAATTCCTCATCGATTCTCTGTAATGGAGGAGTCTCCTCGTGCGCTCTCTTTTCACCTAGTAGTTGGTTGTTTCCTCTTATGCACAAGGTCAGAACTATATTCTTCCTCATGTTCCCCCTCTTCTTTCAAGGGAAAAGTGTCTTCTTCATCTTGTAATGTTCCCATAGTATGCTTCCCCTTGGGTGGTCTAGGGAGCTTGAATTCATTTTCCACATACTTCCCATTTTCCAACCTTGGCTTGAGGTGAATATATACAAGGGATGCCCCAGACTTCCCAATGGCCAAACTCATAGCCTTCATGTTAATATCATCTGAAATTAATTTTTCAATATATGCAGACTTACTTGGATAAACGTAAGTCTTCTTGAGGGTGTGGTAGTCACAGTCTACCTTATCTACATTGAAAATCAATCAACGTGCATATTTGAAAACCTATGTATAGATGCCTGGAAGTAGTGCATGGTGAAGGCATAAGGGAGCTTACACCAAGGGCTCCACTTCTCATCCTTCATCCCAAAGCACCCTATACAAAAGTGTTGATACATTGCAAATTGTACTTATTTATCTAATACCAAAGGTAGATCCTTAGGTATTCTCCATTCCTCCTCAAACGCAACGTGAGGTGCTCATACCACAAATTTTTCTCTCTTCTTAAAGGGGCCACTCATGGTCCCATCACATGTGTACTTAGAAAATCTCTCTGCTAGATATTTCTTCTCCTCAAGATATTGCCATATTTTATCCTTTGGCCCATTGGCACTCCAATTTCCACAAATACAAGTGACAAAAGGATCATGCCAAAACTTATTTTCTCACCTTGGTGTGCCTCCTCAATAATAGTTTCAGCAATGAAACTAGAAAAATTATACTACACCTTTTTTCATATTTTTTCCACATGCAACCAGGCCTTGTTTACATGTGACCAACACTCTTGATTGTTTAACTTAGTAAGCAAGTATGCTTCCACCTAAACAATAGATACTTCTGCAACTTAGGGATATCCATCATGCCCTCCCTTTATATATCCTAGCACCTTCTTTGTTTCTTCTATCACCTCCTTATTAGTGAGGTCACTACTCAATTTAGTACCTGAACTCCTTAGTCTGTCAAACTCCCAATTAGGGTGTGGTGAGCCTCATTCGTCACCCAAAAAAATAGAAGAAGTCCTCATGGATTTTCTCATCAACCACTAGTATAACTTTTCTAGTTTTCCAAAGTAAGGGAGCTCATATAATTGCAAAACTCCCACCTTTGTTAACATCTTTTTACCCACATCATCATACATGGCCATGTCATTCTTTGTCCTCAAAGTCATCTTCACTACCAACAACTTGTCCAATTCATCTTTATTATCTTTTTTTCCTATGGTTATAGTCACTTACTTTGCATGACGAATGTGAGAATCCCAATCGTGACCCATAAAAACCCCTTTTGGGTATTACATCTCAGAAAAATATTTCAGGGGCATCTTCTACTTTGACCTCAACTTCCTTCTACTTCCTTCCCCTTGTGGCCACTCTAGGTGCTCTCTTAGGTGCCATAGGAACAATAAAGGTGTGTTCTTTCAATAGATTGAGCTCTACAACTTAAATCCATGTGCCCTAGCTCGATTCTCATGTGCCCTAGCTCAAACTCGAACCCTACCAGCTGATTTCTCTTCCCCACATGCCTTTTCTTTCTCAAACACTTCTCTCAATGGAGCAAGAAAACCCTGTGTGTAACTTCACAAATTTGTCTAGTTCAATTTGGTATCGCATCTCTTCACACGTCACAACTCGCTCCTTAGCTCATTCTTCAACCCACTCAAATTCTCTCAATCACAAAGGTAAAAATGATTTCACAACACCCTTATATAGAATTTCAAAAAAAAATCCACATTTATTTCTCACCAACTACCACCGTACTTCACATTAACTTGGCATTTCTTTCCTTTTACGTGCTAATTTTTTCCACGCCACAGTCATAACCTTCTAGCGTGCCTACTACTTCTTGGCCACATACCTCCTTTCACGTGCCTTCATGCACCAAAGTACTTCACCACTACACCTTTCACTAAGTAGTTTCCACTATTATACCTACCTCACGTTACACTATGTGTCCATTTATCCATATGTGGTCTTCATTCATGAGCAATCTTTCTCTATCTCGCACCTTTACTTCAAGCACCTACTCAATATCTCTCTATGCATATTCATCTTTAGAGAAAATTCAAACCTAGTCCATGTACCATGTATATAATCCACCCCACACTAAGGGTATGCACGGTCCTCTGTGCATGAAAACACTTAGATAATAATTAATCAGCTAGCGCGCAGTGCTTTATTACACAAAACACTTGAACTAAATTGAAAAAAAGCATTGCAATGATGAAAGGAAACACATATAAAGGAAATGCATTAAGGAAACCTAATCTAATGGAAATATTTCCTTATTATAAACACCAAGAAGACTTATTTATAGTAGGGCTTCAACCTACTCCTATTGAAATAACTAGGAAATTGTGTTCCATCCAGTGCCTCTAACTAGAAAGCACCTAAATCAAGTATATAAGTCACAATATACGGTCCCAACCAATGCACTTTAAGCTTTCTAGGGTGGTGCAAGAACTTGGAGTCATAAAGAAGAACCATCTATCCAACTTCAAGCTTCTTATCCTTAATATGTCTATCATGTCATGCCTTTTTCTATCCTTTTCTATCTTCTAACTCCATCGTGTTATAAACACCTCTCATCCAACTGCATCAGTTTATCAATGCACTCTTCAAGTGCTTTCTCATCAGCCAAACCTCTGCGTGTGCAATACGCAAAGAAGGTAACATGAATTCCACTGGTAGAAAACCTCTGCCCAAACACCAACTGAAAGGGTGTGGCCTTATTCAACCTCTTGTAGGTTGTCATGTATGCCCAAAGTTAGAACAAAGACTTTATCATCCCAGTCCTTCCTTCCAACATCACAAATTTTAGTCAATGTGTGGCTCAATATCTTATTGAAGGCCTCAAGTAGTTCCATTATCTTGAGGGTGATAGGGTGTTGTTTTATGGTGTGCAACCATAAATTTGGCCTAATAGTATCTGATGGTATCATTAAGAAAATGAGTACCCCTATCACTTGTTAAACTCAAAGGGCATCCATACCTACTGATAATGTTTTCCCACATAAACCTTTATTGTTGTAGTTATCGTGCAATCCTTTGTAGGTGTTGCTTCTTCCCACCTTGTAAGATAATATATACAAGTTATAATGTAGCACAATCTATTCCTACACGGGTGGGGAAATAGGACCCCAAACGTCAATTGCCCACTTTTTGAAAGGTTTACACTGGGCAATCAGGCCTCAAAGGCATTTCATCTCTATGCCCAAGCTTTCCAAGGTGTTGAAAATGGTCACATGCCTTACAATATTCTTTACAATCCTTATATAATGTTTCCCACCATAGGCCTACCAATAAAATCTTGTGTGTGGTAGCATCTCTGCATAATGACCACCTGTAATACCGCCATGAGCTTCCTCATAATGGCTTCATGCTCATGTTCAAGTACACACCAATGCAAAACTTCATCTGGACTAGTTTGTATAAGTCTCCACTGATCAACATATAAGGGTGGCATGGATGGGAAGTTGTTTCTTCTCTAAAAGCCTTCATTCCCTGGGTGCCACACTTGTTCTTAAAAAAGACAACAATATCTTCTAAGTCAGAGGGCACATGGTTCAATCTAAATAGTTGTGCATTTAGCATTGTGTCCTCAATGCTCTACACATCCTTCCTAAATTAATCCTTGATAAGTGATCTGGTCCAGAATTGCTCTTTCTGGCTTAACCACCACTATAAAATCAAATTCTGAAATAAAAGATCCAATGGCATATGTGCCCATAAAAAAAGGTCTTGTTTACCAAATACTTAATTCCATGTGATGTCGTATAGAAAATAAAAGGTGTTGCCATTAAATATTTTGAAACTTATGTAACACGTAGATCATGGACAAAGCCTCGTGCTCTGTAGTAGTATAATTTTGTTCAGCTAGTGTCAATTTCCTACTTGCAAAGTAAATAGGATGATCTACAATACCTTCTCTAGCTGGGCTAATACCACACCAATGGCCATACCATAGGCATCCACATGCACATGAAATGGTTTGGACCATGAAGAAAAAAGTGCATAATAGGTGTTGTAGTAAGCCTTTCCTTTAATGTCTCAAATGTGCATTGTTTTGCTTCCCCAATGGAACTTACCTTTACTCTTTAATAATTCTTCTAAAGGTGTGGAAATCTTAGCATAACCTTTGATAAAATTCTTGTAATATCTTGTGTGTCCCAAGAATCCACACTCTCACTCTGGTTAGTAGGTTCCTCTAGGCCCAAAATAATAACAACCTTAGTAGGATCCACTAACAAGCCTTCTTTACAAATAATATGCCCCAAGAAAAGTCCCAAAAGGTGTAGCAAAAACACTTCTTAATGTTTAAAGAGATTCTCAACTATCGCACCTCTCAAACATCAGCCTTAAGTTATCACAATGATCCTTCACTAGCCCATACATTGTCCAATCATCTAAGTAAACCTACAAAAACTTATGAATGAAGTCCTGGAATGCTTGCACAACAATGCACAAAAATGAATGTAGGAATATTCTTTAATCCAAAGGGCATAACCATGTATGTAAAACTTCCCCACTCTATGGTGAAAGTTGTCTTCTCTTGATCCTCTTTAGCTATTCTTACTTGATGATATCCAGAAAATCCATTAGTGAAAGAGTAAATCTCGTGCCCTGCAACGCCTTCCGAATATCCTCTATAAATGGTGTGGGAAAGGGATCTATTACACATGCAACATTCAACTCCCTATAATCCACAAAATTCTTATTATGCCATCTTTCTTGATACTAATCACCATAGGGCTAACCCACTTTGACTCCTCAATGGGCTCAATGATTCTAGAATTCAACATCTTATCAATCTCTTCCTTTACCTTGACATGCAGGTTAGGATTCATCTGTAAGGCCTCTTCCTAACCAGGTGTGCACCTTCCTTTAGCTTGATTCTCATCTCACCCAAAGATTCATGCACCCCTTTCAACTCATGATAGCCCTCTAGGGAACAAGTCTGGAAGTCACATAGTAGTCTCAATTATCTTAGAAACCTTAGAGTCAGACCAATAATCTCTAATGATGGCCTCCTTAGGTACAACATCTCTTCTAATGTTGAACTTATTCATTTTCATCGTCTCATGGTAGGCATGTGCACCTTCTCATTGCAACTATCTAAGACCTCCCACGTACCCTCAATATGCTCAACATATAGATTCTCCACTTCTTTGTCATTAATGACATAGACCATCTTTTCTTTTTCTAGGAAGGTATTCCCAAGTTGTTCTGCATCTATCTCTTCTTCTTCAAAGTGTGCCTCCATGTCTGACTCACCTAGTAACTTCTGAATAAGCTCCTCATCCTGCACATTATCTCCATATTCAAACACTTCATAACTTGTAATGCCTCATTCATAGAGGTTTAGTGGAAAAATAGTCAAAGGTCTTAATCATACATGTAGTTAGCTCTTGCCAATTTCTTATCTCTCTATTCAACTTGGCATAGACATACCATGCGCGTGTGCAGCCTAGCAAGATGTAGTAAAACTGGTGTACCCATAGTGAAGGTGGTAAGGCCTCTTACCCCTCTATCCAAAGTCTCTCACAGTGCTAAACATGGTGCTGAAACATCCTTCCCATGAAATTCACATATCTTGGTAGGTGCATTGTTGTGGAGATAAATCTTACAGAGAAGGTGATTCTCACCTCTCACCACTCAAAATATTATCCCTATGAACCATCCACCATCACTCTTGTCATCCCACATGCAGAGTATAAACTAGTACATTCCTTCTTTCCACTTGATTTATCCATTGAACTTCCATAGCATGCATGAACACTTTAGGATTTCCTTCACCTATGTACCTTGGTACATGGTTACTACCCAAATACCTAACATAACATGCATCCTACTTATGTTCATGTAACTACACTTTCATCTCACATCCAACCATTTCATAAGTTTCATGTGCCCAGTTATCACATGCAACACTTGTAGTATCACTCATGGACTATGCATCATCCCATTGGAGAACTCCTTCCTTTGATGGCTCAAGTACCTCGGATCCCTAATGGTGTGCACATAAATTATGTTTCAAATCCTCTTCACTTAAAGGTTCCACATAAGGTGTAGATTTTCCATTTGTCAAAGGAATGATCATGCACTCTTCCTTGTTCTCAAAACTTATATATCCTTTATTAAAAGCACAAATTAGCATTGTTTGCATAACACCAAGGGTACCCAAGAAGTGTTAGAAAATTTTTGCCTCTTGCAAGTGCCAAGACCTCAAAGTCTCTAGTAAACTTGGCCCCCTGTATAGTAATAGTAGCATCCTTCAAGACTCCAATTGGTGTGGATTTAGTCCTGTTTTCCATAAACAACACATTTGAAGATGGTTGTAATGGTGGTCTCCCCATCTAAATCCACACATCCAAAGTGAGTACATTCACTTTTGCACTGTATCAATCAAGATGTTACTCAAGAGCCATCCATCAATAACAACATTCAGAGTGATCTCCTTATCATAATCTAGACTATGAGGAGGTAGGTTAGCATGCAAAATCTATCTTTCGTGCTCAACTCTAGTACATGAGTGTCTTCCCCTTAACCATTCCCCAACAAAGGAATGATGTTCTCTTGTCACAAAGCATCTTGCAAACCTCCTTCAAATCATCAACATCCTTTATAAGGTAGCTCAACTTAGTTGCTTTCTTATGTTCTAACTTTCGTGACTTGCTCTTTAGGACATTATATCTCACCCTAAAATTCCTAATCACCTCCATGGTTTCTTGATAAACTTCCTTTTGATGCATAGGGTTTGGATAATTTGCATGTAATACCTCTTCCTTTGTAATAACAAGCTTATGCTTTGGAACTTCCCTAGCAGCGTGCACAGCCTCAAGCACATGTAGTGATCTTCAAAGGTACCAACTCAGGATCAAGTTCTAACTTTGGCATCCACTGATCTTCCAAAGCGCTTTGTACTCTAACCATTCTCATGCCCTTATCTGCTTGTGCTTCTTACTCAAGTGTTCATACAAGTCGGGAATTCTTCATAATTTTGGTTCTTTCCATAGAAAGAACAAATGATATTCTAAGGGCATTCATGCCTATAATGATTAGGGGATCCACATGTATAACATGTTCCTCATGGAAATTCACTTCTTTCACTACCACGACCTCATCCTCTGAATCCTCCATGATATCCTCAACCATCAAAGTGCCCTTCATTGTGATTATACTCATGATGCTCACCTTGTTCCTTAGAATTATTTGCAACATTGCTCTAATGTACACCAGTATTAATGGCATCATGAATTTGATCAATCAACATATAATTTTTAGTATCATGTGTGGTAAAATTATAAATCTTGCAGTAACATGACACATTCTTTCTTATCACACTTTGTAAAAATGGGCACCTTCTTAAATCATGATTCAAGTGATAAATCTCACAATCTAGCAACATGGCATGCACCTAATTACGAGGAAAACTATCCTTAGTATGTCCTTCTACTTCACAATTTTTGCACCAAATTCCACTATGCATCTCATGTGCTGAATTAGTTGATAATTTTTCTAACTATTTTTCCATTGCTGCATTTGAGCCTCCAAAAATGGACTAATGTCATTTTTACTCTCGACTACTCTCAAAGCACATAGGGCTGCCTCAAGTGCCTCACGTAGATCTATATAAGTCTTTGTGAGAATGCCTTTTGAAAGGTGTGATTAAACCTCCAATGACCATTGAACATGTTGACTCAGATGAATGTCATAAGAAATCTTTGATAAAAGGGTCTTGAATTGTGCATCATACTCCCAAAACTCTCATTTATTCCTGTTTGATGTCATTGAGTGCGTTGATTCTCTTCTTCTTAAAATCAGGTATGTGAAACTTTACTAAGAAATCATGCATCACGTAATGTAGTATATCCACACAAGTCTGATTTAGATCATATTTCATGTACCAACTATGTGTACTCCCTTACAAAGTAGTTGAAAATTGGATTTCCTTACACTCTGGAGTTGTAATCCCCTTTGCACACCATAGTATCTCACACATATGCACATTCTCAACTACATATTCTATGCCTTTGTATTATGGGATACGAAGATACATCTCAATAATGATTTGTTGGGGCTGGTGCAGTCCATGCCTACTAGATCACGGAACCAAAATGTAGCTTAGATTTTATCACCAACATCCCAAGGCACATTGGCACATCACTCAGCCTGAACTAAGTGCTCACTCGAAGTGTGCAAGGGTACCAAGTTCCTCTTTTATGTCATCTTTTTCAAGGAGTTAGCATGATTATACAAATATTCTAGATCCATAACAAATAATTAAGTATATTGTAGTGCATAAACCAAATCTAGATATTTAACCATATGCAAGATTAATTAAACAAGAACCATAATCAGTTTTACCATACAAGATCCTTTCTCAGTTATGTCAAACACCAATATCCAACCACAAATATCCATTATATTAATTGTTGTAAAACACAGAAGATTCATACATACATAATATTGTCACCATAGTCATGCACGCCCATAAACTCGTAACATAACACTACAATAATCTCGATCCCTAAACCATGTAAATCAATACATATTTATAGGGTTGGGGAATTTACCTTCACTACCCATGCACCTTTAAAAAATAGACTACATGCTAATAATATCCATGTGCCCTTACATGATAAATACAAGAGCATGCAAGCTCGCTAATAATAGATCATATAATAATACAATAATGGTATAATCCTATTAATAGCTCCAAAACTATGCATGTCTATTGCTCTTTCACTTGTCCAAAATAGCCTTTGTGTGTTCTTTAAGTCTTCTACAAAATTTTCTCTACATTCCATGTTTATAATTAGCCTCAACTTAGAAAACGGCTAAGTCCTTATTTCATGTTGTCCTAGGAGCACCCTATTTCACTATAGTTTCATGCTTACCTATGTGCCATGTGCCATTGCACCCAATCATTATTCTTCTTTCATACTTATGCTAAAATTCATCATCCCAACACCTATTGAGCTACAAATGAGTGTTTTTAGAGCTTGATTGGGCTCAAAACCACTTTTCTTACTTTTTCTTCACTCTCCGACCTGAAACTTGGACCATAGAACTTTCATGACTTTCTTAATAATGTATAATTCGCATTCATGCTTTCACATACATCAAACTATTAAACCACCATTACTTACCCATGCCTTCATACCTTGTCTTCATTTTCTTTCTTCAAAGTACCTTCATCATGAATCATACACTTGAATTGTGACTGATACACCTTTTACACTTGCTATGTAAGCTCAAAACACATTTCACGTGCTTTTACTAACCTTTTATTCCTTATAATTTATGTTAAAACTCATCATGTTTTCTCTATGTCAAGAATAAGGCCTTGAATAGATTCCTCCAGCCCATGAATCAAGAGAACTAATCATGACAACATATTAAAGACTGATAAACACCCTTGACACATCAACCTAAACATGTTAGACACAATGGAGACCTCTTAGTAGCTCTTGAACTCATACACAACACCTAGTTGTTTGACCATGCCTCACTAATTATGCATACACACCTAGTCATCACGTTACTTCAACACTTTATGACACAATAACACTTCATGATAACACAAAGAAGAACAATGGCATCATCATGCACTCAAAAATACCTTTGACATCAATGAAAACTATCTTGAGACAATTTCCAAGACTAAATTCCTCTAAATCCATCACAATATAGCCTTAACAAGCTAATCTAGGGGGAAATTGATTGAATCAAAAATTGTAGGGATTATCTATGCCTAATTGTTAGGTTTAACTACCAAGGAATAATGAGTTTTCATTTTGTCATATTCATCTGGGTACAATCTTGAACTCATCCCTTATTTATTAGTATCTCTGAGAGTAAAACCTTGGTGTATGGCTAGATAACACCATTTACACCATCATATGCACCATTAAAACACAAACCATTTATAATATAGTAACATCCATGAAGCCCCAATTGATTAATTATGTGACCTTTCTCCCCATCTAATTCTCATGGATTATTAGACCTAATGAATTACTCTCAATCTTACTTAACTAATCCTAATCCCAAACATCCATTATCCAACATTCACTACAAGTTATACTTTTCCCAAATAGGAAAGCCATAAAAGAAACCCTATACCCCTTTCCTGAAGATAATCTTTTCTACTTATGGAAAGATCAAGGAAAATTTGAGAAAATCTACTTTGGTTGAAGAAAAAGAGGAGATCCAAACATGGTTCATGTCATTTTTAATAGACCTCTTGCTTCACATAAACCCTTCCTTTAAACAACCCCTCTTTTCTTATATTAGGTTTATCAAGGATATATTTAAAAAATGAGACCAATCCAAACCTTAATGGGATAGGTTTGAGCAAAATTTACTTTCAAATTTTTGTTTTCTCCATTCATACCAACCTTACCATGGATTTTCACTATTGCATTCCTTTTCCTATAACTTCTATGATCCCAAATGATATCTTTCTCCACACAGAGGATCCACCTCTCTTCATTTTAGTTCACATAATTCACTCTATTTTGAAGTGTTCTCTTATTGACAAAGGATCGGGAATGTGTTTTTCCTCATTAGAATTTATTAACGCTCTTGGTTATTCTATAGATAACCTAAAATCTATACAAACCAATTGTCAAGGATATGATCATGAATGATGCCTCTTATGGGGTATGTTTGATTACCCATCACCATTCCCCCTATTACTTTCCATGTCGAATTCATTGTCTTCAATTTTTCTCTATATTATAAATTCTCTTGGGGCGACCTTGGATGCATCGTATGTGCACTATTTCTTCTACCTTGTGTCAATATGTGAATTTTTCTCACCAATGAGATATTTATAAGATTAAATGGGACACAAATCCTTAGAATTATGGCATGATTCAACAAAAAGGGACATACAAGCTTCCAATGATCTACAAACTATCTCCTATTCACTTCCCAAAATATTAACATTTTAACTATCCTATATATTCTCTTTGTGGAAATGTCAGTCATCTCAAATTGGTTGATACCATGCCTCCCAATCTCTTGGATTCGGATGATGATGAGCCCAATGAGGTCACTCTTAGAATAAATACTTCTTACCTTCATGGGATCATTATATCCCATCTACCTCCCTCCTTCGGCCTCCTAAGAAGGATCCTTCGATTGCCACAATCATCTCACATACACCACAGCCCCCACTGGAACATGTGGTTTGACTAGAGATCATAGTTGATTAGAGTGCATTAGATGCTTCTACATTGTAATATGACTATGGTTATGATTTAGATGATCTCAACCTGGCTAACTATGCTTAGATTTGTGATAGGGAAGTTGTGTGTTTCAAGAAACCATCGCACCATATTTTCTCATGACATAAAGGTCATCCTCATATAGGATGAATCCCCAACCGCACTTGTTACTTCTTCCCCACTAGTTCTTAATCATCATATTTCTACACCAGCAACCTCTCCACATACTACCATAAACCTAGCCAACCCATTTTCCCTTACATAAGTAGATGATCAAGGTGTAAGTTTTGACTACGAGGTTGACAATATCATGGAAGATGATCTTATCTATTGTTCATGGATCATTAAGCAAACAATTCCTCCATCGGTGTAATCTTACATCATTTTCACTCTCATACATCATTACTAGCCCTCTATAGCCTTATGATACTCCTCTCCCTATCTTTTTCCCTTAGGATTCCTCAATCCCCATGACCAAACCATATTGCACATGGAATGAGGCTCCAGAAACGATTTTTTTGATTACTGAGATCATATTGATGCCACATGATGAAGCTCAAAGTTGAGGTAAAACATGAACAAACCAAAAATGATACAATATTTCTACTTCTTCTCGATTTATTTTTTCTCATCATGGGTATTATGCGCACTCCAAGGAAGACTTTCGGGTCCTACGTAGAAAGTGTCCCATTGATGATACTTATTCACTCTATTGGAAGTGTGGAGTCGATTCCTCTCAAACATGACCACCTTCCCCTTGACCAATTAGACCACAACCTACTTATGAACTACCACCTAACCCTAATCCTTTTCCTTCCATGAATGAACTTCAACATCAAATTATCACCTAGATAGAGGATCTAATTGATGACAACTTATTTGTCGTGAGATCTGAATTTCATCGAAAATATCTACTATACATCATGCCATCAAGGACCTCATGACTTATGCTAGAAATCACATATTGAATCAAGTTGATGATATCATCATTGATACATTGTGATATTTTTCCCCTCATGGCTAGTTATCTATAGTACCTTGATTACATCGTATGTTTTCTCATTTTTCCTTGACACTCTCGGTCACTTGGGATCTCATCCCTGACTTGGGGTTTTGACAAAAAAATCTACCTTTCTTTGGGATCGGATACATGCTTGTTTATTTACACATTATCTCAAATATCTCATTACATCCTTTCTTGGGTTGTTCATTCTATTTGGATTTATAACCATGCACTCTCTAGTTTCTCCTACCATTTGAGTTCCACGGTCTCGACTCTACCTATTTTTGGCTTTGATTTTCCCTATTATTTCCTATTAGATCACCAAAGAATTGATTCATCGTTTCTTAGGCCTATGGGATTGCTTGGATTTATATACCCAATACGTTGTGACATCCTACCATTGGGCATCTTATCCTTGTTCCACCTCTTAGCTCCTTAACATAACATGGGTTTGGCTATCTTATTGATCCCATTCTCACCATATTTACCTATCTAATCACATTATCATTATTCCTAAGTACCATGGTATCATCACATACACACATGCAGAAATCAAGAAAATGATAATTAAGTCAACATACACACAACCAACACCAAAACATCCAAATATCACCAAAATCACCATATATATCGAATCAATTGTCTACATCACCAAAATTATACAAAATGGATTTGTCCCATCTCTAAAGTAGCTTAAGCACCATCACCCCGTGGCGGGTCTCTAAAGACTTTGGGTTAATGGGTGCATGTGTTGGTAGCTCTGGTTGTGTAGGCTAGGAGCGGGGAAAATTTTAAGACCCCCAAAAACAAACCCATGGATATTACTTGGAAAATATGTGAGAGAGGATTTTTAAATCATGGCGAATAAGAACAAAATGGGTTTCAAACGGTTGGAAAATTATTTCATAATACTAAAAGCCAACATGAATGTACGATCGACCAATAACATATATTTATGCTACTCGATCGGTAGAATATACACTACTTACAACCTTACAGGAAAGGCTAAAGTATATATGCTACCAAATGATAGCATATATATGTTACCGACTAGTAGCATATTCTATAATCAATGGAACAATTAGCTTTTACAATACATGGGGTCCTACATACTCTCATACGGTATCATTTTGCTTCTATCGTCAATGCCCATATTAAAATTTTAATTGCAATCTGATGTTTAATATCAGAATTATAATTAGAATAAATAAATATATAGACAAATGTGTAAAATTTATCTTTCGTGATAAAGGTGATTTTAATATAAATAGTTGGCTATTAGTTAAATTCTTGACAAATTTGGGCCAAAAATATCTTATGCCCATAAAATTTAGGTGAAAAAGAAAGATGCATACCCTTAAAAATTTTCCAAAACTAAATTTTGAAATCTAGAATATTCATGATTAAGGAAGATTCGCAATAAAATTTTCCTGTCAGGGACTCTACCCTAAATCAGGCTCTAGAGGCCTCTCCATGTGCTCCCCCCATCTATGTCTCTAAAAAATCAATCCTCTTTGAGGATCTCTAGGAATATGATATGTGAGTTTCCTACTCCTAAACTAGGGCTGCCTACAATTGCAATAAACTCTACAACATCACATCTATGTTGTCGGTAGCTATCAATTCCTATGCATCATGATATCTATAAATTTTCTGAGATACCTCCAACCATCTGAAATAATATCACTAAGTCTCTAGCTAATGGTGTTAATGGATCCACCATCACTTTGTAGTATCATATAAATCCACCACTAGATCTAGGATCTCATAGTGGGAACTCTCTATTAGGAAGTTTCACTCCTCCACCGTTCGCTCTGTAAAACAAAAAATGACACATGTTACGCATAATATCAACATGACATAAACCAATTTCTAAAATTAATCTAAAATAACATACATACCTAGCCATCCGAGTCTTTCCACAATGGTCTCATTTTCTCCAAGGTCATCCAAGTACCTCCTCATTCTTATCATCATGATGAGATATGGATCTTACGTATTGTGCCCACCTATCTTAAGGCACCAATAGCATGTCCCCTCTATAATATGTTACGGGCCTCTAGCTCGGGTGAATGGCTATCTCGAACCCTGATCGGTGTCAAGTAGCCTCGTCCTAGCCACCACATCTTATGCTCACTTAGCCATGGTGTTGGATTCTCTACTACTCCTCTAGTTTTAGGACTAGCTCCACTTGAACCCCTGAACTATGAATCTGTATCTGCAGATCCTTATTCAGACCCCTCCTCCCAACTACTCACCGCTATGTTTTTTTTGGTCCCTAAGAATCCCCTCTATGCCTTGACATTTCCTCCGACCATGTGTACCAACTTCTCATATCCTACGGGGTCATAATACTAGTATCATCATCTCTACTCATGAATACTCTCTAACATGATGGTGTTAGTAGGGTGAAGAATGATAGTATCACCACGGGAGCTAATCACCCAAACTATATTGGGATCCTACTCACCGCATGTGTCTCTAACTAATAGATGTAATGCCCTATCACCTCACTAATGGCATAGAAGTACTCTACTCTAGGCTAACTAGGTTACTAATCCATATTCCCTATATAGGGATTCCATGTAGCATCATCCAAACCCACCTATATTGGTGGTTAGAACACTCGAGTGACCTCAATACCATCCAATGTGCCCATTGAAGCATTATTGAGGCATATCCCACTACTTCATGTGGCATCCTTATTGACTGTACATCAAGAACCTATCATATATTTAGGTTGTTAATAAAATGATGGGTCTCACAACACTCTATCTCTCGAGCTTTAACCTGTATATATCATGTACTAATTGTACACATATGGTGGTTCTTCATTTAAACAAAAATCCATGATCAAAAATATATCTATATACTAGAATCAAGAACAATGGGATGGCTTCTTCAGCCGTATGGCATACTATATTTGTCACACCGATACCCATCACTACCTTTCGGACATCCAGTAATCCCTACATCATATAATGCATTGAGTCATACACATAACATACTCTCCTCCCAAAATATCATACAGCTAAAGCTCTTCACTCTACAACATCTTATCTTATATCACAATACATGTAGGTTCCTCCACTAGGTAACCCAATAATACAAACAACATCCTCTAAATTCAATGACATCTCCATATTATCCTATCATGTCCACTAGTGAAAGGTGTTTTAGCTGGTCTCTCATGCATCCAAAAACATCTATAGTAAATACAAATCCAAAGGCATCCCAAGAATCTACATGATTCCCCAAAAACCCTAACCCTATAACAGGGTCACCTCTACCTAACTTAGTCTAGAAATCATGCCAATAAGCCACGATACATCCACACTTTTCCATTGGAATATCTTATTCTTTTCCTACACAAAAATGACAACAAACGAGAATTAGAAGTCTACAAAATCAATTTGTAGGAAAAATTTCCCAATTTAAAACAAACATATGTAGATATATTTATGACATCATCCCTCTGGCTAATATCATTAGCCTTTGGAGAAACTTCCTAAAAATTTCTATGCCTTTGGACCTATAACAAATGCCATTGGTCCATGACAATATTTCCCCATCTTGATGTAATTTTCCCTCCTATTGCAAAGGGGTGTATGGTTTCTATCCAAAAACGTGGCCATAAATTCCCAAATTCAACTTGTAGAAAGTGACAAAACAATAAAAACCAAATCTAAATTCCTCCTAAACCCACTACTATTTTGTTCAAAACTACCCTATAACACAAGTTTGGATAATAATGACGTACTAATGACTCCAAAAAAGTTAAAAGACCAAATAACAAGTAATCTACTCAAAAAAATAAATGCAATGAATTACCCGTGGTCACACCCCACCGCATGCACCGCCTCATCATCTTCCATCACCACCTTGTACTCATGTCATGATGTCGAAATAAACTCAAATTTTGAATTCCAATGCTTAGTTCTCTCAATTTTAAAAATAGCAATAAGAAAATCAAAATCAAAATCACTATATAAAATTAAATTTTCCATTTAAATTCAGTTGCAATTATCCTAACTATTAAAATGACTTCCATTTTTCTCCCAACCTCCACAACCCACATCATTTGTTAAGTCTTGATTATATTCTCTTACCATTCATTTTGACCTATTACACACATACTTGTGACGGTATTTTATTTTTGGCCTATTTTTGACACCATACAATATTATGACATCTTAACACTATGACACAACATTCATCCCATGGGCCCTTAGCTAGGTGATTTATGTCATATTTTGCTGATAATCCTTTATTGTTTCTTTGTGAATTTTTATTTTCTAGGGTTCTTTTAGCATTGATTGAGTACACGCATGATAGGATGAGTGATACTATAAAGTATGCATTTTTGTTTATATTTCATTTCAGCTAGTCCTTTATACTCTTACTTTTAGTATCTACTTTCAATTGTGGTGTTATGGAATTTTTCTTTCCGTTGACCACCCTATGTTTCACCATTGTGACGTGTGGTGATCAATAATTGGGGCATATGTATACACCTAATTTTTCACATTTCATCTTTCATGTATGTTACTAATAATTTCCTTTATGCAGATAAGGGTCACTGATGCATCTATTTCTTGAGCGGGTGTCTTAAGGGGCCTATCGAGAATGGGGAATGATTATTCACGTAATCATTATGGGTTATAGATAGTACACAAAGAGATTATTTCTATGTTGTTAAAGCTTTATTTTTCCCTACATTATTCATCCTTATCCCTTTATGTCTCATACACATTTCACGCCTAACATATTTCTTGTATCTCACCATTTGGAACCTTTTTCATCCATCTACTTGATTCATGACACATGTTTCCACTTTATATGACACATCACCTCATTATATCACCTTGAACAAATCCATCACCCTCACGGGTGATGGTTTGATCAAGGTTTTTCTTTGTTGACACCATCATCACAAATGGTTGATGGTGTCATATATAAGCTCACCGCATCTTGACATTTGTGAAGGAATGAAGCTCAAATCTTATGAACTGCCACATGCTCTTCTCTTTTGCACCAAATTTATATCTACTCACTTATCTCTTTGTTCATATTATTCTTGGCTTTCATTGGATTAGACACTCCTCTTCTTGGTTGGATTGGTTGAACTATTGGATCATCTATAGTGATTCTAGGATAGGAATGGTGTTCCCCTTCTCCACCTAATAGTGATTCTCTCTCGGTGTACTTCTTCTTTAGAGAGATAAATGCATCAGTGACCACCCTATGGGTATAGTTAAGTGCCCTAACTATCTTTGTTATTTTGTATAGTTTAGTTCATTTCCCTTCCCCATTTCTTTAAGTTAACTTATTATTACATGTATATTGATGTTAGTTAGTATAGTGCTCTTATTTTTAATCTCCTAAGCTTCTCTTTACTTTCATTCCAATCATATTATGCATGTTTTCTCTATCCATTTTTAGTAAGTACCTCTTCTCACCCAATTACTAATATCTTAGTAGGGTGCTCTCCTCTATATTCACTACAGACTTTGAAAACAATAGGTTGACCTAGTGTAGGGATTGTTTCCCTCTAGATATATGACCCTATCACTCATTGTAGCCCCTTTAAATCCATCCATTATATGTTGATTCATGTGTTTATCTTACTCATTTCCTAGATAACCTTGTTGAATGGAATAGTTATGAGTGCAAGTTATTGAGACACATTCTTGGTCTACCATATAATAAACATTAATGAATTTTTTTCCCAAACTAGTGTGTAAGTTTTACCAAAACCTTGACATCATGTGATTATCTCAATCATAAATAATTTTCCTCAAAACTCCATGTAAATGAAACATCTCCTATAAAAACCTCTTAGCCAAAACATTTGAATCATCCTTCAATTTTTTTACTGAATTTACTTAGATAGATATGAGTACCAATATAAATATGACACCAAAGAACATTAAAATATAGATAAATGATCACAATATGTAATCATAATGACTTGACCATTTCAAGAGGAAACCATAAAATAAGACTCGGGTGTTCAATATAATAATCATCTAGCACTTACTTTCTCTTATATATACCCTAATATGTTATGTAATACACCGAGGATGACCAACTAAGCATATGAAATCATAAATAAATATGATATGATGCTCGAGAGATCATTTTATCCACATGTTTAGATATAAATATCCCAATATATGACTTAAAATTAAGGGCATAACATGCCCCCATTCAAAGAAAAATTATCCCAAATGTTCACCATTTCAATATGATTCTTAAAATAAGTATAGTCATTAATTTTGATGATCTCTATATTCCAGTATAAGAAATCTTCCTCCTCCCATTTTGCAACTACATTGTCTTGATTCTTCCACTTAATTAGATAATTAATAATTACTCTCTTATTCACCCTCTTAATGTGCATATGAGGAATATCCTCATGTTTTAATCTTAGAATTATTTATCTAACTGAAGTAATTTTATCTAGGCTAAAAAAATTTATACAACGATATTCTCTAAGCTAGATATGTGTCGGGTATGCGAAAGTGAAAAACTTTTTTAATACTAGAGACCTTAAAATATTCATAAGAAAAATATTCTTACTATCTAATTGAACTTAATTTATATTATTTTTCCTACATATGCAATCTTGAAAATAAAATCTTAAAGCATCCATGTTTGGAGATATAATAGTTAAACTCTTATTCTTTATTTTTATTTGACTTAATCTTCTTCCTCTCCTTCACGAATCACCCATGATTCTTCTTCTTCTTCTTCTTCTTCTTCTTCTTCTCCTCCTCCCTCCTCCTCCTCCTCCTCCTCCTCCTCCTCCTCCTCTCCTCCTCCTCCTTATACCTACCTCTCCTTCTTGTCCTTATCTTTATCCTCTTGTAGACACATGTTTCCTAACTACACCCCTCACATCCTCATTTAAAAATCCCTAAACCTATCTCATTATCATAAACCATCACTCCACCCCCTATAAAATCATGTTTTACCCAAATGTAAAACCTATTTACCTATATTAAACCTCACTTAACCTATCGAGACCCATTTTTACCTTCACCACCCAACCTCTTAACCTCCCAAAAACCTCCCTGGCCATTTACAATCAAATAAAAACCCAAAAACCCTATTCGGAAGTGGTTGAAACTACTTTTAAGTGGGTTTCCCAACTTTTCCTAGATCGTGCTGACCCTAAAAATTGTCATTGATTATAAATATATCACTAAACCTCTTTAAAATGGATCCTTAGCCATACTTAACGAATCTTTGTTGCATTCAAGACCAAGATGGTAGCACTATTAACATCCAAATATCTTCAACACCTCTATTAAGTCCTTGGAGCATCCAAAAATATCAATAAGTCTTCCTCGCATTTTTCTAATTTTTAATGCATTCAAAGTAATTATCTCCATCTAAATTACATTCCCAATTCTTTCAGCATTAGTTATTAGTCCAAATCAGTCATTAGATTAATCATTATGCATTCAATATACCCTATTAAAGAATTAATCATTTTATCAGTAATCACAAATGATTATAGCTGAATCATTAGTGATTCCACCCAAATTTTCAGCAATCCCTATCATTCTATCATTTCAATCACATTTACATACTTTTAGTTATTTAATCACTTTGTTTGTATCTAATCATCTTGTTTTCAATATGTGCCTCCCTATAGATGATAGTGCAAGGTGAATCACATCCCATTACCAGTATCTACAATATTTCAATCATGTAGCAACCCTTCATTTGGGAATAGTTTTACATCATGCATGAACTTATCCGTATGCCATTTTCTTGACACCTAAAATAAAATACATTAAAGACCAATATGAAATCATACAATAATAATGAGGCGTTGTTAAAGGATTCTCATTCAACTATTTCTTTGACTTCGAGCTCATCGTAGCTCTTACGGGCCACCTATCGGGTAGAATAGGATATCTCTATCCCCATGGAATTCTATTCATTCCTTGTACTTATCGGTTATCATTTTATCACCATAACCTATTAATTGTAAAAATTTAGTTAATACTCGTAGAGGAAGCCCATTGGTTCTTGGGATCATCCTTTGCTAAGAAACTCATCAAATTTTTTCCTAATATCTATATTTTTAGTTATCTTCACATGAATGTTATCTCATTCATTATAAAGAGGAATCCCTCATGTCTCATTGTATCCATGCATCCCGAAATTGCACTATCATTTTGGGTATCGTTAAACCATGGTGTTTTTCGATTTTTTTAATCAAATAATTGACAAACTGAAAATCACTTCAAACATTCTTGCATGCTCGATGGGGCTTGGTCCTTTTTATTAAATTTCATATTTTTTGTTTATTTCTTTTAAATATCATCTAACTTTTACGATTCATAGCAACTTGTTGTCGCTTTTCAAAAACACTTAAAAATTAAAATTGAATCCAAAAATGGAATAGAGAATAGAGGTACGTTCCTTTTCCTTCCTTTTATTTCAAACATTATATTTTTCTAATATGTTTTCATCAAAATCAATATTTCCTTTTGGATCTTAAAATGAACTTTCATATCTCGCTTTCTCATCTAGATTAATTAAGGGGTTAAATGAATTTCATTCACAAAATTCCCTTCACACACAACCAAATCACATATAAAATCAAATTTGCATCTAAACAATCCCTCCCAGGTGGACATACTTGGATTTCATCACCAAGGGGAAAATTTGACTCGATATTCTAGCCGACTATAAATAATTGGTGGGATGTATACCAGCTAAGCACCTGACACCCTTATCATTGAGGGACCATGAAGGGAAGGGGTAGGCCCAAATACCATGCCTCATACAAACACCAACACAAATTCAAGCCTCATATACCTTTGGTTATATCAAGGACTTTGGCCTTACCACACTTGAAACCAACCTTAGCTAGCCTTTTCTTATATCCCTTCTATCCATTTTTAATTTCAAACTTTTCTTAAGTTAATTAACATAATAATAAAAAAAAATTGTTCCATCTTTACTTTTATAAAAACAACCATGTTTCATTTTTGTATTGTTAGTTTTCTTATTTCATGGTTCGACTAAGCTACATTCTCACTTTTAGAATCTTTTAAATTTTAAAACTCACTTTAGTCCCATATTCAATACATCTAAAGCATGAAAAATCCTCCCTTAGAAAAAGACATGGATCCTCTGCATTATCCCTGTGTACTCAATGCGCAACATTAGAAATGCCTTGTCTTGATCCTCTATAGTTCTTCCAGAGTGGTGACCCCATATTTATAGAACTCTTAAACACAAATCTGATTTCCCTCTCTAGAAACCTTCTAACCAAAGATATGTGTATCACTTGTTCCCAATATTTGAAATATGGTCCAACTTATGAAGTCACCACTTGTGATTAATGAAGACTCTTTGATCTCGATTATTAACCTGTCATAGAGAAACTATCCCCACACTCCTCCACTAGTGACATAGGAACCTCAACACCCACTTCATCTTCTTCTATTGCTAGTTTCAATATTAATGTTATCTCATCACAAAATACGTCCAACCAAAAACCATTAGAATCATCAGTCCCATCATCAAGCTCATCGTGTGACAATAACCCACACTACAAACTCCCCATCCATGTCCAGTCCGTAACCTCCCTGCTCCGCTTACACCTCCTACAAGATTGGTCAGTATTTCTCTCACTATAACCCCTCCTATCACATCTCAATTCATCCCATCACATCATCCTATGTCTTGATCCAAAAATACTTATATCTATCCCCAAATCTAAACCTCCTATTAATACAAGTTCTATTACTAGTATTCACTCCTTTACACACAAGGCATCCACTTCTCATGTCTCACAATATAAAACCATATCCTCTCAATATATACCACTTCTATCCCAATCTCTTATCAAAAATTCCATTCTTATATCTTATCAATACATCCAACCCTCACAACCCTTATTCTCTCAACATACCTACAATATCCAAAACAAGTTCCCCTTTTCATCATGATATCCCATTACCATACACTTATATTATCAATAAAACCCCATCCTTATATCCAAGCCTTCCCTCTTCTTCAAACACATAATAACCTCATAAAATCCCATGTAGGTGTTATTAAGCAAAATAAAGAGACCTGAAGCTAGCACCATGGGACCCAAGAGTAACCTATCATATGAAAACAATTTTGATGAGCCTATCTATTCTTTCAGATATTTCAAGGCATATCCTCCACACTTTGGGATATCTTGAAATTCATCAAGTTATATAATGAGGACCCACAAAAGTACATCGAGCCTTTTTTCATGTGTTTTATCTTATTGCCCATGACTAGGACCTTATGTTGACAAAATTACCTATGTTCTTAGTTGGTCCTATCCTTAAGCGGTATAATAGCATCCCACAACATTCTCTCTTCTCATTCGCACAACTCACACAATTGTTTCTAGAACACTTCACATTTAACATTTCTCGTAAGATATCCATCACTAACCTCTACACTATAAAACAATTCAAGGATAATTTTTATGCAAATTTCATTTCTAGATGGCAAGGGATTATCAACCAACTCTCCCTCTCTCTTCCAAAACTGAGTTGATCAATTTGTTTTCTCGATCATGTTCTAAGAACACATCATCAGCTCTCTAAATCTAATCCTTCCAGATGTTTTATGAATCCTTCACCATGGCCTGGAAACTAGAGCTTCATACACTCAAAGATGGTAAAGTTAAACCTAGATCTAAGAAACAAAAACCTAAATATTTGTTTAAAACTTATTCTAAGCAAGAGAGATTAAAGGGTCGAAAATTAACTTATTGTGAAAACCATCTCTAAATATTGTTTGGACTCTAAACAAACTCGATATCAATGTAGAAAAACACCCATAGGGGAGTCTTATAGCATGTTATTTGATAAACTTCTAGCTACTTGTATGATTAAACTCCCTCCCATCCAACTTGTGGACATATCCACATCCAAACCATCATGGTACTAAGAGAGAGGATTATTATAAATACCATTAAGTCTCGAGGCCATAACATTGAAATATGTCATTATTAAGAAATATCCTTTAAGATATCATTATTTGACGTGACTTGCAACTCGATAACCTGAATGCATCTCCAAATCAAATCTTGGATGTGTTTAAACACCCTTTCCTAATTATCTCCCATCTAACAATAAATCCCAATATAATTCCATTCAATCCCATCATACTATCACTATTGTCAATGATCTCCCACATACTCTCTTAGTGCCCAATGTTTCTACAAGTGAAACACCCATCGAATTATGTGACTCTTCAAATCTCGTTAGTTATGAGACCACGAGTCCTGCTACATCATAACACAAACTCTATCATGTATTATTTATGTTCCCCAATATTTCTTCAAGATATCTAGAAAATAAACTTGTCATTCAAACGTTAAATATTTCTTTCAAAGACCATGTCACCCAATATCATGTCAAAAATCTTTAAAATATGACAAGATTATTTGTAAAAGATCCATCTAGAAAAACATAAACCATACCAAATATTCATTAGATAGCCTTACCATAAATTACATGACCCCTTCCCTCCATTTTGTGGCCTCACCCTTTGTCCAAATTTACAATCATTATTACAAAATATACGATTATTCCTTGAATGGAACCTAAACATGCCACATAGGATATGGCCCCAACATCTCAAACCCATAAATTTTTGAATTATATACAAATTAGTTCACCACCATCATCATCCTATTTAGGTACAATAGGATATTATACTAAAATTCTTGAGACACTTTTCCGTTCATCCATCATAACATTATTGCCTTCTATGCCATCTAACTCTTGAGGAAGGAAGCCCTTTATTCTACAATTATGAGGCATTCTCGTGCATACCATCGGATACCATAACACTTCATCGATGATTGTAAATCTATCCATGTAATAATTAAAATTTGTACTAACAAAGGATTTCTCCCCACAGATACAAACCATCCACCTCTCGATCCGAATGTAATCAATCCTAGTCATCAAATCAAACTAGATTATCATAACCTTAAAACAACCCCTCCTAAATCATCATTCAACACCACATCCATGTCTAACAAGAGTAAGGATTCTTCTAGTAAATCCCTACTCCATATAAACATCATTGCATAACTAAAAGAGCATGTAAACAAGACCCAAAATCCTCAAATGGGACCAAAGTCTCTATCTCCTTTTCTCCTATATATCATTGTTATCAAAAACTACATCAGGCCCCTTTCAACATGTCTCTTTGAAAGTTTGTTTAAAATTCTCCACAACACCAAACAGTTATTATTAAGGCACAAAATCTATCTCACTACCATAAAATGACCCAAAACCATTTGACAACCTTATCAACACTCTTAAAATGTCCACCACTATAAATTTTAAGTATTCTAAAATCCCAAACATTATAACCTGAAGACCATGACCTTCCTCTCTTCATCACCTCCCAAATCAATGACACTCTCAATAAGAGGGTTATAATCAATAATGACACTAGTATTAACACCATATCATCTCATGTCTTCAAGTAGCTTGATTGCTCGAGACTATTGTTACCCAATCACCTTCCATGTTATGTAATACATTAACAACAATGTTTCCTCCACACTAGGCACAGTACTTGTACCCATTGAAATAGGCACTAAAAGTCTTCATGATCTCTTCTATCTCATAGAAGGGGAGTTCAGATATAGCATACAACTAGGATTCCCTTGAATATATGTTATGCATTATATCCCATCAACACTACATTGTTGTCAAAAATATTAATATGATGGTAAAAGTTAAAACCTTCACAAAGTCCTGCCAATCCTAATCCATTCAAAAAAATTCATATGACTTATAGGCCTAACAAAATACTCCTTCCACTACAAAAATCTACATCCTCATATCAAGATTCAATGACGAGATCTTCCATCCCACAATATAAACTACTTAATGAACAATCCTTCAAATATGTTATGCAATGTCTTTCTTTGGGGAGAATCACATTTTATCTCATAATTCTCTCCCTATGCCTAAAATGTATGGAGTCTGGAAAACATATGGTCTACAAGCCCAATGTAAGAAACATTATTTCCTTTGTCCCCCTTTTCCTCCATACATAGTTATAATACAAAGGCATCAACCACCCTTCATCCCATCTCGACAATCAACCACATAGAAAACCATACTCCTCGGACTTCTCATTGTTAGAAAAATTTCAATTCTCCTGAACTTACCTCCACCATTGTGCATGGAATAGCTTTGGTATGGGCCAAGTATGAGTAGGGACAGCATGGTCTACCCTTCTATAGTATAAGAAAACCTTATAAAAATATGTTATTGGATTAAAAAAACCTCCTTCAGATCCATCATCATCAATAATAGAATCTTTAACACAAGATCCACCCTCGACAACAATGATATTACATCCATCCCTCCCAAAAAAAATTAGTCAATACTATTACACTCAAATTGTTAACCTATTAAAATAATGGAAAAATTGATACCATGCCCCTGATATTACCATATATGATAGAGGAGGACTCTCTTGTCATCAATGTCCTTCATTTCCATGATGATGATGTTATTTTAACATACATGTGAGAGAATTACCACCACCTTAAGAAGTCCCTTCCCGCCGACACATCTACACTTCTCAATGAATCGACTACCAATGTTAATATCAACACACTTCAAGAGCCACACATCGACAAATTTAGAAAACCTTTATACCCTTGTGCACTCGATAATTCACCACCTTCCTATCCAAATAAATTCAACCCTTTACATGGTATTATATTACATGTTGGGTATTGACCATAAAATCTTTATCCATGACATCGTTATACGGTCTCAAATGCTAAACCTATGAAGAAAAATATTCGTATAATGCATCCTTGTATTGCATTGTTATTCAAAGAAGAAATTCAACATATTCTTATAGCTAACTTCATACTACCCATTGATTATTCGCAATGGGTTTCTAACATCTTACCTATCACAAAAGCCACTAGAAAATTGTGCATCTGCACAAAGTTTTGAGACCCCAACCTCACTTTCCCTAGAGATGATTTTCCTCTACCCAATATCAACAAGCTCATTAATTTAACACCAAGACATGAGACATTATCTCTTATGGATGGTTTCTCTAGTTATAATAAAATATTTAAAAAACCATAGGATCAACATAAGACATCCTTCATCACCCCATGTGGAACCTTTTTCTATATATTAATGTCCTTTGACCTAAAAATGTAAGAGCCACATATCAATGCGTTATGAATTACATATTTCGTGATCTCATCCATAAAACTATGGAAGATTATATACACAATCTCATAGAAAATATAAACATTAAAGAGATCATTTATCTGCTCTCAATGTGATCTTTACACGTCTCTTATAATTCCTTCTTCAATTTAATCCTGTAAAGTGTGTCTTTGGATTTCTTATAGGAAAAATATTTGGAATTATCTTGTCTTATCGGGGAATTGAAGTTTACCCCACTAAATTTAAATCCATCATATAAATTCCCCTGCCATCTAAACTCAAATATATTTACAATATTCAATTAAAGCTTCAATTTATTCATCATTGCATCTCACGAGTTATTAGACCGCTAGAAATCCTTCTATCATCCTCTATGAAAATTTGTTCATTTAAAGTGGGACATTACTTTTATATAGAAATTTAATGCCCTCAAAAAATATATATTTTCACCACTTGTGATCACACCAACATGTGAGGGAGATCTTATCTATCTATATTTTCATAATTGACCATGCCTTGGGAGCCATGATTTTGTATTGCAATGGAAAAGGTAAAGAACAAGTCATCTATTACATAAGTCACACCCTTCATGAATAAAAACTTGGTATTTAGAAGTTGAATTGATGTGTTGTTCTCTTTACTTGATTAACTAAAATTGAATAAACTATGTATCATATAATAGTTAATCTAAGTTATGAACAGTTGTACTAAATTAAATGGATGCAGTAAAGAAATATGCTAATAATCTAAGACAATATGTAAAATGAAATACTAAACCATAATGTGCAATAGAGAAGAGGAAAGAACTTGGTAATGACAATGGACACTTGTCGAGACAGTGGCGTAATGATGCATAGAAAATTAGAAAGTATGAGTGACTATTTCGGGGTCCCATAGAGGGTAGATTTAGGTGATGTGGGTGGGTGGAGCACTGGGAGAGGATTGGAGCACCCATAGGCACTCTTGTAAGTATAATATGCACCTTGATCTAGGAAAAATGCCTAGAGATAGTCTTCACAAGTTCTAGAGATGTCTGATAACCTTCACTATTTATCGTATTAATTTATTTGTACTACGTCGAATGCTACAAATATTCCAAGAGGAAGAGATCACCTGAAAATTAAAAAAGTATCAAAACCCTAAAAAAATGCAAATGAATGGTTTGGAATGACCTCACCTGCAATAACAGTGGGCTTACTATCTGAGTGTTACACTACATTTCAGACCCGGATGTAGTTACGGTGTGTGTACGCATGTCATACCCTAGGTGCTCTTGTGTCAGTCACACTTTGTGAAATAGTGAGAAATATATAAATGTAATAGAATATGTGCATGGAATATAATAGAATCCCTCCCCATATGAAGTGTGATGCAGATGTCCTATATTGTGCCTTGATGATGGAGCTATATGGATGCCAATGCAATAGATGGATGAAACTCTAGATGGAGTGATAGTAGTAGATGATTCTAGGTCCCTCATTATGGTCTCATAAATTTATATTTATAGGGTTCTCTTGCTCTAATTTTGTAATTAACCCCGAAAAGGTCAACTAAAAAGAGATAAAGATGTAAAACAGCTAAAAGAGGCCCAAAAAGTGGAGGGAAAGTCTAAAAGGAACCATGGATCCCCAGGTGGGACTAGGGCACCCCAATACTAAATCTAGGCACCCCATCCAAGGCTAAAATAACATGCAATGTTAGAAAATGGATGGGAATTTGGGTGCAATAATTCACAAATTATGAAATAAAATAAACAATATGGATAAAGGATGGGGGTTTATTAGTGCTTTCTTCACTCAAGAACCCTCTAAATACAATTATGATGAGACCGAAAGAAATAAATGTCTAAAGTGCATGATTTTGTGACTACATTTCCCCCACTTTATATTGGTGAGTGGAAAGCTCGATAAAATAAATTAGATAGAGATACATACCTGATGTCAATGAAGAATGTAGTAGAAACATTTTGAAGGACTAGACAAAGTGTGGAATGAAAAAAATATGGAGGAGCATGGAAACTATAAATGAAAAATTGGCAAATAAAAAGTGATGAGAGTGAACCTAAGGAAGAATGCATGTGTGTATTTTTCATAGTGTTTTATGTACCTACATGGTTAGTAAAGAATGTATGTTGCCATAGAATGTTTTTATTTTTGGTGTTGTTGTTGCTCCCATTTGATTTGCTTGTTTTTCATGCACAAGGACCTACAAGGATAAAATGATCGAGTAGTCAAATATGTTTGTAAGTGAAAATGTACAATGTAAAAGACACATGTATATGTAAAATACACAAATGTAAATGGAAAGTATAAATATAATGGTAGATGGAACATGTGCACCTGATCCATGTCAAGAGAGAAATTGTAGAAGGATATCCTGTATTGCGAGTTTTTTGGGTGATCTCACGCCATAGGCCAAAGAAGTGTAGGGAGGAAATGCTCTGTGTCCTCCAAGCTTTAACTACTTCCCTAAAATGTGTGTAGAGATCTCTATATTGTCCTAGTTTTTTGGGTGATCTGACACCACTGGAAAAAGTAGTGTAGAGAGGCACACCCACTATAACCTCCAATCTTGTAATTGTTTCCCATAATGGTAAGGATACCATGTCCTATAAAAATTATAGTGTATGGGGTTTATATACTGGTTTAAACCCACTCGTTGCATATAACTAAACCGAACCAGTGTAGAATATGTGTTAGTATGTATAAAAACCCCAAATGATTCCCCCTCTTTGAGGGCGTATGCGGCGTTGTTAATAAGAGAATGCAGCCCCCAAATAGAAACAACCACATGTACTCTGTAACTCGCCTGCAGGGGGAAATAATGTGCTTGGTAGAAACCAAGGTGTGCACAAACAAGGATGGATAGCCAAAAAAATATAAACTGAATGTGTATGGAAAACAATTTGTAATGTACACAAACAGTGTAAAAGCTACCAAGTAATGTAGTAAACACACAAGAAGACACATTAAGCCACAATAAGTGGGATGCAAACATGGGACATCACTCATAATGTCACAAGACATGCAACACCATCATTTCTACAAATAACAAACAAGTGTGCACACCAAACATAGGGCAAGGCCTGTAAACAATAGCAAACAAGAGAAGACAATGTAACAAATAAGTATGGAAACCAATATCCCTGCATAAAAATGTTGCACATGAAGCACTTGTTATCATGTTAGAAATATAACTAGTATGTCAAGAGCATGTATGAGAAATTAATGTAAATCTCTAAGGACAAAATGAAACAATAGCACCTAGAAGAGACGAATGTGTGGATGCCCCCAACGACCAACGTAGAAAGGGTAGAAGGAAAACATCCGTGTCATGTGTAAGAGACATGTATCTACAATCACAACTTGAATAAGGTGAGAGTGCACATGTGTGGATGGTATAAATAAATGACATACAAGTGAACTAGCTAGCATGTGTAATAAAGTGATCATAAACAACAAAAAAAAAAGCAAGAATATAAGCATCCATAATATGAAGCATGTTGTGGATGGATGGAATGGAATGAAAAATGGAATTATATGAGCCATGTGACCCCGAGTGGATGAAAGTGTATGCATTGAGGTTCATTTTGTTTTCCCGGTAGTCAAGAATGAACCGTAAACGAGAGTACGTCATTGGGAAATGGTGGAATTGTGTGTTGTTTGTCTAACATGTTGTGATGAATATGTATGTAGTGGTGATGTGGTGTGACATATTGAAAGGATATGTGTGAACCCTCTAGCTGAAGTGCATATCACGACTTGATGAATGGATGAGTGATGATTTAGCCTAAGATTATATCACACTATGATGAATGGATAAGTGATGATTTATCCCTAAGCGTATATCACTCTAATATGAATGAATAAGTGTTGATTTATCCCTAAGTGTATATTACTACAAAATGTGAGGAGGGTGTGGTGATATAACCGAAGGTGTAGACCACTAGAAAATTATAGAATATGTGATGATTTAGCCTAAAGCATATGTCACGATGAGATGAGTAAGAAGGGAGTGGTGATGTAACCTAAGGTGTATACCACTACAAAATGAAGGAATAGGTGACTATTTCACCTAAAGCGTATGTCACTAGCCTATAAATATCACATGGGTAAAGGTCGAGTAGTAAATGTGTAATGTCCATTTGATTTGTAAACCCTTGATAGTCGAGTATGGACCGAGGAACTAAAGTTCTTCATCAAGTAATGAGTGTAGCGTGTAAAAGACAAAGCATATGTAAATACACGGTGTGTAGAATGCAATGCAAGGTGTGTAGAAATGTGTAAAATGTAGTGTATAAGACGACATGTAATGTATATAGAATATTAATGTAAGGATAGACTCCTATATAATGAATACTAGTAGAATATGTGGAATATGTGTGAAAATACGTGGTGTAGTATGTATGGTATGTAGATAAATGAATAATGTATTGTGTAGGATAAGTAGTGTAGGATGTAAGATGCATAGAAAATGATGCATGCCTAATGACGAATATCATAATGTAGGGTGTATGAATATGTGAATGTCAAAATTTTTTAGTAGAGTGTAGGGTGAGTTACATGTAGTGTAATGTGTAATTCCTATAGTGCAATGTGTGGGGTTTAGTGTAGTAGTAATCCCTCAACAATCAAGTGTGAACCGAAGCACAAGAGTGTGTCATCGGGTAGTGATGCTAGAATGTATGATGAATAGGCCAAATGTGATGATATGAATATATAAGAATGTAAAAGGTGATGAATGTGACTATGATGAGATGAGGTGGGGGAAGTGTAGTGGAATTCCCCCAAGTACGTGTGAATGAATGCACTATCTAATGATGGTGAAAGAAAAATGTCCTTCATTTGGCGCAAAAGGTGAAAGCGCATTATTATGCTCCAATAATGGAGATATAGTACACAAACACAATAGTGGTGAATGAAGTATATATGCAGGTGATGGATGAATGTATGAAGAAGTCCATGGCATCGTGAAATGCATTAGTAATGGGGACATATGTGATATAGAATGCAAATCTAAAAATACATGCATGGAACAAAATGAGATGTTATCTATGTTGAGATGTAGTAATTGTGCAAGGAATAGGCCTATACTTATGTGTAGGGATAGTGGAGGGATGTGGTCCTAGAGATGATAAGAAAGTAGGCGAACTAGGAATATATTGTGATTTGAGTAACATAGAGTGTGATGTGGTAGATGAAGTAGGGGATGCACTAGATACCGTGCGACGGGATGGTGACCACAGAGCAGATGGAGGTACACCATCAATAGAGATGACCTAATTATTGTAAATACATTTGAGTTACAGGTGATTCATAGAAATGATAGATTCTGAGTAACGAATCCATAATACTGAGGAGTATGTCACATCTCTAAACTATGTTTCCAACAAGGAAGGGTACAAGCATAGTAAGTGGACCAATTGTAACATGCATCTTAACAACACCAAAAGGTTTTTCAAAGGGATATTCTACTTGTAATGGAGGATACCTTATAGCCTTAAGGAATGACATATAATACGCACTAATGGGCCATGAATGGTTAACCTTAGTGTTGTTTATGGAGGTTGATCCAATAGATGTGTTGATGTGAAAATGGTTAGATGTAAAATTGGCATCATAATCAATGTTGGAAAAGGAAATGATAGGTTACAAAGCTTCATTGTTAGTGACTAGGAAATTTAGAGCTCCGGATCCAGGAGGTGATACTGTGTGATACACATAATTAGAAGAAGATTATTTTGTCTTCTTGTCACATTATTGAGAGACATTGTTAGAAATATTGAGTTTACCCTTGTCGTTGTCTATGACAGGGCTAGTAGATTCTGGGAACTCGAGTTTTTGTTGTCAATTAGATCTTGGATGATTATGTAGAGTTCGAGGCATCGATTCATAGAATGTACCACACATCGATGATAATCATAGTGGAATTATTCATTGTAGTTCCTAAATTTTGGTTGTGATGGGTCTAACTCGAGGGGAGGGGGAAGTGTAATAATATTGCTATCAATAAGTTTTCTCAATATAAGATGTGGGACCATGGGAAGGGTGTTAAATGTACACCAAGGTTGCTATGGGTGAACCTCCTTAGAAGGAATGATAGTGTTGACAATAAATTTAACATCGATTGGTTTTGTTGCAAATGGATTAAATTGCGTCTTGTTAGGAAAATGAGTGGAAGATGCATTTTGTTCTTGATATTTAAGCTTTCTGATGGATAGTAGTTTAGTTTCGTGAAGCTTGAGAGTGTGATAAACTTGATCGAACGAAGGAAAGGATTTAAAGAAAATTCTCTCTTGTAGAGGTGGTAATAGACTTTGTATAAGTAAATCCTAAAACTCAGATTCAGAAAGCATGTTTGTCATCTTATCTAAATTGTTCTTATACCTTAAAACGTAGTTAATGAGGTGTTTATTTGAGCCTTTTTGAAGTTGTGTTATCTAGGCATAATAAATCTTATAGCTGATGTTGATAGAAAAATGAGTAAGAAATGCATCAGCTAGATGTGTAAAGGAGGTTACTGAGTGAACAGTAAGTCGTAAAACCAATGCATTGCATAATCATGGAGACTATGAGGAAAAATCTTAGCTAAAAGGAGATGATCATCAACAAAGTCAAGACAAGCAACATGAAATGCTCTAAGATGTTCATGTGGTTCCCATGCCCATTGAAGATGGGAATCTTAGGAGTGACAAATTTAGGTGGAAGTGGATAAGTAGAAATGGTGGGAGCGAATGGAGTATGCAACAACAAAGTAGAATCTAAGGATGGAGATGAATGGGAGGTAGCCTATTATAACTTACAAATTTGATCTTGAAGGTCATGATAAAGAGAAGTTAATTCTTGGTTTCCAATAGATGAGACCTTTCATACATGAGAAAATAGAGGCGAGTGTAAAGTGGTTGGTAGGAGTAGGGACAGAAACAGAATAGTAAAAATAGGAGGAAGAGTAGAAGCAGTTAGTTGAGTGGCAATAGAAGTGGGTATGGCTACAAAAGTAGTGAGGTCATCCAAGTTAATAGTTTCCTTGTGAGAAACATGTAAACTTAAATTGAGATGTGGATGCTTAGTGAGGTGATCATTGATGGCCTTAAGGTGAGCTTCAGTAAACTCCTCATGAGAGTGAGCCATGGCAAGATAATAATAAACCCTAGAATGAAATATGGAAGAAAGGAAATTCCTAGAAGCGTGAATGGTCAAGTCGGGTTCACAAAAATGATTAACTCGAACTTGACTAAACTATGTAGCATATAATAGTTAATATAAGTTATGAATAGTTTTACTAAAGTAAATGGATGTAGTAAATAAATATGCTAATAATCTAATAAAATATGAAAAATGAAATACTAAACCCTAATTTACAAGAGAGAAGAGGAAAGAAATCAGCCGATAAAGTAGGAGCAACGTGTCAAGATCCCATAGAGGAGAAATTTGGGTGATGTTGTTGTCTTGGAGTGCTTGGGAGAGGACATGGGTGCCTACAAGGGTGCTCTGCTAAATAGAATAGGCACCCTAGTCTAGGAAAAAGGCTTGGATCTGGTCTTTTGCAGGTCCTTGAGATGACTAATAACCTTCATTGCTTGTCACATTAATTTCTCTATACTATGTCGAATGCTCCAAATATTCCGAGAGGAATAAATGGCTTGCAAAAGACTAAAAGGAAATATCAAAACCCTAAAAAAATATGCAAATGAATGGGTCGAGAATGACCTTAGCTTCCATAACAGTTGGCTTACTAACTGATTTTTGCACTATATTTCATACACGAGTGTAGTTATGGTGTGTGTGTTTGTATCTCGTGCCCTAATTTCTCTTGTGCCAAACGCACTTTTGAAATAGAGAGAAATATCTAAATGTAGAAAATGTAATAGAATGTGTGCATGGAATAGAATAGAATCTCTCCCCCTATGAAATGTGATTAAAATGTCCTATCTTGTGCCTTGATGATGGATTTATGTGGATTCTAATGTAATAGATGGATGAAACTCTAGATGGAGTGATAGTAGTAGATGATGCTAGGTCCCTCATTATGGTCTCATAACTTTATATTTATAAGGTTCTCTTGCTCTAATTTTGTAATTAACCCCAAAAATGTCAACCACAAGAAAGATAAAGATGTAAAATGGCTAGAAGAGACCCAAAAAGTGGCAAGAAAGTGTAAAAGGGACCGAGGCGCCTCTAGGTGTGACCAGGGAACCCATGGGTGCCCTAATACTAAATTTGGGCACCCCAGTTGAGGCTAAAATAATGTTGAATGTTAGAAAATGGTTAGTCATGCGAGTGAAATAGGTTTCAAATTACAAAATACAATAAATAAGATAGCCAAATGATGGGGCTTTATTAGTACTTTCATCACTCAAAAACCCTCTAAATAGTAGTATGAGACTTGGATAAATAAATGTCTAAAGTGCATGATTTTGTGACTAGATTACTTCACAACTTTAAAACTATGTCACTACCTACTTAATCACAAAACCTACATTGTCACCAACTTTAATCCCTTTGAAATATATACATTCAAAACTATATCACAATGATTTCAACACTAGATGGCTCATGCTCATGACTTAATTTTAGCTTGAATTCATCCCTAGAAATCCAATAAGGGGTAGGTCATTGTTGATCATCTTGAAAAATATCCCCTTTATACCAATCAATTACCTTTTTAATGCTTCCCTAATGAGTCAATTAACACTCTTGATCATGAAAACACCCATTTTAAAATGATCTTGGTCTTTAATGGGTCCGAATGTAGGCAAGGGGTGCTTGGTTAGACATAATTCCCCTTGGGAAACTCCTATTCCATTATCCTTCAAACTTAACCTTGAATAAAATAATAATATGGCAGAATACAAAGATCTTATCATGGGGTTTTAGACTTCCACCTTTCTCGGCGTATGAGTCCTTGACATTTATGGTGACTCGTAACTTTTCATAAATAAAATCAAAGGAATCTATCAATCTAGAATTGAGGTCCTTCAAAATTATAAAACCATTGTCAAATATTTATCATATCTCTTTGACCATTATGAAATCCAAATGACCCCTCATTCATCTATAAAAATTTTAGACACCATGGCATCATCGTGATCAAAGCGTGAGTTGTATTTTTTTATCACTTTTAAAAGTTTCCAAAGATCGTGATTTTCTTAACCAATTTTAAGTATTATAAAATCCAAAAATTGATTAAATTCTTATTATTATGCATCCATAGAAGTGCGGAAAACTTGTGTAGCAAATAAATAATCAGAACGAAAAACATTCAGATAACAAACAAGATTGTTTACGGGGTTCGGAAATTCCTACGTCCCCGGGTTCAGATTGAACCGATCCATTAATAATATTGAAATGCAAGTACAATAACTCTTAAAAACAACCAATAATGAATCAAAACCTACAAATGAGCTGATCAATGTCCCAAGAACTCTAAAAAATAGTAGAAGCTTGATCCAAGAACGATCTGTGGCTCCTACAGTGTTTTCACAATGTGATCTCCCTGCAACTGTGTTATAAAAACACCTAAAAATGGAGATTTAAAAATATTCTATGAAAAAAAATCATATATTTGAGATCAGATCTGAATTCTGAACACTTTTCATGTTTACACCAAGTCACAATTCGGACCAGAAGTGCATTGAAATTCATGTTTTCCAACTAGCTGTCTTGAAGATCCCTATTAAAATCTGCATTCAAAGCTTCCAAAAACAAGTTAAAACTCAACAAAAAAGATCAAATCTTACATCGTTGGAATCATCTCATAATTTCCTTCATTTCATCTTTTTACTCCAAGTGCCCAATCTGAGTGCAAGGCCTTCAAAAATGGCATTCTCTGAAAACTGGTCCTTAAGCTACTTTACACAGACCTGTCTCCCTTGTATAAGTGGAAGCGACCCATTTTATAATGCGCCCAAGCCTCTAGGTGAGTTGGTTGGAGGATTGGCTTTAGACCCATGAGGTCAGGGGATCAAATCCCAGCGGCATCATTTTTGGCGGACTTGCATTTTAAATGGGATAAAATCCCAATTGGAGCGGCTTTTGAAGTGGGTATATCCCATATTTTGTGGAGTGATAAGGTCTTAGACTTAGGGAAGGTTTTAATAAACCTTATCTCCTCCATTTTCTACGTGGATTTGGCACCATGCATGGCTTATCCCAACAACCACTTCATCCTCCCATCCCCATGGTCATAGCCTATGTTGGCGGTTAATAATACTAATGTATAAACATTAATATGTATATATGTGGTTTGGCATATATGCGTGCCATTTGGAAAGTGGACTTACCAAGATAATATAATTTCGACCCATACAATGTGGCATAGAAATAATTAACTTGGTAAATAGCATATAATCCACTTGTCATCTCCCGATAGGCAAATCGAGCGAATTCAACGAGTGTTGGCAAGCCACGTGTCAGTGCAATCAGTCCAATATTGACCAGTTGACCATAGTTTGACTTTCCGATGTCTAAACTTTGACCGAACATATCTAGAGCTCCCGATGTCCGTTTGTCACATTCTCATAGTCATTGGAAAGCTCTCAAGATGATCTTCTGCACTGACACCATTTAGGGATGTTTAGGAAAAATTTCAAAAATGATCCCTGATCACACCTCCCCACTAAGAAAGGCTTTTTGTCCACAAAAAGTTGTGTATCAACCCACAAAAACATGCTATCTCTTCCTGCATTGCACAAACACATACAAGAACCCAAAATAACATTATAGGTTAAATAAATGCAAATAGTTGATTAGCTAGTCACATAACCGATCAGATAATAACACCCAATTAAGCTAGTGTTCAACTGAAACGCTGCAACCCTGTCAACTCTACGCACAACTGTGAACTGCCATACCCCACTGTAATGCCATCACAAATAACTGACCAGATAATAACACCCATTCTATTATGGAAAGCTAGTGTTCAATTGTCACTTTGTGATACGACCGATTACCAAAAATTACAATTCCATAACACAGATCAGTATACAAGACATCTAAACTGCCCACAATTAGGCTAGTGCCCACTGCCCATCTAAAACTGTAACAACTGCAAGTATTCACTATCAGAATATAATAGACTATCAATGCCCAAAAATAGCTATAGTCAACAACTGAATCAACATGAATATGCCAAAACATTATATCGCCATCACAAATAATAAGTTAGATAATAACACCCATCTATAACAGAAGCTAGTGTTCAACTGACACTTTGTGATTATGCTGATTACAACTACAAGTTTCAAATTTAGACATGCTACTGATGCCTATCCCTGCATAGTGTTTTCAACAATGGAACTACCAACCAATCTGAGAAAACAAAACATGAGTATGATGAACCTATCACTCAAATCTTCTCTTCAAATTTGTTTCCATTCATTTTCAAAGCTTTAAATATCAACTTAGGAACAAATCCTTATCAATCAATAGGAATCCCTAAAATATAGCTCTGAAAAACATTTTACTTGTCTACTATCAACAATTTACTGTAGTGAAAATATAAAGTTGAGGAGTGTTTTTCCCAACCAATCACTTAGGTTTTTCCATTTTGGTTGTTTTACCTTCTCAGTACCACAATGAGTTTTAGTTAGGTTTAGCACTATTGGTTTTACAATATTGTTCTTTTTAACAACTTTCCAATTTTGTTGTTTAGGAACAAACCAACAAACCTTAACATCATGACCATTCCTATTACAATGGGAACAAAATTTAACTTCCCTATTTTTAGGAGTCTTACCCATTTTACCATTCTCATAACTCTATCTATGAGAATGATTCCCCTGTTTAGGAGAGGTAACATTCTTGCCATTTCTCACCTTTCCTTGGTGAGATTGGTCTTTAGCACCTGCCTTATCATTCACAAAAGGCATTAACTTCTTAATCAAATTTTTCCTCTTCCAAAAATATGCAACAGAATGATTAGTACCTTCACAAAATGTGCAAGGGAAAGCATATTTCTTCCTACCAAAACTATATTGTTCCAACTGAAAAAGTGTATTAGAATTTTTAGGATTTGATTTTCCCTTAGTGCTATTTTTAGTGTAAGTGGTAGGAGGTGGAATCGATTACCTCTTTTACCTATTTTCTTATACCTTTCATTGTTCCTCCTGATGGCAGAATCCTGTAATTCTAGTGGCATAGATCCTTGGTCGTTGGAAGCTTTTCTTCCTTAAGCTGCTTTGGAACTTTCTCCAATTTCCATTTTCCCACTAGAATAACCCAAACCTGCAAACCGAGGCTGATCCTCTACCTGTATTGGGTTAGCATCACCTTGTCCATTTTTACCAAGGCCCTTTCCGTTAAATCCCATCTTAACCATTAGCTTAGACCCAATTCCCTTAGTGTGTTTTTCAAACTGACCCAAAGGAATATACAAGCCGAATAAGAGGAAGAATTAAAATGTGAACAACTTGAGTGCACTCTTGTCATAGTACCTGCATCTACTTTGGAAGGAATTTCCTTCTTGTGTTCACCTTGTTGCAACTTTTCCAAGAGGGCATCCTTGGTCCGTATTTCTTCCTGTAACTCTTTAACAAATCCCATCAACTTCTTGCTCTCTTCAAGCATCTTGTTGACATACTCCTCTTTCTTGGTTATAGAGGATTGTGGCTCAGATTTTAACCGCACTATTTCCTCTTCCAAGGAATAAAAATTATCTCTCAAGAAAGATTTTTCTTCTTGGAGTTGGCGGTTTATGGCTTCAAGCTCATCCAGTTGCTCCTATTTGGATGACTTGCCCATGATTCCTCGTTCCTGTAAACACAACCTGTACTTCCAAAACTACACACTGCGAAAGAAGATTAACAAGTCCCCAAAATGCCTGCACACTGAAAATTGAAATCAATATTGGCTGAAGCCAAATTTTCAAACACAATTAGAAGCTAATCCAGAAATCCAACCTGCTCGATACCAAACTTGATGCAAAACGTGAGTTGTATTTTTTTATCACTTTTAAAAGTTTCCAAAGATCGTGATTTTCTTAACCAATTTTAAGTATTCTAAACTCCAAAAATTGATTAAATTCTTATTATTATGCATCCATAGAAGTGCGGAAAACTTGTGTAGCAAATAAATAATCAGAACTGAAAAACATTCAGATAACAAACAAGATTGTTTACGGGGTTCGGAAATTCCTATGTCCCGGGTTCAGATTGAACCGATCCATTAATAATATTGAAATGCAAGTAAAATAACTCTTAAAAACAACCAGTAATGAATCACAACATGCAAATGAGCTGATCAATGTCCCAAGAACTCTGAAAAATAGCAGAAATTGTCCCAAGAACGATCTGTGGCTCCTACAATGTTTTCACAATGTGATCTCCCTGCAACTGTGTTATAAAAACACCTAAAAATGGAGATTTAAAAACATTCTATGAAAACAAATCATATATCTGAGATCAGATCTGAATTCTGAACACTTTTCATGTTTAACCAAGTCACAATTCGGACCGAGAAGTGCATTGAAATTCATGTTTTCCAACTAGTTGTCTTGAAGATCCTGTTAAAATCTGCATTCAAAGCTTCCAAAAACAAGTTAAAACTCAACAAAAAAATCAAATATTACATCGTTGGAATCGTCTCATAATTTCCTTCATTTCATATTTTTACTCCGAGTGCCCAATCTGAGTGCAAGGCCTTCAAAAATGGCATTATCTAAAAACTGGTCCTTAAGTGCTTTACACGAGACATGTCTCCCTTGTATATGTGGAAGCGACCCATTTTATAATGCGCCCAAGCCTCTAGGTGAGTTAGTTGGAGGATTGGATTTATACCCATGAGGTCAAGGGATCAAATCCCAGCGGCATTGTTTTTGGCGGACTTGCATTTTAAATGGGATAAAATCCCAATTGGAGCGGCTTTTGAAGTGGGTATATCCCATATTTTGTGGAGTGATAAGGTCTTAGACTTAGGGAAGGTTTTAATAAACCTTATCTCCTCCATTTTCTACATGGATTTGGCACCATGCATGGCTTAGCCCAATAACCACTTCATCCTCCCATCCCCGTGGTCATAGCCTATGTTGGCGGTTAATAATACTAATGTATAAACATTAATATGTATATATGTGGTTTGGCATATATGCGTGCCATTTGGAAAGTGGACTTACCAAGATAATATAATTTCGACCCATACAATGTGGCATAGAAATAATTAACTCGGTAAATAGCATATAATCCACTTGTCGTCTCCCGATAGGCAAATCGAGCGAATTCGACGAGTGTTGGCAAGCCACGTGTCACAGTGCAATTGGTCCAATATTGACCAGTTGACCATAGTTTGACTTTCTTGATGTCTAAACTTTGACCGAACATATCTAGAGCTCCCGATGTCCATTTGTCACATTCTCATAGTCGTTGGAAAGCTCTCGAGATGATCTTCTGCACTGACACCATTTAGGGATGTTTAGGGAAATTTTTCAAAAATGATCCCCTGATCAATCTGCCTCCCTCATCCCGTTATCACCATATGATTCCAAAATTTTCTGTCATACACAAAATCAATCGACCATCTTACACTAGTATCGATCTCCCAACCATAAATCATATCGAAGGTATCCCATTTAATACTTGGTACAATCAGACATATGAATATCTTTTAACTAGAAGAATACCTCTAGATCTATCTAGGAATGACAAAATATCCTTTCAACAATGCTCATATTGCTACATCATCTTAGGAGGTGTCCTTTACAAAAGAGGATTTTATGGCCTCCTCCTCCAATGTCTCAAAATTTAGGCGCATATAGCCATCCAAGAAGTCAATGATGATATATGTGGTGGACATTTAAATGGTTTAGTTTTTATAAATAAATCCTACACATGGGATATTATTATCCAAGGTGTAACACCCAAAGTATGCTTCAACAAACTAAGGGATAATTTTTTTATAAACCATTAATTTACTTGATTCCTTAAATGATTAGTAACACGCATGATTAATCCAACATACTAATTAAGTTTACAAAATACATTAATTATTTTTATGATATAATTATTAACATCATTACTTAGATCAACACTAAATAATACAACATAAATTAAAATTTCATAGTACATCTTGATAACCTAAGATAACCATGCACAATTGCATGAGTTTGAAATCTCCATGATCCCCCTTAAACACTCTTATAGGATGATATGGTTTGTATACCTTTGGTTAGACATTTTGGTAGGTACAAGGATCATGTGCACTTTCTTAATTTCATCCGGTGAATCATGTAATTACTACGCCCAGCTCAAAACACAAATAAAGGAAGAAATGGTGAATAGACAATGTAATCAATCATAACACTACTATGTGCATAGTTTTGGCATTGGGTGGTAAGCCAATTTTTGACGCACATAAGCCACTTGAAACCTATCTCCCTTTCTTTGCATAACCATATAAACATAGTATCAATATTCCATTCCATTTTCTTATTATTTACTTTATAATTAACCATTTTAATTTATTCATTTTCAACAATGTATGATTTCCTCCCGAGGATAGGTTAATAAAATTTCATAATGTTATTCAATCAAATTAGAGGTATACAATGATATCATCGAATCACTAAAGGAAGTATGTACCTCTTATCGCATGATCATCAAACTATATTGATCTATGATCATTAATTAGGTTTAGTCAAGTATAAGGCTTAAACCATTTCATAGCATTAATTAAACATTATTAATGCTCATTAATAGACACTTCTACCTTTCAGTTTTCCTAAGTTAGATATGAACATTTTTACTATTTCATGTATTCAAAATGTACCTTCATACTATGTTCCATATCATTGTAACTATTTTATCACTGAAGTACAGTGGCATCAGGTATGATTTTACGACGATATGAATCAATTATAAAACTGCAAGTTGTTACTATTAAAAATACAGCAGTATGTATCTTGTTGTTTCATACAAACTATCACTTATCCTCATGTTAATTTGTGTTTAAAAATTACATCATAATTACTTATCTCTCTTAGTATACTTTTCATATTTCCCTATTTATTTTATTGTTTTCTTGATTCATACAATTGACCATAACGATATCTTGTAACATTTGTATTATCTTAATCTAACATCAATTCATAATGAACACTTTATTGTCAAACAATGATAAAACGCTTGTTTTAAATCATAGTCATAATGAAATTAAATCATAATATTGTACTTTTAATATTGCATTCATAATATTTTGTAATTTTTTCATTATAACATTTTCAAAACACAAATACGTTGTGTTGGTAAGAAAATTTTTCAAGTAGACAAATTGGTGGGTATCTTGCCAACACTTTGGGACTCTTGTGTTAGAAGCACAATGTACTAAGAAGGGGGTTAAATCAGTCCTAAAAATTACTTTTCAATTCATTTACCATCACATACATTCATTTATTCATTCATCCATTAACCATCCATAACCATATGTGTGCATTAGATATGTAACATCAATCACAAGAGCATGAAACAAAGTACACAACACAAGAACACCATATGTAAGTGGGAAACCCTCATGGGGAAGAAAACCCACTAAAACTCTACTTATATTACAAAAATAAAATATTTTTATTGAAGCACCAACTTCATAAGGAACATCAACCCCATAAGGAGCGTTAACCCCTGGTTTGGTAGAGCACCAACTCTACAAGGATCACTACCCCTAATTTAGTGAAGCACCCACTCCAAAAGGATTATAAAATACCCTAGTATGACCAAGAACAACCTCATCCACTTGAATATGATTGATCTCTAATCATTATGCTACCACATCTAATAGAGATCAATTAATCATCTCACACAACTTTTCTCAAACACTAGATCTTCAATCTTGCTCTTTCTTTGTCTTCTTGGACTCGTATTACCTCTAAAAACTTACAAAATTATCTTTAAAATTTATTAAACCTATAGAACATCTGATAATATCTCAAAATATTTCCCCATATCTTCTATTCACTCACCTATGGGCCGCACTCTTTACCCATGTAAGACTAGCTTCAAAAAGGACCCAAAACAATGCTTTTATAAGCTCCTCTTCATTTCAAATTCAAATAAAAAAACTTTCCCTCCTTTGGATCGACCCATACATTAAGGAAACATCCCAAATTTTAATTACAACAGTCACAAGTGACCCAAGTAGGTCAGCCTAGCTAAAAACCTCATTACATGTGTTAAAAATGGCTTAAAACCCCATGGGCACAAAGATAAAAATTCCCTTACATCAAAACCATAAATATTCATGACCCATAAACCCTTAAAAATGATTAAAATATCATTTAACATTCATAAATGGTCGTATTTTTCTCAACCAATCAAATTATTTCATTTAATGGGCCCAGTGTTCTTTGTATTTCTCAAAAAGTTGTTTCCTACACCCTTCAACACCTGGAAAATTCATTATGCCACAAAATCACTTAAAATACACCAAAATATGCCATGTAACCACTAAATATAAATATAATAACCTTATAACACTTATAAGTAAGTTATAAGCCTTGAATCAATAACTTTCTAAAATCACAACTACGTTTTGGCTTAACCAAATCAACCTGCCAAACAATCTATTTCCAAATATTATCTCATAAAAACATTTCTAAAAACATTAAAGACATCTAAATGGATATATTTGATGAAAAATCCATCTCTCTTCATATTATATGTGATATAAATCATGATCTAATCCATATGATGATTAAAACAACTACAAACTTACACCAAAACACATATTGTTTTGACCTTTGGTAAAAATATACCTGTCTAAAGAATGTCCTGGAAACCATGTCAAATCACCTCATCATGAGGAAAAAAAATATAAATGGAAATATTTCTGAATCCTCTTTGCAAATTTTTTTAATCACCTCAAAATTCAACATGTAGCTCGAGATATAGCCATTTCATGCAACCTTGCTTTTAAGGTCTCAAAACTGCCCTTTGACCAATCAACCTAAATGGACCTCAAATGACAATGTACCTACATGAACATGTCCTAAAACCTCAATGGACATAAATATTATCCCAAATTAATCATGCACCATCAATTTTGTTAATACCTCATTCGAAAAAATTTCCACAAACTGAAACTCTTCATAAACTTGCATTTTTCAGGTGGGGCCCACATATGACCACATGCTCAAACATAAATTTATAAAAATATGGAATATTCTTATATAACATAAAATAATAACTTTTTCAAAAGGAATCAAAATAGTGCTGATATACTCACTTTTTTGCAAGTTGCTCCTAGTTAGGGTTTAGCTAGGGTTTCAAACCACTTTATCTTCTTAACGATCGTTCATAAAATCATGACAATTATACTACCTAATTATTTTTTTAAAAGATTAAAATATTACCTAAGAAAATATTCCAAATATATTATTTCCCCATGAAAATCATACAGTTCACAACAAGCATCAGAAGGTCAACATTTTCTCTAAAATCACACTATTACTTACCCGGTTTTACCAAAACTTACATATCTTCAAAAATATTCATCAAGCTAACTTTAAACTTTTCATGAAGCACCATGAAAACATCATATAGCTTATAAAACTCACTAAATATTCCAAATTCATCTAAAAATCTCCATCCAATCTCATTTACCTATGCTAAATTGTTTGTTCTCAATTGCTTGCTTCCCAAGAACGTAAAATATACATCATCCCAATGAATTCTAACCTTAAACTCATCACAAACCTTATTTACATTGTCATAAGAATGTTACAATGCTTTTATGAAACTGATTAGCTCCAAAACTCACACTTGTACCTCATTTTGCATGTTTCAGGGCTAGAAACAAGCCTGGAATGACTTGACTCAACAAAGAACTGACCATGCAGACCCATGTACACTAATTACACCTCATATTTACCATATATTACCACATGAAACACTCTAAACAGCTTGGTAGGCCTCATACTATGATTCAACATACTTAACCATGCACTATGACACTACTAAACTCACCCAATCTTGACACTATGAATCAACCTTCATGTTTGACTATAAAGTAAAATCACATGGGGACACACATGACACCATGACATCCTTTTCCATTAATGGTGTTAACATCAATGAAAATAAAACCATACAATTACCAACATCTAGGTCCCTCTACTTGTGTGGTGTAGCTCCACTTTATTGTGAATGAACAAAAGGAATTTGTTGATGGCCAAGAGGTCGGATATCCAATAGCCACGCTCCACTGTACCTACTAAAAATCCTTGTAGATAATTTTAAGGGAATAATTTTTTTAATTATTGGGAAGAGGGAGTGAGAAATTAGAAGAGGGGGATTATCTTTGCAAGTATAAAATCATATTCTTGCCAAAGATAATCAGAAGTATCACATTCACAACTTATAGGAAAGAAACAAAATGCTTAGAACATCAACGATGAGAGAAAACCATACACACAAATTTACACACATTCATGTATAATGAAAAGAAGAAACTCCTATATTTATTGATATCTTCACTAGTACAATGCTAGAGAAATATAGGAAAACAGATAGATAAAATAGAAGAATGTTATCTCCTTTGATTTTCTCAAATAGATCTCTCTCTTGAATACACAAAATTGACAACCATCAATAATTAGGGTTCCATTACATTATATATACCTTTAGGATACTCTTCACCTACCCTCCACGTGACCTTTCATTTTCCTCACAACATGTGACCTTTAACATGCCTAGGAAAGAACATTAAGTCCCATTTATCAATTAAGGGAAACTTATTACATTTTTGGACTATAGTCACATTAATGAATAGGATGAACATCATGATTTATCAAAAAGAATAATTAGAAAAGGGGCAAGATAAGAGGAGGAGGAATGAGGAATGAGGGGAAAGAAGAGATGTATAGACACCCTTGAGCACGAAATGAGTGTTGAGAAAAAAATTTCAAGACTTCTCAATGTGAGCGAGAGATAAACACAAGCACTACTCACGATGATCCTCCTTGACATTTGATTGATGAAATTACTTATTTCATTAGGATTACCCTAACCAAATTATTTCAAGACACCCATTTCACTGAGAGATGGTGATGGATTCACCCATTTGCCTTGTGATGCCCTTCTCTCCTTTTGAACACGATTAAACTCAGGATGATGCTTACATGATCCTTGTGAGGTTTTCATTCTCCTATTTGATCTATTAGGTCATGTTACTATCCCATGGAGAGTCCAAAAAGTAGAAATATGAGTGAAAATAGATCCATCTACAACTTTCTGCACTCAAAACTGAAATGTGTTATGTTTAGACCCTGGGTTTCAGGAGCTTCCATTTCAGGAAAGGTTTCCTTTTTCCCTGGATATCAGTATTGAGGGGTTGTTACCATGTTTTGAGCACTTTGACATATTTTTATGACTAAATTCAACCATTTTCTATTTTTATAAATTTTAATTTTGATTTTTTTTGATTTTAGCTTTTTTGTTTTTTCGGTCATTGTGCCCTAGTTTTCCATTTTTTATCTTTCTTGATTGTCCTGAGTGATCAAACTTTCAATTCAGGGAACTTACAATTTTTGGAAAGTGGGGGAGCATAGAATATGCTCTTTTTAGTAAGTGTAAAAATGGTCTTGGTTTGCGATGGGAATGATATTTTTGAGTCATCCTGCGTCGCAATCTCGTGCTCCAAATTTCACTGCGATTCGCCAACCAAAGAGCTTGAAAATAAAAAACAAAAATTATACCTGGTGAAGCTTCATACATGAAGCTCCCATGGCATCCATTAATGGATTCTTGAGATTTTGTACAAGGTCTTTTTCCACCTCGATTTCCATGAAATCAACTCCATCGAGATAGGTTTTCTCCTAGAGTTTGTGTTCACATTTTTAATTTCACCCGCTCTTTGGATTGATGGGAAATCTGAGGAATGAGAGCCAGGGAAAAAAAGGATTTTTTTTGTAGTAAATTATTGGGGGAAACTTTAATTTTTTTATTTTCATATTGAAATTTTTTTGGAGGAAGTGATGTGGCCAAAATTTCAAGAGCATTTGATTTATGGTTCATGGGTTATGAAGATTTCTTCGTTTCTTGGTCATGGAAGCTTCTAGAAAAAAATGGCCATGGTGCTAGATAGAAAATAAAGGGTTTAGATTATATTTTATAAGTAGAGAAATGGTAATGGATGTTTAATAAATGAATGAAGAGGTGGAAGAAATGAAAATGGAGAAAAAAATCCTCCAACAAATGCGAAGTTTGTCGTGCGCACGGGAAGAAAGATGCAAAAGACAAGAAATGCAAAAACTTAGAAATTTATTCAACTTGAGCATGGGTGCAATTTTTTTTCCTAACCATCCCAAATTTTTGGGATAGTTGGTGAAAAAATTATGTCCCTTTCCCATTGGTCCATGTGGTAGAATGTGGTTTGTCGAGGCAGAAGGGTGAGGGGTTGGAAAAATGGCTCATAAGCAAATTTCGGGGTCATGTGGGTGACCAAGAGCCAAGATGGGAGGAGGGTAAATTTTTTTGTCCCAACCATCCCAAATGTTTGGTACAGATGGTGCACAAAAGTGCACTCCTCTCTTATTGGTCCACGTGGCACTTTGTGGTTAAATGAAGTTGGGGGATAGAAAATAGTACACGAAGGCTTAACTGGGCTATTTGGGCTCAAACAAGGTCATATCATGGTCCAGGGGGCTTCATAGGAGATGGGTAAAAAAAAATTCCCAAACATACCAAATGTTTTTATGATTTTTGCAAAAAAATACACCACAACCTAGGCTTGACATGTGTCCACCAAAAAATTGACTTTTACCTTGTGGAACAACTTGATGGAGGCATAACTTGAGCGTATGAGGATATTTTATTTCAATTATTTATATGAAATAGACTCGAAATGTAAATTTTAACACAATGGGAGGGGTCTCATACCTTTATTACTCCTAAAAATTCCTAAAAATAGGATTTTTTTAGGCTCATAGGTTGTACACGTTGAAATTAGGTTATGAGTATAATTTAGTGATTCTTGTGAAAAATGTAATACCTCCATCATCTAGATATCTTAATTACCTTTCCGTTGATATTTCATTTGACTTCCAACACTTTACGGAGCTCCCGGAATCACTTCCTGAAGCTCGCGGGGTATTTTTGCACTGCAAGCTGCTTCACCTTCCAGAACCCACATTTGCTAAAACTATCCCAAAACCCATGAAAATTCCTATAGTCTTCCAAAATAAGATATACAACATTATTATCTATTTGATATGATAACTTGATGATTTTTTTCCTTTCATTCCACTTTAGGGGATGTGTCATCCTTAGAAAGACCAAAAATAGCCTTTCTTAAGCTTTTCAAAGAGCCTGTCTTGAAGGATCTTGACTTGGAAGTGCTTGAATGGACTTTATATCCCTAAATCATCTATGGACATGATGACATGACATATCAGACCAATTTTAAGGATGGGATAGGACTAATATTGTGGTTAGGATGGTCTCGAGGAGGGCTCAAAATGGCTTTCAAGCAAAACATTCACAATAGGGTATGGTTGTCATGCTTTCAAGTTTTATTTTTCCCTTACAAAAACTCTTTAAAATAGATGGCTCTGACTTGGGGACATGTTATGGATCAAGAATATAAAGTACATGACATGATAAATCTAGAATCTCAACTCAATTTACAAACAAGTGCCTTATCCTTTGGGCTTCAGAGAATCACACAACTTGCAAGAGATAGACAAAAAGGAGAAACACACACATGCAATCGAAAGGAAACACACCACACTGAAAAGGAAAAACACACACACAATAGGAAAAAAACCTAAATCACCTATGGTACAATGTGGGGTAAAACCGCTTTTGTGAAGTGCTATTCTCTTTTCATAGGTTACCCCAGTGAGTGAGTAACACTGAGTGACAATGTTCTACAAATTTGTTGACTGGTTTAAGGAAGTAGCCTCCTTTCCTCAATTTCTTATGAAATAAATGTTCTTTCATGACTACTGTATACTTGGGAGAAGTGAGCCTACAAGATCTATTTGATGTCTAAATATTCCCTTAGAACTTCCATTTCCCTCATTATCTTTGAAATTAGTCTCAAAATGCCAATTACCTTCCGTGTTCACCCACATTGTTGATTTTTTGTTGAGCATCTCATCGATTCCCCAATGATGATTTTTGAATGAATTTTTTGAATATTTTGAGTTTCCTTCTTTTTCATATTCACATTTATTAACATATTTTCCATAAGAAACCTTGAACTCATCTTTTTCTCCATTCCACTATGAGGTTCTTGTATATTGACCGTGGGATCGGAAGTAACCTCATACCTGTCTTAGATGGCTATAGCATGAGATAAGAGGTCAAGAATTAGCTCAAGATCTTCCACACCTTCTACCACATTCAAGTTTTCTAGCACAAATTCCTTCTTTGAATTTTCCAATAGTTCACCTTTACATTCATTTGAAGAACCTTCATCTTAAAAATCAAGGAAACCATTGGGAGGAATTGCTTCATTATCCCAAAGCTCATTGCATTTCACTACTTCTTTTTCATGAGGAATATCAACTCTAGGGACCTCAAGACTCTTTTCTTTGACCTCTTCATCATAGAAAGAATCCGATTCTATGAATGGGAAAGAAAATACTTCCATTTCATCAATGCATCTGATAGACACTATCTTAAGAGAGATGTCAAATTAATCATCTTGATTTATTTAGTCACGACCATTATTTGAATCAATTAAGAAACTATAATTTGATTCATTTTTTCTTGTAAATCCATAGCTCGCATCAAGATCTCAAGATTGAGATAAGGATCCTCTATTTCTTCCATAGCTCTTAGCAATTCTTACATGAAGTATTCCTTCAAATCTGTCGAGAGCTCATCACAGGTTGGACTTGTTTCTTCTTCATGAATAACATGATCAAGATAAGTTTCATGTTCAAATGGGAACATGAACACTTCCTCATCATGGGGAAACATGATGGTTGATCTCTCCACTTGAAATTCCTTAAGGATCCCTTCCTCTTCTTCATGGTTTGCATTATCATACAATTTGGGACTGTCCACTTGCAATCAAATATTCCTCAATGCTTCTTCAAGATCAATACTTCTCTATAAAGGAATTCTTATTCCTATCAAGATGGTAATCTCATCCTCCTCTTAGATTTTTACAAAATGATTCATCCTCCCACTATTTTAGTATAAGATTTTGGCTCCTAGGTTTCTTGCATTTTGTACTGTATATCTCATATTCTTCTATGGGAGCAATTTTTCCATATCTCCCTTAACTAGAATGGTTGCGGAAGACCAATTCATCTGGATTTTCCTCCCAACTGTTGGCATAATATTCTACTTAGTGACATTCCAAATGAAGCTAGAATATCTTCTACCAAGATGGTTATTGACACTTTCTTGTCCATAAATTTAGTGAGAGCCACCTGTGTATCCTTGAATTTTCCTACGAGTGTGACTTCCTTTCATTCCATAGAGTAAAAAGAGTCATCATCCTGAGTAAAGGTGAGTTTGAGGTCATTGGAAACTTTCATATGCATTACGTTGTTGTAGGCACCTAAATATATTATGTAATTATTCAATCGCTATCCTCCAATGAGAAGGGAGACATAAAAAGGGTTGACCTTATCAGTCTTTGATGCACTCAAAGCAAGCATGTTCTATGATGGAGGTGTAGATGGAGTTGGTAACAATCATTTAGAACTGGAAGTTATGGTACTGGGATTTGAACTACCACCCTTAATATGACAGAAAGCTTCTCAAATTTCTCAAGATGAGTCCATAGATATTGATTCGAAATCTGCACTTTATTCTTGTTCATATGTTCTATGATATCAAAAGGAGTAGATGTAAATAGGAAATATGGAGACACTAATTTTGAATTTAGGATAGACTTGGAAGCAGTGGGTAGGTTCTTGGGGAACAGAGGCTGATTTGAAAGGAACATTGGGGGTTTTCGAGAGGTTAGATTTTGTAAAAATGGATTTAGATTTAGAAGAAGCATTGGAATACTTACTTGGGATGATGGGTGACCTTTTTATTGTCATGGGATCTAGTTTCTCTAACGTATATTCCAGGGAGGGTGGGATTGGAGATCCTCAACTGATAATTTTATTGGTAGAGTCGTCATAAGAGGATATTCAATCTTCGTATTTGTAGCTGTATTCTAGTAAGAAGCTCCCTTTTGAGAATGAGAATGGGTGAATATTGTGCATGAGAAACTAGGTGCATCTTGGTAATCATCTTCATCACCTCAAGAATGCTCACAAAATCTGATTTTTGCATCACTCTCTACTTCTTTGAATTATAGGAAATCATTATCTTCATCTCCTTGAATTTTGTAGCTTTCATTAATGGGTGGACCCTTAAGGAAATCCTTTAGGGTAATCCTACAATCTAATTTCTATTCTAACCTTGATGGAATTCTCATTGAGAAACCTCCCTATTCAATATTTTCACCTCATTTACCAATTTTTGTAGCAATGGGTTTGTTCTCTCATCATTGGGATGTTGAGTTATACCTTTTGAAGGGTTCTTGATCTTTCTTAAAAGGATGAGGTCATCTTCTACTTCAATTTCCATTATTTGTGTTTATGCAAGATCCCTTGGTTGAACTCTCCAGTAGAAATAATCCTACCTCCATCATTTGATCACCGATGTAGAATATTTTTACATTTTTATCAGAGGTAACATTTTCAAGTGGTATCCTTTTGAGTAACTTGTTATAACATGTTACGAATTCCCTCATAGCCTCGTTATACCCCTTCTTTATTTGAACCAGTTGCACTAAGAGATCCTAGCAGTCCTCAATGGATTTGAGTGTATCCTCGAAAATAGTTTTGATATCATCCCAATAAGTGATGGATCTAGCTGGTAGGAGGTAGAACCATTCAACTTATTTTTCTTGTAGAGACACCACAAAAAATCTCACAACAACATCTTCATGTTCAATTCCAAGGATGCCGCATGATGTGATGAAGGTTGAGATATGTTCTTTAAGAAGTTTTGTGTCACCATCTTTGAACTTCGGGAAGTCTTTACGGGAACTTGTTGGTATATTGTGAAGAGGATGTGTAAGAGTGAGTGGATCTCTATTCCTTCCCCATGGAACAATGGGTTGAGGTCTTTCTACTTCTTCTGCCATTGTTTCTTCTACTTTAGCTTTAGCTTCTACTTGATAACTTCTCCCAATTCTTCTTCTAGTTCTTGTTCTTCTTGATTAGGGAATTCAATTTTCAATGGTTTGTGGAAAAGGAGAGATTTATATGAGGATTATCAATGGGGGTTTGAATCTTATTACCAGGTGAACCACTTGAATCATATGGGGATGAAGCTTTAGAGAAATAGTAGGGGTTATGTCTGATATTTTCTTATCAGTTTTGCAAAGCCTTGAAAGTAAGACCAACAAATCCTCTCAGCCTATTCAGCCCGGTATATCCTCTTTCAACTATTTTTCAAAAAATAATGGAATGAGTATGCAAAAGGACATTATGGAATATGAATGGTCATTCACATTATAGTCATTAAATCATGTGATTTGAGTCAATATTTAGTCTCAGTATTAGACTAATATTCATATGGTTTTTGAGAGAAGAAAGTACTAATTAACACATGTCCTTTAGCCATTTCACTTCACTTTTTTTCGTCACTTCCGAATGTCTGCATGTACTTTCCCAATCTGTTTCTTCATTCTACATTATTCATATTCCTAATTGGGGCACCTATCCAGGAATTGGGTGCCCAGCACCCTGGTCCCCTCTGGGTGCCCTGATCTTCTTTGTACTTTACTTCCATCTTTTGGGCACTTTCTAGCCATTTGAGATTTCCATATTTTTAGTGGTCAGCCTTTTCAAGGTTAATTATGAAATTAGAAGAAGAGAACCATATAAATATAAAGTTATAAAACCATAATGAGGGACCAAGCACTAAGCACTTACTATCACACATCTAGGTTACATCCATCAAAGGCATCTAAAGCTACATTTGCATCCATCTAGCTCCATCACAAGGCACATAAGGTTGGTTCATCTACATCACACTTCATAGGAGGGGAGTATATTGTTTCCATGCACACATTTAATACATTATACATCTATTTATTGCTTGCTACTTCACAAAGATTGACGGCACAAGAGCAACCTGGGGCATAATTGGCACACACACACACACACACACACACACACACACACACACACACACACACACACACACACACACACACACACACACACACCTAGAACTACATTACGTCTCGAGATGTAATACATTACTCATTATTAAGTCCATCATTTTGGTCACTTAGGACAGTTTGACCCCTTCATATGCATCTTTACTTTTTAGGGATTTGATGTTTGTCTTGGGGTTTTTAGTTATTTCCTTCATCTTTGATTTACAGTGACATTTGGCTTAGTTCAGTGAAGCTAGTGTGATAAGAAGTGAACATAGACAGTCACTTAGTGATACCCTAGAGGAGGGTTTCAGGTCATTTCCATAGACCAGGGTGCCCAATTCTCAAACCAGGGTACCCAATTCTCATACCAGGGAACCCACATCCACCCCTATTCCTTTCTAGGTGCCCCAATCTAGTTAGAGAGCTTGGATATGTTCTTTCACAGGCTTCTTTGTGGTCATTTCCTCCTCCTTTTCACCTCGTTTCAACTACAACACAATCCCACACCTTCATCAAATTAGCTAAGGATTTCCTAACCCTTCTTGCACATTAGGGTTTCACATTTTCATTTACTTAGTTTCTTGGGTCACTTTCTTTATTTATTTAGTTTTTATTCACTAATTTTCATAGCATCGATTAGACTACTATATCCCATTTTAGTGTGTGGATCTTAATGCTTCTATCATTATTCCCACAAAATTTCCTACCCAATGAGATCACTTCTACCCTTCCACTCATCTCCGTTGTTCCCATTTTTGTCCCTACTCCTACCAATCATTACGCCCCACCCCTTGGTTCACATACACGATAGCCTCCTTTTGCTAGTACTCGCGATCTAGCCTCTCTTAGGGCTCTCTTTCTCTTCTTTACTATGGCTCAATATTTTGAAGATTTTCTCAAGCTCGTCTAAATTCTTGACACCACCTTCCGATTAGGGTTGTATTTCTATTCTTTATCATGGCTCAATATTCTGAAGATTTTACTAAATCTCATATTAAAGCTATTAATGATCATATTGTTGAGTATCCCCAAGATTTAGAATTGATTTTGTATGCTACTCATGAGGATTCTACAAACCTTGTGGAGCTTAATGCTTCTATCACTATTCCACAACAGTTCCTACCCAACCGATATCTTCTACCCTTCCACCATCTCTGTTATTCCCATTTATATCCCTAAACCTACCAACAATTATACCCCACCCCTTATTTCACATATACGGCAGCCTCCTTCTATTGGCACTTAGGATCTAGCCTCTGTTTATCAATACCTTCAATCACAAATTCACCAACTATTATATGCTACTTCTCATGTGTTTCTATTTTTATATTCCCTCTATTATTGCATACTCCATTCATTCCCACTATATCCACTTATCCATTACCATTAAACATTTTCACCCCTAAACTACCTATTTTTAATGGCCATGGTGACCCCCAAGAGCACCTTCGAGCTTTCCATGTGGATTTTCTAGATTTTTGAGTGATCATATCCTCTTAGCTAAAATTTGTCCTTATAGTTTGAAATATTATGTGATGCGTTAGTTTTATGACCTACCTCTCCATTCGAAATCTCTTTCACACAATTAGCTGATGTGTTTCTCACTCATTTCTCTATCAACATTGGATCTAATATATCTTATGCTCAACTTGCACAACTCAAACAATCAACTCGCATAACTCAAACAATGATCCAATGAGCATTTAGAAAATTAAATTTTAAGATACAAAATAAACTTAGCCAAGATGTCAAACGTTCTTGCGAACTCTAAGCTTCAATATTTATTCATCTTAAGTCTCATCGCCACCTCTCCGGGAGAGTGTCCACTTTGATACCTCTCCTTCTTTCGATCAACTTTTTCATACTCTTAAAATTCATGAAACCAAGATCTTAGCCATAGGAAATCTTAAATACCAAGAACAAACATCATCCTCTCCAAGTTTTCCAAGTAAGACAGTATTTAAACCATCTACAACTAAACCTACTAATGCAAAAGTCATTGTCAATGTGGTATCTACTACTAAAGAAGTTCAGCCACAACCACCTCAATGAACATTCACTAAATTTCCTATTGCCCCACAACTTATCTTACAAATGACTAATTGAAATAAATCTTTTGTGCTTCCTCCACCACTTGAATTGGATCCATCATGACCAAAAGGAATAAATTACAATGAAAATTTTCAATGTGATTATCACCGCTATGTGGGAAACTCTACAAATAGGTGTTTCAAACTCCGCACCATCATCCAAGACCTCATTGACAATAACAAGCTTGAATTTCCTAAGGATTCAAACTCTCCACCAGTTAATGAAAATCGTAATCTCAAATTATTTGGTAAGTTTCTGTGCAACACAATAATAAAATGGCTGATTCATCGGATAATCATTGTTATTGCACTATACCTCCACCTGAATCGGGGTCCCTTGACTTCTTAGTTGCTAACATCAATACTTATCCCTTGGTTATTGCTTTCTCTAATTATGATTATCATGCTACATTCTATTCTAATCACTTACACATTTGCACATCTATTGGAGTGGTCCCCATCAATAATACTAAGGTTGATCCATCATGGCCTATCAGTGCATGTTCTCTGCCACTTCTTGATGCTATCAACTATCCACATTCACAAATATCATATCTGATGAACAATTCATTTGGTTTTGTTAAGATATATGTTATGTTTGGCCCTCTTACTATGTTAGTGCCCTTCCTTGTGGGCCAAATAGTCGATGGTTTTGACATGCTTCTAGGACTGAATTGTATCTGTAGGTCTAAATCCATCATATCTATGAATCATTTGCGACTCAAATTCATTAATAATAATAAATTTATTTCTATTGATGGTGTACCACCCTCTACTCCATGGTCATCATCCCCTTAAGCGCTAGTTTAAGTATCCCCTACTCCATCTATCACATCGCAACCTATGTTAGTTAAAGTGTAATCTACTACTAGTTCACCTACTCGTACACCATCTACACGACCGCACCATTCCACTAGTCCTATGCATCGATATAGGCCTATTCTACTGAACACAAAATTCGGCATAGATCTCCACCTTGTTTTATTACGCGTAGATCTCCATCACCCATGCATTTTCTCATGCCTCTGAGTTTGTCATATACTCATCCATTGCATGCACATAGACTTCACTCACCCATACAGTGATTATCTACTATTTCACCACTACTAGAGCATGATCATACACTTTCACCACCACTAGCATCAGATGAAGGACCTTGGTCCTTCACTTTCATCAGTTAGTTCATTCACTCATAAACACTTGGTGGGGCATAGCATTTACACATTAACCTCCCATCATCCTAGCGTCAACACATGCCTCATACTCATATTTTCATAGTCATCTACATCACACACATTTTCATTACCCTATGAAACACTCTTGTGCTTCAGTTCACACTTGATTGTTGAGGGCATACTACACATGAACCTCACACACTACACAATAGGTACTACACATAGTGTCTCTTCACATATCTTACATTACATGTCTCATCGACATATTACATCATTAAGTCTCTCTACATCATTTGCATTTCGAAATTCATACATCTACACATCATACTACTGTTCATCACACATGTGTCACACTCCTATTGTCTATAGGTATAGTATTACATCTTATTCATCATACATACTACATAGTGTGCATTTCACACTATTAGGTTATCTACACTTATTGCATTGCATCCTATACATCACATGTTTTACTCATCACATGGTCGTCTCTTCTCATTGCACATACTACATCTTCTTCTACATGTTGCACTCATTTCCCAATGACACACTCTAGTTCCTCAGTCCATACCTGATTGTTGAGGGTTTACCAATCAAATGGACCTTATCATACACACACATTCATCAAAAGATCTTCTATCATGTGACATTAATAGTTTAGCGACATACGATATAGGCTAAATGGTAATCTATTCCTTCATCTTGTAGTGGTACATGCTTTAGGCTACATCACCACTCCCTCTATTTGTATCATCATGAGATACGCTTTAGGCTACATCATCATGTGTTCATCTCTAGTTCACATATCATCAACACACTCATCACAACACGTTATACACTGCACACTATTCAACATGATACACTCTCGTTTATGGTTCATTTTTTACTACTAAGGGGGAATACTAAATGAACCTCACTGCATAAAAATCCATTCACTCGGGGGTCATGCGGATCCTATCATCCACATTGCATTCCATTTCATCCATCCACAACATATTGCATTTTATGGTTGCATTTACTCTTTCTTTCACTTTCTCTTACATGTACACTTTACTACACATGTATATATATATATATATATATATATATATATATATCTTGTATGTCATTATTTTTACCATACACACATGTGCGTTCATGTCCTTTTCTAGTTATGATCATAAATACAGATATTCTACATGCATTATCGATGCTTCATATACTACCTACTGGGGCATCCACATTCATACACTACATGTCCTATTTTTTCATTTTGTACTTAGCACTTTCTATTATCATGTTCTACACGCTTTGACATACTTTCTATTTTTCTAACATACTAATGGGTGCTTCATGTGCAACATTTTTTATGTAGGGATATTTTATTCCATACTTGTTTGTTTGTTTGTTATTTCTTGTTATTGTTTATGGGCCTTGCCCTTTGTTATGTGTACACACTTGTTTGTTTGCAGCCATGATGGCCTTGAGTTTCTTGCGACATCATGAGTGGGGTCCCATGTTTACAAACCACTTAACGTGGTCTATGATTGTCTCTTTGATTATTTACATTATCTTCTTATGTTCTAGCATACACATTGGTTGTTTCTACATGCATGCTTATTCATAATAACACTTTTCTAGCCACTTGTTTATGTGTTCCTTGGTCTTTATCAAGCACATTCCCTTCCCCTACAGGATAGAGTTTCAAAGTATACACGGTCGATCCTCTTTTGGGGCCACATCCTCCTATCCGTGATGTCACATGCGCCCACAAAGAGAGGGGGCATCATTGGAGTTTTATACACAGTACCATTACAGTACAATTTAGTCTATAATCTATAGTTTAGTATATGGTTGGTCTACGATGTCGTCGGCCATGGCATGATTCGATTTACATCGCATGGGTTCAAACCGGTCTATCAACCCAATACACCTTGTGTCTTTTATAGGGCATATTTTCCTTAGCATTCTAGGGATAAGTTATAGGTTAGAGGATACAATGGACTTTCCTCCCTACACTACTTCATCCAGTGGCATCGGATCACCCAAAAACTAGACAATACAAAGATCTCTTCACCAATCTTAGGGAAGTAGTTACATGTTGGAGAATAACATAGTTTTCTCCTACACTTCTTCAGCCATAGTGGCATGAGATCACCCAAAAACTTGCACTTCACCGATAGTTATAGGATATCCTTTCTACACCCTTTTTTCTCATCATGGATCAGGTGCACATGTTCCTTTTTCATTGTAAGTTTTTACTATTTCTACATGTTTCTTTACATAGAATTTTTACACATATACATGTATATTTGACTACTTAATCGTCTTCCCTTTTAAAGGTCTGTCCATATGGGAATCAAACAATCAACAACAAAAACACACACATGGTGATTACATCACACATGATACTAACCATGTAGGTATACTACACACATTGACATCTACACACACGCTTCCACCCTAGGTTCACTCTCATCACTTTTTACACTTTTTCATCTTTAGTCTCCACACTCCATCTTTCTTTTTGTCACTCCATGCTTTTTCTAGTCCTTCGGTGTGTTTCTATGTCACTCTACATGGATTATCAAGTATGCATCTCTATCTAATTTATGTTACCGAGATTTTTATCACCAACATAAAGTGGGGGAAAATGTAGTCACTAAATCACACACTTTGAGTCAATATTTAGTCTTGGTCTCATACTACTATTCATATGGTTTTTGAGTGAAGAAAGTATTAATTAACCCATGTCCATTGGCTATTTCACTTCACTTTCTATCGTCACTTCTAACCTTCCACATGTAACTAGCCAATCTATTTCATCATTCGTATTATTCCTATTCTCGACTAGGGCACCCGGCCAAGACTAGGGTGCCCCAAGCCCCTGGTCTACTCTGGGTGACCTGATCCTCTTTGTACTTTGCTTTCATCCTTTGGGAACTTTCTAGCCATTTGAGATTTCCATATTCTTATTGGTCATCCTTTTGGGGTTAATTACAAAATTAGAACAAGAGAACCATGTTAATATAAAGTTAATAGACTATAATGAGGTACTAAGCACTAAGCACTTATTATCACACATCTAGGTTGCATCTATCAAAGGTATCTAAAGCTACATTTGCATTCATCTAGCTCCATCACAAGGCACATAAGGTTGGTTCATCTGCATCACACTTTATGGGAGGGAGTCTATTGTTTCCATGCACACATTTAATACATTCTACATCTAGTTATTGCTCACTACTTCACAAATTTTGACTAGCATAAGAGCAACCTAGGGCAAAATTGGCACTACATCTAGGTTGCATCTATCAAAGGTATCTAAAGCTACATTTGCATTCATCTAGATCCATCACAAGGCACATAAGGTTGGTTCATCTCGCATCACACTTTATGGGAGGGGAGTCTATTGTTTCCATGCACACATTTAATACATTCTACATCTAGTTATTGCTCACTACTTCACAAATTTTGACTAGCATAAGAGCAACCTAGGGCAAAATTGGCACTACTTTAATACATTGGGTGACCTGATCCTCTTTGTACTTTACTCACACAATTGGCACTACTTTAATACATTGGGTGACCAAGTAAAAACCCGGACTAGTGAGAAATAACTTCACAAAGTGCGACTGACACAATAACAACCTAAGGCACAATTGGCACAAAAACACATAAAACTACATTGGGTCTGATATGTAGTGCAACACTCATTTAGTAAGTCCACCATTATGGCTCTAAGGAGAGTGTCACCCCTTCATAGACATCCAACGCAATTTAGTGAAGCTAGTGCGATAAGAAAAGAACACGGGAATTCACTTAGCGACATCCCAGAGGATGGTTTTAGGTCATTTTTACAAACCATGGCACCTAATTCTCATATCGGGGTACCCACGAGTTCCCTTGTCCATTTCTAGGTGCCCTAGTCTAGTCAGAGAGCTTAGATTTGTTGTTTATCGGGCTTATGTTTGGTTGTTTCCTCCTCTTGTTCACATGGTTGGCACTGTGACAGATTCCCGCACCTTCGTTGAATCATCTAAGGATTTCCTAACCCTTCTTGCACATTAGGGTTTCACATTATCATTTACTTAGTTATTTGCGTCACTTTATTTATTTATTTAGCTATTATTTACTATTTTACATAGCATTAGATTAGACTATTATATCCCATTTTAGTTTAATCACACATAAAGCAACAATGGGCTTTCAAGAATGGATTTCCATCAACTCTTTTTTTTGGTTTTTTTTGGAAGATTTACTTTTTAGGATTTTATGGTCATATTTTGGGTACAAATTACTACCAAGTCTTCCCCAGTGGGCGCCAAAAATTGTTCACAAGAAAATTTTTTAGGTATACAAATATGTGGGTATCTTGCCAATGCTTTGGGACTCTAGGTCCCTCTATTTGTGTGGTGCAACTCCCCTTTATTATGAATGAACAAAAAGGAAAAAAATTGATAGTCAAGAGACAAGGAATCCAACAGAACACTCCACTATACCCACGGAAAATGCTTGAAATGAATTTCAAGGGAAGAATTTGTTGAATGATTGGGAAGAGGGGGAGAAATTAAGAGATGGGGATTATCTCTGTAAGTAGAAAATCAGATTCTTTCCAAAGATAATCAGAAGTATCACATTCACAACTTATAGGAAAGAAAAACAATGCTTAGAACATCAATGATGAGAGGAAACCATGCACACAAATTTGCACACATTCATGCATCATGAAAAGAAGAAACTCCTTTCTTTATTGATATCTTCACAAGTTTTACTAATGCTAGAGAAATGGAGGAAAATAGATGGGGAAATAGAAGAATGGTATATCCTTTGCTTTGCACAAATAGATCTCTCTCTTGAGTACATAAAATTAACAACCCTTAAGAATGAGGGTTCCATTACATTATATATACCTTGAGGAGACTCTTCACCTACCCCCATGTGACCTTTCATTTTTCCTCACAACATGTGACCTTTGACATTCCTAGGAAAGAACATTAAGTCCCCTTTTATCAATTAAGGGAAACTTATTACATTTTTGGATTATAGTCACATTAATTTATAGGAAGAATGTCATGATTTTTCACAACAAAGAATTATAAAAGGGGGAAAGAAAAGGAGGAATAATAAGGAAGGAGGGGAAGGAATAGATACACGGACACCTGGACCATGAAATGAGTGTTGAGAAACATTATTTCAAGACTTCTTAATGTGAGATTGAGATAGACATGAGAAATACTCACAATGATCCTCCTTAAAATGTTATTGATGAACTTCCTTATTTCATTAGTCTTACCCTTACTAACTTATTTCAAGACACCTAGTTCACTAAGATATGGTGATGGATTCACATGTTGCACCTTACGATGCTCTGCTCTACTTTTGAACACGATTAAACTCAGGATGATGCTTTGAGGACACTTGTGAGGTTCTCATTCCCTATTTTATCCATGAGGTCATCTTACTATCCCATGGATAATCCAAAAAGTAGAAATATGAGTGAAAATAGAGCCATCTGTAGCTTTCTACACTCAAAACTAAAACTTGCTATTTTTAGACCCTGGGTTTCAAGAGCTGTCATTTGGGGAAAGGGTTCCCTTTTGCTAGGATATCAGTATTGGTGGGTTATTAACATGTTTTGAGCATGTTCATAGATTTTTATGAAAAATTCAATCACTTTATCTTGTAAGAAAGTTGATTTTTTTTTTTTTTTTTTTTTTTTTCCATTTTGTTTCTTTTATGATTGTCCGAGTGATAAAACTTAAAATTCATGGAACTTACTATTTTTGGAAAGTGGGGGAGCATATAATATGATAATTTTATTAATTTTCCAAAATGGGATTATTTTATGATGGGAATTATATTTATGGATTCGTCCCTTTGTCGTGATCTCGTGCTCCAAATTTCACTATAATTCGCCAACCGGAGAGCTTGAAAATATAAAACAATTTTTTTCCTAGTTAAGCTTAAGAAATGAAGATACCATGGCAGTCATTAATGGAGTATTAATATTTTTGATAGGTTATTATTCCACCTCTGATTTCAATTAAATCAACTCCATTGAGATAGGTTTCTCTCCTAGAGTTTTTGTTCACAATTTTAGCTTCACCCGCTCTTTGAATTGATGGGAAATCGAGGAATGAGAGATTGGGAACAAAATGGATTTTTGTTGCGAGTAAACTAATGTCGTAACCTTTGATGTTTTTTTGTTTTAGCCTTAAGGTGTTTAGGAGGAAGATATGTGGCCAAAATTTTAAGAGCATTTGATTTACAGTTCATGAGTTATGAAGATTTCTTCATTTCTTGGTCATGGAAGCTTTTGGCAAAAAATGGCCATGGTGATGATTGGAAAAGCAAGGGTTTAGAGGATGTTACATCGGTGGATAAATTTATTTAACTTAAACATGGGTACACTTTTTTTCCTTAACATCCCAAATTTTTGGGATTTTTGGTGCAAAAACTTTTCCCTTTTCCCATTGTTCCATGTGGCGAATGTGGTTTGCCGAGGCGGAAGGGTGAGGGGCTGGAAAAATGGCTCATAAGCAACTTCTAGGGTCATATGGGTAACCAATTGCGAAGATGGGAAGAGGGAAAATTTTTGTGTCCCAACCATCCCAAATATTTGGGATGGTTAGTGCACAAAATCTCACCCTTCTTTAATTGTTCCATGTGGCGCTCTATGGTTGGATGAAGCTAGGGGCTAGAAAATAGTGCACGGGGGCTTAACTGAGCTATTTGGGATCAAACGCGGTCCTATCATGGTCCAGGGGGCATCATGGGAGTTGGGAACACTTTTTTGTCTTAAAATTTTGGATGCTTGGTGTAAAAAAGTGCGCTACCACCTAGGCTTGATATGTGTCCACCAAAAAATTGACTAATTCCTTTACCTTGTGGAGCAACTTGACGGAGGCGTAACTTGAGCATCTGGAGGTATTTTCTTGCACTTATTTATATGAAATTAACTGGAAATGACCTTTTGAACACAATGGTATGGATATAATATCTTTATTATGAATGGAAATTCCTAAAAATAGGATTTTTCTTTAGGATCATAGGTTGTGCATGTTGAAATCAGGATGTGGGAAGAATTTCTTAAGTCTTGTGAAAAATGTAAGACTACTATCTTCTAGATATCTTAATTACCTTTATGCAGATTTTTTTTTGACTTAAAACTCTTCACAGAGATCTTGGAATCATTTCCCAAAGCTCATGGGGTATTTTTACACTACAAGTTGCTTCACCCTCCAAGACCCATTTTTGTTGAAATTATCCCAAAACCTCTTAAACTTCCTAAAATCCTCCAAAATAATTTGTAAAACATTAATATCTCTTTGATACACCTCCTTGAGGAGATTTTTTCTTTCATTCCACTCTAAGGGTGCAACATCCTTTGAAAGATCGGAAAATAGCCTTTCTTAAGCTTCTCAAAGAGTCTGTCTTGAAGGATCTTGACTTGGAAGTGCTTAAATGGACTTGATATCCTTAAATCACCTATATACATGATGAAACAACATATTTTACCACTTGTAAGGATGGGATAGGATTGATATTTGGGTTAGGATAATCTAGAGGATGGCTTGAAATGACTTTCAAGTAAAAAAATTGCAATATTAGGGTATGGTTGTCATGCTTTCAAGTTTGAATTTTCCCTTGAAAAAACTCATGACAACACACTGTAAAAACAGCTACATGTTTGGATATAATGGAGGTTCAAACCTTGTTATTAAATTACATAATGATATTCTAATTGATAACAAAATACAACAAACGTTTAAATGTCTTATTCATTACAAAGTAATAATTTCACATTTAATCAATTACAAGTACATTTATTGCATCATATAAATTAGTACAATATCAATAAAGTATGTTGTAATAAATTTCTCTACCCTTTTGTATTACTTTTCAAAACTCGCAATCTGAAAATAATAATTTTATACATGGTTAGCTCAAAATAACTGACATAGATTGCACATCTCTTTGCCTATATGTTTTATTAAAAATAATTGAACATCTAACAATTAATTTAATGGCATTATATCATCTATGAAAAATATATAAACTCAGACACGGTGATCAAAAGGTATTAGACAAGGTGTTAATCCTCACTACACAATGTATCTAAAAGCTTCATTCTTCTTCTAACCTACGATGTGAACCTAAAATCTATTATTAGATAGGTTCTTTTTATTTCCAATTTGGATATATTCCTAATTTATTTTAACTTAGCCAAGTATCGTGACTTAAGCATATAAGTCATCCAACAAAACCTTTTTCTTTCATCAATAAAATAATGCTAATGTAACTATTCACAATAGTCTTTTAACATGATTACTTGTTAATACTAACAAAGAGAAGATGAAAAGATTATTCCTTACTCCTTTAATATTCCGAGTTCCATAATCAAGCCAACAAGTAAATGTCATTAAATACATTTAACATTCGTGAGTTTCTTAATCCCTATTTTATTATGGAAAATGGCATCTAACTCGATTCTCGAACCTTTTCTAATTAAGAAATCAACATTTACTACATAATGTTTCAATAGTCATTTCCTAGTGTAAATGAATCCAGAAACACCCATTAGAATATTTAATGATGAATATCATAAAATGCAAGTCTTATTTTTCAGATGGATAAAAACCTTTCACATTTTCTTAGAAAAGAGTGCATAATTAAATTGAAAATAATTTATTCTAAAGATTTACTTGAATTGGTTCCCAATCAAATTATTTTGACATTCTAGTTCCCCACTTAGAAACAAAGTAATTTGGTTACTTCCATGTAATCAATATAAACCCATAACACTATCTAAATATAAGTTTTTAAAGTTAATCTAGTGAGTCTAATAACCAGACTAATTAATGGCCTTCACCTTCATAAATCCCTATTAAAAATTTAGATGGAGTTTCATTCAAGAGATCTTAATTACAGATATCTTATACAAAACAAATCTCATAAAAATCATCCTTGTGAAAGATAAACATTTCATGATGTCACATGGAAAAGAAACCAATGTATAAAGCGTAAAAAATATAAAAAAATCCTCTGAGATTAGTTTTCTCACAACCCATTTGAGTAGGAGTACTCAAATCATAACAATTACATCATATCCCATAACCCACTTTTCATAGACTAAGAAATATCTTAAGCCCATAAAAATAACATGGATTTAATCGAACCACTTCTCATACAAATATGGTGACCCAAAATTCATAATCCTCATAAAGTGGGGAAACCAAAATATATTCACACAGATATCAAGTGGTTCTGGTTATGATGAAACCAAAAGAATAATTCCCCAAACCTATAGGCTCGGTCTTGACCCATGAACTAGAACATATTATTTTAAACCATTCACAACCACGAATAAAGTATATGGGTATCTAATACCTAAAACAGTCACTATAAAGAACACTATTTGAAGGTTGAAAAGCACGGGTCAAAATTTTAGCATAATATGAACTCACAAATAAAGATTTCTCAAGTCTATAGTTGAGCACACACGGAGGTAAGAAAAACCCATATAAAAATCCCAATATTTGAATCTCATAAAACATTTAACTAACATGCAATCATTTTACCAGTCACCCAGATAGTGTTCCACTATTTCGAAATAAAATAGCAAGACAAAGATAAATATAAACCATGCATGTGGACTGGTAAATTTTAGTTACTTTCTTTCTTCTCTTCAACTGATCCGTAAACTTCTACTTTGGAAATACACAAAATGAAAATAATTTTTTGTTCTACTTTCTCTTTGGAAAATGACAGATTTGATGAATATTAGAGCCTTAGTGACTGATTATCTAGTGTGTTAGAAATGAATTTGCAAATAAGTGAAATGAATTCAAACTCCAAACACCAACAATTTTATCCTGGAAACCTCCAATGGAGGAAAACCATTCGGGAAGGGAAAAACGCTCTTTCTTCCCACTTTTATTGGCCAATTTTAAACAATTATAGATTACAATAAGTGTAGAGAAGAAAAACAATGTAAAATTCCCCTCTAATTACTTGTTTGCTCTGTTTCTTACACCTTGCTCCTACAATTCCACTCCAACACTGAAGAATCTCTGTTCACTAGCTCTCATGACTCAAACTTTTCTCTTGATCTCTTTGCATCCTCTGAATGCTCGTTATCCTCTTCCTTTCACACATTTATAGGCCTTCCCATGTCCTCATGTGCACTGGAGGATGTGAAAGGGCATGGAAGGGAAGAGACACAGCCATCTCTTCGAATTATGGAATTGTTCATTCCTTGATTTTATTTTTCCCATAAAAAGTGTCAATACCACTGCCCTGTGCAAACCGGTGATCACAAGACCACCACCCTATTTGGGTAGAAGTTACAGGATCGTTGTCCTATCTGGGTGTATGTTATATAATTGTCACTCTACACAAAGCGGTGGTTCTATTGATTTGCAAAGATAACCTCCTTTTTCCTCATTTTTCCTTCATGGTGCTAATGAATCTGATGGAATGGGGTGTTTTTTCGGATCCCTATGGATCATACCTCCCCTTCTTAGTAGGATTTTTTCCAAAAAATATTAGTTTGGGAGTGCTAGAGGAATCAACTCCCTCTCTTACTCCTTCGAGTACCACCGGGTTTCCCTTGGTGTCTTCTCTTCTCATCCAACCTACCAAGACTCTTATGGATCTTTGGTTTACTTCTCTAGTGATACATCCTCCTATGAGTTTCCTTGAGTACAATTCTCTTTGAAAAGAAACTTATGTATGTTTTCTTTATCACACATAGATGACCCTAGTAGGTACAAGTTGTTGTAACTTGCTACTGAATGCATCTACATGAAGTGTGGCAGAATTTATCTCTAGAGATGGATTTGTCGAGATCCTCTCCATGTGTGTTTCTATTATAGTCACCATTTCTCCTTGTATCTCCAACTCTTCTTGTTATCCTACTGTTAGGTCTAGTGAATCCGTAAGTAGATACGGTGACTGCATAGTAGAATTTTGTATTGTTCCTTGAATGAGCAGTTCCTATGGTGACTTCTTCTACAAAAACTAACAAGTGTTATCCAAATTCTCCATCCTTTGGTTAGAAACTATGCTCTCTAATCCATTTTGTAATGAAAGTAAATAAAACTGATGATTTTCCTAAATAATTATTTATTATTTGTTGGAACTTACCATAGCCTTCTTTGATTTGTTATGGTGTTCTAGGATGTTGAAAATGACTCTGTACTTGACCCGTCTGTATCACTTCTCCCACCTTGTGAATATAGCATCCCTGGCATACAAGTAAGGACTTTTGAAGACAACATCAAATGCATCAAGTGGAATGATATCACCCTCTAATACATCTATGTATTGGGAATTTATCCCAAACTGAAAGTTACACTTCCTTGTAACCTGTATTTCTACACCCTTCTTCACCCATCCCAATGGGTATGAATGTGGATGCTCGTAAGTTTCTAGACCAGACTCTTTTACAACTATATAAAAAATCAAATTTGACTGAGAAACAAAATATACTAAAGCATTTACCTTATTCTTCTTGATTTGGATTCGACTTGAAATAGATTACTCATCTCTTTTTCTTTTGTTCCCTCGTACATGTTAGTGGTCGTGCATCCCAAAATCTCATCTACATCTAAATCATTTCAATCTCCACCTCTTATTTTGTTTTCATAGTGGCCATGGATTTCTTGGAATCCTTGGTTTGATTCTTTAGGTGTAATTCCATATGCAACTTCCAACAAGTGCCATCAGTATGTCTGTTTATATCACAATTCTTATAGAAATTATTTGAATCTTTACAAGTATGCAAAATAGTGGCGGCCTATTTACCTTTGGTACTGTTGACCCCTTCTTCTTCTTTTTTTTGATTTTTTTATTGCTCGTCCTTTGGATTTATCTCTCCTTTATTCATCTCATCATCAATATAGTATGCTTGCATGCAACCTTCATTTAGATCCTTGGGCTTTGTGGATATTACCTTTCAATAAAGGTGAGTGTGAAGTCCTCCCAAATATTTGGTCAAAATGTCCTCATCCTCCAAGTCCATATTAAGCAACATGGCTTGTCTCTGAAACTTCGTAGTATAGTCCTGCATGCTTTGACCATTTCCCTACCTAAAGTACTACCACTTAATCATCGAGTCAGTCTTATGGCCGATAGGATAGAAATTATCTCTAAGAAACTCTTTAAAACCCTTCCAAGTACTGACAATAGGACGTTTCTTCTTTTCACAAGTGGCTAGATGGGTTTCCCACCAAACCAAAGCATGACCTTCCATTTTGAGACGTGCAAAGGTGATCCTTTGTGCCTCAGTGACATTATGCACACTAAAATAAAATTCCAACTATTTTAGCCATTTATCCAGTAATTTTGCATCTACTTTTCCTTCAAAATTATTTATTTCAACTTTTGTTTCAACTTTAAAAGGAGTATGAGAAGATTTTACTTTCTCACTTACAGTTGTAGCCTCTTCTTCACACCCTTCCAAATCTTCCTCATCATGGATCCCTCCGATACCAAATTTTTCGGCCACTTCTCAAACCACTGAGTCCATGGAATCTTGTTTAATTGAAGTTGTCTTTTGCAGATCTAAAATCTCTTTTTATTTTCTATGCAACCTATACATCATGGTATCTAGCATCTTGACTCTACCGACAAAGTTCTCTTCCTCCATTTGAGATTGAATTTTTATTTCCATGTCTTCATATAAATATATGTTTCACAAGGTAAAACTTATTCACCTTTGACCCTTGTCACTATCATATAAATCATAAGAAAGATTCAAATACCACAGTCTTGGATATATAATCAGCTCTGATACCAAAATGATCTGTAAACTTCTACTTTGGAAATTCACAAAATCACAATAATTTGTTGTTCTACTTTCTCTTTGGAAAATGACAGATTTGATGAAGATTAGAGCCTTAGTGACTGATTATCTAGTGTGTTAGAAAGGAAATTATAGATAAGTGAAATGAATTCAAACTCCAAACACCAACAATTTTATCTTGGAAACCTCCAATGGAGGAAAAAAAAATCGAGAAGGGCAAAATGCTCTTTCTTCCCACTTTTATTGGCCAATTTTAAACAATTACATATTATAATAAGCATAGAGAATAACAACAATGTAAAATTCCCCTCTAGTAACTTATTTTATTTATTCCTTACACCTTGCTCCTATAATTCCACTTCAGCACTAAAGGATCTTTGCTCACTATCTTTCATGACTCAAAATTTGCTCTTGATCTCTTTGTATCCTCTAAATTTCCATTCTCCTCTTCCTTTCATGTATTTATAGGACTTCCAATGTCCTCCCATGAATTGGAGGATGTGAAAGGGCATGGAAGGGAAGAGACACAACCATATCTTCAAATTCAAGAACTGTTCGTTCCTTTATTTTAGTTTTCTGTCAAATGTGTCGGGACCACCGCCTTATACAGATCGGTGATCATAGGACCACCACCCTGGCTAGGTAGTAGTTATAGGATCGCCACCTTATCCGGGTAGTAGTTATGTGAATGTCCCTATGCACGAGTGGCGGTTCTCTTGGTTTACTGAGATATAACCTTCTTTTTCCTCATTTTTCCTTCTTGGTGTTAATGGATCTGATGGAATGGTGTGTTTTTTCTAGATCCCTATGGATCATCCATGTTGAATTGAACCAGTTCCTCCAAATATTCAATCTCCCAACCCTTAACACCATTCCAAATTCTATATTACTAGGTTTTCCCTTATTTTCTCTTCTAAAATCTCAACAAATTACTCAAAAAAATCCCATATAATGTTCATCCAAACATAGAGCTCTAGAGTGGGAGAAAGAGCTCACATTTGCAAGCATGCAACAATAAAAAATAGAATACAAGCAGGCATGGTAGCTCTTATGGGAAGCCTTGCACTTATCGAGATAATTAACTAATATTAATGTTCGTAGTGCCACGTGGTGGCCAAAATAATTACCAACCATCGTCATCTCCAAAATCCTCTCCAATTAACTTACTGGAGTTTAAAATGAGTGGTCAAAATAATAATAGCCAAATTTTCATGCATGGATTTCTCCAATGTTCGTTCGAAGACAATTATTCAAACAAATCAAAAACCTTATAATACACAGTGTGGTTAATTGACCAAATAAAACCCAAAGCTTATTAGGTTTCATGGGTCTTGATTTGACCAAATTTAATATATTAACCATTCAAACCAATGGCCATTCAACTATATTCAAATTAAATATAAAATCCCATACAAAGAAAAGCCTTTATATAAGGTCGGTGATCCCATTCACATTCATCAAAACAATTGCATATGGCCATTCCACATTAACTATAATTTAAGCATATGCACATGGTCTAAGACCATAGTATTTTATATTTTTATTAGACCATACAAAATTACCTTCCCTCATTTCTCAATATAATTGTCCATCCAGGGAAATATTAACAAACCATTTTAAACCAATCATGCAATTACGTAAAGTTATCGATATAATCACTCATTTATCAATAAAGGAGTATTGATCATTCCAAGATGATTAAATAGCTCAACAAGTTAAATCTAAAATGAAATTCAATCATGATAAGTACTTTCCAATCATGCGATGAAATAGATTAGCATGTAATCTTAATCAAACAAATTGTACTATCATTTTTTGAAATATTCTGATTGAATGCCATCTCTTTGTTGTACAGTCAATGATTGTTAGTATCAAAGAGTAAGTATATGCCATAGTCACAATTATTTTAACATAACAAATAATGTATTGCAACCATGTACAAATTCAACCATACTTTAAAATTTATTACTACTAAAAAATAAGATAAATCAAGATATATTTTTTTGATTAGTGGTAAAAATTAGGGTTGAGGGGACCCTACCCCATTACAAAGAGTTGCAGCAACCTTACATATTGGCCAATGGATTTACCTTTAAAGGCCATTCATGTTCCAAAAGTTCAAAAAACAAAGACTACAGTTTAAGATATCCATAAGATAGGAATTACAATATATAACAGTCCAAAGGTTTATACTAACAACATAGGGATAAACTAACAACAAATTAAAAATGTAACATTATTCTCTGACCATTTCTCCCACCGTCTCCATATAGCCATTCCATTCATTGACCAGTGTATCTATTGTCTCCTTCCAAGTACTTGTAATTTGAAATACAGCAACCAAACCATACATCAAAGCTTTGAAATCATCACGTACAATCAAAAGTAAGTTAGAGCACTATCTCATAAGTACAAAGCAATGAAAGCGGTCTATCACCATTACAAAATCATCGCATAAAACAACAAGATGAAGATCGATCATACTCAGCATGGTAAGTACATCCAAACATCAAAGAAAAACAAAAATAAGTTATAAATGTTAAGTACTTTACGAATGCTTGGTGATAACCAATGTTACTCAATTGAGCATGCAACTACGCATAAGTGTGTATATCCTTTTTAGGATATACATACATACATATAGTTGTATACTCAACTATGAAATAGTGTTTATCCCCTCTCCTTCATAAACCAATTTCCATATAACAACTTAACCTTGCGATGAAACAGAATGAAATTATGGGATGTGACACTATTATTAATCAAAACTATTACAATTACATCAAAACATGTGTCAAATGTTAAAAACATTCCAATCTCACACATATAACTAGTCACACTCTTTAACCCGCTAAGGACCTCTGGCCCTTTTCACAATGGGTACTTGACTTTATTGGTCTCATCAATCCTTTCTCATCACAACAACATAACTCTATCATCGCAGAACTAAATATTTCACTAAATGCGTGGAATTTATCCCCCTCATTTCTACTAAATATGATAATAAAAGTGTTGATTTCATCCACCATCACATTATCTATCTTTTAGAATCCCTCATAAGATCATCACATATAATGGAAAGTCTTTTAAAAATAATAAATTTCAAAAATATTTTGATATTTACAACATAAAAATAATATTTTCATTACCTTACTATCTACAAGCAAATGGTTAGGAAAAAACATCTAACAAAATACAAAAAGAATCCTCAAGAAAATCATTGGTTAAGCTAGTAGAAATTGGAATCTACGAGTCTCATTTTCATTATGGTCATATCACACCATCTTTCACACTCCTACAATCATTACACCCTTTTCCTTGGTATACGGTACCGAAGTTTTTCTTACTCTTGAAGTCCAAATTCCATCTTTATGAATATATTTTCAAAGACCTCATCCATGATGAGGATTATCATCAAGAATGCTTATCACAACTAGAATTTTTAGATGAATTTTGACTAACCACACTTGAACACATCAACATATATTAAGAATGAATCAAATATGCCTACAACAAACATCTCAAATAATGTGACTTCAATGTTTGTGATCTTGTTCTCAAAGAAAACCAGCTCATCACTAAGATGGGAAAGAGAAAACATGGAAAGTTTTCTCTATACTAACTTATACCATATATTATCACTCATAAATATGGGTCTAGAGCCTATTTTTTAGCCTTCCTTTATGGTAAACCTAAGAAGGATCCTCTTAACACATTGCACTTATGGTCACTCTAAAATTATCTTATCGATTCATGAGATCTTATTCATACTATGATATCCATCCATTAACCTAGACATCATATCACTCTTATAATTTTATAATCATGTGGTATTTTCCATCAGCATACATGTCATGTCCTTTATTATGGGCACCATATATTTACTCATAGAATATTCCTCATGGATAACTTCCCTTCTCACAATTAATGAACCCTGTAATCATTAGTCTCACCATCTCCTTATCTTATCTAGATCAACATGATAAGGACATAAGTGTATCTTGCATGCTCATCTTATCCCCTTCTACACAATTACCCTAGGGTTTCCCTCAACTTAAAAATCAAAATATCCATGGGAGGGATCTGATCAAATATAGAATGATCCCTCAAAGGATGGATATGAAAATAAAATTATGTCAAATAATATTTTAGACCACTCCCTCAAAGGATGGCTACCATGAAAATAAAAATTTAATAAAATTATAGGCCACTCCCTCAAAGACAGTTGCCCAATAAAAATGCACAAAAAGGAATTCTCATATTGATCAGTCCTCACATAAAAAAAGGTCTTCCTACATCGATCATCCCCCATACAAAAAATCAGAAAAGAGTAAAACCATCTAAGGAATGTTTTCGCATTGATCAGCTTTCCCATCAAACAAAAGTTTCCCACATCAATCAACTTGTATCAAATACAATAAATATAGGAAAAAAACTTGGTAACTATCATGAAGAACATGTTTCCACATGCTTGTTACACACAAAACCTTCCTCGTGTTGAAATATGGATAAAATCCAACTATCTCCTATTTTTCATGATCCTAGTATGACTAACCATTTTGATTCATACGTATAAATCATTTTACCATCAATGTGCCTAAAGTAGTAAAGAAGAAATAATTCCCCAATAATTTCTTATCCATTATAGAAGTGTGTAAATCATATAACAACATTACCATTTGTTTTATACAATTATTTAGTTGGTGGCCATTAATCAAGAGGGAAAGGTAGAATGGTTCTAATTTGTTGGTTTTGGATGCACTTAGTGAAAACATGTTTTGTGTTGGAGGGGTGGGTGGTGTTGGAAGTAACCCTTTGGAATTGGAATTTGTAGTATTGGGATTTTGGTTACCGCCCTTGATGTAGTTGATGAGTCTTTCAAATTGCTTTGGGTGTGTTTGTAAAAATAGAATACAAATTTTTGAACCTTCAGCTTATTCACATGTTCAATGATATCAAACAAAGAAGAGGTAGATGGGCTTGGTGCTCCCAGAACAACGAATTTTTCCAAGTCAAAGGAAGGGCTACTCTAGAATTTTTAGTGTTTTTAGAACACGGAGTAGCGGGCTGGGACGAAGTAGCTGATTTTGATTGAGAATTTCAATATTTTGTAAGATTGGCCTTGGATACAAAATTAGAGCTAGGAGAAGTGCTAGAGGACTTACTTGTCATGGTATCCTGCTTCTTTCTTACCATTGGATCTCGTTTAGCCTTAGCAGATTCTATTAAATGCAAGAGTAGAGATCCTTTGTTAATTATCTTATTTTGTTGATTTTCCACTTGGGGACCATCTTTCTTATTCTTTTTCATAGTGGTCATACAGGAATAAGCTCCCTTTTGATATTGATAGCGAGTAAATACTTCCCATGAGAAAATTCCCCTAAATAATATTCAAGGAAACCAATCGTGTATTGTCTTCTACTTCTTCAATTTCAAGAAAATTGTAATCTTCATTCTCTCATTCCAGCTCCTTGATTTCTTCTTCTTCTTCTTCTTCCACATCACAGGGCGTTTTTATTAGTGGTGGCTCAAGAGAAAATCATAAGGGAGGTGGAACAATATGTTTTCTATTTGTAAAGTTGTTCTTCTTTAGATCATATCTCAAGTATGTGTGCAAGTTGTTTCTTGAATGCAATCACAACATTTGCCATAATCTGAACCAAGGGGTCCATGGAGGTAGAACTATAACTTTGGAAAAAAAAATTCCACTTGGATTTTTGACTTTATTAGAAATAATTATATCATCCTCTATTTCAACAGCATAGTATTGAGCCTCTCTAACATTCCTAGGTAAATATCTTCAGAGAATGAATCCTACCTCAGGAAATTGAGCATTGATGAAGAATATTTTTATGGTGCCATCAGAGGGAATATCTTAAAAGGGTGTCCTCTTAACAAACCTATTGTAATAAGCTACAAAGCCCCTCATAATCTTGTTGGATTCCTTTTTCATCGAACCAGTTGAACTAAGATGTCTTGACAATCTTCGGTAGATTTAAACCTTTCTTCAAAATTGGTTTAGATGTCATCCCAACTGTTGATAGAAATAGCTAGTAGGAGATATAACCAATCTCTTACTTTATCTAGTAGGGATTCTATGAACAACCTCACAAACACATCTTCGTGTTCTACTCCTAATACACCACATGATGTGATGAACATTGATATGTGTTCTTTCAAGAGTTATGTGTTGTTGCCTCTGAATTTAGGAAAACTCTTACGAGATCCTTTTGGAAACTCATGGATAGGTTGAGGGAGGGTGAGTTGACCTTTGTTTCTACCACACACCACAATTTTTGGAGGTATCTCTTCTTCATCTTCCATTATTGCTTCTACTTGTGCTTCTTCTTCAACTTATTTTTCTTCCGCTTCTATTTTTGTTTCTTCTTCTACTTGATTACACTTTTACAAAGTCTTCAAAATATTCTCTAAGGTCTAGAAATTATATGTCCAATGGATTAACACCACTTGGGCTACCGATGAGAGAAGTCTCGGGAGGAAGGGAGTGATGAGGATTTCTGATTTGTTCTTGCCACCTTTGGATCTCTTCAAAGATAGGGTCAATATTTCTTCTTTGCCTCTCAGACCTGGTGTATCTATGATCATCCAGTTTGTAGACTTTATATCAACTCAAATCATAAATTTATCAAGCTCTCCTTTATTTGATTTTATTTTCTCTCACCCTTTTTAAAGCCTCTATGTGTTGTTCTTCAGAATCTAAAAATCTTATAGCAATGAAGTAGTGAGATAATTTTTCTCTGTTATGCCAAATAGTCTCCCTCAAGTTTGATGCAATATCTTCTTGGATATGGAAAAGAAGTTTGGGTCTCAAGACTGGGGGATTACCAGGAATATCCATTGGTGGAAGACATAAGGCTCAGTGAATTTTCAAATTCAGAATATTTTGATTTTTAGGAATATCTAATTTTATAGATTTTGTGGAATATATTGTGGTGTAGTAGCAACAAAATTTTCCCCACGGTGGGTGCAAAAAATGTTGGTGAAATAATTTTTGATAGGAAAAATTAGTGGATTTTCACCAACACTATGGGACTAGGTCCTTCTACTTGAATGGGCAACTCCATTATTTTATGTGAAATGAAAAAAACATATGTTGTTGATATAGAGGTAGAGGATCTAACAGGACACTCTTGCACCTACGAGAAAATGCTTGGCAATTTTGTGTAAGGGAGGAATTTTCTAGGAAGGTGGGAATGTGGGAGTGAGAAATTAGGAGGGGGATTAATACTACAAGTAGGAAAAACTCATATTCTTGCAAGGATTAACCAGAAATATCAACACACACAATTGGGAAAGAATAACAACCTTTCTATTTATATCAAGACAAGATAAAACCATGAACATAAAATTTCACTTATTCACTCATCCAAGAAAATATGAAACTCCTTTCTTTATTGACATATTTGCAAAGTTGTATAACAAGAGAGATGGAGGAAAACATATGAGAATGAGAATGGAAGAATTTTCTATATTTTTCTTATTCTTGGTAGTTATCTACTCATGAACATATAAAATTGACAACCCCTTTGAATGAGGAAGTCATTACAATATATAGATTTCAAGAAGACTCTTCACCTACCCCCACATGACCTTTCATTTGTATTTTACAACATGTGACTCTTCATATTCCTAGGAATGAAATTAATTCCCCTTTTTATTAATTGAGGGTGACTTATTACAATGTCAACTATAGTCACATTTAAATGAATAAGACAAAATGAAAAGTGCAACCCCCAATGAAGAAATAGAACATGAAGGAAGAGAGGAAGGGGGAGGGAAGAGAGAGAAAGGAAGAGAGATAACTACTCAAAAGAATACATTTCCCTTGTTTATTTTCTTCACTCTCTAATGGACCTATACCAAATGCTTCTAAGAATATCTCCACTCCTTTTAATTTTATGCTATATTGAGCTACCACAAGTGTAACTTTCTCGGCCTGAGAAATACAGACACAACACAAGGACTTGAGCCAACTATATGAGATGGAATTGATTTTTTTACTTTTAGTGAACCAATATTGATGTTTCTTTGTGGTTCTTGATATTGTATCTCTTATCTCAGAAAATGACTCCAATTTTTCCTCATTCAAGAATAAAGGATCCCCAGCTTCTTTCCTAGCTAGTTCCTGTAATGGATTCAAAAAATCATCTAAGGAGGTGTTTACATCAATTATGGGAACTAAAAGCTTCTGTATATTAGTTTTGACATCAACCTGCATCTTGAAAGCATGCTCCTGATTTGAATCCAACTTATCTAGAGCATAGTTCAACATCTCATACCAGGAAAAAATATTCCTAGCCCATACCTATGAAAAATTCTTGGATGGATAATTGAATACCTTCCTATCCACCAACATGTGAGAATGAGCTCTCCCCATTTCTGTCACCAGTGGAAACACTTGATCCCAGTGTTCCTTTTATTTATCAATTTCATCCCTTGTCATTCGAACTTAGCGGTTATTGCACACATATACTTGAAAAATGAAATCATCTCTAGAAGCAACACTTTCCATTTATCCACAATTTTGTTTACCCATTTATCATTTTTCTCCCCTACATGGTGAAACTTTGTGTCTTACGAGTGGAATCTAGATCAAAGCTATTGATCGAGTAACTTCTTCAATTGGAAGAGATGAATCATCCTTCGATCCTTGAAATTTTGAACATATAAGATGATTTTTCACACGTGATCTTCTAACTGATCAATTCTTTCCTTATACTCATAATTCCTTGCAATAAGGGGCATGGAAGATTCTCTAAAAAAATGTGCATCTCCCTTGTGAGTTGTTGGGCCTAAGGGGATGGTGCTCATCTCATAGTCAGTCGGGTTCATTTCTTCAATGGGTTTAATTACCTTTAGTTGGACTACTTCTACATATTGGTTTCCTAAAACACCACTGAAGATGCATGAAGTTTCCTAAGCTAAATTTCTCTTATTTCCTTTGACCATTGAGGCTATAGCTTAGAATTAAGGGACTACCACCTATTGAACTATGTGGGTTTCTTTGGTGATCATTTCCTATACCAAAGGAAATATCTCATTTTTCTAAGGCTTGACATTCGACATGATTTTTTTCTATTGTTTGGACTAAGAAGGCACATATTATGCAAGAGGGGTCAATCTAGCAGCGGAGGATGAGAAGATTTGAGACTTCTTAGGTACTAAAGGATGAACCAGATCAATTTCCCCTTTCTCCAAATCTACCACGGGGTCTTCTGTTGTCTTTACCTTTTTGTGCAACAATTTTTAGTGAGGAGCTTCTCATTCTACTTCCATTCACTTTAAACGTTCTCCCGAGTGAGATGAGTTGGAAGATTTCTCAATGGCCTTTGAGGAGAAATGATGAGATGTTTACCTTTGGAAAGTTAAAAACTTCCTGATTCCATGAGGGCAGCTCTCTTATTTTTTAACCCTTTGTTTTAATCTTTTGATGGTTGTTTTGGTCCCCTCATGCATATCCTCGATTTGCAGATGCTCCAAGACAATTGTGGAAGGAGTGATGTTTTCACAAAGCATTATATTATAGATCATACATATTTGTGTCATCATCTTCGATGCCATATTCATACCAATCAAACTTGAATCTCCTCATTTTACCAATTTTCATCCTCATTTGATCTTGTTCTCTAACTTTGAAATCATATGTATAATTCACCCATTTGTCTTAAATTTGTGGAACGTTATGCAATTCGGGGAGGTGAAATGTTTCTAGATCACTTTGAATATTGAAGAATTCTCTTGAGGTGTATGAATATAGGTTCAAGGGAGATAAAGAAGCATCAACATTGGTATTCTCATGAGCACTTTTGTAGGAGAATATCTTGAGAGAGATGGGGAAAGAAAGGATTTTTTTCATCTAGTGCCTTGAAAAATTTTCCTACACAGCTCAAACAATATTATCTTGTCGTTGAGATATCGTGGTAATTTCCAAAGAGAAAGATTGAAATATGACACTTGGATGTAGGAAAATGTTTTAAATCATATGAAGTAGGACCCATACCTTTTTATTAGATAATTTTTGTAGAGGAAACCTTGAGTGATGGTTTCCTTCCAATAATATGATGACAATCATTGTGAACACGGCATTCACTCTTACAAATTGTTCGTTTCTTTCTTTCAAGATCAAATGTGGATAGTTCTCGTATGCAGGAGCATTCTTATATATGTTTTGGGAGAGTTTTAAACATATGAATGTTCTCATGCTTGCAAGGGCATAGACCAAGTATGAAGTCATTGAAAAAAATTGGAGATTGGGAATTGAAGTTATTGGTGATGTAGGTATTCACTATTATTTTCTCACGATCTATCATTTGTCTACCCTCGATGATGGTGAGTATGAAAAATTCCATCCAGTCATGGAAATATTTTTTCATCTCTTCTCCCATTAGTTGGCTTAGGAGGATGATCGCATATGAGAAGCCCTCATAAAATTCACTTCTGAGAGAGGGATTTTGGCATACGAGAAGGATTTTTACCTTGCTTCAACCATGAACCTAGTGCAAGGCCTTAGAGGTAGGAATCTATCTTGGACCATTCACTTGATTCAAACTCTTTTGTAATGATGACCATGTTGCTCCAAATGGGAATTTGCATATATTGGGAGATTTCCTTGGGAGTGAGTGCTACCAAAACCGAGTTATCATCAGCTCTTATGGTTTGATTATATAGCTCATGATGATAAGAACATGACAATACCAACTTTGTTCTTTAAACAAACACATGATGACAACCACCAAGATACAACCTGCTCACATATGGTTTATCTTCCACATGTTCCCTAGGTGCACCTAACATCCTATTCTTAAGGTCCTGTAGATCCATGTAGGTAACATCAATGTCACCCACTCCTGAATCTTCTGATAACTTGAGAGCTGAAGCGGGCTCTAGACTAATAAATTTGAACTTCATGTTTGTGAAAATTGATTTTAAAAAATACAAATTAAATCTAATTGCAGAGTAACGTATATGATAAAATATAAAATATATACAAGTGTTAAGCTCTTGAGAAATGAAACACTATAAGTGAATAGGAGAAAGAGATAACTTCGCTAGATCCTATGCAATTTTTAAATAATTTTGGTGGTGCAAAGTGTTGAATAGGGCTGGAATTATGACGCAACTACTCTCTACAAAATCTAGATTATGAGAATAATGTCAAACACGGGTGACTAGGGATGAACAGGGGTGCCTAGGCATTGGTGACTATTCTTGGGCACTTGTGACTATGCAGAAGGTCATAATCTACATTCTTATTTATCGCTAGGATTTATCTATCACTTCCTATTGATCTCTTTTTATTTTCTCTTTGATCTCCAAGGGTACATGTAACTTGTAACACAAACCCTAGCTACCTATACAATCTCACAAACACATCAAATTAGAATGAAAATGCAATATGTGAAGTCAGACTAACCTTGGCAGTCACCCAATGAGTGAACTTATGACTAAGTGTTGCACTACATTCCATAATCCATGTAGTTCTTTGTTTTTGTGTGTGTAATAGTGTCCTTATGTTGCCCTTATGCCAATGATGCCAAGATAGTGGGCTATGGCTAGATAAGATGAAAATGTGTGATATGAAATTGAGCACTTCCCCTTCCTATGCAATGTATGTAGCCCAAAAATGTAGTCCCTTTGATGGTAGTGATAGTATGTAGATGATATTTCCCTTTAGAATTGTCACCAAAATAATAGAGTGTATGTTGTGTATATATATGGATCTCTTGTTTGAATTTTGACACTAGTGACCCAAAAAGATGACTATGAGCTCGGGGTAAGGATAATAAAACAAGAAATGCCAAAAAAATGTCAAAATAAATGAAAAGAATAAAGAGGACATGAGCGCCCAAAATGAACAAGAGCGCTTGGGCACTAGTGTTTAGAATGGGCACTATTTTCCTAGGATAAATGATGACAAATGTGAAAAGACTGCACAAACAGGATCCTTGTTACCTAACTAGAACTCGGGTATAGAAATGATAGATGTGAGAGAGAAAGATAATAGAGACAATCAAAACAAACAAATGGACAAAGGATTGTGTCATCAGTGAATACTTTTCTTACTTCAGATCCATGCATGTATAAACAAGATATTGATGGCATAGTAAAATAGTAATATGTGCATGATTTTTTGTATAAATTTTCCCGTCTTTATGTTATTTGAATTAAATTAAAGTAGTGTAAAGGAAGGAACATACATATATAGAGTCTAGGGAAGCCATGTTGCAAAGTGCGTGTTTAATGTAGAAAACTTGTAGCATTATGAACCGTGGATCAACATTTTCACCCATGTGGCATAAGTGGAGATAGTGAACCATTGTAAGGGTCACTTGGATAAATAGTTGAGATTATTTGGAGACATTTGGAGATTTTGAATTTTTGTCAAAGGATATTAAAGAGTTAGGGAGTGATCAATTCCCAACCCGATTTTTTGTAAATGGGAGGATTTGGGCATCCTACCACCAGAGGAAAATTTTTGGGGAGATAGGTCTAGTTTTACTCTCCATCCATGACTACATCCCCAAAATTTCCTATCATTTCAGATAGATAGAGACAAAATTTAGTTATGTGTCGTTCCATGTGGTTTCGTATTGTACCTAATTGAAGAACCCATATAGGAGAAATATAGAAAAGGAAATGATGTCTCATTCCCCCACTCCTATAGTAATGGGTGTTTTGATTTGCATAGTGCTAGATGGCTTCCAAGTTAGGTCATCTGGAAGTGATAGTAATGTAATGTAGCTCCCAAGTTAGGTCATCTGGGAGAGATAGTAAAGTAATGTAACTCCCAAGTTTGGTCATCTAGGAGAGATAGTAAAGTATGTTTATTGAACCAATTGATTGATTTTGTTTGAATTCTAGAATAATGCTTTGAGATTTTATACTTAGTAAATTAATCACATAAAGGTATTTGTGATTTTCCCTCAAATTAGGTCATTTGGGGGATTATATTTGAAATAATATAAAATATTGATCGTAATATAGAATAATTGCACCTTTGTTTGAATGAGATCATAGTAAGTTCTAATAGTGATATGTTAGGAGTTTGATTAATTATATTGTAACATAAGATGGATTATAAGATGATCCCGATTGTATGCCATCCTTTCATAGAAGACAAATAAAATGATGTAATAGTAAATGGGATATAGTATTGGTATAGTCATAATGTGAATATATATTGAATAATACATGTGCCAAATATGGATATGAGGTGTTGAAAGTTATATGATACGGTGCTAGAGGATATTATGATTTGTATGTCGTGAAATGTAAGATAGATTTAGTTACAAGGATAAAGATGTGAGTGAAATAGTGCAACTTGTATTAGTTGTAAAAGTGGTTGCAAATAATAATTAGGGTATAAGAAAAATTAGAATTACTATATATAGTAATAGTGAAAAGTGAACAATATTTCATTTGCATCAAGCTCAATTGTGATTTAGAGCTCTACGTTGTGAGGATGCCACATGTTAGAGCATCGAGTTTTCCTATATTTGAGAGAGTAGCAGTTTTGTGGCTTCACCGAGGACCGATGAGCTAGTACGTATGATGATTTTTGGACTATTGTGTCAAATATGTTTGTTTTCATTAATTTTTGAAAAAATTATATTATTGTATTTTTCGGCATTTATGACCTAGATGGAAGTGGCTACGGTGTTTATGTCCTTGTGGACAACATTGCTTAGTTCCATGCACTAATGACTTGATGTTGGGCACTCGTGATATGTTCCTAGGTGTTGACGTCCCAAAGCAGGGTTTAGGCACCGTGTCATAAAATGTTGATATTACGAGTAGTTGGATGCTATGATAAATGATAATGGTAGCATGTATGATGTACTAATGGGAGAATTTTTTTATTTTTTGTTGTGTAGAGGGATATACACTTGAGAGAGTTTTGGGTGGGACACCATTTGATAAATTTTCTTACTTTGGGCTTGTCAGATGCGAGTGGGATATATTGGATTGTGTTGGCCTACAACACATTGCTATATTGGGGGAAGTACCCCATAATATGCCTATGTTGAGTGCATTGTGTGACAGATGGTACACGAGATTTGTGTACATTATAGTTTCCTCTTGGTCGAGATGACACCCTAGAGAGGATGTATACAGGATATTAGGGGAGAGAGTACATGTGATGACTACAAGTGGATTCCCAGAGGAAAATGAGGGTAACAAGGTGGTATTTTATAGGTACATGAGTATAGGAAGAGACTCATATCAGTTTAGATGCAATAGTGAGATCTAGTGTTTCATGGTTGCGAAGTTTATTATAGTGATTCTAGCCTTGTCAGTGGTAGTGGAGGGTGGTGGAGTTGGTATATTATACAAGATGCATGATATTTGTTTCAGTATAGAGAATCATGGGACAAGGAATTCATGGGCACGGTGTATTGGCCCACTTTTATAGATACTTGCATAGATTTATGCATGAGGATCATGGGGGTATGCTAAGAGCCACAACATTGTTACACATATGGGCGTATGAGAATATAGTGATATTGAGGCCACTCAGTGGGCCACGAGATGATTGGGCGTGACCCAAGATATTTGCAATAAGGTGGGTAGGCATTTGTAGCAAGAAGATGGATACAACCACCTATAGGTTGATGCTAGATCATATGGGTCCTAGGGCCATTATATGGAGATAATATAGAGACTGTGGTTGTTGGGTAGATGATTGTGTGGATATGCAGTGCATTTGGTACACCATGTGGTTAGAGGATTGCTTCTCAGGGGTGACCAATTTTTTCCTAGGTGAGCTAGTATCTAAAAAATTTAGCATGGCCCAGGATATTTCTTCGGAGCCATAGGTATGGTTGAGATCTACGAGAGTTTTGATATGACTAGGGGCAAGGCCTTTAGGAAAGGAGCATAGCTAGTGCATCCTGGTCCAGATGAGGCAGATGTGGCTATAGATCCTATACATGTTGATGACATGGGGTGTATCTAAGACTACAGTGAGTGGTGGGTGACACATTGATGGGTGTTTTTATTTTTATTAGTGGTGGATGCATTTGGTGGAGTAGCAACTGGAGGATTATAGGGGCATACACCTTCCCCGATGTAGATAGTGTAGCAGCTTTGAGAGTAGAATGTAAGTATTATGTATTGTTATTGGTGATTTTTTTTGTTATTAGATTTTGTAAGTGTGTGGAGTGACTAATGGTGGATTTTTTGAATGCATGTGACACATATTGGTCATTGATTATAGATTCGTCGATATGCACGTTGACACAAAATGTGCCTCAGATGTGCTTGATGGGAGGAGGAATACTAAAGAGAGTTGATGTTATTGCAGGTGAGCATGCCCATTTGTTCAATCTGGTTGCTATCGCAACAAGCACGTGTACTATGTTATTGAGCAAGAGTGATGAGGCTCATGTTGAGAATGAATGAGCTAAACATGTTATAAGAGGAGGAGTCCTAGCTCAGGATGTGTTTGCTAAATATTTTGAGCTACAGGGTTGATTCACATAGTAGACAACTAAGATTACTATATTACGAAGTCCTCTAGAGAGGTATAGAGGTTGAGACTAGTAGCGTAGAGTTAGCGGTGAATCCTCTAGTTCTAGAGCTCTTGTTCTTGTATATAGTGTTAGCTATGATGATGTATGATATATTGTATAAGTTGTAGTGATGCATGGGGGTTTGTCCCCCAGTGATTGTATTTTTTAACTTATGATTTTTGATGACATACAAATATTTACTTATGTTGATGTGGTGTTTTTTGTTGATGTGCATTGGATATTATGTTATTGTAATGATGTGTACATGGTAGTAATTGTGTAATGTGATAGATTGTATTTGAATTTTGAAATGGTTGTTTAGATTTTAAATGTATGATGATGTGGAAATAAATGGATAAGTAATTATTAGAATAGGATTTGTATTTGAATGAGAATGAAGAGCATAATATGTGATGAATATAAATAGATGTATGTGATGTAATATAATAGATAATGTGAAAGAGAAATGTGACTTAGATAATATAAGATAATGGGATAACAATGCATTGGTATTTGTATGATGAGAGAATGTAAAACAATGGTTATAATTGTGTGTGATTAGAATGAAGTGGGGGGAAAGAGGAGTGATTGTCCCCAGTGTGATAATAAGGTTCATTTATAAATTCCCCCTTAACAGTCAAGAATGAACCATATAATAAGAGTTTTTCATCGGGAAATGGGTTTTTCATGTGTTAGGAGATGCTAGAAAAATATGACATGAAGCACATTGCATGAGTTGTGAAAGGAGAGGTTCATTGATGTAGTATTCCCTCAACATTCAAGTGTGAACCATAGCATGAGAGTGCATCATAGGGTAATGAAATGGAAATTAGATGTCATCTACTAGAGATTAAGTGACCTACAAGGCATAAATGGAGCATGTGAAGCAACAACAATGTGAGAATAAGTGCCAAATTGGATGTTAGATGGAATGGGACCAAGAATAGAAGGTGTGGTGGGAGGAAGTGTGAAAGCAAGAGGCTTAGGACTCTAATGAGGTAGTGTAGCAATTTGTGAAGAATGAGATGATGCAGCCATAGGTAAATCAGATGGAGGACATGGATGGATTGTGGCCTTAGGATGGGGTTGGATGAAAACTTTAGATGGAGGTGAAGGAGATAAGTGAACAGTGGTGGAAGCACGCTTATGTGGAATAGGAGAAAGAGAGCGCTCATGAGAGGGTGAGTGGAAAAAAATGACACCTTTATCTTCTAATTATTGCAAGCGATCATGGAGATTATAATAGTCATTATCACGATGACCATTGATGTGGTGGAAATTTTAGAAAGGGAAGTCACGCTAGGATTGCAATCGGTGAGGTGGATGATACTCAATATAAGGTAAGTAGATTAAGAACTTATCAAGTAAAACACGCAAGACATCATGAGTTTTTTCATTATGTGATAATTGCAATGTTTTTTAAGTAGGATGTGAAGACTACATAGGCATATTCTTACGAGGTGGAGGATAAGAATGACTCTTACCCAGAAGATGAGATGGAGACCATAGAGGGAGCTTAATGGATGGAAGAGGAGAAGAAGTAGTAGAAGAAGTGGAAAGGGTTGGTATAACATCTACAGTGATTAAATCATGTTCTAAATCAATGACTTTATAGCATAAGAGAGTAAAATATTCACATGTATCATATAATAATGTTTATTTCAATGAAGGAAGTAAGACATGACAAAAGATAAATTACTTTTCGAAAATAAATGTGATGAAATAATAACTAATGCATACAATAATTGAAGCATAAAATGTAATCTGATTGGATCTTTATTTCCTTGATGCAATGAAGGAAAGCGTTCATATGTGACCTTAAGACCATTTTTAGAAATAAATTGATTAATAAAAACATCCTCCATAGCATGATCAACAAGACTATGATGAAATTCTTTGAGTAATAAGCGATCATTAGAATAAGTAGAAATGGTTGAACGATAATGCTTAAGATGTAAATAAGGATTGTTAGTACCATCAAAACATGAGAAATTAGGCATGATGAAGTCCTTTGGGAAAGCAGAATTGTGAATATTTTTAGGAATAGGATTTTCATAAAAGAATTATTGTCAATGGAAACATAATAGGCTTTACTTTCAAGAGTGAGAGTATGAAATTGATATTGCAAAGTTCCAACAACATGCATGAGAGATAAAATATCATGTGAAGGAATGGTAGGTGAAGTAATGGGTATATTTAGAGTTTGGATTTTTCCATTGTGATTGATCACGAGAATGTGAGAACAAGGATCAGATGTGGAAGGATGAGAAGGAGGTGGAAGAGGAGGAGAAGAATAAGGAGACTCTATGAGAATGCTAGAAGTATATGCATGAGATAAAATGAGATATGTGTTTGTGGTAGGAGTAGAAACATTGCGAGTAAAAACATTGGAAGAATAAGAAAGATGTGGAGGAGGAGGGGAGGAACATAGAGGCTCTATGAGAATGCTAGAAGTAGACTCAGAAGATATGATAAGAGGTATACTAGTGGTAGGAGTAGAATAATCATGAGTAAAAACTTTATAAAGAGAATAAATATGAGTAGTAAATTCACATTCAACATTGTTAAGAGAATTAACATCATCACTAATATGGTCATGATTAGAATCATAATCTACATCACTATCAGACAAATTTTCACAAGTGGGTATTTCATCAATACTATCATCAACATAGAAATAATTGGTAGAAGTACTAATATCAGATTTATCATTGTATTCATTAGAAGAACTTTCAAAATTAGGAAGGGTAGGAGATACAACTTTACATTTATCTTCACTAATAGTAGAAATAACATCATGCACATGTACATTTTCACCATTAGAAGCGGAAATATTGGCATATGTATTATCATGTGTTATAAGAGGAGTGGAAGAAGGTGTAGCAGCATGGGTGACTATGGGAGAGAAAGGAAAACATGAAGTAAAGTTTTGGTTAGGAGAGACTATGCAAATGCTAGAGTTGTGAAAGTTAGTAGGATGGGTGTTTTGTAAAAACAAGGAGTTGTTAGATGATGAAAGCATCACATTGAGGGTTTTGATAAAGGTCATCAAATATAGATTTCATATAAGTATCATCAAAGATAGGGTTCAATCATGTATCATCCATATGGTGCTTAGGAGATGAGGACCTCTTCTTATCCATGAGGGTTTTGGGGATCTTAGGGCAAGAAGTTCAAAGAAAAGTGGGTTCACCAAATGATTTAATAAAATTTGAATTAAATATAATTGCAAAGTAACATATATGATAAAATACAATAGATATACAAATGCTAAGCACTCAAGTAATGCAACATTATAAGTAAATAGGAGAGAGAGATGACTTAGTTGAATCTTGCACAATCTGGAACTAATCTAGGTGGTGTAAAGTGTTGAACAGGGTTGGAACTATGTCGCAACTACTCTCTATAAAATATAGATTCTGAGAATAATGTTAGACATACGTTCTGGTGTTGGATAAGGGCACCTGGTTTAAGGTGATTTTTTGGGCATTGGTGACTACGTAGAAGGTAAAAATATTCTTTATTTTGTGTCACTAGGTTTTCGTTATCACTTCCTATTGATCGCTCTGGTATTCACTCTTTGATCTCCAAGGGTACCTGTAACTTGCAATACAAACCATAGCTACCTATAAAAGGTCACAAACACATCAAATTGGAATGAAAATGAAATATGTGAAGTCATATTGACCCCAGCGATCATCCGATGAGTGAACTTATGACTGAGTGTTGCACTACATTCTAGACTCCATGTATTTCTTTGTGCTTGCGTGTGTAATGTTGTCCTTAGGTTTCCCTCGAACCAATGACACCAAAATATTTGGCTATGGCTAGATAAGATGTAAATGTGTGATATTTAATTGATCACTTTCCCTTCCTATGTAGTGTATGCATCCCAAAAATGCAGTCCCTTTGATGGTATTGATAGTGTGTAGATGATATTTCCCCTTAGAATTACCAACTAGAATAATATAATGTATGTTGTGTATATATATGGATCTCTTGTTTGAATTTGGAAAATAGTGACCCAGAAGGATGAATATGAGCTTACGATAAGGATAAGAAAACTAGAAAGGCCAACCACAAATGTCAAAATAAATGAAAATAACAAACATAACAAGAGTGCCCGAGAATGGACAAGAGCATCCGGGTGTTAGTTGCTTTAGAATGGACGTTATTTTCCTAGGATAAATGATGAAATATGTGAAATGACTGATAGATAGGGATCCCTGTGACCCGATCAGAACTAGTTATAGAAATGAAAAATGTGAGAGATCAAGAAATTAGAGACAATCAAAACAAACAGATGGAAAAAGGATTGTGTCACCAATGAATACTTTTCTTACTTAAGATCCATGCATATAAATAACATACTGATGGAATATTAAAATAGTAATATGTGCATGATTTTGTGTCTACAAAACTCAACAAGATGATTTAAAATGAAGATGACAACAACTTTCCACACTCAAAATGTGAACTTTCTATTTTTAGCAGTTGGGGTCTAGGGGCTTCTATTTTGGGAAACACTACTTCTTGGACTTGGGAACAGCTTATTTTGGAACCCCTAACATACTAGGAACACTTTCAGATGTTTCTTTTCCATTCTTAGATACTTTCTATTTTTAGAAAGTTACTTTTTTAGATTTTTTCACTTTTTCGGGCCAAATTCCCTAGTTTGTCATCTCTGTTGTTTTCTGATTTCACTACCTTAAAAGCATTTTTATTTTGAGAAATTTTATATTTACTGAATCGATGGAATATGTATGATTGATGCGATATGTGTGAACTGGACTGTCATCATTTCTTGGCATAGAAAGAAAGCTAAGGAGCGGGACACTAATTACAAGTATGGTATAATAATTAAATCTTCTTTCATGGAAGGGAAAGATTCAAAAACCAACAACAAAGTTCAGCCTGCCCCGCATAGTGCTAACATTTTTACCATTGAGAACAGGAACAAAAATAGTGGAAAAATGGGGGGTCCGCCATGCAAAACAGAACCCACCCACAATCCGGTGTGGAAAGAGGATGCGGTGCTTTGGAACTACCTTCAAATAGGGGGTCTGTCAAATTTAATTGAAAGGATTCAAGGGTTTGATCAAGATATTTCTATTAGATTCACCCAGGGATGGAAGAATCGGGTTGTCAAATATAGCAACATGGAGATTGAGATCACGGAGGAGCTCATCACCCAGATCATGGGACTCAGTCTTGATGGCACCAAATTCTTCAATAAGAAGGTAGACAGGGAGGTGGAGACTAAGAAATTCCTGGACGATGGAGAGAATCTTGAATTTGTGACTGCTGGCATCAAGGTGGCGTCGATTCCTGAGCCTTTTGCTGAGCTTTCTAGGATGGTTGTTAGGTATGTAACTCTTGAAGGAAGATTTGTGACTATACCTCAAAAACATTTGATATTTCTTAATCACTTTCATAGAAATATTATCATCATCTTCCCTCACTACTTGATAAACTCAGCTGGAGAAATCAATTAGGGAAGTTCAGAGCCATTCTAGGGCTGTCCCTCTACATCAAGGGCTAATCCTGTTGATCCATCGCCACTGTTCAAACTGCCCCCACATGAATCCTACCCCACCCTCTTCCTCCATACCTCCACCTGCTCACACCACCTTCACTCCCCCTACTGAAAAGGAAGATTGAAGTTGTTGCTTCTAGCAAGAAAAGAAAGAGCATAAAAACTAAAATCCCTACTTCTCAACGGGTCCTAAGAAGTCACAAAGACCTTGAGCTTGCTGAGAACCTCCTGCATATCAGCCAACCGATGGAGGAACCCAAGGAGGAGGACTTGATGGGAAGAGTGGACATGATGGAAAAGGAAATACAAGAACTCAAAGGGACTATAAAAAATATGGAAAAAGCTAAGGGAAAAGGAATACTTTGCAAAGTGATGATGAGGAGGGGGTTATTGCTGAAGTTTTCAAGAAGTTACAGTCTTTGGATGGTAGAATGGGAAATGCAAAAATTCACAATGACTGCATACTATCTGCCCTTAAAAGCATTTATAATTTCATTGAACAACATGTTCATAGTGTTTGCAGTTTAAGTGGGATTAATGAAGACATTTGGGGCCCTAAAGAGAAAAGGGATATTGCAATTGCTCAGGTGGATATGAAAGACTCCTCTCAGGCCACTGCCATTGCCTTCTTCATGTCGCTACAGGCTATCAAAACCAAGATTGACAGGGCTATCAAGTAACGGGTTGTTGTGATGTTGTTTGTTGGCTACGAAGTTGTTGTTATCTGGCGGTTCTGGAGCTGTTTTTGGCGGAGTTATTATATGATGAATATATTTTGTTTTCTTTTTTATCTTTTCTACTACTTTTTGGATCATTTTATGTCTATATCCTTTCTTCTCATGTGTTTTCATTTCTGGCTAATGAGCCCTCTTAGGTTGGATGTTTTTCCCTTCTCTGGGTTATTTCTCTCACTTATGATATCGGCTTTTGAGCCCTTTTGTATATGGGGTAGAGTCCCTTCAAAACTATTTGCCCTTAATAAAAAAATGATGGAACCAGATACTTACTCTTTTTATAAATTTCCCTATCCCCACATCAGATTGCAATGAAAACAGATTCACCGAATAGGTTTTCCATCTGGACTCTGTGTTCAACATTTTAGCCCGATCCATCTATCGAAATGATAAGAAATTGAAAAAATGTAAGTTATGGCAGAAAACTAGGTTTTTTTATCATTAAAAAATTAGGAACCTCTCGAGTTTTAATTCACTTGCTTATTTATGGCACCTAGGAAAGAGGAAGATTGAAATTTCGTTTGATTTTGTTTACCGGATTGGGAGATATGATTTTTTCTCATTTTAGTCATGGAGTCATTTTGTAAACATTTTGGCATGATGTTTAGAAAAAATGATTTTTTTGGGTATTATGCAGATATGAAAATTAATTCATGGAGGAGAAATGGAATGTAGATGAGTTTGCGATGGTTTTTGAATTTTTCTGACAACACCTCTCACACATGCTCATGGAAGGAAGAAGCATGGCAATTAGAAATTTTTAAAAAAATTAGTTTTAAAATATTCTTGGGAATGAGTGAAATATTTTGTCCCAACTATCTCAAAGGGATGGGATAGATGGGGAAACTAATTGTGCCCTCACCTAAGCATGACAAGTGTCGCATGATGATTGCATGGTGGAGGAGAGAGAAAAACAAGTGAAAAGAACCCTGGGGTGAGACTAGGTCATATGAGGAACCTGGGAGAGGAATGGACATGGGTGCACTTTTTGTCCCAAATGTACCTAGGGGAAGGGATAGATGGGGTAGAAATATTTTCCCTCACCTGGGAGTCACAAGTGGTGGAAAGTGGTTTGACGAGGCGGAGAGGATTAGGGGTTAGAAAATGGCCTCCAAAGCCTTCTCATGGTCATATGATGAATTATATGCTAACATGGGCATGGGGAAAATTTTTGTGTCAAAAATATCGCATGGGGATGGGATTGATTGGGAAGAAAAATGCGCCCTCACCTAGGAGTGACAAGTGGCACTTTTTGGTTACAAGATGGGAAGGGTTAGGATTAGGTGAGAAGGGGCTTAACTAACCTAACTAGGCTTCATCAAGGTCATGTGGTGGCCCAGAGGACTCAAATGGGCATGGGAGTATTTTTTTGTCCCAACTATCCCAAGGGGGTGGGACATACGTGACAAAAAAGTGTGCCACATTCTAGGAGTTACATTTATCCACCTTTGAAATTGACTGAGTCCCGAAAGCTTACATTGAGGAGATCCTTGAAAAATAAGTTTTCGGAGCTCCAGTAGAATTTTAGCACTTATGTATATTATTTTTACTCAAAACTCATTTTTATACAAATGGTATGGGTCCCATTATCTATTTTGGCCTGAAACTCCCTACATTCTTTCTCGGGATTGAAGGTTGTGCAATCAAAAAATAACCTATGAAGAGAAGCATTTTAGTCTTGTGAAAATATGAAAGCACCATAATTTATAACATTGAATAAGATTTCAAAAGGTATCTTGTTTGACCTCTAAATATTTACAGAGCTCCCATAATCATCTTCAAAATCTCAGGTATTGTTTTGAACAGCAAGCTCCTTCACCTTCAAAAACTGCTTTCACTAAACTTGTCCCTAAACCTTCAAATCTTCCTTAAATTTTCCTAAATCAATTAAAATAGGGTATTACCTCCTAAATACCACTTCTTATTGAATTTTTTCCTACAAATATTCTCTAGGGGATAAACGCCTACCTCAAAAAGGCTAAAAATATCCATTTCTAAGTCTGCTGAAAAATTTGTCTTGAGAAGCATTATATAGAAGAACTTCATGAGCTTGTTTTAATTTTTCAAACACTTGAGAAAGGTTATTACAACACATATGATCACTTGGAGGATCAAGATAGGCCTAACATAGAAGGGGAATTGATCTAGAGGAGTGCTTGGAAGGGTTTATAGGCAAAACAAATTGACACTATGGTAAAGTGTCATATTTTCAACTTGAATTTTGTCCTTGCAAAAAACACATGACAAAAATGGTTAATCAATATATGCAATCCTTGTACTAGAGGAAGGATTTAATTTTTTTATGGAAGAGACATGCAGTAGAGGGGAGCTTTAGTAATAGTTATTAGCCCACTTAGATAAGGAGGGTAACTGTTGAGAATTCATGTGAGTATAATAAGCCTTGATGCCTAGAATAGGGTTACTATAATCTGGTCCGATATTTTCGATGGGTGTATAAACACCTACAAAATAATGGGAGAGGGAGAAGTTGAAAAATATAAAGGGATTAAAATGGAAATGAGAAAAAACTAATCCTTCACATTAGGTTCGCCAAAATTTGTAACAGGAAAAACTACATGTGATTCCGTATTCACTTGACCTCCCAAGATCAAGCCAAGCCAACCAAAAATATGGAAGATGTGATGGATATGGATATGTATAAGATCTGATGAATATGGAATATGTGGTCATGGCTAATCATTAAGATTCAAAGGCTCAAAACTCATAATCGATCAACTTACAAGTATGAAACTTACACGTCAAGTATAGTAAAATCGCGTTTGATCTATGCGTGTGGTATGTTTTGATTAAGGATAATTGTTGCACGCAATTCCTGATCTATATCTGTTAGACCAAAAATACCTCATTCTAGTTTGCGAGACTCATGGAAAATTTTCATTCCTCTCCAAAGATGGTCATACAAGAACATAGATGATTCATAAAGAAAAACAAAGTATTCTAACTCATTTTTCTTGATTAGGCCAATTTTTGGTGTGGATAATTGTTCGTTTAAATCATCAAGCTAGATAACAATATGTGAGGCAAGGAAGTGGAGAAAAAAACTAATACATGCAATCCTAATTCTAAATCTGCCTGATATTGGTTGATGCCTAGTGGGTGGATTATTAGTTTGAAAATCCTCCTACGAAGTTGATCCGGATTAGAAATGGTCATGTATGGTCATCAACTCATGAGTGAGGATAGAGGAATCTAGATGAATAGTCAAGGAAAGTCATAGGATATGAGCTGGTAACATGAATTCCTAATGACTAAGATTATCGTCTTTATTTAGACTACATTAAATCATAGAAAGAAAGAAATATAATTTAAACAAAACACAAGTGAAATTAATCTTTTAATTCATGAAATTCCTTCCTAATTAATTAAATAAAATATAAAATGACTACTTTATTCTATTTTTCAGTATTTGGGAAGCTTTTTGAAAGAAAATAATTAAAAATAACTAATTAACTAATATTTTTGTATTTTTTCGTAATATTAAAAGAAAATGAAAGATACATTATGAAGGAAAAAATAAATAAATAAACTAAATTACTTCTTATAACCAAACTAATTAAATAGAGAATAACTAGATATGGTTATTCCTCTATTGTAGGGGTGCTTTACAATTATAAATATAAAGAGGAAGCATTTAAAATATTATTAATTTAGTAAAATAAGGCTTCCTATAATAGAGATCTTGCCTCAGGTTTTTCGGGAAGTAAAGATTCTTAGAAGTAATTCCCTCTTTGTTGAACAAACTTTTTCTAGCAAGATTACCTTTTAACTAATTGAAAGAAATAAAATTAAAGAATAAGAGATTTCTTCACTTCTTCCTCCAATTGATTTCCCGAGTAGATCCATAGGGATAAGCTGAGAATAAGTTATCTAAGGAAGAATATTTATCGAAGAAATATTTTGAAATAAATACATGAATGACAAAAATATGTGGGAAGTGATGATATCTTCCACTTTTAACAACACTAAAAATAATTTCCTTTGATTTCAATAAACAATGCCTATACTAAAAATTTGAAATAATTGAATTACATCCCAATCTGGTCACTAAATAATTATGGTAGCTTGTCTTACATTGTTGATGGTGAATTCAGTGTCTCCTAAACTTTAGAATCCTTCCAATGTGTGAGTTCTAATTGATCCAAGTGAGAAAGGTAATAAATAACAACAAGAAAATCAAGAAAATCAAATGGATAGTTTGGTGCAAGGAATGTAGTTGGAATGTGAGTAGCAAGGAAGCGAGATAGATAACTAGTTATCTATGCAAAAACCTCTCCAAAATTCGATAGCATAGCACTTCTTAAAATTTAAAATTGCCCACCCGTGATACAAACAAAAATGAGATATATATAAGCTATTGGAGAAGAAGAAGTCAATAACACCTGTCGATTAAGAAAGGATGACTCAACAAAATGGGAAGAATTTAACATGCTATTTTTAGCAAGAAGGAAGGAGAAATCCATGACCATTTCAATGATTCTATTTTTAGCTAATTTCACCAAGTGAACTGGGAGAACATCAAATCGCAACCAAAGTGTGTGTTCAAAAAAGTGTGTTTTAATTATCAATTATACGGTGACAAGATAAATAGGTGTGGTTGTGTAACTGTCATAGTGGTTTTGCAATTGCCACTAAAAAGCAATCTAAAATATTATAAACTGACTCAAAAGGTAGTTTTGAAGGCTTAATGGCAGGGCAATGAAGCTAGACCTAGTCAAGATGCAAATGCAGAGGAGAGGGGGAATGATCGGATCTCATTTTTGTTTGAAAGTAGCTTTTTCATCGCTAGAGATGTGTCGCATTTCAATTTTACACCATGTAATTTTTGGGTGCGTATAGTCACAAAATCACCAAATACATAATATCACCAAAAGATAGAACTTTGTCAAACCATAATCAATACCAATACTGTCACATTAAACTGTTACTACATCAAATCACAATCAAAATATATGTAATTGTTTTTTAGAAATGATAATATTACTTACACATACTAATAAAAAATTGTAATCAATAATAATAATAATTCCTTTTACCAAATAATTATTTAGAGTTTAGAATTTTTTTTTGTTATCTAGTATTCAAAACTAAGAATTGAACTCAAAAAAAATCCATTTCTAAAATTTCACGGAAAATATTTGTGTATACTAGCCTCATACATATCTAACCCTACCATTGATAATGTCATTCAACTGAACTCAAAACATTGTGAATGACCACCACAATATTTGTTAACCTTAAAAATATTTTTCAAAATATTTGAATTGTAAACCCTATTTCAAACCTTAATGAAATACAAACCCTATTTTTTGCATAGAAAAACAAGATAAAATACTCCTACCTTAATAGATGACATGAAGATATTTTTTTCCTTAACAAAATATAGCCAAACGTTAATAATTATTTTATAGCTAAGATAGTACTTCACCTTTTTAGCTATGATAATGCCACTTACATGGACCAATTAATAATTAATTTTTCATGATGTATTCCCACCCTTTTGTTGATAAGAGTGTTAATTACTAGTATTAATGTGACACCATTTTCATTCATTGTTTATATTGTTTAAATATATAAGCTATTTAGGATTTTATCTTGGGTTAATTAACTTGTAAATAGAAATCAATGTAAAAACACCAAAATGACATGCTTGAAAATTACACATTGGATTCACAAACCAATGCATTACCTTTCACATAAGTTCATATAGGGTTTTTAAATACTAGTCAAAATAGAACCAATATGGGTAAGTGCAGCGAGTTAGGGGACCAAAAAGTGGACATGAAAACGTGAAATTCATGTACCATGATCGCAGTTATTTTCTTTAAGCTCGGGAATCTCCAAACCTAAAACCATGATCACGGTTTATAAACTATGATCGCAATCCTTTGAGGCAAAAATAACAGACTCGAGACCCCTCATTTTCCCCTGTGAACTGTGATTTCTCCTCCACTATTAGCACTTGAGCTTTGAATACCCCCTAAAAATTTCTCTTCAAACTTCTAGATCACAAAATTTTCAATGATGCCACAAAGAAAGAGGTAAGCCCTCAATTTTGATCAAATTTCTTGCATTTTAGGTTTTTTTGTGATTTTCATGGGTTTTTCAATTTTTTGTTTATGTATACAATTTCTTTTTTTTTTCAGTTGCTTGAAAAGCTGGTAATCCTCCAAACCATCCAAATATTCCTCCAAACCATCCAAATATTCCTCAAAACCCTCCAAACATTCCTCAAAACCCTCCTCTAAATGTTCATCCGCCTCTTGTGGCTCCTTTTGTCCCCATAGAACCAATAGGAACACAAGGTGATATCGTTGGAAGAATCTGAAAAAATAAAATTTCCATTGAGAACCTTATTCAAACAATAAGACAAAATCATGCCACAAATCCATCCCGTATGACTTTAGCCAACACACTATGCAAACATTGATTAGCGAAATTGACTCTCCAACTAACCAAATAGATAGATGGAATACCTTTAGAGCTAATTGTAGGCATTGGTATGCTAGATAAATTATCCCATGTGGTTGTAAAATACAAAAAGATTGCAAAAGACCGCATTTGTGCATTATTTACTAATCGGAGAACCAATCCCCCCGTGACTACTTGCATACAGTTCCCAATCTATTGGTGCCATAATGATTGAATCAAGAACAATTTTTGGGACCGATAGTGGATGGTTTTTTATTATCCACCATGCTGCAACAATGAGGTTCCTCTCTAGTTTTGAAGAAATTGTATTGTGAGTTTGTGCTTAATGAGGTCCCAAATTATTTGGAATTTTCTAAGTTTTACGAGAAAGGAGGTGGCTCTGCACAAAGTAGACCAAGTGCACATTTTGGTTAACCTAGGATCCCACATGCCCCAAAACCCCAACTACCTTCAGTTATCCCTCCTACAATGAAGAAGGTTGTGGAGATTGACACACTACATGCATTGAGGGAGCTCATTGACCGAAACATCATTATGCTAGATCAAAGGATCTCTTTTTCTAGATGATATGATGGCATATGTTTTTGGAACTAGTGCAAATGATCTTGGTATTTCACAGGTAAATGTCAAATAAATAATATATATACAAAATTTTATTTCATTTGAGATTTTAATATATATGTATTTGATTACATCATACATACATGTAAAAACTAATATTTTTTTGATTTTAAATAGCAAGAGCCGGTGAAGGACACATCGGCATCAACATGCTAGCTACTGTAGTTGGGCATGTTACAGATGTAAGTTTCAAGTTACTTACATTTCAAAGTTCATTTGATTGCACATTTATTATTAAATACACATTAATGTTCGTGTATAGTGTTTCATGTGTACATGTACATATTAATATGTTTATCTTTTATATGCAGGAGCCTAGTGGGTCATCATCTACTCGCAGGGCGAGGCTACTGGCACACCTCACGTGACTTTTATGTAGGTTAGTTTCTCTTTACATGTTGTTTCTAATTGTGGAATTCTCTAGTAGTTTACAATCCCATAACTCTAGCCAATACAATTTGATCATAACATTAAGCTCTTATGATGCAAGGGTTAATTAAACACTCTCTTAGATATAAAAACTCTCCTTTTATCATGATCATGGACACTTACCTCTATGCTACATGTTTCTAGAGCACTCCATCTCTAATGCTTTCTCCATCATCCCTTTCCTTTGAGGATCTCTTTTAGCTTCTTAGGATGTATGCATAACTGACCTTACCAACATTGTTAGTTCTATGCATTATTTATTAACCCTCTTCTCTCTAAACAAAAAAGAGATGACAATATGGGATAAGTTACCTACACTTATAAATATATCATGGGTCCCTTGGTTCATTTTTATCACCAATACTCCCTATGAAATTCTACACATCTAATCTCATATTATATTTTTATTCATCAAGTTTCTCTATATTTGCATTCTCATGTACAATGGATATAGCTTGGTGAGGCCTAGAACCAAGTTCTACATACCAAATACATTCCACATCTTTAATGAATTACTTCTTGAATATGCTTAAGACACCTTCTCTACTTTATCATAAGGTGTTTAGACTCTTGGTTCAGTCATACACTTGCAATCTTACATAACTCTTTGTTTTAGGCCTTATTGCTACTAGTCCTCTTCTCATGCTAATACTCATGTATCTCATCTTTTCATCCTGAGTAGAGGAACATACATACAATCCATTCAAAAATAATAATTTAAAAAAAATTCACACAAAATTTTGTCTGCAACATAAACACATGTCTTCCTCTTTCATTAATTGGCTCTATTACATCTTGATCCTCCATATATCATCATCAAATCCCTCGAATAGCTCCCTCTTTTTCTTACTAGCCTCCCTAGAAACCTTATTCTTAGCTCCTTAGAGAGATCAACAACATATAAATTTGGAGGAGGATAAAATTACATCTCTACATGCTCTCCACACATTCTAAATATTATTTCTTACTGTTACTACAACAATATTACCTTACTTAGGCATAAACAATTATCTCACTTATACACCTAGTTGTTACATTGACAAACATAACCTCTTTTAAAAACATATCCTTTATCTTTACACCCACATTTGCATTTGAATAATGGAGTCCTCTTGCCATCTTGTGTTCATATCAAAAACTCTACCAAATCAATATGATTTACATCATTCTCACCTATTGAAAGATATAAGTTTCTAAGGAATAAATTTTCTCATACCTTAAACACCATTCTCCTGGATATTTTTCAATTAATGTTCATCTACATGTTGTTTTTACAGCGTATGGCACACAGAATCTTCCCTATATACATACTATGGAGGTTATTTTAGATGATGTCATAGTGTTTGCAGATCCACTAACTCAGGTACAAGTTTTCAAATTTGTTAAATTTTGGATGAATGTTTTCTTACTACTTATCTACAATATCAAATTATAAATGAAATATTTAATTTGAACTATTTATTTGTATATAGCCTACCCCTCGTGAGTCTACCATTGACCCTGCAATGCATTAATGAAAAATTGATAGGGATTATGAGATTGTGGTAAGATTTCACATGCATTAAAATTTCTAAGTTTCTAAATTTTGAATGTATTTTAAAAATTTTGGGGTTAAAAACTTTATGTTTATGAATGTGAAAGCTAAATTGCAGACTAGCTTAGAGACATCTAGAACCACATGGATGAAATCCATAGAGGCATCTCCCTCAACTACATCCATAGGTCATGGACATGCTTCCACTAGTAAGGCTAAGAGAGCGAACATGTTTCATGATTAGATTCATATGACCCATGTATATATATATATATGCAAGCTGGTCCTCGTTCATGATTCTTCATAGTCCATGTATACAGTCTTCTGCAACTGTGTGTGGTCCTATATGTATGGCACACTTAGTTTGATACATTATTCTTATATTTTCATAGATGTGGCACACTTAGTTTGATACATTATTCTTATATTTTTAGAGACGTGGCACACTTAGTTTGATACATTATATCCATGTTGGTTTTCATAACCATATTACTTCTATGTTTGATTTGATTTCATTGCACATGATATACTTCTATGTTTTTTCATAACCATATTACTTCTATGTTTGATTTGATTTTATGGCCTCGATTATGTGACCATTATCCATATCATGCATGTACTTGCGATGCTCATTGGGAAAAAAACCATGAATGATTTTCTTATGATTGTCATTGTTATATTTTGAGGACTAATAACTCACTACTATTGTTATATTTTGATAACTCACTACCATGTGATCATTTTTTGTTCAAGAGATTCAAGTGTGGAGTTATATACTATGGTTTTCCATAATATTGTAGATATGGACCATGTTATGAACTACTAAGAGGTTATTCTTATGATATATGATGTTATGTTATATAATGGTTTTGAAGGTTCTTGGGTGCAAGATCATTTTTTGTTCAAGAGATTCAATTGTGGAGTTATATCAATTTTCTTATTTTAAGCACGTGGTTAACACACTCCAAAGTGGGACAAAATGTACACAATTAAAAATGGTCTTGAGGGATTTATTACAAGTCATTTTATATGTTTTTAGTGTACTTACAATTTATTTGTTAAGTATTAGTCCAAATTAAGTGTTATTGATGTGTGTAATAATAAGGTCCTAATTTGAATTCACTTGTTTAAAAAAATACATAAACATTGTAGTTTAGTTGTCACAAGATATGCAAAAATATTCTTAACACTCTATTGTGTATTTACATGCTTTAAAAAGAGATCAAAAATCATTAGAATATTTACATGGTAGTGTGTTTACCTTGTTGCAATCTCAATGATATGAGATGAGTAGTGAGAATTCATGCCCTAGGATGTCTTGGGAGTGAACTGCCACTGCCAATGCATCTGATTGGGGAGGTATAAACTCTAGGGAGGCCGGTTTAGAGTCGAGACCACCCGATTCGGAGCCAAGAACCCCTTATTCATCCCAATTCATGTTTTCAAGGGAAACTTCTGACGATCACAACTTGGCACTCGGTCATCCAAACTGAGAACCATCTGATCCAAAACTTGAGTGAAGGAGGCCTTTAATTACATCAAATAATTTAGGGTCTTGGCATTCCTTGAGTCTTTGTGGCATAATTGTTTACAAATTATATTTTCCAGGAAGTCCTAGGCAATGAACAGAGCCGAGTAGTGAGAATTCATGCATTGGGACGTCATGGAAGTAAACCACCACCTCTAATGCATTTTGTTAGAGGGTATATTCCTTTGGGTGATGTGGCAAGATCCGGGAGGCCCGATTTGGAGTCGAAAAACCCGAGCCGGAGCCAAGAACTTGTTCCCTATTCATACCAATTCATGTTTTTAGCGGAAACTTCTGACAATCACAACTTGGCGCTTGGTCATCTAAAATAACAAAAATCTAAGCCAAGACTTGAGCGAAGGATTCCTCTAATCACACCCAATAATTCAGGTCTGTGGCATTCCTTGAGCCTTCGTGGCATAATTGTTTGCAAATTGCCTTTTATAGCGATCTAGGAAATAAACAAAGCGAGAATAGTGATAAGTCATGCCTTGGGACGTCATGGCACCAAACTGAATATGCCAAACAAATATGGGTGGCTAGGTAAATGCTAAGGGAGGCATCATTTCAGTGTAGGACTATGTTATTGCTTCCGGGCTACTTCGTTCGGGCGTAGTCTCTTAAGATCCTTTAGACCAAAAAAACTTTGTATAACCGACGGGTGATTACTCAGTCTCCGAGGTACTAGATATGTATCATTAGATCATACACCTCCATGTAGGGACCCTATACAATAGCCTATCTCAGTTTTTTCCATCTCCAATCCATGCTCTCGCTACCCTATTTTTTGTAAATGTGCCAAATAGTACGGTTTAAGCCAGTGTAAGGTTGTCAAACACTATATTTTGCAAACGGTAGTTCATGGAACCAAACTGACTGTGCTAACACATCCAAGTGGCTAGTAAATTACTAGGGGAGGTGTCATTTTGGTGTGGGAAAATGTCGTTGCTTCCGGGCTACTTCGTTTGGGTGTAGTCCCTTAAGAGCCCTGAGACCAAAAAACCTATATAACTTCGACAGGTGATTACACGGTCTCCATGGAACCTAGATACGTCTTGTTAGATCTTACAACTCAAAATAAGGACCCTATAAAATAACCTATATTAGTTTTTTTCATCTCCAATTGGTGCTCTCGCTGCCCTATTATTTGCAAATGCACCAAATAGTATAGTTTGAGCTAGTGTAAGGTTGGAAACGTTATATTTTTCAAAGCGGCGGGTCATGGAACCAAAAAATATTCCAACACATCTAGGTGGCTAGGTAAATGCTAAGGGAGGTGTCATTTTGGCATAGTACAATGTCATTTCTTCTAGGCTACTTCGTTCGGGCATAGTCTCTTAAGAGCCATGAGACCAAAAAACCATATAACTTCGATAGGTGATTACTTGGTCTCTATGGTACCTAGAGACATCTCTTAAGATTATACACCTCTACGTAGTCACCCTCTACAATAGCCTATCTTAGTTTTTTTCATCCACGATCGATGTTTTCGTTGCCCTATTATTTGCAAACGTGCCAAATAGTGCAATTTGAGCCAATGTAAGGCTATCAAATGCTTTATTTTGCAAATGGTGGATCATGACACTAAACCGAATACACCAACACATCTGAGTGGTTAGATAAACACTAGGGGAGGTGTCATTTCAGTGTGAGACAATGTCGTTGCTTTCGGGCTACTTCGTTTGGGTGTAGTCCCTTAAGAGCCCTGAGACCAAAAATTGTATAACTTTAACGAGTTATTACTCGGTCTCTGTGGCACCTAGAGAGGTCTCATTAGATCCTACAACTCTATGTAGGGACCCTTTACAATATCTTATCTTAGTTTTTTCATCTCGAATCGGTGTTCTTGATGCCCTATTTTTTGTAAACGCACGAAATAGTGCAGCTTGAGCTAATGTAACGTTGTCAATGTATCATTTTGCAAACGGACACTCGTGGGACCGTGGCATTCCTTGATCCTTCATGCCATAATTTTTGAAAACTACATTTTCTAGGAATTCCTAGGCAATGAACGGAACCAAGTAATGAGAAGTCATGCCCCAGAATGTCATGGGAGAGAAATTTCACTACCATCGCATCCGGTTAGGGGGTATATGCCTTTGGGTGCTATGGCAAGATCCGAGTAGGCTGGTTTTGAATCAAGCCACTTGATCTAGAGCTAAGAACCCCCTTCATAGGTACATAAATAGTTGTTAGTTGCTTCTCTTTTCTTGGAAAATAATGAAAGCTTCTCTTAGCTTCGAGAATATAAAATTCTCTACTAACAATGCCAACCACGTGAAGGTAGAATCTTTTATGGCACCACTAACCTGCATAAAAGTGTTAGTCAAAGTAATTTAAGTTGAATCAAAACCATACTAGATATATACAAAATACACAAATTTAATAAAATATATGAACTTGAATCTAGTATGTACAAATTTAAAAACTTCAAAGAAATATATACCAGACTCGAGCATGTAAATTCATTCCAATGAACCATCAAGATTGGATCTACTAACAATGTCAACCATGTGAAGGTATCTAAGATTTTATGGCACCAATCTAACCTGCATAAAATTGTTAGTCAAAGTAATTTAAGTTGAATCAAAACCATACTAGATATATACAACAAATTAAATAGAATATATGAACTTGAATCTAGTATAAAAATTTAAAAACTTCAAAGATATATATACAGAATTGAGCATGTAAATTCATTCCAATGAACCATAAAGATTGGATCTACTAATGAGTTTCAACCACATGAAGGTATCTAAGCTTTTATGGCACCAAGATAAACTGCGCATAAAAGTGTTAGTCAAAGTAATTTAAGTTGAATCAAAACCATACTAGATATATACAAAAATACACAAATTAAATAAAATATATGAACTTGAATCTAGTAGACAAATTTAAAAACTTGAAAGAAATATATTCTAGACTCGAGCATGTAAATTCATTCCAATGAACCATCAAGATCAGATCTACTCTGAATAGCAGACATGATTACTTCATGATTTGAATCTTGAACCTTCTAAAGAATATTTTTATTAGGCCTTCCTTGATATCCATACAGCTAAATATTTGTTGCTAGAACTAGATGCGAATATAAGAGTATTTTCATGTGTGTCTCAAATTATTCAAACACCCAAATAGAGGAATTTTTTAATGGATACTGTTGAATCCAAGTTCCAGTAACTACTACTGACCCTATAGGGTACTCAATATCTTCGCCATCTATAATAGGAGAAGGAAAATTATTTCTTTCCTCGATGCAACGACATAAGAAATAGTTTGTTCCTTCTTCATTGTCTTTTGTCGCAATAACTGTAAGCACATGTCCTATAAAAAATAGAGGTTTCAACTCAATTTTAAATTACATATTAATTTTAATGGACATAACTCAATACAAAAATTTTAAATAACCATTTACCTTGTCGCACCAAAATTGAAATGTCGTCAAATTCCTTGGATGTTGTAACTTCATATGGAGAAAAAAGTCATGATGTCAGTGGAAGTTGATAACTGGGAAGTGGAGTTAGAGGCCTAAAAATCCATCCATCCACCCATTCTTGTGAATCACACTCAGCAGTGAAAAATTTGATACAAGATGCAAAAAAACACGCCAAATTTCTTGTCCATGTGGCCCACGAAGTAGTGTTTGAGATACAAAATGAGTGTAGATCATTGGACCCTATGAGTGTCATACAATCCTCATAGTTGGAAATTTTTCATTCCTCTATCAACCAAAAATATCTATGAACTGTGGAATTATCTTGAGAACCATGAGCCATGTTGTCAATACATCATTCCAATATGTTATTTACATCTTTCAATTTAGCATCATCTTTGTACTTCAAATCTTATATTGCAGAGAGAACTTTTCACACATGCCCCTGCACCGTCATAGTCTCATTTTCCATGTCCAACCTCGGTGAAACACCAAATCTATTAGACACCCATCTTAACATGCATCATACTCATCCAATAAAACATTCATTCATTTGTAAACTGATACATGAAATTATCTGACCATATATAATGTTGATTAAAGTGGATGTCCCTATCAGACAAGTTTTCATAAAATAACTAGAAACACCCTTGCACAAATTTAGTAAAATGAGTTTGATCATCATTGATATAAAATTGGTACTCTCTTTAAAAAAATTATCATTCTTTGTACTGTCAAGAGAATGTATAAATGCTATATGCACAAAAATGGCAACTTGTCTTGAGTTGTAATATTGAGATTGAACCTCCATTTTTGGTTCTGATGTGTAATTATTTGCAAAATCGACCCCTTTGAAACAATAGTTCCAATAGGAAATGTGTCCTTTCATATCTTTAATTGTTCATCCAACCATTGAGCTCTGTGTTTATGCCCAACATACTCATAAACAATTTCATTTTTAAATTTTCTCATAAATTGAAAAATCGGTATATGTTATGTAACTAGCTCACACCGTTTAGACTCCTTTCCATCTTTCAATTGGTATGGTACTTATTTATATTTATTAAACCTAACTAAATTATGTTCTATTGCACCTATGATTTTCTCATGGATACAACTTTCCAATTTAGGTAATCCAGTGCACATACCACAACTTCCATCTAAACAATATTGACTATAAAAAAATTCAACTTCTCTTTCACAAAATATCGTAGGAATGAAATCCATGGAAGATATTGATGGAAATTAAACACCAGATTCGGTAACATAGTTTCGAGAATGTAAATACGAATGAATATGTCAAAAATTATCATAATGCATCGTAAATTCAATGTGTTTCCTACAACAAGTGGTGCGAGCGTGGTTGATTTTTTTAGTTTTTGAAAGGGACTATACCCTTTTACAACAGTGCTCAAAAGCAATATTTTTCCCCAAAAATCCCAACAACAGAAAATAATCTATCAAGAACTAGAAAAAGCAAAACAACTGCTTCAAAAACAGCTAAAAACAACAACTTAACAGTAACACAGCTGCCCAACAACTGTGCAGTTGGCCATTTGCCTAGATGTAACAATAATAGCACCAAAAATGACAAGAATCATACCTTGTCTGAAGTGGTGGGGGATTTAGATTTGGCATTTCCCTTCTTTTTCCTATCCACCACTGTCCATTCTGGATTTCCTACATCCAATGCAATCGAGAAGAGCAACTACAATGGATTTGATGGGGATGTGACCCATAGGAAGGGGGCGAAACTTCCTTAAACATTGAATCAGCAATCTGTGGAGAATAGTCTGTAGGTAGTTTCTCTGTGTTGGTCTGTGAATCAACCACGATGGGTGAGTCAACTTGCAGGGGGGCACTAGAATCCTCAGCTAGATCTGAGTCAATTGTAAGATGTTCAGGTAGAGAATCCTTCCACCAGGTAGTTTTGGTCTTTCGTTTGGAATGTTCACAATCATTTGTAACATGACCAGTTTGGAAGCAACGCCGACATCTAAAGGCAAGTCTCTCATAGTCAATCCTCTGTACCCAGAGCCTTTCTCCAATCTGAAGATTGATTTCTACTGGTAAGAGTTTGGAGGTATCAATATCAACCAGGATTTGAGAAAATGTAGTATGTGTTTAAATGGAGGTCTTATCATCAACTGCCACACATGAGCCAAGAGTATTTCCTATAGCAATGAGACAAGATCTGTTCCAAAGATGTAACGGAAGTCCTGGTAAATGAACCCAAATCAGGTAGGTATCAAAATACTCCTTTAACGGGTAGAAGGACGGATACCATGGTTTGGACATAAGCCCATGTTCCCCCAAACCCAATGTTGTCTAAAAATTAAATCCCTATCTGAGGGGTTTCAAAGATAGCAATGAAGTAAGCTTTAGCACAAGGATAAAGCTCAATCTTACCTTGTATTTTTTCCCTCCATCTCTGGGCTATCCAGTCATGGAGCTGAGAAATTTTAGGCCAAAATTTATAGAATCTGCATATGAGACCTAGCTGGGAGAGATTTTCCTCCTCCTTAAGAATCTTTAGAAGTAGATCCTCCTCGATTTTCAACGTCGGGACCTCCTGGGAGGGTTTCAAGAGCTCATTTATGGTATTCTCCTTTTGTTTGGAGACCAGCTGAAGCATAATATGTGGACTTATCTCCACCAGAGGTTCTTGTGTGACCACTTTTTTGATTGGCATTGGAAATATTTCCCTTGAGACTCTAAAGCGAGTTGGATCTATCCATGCTCTTGAGAGAAGATCTGTCATTTTTAAATGATCCATAACCATTGTTGAGTTTTGTAGGAGAGGCTAAGCCATCTTTTCTTGTCCCAATAGAGAGGCCCCCTGTTTATTGATAGGTCAGACAAACTCTATCTCGAATTTTCTAAAAAGGGGGATCTTGGTTAGCGTTGAAAGCCATGTCAATCCAAGAGATTGGTGCTTTATTTTCCTCGCCATTTTTACAGCCACCGCCATCAAATTTACACGCTAAGGACATGTTCGATAACCGCCGACAATTAGAAGGGCTTCATGTTTTGATTCATAGAACTCTAAATGCGAATCACGGCAATCGTGCCTCCTCAGGACCCGTCTTACGGTTGATCCATGCACAATTGAGAGGGGCTCGTAGACTGTGTGAACATGTAACAACCATGGCAGCTAGGGCATGGGCGATGAAAAATGGAAGATGTTGAGCAGCGTGGTTGATTTTCACATAGAATGGTTTCAACATTTTAAAAAAACGTTGACTAATTTTAATTTTTGTATGCTCTTGTTCAAACTTACGAAAAATTGAGTTTGAGTCATATCTAAGAAATGCTTTGGATGTGGTTCACGATTAGTAGAACCAACTCTCCATTTTACAACATCTCTTGTATTAGGTGAAACTCTAGTGTTACCATGCCAAAATTGAACAACTTCTCTTATAGCATCAGATATATCTTTGTCTTTACATGGTGCTCTAACAGAAAATGCCCAAAAATTAGTGTTATTGGGTGATTTAAGGATATTACACCTTTCAATTGCTTTCACTATATTTTTTCAATTAACTTTCAACATTCAACTTGTTTTCCTAATCAAACACTATTTTTTATTCACTTATAACACTGGTAGCAAGTACACAATGCATGATATTACTATCCCTTGTGCGTCTCTTTACACCAACAATGTGATATGCATCATGTAGGTTATCAACAATTGCAGAGGTTTGACCATGTATATTAAATGTTGTCAATCCTAAGGTGTTTAATGTAGGTATCATTTTATTCAATTTCATCAAACTAACTAACAACTGACATCTTTAGGAATCATTTAAAATTTCAAAATGATTATCCCAAATTTCTATGGATTTTCTTCTGATTTTCTGTTCAAAAAGTTTGTTAGACATTGGTTTCAAAATGTTCTCATAAATTTCAATAAAATAATTAGGTCTCTTTTGTAAAATCCTAGGAGGTGTTTTTGCCAAATTTTGGTTGTCTATGGTTTTAAAATGAATTTCTTGATTCACATTTTCATTGTCTCCTTCAATTTCAACATTAACTACATCACGAGTATTTAATTCATCTTCATCATGAGTATTTAATTCAAGGAATTTTTTGAGAATCTTACGAAAATCGAGGATTATAGAAATTCTAATTAGTGAATATTCTATTATTCATAGCTAACTTATTAAATCGAAAAAATTGACCAACATGTCCCTTATACTATTCATTTCACCTATATTTTACACATATATAAGATATTATGAATGTAATTCACCACCATTTTGAATCATTTCATGCGCATATTCACCAAAGTAAACATAAGCAAGCTCTCGGTCATCCAACTAAGATTCACAACCCCGAACCGTCTAACCCTTGACCATCTAACCCACGAGCGTCCAAATTCTTAGCCATCCAACCCTTAGCCATCCAACCCCGAGTCATTCAACCCCGAGTCATCCGGCCCCTCATCCGTCGAACTGTCATCATCTGCCAAACCCTCATCCGTCCAACCCCTCATCCATCCAACCCCTCATCTGTCCAACCCCTCAGTTGTGAGCATTCCAACCCCTCAATCGTCCAAACCTTTGTTTTCCAACCACAGAGTCATCCAAGCCTTTTCTATCTAACCCTTTACCATCCAACCACTACCATCTAACCCTAAACCATCTAATCTCAAAGCCTTCAAACATAATATTCATCCCTAAGCAGTCATGGATACTATAAATCAGGGTAAGAAGGTTACTAATTCAGCCATGGATACTAGAAATACTTTTCTTGGTTATTTTGGAAAATCACAAAAAATGAAGGGGGTTTCTACATCAGCTAAAAATATCGGTATGTGGCATGTGCTATTTACAGGTTATTTAATCTTACAATATTTAATAATTATGTTTTTCATACTTTGCTCTTGGAACTCTTTGTACTGTGTAAAAATTTAACTATAGATAAAATTAATACTATATTTGTAAAATTTTTATAGAATTATATGCAGACATTTTAGAAATTCCTTCACAAAATAATCAATTTAAAGATATCGATGATCCATTATATGTTGAGGAAAACATTATGTCCCTTGATGACATAGAAGTACAAGAAAATTCATCGAATTCTCATGATACACCAATAGAGGAAGATTCTACTCCAAGGTCTATTTTGAGAAAAAAAGACATGAGAATCAAGATATTCTTGTTGAGAGCCAAGATGCGAGAATTCAAACCCCAAGAAAAAAAAAATATGACAAAAGAAAGAGGAAAACTGGACAATTGGAAGGAAATTCCATTTCGAATGGGTTGTAAAATATTCGTTTATTAAACATGTGTACACTAAAAATGGTAATGATGTTCCAACATAATGTCAATGCAAAATATGTGGTTGGAAACAAGGGAAGGATCACACGATGCAACTCAAACTAGACACAATTGAAAAGCATTGTGGGAAAATATACATTTCCCAAAAGTAAAAGGATGGCAACATAGTCAAAACATATAAATGGAAAGATGAAAAAGATTGTCTACATGTCAAATACGCAGAAGAATATGAAAAGGAACAAAAATGTATGAAATATGTGAATGAAAAAGGTGGGACCATAGTAGAAAGATTGAGCAAAGCTATGGAGGTAGAAATGCATGCAAAAAGTATTCAGTTTGCTACTATATTCCATATATTGAAAAGGGGAAGACCGATGTCATATTTCGAGAGAAAATAAAATTATGTATCAAGTTATTGGTCTACAGAATGTTCCTCAATCTCATTGGTCAGATACCAATGGCTGGGAAATTGCAAAATGTCTATCTCTAGTAGAAAAGGAGGATCTGAAACTGTGTGTTCAAAAGGCTAAGTATATTTCCCTTTCAATAGATGAGGTTACTACAGTTGATAATACTTCATGGATTTGTATTCATGTTTATACATTTGCTAATGAAATAAGAACTCCACACCTCTTAGCAATTCATAAAATGACTGAGAATTACAATTCTGAAAATATTTATAAATTGGTGGTCTCAAATCTGAAGGATGTTGCGAATGGATGACTTTGCCATTGCAACAAAATTAGTTTGTGTCAGAACCGATGGTGTAGCTATAATGCAGGGAGCCAGAAATGGTCTCTGCGTTAGACTTCAAACAATTGTTTCTCCGTATATGGTTGTTTTCCATTGTATGGCTCACAAAATGAATTTGGCTTACAAAATTGTGAGCACATTTGAAAATGTAGCTAGAGTGGAGGAATTGATACGTGAGTTGCATGCTTATTATTCTAGCAGTCCAAAGAGATTTTTGGAATTTCAAAAATTTGCAATTGGACTGACAGAGGGAAAAAATCTTCTCAAAGATGTAGATACCAGATGGATATCTATGTATGAACCTACCTGTAGAATATTTGATGAATATCCTTCATTGATAGGATTTATGTATAAATACCGTAGGGATGTAGATAAATGTAAAGATCTATTGTGTTGTTTAACAAACATAGAAACTTTAATCACACTCGATAGTATTTTCCCCATGTTGAGAGAGCTTAATATCTTAATGAATCATGCACAAGATTGTTCTTTCTACATAGCGAGACTTCATAAGACTCAGAAGACATGTGTGTTGGAGTCTCGAAATTTTATATATTTCTGATGGGAGTTTTCAGGGTGTTGCTTTTGAAAACTGGAATGCATTGATAGATTTGAAAAATCTCAGGTGCTTTTTAAAATACAATATGCATGATTATCGTGTATTACAGCACATGGAAAGGAGATTCCACTTCATACATTCCAAAAAAGAGTTGATATGGTTGTCTCAGAAATAGAAGAAGTAAAAGTGACATGGAATTTATATGATGTAGTATTAATGGAAACCAGGAATAAGTTGAGAAAGATCTCTAAATCATTAGCTAAAGAGATCCGGGAAAGATTCAAAAATGATAAAATTCTTGAAGCAATGGGAGTTGTAAATCCATAGTTTTGGAATTTTTCTGGGGGAAAACCTTATACATCTATCAGTCCTTTATTTTTCAAAAACATGAGTGTTCTAACTAACCATTTCTCTAAGACTGAAGAGATAAATAGAGTTTCTGTAGAAGGTATTTTACAAAGAAAAATACTTAGTTCCTAGTCAATGGATTTTTCTAATACTATGATAAGACAAGTTCAGCTTCTACAAAACCCACAGGATTATGGTGCCATCAAAAGGATTTGGAAGGATATTTGTTCCAGTAGTATTCTAAGTGAAGATTTGAGCGAGTATATTAAGTTGTATGAACTCTATCAAACTATGATTCTGGGTTTTATGGAAGATGAGAGGGTTTTCAGTGCACTATCCTTTTTAAAATCGAAAGTTTGAAACAAATTGGACAAGAATCTAGAAATTTTTCTAAGGTTGTATGTATCACGTTACTCAGTGGATTCTTTTCCTTATGATAGAGCACTCGCATTATGGAATTCACTAGTAGAAATAAGAGGAGTTATTAATATTTTCCGACCTGGGGATGGAGACACATCCACAGATCATGCTACAATTGATTTCCAAGACATGAATGAAAGTGTTGATCCAGGACTATTTCAATTCACATAGATTTCATTACAATAATTTAATGTAATAAATTATAACTATTGATGTATTTCATACAGAGATTACAACTTTCAATAAATGCAATATTAATTTATTTTTTTATATTTGGTTTTTAAACTGAAATAAGAAAATATCTATTTTTTATATCTGTTAATTGATTTATTTTACATTTGCAAGAAATCATAAATGTAAATATTTTAAACAAACAAAATCAAGTAAATTTAAGCAACATTTACGTAAACAAAGAGACAAAAACATCATTTGTATTATGTAGAAATTGAATAACAATATATAGTTACAATTCCAATTCCCAAAGTACTGTTGAAATGGTTCTCTCATGTGGCAGATTACTTTATGAAGAAAATTACAAATTCATAAAGCATTTTCAGCCAATACAATTACAAAAAGGGGGTTATCAATACATTGAAAGCTTCGAACAAGTTATGTCATATAAGGACACATTACGAGGTCATCCTATTTTTTTCCTATTATTCTGAATAATAGTTGTCCTTACGTTTGCCTCACGGAATAAAAGCAAAAGAAATTGGTTGGCCACTATCTTTTAATTCTTATGCCAGTTTCGGAATTGTGATAACACATCTATCACATGGTGAACTTCACTAACATATTATCAAAGCTTCCAGACAATTTCTATCATATAAGGACACATTACGAGGTCATCCTCTTTTCTACCTATGATTCTAAACCACAGTTGTCCTTCACCTTGCGCCTCATGGAATAAAAACAAAAAAAATGGTTGGCCACTATCTTTTAATTCCTAGGCCAGTGTTAGAATTGTGACAACACACCTATCACATGGTGAACTTCACTAACATATTGAATTTCTTATGTAGCACGAGAATCTTGATTTTTTTCTTGCGTTAGAGGTGGAGGAATTTGTTATGTCTGTAAAGAGCTATTTTTGTAACTCTTGATGCTTGTAAATCTCATACAAAGGTATTGATATTTTCAAGAATATTCAATTCCTCCCTCACTACATCTCCTGTTATCAAAAGTGTTGCATATGCGTCTGTCTTTTCCTTGATAATAATTCTGGATCCATCTTATGTTTCTTGATTACTCTTATCAATGTATTATTATTTTTATTTATTACTATCAATTTTTCCTTCAACTATACAAACAAATTCAGAATTTTGTGGGAATTCTTTGAATGTGCTTCAAAAATAACTACTTCTTTCTTTAAATTTTCATATATTTTCCTGCAAAATAGAAATAACAAATTTTATTCTATTAGATAAGTTAAACAAATATATTACAGTGCTTATAATATTAGGATTTTGCATGTAAAACATAAATCCCACTCACCATAACTTTTTCTTTTTCAACATTTTCTATTAAAACATTTGTCTTGTCTTTTGCCCATTTGTTGTAGTAAGCATGTGCTTCAGCATTCAGATTCTCCAACCTATTTAACATTATGTCTATAATTTCATCGTTGTAATTATTAGTATAGGAAATTGTCCTGGCCGAGCTTTATTTACTAAAATGTCATGCCTTGCCGGTTGGCTCTTTCTACGTGAAGTGAACAATGAATTCTTTTGAGTGTGATTATGGTATCTTGTATTTATTTCTTTTATCAAAAATTTTCTCTCCTCTCCCAAGACCACAACAAATCCACATCAGACATTAAAACCTCTTGAATTGTTGCCCCCATACTATATGATATCATATTTTATAATATAAAATGTGTCTTTTCATCATCTGTTTGTGGAGCGTTTGATGGAGGAGGAGGAGAGTCATTGTCCTATACATCATGCACATTTTGTTGTTGTTGTGGTTGAGGTGGATTAGATTGAATCATATAATGAGTGTAAAAATAGTTTCCCTTGTTAGCATCACCAATATCAAAGCCCAAATACTCCTCGTCAAGGGTGATGTTGTTGAAAATTTGTGAGGCCGTTACACTTAAAACACCTCCTAGCAAGATTCTAGGAAATTTTTCATTGCGGGATGAATTGTTCCAGCTGATTCTGCAGGAAACCTTATATTCTTTCCTGTAGATCTTCTCTTTGTTTGGAATGAACGTGTTGGCGAGTATTGGTGGCCTTCTTGCAAGTGAAATGTGCTTAGAAGATATATTACCTACAAGATGCAAAAAACAAATTGTTATAATCCATTATATGGTTAGGCCTTGTAAATTCTAAAAAGTAGTAACGTAATAAAACATGCTAAATATTAAAATATTACAATTACCTAGCACGTTTGGAGACACAAGCATAACATTTCGATCTTGTGCGTCAGAAGGAGTTTGATCGTCATCACCCATTTCGAGTAGTTTCGAATAAAATAAATGTAAAAAAGAATAGTAGAAATATTAAAATACAGTACTACCTACATAATCTATATTAGTTGTTTGAATTAGTTAATTATATCAATAGAAAACTTCATACTGTAGTTAAATGTGATGGTAGACATGATGTACATAGCAACCCCCTAGGTCACTTTTGACGAGGAGGTCTTACTTGGTGTCGATTATGTTGAATCCATGTCGAATCAACGAGACCTTGATCAATTATCTCCTTATGAGTTGTTGTAGCAATAATTCTTCTCTACAATAGAAAATATTACAATTATTATTTTATTGAAAAATATTGAATTTGAAATCGTTATAACAAGAAAACTGTAAAAGTAACAATTACATGTTGTTCTTCAAGAGTTAGACCAATCATTTTATCATTGATTGTAGTTGGAATTTTAGCTTTCTAAAATTCATAGAATGCTTCTTGATAGAAAGAAATAATAAAATTACAACAAGAGAATACAGTCTTGGATTTATTAGATTGATTGGCATTGCGGGCACAAGAGACATCTGTTTTTATTCGATTGGAAAAATATGTGCACCAATCAAATTTTGATTTGATAGTTTCGTAATAAATATTGAACTACCCAATATAGAATGTCCATAGATCTTCCCTGTAATACAATCCTAGCTTGAAAAAGTGATGTAACTACAAGAAAGAATTGGTTTGTAATACCTTGAAGAAGTAGGCCTCGTGATGAACGATTAAGAGGAGTTGTAATAATAGAAAAAATGTTAGAGGATTGGGTGGTGGAAAAATGTTAAGAGAAAAATAATTTGAAAATAATAAACTTACCATCAACTGCGCACATTATAATGAGACTCAGAAAAAAATTGTCTTCTTCTTCGTGAGGACAACCTTTGTAGTAACAGATGGCTTATTTTCTAATGGTAACCCAATTAACCGATGTACGTCTTCCGGCTCAATTGTGAATGAAATTTGACAACATCTCAGATGCACCAAGAGAACGAAAATTTTTCCATCAATCTCATTGTAAGAGGCGAGAAGGTAATCAAGCACTGAAGTATCAGTATCGAATTGGGGCATGTCCACAATCCTGATAAATTCTAATTTTTGAGCCAATCCTTTTGTGCGTCTTTTTCTTTCAAAAGGGCTACAATCTATGGGCACATAAGGTTTTTTTATTGGAATTTGGGTGTAGGAGTAGATGTGGTGCTTGTCATTGTTGAAATTTGGAAGAACTTTGAAAATTGGAGAGCACAAAGCACTAGAAATTTTCATAGAAAAGTGAAGAAATGAACCTTGTAGGGGTATTTATAGGGTTTTGAATGGTTTAAAGGACACGTGGCTGAAAACTATTGGCTAGCCAAGGCAGCTGCCCAACCCATAATTAATGAACCCGTCCAAAACTTAGTCGTCCAACCATTATCCGTCCAACCCCTCAACTAACCAATCCATAAGACAACTCTTTAACATCCAACCCACCCACCCAACCCTTAGTTTTCCAACCCCTCTACCATCTAATGCATTTAACCGTCAATCCCACATGTCTAACCCTGAGCCATCCAATTCCCAACCATCAACCCTTGGCCATCCAACTCTTAGTCATCCAACCCCAACCGACCAACCATCCCGTCCAACCCCATGCCCACCCAACCCACCCATCCAGCCCACCCGTTCAACACTTACCCATCCAACCTCATACTTGTCCACCCTTTTCGTCCAACCCTTAGTCGTCCAACCCACTCATCTAACCCCTTACCCGTCCAACCCACTCATCCAACCCCTTAACCGTCCAACCGACCCATCTAACCCCATAGCCATCCAACCCATTCATACAAACCTTAGCCATCCAACCTTCCCATCCAACCCTTTGCCATCCAACCCACCCATCCAACCCTTAGCCATCCAACCCTTAATCGCCCAACCCCTCAATTTTCAACCGTCCAACCCACCCGACCAACCTTCCCACCCAACCTGCATGCTAACCTTCCCGACCTACTTTGTGAAACTAGGAAAATTTCTCTCTATGAAATCACCTTTTCCACGAAATTTTTTTCAGAAATTCGCCAATGATTTGAAAGTTGATTTTTGAGATTCGCCAAAATTTCTAAACTAATTTTTTAGAGGGACCTTCTTAAAATGAACCTTGCTTTAATTCATCTTCAACATTGACGGTAAAAACATTACTTGGTTCCTCATTGCTTACAATAGTAGGGGTTGAAGATGAACCTCTTCTTAATTCACGAAGTTTCCACATTCGCTCATAATCTTGCAATATTTTTACCTCTAATTCCTTTTTTTTTTTTACTTATTAATTTCCTTTTTTGACTTCGTTTCTTATCTCCCATGATGTTTCAATCAATGTAGGACAACTCCAAATGATGCAAGGAACCTTAAAAATTAAAAATAACTTCCGATGACAAGAAAAAGTACAGAAGGTGGCAGAATTTCACAAAAATTCATACAATTAGGTCAGAGAATAAAAGCACATGGTGAATTGGATGTTGGGATTCATGTAAATATTATTTTAATGACCATTATTACGATTTGTAAATGACGATCGCACTTTGTAAACCGTGATCACACTTTGTAAACCGCGATCGCGATTTGTAAACCACAATCGCAATTTATAAACCACAATCATGGTCTATAAACCACAATCACGGTCCTACATGTATCATCAAATCTAACCCTCAAGGCTCAAGAAATATCTTTTTCCCAAAATTGAGCTTTGGGAGGTCATTATGGCATGTGAAAGGCCAAAAACATCAAATTTGCTCTTCAGTGAACTTGAATTATGTCGAAAAATCAAAAACATGTCACAAAATTAGTAGCATCACATAAGGGAGAGTGTTAGCTTCAAAAATATTGATTTTAAAGTGAATAGAATATGATAAATATCATTTTATATTTTTTTACTAATAGTAGGTCTTTAAGACACTTTTTTTCTGTGAATGTTCATGTTTACGTTTAAGACTGCAACTTTTGTTTCACTTGTCATAATGTGATAAAACCTATACCATCCCAACCATGGCAAAATTCTATACACGTTAAAAAAAATTATTTGATTTTGATATTTTTTGATGAAGTTATGGTAGGAAAATGGAAAGTGCTCCATTTTCTTTATGTTTTTAGACCACTTTCACAAAAAAATCATAAAAAAAATATTGCTCAAAAAAATACAAAATAAAATCTATCCCAAGATAGATAGCGGCATCTAACTTTTCACCAAAGGAAAAAATATATATATCAAGTTTTGGTCATCCAAATCGCGAGAAAACAGATTTACTGATCGTATAGGTTTTTTTTTTTTTAAAATACCAAGTCATTGAATTTTGAGTGTTTAATATAGCTAAACTTGTCTTTTTAAAAAAATAGTAGTTTAGAAACTAAATTCTGGATGCTATGATTCATATTTATATAACTTTTTCTAATTTTGAGTGCACACATTGCTAATAATCCCTACAAGTTGATATTTTGTTGTTTTTGCAATATGACATCCACTTATGACCCTTTTTGGCCCCCAACTTGTTGCACTTACCCATATATTACCCCATATTAAGGGGTTAAAGTTTAAATTTTTTTAAATATATTAGTGTAGGGTATGTGGGAAAGTGGGGAGGAGAGAAGAGTACTAGTCATGGGGTGGATGAAGAAGTTATAAAATAATATTATTTTCATTTTGTATTTTTTCATAGTAGCATGGTTTCTAGAGCAGTAACATGTTTTTCCATATTAATAACACTACATAACTCTCAAAAGTTAGGACATCCTACATAGTACCATTACTTAGGTATATTTATTTTCTTTTGGCTCGATTTTTTTATGAGAATGGATGCCATGAAGATTAATAAATTTAACTGACAATAATGCAACCCCATATGACCCTTCATATTACTTTACAAAGTTTGACTAGTGTGAAAAGTGTATATAGAAAAGAAAGAAAGAGAGACATCAAGTCACACATATTAAGGGTTTGTACTTTTCACGTCCAATATGAATTTCATCAAGTTTTTAAGTGGAAATATAATTAATTTTTGTGAGACATTAAGATATTGAATCCAAAATTGAAAATGTGTAAACAAAAAGGGATATAAAAAATGTCTTAGCGAAAATGGGTAGTTTGGATATATGATAAAATAATGGGTATTTTATAATTGAAAAGTTTTATTGGTAGGAGGTGTTGATAATAAAAGATTGATATGTAGATTTGGAAATAGGGGTATTATTCATTATCCTATTAATGCATGTGATATGCCATGAGGTTTCATAGTGAATCCCCTGTGGGATATTATGTGTGATGTTAATGTGATTTCCATTTATTTTTGTATACTTCAATAGAACCTATATAATGTTTTCAATATTTACAATGGTTCTTGAAGCATTGATGAGAATAAAGATACATCCAAATACGTGACTTGTCTTCACATAGCTTCTTGCTTGTATGTTCTTAATTTCTTGGTTTACTAAAGTTGTTTTAGCATTGTTTGTTCCTAATTTATTTTTATATTTAACAATAAATCCTTACTTGATACTTACATCATTGTTTATGTAATGCCCACACACACAAGACCAAAACACAAGATAAAAAACCAGGATAATTTCCTTTCTTTCTTTTCTTGTTTTGCAACATCACTTGGGTTCACTTAGAACCACTCAACATCACATGATACACTTACAAAAATACAGTCCCACTCATACAGTAGGATGAAAATTTGATTAACACCAAAAGCAAAGATGCCTCACACTACCAAGCCTACATATGAGGCTTGCAAGGGGGGAGAGATCATCATTGTAACTACCACTTATTTCTCCACTAGATTGAAAAACATAGCACTAAAAATGTGACTGGTACAATCTTGATAAGGTTTCCCTTTCTAGAGAAAATGACACTTCATTCAAAAAACAAACATCAATCCTATACTTACAACTAGATAAATTCAAGTGACTAAAAGAATCGTATCATGTTTGCATTTGCATCTTTGTTGACATCAGGAAGGGAATCTATCAATGTGTACATTTAGTTATAATAGTGACTGTGAAAGCATCGTCTAGACATGGACATGAAACGAGAAGATAGAAATGAGGATCTATTAAAATACCAAAAATAGGGCATGACATAATTAAATCATACCTTGCACTACTTCAACAAGGTGATAAATTCCAAGTTGAAACTATTAAAGATCATAAAATGTGATATGATCGTAGTTCAAAATGTGGATTTTTTGAAATTTCTATTGTAAAACATGGTCCAATAAGACCATACGGTTGTATAATTGAATTGATTGAAATGAGTGGAATATTCATATTTAAGACATCAAAATTATTTGCCATAATTATAGAAATATAAAAGACCTTAATTATAATGTAGTATTTTTTAATATGAGTGGAAGATTAATATTAAATTCAACAAATTATTTTCCGTAATTATTTATAATAAATATAATTTAATGTTTAACTTTGACATCATAGTATATTTGAAACTCCAATTAAAATTATTCTACTTACATGATTTGAAATAACTATTGCACCGTAAGTTATGAAGTTCGTAATTTCACATAGATGTCACGTATCATTAGGTAGGTTAAAAAATTCAAATACTTCTTTACATTTGATTTATGGCACCATGTATTGATTAATAATAAAATATTTTAAAATTGAATTTTGCAAGCTAAAACGAAAGTAAAATTTAGAGAACATGTTACATGTGGCCTCCCATTTTGAAATATCTAGAGCAAATGCTTATCATTGCCCGCCCTTTCTTCCAGACATAGATCATATAAAGAATAAGACACTTGATGATGGACAAGTTATTACTTCTTCACTCCTCTAGAGACGATACTCTCACATACAAAATTTATAGTATTCCACATATAAATGTGTTTTTATTTTTGTAAGGTGAATCTTAAGGCCTTATAGAGAATTTAGACTCTCCATCGATTTATTTATATTGGGAATGTGATATTATACTCATTAAAATATCGATAATTACATTATTGGAAATTTATATCAACAATTTGAAATTAAAAAACTAATAATAACAAATATTGGAATCTGATATCACACTAGTTAAAAACCAATAGTAAAAATATTGAATTTTTTTAATTGAAGAATAAAAAATTAGAAATAGTCATACCTCAAATTTAGATTATAGGAATGTGTCTATATTTAATGAAATTATAATTATATGTAGGGACATGGCTCCTCCTCAAGTAGACCATTTTGCCACACATTATCTTATCCTACCAACCCATCACATGGAAAATAAAGTTGTGGGGTTATTAAGGAAAGAGAAAAAAATCTTGTGTTAACTTTGACTTGGGTAGTGGGTTTCAACATCAATTTAGGTGGCCGTATGGACTTCCATCATGACACATCTTTATTTTTTAGTGTTAGAAATATTAGACCGTCATTAATTGATCTTGTGTATGAGGATGTAGTATACTTTAATATGTTATATATAAACGTAAATGCATCATTGGCATAGGCAACAAGCAATATAATTGATCTTGATTTGTCAAATTTGTGTAGATGTTTGGCTTAGTAAGCCATAATTAGTAGTAAACGCTGCTAGATATAGGGTGCTAATTTTTTTATATACAATACTAGTACTTAAACTTGTTGGAATCATACTCTTGTTAATGTATTAAACTTTTTGATTGAAGAATACATATTAGAGAAAGGACCTTACACCCAATTACACTTTTTAGTTTGTTTTTTATTTAAAAATATTGTTGACTTGTAAGAGTAGGGTATTTTTCCAACTTGTATATTTAAGATGGGACTATTTTTATTCCCCTATTAATTTATATATAAATTAAATTGTGTGCACAAACATGATGAAATACGTGAGATAGTTTTTATATTTGATTTAGTAATTTTGTTTTGAACCGTCAACAAGTGAAATGATCAGCACTAAAGTCAGAGGGCAAGGAATGCGCGCCCTTGAATTCTCTTTCGTATTGACACGCGTAATATACAACCAAAAACCTTTGTTTGGCAATTACATGGTAGCCTACATCCATCAATGCCAGTTTGCCCGCTCGCTCCTCCGCCACACAATGAGAGATAAAAAGAATGCGTGCTTTCCTGGTTATTTGGAACTCGAGTTGCCATGGCTTGTGCAGCAGCAGGATGTGTGTTCGTTGCCTTGTGTCTGTCTCTTTCTTGTTCAGCAGAGCAGCATGTGGTGGGAGACGACAGAGGGTGGGATCCCCTCTCAGATGTCCAACTATGGGCTTCTCGCAAGATCTTCCGTGTTGGCGATAATCTCTGTATAAATTATATATTCATTCATTTTTGTTTGTTTTCTAGAATCGAATAGAATATGGATTATTATAAGCAATTGTGTTTAAATCTGACAGGGTTTGCTTATGCATCTGCACAACAAAGCGTGTTAGAGCTGAAGAGCGAAGAAGAGTTTGAGAGGTGCGATGTGAGGAATCCGATAAAGTTATTCGACGGAGGGCTGGATGCAGTGCCGCTCGTGCAGGTGGGCAGCAGGTATTTTACAAGCGCTCGTGCAGAGGACTGCCAAGGCGGGATGAAGGTGCACATTGATGTTACCTCCGATGGCCTGGATAAATACATTTCCGACAACTACGATGTGGTTTCCGATGGCCTCGACCGCCATGTCCATCAAAACTAAATCTCTGTTGGAATGGAGAGCGGTGCAGATCTTGACGAAGACGACGACGTTCAACCACTCTTAAAATCAGACGGCATGGACGCTCCTCCTTCTACTATCTCTGTCATAGCTTCTAAGATTTCTACTGCCGCTGATTGGATAAAGAACAAGGCAAGAGTAGAGAGTGTTCCTGTTGCTGAAGCGCCAACATCAGGAACCTATCAACTCTCTAACACCCTAATTACCTACTCATTTTCCTTGTCGCCACCCTCCTCCTTTATGCCATGCCCTAGTAGCTACCTATTCTCTATATCTGTTGCTCTTTTAATTGAGTTTGGATATTCATCAGCTACTACAGTTGTCTTCTTCCCTACTATCTAAGGACCTTTCCATTCTATTTTATCGGTGAAGACTATATTTAGACTTTGGTGCTTCGTATTGAAGACTATACTTCCTTTATTTGTGCCATATTTCGTTTATATAGTTTTCTAATATGAAAATCAATTTAAAATAAAATGGAGGATCTATGAATTGTGTTTGTTTGATTTTTTTCCCCCAAATCTAGTGCTTCACATAGAAGATCCGCCACATTTGTTTTTGATTCACTAAACAATCGCATATTTAAATTCAACTCATGGTCTTTCGTTTGGCCATTTTTGATAAGAGCTTTATAACAGTAAATGTTGGTTGTGGAAATCGTTTTGGGCCTCCAGCTAGCTCTCTAAAATATTTCAATTTAACTCTATTGGTGGAGTGCGAGTGTGATTTATTTTAAGATCTATGAGAATGCCAGATAAGAATGTTTTTGAGTTATACAATGTTGAAGATTGAGGTTAAATTTTAGATAAATTGCCAGTATTATAAGGTGAGTGTGTGTGATTACCAAATTATTAACATGGGTTTAGACTTTAGATGTCAATTTTTAGATGAACTTGTTTGGTTCACAAATATTTTACTAGAACACAATTTTTGATGAGTGTAAAACAAAATATTAAAAATTTAAATATTTTAATATATTCAAACTCCATGTTTGAGTAAAAAGATTGAAACTTGGACTCTGTCAAAAAAAATACCTTATTTTAAAACCATGGTTCCCATCATTTAACCCACTCACTGAATCCTTCTCCCATAAACCAATCTGGATTCGATTACCCCACCTTCCTCTACAATTCCGGGATCAAAAGTGCCTGATATCCATAGGTAATGCCTTGGGCAGTATCATTAACATTGACTCCCAAACCTCCGATTTTACCCATACAACCTATGCAAGAATTCTTGTTGAGATTGATACTTCAAAGGATCTTCCAACTCATATTGAGCTAAAAGTGCAAGATAGATCTTGGACTCAACCTCTGGACTATGAAGGCCTGCCTTTTAGATGCAGGAGATGTTTCTCTTTAGGACATTTGGCCACTAATTGCGAGATAGTAAAACAGAAAAATGACAAGGCCAACTGGTGGAAAAATGCCCTCTCGGAACATATGGTGTTTGAACCAAATGACATTCCTGATGCGGATGAGGAGGTGGCTATTGTCCCTGATACTAATATTGATACTGACATGGATGACAGGCGGGAAATGACCCCTTTGCGTGAAAAGACACCCGGGGATGAAGCTAAAAGGTCCAGAAACATTGAACCAAATGTGTCTATAGTGACTGTGGTCCCCCCTGGTTCAAGCAATAATTATCAACCGATTACTGACCTTGAGGTTCTTATTCCTTTGCAGGAAATTTCAGATGCTTGGATCACAGTTAGGAAAAAGAAAAATTCCTTCTCCAGGAAAACTACCTATCCTTCGAGATAGTTCTCCAATGTTGTTTGGCTATCTCTTAGCTGGACAGCAGCTGTTTGTTTGCTGTTCATCTGCTGTTTTTTGTTGTTGTTCTGTTGGTTTTTGGAACTTCTCTTGGTAGATTGGTTTCTTTTCTGCCGTGTGGGCCTTAAATGTTTAAATCTGGTTTGCAGAGCCTTGTTGTACAAGGGTATAGTCCCTTTCAAAAAACTATTTGCCAATAATAATAATAAAAAGATTGAAACTTATTCTCTCATGTAGTTCTTATAGATTTTTGTGGAGGGTTGAACAATCTTAGATAATGTTGATTATAATAGGATACTAACGATAGCTTTCATTCGCACCCAAAGTGTTAAACAATTTGAGTATTAACATTGGTCAAAACCAACCGGACCGGGAAGATAAGATTCTCCCTTCAATTTTACAATTATATCATAAGACTGAATTTCCCACAAGATACAATTAACTATTTACTACTAGTATATTGCAATTACCTAATTTTTAGAATGGTGATGATTCCAATTTCCCACCATCTTATTAATGTTTAAATTTGTTCTTATATTACCTTTCACTATAAAATACTCCATACAATAAGTTTATTTCAAAAAAATGAAAACAATTTATAAATTAATTTCATTATTCCCAAAAGTAAAAAATCAATTAATTTAATATATATGAAACAAAAATGTCTCAAATGCATCTAAAACATAATTTAGACCTCATGTCGAACTTTAATTAATCATATGAGTGTTTAGTTGGACTAGATCAACTTATCCGGGCCCTTAGAAAGTAATGACTTCCTTTACTTTTGAATAGGTGAGGGAAACACACCTCAATTCATTCAACGAAAGGAACTTTACTCTTTCTAGTGATTTTAATTTTTCCTTTCCCACTTTCACACATGTTTGATGAAAGAATTATCAATTTAGTGTTTTATGTCACTGGATTTGTACGCCTAGGTGATTCTATACCAGGGGATTTGAGATAACTTTACATGGATTTCTTTGTAATTTATTTACAATACAAGGTTAAATAGTTTTAAAAATTCAATGTTATTGATTAGAGTAAACTTAATTTATAAGGAAGAATATCGAGTTGTAGGCATTCTCATGGATTACAAATTGAAAGTCTTGTGTGGATCATAATATAATAGTCTCAAAATTCTTGTTATTTGTATGTGCTAAAGAACCACTCATTTAAATGCAATCAAAATTTATCACTACAATATTAGACCCAAATTTTGATATCAATATTGATATCTAAACTTTGATTTTTTGAACAATTTTATCTAATTAATTATAATAGAGCACATGATTGAACCAATCTAATAATTAATAGAATCAAGTGCACAATTGAAGATAATGAATCCCCTTAATCCCAGCCATAACCATATAAAATGTATATTAGAATGATTTATTTTGAAGGATAACAATAAAAATGTATCATCTTTTATACTTATTCCCTTAAAGATGAACTAAAAAATTTGAAGGGAAATATTGAATTACTGAGTATAATTAAAATTTTAATAAGTGAGGTTGATCGTCAACTTTTACATGTGATAGCGTGGCTTAAAAATAAGAAAACCTCATTTTTATTCCCCATGAGAGGTTTAAAAGAAAATCTTTGATGGTTTTAATATAGGTATAGATGGGTTGGTAAAATAGAATTGTTGTGCTAGGCCTCATCTAGGTTCAAAACCTCACAAAGGCATCTAGTTTGTAGAATCGTAACCAAAAATAATTTACCGAACCACACACACACACACACACACACGCACACGCACACGCACACGCACACGCACACGCACACGCACACACGCACACACACGCACACACACACACACACACACACACACACACACACACACACACACACACACACACACACACACACACACACACACACACACACACACACACACACACACACACACACACACACACACACACAGCGCGCGCACATGCACACACACGCGCACATGCACACATGCACGCACACACGCGCGCATGCACATGCACGCACGCACGCACGCACGCACACACACACACACACACACACGTGTTCCTATTTTTGGTACCATTTAACACTTAGGTTTCTTTTAAAGGTGATAGAAGCCAAGTTGGTCATTTGATACTCTTCCTCCCGACCATACAATGTTGTTTCACATATCATAATATTAGATAATATGAAATTATTTTCATGATTAAATGATTTTAGATTTCATATTTGGAATAAAGATAAAAATATATATTAATTTAATACATATTTTGAAATTAGTATTTAAAAAAAAACAATACATAAATATAAGGTTACATACATACGTGCATGTGTGTGTGTGTGTGTTTTTTGTTTGTGTGTGTGTGTGTGTGTGTGTGTGTGTGTGTGTGTGTGTTTTAATGGAATATCATAGTTACATAGTACATGCACAATTAAGTTTGTTGAACAGATGCCCAAAGATGTTAAACATGTTAGATAACTAATACATTTGTGTTAGTATTTGTTAGTGATCGGTTGTATAACCGTCTCCCTCACGCACAGTCTCCTCATCGGCCTATATAAAGGCGTCATTTTGTATCTTTTGAATATAGCAATATACATTCTCTTCTTGTGCGTCCATCATTGGTTTCAGAGCAGGTCGAGGTCGTGCCTGGAGGAAGAGTAGACTGGTGCCGCGTGCGTTTGAGTTCCCTGTCCCGTTTTTTGGTGTTTCTTTTGCTGTGCGTGCCGCTTTTGGTGTTTCTTGTGCTGTGCTTGCCGCCTGAAGTAGCGTGAAGGAAGAGAGGCCGTTGGAAACCCGTGAAAACATTTTTGCTGGTGCGTGAGGAGAGGTCCCGCGTAAAGGAGGAGAGCAGGCATTGATTTGTGGTCTGGTGCGTGAAGAAAAACGTTGCTTGCTGGTGCAGTTGCCTGTTCCCGCGTGAAGGAGTGTGCCTGTCTCGTTGAAGGGTGTGCCTGTCTCGTTGAAGGAGGTTTTGTCTCGTTGAAGGAGGTGCGTGAAGGGAAAACGTTTCCTGTCCCGCGTGAAGGAGTGTGCAAACGTTGCCTGTCCAGCGAGTTGGAGTCCCGTTTCTTTGCTGCGTGCCTGAAGGAGCGTGAAGAAGACTGAGCCTGTTGCCATTTCTTTTCTTTGTCTTTGTGCGTGCAAGAAGGAGAAGAAGAAGAGCAAGATTCGTGCTTATGACTCGCTACGTGTAAGCAAAGTCGCAAATTGCAAATCGATGTGTGTGCGCGTATGTCGCAAATTTCCGATGCACAAAGCACCGCGAGCAATGCACCAAATATTTGGGCATTGAATGACAACGAAGACACCACTGGGCTGTTCTTTGCCTTGGTCAACGAGCTACACAACACTGGTAACATTCTCTTTGACGAGATTGTGCGCCAAGGACTGTTGGAATACTTCTGGTTCGACGTTCGATGTCAAGCACGGCGGATTCGTGCAGAACTTGAACGTGGTTATGATGCAGATGACGAACGCGAAATAGAACGCCCACAGGAGCGTCGGCGTCTCACTGCACGAGCCTATAGAGCCCATCTTCGGGACAGATTCCTTCAGTAAGCATTGTAGCCATTTTGAAAAATAAATAAATAAATAAAGATACATTTTTGAGTTTTTTGAAAAATGTCTGCTCCAAAAATATTGCTATCCGATGCCCAACTCTTGAAAGGGCCAAATTTCGCCGCATGGAAAACCAAAATGCGGACGATTCTTCAATTCGAAGATCTTTGGGGGATTGTCTCTGGCAAAGACGCCCCTCCCGCAGACGATGATCTGTTGGAAAAATATGAAAAGGCTGATGCGAAAGCACTCATGCTCATCACCCTCAGTCTTTCTGATGAGGTGCAGCCATACATTCGAGAAGCAACTGCTTCTTCTCAGGCATGGAGCGCATTGTGTACCATCTACGAAGCTAAGAATCTGACGTCAAAGTTGCAACTTCAGACAAAGCTTCATACGATGAGTATGCATGAAGGCGAATCAGTAGAAGCCTTCTTGCGGCGTGTAGCTGAGTTACGTGCAGAACTCTCTGCACTCGGTGAACCAGTGGACGACAAGTTGCTTGTCCCGCTCACCCTGCGAGCTCTTCCTTCACGGTTTCGGACACTGATCACCACGTTGACAATTACTCAACAGGAGGTGAGTTTTGCAACCCTGGTGAATTATCTCCAGCAGGAAGAAGCCATGCAAAATGTACAAGAAGCCTTCGAAGACAAGGCTCTCATCACGAGGCAAAAACATAAGCCTCGGAAAGGGCAATCAGCCCCCCAAAATCAGAAGCAGCATGCTCAGCAGCCATCTTCACAGCGGCCACCACAGCGGCCACCCCAGAAGCAGCATAATCACAAGGCGGATCGGTGGTGCCACATTTGCTCCACGGATACGCACACGACTGCGAACTGTTATTACAACGGTCGCAAGTATGGAAATTCTGGCGAAGAGAGCACTTCTGGCGAGGATATTCCAAGAAATCCCGATGGCATGCTCGTAATCAGAGGCAGAAGGGCCACATTGCTGCTCAGCAGGATGCCACCTCCGATGAAGAGGTACCAGATACGACTCATTCTGACATTGTTCTAGTCTCACAGACTTCGCAGCCATCAGAAGATGTCTGGTTGATTGATTCAGGTGCCAGCAAACACATGACTGGCAACAAGAAGTTGTTCCATACTCTGAGTGACTGGCCCACTGGAGATCGGATCACCATTGCAGACAATCAAGAGTATATTGCAGCAGGGATTGGTGATGTCATCATTCCTCTTGGAACACGAAGATGTACACTGACAAAGGTGCTCTATGTTCCAGGTTTGACTTCAAATCTTTTGTCTGTAAGTCAACTTCTTAACCATAGAATGCAGGTTGAATTCTTTGTTGAGAAAGGGGTCAAGTCCTGCATCATTTCCCAGGGAGAGTCAGTCATTGCTCAAGCATTTCTGAAGGGCCGTCTATTTGCACTGGATGCGGTCACTTCATCTAGCGTTGCTCTCTCTGCATCAATGGCAGAGTCCACTGCACTTTGGCACTTTAGATATGGTCATCTTTCTGTCGGGGCTCTGCATCAACTCAGTGCGAAGGAAATGGTAAGAGGGCTTCCTCCACTCTCCCATTCCTTACCTGTTTGCTCGGGATGTCTTGCGGGTAAACAACATAGAGGTCCATTCAAACAGAGCTCTTATCATTCTACAGAGCATCTTCAGGTCGTTCACACCGATCTGTGCGGACCCCTGCCAGCTAGCTTTCAAGGTTTTGTGTACTTTCAGCTCATCATTGATGATTACTCACGGAAAATGTGGGTATATTTCCTTCGGAAGAAGAGTGAGGCACTTGCAAATTTCCAGACCTTCTACCAGCAAGCCACCAGGCAGTCTGGGAAGCCTCTTCTTCTCCTCCGCTCAGATCGAGGGGGGGAATTTGTGTCAAAGAAGTTCTTAGCATACCTGAAGTAGCATGGCATTCAACAACATTTGACTGCTCCCTATACGCCCCAACAGAACGGGATTTCCGAGCGCCACAACAGGACTGTCATGGAGATGGCTCGTTGTATGCTCTCAACCGCCAAGTTGGAGGATCAGTTTTGGGCAGAAGCAGTCCAGACAGCAGTGTATTTACTCAACCGGGCACCCACGAAGATCTTGCAGAACAAGACACCGGAAGAGGTATGGACTGGTCGTAAACCTTCTATTCATCATTTAAGAGTTTTTGGTTGTACTGCATATATGCATGTTCCAGATAAGAGAAGGAAGAAGATCGATCCAAAGACACTGCCATGTCTTTTCTTGGGGTATAGTACTACCTCAAAGGCATATCGTCTCATGGATCCTGAGACGAAGAAGATCTACGAGAGTCGAGATGTGGTATGTGATGAGTCGTCCTTTGACTCCTTGCCACACAATGGAGATCCAGTACCGACCTCGTCACATAGATTGCTCACACATCCAGATGATGAGCAAGATGATTCTTCTCAGAGAGAAGAAGAGCTGAGTGGAGATTTGTTCGTTGATCTTGGCACACTGGAAAACACATCTTCACATCAGCAGCGCCAACGTCGAAATGGGTCAGTACTATCGGGATGCACACCTGAACTCACTTCCTGGTACTTCTACGGGAGTTAGAACACGAAGTCAAGCTAGACATGAGGTAAATTTTGCACTCATGAGTTCAGTTGTTGAGAGCACCGAACCTGACACTGTTCGTGAGGCATTAGACCAACCACAGTGGAAACAAGCTATGGATGTTGAATATGATTCCCTGATTCAGAATCGGACGTGGGAACTTGTCGATCTGCCTCCAGGTAAGAAATCCATTGGCTGCAAATGGATTTTCAAAACAAAATATAAGGCAGATGGTTCAATCGACAAACACAAAGCACGACTTGTTGCAAAGGGTTATGCTCAGCAAGAAGGAATTGACTATGACGAGACCTTTGCACCCACTGCGAAGATCAAAACCATCAGAGTTGTATGTGCACTGGCAGCACAAAATGGATGGAAACTTCAGCAGATGGATGTCAAGAGTGCTTTTCTAAATGGTGATCTGCAAGAAGAAGTGTACATGGCCCAACCTGAAGGGTTTGTAGACGAGCATCAACCACACAAGGTATGTCGTCTGATAAAGTCTCTTTATGGACTTAAACAAGCACCTAGGGCATGGTATATAAAAATTGATGATCACCTATTGCAGCATGGATTCACTCGTAGCCCCTCAGATACAAATTTGTATATCAAGAAGGTAGGAACAGAGATTGTCATTCTAGTTTTGTACGTAGATGATCTTGTGATCATCACAGGAAGTTATGACAATCTTGTAGATGATGTAAAGAATGATCTGAAGAAATCCTTCGACATGACTGATTTGGGGCTACTTCACTATTGTCTTGGCTTAGAGATATGGCAGAAGAAGAATCATATCTTCGTCTCCCAGATGAAATATGCCAAGACACTCCTGGAAAAGTATGGGATGTCAGATTGTAAACCAATGTCCACACCTATGGAAAAAGGTTTGTAACTATCTAGATTCCAGGATTCACCACAGGTAGATGGCACTCACTACAGGCAGCTTGTGGGGAGTCTCATTTACTTGACTTATACCAGACCAGATCTTTGCTTTGCTGTGAGCTATCTCGCCAGATTTATGCAGGGGCCGAAGAAATGTCATTGGATAGCAGCAAAGCATGTGTTGAGATATGTCCGAGGTACAGTTGACTTTGGTCTGGAGTATCAGAAGAACACTCAGTTCTTCTTACGAGGGATATATAGACTCGGACTATGCAAGATCCGTTGATGACGGAAATCCACTTGAGGATATGTTTTCATCTCGGTCTGGACCTATCTCGTGGATCAAGCAAGAAGCAAACTGTTGTTGCTCTTTCATCCACCGAGGTGAATACGCTTACTGACGAGGAGCGTGTGTGTGAAGCAATTTGGTTACGTCGCATTCTTGCAGATATAGGGATTCCTGAAGAGAAGCCTCCCATCATTCACTGCGACAATCAAGGTGTGTTAAAGCTTGTGAAGAATCCTATTTTCCATGAACAAACAAAGCATATTGAGGTCGAATGTCACTACATTCGTGAACAGGTCTTGAACCACCAAATTCAGCTCCAGTACTGCCCTACTGATTCTCAGATTGCAGATATTCTCACCAAGCCTCTCGGCAAGGTGAAGTTTGATTTATTTAGGGGGTACATTTGTAAGAGCAATGTATTAAGGGGGGGAATGTTAGATAACTAATACATTTGTGTTAGTATTTGTTAGTGATCGGTTGTATAACCGTCTCCCTCACGCACAGTCTCCTCATCGGCCTATATAAAGGCGTCATTTTGTATCTTTTGAATATAGCAATATACATTCTCTTCTTGTGCGTCCATCAAAACACAAGTTGTTATATGAATTGGTTTGAATTTTTAAACATTAATATGGGTATTTAACTCATTATTGTATGCATCAATGAATCATTATGTATGTGTGGTTGAGATCTTAAAGATAAATTATAATCAATTACCATGAGTTATAGTTTAATTATCTTCCAAATTGTTTAAATGAACTTCAGCTAGGGTAATCAAGCCCCATGAATCTAATTGAAATCAATTATCTTATATTGGGGTTTTACTATCCCAATCACACACCTAATTGAATTAGTCAACTTGGCTTAAATCAAATTTTAATAAACCTTACTTATGTGCATGATTAAACCAATTATGTGATTGGGTGAATCGTTGAGGTTTATCACACCTTGTAAACTTAATTACAACCAAGTAGCATAAATTGAGGCTCAATTATCTTCAATTACATACGTAATTTAACTTATTGAGTGAATGTTTCACTCATGTATAAAATTAAGGATGATCAAGTTCCTTGTTCAACCCATTAGAACCAATATCACACATTGGGTCTCTATCAAAACCCTAATTATGCGATAGATCAAATCAATTACATAATTGGTTCAATTGAGAACATAATTGGGTCTAATTAATCCCTTCAAACATGATTGAAATGAATTAATACACATTGAGGCTCAATTAACACCACTTTTGTGCTTATTTAATCAACAAAATGAGTAGTTAGTTTAATCAAATGTATAATTAAGAGAAAAATTTAGAAAATGAAATGTCATGTATACCTTTTTTATCCTCACAAGGAAGTGACAATGTATTACCAAATACACGAGGCATAAAATTCATAAAAAAATATTGAAAAAAAAAAAAACACAACTCAATTAAGATAGACCAAAAATTATTTATTTAATGTACATGTGCCCTTTAGCAATAATGTACATATAAAAACACAAACATATACAAGGTAATGCCTACATTAGCTCTATGCTGCTTTTATGTTTTATTTTTTCTTTTACAAATTTATACCTTATTAATGCCATTTATTTTTATGTCTCTTTTTACTTTATATATGCTCATTTTCTTTGAAAAAATACAATATGCTATATAACATTATTTTCTCATTTTTGGTCATTGGTCGTGTCAATTTAGGTCCATTTCGACCATTTGGTCTTAATTTTCATTTTTCATGACTATTATGTATTCTTTGTCATTTTTAACCTCAAATCTATCAATTTTATAAGATATTTGCATACAACTCATTTTTGTATGTTACTTTCATCTTTTTTCCATGGTCAATTTAGATTATCCCAAAAAATATGCATTTGTCAACTTTAGTCATTTCTAATATCTTTAATCTCATTTTTAGATTCATATCTATAAACATAACTTTTACATGCTCTAAAAACCTCATTAATCAACTCATTAACCGTCATCAACCCCAAAATGTATAAATCAACTATTTATTTATTTTGATGAATTATGCTCTTGAAAACCCTAGAACATTTCAAGTTGAGTTGTTATGATTAATGAACTTACAACACATGAATGCTCTATTTATGATATATTTAGAACATATATATGACATATTTATAAAGCATTTACAATTATTTACTTACGCCTTTTTTATGTTGAATTTATGACATCTTAACTCATTGAATTTATGATATAGGAAACAACGAAACATTAACACAAAACTATAACTTACACAAACATCATATTTAAAATTTGACATAATTTTTTTATTAAAATGCATGTCTTAAATCACACTTAAACCTTTTAAAATGTAGTAGCATATAGTGGCTAATTATATCTATGACTATTCGTTATGTTTCTATAAATTCAATTTAAAGAGATCAAAATATAATGTTAAAAATTCTAGTCACTAAGTATTGAATTTAACTATACCCTAACTTAAATTTAAATATTTTGAGTGATTATTAACAAAATGAATTATTAGCATATTAGTTAATGATTTTTGCAAATCTTGATTACATTGTGTCACATTCTAATTCAATGGATAGATAATGTTTTTATAATAATCAATATTTATATATATATATATATATATATATATATATATATATATATAGTCTTTAAGATTTGAATATTAAATTAGGACATCAATTTTTAAAGTAGGTATATAAATGGTTAATGAATATTTTCATTTAATGTCATCTAATATAAGGAAAACTTTCTAGTGGGAAAAATTACTTAACATTAGACAAGATACTTTTCTACTTATTGACATAAAAACGAATAAATATATATGCATTAGAAGTAAACAAAAACTAATTCAGATTTAATTGTGATTTAATTGTAATAAGTTAAGAGAAATACAAGTTTGCAAAATAATTTTTTTTAAAAAGAGTCTTTTCTAAATTCATTTATAATTGTTAGAAAGATATTAAGTGGATTGTCTTGAAAAGTTATACTATAATATAAAATATGAATAGTAGTAAAGGATTGAACAAAATTTAAGAGAAAGTGTTGGAGATATAATTGTACATTTTTTGGACTAGTTATGACTCAAACCGATGACCTCCTATTTAAATGTTAGTGCTTTGATATTATGCATGGACCAGCTAGGAATCAAACATAAGGCCTCGTATTTGCATGTTAGGGTTCTTTACTACTAAGCTATCAAACTTTTTTGACTTTTTGTGACTAACATTTTTTTGTAGACTCTTTATAGTTAGCTCCAAGTTCTAAGTTTAGCCCTGATACTACATTATTTTGCAAGGATGTACTATAGGTATAAGTAAATAAAAACTATATAAATTTAAAACAATAACAAGTTGAGAGAAATATGATTTTGCAATACAAAATTCTTTTAAAAGAGGCTTTTCAAAATTAGTGGTCAATTATTAGAAAGATAATAGTTGATTATTGGGTTGAAAAGTTATACTATACGTATATAAAAGATGATTGATAGTAAGTCAATGAAATTTATGAGAAAGTGTTGGAGATTTAATTGTATTCGTATTTGAATATTACAATGCTTTACTATTTTTCACATACCAATTAAGACTCAAATATAAGACCTCCTATTTGAATGCTAGGGTTATTTATTACTAATCCAATGACCTTTTTGTGACTAGGGATTGTTGGTAGGATCCTTGCGATTAATTTTAAATTATTAGTTTAGTTCTAATACTCATAATAGTCTTCAATTTTAAAAAATAGTCAATTAATATTGTATATCTATATTATTATTATTACATATATAAAAAAACAAGAGTCATGAAGCAATCAGTTCATTCTATATGTTCTAGTAGTTAAAACTAATTTGTATGAAATGAAAGATGCTATAAATTATTTTAATTTTGAAAATCCATAAACACTCAAGTAGTAGTGTGTTTATGTTGAGACTAACATAAAGAAATTTGTAAATTATATATTAAGTAATGCATCCTCCCATAATTAATGTGCAATTTAAAAAAATGCACAAAAGTATAAAGGAACCAATACCTAGCAATAGATGATATCAACAAATACAAACAAGCCATTATTCTTAATGCAAATGAATTTTAGGCCACTTGTCCTTTTATCATTATTTGTTTTCAAATAATAATAAAAATCTAGGTCTTAATTAGGGTAAAATTGGTCACATCATCCCATAATACACAAAATTCTAAAGGGAACAATAGTGATAGATGATATCTGCAAATACAAATAAGCCATTATTCTTAATGTCAAGAAATTTAAGGCCACTTATTCTTTTGTCATTATTTGTTTTCAAATGATGATAAAAATCTCTACTTTAATAAGTAAAAAAATATGTCACATCATGTAAAAATAGATATAAATTATGTTATGTGAAATAATAATCATTTAAAATTTTCAAATCAACAACCATATATTAAAACAAGGCCATGATATGGCAAATCCTACCGAAGCTGAAGTTTTGTGGTGTGGAGGAGGATTTTGTTATGAACCTACGCATAGGCAAGATAAGAAATGTTGGTTTCTCTGTATATTTGTTGTGTGGGATTCGACATTGCAATGGTCATTGTGTTGTTCAAATGATTATTGAAACATATTTCTAACATGCAGTTTGAAAGTGCATGAGTGAAGGGTTTACAGGGCACCTTTTTGTAGTCAATTTACAAATACGAGTAAGAAAAGATTTATTGTTTCTATAATTCTTCGGTTGTGTATGATAATATTTAAATTTATGCATTTTTGTATTTTTGTAAGATGATTGTGGAGTTCAAAGCATAATATGGATATAATAGGAGGATAATTTAGAATCATGTAATTTTTTAAGCGGAAATCAAATATTAAGATCAGACAAAGAAAAAAAAACACTTTTATTTTTCTAAAAGAAGAACAAAAACCCCATTCTTTTTTGTCTATTGGATAAGTGTATAGCCTAGTGTAATATACTGCGAAGGGTGTCACTTGTGTAAGAATAGACGTGGCATGCATTACCATGGATGCAGAAACGTTCTGGTGTTTGTGCTTTATGGGTATGCTCGGTTTGTCTGTGTGGATCTTTCATGAATACACTTGCACTGAGCTCTAGTGAGTGTCGAATTGTTGGTGTCAAGCTAGGCTACTGGAAGAGGAACGTGAGTTGTTCGGAAAAATTCATGAAAGAAATAGGGTGTCATGGAAAATCAAACATAATACAGTGATGTGGCCTATAACCTTGACTACCTGTACAGAACCCCATGGCGTCAAAGGTCTATTTATCTCAGAAAATGATTGTCATATGTTTTAGATACTATAATGTATATATAAATGCACAAGAAAATGTTTATAAAGACCAATTTATTTCTTTTTAGAAATAAATAAACGTAACAACGGAATAGGAGAATGAGGATACACTTGAGAACGAGAACAAGATTGAGATTTAGATTCAAAGTGACAAAGGTGATTCCGTTTATATTGATTTTATGTTCATAAATAGTTTTTTCAGGGGATGTAATCCATTGGAGATAGGCGTAGCAAATGTTTTGCATGATGTCCACCATGTAAGCTTTTATTTGTGTTTGATATGAGAAATTTTAGTCAAATAGAAGCGAATTTTGTTGAAAGATTACATTTGTAGAATTATCTCAACTTAGGAAAACACCCAATGAGCATATTATTGAGTATGTGCTAATGTATATACCTTGGTTATAGGAACTAAAACAATTCAAGCATAAAATGAAGCCAATATGAATTCAAAAAAGTTTGTAAGGAGAATATGTTAGAGAAAGAATCCTTTTTTATATCATAAAATAGATAATGCAAGGAAATAGCTTGCAGGGAAAGAGAGATCATTGCCAAACAATTAGACAAGGCTTTTAGATTGCAAAATTAGGATGCAAACGGGAAGGGGGGAAAGATTTTAATGAAACAAAACGACCAGATTCGAAACCAATGGAAGAGTTTCTCGAGCTGGGTAAGGAAATCCCTAGCTCTATTTTGCTAATACTTTTCAGACTATGACACAGAAAATCACCTTCTTTTGTTCTTTCCCCGCTCATAGCAATCAATATAGGTTACTGTACATGATACTCAGGGTGATACAATGCCTATTTATTACAATGCTCTCTAGAAAAGAGATTTATTAGGGTGCAAATAACGGACACTCCAATCATTATACAAGTAGTCCAACAATCACTTTATCTACCTATATCCCAAGGCAGATTATATGCCCAAATCAAGAAGTAAATCACAGTATGACCAAAGGTCAATTAATGACTGTTACATCGATTACTTAAGGGCCAACGCATGTCCCTTGCTCTTGAGGATTATATCTGCAATTACTAAGAATAGTGTAATGATTAGTCAATCTAAATTTTGGATTTCAAGGCATATGGGTAGAATGCAAAGATTGTAGCCATGATCCTATGATTCGATAGAATGGCGACATGTAAAATTTGGGCCTTAGAATCCAATACTAGAGTAAAAATAACTTAGCAATTTAAAAAACACAAGATTATTTGTTTATAGTGTTGCTGCAGACTACACCTTTTGGTTTGGGGTCTTCACATTAACTTCATGGAGATATTAGGCATTTTTTATCTATAATTTACTTATAAATTTAATTGTCTTTGCGAAGTCATACGGGTTTGCCAATGACAGATTATCATCCCTAATTGACTATTTCAGAAGATATAGGTAGTATGAGTGTGATGTTTGGCTTAACTCGATAGCAACCTCTTATTTTCTCATTTCACATAGCATGCCATGAATTTAGTGCCTTCTATCTGTTTCTATTAGATTCAATACCTTTCTAACCTAGCAAAAATGTTTGCTTACTAGTTAACAAGTGAAGATTCTAGTCTCATTGAAACATGAATGATGGAAAAGTCATAGGATTTGTTACTCTCTACAAAGTCGTTCTGCATCTGGGAGGGCTACTTCCAACTTGCACGTTCGACTTTAATAACATATTTTGTCCCCTGAACTTCGCCCTCTCTTTTCTTTTTCCAGTTTAGGAGGTGCATAATTTTACGAAGGCAATCCTCCAAGTAAATCGGTACTCCGAGCTTCCTTTCAAAACAAAACAGTCCGCTAAATATAATAAAGGACTCTAAAAACCCCAAACACTGCTCATAAATAAAGTGTAAACCAAATAAAAATAAGTCTTTTTCTTCATGGGTATTCACGCCCTCCCCATCCAACTGGAGCAATAACCAATTCCTTAAATGTAATAGTCTTTGAAAAAGATCTAGCTCCCCTAATACAGGGAGTTGCACTCCAGTTATAAAAAAGATGGAGAATTTTAACTTCCTTAGCCTCACATATCCCAGGAGGATACTGACCGCCAAATTGATTGCGACAGGTGTCAACGAGCTCCAATTTGTTGTTCAAGATTTAAGAGGTGCAGGTAACATGCCTTGCAAGTTGTTGTTGTGGATGTATATCACAATAAGAAAACCAATTCCTTCTGGCAAGATGTGGTCAACACGTCTTTCTTGCAAATCTCGTATTTCTAGGCTTCTAAGATTTTTAGAGGACGCAGGCATCCTGCCAGAGAGTCTTTAAAAACTCGAGCTTTTCAAATGACCAATTTTCACTGCCACTCTTTCAACGGGATTGTTGTCACCTGTATCAATCTCTTGCAAAAGATAAGTTTCCAACTTTACTAAAACAAAATAGAGTACACGCAATATTAAATAGTCGGGGAACAGATGGAATGCCATTTACAAAGCAAGTTTTGAGTTTTCAAGAACCCAAATCTCCAAATTAGTTGGGCTCTTGATCAAGTTACCTAGTTTGAAAACACAAGAAAAGTTGTTGCAAATGGGATCAGTCCACTGCCATGTAAGGAAATTCCATTGGAGATTCCTGCCATGGCATGTTCCCGAACACCGCAAAGACTGTTCCGGCCCCATGGAGTTTATGGGGGATTGAAATCTTAAAATTCCTTTAAGTAGACCTTGTTTGAGCTTGCAAGGTCAGCACTACCTCCTATTAGACCAGAAATGGATTTTGCAAGTTGATTTAAACACTTTTCAGAGTACCCTCGGGTTGCATCTACTGGATCAGATTCTGACCATCTCTGCATTTATCAACAAGACACGACCATCCACACATTATGTGATACAAGAGAATACAAGCAAGATCACTTAACTGTCTCAAATTTTATATTTTTTAGTAACATCTTTGGCTGGAATCCTATTTTGAGAGCAAGCATTCCGCCCCGTCTAAAGACTGAAAACGTGAATATTTGATTGAAATCGCTAGTATCACTTAGTATTTGATTCCCATCACGTGAATATTTCTACACGGTAGAGAAAGAAATATTTGATTGAATTGGTGGGAACTTGAAGCAAATGTGTAGCATTGAAAGGACATACTTAGTATCACGAATCGACTACCTATTTAATGTCTTTAATGCAACCTTCTTGTTTCCAACAACTACGACAAAGACGTCCTTTTTTAATTTTTTTGTCAAGACATTTTCCCTTCCCCCTCTGAAGTAGAACAGCGGAGATATTTATTAAATGCCGTTAACAGTGACTTGAAAAGAGACATTGAAAGGGCAGTTTATGGAGCTTGAGCCCTCCGTGTAATCAGGGCAGTTTATGGAGAAATATTTTGAGTTACTTATTTTTGTGGAATCGTGTTTTATAGTGCAGTGTTTACTTATTGTCACTTTCCTAATATTATCTTTGTTGTTCTCCTTTTCTTGTATATATTTTGCTTCAACAAAACAAATACTCATTTTCATCATATTCAATCAAATTGTGTCATGTGTATTTAAATGACATTGGACTAAAGTTTTATGTTACAATTTTGTATTTAGGCTCCACCTTATTGGTCGACCTCTTTATTTATTTGTTACTGTTGACGAAGAAGCCATTGTCTTGGCTTGCATTTATTGTCTTCATTGTATGTGGCGCAACCTGCAGGTCTCATTACTTTTGTGTGGCTCGAGGTAAGTTATTTCTATTTTTTCAAAGGCTTCAGGTTGCACAAGGATTGTGAGATCAAGCTTCAACAATGGCGCATGCAATCCGGGGTTTGATGTTTATTCCGTTTAATCCGCAGAAAGTATCACCAGTAGCCTTCCAATCGAAGTTCAGGTGAGTAAACGGTTTCTTTTTGGGACGAAACAAAAACGACACTAGAATGGATAATTCTCCGTTTTTGGCAATTCCTCCGAATTGGCGTCAAGTGCAAGAGACTTTTGGCCAAGAACGAAATTTCCATCTTTGTACCCTCTTCAAGTGCGGAGTCTGGGTTGATAGAGCCAGGAGAATGGTTTCTGTAGTGCCAGGAGAATACGGTAAGCGAAGCCGAGATGAAGGAAAATGGTTTCCGTAGTGCAGGAGAACTAAGCTTGTGTCTACTATTAGCTCTCCTTTTGTAAATTTGAGCAACTTGAAGCACTCGCGATGGGTGGGATGAATGTTTCCAAGCCTAAATTTTACACTACAATATTTTTATCATTTATGTTATCATGTGGTTATGCAAGTTGAGATTTTATGTATCATTCCTTCATAAATTACAGTTTTCATCTCTCTCTACTTTGCTTTCAGTTGTGATTGAATGTAGGGGTTTTGGAAGGTAGAACCTAACAAGTTGGAAGCAAAAAAACAAAGGGTTTTCGAGAAGGCAGAAACAATTGCTGATAAACCCCATATCCTATCACCCTTAAAATTTGCCAATTTTGAGCTTTCTTGTCGGTACGCTATTTCTAATAAGGCATCAAGAGTTTATTATTATGTATTTGTTTGTAATGCCCATATCTTCTCGTTTCCATTCGCGTTTGTGTAATATTGAGTTGGTCTCTTGCGTGTTCATGATTGTATTGTCCCTGCCTGCCACACTTAGTCGACAAGATTTCCGAGGGTCATCTTTTGGCTTTGTGACCGTTTCAAACATTTTATGCCAAATTATTAAATCAGTTCATTGCGGATTCTTAGTACTAGTTATTCTTATAAAATTTAATTCCTCAATCAAGAACTAGTTGCCTTCTCGGATGCCATATTCTGCTTCGAGTCCCAGGACCTCGAGAACCTTGGAACACATAAGTGTTATCGCTAGGGCGTGGTTTCAATCTTACCTTGTCAATCTCGAAGATGACTTTGGTCGAGTCAATCTAGAACCCAATCTCGCAAGTTTTAAACTTTAAAAAAAAATGAAATAGTTTGGCTAAAAATAAATAAAATAAAATAAAATAAAGGAGGAAAGGAAGATTATTAAATATATTTGTAAAAGGAAATTAAAAATAAATAAATATATGTCATAGACCAAATAAGCAAATGTATGGAAAACGCATAAGCTTATACAGTCACTTAATTCAATAAAAATACATATATAATAAAATATAAAATAAAATAAAACTAAATGGAGGCAAGGGCGAAAAATTTCTAAATTACTAAGCTAGGGTTTGATCCTTATTCTTTTGGGAATGGGCGAGTTTGTGGGCGGCGGAAATGCAAACACCAGGGCTATTTTGTCACATTCTCTCTCTGCTTGATCCAAAGAAAAGAGTTGCATCATGGTACTGTTGTCCAATGAAGAACCGGAGGAGGAAGATTTGTCAGCTATTGTGGATGAGGATGCGCAGGGTAGGGGACATTCCCTATTGGGAAAAAATGCCTTTTTAAACGTGGTCTCATAGAAGGGCATGATGGCGGTCATGCAGGGGATCTGGAATCCATATGAAACCTTGCTATTTTCTTCACAAATACAATCAACTACCTTCTACTAGGTCAATTCACCTTGTCACCGCTTTTCCCTATTCTACGTTGAAAGAGGGATTTGGAGAAGGGTTCACGTGAGAACCAGGTGTAGGTTCTTGTTTTCGTTTTGCAAAACCACCTTAAGGAGAGGAGATTTCTAGGGTGTATCCATTTAATGCTTCTTTTGTGGTTTATTAGCAGTGTTGTTGGCTTAGAAGAAGGACGTGGGCAGCATTTTGTGCAGCAGGGAAAATGAAATGCAAAAATATGGATTTGTAATGATCTTTTGGGTGTGTTTTGTTGTGGCCACCAAACCATTTTGGGGCAAAAAAATAAAAATCTAAACTACACCTTCAAAATTTAATTTTTCTTTTCTTGTGATGGCTGTATAGAGGCCCTTACCTTCTGTTGCAGATATAAACACCTCAGCCGGTGTAGAATGAGAGTTTGTGGGTGGGGATGACATATGGACCACAACTTTTGTCGGCATCTTCTAGGTTCGTGTATGACCGGATCCTTGTTGTAGTATGGAAACACATCTAAGGACAATGAACAGTGGTTTTTGCTCCTCTAACCGCACCCTTGTTTTTTTATAAAAAAGGAGTTATGCCAGGACAACGAACTGATTGACGAAATGCCTAAGTGAGATGTTGAACCAAATCCCGTGACTTGAATGACTTCATTCCTCAGGGATGGTTCATCTCCCCTTATCTTTCATAATTCTCGTGCTTTAGTTTTCATTTGCAACTTAATAGAATTTTAAAATATTAGGATTATAATACATTTAATTGTTTATATCAACTCACTGCAAAACAATGAAATGTCATGTCATAACTCACGAAATCAAAATAACTCTTTTACATTAAACCATGAACTTCCACCCTCATCCCGAGGATATTTAGAAAACTTCCTACTTAACTAGATCGCTACAATATTATTTTATCGACAGACAAAATTGACTTCCTAGTAAAAATGTTGACCATCTCCCTGTTTAAATAGATAATTTTTGCATTTTTCGGAGACTCATTAAGTACCCTTCATAACTTTGAAAATGGGATGTTAAGCTTCATTCATGTACCTGGTTATGTGAGGAGTCACCTTACCCTTTGGTTTGACCCTAAATGAACATTTGTGATCTTTTTGATGCCCTTATAGGAGCCATGTTACACTTTTTCGCAGTGGTAGGAAGTTGTTAAATCTAGAAAGTTGGCTTTCATTTTGAACCGCCATTTGAAACCTAGATAGAGAAATTATCATCCATTTTCGCAAACCTCTAGTGTTCTTACTAGAAAATTACATGGAACATTCAATTTGGGGAAAAACACTTTTCTGTATAGTTTGGCAAAGCCATTTTGTAGGCCTTCGGTGGATTTTTGACAAGGTCAAACTGGACCAATTACGACTTATCACTCCAGAAAACTTGTCGTCGTTTGAAAATGGTTTTCTAGTTCTCAGTCCGTCGACTCTGATGAATTCTCCTTATATAGGGGAACTTGTAGGAAGTTTCTCGTTGCGCATTCATCCATCGAACGTCAGTTTTGGATGTGGTTTTCTGAGCCCTCGAGCTAACTTTTGTTCATTTGCAACTGGGACAATTATGACTAGTGGCCCGAAAACTAGCTGCCAAACGTAAACCGTTCGCCAGTTCCAAATTTTGTCAGTTGCTATGAACTCTTGGTATATAAGTGGACACGTATAAATTTAATCGTGGTGTGTTTGCTCATTGGAAGACCACGTTTGAAAGTGGTTTCTTAGCCTCGAGCCCATTTTGAACGTTTTTGTAGTTAGCAAGAAAATGTAAAAATAGAAAGTTGTGGGACCCTCATCGGGTTGCCAAACCACCATGGAAACTTTTGACACATGTAAATAACTGTTTAAAACTCTATAGTGTAACTTGTTTGAAATAGAACTTTGGACAAAATGGTGTTTTCTCTCTCTTCCCTTCTCTTTCTCTCTCTGGGTTACAAAATGAAGTGAAATGAAATGTAATGAATACATGTCTCTAAACCTTTTCTTTCGATTGCAAATTGTAATTATTATTATTATATGTAAATGGGAAACAAAAAAAAAATGTTAATTATGTTAGATTAGGGTGGATGCCATGCCAATGATTTATTGTTGATTTCATGCTCACATGGTTTTGCAGGATGCAAGAATGATGGCGAAAAGGCGATGTGTAATTCATTAATTATCATTATAATTTATATAGTTCATTGTTAAATGAATATATGTATAATGTAGTCTCATGTTACAGAAGGTTATATTTGATAATTTGTTGATATGTATGAGATGCTAGTTTTAAGGACATCTAGGAAATGTGCATTTAATCATAGGTTCAATTTGATTCATAGTACGCATGGAAAAAAGGGTTTGAAAAATATATAGTAAATGAATTTGAAGTTAATATATTGTAGTGCTTTCAGTGTTCAATAAACGATTAATTAATTATTGGGTTGCATTCTTACCTTGAAAACGTAATAAAGAGATTTAATCGAAACACTCAACTCTAATATAAGATCTGTGCATAACTTGTCCACATGTGTGATCCTTCTTACCATAGAATAAATTGAAAACCGTAGAATGAACTTAAACTTTACACTCGATGGAACCTCCAAGGTTAGGTAAATAAAACCCCTAGTTGGAGTTTACCGTCATAGTCATTATGTTTAGCGACATTATCATGAACCCATCTTTTAGGAATGACATGGTCCAACTTTATCCGGTGTATGCGGTTTCCTTCTAGTTTTGGTAACCGCATGAGGAGAATGTCCTCTCTTCAAGTCTGACACACTATCTTTGAGTGGTGAAGACCACCTTGGAAGTCATCTTGAGTCCTTGTTCGAAGCAACAAATATGTAGTGTAACCTTACCATCTGTGGAGTAAGTAGAGCTAATACTCCCTTAGTATCCTTTTGGATTTCCTGGTCTTACGAGATTAGATATAGAAATTAACTTCATCGAATGAAGTCCTTGTTGGATCCAGGCGACATAAATGGAGATCGTTAAATAGTTGTTCTAGGTCTTAAAATCTTGTTAATGAACTCCTTAATTTCCTCTCAGTTAAATGTGTTACCTTGGTTTCTATCAACATAACATCTTGGTCTTTTCTTGAAGGTGGTTTAGCATAAATATGTCTTCTTTCCTTAAAATCATATTTAGTTGAGGCGTAGATCATTAGGTGCAAATTGGAATTAAACCAAACCTCAGTTGATTGGGAGGTTAACTTGGGATTCGTGTGTAGTTATAATGCTTCCAATCATATACTTATTCAAAATGGTAAATAAGTAACTTCCGTAACTACTTCTATAATAAAACTATGCTAATAATGAGACCATAGTGCGATGCAAGAGTAAATCATATAAGAGTAAAACCAGATTTGAAGTTAGGAATAATGTCACTCTTGGAGTCCTTATAACTTAATTAAACATTTTCATGTGTTACAAAGAATATGAATTTCCAAATGGTGTGATCAAACTTCAAGGAAACAAAAGATATATATATATAAATCAAATTTGGAATTCAACAAGTTATTGAACTATAATAACAATGGTAGGGAAATAACTATACCATGATCGAAGAATGTTTTTGGGAAAAAGCTATCTTGAATCTAAGTCTCCCTTAATCCTAAGATTTCTTCTTGACATCACATTAGATTCACTTGTGTAGAAAGGGTAAATTTTAAACTTTGAATAAGCATTTGGGAAGCATAATCTTAACATAAGAATGAGAGAATTGTGATCTTTGTATGAAATTTGAAATATGGAAAATACTTATGTAAGTTATGGGGATTGCCATAAGGGATAAAGAGAAAAATTAAATGGTCGAACGATAAGTGGAAGGTGAAAACGAATTTAAGCATGTGTAGGTGGAAAAGAGAGAAAATTATACTTACATAATAATGTTATTGGAATGTTAATCGTAACTAAGATGCAATTAAAGAAATGATGTGTTGTGGGTTTGCCAATCCTTGAGTCTTTTTCTTGTGGTTGGGTCATTGCTAGTATTCATTCTTTGGGAAAAGTGTGACATCGACATGTCTATGTTATTTTCATGTGTCTATGTGAGTCGATGACTTATGTAGGTGGCGTGTGTTGTCGAGTTTCGTAATTGGAGCCTTTGCGGTGTTGTGTAGTGAGCAATGTAAGTTAAAAAAAAATCCTGGTATTTTACTATTGTTTTTGTGTGTGTAAAATGTGGGCGTGACAGTGTTCATTATGATCTATTGCATGCTGATAAACTCCTAACATAAAAGAATAACTAGAGATAAATCTCTCTCGGTAATGACGAGTACATAGACAAAGATCTCATGTGACATAGGCTACCTCTTCCTATATGATTTCCTACAGGTAATACACATGCCATGGTGGGGTCACTGCAGTGTCTTTGATGTGTGCAGGGGAGGCCACGATTGCTAGAGGTGAGTCTCTAGACACTTGTTTTTAATATCTTCAGTGCACGATTTTCTGGGTGACGACATCTTCAAGGCAGTGGCAAACTACCCAATGCCCACATTGAATTCAATATGGCTTCTTCAATTTGTGCTTGGCGATTGGCGAGGAAATAAACAAATTCTTGTCTAATACTTACTCTTGCTACTTGTGTAAGTTGTTTGTATTGCATGAGATCTTTTCCTATGTACTCGCTATTACCGAGAGATTTTATCTCTAGTTATTCAACTTTAATGACGACATATGCATTTGCAGTATCTCTAGTCATACCACTAATTCCCTGATAAAAAATCAATTTGATCATACGCCAACCATAATAAAGGAGAAGGCATAGTAAATTGTGGCGTCGTCTTTGTGAATTGTCATCCTAAGTTAACCCTTAATTGATCTCTTATCATTTAATTTTAGCAATTGACGCATGCATTTGCATTATCCGTTGATGTTCAGAAAGATCAACCCCCTTTATACTAGCAATCACAGGTGAAAGGGATAGAGTGGAAGAGTGGAGGTTTTGAGTGTACTCTGGTATTAGAGTTATGACATGGACTGTGCATGAGGGTTTTGGTCATCTACCACTCCCAACAAACTTTTAACACCTGCCCAATTTAATAATAATAAAGATTAAAGCCTACACTTCACTTCACTGTTATTTACATAGATTCCTACTCAAAATAGGGGTTTATGTTTGTCAGGATTCTAAATGAATGTCACGTTTACTGTGCTAAATGATAAGATTTTACCAAGAAATTTTAACTCCATAACATTCTGTTACAATTTGTAATGTTCCTCCTCAAGATCGATATGGAGACAAGAGACTCTAACTAGTCTTCTTTAGCTAAGAACAATAGACTGTTCAATTTGGTCATAGAGTACCAAGGATTTTTCCTTCACTGTGATTGAATGAAGAATAAGAATTTCCTTAGAGTCTAGAACTCCACACCAATCCTCATGTCTCTTCCAACCCCGTAAAGAGTCTCTAAGATCAATAAATCTCTTTCAGATATTCTCTCCTCCTAGCAATGATAAATGATGATTTTAAGACCCTATCATAGGGTTCCAATGTCTATAGGGCAAGAAAGACTGTGACAAGTAGATTACTAGAATTTTCTTATGGTTAAGGGTTCCAAATTCATACATGAGACCTCCACCATGCGATGCTACATCATACTAGTCCTTAACAATGTATGAAGACTCAACACAAGCTCTAAGAACACATGCCATTTTTCTTGACTGACACATCAGGGGAAAATGTGAATTCAAATAGAAATAGATCTTTTCACACCTATTCTAGACTCAAGCTCCTAGATCTACTTGTCATACGTTACTTGAACCATCATTTAATGATTAGTCAATCATTGTAATAGGAAACAAAGGAAATCACCATTTAATACTTGTTACAGACTATACTAGAAAAGAAATGACAATTGCCTCTTCCAGGTGAATAACAAATTTTCTATCAAGACATGATATGTCTCAGTATATATGTAAATCCTCCCGATCCTAAATTAATGGGATAAAGAGATAAGTCAATTTGATTTTTCACTCAGGTTGAGGTTTTTGTTTCTAAATTTCAATTAATTATTTCCTTTTTGCCTGAGATTTACTTATTTTCATTACTTTTCTTTGTTAACAGAGCATTTGGTTTATTGGATTCAATATTGGGAAATAGAATGGGATTGATTTCTTTCTATTTTTTTAGATGTCTACAGTCTATATTTGGCAGACTTCGGTCCTTTAACTAGAATTTGAAAAGTTTTCCTTCAAGTGGTCAAAATAGTTATGGTTTGGGAAGAGCATCGCTCTATTTAGCTAACATTGTAGAGTTGTCGCTTCATCTCCTCTAAGACTACAGAAACTATCTAGTGATGGTCTGGTTTCTCAAGTTGCAAGTATGATATCTTTTACTAATTCAGGCAATGGTCAAACATCACTTAGTTCACCAATGTACATGATATTTTTTTGAATGCTTTGATGAAGTACTCTTGAACCAAGTCCACATATTATCAATTTTAAGTGTTGAGGTAATTATTTTGTTTTGGTATAGTTGCCATTGCCCTTCTCTCAGCTTGTGCAAGTGGATCTTGCTATATTTACAAGTTTTTTACATTTCAACTTTTCATATATACAAGTAAATATATTTTATAGGAATCGAATATCAACATGTGGAAATATAGGTGACAATCCTCCAAAAATAATCCTTAAGACACAAAGATCAACGTGCCCATCTTAGAAATAAATATAGTCAACAATCTCACATTTTAATTGCATGCCTATGCATTTTGCATATATCTGTTCCATTACATAGAATTAAATCTACAAAGATTTCCAGCCTCTTTATTATCTCTTGTTGAGTGTCAAATAATTTTACCATAAACCAAATATGCCAAAAGATAATTTCTTTTTTCATTTGTTTTAAAAATTTACATATACAATTTTCCTCACCGCATCCTAGAAAACATCATCTTTGTTATGATGATTATATTTGTAGCTAGAGTTGTAATCTTCAAATTTGCTACATGGGAGTGTTTAGTCCTCTTGAACCACATCTGTGGATTATGTTTTTCGTTGAATCAAATTCTTTGATTGTTGTCATGCAACTTTTACATGTTTAGTATTTGTTATGTAGTTATGTTTTCAAAGTTTGAGATACATGAAAAGTAAATTTGTCCTACAAGATGCATGTTTTTGCATTTTCACCTTTGCTTGTCAATATGAGAACACAATTTTTATCCCCAATGTCACAAAACACTACCTTCAAAAGGCTTTGTTATATCATGACCTTGTTTTATGTAGATTTTGATGCTTACAAATTGCATTTGTATATGAATTAGTAATTGATACAATTAAACAATTATTTATTTTCGTAACTTTTTAAAAATATTATTGACTTCCTTTGCTTAGTATTCAATTGAAATTGAGCGCAACTTTTTTTTTTTTTTTTTTGTCCTTTCCATTTTAATTATTTTGTTATGTAAAATTATAAACATAAATTATAATGCACACGTGTAGACTTGATACTAGTACAAATATCTTAAATACATCTATTTGAAAAATGTTGATAGATATCAATTTCAAGGCTCTTATATTAGATTTTATGCATATTACATTGATTAATAATTTTATTACATTCTCTTCATATTCCTCCTTGCTTGAAAACAAAACAAAAAAATTGTAAAAAAGAGCCCCAAACTCTACCATACGGTCATGATATTATTATATTTGAAAGACTTATCAAATTAAAAAGAAAAGCAACAAATAATTTTAATGTAGAGATAAAATTCTAAATAGTTACACAATTAGATTACGCCCTTGTTGATATTATAGCAACATATTATTATTATTTTAATTGAATTCTTATAAGTAAATTTTCTTAAAGAGACTGTTAAATGGACATCAAAATTTAAGTAGTGAATAAAATTTGACAAAGTTACATCGTTATATTCCACCCCTTACTTCCATTACTATTTTATAATTGACTTCTCATAATTAACAATAGACTTTAAAGTGACGATCAAATGGATGTGAAATTTAATGTAGAGAATAAAATTTGACATGGTCACACCATTAGATCCCTCCCACTGCTACCATTATAGAATTTTTATTGGCATAAAAATACACTTAGCTCCCAATCGTCATTATTATTACAGTGTAACAAATTATCTTTTATTTTTGGAAGGAGGGTAAATTTGAGGGTTTTGAAAGGACCCACATCCTTGTATATTTCATGATTTTTTGGAGAGGATCTAAAACCTTTTATTTTACCAAATTACCCAAGGTGTGCTAGCACATCACTCAGCCTAGAACTAAGCGCTCACCCGAAGTGCACAAGGGTACAGGTTCCTCTTTTATGGTAGCTTGTTCAAGGAGTTAGCATGATCATACACATATTCTAGATCCATAATATCCATTCAAGAATAAAACATAACATGAACTAGATCTACATTTTAACCATATGCAAGATTAACTCATACAAGAATCAAGATTAACTTTACCATGCAAGAACCTAGTCACATATGTGTCTACAAAATATCCAACCACAAAGATCCATTATATTAATTGTTGTAAAGACATAAGCTGAATACATACATAATAATGTCACCATAAGTCATGCGCACATAAACCAACAACATAACTCTAACAAAACATGGATCATCCTAAACCGTGTAAATCAATATATAGGGGTGGGGACTTGCCCTTCACCACCTATGCATCCTCAAAATAGGTTGCATGCTAAGAATAGCCATGTGCCACTACAAGATAACCACAAAAGCATGCAAGATTTCCTAATAATAGATTTTCTTTAGTTAAATCCTAGTTCAGATCCTATTATTAGCTCTAGAACTATGCATGTCGTTTGGTCTTCCTTCGCATGAGATCTATCCCAAAATAGACTTTTCTTGAACTACAAGTCTTCTTGTTTTAATCTTATCTTCAAAACCTTGCTTGTTGCCACTCCAAGTCCATAATTAGACCCGTATCCTAAAACTAGCTAAGTGTTGATCTCTTGCACGTAATTCTTTCTTGTCTTTCCGTGTAAACCCTATCCTCCTCATGTGCACTTACTTATATTTGTCTCTTCTCCAAAGCCTCTGCATGTGCAAACCTCTTCCTGTGTACTTATTCATTTTTCTATGCTCAACATTACCCCACACTAATGATGTTATCCATCCTCGAAACATTTAGCTTCTCCAAGAAAGAATATAAGAATAAAGAATAAACAACCTATACCTAGATTACACCAAAGAATGAAATAATTCGCTACTATGTAAGGAGGATGGGGAAATTATTATTTAATGATGCCTCCATGGAATTCCATCCCTCCACTTCACTCTGTGCTTGTTTAAACAAATCCCCAATCATGGCACTGACTTCATCAAATGTCAACTCTTCTCCCTTGGCCTTGAATGTTTTGACCATAGTTTCCAGTTGTTTTTCAAGTCTGTCAGTACATCCATTTCATACATAACGCAGGATATAATTCCTTCAACTTATTATTAATAAAGGCCCTCAAAATTTCAATTTCCTCATTCTTCTTTTCCACCTCTGCCAGGATCCTGTCACATTCCACCTAATTTCCCTTGTTCTTGGTCTAGAATTCCTTTAGGTCTCACCTTGTGTGTGGCTACTAGTAAACTTGCCACATGATCCCGGTATTCATAGTTATCATACACAAGCTCTGCCATATGAGCCGTAGTTTTAACTGACGTGAGAAGCTCAATGTATTGAGTTATGGTCACCTCGATTTTCCTTCTCTATTTTTTTCCATGCCATAACTTCTTCCATGAGACTCTAGTGCTAAGGGTTTCTTTTACATCGTGATTATGTGTTAAATCCTGTAAAAAATGGAGGGTTGTCTCATAGGTTCTTTGTAGGGGGTTAACTCCGGGTGCACTAGTATGATAGAATATGCTATTAACTCTACCTTTTTATAAGCCTCGCACAACCTTCCCTTCTCATCCCATAACTCAACCTTTAACTGCACAATAATATGTTCTTTTCCCTTGATCTCCCTATCTCTCTCGATAATATCCTTATTATTTTCTTCTAACTCCTTTTCCAACGCTTTGATTCTATTATTCCTCCCGAACAATCTAGCCTCTACTTCCACTGATAACTTATTTAACGCATTACACGCCTGTTCATCAATTAATTGTTGAGAATCCACTACTGGATTCATCTCCTTGTAACTCGGTGAAGTGCACGTATCCAACAATGCCCCTATATTGACTTTGAACTTAGGTTCATCAATGGGACTCAAATGCCTAGGACAACATCTTTCTTGTGCGTGGAAATGCACCTTCCTTATCAAAAGATGACCAACATAAATGTTGGTCTCTATCGGTATTGTACTCTAGTAATGTGCACAAAACCTTGTTGGGATCTGCATCATAGGCCATAATAGGTCCTTGAGGAATGTACACATTATCACCCATGCATGCACACCTTTTGGGATACCTACCACCAAACTTGTTTCTCCTCCCAAACTTCCAACTTTCTCTTTTCCTTCTTCCTCGTCCATGTTGCACTCCACCTCCTGATCGACCAAGTGTTGTATGATACTAATGACTTCATGTTTTGCCAAGGTCTCTATGTCTTGGCCGGAGATGCACGTAGTCTCTTGCACATTTTTCCAACTTATTCTTCATCCATTTATTCCTCTTGATCATCCTCCGAAGGCGCACTTTGCTCCTCACTAGACTCATGCACAATGTATACAAGGGGGTTATCCTTCGATTCTCATTCCTCCTCTTCCCCCTCTACTTCTTCATGCTTCAAACTCTCTATATTTTCAGAGTCAAAATCCTAAACTATCCTTTGTTTCTTTACCACCAGATACTTCTTCCTTGAGTATAAGTACTCATACTTGTACCTATCTTCTTTGTCCCTATGGATTGGCCTTTATGGGCACTCGGCCACTGCTTCTTGTTGTAGGAGTATCATCCCTACTTATCTTCTTTGTCTCCACCTTCCTTCATGTTGAAGGCTCTATTGGGATACTCACATCATCTTCCACATATGTGCCTTCAACAAACTTAGGCTGCAGATGAAGATATAAAAATGTTGCAATTGTCTCAACAATCGGTATTGAAACAGGCTTGAGCATATGTATGTCATGTGAGACATATCTTTCACATGCGTGCACTTATTTGGGTAGAACAAGGTATGAAACATCTCATGATGCTCTTAGTCTACCTCACTTAGATCAAATCTTAACTTCTTCACCTCTTTAAACCTATTGACCATGCTTTGGAAGTACTGCATGGTGAATGCAAATGGTAGCTTGCACCATGGGCCTTTTTGCCATCAACCAAAGTGAACCTGCCAATACAAAATGTTGGTATACTGAAAACTCAGCCTCATCCTTTACCAGAGTTGGTAGTTGTTCTGGAATCCTCCATTCCACTCCGAAGGCATCGCATATGTTTATACCACTTATCAATGTGTGCCTTATATGTTGTTGTCATAGTTTCACAAGTATAGGTAGCAAACCTTTTAGTTGGGGATGAGTCTTCTTTAGGGTACTCCCATATTCTATCCTTGGGGCCATGGGCACCCCTATCTCGAAAATACAATCAAAATAAGGATATTTCCATACATGATTTTCTCCCCATCCCATGCAACATCGATAATGTCTTCTGCTATAAAATCGAGATGTTATAGATGGTTCCTTCACTATCCTTCTACATATATTTAACCATCTTTTGTTCACTTGGGTCCACCTCTCTTGACCACTTAGCTTTGTAAGAAGGCATGCAACCATCTTCATCATTGGATTATTGATCTTTGAAATATCAAAGGCATGCCCTACCCTTCTTATATTCATACTCCTTGGTTGTATCCTTCACAACTTTTTGTCACCCAAATCATCATCAAATGAGTTACCAAAGTGTAGATGAGTCCAATGTACTTATTGATCAGTTGTGGGGTTATGCACATTCTCCTTCTCACAAAATATTAGTCCTCATGGACATGTGACATCAGCCACTAGTATAGGCACTCAAGATTCCCAAAGAATGGAAGCTCGTATAGTTGTAACAATTTGGCCTTCTCCAACACCTTCTTTACTGAATCATCAAACACTATCTTGTCATCAACCATTCTCTCCTCTGTAGGCCGAAACCAGTTCCAAGGTCATTCCTTTTCAGCCTAATTAGTTTGATGGTTATAATCACTTATAACCATTCTCCTTACATGGGATGTCCAATCCTTTTCTAGCAGTACCCCATCTGGGTATTACATCTCTGAGTACCACTCCTCACTGAAATTCATCGCCGTGCTTTACGTTTTTCTACCCTTTCCCTTTTTCTTGGTTGGTGTGGTTTTTGCCCTTCTTGGTGTCATTTCTCTTATGTAGATTCAATCTTCTACCTTGTACCTTGGTCTTTTTACCCCTCGAGTGCTCTGTCACACTCTTCTTGCGTGAACCCTATACTCGTGCCCTAGTTTTGTGAAACCCTAACTAGAGAACCATTTCCTTCTTGTGAACTTCACACTCCACCTCTCAAACCATATAACCTTCTTTACCAACTTGTTTTGTGCTCAGACATGTCCTTCATTCTAATCTGGTTTATAAATATTTAACTTCACACATGATTCTTCGAAATTTCTCACAAGGATGCCCTAGTTCGCAAGAGATCCCTTTCACAAATTATCGTAAGGTAAAAATGAATTACCACGATCCTTTATTTATAGGTTTTCAATTTTTACCCATATTAATTACACCACCACCTACCACCATACTACCACAATAAATGGATTTTTCTCACTTTTCGACTTCATTGCATTCAACATGTGCACATGCATGCTTAAACCTACAACCTTCTAGCGTGCAAACTACGATGGCCACCTAACCCCTTTTCGCGTGCTCCGACATGAAGCATATCACCTTATGTGCCTCAATCCTTGTAGTTATCCTGCTACGCTACCTCCTCATTTGTACTCTACGTGCTACCCATGTGTGGCTTTTTCCTTTGGCATTGATCTATTTTCCCACATTTTTATGATCACCATCTTCCAGCAACCAATATCACCAACCATAAGTACTCTCTTGATCTCTACCCTTCCGCGTCATTCTCCAGAAGACTCTAACTCTATATTTCCACCCCAAACTAAGGGTATGTGTCCTCTATGCATGAAATCACTTATAATGTAATCAACTCAAGTGCATGCAAATACGTAACACAAAATAAAATTGACAAAGCATAGCAATGATGAAAGGAAACACATAGAAAGGAAAAGCATTAAAGGGAAACCTAAGCTAAATGGAAACACTTCCTTATTACAAACACCAAGAAAACTTATTTATAGTAGGGCTTCAACCTACTCCCATTGAAGTAACCGACAACCGTATGTCCCCATCCAACACACTATGTTTGGTAATCGCCTGAATCAAGTATGTAAGTCACAACATACGGTCCCAACCAATGCAATTTGAGCTTTCTAGGGTGGACGCAAGAACTTGGATTCATAAAGAAGGACCATCTCTCCAACTTCAAGCTTCTTATCCTTAATATACCTATCATGCCATTGCCCTTCTACCGGCCTTTTTTATCTTTGACTCCATCTAGAAATGGCGTGCCTTTCATCCAACTGCATCAGTTTATCAATGTGCTTCAAGCTCATCATCATCAAACCTCCTATGCACGTAATACACAACGAATATAACATGAATTCCATGGGAAACCAATAAAGGGTGTGGCTTTGTTCAATATTTTATAAGTTGTCATGTATGCCCAAAGTATAATAGAGAATTTATCATCCCAGTATTTTCTTCCAACATCACAAATATTTGTCAATGTATGTCCCAATATCTTGTTAAAAGCCTTAACAAGTTCCATTTTCATGTGGGTGATAGGGTTTTTTATGGTGTGCCACCATAAATTTTTCCAATAATATCCTAATAGTCTCATTAAGGAAATGAGTACCCCTATCACTTGTTAAACTCAATAGACATCCATACCTGTTGATAATGTTTTCCCATATAAACCTTGATCCCATAATTTTTATCTAATCCTTTGTAGGTGTTGCTTCTGCCAACCTTGTAAGATAGTCTATCCAAGTTATAATGTAGTACAATCCATTCCTATGCGCGGGTGGGGAAATAGGGCCCACAAAGTCAATTTCCCATTTTTCAAAAGGTTCTACACTAAAAATAGGCCTCAAAGGCATTTCATCTCTATGCCCAAAATTTCCAAGGTGCTGAAAATGATCACAGGCCTTACAATATTATTTACAATCCTTATACAATGTTTCCCACCACAAACCATCCAATAAAATCTTGCACATGGTGGCATCTCCTACATAATGTCCACCTGCAATCCCACCATGAGCTTCCTCCATAATAGCTTCACACTCATGCTCAAGTACACACAGTGCACAAAACTTCATCCCTGACCTAGTTTGTATAAATCTCCACTAATTAACATATATAGGGTGCGACGTGTATGGCAAGTTGTTTCTTCTCTAAACTATTCATCCCTTCAAGTGCCACACTAGTACAAAAAGACAAAAATATCTTCTAAGTCAAAGGGTGTGTGGTTCAACCTAAAAACTAAGCATCTGACATTGTATCCTCAATGTTCTACGCATCCTCCATTGAATTAATCCTTGATAAATGATCTGGTCTAGAATTACTCTTGCCTGGCTTAACCACCACTGTAAAGTCAAATATTTGAAATAACAAGAATCCAACGGAATATGTGCCCTTGCAGAATGGCTTGTTCTCTAAGTACTTAAGTTTCATGTGATCTGTATAAAATATAAAAGGTGTTGCCAATAAGTATTTTTAAAACTTATGCAATGCATAGATCATGGATAAAGCCTCACACTCTGTAGTTGTATAATTTTGTTCACTGGGGTTAATTTTTTCGCTTGCAAAGAAAATAGGATGATTAATAATACCTTCTCCAGATGATGGGGCTAATAATGTGCCAATGGACATACCAGAGGCGTCCACATGCACATGAAAAGGCTTAGTCCATGAAGGAAAGCACATAATAGGTGTTGTAGTAAGCCTTTCCTTCAATGTCTCAAACACGCGCATTATTATGCTTCACCCCAATGGAACTTTCCTTTACTCTTTAAAAATTCCTCTAAGGGTGTGCATCAATCTTGGCATAACCTTTGATAAACTTCCTGTAATATCTGTGTGCCCCAAGAATCCATGCACCTCACTCTGGTTAGTAGGTTCCTCTAAGCCCAAAGATAGCAAGAACCTTACAGGATCTACCAACAAGCCTTCTTTACAAATAATATTCCCCAACAAAGTCCCAAAGGGTGTAGCAAAAATGCACTTCTTAATGTTTAAGGAGATGCTCAACTATCGACACCTCTCAAACATAAGTCTTAAATTATCACAATGATCTTTCACTAGCCCATAAACTATCCAATCATCCAAGTAAACCTATAAGAACTTATGAATAAATTCTGGAATGCTTACACAACAATGTGTGAAAAGACTACAGGCACATTCTTCAATCAAAAGGCATAACTGTGTATGCAAAACTTCCCCACTCAGTGGTGAAATTTTTCTTCTCTTGATCCTCTTTAGCTATCCTCACTTGATGATATCTAGAAAATCCATCAATGAAGGAGTAGATCTCATGCCCTGCAATGCCTTCCAGAATCTCTTTAGTAAAAAGTGTGGGAAAGGGATCTATTACACATGCAACATTCAACTCCTATAATCCACACAAATTCATTATCCTTCCATATTTCTTTATGTTTATCACCATAGGGCTAACCCACTCTAACTCCTTAATGGGCTCAATGATCCCAGATTTCAACATTTTATCAATCTCTTCCTTTACCTTGATGCACAAATTAGGATTCATTATGTAAGGCCTCTTCTAACAATGTGCACCTTATTTTAACTTAATCCTCATTTAACCCAAAGAGTGATGTACTCCTTTCAACTCATGATAAGCGTCTAGGAAATAATCCTTGGAAGTCACGCAATAGCTCAATTATCTTAGCAACCTCTGAGTCAGACCATTAATCACCAATGATGGCCTCCTTAGGTTCAACATCTATTCCAATGTTGATACCTTTTTCATTTTCATGGGCTCATGGTATACGCGCGCCTTCTCATCTACACTTTGTCTAAGAGCTTGTGTGTACTCATAGTATGGTCAACATCCATATTCTCCACTTCTTCATCATCAATCATGTAGACCATTTTTCCTTTTTCTTTGTCTAGCAGGCACACCCAAATTTTTCTTTATCTATTTATTCTTCTTCAAAACATGCCTCAGATCTGACTCACCTAGTAACTCCTAGATAAGTTCCTCAGCCTTTGCACTATCTCCCATAGTCAAGCGCTTCATAACCTGTAATTCCTCATTCACTGGAGGTTTAGTGGAAAAATATTCAAAGGTTTGAATCATACTTGCAGTTAGTTCTTTCCAATTCCATGTTTCTCTATTTAACTTTCTGCACAAACATACCATGCATGCACAACCTCGCAAGGTGAAGTAGAACTTGTACACCCACAGTAAAGGTGGTAAAAATTCCTACCCCTCTATTCAGAGTCTCTCACAGTGTTGAACATGATGTGAAGAAGAATCCTTCCCATGGAATTCATATGTCTTTAGGGCCCATTGCTCCCAAGAAATCTAGTAGAGAAGGCAATTCTCACTTCTCTCCATTCTAGAAGACCATCTATGTGTACCATCCATTAGTGTGTGACTTTCCCACACAAGGTATATACTAGCATATTCCTCCTTTCCACTTGGTTTTTCCATTGGGCTTCCATAGCGCACAAAAATAATTTAGGATTTCCCTCACCAGTGTACCTTGGTACCTGATTACTACCAAAGCACCTAACAAAACATGGCTTACTTACGTGTGTGACTACACTTTTCATCTCACGCCCAATCATTTCATAGGTCCCATGAGCCCAGTTGTCACAAGAAACGCTTGTAGTATCACTCATATAATGTGCATCATCCCATTGAATAACTCCTTCCTTTGATGGATCAAGCACTTCAGGATCTCTAATGGCGCACATAAATTCTATTCAAATCCTCTTCACTCAAAGGTTCTACATAAGGTGCATATTTTCCATCTATCAAAGGAATGATGACACACTCTTCCTTGTTCTCAAAACTGATATATCCTTTATTAAAGTGCAAATCAACATTGTTTGCATAACACCAAGGGCACCCAAGCAATCTTTGGAAAATGTTTGCCTCTACAAGCACCAAGACCTCAAAGTCCCTAGTAAACTTGGCCCCTTGTATAGTAATAGCAGCATCCTTAAACACTCCAATGGGCGTGGCTTTAGTCTTATTTTCCATAAACAACACATTTGAATATGGCTGTAATGGTGGCCTCCTCATCTAATTCCACACATCTAAGGTGAGTACATTCACTTCTGCACCTGTATCAATCAAAATGTTACTCAAAAGCCATCTGTCAACAACTGCATTTAGAGTGATCTCTTTATCATAATCTAAACTATGAGGAGGTAAGTTAGCATGTAAAATTTGTCTCTCGTGCTCAACTCTAGCGCGTGACATCTTCCCCTTAGCCATTCCCCAACAAAGGAATAATGTTTTCTTGTCACAACATCTTACAAACCTCCTTCAAATGTCAACATCCTTCTGAGGAAGCTCAACTACATTTTCCTACTCCAACTTCCATGACTTCTCTTTTAAGCATTGTATCTCACCCAACAAGTTTCTAATAACTTCCATGGTTTCTTGATAAACTTCCTTCTAATGAGTAGGATCTGGATACTTTGCATTCAATACCTCCTATTTTGTAATAATAGGCTTCGATTTGGAACTTTCTTTATGCGCACAACATCGGCAGCGTGTAGTGACTAATATAGGAAAAATCTCAGGATCAGGCGCTACTTTTAGCGATAAGTCTCTGATCTCCCACAACGTGATATAATCTAACCATTCCTGTGCCCTTATCATGTTTGTGCTTCTTGCTTAGGTGCTCATACAAATCCAAACATTCTTCATAATTGTGGTTCAATCCGAAAAGGAGAAAATAACATTCTAAGGGCATTTGTACTTATAATGATTAGGGGATCTACATGTGTAACATGTTCCATGAGGGAACTCACTTCATCCACTGCTAGGACCTTAACCTCTCGATTCATCCATGGTATCCTCAACCTCAACCTCTACCACTTCCATTGGAGTGCCCTTCATTGTAACTATGATCATGATTCTTCCCTTGCTCCTTGGAATTGTTCACAACACTGGTCTGACGTACACCAGTATTAATATAATCATGAATCAGATCAATCAACTTGAAATTCTCTATATCATGAGTAGTAGACCTATAAATCTTATAGTAACAGGACATATTCTTCCTTATCGTGCATTACAATAGTGGGCACCTAATTGAATCATGATCCAAGTGATAGATCTCACAATCCAACAACATGATGCAAAATGATTTATGAGGAAACTATCCTTGGTATGTCCTTCTACTTCACATCTTTACACCAAATACCATTGCGTGTCTCATGTATTGAATTAGTTGATAATTTTATTAATTATTCTACCATAGCTCTAATATGAGATTCTAAGAATGGGCTAACCCCAGTGTCTATGCTCCTTACTGCCTCAGGGCATAGAGCTACCTCGATCACCTCTCATGGGTATGTATAAGTCTTATGTGAGAGTGCCATTCTGAAAGGTGTGATCAAACCTCCAATGAACCATTGAGCATGTTGACTCGGGTGAATGTCATAAGATATCTTCGATAATAAAGTTTTAAAGTGGGCGTCATACTCCCTAACACTTTCATCCATGGCATGCTTAATGTCCTTTAGCACATTGATGCTCTTCTACTCAAACTCAAGTATAAGAAACTATCCTAGAAAAGCATCACGCAACATGGTATAGTCCACACAAGTCTTGCTTAGATCATATTTCCTATACTAGTTATGTGCATGCCCTTTTAAAGTAGTTATAAACTAAATTTCCTTACACTTGGGCATTGTGATCCCTTTCGTGGGCCATAGTATCTCACACATATGCATGTGCTTAGTTACATCTTCAATCCCTTTGTATTTTGGGATAAAAAGAAACATATCCAAATAGACTTGTTGGGGTTGGTGTAGATCATGACCACCAGATCTAAAACTGTATTTCCTCATGTGTTCCCTCTACCTCCAAAACCACTAGATCCACTAGATCCTGAGCCACTTGACCCTCCTTCTTGATCCTCCTCTTGTAGCTAGAAATGGACCAAAGGATGTGTTTCCTTGTGTTTCAATAGTTGTGCTAAAGTGAACTCCCATGGTCTGTGAAGTTGTACCATTTCCAAAATTAATACCAACATCTCGTGCACCCACATTTTTTGTTGATGACACACATGAAAATATACCTCGAACTAGACCTCTAAATAACATAGACAATCATTGTGCCCTCATAGATGAATAAGCTCTTTGGATTAAATATTGAAATTGCATCTCTCTATTTTTAAGGATTGAGTGTGTTGTCGGGATTATGACCTACGCGCTAGACTCAAGTATTCAATTACGTCATCATAGTCGAAATGAGTACAGGACATGTGTGGTATACCTTGTAATTCATATTATAACGTTGAATTGTTAGATATTCACATTTTAAAGCAAAAGGGGGAAAAAATAAGTAATGAAACCAAAAGTCGTTGTGCTAGGTCACCAATTCCATGTTAGAAAATAATTAATACATTGCAATTGTAAACCGAATTAGTCGAATATACTAGGAAGTTCAATGTTTATCATTCTAACCGTCTTCCCTCTCCTTCCAACTGTCCAATCGAAGTGTGTATTTATTTGCATGTTCATTGAATATTATTTCAAGAATTCTATTAATTTTTATTCTATCTCTTCTTTCATTGGTATCAAAGAGTTTTTCCACCCTCAGGCGTGTGTGAAGACCTATTCCTGAAGGAGTGGATGTGTTGAAGGATTGGCTATCTGTTTGGAGACATGGACATGACAGTGACCAATTAGTGAAAAGTAGATCTGCACTGAAATGTTGGGCAAAAGTGCCTACAGTCAAGATAAAATCCTGCAAACCTGTGAAGATAGACATGGCAGTATGTGTTTTCCTTTTTGGCATTTTTTTGTTTTATTTGGCTGCGACGTGTCTAATTGAGTAAATTGATGACAAAGTCTATTCGCTGGTACTTCCATGAAGAAGCGTTTGTGTAGTGATTTCAAATTTTTATGGTCTGCGTTGTATTTGGCATAGATGTTGAACGCTTGAGTTGATATTCATTCAATAATACGGCTCAAAATTCTCTAAAATACTGATCTATTTGAAGCTTGATAAATGAGATCATTGAGATGTGCATCTAGTTGAAAGAGGGTTGCATGATGATTTGACTAGGAATTGTGCAAATATTGTGCTTGACATAGAATTTCACATTTCCAGTTGAAGTTATTATGACCCTACATAATCCTCTGCCATGTAGTGTGAAGGTGGAACCACCATTTTGGTAATTGGAATTTAAGAATTTATACGTGCCTTGATTTACGCCGGATGCCTCCAACTAGGCCAACAGGTACCCTTCACTCATTTTGCACCTATGAGTGAAGTGGCATCTAGCATGGCCATAACATATTCCCCCAATCCACCCAAATTGAAACATGACGTTCAATTGGAATAGAATTCTCACAACAAGGTAGGTAGTGAGGTGACGTGTTGATGGAGATTCAAATTTGAATTATTAAAAACGCACCCTCGCTAATAAGTTTTTAGTTTTGAGTGTTGCTATTTATGATTGGTGAGTGTTGCTATTTGGGAATTTCATAACATATTTTTGGAGAGCTTCTAGTTTGATTTTGGGGATTAAGTCGACTGAGTAAAAAAAACAAAAGAGATGCTAATGTACCATATAATGGAGCATTTTTAAATCTAAAAAAATAACTGGAACGGAATTGTCCTGGATGTTATGTTTCTCTTTGGCTGTTATGTTTCTTTTTGTACATTTTCAATATCTTGATATAATTTTATTTACCCCCTTGAAAATAAGATTGTTGACTCTTCTCACTAAAGTAATCAAAATATCTCTTTTGTATTCAATTTCATGTCAACTATGATTCAAGATTTTCCTTGGGTAGGAAGTCCACTTGTCACATGTGCGATGGAAGTGATCATGTCTTCATTCACTGCCTTCCCTCATGGACAACTTCAAATTTGTTCTAGAATGAAAGCTGATCTAAAATGCCATGGTCACATTCTTAACCTCAAATTCCATGCTGAACAGAGATAGTAAATCTTTGACAAATCAGATTCAGGGCATAACTGTTTGGTTTCTCCAAATAGAAAAGATGGCACATTACAGTATTTATAAAACTAACGCTTCTTGGAATTTAAGTATAAAATAAGCAATTAGAACATAAAGATCATTGTATTTGAGTTTATTTGTTGCTGCAGATCAAGCCTCTTAACCATAAAAGATAAGTGATAGAAACAATAGTAATAAAACATAAGTGAGATGATTAACTGATTAAAATGGATAAGATAATCCTCTAAAAATATATGGAAGTGCAAAACAAAAAGTATGGTTTGGGTTAGACAATTAACTCTATTATTTGTAAAGATTAGAATAACTTATCTATTTATATATGATATATAACAATTTGGTTTACTTCAAAAACATAATTTGAACACACGGATATGACAAACAAAAAAACTTCTATCAAAACAATACCATTCCAAATTATAATAATTTAATAAAATAACAAGTATGCAAATTAGTTACATATTTCATTTTAATTTTATTATTTATTATTTTAAGAAAATTCTAATCAGTATGTCACATAAACCATATGTGCAAACCTCTGCACTTAAAAGAAATTATTATGTTGATATTTATATTCCCAGTATCCGTTTACATTTCTTTGTTGTACGCTATTTCTTATATGGCTAAACTATTGAAGTTGTTGCATAATAATACCCTTGAAGGAGCTTTAATACTAGGTGTTACGAACCTTCTGTAAACAAATTAGAAAAATACCGAAATATAGAGAAAATAACTAGAATTATAAACTTTGATTATAATGGGTACACTACACTACATCTCCATTGGGATCATGTTGATGGATCTCCATTTCGGGTGTCATATCAATGTTTAGGATGTCACATTAGTGAATAGTGTGTCCCAAATGTATTATTGGTGGTGGCACATTAGTGTTTTATGTCATATCAATATTTCAGTGTTTAGGGTATCACATTAGTTTTTAAGATATCATTTGATTGTTTACGATGTCATATTAGTGTTAAATTTTCCTGATTATGTTTTTCATCATTGTTGAAAACACACTGTGTTTTTCAACAACAAAATTTTAAAATAATTTCTTACTGTAATTACTATAATTGAAAAACTACTTTTAAATTCGATGACATCCCATATCATACCTTTATAAACCATCAATTATAGTTACTTTTAAACTTTAACATTGAAGAATTGAGTTCTATTTTAATGTCCACAAGTTGTCCTCCTCCCTTAAAACGTATATAGTTTAACTCCATGTAGAGTTTTCCTATTTTAATATTTTTAAATAAAGGAAATAAAAAACACATGGCATTGAGATTCGAAAAGTATTATGTTAATTCATGTTTGATAAGATTATAAAACTTATGGATTGTAATATTTAAGGTAATTCTCATAACCAAACAATTCATAAAATCTTTTGTTCAAGTGTACTCCTGCTTATGGTGTTAATCAAAATTAGTTGGGTGTTGTTGAATCACAATTTAATTATTGGTTTGTGTAAAAACTATTTTGGTGTTGTTGATTATAATTTTAAAAATCCACACAAACCTCTGGAAATATAATTTTAAAAATCCTAAGTATGACTAAATAAATATGTGATATTGTGGGATATGTACAAATGGGAATGTGTGCAACATGAACTAATTCAACCTTTAGAGTTGTGAGGAGTGCAATTGGGACTATGTGAAGAAGTTTTAAGAAACTCAACTTTTAGAGTTATGTAGTGGCGTAAATAAAATTGAATTTGTGTGCCTTAAAACAGTAGACACCCAAACCCCACATGTAAATAATTTATAATATCGTATCTACATAAACAAAGTACACTTGGCATATTTATAAACTTTATTAAGTGATTGGGAAAGTTGGCCTTTTTCCTAACTTGTCAGATTTCAATCTTCAAGTAAGTGAAAACAAGGTGTATACATATACTCTACCTAAATTTCATTACATGCCATTATAGTGTAATTTGAGGTGGTGATTTGGGAATTGGACCCATTATACCAAAATTTAGGTAAATATTTATAAAGATGTAATAGCTTAAGAAGTTAAACATAATGAAATATGCATACCTTTACTTAAGTTTCTACGTTCAAGTGAATGGATGTTGCATCCATCATCTCGACCACGTGTACCATTTTAAAAAATTACTCATGGTAACCCTAATAATAAATGACTTCAAAGAAAATTATAATGCAATGTATACAAACGAGTATAAAAAGTAAGTATAATCAATGTAGATATCTCTCAAAGGTAAGGGTGTTAGGAAAGGTCCAAATACAGGTCCAAATCTTGAAAGGTGTAAATATGTACTAGGCCAAGTCTAGATAGCTATAAAGAGAGGCTAAATTAGGTCTAGGAGACTCTAAAGACATACAATGTATATAAAAGGAACATATAACCTCCTTTGATATAGCTTTTTCTTACAAACCTAGATCACTTTGTGAGCTAGGTATTTTTTGTGGGTTAGATCTAGAATGGTCATTCATTTAATACTATTTTGAGAAAGGATCCCTATAGATAATTATTACCTTACATGCAATATCTTAAGTTTATTCTAGTTTATCGATAAGAGATCTACAATTGTAATATTAGGGTAATTGATGGATTGGGTGCACCCATGCTTTATGGCACTCAAGATGACATCATAGATAGGTAGAAAGTAAATAGGTATTCAAAAACCTCATATTGTTATAATCTACATTCCTTCCTACTATGGTTGAGGGATGTATATGTTGTAACCATTATCGATTTTTATAAGGCAATTTTAAACTTTACGGTGACATGTGTATTTTGTCACAAGTTAGGTTAAGATGTTCCACATTTTTGTATAGCCATGTGTCAAGTGGTGCTAGATTAGGGAATAATACATTACATGAGTATAAATTTGGTACATTTGTACCATGACATTTATCATATATTAGCCCTATAAAATATGGTGATTAGGTTAGTGATTCTTTTTTGACATGGATTTATAAGATGTTCATGATGCATATAGTAATGGGGAAACATCTACATATTGTTGCAAAGCTTCCCTTATTTGTGTGTTTAGCTTGTAATTGTGATTATATGAGATTAAGGGGATATTATGTGGTGATCGTATATGGGACATATGATACATGGGCATATTGTCCAATTATAGTATGAGTTCAAGAGTTGACAAATCTCACAAGATAATTTTTATGGTGGGTGGATCCCCATTCATTCGATCAACAGTAGTGGACTTGCCTGAGTATCTAGTAAGATATGTTAAAGAGTCGTGAGGGAGACTACAAGAAGAACCATAGTTACTAGTTTTAGTGTTGAGGCCTTGGAGTTATCTCCAACATGGGGGGGGAGGCAGAGGTAACGAATAAACTCAGTGCTAGTGTAATGATATCAATATTGAAATATTATTTTAAGACTTAGAATGCCAAAAATGCTCACACTCGATGTCTATATTTATGGTGTTTTCCGACGATTTAATAAAATTTAACTTTTTGCATATGTTATATCTGATTTTTTCATTTTGAAATGTGAACTTTATTAGCTTATCCTAAATTATAAAAAGGTGATCACATATTAGATAATCATATTCTGACAAATGCTTATTCAACCTAAGGTTCATATGCATTTTCATATTCAGTGTGGAAGAATCAAAGTCATGTGGTTGACAAAGTTTCTAGCTTCAATTATTGGACATGGGACCCATAATTTATTTATATTTGGAACTTTGTGCATCATAGGGTTTCTAACTTTGATATCCACTTATTTGCATTCTATTTAGATTTGGTGGCTCATGCTTAATAGGGTGTCTAAGTCCAATTTCTAATCATTCATATTTTATTCAAATAGTAGGAATGCATTTGTTAGGTTTCCTAACTCCACAACATTTTCTATATAACATTTCTTATTATGATCAATTATTTCATTTCAATATTTAAATTTCAACTTTTATACCCTAAACCCCGAACCTTGAGGCCTAAACCATAAACCCCCTAAACCCTAAAACCTAAGCCCTAAACCTTGAACCTTAAATTTTAGAAAATAATTATAGTTTTCATTATTATTATTAATTAATATATTTGAAACTATAAGAAAAGGAATCAATTTGATGTCATATCTATTACCTAATACTTTGTAAATAGGAAAAAATGTATGTGTTTGATATACACAAGGACACATATAACATAAAACTTTATCATAAGTACAAATATATCGAACAATTGTTTGGAAGCATGTTTTCAAAATGAATGACATGTTCAAATATTTTGCTTAGTAAATAGACACTAAATAATAGTGTGAACTAGTTTATTATTACGATATTATTGTATTCACGTGTTTGTTAATAAATGATAGAGGATTCGGTAATTTCTACAATTTGATTTTATTAATCACTGGTATGAGACTAGTTAATTATGTTGATGTTATGTTGGTATTGGTTAAATATGCATGTGATCTTCAAGCTGTTAGTTGTGATTTCATTTCTCTTAGCTGTTTTAAATTAAATACATTAGGAAAAGTTTGATTTCTTGGATGCATTATAGTTGTAAATATTGCGAATGTGGAACTTATTTGTATATATATATATATTTGTTATTAATTGTTAAATATTGGTAATTGTAATGTTTTGAATGTTTAATGAAAGTTGAAGCTATAAAAATGATGTGATATCATACTTTCACTCTCAATTTGGAATATGGGGGCAAGTGCCTCTGCGCAAAGACAGGAATGGTGTGTCTTTGAAGGGGCTCGCCCCTTAAGATGCCACATCGATACGCCCAACTATCACTCGCGTGATGAAAGGACTTTCCCTTAGGATTATATCAATAGTGAGTGGTGGTAGAATGTCTTGAGCAGAGGTTTTTAAAGTCACCCTCTGACCTTCCACTCAGAAATGCACCCCTCCGTAATATCACAACCGTCCCTTTTACAATGGATGGTTGTGATATTATGGGAGGGTGGTTCTTGGGTGAAGGATAGCTATTGGCATTTATCGATACTTGAATTTGTCATGGATTAGTTGCTTTCTGATGTTGTGATTATTTTATCATATTGGATGACGTATATTTGATTTGACATGTATTGTACTAATGTTAATTGTATATTTTTGTGTGCATGTGTGTCGTTGTATTCAGTTTTTATTTTGTATGGAAAAAATGAATACACGAAGTCTAGTTCCTACGAATCCCGTAGGGATAACGTTAACAACTCCCAAATTCCAAAGGGAGGAAAGTTTTAGGAGGTCCACATTTGTGGTCTATATAGACCATCATCAACAATTGTAGTGATGCTTAAGGCCCAACTCAATTTTCCAGAAACTTCTGTTATTTATTTATCTAAGTTCTGCACTATAGGACTGCATTCGTGAGGATATGGTCTAGCGTATGACACGATGGAGGATGCCAGAAGTAAGAGCCTCCACATAAGCTGAGAAAGATGGGAGTTCCAATCATAAAACCAATGAAAAATACCAAAAATGTGTAAAAAAGATTACACATGGAAGCAACAAGTTTGTTGCTAAAAACAAAAAAAATAGTTATAGTTTTTTATGTTTTGTTCTAAAAAACTTATAACGTGTTTGAGAAAAACCTATATAAATATTTATTTTTTGTCGATGTTGATTCACACCAACATAAATATATTTTGTTTTGTTGTTTGAATATATTCTTGATTAAATATGTTTTCCTTAGTATTAATAGTGTTTTATGGATTATAGTTTTGAAATTACTAATTTTAGATATTTGTATAGCAAGTTTAGATGATTAAAATTCATTTATGTTAAAACTATATTTTGGTAGGAAATGTGTAATGGTAACGATTTTCTAATTCACTAAGTATGGGATTATCATCATTTGTCCAATTTAGGATTGTATTGGTGCAATTATCATTTCCCATCATTTATTTATGTGTAAAGAGTGTTGTTTTATGAGTTCAAATCATATATAGATGCACCTGTAGCCAACTTAATATACATAATATAGAATACCAATATTGTTTGAAAAGGAGTTAATTCTAGAGAACTCGAGTACTCATTGAAGCATGTAATTTAAATACTAGATATACATTACAATGGTTATTTAATGAATAAACTATAACAATTATTAGAACGTCGTTCACAATACTATAGGCTATAACAATTATTGGAATGTCGTTTGCAATACTATAATTAATCAAATGTTTATAGATATTGATATTGAAATAGATGAAATCTATATATTCATAATATATTAATCAATTTATTAAGTGATTTATTCAAATATAAAATTTACCCATTACATTTATAAACTCGTAATTATTGGAAAACATATCTTAAAAAAAGGTAAATTGTGTTTGTATTAATTATATGTTAGCGATATAAAGTTATCTATTCAAAAATGAGTGGAATGGAACCAAACTCGTGATTACGATTCTAATATATTACAAAATTTATTTTCACTTTAGTCTAACATACGAAATACTGGGGTTCATTTTAAGAGACCGATTAGAAATTGGAGGTGGAAAATACCCGGTGAATATCCTCGGAACCGGTTTTCATAGAAAGGAAATTTTTTGGGGTCCAACAACAAAATTTTTGACTAATTTTAAGTGTTGTGACACAAGCTGTAGACATGTGACATGATATTTTCTATCATGCGTCAACAAGGTGGTGACATGCATCAACCGCATTGTTGACGCGTGACAAAAATCTTTTGTCGCGCTTCCGTAGCCTCCGCCCTCCGCTTGTGCGACAACAAAATCTACATGTTGTGCGTCAACATACTCTTTTGTCACGTCTACTTCCTCCACAATCATGTCACGTTTAAAAAAACTCTCCATGTCGCGCGTCAACAAACTCTCCATGTCACGTGTCAACAAACTCTCCCTGTCACGCGTCAACAAACTCTCTATTGCGCATCTGTAGCCTCTGCCCTCTTGTCACGCATCTGTAGCCTCTGCCCTCCTTTTGCACATTTACTGTACTTGATAATACATATACCCTAGGTGGTATGAGTGATCTAGTAGTGTTCTACCTGGTGAATAATCTAGGATTATATAGGGGATAGTTTAAATGGGTAGGCGAAGCCAACCCCTAAAAAAAATTAAACTGTAATTTTTAGGCGAACAAGTCACTGACCCGCGCTAGAAAATTCACCTTTTCCAATTTTTCAAAAATGGAATATTCATCATATTACAAATATTCACCACTAAAATTATCCCTACGAAATACAAAGTTTTAGTATTGTAAGGAATTTTTAGTTTTAGTTTTAGTTTTAGTTTTAGTAGACAAAGTACTAAGTCCATTGACGCTCTAATAAGAAATCATTATTAATGAACAAACTCAGGAGCAAATGTTTTAAGGCCTTGTCATATGTTAAATTATAGATGTTTGTATTGAAAAATTCAAATTAGAAGTGTTCATTCAATTTTTTTTAATGTTTTCTTACGATATATTTTTTTCCATTGTAAAGGTAAGCATGGTTGCAATTTGGAGATTGGAAATTCATGGAATGTCGAATACCTCCAAAAATATAGTGTGTTCATCATTCATATTATATGACCCGATGGAAGCAAGATAGTAGAAAGAGGTACAATTGTCGGAAATGCTACTATGACCTTCCATTAGGCTAAGTATAGGGGGTTGATATTGGAGTCCGGAGGAAGCGATACACCACGATGTTCGGAACATTTGTGTGTTTTCTCACGATATGATTTTTTTGAAACAAATGACTTGTGTATACCAATGTAACAATGTAAATCTTTCAATTCTTTGAGTTCAAGTGCTAGAAAGTGTAGCTCACATTGCGAAATGTTCATACGTGCATGTAAAAGTTAACAGAGGTAGGTTAGATGTATGTCAAGTGTCTAGGGACACTATAAGCCAAGAAGTGGTAGCTTTGCTAGCACTTGCCATAAACGACATTTCGATATGATATATGTGTATTTCCTTATTTCGTAATGGTAGACATACATTATTTATTAGATTTGAATAACTAATATTATGTGAATTGTCTCTAGTGTATATATTATATATTTTGTGGATAATATGATGTTACATCATATAGTCTTGCTTGATAAACTGGGCATTTTGGATACATCAAGCTTTATCCTATAATCTCTTTTAACACACTTGGAATTCACATTTCATGTTTAGTTCAGAAACATCTAGAGTCAAGTATCCAGTTTTGAAAAAAATAATGTGTGCGGCTAATTTCATCACAAATCATTTATTGTGCACGATTTTATCGATATGAATGCAAAATATGAATAAATAAGTTTGTGCACCATTTGTTTCAGTTTAACTTGTTTTACAATATGTTGCTTCAACAATGGTTATGACAATGGACATGAATGAAACATGTGGAAGCTCGGTGACATGGGCCGATCCATGTTCACAATCCGTTCTTATGTTTTTGGGGAAGACATAAATAATGAGATGATAATATATAACTTTGTGAACATTAATTGTTTGTCGTGGTAATAATTATGTCATTTGTTATGATAATATTCGAATATGTATTTTCATATAGGTTTCTTCACATTCCATGATGATAATATTTGAATATGTGAACATTTATTTTTTTGCAAAAGACTTAATATTTTATGTTGGGCTAATAGTTATGCACTTGGACTTCGTAGATACAAGTACATTCACATCACAAGCGCGTACGTGTTTTGCAAGATTCATAGAGGAAGCAAAGGGAGTTGATCCTCTAATAGTTGATGACGATATGACAAATGGTCCTTCGGATCCCATTCACTCGATATCCATGAGTCACTCATAGAATATAAAACTGAGTATGTTAATGGTCGTATTTGTTATGTCTGTCAGCATGGATCATGTGTTGGTAGTGGGGATGTTAGGTTTTCCGAGTTGCATAGAATAAATAGACATCGCCAAGTAGAACACAATATTCCCTGCATGGAACCTCGTAAGCATGGCCGTAAGCATACGAGGAAATGATCACCTATCTCTCAAGATAGAAGCGGGGCATACGTGTAAAAGAGGGAGGCGGATGTGAACTACGTCCTAAGGCAACGATTCTACTTACAACGGAGGAGGGTTATTGATCGTGTTTGTAAAAAGAATGTAAATATCGATTTGAGGAGTTGAGCCGAGAAGGAAATAGGGAGGTGGATGATGCAATGCGTGCTTATGATTCAGCAGAGATGAGAAAGGCGAGAGAGAAGCATTGGTTGAGAGTGAGAGGAAATAAAAACTCAAATATCGAACAGAGGTAAATTTTAGATTGGTATAGAAATTTAAATATAATGTTAGGTTTGAAATCAAAAACTTGATATTATTTCATGCACGGGAAGCTAGAGAAAAGAGTGAAACAAGTAGCAAAAATGTTGACCCCTACGAATGATAACATAAGTAATTATTGGTCTTTCGTAAGTAAATATACAATGTAGTTTTTGTGTATTTTTGTATATACAAACCGTATGCATGCGCAGGATTATGAAATTCCTTGTGTCAACTCTTACACCGACAGAGACACACAATTCATAGTGCGAAATAGAGAGAGGTAAAAAATCACTTAACACACTCTCGAAAAATGTATGTTGCCTTATGTTGTTGATACTTTGATTGTCCTGATGGCTCGATTGTTTTAGGTGAACATTTGCAATAAGATGCCCCCCTCTCAATCAACATGTGGTCTCAATATTATTGGAGAGATAGCTTCACTTGAGGTAAGAAAGGCGGAGATGAAAAATCCTAGAGTTGAAACTTCTTTTCCAGTCGAGGAGAGGGACATAAACACCATTGCTAGTAGTACGAGTGAGGGTGGAACTGGACTGGTAAGTTATTGAATGTTCTCATTTGCTTTTTTGTATTCTTTTTGGTGAAATTAAGAAAAAGTTATTAATGCAATTGAGATTGTCATTATTATAGGATTTTCCTGGCGGGGCCGAAGTCAGGTTAATGTCAGATGATATGGTTGTCGCGAGAGGAGTGGTTTGTGATAGTAGCCCACACACAAAGTGTCATGGCATCACACTCCCCAAATTTACTGTCAAAGTGATTATTTATGAGGCCATTGTTCCCACTGCTCCATTGCCCTACCCTAATACATTTGCAAACACTTTGGCAGAGTGTGTCAAAGGGTTTTCTATTTGGGATCTCAGCAATATCAAACTTGACACTCCTGAAGAGGCAAGTAGTGAGACATTTTGGATGAATGACTTAATTTAATTATGTGTTTACTTGAGACATTCATCTACATTCACTTATTTACTACATGGTTGGATTTCAGGATGATGTGGTACATGTTGATACAAGACGTCGTACTCGAGATAAAGACATCGGATGCCCCACCCATTATTGGCATCATGCCAAATTCTATACATAGAAATGAGAAGAATCGTATTAGATTTTATGATGGACTTTTTTCTGTGGCTAACACTAGGAAACGAAGGAGATGAAAACCTTTATGTATAACATTGATTGTGAGGAATCAGATTAGTATATATGTGTATATGACGATGATGTTACTTTAATGTGTTTGAGGTATACGACTTATTTGCATTATTAATGCATTAGATGGTTTTTATTCTGTTATGTGACATTCCATTTATGTATAAATGATGATGTTTTTACTTTGTATCTGGTTAATGTATTGATGTGACTATGAGTTGTGGATTACAGTTTTTGGTATGTGGTTAGATAGTTGAGCTCTTATTCCTTATATGCCTTCTTGGGTATGACATCACACTCCCCAAATTTACTGTCAAAGTGATTAAATGGTTTTAATTCTTGTTATGTGACATTCCATTTATTGTATAAATAATGATGTTGTCAATGTGTATATGGTTAATGTATTAATGTGACTATGAATGTGGATTACGGTAAATGGTATGTGGTTACTTTGTTGGGTTTTGCTTCCGTGTACAGTATATGGTTACAATTATGTTTGAATGTTAACAAATATTAATTGGTTGTTTAAGTACAACTTTAATTAGATGAGAAAAAATAAGGTTGGAAAGTGCAAGGCATTACCAAGTGCCGGAACCGAAAGACAATGCAAAATTCTATAGTCCCAAAGATCTTGTGTTAGGAAATACTATAGAGAGCCCCGCAAATGAAAATGTTGAAGCTGGATAAGAAGATGATTTGTCCTCGTCGATTCGTTTGGAAATAGAATTGAAATGTGCAATGAACAAGGCAAAGTTTTATAAAATCAAGCGTGAAAGACTTAGATCGTAATATTTAAAATTGTTAAAGATAAATAAGGAATTATTGGACCAATTACTAGATGCTTCCTTGAAGAAAATGGAGTTGGAGCTTGAGGTTCAAGAATTGGAATTAGAAATAAAGAATTGGGAGACAACGTGCGAATCCAACAAGAAAGTGTTCGAAAATCAAGAAGCAAGTTTTAATTCCGTTGTTAAAATTCATGAAGGTCACAAATAATTATGGAAGAAGATGTACATCTTGGCCAAGGCATCAACTGAGGAAAAAGTACCAGTCCCTCACACCGAAGATTGTCCAAGTGACCTTTGACATAAAATATGACTTTGTAATAAAATGACACTTTCCATGTGACCTTTGACATCAACAGGTGTTGGTTAAACGTATATTTTAGTTTTTAAAAGAGTAAATAATAATTATACCATGAAAACATAATAAAAAATTAGAAGGTTTTAAAATCTAATAACAAGATTTAAATTGGAATAAGATTTAAAATGTGCGAGTATTGTGAATGTTACTTCTAGTTAATGTACATATTATAAAGAATTTAAATTTCAAGTTCTCATTGAAGCATGTAATTTTCATACTGTGTATACATTACAATGGAATGATCTTAGTTTAAATGTGTGTTACCATTCATTAAGACTACAAAATTGTTTTCATTGGTTCAAGTGTACAAGTACCGTATTTATGTATTTTAAATATACGCAATGTATAATCTCATATACATGAATTGGAAATGTTTACAATTATAATTTAGGCCCACTCAACATGCCATACATTTACTTTCCAAAGCTCAACCTGCTCATTCTGTAAGATACATCTCTGTGCATATCCGTTGCATCTGTAACACAATGAATTAAATATTAAACAAGGTATCAAAGGATTTTTACCTTACATAAAGTACATAAGGTAATTGCAAGGCAATCAGTATCAAGAATAATCTTTACTCTCTTAATCACTCAATAGATGTATTTTTTTTGAAATTGGTCCAGAAGCTAGATTTTTGTAACTTCCTCTTGTGTTTATAAAATGGCTCCACCTTGTACATATATGTGTAGAACAAATAGTCCATTTGGCGAGTACATTTATTTTTTCTATCACACAAGTATTTTCTCTTCAAAAAATAATGGTAGGCCTTGATGGATGAGTTTGTTTCTTGATTTGCATGGGAGAAGTTTCTAAAATTTGTTGCCCACATAGCTGTCAAGCGACACGGATTGAAAAATCAGTGACATTATAAACCAATAATTATGATTGATGATAATTAATAAGGAAACACACAAAGGATTGCAATCACCAAAACATTCTTTGCTCTCACACCATGTATTCCTGAAGTACTCGAGGAACTTAGTTTCTTCTTTGAATTCATTAAAGAAGTCTTGCATGACTCGAAATGTGTGCTCATGATGAATTTCAAAACCATACATGATGGTACCTAGTCTCTCAAAAATCTTCCACCTAGAATCCTTGCTATAATACGTGCATGTTTTTCAACCATGCCCTGCACACGTGCCATAGGAATAGCACTACACGACAACAAAAAACACACCTGATGGCTTGGATTTCAGCTGACGCATCATCCATAATGAACACATTGATCACCAATCAGCACAAAGGTGTTTTCCTCATTTTTGGACTTCCGAAAACCACCCGTAAATGTCTTCAATTTTATTCCTCGAAGAAATGGCCCATGCTACGGGCACCCCAGCTTCTTGCTCGTAAAAACAAGCAATGTGTATAATTGGTACTGCAAGAAATATGACATCAAATGGTAACATGGGGTTTAATATAACAGAAAGGGAATAGTATTAATGATATGTAAATTACACATCATTTCAAAATTCATTCCAATTACTTACGCCATATTTGTTGGTAGCAAATGTCGAGTCCATGGAGATTATGGAATTGTGCAAATGTTGAACCATTCTCTCACACATCCACGATGTTTGCAACCCCATAATGAATGGAATGGTGGTTCCATTTGGGTGTTGATAGTAGAAAAATATGTCTCTTTCCTCCACATGCCATAAGTTCACGCTCATGGCATCATCGGCATGCTTTTGAGACCTTCTGCAGTGAACTCTTTTCCATGCGTTCACCACATCCTTTCTTGTCATGTATTCATCCCTCTTGCTCGATATACCCATGTTGGATGGATCCTCTATATATTTATCATACACCATGTCCACGGTGACTCCCATTAACAAAAGACTCTCGATATAAGTTTTGCATTCATTTGATAAGTACGGGGCAACATTCAGATGAGGATCATTAATGGTATTTTCGTTCCTCCCATGACAACACTCACCATTTACATCACAATGAAATAGATGGTTGTATAATATTATGGCCACTGTCGGTCTCCCATAAAAAACCTTCACATTGAAATGACATTGGCAACCCCTTTTAATTATACACCTACTCACTTTGTCACTTGTTACTAGCTTATTTCTATTGTCATCTGGACCATACAAACACCAATAGCTGCATTAAAAATGGTAACATCAAATGCTATACAAATGTTTATGAAAAGAACATACAAAAAAATAATTTGTTAGTGAATTTCCAAACCTAGAATATGACTTGGTTGTATGCAGTTTTGGATTTTCTATATTTGTTGACTTGTGATTTATGCGGGTGAAGGTAGTCTCAAAACTTTCGTTAGAACCTTCCCCCTTTAGAAATGCATTAAGTCTTGTGAGCGGTATGGCGGCACAAATGTCGACGTTCGGCTCAGCCCCTATTGGTGTCCATTCTAGGTCATCATATGAAAACTGACTATTTTCCTCTGTAATCTCTTGGACAGGGAGATCGATCATGCTCGCCATTTGGGCCTCCTTCCCATCCTAAAAATTATTACATGCATTTTTGCATCGTTAATGAAATAATTATTTCATACTTACCAAAATAAATTTTGACTTGTGATTCATCATCATCAACATGAATACCATCTTAAAACACGATAATTAAACAACAATAAAATAATAATTATCGCAACACCCACATACCATTCTTTTTCAAAAAATTGAACTTGCAAACTAAAATTGGGGAATATGATAGTTGGGCGTATCGATGTGGCATCCTAAGGGTCAAGTTCCTTAAGAACACACCGATTCTTGTCTTTTCGAGGCACTTACCCCCATATGCCAAATTAAGAGTCAAAGTGCTGAAAAACACCATGCATTTTTCAACATGGCGGGATACACGACCCATTTTTCATTGCATTGGAAACATTCAACCCATATCCACCTGGAAATTAAATGATGTGGAGTTAATGTTTACAACAAGGAGGAAGAGCACCTCGAGTTGCGCCTTTTGGAGAACGGGGTTAGGTTTTTCAAAGTGTTGAAAAACATCGTGCATTTTTCAATATGGCGAAAAACACACCCTATTTTCCATCACATTGGAAAAATTCAACCCATATCCACCTGATAAGTAGTTGATGTGGATTTAATGTTTACAAAAAGAGGAAGAGCACCCCAGGTTATGCCTTTTGGAGAATGGGGTCAGGTTTTTCAAAGTGCTGAAAAACATCATGCGTTTTTCAACATGGCGGAAAACACACCCCATTTTAAATTGCATTGGAAACATTCAACCCATCTCCACCGATAATTATTTGATGTGGATTTAATGTTTACAACAAAGAGGAAGAGCACCCCGGGTTACGCCTTTTGGAGAACGGGTTTGGGTTTTTCATAGTGTTGAAAAACATCACACATTTTTCAATGTGGTGGAAAATGTACCCCATTTTCCATCGCATTAGAAACATTAGACCCATATCCACCTGACAATTAGTTGATGTGGATTTAATGTTTACAAAAAAAGGAAGAGCACTATGGGTTGCGCCTTTTGGAGAACGGGGTCACGTTTTTCAAAGTGCTGAAAAACACCGTGCATTTTTCAACATGGTGGAAAATGCACCCCATTTTCCATCACATTGGAAACATTCAACCCATATCCACTTGACAAGTAGTTAATGTGGATTTAATTTTTCAACAAGAAGGAAGAGCACTACGGGTTGCGCCTTTTGGAGAATGGGGTCAAGATTTTCAAACTATTGAAAAACACCGTGCGTTTTCAACGTGGCGAAAACACGACCCATTATTCATCACATTGGAAACATTCAACCCATCTCGACATAGAAATTAGATTATGTGAAGTTAATGTTTACCACAAGGAGGAAGATCACCCCAGGTTGTGCCTTTTGGAGAATGGGGTCAGGTTTTTCAAAGTGCTCAAAAACATCATGCATTTTTCGATGTGGTAAAATGCACCCCATTTTCTATTGCATTGGAAACATTCAACCCATATCCACCTAATAAGTAGTTTATGTGGATTTAATGTTTACAACAATAAGGATGAGCACCGTGGTTGTGCCTTTTGGAGAACAGGGTCGGTTTTTTTCAAAGTGCTGAAAAACACCATGCATTTTTCAACATGATCAACCCATATCCACTTGATAATTAGTTTATGTGGATTTAATGTTTACAACAAGAAGGAAGAGCACCACGGGTTGCGCCTTTTGGAGAACGGGGTTGGGATTTTAAAAGTGCTAAAAAACACCATGCATTTTTCAATGTGGCGGAATACATGACCCATTTTCCATCGCAATGGAAACATTCAACCCATATCCACCTAAGAAGTAGTTAATGTGGATTTAATGTTTACAACAAGGAGGAAGACTACCCTAGGTTCCGTCATTTGGAAAAAGGGGTCGGGTTTTTCAAAGTGCTTTGAAAAACACCGTGCATTTTTCAATGTGGCGGAAAACACACCCCATTTCCCATCTCCTCAACCCGATAAGTAGTTGATGTGGATTTATTGTTTCAACAAGGAGGAAGAGCACCCTAGGTTATGCCTTTTGGAGAACGGGTCGGGTTTTTAAAAGTGTTGAAAAACACCATGCATTTTTCAACATGGTAGAAAATGCACCCCATTTTCCATTACATTGGAAACATTCAACCCATATCCACTTGACAAGTAGTTGATGTGGATTTAATTTTTATAAAAAGAAGGAAGAACAGCGAGGGTTGCGCATTTTGGAGAACAATGTCACATTTTTCAAAGTGCTGAAAAACACTGTGCGTTTTTCAACGTGGTAGAAAATGCACCCCATTTTCCATCGCATTGGAAAAATTCAACCCATCTCCACTTGACAAGTAGTTGATGTGGATTTAATGTTTACAACAAGAAGGAAGAGCACCGCTGGTTGCGTCTTTTGGAGAACAGGGTTAGGTTTTTCAAAGTGCTGAAAAACACCGTGCATTTTTCAACGTGTAAAAAATGCACCCCATTTTCCATCGCATAGGAAACATTCAACCCATAACACCCCGATAAGTAGTTTATGTGGATTTAAAGTTTACAACAAGAAGGAAGAGTACCACGGGTTGCACCTTTTGGAGAATGGGGTCATGATTTTTAAATTGTTGAAAAACACCGTGCATTTTTCAACGTGGCGAAATACATGACCCATTTTCTATCACATTGAAAACATTCAACCCATATCCACCTAAGAATTAGTTGATGTGGATTCAATGTTTACAAAAAGTAGGAAGAGCACCCGAGTTACGCCTTTTGGAGAACGGGGTTGGGTTTTCAAAGTGTTGAAAAACACCGTGCATTTTTCAACGTGGCGAAAATGCACCCCATTTTCTATTACATTGAAACATTCAACTCATCTCCCCGATAAGTAGTCGATGTGGATTTAATGTTTACAATAAGGAGGAAGAGTTTGTGGGTTACGCCTTTTGGAGAACGGGGTCAATTTTTTTGAAGTGCTTTGAAAAACACCATGCGTTTTTTTCAACATGGTAGAATACACGACCTATTTTTCATCGCATTGGAAACATTCAACCTATCTCAACTTGGAAAGTAGATGATGTGGAGTCAATGTTTACAACAAGGAGGAAGAACACCGGGTTGCACATTTTGGAGAACGGGGTCGAGTTTTTTAAAGTCTTTGAAAAACACCATGTGTTTTTCAATGTGGAGGAAATGACACCCCATTTTCCATCGCATTGGAAAAATTCAACCCATCTCCACCTAATAAGTAGTTTTGTGGATTTAATGTTTACAACAAGGAGGAAGAGAACCCTGGTTGCACCTTTTGGAGAATGGGGTCGGGTTTTTCAAAGTGCTGAAAAACACCGTGCATTTTTCAACGTGGCGAAAAATGCACCCCATTTTCCATCGCATTGGAAACATTCAACCCATATCCACCTAACAAGTAGTTGATGTGGATTTAATGTTTACAACAAGAAGGAAGAGCACCACGGGTTACGCCTTTTGGAGAATAGGGTCACGTTTTTCAACGTGGCGGAACATGCACCCCATTTTCCATCGCATTGGAAACATTCAACCCATATCCACGACAAGTAGTTGATGTGGATTCAATTTTTACAACAAGGAGAAAGAGCACCGCGGGTTGCGCCTTTTGGAGAACGGGGTCATGTTTTTCAAAGTGCTTAAAAACACCGTGCATTTTTCAACATGGTGGAAAATGCACCCCATTTTCCATCACATTGGAAACATTCAACCCATATCCACCTGACAAGTAGTTGATGTGGATTTAATGTTTACAATAAGAAGGAAGAGCACCGCGGGTTGCACCTTTTGGAGAATGGGGTCACATTTTTCAAAGTGCTAAAAAACACCGTGCATTTTTCAATGTGGCGAAAAAATGCACCCCATTTTCCATCGCATTGGAAACATTCAACCCATATCCACCTGATAAGTAGTTGATGTGGATTTAATGTTTACAACAAGAAGGAAGAGCACCGCGGGTTGCGCCTTTTGGAGAACGGGGTCACATTTTTCAAAGTGTTGAAAAACACCGTGCATTTTTCAACGTGGCGGAATACATGACCCATTTTTCATTGCATTGGAAACATTCAACCCATCTCCACCTGACAAGTAGTTTATGTGGATTTAATGTTTACAACAAGAAGGAAGAGCACCGTTGGTTGCGCCTTTTGGAGAATGGGGTGGGATTTTCAAAGTGCTAAAAAACACCATGCTTTTTCAACGTGGCGGAAAACACACCCCATTTTCCATCGCATTGGAAACATTCAACCCATATCCACTTGATAAGTATTTTATGTGGATTTAATGTTTACAACAAGAAGGAAGAGCACCACAAGTTACACCTTTTGGAGAACGGGGTCGTTTTTCAAAGTGTTGAAAAACACCGTGCATTTTTCAACGTGGTGGAAAATGCACCCCATTTTCCATCGCATTGGAAACATTCAACCCATATCCACATGATAAGTAGTTTATGTGGATTTAATGTTTACAACAAGAAGGAAGAGCACCGCAGTTGCGCACCTTTTGAGAACGGGGTCGGGATTTTCAAACTGCTGAAAAACACCATGCGTTTTTCAACGTGGCGGAATACACGACCCATTTTTCATCGCATTGGAAACATTCAACCCATCTCCACCTGGTAAGTAGATGATGTGGAGTCAATGTTATAACCTTCCCCCTTTAGAAATGCATGGAGTCTTATGAGCGGTATGGCGGCACAAATGTCTACGTTTGGCTCATCCCCTATTGGTGTCCATTCTAGGTCATCATATGAAAACTGAATCTTTTCCTCTGTAATCTCTTGGACAGGAAGGTCAATCATGCTATGCCATTTGGGCCTCCTTCCCATCGTAAAAATTATTACATGTAGTTTTGCATCGTTAATGAAATAATTATTTCATACTTACCAAAATAAAATTTGACTTGTGATTCATCATCATCAACATGAATACCATCTTAAAACATTGGAAGCATTTGGATTTCTGTCTAATTCAAAAGCCACGTGTATAAAAGATAGTATTGAAATGCAAGGAAAACAACAATTTATAGGACCGCCTACTGCTTCCAGTGCACAAGAATATCACAATATGGTCATCTATAATTTGAAAAAGAATGCGACATAATAAATATAATGAGACAAAGACTGTCACAAAATTAATATAATGTCAAATACACTTATTCAATGTGGAGAGAAACTGCCATATAAAATATTATAATTAACCTTCTTTTTGAAAAAAATGAACTTTCAAACTAAAATTGAGGAGTATAGATATTTCAAATTTTTCACACTTTTATTTGAATTTTAGAAATGGTGCAAAAATTTTGAAGCATAATAAAAATTATATGCTATACATTCGAACAACTAGTATTCATTGGCATACTGAACTATCTATAATATACATATTAAATTTTTAATAAATTGAACTTTTTATGCGAACACCCTTCATCTTCAGTTTACGTGGAAGCTCGTATTTCTGTATGTCTTCATTTTACAAACAGGATCAGGAGAAACTAGGCTCCTGGTATTCATATTCACTACACAAAAGAGTAACTACTACACAAAAGAAGCATAAAATTAATGTTAGTACGATACATGAAAAATCAAATAAACATCATCCACTATGATAAAATAATCACAACATTAGAAATGTAATATCCATGAAAAATTCAAGTATCGAAAAATGCCAACGGCTATCCTTCACCCAAGATGCACCCTCCCATAATATCACAACCATCCATTACAAAAGGGACGGTTGTGATATTACGGGAGGGCGCATTTCTGAGTGGAAGGTTGGCGGGCGACTTTAAAAACCTCTGCTTAGTATAGTCTACCACCCAACTATCGATGCGAGAATCCTAAGGGGAAAGCCCCTTCATCATGCAACGATATTTGGGCGTATTGATGTGGCATCCTAAGGGGCAAGCCCTTTAGCACGCACTAATTCCTATCTTTGCAGAGGCACTTGCCCCCATATGCCAAATTGGGAGTCATAGTATGATATCACATAATTTTTATATCTTCAACTTTCATCAGACATTCAAAACATTACAATTACCAATATTTAACAACTAATAAAAATATATATGTACAAATGATCTCCACATTCGCAATATTTACAACAATAATGAATTCAAAAAATCAAACTTTTCTAATGTATTCCATTTAACACAGCTAGGAACAATGAAATTACAACTAAGAGCTCGAAGATCACATGCATATTTAAATGTATTTTTATATTTTCTTACGATAGTAACAGATTGACATGCAAATCTAGAACTTATTTATACTTATAGATAATATTAAGAATCATATCAAACACTTATAACATTAAATGTGTTCAATTTGTTTAACTATAACTGTATTAATGTTTGAGTTATAACTATAATAATGTTTGAGTTCGGATTTGGAGACGTAGTTTTATGGAATGTTTTCTTGTAATTTTAATTACCTCTATGTTTTAATATTGTGAAGACTTTGAAACATCAGCAATCATTTGGCTAACACTCTCCCAATATGTTAGATCAATAGTATTTCTCACTCTAAGACCTTACGTATTTGTTGGTGAAACAAAGATAATGTTTTCCTACATAACATGCTAAATTCTAAGTTAATACTAAAAAAAAGTGTTATCCTCATCCGTGAACCGAGGGGAAAGAATGAGTGATTATTATCACTAGAATTATCTAAATCTTTTGATTATTATCACTAGAATTATCTACATCTTTTAACATCCACGAGTGGACATGTTTTTGATAAGATTTATGTGTTCCTCCGACACAACACCATTAGGAATTAGAGATCTTCTCCCTTGATAAAAGTTCGTTGGTGGATCCATTATTATGTGGACATTGGGGGGCCATCAATAAGGCCACTGGCTAAGCTTCACAATATATTTTATGCACTATATTTCTATTCTTTTGCAAATCTAGATTGATGAATAATCCCACTAGACAGAAAAAAATATACTGCCACTAAAATTGAATGACAATTTTCTTTCTCTTGCAAAATTAATTCATTGCAATGTAATTACTTTATAATAATCAAATTGTTTATACATTTTTATCTTTTTCTGTTTTACTTTATAATAATCAAATTGTTTATACTGTATAGATGAAAATAAATTAAACTCCACACTTATGTAGAATGAAATGACATTCGTGGAATTGGTCCCTCCATTAAAAACACAACCAAATTAAAAAGTGTATGTTGCATTGTATGTAATTACCTGTGTGGAGAAAAAGGAGCTTGAATATAATGTAATGCAGGTGGCTACCCTCCACAATGGCCTCTGTCCTCTGCTCACTGGTAAACTTGATATGATATTCTTGTGTCCACAAACTTGAATCCGTTGAACTGGTTTAAGTTGTGATTACAAAAAAATGGGTCTGTGAGGATGTTATGCTGGCCTACGGTTCTGCGAAAGCTTGTTTCCTTTCCTGTATTGGTTTAATTTAATGTTAAGTGGTTTGTTGAATATGCGCATACTTACTTACCAAACCAAACCACTTAAATGAATTTGACAAGTGGAGGGTAGCTTAAATGAATTTTCACCGGCCTCCTTAAATGAATTTGACCCCTCGGTGGCACACTGCGCAGAATCACCAAATTCGGCCTCCGTACACGCGCAGCCACACAAGCAGGTCCCCTGATTTAACTCCCTCTGGTGCCGGTATTTCTTGCCAGTTCATGCCTTTGATATGCACATGTGATGGGAAGCATGGTCATTCTTATGGCAGTCCGCACATACATGGTGCAAATCAAGTGGAGGGTACTGTTGCCTCCAACTAGTAATTGTCGATTACATATTTGCATTGAAGGATCTACCTTCAACCTTGACACTTTTAACACATGGAACTATTCGTTCCAATTTGGATAGGGGAGAGGACCCTATAACCGCACACCTAACTTTAGGGGCATGCAGATATATGTAGGTATGTCGGTAGCTTCAAAAAATTATATCATCATGCAGCGTATGATCATGCCATGTCAACATTTTTGTTTCGCATGTTTATTTGGAGGGAAAAGTAGTTTTTGAATTGATTTAATATGAAGAAAATCACTATAAAGCATTTGAAATAGGGACTAATGACCGAGCGCCCTATGTGTCACATTCTCATTAACTCTTAAAAAGTGTAATTAACCAAAAAGTGAACAACTATTGGTGCTTTTGTCAACAACATATGGTGAAAAGAGATGTACATGTTTTAGTGTCCGCTTTCGGTTATCCACGGCTATTCACAAGGATTCTCATCCATGTCAAATTTGGTAGTTGTCTCATCTTTAGCATAAATATTAGTTAATACACTTATCTTCCATGTGAATGTCCACTCAGATGAGAAATAGATCAAGGAAGACATTGACGAGTGTTACGATGTGTGGAAATTGTTCTGAATCAATTGGAATCATAATGAGCTTATTGAAGCTATATCTGCTAATTAAGTAGTATGTTATTGGAGACCGAAGGGATACACATAGGTCAAATGATAATTGGAATCCTCTCATGAGTCGCCTATGATGGGGTCACACCATTGCTTTGGTGACAATTTTGTTTTTGTTTGTGTTTGTATTTTGTTGTTCGTGGTGTTGTTTTGTGGTGTGTTTTTCAATAAAATGTAGAGTATTTTCCATTTTGGTACCTCTTGAATGAAGGACATTGTGAGGAGAAAAAGCACTAAAGTAGTGCTTGGTTCTTGTGTAAAGGGTTTGTGGAAATCCGAGAAACCACCGAAGTGTATAGTTGAGACATCAGGTCACCTCTAGGTTCATGGTGAACTTGCAGTTGGAAAACCATATGGGTTCGTGGTAATCTAGGGAAACCGGAAACCACCGAGGTGTTCTCAGAGATGGATGTACTCAGGTCACTTCCAGGTTTGTGGTAATCCTACAAGGAAAAACCAAGGTGTCACCAAGACCAAGAATCCACAGAGATGGCATGCCACCTAAAAGGTGAGTAGGCTACACGGAGAGTGTAATAAACTTTTTACCATGTTTGGAATAAGGGGGTCCACTATCTGGAAATATGATGTTTGTAAAAACAATGTATTAAGGGGGAATGTTAGCAAATAATTAATACATTGCGGTTGTAAACCGACTTGGTCATTATGCTAGGCGGTTCGATGGTTTTCCTTCTAACCATCTAATCAGACCGTGTATTTATTTTCACGTTCATTGAATATTATTTCAAGGCATTCTATCAATTTTTATTTTATCTCTGCCTTCACTCCGAGTCCACCACAATAGAAGAAAAATGAGATTTTATAAAATCTATGTTTTTACAATATGGATTTTATCCCATTTTTAATGCTTTCATTGATATGTTATCTCACATGTCTTGGTTGCAATATTCTCATCCCATTTTAGGCAGCGTGGACTATTTTCTTGTACTTTTTGTCACTATCACCTCCAAGAGGGGTTTTCAAGAATTTCTCTTTACATTGATGTTATGGTTAACTTCACCGTTTATCCTCATGTGCATGGATTCAAAATCATTTTGTACAAGCTTGATTCGATTGAACTTTCAATTTTCTTTCATTTTCTTGTTTGCACCACATTATCTATTAATATAGAACTGTCATTTTCACTTCTTAAGCTTTCAAACTTTTTATTTGCAAGGAATGCACAATAAATTGAATTACAAAAACTATATACAAAAACATGAAAATGATTTGCGTGTCTTGTTTTGGTTGAAAATTGCATGCATACTTAGGATTTGCATCAAATGTACCTTTTTCCATAATCAAACCTCCATCATCCAAATAGGATATAATTCTAATTCCTTCAGTGAACATGCATTTATCGGCCCTTTTAGATTTTATCTTTACAAATCTCCATGAAGAATGTCTGAATATGCTTTCTCATTCTTCCTCTTTCCACATGTTTTGGTGTGTTACCTAACATCATTCTTTGTTTGCGCATGGTCTACATTGGTTACCTTTCACTACTTTGTCTTATTTGTACATGCCGCCTTGTGCTTTCGTCTCTTGGTTGTCTACATATTTATCTCCTTACCTTAGCTGTGTGTGTTTTGAATTGGTGCAGGTCTCTATGTTAACATTCACTGTCTCCTTTTTTCAATCTCATGACTACATGGCTATTTCTTCGATGAATGCAACCTAGTGAATGTGTAATAGATTATTTATAATTTGAATCCAGTAGCATCTTCCTCTATTAGAATCCCCTGAAAGATAGATTGCATGCGTCGTAGAACTCCAGCCTCTGATTTCATGGTGCATAATGTCAATGATGCCTTCAAAGTAGCAACAGTCCCACGCAAATATTTGTAATATCATCTATATGCTAAGCCTGATTTTTTCCAGTTTCGAGAGATTGTTCAACCGTATCAAGAAGCGGAAGTTTGACGATGGATCCAAAACACAATGGTATATGTTGAAAAGTAGGAAGTCCATCTTCCCTGCATATATAAGGACAAGTCCTAATGCTTATAACTTATCTTCAAATGAATCCGTTTTAGGAGTGAAAGGGCCAAGAGATGCATCTCTACGATCTAATATATGCCTCAAACTTGAACTCTCTTCATAACTTGATATGTCCTCTGCATAAAATACTCAAGTCAACTTTGTTTCCTGTGCGCTCCATATGTGGACGAGGAACCATCCATCCTTCTCCAAAAACTTTATCAATGATGGAACATTCGATATACCAGATTTTTAATTATTCCTTATTCATTTGGTATTTTTAATATGATTTTCTGCCACGGGTCAAAATCCTAAGTCGTTTCATTTAATTTTGTTTGTGAATACATAAAGAAGGAATGAAGAAATCATTTAGTTTTATGCCTATGTTAACCATTTCTAGAAGTTTTAATCCTTATCCATTCAATAAGTGACAAATGGTGAAGTGGGAGTGAACTTCCATTTCATTATTCGTCATTTATTAATTTAATTAATTAATATTATTAATAAAATGAACATCATTAATTTAATATTTAAATGATGAATTTAACTAAGAACATTAATAATAATAAATTAAATAGCGTTAATTAATACTTAATTAATCACTTAAAATTAATAATGTTAATTTAATTATTTAAAGTTAATTAATTAATAACATTAATTAAATTAATATCATTAATTAATTAATTTTAAATAATTAAATTAAAATCATTAATTTAATCAAAGTGAGTATAATTTGTGAGGGAGAGATGGGATATATAAGGTAGGAAGGGTATGCACGATGAGGAATGGTGATAGTGGGAATGAGACATCACAATTAAAATCATGACAATGATGAAAAAGCGATGAAAGGAGGAGAAAATAAGAATATTTGAAATGACGTGGGAAATAAGTCAATGAAGTATGTGAATACAAGAAAAATTTAAAATTTTGAAATATTAGCTAATTAAAATTTCTAGGACAAGTAGTATGCTTATGCATGCAAGTAAGATGAATCTCTTAGTTTAATCAACCCTTTGAATGTATATGAGAGTCTACAATTTCACATTGATGAATCCAAAACTTGCAAAAAGGTATGAGACATGTTAAATTCTCTTTGGTAAAACGAATGAATTTAGGTGTTTTAGTTAGATATAGAGTTAAATGTTTATTCACCTTTTGATTTTGCATCTATTAAAGAATTTCTATTAAAATTTAAGTCTTTTATATCACATATACAAAGCTAGTGGTAAATAAAAAAATGAAGAAGAATGTATAATTTTGATTCTATCAAAGCTAAAAGGCCCTTATAGTGTGTTTGCATCCACCTTTTACTCCACAATAGATGTATTGGATGTAAATTTTAGAATGTCCATTTTTGAGCTATTCTATGAAAGTCTTACTCGTGACCAATTTTTTTTGTGAGAACTTGATTCCTTACTTAGCTTTAGTCATGCAACAATGGAAAATTCCTCTAAAGGGAATGAAAACCAAAACCCAAGTCATGACCTCCCCCAGTAAAATAAAACAAGTCTTCTCCAACCAACATTATAACCTATAAACCTTCCAATTCCAACAAGTAAAAAAAACTAGAAAGAAGAACGCTTCTGATCCTTGTCCATATTGTAGCAAAAACATCATCCTGATTATAAATGCTATAATAAAATAGAGTTATTGGAAGAAAAATTGAAGTGGCATAAAATTGATGTTCCCTCCTCCAAAAATACAAGGAAAGGAAAAGATATTTCTACTAGAGCTTGTTCTTCCATCTCAAATAAATGGATTTTTAATTTTGGTGCTTCTCATCATCTAACTCACTCACATGTTTTTTTGTGTTCTCTTTCTTATTCAACACTTTTCAAATAATCATTTAAGCAAGTAAAATGTCCCACTTTTTGTATGTTTTGTACCTTTATAAACATGAATTTTCAATTTCATTGATTTTCTAAAGGTAATAGCCACAAAACCGTATGCATTCACGAAATTCCACAAACTAACAGAATGTTGTGTTTAGAGTGTAGAATACATGTATATTTAAAAAAAAAATGGTTAAAATTTGGTGTTTATCTTAATTTTATAATATGTTGTTTCTTATGTTCTAAAAGAGGAATGATTGTCCCCTGGTGGTGTTTTTAAATGAAAAGTTGTTTTTTCACCATGAAATTTTAGATGTATGTTCAAGATTTTTTTATTAGATAAGGCAAAAAATAGGGATCGGCTCCAGGGGCCAGAACAAGAGAGGAACACAAATAGAAACAAACAAGAAAGAAAAATCTAGATAAGGGTCCCAAAAAAGTGAGTTAAACAGGCTTAACTCTTACAACGCAGGATCTGGACCCCCAAAAGGACAAAAAAGAAAAAGAAAAATAGGGCATCATAGTTCACCCAAAGTCCGCAAAAGTTCAGAGACCTACAAAACCTCCATGACAAATAGAAAACCACCAGAGGTCCCATACCAAAGCAACAAACCGACCAGGAAACTAGAAATAACCACCATCTATTCCTCCTCCGAGTTACTAATGCAGAGGTTGAATCTCCTCCTTTTCTTTTCTCCTTCAATCTCCTCCACTCTGGCCTCCAACTCCTTCATTCAGTGTTTAATCTGGACTTGGTCTGCAACCATCTTCTTTGAAATGTTTATGATGTTCAAGATGGATTCCCTTTGCCCCTCATTCATGTCCTCCATAGCTTTGAGGACCCCCTCTAAGTACACCATCTTCCTGTTCCATTCTTCGAAAACAATGGGATCACCCACACAATCATTCTTCCTGGAAGCACTGGCTTCCCCAACACCTCCCTCATTATTGTCTCTGTCATTTCCATCCCCCTGGGATAATTTTACCCTCTTTCATCTTAGTAAGACATTCCACCAAAGTAATGTCATCATCCTCATCTTGCTCCTCCAGGGCCGTGACCAAAGGGTGATCCAGAACGGCTTGCCATTCTCAAACAGAAGAAGAATCAGGCCCTCATGAAGGGGTAGCTCAACTTTCTTGTTCTGGAATGCCATCAGTGAATTCGAAAGAGAGGTAGCCAGAAAAAGGGAATACTGACCATAAACTTATGACGGAACATGTTGAGGAAGGTCATGTGATGGGTATAGATTTTTCTATACTTACCCTCTAGTGTGATATACTTCATAACTTGAAGGCAAACATCCTTCCAGATTCCAGGAATACACGAGCGTGCAATGCCATCAGTGAAGAAAAAACAAGTCTCCTTGCCAACAAAAAAATGCTCAATCTCGAGGTCTCTGTGGGTTCTTTCCTTGTAGATTTTTAAACCATCCATCTTCATTTCTGTCACCCTGGCAATATTGGCCTTCGAGACCTCAACCTCCACACCACGGACAGTAAAAACCCCTTCTTTCCAAGCTTGGCCAAAATCCTTGGATAGAGCAGGGTCGTGACCATGTAATTTAGCAATAAAATTACTAAATCCACCCACTTTAAGCTTGTTCCACAGATCCTTGTTGCTCTCTTCCATGTTCTAACTGGTAGGTTCCACACAAATCTTGTCGCCACCCATCTACACTTTGTCAAGGTTGTCGTTCCAGCTAAAACTTTTCACAATCCACAAACTGATCTCCCTATCCGAGTTTGAACTGAAACAGTGATTTTTGTATAAACTATCTTGGTGCCTGAAATACTTTCCCCCGCTCATGCCGGCATCATGAAACTTAGCACCTTTTATCCTTAATGATTTCATCATTAATATTAGAGGGTAATCTCTCCCCTTTGCACCAAATTTTGTATTCATTACAAAGGACTCCCACGTTGGCCGTCTTGTCTGCACATTTATTTCCCTGCCTCAAAGTATGATTGATAGATATCTTGTCAAAAAACTTTAGCAATTCCTTGATATCTTGAATGATATTTTTTATCGGCCAGTTGATCTTACTTATTGAGAAGAGAATTTATAACAATTAAGGAATCTCCTTCAATCTGAATGTCCTTAAGGCCTTTTTCCTTAGAGACCAAAATACCCCAAAGGAGGGCTCTAGCTTCAGCCATGTTATTAGTCTGCTTACCCAGGGGTCCAGCATAGACAAATAACCAATCACCCTCACTATTCCTTAAGATGCCCCCACCCCTAGCTTGGCCAAGGTTCCCCTTTGAGGCCCCATCAAAATTGATCTTGATCGTATTTCCCAAAGGTCTAATCCAGCTTACATTCTTACTTGGGCTTTTGCTCTTGACCTGACTATAGGTGAAATTATCCAAGACTTCTGTTCCCATTTTGGGCAGGGATTTTTTGTTTTTCCTTTAAACAGTTTGAGATTTTCCTTAAAGGAAGCATGAATTTTCCTTTTAGCCACCCCAATCAGAGGTTTCGGTCTCTAAAAACACTATCATTCCTTGTTTTCCATAGACCCCATAAGAGATGAGGTAGTGTAATCTTCCATGCCCAAGCCAGATAAGGAAATCTAAATGGGCTCTCCCATTGGGTGCAACAATCCTCCATATTCGAAGGCATAATCCATTGCATATTGAAAAGTTCCGAAATCAGTGAGAAGACACCTTTAGAGAAAGGAAAATGTAATAAAAGATGATTCACATTCTCTTCCCCTCTCCGGAAAAGTATACACCTATTAGGGATTTGCATTCCTCTTTTTATAAGATTTTCAACAATCGGGGATTCTATTTTAAGCAACTGACTAATAAAAATATTGATCTTAGGGATCAAGTCTTTAATCCATTACTTACCCCAATACTCTTTTTGGAAGTCTTTCTTGAAATGTAATCTATAGGCTGATTTAACAGAATAATTTCCTAAGTCTTCCTCTTTCCAAATGATGGAATCCTCCTTGGTTTGGAATATGGGGATGTGGAATTCCCTGAGTTTCTTATTGAGATCTTGAAAAGGTTTGAAATCACCATCATAACCAGGGGGCACTATGGTTTCCCATTAGACCTCATCATCATCATGCCTCCAGAAATCTCTTATCCATATTTTACCATTCTCCTCATAGAATTGAGCCACCTCCTTCCAAATTTCCTAATCCGCTAAGGGGAATTCTTCTATCCAATTATCCCACCAAAATCTGATCATGTTCCCCTTTCCAATCTCCCAAAGGGAGCCCTTTGATAGAATGTATTTAGAATCCAACAAGGAATTCCAGAAGAAGGATCCTCTAGGGAGATTTTCATGAGAGAAAAAAGAGTCAATTATGCCTAAATTCCGCAAATATTTCTTTTTTATTATATCAATCCACAATCCTTCCTCTCTCATAATTCTCAACCAACTTTAGCAACCAAAGCTTTGTTCATGATAGGTAAACTTTTCAGACCTAGACCCCCACACATCTTTGGCCTAGTGACCTTGTCCCAGGCCACCAGAGGGAATTTAAACTTTTTCGAGGCTCCAGCCCAAAGAAATCTCTTCTGAATTTTTTCCGAGCATCAATAATTTTGGTCGGGAGCTTGAAGAGAGACATAATGAAAATGGGAAATCCTTGAAGAGAGCTCGAAAGGAGTTGGATCTTACCCACCTGAGAGAGGAGGAGGCCTTTCTAGGATGAAAGTTTCTTATTAACTCTTTCCAACAGGGCATTCCAGATAGAGGAATCAGGATTTTTGTGGATTAGAGGCATTCCTAAATAAGAATCTAGGAAACACTTGATTTTGTAACCTAGAATGCGAGTGAGCCTTAATTGGACTTGTTTCTCCACATTAATAAAGAACACCACACTTTTGAGAAAATTAACCATCTGCCCCGAGACCGACTCATAGTCCATGAGAACAGATTTGAAGTTGGTGGCTTCTTATATAGAGGCCTTTCCCATCAAGAAGTTATCATCAACAAATTTATTGAGGCATATTGGGGGAGTCCATTAGAAATCTTGATTCCCTGAATCCTCCTAGAAAGTAAAGACTGTTTACAGATTCTACTCAAAGATTCAGCCATTATAACATAGAGGAAAGGAGATAGGGGATCACCTTGTCTCAAGCCCCTACCAACTTTGAAGAAGCCCTCTGGACTACCATTGACCAAAACCGAATAACTGGTAGTAGATATATAGGTCATTATCATTCTAACCAGAGAATTATCAAAGCCCACTTTATTGAGGATGGCCTCAAGGAAAGACCAAGTAATTCTATCATAGGCCTTGTGCATGTCAAGCTTAAGGAACATTGCAGATCTGTCAGAATTGACAATGGAATGGATAGCTTCCTAAATCACCACAATACTATCAATAATCTGCCTTCCTGGGACAAAGGCACCTTGATTTTCAGAAATAAAATGATCGAGAACTAATCTAATTCTTCCAGCTAAGATTTTGGTCAAGATTTTATAACTCATGCTACTGAGACTCGATCGGTCTAAATTTTTGACTTCATTGGCTCTTGTAATTTTCAGAATAAGGACCAAGAAAGTGTTATTAAGATGTTTGAGGAGTTTCCCATTACTGAAGAAATCTTGGACCATTTCAATGACTTCGTTCTTAATCACCTTCTAGAATTTCAAGTAAAAGAGAGCCTGAAAACCATCAAGACCAAGCGACTTGTCAGGTTCCATATCAAAACCACAAATCTGATTTCCTCCTCAAAAGGGATCCTTAAGATCTCACGATTTTATTCCGAGGAGATGACTTTCTGGAACATGTTCAAGATATTATTTTGATTCTGCTTTCAATCCCTTGACCTTGCTTTGAAAGAGATCCTTGAAATAGTTTATGATGACTTTGTTTATTTCCTTTCTCTCCAAGAGAATCTCCCCATTCTCATTTTTAATTTCATTTATCTTGAGGAGGTTGGTTCGGGAGGTGGCCAAAAATGAAAGAATTTGGTATTCATGTCCCCCTCCTTAAGCCATTTCACTCTCAACTGTTACTTCCAATATACTTCTTCCTTTTCCAGAATATCATGATACTCAACCAGAAGATTTTGTTCCTACTCCTTGAGCACCGGATTGAGACCATCAAGATCAATAAGTTCCTCAATATTCCTTAAATCTTCAGCCAATCTACTTTTTTCCTGGAAGATGTTACCAAAGACTTCTTTGTTCCAATTTTTGATGTAGCCTTTGAGGTGCTTTAATTTGTAACTGAGTCTGTAACTGGCAACCCCAAAGACCCCGTTATTCCACCACTCTTGGATTTTGTTGAAAAGGTCAGGGTGATCTAACCATATATTTTCAAATCTGAAAGGTCTTGCTTTCTTGACCAGATTTAAACCAAGATTAAGGAGGATAGGGTTATGATCAAAACCACCGGGAGAGAATTCAGGGAGTAGATTTGATTGATCATACAGAGGTGACTAACTACAAACCTATCAAGTCTGATTTGGATGAGCTCAGTCCCAGTTCTCCTATTTGCCGAGGTATACTTAGAACCTTCCAATTCCAAATCCACCAAACCATTAATGTTAAGAAAATTAGCACTAGTCCTCCATACTCTCAGTATAGGAGGTATTGCCCCCTTTTTTTTTTCCAGGAGAAAGGGGGGAGTTGAAGTCTCCATAAATAATCCAGTCTTTTTAATGTATGTTCAAGATTTGACTTTTAAGGTCCTGTCAATTTTTGTATTTTTTTGACATATACATATTTTTTAATTAATTATTTAGTAAAAATATTTTTAAATAAATAGTGTACATATGTCTATGCCAATAAATTTTAAGATTTATATCGAAATTGAGTTTTTTTCACAGGTATGAAGAAGACTTCAACAAATAGTAAGTTTATTTTTTTCCATTTTTTTATATATTCTACTATTTTTCAAATTTGGTTGATTGTGTACTATTGATTGTCCTAAAATACCATATGTTAGTAAAAATTAAAAATAAATAAAAAAAAAAAAAATTTAAAAATGAAAATTATATTTTTAGAAAGCTAATAAAAATCTAAATTTTGTGTTAAATTTTTGTAATTTTACTAGTTTGTTTACCCTAATTATGTGGCACCTAAGTGGCAGATTTTGGCTTACAATTATCCTCCAAAAGGATTTGGAGCCAAAATGTGCCACTTAGGTGCCACATTAGTGCCACTCGGGCGGGGTTTGCGTGAACGGGGTTCGCGTCTGTTTGAGAGAACACTGTTTGTGTGAACCGGTTCATGCAAACCCCGCGCCACCAAAGCACTACCAAAATGCTTCCTTCTAAATTTAATGTTTTGCAATTTTTGTTTTTATAAGTAACGGTGTTAAAATAATATTGTTCGTTTTTAATGTTTTAAATTTAGTTTTTTACATATTTTTTTGTTTTAAACTAAGTTTGTTTTTTTTTTGTTTTTAACCAAAAATATGTAATATGTTATTATATTTTTGAAAAATAATTTTTATTATTTATATATAATAAAATTGACTTTAAAGCATATAGTTATTTTATTTAAAAATATATTATAAAACTAAATAATTGTATATTAAATATAAATTCTATTAAAATTAGAAAAGTTGTTTTAAAGTTATAAAAAACTAAAATAAAAATAACCTAATTTCTAACCTAATTTCTATTGAGATTTGTATATAATAAGAGTTGCATGCATGTGTAGTTTTGTATCAAGTTTACTCTTAGAAATTCAGATCTATCTCGATTTATGTGTGCAGGTGAAAATTATTGAAGTGGATGAATCATGGGAAATGCAAAGAATAAGAAACAAAAATATATCAAGGAAGAGAATGTAGAGAAGAATGCTAGAAGATCATTTCGTAGGAAGGCACAAACAGAAAGAGAGAAGGCACAACAAGTGAAAGACGAGGCTGCAAAAATTGGTACATAAGTAGAAACCCTTGATAGATCGTAATTTTATTTTTCGTTCTAAGGTAAATATGATAATATGTTTTTAGATTGGGTAAAGGCAAGGGTTTTGATAGGATCCCATAACCTAAAACAATAGAAACAATATGTGAAAATAAAAGGCTCTAACAAAAACAACATAAGAACCAACCAAGTACCGAAAAAGGATCCACATAGAAAAATCATTCAACGAAACAATAATTGTTGAAATATCAACAAAACATGGTAAAAAATATAAAACATGGTAAAAATATTGCAACCACTCAATAGTATAATTTGGATCTTGATCTAGCCATCTACTTTGTTTTTTATTACTTGTTACTCTCTAGGAGACATGGTTGTTTTTATCTCTTAGTTAAATATAGGGTTTCTATTTAACATCAACTTCCATTCTTCAACATCCTCTCTCACCTCTTAGAAAGGCTCTATTTCAGTACCCACCAACACCTTTCTAACTTAATCCTCATATAATTGGGTCATTCCCAAAAAATAATAACCTTTTTATTCCTCCCATCTATATCTCTATAGTTAACCCCTTGATATTTTGTTTCGTTATTCTACATTTTAACTTCTTGTACATCTTTCAAAATTTGGCATTTTTCACCCATCGTGCTTATGTGTTCCATTCAAAATAAATTTCTATCTCTGGATATAGGCCTTAACCCAATTCCTCTTTATCAAGGGTAGCCTCTAAATTCTAGCTCACCATCATAAGATTAGCTCCCAAACGGGTCATATTCCTTATTTACTTATTGTTTATCTAGCTATAATATATGTTTTTCCATTATTTAGGTATGCTTCTATCATTTTCTCCTTTCTAACCTCACCTTTTCTCACTCATCATTTCTCTCTTTCAATTGCGAAAAGGTTGTCTTCATCTAGATACAAACATGATCCTCTCAACATACCTTTATTTCTTAGCACTCTTGCTTTATCCACATACTCTTCATGTGGAAATAAAACACTTTGCATTAAAGAACCACATTAATTTTTTCCTTGATTCCCTCTTCCAAACATCCCATTATATCATAGATCATTTTGTGAGAATGATTAAGTATGATGTATAACACAAGAGATCCTAGTCGAATGAAATATTAGGCTTGTACCATGCCATCTTTCATAAATTAGATAGCTCTAACACCATATATGTGTGTGTGTGTGTGTGTGTGTGTGTGTGTGTGTGTGTGTGTGTGTGTGTGTGTGTGTGTGTGTGTGTGTGTGTGTGTGATTTATGAAAAAAACAATTGAAAGATCAAATGATGACTTGAGCCAATATCTACTGTAAGGAAATTTTGATCTCCTAAATAAAATATTAGTTGGAAATTTCGATCCCCCAAATCAAATATTAGTAAGGATTGATATTAGCATGTTAATAACATCCTATGCATATTACAACCTTTGAAAAATTAATATTTATACGAAAAATTTGGTAATTGTTCATTTGGAGTAACAAAGATTCATTACACATGCTACATCAACATTAAAATTATAGCTATACTCTATGCATATTAAAAATATAATAGTGATTTAATATTTGATTACTCCATACTACCTTAAATAGTTTCTTAGTTGTCTTAGACAATGTATGTAAATTTAGATAATAGTTTCATCCTTGATATATATATATATATATATATATATATATATATATATATATATATATATATATATATATATACCAAATGCATATTTGGATGCCTTAGTGTGAATCTCAAAAGATTTAGGAAATTTCATGCATTGTGACACAAAATAGTATGTAGAGGAATAGTATTACTAACTCAAAATAATTTTACCATGCATTGGTTCAATCAAACTTGGATTTGATGTGCATTATGTAGTTGATGAGATAGGACACACACACACACACACATATTGATGCCTTAGTGTGAATCTCAAAGATTTAGAAACTTCATGCATTGTGACAGAAAATAGTATGTAGAGGAATAGTCTTACTAACTCAAAATAATTTTACAATGCATTGGTTCAATCAACCTTGGATTTGATGTGCATTATGTAGTTGACGGATAGAGGACGCGCGCGCGCGCGTGCGTGCATCCTGCCCCGTCAACTACATAATGCACATCAAATCTAAGGTTGATTGAACCAATGCATGGTAAAATTATTTTGAGTTAGTAAGACTATTCCTCTACATACTATTTTCTATCACAATGCATGAAATTTCCTAAATCTTTTGAGATTCACACTAAGGCATCCAAATATGCATTTGGTATCCAGTAGTCATCCAACAAGGAAATTAAGTTGATTACTAAGTTTAGATACATTCGATGACATGGTGAAAATTTATTCCACATGACTATGTGGTATTTTGTAAGAAAATAAAATAAAAAGGAAAGTGGGAAAAGGGGAAAGTAGGTTTTAGACCAAAGTAATCAATAATAGATCATTATGTCACACTCAGACGTGCTTCTAAGTTGAAAAAGTCTTGAATACAAATGCAAAAGTATTGTTTAGTAGATTTCAAGAAGGACCTCATGAAGCTATCTAAATACAATTAGCTTGGTCAACTTAATATTATTGTTTACTAGATAGTAAGTTAATTTTTTAGATATTAAATTGTTTACTAGCTTGGTCATTAATGGTGTAATCACATTTGTATGTTAATTTTTTTGCAAATTTTGGTGTAATCACATGTGTATGTTTATTGACACAGATCATGATGTGCAACATTATGTTGAAGTGATAACAAAACTTATGGAATTACTTCCCAAGAAAAATGTGAAACACTTGGTGAAGATGGATTTACAAAAATTAAAAGAATTTTCCCAATAAGAACCACTATCACGAAAGAAAACAACAAAAGTGTAGAGATAATATATGGTGAATTTGTTAATTTGACTACAATTGCTAGAGCACATTTGTTGGTTACATTCTTGAATCATGTTGATATGAAGGAAACATTAGAATTGTTGGGTGTTGATTTTGGATGGAAAAAATTCAAAATGTATAGAAGAAGAATTTGTTGGGAATGGTTCTAAAGGAATAATATCTTTGGGTACAAAAACTAGGTATTATGATAAGAGTATTTCTCGTAGACCAATATTAACTTCAGTTGTAAGTGAATATACGAAAAATAATTGTCATGTTACCGTTGTTGCCAAGGCATTGGGTTTATCTAGAAAGATAATCATCAGGTATGCAAAGAGGAGGAAGACATTGGATGACTCTACTATAGAAGGAAATTGGGCACTAATGTGTAGAAATCCACGTTCTGATAAAATAGAGGATAATATTGTGAAGATAGTTTCTGATTTTTGGACTAAGAGGACTCATCCTTCTCTCGAATATGAAGGATGTTTTAAAACATAGGATAACTCACAATAACTATGATGATCATATAAAACATTGGCTTGAAATAACTCAACATGAGATTTACATAAAGTTTATAGAAGAAAATCAAAATGTTAATATTGGAAAATGAATGTTTGAAAATTTGAAACCTTGGTATGTGTGAGTTGATAAAGTCCTTGACACATGTTGTTGTCACTATCACATTGAGTTTGATTATCACTATCAGGTACAAAAAAATTATATCATGTATATATATTGAGGTGTGCTTTCATTTATATCTATATATTTGAAATTTGATTAAATTTCATTTTTTGAGATGTGATTTAAAATTAATGTATTTCAAAATCTATGTTTTTAGGTGTATAGAAAGTTACGGGAAGCATCAAATGGTCCTGAAAATGCCCCACCTACACATGTCAGTGAATTCATAACTTCAATTATTTGCACAATATCTCGATGATCATGTCGATGATCGTATGACTTGCATCAAAGGTGTATGTGACAAGTGTGGGGACTGTAAAAGCACAATAAAATGTCCCACTTTTTGGTATGGTTTGTACCTTAGTAAACATGAATTTTCAGTTTAATTGATTTTCTAAAGTTAATAGCCACAAAACCGTACACATTCATGAAATTCTACGAACTAACGAAATGTTGTGTTTAGAGTGTAGAATACATGTATATTTTTTTAAAAATATTTGGCAAAAAATCTAGTATTTTTCTTAATTTTATTCATATGTTGTTTCTTATGTTATTAAAGAGGAATGACTGTCCCTTGGTGGTTTTTTAAAATGAAAACTTATCTTTTTACTATGAAATTTTAGATATATGTTCAAGATTATAATTTTGACGTGCAGTCAAAATTTCATATTTTTTTGACTTATATTTTTTTTTTAATTAATTATTTAGTAACTATATTTTAAAATAAATGGCGTCCATATTTCAATGCCAATAACTTTTAATATTTATATCGAAATTAATTTTTTTTTTCACAGGCAAGAAGAAGAATTCAACAAATACTAAGTATATTTTTTTCAAATTTTTTTGATATATTGTACTATTTTTCAAATTTGGTTGATTGTGTACTATTGATTGCCCTAAAATACCGTATGTTAGTAAGAATTAAAAAATAAATAGCAAAACAGATTTTTAAAAAATGAAAATTGCATTTTTAGAAAGCCAATAAAAATATGAATTTTGTGTCAAAATTTTGTAAGTTAACTATTTCGTTTACCCTGGTTACGTGGCATCCGAGTGGCAGGTTTTGGGTCACAATTGTCCCCAAAAAGATTTGGGGCCAAAATGTGCCATTTGGGCACCACGTCATTGCCACTCAGCAGGGTTCGCGCGAACTAGGGTTCGCGAACCGAATATGGTTCGCGCGAATATGGTTCGCGCGAACCCCCTCTGCGCCACCAAAACGCCGCCAAAACGTCTCCTCCTAGCTTTAATGATTCGCAATTGCGTCTCCCCTTCTAAATTTAATATTTTACAGGTTAGTTACTTAATATTGTTCGCTTTTTATGTTTTAAATTTAATTTTTTACATATTTTTTTTTGTTTTAAAGTAAGTGTGTTCTTTTTTAAATTGTTTTTAACCAAAAAAATGTAATATTAAATTAAAAAAGTTGTTTTAAAGTTATAGAAAACTAAAATTAAAAATAACATAATTTCTACTGAGATTTGTATATAAATAGAGTTGCATGCATGCATGCACATATAGTTTTGTATCAAGTTTACTCTTACACATTCAGATTTGTATCAAGTGTGCAGGTGAAATTTTTTGAAGTGGATGAATCATGGGAAATGCAAAGAATGAGAAACGAAAATATACCGAGGAAGAGAATGCAGAGAAGAATGCTAGAAGATCTGTTCGTAGGAGGGCACAAAGAGAGAGAGAGAAGACACAACAAATGAAAGACAACGCTGCAAAAATTGGTACATATGTATAGAAACCCTTGATAGATCCTAATTTTTTTAGTTCTAAGGTTTAAATATGATAATTTATGTTTTTAGATTGTGTAAAGGCAAGGGTTTTGATAGGATCCCATGTGTATGTTTATGGACACGAGATCATGATGCGCAACATTATGCTTTGAAGTGATATCAAAAGTTATGGAATTACTTCCCAAAAAGAATGTGAAACACTTGGTGAAGATGGATTTACAAAAATTAAAAGAATTTTCCGAACAAGAACCACTATCACGAAAGAAAACAACAAAAAGTGTAGAGATAATATATGGTGAATTTGTTAATTTGACTACGATTCTTTAGAGCACATTTGTTTGGTTACATTCTTGAATCATGTTGATATGAAGGAAACATTAGAATTGTTAGGTGTTGATTTTGGACAGAAAAATTCAAAACGTGTAGAAGAAGAATTTGTTGGGAATGTTTTTAAAGGAATAAGTTCTTTGGGTACAAAAACTAGGTCTGTTGATAAGAGTATTTCTCGTAGAGCAATATTAACTTCAGTTGTAAGTGAAGATACAACAAAGAATCGTCATGTTACCGCATTTGCCAAGGCATTGGGTTTATCTAGAAAGACGGTTAGCAGGTATGCAAAAAGGAGGAAGACATTGGATGACTCTACTATGGAAGGAAATTGGGCACTAATGTGTAGAAATCCACGTTCTGATAAAATAGAGGATAATATTGTGAAGATAGTTTCTGATTTTTGGACTGAAAGGACTCGTCCTTCTCCGAATGTGAGGGATGTTTTAAAACATAGGGTAACTCGCAATAACTATGACGAACATATAAAACATTGGCTTGAAATAACTCAACACGAGATGTACATAAAGTTTACAGAAGAAAATCCGGATGTTAAGATTGGACAACGAATGTTTGAAAATTTGAAGCCTTGGTATGTGCGAGCTGATAAAGTCCTTGACACATGTTGTTGTCGCTATCACGTTGAGTTTGATTATCACTATCAGGTACATAAAAATTTATAGATTCAATGTATATATATTTTGAGGCGTGCTTTCATTTATATCTATATATTTAAAATTTGTTTAAATATCGTTTTTTGAGACATGTGATTTAAAATTAATGTATTTCAAAATCTATGTTTTTTTAGGTGTATAGAAAGTTACGAGAAGAAATTGCCCCACCTACACGTGTCAGTGAATTCATAACTTCAATTATTTGCAACGTATCTGATGATCATGTTGATGATCGTATGACTTGCATCAAAGGTGTCTGTGACAAGTGTGGGGACTTGAAATTATTGCCAAAAACAAATGAAGATTTGGACACAGTTAACCTGGTTGCTTGCAAGAGGTGATATATATAAATTTATGTTTTTAAATTTGGATGTTAGATTTTATTTTGATTTTTATTTTACTGCAAATGAATACATGACAATTTGTCCATGTTATGAATTGATTTTGTAGGTTCAAATACATAAAATATTCAACAAGGCTTGGAAAAGATGCAACCAGGTTGGATTTGGTAGAAGAGGAAATCCCCATTGCTACATTCATGCAAAGTTTCCGAAGTTTAATTAGTCCGTACATCAAACATTCTCACTATTCAAAGTGGCAGGCTACACAATTCAAGACTAATAGGGACACATTCCCTATTGGTTCCATATTGTCCGTGGTTGATTTTGTTGAGAATTACTCATTTTCTCATCAAAAAGAAATTCAAACACAGTATTATCATACTGACCAGGTTACTATCATGGTTCAAGTATTTTATAGGCATGCACAATTGGATTTGGATGGGGTTGAAAGTACTTATGTGAAGCGAATGATCAAGAAGGAGTATCACTTCTATATAAGTGATGACAAAGAACATGACACCCACTTTGTGCAACATTGTTTTGGTTTGTTCTTTCAATATCTTCATCAGCGAGGAATACAGATAGATCACCATTTTGTTTGGTCAGATGGTTGCGCATCACAATTCAAATCCTCTCGCCCTTTCTTTGCACTCAGTCGTTATCATCGTCATCACAAAATTCCTCATTTATGGAGTTTTTTTGAGAGTGGTCATGGGAAGGGAGAACACGATGGTGTGGGTGCATGCATCAAACGTGCTCTAAAGAAACAAAGCTTTGATTATGAGGGAGATCGATTGATTGATGCCCACACAGTTGTTGAATGGTGTAAGAAACATTTTGCAGTTCAGGTTTCAACCTCACAGGCTTCAACCTCACATGTTTCAACCCCGCACAGAGTATTTTGGGAGATAACAGGTACATGCACATTTAAAACATAGATATGTAAATCTTTATGTGATTTATTAAGTGAACTACAAGTTACTAACTTTAAATTTTTTATTCTGATTTTTATTGTTTGTTTTAAACTTTATTGATCTTTTGAGCATGATTAAATGAAGGTATTGATCGGAGGACAAAGTATGGATGTGAAAGGATTCCCAATTCTAGGTCTTTGCACTCTCTGATGACTATGGATAGTAATAACTGGACAATCTGTACAAGAGATTATTCTTGTTTTTGTTATGAATGCATGAACAAATCATATTCAGAGTGCAATAGTCAAAAACATGGGTATGTAGGTGAGTGGAAGCAAGTTCCTTTAGTTGTGGATGACACATATGGATCAGATCATGATGATAGTTTTGAAGATGTGCCATTAATTTCAATTGATTATGACCACATATCTGGACTGGTTAAACAAGGTATGTTTTATTTGAAAGGATCAAGTATAATTTGATAATTAAATATATATATATATGTATATATAATTTATACTATACATCCGATCATTGAATGTTTCTTTGCATTTTGTTGTAGGAGATGTATTTGCAGTCATTCTTTGAAGAAGCCAATATTGAGAAAGTGGAGTACTACTTGTTGCGTTTGCAGAGGAGAGAACAAAGCTAACATGTGAAATAACAAGTGAAGTGACAACATTTTCTTGGCTCGGTTGTAGTGCAGGGAACATACTTACAACAAGTGAAAGCCCTCCAAAGTGGGATTCACTTTGTTGATTACAAACTAGACAAAAAGGTGTATCATTACACCCATCACATAATTGCTACAGGGTTACAATTGCAGCAGGTGAAGACTACAAATAGTAAACGCAAAAAATGGAGACTAGATGTAGAAGACCATGAAAAAATTTTACAAGTCATTGAACAACGAGCAGAGCCACTTGGTATTATATAGAAGGACATGGAATAAATTACTAAACCTTGTTGGTAATAAACTATTAAGCTAGATAGCATTGTATTTTCTACTTGAAGGGACTATGGAGACCACTATATGGCATAAACATATGGATAAACCTTGTTGTGAGATGGTTTATGGTTTACAAGTATTGTGATATGGTTGTTACATGGAAGTATGTATGGTATAAACATGATTTATTGACTCATGATAGGCTGATTATGGATCAATTACAACATTACATTTTTCTCTCTGTCCACTTTTTCTTTCCTAATAGCTGCTCGTGATTCCATAATTGTTATAAATATGCTCCAGCCATAATATGAACCTAAGATTTGTGAACACGGGTCATAATTGAATGAGCTCCATAATGGTTAGTCTTTACCACTTGAACCCAGGTTGTTGAGATTTCTAAACATGGGTCACATTTGTGCATAATCGTTACAACACAGCCCAACTTTTTGAATGGTAGTTCTTAAGATTTCTAAACATGGGTCACACTGAAATATGCACCATAATAGCTACAGAACTTCTTTACCACTTGAACCCAGGTTGTTGAGATTTCTAAACATGGGTTTTGCTTGAACATTCTGCATAATTGCTGCACCACTTCATCGCTGCTTGAACTCCAAGAGTTTGAATGGTGTTCTAATGGCTAAAATAAATAGTTTGAAGAGTAATACGTGCAATTAACCGCTCTTCATAGCAATTATGTAGTTCAGCCTTCTATTTTAATTAAAAAAGAATCGTACTATCTATTAGTGAAACAACAAATTTTCTTTTTGGTAATCCAAGGAATTAGTGAATATCCAACAATCTATAGTTTCAAAGAATAATACTCTAACACAAGACAAATGTGACCGCTCAACCTATTGACTGATGTACAAATACCCAATTCCTTCTACTGTTAACGTGATGATCGTAGATGACCGAAAGCAACTCAGCATTGGTGACTCGTTTCTCTGAGCTCAGTTTGGTTGCGTTCAATGTTAATAGTTGTACAGGATGGCAAATTCTGTTCCTATGAAAACTGGATGGCAAGAGCCATAATTGATATGATACTTAACCAGGCTCCAACAATTGCCTAAGTCAATGCAGCTTAGTACGGCTTTATGGCGGTGATGTTCTTAGGAGTATCCCCATTACCATTACATCACAACTCCTTTGCAATATCAAATGCGTTATTATTATTCTTATTTTCATTACAATTAATTTTGTGAAATTCGTAAATACCCAATCCCTCTGTAGAGTGCAATATTAAAGTTTAGGCTACCTCGTGATTGCAAAACCATGAAGAAGTGGTATATATTGTGCCAAAATCGGGCTGGAACTTGTACTCAGCATTGTCCAGTTTTTAGCTTCTATTATGCCCAAAGACGGGGAGCATACCCAGTATCACATGCACTCAGGTTATCATGGCAAAAACATTTTATAATCTGAACTGAAAAATAGAAATCTGAAACCTATAAAGAGAAAGTTTACCTTGCTGTTGTAAAGACTGAAAAATGCGGATTTTTAAATGAAAGATCAAATTATAGAAAATGGATAGCATAAGAGGTTTGTATTGGTTATTTTGTATTTGGGATGAGAATTCCATGCATACACCATTTTTCAATCGTTGGTCTGGTATGCCCTGTGGAAGTCTCATGCACATGGCCTATATTGGTCTCAACGTTGAACCTATAGCTTCAGATTGCTTGGCTTTCTATCATTGTTTTTTGTTCAGAAAGGAGAGATACAACTGTTTCAATTTGCAGAGCTCATTAAGTAATTCTACACAAGAGTTACCGAATAAACTCAGATATCACACTAGATGTGAATGAATAAAATCAATACAAAATTAAAATAAAAGATCTTAATTCCATGATGAGGCATGATTGAAAACAAAAGTATCTTATTATAGTTACTTTCCGAAAGGAAAGAGTTTTCTTAACAAAGTCACATGTAAAAATCAAGTATAGTCAAAACTACAAAGTTTCAAGGTGCTAGGAAAATAAGACATCAGATAAAATCATTCAAGGTTGTAAACTGAGCTGAAGTTTCATTCATGACAGTTCACATTTATCAAGATATGGAAGGTATGGGTCAAGAATGCAAAGTAAGTATACATGCCCAGCATAATTTTTTTAGAGAAATCAAGATGCCATATCACTTCTACAAAATACAATCGATAGTACATTTTCAGGTCAAAATAGATAAACAAATGTACAAGGAATGAAAGTGAATGGATATGTTTTCATGTGAGAAACAATTTCTAAGCACTTGAAATAGTTATAATGCCCACTCAAGAGGTAGATTACTAGAGATTCAGGATATGATGCAATATCAGACATGTGTCAGCAAGAATACTGCACAGTATGCAAAGTAAGTAATAGGTTCAAGTTATTGAACGATAAAGGTGAATAGTTTTCCAAACAATAAATTTTCATTCCTTTAAATCACTCAACATCTTTGCAATACACACAAGGAAATATGAGGTAAAAGAACTTTAAAAAATAAAAATTTAGAGCACATAATAAAATGAAGAGGTGAACTAAAGTCAGCTTCAAAACTATGCATGAAATAGTTCAAGAAGAAAATACTTTTAAACAAAGTAGCAAGATATTCTTTGAGTTCTAAATCAATATAGCCAAAGGGATCGTTAAATCTTTTAGAAGATACACCAAAGCATTGTAATCGGTAGACCACGAGCTCAGAAACCTATAAATCTACATAATTATGCCAGCCTATCTCAGGTATCCAGATTCATAAAGTTTCCACGAGCTTCAACATAAATGAAACACAGATTCATATCAGAAATAAGTCAATTCCAGAAAACACCTAGAACATGGCCTCAACATTCAGATTCTGTAAAGAGAGCAGAAATAACATAGGATGCCCAGAACTCAAAATGGAAGCCAGTTAGATCTAGAAGGCACAACAGGGTGAAAATGCAACGAAAACAATGACCATAAACCATTTTGTCAAATAGAATGGTGCAATATCGATGAGTACCAAAATCAATGACCATAAACCATTTTGCCAAATTTGAAGTAGATTCTAGACATAACCATAGTCACCGACCATATTAAAGGTATAAACCCAAATTGTGGGTACAGAATATCAAAGGCCAAGAATCAATCAGATCAGATTGATGGCCGTCACTAAAAAGAGATAATTTGAGTTAGAAAATGCCACCAAAAACAATTCCAAGATGTGAATCACCATGGGGAGGGGGCCAACCCACAATTATTTAAATGATCATTGTTATGGTCTTATAAAATATGTTAAAATAACCAAATACTGACAACAAATCACAATGCAATAATAATAAAAAAGGTGGCCGAACATACAATATAATACCATCCAAAAATTGGTTGAGTATAATATGCCAATATTTCAAAAAATGACCCCATGTGTTACCGAATATGCTTGGCTTTCTATCATTGTTTTTTGTTCAGATTACGTCGGACATTGAGAAAGTAAAGACATTAACAGCATTAACAGCATTAACAGCATTAGAATCCATAGCCAGAGGAACAAAGAATTGTTCCTTGTTGAAATAAAACCTATCCAACCTAGAGTAAACTCTATTTTTCCCTTTCTGGTTATTATACGAGGTGAACCAAACACTTTTACTATTGACTTTGTCCTCAGCAAGGGGGTCACTGATTCATAGAAGACGAGGTCCATAGTTTATTAGTGCCTCTGCCCATTTTTGATGGATAAGGATGACAGAGCTTCCTCTCCCCTTGGCATGCTTGGTGCGGAGGGGTACACACCTCGGCCATATATATTTTAAAGTCAATTCCAGAGCAACCCCAACCTCTTTGACCTCTTGATGATTTGGCACCTTCGTTAGATGATTTTAGAGCTGTGATGAACAAGGCCAAAGGTGCAGTTGAAGAGACAGAGGCAGCATGAGTCGAATCAATCTTAAAAACCAGGACAACACGAGTAGAAAACTCAAGCTGAGGTGAACTGTAACAACAAACCCATATAAACTGCATACCTTCTTCAATGTGAATCAGGACAGATAGTCAGTGGCGTGCATGGCAATATAAACTATAACAAGGCCTTTCATAACAGGTTCTAATTGTTTAATTTTGGCAGGATCAGTGCTCTTTATGTATCCTTGCCTTTTTAAATGTATCTGCACCTGTATTGTATGCAACGTTAATGCAACACAGACTTGTGAGCATATTAGAAAGTAAAAATCCACTGTCGAAGACATATACGATATGAATGCTTTCAATGGAGAAGAACATACAAAGTTCTCCAAATACAGCTCTTTACAAATTAAAATATTGGTGGTTGTGAAAAGCTATCATAAATTCTAAGATACCTAAATACAATCAATCACAAAATAATTAAAAGCAAAAAAAAAGAGGTAGAGGCATAAATATTCATGATATGAAGGAAGATCTTGTTGTCAGAAACAAACTCTAAAAGCATAAGATAGCACGGTGTTTATGATAACTATGATAAAAACTTCGGTCACGAATAATACTTCAAGATCTATCTTAAACATGGTATTGCTTGTGATATAGATATGTGTATTTCTTCTTCAAGATAAAGCCCGATAGAAAGTTACAAGAAGATGTCATAACCAATTTAAGAATTTTACTATAAGACTCTTGTAAACAATCCACAAATCCATTCCGTATATACTTGGCTAGATAGGTATTTCAAAACATTTATAATCTAAAAAACAGTTTCGCTGAAGTATAATAAATGTAATCATTATCCTGCTAAGCCATACTGCTCAAACGCCTAAGCTGGAGATACAGATAAATGAAGTAGAGGATAAATACTGGACAAAATAAGAAAGAAGTAGAGGATAAATTTTATTATTCTAGTTCATACTCTCAAAAAGGAAAAGAAAATGGCAGCAAAGTTGGTCAGAATTACATAATTGCAGACAACGATTTCAATCAAACAGTTTGCACTGAGACACCTATGAGTAGTGGTTATTGAAATAGTGTACAATAAGACATGCAATCATTTTAATTAGTTTTGCTTTAACAATTTTCAAACATTTTGAAGGCCAATGTTTTTTTTTTTTTTAATTTGCGCTGGTGAGGCTCAAGCTCAAATGAAACCAAGCGTTTTTTGTGCTTGTCCACTTAACTATCCTATCCACTAGAGGTACACACTCGAAATGCCACCACAACTCACAATCACTAGTAGGCGAATATGCATTATTCGTTTACAAGTGATCTCAATGACCCACAAAACACGTCACAAGGGAAATCGCCCCAAGCCCTGAGACCAACAAAGGAGTTTGCCCTAGCCAAATGGATGTTACAGGGTTTTCCCTAGCCAAATAACCTACAAACCCTCTAGACATGTTGTGATGAGTCTCCCAACATCAGCTAAACTAGAAGGATTTTCATTCTAGAAGTAACACCGCAGCTAGGAGATTCACTACAAGCACAAACCTCACAACTCACCCCTCCCAATGTTATGAACACAAAAAATCAAAGAAGGGAAGCAAAGAATCATATGTTACAAACACAAAAATAGTGATCTCGAGCTTTCAGACAAGAGTCTTGCAGAGAGTCGGCACAAATTTCCAGCAGCATGAATAATACACTCAAAAGACACTCTAGTTGTAAAGATTGTAGAGAATACAATGCTGAAAGCTACAGCAAGAACTTGTCATTTTACCAACTACTCATTATCAAGCTCCTCTTCTCTTAACATGAGTGATTCATAAGAAATCTTCAGGTAGAACAGAAAAGAAATCAACTTACCAGACCTTTTTACTAATCAGAAGTGTGGATGGTCTTTGAGAAACAACTTCGTGAGGCACACAAACACTTTGGCATTGAAAGAATTCCAGCCATCTGGACACAAACTGATTCTACCCAAACCTGTTCGGAATTCAAGCTTGTGTCCCATTGACTAGGACTTCAAAGATCTATTTTTCCCTTGCTCGCAAAACGCCCCAGTGACTACATACGGTTTGAAAATAAAACATCTTTCACTCAGCTCGTGAGGGCTGTCAGTAATACTCCATTGGACAGTGATATATATGACACTTGACCTAAAAAGCGATCTTCAAACTCAATTTGCTGGGAAAGCTTAAAACATTAGATCGTTAAAACATTTAATCAGCAGTCTTTACCATCTACCATAATTATGATAGCTCAATTACACATTTATTGGCAATGTATACTACAAACCAGATGGAGTGAGATCAGTTATCAATTACGCAAACTATGTATCCAGTAAATAAGAATGGAGCTGCTGAACGTACTATCTTGAATTGCAAATTGCAACAAAATGATATATTTCCATAATAAATTGTTGAACACTGAGCAATATATTCAGCTGTCACATAAGGGGGTGTCTTATATTCACATCCATAATTGTAAATACACGTGTCTAAGACATATATCAAAATATAATAATAATGTCTAGAAGTATGTCTAAAATGTTTGAAATCTATAAAATATCACTGAAGTCTCCTCCGTGCACTAGGGCGAGTGCCAGACCCCTCACTACGCTCTGCTGCACCCTGCATGTTAAAAAAAAGGAATATACATGTCATAAACTATATATAGCATGTACCATATATTAAAATATATAAGCAGAAATCTACAACAATTTCTTAAATAATTCAATACATTATATAACTGATATGTACAATTGATTACCTCAGTATCTGTCCCTGCGCGGATGTTGGGAGTATCTACGCTACCCGTAGATCTCTGTCCCGTAGATCCCTGTGAAACAAAATAAATAAAATGTAAGAAGTTGATAAATAAGTTTTTTGAATAAAGTTCATTAATTTCTAACATTTCAATTTAGATTAAATATTAATTATATTAAAACACATGTATTTATACCTCTGCGGAACGCGTCTCCAAATGTATGGGATTGTCATCCACGACCTCAACACCAGCAAATATCTCGCCAACTAAGCCAAGTTGACTCAGACCCGGAACATCAAGATCCATGTTGTGCTCAGTCAAGAGCTGTGTGTATGTGACACGGGTAGATGGTGTGGGCTGTGAAGCTCCACACACTGGAGCAGAAGCCTAAACACAAAAGTACATGTTTAATTTTAATATTAATAAATTGTAAAGTAATGATCAATTAAAATAAATTTTAATTATATTAAAGGTTTAATTTTCACACACCGGAACAGAAATGTGCTGAACATCAGGTGTGACAATCCCAGCTACAGGAAGTCTATCTGTAGCAGCGGCAGTAGTACCCTGACTAGAAGATACACTCCCACTCTGCTCTATAAAATCTAAAACCCCCGATAGTGGAATGCTGCAATGCCGAGCAATCACCTCATACGCACGCAACAAGTCAGCAGCCATGATGCGTCCTAGCCGACGTGCCTGAGCGGGATCTGTAACTAGCTCAAAGTCATCTGGGGAAATCAAAGATGCACGAGCGTATACCTCGCTGCGTGCATCACTGGTGCTACTAGCACCTCCACTGCTAGTATCACGTCTCTGAAGGTACTGACCCACACGGTCAGAAGAGATCAATTGGGTCTCGCGAGCAATGCCAGCAAGACCCTCGATAGCACCCTCATGTGCAGTCATAACGACAGGTGCTGCGACATCCTGAAAGCCTGATAAGAATGGTTGTGGCCTTGGTACAAGCTGCCGCGCATCAACAACTGCAGGAGCTCCCTCCTTTCTATATGCCTGCCTGTGGCTAATACGGCCACGCCCCTGCCCCAAATAACTAGGGATGTCTAAATAGTTCACCTTTAGGTTTAAGTGAACCTCAGCATGTAGCATCATTATGAAGTATAACGGTAATTGGTCATTATTTGGAAATTGGCCTTGAGAGGCCACAAATCTAGGATAAATCAAAGGGGCACATAAAGGACATGAACATTTGTTTACATAATAGGCCCTTATTTTCCGTTTGTCTGCATAAAAACTCCAACAAGACCTCTTAACGACTTCCTTATCGGAAAGTCGTGATGTAATCTCATTATAACCTACATCTCCTGAGACACTTGATTTTAGTGAATCCATAAATTTTGTTATTGATTCAGAATCAAATGGATTATATGTTTTCAAACTTGTCTCTATTCTACGAAGATCAACCAGTATTCTTTCACAATGGGCTTTATCCGCTTAATTTGTAGTTGGATTTTCGAGAATAGATTGCAATTTTGCAATCTCTAAATCGGTCCTCTCAAACAAATTAGGAGTTCCAGAAGAAGCCATGACTGTAAAAAAAAATGAAAGTAAAATTCTAATCAATAGTACTTTTTATTAAAAAAAATTCCTAAGATATTCTCCTATATTAATGAAAACAGAAATATGAACTTTTCAAGCTTGATAAATTACATAAATTACAAATCATTTGATAACAAAATATACCAAGTGATGTTGCGAGTTCGAAATGAAAAGTTTTGAATACATTTAGATGATCTTAAAGTCAAAGCAATGTTTGTAGAAGAGAATGTAAGTTTACAGGCACAAACCATTATCAAAGCAGAACAATTGAGTGGGATTCACCTTTCCCTGAAACACATTTTTTGTGCATATGATACAGAATTAGCGCAATCAAATAGAACACCAATCCAAATTTAAACAACAAAACACATCGGTAAAAGACATGTCTAATGCATATATTTAAACAACAAAAGACATCGGTAAAACATTGAAATAGAGACACAAGGTTCAATAATTCTTTTTGGGCATAAAAATCAATCTCATGGCAGTAGTATTAAGGTTTGTGAAAATGGAATATCTCCATGATATGCATTATTCGGCGGTGCACTCTGCAATCTCGGCTCCAATCAACAATTATGCCACTGTTGGGATCTTAGTATGGCATAGGCAGCTGTGAGCTACACAATATACTCATTTTTCTAGAAACTAAAAAGATCCTTCATGTTACAATTTGCAGCACATAAAAGAAGCCCTTCAAAAAAATACATTGAACAACAGGGGCAACCAAGAGGACCTTGGAAAAATGTACAGGTAACAGCCATATGAATTCTTCCTTAGTTGTGGATCAAAGCTAATAGAAATAAAGCTAGATAAAATTAGCTTGAAACTACAGTATAATCGTCCATTGTAAAAAACAAGTTTCTCTGAACCTGGTAAAAGAATACTTTTTATTGTCTGATTGGACGTACATAATGGAAGGGTATAAATATTGCATATTGCCCTCAGAGTTTCTCAAAGAGACCATTTACAAGTAACAAGGATGTAGCAGAATTTTATGATGAGCATTCCTTGTGGATTTCTGATTGGACGATTGTCCTCTCTGACTAAGGTCAACATCTTTTCGCACCAGTTAGGAGTCAAGATAGATCACCATATTCCGCAAGGCAAAAGGATATGCCGTCTTTTCTCTCTCATAGAGGTGTTAGATGGAAGAATGCTTTATCTTTAGCATTTCTATCTATTATGATATTTGAGTGAGATTTTACTAGCTATATTTTTTCGTAATTCATGTTAGAGATAATTGGCCCTACCTTATGAAGGTTGTTACATTCAGACATCGAGATGTCAAAAGGACTTCTAGGGCCATCAAATTTATTGCTTCTTGTTTCAGACTGTCTCATCCATAGTTGTCCGATGTCAAGTGCCCATTAGCTTCATTAGTCACTATCACGGGTGGTTCTAGATCTGTGAGGCTTCTCCATCTCCCTCACCTAGCAAGTGGTGATCATGGTGCCTCAGATATCCTTTTCTTATTCTTGCTGTAGAGCTGACGAATTTTCACTACTCACAGTCTGAACTACGGGGGCAGGTGCACAGTGCCAATTTTCTTTCTACATCTAGAGGATTGCCAATTGTGCGTGTTAGGAGAAGCCTTGAGAAGGCAACCTTGAATCCTCCTAGGATTTTTTAGTCACTCTCATAGCCTGTCACAAGGGCATCGTCTATCTCTATATCAGCCCTTTAGTGGTCCCTTTTGTACCCTTGGTACCAATGCATACTAGAACCTTGTTCTCCTTTGGCTTGCTTGCTATTGATCTATTGGCAACTCTCCCAGACTTGTTCATATATTGTTGCATAACAGTGGAAAGGATCATCCTCGCCAAGAGCATTTTGAGTCAAAACTTTGCAATATGACTATAAAGGATTTGCTATGATCAGTGACCATCAAAGGAAAGTTCATCTTCATTTGCTTTTAAGTCAAAACAAGTGTTGTAGAGAACGATAGAGCCTTGACTTCAAATTGAGTGCCCAACATGCCACTGTTGAAATTTGTCAGTACACGAGCTGGTTACATCTTAATCTGAGGCATGACTTTTCCTCCAACAAATCCATGTATGATTACAAACATTCACAGATTACTCCAGAAAATCAACAGAGATGCAACACTGTGAACAGAACCTCCAAACTCAAAAGGATAAGTATTGATTGAAATGAAGGTCTAATACAAAACAGGCACATCAAAATCACTGAACCATCTCTAAGAAGAGTACTCTTGCCACTACAGGAAAATCCCAATTTAGCCATTCTATGATCAATTTTCTATTTTCTATTTCCTGGCCACCTATATATAATTAGTGGATGTTTTAGCTATCCATATAAACTCATGGATTCTGAACCTGTATGAGCACTTTTAGCAAGCCAAACCATATGCAAAACATTTATAACATAGCAACCATGATATGCATTATTCTGGCAGTGCACTCTGCAATCTCGGCTCCAATCAACAATGATGCCACTATTGGGATCTTAGTATGGCATAGGCAGCTGTGAGCTACACAATATACTCATTTTTCTAGAAACTAAAAAGATCCTTCATGTTACAATTTGCAGCACATAAAAGAAGCCCTTCAAAAAAATACATTGAACAACGGGGGCAACCAAGAGGACCTTGGAAAAATGTACAGGTAACAGCCATATGAATTCTTCCTTAGTTGTGGATCAAAGCTAATAGAAATAAAGCTAGATAAAATTAGCTTGAAACTACAGTATAATCGTCCATTGTAAAAAACAAGTTTCTCTGAACCTGGTAAAAGAATACTTTTTATTGTCTGATTGGACGTACATAATGGAAGGGTATAAATATTGCCTATTGCCCTCAGAGTTTCTCAAAGAGACCATTTACAAGTAACAAGGATGTAGTATACAAAACGGCCAACCAGGTATTTTCAGAGTTGACCTTCACATTCAATTAATTTCTAGGAGAAAAAAATGCTGAGCAATATGAATCGTTTCATTCTGCACCGTAATAAACCTTCATCTCCTGATTCAGGGAAATTTTATGAAGCTTTGAATAGCGTGACTCCAATCCATCGTACACGGCAGTGAATATTTGTTTCCTGCAATCAATCAATATGGCATTGCAAACTTCTCATTTAGGTGACAAAGGAATGATTATTTTACTCGTGAACATCATTCAGAAATCTTGAATCGAAAAATACCCCGTTGCCTCCATCTCGTGGGTAATTGTTAGTGCGATCTATCTCCTCCACAAAAAGTATGAATCATTCTATGGTCTTCATACATAGAATTAAACCAAATTCAAATCATAGGATGGTCTTCATCCATAGGCTTAAACCAACATCTATAGGGATTGACCTTGCCACCATGATTACACTTAACTCTCGTCAATAATCGTTAAGTTTGTTGTAGTGTAATCAGAATTGTTTTTAGCTTTTCAGCTCAACTACTTTATATTCAAGCTTAACCCAACATTTTTGAAAAGAATGGTTTTACCACAATGCTCACGGTTCTTCCTTATTATATAACACTTGTAGTAAGAATGTTTTGGCTTTGCCATAATAAGCACAATCATACCTTCCAAACGATGAGAAAATACCATTACCAATAAAGACCTAATGCCGCCATGATGATGACCTAGGTTCATGCCCATAACATGTCGATAGACACCCTTAAGACTGATTCTTGGCCAAAGAGCCCCTCGGTATTTTGGCAGTGCATTCTGCAATTTCGGCTCCAATCAACAATTATGCCACTATTGGGATCTTAGTATGGCATGGGTAGCTGTGAGCTACACAATATACTCATTTTTCCAGAAACTAAAAAGATCCAAAAATGTTACAATTTGCAACACATAAAAGAAACCCTTCAAAAAAATACATTGAACAACTGGGGCAACTAAGAGGACCTTGGAAAAATGTACAGGTAACAACCATATGAATTCTTCCTTAGTCGTGGATCAAAGCTAATACTAAGATAAAATTAGCTTGAAACTACAGTACAATCGTCCATTGCAAAAACAAGTTTCTCTGAACCTGGTAAAAGAATACTTCTTATTGTCTGATTGGATGTACATAATGGAAGGGTATAAATATTGCCTATTGCCCTCAAGTTTCTCAAAGAGACCATTTACAAGTAACAAGGATGTAGCATACAAAACGGCCAACCAGGTATTTTCAGAGTAGACCTTCACATTCAATTCATTTCTACGAGAAAAAATGGGGTTTTACCAAAAAAAACTTTGCCAGGGTTTTGCAAAAAATGGTATTTTAGTGGCTACATACCTGGGCTCGCCGTTGCTCGCCTTCGTCGCTGGTGGGCTCTCAGCTGGTGTGGTGGGCAGTTTGGTCGGTTGCACAGACTTCGCGCGAAGGAGACGGGGCGGAGAAAAATGATTTTCTCCGCAGCGCCTCCAATATGTGAACAGGGGGGTTCGCGCATGTTGTTCGCGTAACGCTTTCAATTTCGCGTGAACGGCCACGTGTTCGCAAACGGGTTGTGTGAATTGTTCGCGCGAACACTTTCAATTTCACCACGCGGCAAAAAATGGCTTACGTGTCTCTTGACCGAAACGTGGTTGTGTGAATGTGTGTGTTGCACGAACATATTTCATTGGAAACCGCACACCTCTCATTTTGCATCGCATTTTGGGACAACAAGTGGGACACAACACCATGTACATCAAACATTCTCACTATGCAAAGTGGCGAGACTACATAATTCAAGACTAATAGAGACACATTCCCTATTGGTTCCATATTGTTCGTGGTTTATTTTGCTGAGAATTACTCATTTTCTCATCAAAAGAAAATAAGGCACAGTATTATCATCTTTTGAAAGTTACTATCATGGTTCAAGTATTTTATAGGTGCACAATTGGATTTGGGTGGGGTTGAAAGTACATATGTGAAGCGAATGATCAAGGAGGATCACTTATATATAACTAATGACAAGGAACATGACACCCACTTTGTGCAACATTGTTTTGGTTTGTTCTTTCAATATATTCATCAGTGAAGAGTATAAATAGATCAAAATTTTGTTTGGTCGGATGGTTGCACATCACAATTCAAATCCTCTCGCCCTTTCTTTGCACTCAGTCATTATCATTGTCATCACAAAATACCTCATTTACGGATTTTTTTTTAGAGTGGTCATGGGAAGGGAGAACATGATGGTGCGGATGCATGTTGTAGACACTAGAATTAGGTCACACTCCCCTTTGGTCCCTTGACAAATAAGCACATTTCATCACATTCACCTATTCATGGCCCCTTTCACCTCACTAATATTAATTTAATTAAATTAATTCATTATCCTCACCATATCTATTATTTAAATATCTTAATTTAAATAATATCCACACCTACATTTCACCTAGACACCTAATCAAGTTAACTCACCCTAAGACCTCTTCTTAGTAAGTTTTCATAACTAACTAAGACTTACCTAAACCCTAAAAATCAATGCCTACATTCCCTCTAACCACATTTATGCATGCTTACAAGAAGCTCCCAGTCTAATCTGCGGGTTAACGACACGAGATCCGAGGAAATCAAGAGGATCTCCCTAGTTTAGTAAACCTTGGAAATCCCACCTTGACCAATGCCAGTTACCCCTAACCATCGCGGTTAAGCGGAAACCGTCGTCGGTTACCCTTTTAACCCTTAAAACAACCTTATTCTCAAGGTTGGCGAAGTTTGAAAAAGATTGGAAAAGTTGGAAAACATTAGCACATTCCAGGAGAGATATTGCATCTTAGAGTGAATTTTAGTGAGAACACGCATGCGCAAGGAAGGAGATCAAACATCTTTTCCGACACATGACCATCCCAACAATGATCTGATCTAACCAAGCAAAGAGGAATGTAGATGCAGCCCATGTAGAATATTTCCTTCAATTGGTGATCACCTATAACCTTCAAACCTCTCATCAGCACCTCTATCCCTCACTCACTGAGCATCCAAGACTAGAATCCGAGTAAGTAAACGTTATACTTCTCTGGTTCATTCCATTTCATCATTATATTATCATCTATTATTTACCTAGCCACCCATTGACCTCCTCCAACACTCACCCCTCCATATACCCATCAAAATCCTACCTAAATCACCCAATACCACATTCCGACCAACCAAATTCCTTTGTGAAATCATAAAGGAGACCTAAATCTCATTCTATGGCATTCCTAGAACTCCATAAGAATTAACCGGCACTGATTACACCTAACCACCGCTAGTCAGCCTTAACTGACATTGGTCTCTATATTTTCCCATAAAACCTAGAATAGTGACCTACCCACCTAATTCCACCTCACCCTCATTCACCGTGATCTACGTGAGACCTCTGTTAGACCTACAGATACCTAGAACTAGCTACTTGACCTTCGGATCCTATTCTAACCTAGCATGTTAGATTAGATATATTTCGTATTGTGTTTTAACCGAGATACCTAAATTATTTTGAATTATAATAGGTTTTACCTTATTTTCAGCATTAAATTGTTTAAAATAGTGGAGTGATAGCCATCTAGGAAGTATCACACTTCCCGGATCTAGCACACGCTAGGCAGTTCACTGCACATATTGTTTAACTCCTTCTGGTGGTCTTGCTTTGCATTACAGGTAGTTCCTCCTAGCCAAAAGGAATCTCTCACAATCAGCTATGGATTCGGAAGTCATACGTGCGCAACAACCCATCAACCAGCATTTGAACAGGTATTCCTTCTACACACGTTACCCAATCTATTTTGTCAATACTTTAAAGAAATGATCTAGAATCAAGTGAAACATTTTGGCATGCTCAGTGGGACCCATCCAGGGTTCCTTGCATTTCATTCATTCCTAGGAAAAGTGTGTGTTTGTTTCCCTTTTGAAAAGCATACACATTAATTTTCTTCCTTGGTAACCCACCTTTTCTTTCTATTTTCTCTAAAGGAAACTTTTCTTTTGGTGTAATTAAAAAGAACCATTTCTTTGTGTTTTTTGCATTATAGTGAAAGAGCATCCCTCTTCCTCTTCATCTTATTGTGTCATTCAACTTCACACTTCGATTTGGGCTTAAAAATAAGTGCATTGCATTCTGATTTATCGCATTAGCTCACATTAATTGAGGGCAACCTATACGCTGGAAGTCATGACCAGCTGATGGTTGACAAACAAATCATAGAAAGCACATCTCTCTCTCTCTCTCTCTCCGAGTCTTGCCAAATTACAAAAATTCAAAACAAACACATATTCTTAAACAACATCTTTCTTGGGAATGCCTGTCAATGATCGCACTAATATGAGGATTGGCAGGTACTCCCTAGCTCGCTGCTCTGTTGAGTCATACTTCAAAGTGAAGCCCGCCCCCACCATAACATACCTGAAACCTCACCTTTTAGATCTCCTTCTTCGTAGGAAGCCATCCTCACCAAAAAAATCTATTTCACAATTCATGTGTCAGTCCTTAAATAGCATAAGCTAAACAAACATAATAGAAAAGGCACTCCTAGGGTCACATTTTTCTTAGTGTTTCTGCTTGGCTTACATTTTGATGTGAGAGATCATGTTCTTCATTTTTCCTTTTCATCCTTGCACACTCCTCATCATAGCTGGTGTATTCCGGCTTCACCTGAGTGTTCTGGGCCATATCATCATCATTCCTAGAATTCTGGGTTTCATTCTACATCAGATTTTAATTCACAATCACTTTTCTTTCATCATTGTTTCAATTTCACAGTAACTGTCGTCAGTTGTACCCAACCGACGTCAGTTCTAGGTCCTTTTGTTAACCTACCCAAAAGAACATTTTATTCATTTTCTTCCACTTTTCACAGTCCCTGTCATTGCCATCATTCCCATTAACATTGTAAAACACCATCATATTTGGCATACCTATCAGATTTGACCTTCTACCTAGTTTTTCACTCACTGACCATTTTCTATAGTGACTGGTAGTGGTTACCCCTGACCAATGTCGGTTTACCCTAATCAGCATTGGTTATATTGTTTCAATTTCCAACCCACATTTGGTACCTAATCCACTTTTTGCCGCTAGATTCACCTATTACTGCTGTTTTCTATGTCATTTACAGAGAAGTAGCCCTATCGATCGATCGTAATGGTTGGGATGGTGCTAACCTGAAGACAAGCAAGCGCACTCATATTTCACGCCAGTTGTCAACCACTCCCACCTAGTCCTTCACCACCTTCCATTTTATCACTAGCCATGGATCCCATCCAACCTATCACTATTGCTACTGGAGATGAGGAGTTCACATGACTCCTTGACCAAAACCCTACCGCCTTGCAGTTTTACCTTTCCCACTCATCCACTCGAGATGCCTCAGGCCAGTTGATATATGACATGCTCATATCTATCCCCCGACTCTCACTCCTACTCTTGCATCAGCCCCATCTCGGCTCTGTCTTTGCCCACATCTACTCTACCACCGGTCATTTCACTACTAGGTCCTATACCCACTATGACTGCCTACATTCTGCTACCTCTGTGGCACTCGCCACATCCACCATACCTTCGAATACTACCCACAATGCAACCTCATCCACCCCTAATGTATCAAACATACCTATAGCTACACTACCACCTTTGGTGTCGATGACCCCTACCCATTTTGTAACGTGGTCCTTTCCATTCCACAATCGTTACCCCCATTGCCACTAGGGTCACCATGACCCTTCAACCTCCATATACATACTATCACCACCCCCATTTCATCTATTATTCCCTCCAGGATCACGTACCTCCTATTTCACTACCTTCTTCCTAATCAACCTACATGGTAACACCATACACTGGAGTGCCACCCCCATTATATTCCCAAAACCAACCCTCTCATGCTACAGGAGGCACCCAATCATCGCAACCTACCAACGACCTAATCAAATTGATGTTGGACAAGATGCAAACATTAGAGGCATCGGTTTCGGCTCCCGCAACACTCTCACCTACGATGATATTTGCAATGAGCCCATCCACCCATCCATTCCTATCCACCCATACCCCGTGCATTGGGAAATGCCTAAATTCAATCATTTCAATAGCAAAGAAGACCCATAGCAGCATTTGCGGTCATTCAAACACGGGTGTTATTTGATCACTCACGATGATGCTTTACTCTTGAGAACCTTTCCCATGTCCCTCACTAGACCTACATTAGATTGGTATAGTGGGTTACCTAAACACTCTATATTCTCATTCAATCAGGTAGCCCAAGCCTTCTTGGATCATTTCTCTATCAATATCGTCAAGAAGGTTACCATGACCGATCTATACTCCACACGTCAGTATGAGGATGAATCTATCACATATTTTTTTCGCTCACTAGTGTAGCTTGATCAACCAACTCACCTTCCAACTACCACAAACGGAACTCATCGAGCTCTTCACATGAGCTTGTGTCATACATATCTCACCAAATTTGCAGGTCCAAACCTTCCGAACATTCGATGAAGCATTCACTATGGCATGAAAGTTAGAGATTCGGGCCATCGAAGAGAAGAAAATCCAATTACGCAATAAGAATTTGGCATTCAAGTCGAATGATACCTCTTCTTCTTCCAAACCACAAAACAATTATTCAAAGGCTAAGGGTACCGCTAACACAGTGGTACTCAAGTCTGGCCCATCTCATCCATCAAATCAAGCTACCCCCTCATCTAATCTCTCACCCATATAGACTTTTCAATTCAGATGAGAGCAGTGGAAATACACCCCAATTGGGGAACCTTACTCTTCTGTCTTAGAAAAGCTTATCAAAGCTAGAGCCATCACTCTTTCACCCATAAAACCACACACTGGTTTTGACCCTGCTTGCCCCATGCCCGCATGGTATAAAGAACATGACTTTTGTAACTATCATCGAGTAAAGGGTCATAGTGATGGCAACTACATCACTTTCAAAAATATTGTCCAAGAAATTCTCGAGAAATGTGAGCTAACCATAGATAATCATAATGCACCTACCAACCAAAACCTACACATCTTGAGAAACCATTTCCCAACCATGCCCCTTTATGCGATCAAACCGGTGAGACATCAACTCATGATACCCATACCCACAAGGTTTACGCTATCTTTAATGACATACTGTCACCTCCCAATTACCTCACATTCCTTCCATAGAGGAAATCCTAGCCATAAATCCTCCTTCCACGCAGAACCAACCTCCTTTTGTTCCTTCACCCACATAGGAACATCTTTCATCTCCTTCATCACCTACGGAGGAGTATTCCGCTAACATCAAGACCATCTCACCCCTGGCTTCTCCACTTAGAGAACCTTTACCCACAGTACCTCCTCCACCCACAGAGGAGCACCTATCCATTCCTCCACTTGTAGAGGAGTTTTCATCACCTTCTACACCTACCATAGACCCGGTTAAGATACCTTTGCCTCTTAGTGAGCATTCTCCATCCACTACCCAAAATCCTGTGAGACCTACTTTTGAATCTCTTACCCACTAAGTGAAGCTAGCCAATTTCCCATCTCTAAGACACATTTTACAAGAATTTCCATTAGGTCCTCATCAACTCCACCTACAGACGTGCCATTCTCGTGTTTGTCTTATCACTTAGATTATGTGGATAGAGCCTTACGATGGGGATGACTTTTGCTTCTGTCTCAACACGGATGTAGAGGTCACTTACTAATACCTCTACTATCTACCCAAAAATATTACACCCAATCGAACTAATCAAAAATCCTTTCATGAAACCTATCATAGCTCAAACCACATCCTTACCCATAGCCCAATCTATATCTAAACCCAAACCCACACCTATGACATCATCCTCGACTAAACCTATTACCAATTTAGGGCTCACCCCGACTACCAAGGCTTACTCCTCAACCTATCAAACTGGATTTAGCTACATCCTCTAAAGGCAACACCACACCTACTTCGACACCAAAATAGAAGCACAAAACCCATAGAACTCATACCCCGGCTACGCCAATCACACCTACACTTGTCCCGTCCATCTTAGGATCTCAGCTTCCCAACATGGTCAAGAAACCTCCACCCATCAATAAACCAAAAACACAACAACCCATTCCTTCCTCACAAACCTTTAACCTACCTAAACGCCCAACATGACTTACACCCACACCTGCAGCATCTTTACCACCCATACCTCCAATACCCTCAACTATTGCTTCACTACCCACTACACTTCAGTTATTGTCTCTCACACCCCAAGCACGACCCACATCATCTACCTTCACAACACCCCCATTATCCCCATGGGTAACTCACCCTCTTCCCCATCTGCTTTTCCTTCTAGACCTCGTACACCCATATCACCTTTACCCAAGAAGGTGTAATCCAAAAACAAAATTCCACTACCCCATGATAAGGTAGTCAAAACAACCACACACCCTCCTACCCGTTCACCTACTATACCCCTACCTAAACCAACACGACCGACACCCAAAACCATGCCAACACCTAAAATCATAGCTTGATCTACTCCTCCTCTTCCAAAGACCATTCCTTGACAATCAACTGCACCTATACCCAAACCCACATTCACTTCCCATTGTGATCCACTAGCGGGGTCCTATGCCAAAATTTTAACCAACCTCCTCAAGACTTTTTTCATCACATTACCACCACTCAGACCTTATGACCCCCTCAAACCCAATACAAAAGGGTTTGATAATACTAAAATTTTCATGTACCATCATGTGCCAGGGCACGATGTGGAAAACTACAAGGCCTTGAAAATTGTCATTCTCTAGTTGTGTACTCCAGAAGCCAACTTTGACGGTGACTACCTTCTTGACGAGGATCTTGCTTCATCAAGACCCATTCCCACACTGCCCATTCAAAAACCACAACTTCCACCCTCACAGCTCCTAGAGCCACCCCCAAGATTCAAAATTAACATGGTTCACATCAGAGAACTTGCCACGCCACCACCCAAATGTCGTTGCACCCAACTCACCTCACAGGGTTTTTCTCCTCCGGTAGGTTTTTTCCTATCATGTCGTTATACCACTCACCCTACACCTTCTCCATTTTCCAACTCCCCTCAGATCAACATGATACACATCACTACACATGCTCAGAAGGATAAGGGTAAAGAAAAGGCAACTGACCCACCAACCAATCCTATACCCAACATACCATCTACACCCATACCTAAAATCACTATTTACAGCCCCACGTACCCCATTTCTAATGGTGTCACACATCGCACCATGCTCAAACAATTACACCAGTCTCCCCTCAAAATGTCCCTATATGACCTCATCCAAACCTCAGAATCCCATCGTCAAGCTCTCATGGAGGTTCTTCAATCTATTGAGGTTTTACCCAATGACCCTACACCCGTAGCCTCCATTATCACACCCCATCATGTAGCCTCTCTCACCAAATTACCACCTTCATCTTCACCCCACCCTATTCACCAAGTGGCCTCCCTTAGCTTCTTAGAGGAAGAGATCATGCCACACCAAAATGATGACCTGGACCCATCCCTCTTCATCTCTATCCACATCAATGACATATAGGTATCGTTGTGTGATGATTGATGGGGGTGCTAGCATTAACATCATTTCATCCCATGCATTCACTCAAATGTGCATACCTGACAATTGCATGCATAAACATCTAGTCATGTTGCATTCATTCAATGATGCTATCACCTCTACACTAGGCACCGTCATCCTCCATGTTTGCGTGGGCCCCGCACTATTCCAGAATTGTTTTATGTTTTGGAAGGGGAATTCCAATATAACTTGTTGCTTGGTAGACCCTGGATTCGTGTCATGGGTTGTGTTCCTTCCACTTTGCATCGTTATGTAAAGTTTGAACATGAAGGACACACTTATACCATTCCAACTGACCCCTCACCTTTCAAAACATGCAACATGCTTTACCGACCCAATGATGTGCTCATACCTATTAAGCCATCTACCTCCACAACCGCTACCTCTTCACCTACACCTCCACTTACCAAGTACATCCACTTCTACTCGCACATATCTCCTCCATTCCTACTACTTCCATAACCTCCACGGCTGGCCCATCAACTTCCCAATCCATTAACTCCACCTCCGCATCGACCTTCGACACATCATCCATTCCAACTACCTACATACCAACCACTAATCCCTTAGAATGTATTTTCAACGCCAACGCCTCACTCGGGGAGTACCGCTATATAGTGTCAACACATTCCTTACTCCACAAGAGTATGGAAATCTTCACCAACACCCTCACTATGATCACCGCATTGGAGAACACCTCCTCTATGGTCCTCCTCACCTTCGTACTAGTATCACCTATGGGGGACTTGATACTACCACTTACACACCCAAACCACCGCCACAAACTCTCCCCTTTTTCCGCTAACTTCCAATCACTATTTTTCCCACACCTTCCTACACCGATGTGCATGGAAGGGTTTTGGTTTTGTATTTTACAAGCAAGGCTGCCATACCATTATTCCATGTACCACCCACAAACATAATGACCATAGTGGTATCGGTTTTCCCAAACCACCTACCAAACAGGCCCGCATTAAACTCATTAAGGACACTAGCTCTTCTCCACCTTCTTCACCCACTCCACCTTCATCACCACCCTCACTAATAAAGTCAATGGATCCTGAATCTATCCCTCCTAGCTTTTTTCATAAACACCATTTCCTTGGGGCCTCGACTTATCAATGCCGGGGAGAGGCCCCATCCACTCTTCCCTTCCTGTATCCTGAAATGATCGATGATGATACACCTTCAATTAACATCATTCAATGTCATGATGATGAATCTATACTCACCTACCTTGGTGCAGAAGACTCGTATATTCATTGGTCATTACCTTCGAGATGCGAACCATGTTGAATGTATCGACTATGAAGATCAACATTCATACTCAGGACGACCCGCACATCCTAAAGATTAGACAATCTTTAGATGTTGCTGAATAGGAAGCCATCACTTCTTTTCTTAGAGATCATAACCATGCTTTTGCTTGGTCTTACGCAAACATGCCCAATATTGACCCCACCATAGTGGTCCACAATATCGTAACCGTTCCCGATGCCAAACCCATCAAACAAAAGCTAAGGAAAATGCACCCTCGCATTGCTCTTCTCGTCAAAGAAGAACTTCAGCACCTTCTTTTTGTTTCCTTTATCTTACCCATTGATTATCCTCATTGGATTTATAACATTGTCCTTATCACTAAAGCGACAGTGGGACTCCATATTTGCACGGACTTCCATGACCTCAACCTAGCATGCCCAAAAGATGACTTTCCCTTACCCAGGTATTGACCAGCTAGTTGACCTTACTACTGGTCACGAGATGTTATCACTCATGGATGGATTCTTGGGTTATAACCAAATTTTTCTTGCCCAGAAGATCAACACAAGACCGCATTCATCAGCCCTTGGGGGACCTTTTGCTATCGAGTCATGCCTTTTGGTCTTAAAAATTTTGGTGCCACGTATCAACGAGCTATGAATTACATCTTCCATGACATCATGCATCACATATTGGAAGATTACGTGAATGATATCTTGGCCAAATCTAAACACCACTCCGAGCACCTAACTATCCTCAAAACCATCTTTGATTTTCTCATTAAATATTTCATTTTCCTTCACTGAGAAGTGCATCTTCGCGGTTCTCTCAGGAAAGCTCTTGGGATTTATCGTTTCCCTCCGTGGTATAGAGGTTGACCCTACTAAATTCAAGACCATTCTCGAAATGCCTCTGCCTACTAACCTTTGACAACTCCGTAGCTGCAGCAAAGGTAAGTTCTGATCTATTTGTCGTTTCATTTCAAAATTATCGATCGATGTCAACGATTTCATCAACTTCTAAAAAGGAGGTCTCCTTTAAATAAGATGATGGTATGCCACAAATATTTTGAGTCCTTAAACCAATACCTTCTCCAACCACCCATACTCATCCCACCTAAAGATGATCAACATTTTTACCTATACATCTCAGCTACTAATCATTCCTTGGGAGCCATGCTCGCTCATCACGATGAACAACATAGGGAGCAGGTAGTTTATTATATAAGCCATACTCTTTTGGACTATGAAACCCGATACACCCATCCTGAAAAACTTTTCTTAGCCTTAGTTTTCATTGCCACCAAACTTTGTCACTACCTACTCTACCACAAAACCTATCTTGTAACCAACACCAACCCCTTACACTTCATGTACGCCAAACCTTATCAAAATCATCATGCCGCATGATGGCTTATGCTTTTAGCCGATCTTGACCTCAAATTCATTCATCAAAAGTCCATTAAGGGCTAGGCTATCACTGACCAATTGGCCGATGCACCTATTTCCAAGGATTAAATCTCTAATTTTGACTTTCTATATGAGTCAATTGCTACCCATTCCCTGGACGAACCCCCTTACCAAATAACACTCTTCTTCAATGGTTCCAAGTGTCAGTGTGGGGAGGGGCTGGTATTATCCTCATTCCTCTTGAGGGTGAACCCATGCCTTTGTCTTTCAAATTAGATTTTGAATGTACTAACAATATTTCCGAATATGAAGTGCTCGTACTAGGTCTTTGAGCCACCTATGCCCTAGATGTCAAATCAATCAACATATTTGGTGATTATCAATTGGTTGTAAACCAAGTCAATGGTATGTACCAATGTCGTAACGAGATACTTAAAAAGTATAAACATCATGTAGACATACTTTTGACCACCTTTGATTGTTACACCCTTCAAACCATCCCATGTTCAACCAACAAGTTTGCACATACCATGGCCTGCTTAGCTTTCCAAATACCCACTTCACCCGTAGATTCTACAATATTTGTCACCGTCTACAACAACTCCAATCACATTCTTATTTACCTCACGATGTTTACTCGATCAAACTGCTACCCCTAACACGAGTAACCTTTGGTATAAACAATACTCTGACTACCTTTCGCTCTACATCTTACCTCCTGATCTCACCTGTAATGGAAAACACACCTTCCTTAAAAGGGTCTCTCATTACATCATTTTAGGGAGCCTCCTCTATAATTGCAGCTTTAACAGTATTCTCTTACGATGCCTCACAAGTTCTAAAATTCCTTATACCATTAAGGAAGTTCGTGATGGCATATGTGTAGGTCACTTCAATGGCCTTGTTGTTACTAAGCATATTCTTCACCTAGGCTATTACTGGCCGACCCTTAACCATGATTATTACGACTATGTCAAACATTTTGTAAAATTCCAACAACATTCCAATCTTCATCATACACCCAGTCATGCCTTACAGGTCGCTCGAGACCTTTGGCCCTTCTCTCAATGGGGTTTGGATCTTGTCGGAGAAATCAATCCTCATTCTTCCCAGCACCATCAATGGATCATCACTACATCTTGAATAATATACAAAATGGGTGGAAGCCATACCACTCATCTCAATGAAAGCTAAGAAAATATGTGAGTTCATCAATCATCACATCATTTGTCACTTTGGTGTTCTTCATTGCCTCATCACCGACAATGGTAAAGATATCAAAAATAAAACATTGCAAAAACTTTGCGACACCTTTGGCATCCAACTTAGTTTCTCATCACCTTATTACCTAGAAACCCATGGCCAAGTCGAATCCACTAACAAAACCCTCAACAAAATTCTTATGAAAGTGGTTGACGATCTTTGGGAAGGATTGGCATACACATGTTCCTTTTACCCTGTGGGCATACCGCACTAGTATTCACACTTCCACTTTGTGGCCACACCATTTTTCTCGGTATATGGTACAAAGGTAGTTCTACCTCTCGAATTCCAGATCCCCTCACTCTACATATCTCTCCATGACATGCTCAATGATGATGACTTTCATCGGGACCGTTAAGCACAGCCGAGTTATTAGGCGAACATCATCTTAACACTCTGGATCACCTTCAAGTTTACCAAAAGCGTATCAAACGTGTCCATGAACAAACCTTCCAAGTCAGTGACCTTGTCCTAAAAGAAAATCAACACGTAATAAAGCGAGAAAAAATTAAACGGGAAAATTTTCTCATAATTGGCTTGGACCATACATCGTGACTCATACCTATGGATCAGGTGCTTATCATTTATCTTCACTCGATGGTAAACCCTAACTTGATCTCCTTAACACCTTACATCTTCGACCATTTTATTGTTGACATGTAGCCCTACCTCACTTTTTTCTCTTTCCATGCTCATCCCTTGAGTGCTATTCACTCCATACACCTCACCAACAATTAAACAAGAATCACATGAGTACCCGTCACTTGTTATCTTCTCTTGAATATGTGTACCATGGCGTTGCACATAACATGATTCTCATGGATACTTTTCGTCTACCTTTAGATTAGATCCCATGGTCATTTCACCTTGCCTTTTGAATAAGTGTCTTATTCTCCACCTTGGTCTTGTCCATGACTTCAAAGACCTCACATGGGACCAAACTCCTTGAGTCAAAATTCTACTAAAAAGATGATGACTCCCTCAAAAGGACATCTTCCTCTCGAACAATTACTTGTTATAAATAGATTTCTCCCTCAAAGGACAGCTATGTAAAGCTCAAAAAAATGAGAGCAACCGAAGCTTCCCACATCGATCAGCTTCATGAAGACCTCAAGGATTTCAATTTTATTCATCCCATATAGACTTCCCACTGATCATTCTATCTCAACTATACGTCAAAACAATCAACATTTTGTCATGGAACTACCCATTGTGATCTAGGTTCTCTTGCTCGAAACGCATGCTACCTATACCATATAAAAATTAACTACCTTTCACCCTTCTTACCATTCCCACTCTCATTTCCTATTTCCTCAAGGGACTTCTTGGAACTTTGACATTTGGTGATCATGTGACTTCTTTTCACCATAGAACAATCCATCATGCAATATCTTTAAGGTCTTATGTTCATCACCTCCATCAAGGTATGATCTAATCGGTGTGATCTACCCAATCGGTGGCTTTATTGCCCCCTCTTATCTTTTAACCATCTTTGTTTACATTTTGATTACCTTATATAGGCCTTGGTCCTTGACGCTTACTTTTGGCACAATCTTCTTCTTTTGCCACAATCTCCCTCACCTACATCATTTTACCTATAATCTACCCACACCTAATAAACCTAAACCCACAACATGCCCAACAACCTACCAACTCATTTTCATATCCCCCTCATATTCTTCCCTAGCTCATGGGAGAATTACATCGGTGTGAGGTCCCTTTTCGCCGAGACTATCTAGGTAGCACTTCGAGGGCATGGGACCCTTGGAGGTTAGCTCGGCCATTTTGCTACCCTAAACAATTCATCTTCCATGTTCCTCACATTACATCACACCTCACTTAGTTTCCATTTTATACCCAAAATTGGAAATTCAACCACATATATAATAACACAACCCATATTATCATTCATTGCATGAAATAATGAATCACAACTTCACTTACTTTCAACAAAACCATGCCTACATCGACCTAACTTAACCATGCCTAAACAAACCTAACTCAACCATGCCTAAATGGCCTTTGACTCGATCCATGCCTATAACTGAATCAATCCATGGCTATAACCTAAATCCACCATGCCTAAACCGACTGACTCGATTCATGCCTATAACTTGACTCAATCTATGCCTATAACCTAACTCGGCCATGCCTAAACTGACCTAACTCAATCCATGCCTATAACTTGACTCAATCCATGCCTATAACTTGACTCAACCATGCCTAAACCGACTTGACTCAATCCATGCCTATAACCTGACTCAATCCATGCCTATAGCCTGACTCAACCATTCCTACACCAACCTAACTCAATCCATGCCTAAATTAACCTGACTCGATTCATGCCTATACCAACCTGACTCCATCATGCCTAACTCACCTAATTTCCATCCATATCAACACAAAAAATCCATATCTCATAAACACATCAACAAATCAAATCATAGCATGTATCTCATCATATAAATCAATGTGTATCTCAAATATACATGGCTATCTCATCATGTCCATCATCTCAAAATCATCGGCACGTAGGCCGATATACAATACAAAATGTCATCAGCACACAGGCTGGTCTCATATATACAATAAAATAATGAATCAATACAAAATCTCTTCAGCACACAGGCCAGTATATGAAAATATACAAAATACCTCATACATGCTTACTCCTTGTCTTTAGCACACAGGCTGGTATATAATCACAAAATAACTATCATACATCAAAAATTAGGTGACCACATATCAGGCATCTCGGTGGATGTCCTCCATCTCTGTATCACCTATACCCTCGGCCTCCTAGGTCCCCTGTTAGTGCCAACTAGAGATGGTCTCCATGTGCTGGTAGCCTCTGCTGATCGGGCCTCAAAGCTTGCTTGACCCCCTGTGCTCTCCACACTATGAGTGTGGGATCTCATCCTCTCACTAGATGCCTGATGTGCTTTGTACTTAGCATAGGCTATGAATTCTATCCTAGCCACCATCAATCTGGTCTGATAGTATCTAGACTTGCCTAGGGCATCTCGTAGCTTGGATACAAGCACGGTCTGTGGTGGTCCCATAGGTCTTGGCCCCTATACCTACCCTGCGAGACCCTACCACGTGCCTACCTATGAACTGGGACCTACTCCTGGTGCCTATGGTGATGCCCCCCCTTTATGCCTAATTCTAGGCTGTAAGACCCCAATCTCTACGGGTTATAGCCAAATGGCCTGTAAACTGTCACCTGCACTGTAAGGTTACCACTTGACCATCCCCTCTCCATCTCCATCTCCTCCATCAACCATCTGGGCCTGCAGACTGGCCACCTGTACGTGTAGCTCTGCTACCTCTACCTCAGAACCCTCTAGTTGTGTCTACAGTATACCCAACTGGGTAATCAGCGTAGCTACCTACCCCTGTAGGGCGTCTCTCTACACTGGGATGGTAGCTAGATCCAGATGCCCTGGTCTCGGTGGTATGGCTCGTAACTGAGTTGCCCACCACTTCCTGTACCTGTATGTGCACCCAACGTCATCTATCTTACGGTCCCCTTGCTGCTCCTCCTACCTGTGGGCACTGTAGGCTGTGGTAGAGGTAAGGGCCTCTCCACATCATCTCTCTGATACTGTGGGAAGGGTGGAGGAATGTCTTGTACTAGCCCAAATTTTTGTCAAACTCTATCTACTGGGATCATCTCATACTCCCCGACACGGCGACCCTATATCCATCTCTCTAGCTATAGCTCAGCTAGCTCCTCATGCATATGCCTAAGGGTAATCCCACATATGGTCTCCGGATAATGTCCACTTTATACAACCCCTCAAGTAAGCGCAGAAATATGCCACATCATGTGTGGGCCTCTCAGATCACCGCTCTTCAATAATCGGCACCCATCTCCTAGACCCCACCCACACAAATATCACTGGGAATACATCTTCTCGGGGCATCCCTATAGGCCACACACAAACTATGTGATCATATGCCTAGTAGTGTAGCAAAAATGTACAACACAGGCTGAACCTACGCAGCCACCCATATGCCCACAACTCCCTGTATAACTGCACCAAGAACACTGGTGCCTAGGAAAAGTGGGTCTCATCCACCATCATGTCGTAGAGTACCCCCATTAGTGATCAAGGAAACTATCCACCCTCTACATCTAGTAGTGCATAGCAGCACATTGCCTCCATCAATAGAACCACTAGCCTTGTCTCCTCCGGACGGGCTAGGTACATCTCTCCATAGCTCAAGATGGTGCTATGGAATCTCAAGTCAGCCATCCCCTCACCAAAAATAGTCACAATCAGCTCCTCGGAGGCCTCGGAGGAGACAGAATAAACCTATGCACCTAATATGGGTAACCGAAGAATTCGGAACATGTCCTCTAGGGTGATAGTAATCTCACCCGTCGGCAGTTGGAATGTGTTGGTCGCAGAGTCCCATCTATCAATGAGTGCGACCATCAAATTGGGCTACCAGACTACATGTCTATAGTGATGAACCCCACTCAACCCAACTACCTCCACATGTTGCAGCTCCACCGGGGTCATTGCACCGCACACTCTCACCAGTAGAGGTGGAACCCTATCCGCATATGTAGTTGTGCTCTCCCCTGTATTCAATATAAGCACAACATTAATTTACATGTATCAATCCATATTCAACCATTATCATTTTCCTATACCCTATTTTCACCCTACCCATCTCAACTACCTGGCCCACATCACTTTTGGACCCTTGTGCCCAATACTACGACCGACCCGGTCACCCTTTAAGCGGCATCGAGTCACTTGTTTAGTGGACCGATACCCGTTCACCCTACCGACCTCGGTTACCCCTTAATTGGAATCAATCACCTATTTGGTGACCGATAATGAGATCCACCTAACCCACCTCCCTATCCCATCTATTACCCTCCCCATTCCTCTTTTTACCCATTATTCCCCCCATTCCCAAATTTCATTTTTAACCACCCACCAAACCTAAAAACCAACAAAACGTACAACCAATAATCAAATAATCCTCTAATCTATCAAATCAAATACACGTGGAGTAGAGCACTTACCTTGTCACATTTTCGCCATCTCGGTGGCACGTCAGTCCTTTGTCTGGGTGCCGCCCTATCCCTCTCGGCCTCCACCATCATGGAATAGCTACCCTGACCTCTGCCTAATTGAATCCCTCATAATGATCCTGTGGACCCGTTGTTCACCAACCAATAACTCATCGATCACACTGCCAACTCACTATTCCATTACATCCATGACACTTTTCTCTCTTTTCTCTCTTTTTTGTCATTTTCTCACTTGAAAAATAACAAATGAATAACAAAAATGTGGATTTTTTGTTTTATAACACACCCGACCTAACCGACGTCGGTTACCCTTGACCAACATCGGTCGCGTGCCCTACCTAACCATCATCGGTTGACCTATACCGATGTTGGTTCTCCTTGACCGACATCGGTCACCCTCACCTGCACATTGCCCTAAATTTTACCCTTTTACCCTACCCCTACTTCCTTTTTTACCTCACCCAACCTTCACCCTGATCATTTACCCCACCCCACCTTTACCCTACCCATTTACCTCACCTTTCTTGACCTCATCATTTACTACCTCCCTTTGTCCTCCTTTGGGGACTCATTATTTTACCCCTACCTTGGCCTTACTCGTGTCGTGACCTAGATATTTGGACTGGACCATCGCTAGTGACCTTTGACCTCATGTGTTCGTTATACCTTGTGGCACTGTTACCTTTGTTGTTGGTCTACCGACCTTACCTAGCCTATTATCGTGACCATTTATCCTAACCCCACCTTTAGTGTACCATAAGATACCTAAACATTCCTGTGCCTAACCTACATTGTGTTTCTGAACATATCCTATACCTTGATCTTGGAATTACTTCAACCTTTTTGGATAAACCTATCAACCTTAGATGATGTAGAGTTTTCCTACTCTTCAACACAGTAGCGTGTTCCGGTTTATACGTGTGCATGTATTTGACTGTTTCTACCTTTGACCTAGACCCATTACCTAGAATTTCCTGAGTAGACCTTTCAACCTTTTTTCCTCGTGCCCACCTACCTTTTCCTCACATTCACCTTTTTATCAAACCACTCACCGATTTTGCCTTCGGCCTTGTCAGTTCTTGGTTTGAGGGGGATCACCTTCACCCACACATGGGGCAACCACATCGTATTTTTGCTAGCGTCGCTTACCAATACAAGATACGAAACAAAAAGGGGCAAAATGTAGACACTATAATTAGGTCACACTCCCCTTTGGTCCCTTGACAAATAAGCACCTTTCATCACATTCACCTAGCCATGGCACCTTTCACCTCACTAATATTAATTAAATTAAATTAATTCATTATCGTCACCATATATATTATTTAAATATCTTAATTTAAATAATATCCACACATACACTTCACCTAGACACCTCATCAAGTTAACTCACCCTAAGACCTCTTCTTAGTAAGTTGTCATACTTAACTAAGACTTACCTAAACCATAAAAATAAATGCCTACAATCTCTCTAACCACATTCCCACATGCTTACAAGAAGCTCCCAAGTATAATCCATGGGTTAACGACATGAGATCCGAGGAAATCAAGAGGATCTCCTAGTTTATTAAACCTAGGAAATCCCGCCTTAGACGCTTTGGTTACCCCTAACCGTCGCCAGTTAAGCGAGAACCACCATCGGTTACCCTTTTAACCCCAAAACAACCTTATTCTCAAGGTTGGTAGAAGGTTGAAAAATATTGGAAAATTTTGTGAACATTAGCACATTCTAGAGAGATATTGAATCTTCTGAGAGTGAATTTCATTAAGAACACACATGCAAGGAAGGAGATCAAGCATCTTTTCTTGCATAGCCATCCCAACAATGATCTGATCTAACCAAGCAAAGAGGAATGTACATGCAGCCCATGCAGAAGCTTTCCTTTAGTTGGTGATCACTGCAGCCTTCAAACCTCTCATCAACACCTCTATCCCTCACTCACAGGCATCCAGGACCAGAATCCAAGTAAGTAAATGTTATACTTCTCTGGTTCATTCCATTTCATCATTATATTATCATCTATTATTTACCTAGCCACCCATTGACCTCCTCCAACACTCACCCTTTCATATACCCATCAAAATCCTACCTAAATCACCCAATACCTCATCCCGACCAACCAAAGTCCTTTTTTCAATCACAAAGGATACCTAAATCTCATTTTGTGGCATTCTCGAACTCCACGATGGCGGCACCGGTTACACCTAACCGTTGTTGATCAGCCTTAACTTACATCAGTCTCTGTATTTGCCCATACTGACCCATAATAGTGACATACCCACCTAATTCCACCTTACCCTCATTTACATGTGATCTACCTGAAACCTCTGTCAGGACCTATAGAGACCCGGAACTAGTTACTTGACCTTTGGATCCTATTCTAGCCTAACTGCTAGATTAGATCTATTTCTTATTGTGTTTTAAGTGAGATATCTAAATCATTTTGAATTATAATAGGTTTTACCTTATTTGCTGCATTAAATTGTTTAAAATAGTGGGTGACAGTGACCATCTAGGAAGTATCACACTTCCCAGATCTAGCCCACGCTAGTGCAGTTCTTTGCACATATTTTTAACTCCTTACGGTGGTCTTGCTTTGCATTACGGGTAGTTCCTCCTAGCCAAAAGAAATCTCTCACAATCATTTGTGGATTCGGAAGTCATACGCGTGCAACAACCCATCAACTAGAATTTGAAGCAGGTATTCCTCCTACACCCATTATCCTATCTATTTCATCAATACTTCAAAGAAATGATCTAGAATTAGGTGAAACACATGCATCAAACATGCTCTAAAGAACCAAAGCTTTGATTATGGGGAGATCGATCGATTGATGCCTACATCATTGTTGAATGGTGTAAGAAACATTTTGTAGTTCAGGTTTCAACCTCACAGGCTTCAACATCACACGCTTCAACCCCATAGGCTTCAACCCCACACGAGTGTTTTGGGAGATAACAAGTACATGCACATTTAAAACATAGATCTATAGATCTTGATGTGATTTATTAAGTTCTACAAGTTACAAACTTTTAAAAAAATTATTCTGAATTTTGATGTTTGTTTTAAACTTTATTGATATTTTGAGCATAATTAATTAAAATTATTGATCGAAGGAAAAATTATAGATGTGAAAGGGTTCCTAATTCTAGGTATTTGTACTATTTGATGACTATGGATATTAATAATTGGATAATCTGTACAAGAGATTATTCTTGTTTTTATTATGAATGCATGAACAAATCATTTTGAGTGCAATAGTCAAAAACACGGGTATATAGGTGAGTGGAAGAAAGTTCCTTTAGTTGTGGATGACACATATGGATCAGATCATGATGATAGTTTTGAATATGTGCCATTAATTTAAACTGATTATGACCATATATCGAATTTGGTTAAACAAGGTATGTTTTATTTAAAAGGATTGTATAATTTGATAATTAAATATATATGTATAATTTATAGTATACATGGATCATTGAATGTTTCTTTGCATTTTGTTGTAGGTGATGTATTTGAGTCATTGCTGAAGAAGATAATATTGATTAAGTGGAGTACTACTTGTTGCATTGCACAAAAGAGAGAACAAAGCTAACATGTGAAATAACAAATGAGGAGACAACATTTTATATTGGCTCGGTTGTAGTGCAAGGAACATACTTTACAACAAGTGAAAGCCCTCCAAAGTGGGATTCACTTTGTTGATTATAAACTAGACAAAAAGGTGTATCATTACACCCATCACATAATTGCTACAAGGTTACAATTGCATCAGGTGAAGACTAAAAGTGGTCAATGCAAAAATGGAGACTAGATGTAGAAGACCATGAAATTTTTTTATAGGTCATTGAACAATGAGAAGAGCCACTTGGTATTATATAGAAGGACCTAGAATATTATATATTCATGTCTTCCAGGAATAAAATATTTTATCTATTTTATTTTTCATTTGGCATACATATTTGACAACTTTCTTGCTATGATATTAAGGATGGGTTCATTAATGATGTAATTTTATTCCCTAGTATCTCCAATAATATTCTTTACATATATATCAATCTTTATATCATGAAGGATTTGGAAACTTAAACTATGTGTGTGTGTGTGTGTGTGTGTGTGTGTGTGTGTGTGTGTGTGTGTGTGTGTATACACATATACATATATATATATATATATATATATATATATATATATATAACAAATGAGTTTTAAAAACTTAGTGTTAGGTTTACCTAACATGTCTTGTATTGATGGTGTTTTTAGATATTGTGTACATGTAAAACGACATTAATCGCTATTTTTCAAAAATTGAGTTGATGATTTCTTCGCTCATGGATGGATGTAAAGAAATGGATATTAATTTATATATTATTTCTTCCTCATTTTAGTTTCTATTTTCCGGCATCTTTTATAACAATTTGAAACAAGTTCTTAGTGTAGACACCAAAATTGGGTCACACTCCCTTGGCACCACTGTCGAATAACCAACCCAAACATACTCACCTAACCATGCCCCCTCCAAAGCACATTAACATTAATTTAATTAATACCCATCCTCACAAGATTCATCATTTAATTACATTAATTGACCTAATTTCCACCTCACCTAGACACCTCACCATAGACCTATTCTTGGCATGTTTTCATAACTAACTAAGAACTAATCTTACTTGCCTTAATAAGCTAAGATTTGATCTAACCCTAAAAATAAATCCCTACAATCTCTCTAACCACATTCCAGCCCATTAGAAAGAAAGCTTCCATCCTAATCCAAGACAACAAACCAACTGGACCCAAGAATTTAGAAAGATCTTCCCAGTTTAATAAACCTAGGGAATCCCACCTTAACCGATGTTGATCACCCCTAAACCAATGTCGGTCAACTAGGAACTTTCGTCGGTTACCATTTATTCACCCAAACAACCTTTTTTGTGGGTTGACACATTCTGAGAGAAAGAGAAAGAAATTAGAGCTACATGCAAGCAGAATGAGCATCCTTTCACGCATCTAGACATACAGAGCCATCACCAGGATAGATTTTGGAAGCATTGCACTCATGGAATCACCTGGGAGCCACTGCTATGATATCCAACACTATTCTTATGATCAATAGCCATCTCCATTCAGCCATCAAAACTTGCATCACAGTAAGTACATCTCTACCAAAGCATTGTCTATTTTAGCATAGTTAACTTTTTTTCATTCCTGTCATTAGTTTGTACTTTACATGTTCATTCCTCCATTGTTTATTAGCTTGTAGTTCAACCATTTCCCTTACCCACACCACAAAATCACCATTCTGACCCAATATCCATTTCTGAGCATACCTGAGATCTCCACAGACCTTCTCATCCACCCTCCCAACTCCATTTGACCTCAGATCATCCCCTACCATTTGATCTATTCGAGTTTCTTTTACCTCGACCATACCGACACCGGTTATCCACAACCATCGTTGGTTCTACATAAACCGACATCGGTCATACCAGACCGACGTCGGTCTCTGTGTTTTATACCTTGACCAAGAATAGACCCAATAATCATCTCACCAGTTGACCTAAACAACCTAGAATCAGACCCTGACTAGTCCCAACACCCTGATAACTATCTACCTTTCTGATCTGACCATAGCCTAGCCTGTTATGTTAAGATTTGCTTATTGTACTTGAATGAGAAACCTAAATCATATCATTTACAGTAGGATTTCCTTTATTTCTGGCATTAAATTGTTTTAAACAATGGATTGACCATCTAGGAAGTATCACACTTCCCAGAGCTAGCACTCACTAGGCAATCCACTGCCATATATCATTTAACTCCCCTTTTGTGGTCTTGTTGTCTATTTTAGGTAGTTCCTCCTAGCCAAAAGGAATCTCTCACATTTAGCTGTGGATGGAGAATTCAATACGTGTGCAACAACCTTCAACCAACCCATTTGACAGGTATTCCTCCTAGCCCTTACCCTTATTTGTTTCGTCATTTTGAAAACATAAAGAAAATGGTGAAACATTTTGGTACGCCCGGTGGGACCCATCAAGGGTTCTATTGCATTTTCTTCATTTCCTTGGAAAAAAATTGTGTGTTTGTTTCCCTTCAAAAAGCTTACAAAATAATTTTCTTCCTTGGTAATCTACTCTTCTTTCTAATTTCTCTAAAGGATACACTTTCTTTTGGTGCATTTAAAAAGAACCATTCTTCTTGCCTTTTTGCATTTAGTGAAAGAGCATATCCTCTCCTATCCACCATTTGTGTCATCGAACATAATCTTTCAATTTGGGATTAAAATTAATTGCATTACATTCTGATTTGTTGCATTTAGCTCACATTAAAATGAGGGCAACCTATATGCTGGAAGTCATGCCCAGTTGATGGTTTACAAAAAGAATCGTATAAAGCACATTTTCTCTCTTTCCGTGTCTTACCAAACTTGAACAAAATTTGAAATATATACATCTTTTTAAACAAAATCTTACTTGGGAACACTGTCCGCGATCATGCGATCAGATTGGAAGGTACTCCTAGCTCGTTACCTCTGTCAAGTCATTATCTCATAGGATTTGCTCATCCCCACCATAACATACTGAAACCTCTCCCTTTAGATATCCTTCTTTGTAGGAAACCTTCCTCACAAAAAAATCTATTCTAAAATTCATGAGTAAGTCTTATAAATAGCATAAGCTAAACAAGCATAATAAAATCACTGTTAGGATCGTGCTTTTTCTTAACGTTCTTCTTGACTTGCGTTTTGAGGTGTGAGACTATAAGTATCCATTTTTCTTCTTCCTTGCACACTCCACCATCATAGTTGGAGTATTACGACTTTCTCTCACGAGTGTGCCAGGACCCCATCTCCTCATTCTCAGGTTTCTAAGTTTGATTCTTCACTTAATTTAATTCACAAAACCAAATTTCTTTGTTTCTTTCTAGTTCACAAACACCGACAAGCGTCGGTCCAGCGACCGTTGCGGTTCACATCTAACCAAAGTGTCAAACCACGGATCTCTAGTTACTTTACCTAGAGTAGCCTTCCTCACTCTTTCTATTTTGTTTCTAACCCTCAAGGCATCATCATATTTCTCCTCTGTTGATAAACTGCATCATACACAATTTCCCATGTACCCATCCAACATTCATGTTTCATGTTTTGAGACTGGTTTTCATCCACGAGTGGCCTGTAGCGGTGTCATTAACCATCATTGGTTTTCCCACATGAGTCATTGGTTGTTGTCTTGATTTCTTGTGTTTGATTTTCAAATCTAGACATTATCTATATTTACCTTCGGATCCCATCATTCTCTGTTCTAATGTTTTTGTGTCATCTACAAAATACAGTCTTACCAAATTAGCACTTGTTCACATGTGTGTGACTCATAGCTAGACTAACGCCCTCATATTCTATGTCAATCATCAACCACTCCCACCTAGTCCCTCACCGCCTTCCATCCTATCACCCATGGATCCTACTCATCCTATCATGATTACCGCAGTAAAGAATAATTTTCACGACTCCTTGATCGAATCCCACGGCCTTATAGTTCTACCTTACCCATTCTTCCACCCAGGATTATTTAGGTCGGTTGATATATGGCATTCTGTGTCCATCTCTCTCTGCTCTTATTCCCATTGCTACATCGAGGCCTTAATAATGTGGTGTTACCTTCACATGCTTCACCTCCAGTAGTTTTGTAACTAGGACCCATACCTTTCATGTGTCTTGGTATCACTCTCACCTATCATCTCTATTGTCCCATCATCGACCACCCGGTCCATAGCCTAGTCTCGCACCCATTATCTCACAAATACCCATTACAACACAACCACCCTTGGTGTCAGTGACTCTACTCCATTAAAAATCTTGTCCTCTCCATCCCACAAATACTATCCCCAATCGCTACTAGAGTCACGACGACCATTCCACCTATATAAACATACTATCAACAACCCCTATCTCATTTGTCACCCATTCAGGATACATGCCTTCTATGTCGGTGCCCTATTCTCAACCTCCCTATCAGGTTTAATATCTGCCCCCTTATGCCACAAGAGGTGTCCTTCCATCACAACCTACCAATGACCTCATTAAGTTGATGATGGAAAAGATCTGAACATATAAGCATCGGTTTCTGGCTCACGCAATTCCCTCACCTATGATGAAATTTGTAATGATCCTATTCACCCATCCATTCCTATTCGACCATACCTTGTACATTGGGAAATAACATAAATCACCCACTTGATAGCAAATAAGACCCACCACAACATTTTTTATCCTTTAAACATGGGTGTTACACGATTACCACGATGACACTTTACTTTTGAGGAATTTCCCAATGTCCCACAGACGGGTTACTGCATTGGACTAGTACGGTGGGGTACCTAGACACTCCATCTACTCGTTTAATCAAGTAGCCTAATCCTTCTTAGACCACTTCTCCATCAACATTATTAAGAACGTTACCATGACTGATCTTTATTCCACATGACATGTGATGACAATGAGTCTAGCATGACTTTTTAAGCTCATTTGGTGCGACCTAATTAACATGTTCACATTCCAGCTACCTCTAGCGAGCTTATAGAGTTATTTACTTGGGCTTGTGCTAGACACATCTCACTAGCTCCACAGTGCAAACCTTTCACACTTTTGACGAGGCATTCACCATGGCACGGAAGTTGGAAATTAGCACTATCGAACAAGAACATTGCATTCATAACAAGAACATTGCATTCAAATCAAATGATGTTTCTTCATCTTTGAAACCCCAAAATAACTATTCAAAACCCAAAGGGTATACCAATGTCGTAGTTCTCAAGGATGGTCCCCCTTATCAGTCAAACCCAGCCAAACCCCCTTCCGATCTCTCACTGTCCAAGCTTTCCGGTTGAGACGAGAACAACGAAAGTATACGTATATAGGATAATCTTATTCTTCTATTTTGGAAAAGCTTGTTAAGGTTTGTGCCATTACCCTTCCACCTATAAATCCACATACTAGTTTTGACCTTGAGCAACTCATGCTCTCATGGTATAAGGAACATGAATTTTTCAACTATCATCATGTCAAAGGTCATAGCAACAATAACTGCATCACCTTCAAAAATATTGTCTAAGAAATGATAGATAACGAAGATCTAGTATTTGATATCTGGAATGCACCCGCTAACAAAAATATACATATCTTCAAAAAACCATTTCCTAATCACTCCCCTTCTTCTAACCAACTTAGTGATTCTTCAAACAATGATAACAATGTCCGTGAGGTCCATGCTATTTTCGATGACATACAAGTATCTTCCCAATTGCCTCATGTTCCTTCTATAGACAAAATCTTAGCCCGAGTTCCCCTACCAGCACCAAAACCAATTTCATCTACTCCTCTACCCACAGAGGAACCCCCTTCATTCTCTCCATCACCTGTGGAAGAACTTATAATTAGCACACCACCTCGACCTCTCAAATTTCTAAGCAATTGTCAGTAGCACCTCTCCTACTCATAGAAGATGCATGCTCACAACCTACACCATCACAAGGAGAGTCCACTTCAGCTAGCCCATCCTCTCCTCTACCCATGGAGGATACTATAGAAGTACCACTACCTTTACATGACCATTCACCATCGGACCTTCAAGATCCCGTAGATCTTCTTTCAGCTATCTTGCTGATAGAGTCCGAGGCTAGCCATTTCCTTGTATCTCAAACATGTTTTACGGGGATTACTACTAGGTCCATGTTATCCCACCTTTACGAAAATACCATTTTCATGCTTGGCCAATCACCTGGACTATGTCAATAGAGCCTTGATTTAGGGACACCTCCTACTTCCTGTTTCAACACAAATGCAGTTGTCACTCACTAACACCTCCATTATCTATCCAAAAGTGTTTCGAGCAACCTAACCAACCACAACTACAACTACCGTAACACCTTCCACATCACCACCCATGGCCTAACTCACACCTTTTCCTGTGACCCAACATACATCTACACCCAAACACCTACCTATGCCTATAATGCCTCCTTTACCTAAACCCATCACTACCTTAGGGGTCATACTGACATCAAGCCTTACTCATCCGCCCATCAAATTAGATTTAGCCACATCCTCCAAAACTAACACTAAACCTACCCTGGCCCCTAAAAATAAAACCCAACCTCCCAGACCTCATACCCTAGCCTCGCCTACCACACCATTATTACCTTCACCCCTTCCCTCTATCCTAGAACCTCACGCCTCGACCCTAGCCAAGAAACCTTCGTCCACTAGTAAACCAAAAATGCAGTAGCTCACTTCCTCACTTCCTCATCATGAAATCCTAATATACCTAAGCAACCTAAACAACTTCCACCATCATCCATAACCTTCTTACCACCCATACCACCACTACCATCCATAACTTCCTCATTACCCATGACACTTTCTTCTCTTTCATTCACACCTTCTACCCAACCTATACCACCCACCTCAAAAACACTACGGTTACTCCGTGGGTAACCCATCCTCTTCCACCATCTTATTTTCCCTCTACATCTCGTACACCCGTATCATCGTCACCTAAGAGGATGTAACCTCAAACTAAAAATCTGCTACCCTCTCATAAGGTAGTTAAACCAACTAAACCTTCCATCGCCAACTCTTCTACCATGTCAGTACCCAAGCATATGCAACCAAGACCAAAGACCACTCCACACACCAAACTAGTGGACCAACCCATTCCCATACCTGTAAAGCCCCTTCCTCCACAATCACCCACACCTTTACCCAAACCCACATTCACCTCCCATTGTGATCCACTAGTAGGGTCCTATGCCAACATCTTGACCAATCTCCTCGAAACTTTTGTCATCACATTACCACCTCTTAGACCTTACGACACACTCAAACCCAAACTAAAAGGGTTTGAAAAAACAAAAATTACACCTACCATCATGTGCCAGGACATGATGTAGAGAATTGTAAGGCCTTAAAAACTGCCCTAGTCCAATTATGTCCTCCTGAAGAAAATTTTGACAATGATGGTCTTCTTGATGAGGACCCCATTTTTGCCTTCACCAATTTCCACAAATCTTCTCCTGTTACCTACTCAACGACCAATATCTCCACCCCCACATTCCTTTGATCCAACTCCAAGATTCGATATTAACATGGTTCGTATAAGAGAATTGGCCAAACCACCACCAAAATACCAATGCTCCCTACTCATTTCACTAGGATTGTATCCACTACTAGGTTTTTTTCCCTCATGCCACTATACCTTCCATGACACACTCTCTTCATCCACCTCTCCTCAGATTAAGATGATCAACATTTTCACCCGTGCTCGAGAAAGACAAAGGCAAGGAAAATGGCGGCCCATCAACTAACCCTATACCCAACATACCATCCACACCCATGCCCAAAGTCATTATTCGAGGCCCTACATATCCTTTTTATGATGGGGTCACACATCGCACAATGCTAAAACAACTGCACCAGTCCCCCCTCAAAATGTCTTTATATGACCTCATCCAAACCTCAGAGTCACATTGTCAAGCCCTCATTGAGGTCCTTCAATCTATTGAAGTCTTACCAAATGACCCCTCACCTGTAGCCTCCATTATTTACCCTCACCACATAGCCTCTCTCACTAATTCATCGCCTTCCTCTACACCTCCACCTACTCACCAAGTGGTTTCCCTCAGCTTCTTAGATAAAGAGATCGCTCCTTTCTAATCTGATGACCCTAACCCCAATATTTTTATCCTTCTTTATCGATAATATATGCATATGACGCATTATTATCAATGGTGCTAGCATTAACATCATCTCCTCCCATGCATATGACTAGATGCAAATACATCAATTACGGGCATGGTAACCTAGTGATGCTACACTCCTTCAATGACGCCATGACCTCTACCCAGGTACTTGTTGTTCTCCATGTCTGCGTGGGTCTCCGCACTATCCAGAACTTTTCCATGTCTTATAAGGGGAGTTCAAGTATAACTTTATACTCGAGCAACCTTGGATCCCCGATATGGGTTATGTCCCTTGAATTTTTATCGATGCCTCAAATTTGAACATGAGGGACATAATTACACCATCCCTGTTGACCCATCACCTTTCAAGACTGTAACATGCTATATCAGCTAAATGATGTGCTTATACTAGTCAAGGCATCTACCACCATCACTACTTCACCTTTTCTGACAAGCCAATCCACCAAAATTGCCACTACTTCCATTGCATCTAACCTTCCTATCCCCACTACGATTGTAGCCTCTACCATTGATGCACTTGTCTCCCCATCATGTAGTAAGCCATCTATCCTGCTACTCACATACTAACTACTAATCCTTTAGAGGGTGTTTTTCAACACCTCACTATTGGGGAATACCTCCTATACAATATCAACACCTTCCTCACCCCACAAGAGTATGGGAATCTACGTCATCACCCCACTACAAAATCCACATCGGTGACATTTTTCCTTATGGTCCTCCCCACCTTCAGACTAATCTAACGTATGGGGGACTTGATATGGCAACCTATAAACCCAAACCTCCTTCCCAATCCAAACCATTTTCATCTGACCTACACTCCCTCACTAACCATTGCTTCGCTCACATTTTCCTTCACTGATGTGCATGGAAAGGATTTGGCTTCGGGTTTTTGAACAAGGCCATCATACTATCATTTCTTATACCTCTCATAAACACAATGACCATAGTGGCATTGGTTTTGACACTCCACCCTCCAAGAAGGTTCATGTTGACCTTATCTAGGATGAGAAATCTTCCCCCTCTCATTTACCCACATTACCATCTTCACCCACGGAGTCCATAGATCCTGAATCTATTCCTCCTAACTTTTTTTTCGTAAACACCATTTCCCTAGGACCACTGACCTATCAATGTGATGGTGAGGCTCCTTCTTCTCTCCCATTCTTGTATCCTGACATGATCGATGATGATATGCATTCAATTAACGTCGTTCAATGTCAAGATAATGATTCCATCCTCACCTATCTTGGTGAAGAAGACTATTTTATTCATCATTCGTTACCCTCTAAGATGTAAACCATGTTGAATGAATCTACCATTGAAATCAACATTGACACTCAGAATGACCCGCACATTCTAAATATCAGCCAATCCTTAGACAATCTTGAACAAGAAGCCTTCACCTCTTTTCTTCGGGACCATAGAAATGCATTTTCCTGGTCCTATGCCAACATGCCCGATATTGACCCAAAATCATGGTTCACAGTATTGTAACCACTCCCAATTCCAAACCCATTAAACAAAAGGATTAGAAAATGCATCCTCGCATTGCTCTTTTGGTCAAAGAAGAGCTTCAGTGCCTTCTCTCAATTTCCTTCATTCTACCCATTGATTATCCCCAATAGATCTCTAACATCGTTCTTGCCACAAAAGTTACAATGCTGCAATGCCGTGAAATCACCTCATATGAACGCAATAAGTCGGTAGCCATGATGCTTCCTAGCCGGCGTGTTTGTGTAGGATATGTAACCACCTCAAAGTCATTTGTGGAAATTAAACATGCATGAGTGTATACCTTATTGCGTGCATCACTACCGATACTAGCACCTCTCTTGCTAGTATCACATCTCAAGGGTACTTGACCCACACGGTCGAGAAGAGATCAATTGGATCTCATGAGTAATGCCAGCAATACCGCCAATCGATAGTAGCCTCTGTGCAGTCATAATGACAGGTGTTGTGAAATCCTGAAATCTTGATAAGAATGGTTGTGGCCTTGGTACAAGATTCGCGTGTAAACAACTGTAGGAGCTCCCTCCTTTCTATATGCCTCCTTGTGGCTAATATGGCCATGCCCCTACCCCAAATAACTAGGGATGTCTAAATAGTTCACCTTTAGGTTTAGGTGAACCTCAGCATGTAGCATCATTATGAAGTATAATGGTAATTGGTCATTATTTAGAAATTGGCCTTGAGAGGCCACAAATCTAGGATAAATCAAAGGGGCACATAGGGGACATGAACATTTGTTTACATAATATGCCCTTACTTTCTGTTTGTCTCGTATAAAAACTCCAACAAGACCTCTTAACAACTTCCTTATCGGAAAGTCGTAATGTAATCTCATTATAACCTACATCTCTGAGACACTTGATTTTAATGAATCCATAATATTTTTATTGACTCAGAATCAAATGGGTTATATGTTTTCAAACTTGTCTCTATTCTACGAAGATCAATGAATATTTTTTCACAATGAGCTTTATACTGCCCAACTACAGTTGGATTCTAGAGAATAGATTATAATTTTGCAATCTCTAAATCGGTCCTCCCATACAAATTAGGATCAGAAGAAGCCATGACTATAAAAAAATGAAAGTAAAATTCAATTAATAGTAATTTTAATGAAAAAAATCTCCTAAGATATTCTCCTATTTTAATGAAAATAGAAATTCTCCTAAGATATTTTCCTATAAAATTAAATACACAAATACATAAGCATAGTATCACACAACAATAATAAAATTCCTAATTAAATATGGTCTTTATCATTGAGTATAGCCCATCCACCATTTATAAGGTCCTTACAATCATTAATGGTGTCTAAGCTAAAAGTGGTTGTAGTTTCAGTCACCTTTGCAAACTCATTTGACCATTGAGATTGATCCTACACTAGAGAGAAATACAACACCAATAGGGGAAATTTGTTAAGCGAAGGAAGATGTTCCCAACCATCACTATAAGAATCTCATGGAGATTCTCATCCCCCACAATGAAATTTTCAAGGATAATGGTGGTGAGGAAAAGATACCCACTCTAATTAGCTATGAAAATGTTGGTGATAAACACTATCATGGTGCTCCTTTCCTAATGGAGTGCTATATTGAATGGAAAAGGAAAGAGGAATATGAGACACATTGGAGGGAGCATTTCACTAGTGATCTAAAAGTGTATGGATATGGGAAACCTCTAATGTCACCTTCCAGGTTTGGAATTGAATCTGTAGAAATGTATTTGAGATAATAATAACTTTATTATAAGACAAAGGATTGCAATCAACAATACCATGAAAAAATAGAACTAAATTAAATTCGTTTCAAATAAAGAAAAATTCCACTCTAAAGATATTTCAAATATAGATAAATTTCCTATAAGTATATTCTTCCAAATGAGGGATTCCAATCTAAATATTTTGAATAATAATGTATTGAAGACTAAACAATTTGATATTTCTATTAAAACCAACAACATTACGTAGATAGATTAGAATGTTCCCAAAAAATGGCACATATAGGCTAAGGGATGCCTAAATGAATAAGATGGTGGCCAAGGGAAGGACCTTTATACAACAAACACCAAGAAAAATGAACAATATTGGGCTCAACAATGGCATTACAATATTTATAAAACCTTTTACTCCAATTTTGAGTAGATGAGTGAAAGGAAAAACCTTAATTTATTTTATCCACCATAGGGAGTCATGGCGATGATAATTCATACTTGTTTTTGAGTGAATAGTTTTTAAAAATGTCTCAAGAAACCATTTCAAGTCTTTCCACCATGGCTAGAAAAAAAACACACTAATTTTGTGGAGCATCTTGACATATATCACTTCTACAATTTCCTCATTATATTATTGATCATTTTTTTCTAGTTTGAAAAATTATTTTGATTCTTGATAAGATAACAACTTCCTAGAATATTTATAAACAACATCAAGGACCATGAGAATACCTCATATGAAAAAATTGAGGAAATACACTCTCACTAATTTAGTGAGAGGAACATTATGGATGTCAATGATTGGATGCCACCAAAGAGAGTGTTATTAAATGGAGATACCTTCATATAATTCATCTCTATTTTATTGAAGCCATAGTTTTATCTTTCTCTAAGCCTTATAAATACTTCTAACAAGAAATGAGACAACTATTTTCACTTTGGATTTAATTCTAAATAGATTATGAAAATCATTCCCGATACGATATTATTGACCTGACAAAGTTTCTTCCATAATACAATTGCGAAGAAGAAAATTTACATCTTTTTGTCCTTCACTTGCTCATATGATTTATTTGGCACAAATAGCCACACCTTTATGACCAATGTCCAGCAATAATAATCCTTCAACCTCCTTAGGAAGATAATAAAAGTCCCATGAAACTCTATGAAAACCCCTCCTATATTTAATTAATCTAGCCTACAATGATCTTTGAATATCTTTTCAATATTTTTATAAGATGCTTGATAAGGATCCAAGCAAGAAGAAAAGTAAACATGAGTAGTGGTGAGAACTTGAGATTATATGTGATATTTAGCTTCCATAGAAATTGGATTATTGATCTAGTATGTGAGTTTTGTTATACTCAGAAAGGAGTTTCATGGCATGCAAAGGTGATGTCAAAAGAGGAATAATTCTCTATGTTGAATACACTTCCATTGAAAAAAACTAACCAAAGGGATAGTGGTAAAAATTAATGTCTATGACATTGATTCTCATGTAATTGAATGCATGATTCCAATGTTAGGTAATAAGAATCATGGAATTTCATTATATTTTTTAATGTTTTTTCTTACTCAATTAGATATATGACTAAATCATTTATAAATTGATTATTGACTAGTTATGCACATATCGATCATGTCAGATAGATGAGTTCAACCAAACCTTGACTTATTATGTTCACAAGAAAGTATCCTACTCTCTATGCAGTTAACACATACAAAAAAGGGGCAAGGTCAAACTTTCCAAAAATAATGAAATAATTTAAAGTGCTAAGAGAAGACTCTATTGATTAAAAAGGAATTTGTGGCATACAAAAAATATATTTGAGTAAATTAAGTAAATATGGGACCAAAACCTAAATAGATCCAAGATAATTTATTTCACATCTATAGTATGGATGCTTCACTTCTAATTGTAGTTTGTGTCTTCTTTGGAAAACATGCATGCCAAAGGGATATCATATGCACGTATATACTTGATAAATAGTTTCTCATACCATGGTACCATGAGTGTAAGAAGAGATAGGAGTAATTTATTAATTTCCTCAAAGGCCTCATGCAAATATTGAGTCCACTAGATTACTTTATTTTTTAGAATTTTATTGAATGGATTGACAATGTAAGTAATATTATGGGTGAATTTTCATATAACCCGTAACTTCCCCAAAATGGATTTGATTCCATAATTCACTTGTTGGTGGAACCATTTCAAGGATAACACAAATTTTAGTGGGATCAATGTCAATTCCTTTCTTAGATATGATATAACCTAGTAGTTTTTATCTCGTCGCCCTGAATACACATTTTTATGGGTTCAATGTGACATAAAACTCATTGGTTCACAACACCATTATTCTATAGAAGGTATATTTAAATTTAATATATCATTAAAATAGAAATTATAGTTTTCACAAAACCATTATTCTACAGAAGGTATATTTTAAATTTAATATATAATTACAAAGACAAAAATTTTAGTCTTCACAACACCATTATTCTACGAAGGTATATTTTAAATTTAATATATCATTATAACAGAAATTACGGTCTTCACATCACCATTATTCTACAAAAGGTATATTTTAAATTAAATATATCATTACAATAGAAATTATAATTTTCACAGCACCATTATTCTATAGAAAGTATATTTTAAATTTAATATATCATTACAACAAAAATTACAGTCTTCACAACACCATTATTCTATAGAAGGTATATTTTAAATTTAATATATCATTACATCAGAAATTATAGTTTTCACAACACCATTATTCTACATAAGGTATATTTTAAATTTAATATATCATTACAGTAGAAATTACGGTCTTCACAACACCATTATTCTATAGAAGGTTTATTTTAAATTTAATATATCATTACAACAGAAATTACGGTTTTCACAACACCATTATTCTACGAAGGTTTATTTAAAATTTAATATATCATTACAACAGAAATTACAGTTTTCACAACACCATTATTACCATGCATTGACACTAAACACTAAAATTTGTGAAGCCTGGTCATGATACAAGAGATTTTAAATGGGGTTTTACAAAAAACAAGCTAGGGTTTCAATGTAGAGGTAGATCAAAGAAAAAAATGAACAAAGCTATGTTAAAAATGATTAGACAAAAATGTATTGAATTGGCTAGGGTTTTGTAAAAAAAAAAGATAGGGTTTCAATTATTTTACGCCAAAATCCATTGGATCCTCCATTTTCACCAATAAAACAACATATTTCAAACCTGGTGCTCGTCAATAGCTTCATTGGTCATTAGTGGCCACGCTAGTGGGCTCATTGGGCATAGTCTGCGCTTGTGGGATCGGTGGGTTTGGTGGGCTCTATCTGGTCTTCGTTATTTCATACCTTGTGCTCGTCAATGTCCATGCTAGTTTCCTCAGTGGGCTCGTTGGGCACGGTCTGCTTGGTGGGCTTGGTCTGGTCTAATCTGTGTAATCTTCGTGCGAAAGGAGGTAGGCGGAGGAAAAGTGAATTCCTCTATAGAGCCTCCAATATATAAACATGGGTGTTCACACAAATGCCCTTCGTGTGAAAGGGTGTTGGCGCGAACACCCCCTTCGTATGAACCACATTCAATTCCATACATGGAAAAATAATAACCTACATGTCACTTCATGCGAATATGGTTCACGCGAAGGGGGTGTTTGCACAAACCATTTCTATTACCACCCAAACACACTCCCCACTCATGTTTTTGGGACAATAAGTGGGACACAACACTATGCATTGACCCATAAGAAAATCTTCAAACGTTAATGTTTTAGGTTTGGATTTGGTGAAAATGAAAGATGGGTGCATCAATGATGTACTCTTTGTTGATGCATATAGACTACCCACCAAATGAGGATACTGACAAGCTCTTATGTCCTACTCATTTTAGGACCACAAAGTGTGATTCAATACATGAGTTGTAGGGTATTGGTCATTTAAACCAATAAAGGGGTGTTTGTTGGACCAAATGGATCCTTCTAGTGTCACTTCTGCACCACCTTCACCTAATTTAACTTTGAAAACCTCCTAAACTAATCTAATCTAAGGGTTTTCTCAAAAAAAAAAAAGTAAAGGAATAGTAGAGAGAAAAGAGATAACTCCTAAAACATATGTGTTTTAAGAACTTGATGTTTGATTGTTAGAAATAACATGCTTTCCTTGTTAATCGAGAGCACCAAATATAGCTGAGACTCAAATTTTAATGCTACTGAGATGCATAAATTCAAAGGATATTTAAAACATAGTCAAACTAAACATCAAATTTACCAATTGAATTTCTAAATTACATATTTACTTGATTAATCCAGTCTATAGCATGGTATGGTGATTTACTTCAAATTTACATGGAAGAATCTAAATACCACCTAAGAAAGCAATGAAATATACATCAAACATCAAGAACTCTCAACACATGAATTTATAACAAAATAGGGAAATGAGACCATGATAATATCAAATTGCATGAGTTAATGTTCAAAATGGCTTGCATATATTGATCAAAATGTCATCCCTCTTTTTACAAGTGAGGCATACATACTTATACAAAACTACAATTGCATTTCACCACTTGTGATGATCAAGATTCCTTCTTAAACAATTTGATATGAAAAATAAATATCTCAAACAAAATCAAAATGAGAAATACCCTGTGAAAATGACATTTTTCATTTGAGTACGAAATATTTCAAAGTTTTAGCTCAATTTCTTTGTTCCATTCGTGTAAAATGGAGGGAAAATGTAACCCAACTGAAAATATTTTCTTTTGATACTCGATGATGATGAAAATGCAAAGGAGAATGGATAAAACTCATTTTTGGGCTAACAAATTGTTTTGTCTCTTCTGTAACTGTCATCATTCTCTTTTTGCAACTCAGAAATGGTTGATTATGTACTCTCAAATCGTTTAATCCTTTTCAACAAAGAATAGAATACATAGTGAGAAATGTAAATAAATCCACATATTCTTCCCTCAATTTTTTTCTTTGTTTTTTTATTTTTTTCTATGGGCTAAGTGAACCTATGGAACACCACCATTTTGAAAATTTCACAAATCACTAGAATTATTTTTTTTATGTGGCTTTATAACTTGCACTTACTTAGTCTTCTAGTGCTCTAACAATTAGCTATTCCTTTCTACCATGTCATGGGGGTCATCTTCCTCTGTTAAGACCATGGTCATGCTTCCTTTGTTCTGCAAGCTAGGTGAACCCATGGAACACCAAGTTCTTTGTTTCATGGCTTCCAAACTTAGTTGCATCTAAAATGATCTTATTTCACTTTGCGGTGCCTCACGACATATTTGTCTTGTATTGTGGATTTTATTGAGTGGATTACATCATCTACTTCATGGAATTAACTAACTCCGTGGAATTTCATTTTCTCCTAGTCTGCATAACATTTTTCTTGGATTTCCTCTCTGCTTCACAATGTTTTCATTGTTTTTCCATAGAATACTAGAATTTTGAAATTTTCCAAAGACAAATATTTCAACAATGTTGCCTTAAAGGCTGATTTTTGTCTTCCATGATGTTCATGCTTTACCCTTTTGAACGATGAGAAGAAGACATAATCTCAATTAGTTAAGAAACTTGAATATTTGGAAAGTATAAATATTTCATCCAATATCAATACAAAAGCCAATTGTTTTAGCAAAATAAGATGGATAATGTCAATCAACACTCTTTAATATTGACAAAGTTAGACTCTTAAATTATATCAATTTTTTGAAGATAGAGAGGGTCCCCATTTAGATTTAATCATTTAAAACAAGTGTGGGAATTATGAAATAACAAATGGTGACTCAATGGGTAAAATGCCGGTGTGTATTTAGAATTCAGATCTCTAGTTTTCAAAAACATTGATAAAAGACTATAAATTCAAATTTGTGTATCTCTAATGTAAGCCTACATTTCAAAAATGAATAACTTATTCATATTTAGTGACATACTAAGCCCTAACAATGAAGAAAGAGAGTTATGTGTGTTCAATGGGTTCATTAACGATGTTCTTACTTGAGAATGAAACCATTTTGGGATGTGAGACTCATTTCATAGCTTAGTGACTATTTTTTCTCTTATTTTTATTTTATTTGGAATGGTTCAAATATGGGTAATATTTTTACATTTCTCTATTACCATCCATGCATCCATAGCCTTGACAAATATTCCTTTGGATCCCTTCATGGTCTTATTTCATTTCCAATCAAGTTTCTATAGCCCTAATGGAGGTTTCGATAATCACCTTTTAAAGAAGTCCATTTAATTTTTCCGATTAACATGTTTTCAATGCCTTTATTTAAAGGTTTAGGAACCAAGTTATAAGAATAAGATTTTTGTCAAATGATATTACATCTAGATTTTCATTTCACATTTCCTTTTGTATTTTTCAGCTTGCATTCTATTTCCCTCATTATGTGGTTCATGTGTCTCCTTCAAAACATTTCAAGAGGAGATTCAAGTTTCCAAATCCATAAGGTACATTCTCCTACACATACCACTTTCCCACTACACATTGTTTTTATTTCCTCTCCTAGTCATTATATCCCCAATGAATTGTACATATCTATCCTTCCTACTTACCATAGTTATTTTTATAATATGAGACCCTCATAAATGTGAAGTTATTTTTTCCTAGGATGAAACTCTAATGTTTTCTCATGACACACTTTCCCTTCATTACTTCTCTATCTAAACATAAGACACTGACATAACACATCCCCCATAAAATTTTCTCATTATCTTTAGTCTTCGATGTTGAGACCTTGTATCCTATTAGATTCATGGGGTCAAGGTGTGGGAGAAATATTTTATGAAACTCTCAAAATTTAAAGTAAAAAATAAAGAGGCACACATAATAAAAAATAAGAAATAATCATCTAATCCACCACACTACTCACCCTTGTTAGTCTTCGGTGATGAGCCCTCACATTTTTCTATTTACGTGAGGTGACATGTAGGATTAGTGGCCCATTACTTGCTTATGCCTCATCTGCGCAGTGATGAGGCCACTTGTCTTCCTAGTTGCACGAGACTAGATGTGAGGGTTTATTAATGATTCCAAAAATTATATCATCGAAACAATGAGAAAAATATTTATTACAAGATCAAAGAGAAAATATCCCTAGTCCATGTCTTGTCACAATTGGATATCAAAATATTTAAATTTGGACATATTACACATTTCCAATTTTTCTTTTACATAGGATTTTGAATATTTGATTCATAATTCCTAAGAAACTATATACATGATTCCTCACTCATCAAACTTTTGTCACCATTGTCTACTACCCCTATCATTCCCTATTGTTCCTCTTTACTTCAATCTTCTACTCCACTCTTACTACCCAAATTGATTTTGAGATTTAGTCTCACATAAAAAAATTTCTTTAGTACCTACATAATTTTATCTTTCATATCTCCATACATTTTCCCATAAAAATAGGATTGCCATATATTATTTCATTTATTTATTCTACCACAAGATCATGCATTTGTAGAAAAAGATTAAAAAACAAAGCATCCACATATGATTACATAATCATGCATGTCAAAGATTCATACATGTGTGTGTGTGTCTTGTTGATATTTTTAAACATAATGTCACATTACCCACACAGAGAGAGGGAAAGTGTGGGCTCAAAAATCAAAATACAAAAAATTGGGTAATGCAAGCACTTTGTTGCATAATATGTATCAATAGATAGATAACATATAACAAGGAGGGATCATTTTCCATTTCTTGTGAGATCTAATTGTATAGTGGTAAGGGATTCTCCCATATCCATAGCCTATAGGTTTAAGTTCTACGCTTTTTGCAGAAGTTCTACACTTTATGCAAAATTCTTAAGCTTCATGAAAAAGTAAAACACCTTTATTTTACTAGTCTAGAGTTGTAATAAAGGAATTCGGATCCTTTTTACTTAGTCAAAATTGGGGCCTTTTGATCAGGTATTGCTTGTTGTCAGCCTTATTGCCCTTTTTTGCATGATAAACTATCTATTTCACAGAACTATTAGGAGTTAGAAGATAAACAAGTCACGATGAATTTAAGATTAATTCATCATATGTGCATCATAATTAATCTCTAAAATAACTAAAATACTTTTGAATAAGATTAACTGTGTTCTATACTTACTCAAAAATGAGGAATTAAACTTCAAAATGATGATATTATTTGAGTCTCATCACTCTCCCAAACTTAAAATCTAGCAGGCCCTCATACAAGATATCTTTGTCTCTAAAGATTCAGGGATTCAATTATTTTTCTACAATCATAATCATGGGTATATGTATTCCATGTTTTTTCCTTCAGATGTCGTAATTGTAGAACACCGGGTCATATTTATGCTTCCTACCCTCAAAATACATCCCTAACTCCTTCGCAGGAAAGGAAAAATTCCTAAGCATTGAAAAACACCAAATTTAGAAGAAGAAGACTCTTCAGAAGAATATGAAAATTTTGACTTGGAATTTCAAAGAGTTCTAACTACAACTCCTTTAGTTGTAGCTATTATCCCTTTAGTTATAGCTATTTAACCTTTTGTTGTAGCCATTGTTCATTCAGTTGTAGACCCTACTATTTATGCTCCTTCTACAGAAGTTAGGAAATCACTACTTACTGCTCCCCCTTCGGAAGGTCCATCGCTGGCGCCAAAATGGCCTCATGAATCTGAAAACTCTAATTTTGATAAGGATTTGTGCCTCACCCATGTGGGTTCCTCGGCCTTGGAATTAACATAATATAACCCCTTTTTTTAGAAATGATTGCACAAGATAAATGGAAATTAGTGCGTTCAAGAAAGGAAAGAAGGGAAGGCACTGACTCCTGTGGTTTCTACCTTCCGTTTTATTTCATGTTGTTCTCTTTCTCAATTTGGTAGCCCCCTAGGATGCATCTCCCCTTCTTTTGTTGTCTTTCCTTCTGCTACTACTGGTTGTAGCAGTTCGGGTCTCACTGCTTTTCCTTTTGGCTTCTTTGTAATTGGGTTCTGCATTTGGACAGTTGCATCTCCTCTCTTTCCTCTATGGTGCTTTTCTTCCTCTTTTTGTTTTAATTGGGGCTTCCGGCCCTTTGCCTCCTTTTCTTTTGGGCATCTTCTTTTCTTCACTTTATTGTTTTATCTGGCCTTAAGGAATCCTTGTACAAGGATGTGGGTCCTTTCAACAACCTCAAATTTTACCTTTTCCAAAAATATGAATTCCATCAAATTCTCCATTCTTTGAAATCTTTAGCAGATTGCTCATCCAATGAGTTCTAAGCTGGTGATTGTGTCCAAAGTAGAGGTGGTGTAGTGCCCTCTTAGTTTTAGGTTGGTTATGTTCCTATCCTCTGTCCTTATTTCCTCCGATTGGGACTATGAGATCATTTCATTGGGTTCATTTTTGGGTGTAGTGCCCCATAATTGGCACGTTCAAAACCAAACATAAATGCCTAAAAATCTTGCTTTTTTAAATATTATTTTATTAATATTTAAGTACAATCGAAACTAACGACAACACTTAGTTAATTCTATTTTACTATCCATTATTATTTCCGGCGTAGTATACCCCTATGTCCATTTTAAATTTCATTCCAAAATGTGTCCAAAGGTGGCTCATCACACTAACCCATGCCGAACATTTATTTATCTAAACATTTAATTTAATTTAATTTTGATGATCTACATTTTTCATGTCCCTAATGGACCCATGCCAATTTTTATTTAATTAAACATTTGCCTATAATTTCTGCCTAGGTTTTCAAATAATCCCTAGGTCACAATATATGTTCAAATTCCCCCTTAGCCTTCCCACTTAATAAGTTTTATTACACACCCATATAACTTCTTTTTTATTTTCCCACAAATCTAAAGTTAAGAGGACTTAATCTCCACCATTGGATTGAATGAATCTAGGACTTAGATCCTAGGTAATTCTAAGAAGCCCTACATTTCCTTAAGGAAAATATTATATATTTTTTATTTTGTTTATTCTCTTTTTCATTTGCACAAGTTTATCTTGCAGGGAAAAGGAGGAAGAAAGTGGGGAGATTCATTGAGGAATGTTGCGGATTTCCTACCCAACACAAATTTCTTATTGTTCCATTGAGAGCACCATTTCATTTTGTTTTAAATTTGAGAAGGTAGAAACCCTTCTTATTAATTTATGGTTTGAGATCTAACCAAGGTTCTTAAGGTTTTCTATTTTTTTCTTCATAATCCCAGATTCGGGTTTGTTTATATATATATATATATAATATGATATAGATAAGAATATCAATCTCTGCGGAGGTGTTGATTGTGGCCACGGCATGGCCACTTAGCGAGGTTGCGATAGGGTAAATAATGGCCACGGCGTGGCAATGGGGGTTCTGTACTTAGTTGTGGCATGGGCGGAGGGGGTGTGTGTGGGGTTTGGGGCAAGCCGCGATCTGTTCCAACCCCTCCATACTACTCCCATTCCAATATTTTAAAACCCTACCCCAATACACAAAACATGATATATATATATCAATAAACATCAATTTCTTTTTCAAGACACACACACACAAGGATATCGATTTAAATAGTTAGTCATTGTTTAACACTTACAAATTTATAACCATTATCACATATTTTCAATGTTTATTTGTGTGTGCGTGTCTATTTACACATATAAACTAGGGCATTCATTTATTCACATGTAGCCCTATAATAACAAAGCTGATTATATGAAGATACAAATTAAATTTCCTTTTCCTTTCTATAAATGAAACTATCCATTTCACCTAAAAGACATGTATTCCCTTTCAGATTTAATAATATAAAAGAACTAACTAATGGTGAAAGAAACATATTCATATTTTTTCAACAAATTACTTTATTTTCAATAATAAAAGAGACATGTCATATACAACTATTGAGGAATGACCAAAAAAATGTTTTTTTACAATAAATCACAATAAGGGAGTAACTTTTCTCTACAAGAAGTGTCTCCAAAAACACAAGATTCCTTTTCACAAAACCATCTTTACAAATATAAAACTAGGTACATTTTAATAATTCAACTTTAAATGCATTTCAATCTAAAAGTTAATACAAGAAGAGTCTTTATTACAAGCAAAATGCATTCTTTTGAGCTTTAAGCATTCAACATTTTTTTCAACCCAAGAATGATTATTTTTTGCATTTACTTCCAACTTCAACAACATTTCTTCACTCTTTTTTATTCAAGATACAAATACATTTCAAACTTTCACTAAAAAAAAGATACAAAATACAAGTAAATACAAGGATATGGGTCTGCCACCAATGTGGAAACAAGCTTTCAATATTTTAATCCTTCTTCTCAAAGAGAGGATAAAATGATTCAATATTACAATATACAAGGTTTCAAGATTTCTCTCAATATATAAGAAGACTTAACAATATACACAACACCATTACAAAAACATACTCAAATGCAAGAGGAAAGGCCTCCCCAAAATGGGGAACAACATGCCAAATTTTCCAAATTTTTCTTCCAAGCCTCCACACCATATGAGAGTCTTCAATGCACAAGAGAAGAGGGGTCCAGTTTCCTCCTAGTCAAATGGCATCATCACATGCCATCTCCACCAAATGGAGGACATGCTAGCCTCCCTCCAAGCCCATGGGAGAGAGTGTATGCATGCCTCAAGATTGTACAAGTTAAGGGGAGATAAAGGGTGAAAACATACACAACCATTTTAATGCAAAACAACCATAAGAACACACAAATCACAAGAGGAGAACTCCATGTTTTCCTCAAAAGGGAAGAGTGACAAGGAGCCCATAATAATCCATATTGTGAACCAACCATAGGAACACTAAAATAATCTCCATAATCATCATACATCCTACCTTATCACTCCATCCCAAACTCCAAGCCTCCTCCTTGTAAGTATTTTCAAACCATTTTCAACCATGAGATAGTTTCCTTCACAAGGATGGAAGATGAGGTTCAAACCATATGAACAATCATCTTCCACATCAAACCATATGAGGGGAGGAAATAAAATAAATACCATCATGACTTTCCCATCAAGCCATATGGTGTAAGAGGGGTATTTCCTCCCTCTTCCCCTACAATTCCAAAATCCACCATAACATAGGATGGATGGAGAAAATAAGAACAACAAGATTTACAAAGACACCCACAACAACATACAAGCATTCAAGAGATCCAAAACAAGCATTTTTCTTTCACACAACATACTAAAACAAGAAAAATGAGAGGCATGAAGGCATACCTCAAACAAGCTATCCCTCTCCAAAATAATCCAAGCACTTCAAGCTCTAAGCTCCTAGCTCCAAGCTTTCTCCAACTCTCATAGTAAAAATGACAAGAAAAGTCCATACCCCTCTCCATGAGGAGGTATAAAAAGAAGAATCAAACTTCAATCCTCACAAATGAGAGGGTGACATGTGTCACCCATCTCATTCTCCAACAAAATATTCCCAAAATCTCAATGAGCATAAAACAAAACACATTTAGGAGGTAATCTCCCAAATTTCCTAAAAGCCAATAATCCAACACACTTCAACTTTTGAGTGTGTTCAAAGAAAGGTTGCAAAAGCTATGGAATGGGGTAAGAACATTCAAGAACCCCAAAGCTTTGTGCAAACCCGATCAATGGACCATTAATTAATAATAAACAAAGATTCCTACTTTCTATGCATTAGATTAAATCAAACAAGCAAACTTAGCAAATTTAATTAACCTCTATTCTTGAAAGCTTAATCAAATGAGCCTAATAAGGATCTAAGCTATCATTTTATGCTTTAAGAGAATGGGATATCACCATTAATGGCTTCAAGGCCAATGGTTCTTCCCATTTACTCCATGTTGTGTGGTGAAATTAAAAAGACAAAGCAAGATAGCTCAATAAGAAGAAATAAAGCTCCTAATCCTAACAATAATACTATAGTTTATGTTAGAGGGAAGAAGTGTTCTTGAAAATGAGAGGGGGTAGAGGGTTATTTATAGTTTTCCATTTGGGAAATGGAAGGCTTTTTGGTGCATGTGGGACTAAAAGGGAGTCAACATGTTAATTAGAAAGTCAAGGTAAGATTTGACTAAGTTTAGAAGAGTTTGATCATGTTTTAGGGTAACTAACCTAGGTTAGACTAATTAATCTTGTTTAGAGAGAATTTACTATTCTAGGAGGGTTCTGAAAGGCCTAATCAATCCAATGAAATGGATTGATAGTCTAGGAAGCTAATAGAGGCTGTGAAGAAGAGGATTCTAGCCAAGAAGAGGCTGTAATAGCTTATTTAATTGACTTATAAGAGGAATAAGACCAGAAGAGTGTCGTAAAAGGGGAGTTAGATATATCTAACTGACGATGTGTTGTCAATTTGCAAGGAAGAGAATAGTTAGTGCAATATTAGAGATAATAGTGCTTTGATCAAACTACAGGTGTCTACATTTTCTTGTCTTTGGGGTGACGTAAGTTACGTCACCTCGAAGAAAGTAGACAAGTATAAACAAGTAGAAAAAAATTGAAGGGGGAGAAGAAAAATTAATAGGATGAAGGTAGGATGAAGGATGCCCCCTCGAGTGTAGATGGGGTGATAGAAGAAATCAATCAATGATCGAAAAGAGAATAGAGGGAAGATAAAGTGTAAAGAGGAGATGAGGAAAACAACAAGAAAGGGGGATATTTGAGCTATCCATAAACCCGATGCAACAACTTTAAATCATCATTTTGCTTAGAATCCTCATCATCGGCCCTTATTAAGATGTAAGCATACGACATAAGTGTAAAATGACATGAAAAATATAGGATACAAAAAATTGTCCATTGCTAAAATAATAACTCCATGCAACATACAAACATGTAATGCAATACGAGAAGTAAACAAACTCTTCTAACAGGGAAATGAGTACAATCACACACACTCAAACCAACAACATTCAAGCTAGTTGCACAAATATTTTGTTATTGAGATGTAGTCCCAAATGTTTTGATAAACAACATGGGTTAAAATGATATCCGAGCAATCTGTATATGCAAGGGAAAATATGGAGGACACTTGGGTCTAATGAAAAAGCAACGTGCATGACGAAAACAATACCAAGCGATAGTGTCCCAGTATACAAAGTAAGCAACATAGATTTTCTAGATGATTGAAGATTCAGATGATCCACGAGTCATTTTTCCAAAACCTTTAAAAATGTCAGAAATATATGAGATGAGTGTCATGCAAGAGACACATATTTCGAGTTGGGAGAAATGAGTTGTTTACGAATTTTTAATTTATTTTCAAAGTATTTTGATGTTATTGGCTTTTTAAAAATTTTAATAGGTCAAAAGAATTTGTATAAGAGATCAAATATCTCCTAAAAACATGTGCAATTGCCTAAAGGCGAAGGAAAAGGCATCAATTAGCATATAAAATGCCTCGGCGAGAAGAATTACAAGCCAAAAATAATTATTTAATAAAAATAATCATCACGATAGGTGAAAGAGAGGAAAAATAGAAGAAAATGGTGCTTGGAATATGCGTAAATTATTCCTGCAATGAAGAAGTGACCGCAGGGTGGCACTAAGTGCCCCAATGTGTAAAAAAGGAGTAAAAATAACTATTTTTAATAGAAAAATAATTACCTTGACAAGTAAAAGAAGAGTTACAATGATTATGGCGGAGAAAACATGCCCCAGGCTCATTGCAACAACCTAATATACCCACCCGAGGGGGTAAATCAATCATGACCAATTCATTTGTACCAGAGATCTTGCAAATTTTAACTGCGAGCGAGAGTGATAGCCCTGGAGTCAGATGGCGAGGCTACTGAGCATGAAGAGGCAAGCAGATCACATCCGAGAGTTTATGCACGACCCATCGGATGGACCCTAAGTGAGTGGTCTATCCTTCCTTGTGAATTATGCATTTAATGTCATTTTTAGGGAACTTATGATAGAGTAAGGAAAATTTTAACGTATGCGCATGTGTCGGATTGATGTATACACATATGTGCATAGGTCAAATGTGGCAGGTACACATGAGCATATCTCGTTGACAAAAAAATAAATGCGTTCATATGGCCATGAGGGAAAACATACGGAGGACGTGCACGTGCGTGTGTCAAAGAGGACGCACATACTTCTTCGATAGGGGAACGGGGACACGTACGTGCATGCATTGGAGCAGGCACGTAGGTGTCACACTAGGTGTGTACATGTCCTATGTGGACAAGGATAAAAAATTATAAAAATATAGGGGCGCGTACGCACTAAGATAGGCGTGCATGCATTGAAACATGTGAGTATGCATTAGGGAAGGCACATATGTGTTGGGGTAGGGGGAGTAGAACACCCTTCCGGCCAAATGACCAAGGAGAAAAGAAAGTACACTAGAAGAAAGTGAAAAGTTAGGAAATGAGAGGGAAGAATGAAGGATTTTACTAGCAAATTAGATAGAAGTAGATAGAAATGTTCCTAATACATGTTTGTTTCTTTGTTTTTAGCATATATTACCCATTCTACACACGCGCGAGCGATATGGTGGCTAGTGGTGATAGAGGCACAATTTGATGAGGATGATAGGGCGATATTGGATAGCCTCCTATACGTCATGAGATTGGCTTACGTGGCTGATATGCCTCAAATCACATTGGATCATGGCCTTCTGATAGTTGTAGTGGAGAGATGGCACAATGCGAGAGTCAGTGATTTTGGCTTCCGATTGGGAGATCACAATTACTCTCAAGGATATATGGTGCATTATGTGGGTCTGATTGGGGTCGGATCATCATGTATACGAGTCAGTGGCCTGATATTCAGCATTGCATCTCAGATTTATTTGGTGTCCCAATGATACCACAACATGGGATGACTATTAAGTTGTCATGGTGTATTGAGGATCTAGAGCTAGACTCGAGTGGTGGTTTATATGATGGCCTTTGTCAATGGAGTTCTACTCCCTGACAAGACCGATGTTTTCATTTCGCTTGGCCTCCTTGGAGTGATATGCGGGTTGATAGATGGAGAGAGCTACTGCTGGGGTCAGTGCGTTCTATCACACTTATATTGGGACTTATATTTGATCACCTACTACCGTCAGAAGATGGTAGGACCAGCCAGATTACTTCAGATTTGGGTATGGGACCACATTGCTATTGGTCGCCTCCTAGGCATTTTAGAGTTTAGGCTCTAGAGGAGCCTTCTAGTATGGGTTGGGTCCCTATCGGGGATGATATGCGGCCATACATGGGAGATGCATATCATTACCGCCATGAGCTTGATGAGCTACAATAGGCCGCCATAGTATGGAGGCCTTACATAGAAATTTCTAGTGGCCTGAGGACGGTTTAGAGCTCAGTATTGCCACGGTTGAGCACTTTATGTTGGGCACCCGCAATTATATGTGGGAGATGTACATAGTAGATCAATTCCTGAGATAGTTTGGCATTACCCATGATGTTCCTGGGCCAGGTATATGGTATTCTCATAAGGCACAAGAGTATAGTGATATGAGTCCACATATTGCCTAGGATAAATCACTGGCCAACTTCCAATAGGTGGTACCTGATATGTGGGTGCTATTGAGATGAATCAGAGATCTTGGTACCACACCCAAGTATACGCCATGGTATCATGGTGGTCTTCCATTTCATTTGAATATTTCTAGGACAACTTAAAATGTTGGTGTGAGAGCTCCTCTAGTGGGGCCTCCCAGCGGTGATGAGGGTGGATCCGGCGGTGGTGATGATAATGATGATGATGGTGGTGGTGGTGGTCCTAACACACATTGTTATGCAGAGGTAGGGGAAAAGGTCCTCCATTATAGAATAATCCTAGAGCAGGGACCCCGACTCAGGAAGAAATAGGTACCTAAGGCACTAGACATAGAGTTGCCTCCAGTAGGCATTCCAGTGGGGATATATGCCCCTCTTCAGCATGTATTTCCAGAGAAGGGCCCACCACCTCATGCTCTATGGGGTGGTGGAAATGGTGGGAAGTTGGCTGCTCTTGATAGTGAGTTATAGGTGGTGATTATCATTCGATTACAGGTGGTGGAGAGAGAGATGTGGCTAGGGCATAGGTATAGGCCCTTATAGTAGAGAAGGATCGGTCGGTGCTCAAGTGTAGATTTTACGTGGAGAGGGATTAGGCTATATGAAAAAGCTAGATTAGTGAGATGGCCACACAAGGGGCTCAGATATTGAGTCTTTTACATCATTCCCTGACCCACCCATGTGCGAGATGGTTCTCACACAGAGAGACCATGCTTAGGCACATTCACAAGGTTATATCATCTAGAGAGATCAGGCACAAGCCCAGGTGCAGACTATTACTGAAGATAGAGATCGAGAGGTTGTTTCCACTAGACAAGATCATGCTGATAGGGGAAGATTGATAGGTAAGCGAGATGTTGTCATGTAGGCAGCTACTACTTTTGGAGATGCCGATTTGATACAGGATGCTATGAGGGCTAGCGACAAGGCCTTATACTATAGGACTTCTTATTTTAGAGAAGTCCCAGCATGACAGTGGGTAGCACCTTTTGAGCAGTTAGGTGTGAGCATGACATGTTCTAGGGCATGGCGGTCAAGTCATTTGATTACATCGATTCAGTATCCCATTATAGGGCATCTAGTTGTATAGTAGCCAACTGGACAACGGCACCAACCAGATAGCAAGTTGATACCTCGGTGCCGGTTCATCACAACCACCACTCTTATGTCCTCCTGGACATGGACCCGAGAGCCATGGTGAGGGTGCAAGTTATGGTTGAGTTCCTCATTTTTCCTTTTGTATAGATGCATTGTATACATGCCTCTTATGAAGGTTGATTTTGATGTATAGATTCATGTACCATTATTTTGATGATGCCTCTTGATGACTCGATTTTTATGCATGCCTCTTTTAGATGGCATATTGTATTGATGATGTATATTCAACTTTTGAGATAGAAATTTATACATGTATCATATGGACATTTGATGATGATTTTTGTCATGTTATATTGTGATTATGCCTTTCACGATTTGTGGTTATTGTTTACAATTATTGTATCACGATGCATGATTTCCCTTTCCTTTATGTATGTGACATACTTTAGATTTAGAGTTGTGTATGTTCCATGTTTTTATATTGATGATATATCTGTAGATAGTATCACATGCTTTGGATTTATGGAATGTTTCTGAGTTCTTATTCTAGCACTTGGGATGATACTAGATGATATTGGTGCGGGGGAATAGATTTGTGAATATGTGCAACCCCTCTTTCCCCCATTGATGATACGATATACGATGATTAGCTTAGCATACATGCATGATGTAATACTTAGATTTTTTGTATATATGATGTAGTAGATGATGTTTATATGTGATGAATTATAGCTGATAGATGTGATAATAAAAAAGCGTGGCAAGAGACAAACACATAAGCAAAAGTTAACAAAGCTAAACAATTATACCTATACAACACAACCTAACCAAGATGCAAACTACATGAACTTTTAGACATACAAAAGAGATCAAATTGACATTTAATCTAAGTAAAATGAATCCTAAGAGATGCATACAAGCTACTAATGAACCTAATTCCATATACAATTAAGTTAAACAAGATCCAACCCATGATAAGCAAATGAATCACTACCATATGAAAAAGTACCTCAATCAAAACTATTAAAACCAAAATCTAAAAATAATTAAATTATTACCTTATTTTTTCAGGACAACATTGATATATTTTCTAATGTTTTGGGTTTATCTAAAAGATAAGCTATTTTCAAGGCTACTGTTCACATTGTTTTGAGGCTTCTCTAAGACAACGTTATGTAGTGGATGTAGCTTCATCCCTAGAAGAGAGATTTTTGAATGTTTAGGTTTTTTGTGTATCTTTTCCAAATGTTTTTGTATTTCCTAAGGTCATGTTCAAAACAATGCAAAAGGACAAAGAAGTGTGGATGCCTCCAATGTGATGTGGGAATATACAAAAGGAAGAATGCCATGCGCGTATCTACAAGGAAGTGGAATGTGAAGGTGCCCCCAACGTTAGATGGGAATATACAGAGGCAACATCCTTCATGTAGATATAAGAGAAAATAAGCTAGATCACGGTTTGGTGAAGATGGATTCGGTAGGGTTCCTAGACCTAGCAAAGGAAGTTATATCTAGAAAGTAGTGAAAGTTACCCGTCTTGCTGTAAGAGTGACTTATGACCGGAGAAATCTTCTTTGAGCACAGAGACCGGTTTTCACTCAAAGACCTGCCCACTGTGCCACCATTGCATGGTTTTCACATGTGGACAACTTGCTTTTACTTTACTATTTTGTTAATTTTATTTCTTTTTGCTTTTTTTTCTTTGTTTTTTCTATTTTTTAGTTCTAATCTGATATTCTTGTCATGCTTAAGCGTAGAACCTCTTGAGGTGCATGGTATTCATAGGTTATAGAAGCTCTTCACCATCTGAGTATGCAAGTTTATAGGCTCCTGATCCATATTTAGTAACCACCACATAAGGCCCTAGCCAGCTAGCTTCAAACTTACCTTTCTTTTCTGTCTTTGACAGTGTTTTTCTTATTTTATTTTAGGAATAGATTACCTACATTGAATTCCCAATGAATGATGTGTCTATTGTATCCTGTGGACACTCTGCATTACGATAGAATTTTAGGTGATTAAGTGCTCGATATTATTTCATCTAATAGTTCCAACTCTTCTAGTCGGGTAACTCTCTAGTCCTCATCTTTATCAAGATAGACCCTGAGAGATATTATAAAGGAAGGAAGCTCCACTTCTAGAGGTATAATGGATTGATGCCATAGAAAAGTGAATATGGGGTTGTACCAATAGGAGTGTAGATGGAGGTTCAATAGGCCAGAGGGAAGGATGTATCTATAAATGCCAATTATGGCCAGTCTTATTGACCATTTTCTCCATAATTTGTACAATGGTTTTATTAGTAGCCTCTTCTTATCTATTACCTTGGGGGTAATAGGGGGTAGACCACTTGAGTTTAATATGAAAATGTTGACACAACTTCTTAACTTTTTTATTTTTGAAGGATTTACCATTATCGGTGTGATGGCGGATGGGATACCCTAAGGCAGGTGAGATGGTTCATCATGAATTTATCAATTTGTGCACCCATGATGTAATTAAGAGGCACAACCTCTACCCATTTGGTAAAATACTCGGTGGTAGTGATAATGTGGGTGTGGTCATCTGAAGAAGAATGATGGAGCTTCCCTATGAGATCTAAACCCCATTTAGAAAATGGCCAAGGCGTTGTGATAGGCTACAAATCCTAGGCTAGTGCATGTATTAATTTTCCATACTTCTGACATAGTTCACATTTCTTTATGAAATTACAGCAGTCTGATTCCACGGTAGGCCAATAATAGGCTACTCTTAATAGTTTTTTAGCTAAGACCATGCTGCTAGTGTGTTCTCCACAAATACCACCATGTAATTCCTTAGTAGCGTGGATTGATTTAGTAACATCCAAACAAAAAAAGCAGTTGCGATCGTAGCCATGACAATAAAGGGTGCCTCCTAGGAGGGTATAATGGGCTATATGACAAATAAGGGCTTTCTTTTCAAAATGGGTGATGCCTGGTGGAAAAGTTCCATCTTGTAGGTATCGAAAGATATGGTCATACCAGGGGGACAATGGACCAACAAATTCACATGACAAACATGACTCTAGCATATCATATGCGGGCATTTGTAAATTCTCTATAAATAAAAGCATCTTACTTTCCTAAGGTGGAATGCATAACAAAGACCCAATTATAGCCATAACATCTGCTGATCTATTATGTGGCCTTGGATTTTTCTCAAATATGATTTGTGTAAAGTAATCCTTCAAGGTTTCAACCATTTTATTATATGGAATGATCTTATCATTTAACTTTATACTCATCATTAACTTGTTTAATGATAAGTTGGATTCTCTAATGACTCATAGCATTGCCTCGATATTCCAAGTAATAGCTAGCTTGAGGCCAGTGATGAGTACCTCATACTCTACAATGTTATTAGTGCATGGAAATCCTAACCGGAATGCTCTTGGTATGACCTCCCTTGTGGGATTTATGAGCACCACTCCTGCTCGTATCCGTGATTGGTGAAAGATCCATCAAAATGGATTTGTTATTCTATAGACTCTTTAATGTACATCATAGACACGTCTGGTAGATCTAGGCACAAAGGTTCCATCCCTGGGAGAGGATCTTCTACTAATTGATCACCGTATACCTATCCTTTCAAGGATTTCTGATTCATGAACTCAATATCAAATTAACTCAGGAGAATGATCCAATTATCCATTCATCATGTGAGGACAAGTTTGGATAAAAGGTACTTGAGAGGGTCAACTTTAGATATGAGTTTGGTTTTATTGTTTAGGAGAGAATGGCAAAAAATTTGGAAGGTAAAGACAACTGCTAAGAAGGCCTTTTCAATCTACAGGTAATTCAACTCGTAAGCAATCAAAGTATGACTAAGATAGTAAAGTTCCCTTTCTTTATGTAGTGCAGGTCATATTGGGCAAGCGATTTCACCAATAGCAAACTAGGTAATGGAAATGTATAAGAGGAGAGGTTCGCTGCGGTAGAGGTGGCATGAGCATAGGTGGGTTGACCAAGTACTATTTTAGTAGTGCAAAGTCCTTTTAACAATCTTCTCCCCAGTTGAATGAAAAATCCTTCTTCAGTAAATGGGTAAAGGGGTGACACTAATATGTAAGTTGTGAAATAAAGCAACGTATTTCCTGAATTTTTCCTCGTAGACTCCTCAGTTGTTTGAGAGTGGTAGGTGGTGGCATTTATGTGATAGCCGTAACCTTTATAGGGTCCACTTCAATCCCTCTTTGTGAAATAATGAATCCTAGGAGATTTCTTGATAAAACACCAAAGACACATTTCTTAGGGTTCAAGTGAACCTTATAATCCTGGAGACACTGAAAAATGTGTCTCAGCACTTCAGGGTGCTCTCCTCTACTCTTGCATTTAGCTAGGATGTCATCAACATAATATTCCATGATATCATTCATCATATCATGGAAGATAACAGTCATGGCATGTTGATAAGTAGCCCTGGCATTCTTGAGGCCAAAAGGCATGACCTTGTAGAAAAAGGTCCCCCAATGGGTAATGAAGATCATTTTATGCTGATCTTCTTACGTAATCCATATCTGATTATAACCTAGAAACCCATCTATTAAAGACAACATTTCATAACTAGCAGTGGAATCAACTATAATGTCAATGTTAGGTGAAGGGAATTCATCCTTGGGGCATGCTTTATTGATGTCATGGAAATCAGTGAAAATTCTTATGCGTTGAAAGGCTTCTTCTATAAAGGGACTATGTTAGAGATCCACTCTGAATGGTCAATGGGTTTAATGAAATCAACAGCTAACAGTTTTTCCTATTCTTATTTGACAAGGAGTTCCACCTTAGGGTGCATCTTTCTCAACTTTTTCTTGATGGGTTGGGCATTTGGGTGCACAACGAGGTTGTGCAAAACTAACCGGGTCCAAACTAGGCATATCTATGTATGTCCATGCAAATATATCTATGTATTCTCTTAAGAGATCTACAAAGACCTTTTGTTCTGAAGTGAGTGAAGCTCCCAACTTTATCATTCTAGGTTGCTCTTCTGAGCCAATGTTGACATTAATTGTTTCCTCAACAAGCATCTTAGAAGCATCTTCCATCCATGTAGGATCAGGGGGAAGAGTAAGATCAACCTCTTACGGTAGCTCATCATCATCTTTAAATGGATAAACCACTTCATCCATAGACTCTTTGTTCTATTTATCTACGAGTGTTTCAAAGAGTTTGTCACTATGAGACTTCCATTTATCTTTTTGCAAGGTTTCTCTGAAGTATTTGTACTCTTGTTTACCACCTTCTTATTCAAACATCCACACATCTCTGCCTCTTCTCCAAAGTATGCATAGGTGTCTAGTTGAATTGAAAATCCTTTCTTATGATCCCCAGTTGGAATAGAATCCCTGAGTCCCATGAAATCTACAAATGCCTCATCATTTTCAAAGAAATATAGTGGCACGTAAAGTTGTTGATCCCAATCTATAAGTTCAGGATACACAAGGGATATTTGATAAGTGTTTAGGGGTTAGATTCAGATAAGGTAAGGACAATTAAATCTAGGAATATGTTAGTGGAAGCAAGATCCTTATGAGGGATACACTGGGAATCTACATCACTATCAGAATGAGACGAAATGTCCTCATGTTCAGAAGAAATGGCATCAATCTCAGAGGGTAGAGCATTATGAGGCCTTATCCCCAGGCCATGCTTATCAGAATTGAAACAGGGGATGGGAATAGGCTCTAGCCAGCCTTGTGCATTGATTCCACATCCAAACCCACTGTAACCGATGACAAACATCATGCGGTGACCTTTGATGTACTAGGGTTCTTGATGGCATGAAGCCATGGTTCCTTCTAGCACTCTGCTAGTAGGATATTCTAACATATTCTCCTCAGATAGGAGGCTACTATTGACTAACTTTTCTAATGGTTTAGGACACTACTCCCGAGTGCTTTTAAAGCGAAAATAAGTCTTTCCTTGTGTTCTGGGAGATACTGATAAATATGATATTAACAAAGCATGTTCAAGAGTGAATGGATCACCTAGGCCATATTTTTCCGACGTCACCTCCCATGAAGAGAATGGGTTGACTAATGAAGGAAAATCTTGATTATAAGGTATGAGTGACTCTGAATCTACCCGTTTCTTAATAGCTTTTGTTTGTAGGGGGATAACAACATCCACTAAAGGACACTCATAAGATGCATGAGAAAAACTGTGTAATGCCCTATAATGTGTGAATGGTTTGGGTCACCCAAAATGGTAACCACTTGTCCTTCATGACATAGCTTGATACACTGATGGAAATTCGATGGAATGGCTCATGTATGGCATGGATCCATGGGCACCCCAAGAGCATGTTATATGGAAGGTCTAAGTCAAGGACATGAAATGTTGTGTCATGACAAGTTGGGCCTACTTCCATGGGAACTACTATAGTACCCACTGATTCTCATTCTTCATTGTCATATGCTGTGATTGTAATAGTCTTAGCACCCAGATCTATTTCTGAATGGCTTAAGCTGTTTAACCAACTTCAAAGTACAAATATTTAGACCAGATCCACCATCCACAAGTACCCTCTTGATTTTGCGATGGGTAACCACCACTTCTAGGTATAAGGGTAAGTTGTGTTCTAGGTTGTTACGCGGGATTGCGGTGTGATCAAAAGTAATATGATCATTGGAGTCGAGGTGTGCAATCATGGCTTGGAGGTGCGTGGGATCTACATCTGTAGAGACTCCCAAATTTTGCAATGTTTTATACAGTATGTTCTTATAGGTAGTAGATATTTTAAGGAGATCGAGAATGAATATCTTAGCAAGAATTTTCTCTAACTGATCTATCAAATTGTACTGACCTTCTTGAGGGTTAGGCATTGGATCTGGTATGATTAAACGGGCACGTCTCATCCCTACTGTGTAACTCTTTTCTAAGATCCGAGATAGTGTTGACTTGTTCATCAGATGAGCGAATACATCTTATGAGAGAATCAAAGGGACTGTCATTAGTGGGGTATATATAAGCAATAATTCTATAATCGTTGGAGGTTTGTCCGTGATCTGGCTTCCTTTTCTTTTTATCTACATGATTAGGAAAAGGATCTTTGTAGATACCCATTTTCTCATTTGGACCTTGTCCTGAGTCAGGGGGAGAATCTACGATTATCTTACCCTCTTCAATGAGGTCTTGTATGTAGTGACACAATCTTAAACACCTATCTGTCTTGTGTCCTTTAACACGGTGGAAGTCGTAGTACTCATGGTCTTTGAACCAACCAAGGTTTTGGAGCATATTTTGGGTATGGTACTATCATAGTTGGATATTCCACCATTTTTACATTATCTAACTACTTTAGTATGGTAGATAGGGATTCCATTAATGGCGTGAACGTACATTTAGTGGGCACCTTGGGACAAGGTCCTTGTGAAATATTTAAAAGTGGGCCTATCTACATGGCTTGGACTCTCTTAGAGTCCGTAATGCCATCACCAATAACATGTTTATTTTTATTGAAAATTTTTGGTTTGTCTGATTTGGCTTCATGTTTGTCTTTAATGACAGACTTAAGCATCCCCTTTATAATGAGGGATTTCTCGATTTAATCACCTTTCTCTATGACCTCTTCAAAGTTTGAGCCACAGTGCATCTGTAAATGGAAGGCTATTTCTAGGTTTAAGTTAGGAACAAATATGCTCACTAGCTATTTTTTTTCGGTAATGCACAAGGGAAACGACTTGCTAACCCTCACCATCGTTGTAAAAATCCAGCAAAGGTCTCATTGGGTTTTTGTTTCATATTGCATAGATCATTCATTGTAATATCATTTTCCATGTTATAGGAATAATGTCATACGAATTTTTCTGCTAATGCGGGCCACGTTGTAATGGATCCCTTGGGAATACTATAGAACCATTCCAATCCTTGCTCCTAGGCTACGAGGAAAAATTTGTATTAAGAAGTTATCACTATATGTGACCTCTTGGAAAGCCATGTAAAAGTCTTTTATATGATCATGAGGATCACTCTTGCACTTATACTTATCAAAATTGGGAACGGTAAAGTGTTTTGGGAAGGGTTACCATAACATGTCCTTTATCGAAAGGATAAGGGCATAGTTCTTCATATGAATATTTCCTATTATGGCCTACATTTCCTTCTGTAACGTAGCAAGCATATCTTTCATTGATTGTAATTATTTCTGAATGAGTTGTTCTTTAGTAGGTAACATTGGTATTTGTGTCTGAGTTACCTTAAAGGTAGTGTCAGTGTATGGATCAAAGTGATACTCGCTAGATTTCATTTTGTCTTTGTCTTTATATATGTTTCTTCTTGAAGAGCCTAGGTTTTCTAATTTATGGCTCAATTTCAAGATCTTATTTTGAAGGATCTCCTCTTCAACTAGAGTGTCCTCTTCTTCATCAAATTTGGGAGGAGGTGAAGCTTTATGCTCAATCATCACTTTACGTGAAGATTTGTAGTGAGGTCATTGTGATGGGTCTCCTTCGATGGTGGCATGATGTTGCCCAGAAGTAGAAGCATACCCTGTCTCAAAGGGGTTATCTATGTCTAAGAGTGATACTCGTTCTCCTATTTTGTGATTAATGACCTTGGTTTCTACTTCGCATTCATGTGGAATTTTATCTCCTAATTCTAAGACTCTTGTGAGTACTTGATCTCTATTATAATATAGGAGTTCATCAAATCTGCCTAAGTCTAATCTCTATTGCTCGTTGGAAGAGTCGACTCATCTCCACTATTGTCAATTAATTGCTCCACATCTTTGACTAAAGAAAAGAGAGGTGCTAAATTGTTTCCACTAAATGCGAAGGTTTTGAAAGGGTTTTCTCCTAAGTCATGCTCATTTGATTTGGTTTCCATCTTCACGATTTTAGGTATTACTAGATGACGTTTATATGAAGCTAGCGTGGATCCTAAATGTGTGATTTCACAGTCGTTTTTATTCAAAGAACACTCATATGCACACCTAAATGTAATGATCACTCAATTTTTTGACACCAATCCTATACCCTAAAACGAATAGTGACAATATCGTATCAATGTGTAGGTCAAGTTAGAATTCTAACAAGACCTAAATATCAAAGCGGTATTGATGCAGTCTCCTGATGAGGTATACTTAAAACTAGTTTGAATGCCGATGAAAGCTAAGTCTTCTGAAAAATAGAATTTGCGACTAGATATTACATAACAACGCTATCTTGATACATTAACCAAGAAAGCAAGGTGTTAGTATCAAGACAAACATCATTGTGATATATATAAGGCGATATCGACACTTTTTAAAAGACTCAGATGACGTCGAAACTGAAACCAAGTAATAAGTATGACAAGGATTTTTAATTGTGTGAGAAATGTGCAATAAAGGGAATTATATCACATTCTCAAAAAAATGAAAACACGATGTAGGTACCAAGATTGCGTGACTAGAATGCGAGAAAAACTATTAACTCAAGAAGAGACAAATGATGAACCGAACTCACAATAGTGAAGATGATCTTGAAATCAATATTGAAGGACTTTATCAAAGATACGAAAAATGTACCTGCACACTTTAGATGTTTAACAACCCATCTGCAAACATGGATGGGTGTAAATAGACAAAAAAGTGGCCAATACTATCTTTGATAAAAACGCGCGAGGTATGCCCCTTTCTCACCCCAAAAAATGGGTGGTGAGAACGCAAGGGTATAGATAAAAAAGATGAAAAATAAACTAAGTGCCACTTGGGCAGAGCTTCACCTCATCCGATGGCAAGAAAGAAGCTAAGCTAAGTGAGACGTCATCTAATTTTTGTGATGAAAGACACGTAGCTCAAACTTATGTGGGCTCTTTGCCTTGTTCGAGGAACAAGACTCAGATTCCAAGTGAGTCATCACTTTGTGATGGCTTGACACGAAAATGGACTAGAAAAGTGGGCTCCAAGCAGAATGGCCTTCTTAAAAAAATTTCTTAACTAGGTGTTAGAAGATTGTCTAATGTGAGCACGATTTTCCCAAAGAGTCACAATGACTGATTTGGGAGTATCTCGACTTTAGGGTACCCCCTTCTGATATAATGAGAAACTAGTGTGTTCAGTTGTACCATCACTAGAGCCATGATACGGACAATCTTTGACTCTAACTCACAAGGCAAACTAGTCAAGTGGGTAAGCAGAGCGCTTCCTGTTTCATCCACGAGGTTACTCAACAATGGATTACTTTAGGGTTCCTAGAACCACCCCCATTGTTGTAGCTTAAGGCGTTATGCCAAAGGGGTTATGTTCTAGTTGAGCGGATAGGGACGTACCCTTTTCAAACCTGCAATACAATGTGAAGGGAATGGTGTGTTTTTATCTTTTTAACTTAAATGTGGTTTCAAGTAGCACACCATTTGGTAATCTGCATGTAAACACATGTATTAGAAGTTTTTGTGTTTTGTTTTGACACCTTTCTTTTAACAAGCATTAGGTCCTGTAGACAACGAGTTTAGTAATTTTCCATTTCACAAATTGATATCAAGAAAGAGAATTGACACTTTTCTTTTGATTCCTAAGATCACCAAATGGCGCGAAGGAAGAGCATACGCAATGTGAAAATTCTACTAAGACAAATCATATGGAAATTATTTTACTCTTTAGAATCATAGAACAAGTGTTTTTAAAGTGTGATGTAAAGTTTTACAAGTGCATTTGATCTCTAAGATCACCTAGAAGGCGCGAGGAGAGAGCATACACACTTTACAAGCTTTGTGCAAGCCAAGAAATGAAGACACTTAAGTGATGCAAGCTGAAATAACAAAAAAAAAACCCTACATCTACCTTGTTAGTCTTAAAAACCTTTAGAAACGTTTAGAACATGAGTTTATAGGTTGGAGAAAAAATTTCAAATTTTAACACAGAGGCATATGCGCCGAGAATGACATCACTCACCCTAACCAATGGATACGTGCCCTAACTGACACGGACATGTGGCGGGAAAAGCAGAGATAGAGGGTATAACACCTACATGGGCTTGTGAGATAGGTATGCTAGGGTTTTGACGCATGCACTCTCTACTCAACGGTTATGCCTGTAGGTAAAAATGTCTAGAAAACACAGTATGATAGTCGACACTAACACATCCAGAGACACGAAAACGCTCAAAAGTCAATGGAGATGTCGATGTTTCAACAGAGATGCGTCTAGGTCAAAATGATAGGGTTTACATAGTAAAAAATAAACGCCAATGTGTCCAGAGTGAAAGGTACACTCACCAACCGACAAAGATGCCCACCTCTCGATGGAGATGCAACCCATTCTAAAAGATATGTCAAATGTGTAATATTCTCGAGACGGGTGCGTGACTAACTCAACGCCAGCATTAGGGTTTCGACGGAGACGCACCCTGTCTAAACACCTTTGTGTACCCCTGGAAAATGTACAAAATTCACGGATTTTGAAACTATCAAAAGAAAACAGGTTATTTGTTAGTCAAAGAAGCATTTCTATGAAAACAAGAGTGATTTAACTAGCTTTAGAAATGGAAATAAGAAAATAACAAGTTGTTTCCTCTAAAAAACTTGTAAGTGAACTTTGAAAAACTTAAAAGACCTCCATTAATGGAGGATGGACATAAGTGTCCCACCGGGCATGCCAAATGTGTTCAAAGAAAGGTTGCAAAAGCTATGGAATGGGGTAAGAACACTCAAGAACCCCAAAGCTTTGTGAAAAACCAATCAATGGACCATCAGTTAAGAAATAAACAAGGATTCCTACTTTGCATGCATTAGTTTAAAGCAAACAAGCAAACTTAGCAAATGTAATTAAACTTTATTCTTGAAAGCTTAATCAAATGAGCCTAATAAGGATCTAAGCAATCGGTTTATGCTTTAAGAGAATAGGATCTCACCATTAATGGTTTCAATGTCAATGGTTCTTCCCATTTACTCCATGTTGTGTGGTGAAATTTAAAAGACAAAGCAAGATAGCTCAATAAGAAGAAATAAAGCTCCTAATCCTAGCAATAATACTATAGTTTATGTTAGAGGGAAGAAGTGTTCTTGAAAATGAGAGGGGGTAGTGGGTTATTTATAGTTTTCCATTTGGGAAATGGAAGGCTTTTTGGTGCATGTGGGACTAAAAGGGAGTCAACATGTTAATTAGAAAGTCAAGGTAAGATTTGACTAAGTTTAGAAGAGTTTGATCATGTTTTAGGGTAATTAACCTAGGTTAGACTAATTATGCCGAAAGGCATCTTCATTTACATATATATTGAGTTGAGGAGTCTGATGTCGTGTCCGTGAAAATTTATTTGTGTAAATAAAAAAATGTGTAAATAAAAACCCAAATAAATGTGCTAAGTGAAATGGGTATTACGCGGTAAATGGATAAATTTAATTTCTTTTGAAATGGGTTATTACATGGTAAATGGGTAAATTTAATTTCTTTTATTGATAATAATAGGGTGAAATGGGTATTACATGGTAATAAAAAATCCTTTATTGATTACTTCCCTAAATTTAATTTCTTTTATTAATTGATCTCTTTGTGTTTTTTTTTTTATTATTGGCAAATAGTTTTTTGAAAGGGACTTTACCCTTGAGTACAACAGAGGGCCTAGGAGCCAGAATAGGAATGAAAATCAGAGAAAAAAGGATCAGAATCCGAGTATGACAATGAAGCCCAAAGTAGCCAAAAAACAACTACCCAAACAAGACAAAACAGCAAAACTCTGCACAAAAGCAACAAAGAAACTGCAAAAAGATAGCAAAAAAACAAACAAGGGCAGCCAAAGCACCAACAACTACTTCTTGGCAGCTTTGTCGATGCTGATTTTGATGTTCTTCCAAGATCTGAACATTCCCAAAGTTGTCATGTGGGCAGCATCAGTCTTATCCAACTGATCAATGGTCCTTTTACTTTCTTTATCATTGCCCTAAAGTGTTGCCAGAACTCCGCTGAGATTGGAGACACTTCTAACATGTTGCTCAATGAATTCCTCAATCGCACTAAAAATGGCCATATTGTAGTCATGACGAGTTTTGGCCTTCCCTAAACGGGAGTCTAAGGAGTTCAGCTTCTTATAGATATCTTCAATCTAGTTTCATATCAATATCCACCTCCTCCTCGTTCTTCCTCTTTCCTTTCTATTTTACCAAGTTCTTAACCTCATCCTTCAACAGCTTCATTTCAGCTTCTAAGGCATCCAACCTTTTTGTAGAGCTCTCCATATGCACATCTCGGGGACTAGCACTGCTAATATTCAGGAGGTCATGTGCAATTTCAATTTCATGAGGGCCCTTCCCCGCAGCAAGAGTATCGAGGTTAAGCCTTCTAGATGCCCTGGTGACCGGTCTGGCCGAGGTGGAAGCGAGGTGGGGGCGGGAGCGATGGCAGGGGGAATGGAAGATGAATCTAGATGGCCGAAGGGGGGTGACAAGAGCGGTGGCAGGGCGAGAGAGTGGAGAAATGGGGCTAAAGCGGCAGTGAGAACCCCAGATAGGGGGCAGATTTAGGAGAGGAAGGGAGACTGTGGTACCTAAGAAGACAAAATTTATGCAAAGCTTGACAAAATAAGCCCTTAGTGTAAAGGAACCACCGGGTATGCTTTTGAAACTCCAAAATGGAGTGCTTAAGAGAGTTTAGCAAATAATGGGGAAACAAACCCGGCGATTCCTACGGAAGTGGTTAAGAAAGATAAGGTGCTTAGCAGTACGGTGACAAACCTCCCTTTCAAAGAGATGAATCGTATCATCATGCGAGTAACCTCATCATAAGGCAAGAGGATCGAGCTAACAAGCGGGCCAGCGGTAATATAGATCAGCTTCTCATATCCCTCCACAAAAATCTCTCTTCAACATCTCTCTGTCGACCGTTTTGTTAAAAAAGCGGTAGCCATCCATGCTAAGACGATCGCTTCAGAATAAACTCCTCGTTGACCAAGATCTTCTACCCCCATATTCCACAGTCCGCTCCTTCCAATCCTTCACAAAACGCACTAAGATGCTTTGATCATGTCCCTGAACCTTCTCCATGAAGTTGGTGATGCCGCCCTTGCTGAGTATATTCCATAACTCAACATTATCCTTCCAGTCCGGGTCCGCACTAGGCTCAATTTGGCAAGGGGGACCCCCCATCTTCACTGTGCTTAACTGTTTGCAACAAATTCCAAAATCCTTGAGAGCGCTGAAGCCGATGCTTTTTTACTGTTGTAATCCACACAATGTTGAAAATGAGAGCCGTTTCTATTCCCACGAACGTCCGCGTGTCTGCTGATCTGAGCCTGCGGAAATCCGCATGTGGGAATAATGGCCTTTTTGCTAGCCCACTCCCTATCATCAATTACTTTCTTACTGTTTTCGGTATCCGTGGAGCCTTGTATACAAATTTTAGCAAGCACAGTGCTACCCGCATGCACGATTTTCATATCAAAGTAACTCCACTTGGACTTCCCCATATACTTCACACTCTCTTGATTACACAAAGTAAAGGGTATGGTATTTAATTAATTAATAAAATGGTGAAATGGGATTTCAAAGTAAAGGGTATTACACAGTAAATTCAATTGTATTTTATTAATTAATGATAAGGTGAAATGGGTATTACATGGTAATAAAAAAATCCTTTATTGATTGCTTCCCTAAATTTAATTTCTTTTATTAATTGATCTCTTTGGTTAGTAAAGGGTATGGTATTTAATTAATTAATAAAATGGTGAAATGAGATTTCAAAGTAAAGGGTATTACACAGTAAATTCAATTGTATTTTATTAATTAATGATAAGGTGAAATTAATGGGTATTACATGGTAAATTTAATTTCACCTATTAATTCATTGTTTTGGTAAATTTAATTTCTTTTATTAATTAATGATAGGGTGAAATAGGTATTAAAGGTATTACACAATAAATTCAATTGTAGATAAGGGTATTACACCGTAAATTTGATTTCTTTTATTAAAATACATATGAATAAAATTAATTGAATAAATTTATTATACATATAAGTTCACTTTTTAATTAAAAAAATATTATAAGAACAGTTACAAAACTGTTCCGCACCCAAACATTTTAGGCATGTGCTTCCCTTACTTTTCTTCTCTCTTTTCTTTAACTGGTATGTGCATTGGTTTGAATTTTCTTAATAAAAGGATGTTTTCACATTGATTATTTTAGTTTATATGGTTTCACATTGATTATTTTAGTTTATATGGATTGTTCAGGGATAACATTGTGCACTTTTGAAACCATAAGGAATTGTTGGAAAAGACTTATTTGGTTTCTATTCAAGAATTGTGAGGTATAAATTTTTGGACACAGTAAATGGTTTATTGATTTTTTCTTCCGTAAATTTATTTTATTTTATTAATTGATCTCTTTTTACACAGTAAAGGGTATGGTATTTTATTAATTAATGATACGGTGAAATGAGTATTTCAAAGTAAAGGGTATTACACAGTAAATCAATGATCACAGTAAAGGGTATGGTATTTTATTAATTAATGATATGGTGAAATGGGTATTTCAAAGTAAAGGGTATTACACAGTAAATCAATGATAAAGTGAAATGGGTATTACACAATAAAGGGTATTACACTGTAAATTTGATCACTTTTATCAATACATATTACACATAAAACATATTACACTACATTCACTTATACACATTAGACAACAATAAGAAAATAATATACATGTGCATAATATAGTACATTCAAAATAGAAATGTCAATTTATGTAAAAAAAAAAACATGAACATGCTCACAAACATTACAACAAACCAAAAACTATATTAATTAATATCTTTTATTTATTTTATTAATTGATCTCTTTTTACATAGTAAAGGGTATGGCATTTTATTAATTAATGATAGGGTACTTTATAGTTAATGCCGATATAAATATTGGAAGAATTCAATTTTAGACTTTTGTGTGAATTTTACAAGTAATGTCTTTTTTAGTGTAATATGAAATTTTGAATGTCATTGTGCTTTTAAATATTAGATGAATCGGAATATCATGGTGCCTTTGAATATTAGATAGATCTATATATAGTTCATTCATGATTTGTATTTACTACATTTTGGAAATAATTATCTAAAATTGGTATACCATTTACACAAGAAGCTACGGACATTTGTCCAACTCGGAATCTAGCGTTGCATGTGCCTTTTTCGATACCAGGAGCTAGGATTTTTGAATGGGATATTTCCCTTTGAAACTATCCTAGCACGTTCAAATTTGGACGTCAGCTTGTGTTTTTGAAAAGGCTTTTAAAGCAACGTAATGAGGGTGCCCCTAATGTATGTTAAACTTGTCCATTTTGGGACGATGTAATTTTTTAGAAGTCTCGAAATTAATTGTTTGATGTTTTTGTAGCAAAATCATGTCCAATTTGTGTAGAATTGTTTTGTATGTTGACTTCTAATATTTAAAAAATTGATATTATATGATTGTTGTCTATTACATGTACGTGAAATTTTTAGTTATATAAATAATTTAAAAAATTCTTGAAAATACATTATAGGTATGGCTCGACCAAGATTAAATTTTGAAAATGAAGAAGAAAGAAGATCTTATCAAAGAGAATATCAAAGACAATATCACATAAGAAGACAACAAGAATTGACAGATGCACAACGAGAAGAACAAAGGAAACATCAAAATGATAATGATAGACAAAGACTTGTAACACAGAGAAATGAATTAATAAATGAAGAATTAGGAAGAGTAAATTTTGAAAATGAAGAAGAAAGAAGAGGATATCAAAGAGAATATCGCATAAGAAGACAACAAGAAATGACAGAGGTACAATGAGAGGAACAAAGAAAAAATCAAAATGATAATGATGGACAAACATTTGTAGAACAGAGGAATGAATTAACAAATGAAGAAGAGAGAAGAGAATATCAAAGACAATATCATAGAAGAAGACAACAAGAAATGACAGATGCACAACGAGAGGAACAAAGGAAACATCGAAATGATGATGATAGACAAAGATTTGTAGAACGGAGGAATGAATTGACAAATGATGCATTAGATGTAGAAAGACAACAACATGCAGATAAGATGATAACAATTCATGCGCGCTCATCTCAAGATGACTCACATGTATCAAGAACAAATATACAAAGACATATTCATTCAGATCAGTTGCCAGAAGAAGAAAGAATTTGAAGACAAGAACTTCATCGCGAAGCATCTCAAAGGCACTATCATAGATTGGTTGGTAATGATGAATTCAATTTTGGGGGAGGAAATTCAACATCGGTGGATCGCGTGCTCCAAACACCTGAAAACTTGGGCCAAGATATAATGGATGTCGATGTTACAGATAATAATGGTGTGCAGGAGGAGACAACATTACAACAAACACGAGAAACGAGAAGAAGAAGAATGCAGAATAATCATTTACAGGAAGCATCAACAAATGAACCTAGAAGAAGAAGAAGAATGCAAAACTCACATATTGAGATAGAACAAAATATATTTGATCCCAATGGAATGGTTGGGAGAGATTTGAATACCGTCCAAATGATTTTTCGACATGGTCTTGATAACCTTGCTTCACCGATCATGTGTTATATTTGTCAAGAATGCTACCTTGGAATAAAAGTTTCTCGAACACCTGAAGGACCCATGTGTACTAGATGCCGACAAGAGAAAGGTCATCATCGATTTTCAGCATCAAACAATATGGATCCGGGGCACAACCACCAGAACTTGCAAACTTAACTCAAGTTGAGGAAATGTTGATAGCCCGTGTCAACCCAATCCTACAAGTGACACATGCGACAAGAGGTCAATATAAATATAAAGGTCACACGATAAGTTTTCCTCAAGAAGTAAAAGAAATTGCTAATCTTTTTCCACATAGATTGAAATATTTGCCGATGATTATTGTTCGGAGGAGAGATCAGCGTGGAACAAATTACAACTTTACAGTCAATAGAGAGCGAGTTTACAATGTGCTGAAATATAAAATAGAACATGATAAGTTCTATTCAGATGTTCAGATCGATGAAAATGCTTTGAATGAACTTCCACCTCATTCTGATGAAAATGTATTTGAGGAGTTGAACTCAGTGCATATGGAGTTTGATTCTGACGCAAATGAAGTTGTATTTGTAGGTCCGACCATAGAGACAGATGAAGGAAACATAATTACTCATACAACATCAATGGCGTCTAAACCACCTAATGCCCCAAGGGAGATGGAATTAATCCATGCATGGGTGAATAACCCTCACACGGACCCTAGAGCGCTAATTGATTGGCCAGGGATAGGATCATCTCCTATCAATGAGTATGTGACAATAGGATTACTTGATATGGCATTCCCTACTTTGTTTCGATGGAAAATGTGACTGGCTAGAACCACGGTTAAGACGAGTACGTCTCCATGAGACATCGTGCACAAAACTCATCTGCAGTGTTTGTTAAGAAAAGCCTCCAAGATATGCCAATCACCATTAATGAGTTACGTGAGCATATGCAAAATGTTCCCCATTCCAATCTGGCTGATCGTTTGATGTGGTTCAGAACATCTTTAAGGGGTACGAGGTCTTATTGGGAAAAATGTCATGGTGAATTGACGGACATGTTGCATCAAATCAGATCACCTACCATTTTTTTCACATTAAGCGCAACTGATATGTATTGGCCCGATCTACATGCATTAATGCCTGGAACGCCGCCGGATAATCCACGGGAAGCACAAAATTGGTGAAGGAAAAATGTCATTGAATATCCACATATAGTGGCACATTATATGCACCTGCGACATACACTTTTCCGAAAGGAGATATTACAAAAAGGAATGAAAGTTAAAGATTATTGGTCTAGATATGAATGGAAACATAGAGGTTCTCCACATGTGCATGGATTCATATGGTTAGAAGGTGTGCGAATATGGACAACCTTGATTGGAATGATGATTTTCAACGTGGAAATGCTGAAAAATACTTCCATTCTATTGTCCATGCATGGAATCCTTGGGAGGACCCGCACCAACGAAACATACAGGTAATTTATCAATTCTCATCGAGTTTGTGATTTATATAGAATTCTTACGTTCTCAAAATATATTGCGTATTCTTATGTTCTATGTTACAGGTCTACCAAAATTTTATGCAGCATCCATGTCTTTGAAATACAAGACAACTGACACAAGTCGATATGGAACGTGACTACGAAGAGATTCTCAACAGTGTAGAATGACATACAATGTGTAGAGAGGGTGCCTGCCTACGTAAGAAAAGGGGGAAAATGGTTTGTAGGTAATGTTCAAAATTTTGAATAATTAAATTGAAATAAAAAACACATATGTGGAAGAACTAATAATTGATTATTACATTTTGCAGGTATAATGCACCATGGCCATTGAATCTCAATGGATCAAAGTTATATCAAGACTCAGAGACGGGAGATAAAAAGTTTGAACCTGTGAGAAATGATGATAGGGTAAATACACATAATCACTACATATTACAATTGTGGAGAGAAAATGTAGATTGGCAACCTGTTCTTTCCAAGCATGTCGTAGTCAAGTACATTGCAAAGTATGCAGCAAAAGTGGAGAAAAGCTCAAACTTATCATCAAATGTTGATGTAGATTGCAAACATAGAAAACCCGGATGAAATGGCAGTGGCAGCATATAGGAGACTTCTAACCGAAACAATTGTTGAAAGAGACATTGGCACACAAGAAACATGTCACATGTTGTTGGAGCTCCCTTTGGTAGAGAGCAGTAGAGTATTTGTCAATTTGAATGTTTCCCGCGAGGTGTTCAAAAAAGTAACAACTGATGGAGATGATCATGAAGAACATGCAATAAGTTTCATTGACGGGTACAAGAATAGGCCTTTTTCCATGGAAAGTGTGTCTCTTATTAATGCCGCTAGATCTTGGACATATAATCCAAGGAGAAAATGAGATAACAAGTGGGAGGTCAGGAGTTTGGCAGCTATTGTGAGAGTGTTCCCGAGGTTTTCCTGTGTCCCTTCGCAGGAATCTCATAAATGGGTTGATTTTTGTTGGTCAGAGTTGTTGCTTTACAAGTCGTTCAGGATATAGAGAGAGATATCGGACTTGATTCTGATTCAATAAGTTCAAACTGGGAATCGTTCCGTTATAATCCATGGCATGTGGAAAGGAGGATTGCAGTAGAAGATGTTGAAAATAACAACGATTCTGAAGAGGAAATTAATCAACATGTTCAACAGAATACAATAGAACATGATTGGGAAATCATGTGTAGGCTTCATCGTGGTCAAATTTTGCAAGTGACAGAAATAGATATGTTGGGAAGGAGAGATATTGATAGACAAGCACCATGGAATGATGAATATTGAGGTGAAGAATACACAAGTAAAGCGATAAAATTCATAAGCAACATGAAAGAAAATGGGTTGGTTATAGACGATGAATTAGCCCCAAATTTCAATTACGACACCTTGGGTGCTAAACAAAAACAAGCACTTGATATAATAATGACACATTATAATCAACATCGAAATAACATTCCATTGCTCATGATAGTTCAAGGAACAACAGAACAGGAAAATCCTATTTGATTGGTGTAATTCGTCAAGCACTTTTTGATGCATCATTCCAGAACATTCTCCTCTTCTATTGCTTGCACCAATAGGAGTTGCATCTTTTAATATTGGTGCCTCGACGATCCATTCACAACTTCAAATCCCTATTACAGATTTTAGAATTGGAAGGATCGAGACTTGCAACATTCCAACAAGAGATCTGCCACATAAAATATGTATTGATTGATGAAATGAGCTTCATTGGACAAAGTTTGCTAGAAAATGTGGACTCCCGACTTCGTCAAGCATTCCTTGAAAGAGTAGACATGAGTTTTGGTGGTGTTTCTATGGTTTTGGTAGGAGATTTGGGGCAACTTCCTCCTATTAATGATAAACCTCCATATGATAGTAATAGACGCGCAAAGTTATGGGAAGCATTTAGAATAGTTGTTACATTAGATAAGGTATTTAGGAAAGGAGGAGAAGATGAAGACCAAAAATATTTTTGACAACTTCTGGAAAATCTCAGAGATGCGAATCCAACACTGGATGATTGGATGTTGTTAATGAGTAGAACAAGTCCTGCATTAGACAAAAATAGCAATGAAGAATTCTATAATAATATTCACTTGATGGTGACAAAGATTAACATGAATAACCACAACAACAAAAAATTGCATTCACTGAAAAGACCTGTCGCACGTAGCATTGCAACTAGAACATGTACCACCAACACACTGGCAGGAGGTCTGAATGACGAACTTGATTTAGAATTATTAATTTCTAATGATGCAAGGGTTATGCTAACATCCAATCTTTGGATAGAAGTAGGTCTTGTAAATGGAGCTTTGGGATATATTCGAAGCATAGTATATGCACCTGGTAGTGGTCCACCGAACCCACCAACATATGTAATGGTTGAATTTGATAATTACTTCAGAATATCATTTGAAGATAGAACTCCACGTACCATCCCAATTACACCAATACAGAGGGGATGCACACACCAATTACCCTTACGGTTGGCATGGGCATTGACGATACATAAATCACAAGGTTTGACTCTTTCCAAGGCTATAGTTGATATTGAAGAAAGAGAAACAATGGGGTTAACATTTGTGGCTATCTCTCGAGTGAAGTCATTACAGAGTCTAAAAATATCTCCGCCATTTTCATATGAGCGTTATGCAAAGATGAAGAACGGAAAACTACTTTCGAAATGGAAGGCTGAGGAAAAAAGACTTATGTCCTTGGAATGTAAATAATGTACCATGTGTAACACACATTTCATTCTATGAATTTGTCATTACATGTGACGTACATTACACATTTCAATTCATATGAAAAAGATTGTATTTTTTTAACTTGATAATACGGTTACTAATAAAATCCATAAGAACTTTGTGTATTATAGACCTTTCTTTTTTTGCTCATACTCATTCTCTTAAGAGATATGGTTCCTCCTTTAAATGCATTTATGATGTTCCTTGTAAGATATTTGATTTTATTCATGCACGAACAAAATTCCCCCTTATTTTCCGTACTTTATTTTAGGTATTATTTTCTGCAATTCCAGCGGTTGCTACTAGCATACCTATATTTATATAAATATATGCCGAGAGGTATATATTACATATATTTATATATTATATAAATATATAGGTGCCTTGTGAACTTCACCTCTCGGCATATTTTACATACATATAAAACATAAATCAAAACATGACATGTAAAATATGCCGAGAGGTGAAGTTCACAAGGCACCTATATATTTATATAATATATACCTCTCGGCATATATTACATATATTTATATAAATATATGTATGCTAGTTAATCTTGTTTAGATGAAATTTAGGGTTAGGAGGGTTCTAAAAGGCCTAATCAATCCAATGAAATGGATTGATAGAGTAGAAGCTAATAGAGGTGGTGAAGAAGAGAATTCTGGCAAGAAGAGGCTATAATAGCTTATTTAATTGACTTATAAGAGGAATAAGACCAGAAGAGTGTCATAAAAGGGGAGTTAGATAGATCTAACCGATGATGTGTTGTCAATTTATGAGGAAGAGAATACTCGGTGCAATATTAGAGATAATAGTGCTTTGATCAAACTACGAGTGTCTACATTTGCCCCTCTTTGGGGTGACGTAAGGAGACCAAGGGTCCAATTCAAAGTGTAAGGGAGACCCCTAAGCTGAAAAGAGACCCTTACAAATGCCACATTTAGCCCAAATTCGATATTGGGTAATGTGGCTCAAAGAAAGAGATGGTGGGGCCCACCCAAATGAAAATTTGGTGGTCCCAAACCACTAAACACAAGATTACAAACATAATAAAATCACTAATGCAAGAGGGGACCATTAGGTCCTTAAACAAGTTTAGTACAAGGCTCGACAAATTAAAAATAACATAGGTAAATTAGGAATCAACAATGGTGTCCCGCAAATGAATACACTACATACACACAATGCTACACAAAGATCATGCATGGCTAGAGGACTCATCTTAGTCAACTGATTGTGAAACTTAAGGTGCAACTCTGAAACCCACGTTCTTCTGTGTGACATGTAATCTGCACATTCAATTCACACATTAAACATACCTGCTTGATAAATAATAAATCGAGAAATAATCCAATATAACGACAACCAAATCAATCATGGATATTCATTCCAACTATACAATAATCAATAATTATTTCACTTATGATTGACAATCCAAATCCAGAAAGAAACCAACATCCAAATGAGATAACCATCCAAAATGTCACATATGTTTCTATAGTAGATCAAAACATAGAATTCATCCAAGTTATTCCATGATAACATCCAAAGCAAAATCATCATAATTAATGGTCACAATATGAAATAGATTCGTCATTCATCCATCATATATCTAGTAAAATCCATCTAAGTTGCATCCTGTTAGTATCCATAATAGCGTGGGTACAAGAAACTAGCAATATGTATCACAACAGTTTATTGGCACAACGTGCCTCAAATGCCACCTATGTCACAAGAGTAATTTATGACAAAACCATATAATGATTAAATAGTATTATATCACTGTCAATAATCCAGTCAATAAGATGAGTCAACAATAAAATAATGTAGGAGGATGGTGGGCATTACATTGGGTTTGGAGTTTTGGGGAGGACTTAAATTTACAAGTTATTTGGATTCGAAATTTCATTCTCAAGATGTTCTTACTTTTGATATATTATTATTATCAGAATTTTGTCATTATATATTTTGTAGTGTCCTTTCTGTTATGCTTGGTCGGTGAGAAGTTTGCCCCTCGCAAAGTGAGTGTTTCATCGATTGCGGGTTAGTATCTCATTAAATAAATCAAAAAATAATAAGAGATTATTAAAAATGGAAATTTAAAATAATAAATATATATAAATGATTAGAATTTTTTTGTTGATAAAAAACCAAGTGGATATATATTTGGCGGAGAATTTATGGAAGCGGGTGGAGTAATGGAGTAAAGGAGAAGTGCGTGGAAGAGGAATGAATCTTGTCAGGTGTTGTTATTGTAAATGCCCTGGTATGCAGGGTAAAATGATGAACTTGGATGCATCCTCCCTGTCTGCATGAATTGGGAAAAGGAAATAGGGGTTTTTCATCCTTCGAGGTGTGTAGGATAGAGGGATATTTTTAGACGTGGTACTTGCAATGGCCCTGGTAGACTTGTATGCAGAGAGTGGGAGCATAGAATAGGCACATGAACTCTTGATAGAATGCCTCAAAAAAATGTTCTCATGGTCAGGGATGATTGTAGGCTACAAACAAAATGGATATATTAAAAAGGATTTAGAAACTTTCAAGAAAAATGCAATTGGCGGTTGTAGTGTCAAATTCCACAACCTTTGTTTGCATCCTATGTACATGCAGTTATGCAGACATAATGGATGAGGATGGACATGTTAGTCAGGGAAACCCTTATTGTATTACACCTGAAATTTATCTTTATGTATACATGATTGACCTTCTTACCATGTTGGCTATCTTGAGGGCTCCCCAGACTTTTATTAAGATGTCATTCAAAACTGTAGTATTCGTGTGGATTTGTTTTTTTGGTTCTGTGAAAAATGGGTTTTTTGGATACGCCTTAGAACTTTTCACGTAAAAGCGATGGACAGTTTAAAATCCACTCTTCTTTACTCTCCACCCGAAAGACAGTAATACATAACAATGTAGGGCCCCTACCCATCTGTGTATTCTTATCCAAACACCCCTCGTAACCATTATTATCTTGAGGGTACAATCATACGGAGAAGTTGAAGGGAACCAAGGTTTTAGTGGCTTCATGGAGACGGATCTTATAAATGAGAAGTTGTTGCAAGGTGTTATGGAGGCACAGAGAGATCCTTAGTAAGCATATCAAGGATTTGTAAAATATTGTACATGTGCAGTATTGAATTACATGCATAAATCCCCTTACGCAAGAAATGGTAGGATACCAAGAGACATATTCCCCCTAAGGTTGTTGTCATATGTCTGCAAGGAATTTTTTAAAATTAAAGACAGTTCAAAATGAGAAGCTTGGGAATTTATCGCTCTTGTGATGATGTTATTACCTAGGGAAGAGAATTCTTTTTTTGGATAATGGTCCTAAGTATGTAGGCTTGACCGTAAGGCATATGACGAAGCAAAAATATTCAAGTTTTCATTGCATTTAATGCTTTTGCTCCAAGTGCCACAAAATAGATTAGTTTTATAACAAATTCTTTACATTCCCAAAGAGGGATTGGAATTAGAAATGCTAACAAAGAGTCTTGTCGACTACTTACGGACAATGCTCTAGAAGATATGAGAGAAAAATATAGAATAACGAGAACTATTTGACAAAATACCTATATTAAATGTGGTCACATGGATCGTGATGTTGGGAAGGTATTCAATGATGACGATATGAGTAAAAGCCTCCAGCAAGTGTGTAAACCAGTATAATGTGGAGGCTTGCATAACATTCATGATTTTCTCTTCAGAATGTTGCAAGTGATATAGTGTGGCAGCTTGTGAACCATATATACATTTCTCCTATTGTACCCATTTCATTTTCTCCTCTCACACATGATTTCTCTCTATTCTCACGTATTTTCTCGTATTGATAGTTTTCCATTCTTTTTTTCATTTAAATTAAACCTAAATAATGAGTATGATTTGGTTAGATAAAATATATTTCATTGCATAACATTAAAAATTACGTTATATTTTTCACAATTCAAAATGACCATTTTAAGTGTTAACCTTGCTCTTAAATCGTATATCTTGCTGACGATGGAAAACTTAGATGATGAAACTGGGTAATCAAATCCACTTTGTTGGTAATACAAACTTGGGTTTTATTTTAAACCTACCACTTTCTCATATTTTAACAATTAATAAAATATTATTTTCAATGGCAAGCAAAACACAAAAAGTTGATGTTTGACCTTGTTTCTTGGTGACGAGACATCACATCATCTTATGAAACAACTTCCAATGATCATTTGGTCATTTAGCGTCAAGTTCCTAGAAGCCTAGTTGACCATTTCACATCTTTGGAACAACTGTTGAAAGTGTAAAATTCAGTTTGGTTTTGGCTCTCGGTTTAGGCCTCATGTCGAGAAATGAGATTTTGTCTCCGCATACATCTAGAATTTCTCCTTGACAATTGCAATCAACCATTAGTTTTTAGCAAATAAAATCAAGGGGATAGTTTTTCAAAGAGTTTTTATAGGCCTCTGGTCGTTCTACAACAAGGACAAACTAATGTAATTGCGACATGTAGTTTTGGAAAGGTAGTCACCGATTGAACCTTCGTCACCAGTTTTAAGTTCTGTCAGCTCCAAGGGTTTCCCTTTATATAGGTGATTAGGTGAGAATTAAAAAATTGTGTGTTTGAGTCTTGTGCATTGGTCTTTAAAATCATTTTTGAAGCCCTAAGGGATAAATTGATCATTTTTGTAAACTTGTAGCAAAAATGGGAAAATTGTTGTAGGACCTTATTCAAGTCAGATAACTATCAAGAAACTTGTAGACACTAACATATGAATGTATGGAACCTCCCTTATTTTATTGTTTTTAGAAATACCATCAGGGTCCCTCCTATCAAATCTGCTCACTAGCCTCTGTGTGAACTCTGCATAAGTAGTAATGTGTATGTGTCCCTGTGTAATCAATCCATGATGCCACCAATCATGAGCGTCTCCCTCAAGATGTAAGATTGCAAACTTAATTGCATCTTCCTCATGCATAGGATTCAAGTCGAAGTATGTCTTCAACTTCTGAACCCAAGATTGTGCAGTACACTTCTTAGAACCATTGAAGTGTGGAATGGAAATCTATCCCAATCTCCTTTGCAACTCTGGTACCTATATCTGATGATCTCTCCTAGGCCTGCTGCCAATCTTCATTTTGCAATATTCCTAGAATGACATGTTGTCACGAAAGCCATCACTCAAGGTCTGGTACCTTTCCCAACAAGACTCCTCATCTAAAATATCCCACTGGTTGTCGTACTGTGAAACTTTTGGATCCTTCATGAAAGAAGGTTCGTGAATTCAAAGGCCTGGTCGAAGAATGGGGAGACCGTTGCCCTGAATGTCCACCCTCACCTCTTTGATCATGTTGTCCCATATTGCTATTTTCTCTCTCTCTCTCATATGAGCATCAATCCTGCCCTGTGCTAATCTCTCCATGAGCTGGCTTAAATAGAGATTGGTAGTCTCCTGCTCCTTTACCATGTTGGTGAACAATTGTTTCATCAGATCTACACCAATATCCTCACTGTCTTTGTCTCCCATCTTTCAACCCCAACAAGCTGGAGAAACAACTAATCTAATACCATTGAAATATCCCTTGTGGGATACCACTTAAAAATGCACCCAAAAAATAAGAAATTGCAGCAAACCCAAATTCTGATTTTTGTAGATTTTTAATGATTAGCTTAGGCGATTGAACTGAAGGAAATTGATATCTCTCAAAATACTCACTCAAATCACTTGAAATTTTTAGGAGAGCTTGCTAATATTATAAAGAACATAAGAAAATTATTTTTGGAATTTTTGGAATGATATAATGCAGCCAGAAAATTACAGAAAGCCCTAAAAACTTCAAAAATTCATATCTTCTCAAGTAGGCATGATAAAATTATGAAATTTTGGAAATAACATCTACTAATAGTGAGAATGAAAACCCAACCTCCAGATCTGAAAATGGACACTGGGAAGCCCTAAAAAACACTGCTGCAAATATGGAACTGAGTAGATAAAACCCTAGAAAATAGATAAAAATCTAAATTTCTGGAAATAATATCTAACACTGATATAGAAGAGATTCCATCCTCCAGATCTAGAAACAACACACTGAAACCCTTCCAAAAAATGTTACAAAATCCCAAAGTGGGTTGCTCCCCTTGGGAAGAGGCCAAAAACCCTCAAAGTGTCTCTAAATATGGCGCCAAAATCTGCTCTAATCGCTGCCACAAATCAGATCTAAAAACCCTTGGATTATCTCCACAAAATGTCACCAAAACCCTCAAACCCTTCCTCTAAAACCTCTAAAAATACCTCTGTAAAACAACCCTGAAAACAACTCCAAAATGACAAGCTAGGGTAGATCTCTCACTACCGAAGAATGCCCTGCTAGCTAGGGATAGATCTCTCACCACCGAAGCTAGGGTCCCTGTGGGATTTCACTCCACAAGCTGTAAATTTGCAAGCAGCAGTTGCACATGAAGGAAAATAATTATGTGTGCAAGAATTTTCTTTATCACTCCCCCAAACCTCCTTTTATGGCATCTCATTACCTTTTTCCAAGTTGGATGCTCCATGTGGGACTAAAAAATGACTTAAGTGACCCCAACGAAGAAATAGAATAATAAAGTACCATAAGTGACCCCAACGAAGAAATAGAATAATAAAGTGTTATGGGGTCCCCCCCTAACGACAAAACATAACATCTAGTCCCTCCAAATCACTTTATGCTCATGTCAACGAAAAATTATAACAAATGAACTAGATATTAACACCCAATAGCTCCCAGCGTCCCTAGCCCCTTAGGTATGACCAAGGCCTGGGACTTGAATTGCCCTTAGGCCTTTGGCGTAGGAAAGGGGCATTACACTCATATTGTGAAAGAACCCCTTTGGGACATTACTAAGCCTTAGGAATAAAAGTGTTACCTTGGCTAGTAATAATGGAATACCTTGGGCTTTTACGAAGGTCTTGTGAGATAAAGATGTTTGAACACTCTAGTATTGACTGTAGTAGGGCATAGATCCCTTGGGGTAAATGGGAATGAATTAAACCTAGGACCATTAAGAGGTTAACTGGTGGACAAAATTTTGTAACTAACTCTTAGCAATCAAAATTGTTTTTGTAAGATGATGGCCTAAGAGAAAAGTGAGAATTGAAACTTATTCTCTTAACTCCTTGCTAAGTCTTTTTTCTATATTAAAGGTAAAATGAAATGTCCCATGTGGGAACATGCAATTCAAATACATGAGCTCTTATACAACTAGTGCATGTAGCTTATAAATACTTCCAATCAATTATATCTTCAAGATGTACCACAAGTTTAAAGTTAAACTTGAGACCATCCCCCTTTTAGCGTAATGTCAAGTGGAAATTGTGCTCATCCCACTTACTTTATATGCGAGCATTCATTATGTAATACAAGTAAAATGAGTGGTTCCATGCGTAACATAGCTTTTGAAAATAAGAATCCTAATTGGGAAAAATCAATAGTTAAAAGGTATAGTGTCACTTTTGTGACATGAGGGACGTGATGTCTAATGCAACATAATTATATGGTTGTATTAGAAACTCGCATTACAATGGAAGGCAATTAAAAATGTAAGTGCTTGGGATTAAATAGGCATTTAGAAAGTGTTTGGTGAATTGTGAAGTGTGGTGGTGCCTCACGTAGTACCTTGAAAGATTCCTAAATCAAATAAAATGTAAAATTTATGATACTAGTATTGATAGTTTGATAGGTTGGAGAGAATATTGGGATGAGTGTGAGAAAATAAAGGTGGATATATAAGTGGAAGGTTGAGATATGTTTGGAATCCTTGATATGATTTGACTCCTCATTATTAGGAGAAAAACTATGGATAAATATCTCTCACCCATATTAATAAAGTGATCCAAATGTTTGAAATAATAAGATATTTATTTTGTGTGTCAAAGTTTACGTTTTATATTGTTAGTTTGCTTACATAAACTCTAATCAAATATAATATTTGGTATCAGAGCAAGTTCATCCTATTCATTTAATGGAGTTTTGAGCTTAACTTAAGGGAAATTATATTTAGAGTTCGCCCTATAGATGATAGTTGTGAGAGAGAAAGATAACTTGTAGTTTTATTATATATTCTTATTTACCAGTATATGCAATTCAGTTTGGTTTTTCTGTTGTGTTGTTGCGTGACTTTCAGATATGTGCAAGCCACATTGCATAGTTTCTCACATCAACCAGGGCATGTGGAGGTGTAAACATCAACTACTGTGTTTCTTTTGTTAAAGTTACACATATGAGGCACATCTGCGTTTTCTTAATCGACTTATCCATCAACTTTGCATTGGACATTCTCGGTCTATGAAGATTTCTTCTTGAGTTGTGTACGTGCACGAACCTGGTAGAAGACTATTCAAATTCTTTATTGGATAGCATATCAACATGCACATTGTTATATTTATGCATTCTTATTGGCTCTGTTCTACAAACCCATGATCATGGAGACCACGTGATTTGAGTGTGGCACGAAATAAACTCAACTCGCTTGATTCGATTCCGTTATTTCTACCTCTACTCGTAAAGAATAGTGGGATTTTTATCGTTTTACAACTATTTGGACATCTCCTGGCATACCACTGATTGCTTTGTACACATTCAACAAAGACATACCTATTTAGGTCTCTTCTTCACAAGTTGTCCCTCATCCTCTTTAAGTTTTTTGCTTTTTTTTAAAATCTATTCATACACATGCTAAATTTTAATATTGTCTTAGGTTTAAGTTTAAGATTATTAATTTATTTAACTCAAATTTATATAAAGTTTTTTTATTTAGTGTTTGTGTTTAGCGCCTAGGATGTTATAATTTAACATTTTTTTAGATTTTTCATATTATAGAGTTTGTAGTGTATAAAATTTTGTTATAATTATTGAGTCTAGAAAGTAATTAAATATTTCTTTCTTAGTAATAATTTTTGTTCAGTTAAGTGTTATGTTTAACATAACATATTTGATCGTGTTTTTCATTTTATTGTTTAGTGTCAAAAATTGGAAAAAACAAAAAAACAAAAAAACAAAAAAAAAAAAACCTTACGTACGCATTTTGGTGGTAATTGACGTCCATTTTGTAATTGAGCCTACTGAGATCAAATCCAATTGAGTTAGCAACAAATAGATGGAGGATGGAGGCAACAAAGGAAAGAGGTCAATCACCAACATCTCCCTAGCCGCAAGTGACGGGGACGCACAATGGTGTTGTGGAAATTTCTTTCAGTTGTGTGTTTAATTTTTGTGAAAATAAGATCAAATGATAATTCCTATTCAATTTTTGTGATAAGTGAGCTCCTGTGTGAGCGATATTTCTTGCATTTTTCTTGATGCCAAATTGTTGCGAAGGAATAAAAGCACCAATGTAAGACAGTTCATGGATCTTGAAAGGGTTTGTTGGAGGATCCAGAAAACCACACAAGGTGAACAATTGATGGGGCCTATTTGTGTCAAGGTTTTTGGTAAACTTGTTTAAAACCATGGAAGGAGAGAGCCTTTCTTTAGATCAAGGTCATGAGTCACATAGTTGGGCATGCTACAGAGTGAGCACACTAAAGATGAGGGTGTGAATGTTTATCCACCACGTTTGCACTAAGGGGGGAATGTTACAGATATTTAATGGTTAGTGATCACATTTAAATAATGTGTGTGACAACTTGTATTTGTAATAGTTAGTATTAAATAATATTGTAAGTAATATGTGAAGTTGTGATAAACAACTCGCGGATATTTTGGTAGGTTGGAGAGAATAATGGGATGAGTGTGAGAAAATAAAGGTGGAGATATAAGTGGAAGGTTGAGATATGTTTGGAATCCTTGATATGATTTAACTCCTTATGATTACGAGAAAAAAATATGTATAGATATCTCTCACCCATATTAATAAAGAGAATCAAATGTTTGAAATAATAATTTATTTATTTTGTGTGTCGAAGTTTACATTTTATATTGTTAGTTTTCCTACATAAACTCTGACCAAATATAATATAATGGAGTCACTATAAACAATTGCAATAAATAATTATACCTGATAGGGTATACTCCTTATAAGGTAAACATTGAATGAAATGACAATTATGCACTCTTTTAATGAGAACTTAGGTCCTTGTATGATAATGTGTTTCCATTAAATGTTGTAAAATAAATCATTTTCCTTGGTAATAAAAACAAGAACCGAGAAATAATGTGCTTATGGAACATGTCTATCCTTAAGTTCTCATGTGGCGTGGAGTCATTGCATTGTGTTCATCATTTTGAGTAAGTTTAGAAGTAGTGTGCTTTTGGTGTTATCCAGTTATATATGTGGGTCCATGTTTGTCTAATCCTCTCATGTGATATTGAGTTATTTTAAGTGAGACCAAGTGTTGTCGTATAACAAGTAATGAAAGATAAAAAAATATCTTGGTTTTTGTGTCTTTTGTTTTGGTCCTTCATGTGTGGGTGTACAGTTGGTTGGTAATACATTATGATCCACTCATCTTCAAGTGTTATGAATATTGAGACCATTACTTGGGATCTTTTTAAATACCATATTGAATTATTTAGAAATATTACCTCCTTTTTCCTGGGCTTGTCTAGTAGGTCTTTCCATCTTTTTCTACATGCTAGAAATGATGTCAAGAAGTTTTTTTCTGTATAATTTTCAATTTCTGAAATAGATTCTTCTAACCTAGCCACATAAATATCTTTTAGCTAATGTATGTGTATGTAAGCTCTAAAGGTGGTAATCAAATTGTTAGGAGTGGGAAAATCATGCCTCATTAAGATACCTATCATTTCTTGAATGTTAGTGGATTCTACGCAACTTTTTCAACCCAAATTTGTTGGTTTTTTAGAGTGAGGTAAAATCCCTTACTTAAACTTCTCCTATAAATAATTTGATCAGAACTTTGGTATAATTCCCCAATATAAACATGTGAAAAAGAATTCACATAGTAGATTCTTCAACTCTGTATTATTGGTTGTATAAGCCTTTATGAATTCTTTGTCATTTGCTAAATCACGTGGCATATTATTGGATAGTCTAAAAATTTTTAATTTGAGAAATTGTTCTCTTGGGAACATGGCATAGAAGTTTTATGGCCTTCTTCAAGTGAGTAGAAATTCACCTATTTGGCAAGCTATAGTGAATTTTCCTTCTAGAGTTATATTACTTTCCTTCAAATTCTAGATTTATGTCTCTAATTCTTTATTCTTAACATCCACATTTATGAGATCATACAAATGGGACATCCAAGAAAGAATTCTCTTAGATATTATAATGGGAAAGGAAAAGTCATCTGAATCTCCTTATTGCTTGATTTTTCTATGAGTTCTTGACTAACAATTGTTCCTTGCTTTCCTATCGTTAGTAATTTCTTGTTGGAATGTATACATATTAATTTGAAAAAAAAAGGAAATTGATTCAATTTCAACTCCCTTTTCTTTTAATATATTTCCTAATGATAAAACTTTGTTTTCTCTTTCTTACACTCTACTATTGACACTATCCAACTCTATTTTCAGCTATGTTATCTTACATTTAGAGTTTTCATTTTTTCATCCAAAAGTTCTACCTTTAAAATCTAAATTAATACATATTTCTCATTCAATAGTTGTTTGAGTATTTTGATTTCTTCATTATTCATTTTTAAGGAAATTTCAGCCTTAGACAAATCCATTACCTAACTTACTTATTTGTATTATTCATTAAATGAATTTGGTTATCCTTCTTCTGTTATGGTGATGAATGGAAATTTTATTCATCTAGTTACATGGGGTCCTTCCCTTTATCAATTAATTTAGGATAGTTATAAGGTTTTTCACCTTCATATTCTACAAGAATAGTGGTGGAAGGCATGGTCTCCTTAAATGTCCCTTATACAAGCAACTGGTCCAAAGATTCTTGAGGGAAAGTGAGAGGTGTTGGCATGTGTGTGTTTGTGTTTTCATTGATGTAAAAGCTTAAAGAGGAATTACTGATAAAGTATGATCAAAATGATTGTAACAAGATTCTTGTACTAATGATGTCATGGGAAAACAAGAAGTGACATGGCTCTAAGAGTGGAAATGGTGAGAGTTACTTTGTCTAGTAGGCCTAATCGAAAGGTCTAGTCATCATAGGTGATGACATATGAAGGATAGAGATAAATGGAGGATTTTGAAGCATGGTAAGGGATTTGAGATCATCTTAGTGGTGTGTTGAGACACTCATACATGTCTTAGAGGGTGATTAAAAGGTGTAAGTAGGTTTGTAGGTCTTCATCTAGACCTAGTATGGGTGTTTGGTGGCCTAATAGAGTATGATGATTAGTTGCAGAGAGGTGTATGTGCCCATGATGACATGCATATGAGTGAGACGTGTTTTCTAAAGGATGTTAGGACCTTTTGAATAGTTTTAAAGTAGGGTTATAGTGTAAACCTATTGTCTAGGTCCAAACTAGACCTAATTATATGACGTATCTAAGAAAGTCGTGGTGGTTAAGAAGATGCAAAGACGAGTATGATCAGGTGAGAATTTGGGAAGTTGAGAGATGTGGTCAAAGTTTCAAGTGTATATGAGGATAATCTTGCAAGATATGATGATTTGAGTCCCCTAGCTCAAGAAGTTGAGTTTCCTAGCTCGATATGAGATATTTTGTGTTGGTTGGCATGTGTAAAGTTTACATGGGGACTGAGCCATACAAGGATGATGGGGCATTGAGATAAGAAGGTTTCATAGGTGGAATGAAGTTAAATAATGTCATGTTCTTTATGAACAATCATTAAGAAGCCAATGAGGTCAAAAACCCTGCCTAAACCCTAGTTCATGAGCGATAGAGGAAAACTTAATGGTGTGAGATCAAAATTCATTGAATCATAAAATGTGATGATTTGAGGATGGAAAGGAATCTCCCATATTTCATATGGTGGTGATTTGGAGTCTTGAATGTAGGTAGATTCCACTCATATTTACATGTTTCTAGGAAATTTTGTTTGTATCTCAAGTTTTCCATTAGACTTAATATTTAAATTGATGTTGGATAGATGGAGAGCTATGATAGATGTTTGAAGTGATTTTAGATCTTGGTGAAGCCATTTGGAGGTCTGCATAGGTCCAAATGTGAAGACTAGTTTTTAGGTCTAATAGAGTTTTTAGCAGTCATGGAGGAAGAAGGTTCTTGGGAATGTGTGGCCTAAGTTGATGAGTCTAATGATTATGATGGAGTTTTATGCATCCAATATGTCATGCTACATGCTTTAGTTGAGTCCCATGAGTTAGATTGGTTGCAAGAACTAGTTACAAGTTGACTTAATTGACTGGTGATTTAATTTAATTTGAATTAAATCTAATTGCAAAGTCACTATTGAACCAAAATATAGAAATTACACAAGCAAGCTAAGATTTAAAATATGAAACCCTAAGCAAGAAGATGAGAGAAGAAGACTTAGCTAATTTTCGTGAAACCTAGAGCTAATCTAGACTAGGAAAAGTGAGGAAAAACTAGGAAGCATGTTGTTCTTGCACAATATAAATTTTGTAGCTTACGAGCATAGCCAGACATGGGCGCCTGGGATAGGTCAAGGGTAACTAGGTGTTAGAGACCGCTTCTTGGTGTTGGTTGTTGCACAAGATCTCAGGATATGCTTTCTGGTGTGTTGTAAGGTCTTCATTGTTATTCTCTTTTAATCGCACAATAGTCACAAAATGATCACCAAGGTACCTATAACTGCAAAAGAAGAGTTCACCTACATAAGCCCACAAACCACATCAAACCTAAAAGGAAAATGTAGAATGGGGACTCAGACTGACCCTGGAGGTCACCTCGAGAGTGAACTTACAACTAAGTGTTACACTACATCTCAGAATCCATGTATTTATGGTGAGTGTGTGTAGAAATTGTGCCACCGGATGCCCTTGTGCAAGTTACACTTGATAGGAGGATGTAGCTAGAATTTAGCAATGTAGTAGAATGTGTGGATGGAATAAAATGAACTTGCCTTTCCTTTGTTGTGTATACAGAAGTATATAACCCTTGTTCCTTGAAAGGATGTTGGATTTATTCCTTTGAGTGCTTTAGGTTCCATTCGGATGCAAGCTTAGGTGATGATAGTAATGTTTAGTGCTTGGTTCTTTATTTTGAACACATGACTATGTATTTATATGATTTCCTTATTTGAATGTCATAATTGACAATTGGAAGGCTGACCCATAAGTGAAAAAGATTCCCAAAAGATAAAAGAGACCCAAAAGGAGTGAGTAAGGTGAAAAAGGGTCAAGGGCATCCAAAGGGGACATGAGCTCTTGGGTGTTGTTATCCTTTCTCGGCATTGGTGTTTGGACCCATAAAGAATAAATCAATACAATTTCAATTGGGTTATAGGATGTAAAAGACCAAATAGAAAACATGAAACAAAGAAAAGAGTTCAAAGATATTTGTCAATCATGAGTTTTCTTCCTTAGGAATCATATGAATTATAGTATGTGTTTAGGACCTAGAAATGTACCCAAGTGCTTGATTTTGTGTCTACATTTACCCCCACTTTATGTTGTTGAGTGAATACTCGATAACATAAAGTATATAAGATATGTGTACCTTATAATCTTGTAGAGTGTAGAGAAATGCATGTCGAGTGGACAAGTAAAGAGTGTAATGATGCAAAGTGAAGCATGGAGACTAAGAAAGGAAAGTGACCCTAGGGGTGAAGGGTATGTGTTTCATTGTACATGTTGTTTTTGCAGCTTGTTGTTTCTTCTTATAAGGATGGACCTACAAAATAAGAGAAAAAGAGTAGTAAAATTTGTGTATATGAAATATCAAAGAAAAATGTTCATAAACACGTAAAAGTATGTAAAAGTGTAAAAGGAAAGTGTGCACTTGATGTAAAAGAGTGTAAAAGGATAGAAAAGTGTCTTGAATTGCTGTAGAAGAGTGGTTTTTTTTTGTGATACCACACCAAGAGTGAGTTTTTGGGTGATCTCACTCGAAGTGAAAATTTTTAGTTGATCCTATGTTAAGTGATGGTTTTTGGGTGATCTCATGCTAAGTGTGAGTTTTTTGGGGAATCTCACGCCAAAGAGAAAGTTTTGGGGAGAGAGGTCTAGTGTTACTCTCTAAATATGAATCTATTGGATAAGCACCACTGATGATGGTGTAACCCTATTTTGTTCCTGCAGTCCCAATTGTTCTGTATTAGTTATGATTTGTACCAATTAAATTGAATATAAGAGATAAATTATATTCTATTCTGGAGGATATGTGGCTAATCGTGAAACTACTCTAAAGGCTTATGTGAAATATGCTATTCGAGAAGATGATTGTGTATGCCCCCAGGAAATTATCACCCAGGGGAGGACAGGGGTGCCCAGGAACTGGTATCTGAGTCTAGGTGCTAGTTTCTATGTTGTGATTTTGACCGAAGTCTAATTCTGGGCCGGTTTTGTGACTGTAACATGTGTTGTTTGTATACTGTATAGTGTTGTGATGTAGCTCTGAGTTTTTGTATGGGGTGATTTTTTCACCCAATTGATGCCCCCTTATTTGGGGTGCATGCGATGTTTGTAGGAGTTTGTAGCCTAAAAGATAGGACGTGATGTTGATTTGAAGCTGATGCTTGTAGGGTGTAGGGGATCTGCATGGCAAAAACCAAGTCACATACAAAAAAAGTGGCTAGTAACATTTGTTAGTATAAAAAATAGCTAACATGCAATTGAAGACAATGTAATAAGAAAGTGTGCATATAATATAGAACCATGAAAAGTGGGTTTCAAAATGGGACATCACTCATAATGTCACAAGACAATCAGGCTCAAAGTGACCAAAATCAAACAAATAATCATCAAACAAGACATGGGGTACAACCCACAAATAGTAGCATACAATAGTAAATAATGGCAATAAAAAAGTATCAGCCAACCATGGTGGTATATAGTCTTTCAAAGAAAATGCTACACATGAAGCACCCATTATCATGTTAGAAAGATAAAGAGTATGTCAAAGCATGTATGTATCAATGGAGTAAGTAGTGTTCTAGTAAGAATAAGAAGTATTAAATGATGAGATTATAACACCTGTAATGTGTGAAAAATTAGATGCCACCATGAGCTTCAAAGTGGGAATGGTAAGAGGTATAGTGCCAAACATCATTCCACCGTGTAAGGACCTGTAAGAGATCTGCATTCACTCCAAAAGACCAATTTAATGTGCATGTGTATATATAGAAAAACAATATTGACATATTGAGTATATGACTAGCATAGTAAGCAAAGTGCATCATGTAAGTAGTAAAAAAGCAAGAATAAGTGCAACCAAGATATGCAAATGTAGTGTATGAGTGTGATGGAATGGTATGCAATATGTGAATATGGAAGGAGCAATGTGCCCCCCAGAAGATGTGTATGAGATGAGGTTCATTTATAAAAGACCCTCAACAATCAAGAATGAACCATAGAACAAGATTACATCATTGGGAAATGGTTTGAGAATGTATGCTAGAAAGATAGATCATGAAGCATAGAACATGAAAAGTGAATACGGTGAGGTTCATTTCAGATTTATACCCTCAATAGTCAAGTATGAACCGTGGAACTAGATTTCTTCATATGGTAATGATGATATAATCTGTGTATCAAAGGGTTTTTAGTGATGCTTAGGAAATATTATACATTAATCATGGAGTGTGAAGTGCATGAAATGGTATAAACACTTGATAGAAATGCGAGGGGGAATTATTTTTGATGCCCCTAACTATTTGAGTGATGGAGATCTATGTAGTGATGTGAAAAGGACCATACATGGTGGTAGAGCTTGAAATGTGTCTTGGCCATCAATGTAAGGATTAGTTTTAATTAAAAAGAGAATTGGACGTAGAAGTGGAGTGGGGTAGGGAGGGATCTTGAATGGTGGTAGCATATGTGAGATTGAAAATGTCATAGAAGACTTGAGAGGAGGAGGGAATGGAATGATTTTTAGAGGAGTTTGCTTAGTTAGAGTTGGTAACGAGGTAGAGGGCATGGGAGAAGGAGGGGATAAGATGATGTTTATAGGTGGTTGGTTAGTTGGAATGGGTTGGATAAACAAATCTTGACTTACCAAAGAAGGAACATTAGAAACGATGGTATGATGCTCATTAGACATGGAAAGACCATATTTAGGAGCCCAATGGGGATTAGCAATTGGAGATGAGAATTTAGAAGAATTTTTTGTATAAAATGAAATGAAACCATGATACTTAAGGTGGCCAATTTGTCATTTTAGAGCATATAAATCATATTCATTATGTCCATTAATTATGTGATAATTGCAATATGGGTGACCTTAGTATTTTGCAACGAGGATAACAATGATTTTTGGAAATTTGATTAAATGATGAGTGAGGAGATGAGGAAGAATATCATGTTTCTTAGCATTGAAATCAAACTTGAGAGGTGTGGGTAGTGGAAAGACTTGGGGTTCACTAATATGAGAACATGTAGAAGTCATAAAAGTAGAATGAGAAGCATCCTTGAGATGTTGGATTTCAACTTTAAGATATGTAATCATGGTTTCCATAGCTTGGATTTTGTCTTGAAATAAACAATGCAAAGCTTGAATTGAATCTAAGATGGGTTGATTGAATGGAGGATTAGGAGTGATAGAGTCATCAGATAGATGATCAAAAATGGAATTTACTTGAGTAGGTGGTATCTGCAAGGGAGATACATAGTGTCGAGGGATTTTTGGAGAAAATATTTACAAGATGGGTGCATTTGAATCAATTCATGAAAGGATATTAGAGGATTTTTAGGAGCCATGAGAGAAGAAAAATGAGGATCCAAGTGTATGATCACGAGTAGGGTTCACCAAATTATTTGATTTAATTTGAATTAAAACTAAATATTATAAACTCACTACTCAACCAGATGATGTATAATTGCTAAAATATAGAAATAAGACAAGAAAGATAAGATTTAAAATATGAAACCCTAAGAAAGAAAATGAGATAAGAAGACTTAGTTGATTTCTATGCAACCTGGAGCTGATCTATACTGGGAAAAGTGATGAACAAACTAGGAATATTTTCATTATTGCTCAGTATAAATTTTGCAACTTGCGGACAAATCTAGACATGTGTACCTAGGATAGATCAAGGGCACCTGGGCACTGGTGAATGCACAGGAGCTTAGGATATTATTTCTCATGTGTTGTAAGGTCTTCATTTTTATTCTCTATTAATAACTTGATAGTCGAAAAATGATCACCAAGGGTACTTGTAACATGCAAAAGAAGAGTTCAGTTGCACAAGTCCACAAACCACATCAAACCTAAAAAGGAAAATGCAGAATGGGGAGTCAGAATGACCTTGGCAGTCACCCCGAGAGTGAACTTACAATCAATCATTACACTACATCTCAGAATCCATGTATTTATTGTGAGTTTGTGTAGAAATGTTTCCCTAGGATTCCCTTGTGCAAGTTACACTTGATAGTGGGTTATATATAGAATGTAGCAATATAGTGGAATGTGTGGATGGAATAGAATGAACTTCCCCTTTCTAGTATGTGTATGTAGAAGTATGCATCCATTGTCCCTTGAATGGATGCTATATAGATATATTTGAGTGCTTTATGTTCCTTTTATTTGCAAGCTTAGGTGATGATATTAATGTTTAGTGCTTGGTCATTTATTTTAAACACATAACTATGTATTTATATGATTCCCTTGTTTGAATTTCACAATTGAAAAATGCAAGGCCAGACCATAAGTGAAAAATACGCCAAAAATATAAAAGAGATCCAAAATGATTAAGGTGAAAAAGGTTCAAGGGTTCCCATAGGGGACATGCATGTGCTTGGGTGTTGTTGTCCTCACTGGACGCTAGTGTCTGGAGCCATAAAAGATAAATCAAAATTCCTGATTGTGCTAAAGGGTGTAAAAGACGAAATAGAAAAGAAGAAACAAAGAAAAAGGTCATATATAGTTCTCAATCACTATTTTTATTTCTTAGTAATCATATAAATGTTAGTATGTGTTTAGGACCTAGAAATTTACCCAAGTGCGTGATTTTGTGTCTACAAAAGGGTTTAAGGATAATATAGGTTATTTGATGGAATTAGTCTGAAAGACCATTATATTGTCTTGATTGGTGATACCTAGCTATTGGAGAGTCTTAAGGGATTCCGTTTTAAATTATTCCACTCATTGAGAGGTATTGAAAGTGTCAACACATGTGTGATATGGTCTTGCTTCCAGACCGGTTTCTAGGAACCAGATGTATCCTGAAGGACAAAGTTTCTTTGATGGCTCTATGGGTTAAGTCATGAGGTATAAAATTATTAGAGGTTTTCTTTGGGTTAGTGGATTTCCAATGAGTGGTTTCACGCCATGGTTGAGGTGGTATGCTTGAAGCTAGGTCTTCATATTTGAATCGGTCCTGAAATGCAATAGGTGATCTAATTAGAGTACCTCCAGCAGACCAGTCTTCAAAGACAAACACCTAGCTTCAACATACCACCTCAACCATGGCATGAAACCACTCATTGGAAAGCCAATGATCCAAGGAAAAACTAAAACCACTTTATAAATCATGACTTAATCCATAGAGCTATCAAAACTATTAAATTTGGTTAGATTATATGTATTAGGAGAGCCGTATCAACACAATATAATAATATATTTAGGATACATTTTGGAGAACATTACAGAGGCTATTATATAGCCATAGAGGTAGCCAAACATCCTTCTAGAAAATAGGATCTAATATCCCGGGATAGTCATGGGTAATAACAAATTATAACCCGTTTAAATGTGTATACAAGTATAACTTACTAACCACTTATTAATATTTACTCATCAGTAAGTAATTCACCCGATGTAAATACTAATTTTCCTAACATTCCCCCTTAGTCTTTCCATGGTAGAAAAACAATTACACTTCATCTGCATCCTTCCACCTCTTCGCGCTCATAATCGTGGCACACAACTCAAACTAAAGGTAGAAAAGGAACACGTCAACTTCTTATCGACCAAGCACTTTCAGGAACACATATGACCAAACAAGTGGTTGGAACACGTACATGAACCATATTCTTATCAACCAATCAATGTAGGGAACATATATAACTGAATCGGTGTGGGAACTCAAGAAGGAACCATTTGCATAACCTTCTTGGTTTAATAAAAGTTTACCACAAAAATTTGTATGACCAAGAACACATCTAACTCTTCAACCTCTTCAAGAATCATGATGTTGCATTTGACTGTGCTATTTGTTATTTTCCATGTTATTACATCAGGGAATTATGTAGGATTATATCATCTTAGGATTTGGTATCCTCCTTATATAGTGGATTCTATACTAAAAAGGGGTCGGTGCTCCTTGTGAAGTGGGTGCTTCACTAAAAAAATCTTGTTTGATGTGTAATATTCTTACAAGTATTTTGAATTGAGTAATATATTTAGAAAATTTAGTGGGTTTTATTCCCTTTGAGGGTTTCCCACTTCACATCTTGTTTTCTTGTGTACACTCTTATTTTATGCTCTTATGAATGGTTGTTTCATGTTATTATGCTCAAATTAATTCATGGTTGAATTTTTAATGGTTCACACAAGTTAAATTAATTGAACTCAAGTTTTGAAGGACTGATTCATCCCCCGTTATTCCATTATGATTCTAACAATTGGTATGAGAGCTAGGTCCTTTTAAATAAGTTTAATCACTTGAAGGAGATCCTTTGAAGAACTAAAATTTCAAGTCTACAAAGTGACATTTCTACCAAAAAATCTCCCTTGTTTGATGGATCAGACTATGCATTTTAGAGTATCAGTATGAGGACTCACATCATGTCCTTAGGATGTGACATTTGGTAGTCTGTCATACATGGGTATATTGTTCCTCAAAATCCTCCAACTAGTACTACATAAAATAATGATAAAAATGACAACTACAACGAAATGAATGAAATCGTGCGTGGACTATCAGAATCAGAAATCTTTAAGGTCATGCATTATACATCAGCTAAAGCTATGTGGGAGAAATTTCAGGTCATATGTGAAGGAGATTCTAAGGTGAGGATGGCAAAGATCCAAAAATTTTAGAAATCCATTTGAAATTATAATGATGAAGGAATATTAATCTATTACAACTTATTTATTCAATGTTGATCAAGTGGTCAACACCATCAGAGGGTTAGTTCAATATGCGAAAGAATAAATACGGTGCAAAAGGTGTTGAGAACCCTCACTCCCAATTTTTATTCTAAAGTATATATAATTGAAGAAGCCAAGGACTTAAATTTCATGTTGATGGATGAGTTACATAACATCTTTGTTTTGCATATGAGATGATGATCATTGATTGTAAACCTATCAAGAAGGAGATTGCTTTCAAGGATGAGATGAATTCAAAGGATAAAAAGACTAATGATGATGATGCCACTCCTGAGATTAATGATGATGAACTAATTTCCATGTTTGCTAGAAAAATGAAACCTAGTTCAAGTAAGTGTAGACACCCTAATTATACCACCCTCCCAATTCAATTAATTTCCCCATTCCATTTCCCACAAAAATCCATATCCAATTAATCAATGTTAGTTGATTAATTAACCCCTTTTAAATCCCTAAACAAATCTAATCCTCATTACATGTTAAATATGCTCCATATTAATCCACTTGTGAATTTAATATTTGAATTTAATCCATGTCAATCCACTTGTGAATTTAATATTCAAATTTAATCCATATTCATCCACTTGTGAATTTAATATTCAAAATTTAATCCATGTTAATCCACTTATGAATTTAATATTCAAATCTAATCCATGTCCATCCCTCATGTCCCCCACTCACCTAATCAGGTTTACTTTTCTAAATCATGATTACCCAAAAACCCCAAATTAATCTCACCCTTAGGCTATAAATAAGAGCCTTCCCCCTCTTTTGAAGAAATATGGAAATCATATCGAGCTCTTGCACTCTTATTGCACTAAGCATTCCCCTAATATTGTCCTAATGTCCACGTGAGGAGGCCTTGCAGGCATGTCTTCCTATATTTTCTCCTCATCCTATCTCAGTCTCGAGTCACCATAAACCTACCCATGTTTGATTTATTTTGTCATATTTAGATCATATATTCCTTTATCTTAATAGATCCATATTTCATTTTATGTTTCTCTCTAGATTATGCATAGACGCTACATCCACTTTATCAAATATATGTTTTATCTATCTTTATTAAACATGAGGGTCAAAATCCATACTAGGAAGCTCACACTTCTTGGGACTGAATTTTTCAAGAAATCCTCCCATCCTATCTAATAATCCAATCTCTTTCTGTTGATTTATCTTGATTTGTAGGTCACTTATCTCGTAGCATAGAATGATCCATCATTTGCACCCATCCATATCGGTATTCCATCTCAAGGTCCATAAACCCTTCATATTTTGAGTTTCTTTATTTTCTTAAGCTCCAGTTCACAAATCTGAATAGGAAGGAAGAAATTTGGTCAACCTGGGGGAAGGGGAGGACTGATACAAAATAATGGTGTCTACATTTTCACCTTTTTATTGTTGGGCAAGCCACGAGACAAAAATGAGAAAGTGATGAAAATATGATTGATTGAGTGTTCCCCCTCAAACTTGGGATTGATGATACAAATGAATTTGATCATGAGTTTGAAATATATAGGTGGATAAGGGTGGAAAGAATGAGAAAATAATATGAAGGGATAAGATATTGTTTCACTTGATTCTTAGACGTTTCTTCAAAAATGACGAAATAGATAGGGTAATGGGCGTAGGAGGAATACTTGTTGAAATGATAGTTGATAGGTTGTTGCATGTGTGTTGAATCCTTGATCCAAAACTGATCGTGAGAGCTTCTTTTTGGCTGGGAGGAACTACTTGAAATAAAAAGCAAGACCACCAGAAAGAGTTAAACAATATATGTAGTGGACTGCCTAGCGTATGCTAGATCTAGAAGTGTGATACTTCCTAGATGGTTGTCAATCCATTGTTTAAAATTTTTTAATGCTGGTAATAAAGTAAATCCTATTGTAGTTAAAATGATTTAGGTATCTCATTTAAAACACAATAAGAAATATCTAATCTAACAGGCTAGGTTAAAATAAGATCCGAAGGTCAAGTAACTGGTTCTGGGTCTCTGTAGGTCTGACAGAGGTCTTAGGCAAGTCACATGTGAGTAAGGGTGATGTGGGAATAGGTAGGTAGGTTATTGTTCTAGGTTGTATTGGTAGATACAGAGACCAATGCTAGTTAAGGGTGACCGATGCCAGTTTGGGAGAACCGGTGCCATTATTGTGGGGTATCTGGGAATGTCACAAAACGAGCTTTAGATCTCCCATATGATTGCACAAAGGACTAGGCTGGTCGGAAAGAGGTATTAAGTTGTTTGGATGGGATTTGGCAAAGTTTTAATAGGGATATGGAGGGTGAGTATTAATGGAGGTTAGTGGGTGGCTAGGAGAACAAAGGATGAAAATACAATGATGAAATGAGTGAACTAGAGGAGTAAAATGTTCTACTTACTTGGAATTTGGTTCTGGACGTCTGTGAGTGAGGAATGAAGGTGCTGATAAGAGGTTGAATGCTGCAGAGGATCACCAAACGTTGGGGAGCTCTTACATGGGCTGCATGTGCTCTCCTTCTTGCCTGATTGGATCAAATATATGCTGGAGGTGAGTGCGTTGGATGGTTGTTGGGTGAATCCTAGATGTCTATGCAAGAGAAAATACTTGATCTCCTTCTTTGCATGCGTGTTCTCCCTAAAAATTGTTCTCAAAAGATGTGATATCTCTCAGAATCTGCCAACCTCGAAAATAAGGTTGTTTTGGGAATTAAATGGTAACCGATGGTGGTTCTAGCTTAACCGGTGGCGGTTAAGGGTAACCAACGTCAGTTAGGGTGGGATTTCCTAGGTTTACTAAACTAGGTAGATCCCCTTGATTTTATGGGATCTCATTTCGTTTACTTGCAGATTAGACTGGAATCTTCCTTCTAACATGTGGGAATGTGGTTAGAGGGAATGTAGGCATTGATTTTTAGGGTTTGGGTAGGTCTTAGTTAGTTATGGAAACTTACTAAGAATAGGTCTTAGGGTGAGGTGGCTAGATGAGGTGGATATGTGGGCATTATCCCAATTAAGATATTTAAATAATAAATATGGTGAGGATAATGAATTAAATTAATATTATAGTAGGGTGAAGGGGGCCATGGTTAGGTGAATGTGTTCAATGGTATTTATTTGACGAGGGACCAAAGGGGAGTGTGACCTAATTTTAGTGTCTACATTTTACCCCTTTTTGTTGCGTATCTTGTATTGGTAAGTGACACTAACAAAAATAATGTGGTTACCCCGTGTGTGGGTGGATGTGATCCCCCTTAAACCAGGAATTAACGAGGCAGAAGGTAGAATCGGTGAGTGGTTTGATAAAAGGTAAATGTGATGAAAAGGAAGGTGGGTAATGGGGAAAAAGGAGCAAGGTCTACTCGAGTAATCTAGGTAATGGGTCAGGGTCAAAGGTAGCAACAGTCAAATGCACGCACACATAGAAACTACAACATAGTACCAGGTTGAAGAGCAGGAAAACTCTACATTGTCTAAGGTCAATAGGTTTATCCAAACAAGGTTGAGGTGATTTCGGTATCCAAGGTATAGGATATGGTCAGGAAACATGACATAGGTCAGGTGCAGGAACGTTTAGGTGTGTTTCGTACACCAAAGGTAGGGTTAAGATAAATGGTCATGGCAAGAGGCAAGGTAAGGTCATCAGGTCAATCAACATAGGTAACAGTGCCACAAGGTATAGCAAACACATGAGGTCAAAGGTCACTAGCGATGGTCCAGGTCCAAGAATCTAGGTCACGACATGGGTAGGGCTGAGGTATGGGTAAAATAACGAGTCCCCAATTGAGGACGCAGGTAGGTAATAAATGATGAGGGAAAGAGGGTGGGGGAATGGTCAGGGTAAATGGTTGGGTGTGGAAAAAAGAGTGACGGGTAGGGTAATAGGGTAAAATTTAGGGAAATGTGCAAGAGAGGGTGACCGATGCTGGTCAAGGGTAACCGATGCTAGCATAGGTAACCAACCACGATAAGGTAGGGCACGTGACCGATGTTGATGAAGTAAAACTGACGTTCGTTAGGTGGGTTTATTATAAAAACAAAAAAATCCACATTTTTTGTTATTCATTTGTCTTCTTGTGAATTGGGAAAATGACACGAGAGAGAGAAAAAGGTGAAAAAGTGTCCAGACGGAACGAAGAGCCGAGTTCAAGATTCGAACGGTGGGGGATTGGTAGTTGAGAGGTGGGTCCATGGGATCCGATTGTGTGATTTGATTAGTTGGAGGTGCGGGTAGTGATTTAGTGATGGCAGAGGCCAAAGAGGGATCGAGCGGGCCACGGTGCGGTGGTGGAGATGTGCCACCACGATGGTAGCATGATGAGGTAAGTGCCAAACTCTTGTTGTGTTTGGGTAGATAGATTAGGTGATAAGTTGGGGTTTGGAAGAAATTGGGTTTTTTGTTTTGGGTGGGGGAAAAAAATGAAATTGGAAATGGGGTGGGGTAAATTGGGTAGAATAGGAGCGGGGAAAGAGGTAAATAGGAGAATAGGGGGTGGGAGGTGGTTAAGGGGAGGTGTAGGTGAGGATGGGTGGTAGAAGGGGTAGGGGAGGGAAGGTTTAGAGAAATGAGGGTTTTGGGGTTGTGGATTTTTTTACGCTACGGTGACCGGCATGGCGATCGGTAAGGTCAAACCAAGATAGGTCATGAAACAGGTGACCGATGTCAATTTATGGGTGACCGGGGTCGGTTAGAGATAACTAGCACTGGTCAAGTTTTGGAGAACCAAGGGCCGAAAGTGCCATAGGTTGGGTGGGTGAGATGGGTAGGGGTAAAATAGGGTGTGGGAAAATGATAGTGGGTGAGATAGGGAAGGGTAGAATAGGGTGAGTTGTTGAAAAACCTAGATTAGGGGGGAAATGGGTTTGGGGAAATGATAGTGGGTGAGTATGGGCATGATGAAGGTGAATTAATTTGTTGTTTATATTGGATGCAGGGGAGATATCAGCTACGAATGAGAAATACGGTACCAACCCTACTCTTGAGAGTGCGAGGATATTGGCATATGTCAAAGAAATGGGGTTTGGCGATCGGTCGATGGTGGTCACTATCATCGATAGATGGGATTCAAGAAACCAACACATTCCACCTACCGACGAGTGAGATGACAATCACCTGGAAGACATGTTCAGATCTTGTGGATACCTATATGGGTACGCTAGTGTATTTGATCTCCTCTGAGGCCTTAGAGGAGTTGATGCTGACAGTTTTTGGAGAGGGACTCGACAAACATGACATTCCATGGTGCCAGTATGAGCTATGGAGGGATGTACATAGCCCATCCAGAGGAGACGAGGCTCATGTTTCTATTTATGGAGGTAGTGTGTTGTTTCACACTACTGGATGCAAAGTGAGTTAGATTTCCCCGCTCATTGATGGGGGTACTTAATGACATGATGATAGATCAGACCCACTTTTCCTGGGTGCTAGGATTCCTAGTGCAGCTGTACAAAGAGCCATGGGCGTATGGGTGTCTATGCAAGTATATCATGTGTTGTACCTTTTTACTACATTGTTGGGCCTATGAGCACATTGTGTTTTGCGGCAGTTGGGATGTCTCGAGTAGATGAATTTCCACCGAGATTGGTGTGGGTGGGGTATAGGTGATGGGTACCTATGATTGGAGAGCAGCGATCAGATAGGTCCACACATAATGTGGCCTATTACAGGTGATTATTGGAGGTATTTTCTAGAGTGGACATCATATGGAGGTCGTATGTAGGTTATCCCTCATTCAAGTAGATGTATGAGGAGCTAGATGGGCTACAGTTGGTGAGATGGATAGTGGAACGCCATGTTGGGGAGCACGAGATGATCCCAGTGGATAGAGTTAGATGACAGTTTAGACTACCACAGGATATACCTCCACCTTTCCCGTAGTACAAGAGAGATGACGTGGAGAGGCCATTGCCTCTACCATAGCCAATAGTGCCCACAAGGCAGGAGGAGCAGGTGGTCGACCATCAGATTGATGATGTTGGGGTTACAGACATATATAGACAATGGTGGGTGGCTCATTTACAAGTAGTACCACCCATGCCAAGGCAGCTGGATCTAGCCACCATCACGGTGCAGAGGGATGCCCTACAGGGGCAGGTGGTGACATTGATTACCCAGTTGGGTATGGTGCAGGCATAGCTTGATAGTTCAGAGGTAGAGGTAGCTCAGTTACATGTACATGTGGCGATCTTGAGCCGAGATGGCCCAGGGTGGGGATGGAGATGAAGACGGAGATGATGGTTGGGTGGCTACCCTACAGGAACATGTGATAGGGTTGTCAGGGCCAATTGGCCACAACACAAACACAAAGGTAATGGGCGATGGCACCACCATAGGCACCACGCACAGTGGTCCCAGTTCTGTGCATGGGAAGGACAGGGTCCCACAAGATAGGTACAAGGGCCGAGGCCTATGGGGCCACCACAGACCATTCCCATATCTAGGTTATGGGATGCCCTAGGTGAGGCCAGATACTACCAGGATCAGCTGATGGCGTCGGGATAGATTTCCTATCCTATGGAGAGTATAGCGCACAACAATCCTTAAGTGAGAGGACTAGATCCTAAACTCACAGTGTAGAGAGCACAAGGGGCCATCGAGCTCCGAGATAGGATCAAGGAGAGGCCACCAGCTCATGAAGACTAGCTCCAGGTGATGTTCCAACAGGGGGTGGTGAGATGATACCAGGCCGGCGGACAAGAGCCGAGGAGGAGACTGGAGAGACCGACATGGAGGATGTCCGTAGGGTGAGGCTTGATGCCCAACGCTGTATTTTTGATGTATTGGTGTCATTTTTTTGATATATGTGGGCTGCGTGCCGAAGATAGTGAGGATGTATGATAGTTTTTTTATATTTGTGAGCATATACCAGCCTGTGTGCTGAAGATATTTTGTATTATTTTATTATTTTATTGTATGCAAGACCGGCCTGCGTGCCGATGACATTTTGTATCGAGTATCGTGTCTGCGTCTTTGAATATTTTGAGATATGGACATGATTAGATATCCATGTATATTATATTGAGACACACATATTTTTTTATATGATGAGATGGATGAGATTCTTGATTTGTTGGTGTTTTATGAGAATTTTAATTTTTTGTTGTGATATGGACAAAAACTAGGTGAGTGAGGCAGGATGGAGTCAGGTTGGTTAGGCATGGATCAAGTTAGGTCATAGGCATGGATTGAGTTAGGTTGGTTTAGGCATGGATTGGGTCAGGTTGGTTTAGGCATGGATCGAGTCAGGTTGGTTTAGGCATGGATTGAGTCAGGTTTGGTTAGGCATGGATTGAGTCAAGTTATAAGCATGGATCGAGTCAAGTTGGTTTAGGCATGGATAGAGGTTAAATTGATTGAAGTTGTGATTCATTAATTTTTGCAATGAATGGTGATATGGGTCATGTTCATAATACATGTATGATGATGGTAGAGAAATGGTAGTTGTAAAAATTAAAAAAATGTTAAGCAACTTGTTATATGTTTGGTTTAATTTCTAATTATGTGATATAAAAAGGAAACTATGTAGGGGAAAAATGTGATTTAGGAAGATGAAATATGAATTGGTTAGGGTAGAGAGTGGCCGAGCTAACCTCTAAGGGCCCCATGCCCTCGGATTCTGCCTACATAGTCCGAGCAAAAAAGAGACCTTAGGTGATGTAGTTCTCCCATAAGCTAGGGAAGAATATGAGGAGGTATGAAAATGAGTTGGTAGGTTTTAGGCATGATTTGGGTTTAGGTCTGTTAGGTGTGGGTGGGTTATAGGAAAATTGGTATAGGTGATGTCGATGGAGGTAGAAGAAGAAGATTACCCCAAAGGTAAGCGGTGAGGACTAAGTCTTGTATAAGGTAATCAAAACGTAATAAAGATGGTTAAAAGATAAGAGGGGGAAAGAAAGCCACCTGATTGGTTAGGATCATACCGAGTAGGTCATACCTTGGAGGAGGTGATGAATGTGAGTCCCTAAAGGCATTGCATGATTGATTATTCGAAGGGTGAAAATTAGTCACATGATCACCAAATGTCATGGTTCCCAAGAGGTCCCTTGAGGTGGTAGGAAATGGGAGTGTGAATGGTGAGAGGGGTGAAAGGTGGGTAATTTTTATATGATATGTGGTAGCATGCTCTTTGGGAAAGAGATCCGAGGTCACAATGGGCAAGTCCATGACTAAAAGTCTTCTATTTTGACTTGTATTTGAGATAGACTGATCGATGTGGGAAGTCTACATGGGATGAAGAAATGAACTCCTTGAGGTCTTCGTGAAGCTGATCGATGTGGGAAGCTTCAGATTCTTGTCTCTCTCTTCTTTTTGTAAGAGCTTGACATAGTTTTCCTTCGAGGGAGCAGTCTAGTGATAGCAGTGATTACCGAGAGGAAGATGTCCTTTTGAGGGAGTCATCATTTTATTAGAAGTTTGACTCAAGGAGTTGGGTCCCAAGTGAGGGCTTCGAAGTCATGGACAAGACCAAGGTGAGGAATAGGATTATTATTCAGATAGCAGGGTGAAAAAACCATGGGATCTCATCTAAAGTTAGACAAAAAGTATCCGAGAATCATGTTATGTGCGGCGCCATGGTACACATATTCAAGAGAAGATAACAAGTGATGGTTCTCACATGATTCTTGTTTAATCATTGGTGAGGTGTAAGAAGTGGATAACACTCAAGGGATGAGCATAGAAGGAGGAAAAAAGTGATGTAATACTAAAATTCAATAGTAGAATGGTCAAAGATGCAAGGCATTAAGGGGCTCAGGTTCGGGTTTACCATCGAGTGAAGTTAAACGATAAACACCTGATCCGTAAGTATGGGTTATGATGTATGGTCCAAGCCAATTAGGATAAAATTTTCCCGTTTACTTTTTTCTACTTTGGTTACATGTTGATTTTCTTTCAGGACAAGGTCACCGACTTAGAAGGTTCGTGCATGGACACATTTTTGTAGGCACGTTTGATACGTTTTTGGTAAACTTGAAGGTGGTCAAGAGTGTTAAGATGACGTTCATCTAATAACTCAAGTTGTGCTAAATGGTCTTGATGAAATTCATCATCATTGAGCATGTCATGGAGAGAAATGTGGAGTGAGGGAATCTGGACTTTGAGAGGTAGAACAACCTCGGTATCGTAGACCAGAGAAAATGGTGTGGCCACAGTGGAAGTGCGGATACTAGTGCGGTATGCCCATAGGGAAAAAGGAATGTGCATATGCTAATCCCTCCCAAGTATCATTAACCACTTTCATGAGAATTTTTTTAAGGTTTTGTTAGTGGATTCAGCTTGGTTGTTGGTCTGTGGGTAATAAGGTGATGAGAAACTAAGTTGAATGTTGAAGGCGTCGCAAAGTTTTTGTAATGTTTTGTTTTTGAATTGTTTTCCATTATCAGTGATGAGGTGATGAGGAACACCAAAGTGAAAATGATGTGATGATTGATGAACTCACATATTTTCTCAGCTTTCGTGGAGATGAGTGGTATGGCTTCAACCCATTTTGTGTAGTATTCGGTAGCGGTGATAATCCATTGATGGTGTTGGGAAGAATGGGGGTTGATCTCTCTAACAAGATCCAAACCCCATTGAGAGAAGGGGCAAAGGTCACGAGTGACCTGTGACGTGTGATTGGATGTATAATGAAGGTTGGCGTGATGTTGGAATTTTACACAATGTTTGATGTAGTCGTAAAAATCATGATTGAGGGTCGGCCATTAATAGCCTAGGTGGAGAATATGCTTAGAACAAGAAGGCCATCGAAGTGACCTCCACATATGCCATCATAAACTTCTTTAATGTATAAGGAATTTTAGAACTTGTGAGGCATCGTAAGAGAATACCATCAAAGCCGCACTTATAGAGAAGGCCCCATGATGACGTAACGAGAAAGATTTTAAGGAAGGCACATTGTCCATTACGGGTGAGATCAGGAGGTAAGATGGAGAGAGAAATATAGTGAGTATTGTTTATACCAAAGGTCACTCAGGTCAAGGGTAGCGGTTCTGAAGGAGTAAACTTTGTGAGGTAAATAAGAAGGTGATTGGAGTCATTTTATGGTGATAAAGATTTTAGAATCAGCAGTGAAGTAGGTATTTGAGAAGCCAAGCAAGCCATGGTATCTGCAAATTTTTGGTTGAACGGGGATGGTTTGAAGGGCATAATAGTCAAAGGTGGTTAAAAGTATGTCTACATGATGTTTATACTTTTGATGTATCTCATTAAGACATTGGTATATACCATTGACTTGGTTTATGACCAATTGGGAATCACCAAAGATGTTGATTGATTTGACATCTAGGGCGTAGGTGGCTTAGAGACCTAATATAAGCGCTTCGTATTCGGAAATATTGTTTGTACAATCAAAATCTAGTTTAAAAGACAAAGGCATGGGTTCACCATCAAGTGGAATGAGGATAACACCAGCCCCACCCCCACACTGACACTTGGAACCATCGAAGAAGAGTGTCATTTGGTAAGTGGGTTTGTCTAGGGAAAGGGTATCAATTGACTCATCTGGAAAGTCAAGATTAGAGGGTTGATCCATAGAAACAGGTGTGTGTCGGCCAATTGGTCATTAATAACTTGGCCCTTGATGGACTTTTGATGAATGAATTCAAGGTCAAGGTCAACTAAAAGCAAAAGCTATGCAAAGGCACGCTGATTTTGATAAGGTTTGGCATATATGAAGTGTAAAGGGTTAGTGTTGGTCACAACATAGGTTTTGTGGTTGAGTAGGTAATGGTGAAGTTTTGTGGCAATGAAAACTAAGGATAAACAAAGTTTTTCGGGATGGGTGTATTGGGTTTCATAGTCTAAAAGAGTATGGCTTATGTAATAAACTACCTGCTCCTGTGTTGTTCATCACGATGAGTGAGCATGGCTCCCAAGGAGTGATCGGTAGCTAAGATGTATAGGTAGAAAGGTTGATCATCTTTAGGTGGAATGAGTACGGTGGTTGGAGAAGGTATTGTTTTAAGGCCTCAAAAGCTTTGTGGCAGTCATCATCCCATTTAAAGGAGACATCCTTCTTGAGCAGATGATGAAATGGTTGACATCAATTAAATAATTGTGAAATGAAACAACAAATAGACTACAACTTACCTTGCAGGCTATGGAGTTGTCTAAGGTTAATGGGCGAAGGTATTTCTAGAATGGACTTGTCTTTATTAGGGTCAAATTCTATACCACGTAGGGAAATGATAAATCCTACGAGCTTTCCTGAGAGGATCACGAAGATGTACTTCTTAGGCTGAAGGCAAACACAATATTTAATGAGGTGGTCAAAAATGGTTTTGAGGACGGCAAGGTGCTCGGAGTGGCGCTTAGATTTGGCCGAAATATCATCCACGTAATCTTTCAATATATAATGCATGATGTCATGGAAGATATAATTTATAGCCCACTTATATGTGGCACCAGTGTTTTTAAGGCCAAAACACATGACTCTGATAGTAGAAGGTCCCCCAAGGGGTGATGAATGCGGTTTTATGTTGATCCTCTGGGGCAAGTAAGATTTGGTTATAACCCGAGAAGCCATCCATGAGTGATAGCATCTCGTCACCAATGGTAAGGTCAACTAGTTGATCAATACCGGGTAATGGGAAGTCATCCTTTGGGCAGGCTATGTTGAGGTCACAAAATTCTGTGCAAATGTGGAGTCCCCATGTCACCTTAGTGAAAGGGACAATGTTAGAGATCCAATGAGGATAATTGATGGGTAATATGAAAGAAATGGAAAGAAGATGCTGGAGTTCTTCTTTGACAAGAAGGGCAATGCGAGGGTGCATTTTCCTCAGTTTTTGTTTGATGGATTTGGCATCGGGAACGATTATGATATTGTGGACCACTATGGTGGGGTCAATACCTGGCATGTCTGCATAAGACCAAACAAATGCATGATTATGATTTTTGAGAAAAGAAGTGATGTCTTCCTGTTCAACAGCATGTAAAGAGTGACCAACATTTAGGATGTGCGGTCATCCTGAGTATGAATGTTGATCTCGATAGTCAATTCATTCAACATGGTTTGTGTCTTAGAGGGTAACAACTGATGAATATATGAGTCTTCTGCACCAAGGTAGGTGAGTATAGACTCATCATCCTTACATTGAACGATGTTAATGAAAGGTGTATCGTCATCGATCATTTCAGGATATAGGAAGGTAAGAGAGGAAGGGGCCTCGCCCTCATGTTGATAAGTCAAAGGCCCCAAGGAAATGGTGTTTATGATTTTTTTTAGGAGGGATAGATTCAGATCCATCAACTTCGCCGTCGGCAAAGGTGGTGATGAAGGTAGAGCGGTGAAGAAGGTGGAGAAGGGCTGATGTTCTCGATGGGTTCAATGTGGGCTTGCTTAGTAGGTGGTTCAGCAAATTCGATACCACTACGGTTGTTATGTTTGTGGGTAGTACATGGAATAATAGTATGGTGGCCTTTCTCATAAAATCCAAAACCAAAACCCTTCCCACACATCGGTGTAGGAAGGTGTGGGAAAAATGGTGATTGGTGAGAGACTGGAAGTCAACAGAAAATGGGTGGGTTTGTGACGGTGGTTCGGGTGTGTAAGTGGTAGTATCAAGTCCCCATAGGTGAGACTGGTACAAAGATGAGGAGGACCATAAAGGAGGTGTTCTCCTATGTGGTGATCATAGCGAGGGTGTTGGTGAAGACTTCCATACTCTTGTGGAGTAAGGAATGTGTTAACACTATATAGGCAATACTCCCCCAGAGTGAGGCATTGAAAAATGCCTTCCAAGGGATCGGTGGTTGGTATGTGGGTAGCTAGAATAGATGATGTGTCGAGAGGTTGACACGGAGGTGGAGCTAATGGATTGGGAGGCTGATGGTTTGGCCATGGAGGTTGTGGCTACAATAGGAAGGGAGGAGGCATGTGCGGTTGAGGTAGTGACTCTTATGGTAAACAAAGGTGTAGGTGAAGTGGTAGTGGTCGTGGAGGTAGACGCCTTAATGGGTATAAGCACGTCATTGGGTCAGTAAATCATGTTGCATGTTTTAAAAGGTGATGGATTAGCTAGAATAGTATAGGTGTGCCCTTCATGCTCAAACTTTACACAACAATGCAAAGTGGAAGGAACGCAACCCATGACATGAATCCAGGGTCTTCCAAGCAACAAGTTATATTGAAATTCCCCCTTCAAGACGTAAAAATAGCTCTAGAGGATGATGGTGCCTAGTGTAGAGGTGATAGCATCATTAAATGAACGTAACATGACAATATGTTTATGCATGTAATTTTCAGGTATGCGCATTTGATCGAATGCATGGGATGAAATGATATTAATGCTTACGCCCCCATCGATCATTACACGTCGTACACGTATATCATTAATGTGGACAGAGATGAAGAGAGCTAGGTCTGGGTCATCCATTTGGTGTGGTGCAATATCTTCCTCTGAGAAGCTAAGGGAGGCTATTTGGTGAGTAGGGTGAGGTGTGGATAAAGGTGGAAATTTGGTGAGAGAGGCTACATGATGGGGTGTGATAATGGAAGCTACAGGGGTAGGGTCATTGAGTAAAACCTCAATAGATCGAAGATCCTTCATGAGAGAGCTTGACGATGGGATTCGAGGTTTGGATGAGGTCATATAGGGACATTTTGAGGAGGAGATTGGTGTAATTTTTAGCATGGTGCAAATTTTGACCCCATTAGAAATAGGGTATGTGGGGCCGCGGATAGTAATCTTGGGTGTGGGTGCAGTTGGTATGTTGGGTATAAGATTGGTTGGCGAGTCAGTTGCCTTTTCCTTTCCTTTATCTCTCTGAGCACGAGTAGTGACATGTATCATGTTAATCTGAGGGGTGTTGGTAAATGGAGAAGGTGTAGGATGAGTGGTATAATGACATGATGGGAAAAAACCTACCAGAGGAGAAAAGCCTTGTGAAGTGAGCTGGGTGCAATGATATTTAGGTAATGGTGTGGCAAGTTCTCTAATGTGAACCATGTTAATTTTGAATCTTGTGGGTGGCTCTAAGAGTGAGGGGTGAGTCGTGGTTGTTGAGTAGGCAGTGAAGGAAGGATTGTGGGAATGGGTGTTGGTGAAATGAGGTCCTCATCATCAAAGTTTTCCTCATGAGAACATAACTGGATAAGGATAGTTTTCAAAGCCTTGCATTTCTCCACATCGTGCCCGGCACACGATGGTAGGCAAAAATTTTAGTGTCATGAAACCCTTTTGGCTTGGGTTTGAGGGGGTCATAAGTTTTGAGCGGTGGTAATGTGATGACAGAAGTCTTAAGGAGGTTGGTTAAGATTTTGACATAGGACCCTACTAGTGGGTCACAATGGGAAGTGAAAGTGTGTTTGGGCGTAGGTGTGGTTGATTGTTGAGGAATGGTCCTTAGATAAGGGGGAGTAGGTCGAGCTATGGTTTTTGGTGCTAGCATGATCTTGGATGTTGGTTGTGTTTGCTTGGGTAGGGGTATGGTAGATGAATGGGCAAGAGGGTGTATGGTTGTTTTGACTACCTTATTGGAGGGTAGTGGATTTTTGTCTTTGGGTTGCACCTTCTTGGTAAAGGTGATATGGGTGTATGAGATCTAGAGGGAAAAGAGGATGGGGGAAGAGGGTGAGTTACCCAGGGAGATAAGAGGTGCTGTGAAGGTAGATGACGTGGGTCATGCAGGGGGTGTGAGGGACAGAGACTGAAGTGTAGTGGGTAGTGAAGAAGTTGTTAAGGGTATTGGAGGTATGGGTGGTAAAGATGCTGCAGGTGCGGGTGTAAGTCATGTCGGGTGCTTGGGTATGTTAGAGGTTTGCGAGGAAGGAATGGGCCGTTGTGTTTTTGGTTTAGTGACGGGTGGAGGTTTCTTAACTCTTTTGGGAGGTTGAGGTCCTAAGATGGACATAAAGGGTGAAGGTGATGTAGATATGATTGATGCGCGGCAGGTATGAGTTCTATGGGCTTGGTTTTTTTTTGGGTGGGTGCCAAAGTAGGTTTTGTGTTGACTTTGGAGGATGTAGCTAAATCTAGTTTGATAGGTGGATGAGTAAGGCTGGTGGTTGGGGTGACCCATAAGGTAGTGATAGGTTTAGTTGAGGAAGATGATGTAGGTGCAGGTTTGGATATAGATGTATGTTGGGTTATGAGTGAGGTTATACGTTGAGCTATGATGGGTGCCATGAAAAAATTTGCAATAGAGGTGGTGTGCTCGGTTCAACTGGTCGAATATTTTGGGTAGATAGTGGAGGTATTAGTAAGTGACATTTGCATTTGCATTGAGGTAGGAAGTAGAAGACGCCCCCACAGTAAGGCTATATCCACATAATCTAGGTGATCAGCCAAACTTGAGAACAAAACATCTTTAGGTGATGTTGATGAGGACCTAATGGCAATTCCCATAAAATGTGTCTTAGAGATGGGAAATTGGCTAGTTTCATCTTCCGTGGGTAAGAGAGTCGAAAGTAGGCCTACGGGATCTTGGGCAGCTAATGGAGAATGGTCACTAAGAGGCAAAGGTATCTCTACTAGATCCTTGATAGGTGGAGTAGAAAATGGGTGCTCCTCTATAGGTGGAGGAGATAATGGGTACTCCTCTATGGGTGGAGGATATAAACAAGAATCCTCTATGGACTGAAGAATTACTGTGGGTGATGGCTCTCTTAGTGGAGAATCCAAAGGTGAAATATCTTTGATATTAGCGAAGGGCTCCTCCACGGGTGATGAAGTGAAAGGTGTTCCTCTATGGGTGGAGGAATAGGCAAGGTGGGTTCTAGTGTAGGTGGAGGACTTCGGGCTATAATTTCCTCTATGGAAGGAATATGAGGTAATTGGGAAGTAACGGGTGCATCACTAAAAATAGCGTGGACCTCGCGGGTATGGCTATCATGAGTTGAGGTCTCACCAGTTTGATCAGGTAAAGGGGCATGATTGGGAAAGGGTTTCTTGAATATGTGTAGGTTTTGATTGGCGGTGCATTAGGATTATCCACAATTAACTCACCTTTCTCGAGCATTTCTTAGACAATATTTTGAAAGTGATGCAATTGTCATCACTATGACCCTTTACTTGATGATAGTTATAGAATTCGTGTTCCTTATATAGCATGCGAGCATGGGGCAAGCAGGGTCAAAACTAGTGTGTTGTTTTATAGGTGGAACGGTGATGGCCCCAAATTTGATGATATTTTCTAAGATAGAAGAGTAAGGCTACCCAATTGGGGTGTATTTCTATTGTTCTCTGAATTGAAAAGTCTGAATGGGTGAGAGATTAGATGAGGGGCTAGCCTGATTTGATGGATGAGTTGGGCCGGCCTTGAGTACCACTGTGTTAGTGGTCCCCTTGGCCTTTGAATAATTATTCTATGGTTTGGAAGAAGAAGAGGTATCATTTGACTTGAATGCTGAGTTTTTATTATGTAATTGGATTTTCTTCTCTTCGATGGCCCGAATCTCTAGCTTTCGTGCCATGGTGAATGCTTCGTCAAATGTTTAGAAAGTTTAGACCTGCATGATCAACTAGATATGTCTAGCACAAGCCCGCATGAAGAGATCGATGAGTTCTATTTGTGGTAGTTGGAATGTGAGTTGATTGATCAAGCTACACTAATGAGCAACAAAATCTGCGATAGATTTGTCATCATATTGACGCATGGAGTATAGGTCAGTCATGGTAACCTTCTTAACAATGTTAATGGAGAAGTGATCCAAGAAGGCTTGGGCTACCTAATTAAATGAAAATATAGAGTGTCTAGGTAACCCACTATACCAATCTAATACAGGTCCAGTCAGAGACATGGGAAAGGTCCTCAAGAGAAAAGCATCATCATGGGCGATTAGGTAGCACCGTGTTTGAAAGACCAAAAATGTTGTTCCGGGTCTTCTTTCTTTGTTAAACGGTTGAATTTAGGCATTTCCCAATGCATGGGATATGCAGATAGGAATGGATGGGTGGATCGCCTCATTACAAATCTCATCATAAGTGAGAGTGTTCAGTAAGAGCCGAGACCGATGCCTCCAATGTCTACATCTTGTCCATCATTAATTTGATTAGGTAGTTGGTAGGTTGTGATGATTAGGTTCCTCCTATAGCGTAAGAGGGTTCGTGTTGGGCATATGACAGGGGGTGGCATTCTAGTATATGGTGCTACCATATAGGTAGACTGAGAAAGAGGGAGTGAGATAGGGGGTACGTACCCAGAATGAATAACAGATGAAATAGGAGGCTAATGATAGTACATATATGGAGATGGAAGGGTCGTGGTAACCCTAGTGGTAATGGGGCTAAATATTATGGAATAGAAAGGATGACATTTTGAAAAGGGGTAGGGGTCACCGATACAAGAGGTGGTTGTGTAGATACGGGTATACAAAAAGATAATAGGGGTGGATGAGGTTGCATTTTGGGTGGTCGGCGAAGGTATAGTGGATGTGGCAAGTTTCATGGATGTAGCAGATCTTTCATGAGTCATAGCGGGTATAGGACTTAACCGTGAAATGACCAGGATAAGGTAGATGCCAGCAACATGGGGTTAACAGGGGCTGGAGTAGAAGTAGGAGTGAGTTTTGGGGGGATAGATACGGGTATGCCATATATCAACTGACCCAAGGCATCTCGAGTGGATGAGTGGGAAAGATAAAACTGCAAGGCGGCAGAGGTTTTGGTCAAGGATTCGTGTGAACTCCTCATCTCCAGTAGCAATAGTGATAGGTTGGATAGGTTCCATGGCGGGTGATAAAATGGAAGGTGGCGAAGGGCTAGGTGGGAGTGGTTGACAACTGGTGTGGAATATGAGGGCGCTTGCTTGTTGTCGACGCATCAGCACCATTTGAATAGGTACTAGCGGGGTAAGACTACTTTCTGTAAGTGACACATAAATACAACAGTGTAGGATAAATAGGTGGTGGTGGGTGAATTGGGGCTAAAATGGCAGCTAGAAAATGACACAGGATAACCGATGCCGATTAGGGTAAACCAACACCGGTCAAAGGTAACCGCGGTCGGTCACTGTGGAACATGAATAGTTGGTCAAAAACAAGGTATAAGGCCAAATTTGACAGGTATGCTGAATACTGATGAGATTTACAAGGTCAATGTATATGATAAGAGTGATAGGAACTCTGAATAGTCGAAGAAGGTGAATAGGTGTCCTTTTAGGTAGGTTAACCAAAATGACAGTGAACCAATGGCGGTATGGTATAACTGATGACGGTCGGGGGTAACCAACGATGATCACTAAACCGACACTAAGTTATCGTGAAATTGAAAAAATGATGAAGAAAATATGGTTGTGAGTTAAAATTTGATATGGAATCAAACCTAGAATTCAGATAATGATGAGAATATGGTCTAGACACACTCAGATGAAGCTGGAATACACCAACTGTGATGAGGAGCATGCAAGGAGAAAAAGGAAAAATGAAGAGTGTGACCTCTCACCTCAAAACACAAGCCAAGCAAAAACACTAAGAAAAATATGATCCTAAGAGTGCTTTTTCTATTATGTTTTTTTAGCATATGCTATTTAAGGACTAATTCATGAACTGTAGAATAGATTTTTTTGGTGAGGATGGCTTCCTATGAAGAAGGAGATCTAAAAGGTGAGGTTTTAGGTATGTTATGGTGGGGGCGGGCCTTGCTTTGAAGTATGACTCAACAGAGCAGCGAGCTGGGTGCCCACTGTACCGTGATCGTGTGATCACCTACAGATTCTTCCAAGTAAGATGTTGTTTAAGAATGTGTATATTTTAAATTTTTGTGAGGTTTGGTAAGACTCAGAGAAAGAGAAAAGGAAATAAATGCTTTTCTATGATTCATTTTTCAACCATCAATTGGGCATGACTTCCAACATATAGGTTGCCCTCAATTAATGTGAGCTAATGCAGAATAGCAAAATGAAATGCAATGATTTTTAAGCCCAAATTGAAATATGGAATTCAATGACACAATAAGAGGAATAGGAGAAAGTATGATCTTTCACTAATGCAATGCAAATGAAATGGAAGAAGTGTTCATTTTAAGCACCAAAACATGATTGCTTTGAGACAATAGAGGGAGAGATGATTCCAGGGAAGAAATTTTAATGTGAGAACCTTTTAGAAAGGAAACAAACATACAATTTTTCGCCTAGAAATGAATGAATGCAAGGAACCCTGAATGGGTCCCACTAGGCATGCCAAAATGTTTCACCTAATTCTTAGACGTTTCTTTGAAAATGAAAAAATAGATAGGGTAATGGGCGTAGGAGGAATACCTGTTGAAATGCTAGTTGATAGGTTGTTACACGCGTGTTGACTCCTTGATCCATAGTTGATCATGAGAGATTCCTTTTGGCTGGGAGGAACTACCTGAAATAAAAAGCAAGACCACCAGAAAGAGTTAAACAATATATGTAGTGGACTGCCTAGCGTATGCTAGATCCGGGAAGTGTGATACTTCCTAGACGACTGTCAATCCACTATTTAAAACAATTTAATGCTAGTAATAAAGTAAATCCTATTGTAGTTAAAATGATTTAGGTATCTCATTTAAAACACAATAAGAAAGATCTAATCTAACAAGCTAGGTTAAAATAAGATCCGAAGGTCAAGTAACTGGTTTTGGGTCTCTACAGGTCTGACAGAGGTCTTAGGCAGGTCACAGGTGAGTAAGGGTGATGTGGGAATAGGTAGGTAGGTTACTATTCTGGGTTGTATTGGTAGATACAAAGACCGATTCCGGTTAAGGGTGATCGATGCCGCAATTATTGGGGGGTACTGGGAATGTCACAGAATGAGCTTTAGATCTCCCATATGATTGCACAAAGGACTAGGCTGGTTGAAAAGAGGTATTAAGTTGTTTGGATGGGATTTGGTGAAGTTTTAATAGGGATATGGAGGGGTGAGTATTAATGGAGGTCAGTGGGTGGCTAGGAGAACAAAGGATGAAAATACAATGATGAAATGAGTGAACCAGAGGAGTAAAATGTTCTACTTACTTGGAATCTAGTTTTGGACGTCTGTGAGTGAGGAATGAAGGTGTTGATAAGAGGTTGAATGCTGCAGAGGATCACCAAACATTGGGGAGCTCTTATATGGGCTGCATGTGCTCTCCTTCTTGCCTGATTGGATCAAATCTATGCTGGAGGTGAGTGCTGGATGGTTCTTTGGGTGAATCCTGGATGTCTGTGCAAGAGAAAATACTTGATCTCCTTCTTTTCATGCATGTTCTCCCGAAACTTGTTCTCAAAAGATGTGATATCTCTCAAGAATATAATAACCTTGAAAATAAGGTTATTTTGGAAATTAAATGGTAACCGATGGTGGTTCCGGCTTAACTGGTGGTGGTTAAGGGTAACCAACTTTGGTTAGGGTGGGATTTCCTAGGTTTACTAAACTGGGTAGATACCCTTTATTTTCTGGGATCTCATTTCGTTTACCTCGTGGATTAGACTGAAAGTTTCCTTCTAACATGTGGGAATGTGGTTAGAGGGAATGTAGGCATTGATTTTTAGGGTTTGGGTAGGTCTTAGTTAGTTATGGAAACTTACTAAGAATAGGTCTTAGGGTGAGGTGGCTAGATGAGGTGGATATGTGGGCATTATCCCAATTAGGATATTTAAATAATAAATATGGTGAGGATAATGAATTAATTTAATTTAAATAATTAAATTAATATTATAGTAGGGTGAAGGGGGCCATGGTTAGGTGAATGTGTTCAATGGTGTTTATTTGATGAGGGATTAAAGGGGAGTGTGACCTAATTTTAGTGTCTACAGATATCTTAGACGAGGATAAAGAAAAATAAAATGATGGAAGTGATAATGATATCCCTTCGGTAGGGAACAAAGGATGATCTTAATGTAGATGGTGGAAATTTCCTATAGACCTATGAGTGGTAAAAAAACTACAAAATAGATGGAAACTAGGGAAATCCACTCAAATGGATGTGCAAACCGTGCGATTTAATGGGTTGAAGACATACATCAAGTATTTGCAAGAAAATGTGAAAATGTTCAGGACAAATTTTTTAACAAAATAATAAGGGGTGGGATCGAAAACATGTGTCCGAGGTGGGACAAAAAATTGATGTAAAATAATGGTGCCCTGAGAAGGAACATGAAGAGGGAAACAAAGGAAATATTATGAGAATAAGGATGTGAAGATCAGATGGGACACCACAAGGATGTGAGATGAAACTACCTGAGTGGAAGAAAATATAATTTTAAAGGAAGGATTGATCAAAAAGGGGAAAGAGTGATGAAATGAAAAAGGGTAGGGCCAAGTCAATGGTAACTATGGGTACTCGGCGGTGACTAGGGAAAAGTGATGACGACAATGGTTTGAGGGATATATAAGCCCAAGGATTAGCCAAACAAGTTCATTAACACACAACAAGTTCACGATCAAGAGATATTCATATAAGACAGAGGTTTTGAGAGAAATGGAGGCCGAAAGAGTTGTGAGAAAGTGTTAGAGGAAAAAATGCTTTGAACTAGATTAGAGGCAAACAAAAAATGAGACACTTAAGGAAATGCACTTACAACCAATAACATGTGTTAGCACATAACCAAGGATAGTTAGCTATTCCAAGGATCATGTAGAAAATGTGGAAAGTGGACTCATAAACCTAAAGTAGGCATGACAAAAGTGTGTAAATGTGATTTTTACATAGGAAAATATGTTCTCCATAGGTGGGTTTCCCTAGGTCTATGCCCCAACTCTAGGTGAAGGGAAATGAAAACTGATCAATGTGGGAAGTTTGCTATGGATGATAAATTTGATCGATGTGAGATTCTTACTTTGGATTTTTATGCTTTTTCTTTATGATATAAAATGTTGATCGATGCAGGAATCCTTTACTTCCGTGATATATAGGGAGTATCCATCCTTTGAGGGAGTGGTCTACTTTGTGCTTTCTTTTTCTTTTTCTTTGATAAATGGCAGGGATGATACATGCATGATAGTTTTCCTTTAAGGGATTAGTCTACCTTATGACATTTTATACTTTCATGAACAACTATCCTTCAAGGATCAATATGTTTAGTTTTGAATTTTTATAATGAGAATCCATAGAATTTTGACGTGGGGAAGGGCTAGAGATAGTCACTAGATAGCTTAGAGGGGAAAATGAATGTACAAGTGACACATATGGACCCTTGGCATGTTTTCAATAGGTAAATAAGAGGGTTATGGATGTAATGATCATGGATAGTATCCTAAGATAATGGTAAATAAGATAATACTATCCTATCCATACCATTATCTTGAGGATAGTATGGATAGGAGAAGCTTAGCTTAATGTTGAATGAGTTGAAAAGCTTCTTGAGATATTTGTATTTGCAGGACTTTCCATTATCCATGATGATTTTATGGGGGACGCCGAAGTGAAAGATGATGTGATGATAGATGGAGTTGACAATTTCCTTATCTTTGGTTGATGTGAGGGGAATTACGTCCACCCACTTGGTGAAATACTAGGTGTTGGTGATGATATAATGATGTTATTGAGAATAATGCAGATTGATGAGGCCAATGAGGTAGATCCCCCATTGTGAGAAAGGATAAATATCTTGAGTTGGCTATAAGGCCTAACTCGGAATGCAGATGAGATTAGAATGATGTTGGCACTTGACACATTTCTTGACATATTCACAAGAATCATGATTAAGATAGGGCCAATAATAACTCATGAAAAGAACACACTTAATGACAACTAAATAGCTAAAGTGGCCACCAAAAATACCATCATGGACCTCTTGAATGGTGCGAGTGGCCTCGTGAGACTAAGCAAGATACCATTGAAGCCACACTTATAAAGCATTCCATCAAGGATGACATAGTGGTTAGTGTGTTGAAGAAAATACCTCCTTCCATTTTTAGATAGGTCAGAGGGAATGATGAATTTGGAGAGAGTCAAAAAATTGATAATACCAAAGGTCACAAGGATTAGAATCAACGCAGTTGACACAAGGAAACTCATGAACATGGGTGGGTTGATCTTGATGCCAAACAACTACAGAAAACTTAGATTCCTCAGTTGTCTATGGGATGAGAGATGCAAGGGAATCCATGGTGTATGTGAAATGGTTAGATGATTGAGGGACATATTGGATGGTGTAGAAGTCAAATTCCCTAGAAGGAAGTCAAAAATGTTCTTATACTTTTGAATAATGTTATTTTTGTATTGATATTTTCCCTTGATTTGATTGATGATGAGTTAAGATTCCCATAGATATCAAGGATTTGGACACCCAAAAGGATGGCGGTTTCAAGGCCCAAGATAAGTGCCTCATACTCAGCCATATTATTAGTGCATTCAAAGTTAAGCTTATTAGTGATAGGAATAGGATTATCCCAAGGAGGAATGATAATGACACCAACACTACCCCTTGTTTACATTTTGAACCATCAAATAAGAGAGTCATCCTAATATGGGAATACTTGTGTTGAAAATTGTTGATGGATTTGTCGGGAATTTCTCATGAGGAAGGATAGTTTCAGGAAGAGGAGTGTTAGCTAATTATGTCATAACTTGGCCCTTTATCTATTTTTTAGAGATGAACTCTAGGAATAACTTAGTCATGAACATGAGCCATCGAGTGATGTGATCGCTATGGTAAGGTTTAGAATGCATGGTTTTAAGGAGATGAAATATGGTGATGACATAAGTCTTGTGATTGAGAAGGTAATGAAAAACTTGGAGGTGGAAAAGAAAAGAGTGCAACACATCTTTTCAGCTTCAGTATAGAGATTTTCATAGTCATGAAAGGTGCACCTGATATAATATGTTGCATGTTCCCTTCCCTTCTCATCATGATGTGCCAACATGGCGCCAAGAGCATGATAAGAGGCAAAGACATAGAAATAGAATTACTCTCCATCACATGGAGGTGTAAGCATGGGTGTACATATGAGATACTGCTTAAGATCATCAAAGGAATTTTGGCATTGATCATCCCAGTGGAAGTTAACGTCTTTGCAAAGAAGGTGATGAAAGGGTTGACAATGGTCTAAAAGTTGCAAGATGAAGTAGTGGAAGGACTGAAGTTGGCCTTGAAGAGTGCAAAGTTTTTTTAGATTAGAAAGAGGAGGAATCTCAAGGATGGCATTGATTTTTTCATGGTCAACTTCAATACCCCTAATAGAAATGATGAAGCCAAGGATCTTGCTAGTAATAAATCTGAAAACACACTTGGCCGGGTTAAGGAAGAGGAAGAAATAGATGAAGTAATTGAAAAGGATTTCAAGGACAGAGAGGTGATTGTGTCAATGCTTGGATCTTCATAAGAGGTCATCAACATAGTATTCTACAATCTTATGGATGAGATCATGAAAGATATAGGTCATGGCTCACTGATAGGTGGCTCGACATTTTTCAAGCCAAAAGGAATGATGCGATAACAAAAGGTCCCCTAAAGAATGATGAAATTAGTATTATGTTGGTCTTATGGTGTGATAAGGATCCAATTGTATCTAGAAAAACCATCCATAAGAGACAACATCTCATGTCCTATAGTAAGGTTTACAAGCCGATCGATGTTAGGAAGGGGAAATTGTCTTTAGGGAAAACAAAGTTTAAATCTCAAAATTTAGTGCATATGTAAAGCTTACCCTATGCTTTTTCAACAAGGATGATATTCAAAACCCATTGCGGATAGTTGATAGAGATGATGAATTTGGTAGAAAGGAGGCATTACAAATCCTCTTTGACAAGGAGGGAAACTCTACGATGTATGCAGAAATTTTTTTGCTTAACCAAATTAGCATTGGGAAATGTGACAATTTTATAGATGAAAATGCATGGGTCGAGGCCGACACATGTCAGCGTATGACCATATGAAGTATTTTCCATGACGAGAGAGGAAAGTGGTGAAGGATTCAATTTCCTATGGATCAAGGGATTGACCCACTTTGAGAATGTGGGGCTCTTGTGAAGTCCCCATGTTTATGTCGATGATGGATTTGTTAAGAAGGGTAGATGTGTCTAGCGGTAAGGACTTATGAAGATAAGAATATTCTTCCCCCATGTGGGAAAGGATGGTATCATTGTTGGTGCAATGAAGAATTTCAATGGTAGGGGAATCCTCCTTTATCATTTCTAGGAATCAAAGTGGAAGGGACCTAAATTGGCTGTCACACTGATAAGTCACTAGTCCCGCGGTGATGATGGAGACTAAAAAATTTTGAAATTTATGGACACGGTGGCATCCGCATCCATAACTTTGTGAGATGGCGAAGATGGAGGGTCAATGTCCATGAGCATCATAGATGGTGTGAGAGGGTCTATAGATTGCTCCTTATAACTTAGGCCAAATTTCTCATGGGGTTTACGAGATTGATCGATGACAAGGTCATGCATGCCTTGTTCGTAACACCCCATTCTAAATCCTTTCCGTGCATAGCGGTGAAGATATATATAGGAAAAATACTTCTTATAAATATATTCAAAGCCATTAGTGTATGGTTTTTGTGCGGTTAATGATTGATGTGTGAAGAAGGGAAGTCAATGCCACCATAGATGAGGTTGGTACAAAGATGAGGTGGTCTAAAGGGAATGATATCCCTAACATTAGGTTGGTACATTGGTGCTTTTTCATCTCTACTGAGTCAATGGGGTGAGGGAAGAGAATTAAGTGTCAAAAGACGATACTCCCCCAACGTAAGCTTATTCATGACTTTGTCTAAAGAGTCGTCATTAGGGAGCTTGGGCATGTCAACAAATGAGCTAGTGGATGGTTTAGAAGGATCGTTGGTGGGGATGAGTGCATCATTGGGATGATAAGTCATGTGAAATGCCTTGAATGGTGGGGTGTCTGTGGGAAGAGTTAATATTTTCCCCTCATGTTCATATTTGATGCATCGGTGGAGGGTGGAAGGAAATAATGTATGGAATGAATCCATGGCTGCCTAATAAGAATGTTATATTAGAACTCCCCTTCTACGATATAAAATATTTCATGGAGGATTTTTTCATTGATGCTAATGGGAAGGATAAATGTGCCCAAAGCAAGGACCACAACATTGTTAAATGCATGAAGGACCTCTGGTGATTGGGTGACGATAGATTTTGGGAGCTTAATTTGATCAAAGGTGTGGGATGAAATGATGTTGATGCTAGCTCCATTATTAATCATTCCTCATCTATTTGACTAAATTTATGACAATTATGACACAAACACCCCTACTTAAGACAAAGGAAAGTTTCCTTTTAAATGCTTTAACTGTGGTGAAATAGGTCACTTTGCAAACAAGTGTATGTATGCCTAAAAATCAACACATGATTTTAGACACAATCGGCTTATCAAGGTCATGCCAAAACATCTGGAATGTGTAAAATTGATGGGATGTTGATGATCGGTTAAAGAATAATCATGGACTAAGGACAAGTAGTGTGAGTAGCTTATAGTTGGGTTGGAAAGAAGGGAAATGGAGGCTATGAATAGGTAGCATAAATTCCCTATGGTTTGATTGCTTTGATTTTGATTTTAGTAATAAACTATGTTGAAACTTAGTTTTAAATAAATAAAGGAAGTAAATTTAGTTTTAATAAAAGACAAGTGTGTTTAATATTTTAATTCACTAGATTCATTCTTGATTAATTAAATAAAACAAAGTAAACCATCTATTCTATTTTTCTAAGAAAGAAATGAATTGAAAGAAACTAATTAAACAACTAACATATTTTTTTATTTTTTATAATTTTAAAAAATAAATAAATAATCTATTCTACAGACACAAGAAATTAATTAAAAATAAAATAATACTGCTTCTAAAAAAATAAACTAAAATAGTGAATAGAAGGATGTAGCTAATCCTCATTGCGAGGTTTTCTAATAATATTATTTTAAAATAATGTATTTGAAAGTTATTAAACTAAATAAAAAAATAAACTTCCGGAAAAACACGCCTCAAGTTTTTCAAAAAGGGGAAAGCTTCTCAAAAGCAATTTCCTCTTTTTGTATGAAATTTCCCTAGTAGAAGTAAATCTAAATTAATCAAAAGAAATAAATGATGTGCAAGGATTTCTTCACTTCTTCCTCTAACTAATTTCCCGAGAAGATCCATAGGGATAAGCCAAGAAGAAGTTATCAAGGGAAGATATAAGAAATATTTTGAAAATAAATACTAGAAATAGAATAAATACATTTGGGAAGTGATGAAATATTCTACTTCTATAATTCTACCAACTTAAAACAATGCATTCTTTCTATTCTAACAAATATAAATTAATTAAATCTTCAAATAATTTAAGTACAACCCCAACTTGGTTACTATTGTATTGTGGTAACTTCCTAAAGGTGATATGTGCTTGTTGTCTCCTCATATTTTTATCCTCTTCTAAATATGAAGTCCAATTGATCCAAGAATGTACAGATGCTGGCTAGTAACAAAGAAAAGAAAGAATTGGATATGGTTTTCTTGGTGCAAGAAATAACTAAAAGAAAATAGTGGGAAATAACAGAGTAATGTCTGGTTATCTGTGTAGTTCCTCTCAAAATTCATAGCATAACTTTACCTCAAGAATGTGAAAAATCCAACCCATCATACAGGTAAAAGTTTGGCTTTTATAAAAATATGGGAAAGAAGAATTCAATTACATGTGTCAATCAAGAAGTGACAAATCATCAAAAGGAGAGGCATTAAACATTATAAACATATCCAAACAATAAGATAAAATCAATATGATTCCAATGAGTCCAAAAATAGGAAAAATAGTTGAGAAATGAGTGATAAAATCACTCAAAAATCTAAACACGCATTCAAAAATGTGTTTTTTAGCTCTCTAATTTAAGGTGACATGACCTACAATGTAGAAAAACTAGAGGTTACACAACCCCTAGGGAGGTTATGTAATCACTGGGGTGTTTATGTAACTGCCATTGTGACAATTACGCATCCGTCGGGGCGGTTGTGTAACTGCCACTCAAAAAAATGCCAAAATTTGAAAAGCAGTCTTAAAATAAAAATTAAAGTTTGGAGACAAAATAAAAGGGTTGATTTGAGTCAAAGGAGGGATGCAAAGGAGAGAGGGAAGGATCTGGACCTCATTTTTACCTTGGAATATTTTTTATCATCATTTGAGACATTTCATTTTCCATGTTGCACCATTTAATTTTTGGGTGCATATGGTACCCACATAACCACAAGGATGAAGATGATGATGAGCATGATGAAGATCATGAAAAGGATCTTGATATGTTTAATAAAGGTAAGACAAATTTCAAGAGGTTTGAAAATAGGAAGAAGTCTAAGAATGTATTCTACACAAAGAAATAATGTTTCTCATCTGAGGAAAGTAACTATGATGGTGTTTCGACTCTATCTTTGAATCTGAAGATCATGGCCAAGGATTTTATGAGATCTATGAGTTAAGAATCCATATTTTTTGGTGACCCCATGAACTCTGAAGAAGAAGGAGATGACCTAGAAATTGAGCTAATCTATGTTTGAGACATAGCTAAAGCATGTTGAGAAGAATGTTAAGAAGATGAGAGCATAATTCAAAGAGTGTGAGAGAAAAATGCATGATCTTTAATGGAATAATTGGTTTGAAATCAGTAAGCTTTATGATACAATCAAACAGTTAGAGATGTAAATGAGTTCCATGACTTTAAGCCTATAATACAAAGAGGAAAAATGCATTAAGCTTGAAGAAGATATGATCTTTCTAACGGGAGAGTTGTATAAAGAAGCTAGCAAATCTAGGTCATTCAGAAGTTTTAAAATATCTCCAAGGATCTTGTTGATCTCTCAGTTGTCAACAGTATATAGGAGATGTGATAGGTTTAGGAAAAACTCAAAGGAAAAAAGTGATGTAAGATGACATTTTTATAACAAAGGAGGCTGAAGGTCCAAGCACCAAAGGATTGGAAGGAGATAAATTTCAAAGACAATGTGAAGATAAAGTCTATAAGGCAGTCAATGAATCAAGGTATGAAAAATCCTTTAATGGTTATTGTTATACTTGTAATGGTTTTATACAAAGGGAAAAGGAGTGTATAAGGTTTTTCAAAGATGATCACCCATCAAGAGATAATATAGATGATCATTCAAAGAAAATCATTTTTTATAATTGTCATGAGAGAGGTCATATTGCTAGGTTTTGCCTATATGAATCTTATAGTCAAAATTGGAGAGATGAAGGTCCTAGAGGTAAGATTAAAATGGTACATTTTAACTATAATAATGTTGGACATGTGTCTAGATATTGTTTGTATGGTCCTATAAGATAAACCAAGAGGTTTCAAAAACCTAGAGTGCACGATAAGAGATAATGAAGGTTATGGGAGCCAAGAGTGAACATTTTTATTTCACCAAAAGAATATATTTAATCAAAATAGGAAGGTTCTCATATTACTGATTAGAAGAAAGAAGGAAAAGCTAAGTCGAATGTGTTACAAAGGTCATGGAACCTCTTTAGCTTGTTGTTCTAGACTCCTCATATAGTAGGATGTCTCTAATAGGATTCTTAGAGACATTTACCATCCATATGAAGCATGGTGTTAAGGGGGTGCATGTATGATTGGAATTATGATCTTTGTAGCAGTGATTCATGAGGTCAAGATGGTTTGCGAGGATATACAGGAATAGAATGAAGAATTGAACCTTGATGAAGGTCTATGAAGACTATGCAGATCCATCACAAGCTTAGGTAGGTTTTCTAAGTCCATCTTGGTAATGGTAACTATGTAATAAGGGTCAACATGTCTCATTATTGTATGTGTATGAAGATTCATGGTGTTTTGTATGATTTCATAAGTTAATGGGGATCTTGAGTCCTCAGTATCATTGAAATGTGAATCTAGGAGTGTAGCAAGAGAAGTATGAGTGAATATTGCATCATGACAGTGTAAAATATAATGTTGTGTACTATAATGGTGAGCTAGTGGTGTTTGAAGATTTCATGAAAGAAAGAGAGTTGATATTGATCTTAAAAGGGTGTCTAAGCTGTTAAAAAGGGATAGTTTGGTAGAGTGTTGGTTTTTACAAGTATAGTTATAGGGGGTTATTAGTATGGTCAAGTATGATGCGATACCATGAAAAAAAGGTAAAGAATACTGGAAGTTTTATTTAGGACTATGGTGTTGGTTTTTGATCTTTTTCTATGGCATTTGATTAAGGTATGTGCTCTTTTGTTTGCATAAAAAATTAAAGGGTGATGGTATCTTGTTAGGGGGAGAAATAAGGAGGTGTTTTTTGTGTGTTTTGTAAACTCGTGTAACAAGAAGAATTTTTACATTTTTTGTTTTAAGGGGTGCTTCAGGGCTCCTGGTCCTAAAATTTGTTACCAAGTTGTATATAGCAAGAATAAGAGTCGGTTTTTGGGTGTCATCAGCTGAGATAGGTCTGAGGATGTGTCAAGAATGTTTTTTTTTCTCAAAATTAAGGTATGTAACAGTATATATCATGATGTTCATCTATCTAAGGGGAGCTACAATGCTCTCATTAAGCCAAAAATAGAGTTTAAAGAAGGATAAAAGGATCATGAGCTGGTTTGATGATTTTGGTTGCAAATTCCAACTAAAAGGTTGTCCTAATATGTTATTGAAGGTGGATAATATGTGCTAAAAATATGTTCTTTATCATTAATGTAAAAATGGGGAGAAGTATTAGGTTGTTTTTCATCAATGACAAAGGGGGAGATTATTGGTATGTGTGTGCTTGTGTTGTCATTAACATTAAAGGTGAAAGAGGAATTAATGACAAAGGGTGATGGTAGGGAATGCAAGGGGATTTTTTTACTAATAATTTCATGGGAAAACAAGAAGTGAAATGGCTTCAAGAGTGGAAATGGTGAGTGTTGTTTGGTCTAGTGGGCCTAATTAGGAGGTTTGTTTAGCATAGGTGATGGCATATGAATGATATAGACACATGGAGGCTTGTGAAGCATGGTAGAGGCTTAGAGATCATGTTAGCGGTGTTTTGGTACACTCATATAGGTCTTAGAGGATGATTTCAAAGTGTAAGTAGGGTTTGTATGTCTTCATCTAGACCTAATCTAGGTGTTTGGTGGCCTAATGGAGTATTATTATTAGTTACAGAGGTGTGTGGTCCCATGAGGGAATGTTGATGAGTGAAAATTTTTGTCTTAAGAATATTGGGACCTTTTGAAAAGTTTGTAAGAAGAGGTACTTTGTAAACCTACTTTGTATAGGTCTAAACTAGACCTAATTATATGACCTGACTAGAAAATTCATGGTGGTTGAGAAGATGCAGAGATAAGTATGATTACTTGAGAATTTTGGAGGTTGAGAAAGGATTTACTATAGCTATGGGAAATTTTTCAATTCTATATGATGATAATCTCGCAATATATGATGATTTTAATCACACCGAGCTCAAGAAGGTGAGTTTTCTAGCTCAATATGAGATATTTTGTGTTGGTTAGCACGTGTAAAGTTTACATGGGGACATGATCCATTCAAATATGATGAGGCATGGAGATAAGAAGGTTTTAGAGGTTGAATTAAGTTAAATAATGTCATGTGCTTTATGAAAAATAATTAAGAAGCTAAGGAGGTAAAAAACCCTACCTAAACCCTATTTCACGAGTGATTGAGGAAAACTTGATGGTGTGAGCTCAAAATGCATTAAAACATCAAATGTGATGATTGGAGGATGGAAATTACTCTCCCAAATTTCATATGGTGGTGATTTGGAGTCTTGAATATAGGTGGATCCCACATAGATTTTCATGTTTCTAGGAAAGTTTTGTTTTCTCTCAGGTTTTCCATGAGACCCAATTTCTAAATTGATGTTTTGAGTAGATGGGAAGTTATGATTATTTGGTACAAGAAATTTGCATAGAAAAAATATTGTTTTTGTATTAATCCATTGCTGTAATTTTACAATGTATCGAGGAATATTATATAGTCATCCAAATAGGAAAACAAACTTCCTATTTTATAGGAAGCATAAACAATATATAAACACCTATTAATATATTGTTATACATTTCTTATAACAATATATTAACTAACCAAATATGATACTAAAAAACTAGTAATTCAATAATTACCATAGTAATAATATATTTACCATACGGTAAATCACATGGTAAATATTAATATTACTAACATTCCCCCCTTAGTGTTTATATGGTAGAAAACATTCACACTTCTTCGCAGCTTGCCGCCTATGTTTTCTCATGATCTTGGGACACAACTCAAACTAAATGTAGAAGAAGGAACACATCAAATTATTATCAACCAAGCACTTTTGAGAACGCATCGACTAAGCTAGTATGTGAACACATATAGGAACCATCTTCTTATCAACCAATCACTATAGGGAACACATCTGACCTACTTAGTGTGGGAACTCAAGTAGGAACCATTTGCATAGCCTTTAATGGTTTTACAAAGGTTTACCACAAACCTAGGTATGAACAGGAACACATTTGACTATTCAACCTCTTCAAGAATCATGATGTTGCATTTCATTATGCTATCTATTCGTAACTCTATTATTACACCAAGGAATTATGTAGTCCAATAGCCACATATACACATGAGCGGGAATGAACCTCTGCTCTTATTTTTCACACCACACTTTGGAAATATGAAGAACTAGAATCCACACCACACAACTTAAACATGAACACTACACAACTTAACATCAAATATTCACACAATAAAAGTGTCTCCGTAACTATTATGAGGCCTTATCGTTGGTGACTGACAAGAGGTCGTTGATTTACCTCTTGTCTCTTGTGCCTCCATCCTCGATATCATGTTGCTAGCTCAACTGATTTGGATATGAAGCTCAAAATTTTCCACATTTGGTTTATTTTTAGAATTTACCCCATGACGTGACATAGTTTATTTTACGGACATTGGGTAACACCGAAAAAGCATCTGTAAGGAAAAAAATTACTTTTACAATTTTGACAACTTGACTATTTTGACTAGACTATAAAAATGGCAATAAAAAGATCTTAAAATCACCTAGTTGATTAAATTGACAATCAATGACACTTTTACCACATTGGACGACAAATATATTGATTTTTTTAATAATTACAAACACTTTGAAGTTAATATAACATTTAAAATGTTATGAATTTTGACAAAACATTTAATGAGAACTAAATACAAACTAGACTCATAAACTCACGACTCAAACTTAACAAAATATACGAGAATATGTATATCCTAAAAACTAAATAATGACTATAGACCACACCCCCTTTTTAAAATCAATATTGACATACAAAACACCACTTTGAACAACATAAGAGATAAAAATAGTTACTTAAGATAAGACTATCATCAATACTTAAATGAACACTAAAATGTATCCTAGCTATCATATAAGTTACACTACCTTATCAACGCCAAATCTAATGTCTATGGTTGTGTGGAGATGTCAATGAAGAGCCAAGAATATGAGATTGTAAATATAGAAGTGGAGGACAACAGGGAATAAGTTAACAAAAAGGCAAGAAGCATTCAAACACTTCTGAATCAAACACTTCAATAACCATTATGCTCCTCCTTATTATACTACATGCATGAAGACACTAATAGTTATGCAAGAAACTCAAACTTATTGTTTCAGCAAGTGGATTTGGAGGTGAAATTTTGACACTCTTGAATGAGACTACATGATTTTATTTGAAGGAAACAAGTATGTATTAAACATATACTAGTGAGTCGCTATAAAGAAGCCAAAATCAATGTAAAACAATTCAAATCCTGATCTTAAAAAAGTGAAATGTTGAAATATCAAAGCTATATTTGAATCAAAATAGATCCAAATGAAAATTGAGTTAGTGAGTGATGAATAACGAAAAAATGAAAAGATGTAAGGCTGAGTTGTCACGCTTGGATCGAGGAATATTGCCAAAATCACCACATCACATTACTGATTTAACAGATGTCAAAACATTGAAATTCAAACTAGAATACATACATGGTTAAATGTGCATGTGTTTGGCAGAATTGATGAGCCTAGAGAGTGGTCAAATCAAATGTTGTTTTATACCCACGAGTGACTTCAAAAATAGTGAATCAGAAATAAAAAATGACAAAACTGTGAGCACTTATTCTTACACCTACATCTCTCTCTATATATGTGAAAATGGGTTTTATGAGGAATACACATCAATTCCACCACGATACACTCCTATATGATTAAAAAAGTATGACCAGATGGTTACACTATGTAAGTTATTTTTACATCATCTATTCTCACACTAGCTACCACCTAAACCTTGATATTTACAAACTCCTCACCTATCAAAAAAACACCATCAACAAGGGCAATAAATAATCTATAATCCCTATAAAATTATTAAGCTTCGATGATTTGCATAAAATTTCTTTGATACTCAATATTTGGTACAAGAAATTTTCACAACAAAGAGATTATCTTCGTCTTAATTCCTACTAGAATTTTACAATGTATGGAGGGCTATTATATAGCCATCCAAATAGGAAAACCAACTTCCTATTTTATGGGAATCATAAACAATATATAAAAATGTATTAATATATTGTTATACATTTGTTATAACAATATATTAACTAACCAAATACAATACTAACAAACTAGTAATTCACTAATTATCGTAATAATAATATATTTACCATACGGTAAATCAAATGTAAATACCAATATTCCTAACAATGATAGATGATTGAATTTATTTTAGATCTTGGTGAATCCATTTGAAGGTCCGCACATGTCCAAATGTGAAGACTGATTTTTAGGCCTAATAGGCATTTTTGTGATCATGGAGGAAGAAGGTTCTTGGGCATGTGTGGACTTAGTTGATGACTATAATTCCTATGATGGAGCTTTATTGTCAAGTAGGTCAAGTTGTGACCTCATTTTTACCAACCAATCTGACTTGCAAGACCAATTTTGTCTTTACTAATTATACCTAGCTATTGGAGAGTGTTAGGGAGTTAAATTTGAACCTATTCCATGCATTGAGAGGTCTTTAAAGTGTCATCACAAGTGTGAAACGTCTTTCTTCCAAGAATGGCTTCTAGTCAATAGATGTATCCGAAGGACAATTATTTTTGTTAGGAAAAGTATTAGTTACATTGGGTGAATATTACTTATTGTGATTAAATATTAATAATTGCTTAGTAAGTTATACCTGTATACTTATTTAAATGGGTTATAATTTTTTATTATCCATGACTATCCCATGTTCTTAGATCCTATTTTCTAGGAGGTTGTTTGGCTACTTCTGTGGCTATATAATATCCGCTCTTAATGTTCTCCAAAATATATCCTAAATATATTATTATATTCTATTTATATGGCTCTCCTACTACATAAAATTAGACCAAATTTAATATTTCATATCATATTAGGTATGTATTTGTGAGATCTTGTGAGTGGAAGAGTCCCTATTTTACTTAATGCCCCTCAGTGTGAAAAATAAGATATTTTTTTAGAATCAAGGACATAACTTGTATTAAGGATTTACTGCCAAATACACTCAACCATACAGTCCAATGGAGTTGTTGTAGACCTATGCATTCACTATGGCCACCTGAGTATAAAATTTGATGCATCCATGTAGAATTGATATTCTAGCATGAACAAGTAATTCAATTACTGTAGCAATAGGATCTATTCATCCTTAATATACAAATATGCCAAATTTTGTTGAAAATATGGACGACGCTTGCTCTAATCCTCTAACATTGGTTAGGCATTGGATTTTATCTTTGCATGGTTTTTTGTGGCTAAATTGGTCCATCATTGAATTCTCTCTGCAAGTAACACATGTGATTCTATTGAAAATATTTTCTTCCAAAGATCCTAGATATTTATTTATTCAAAGTTTCACATACATTTATGAATTTTCCATCAATTCGTGCAAATATGATGCAATAATTATTTTGTATCATTATTTAAAGTTTTTCATTCAAAGCGGTTAGTGTTGATAGTATTTTCATGCCCATATAATTTTGACCCCTGAATAGTTTGTTTTCATGTTATAGTTAGATGGGAGAAATCGAGAATCATGGAGGAAGTCAAGGAAGATGGTCAATAATACTGTTAGTTCATGCTTCCATTAAAAAACTAAAGTATGTGAAAAATTTATCATACATATACATTTTTGGTGCCACTTATCTTTGGATCATGGTATCATTGCATTGGAGTTAGTAATCACAGTTCCCTTTTTGAGTTTGACATAAAAAACAATTGCATGGCCTTGGAAAGGTACAAATTCACACTTTTGGGGATCATTCAGTGTTCATTTTCTAAGAGTTGTTAGATATCTACGTTGATAACACCAATTTTTCTTTGGATCTCGTTGGGATAATGCTATATGTGGATTTTGTGAGTTCTCCATATGTTCATGCCTCAACTCATTATTTAGTTTAGTGGGGTTATTTTTATTTAGTTTAGGTTACGTTTTTACTAATAATAATGTATTTTAAACATTTAATTGTTTTTACTTAAAGTTTGGTCCATACCGTGTAGATTCACAAATATAGTTTAGTGTTTTAATATAGGTTTCATAGTGTTAAAGTCATCCTAAGTTGTGTTTTGTCAAAGTATGAAACTTAAGAGTCTTGTAATTATTTTTTCAAAATTTGAAGTCTTTGTGAGTCGTTGAAAGAGTCAATTCATTATTTTCATGGTATTATCATTTTCAAAGTATTTGTGTAGTAAAAATGTCAATATTTTCTATGTTGTAAATAAAGTAAAAAAATATATTCAAAAGTTTTCACTCTCATTAGTCGTTTTGAGATTCAAAGTAAAAAAAAATTACCTCACTTTTCAATAATTAGACACATTTTTACTTGTATGCGACATCCATATTGTGGGGATAAATTTTACAATGAGCTCCACGATCAAATAAAAATTAGTTAACAACAAACTAACTAGAGGATAGAGGCATCGAGGGTGGAGGTGAATTAACAACCTCTTGTCAATGGCCAATGACTTGGATGCACTTCTATTATGGTGTCTTGTTTTTTTCAGTTGTGTTGTGTGGATTTCAATTTTTCATATTTTCAATATGGTGTGAAAAATAATAGCATAGGATCATTCTTGTTCATGTGTATATGTGATTATTCCTATATAATTCCTTTATGTAATAACATAGTGAAGAACAAATAACACAGTGAAATTCAGCATCACGATTCTTGAAGAGGTTGAATAGTCATATGTGTTCTTGTTCATACCTAGGTTTGTGGTAAACCTTTATAAAACCATTTAAGGTTGTGTAGATGGTTCCTTCTTGAGTTCCCACACTGAGTAGGTCATATGTGTTCCCTATAATGATTGGTTGATAAGCAGATGGTTCTTGTACATGTTCCCACACTTGTTTGATCATATGTGCTCTTGGTAGTCCTTGGTTGATAAGAAGTTGATGTATTCCTTCTTCTACCTTTATTTTGAGTTGTGTGCCAAGATTATGAGTGCACATAGGAGAAAGGCTGCGATGAAGTGTAATTTTTTTCTACCATGTAAACACTAAGGGGAGAATGTTATGAAAATTATTAGTTACATTGGGTGAATATTACTTACTATGAGTAAATATTGATAAGTGGCTAGTAAGTTATGCCTGTATTCTCATTTAAACGGGTTATAATTTATTATTTGTTATTTGTTATTACCCATGACTATCCCATGTTATTAGATCCTATTTTCTATGAGGTTGTTTGACTTTGGAAACCTATATGGCTATATAATAGGCCTTGTAATGTTTTCCAAAATGTATCACAAATATATTATTATATTGTGTTGATACAACTCTCATACTACATAGAATATGACCAAATTTAATAGTTTTGATGGATCTATGGGTTGATTCATGATGTATAAAGTGGTTTGAGGTGTTCCTTTTATTAGTGTATTTATAATGTGTGGTTTCATACCATGGTTGAGGTGGTATGTTGAAACTAGGTCTTCATCTTTGAAGACTAGTCTCTGGAGGTGCTCTAATTGAGTAGGAAACAGTCCTACTTAGTGGTGTCATGAAGAAAATGGATGATTCATAGGATTACGAGCCTATGGAATATGTCTATATTATTTCCTTGACATGTGTGAATATTTTAGATGCATCATGGATCCTCCTTATGCCCTTGGATTCCATGAAGTGCTTGGTGGAGATGAAACTAGCCTTTTAGGCCTAGTTATGCTTGTTATGTTTCTTAGCCTAATGTTGACCTATATATTCTCATGTTGTGAATTTATATGAGTGTGTAGGTGTGTTTTATTTTTTTAATTATTGACTTTAATGTTCATGGCTGACCTATAGGTATTTAGGAGTTGTGTTATGTATATAAAGTGATTGTATTTGCTCATTTGAGCTAGTGTAGTGGATAGAGTTGTGAGCGAGATAGAGGAGGTTGGAGACAGTTTTAGAGGGATCCAAGGTAGATTTAAGAATAAGAATGAGGTGATAAGGTCATATTTTAGTGTCTTCAAGTTCATTATACCTAATCATCTTATGCAGTAAGCAAAATTGAGTGAAGTAGGAGAGAGTGTTTTTGAGAAGGGTTTTGAGTGAGAGGATCTAAAATTGTGATCACAATATATTGTAGGAGAAACATTACTTCAGTGATATTCATCATCAGGTGTTTGAGTGGGTTCTTGATCATATTATGTGGTATTATGCTCCTTGTATAGTGGGTTTTACACAAAATAGGGGTGGGTTCTCTTTGTGAAGTGGGTGCTTCACTAAACAAATCTTGTGTGATGTGTAATATTCATACACATATTTTTAATTAAGTAATATATTCATAATTTTTAGTGGGTTTTATTCCCTTTGAGGGTTTCCCACTTGAAATTTTGTGTTCTTTTGTACTCTCTTAATTTATGCTCTTATGAATGGTTATTTCATGTTATTAAGCTCACATTAATGCATGGTTGAATGGTTAATGGTTCATAAAAGTTAAAGTAATTGAAGTAAAATTTTGAAGGAGTGATTCACCCCCATTCCATTATGCTTCTATCAACAAGATACCCCATGTTATAGAGCATTTAGATAGTCATTATTTCTTCTTTATATTCCTCATCCCTTTGCAATACCAACCTTTTTCTCTTGTACCTTCTAACATGAGATGTTTTAGATTGTGGAAGGGGTGTTTTATCCTTTAAAAGCTCCTTAGATTCATTAACTTTGGTATGGATTTCCACATCCTTCTCTTCTTTACTTTTAGTTTTATTTTTTAGAGTAGGGGATTTGAGAGAGGGTTTTGGACTAGTCTTCCCCTTGTTAAATTTCTTCAAAAATATTTACCTCCCCATTTTTGTTGTATAAAATGATGCTTTTGCAGATAATATCTATTAGGCCATGATGCTTCACGGGTACTCTCTTATTATTTAATTTATTTTCCATGGTTTGTAAAGAAGTTTATAAAACTCTATTAAGTTGTTTTATAATTCAAAAAACTCTATACCATGGCGGAAATGATTAAATATTATCATAACATGTCCAAGAAAAATACAATATGGACCCTCATAGGTAAAATATTCCATAAAACACTTCACAATAGACTTTAGGGGTCAAGAGAAACTCTCACTTATAATCCATTTCACCTTTCCATTATTTTCTTGGATTAACCTTAGAGTGGGTTCTCCTTGTTATTGGAGGTTTGCAATGAGTTAACTATAATAAAATCTAGATCTGACATACTCGATTTTGTGTTCTAAATACAAGATATTTCACCTATGATCTAGATTTTTACCTTTATGTTAGTTATTTGGACTTTAAAAATTTTCCCTTGAAAATTATGGACAAATTCATCCACCATATCTTTCTCAAAACCATCAAACATTTTTAGAAATTATAACCATCTTGTATTATCAAATATTTGTGTGGCCACCTCATCTTTTATGAGTTTATTATGATTTCCTAGCTTATATTGCTTCATTTTCCCATTTCTATGGACTGGTTCAGGCATGAAAGACGCTATTTTTTAGAAAGGTGGAGAATAATTGGAGAAATTTTGAATTGGAATGATAGTTTTAGTAATCACATGTTATGTTATGCAACTCATGTTTACTCAACACATAATTTCGAGGTAACATAGGCAAAAAACTATAATTACCCACACTTTTCTTAAATATAGGTTAATATTTTCCATGACTATTTTATCTCTTGATCATGTAGAAAAGGACCTCAGACATGTTTCCAAATATCCAAATCTTTAATTGTAACATCATCCTAAGATATGTATGGAGATTATAACTATTTCCTCTTTTTGATTTCAGCTATAAAAATTACTAATGATAGTTGAAAGAAATTTTATGCGATAAAAAGAATAAGATTTAATACACATACCTAAATCATTTCTTTTTCAACATGTTTCCTTCTATCCATATGGAGAGTAAAAATTTCATCTGTATGCCTAAAAAAACATTTAATACCACATTATTTTTAATTTTACAAGTGGCCACCATCTCTCGATGTTCAACCTCTTCCTTTTCCTTTTCTTCTTGAGAAATAGTCTCCCATTTCTAGTTTTCAACTCATTTCTTTTTATTCATTCTTTCCAAAATTCAATTAAGTTGTAGGGAAGGAGGAAACCTCCCTCACATAACAAAATTCTAGATGTTCCTTCACTTGATTTTCAAATAATTCCTTTGAAGATGGTTTTTATATAGGATAATTCTATGACCATTAACCAATAGTGTCATTTGATCTCCATAAATGGGTTTGAGCTAAGCATCCCATTACTATGGACTTATTTAATCTGATAAGGACCCAACCATAAAGTCTGTAATTTTTCCTTGAAGTCCTTATTCATGAAATCAAATAGTAATGCCCAATCTCCAACTTAAAATTTTATCTACAGGATATGTCTTTCTTTCCACACTTTATGTTGTTGTGGAATTAGTTATGTATGGTGTGAATATTCCATCCTTAGATCATCCAATTAATTTAGTTACAACATCCTTTGTTATGTTGATTGCAAATCCATTCCCACTTCTACTATTGTCTTCAAATTCTAGATCTCCAATTGTATGGGAAAATTGTCTTTTTCCCATTTAATATATCATATGGAGAGAAACCAGTTGTAAATTTTCATGTTTTGTACACCCAATATACTTCTAATTATTTAAATTCCCATTCTCTTTTAATGTCTATCACCTTATCTAAAATTGTTTCTAGCTCTCTTTTGCTGAATTTTACTAGTTCATTTGATTGGGGATGAGAAGGTGAATATTTTTTGTCCTTTATACAATATAAGTCTACAAATTATTTGATTATATTGGACATAATTTTTTTCCCATGATATGAAAAAATAGATATAGGTACCCCAAATTTGATAAATATTTTTTCATATGATAAATCATACACCTTTTCATCTCTAAAGCAAATGGTAAGGCTTGAACTTCTTCCCACTTGGTAACATATTCAATACATACAAGACTATATTCCTTACCTTATGAGATTGGATCATCAAGGATAGTGAAATCTAACCCCCACTTCTAAAAAGGTTCCAAGAACACTTGAGGATGGAGAGGAATTTCATTGGAGAGAGTGGGCCTTCTCATTATTTGGCACTAGTTACATTTCTGTACATATATTTTCACATATTTGAGCAAGGAAGGAAAATAATATCCAACATCTAATACTTTTTGAATAGTTTAGAGTGTTGAGTAATGACCTCTATATGGTTCATCATGAAAAACATCAAAATATCATGGATTTCATCCTCTCTTATGTTCATGCACAACACAAAGCTAGGACCATATATTTAAATAAATTTCCTTTTACCCCATGTGAAATTTGAGCTATCTTTTACAATATATCATGTGTGTTTAGGAGTGAAATAATATGGAAACTTCCTGAATAAAGATAATTGTCCATGTAAACAAACCATCGTGATGTATTGGATATGGTAAACAAGTGTTCATATAGAAATTCATCCCCACTAGCTCATCTTGACCTACAATTGTTATTCTTAAAGTAAATCAACAACCAGATTAGCCTTTCCATATTTTTCAATTATTATTACATTGAATTCTTGCAAGAGTAGTAACCACCTAATAAACCTTCTACTTACCATCATCTTATTCATTAAATAATTAATAGCATAATGGTTTGTGTATATTATTACCTTGTAACTAGTGATGTAATAAAAAAATTGATAGATATCAAAAACTATAAGCAAGGAATTATTTATCATTGGTAGTTTAGTTCCTTTTATGGGTGTTAATTTTTGTTGGTGTATTAAATAACATTCATACTCTCTCGTTATTATTTCTAACCAATAAAATCTCTTATTTCCTCATTTGATGCATAAGTTTGGATATAGAAAGGAAGTTTCCAATTAGGTCTTCTCGAGACAAGGGAAGAGGTGATCCTATCTCTAATAGTTTCATAATATTTTTTAGAAATAATATGTTAATAATAATTCATATTCTTTAGTGAAAAATATACAATAGATGATGTTATATTACTAAAATATTCTATCAATCTCTTGTAATAACTAGCATGACCCAATAAAATTATTATCTCATTCTACGTGGAAGGTGTTAAAAGTTGTCTAATTAATTCAATTTTGTTAGGATATACCTTAATTCCCTATTTTGAAATATAATTCCCCAAAAATATCCCCTGATCTACCATTATTAAATACTTCTCATGATTAAGTGACAATTGGTGCCTCTCACATCTATTCAACACCTTGTCTAGGTTATCCAATGATTATTCAAAGGAGCTTCCATAAACTATGAAGTATATCTCTACACATTCATTAGTTAGATATACAAAAAGGATAGCACTTCTCTTTGGAAGGTAGAAAGTCTATTATATAGTATAAATGGTGGGGCTCTATATGAAAAGGTACCCCAAGGGTAGGTAAATTATTTTTGTCTTGATATTTCAATTCCACTTGGATCTAATCGTATCCATTAAACCTATCTAAAAAGGAAAATATTATTTCCCTTTCAAATTATACATGACTTGGTCAATGAAAAGGCACATGAAAGTAATCTCTCCATGTTACTTTCTTCAATTATCTATATTTTATGAATACCCTCCATTTTCTATTTTTCTTAGGCACAATGACCAAAAGAGACACCCATTGGTTTTCTAAGATGAGATATATGAAACATCTTTGTAGCATATTTTCTAGATTAGTTTTGAAAATATCTCTAAGTGCTCAATTTATTCTTCTTGGGGTTTCCTTATAGGTTTCACATTCTCTATATAGATATATTAGATGCATATCTGAGGATGTATTCCCTTCATATCACTATAATCCTAAGAAAAAAAAATTAAGAGGGAGCTCAAGATTACAAACATATTGGACTCTTCTTCATCTCATCAACCAGATTAAAAAAATTGATGGTTTTCCTAGTTGTATTTTAATTTGTTTAGTTTCTCGGTGATTCGAGATTAATGAGGTAAATTCACTCAATAATGAATTTAGTGGGAATATATGAGGTTTTACTTTGTGCATCATTATCATATATTCACCAAAATTCCCTCCTTCAAAATAATGGTAGGGGCAGAGAGAAGATGTTATAGTCCGAGCTTTATGTCATCTTCTTCCTCGTGGAAATTACTTGACCCATTTACATATCTTTGGATGGTGATGACTACTAAGGAATTGATACTTTTCCCAATGTCAGTTTCATTATAATGATCTAACATAGTGATTTATCTAGAAAGAAAGGCTTAGCATGTGGGTACAAATAAATCTTATTTATATTCAATCCATTTGAAATGGTGATATCTCCAATCTATAAGGGCAAGAATTATGGAAATCTAAGGTCTTCCTGAAATTAAGGGATAACCTTTCTTTTGAGTCTGGGGTTTTAATATTAATAAATATATAAGTTAATCCCAAGACTATATAGTGACTATAATGTATTCAATGATTTATTTGGGATTTCCAATGGTTTATTAAACCATTTGTAGGATTGTAGAAATTGGTTGCATGTTGGTGTTAGATAAGGTTGAGAGCATATAAGAAGTCATTAAATGAATAACAACTCCTAATCTATAAGAATATTAGGTGTGTTGATGTTTCTAATAGAAACAATTACCATATGAATTCTTATATCTCTGTACTTGGGATGAATAAGCTTCCCTACTAACAATTCATCCAATTTTCCATCTACTTGTATGGTCGAGAGGGTAATGATTTCTTCTTTCGTGGGTTTTGATGCATGATTTTTAAATGTATTATTAATCTTATGAACATCCCTAATGTATTGTATGAGTGAAATTATAATGCTAAGGTGTTCAGTTATTGTATTAGTTTAGGTTCATAAACTTGATTATGGAATTGATTTGTTTATTTTTCTTTTAGTCTCTTTGGAAATGGTATAGCTGGAGGATAAGGAGTTTTAGCAGGTCATTCAACATGCATTAGTGGTTCATAAGTTGATAATTCTAAATATTCTTTTTCCTTAAATATTTATTCAATGGTTTGTGAAGAAGGGTTTGAAGAGTCTTCCTTGAATGAATATAAATGATAGCATAGCTAATGGCATTTAAATTAGAATATTTTTAATTCCAAAGTATATATAGCGGTTCCTTATTTTACATTTTAAGGATTAGACACCGGTTGGGTAGGATATTTTGGTTAATTAACCTATTCTAGTTGAGGTTATTGATTTTAATATCCAAAAATCAAGGATTTTTGTTTATTTTGGTTATGCCCTTGACTTTGGAATTGTAGATTATAGCCTTGTTGGTTATAATTTTGGTGGGGTACCCATGTTTTTCAATATTTTTGAGGTAACCATTGTTGTTGATATTGGTTTGACTTAGGTGGATTATTCCATTCTTGAGGAATGAATTGTCCCCAAGGTTGTGGGATAGGCCATGGTGTGTTCCATTTTTTGTAGGCCATTGGTTTCTAGGAAAAAAGGATTAAAGTGTTGGTTTGAAGGAAATTTACCACTTTTTCTTTTACCTACGTAATTAAGATCTACCTCTGGTGGGTTCTTTTCTTCACACGATCCTTAATTGTTGGGATTAAGTTACATCGGTTAGTGGAATGGCTTAAATCAAAAATTCCACATATATCTACCCTATATAGAGGGAAATCCTTGATTGTATGCTTATCTCTACATCTGGGGTAGTAAATTGATAAATGATTGGAAGCATTGGCTTTTACTTGTATATAATCCAGAGAGGTATTTAAGTGTTTTAGGATATTTATTTTGATATTATAAAAATCCTCCATCAATTTCCATACTTCAGTACTTTTTATTTTGTTTATTCCTTCAAAATCGTCCTCTAGTCCTTAAATAATTTATACAAAGATCAACAATATCAGCAAGTCCTTTTTTACATCACATTTACCCATTAAATTCAAAGCATCTCTAGCTTCATCATTTAGTATTATCAAAAGTATGGTTTTCATAACTCTTGGTTTAGTCCATTACCACATAGGTTTTGGAAAAATATGTATCTATCAAGATAATATTCAAGGATTTCATCTTCCTTTTAGGTCATCTTGAAGATTTATTTTTGGTCATGAACTCTACAAAAACTTGATACTTATTTAATAAATTTATTTCCATTTAAACCCAACTATGAATGGATTTATGGTCCACCCTTATAAACCAACACATGGTTGAATCTGTAAGGGTTGAAGGAAACAATTTTATCTTCTAGTTATCTACATTATAATCATAATTCTAGAAAAGGACCTTAAACTAAAATAGAAAATGATTAGGGTATTCTAAACCTATTCATCTAAAGGTAGGAAATATTAATGGGGATATAATATGCCTAGGATCATTCTTCTATTTTTATATCACAATGGGATAGATGAATGTTTTTTCTTATGGATGAACTGGATTTTCTACTCCTTCCATTTGTTCTTATAGCTCATCCTTAATTGTTGAACCTGTGGTCTAATTTTGATCTTGGGGGGATTCTATTTAATGAATCTTCCTTAAAAATATATAACCCTATGCATGAACTAAAGAAATTATTTTAAAATTCTATATTAAAATAAAGAAATACTAAATCCATTATTAGATCAATATTCCCTCCAAACTAATATATTAAGAAAGTTTTCCAATTTCACTTCAAGAATCTCACAAGATCTAATTGATATCACATACAAGTACTTAAATCATTAGAGGAAGTAAGGAATTGAAATTATTACATGGAAACATACACTAATAATTATTGCAATACTCTAGCTCAATGAATACATATTAATTCCTTATCCCCAATAATGACACAAAAAGTGATGAGGGTCATTGCTTTCCTCCACTTTAGTTTATTATTTATCAAACCAAGGCAACATACAGAGGCTATATGCTATAAGAAATAGAGAATTTTATCTTTCCAATAATCCCATTATATAAACTTAAAGTAATAAACATTCAGGAGATAAGAAAATTTAGGAAAATAGTAATCTAGGATAATAGTAATAATCCATTCAACGAAATGCATAATAAAAATGAATAACCATTAAATAAATTATATAATATAGAATTTATATAATTCACTCAATAAAATAATATAATACAATACAATAAACATCCTCCTCATTGGGTAAGAGTATCCCTTTACTTACCCTTAGATTAAACTTTGAATTATTCAAAAAATACCAATAAAGATATTCAAAACCTTCAATTGTATTAACTAATTTGATGTTCCTTACAAAAGAGATGAAAAATAAGAGATATCCTTCAAGCTTAAAATTAGGTATATGTAAGAGGTGATTGAAGTTTGAAACCTTTATCCTAACATGACTTCAAAATACCTCCTTCATTCACAAGTGTCTTATTTGATTAAAATTCATAATAGAGATATCTTGTGAATATACCTTTTTAATTGAAAAGTGGAGGCTATAATAGATATCTTATTCCTAAGAAAATAAGAACATTTCTAGTTTGATAATTACAATAGGAATCTCTTCACAATTGATGGAAGAGTGTACATTATTTCCTTCTTTATGAATTTTTAATGGATGCAATTGGATTGTTTAGTGTTCATTCAAAGAACTCTTCTTCAGGATCCTCATGGACTAAAAAATACTTCCCAACCTTCTCCTATTACATGGCTTGGCATCTTAATAGTTTTGTCACTAGTCCATAGCTTGCGGGTTGGATTCCCGAGCTTGTAGGTTTGAGTTATAATTTTTGTGGAATTCATGTGATTTATATAGAAGTACAATGGTTTTCTCTACTATTCAAAATGAGTAGAAAATGAGTTTGTAGCTTCTTTACTTAATCAAAATTAATTGCTTTTGATCACTTCTTTGCTCGTTTCCATCCCTTTTTCCCTATTTTTGCATGATAAATTATCTATCTCAAGAAGCTTTTAAGCTCTAGGAGAAAAATAAGTCACAACACTTTAAAGGTTAATTTATCATATATGCATCATACTTAATCTCTAAAATAGCTAAAATTCTTTCAAATATGATTAAGTATATTCTAAACTTACTCAAAAATGAAGAATTACGCTTCAAAATGATGATATTATTTGATTCTCATCATAATATTTATGACATTCCAATTAGTTGCATAGAATCCCATGCACCCTTATAGCTTGACTTGTAGATATTATATCTTATTTATTTTTGTAGTAATTATTTACACTCATTGGTGTTTTGGAGTAAAAATATTATTATTATGCCTAGAACTTAGTGGAAGGATAGGGTTGGTTCTAATTGGTCTTCTCTATTTCCTATGTACAAAGTGAACATGTCCATTAAGGTCATCTAGATCATCTACCTCCACCCAAAGTAGTAGTCTTTACACATGCACATGATAGAATTATAAATCTTCGTACCAAAAATTCAACACTATAACTAGGAACATGATAGATCCAATATAGTGATACAAGGTGAAATGTAAAACAAATTAAAACTTGAAAAAAATATACTTGAATCACCTAACTACAACTTTGGGTTGGATCCCACCTTATAGGTGTTATCCTCCTCCTTATCATCACCTCATCCACCCATATATCATTTGATCCCCTCACCATCTCATTATGTTAATGTAAATTTTACATACCCCTATCACTTTCTCTGGCCATATCCCTTTTCATGTCCCGTATCCACCAAAACTACAAGATGTTATCCTGGCATTTTCAGTTATGTCGGTAGTGGTGGCTGAGGTAGGGGAACTACTCTTTATCTCCTGAACCTCTCCCATGGGGATATACCATCCCTCTTACATATGAAATGATAATAACCCCGATATTAAGGGAATCTACAGTAACCTTCTCAATCAAGCATTTAGCCACTCATGTGCACCCCAATAAATTATTGGTATGACTAGAAGAGAAGGTTCTTTAAGTAACCCAAATTGTTTTGGTGCCTTAATAATTGATTATACCTCCATGAAACCCAGTATATCCTTGACCTGGATCTCTAGGGATAATGCATTCAATGAAGCCTCCTCTCTAACCTAAGATCCCCTCATTGTTATGTATGGCTCTATAATCAAGTTAGCATTAGTAAACATTATAACTTCCCATAGAATATATATAAAAGGGTCATGTTCACCTACCACACTAATTTTATGTCCCTAACTACTCCTACTAAAATTTTCGAGCATATGACATGAAACACTCATATACCCAACTCATCACAAGGTTTTGGTAGCTTAACTACTTTCCTCCCAAGATTTTTATACTAAAAAATACCTATAATGATGTGACAAAATATCTTATGACAAAATAAACTAACGCCCATCCTATTCAACCTCTCTTACAATGGGAACCTAGCAATAAAGGAAATATGTGTCCCCTTGTACCTAATTACACATGAGAACAATATGTTGACGATGACCTTACAAAAGTTAGGGATCCGAGAACCCTTAACTCTACCAACCTAAGCCCATATTTTATACCCCTCTCATGTACCTATATATTTCTAAAATATGTGACCCACTCTTGTGTCTATGAGGGCCCTATAGAGGATGTGACATCCACCACTCTCCTTCGCAACGAGAAGACTTTTAATATGGTATATATCCTTCAAAGTTATAATCCACTCTCCCCTACTAATGGAAACCCAAAAAATTTGTTTCACATCCTATTATGTGAACACATCACACATAATCCTAATCATCAAGGCCACTAATGTTATATATTCCATCTAATAGATCCCTATAATCTTCAATTAAAACCTCATATGAGGTAAACTAACCAATATAATTCTCTAACACATCTCCACCTCACATATCCTCCCTCGAACCACAATAACACTAAAAATACAAGTTAGGTCAATAGCACAAAAAAATCACCACATTTTGTAAAAAAATAAACTATACAGCTACAAGTTACGAAAATATCAATATCAATTTCACAATTGGTGGCATCTGCATATAGGTGTCATGTTTTCACTAGTGGTGGTTGTATTTTATCATGCATCGTTTCATCATCACTATGGTTATAGCATCATATGCCATAAAGTTTATTAATATTACCTATGAATGTGTTACAACCAATCTATACATACTGGCATTTTCATGATGGCGGACCAAATATTTAGATCAAAATGAAAAAACTACCTAAAAACCCTCAAAAATCCCAAAAATTTAACATTTTCCTAACCTATCCACCCTACCTAACATTAAACAATTTGATGCCTCCAAATGAAAAATTAGATAAAACACCTTTTTAATCCCAAAAACACAAAAATGTTCATAACTCACCTCTCTTTTTTCCACAAGTACTCCTACCATCATGCATCAATCACCTTTTTATGTCTTATCTCTATTTAACCATCACCATCCTCCCAAAACTCAAAAATATCTATAATAAAATGCACAAATGATTTCCAAATTCAATAAGATTTTAAATATATATGTGACCCTTCTAGTGTGAATAATTGAAAAATTACTATTTATAGTACTTAGGGGCATGTATCAATTATTTTCCCCCTCTTATGTGTATTTGATAACATTTGCTGATCCACGGTGAACAAGTGTCTCCTAACATTAATTTTAAGTTTCCTGCTAACACTTTATTTTATACAACATGCCCCTTTTCTTTGTCTTACAAGTGGCAACTATGTGGGAAAAAGGTAGTATTTTTTACCTTCACACAAATTATGAGTCCTCTCAATTTATTTTTAATTATACGAGTCATTTGATTCTTCTTATTTATATTTCACTAGTCTCCCATTTTTCTAATTTCAAGTGGATGGGAATCTTGGTTGGCTTCAATCCACTAGAAGGTAAGTAAGGTAGGTTTTATCCCCTTTCCCTTTTCACACACACTTCTCGGGAAGCATACCTTATCCAATTTGATTCACGATGCTTTCCTAAGAGAGCAATATGTAAACACCTAGTTTTTTATGGTGAAATATTTTAAAAATAACTTATGATGATAATGACGACCTCCAAAACATGAGAAGATGTTTCAAATTTATTAAACCACTCACCCACATTTTAAATTTATTATTTTACTCAAAATTTCTTCCTATCCTACCTCACCTACTAATAAGAAAGAATTTTTCATTTACCAATCTTTTTAATCCATTTATATACTTCAAATGAAACCACCAAAGTAGTTATGCTACCATCATGGAAGTTACCACTCATTCCACATTTTTTTTTTTACTTGTGATGGTTTTATTCCAACAATGGTTTTATTTTTCCTATTGTTAGCTTTGTTAACCACTTTGGTGGTTGCATAAGTGTATACACCTAATTTTTCACTTTCATATTTCATACTGTTGAGAAGACACATTATTGTTTTAAGGAGAAGACACATAAAGGATTCATGCACATAAACAAGGTTCATTTGAAGGTGCAGAATGATAGGAAAGGAAACGCGCGCCAAGACAGTTTGATTCGGTACTTAGCCATTTTTATGGATACAAGATATTTTTAGAGATAGCATGTGGAGCACACATTGGGATGGAGACTTGCACGACACACAAATGGTATTTTGGGAATGAACGAATAATAAGCACCATGCATGATCTTGAGTTAATGATAGGATTACTTCTTCCAGTTAACTATAGGATGTCTATTATTAGTGCACTTGTATGTGTGCATGTTATTGTAAAGGTGCATAGCTATTATCAGCATGTGACCTATTTTAGGAAGTACGTAGGTGGTGAAGGGAAAGTCCCCACCCCTATAAATATGTAGTGAACTATGTAGTTTAAAGAGGGTGAATTATTGTAGAGTTATGTTATTGGATCTGATGCGTGCATGACTTATGGTGATACTTTATAATGTAAGAAGCTTTTATGTTTTATAGTGTTTAATGTAATGGAGTATGTTGGTTGGATAATGGTGTTAAACATGATTGTAACTAGTTCTTGTGTGGTTGATCTTATTATAGTTATTGTTTAATTCATGATTCTCTAATATCTAGATATGGAATATGCTCTGTGGAATGTTTATGGTTCTATGAATATGCTTTATCTTCATCACACTAATATCATGCACAAGAAACTCTAAAGAGGGTTTGGTACCTTTGCGTGCTTTGGGTGAGCACTCAGCTCAAGTTGGGTGATGTTGCAGGAACTTGGGTTTTATATAGTGGATTCTAGGCTGCATCATTGGTTCTATTATTGGGACCTCTTTTCAACTACTTTTAAGGATGGTTTGTGATGAAGATGTACCGGTTGACCTTAGAAAGTGTTGGGGAGTGGATAAAATATTTGTAAGAAGAGTATGCTTGTAGGTTCAGCACTGGATCTAAGATTTATGCACACACATGGGTGGAGCAAAATGTGTATGATTGTTTGTATGAGATCTTCTTTGCTATCTTTCCGGTAGAGTTGTATGAGTGGCTAGTGGTTTATGCATCTAAAAGGAATTAGAGGTATCACACACTTTTATGGATTCAAGAATAATTTCAGGCCCTCTGTGATGTTGATATGATTTGGACATGCATTGTAGACACTTATTTCGGTGGTGTTCGAATAGATATATTTTGGAGTACTCAATTTCCAATTATTATTTCCCGAAGGTAGTTGATTTCTATTTTTACATTATCAAGGGGAACTTATTTGCAAGGAATTCCACTAGTGATCAAAATCTTGATGGTAACCCTGAACTTGAAAGAGAAGTCGATGGCTAGCTAAACCCCACCATGTGTGGGGGAAGGAGCAGGTTTGGTGAAGGATGGCGGACCTGGCAGCAGAGAGGCAGTGATAAGAAAGGTGGCTTGAGTATAATGAGGTACGCGAGAGGGAGATAGAGAAGTAGCATGATATTATAGAGTAGATGGCATTGAGGAGAGAGATGGCTTGTGAAGGATTTAGAGCTCATGCGAAGGCATGGTGGATCAAGAGCAACTGGAACTCTCACATTTGGGAAATAATAATAGGGAACCCTCCTCGGCCTCACATAGCAAAGTGCACCAAAGAAAGACAACATGGGCCATGGGTGCGCATCTGAATCTACTTGGAAACCTAGCCCTTGTGCTTGGTTTTCCAGTATCTAGTATAACCAATAGTCAATAAGATAGTTTGGGTAGTAGAAGAGCAGGAGTAAGTCAAATAGAAAGTACATTTTTGGTTGGGGAAAAGTCTTCTTTGTTGTTTAGAGGTACCGTCTCAAGTGCATCATCAACACATAACTCAAGTGCATAGAATTTTGGACTCACTTTTGGGAGTAGTACCACTTTGCAGACTGTAGGAGTTTAGTTTAGTACCAATTTTGGGACACAGGAAGCACTTACACTGGTATGCTTCTGGCTATAGGTGGAGGATCAGGGGTCATAGGTGGCTCTATTTTTGGTAGATCTTGTGGTTTTGGAGGTAGAGGTACCACATGAGGTTCTGGATCAAGTGGGTAGGGTCCTCATCAACCCTTGAAAATTTATATGGAGATGTCTCTCCATCTTCCAGAGTATAGGGGCATATAGGATGCTGCTGAAAACATGCACATGTGTGAGATACTATGGTGCACAAAAGAAATTATGGTTTCTAAGCACAAGGAAAGTCAATTTGCAACTACATTACAAGGACGCACACACAATTGGTAAAGGAAGTTTGACACCGATCAGACTTACGTAGATTATGCAGCATTAAAGCATGCTTTCCTTAAGGATTTTTATATCTCAGTCGAGTCGAGCAAAAGAGTATAAGCACACTCAAGGATATTAAGCAGGGAACTACTGAGAGCGTTGGGGAATATGATGCCCTTTTAAAGACATGGTTGTCTAAACTTTCTTATGATATTCATTCAAGCTAGCATGTAAAATGGTTTGTTGTGGGCTTGATCACACCTTTTAGAAGAGTGCTTTCACATAAGACATATAAGGACCCACGCGAAGAACTTGAAACCACTTTTCACATTGAAGTAGTCAAGAGTATAGACACTAGAGTGATCCATTCCTAGAGGCACAGATTGCAGCTATGGAAAAGTAGTTGGAGAAACTATCAGCAAATTCAACACATGAGATGCGCACTAGGATTTGGTGTATAGATTGTGAAGTGGAAGGGCACACCAAAGATAGTTGTCCTTGTATATCAGTGTGTTCATTATTACTAGACTATGAGATATGTCATTTGGACCATGATGCAAGACGTTGGCCATTATTACAACGCACGATAAGAAAGAATGTATCTTGTTATTGTAATATTTTTGGTCCATGACTCACAATACAGAAGACTATAGGTTGATTGGTTAGATCCATGATGTCATAGATATTGGTGTGATGACACAAGAGTATCAAATAACTCTAAAGGAAAAAGTGAGCAAGCACAATCATGACCATGTTCAAGCATGCTATGATTGGAAGGAAGGGCTCTTTAAAGGAGATCGTGGTAGAGGTTGAGGATACTATGGTGGATTTGGGGGCCGAGGCCATGGTGGTGGACGAGGTGAGTTCCCTTGTGGAATGTGTTTTACATGCGGATCTCCTGACCACTACAAGTACGAATGTCCTCAGAATATTACTTGTTCTTTTTGTGGGAAGAATCACAGCTATGAGGAATTCCTAGACTTATATGAGCATCTTAGCAAGTAGCATAAATAAGAGAACAAGGGTGCATGGATGGTTAGAATACAACGCACTATGGAAAATCAGTGGATTCCAAAGCTGGCACAGAACCTGAGGTATTACCTGTGAATATTACTACACACGTTGAAGTTGCACGAACCAAAGATATGTTACAGTTGAATCCTACCATCACTAAGGAGGAAGTTTTACATGCAAGGTACCTAGATCTTGCACATCAGAAGGATGTTTATCAAGAAACCATGAAGGTACTCATAAATATTCAGGGTGAAATACATTGTTTAAAGGAATAGTCACATTATAAAAAATAAGGTAAAGCAAAGATAGTTTCATCGGATATTGTGAATTAAAAGAGGTATGCAAGATGTTGTGCCAGGAGAATATCATTCCATTATTGGGGAATTGGTTAAAGGGAAACACTGCGCCCATGAGTATTGATAATGGATGGCATATCATGCATGTTAATATTCCCCTCATAGTTTTGATTATGACAAGGAGATCACTCTAAATGCTATTGTGGATGGGTGGCTCTTGAAAAATATATTGATTAATATAGGCACAAAAGTGAATGTGCTTACTTTAGATGCATGTGTATAGATGGGTAGACATCCATTACAACCATCCTCTATTGTATTATTTATGGCTAATCTAACTAAGGCCACAACCATTAGAGTTTTAAAGGATGTATCCATTACTATACAAGGGGCCAAGTTCACCAGGTACTTTGAGGTCTTAGCACTTGAGAAGAAGACAACTTCCCAACTCTACTTGGGTGCCCTTGGTGTTATACGATTAATATTGATCTACTATTCAATAAGGGGTATATAAGTTTTGAGAACAAGGAAAAAGAGTGGTTATCCCTTTGACAAATGGGAAGTCTACACCTTATGTTAAACCTTTGAGTGAGGAATACCTGAATGAAATTATGTACGCGCCATTCGGGACCTAAAAGTACTTGATCCATCTAAGGAAGGAATCCTCCAGTGGGAAGATACATAGTCTATTAGTGATACTACAAGTATTTATTGTGATAATTGGGCACATGGAACCTATGAGATGGTTGGGCACAAAGTCAAAAGAACATTTGCGTAGAGAAGAAAACCTCGTTGTGTTAGGAGGATAGGTAACTTTGTACCTCGGTACACTGGAGAAGGAGACCCTATGGTATTCCTACACGCCATGGAGAAGTAGTGGAAAAATCAAGTGGAAATAAGAAATATGTTAGTGTATACCCTACGTGGGACAACATCACACTTTGGTGGATGGTTCACAGGGATAATCTCATAAAATGGAATGAAGTCAAAATTTCTCTAACATCTTGGGTCTTCAAGATCAATGCACCTACTATAATCTTCATGTATCATGGTAATCAACCTAATCAGCACCACGTTCAGCAATGTGAGAGACTCTGGATAGAGGGGGAAGCTTTACCACCTTCATTATGGGTGCACAAGCTTTATTCCACTTTACAAGGTTGCACACGTGCTTGGTATGTTTATGCAAAGCTACATAGGGAGACTGGAAATTGGTAGGACTTGATTGCAAGAATGACCAGACTTCTAAGTTGATATTTCAGGCATCCAGTGTGATTGCACAACATTGAAACCTCTCTCCAAGTGTGGGACTTGTAAAATGAGAGAGGAATCTCTAGATTAGAGGTTGGTTCCTCAAACTCCTCTGATTAGATCTATTATTTGCACAACTGCAGAGGTTCAGATCCTAATTTTATCCTAGATTGCAAGGAGACAGGGATAAGAAATGTAAAAATTGAAACTAAACTAATGATGGTGATGCACCAAAGGAGTGGTGAACATTTTTACTCATGAAAATAGACACAAATCAGAAATTGCAGCATAAAACATCATGCACAGGTTGATAAGCTATAATCAAAGGTTTGAAATGAAACAAACAACACATGCAAAGGACTGAAAGCATTCACAGAGCCTGCATTGTGATTTTCAACATCAAAATCCTTGCATTCCAACACCAAAGAGGAAAAAAAGGCCTGTTACAATCCCCTGGAAGGTCCGGTACTTCTAAAATCACTTGTCAAGATGAAAACAAAGCTTCATGTGTAAAAAAGTGTTCCCTTTGAAAAATGAGCCAAATCTGGCTTTTTACACAGTGCATGGGTCGAACCCAGGAGAGAGAAAACATGAAAAAACATGGGAGCCATTCCTCATTGACCAAAATGCATTAAAAACAACATGGGTGACCTGACAGACCCATCCCCGACATTTTTGACCATGCTGGAGAAGAATGCGACCCATTTCGCATTAAAATTGGTTGTTGAAACGTCAGTTCTGTCCATGGGCGCATACCAGAAGTGTTTTTTGATTTTCTCCCTCCAAACTGAACCAAAATTCAAAATTGACCATGGAATCTTGTAGATAATTTCACCAGATTTCCATTGATATAAAGAACATGAAAATCTGAGCTTTGGATCGAAAGTTATGGTGATTTGAAGTTTTAGGGCAAAAACAGGCCAAAATCGGATCGGCGGGCAAAAAGTTTGAATTTTTACCCGTTTGGTCTTTGGAACATTTTTCAAATTTTCCCCACGCTCCGCCACTCCAGGTGCCACATGGCACATTTTGATTGGGCGCGGGCCCTTCCTGACCATTTTTTCCTTCGGGTCGCTTGGTGTTTTTTCGCCCTTGGACACGTGATGCCTCCTGATTGGCTGCGGGCCTTCTAGGGGAAAATTTCCCACCAAAACTCCACTGAGCCATAACTTGAAAAATACGTGGAGTTAGGAGGAAAAATTTACCTTTCTGGAAAGCTGAGAAAGAGCTCTATCCAATGGTGCCATTTCCAGAAGGTTTTGAGTGCCTGGAAAACAAAATATTCTGACTGAGGCACGAGAGAAGGAAAGATGTAAAGGAGTTAGCCACAAAATGAGCAGGGGGCACATTTGGGATAACAATTTTGGTGACTCAGAGGGGTCATCTACCTACTAGATGAAAATACCAGTTTCCTGAAGTAGTCCATTGGGCATGGAGTCATCAAATTTTCTGTTGGAACCCCAACTGACTTAGAATGTTGCAAGGAGGAAGATGGAATATCACCTGATGGAAGCAAGGACTGCAAAACATCTCCAGGGACAGCAAGCTATGCCAAAGCACTTAGGGAAAGCAAAACTAACCTACAACAAAACAATGTGCACAAGCACTTGAAGGAATGGAAACCTAAGCTAATATTTACAAGGTGGAGAATTTCCCTTTAGAAGCAATGCTTTAGATAGATTCCATTGACTAGAATCTGCAGTTCTTCACCATCCAATGAAGCCAATTGGAAGGCATTGTTGTTCTTGCACTTCGTGACCATGTATGGGCCACTCCAAATGGCATCAAATTTTGAATGCCTTCCCGGTTTTTCTCTATCTGCATCCCATTTTAACACTAGATCTCCAACTTGGAAAGATCTACTCTTGGCCTTCCTATCAAAGGTCTTCTTGATCAAAGCTTGATCCTTCTCCATTGCTTGGGATGCCTGATCTCTGATCTCTTGGAGCTCCATCAACTCTGCATATCTCACCTCCATGGGCCCAAACTCTAGCAACTCTAACCACTTCATGAGTTCCAATGTTGGCAACTCAAGTGACATGGGCAAGATTGCCTCTCTTCCATAAACAAGCCTGAATGGAGAGTTACCTATGGATCTCTTGGGAGTTATCCTATCAGCCCATAAGGCTGATTTTAGTTTGGTATGCCAAGACCTCTGATTCTCATCAAGAGTCCTCCTAATGATCCTCAACAAGTTCTTGTTTGTAGACTCGGCCTGGCCATTACCTTGAGGGTAATAGTTTGATGAAGTGCTTAGGTAGATCCCATTCTTGACAGCCCACTCAGTCACCTTGGATCCAATGAATGCCAATGCATTATCTGAGATTATTGTAGCAGGTATACCAAATCTGGTTGCTATCCCCTCATAAAAGTCTAAGATGTTGGACTCATTTGCCTCTTTGAGTGCTACTGCTTCAGTCCACTTGGTGAAGTAGTCCGTGGCTGTCAAAATCCATTTGTGCCCTTGACTTGAATTGGGATTAATGACTCCAATGAAGTCCAAACCCCATTGCATGAATGGCTGGTCAACTGAGATTGGATGCAATGGAAGGGCAGCAAGTCTCTCTTTTCCTGTGAAGAATGCACAATTCTTACACCTCTTGATCCATGCATAGCAATCACTGAAAATTTTAGGCCAATAATAACCAGCCTTCATGATTTTTAGAGCTGTCACTCTTGGTGCAAAATGACCACCAGCTGGTCCACCATGGAACTCTTCCAATACCCTCTGAATCTGATTTGTGCTAATGCATCTCAGCAGCACTCCATTCACATCTTTCTTGAACAAAACTCCATCAACAATGGCATATGGGACAGCCTGCAATCTGAAGTGTCTTCTTTGGGTCTTGTTCATCTCCGGAGGGCATAGGCCTGTGCTTAGGAAGTGCATTATACCTTGGGTCCAGCAAGGAGTGGGGGCAGCATTGTTTTCTTCTTGAGTGCCACATGGCTCATGGCTGTCTTGAACTATCAAAACAGCCTCTCCTTCATTGCATGCTTCTTTTTGCTTCCCCAAAACCAGCTGCTCACACAATCCTTTTCCTCTTACCAGCTTGGTGATTTTGATCTCAATGTCATACTCCATGACACGGGTGATCCAACCTGCCCTTTTCTCATTCAAATATTTGTTGAGGAGGAAGTCCTTAACCCCAGCATGTGAGACCAGCAACTGGACCTTGTTGTTTGAGACTAAATGCTTGAATTTCTTCAAGCTTCTGATTACTGCCAGCACATGCTTCTCAATAAAAGAATACCTCACCTCATAGTCATCTAGGCTCTGGCTGAAGAAAGCAATTGGCTGCTCATCGTTGTCCTTGTTCTGCTATACCAAAATGGCAGAAATAGTATCATTACCTCCAAATGCATAGAGGATGAAATCCTTGGAGAAATCTAGGTTGATGAGAGTTGGTGCTTGAGAGATAGCTTCTTTGATTGCTTCAAAACTCTCCTTGCCTTCTGCTGTCCACTTGAAAGCCATGCTCTTCTTTAACATTTTGGTGATGGGCTTGACAAGGGCTGCAAAATCTGGGACAAACCTCCGAACAAAGTTTATCCTCCCCAAGAAACTCTGAAGGGCTTTCTTGTGGCTTGGCAATGGTAGTGCTCTTATGGCTTCAACCCTCTCTGGATCAATTGCTAATCCTTCTTTGGAGACAATATGGCCAAGGAGCTTTCCTTCATGTGCAAGAAAGATACACTTCTTAGGATTCAAAGACACTCCAAATCTCCTGCACCTCGTGAAGACTTGTCTCAAATGAGAGAGGTGGTCTGCTGCATTCTTGGAAAAAATAGTGATATCATCAAGGTAAATCAGCACCACGTTGTTAATCAAACCTTTGAACGCCATGTCCATTGCTCTTTGGAAAGTAGCACCAGCGTTGGACAGCCCAAATGGCATTTTCCTGTATGCATAAGTTCCCCATTTGGTTGTGAAGGTTGTCTTGAACTGGTCTTCTTCCTTCACCATAATCTGATTATAGCCTGAGTAGCCATCAAGTAGTGAAAACCTCTCGGAGCCAGCCACAACTTGCAAGATTTGCTCCATGGAAGGGAGTGGGTAATGGTCCTTGAGAGATGCTCTATTCAAGTCTCTAAAGTCAACACACAATCTGATCTCTCCACTCTTCTTTCTGACTGGAACCAAGTTGGCAACCCAACTAGAATGCTTGATTGGGAATATGATTCTTGACTCAATCAACTTGTTCAATTCCTTCCTCATGAGAGGTTCCATGTGTGGATTGACTGGCCTTTGTTTCTGCCTGATGGGCTTAGTATTTGGATCCAACTCAATGGTGTGCTGAGCTAACTTGGGATTGAAACCTTTCAAATCTTCGTAGCTCCAAGCAAACACATCAGGGAACTCTTGACACAGCTATATGAACTCATACCTTTCTTGTTTAGTTGTCATCTTTCCAATTTGCAATGGTTTGTTCTCTTCCACCAAGATGGATACTGAATCTTCTCTTGACCTGAATGTTTGCTTTCTCTTTCCTAAACTGATCATTGGGATTGAAAATGGACTCCAAAGTGATAAGTCCCTTGGGCAGCTTGTTAGTTCTCAGCTATACCACTTGGTCACCATACTGCTGTTCCAATTTTTCTGATTTTTAGCTGAGAACTCAGCTTCTTCTTGCAAGAAATGGATGATTTGCTGGTCATTTTCAAACACTTGCCAACTGACATTGTTATCCGGCACTGAAGGCCTCACAATCACATGGATGTTTGGTTGTACCTTGTCTTGTTGAATGCTTTCCACAATGTCAAAGGCTGCCCCTACTGCTGCAAGCCTGTCAGCAGCTTGGTTCTCTTTCCTAGGAATGGATTTGATGCCAAAACCCTCAAAATCTTCAATGAGGTCCCACACCCTGTTCTTGTAGCACTTAAGTAGATCATTCTTGGCAGCATGTTGTCCCTTGACCTGATTTACAATCAATTCACTGTCACCAAAGACTTGCAAGTTCTTTATTCCTCTCTTTATTGCCCAATGCATCCTTGCACCAAGGCTTCATATTCAGCAGTGTTATTGGAGCATGCAAACTGAAATCTAAAAGCTGAATAGTACTTTACTCCTTGAGGTGAAACAAGCATGGCTCCACCTCCTGCACCTTGTCTACTCCTTGATCCATCAAAAAACAGCTGCCATACCTCATTGTCATCCTTGTGGTTTGGCTTGGTGATGCTAGGAATGGGCTGATCTTCTTGATGTATGCAATAGACCCCTAGCTCAGATTCTTCTACTTCTTGATAAGGATCAAAAGCATGCACCTTGTTTGCCCATTCATCAAGAGTTAGATCCGGGATGCTTCCAACCTTGGTGTCAGCTTCATCAGTGCTTGGGTGATCTTCTTGATCAAATGCCGAACAAGTTGGCATTGATCTGACTTGGAGTGTAGGGCTCAATGTGGAAGTTTGCAATAGGTTCAGACCTGATTGTAGCTTTGGTTCCATACCTCATTCTGAACAAAGCATGTGTGACCAATCAGCAGACAAATATCCTCCAATCTTGGCTGTGAAGTCCCTTGACAAGCATAGGGCAAAGAGTGGTGGAAGGTCTATAACTGATACATCTTGTAAAACAACAACATTTGGACATGCATGCAAGGTAAGACTCAAGTTTCTAATCACTCCAACTGTTGTTACTGTTGTCCCATCCAGCTGCACTACCCCTTTGGATATGGTTTCATACTGGAGCCCTAGCTGATCAGCTATTTGTTTAGGCATCACTGAGCTACTTGCCCCGGAATCTATCATGCAATTGTGCACTAACTGATTTCCAATGATTAATGAAACATAGAAAGGAGGGGGCTTCAACATTTTACCTTGTTGTCCTCCATGATTCCCTTCAGGCTGGGTAGCATTTGTGAGCACTTTCTCTTACATCTGAACTTGCTGATTCAAAGTTGGCCAGTCCTTCATGGCAGCTTGTAGCAAATCTCTTTGGCCTGGGATAGATAGGGATTCCCACATTGATATATTTACATTTGTCTTCTTCATCTGATCAATGATACTGAATGGTGATGGAGGATCTCTTTGTTGTCCCTTGGTTGGCACATTCACTCCTTGCATGTGGGCAGCAACAACTGGTATTTGAGTTGGTCTAGGAGCTATTCTTGGCTGCCCTTGTGCATTTGAAATTGGATTTTGCTTGCCAACCATTTGTGGAGCCATAGAAGGTTGGAGATTGGTTGGAGCTAATGGCTGTTCTTCACCCAAATTCCTTCTTTTTGACCTTGTGTTGGCTGCAACACCTTGGGAAACTACCTGATTCATGCCACAAAAATCCTCTGCTTGCCAATTTACCAACGTGGTGTCATTTGGGGCTGATTGCTGTTGGAATGTTTCTTGTTGTTGGTTGTTTCCTTGACTGCCCTCACCCTCCACACCAGTAGTTGTCACCATTAATGCTTGATTCAAAGCACCATTGAAGCACATGGATTGGTTATGAGGTTCATTGCATGGAAAACACCAATCATACTCCTGAGCAATGTTGTTTTGTGTTGGCACCAATGCCTTAGAGGCAGATATGGCATTTGGATTGTAGGGCTGAAATGGTCTATTGGCAGGAGGCCTTGTTTGATTTACATTTGCAGCTGGATTAGGAGGTCTTTGTGGTTGGTATGGCTGCCTGTTAGGCTGAGCTTGGGGCTGGTAAGAAGGTCTAAAACCTTGGGCTTGTTGCCTCTTGAGAGTAACCAGCTCATTGCCTAGGTTTTGCAATTGCTTCATGACTTCTTGAAGCTCATTTGGGGCACTTGGAGATGAAGTAGAAGCTTCATTTGAACTCTGATTTCTAGGAGTGGGAGAAGGAGCCAAATTAGGTGCTTGATTGGTATTTGGACTCTCTAAACTTGGAAACAATGGCATGGGAGGTCTAGGGGCTAGTTTTCCAGCTTGGATCAAACAATTTTCAGCCCTAATGGCAATGCTATAAGCCATAGGGATAGTTATGCCTCCCATGGACTGAATCAACATAGAAATATCAGAATTTAGAGCTTTGAGATAATAGAGAAAAGCACCTTCTGCTGTTGGCCTGATTGCCACTGGAATTCTCTCCCAAGTCTTTTGAAATCTGAAGTTGAAATCAGTCAACTGCTCATTGGGAGCTCTCTTGATGGTTGTCAGCTGCTCCAAAAGAGACAAGTTGTCTCCCTTCTCTCCAAATTGCTCATGAAGTGCTATACATAGCTGATTCCAATTTGTGATAGAACCAGCTCCAAGGCTTCTAAACCATTGCAATGCTTTCCCCTTGAATGAAGATGCCAGCAATTTGACCACTTGCATCTCATTGATTTCATGAATTGCACAAAGATTGGCAATGTCTTTAACATGATCACCTGGAGTAGTCTGATTTTCTCCAGTGAAGTAGGGAATGTTCTTCAAGGCTGCAATTGGAATTAGATGTTGTGCATTGAGGGCAAGTGGGCTGCTGCCTGTGAAGTTGACATAGGGGTTGTTTTGTGCCATTCTAATTGGTCTTAGAACCCTTGTTGATTGAATGAAAGGCCTACCATGTGGAGGAGTTGAGAGAGTTCTGTTTGGTGGAGATGGAGACCTTTGGATTCTCCTCCCACTTTGCCTTACTCTTGGAGATAACTGCAGATATTCAAACAACACCTCTTCTTCTCCAGCTCTTGACCTTGTGGTGATTCTTCTCATGAGTTTTCAGGCCTGCACTGCTGAAACCAGTTGATTCTTCCCTTGGAGTCGCCAGATATGCAAATTATAGCTCTTTTCAAGCAAGAAAATTGCAGCAGATGCACATCAACTTTGCTGCAATAAAAATGAGACCTCTAAGGTCCCACCGGGCATGCCAAAACTGTTGTTGCAAATCAGCAGCACCCCTGGATGCAAATCAGGGTTCTAAGTTGATATTTCAGGCATCCAGTGTGATTGCACAACATTGAAACCTCTCTCCAAGTGTGGGACTTGTAAAATGAGAGAGGAATCTCCAGATTAGAGGCTGGTTCCTCAAACTCCTCTGATTAGATCTATTATTTACACAACTGCAGAGGTTCAGATCCTAATTTTATCCTAGATTGCAAGGAGACAGGGATAAGAAATGCAAAAATTGAAACTAAACTAATGATGGTGATGCACCAAAGGAGTGGTGAACATTTTTACTCATGCAAATAGACACAAATCAGAAATTACAGCATAAAACATCATGCACAGGTTGATAAGCTGTAATCAAAGGTTTGAAATGAAACAAACAACACATGCAAAGGACTGAAAGCATTCACAGAGCCTGCATTGTGATTTTCAACATCAAAATCCTTGCATTCCAACACCAAAGAGGCAAAAAAGGCCTGTTACAATCCCTGGAAGGTCTGGTACTTCTAAAATCACTTGCTGAAGATGAAAACAGAAGCTTGTTGTGCAAAAAAAGTGTTCCCCTTTGAAAAATGAGCCAAATCTGGCTTTTTACAGTGCATGGGTCGAACCCAGGAGAGAGAAAACATGAAAAACATGGGAGCCATTCCTCATTGACCAAAATGCATTAAAAATAGCATGGGTGACCTGACAGACCCATCCCCGACATTTTTGACCATGCTGGAGAAGAATGCGACCCATTTCGCATTAAAAATGGTTGTTGAAACGTCAGTTCTGTCCATGGGCGCATACCAGAAGAGTTTTTTGATTTTCTCCCTCCAAACTAAACCAAAATTCAAAATTGACCATGGAATATTGTAGATAATTTCACCATCTTTCCATTGATATAAAGAACATGAAAATCCGAGCTGGATCGAAAGTTATGGCGATTTGAAGTTTTAGGGCAAAAACAGGCCAAAATCGGATCGGCGGGCAAAAAGTTTGAATTTTTACCCATTTGGTCTTTGGAACATTTTTCAAATTTTCCCCATGCTCCGCCACTCCAGGTGCCACATGGCACATTCTGATTGGGTGTGGGCCCTTTCGACCATTTTTCCTTCGGGTCGCTTGGTGTTTTTCGCCCTTGGACACGTGATAGCTCCTGATTGGCTGCGGGCCTTCTAGGGGAAAATTTCCCACCAAAACTCCGCTGAGCCATAACTTGAAAAATACGTGGAGTTAGGAGGAAAACTTTACCTTTCTGGAAAGATGAGAAAGATCTCTATCCAATGGTGCCATTTCTAGAAGGTTTTGAGTGCCTAGAAAATAAAATATTCTGACTGAGGCACGAGAGAAGGAAAGATGTAAAGGAGTTAGCCACAAAATGAGCAGGGGGCACATTTGGGTATAGCTCATTCAGCATATACGCGTGAAGTATTAGAAAGTGAGGATAAGAATGCACATGCCTATCATGAACCTATGAAGACCAAGAAAGTGAACATTGGCATAGATGTTGAACCTAAGGAGGCAATAATCAGGGATTATTTGTCCGATTCTCAAGTTGTAAAGATAATTGAATTAGTACGTGATTTCCAGGATTTATTTCCTAGAGCTACCATGAGTTAAAATGAGTGCATGAGTCATTAGGCGAGTTAAAGATTAAGCTAAAGGAAGGAGCGTACTAGTCGGGAAGAGACTTTACGGGATGAATCCGTACTTACGTGTAAAAGTTAAGGAAGAAATTGACAAAATGTTAAAATATGGCATCATTAAGCCTCAGAGGAATCGAGTGGGTTATCCCAATGGTAATCGTATCAAGAAAAATTGTCGATTAGGATTTGTGTGGATTACAGGGAAATGAATGTCGTGTGTGTGATTGATGCTTTTCCTACACATTTCATAGAGGAAATATTAGAAGGCGTTGCAGGACGCGAAGTTTACTCTTTTACAAATGGATTCTCTGGGTATCATCAGATTAAAATTACATAGGAAGATCAAGAGAAGATGACTTTCACCACTAAATGGGTAAGTTTTGCATATATTGTGATGCACTTTGGTTTGAAAACACACCTGTTGTATTTTTACACATAGTTTTTCAAGCATTCCAATATTTTATTAACAAATTATTGCAGGTTTACTTGGATGATTAGATAGTATATGGGCTTGTTAAGGATCATTGTGATAATTTTCACTTAATGTTTGAAATATGTAGATAGTTAAGCATCTCCTTAAACATCAAGAAGTGCATGTTTGCTACACCTTTTGGAACTCTGTTAGGGCATATCATCTGTAAGGAAGGTTTTTTAGTAGATCCAACTAAGGTTGTAGTTATTGTAGGCCTAGAGGAGCCTACCAGCCAGAGTGAGGTATGCATATTCTTCACCACATAGGGTATTATAGAAAATTTATCAAAGGGTATGCAAATATTGTCGCACCCCTGGAAGAGTTATTAAAAGGAAAAGGGACATTCTATTGGGGAGAACCACAACATCACGCATTTAAGGCATTGAAGAAGAGACTTACTACAATGCCTATTCTTCATTTTACCTCATGGAACCAACCATTTCATGTACATGTGGATGCCTCTGGCATGAGCATTGGCATGGTGCTATCTCATCCTAGAGAAGGTATTATAGATCATCCTATTTTTTTCTAGTAGAAATTTGACTCCTGCAGAACATAATTACACAACTACAAAGTGTGAGGCCTTGACAATGATCTATGCGCTACATAAATTAAAACAATATTTTCTAGCAACACCCTTTGTATTTTATATTGATCACATGACATTAAAATACTTGGTAAACAATCTCGTTCTATAGGGTTTCATATGTTGATGGGTTCTCTTATTCCAAGAGTTTGACTTTACAATTATGGTAAAACTAGGTAAAATTTATTCTGGCCCAGACCACTTATCAAGGATTCAGTCACAGGAGGACATGCAAACAATTGAAGATACAATTCCGGATACACATTTGTACATGGGTTCTATCACACAACTTCATAATTAGAGGATATTTTTGTCTTTTTATGCATAGGTATGACACCAGAAGGAATGAAAGCATTAGAGAAGAAACAACTTGTAATCCGTATGGTACCCTTCATGTTGATCAATGGTGACTTATACAAACTAGGACGATATAAAGTATTATATCAATGCGTACTAGAACATGAGTGCATAGATATCATGGAAGAGGCTTATGGTGGTATTTTAGGTGGGCACTATGCAAGTGACACCACTGTGCACAAAATTCTACTCGTTGGATTATGGTAGGAGACCTTATACAAAGATTGTAAAAAACATTGTAAGACATGTGATCACTGTCAACATCTTGGAACACACGGGTAGAGAGAAAAAAATCCTTTGAGGCCTATTGCTAGTGCAGATCCATTTGAGAAATGGGTTGTAGACTTTGTGGGTCCTATTTCCCTAGCCACGTGTAGAACTGGATTGCGTTATATCATCACTTACAAATATCATCTTACTAGGTAGACAGAATCAATTGTTTATAAAGGATTTTATAACAACTACAGAATAAGGTTGTTATGGGAAAATATTATTACTAGGTATGGATGTCCGTTGAGCTTAACAAGTGATAAGGGCACACACTTCTTGAATGAGATAATCAGGATATTGTTGGATGAATTTATGGTTATGCACCACAAGAAAACACCTTATCATCCTCAAGAAAATGGTGCTTTGGAGGCCTTCGACAAGATATTGAGCTAGCATTTGACAAAAATTTGTGATGTTGGAAGGAAATACTAGGATGATAAAATTTCTACTATGATTTAGGCGTATATAACAACCTACAAGAGCTTGAATAAGGCCGCACTCTTTCAGCTGGTGTTTGGAACATAAGTAGTTCTTCCAATGGAATTCATGTTACCATCATTGTTTATTGCGCACACTAGAGGTCTAGCTGATGAGAAATCATTAGAAGAAATAATTGACAAGTTAATACAATTGGATAAGAGGCCCGCCATAGCACGTTGGAGTCAAAAGCATGAAAAGGCCAAGAAGAAGGCATGTCATGACCAAAACATTAGGTAAAAGAAGCTTGAGGTTGGATAGATGGTACTACTTTATGATTATAAGTTTTTGCACCATCCATGAAAGATTAAGGTGCATTAGTTGGGACCATATGTTATCAGTCATATACTCTAATCCAAAGTGCTTGTCAAGTAGAGGCGCTTGATGGAATATAGTTACGGTTACTTCAATGAGATTAGTCAAGCCCTACTATAAATAAGTATTCTTGGTGTTTGTAATAAGGCAGTGTTGCCATTTAGTATAGGTTTCCCTTTTTGTATTTATTTTAATGTATTTCCTTCTTTTCCATTATGCTTTGTCAATTTAGTTTGGTGTTTTGTGTAATAAGTGCTTACATGCTAGAAGCTAATTATAATCTAAAGTATTTTTTATGTGTAAAGGACTACACGTACTATTGGTGTGGAGTGGTTGTTATTTTTTATTCACAACTGGGTACAAATGAGAATAAATTGTTACATGTTCTATTCAAGTATGGAAAGGAGCTATTTGAAAGGTGATTACTTCTAAAGAAGACCATAGATGAAAATGAATGAGGGAATAATATAAGGAGAGGTAAGCAATGGCCGTGGAAATTACCGAGAAGAGGGCGTAGTAGTGAGGTACTTCACACATGGATGCACACAAAATATAATTCTTTAGCCAAAAGGTAGGAAGGCACACTAGAAGGTTATATTTGGGATACAAAGGTGTACCACGTGGAAATTGGGAAAATGGTCAATTAATGAGAGGATTGTTGGTAGGGGAGGAGTAATAAATGCACTAACTTTTTGAAAATCTATATAAGTACGTGATGCAAGTTAATTTTTACCTTTGCGATCACAAGTATTTGAGCGAGCTAAGTGCGATCGAGCTAAGAGAACCATATTGAGGTGTGGAGAGCTATGAAACTAGATGTTGAGAGAAGATTTATGTGTGGAAGTGTCTTATGTCCCCATTAGTGAAGGGTTTGAATGCATCAAAAGCATTTAGAAGGAGCTAGGGCACGTAGTTTCGAGCTAGGGAACGCGATTTTGAGATAGGGTTTGAGTTTACTTGATACAGAAGATAAAAGGTGGGATTTTTATGATGGCACCAAAGAAAGCACCTGCAGCAAGAATAAAGGGAAAGAAAAAGGTGGAGGTTGAGGTCGAAGTTACGCCCGAGAGCAACTTTTCAAAAATGTATTACCAAGGAGTGATAGTTGTATGGGATTGGATTCCCATGTTCGTCGATGTAAAGTAAGTGATTATAATCACCACACCAGTGACAATAGGGGAGAATTGGATGTGTTGTTGAACAAGAATACAAACAAGCGCACAAAGTGGATGATATATCAAGTATATGATGATGCTAGAGAGAAGTTGTTAAAGAAGGTAGGATTTTATTAGTCATATGAACTCCCATAATTTGGAAAACCAGAGGATTTATATTAATGGCTTATGATTAGAGTCCATGAGGAATTTTTCTATATTTCTAGACAGAGGTTAAGGATCAAAACATCTCTAATTTCCACATTGATAGGACTAAAGGGCACAAGAACAGATACCATGAGTGATCTAAGAAATAAGGAAGTTGTCATAGCCACCAATAAGGAGTTGGTATACTCCAAAGGTCCACGCGTAATGGATATAGACAAATTTAAGAATTTTCATGTAGTGTAGGTAGTCGCGCATCTTGTCACCAAGTTAAATGATCAAGAGAGATGGTCATAGTAAATACCATGTGGCTACACATTGTAAAGAAAATGACAGAGGGAGAAATCTACAACTTGGTTGGCTACATTGTAGAGACTATTATTGAGGAAGTGTGTGTAGGTGAGAAGATAAGTTTTGGTGCTATCCTACTATCCCTTGTTTTTGTAGAAATTGGAGTGCCGATGGGCCAAAGAACAAAATTTAGGAATACCCCACTGAGAATAAGTCCCTTGCAAAAAGGTTTGAAAAATATTTATGTTAAGGATCAATTATTATCCCATTCAATAAAAGGGAAGAACTATGGTATGACCAAATTCACGCGGCGTTTGAGGAGGAGTGGCACATTCCTAAGGAGATACCCGCGGTAGTAGGCAAGGTAGTATACTTTGCAATGTATCATCATTTTTACATCGCACGGTTTACCATGAAGGATGGGACATGGATTCCATGGTGAAAACTTCCCTATGCCTTCACAAAGCATGCTACTTCCAAGCTTCAGTTCATAGATTTACTAATGCATTCTGGCTGAACTTCAACACAAACAAGGTAGATTGTGACTATCATACCTTTGGGAAAACATATGTATATCCAAGCCGGTCTGCGTACATCAAGAGGCTCATTTAAAATGTAATAAACATAAATCCAGTAAGCTTGGATATTGGGGACAAGTGGATTCATGTTCATATATCTTTAGCTTAAGCCTAGGCTGAAGAATAATAAGTATGTGGAGAATGAGTTCATGCTCCTAGGACCGCCTAAGGGAAAACATACAATGGATAATGTGTCAGCTCCAAATCCTTCCACAACCATACAGATAGACGAGGAAGAAGAAGAACATGAAGATAGTGGAGGATTGGATCATAGGGGCTAGAGGCATCCCATAGATAGAGTGGAGAGTGAGCAGGTAGATAATCCACCACATGCACAAGAAGTAGAAGAACAATTGAATGTAGATGTAGTCCCTGAAGAGCACCAGTTCAATAAGGTATTCAAAAGAACCAAGATCCAAGGCACGAGAACACCACATCCTATAAGGAGATCACCTCGACTCTCCCCTAAAAAAGAAGCACCTGAGAAGAAGAGAAGGAGAAATTTGATGCTTAATGAGGAGGTGGAGGAGTCTGAAGAGAGCACACCTGGAACCCCAATGCAACCAAAAGATGTGGAGGAGCCCGGGATGAATAAATGAAAGATGAAGAAGAAGGGGCGGAATAAACAGAAGAAAGTGAGTGTGAGAAAACCATCACGCTAGTTATGACTCAAATAGGAAAAGGTCCAACTCTAAGCCTTTGCACTCAAGTTCCTAAGGGGCCAAGGATGAGAAGTGAAGAATATGTTTTTCCAAGTATGGGTTACGCTAAGGACACAATTAAAATCATTTGTGCTCGGTTTCAGAGTATATTGGACCTTAAGGAGTTATATGGATAGGAGCTGATGGACCCAGATAAGACCACTACATGTGCAAGGAAACAACTATCCCAATCCATATAGACTCACATGGAAGAACCATATTTTGATGTGTGCAAAGATTCTTGTGTCTTAAGGAGAGTAAAGAAGTCACCTTAGAGTAGGCACATGACCATAAAGCCCACACTTATGTCTGATGAGTAGGTCAACAATGCCTTAGTCAAGGTATCTATTGAGGTGGTATGGAGAAATATTGATAAGGCCACCACCATTAGAGCATTGATGGAAGATAACAAGGATAAAATTGTGGAGATAGAGCACTTAAAGGTAGATAAGGAAAGAGAACAAACAAAAATGAGGCCTTCATTAGCATGACGGAGGAGATTGGTGATTACATTCTAAAAGAAAGGCCTCATCTAGAACCAAAGGTACCTGAAAATTTTCCTTCTACAATGCATTATGTGTGCACTTTGGTTGATTTGGTGCTAGAAGATGGACCACTTAGAATGCTTGCACCAAAATATGTTGAACAAGAAGCAGAGAGAGCACGGGCCTCTATGATTAGAAAAATTCAACATATGAGGTTGCTCTAGACTTTAAAGGATGAGATGAAGAAAGCAAACCAAACTATGAATTTGTGTACAACACTAGAGGCAAGTAATAAGGACTAGAACTCTAGTTGAGGATAATGAAGTTCTGACAACAATGAAGGATGAGACTTTAGGGCATGTAGAAATATTGGCACTAGTGAAATAGAAGTGTGAAGCCCTTGCAATAGCCCAAGATCCACATAAGGAGAGGATATATGAGATTGGGAAGCTCATAGCACAAAAGATGGATCTTCTGGAGGGAATGATGTCTATTATGGCCAATGTTTTTACATTTTACAGAATGAGAAGGAAAATATTACTTAGGACAAGTTAGATGTCATCGCTACAGACATTCCAAAGAAGACAAGGACCATATTGGATGACTGGTAGACATTGGAGGATGAGATTAAAAGTGAATATCCAAAGTTGATCCTCCCAGTTGAAGAAGAGGAAACTATAGAGTAAAGATTCATTATTTTGTATAGTGATTCTTTACATTCTTTCAATTCTTATTCTTTATTATTTAGGAACATCAAAAAAATCCCCATTGCTAGGACAACAATGTACTTTAGTGTGGGGTAATGTTGAGTAGACACAATATTGTCCTAAGGAGAAGACACACAAAGGATTCACATGCAGAACAAGGTGCATTTGAAGGCGTGGAATTATAGGAAAGGAAATGTGCACCGGGACAATTTGATTCAAGACTTATCCATTTTCATGGATATATGCTATTTTAAAGATAGCGTGTAGAGCACACATTGGGATGGAGACTTGTGCGACACACAAATGGTATTTTGGGAATGAGCGATTGATAAGCGCCATGCATGAGCTTGAGTTAATGATAGGATTACTTCTTCCAGTTAACTATAGGATGTCTATTATTAGCACACTTGCATGTGTGCATGTTATTGTAAAGGTGCATAGCTATTATCAGCATGCGACCTATTTTGGGAAGTGCATAGGTGGTGAAGGGAAAGTCCCCACCCCTATAAATATGTAGTGAATTGTGTAGTTTAGAGAGGGTGAGTTATTGTAGAGTTATGCTGTTGGATCTGATGTGCGCATGACTTATGGTGATACTTTATAATGTAATAAGCTTCTATGTTTTACAATGTTTAATGTAATGGAGTATGTTGGTGGATAATGGTGTTAAACATGACTGTAACTAGTTCTTGTGTGGTTGATCTTATTATAGTTATTTTTTAATTCATGATTCTCTAATATATAGATTTGGAATATGCTCTGTGGAATGTTTATGGTTTTGAATATGCTTTATCTTTATCACACTAACATCCTACATAAGCAACTCTAAAAAGGGGCCTTGTAACTTTATACGCTTCAGGTGAGTGCTTAGCTCAAGCTGGGTGATGTGACAGTGCACCTGGGTTTTATATAGTGGATTCTAGGTTGCATCACATACCTATTACTAACAATTTCCCTTGTGTAGATAAGGGTCATTGATGCATCTATTTATTGAGTGGGTGCCTTAAGGTGCCTGTCGAGAATTTGGTATGATTATTCATGTAATAATTATGGGTTAGAGATAGTACACAAAGATATTATAATTAATTAGTCCTAGCCTTATTTGTCTTTGTATTAGTCATCCTTGTCCCTTTATGTCTCATACACATTACACTCCTGACACCATGCTTGCATTTCACCACTTGGCACCTTTTTCATCCATTTTCTTAATCCATGACACCTATTTTTTACTTTACATGACATTTATCATCCTTGGCCAACACCATCGCCCATGGGAAATGGTATTAGAGTTAGGTTTTTCCCTAGCTGATGTCATCTCCCATGGGTGATGGCATCAAATATATGTTAACCATATATTGAAATTCATAAAGAAAGGAATCTCAAATATTAGGAACTTCCATCTTCTCTACTCTCTTGCACCAACTTCACATTTGCTCACTTTTCTCTTCGTTAATATTGCACTTGGCTTGGATTAGATAAGAAAATAAGAATGTTGATGCCTTTGATCATCCTCTTGATATTAATATGTTTATATCTTAATTTCCCCAATACAAAAATGAATCAGAAGAAATACTTAGCAAGTGTCTTCTTGAGTTCATTTCCAAACAACTTGATAATATGGGTGAAAAAGGAAAAGGTCCCAAAGTTGGTTCATTTGAGAATTCCTCTAATTTTAACCCTACCAATCTCATTCTCCAACTCATTAATAGTATGATCCAAGAATAATCTATTATTATGTCTCAATTCCTTAAAATTCAATCCAACATGGCTTAATTAGTCAATTGCTTTACAATAGGATCTTGGGGCACCACACCCCCTCCTTTTCCAAATGTTTCTAATGGGGTGCCCATCACCAAACACTATATCCAAAACAAAGTATGAAGAATAATCCAACAACATCCTCTAACACCTTACATTTCTAGCATGGATATTGGTGGCATTGTTCTTTCTATCTCTTACAATGGGTCTACTGATCCCACCCTTCATATCAAGGCCTTTATTAATATTTACAAGGAATGGATCAAAACCAATTCATACGTTGTCACTAAACTCCTAGCTAAAAATATCACTATATATGTTTTGGATTGGTGTCACACTTTACCTCCTAATTCCATAGTTGAGCTAGAGTCCCTAGTGAATGAATTCCAATATCATGATCTACCTAAGAACAATATCAATGCTTTCATCAATTGCCAACAATATGAAAATTAATCAACACAATATTTCATCAAGCATTGGAATACCCTATCCGTGAGAGTAAAATATAACATACCTAATGATAGCCTCTTCCAAATTTTAGTACAAGATCTTGAACCTCGCCTTCAATACAAGGTGAGGTCCTTTTCTCCCACTTCCTTAGAATAATCCTTTGAGCAAGCCAAAATGCAATATTATCTCATGAGGTAATTCAAGAAAGCTCTTCCTAAGACACAAACTAACAAAAAAATCCAAATCCTTCAATGTTCTAAGATCAATAACATGACATACAATGGAGTCTATGATACTCTTCCTATTTCCGCTTCTTCAAATAAGATTGGTTTTAAAATTGATTGAAAACCTAATAACAACGAAATACAACCTAACTATTATCAATCGTTGAGTTACGAAGAGTTGAAATGTCACTTACCTAATCCATTTATTGCGATATTGGATCCTTCTCGACATATTCCTTATTGACATGATGAAAGTATTTTTTTTGTGGCATGCTAAGTGGGGTCACTCCCATGAAAACTAGCATGCACTACAAATGGATTTCATCACCTTCTTTAGGTCCCAAATTTGACTATGTTGCCATCACTCAAGAGCATTTAAGCTCAAGCAGTAAAATCCTATGATGTGGCTCAATAAAAGGATTATCATGAAGCTATCAACCAATCTAATGAGAAGCTAAATATCTTCTTTAATCCCATGCCTAATCACAATGTTGTTCAAAGTTCTAAGAATCCATAAAATTATACAACCAATTTAGTTGACATGGATTATCCTCCTAAAAATATAGTTGTAATTAATGATGTAAATTGCATCATAGCTTATGTAGAACCAAATACCTTGTAGCATTCCAACATCATACTCACAAGGTTATATATGTCCCTTTATACCCCAAAACCAAGCTTCTCAAGGAAAAAAATTTCCACCTCCGGATGCATTGGCCCCCTGGTGGAAATTCTTCTAGGGCCAATGGTGTTTGGACCTATTTCACTAGCCATAAACACCATCATCCCATATGAAAATAAAACTTGTAAGGCTGATGGAATAGAGCCTTTGAGAAAAAATAGTTTTAGAAACATATTTAATCACCCCTGCTCCTTCTAGATATATTTTTAGGATTCCCAACACTCTCATCCTACTGCATTTTCTAGTCATGACAAGTGGTATCCTCTTGAAACACTTTCCCAACTTCCTGGCCAAGTCCCCTTCTTAGAAATCATGTGTACATCACCTCACCAGTTCATGAGTGTCTCATGAGAGCATTGTTTGATATGAACATTACCTTTCCTCCCTCTTTGTGGTAGAGTGCCACATTGCATGGATCATAAGAAAGCATTCACCAGTAATGTGAGGATATATCCATTCATACGGATCTTAATACGGATTCTAACTCTTACATTCATTTTTCTATAGCTTCTATGATCCAAGATGAGATCTTGCTCTGTACAAATGATCCACCTCTCTTCATTTCAGTTTAGATCAGTCACACTATGGTCAAGCATGCTCTCATTAAAGGAGTAGGAATTTGTGTGGCCTCATTAGACTTCATTAAGGATCTTGGTTATTCTATCGATAGCTAAAATCTACTTGAACCAATTTTCAAGGATACAATCACCAGAATATGCCTCGTATGGGGTGTATTTGATTACCCATCACCATCCCTCCTAGTATTGTCCATGTTAAATTCAAGTTCTTTTATTTTCCTCTATCCTATATTATTCTCCTAGGGTGCTCTTGGACTCATCATATAATTATATGTGTCATTGCTTCTTCCATGTGTTAGTGTGTGAAGTTATCTCATCAAGAAGTTATTTAAAAGATTCGAGGGAAAATAATCCTTAGAACTATGATACACTTTAATAAAAGGGTACATACAAGCTCCCAATACTGATGAACTATCTCCTATACCCTTGTGATAATATCAATGTTTTAACTATCCCATATGTTCTCTTCATGGAAATGTCGGTCATCCCAAATTGTTTGATTACATGCCTCTCAATCTCTTGGAGTCAAATGACGATGATCCCGATGAGGTCACACTTAGAATTAACACTTCTAATCTTCCTAAGCTTATAGTATCCCATCTAACTCCTTTACAACCTCACAAGAAGGATCCTTTGATTCATGCAGTCATCTCATGTACACCAAAGCCCCCACTAGATCATGTGGTCTAACTTGAGACCATAGTTGATTTTTGTGTGGTGGATGCTTCCACATCAGATTATGATGAAAGTTACACTTTAGATGACCCTCACCTAGCTAGATATGCCAATATTTTTTATAGGGAACTCTCACATTACCAAGAGACCTTTCCCACCACATTCTCTTAGGACGTGAATTCCATACTCATACATGTGGAATATTTGAATATAATTGTTACTTCTTCCCAACTAGTTCCTAAGCCTAAGATTTCTCCATTGACTACACCTCTACATCGTCATCAACCTAGCTGACCCATTCTCCCTTACAGAAGTGGATGATTGATTTGTTGGTTTTGAATACAAATCTAATGATCTCATGGGTGATGATCCTATCTATTATGCCTCAATGACTAAGAAGCATCTTTTGCTCCATTGGTACCATCTTCACCCATTGCTTTGGTACCATCCTTAGATACTCTCACTATCCCTTTATATCCCACGAGACTCCCATCCCTACCTTTTTTGTTATGTATCCTCATTCCTCTACAACCAAACCATATTACACATGGCATGAGGCTCCAAGTCATGATGTTTCGGACTATAGAGCCTACCAATGCCACATGAAGAATCTTCAAGCTAAGGTTAAATACTACCAAACCAAAAAGTCTACATAACCTTCTAATTCAGCTCCCTTCTTTTACTCTCACCATATTGGTCTATATAGTTGAAGGAATTCAAAGAAATGGTCTATATTCGACATCTATATTATGCCCATATAGATGTCGAATATAATATTCCACATAACAAGCATCCCATTCCTACAACTTATTCCCACAATTAGCAGTGTAGGGCTAATTCCTCTCAGAACCGACCACTTTCCCCTTAACCAGCTAGACCACAACCTACTTATGGGCCACCACCTCGCCTTGATCCTTGTCCCACTATGGATTTTTTTCAACATGATATTCTCACCCGAATGGATGATCGGATAGATGAAACCTTATTTTCCATGTGTTCTGAAGTTCATCCACAAGTACCTATTACATAGCATGCCATCACTGACCTCATAACTCATGCTACAAGTCACATCTTGAATCAAGTTGATGATTATCAGAGAAGCACTATAGATCTACTAGTTTGAATATTGCACAAGTGAATGATGTGAGACATGAATTATTCCAAGACAAAAAAATGCAAGCATACAAGACTGCAAATTACGAAAATACAAGAGAGATAATTGCAATAACACAGAAATAGATCTAACTCAATACAATCAAATATAATAATGCAAGAGATCTAAATATAGGATTTTAATGTGTAACCTCCTCTTAGAATCATGGAAATATCCACCTATAATAGTGGTAACACACAACTAGAATGGTGTAGTCAAGTTGTGACTAATACCTAGAATAGTGTAGTCAAATGGTAACCAACACCTAGAATAGTGTAGTAAATTGTACACCTAAGCAAGAATATCCCATAAGTGTAGGGAAACTCCAAGTGAGGTGGAATATCCCAAGTAGGATAATACAAATAAAGAAAGGAAAATAAATCCTACACTAAGCAATGATATTGTCACCAATACATTACGATCTTTTGCCCCTCATGACTATTTATCTACAATAAATTGATTACATTTTATTTTCCTTCTTTATCCTTAACCCTCACTTTCACTTGGGCTCTTGGTCCCCAATTAGTTTTCACACAATACCTTCTTCCTTCACTTGGGATATTGATCCCCCTTGGGTTTTACACATTACCTCAAATATATCATTACATCATTACTTGGGTTGTTTTCTCTGCTTAGATTTATTACCATATAATCCCTAGTTTCTCCTACCATTGGAGTGTCTCGGTCCCGATTCACCTATTATATTTCTTATTGGATCACCGTGGTATTTTGTGCATACTTTCTTAGGCCTATGGCCTTACTTGGATTTATATACCTATTCATGCCCTGACATCCTACTATTGGATGTCTTGGCCTTGTTCCACCTCTTAGCTTCATCACATTGTGTGGGTTGGGATATATTTTTTTATTAGATAAGGAAAAAAATAGGGATCGGCTCCTAGGGGCTAGAACAAAAGAGAGGAATGCAACCAGAAACAAAACAAAAAGGAAAACCTAGAAAGGGGTCCCAAAAAAATGAGTTAAACAAGATTAACTCTTACATTGCAGGATCTAGACCCCCAAAAGGACAAAAGAGACCTAGAAACAACAAGGCACCATAGGTCTTCCATAGTCCGCACATAGTTCAAAGACCAACAAAACCTCTGCGACAAGCAAAAACCACCAGAGGCCCCAATCCAACAACATCCGACCAGGAGTCTAGAACCAACCAACACCTACTCCTCCTTTGAGCTGCTAATGCAAAGGTTGAATCTCCTCCTTTTCTTTTCCCCTTCGATTTCCTCCACTCTTTCAAGTAGCACTTTAACCTGAATCTCCATCTCCTTCATTATGTGTTTTATCGGACACGATCTCGCATCCATCTTCTTCAAAATGTTGATGATGTTCAACATGGACTCCCTTTTCCCCTCGTTTGTGTCCTCCATAGCTTTTAGGACCCCTTCTAAATACACCATCTTCTGCTCCATTCTTCAAAAACAATGGGGTCTCCCACACATTCATTCTTCCTGGAAGCACTAGCTTCCCCACCACCTCCCTCATTTTTATCTTTATCTTTCTCATCCCCCTAAGGGTACCTTTACCCTCTTTCATTTTAGTAAGACACTCTGCAAGAGTAATTTCATCTTCCTCATCTTGCTCCTCCAGGGCCATAATCAAAGGATGATCTAGAACCGGCTTGCCATTCTCAACCAGAAGAAGAATCAGGCCCTCATGACGGGGTAGCTTAGCTTTCTTATTTTGGAAAGTCATCGAATTTGAAAGAGAGGTAGCTAGAAAAAAGGGAATACTAACCATAAACTTGTGACAAAACATGTTGAGGAAGGTCATGTGATGGGTATAGATTTTTCTATACTTACCCTCCAGCGTAATATATTTCATAACTTGAAGGAAAACATCCTTCCAGACTCCAAGAATACGCAAACGCACAATGCCATCGGTGAAGAAGAAACAAGTCTCCTTTCCAACAAAAAATCACTAAATCTCGAGGCCTCTACAGGTTCTTTCCTTGTATATTTTTAACCCATCCATCTTCATATCAGTCACCCTGGTAATATTGGACTCGAGACCTCAACCTCCACACCGTGGATAGTAAAAACCCCCTCTTTCCAAGCTTTTCCAAAGTCCTTGGACAAAGCAGGGTTGTGGCCATGTAATTTAGCAATAAAATTACTAAATCCACCAACTTTAAGTGTGTTCTATAGATCCTTGTTGTTGTCTTCCATGTTCTAACTAGCGGGTTCCACGCGAATCCTGTCACCACCCATCTGCACTTTGCCTAAGTTGTCATTCTAGCAAAAATTTTCACAACCCACAAATTGTTCTCCCTATTAGAGTTCGAACTGGAATAATGATTTTTGTATAAGCTATCTTGGTACCTGAAATACTTTCCCCCACTCATGTCGGCATCATTAATCCTAGTGCCTTCTATCCTTAATGATTTCATCATTAATATTAGAGGGTAATCTCTCCCCTTTGCACCAAATTTTTACTCATTACTAAGGACTCCCACATTGGCCATCTTTTCCGCACATTTATTTCCCTACCTCAAGGTATGATTAATAGATATCTTGTCAAAAAACTTTAGCAATTCCTTGATATCTTGAATGATGTTTTTTAATGACCAATTGATCTTACTCCTATTGAGGAGAGAATTTATAACAATTAAGGAATCACCTTCAATCTGAATGTCCTTAAGGCCTTTTTCCTTAGCAACCAAAATACCTTAAAGGAGGGATCTAGCTTCACCATGTTATTAGTCCGCTTTCCTGGGGGCAAAGCATAGACAAACAACCAATCACCCTCACTATTCCTTAAGATACCCCCACCCCAACATGACCAGGATTCCCCTTTGAAGCCCCATCAAAATTGATCTTGATCATATTTCCCATAGGTCTAATCCAGTTTACATTCTTACCAGGGCTTTTGTTCTTGACCTGACTATAGGTGAAATTATCCAAGACTTCCTGCTCCCATTTCGGACAGGGATTTTTTGTTTTACCTTTAAATAGTTTGAGATTTTCCTTAATGGCTGCAAGGATTTTCCTTTTAGCCACCACAATCAGAGGTTTCTGATCTCTAAAAACACTATCATTCCTTATTTTCCATAGACCCCATAAGAGATGAGGTAGAGTAATCTTCCAGGCCTAGGCCAGATAAGGAAACCTAAATGGGCTCTCCCATTGAGTACAACAATCCTCCATATTCGAAGGCATAATCCATTACATGTTGAAAAGTTCTGAAATCAGTGAGAAGACACCTTTAGAGAAAGGGAAATGTAAAAAAAGATGATTCACATTCTCTTCCCCTCTCTGACAAAGAGTGCACCTATTAGGGATCTGCATTCCTCTTTTTATAAGATTTTCAACTATCAGGATTCTATTCTAAGTAGTACCAATAAAAAATATTGATCTTAGGGATCAAGTCCTTAATCCATAACTTACCCCAATACTCTTTTTGAAAATATTTCTTGAAATGTAAGCTATAGGATGATTTAATAGAATAATTTCTGAGTCTTCCTCTTTCCAAATGATGGAATCCTCCTTGGTTTAGAATATGGGGATGTGGAATTCCCTGATTTTTTTATTGAGATCTTGAAATGGTTTGATATCACCATCATAATCAGGGGGAACTATGGTTTCCCATTGGACCTCATCATCATGACTCCAGAAATATCTTATCCAGATTTTACCATTCTCCTCATAGAATTGAGCAACCTCCTTCCAAATTTCCTGATCTGCTAAAGGGTAATCTTCTATCCAACTATCCCACCAAAATCTGATCATGTTCCCCTTACCAATCTCCCATAGGGATCCCTTTGAGAGGATATATTTCGAATCCAACAGGGAATTCCAGAAGAAGGATCCTCTAGGGAGATTTTCATGAGAGAAGAATGAGTCAATTCTGCCTAAATTTTGCAAGTATTTCTTTTTTATTATATCAATCCATAATCCTTCCTCTCTACAAATTCTCCAGCCATCTTTAGCTACTAAATATTTTTTCATGATAGCTATACTTTTTAGACCCACACTGCCACACATCTTTGGCCTAGTGACCTTCTCCTAGGCCACCAGAGGGAATTTAAACTTTTTAAGGCCCCAACCCGAGAAATCTCTTCTAAATTTTTTCTAGAGCATCAATTATTTTGGTTGGGATCTTGAAGAGAGACATAATGAAAATGGGGACTCCTTGAAGAGAGCTCATAAGGAGTTGGATCTTACCCACCTAAGAGAGGAGGAGGCCTTTCAGGAGGAAAGTTTCTTGTTAACTCTTTCCAACAGGGCATTCCAAACAGAGATGTCAGGCCTTTTGTGGATAAGAGGCATTCCTAAGTAAGAGTCCTGGAAAACACTTGATTTTGCAACCCAGAATGTGAGCGAGCCTTAATTGGAATTGTTTATCCACATTAATAAAGAAAACAACACTTTTGAGAAAATTAACCATCTACCCCAAGACCGACTCATAGTCCTTGAGAGTAGATTTGAAGTTGGTGGCTTCTTGTATAGAGGCCTTTCCCATCAGGAAGTTATCATCAACAAATTGATTGAGGCAGATCGAAGGGAGACCATTATAAATCTTGATTCTCTGAATACTCCTAGAAAGTAAAGCCTATTTATATATTCTACTCAAAGATTTGGCCATTATAAAATAGAGAAAAGGAGATAGGGGGTCACCTTGTATTAAGCCTCTACCAGCTTTGAAGAAGCCCTCCAGATTACCATTGACCAAGACCGAATAACTAGCAGTATATATACAGGTCATAATCATTCTAACTAGAGTATTATCAAAGCCCACTTTATTCAGGATGGCTCCAAGGAAAGACCATGTAATTCTGTCATAGGCCTTGTGCATATCTAACTTAAGGAACATAGCAGATCTGTTAGAATTAACAATGGAATGGATGGCTTCCTGAATCACCACAATACTATCAGTAATCTGCCTTCCGGGACAAAGGGACCTTGATTTTCTAGAGATAAAATGGTGGGTTGGGATATATTACTAATCCTCCTCTCATCAAATTTACCTATCTAATCACATTAACATTATTTCTTAGTATCTTGTCATTATCATCACATACATAGATGCGGAAAATATGAAAATGATAAGAAAATAAAATAAAATCGTCATCTATATATATCTCAAATCATTTTTTACACATCGAAAAAATCATACAAAATCCATAAATGGATCCGGACCATCTAAAAATGGTTGAAGCACCCTCACTCCCTAAGGGTGGTCTCTGGATGTTTTGAGTGATGGGGCCATGCCGAAAGCTCTGGGCCGTGCAAGGTAGGGACTCTACCTTAGATTTGGCTCAAGAGGCATCTTGTTGTGCTCTTATCAGTTGTTTCTCTAAGGAAGTAATCTACTCCACAACTCTTTTGGGCATTGATAGGAGAGATTCCTACTCCTAAACCAAGGCCATTTTCACTGTAATAGACTCGCAACATTACATCTATGGTTTTGGTATCTTCCTACACATGTGCATCCCTATATCACCGTAGTGTCTGGGATGCCTCTCCAACTAGATGGAATGAGCTCACATAATCTCCTACCAATATTTTTGTTGGATCCACCATCACTACAATATCCTAAAAATCCAACACTAGATCTAGGATCTCATGGTGGGAACTCTTTATCAGGGAGTTCCACTTCATCGTCTACTCTACAAGATTAAAAACAACACATATTATCACAATATCAATATAACACAAATCCCATCTCTTAAAAAACATCATCTAAATAACATAATGACACACATACCTAGCTTCTTGAGTCTTTCTAGTCATCTTTGCATCCACCCAATACCTCCACCTCCTCCTCCTAATGACGAGGTCTCTCTCCTAAGTATTTTTCCCACCTATCCCAGAGCACCAATATCATGTCCCCTTTGTTTTGTGTTCTAGGCCTCTATCCCTGATGTCTGACCATCTATACATGGATCAAAGTGTCAAATAGCCTCCTCCTAAACATTGCATTTTATGCTCCCTCAACCATGGTGTGTTTTTCCTCGTTACTCCTCTAATTATGTTAGGACCTACTACACTGCACTCGATATGTGGACTTGTATCAACAGATCCTTGATTAGATCCCTCATCCAAACAAATCACATCTATCATATGTGGTGGGCCCTAAACATCCCTACCACGCCTCCATTATCTTTGACCAAGTGTGTATGCTTCTCGTATCATATTCATTCATAATGAAAGTACCCTCACCTCTTCTTATACAAACTCTCTAACATGACAACACCTTGGTAGGGTGGAAATAGTGGTATCACCATGGGCCTTTGGTCACCCAAATTACCTCGGGACCTTGTTCGTCGTATGGGTCTCCACCTAATAAATATAATGCCATGTCACCTTGGTAATGGCCTCTAATTACATTACTCTGGGCCAAATAGACCATGGATCCATATTCCCTCCGTAATGCTTCCATGTAACATCTTCGCACCCACCTATGTTAGTGGTCAGAATGCTCTAAGTGATCTCACTCGCCCCTGTGCCCACTAAAGTACTCTTTAGGAATTTAATGATATTGCTTGTGATGTTCTTGTCATCCTATACATAGATAACCTCTCATATATCTATACATTTAATAAAATGACAGTCACACCACCATCGACCTTTTTACCTAACCTTGTAAAGATCATGCACCAAATGCACCCATATGGTAGCTCCCAGTTGAATAAAACCCCATGATCTACAACATCTCTACATATTGTAATAAACAACAATAGGATGGATGCATCTACATTATGTCATGTTATATTTTCCACAACGATCCCCATAACTACCTTTCAGATATCTAGAATCCCTATAACTTACACTATGATGAGTTGGACACATATTTTACTCTCTTCATATGTACCACTCCCAATAGCCCATACAGCTAAGGTTCTCCACTCTGCAACATTTGCACTAAGATCACAATACATACGATTACCTCCAATGGGTAACCCCATAATCCCATGAACATCCTCCAAAGTAAATTCCATCTCCATGGTATTTTATGTCGTCCACCACTGAAATAGTATCCCATGTGGCTAAGAACATATATAATACATCCATATGATTCCAAATCCAATGGTATTATGGGAATCTACATGATGCCCCTAAAACCCCAACCATGCAATTGGGTCACCTCTACCCGAGTCGGTCCAGATAGTCATACCACTGAGCCAAAATAAATCCACACTCTACCATAGGTCGATCATGCACTCTTCTTGCACATATAAAATGAAAACAAACAAACATTATAATTCTACAAAATCAATTCGTAATGAAAAAATAAAATTCACAACTTACATCTATAAAAATCCCTATGTCATCATCCCTCTGACTAACGTCATCGACCCCTTGAAAAAATATTTTTATTTCCTATGATATCCATCCCATGGGCCCCTAGCTAGGTGATTTATGTCTTATTTTACTTATGATCCTCTAGTGTTTACTTTTATTTTTACTTCTCCATGGTTCTTGTAGTGTTGATTACACATGTGCATGGTAGGATGAGTAAAACTATTAGTTATACATTGGTGGTTATGTTTCATTTCAATTCATCCTTTATGTTCTTAATTTCAGTATTTAATTTCATTTTTAGTGTTACGAATTGTTTCTTTCTATTGACCACCCCATGTTTTGTTATTGTGACATGCAGTGATCAACGAATAGGGTATATGTATACACCTAATTTTTTACTTTTGGAACATAATGATTAAGTGGTTTGGCCGACCCTTAGTGTATATGGGTCCATCACTAATATATATAGGTTAATATTTAATAATATCAAATATTTATATTTATATTATTAAATATGCTATCCTAAATATATACTTTCGGTTAAAATATTTAATATCATGAAAGGATTATATTCATAATATTAAATATTATAAAATAGGTATATGTGTCAACCGATAAGGTTGAAAATGTGGGTCGGGGATATACCCGATCACCTAATATAAAAAGGACTATATGTCCTCATTCAATATGTTCGAATGAAATATCAAAGGTGAATATTATTTTACCCTTGTGATTAGGGTTGAAAGGAGGAGGTGAAAGTTATTGGATGTAAATTTAGTTCTTGGAAAGTAAAAGGTTATTTCACAATAGTTTTTACCCTATTTGGGGTTTTCCACTTTAAACATTGTGTTATTGTGTTCTTACTTTTGGTATGTATTACTTAATTAATATGTTAATTAATTTTATTTATTACATTACATAATTTTCAACATTTAATGTTTTATGGCTTATGTTTTTTTAATATTGGTAAATAGTTTTTGAAAGGGACTATACCCTTGTGTACAAAAGGAGGCCTAAAAGCCCTGAATAAGAGAGAGGAGCAGAGAATTCAAAGCACAAAAGTTCAGCAAAGAACACCGAAGCCTAGAAACAGCAACACAAACGAGACTTAATAAGCGAGTAAAATGGACTACTTCTTCGCTTGATCAATACTCATCTTTACTTTTTCCAAGCATGATACATACAAGGGCGTGGTATATGAGCAGCATCCGCCTTATCGAGCTCCTCTCTCGGGTTCTTTTACTCTCTTTCTCATTGCCCCAAAGAGTAAGGTTGAGATCGAAACACTTTGCATGACCTTGATGAATTCCTCTATGGCCCCGAATGCAATATTATACTCATGCCTAGTCTTCGTTTTCCCAAGGCGGGAGTCTAGGGAGGTCAGTTTTTTGTATATTTCATCAAGCTGGCTATTGCCAATGCTCCCTTCTCCCTCAATGCTTTTTTTGCCTTTTTGCTTAGCAAGATTTTTTACCTCAAATTTAAGCTCGGCCTCTAAGGCCTCCAATCTTCTAGAAGGGTTATCCGTTGGTGCGCTTTGGGTGCACTACTAATGTTCAGAGATCACAAGCAATGTCATCCAAAGGTTCATGGTAGACTCAAGGTTGAGTCTCCTAGAAGCCCTGGTGACACGTTTAGAAGTAGAGACAGTGTGGGTGGCAGGGGCAGCAGCAGGAGGAAAAGAAGGAGAAGCATGAGCAGCCTGCATGGGGGAAGGGGAGACAGGGACCCCATCCAACAAACAGGCCGGGAGAGGAAGGGAGACCGGGGAATTTGATAAGGCAGTGCTTGTGAATAAGCAGAATAAGCCCTTGGTGAAGGGGAACCGCCCGGGTATGCTTCTGGAACTCCAAAATGGAGCGCTCAAGAGAGTTTAACAGATAGTGGGGGAAGCAAACCAACCTACTCCTACGAAAGTGATTCAAAAGACAAGGTGTTTAGTGACAAGAATGCCTTCCAAGGATATGTAGCGAATCATCATGCGGGTGACTTCATCATTTGAATTAACAAGCAGACCGCGGTGTTGAATATAAGCTTCTCCTCCTCCTCCACAAATCTTCTCTCTTCCTCTTTGATAACCCTCTTGTGAAGAAGCGGTATCCTTGCCGATGTATATTGCGGCTATGAGTTCGTCATTAATAAGAATCTTTCGCCTCCATAGTCGACCATCCTCTCATTCCACTCCTTGGCAAAGCGAACAGAGATGCTTTGATCATGCCCTTGCACTCTCTCCACAAAGTTGGTGAATCCGCCAATACTAAGAATGTTCCAGAGCTCGGTGTTATCTTTCAAGAGTCGTGGTCCGCACACGGCTCAATCGGGCAGGAGGCCCTCCCATCTTCACAAGGAATTCTGACAATTTTCAAAATACCTTTGGGCGTTGAGAGTGGTTCGTTTTAAAGGGTCGCATAAAAATGGGAAGCTGTAGCCGTTGGTCCTCCCAAAACGGTGTAATTTCCGATCTGAGTCTCTGCGTGAAGTCGCGCGTGAAAACCCTTATCCCTGTCAACTTTCAATAGTTATCTTCGGTTTTCGCGGAGCTTGGCAACCGAATATTTTATTGTACTTCCCGCGTACTGTATTTGTTTTTAAATTTAGACAACTCCACTTGAAGTTCCTAAACAAAATCTTGCTATCATTTGGAGTAGATATCATATGCCACGCCAAATAAACTAAAAAATACTGTGGAAGAATTTATGGATTTCTCCAAAGATTAAAGCATATCTTTAGAGATTGTTTGCGTGTGAAGGTCCGCATGTATGTTTGTTGTGAAGTGATTAGGATACTATCATTATCCCAAATAGTGAAATTTAAATTAATGCATAATTGGCTATTGCATCGGCCGACTTGTTTCCTTTGTAAGTATGTATGATTCTCGATCTTTGTTGAAGGTATGACGATGCTTATGGACTCAGAGATAAAATCTTTGATATTACTAGGAGAAGAGGACCTGATTAAGCAGATTAATAATATTAAGGGAGTCCCCTTCAACAATGAGGTTTTGGATATTTTGGGCCCGAGCAACTCTCAAACCCCGAGAGAATAGATAAAGATTTCGCAAAATGATTGGTTTGGATTCCCAAGATATGCAACAATCAAATTACCTTTATGGTCCCGTATTGCTCCTCCTCCACCAAGAGGCACCATCAAAGTTCAGCTTGAACCAATTGGATCAGGGGGATGCCATTTGACCAAAGATCTATCCACACTATTCCGGGGTTGCTCCAATATCCGATCCGCCAATTTGATAAGATGTGCTTTTCATTTTGGTAACAATTGTTCTTAGGAGGTTTAAATCTGGCCATGTCCTCTTTGATGCCTTGGGAGATCTTGCCAGTAGTGAGTTTAAAATTCTGCTTCTTATTTCTAAAAACTATATTATTTCTATCCTTCCAGATCCTCCAAATTAAATGCGGGATGGCTAATTTCCAGATTCTTTTGATAGCACAATGTCTGAATGGTGGGTTCCATTGGTTCCACAGCTGAGTAAGATCCTCCGGCATCACCCAGAGAGCTTCAAATTTGGAAAGGACAAAGTTCCAAACTCTAAAGGCATAATCACAGTGTATGAACAGATGTCTAATGTCTTCATAGCTATTCCTACAAAGGTGGCACCAATTGGGAATGATAAATCCTCTTTTCATCAAATTGTCAGTGGTGAGAATTTTACCTCTGATGGCCAGCCAAAGAAAAAAATTTATTTTGGGGGTTAACTCAGGCATCCAGATCAAGTTCCAGTTAAAGTCTGATTGGTTACTGTGGAAAAGACTGGTATAGCCAGATTTGACTGAGTATTTACCCTCGTGTGAATTGCTCCAGATCAGCTCATCCTTGGAATCCAGCTGACACAAAGGGAAGAGATCCAAAAGGTCTTGGAGGGAGGAAATAGTCTGTTTCAGTTCAATACTCTCCATAGTAAGTCTTTTCCAATTCTTGTTGGTGCCATTTCCATCAATGTAGTCCTTGACTTTAGTTCCATATTTTCTTATAAGACTGTCCTTAGCAGTCCCAAATCTCTCAAGAGATTATCATTGGACCAGATTATCCTCCCGTGAAGTTAATGTCGCTGCCATCCCCAATTTTCCATTTGCTTCCCTTCTTAATGAAGGATTATTCCAAAAATGGAACCATTGGGGAGTTGCTCATCATGCGCAGATAGGAGTAAATGACTTGCGATTCAAGTATTTTGTTTTAATGACATCAATCCGGGGTTGTTTTCTCGAAAGCAATCTAACCTCCATCTTAGCAATGAGTGCCTCATTCATTTTCTCAATATTTTTATTCCCGACCCTCCCCTAGATTTAGGGGTGCAGACTTTATCCTGTGCCACAAGGTGAAATCGAACTTTTCTTCCATGCCTTGCCATAAAATTTTTTTGAATCCTTTCAATTTTCTCTCTAAAGGAGGAAGGAATTTTGAATAGTGACATGATATATATGGGCAAAATTTGGAGTGTGCTTTTAATGAGAAGGCACTTAGCCTAAAGCACTAGAGAGAGTGGTCCCTTTCCAACCGGCCATTTTTTTTCGAAAATGATAAATCATCCCACACCGTGTGAGAGACTTTCTTCGTGCCAAGAGGGAGGCCTAAGTACGTTGCTGGAAGAGTACCAATTTTACAGCCCAGAATTTTAGCAATCTTGAGTTGTCTTTCCCCAGGGGTGTTAAAGAAAAAAAGGATGCTTTTGTCGTAATTGATCTCCGCAGGAAGGATTCATAAAGCGAGAAGAGCCTTGATAGCTTTAGCTTCAACCACCGAGGCCAAGAAGAAGATAGGATAGTGTCGATCAAAACCTGTTGATGAGAGACAGCTTGGCTGAGAGAAGTGGGTTTAGAACCATTTAAAAGGCCGTCTTCCACCGCTCTGCTAATTGTTCTACTAAGGCTGTCAGCCAGAAGGATGAAGAGAAGGGGGGAGATGGGGTCTCCCTGCCTTAGACCTCTGCTGCTGGTGAAGAATCCCACAGGCTCTCCATTAACAACCACAGAGAACCTGGCTGTAGATATACATGATTTAACAATTTTTCTAAACTTTTCTGTGAACCCAAATTTAGATAGAATCCTGTCAAGGAAGACCCAAGAAACTTTGTCAAAGGCTTTATTCATGTCGAGCTTAAGGATCATGTTTGCCTTTTTGTTATTTTCCATAGAATGCATAGTTTCGTGTACCATAATCACACCGTCTTGTATTATCCTGCCTTTAATGAAGCCACTCTGCTGCTTTGAGATGAGATCCTTCATTATGAGTCTGATTAGAAAGCAATAATTTTATGGCTTATGTTGATATTTAAATGCATTGGTTGATTAAGTTCATAATAATTAGAATCCTCTAAATTCTAACATGGTACCAGAGCATGGTTTAAATTAAATAGGTTAGGTCTAAGTTATTGTATTTAATCTATTTAATTTTTACGGGTTTTTCAACCAACCTGAAAGGGTATTTAAAATGATCAAGCCCCCTTCTTTCCATTTTTTGTGCAAACTAAAATTTTGTGCATTTTGTGAAGAATGGATATTTGCAGGAAAATTGTGGTGGACCCCCATCCTCAAAACCCTTGGTGAAAGGGGATTTGGAATAATATTTTTACCTAGGCATGAATATCATATGTAAAGGTTAAAATGTTTAAGAAATATTTTATTAATTATTGTATAGTTTGTAATGTATGTGCAGAAAAGTTAAATTCTAGGGTAAACATATAAAAATTTAAATCACAAGGTCTCTCATATGGAGACAATTTTCCTCAAGAATAGGAAAATTAAAATTTTCCTATTGGCTCGGGGTTAAAGACCCATGGAATGGGACAAAATAATGCAATTGCTCTAATATCCTAGTTTGAATTTTTTTTTTACATATTTTATTAAGGAGTCATCTATAGTTGTCAAACTCCCTTTAAATAGGGTCCTTTCTATTTCTTTAATAAATTCATGTAAATACTATAGTCTTAAAACTATAGTAATCTTTTATAATTTATAAAAAATAAAAATATATATTTGTATAACAAAATAACTATAATTTTATAGTTTTTAAAAATAAGTATTCAAACCTAAACCTAACATGTGTCCCTAACCATTTATATTATCCATGTAAGGCCCCATTCATTTATATCTTATAGTTTATAAAAACTATATAAATAAACCTATTTCAAGGTTTTCTTTTATATAAGCGTGGGAGTGGAGAATAAAATGGGATAATATCTCAGGTATAAATGGAGAATTAAAAAAAAACTAGTTTATTGGTGGCCCACGTGAAGTGTGGTAAATATTTATTAAAATATTGGTAGTTATAGCCACATAAAAGTTATAAAGTTTTTAGCTTGCAGGAATTATTGTTGATGTCGAATCGCAGCACTTCGAAAGTCTGCAACACGATGGGTTGAGACTCTCAGTGCGATTGCATAACATGGAGCTTTTCCCAAGTGTGGGACCTCGCGAATTGGAAAAGCTCTCCGGATGAAGGCCGGTTCCTATTCCTCTGTTCAGATGCACACGTAAAAAATGCTAGAGGGTTTACTCAAAACCTAAACTAACTTGTCAAGGAGACAGGGTAAGAAGATGCATAAAATAAAACCTAAACTACAAAGGTGATGCACCGAGGAATGAAGAACACCTGTCTTGCCAATAAACACAGACCATTAAAATGCAATACAAGATCATACACAGAGATAGCGATTCACGGTGAAAGATCGGGGGATGCAAATGAATATAGAGAGGGTTGAGAATCATCCACGGACATGCATTAATTTGCTCCAAAGATTGATACAAAGACACCGCAAATGCCAAGATGCGAGAGCGAGTTGCATTACAATTTTAAATGGGAGGTTTGAACTCCACAAATTCACCTGCCAAAGAGAAGAAGGGAGGGGAAAAACAAGAATGTCCAACCTTTAGAAAGAAGCCCTCCTTACAATTTATAGGAAGAATGAGAGAGAAAAGAGAGAGGAAAACGAAAATCTGCCCCAACCACCTCCAGAATGCACTTAACTATCTCATTATGGTGGTAGGTGAGAACCCTAGCGAACCCAAAAAGTGGCGAACTGTATTTTTCATTTTTAAGAATTTTTTCTCACCTAATTAAAGATATCCAGTTGTAGTTGGATAGAGGACTTCGTAAGCTTTCCGAAAAGTCCAACCTTGCATGAATCCGAGCTCCCAGTCAAAAGTTATGGCCATCTGAATATCTGCGCGCTGTGGCTTCTGTCAGCGCTCAAAATGTTGCGCCTCCTGAAGGTGCGCCTTGGCGCATCCCTGTGTGTGTCGACATCCTCTTATGTGTGCCAAGGGTGCATACATTTCCCTGTCGACACTCATTTACATGCGCCATTTCTGTGTGCCAAGGGCGCATACATTTCCTTGTCGACACTCATTTCCATGCGCCATTTCTGTGCGCCAAGGGCGCATACATTTCCTTGTCGACACTCATTTCCATGCACCATTTCTGTGCGCCAAGGTTGCATACATTTCCTTGTCAACACTCATTTCCATGCACCATTTCTGTGCGCCAAGGGCGCATACATGTCAGGGATTTGAGCTTCTTTGATTTCTATAATCTTTTGCTTGTCTATATCTACCTGGGGGAAGATATATACAACAATTATATGAAATATTTTAAATCTTTCCATAGTTTCAAATGTGTGCATGGTAAATTTAAGCGTAAATGAACGGAGGATACGAGGTTCATGAAAGTATGGATTTCAATTTATTTCATTGGCGGATGAAATTACTTACCCCCTCTATAAAATATGCAGTTAATCTGACTCTCATAAATCTACTTGCACCTAGTAAAATTCTTTTAACCTAGTATATGTCATTTAAACCCCTTTAATAAGGGTTATTTGTTTATTTTTATTAAAAAATACTATAGTTTATAATTTTTATGAGCTATATGTTATTTTTTTATTTACATTATATAAACTATATAATTTTTTTGTATATATTTGTACATTATAAATTATAATAGGTTACTATAACGTATTAAAATATAACCTCCCTTATATTATACGAGAAGAAGAAATTTTAGAATTTCACATTCTAGAAATACACAAGTTTTGGATCCATTAAATTTAAATCAAATGACCATCATGGAAGACCAAAAATAAGTTATAATGATGGTCATTTAGATGAAAATTTAAGTTGGTCGGATCTTTGTCTACATTAAGTTTTTCAAAAATTTGAAGTTGTTATGCATTCTTAGGGGTTTCTTCTTCACTTCTATATAGTTGGAAATATTTTTGTATAAGTCTCGAGGTACAATGCATATTCCTTTATATTGTGGGAGGTTAATTAGTATGCATTGTAATGACATAATTAGTTATGATTAAATAGTTTCTTTAGATCCGATTCTATTAAAAGTATTTTTTCAATAAATATTTATCTAACTCGTGGTACATTATATATTATAAAGGGGTGTGTTTTATTTTTATAGGTTCAGGAAAATAATGACATCTAGCTACTTTTGTCTTAACAAAACCCAGATCCTGAATGGAACTAACTACAACATTTGGGTCAAAACAGAATTCATGGCAAGGAAACTCTCGACGTTTGTTTCTATATTTGAGGTTTCACCCACTGGTCATTAAGTAATTGTAGATAACATGAATGCATTCTTGCAACAAATGCAGGAATCTCTTTCTATGATTCTACACAATGTGAATGATGAGTACCTTCTACACATTGGTAATATCAAACATCCGAAAGAGGTATGGACACAACTAGAATCCATGCATGAAGGATACTTGGTATATCAAGGATAGTAATGAGAGTATAATAGTTGAAGGAATTCAAAGAAATGGTCTATATATTTTTTATGATTTCTCTTCTACATCTTGTTTTATATCTCAAAGTTTGAATAATTCAAAACTATGGCATGAAAGGTTAGGACATGTTAATTATCAAAGCTTATATGAAATGTCTAGATATAATCTAGTGAAAGGTTTACATGTGTTGTCTTCTTCTCTTGAAGTTACTTCATTAAATGCTTCTAAATGATGGTTTTTATTTTGATTTAGTAAATGGTCATGATGATGTTTTGATGTTATAGATGTTTCTGAAACTCCTTTCTTTCTAGCTAAGAAATTAAGTTGGGCTCAATCTATGTTAGAATGTTCAAATCCTATTAACCTTAGAAAAATGACCAAAAGCCATCATATGTACCATGCATTAATTACCTTGTATGAACATGATCCATGAAGTATTATAGGGTCTAGGTGGTTATACAAGGTAAAATATAATGTTAATGGTAGTATTGAAAAACATAAAGCTAGACTTGTTCTTTAGCGGTTTCACTCAGAAACCTAGTATTGATTATGTTAAGACATTTTTCCCTATATCTAAAATGAGTACTATTAGAGAATTATTTTCAATTACCACTCAATTTGGGTGGGAAATCCACCAAATGGATAAGAAAATATTTTTTGAACTATGATTTAAAAGAATAACTTTACATGTTTCAACCTAAATGATTTGAAGAAACTAGGAAAAAAACTATGTTTGTAAGTTGAGAAATCCTTGTATGGTTTAAAACAAGCTCTTAGAGCTTGGTATGCGAAAATTGTTTCCTTCTTTAAACTGTTGGGTTTTTTTAATTATTCTTTTGAAAATAATATATTCATTAAGAAAGAAGACTCTTATATTATCATTATATGTATATGTATTTTCTTATGACTTGATTCTGCTTTAATTCATAGGATTAAACAAAAATTGAAACAATACTTCAAAATGAATGAGTTAGATCTCTCACATCATGTTCTTTGTATGACCATATTTCATTCTATTGTTATTTTTCAAAACACAATATGCAACCAATGTATTGAAAATTTTTATTATGATTGATTGTAAACCATTTTATACTTCAATGGAAGTTGGACTAAATATTGATCATAAGCCTGCATGTGAAAAAGATGATCCTACTTTTAGGTAGTTAGTTGGTAGTTTGATTTATCTAACTATAACTAGACTAGATATTTCCTATGTAGTAGGAATTGCTTCTAGGTTTATGCAGGAACCTTATAGAGATCATTGGAATCTTGTAAAAATGATTCTTAGATATATTAAAGGAACAATCAATTATGGGTTGCATTATACTAAGAATGAAAATGCTAACTTATATGGATTTTTTGATTTTGATCATGTTGGTGATGTATTGGATAGAAAATATATTTCTGGTTATATGTTTAAATTTGGTGTAGGTGCCATTACTTGGTGCAAGAAAAAAAAACAATTGTTTCTATCTCTTCAATGAAGTTGAGTATAGAAGTGCAATAGAAGCTACAAAAGAGGCTCTATGGCTAAAGAGGTTGTTCGATAAGATAAAGATGAAGGATCCACGTAGTGTTCCTTTGTTCTACAATAACCAAAGCACCATATCTCTTACACATAATCTAGTACAACATCATAGGATGAAGCACATTGAAATATATATACTTCATCCATGAGAAGGTGTTAAGTGGTGAGATAGATCTCAAGTTCATGCCAACTAAAGAGTGGGTTGCTGACATCTTCACAAATTCCTTGAGTGTTGTAAATTTTTATCAATTTTGTGAAAAACTTGGATTGTTGGAGTTTCCATTGATGGGGAATGTGCATGACAATGTCACCTCCTAATGGAACTTGGTTTTTGTAAAAATTCCTTCGGACATGTATACCTCCTCGGCTTCTTTTTAGAAAGAAGTGTAGAAAGATCTTAAAGGTAGTCTTCAATAAACTCTTTAGTGCTATTAATTTTACTGGTAAACATCCAATACAATCATATCATTAAGGAGGTCCTTGGTTAGAAAAGGCTCATATATTCTTGGGTTCAATAGTCTTTTCGAGAACTTGTGAGAATATGTAAAACTCATAAATCATACTTAGCCACTAATCATGGGATGATCTTTGGGATTCCAAATCCTTTTGTACCAAAATGTAACTTGAATATGATGAAGGTGTTATAATTTTTTCACTTGATATGCTAGCCTAAAACCTTTATGGTTTAAGGATTTTAAATTCTGTAGTGTACCAAGGGCAAGTAATATATTTGCATATGTTATCCCGCTTAACATTAAGGGGGGGTGTTGGAACATAATGATTAAGTGGTATGGCCAACCCTTAATGTATATGGGTCCATCACTATATATATAGGTTAATATTTAATAATATGAAATATTTATATTTCTATTATTAAATATGCTAACCTAGGTATATACTTTTGGTTAAATATTTAATATCATGAAATTATTATATTTCTAATATTAAATATTATAAACCTAGGTATATGTGTCAACTGATAAGGTTGAAAAGGTGGGTGGGAGACATACCCGATCACCTAATATAAAAAGGACTATAGGTCCTCATTTGATATGTTTGAATGAAATATAAAAGGTGAATATTATTTTACCCTTGTGATTAGGGTTGAAAGGAGGAGGTGAAAGTTACTAGATGTAAATTTGGTTCTTGGAAAGTAAAAGGTTATTTCACAAAGTGGTTTTTACCCTATTTGGGGTTTTCCACTATAAACATTGTGTCATTGTGTTCTTACTTTTGGTATGTATTACTTAATTAATATGTTATGTAATTTTATTTATTACATTACATAATGTTTAACATTTAATTTTTATGGTTTATGTTAATATTTAAATGAATTAGTTGATTAAATTCGTAATAATTATAATCCTCTAAATTCTAACATTTACTTTTCATTTGATACATGTTACTAACAATTTTCCTTATGCAGATAAGGGTCACTGATGCATCTATTTCTTAAGAGGGTGCCTTAAGGGGCCTACCAGAAATGGGGTATGATTATTCACGTAATCATTATGGGTTAGAGACAGTACATAGAGAGTATTTTTATTTGGTCCCGACCTTATTTTTTCTTGCATTAGTCACTGTATGATACAAAATCAACATGTGGCCTTCTTCGCACCTGACTTCCCAAGGTTGTGCCGAGATAGCTGGTGTGGAGATGAGATGGAAATGAAAGTGATGGTGGTGATCAAGATAATTGGGTAACCTTATGTCTTTGACGCATAATCTGGAATCTGCAAATCTAAGGTAGAGAATTATCCTAACCCGAAGGGGTATGATGATACGAGTTCAATATGATAGTTACTTAGAGACTCCAATCGATGTCTAGTTCTATCGAGATTCTATTGAGTGGTTGTGGAACACGTGGAAAGTGCCCTGCAGTTGTATAGGTTTCTAGAAAAGGTCATGGAAATGGAGACAAGAGGTGTAGTGGATCTACAGAGACTATGGGTGATTTTCTAGTCTCATCCGTAAATTATTAGCTTTGATTGGCTGCTATGTTCACCAATGAAATCTATGTAATAATATCGAGTGGAAGTGGTGAATATATGAATACCAATGTGCATAAACTAGTGTCACTATCTAACTGACTAGTAGGCCCATTGGGTCATGCGGGACCTTTGGGTCACAATCAAAGACTCGCGTTGAGGTCGAGGCCCTTATATGGTCATGCACGCAATCAAATCCTTTTTCTAGGAGCAGTCCAAAAGTCGTAGGATTGATTAACATCAATGTTCAATGTCTCTAATTGTCTTATTTTCTCATCATATGTGGCAGGTGTATGTAAGATTGTTAAGCACAAGCTTGTGTCAATATCAATTATCAGCTCTAGCCTATTGGGTTGTGGGACTAGGGGATCACAACTATAATTCTTTTCCTATTGTGGACCGTTGATGGTCATACAAGATGAATTGATTTACTTTCTATAAATAAACTATCTATCAAAGGAAATATTATCTAACTAGCAAACTCGTTGGGTTGCGGGACATGTGGGTCACAACCAAAGACTCGTTGAGGTTGAGGCCCTTGTATGGTCATGCATGCAATCAAATCCTATTTCCAGGAGCAGTCCAAAAGTCATAGGCTTGATTAGTAGCAATGTTTAATGTCTCTAACTGTCTTATTTTCTCAGCGTATGTGTGCTCTGGTGTATGTAAGACTATTAACCGCAAGCTTGTGTCAATGTCAGTTATTAGCTCTGGCTCGTTGGGTTGTGGGACCAGGGATCACAACTATAAGTCTTTTCTGTTATGGACCGTTGATGGTCATGTAAGATGAATTGATTTTCTTTCTATAAATAAACTATCTATCAAAGGAAATATAACCTATATTTTTGGTGTTTTCTCAATATATCGAAACAAAGTAGTAAAACAAGCTAATCTATGGAAAGTAAATGTTTTTGTTCTTTTCTAAATTTTCAAATAATGCATCTAATCTAACAAACAAATTAAATACAAACAATTAGCTAGATGTAGCTAACTATTTGTGTAGATGTGTGAATATAAATCTAAAACTATTCTAATTCAATCAAAAATCCTTCCAACCCTACCTCAGAAGTGAAGAACAAATCATAACCCTAACAGAGCTATTGTTCCCACATGCCTTCCTAGTAATTTTGAAGAGACAAATTCCTATTGATTTTATCTACTTGAAATTATCTAGCTAATTGGAATGAATTATTTCTCTAATCAATTTGATATGCAATTGAAATTAACAATTCGTGGCTAACAATTTGATGAACAAATCAAACAAATACACAACTCCAACCTGGAAGAGAAACAACCTTTACAAATCCAGTAGTATCAATATTTTTCCCCTCAGTTATTTCCTTTCATTCTCTAAGTGTTCATGTGAGTCCAAAGGATTAGGAATGAAAATAACAACAACAAGAGGATGGCACTTGAGCAATGGCAGCTTGGAAGCAATCTAGACGCAATGCAAGTAAAAGAGAGATAGCACAAGAGATCTGAGCTTGGCTATGCAATTTCTAGCAAGATTATGATAGCACAACAATACAAGATACACAAAATTCTCATGCCCTTTGCTTGAATACAAGCATGGAATATATAGGAATGGAGGATAGGAGGTTACTTCATGCATAAGGCAAGAAGAGGTAGTTCCAACTAATTAAATCTTATTAAAAATAGAAGGAGCAAGGAGAACCAAGAAAATGAGGATATTTTTAACCAATTCGGTTCAAAGACACATGGAAAAAGAAAATTTAAGTTAACCATCACATGTTTAAAACATGCATGAAGAATCTAGAAAAAGTAGGCAGGACCGCCACCCTGTGCAGGGTGGCGGTCCTGGCACTGAAGGCCAAAACAAGCGTAGAAATAAGTGGGAAGATGGAAAAATGCATGGAAAAGATGAGTAAGGCCATCTAGGCTACAAATATATACTACGAATGGGCTTTTGGAACTTGAGCACCTTCTTGAAAGGATTTTGAGTCATCATTGGGGACTTTTGTAACCATTTTCCTGACAATGTAGCACTAGAAAATTTGGGTGTGTACAGTCACCCTTAACCCTTTATGTCTCATACACATTGCACTCCCAAAACCTTGCTTGAATTTCACCACTTTTCACTTTGTTTATCCATTTTCTCGATCCATAACACCTCTTTTTCTCTTTGCATGACATTTAACATCCTTAGCTGATGCCATCACCTATGGGAAATGTTGTTAGTGTTATTTTTTTCCCTATCCAAATCCATCACCCATGGGCGATGATGTTGTATATATTCTCACCACATATTGACATTCATGAATGAAGGAATCCCTAATCTTAGGAATTAATATCTACTCTGCTCTCTTACAACAACTTCATATTTTATCACTTAGCTCTTGGTTCATCTTACACTTGGCTTAGATTGGATTGGACACTCTTATTCTTGGTTGGATTTCTTGCATTATTGGATCATCTATAGTGATTTTAAGATAGGAGTTATGTTCCCCTTCTCCACCTAATAGTGATTATCTCTCAGTGTGTTGCTTCTCTAGAGAGATAGATGCATTAGTGACCACCCTACAGATACATGTGAGTTCTCTAACTATATTTTTCATTTTGTCATGGATTATTTCATTTCCCTTCCCCATTTCTCTATGTTATCTTAGTGTTGTATTTACATTGATGTTATGTAGCATAGTTCTCTTATTTGATAAACTCCTTAAATTTTACATTTTTTGTTAGTTAGTATTTACATTTTAGTCATATTGTGCATACTCATCTTATCTATCATCAATCCATACTTATTCTCACCCATCTACCAATATCTTAGTAGGGTACTCTCTCTATCTTGACTACAGGCCTTGGAAACCCTAGGTTGACCTATTGTAGGGATTACTACCCTCTAGATATATGACCCTAGCACTCATTGTAGCCCATTTAAATCTATCCATAGTGGTTATGCTACCATTTTGGAAGTTAGCACTCATGCCACATAGTTTTTTTTCATGTGGTAGTTTTGTTCCATGCCACGATGGTTTTATTTGTCCTATCGATAGCTTCATTAACCACTTTGGTGGTTGCATAAGTGCCTCCTACTGACATCAATGGTTATTTCATGCCTTACATGTCTTTTTCCACTTTTCACATGAATATGATTCTTAGATTTTATCCTTAAATCACATGCATGTAACCTAATTTTATCCTCCTCTAAATTATCCAACCCTCCACCTTACTTTATTTCACTTCCTCATGATCCAATTTTATCCATAGATTAAAATTTGATCTCTACTTAAGATTGGGATGTATTCAAAGCTTATATTTTAAGAAAATTAGTGCAATAATTTCCTATGCCCTCCAAGTTTTAAATTTCTATAGAGTGTATTTATGCTTCTAGGCTTCTACTACTACAATAATTGAACCACTAAGAGAGAGAGAGGAAAATATCATTAAGATTTATTCATATACAAAGAACTTTCAAAGACCTTTGTTTTATTTTTAAAAGCCACAAGAAAGATGCAAGGAATTTTAGACTAGCCTTCTATATTTTTGGACCATCCAAGATATACTTACATCATTTCTTTACTTCCCATCCAAGCTATCTCATCTTGTTCTTAGTTTTGTTCCTTCTACCATACTATCCATTTGGGTGTACAAAGAGCTATTTTTCTAATGGTATCAGTAAATACATTCTAGGTCAACCTCTTTCTATTAGGAAATCCTATGTTAGTGCTCACGGTAATTAATGTTTTATCGTAGTAATTAGTAAATTAATTTGTTAGTAGAATATATTGTTTTAATAACAATATATTTCATGGTTATTCATTACACCCGTATTATTTTAAACATGTCTATTGTTACCTATTTTGTACAAGGTTATTCTGCCTACCTCCATGGATATATAATAGCCACTATATCTCATTGAATAATACACCATGAATAATATTATTGAGTGTTTTAATCTTTGATTTTTATGATGCAACTTGAACCAAATTTATGATTTGGTATCAAAGTGAAATATTGACTTTTGATATTTTAGACAGGGTAGAACAATGGTTTTTCATGGATTCCCCATCTCATGAGAGAAAATATTTCTGAGAAGATATCTCAAGATTATGCGTTCAAATTTAGTTTTTATATCTCTGTAAAGTCAGATCTGTATTGTAACAAATTTTTGTTCAAGATCATAATTGTATTGGATTTTTGTCTAAATCGGTATAGCATCATGGATCTTAGAACTCTCTTTGTGTATGATTGACTAATGACATTGCACCAAGTTGAACTCTCTATTAGACTCATATCATGTATTTTCGGGAGCATTTTTTTCTTTTGACAAGATCTGCACTACATCTCTACGGGAGTTGGAGTCTATTGGCTATAGAGATTCAAGTCAACAATTAGTTTGTCCTCCATGCATTTCCCTACATTGTTCTTTATTTCTCCAACTTATCAACTAAATAGTCATTTTACGAGTTGTTTTAAAATATGAATCTACATTCAATGATTGTTTATTACTCACATTGAAGTTGACTGTTCTATATTTGTGTGATATGCATCAAAGGATTCAATTTGATGTTTTGGAAGCTTGTCATAATACTCCTATGCTAATCCACTCACTTTGAAAGCTGTTTTTACCTCTACTTCTTCACTATCAGAATTCCATCACATATAGTCTCATAAATTTCTCGCCCTCTTCACACCGCGTATTCACCATACACTTGTGCGCCATTAATAAAGAATTTCCTATCAATGACTTCAAGGTTACATTGTAACTCTAACAATTATTTATGAAGACATGCAATTCTGATTACCCAAGCACCGTCTATCCTCAACTTCTAGGTCAGTGTCAAATTCCTTTATAATTTGTTTATAATTTATGTCTAGTAAGCATAATTTAATATTAATTTTATATTGTTTAAAAACCAAGTGTCATCTTATCAAGTCATTATTAATTTGTTCATTTGTTTATGTCAAAATATTCATCTCAAAATTCATTTTAGTAAAATTCATGTCTTGTCGTGTTGTCTAAAGTTTATAGTTGTATTATCAATTCTAAAATTGTGTCGTCAAGTTAGTGGTCAATAGAGTCCTCGTATTGTTAAATAATTGTGATTTCATGGTCATTGGTCCACAAAACATGTGAATATAGTCTTATCATCAAATTTTGTAGTCATCGTCAAAATGACAAGTCAACAAAATATTGTATTGTCAAGAGTCATTGTGTGTCAAGTGCAAAAGTTAAAAGTTGTGAAAATAAAAAAAAATTACCTTACAGACACATTATCAGTGGAATCTGATGTCTGAGTTATAAATGATCTTCATGATCCCATATGGTTTAACTAAGTAGCATGATACTAGAGGAAGGAGGCATTAGAGGTTACAGGTCAATCAATGACCTCTCGTCAATCACCACCGACGAGGCCCGCGCATCTTGATTTGGTGATGTGCGTGTTTATTTCATTTGATTTTAGAGTAGTGTTTTTAGAATAAATGTGTTGTGGAAACTTCACATTTTCGAGGAAATGAAACAATGCTTTAGTTTGTATGTGTGTATTTTTATGTTTGTACTATGATTGATTTCAAAATGTTATCTCTAGAAGAGTAACTATGATGAGGATCAAAGAATGCACTAGTATATCACGATATGGTTGTAGGTAAACCATTTGAAAACCTTCACCCCTTTGTGGTTTATGGTCAACCACTGGAAAACTACCTTACTCTCGATTTTTGGTTAACTGATGGAAAACCAACTTGTGGTTTGTGATAATCCAAAGGAAAATCACATGATCGCAAAATTATGTGCGGCAAGTGTAGTATGGAGGCATTCCCATGTTCGCACTAGGGAAATGTTAGGAAATCCTATGTTAGTACTCACAGTAATTAATGTTTTACCGTAGTAATTAGTAAGTTAATTTTTAATTAAAATATATTATTATAATAACAATATATTACGTGGTTATTTGGTTACACCTGTATTATTATAAATGGGTCTATTGTTACCTATTTTGTAGGAGGTTGTTCTACCTACCTCTAGGGCTATATAATAGCCATTGTATCTCGTTAAATAATACACTTTGAATAATATTATTGAGTGTTTTAATCTCTAATCTTTATTGTGCAACCGGAACCAAATTTATTACTTTCAAAGACTACATAAAGGTTGGATCTTTTGTATTTTTCTTACTTTTATCATAGTGTAGCTTAAATTTATTAAATTCGTTTGTAATTTTTCACTCTAAAAAATATTAAAAGGAAAGGAAAGAAGAGTAAGATTAAATCCCCATTTGTATATTTAATTTTGGTAGTTTTATATTCAAATCCTCTTGCTTTAGGCTATCACTAAATCTAAGATTTATAGTTAGATTTTTTTAACCTTGTTTACCCATTCACATTTAGGGTTTTAATTATTTTATAGTGTTATTCATGTTATTTTATCCCAAGAAAAGAATGTAAAAAAGAGAAGTTTTAATTTTTATTTTGAAAAGTGTTATTAGTTTAGGTCATCCTAATTATCTTAAAATGTAAAATAATAGCCTAATATAATGCAAGTTTGCAGTAAATAAATGAATATTGAAATAATACCCAAGCAAACTAAGCTAGAAAATATGAAACCCTAATGTACAAATAGGGTTAGAATATCCTTAGTTGATTTGCAGAGGTTGTTGGACCATGTCACAGTGGAGATTGGCTGAACAGAGATGGATGTCCATCACATAGCAGCCTGGAAAAATGTGGATCTGGTAGATTTGACTGGATTGGGGCACCTAGAGAGGGTTAAGGGCACCCGTGAGCACCCCGGTCTTATTCTAGACTCCCTGGTATGTGTAGATGCTCATAAAACCTCCTCTGAGGTGTCGTAAGAGGTTCACACTTGTTCACCTTTTGTCACATGTATGTCACTAAATTCCATTGAATGTCTCTATAAATCTAGAATGAATGAATCACCTGCAAAACCCTAAACAAAGAATCAAAACTCTAAAAATAAAGATGCAAATGAAGGGTTTAGACTGTCCTCATCTATCAAAATGATGGACTTATAATTGATCATTGAACTACATCTTAGACCCAATGTAGTTTTTGTGTGTGTGTGTGGGGAGTTGTTCCCTAGGTTTCTCTTATGTCCGTCACATGTGGATAGCGAACAAGATCTAAATGTAGAATTCAATAAATGTGTGCATGGAAATAGTAGACTTCCCTCCTATGAAGTGTGATGTAGATGAACTAGCCTTTGTCCCTTGTGATGGAGCTAGATGGATGTAAATGAAGCTATAGATTCCTTTGATGGATGCAACCTTAGGTGGTGATAGTAGATGCTTAGTTCTTGGTCCCTTATTATGATCACATAAATTTATATTTATATGATTCCTTTTCTTGAATTTCATAATTAACCCCGAAAAGGTTGACTACCAAAAATATAATATGCTCAAATGGCTAGAAAGGACCCAAAAAGTGTGAGTAAAGTAAAAAGAGGATAGGGGTTCCTATAGGGTACGGGGCACCCGGCGCTAGCATCTTGGTGGGCATTGGTGTCCAAAATGAAAAATTTTGAAGATTGAAAAAGGTAGACCGAGAAATCATAGGTGTAAGACCAAGAAAAGTGACATAAAGGAAAGAAAGGTGGCCAAAGACATGGGTTAATTAGTATAGTTCTTACTTAGGAATCATGCAAATAGTAGTATGTGATCGATACTAGATAATTACCCAAAGTGTGTGATTTTGTGTCTACACATTCTTTTTTTTTTGGAATCGAGTCTCATATCAAAGTTTTATTTCAGATCTACTTGTTTTAGTATTAATTCATCTCATTCTCCTTTATATTTCATCTTGTCTATTCATTCACTATTTTTTTTAAAAGAAAATTCTAAAATTAGGAATTATATATTGTATTTGCACTATATTAGCTTATATATGAATTCACGATTGCACTGAAGAATTGTAAATTCAATTTACTAATTCATTTATGTTATTTATTTCACTAAGAGACATTTTTTTGTATATTGTAGATAATATTTTCTCATTTCCCATGTCATTGAAAATAAACACAAAGAAATAATTTTCAATTGAATGCTAGTTTTAGACTCTTGATAGGATCTATTTATAATTAGAGTTATTGTTGTGTTAATTAAGTTAAGTAGAGTTAATTAGAAAATTATACTTTCATCTCTAGTAACCATCCACTTCAATTTTAATTTATTTTTAAACTATACAAACTCTTTCAAATTAAATATTCCTCCAAACATGAAGAGCAGTCCAAAACCACCATCCAAACACAATAAACATATCACTTTTCACCTCAAAAAAAGTCAAGACATCTTCCCACACAAGACAAAACATATCCAAACCATAATACAACCATTTCTACACTCAAAATACAATCAAACTTCCAAAAACATCATGTTAATCCACAAGAAATGTTGCTACCACTTTCCAAAATATTTTCATAACACACTCATTTAGCTCATGTTCTATTCATAATACATTCTTATAGCTCTAGTTATATCCATCACATCAACACAACCCCATTGCAGACACAAAATTATGCACTTAGTACTATTACATCATGCCTCTAGTATGTCATTATATGCATGATTCCTAAGAAAGAAAACTAGACATTGACAACACTTGTTTTACTTTATATTGACATTGTTTTATCTTTTCATGCTTTTTTCCTCTACTTTTCTAGAATTATCCCTTTACTTTTGGAAATTGCACAATGTGTCACCTAGCTCATTACTTCCCATTTTATCTTTGGATATCTTCGTACACTAGAAACCAACAAGAAATAGGAGCACCCACACGATACTATCCCATTTGGGTGCTTTTATCTTTTCCCCTCTCTTCTTATGTTTAAAATGCCACATCAATTGTTATTTTTTCTTAAAATTTTATTTATCACTTTGGGTCAGATTTTAGGGTTCTTAATGATGTTAGGATTTATAAGGAATGTATAATAAACAACTTATAAATCCACATAATAAATTCTGAATATTATAGATTATGATGTGTAGTTAAATTAACTATAGATTTAGTTTATTATATATTACAGATTAAAGAATGTAAATAACATGAACATAAAGTAAGTGAACACAGTGACACAAGATATAAGTGGGAAAACCTTAGAAGGTAAAAACCCACTGAAAATCACTTATCTTTATTAAGAATATACTTTTACCTAGCACTCGCACTATTTCACATGTACTTGCACCTTCAATAAGGACTTACAAACCTGTCTCATTCATTTTCTCATAAGACTTAAAAATCTAGTGGCACATATAGCTTGCATACAATGTTACAACCTATATAACCAATCTCTAAAGGATCACCTTGTTATATACAAGGTGGGTGGTCATGATCCACTCTTAAAAGCCGATACAGTCATTTGGCGGGTTTTATAAATAAGCAGTTTCCCACTTAATATTATAAACCCCAACACTCCCTCTTAATGTTAAGTAGGGAAACATGCAAAAAAATATCATTTGTTGTTTATGCCAAGTTACCTTTTTTACAAAAGTATTTGTTAGGAATATCTATGTTGTAGTGTGAACATAGAATATTATGTAAGTGATTATATTATCTAGGATAATATAATATGTGTTGTAATAATTAATTACATTATTGTAAATGTAATTATGAGTGGGTGAGTAAATATTGTTATGAGTTGTTGAGTAAACAAATCATTAACAATATTAGTTTTGTGAGAAAACAAAATCTCACGTATAATAGCATGGAGTTGTTTTAGGAGTTATGTGTGGAGATATTTATGGAGATTATATCTCCTTAAATATAGGAACAACATCTCCTATTTAAATGGATGTAATACTTCCTATGTATTGATCAAGAATAAAGAGTAAGATTTCGAATTTTCTTTATGCAATTATGATATTAACTTTTCATTTGGTATCAGAGCAGGTTTGATGCAAGAAATTTCAGTGCTTTCATGATCAGATCCGTCTCAAAGAATATATTATATTTTTCGTTTCCAGATGTGGGTTTTTCTATAATTTTGTGTGCAGAATCACGTGCTGGTCAAGAAACTACAGAAGAAATTTCAGAAGAACCCAGAACGTAGTTTGGAAGAAATACGGATTTTACTATGCAGCTATCAAATTAAGCACATCAATTCTTCTCTTTGAAAGTTTTCTCCAATTTTCAATAATGTTGAATTGTTAATACAAGTTCTTGACTTGCTTGGAGGTTAAAAGGTATTCAATATAAAATTTTAAAGTACTTGATTCAATTTTGTATTTTTTATCAGTATTGTACAAAATAATGGAGAAACTAAATCTGATTGAAAAGTTTGAAGGACAAGATTTCCATACATGGCAACTACAGATGCAATTACATTTAATAGAAAAGGATCTATGGGATGTGGTGAAGTCTAATTCAACTCCACCCACTGGAGGAAATGAATTGGCAAAGTGGAATGCAAAAGATCAGAGAGCATTGGGTACCATTGGTCTGGGCTTATCAAAAGCCTATCTACATCATGTGGATTTCACAAAATCTGCAAAAGAAATTTGGGAGTCTCTTAACAAATTGTTTGGTTCAAGCTGAAATGGCAAAGACTACACATTGAAGCAACGCTTATCCTTGTACGGGTTGAAAATGGAAGAGAACTCAAAAATGGCAGATCATATAAGTAAGTTTCGTTCTTTGCTAAATCAACTAGTTGGAATTAAAGAACATGTAAAAGATGATGATGCTAAAGCTATTCTTCTTAATAGCATGCCTAAGAGTTACTCAAATATTGTATTTACTTTGAGTAAAATTACTATTAGTCTAGAAGGAGTGATTTCTACATTGTTAGAACAAAGCAATCATGAAGAACATGAAGAAGTACTATATGTAGGAAACAAACCGAGCTCCTCATCTAAGAAGGAAAAACATAAACCAAAGAAGGTTCCTTCACATGGAAAAATAAAATGCTTTTATTGTAATGAGATTGGGCATGTAATACTGAACTGTAAAAAGAGAGCTCAGGATCTTCTTGATGACAAGATAGATCAGAAAGCCCTTCTAGCTGAAGTAGAAACTGATTGGGAAGTCTACTCAACTGATGAAGAACTTTCATGTCCTAGTGATGAGGATTTCCTATGGTAGACTCTTTTCTTGTTGGAGGAAGGAGGCAATGGAGGAAGGAGGAAAATCAGCGTCCTCTCGTCATTCACCAACGATGGGGTCACAAACAGATGTGGTGATATTTTATTTCAGTTATGTGGTGTGTTTATACACAAGGGGGTGAAACTAGTTTCATGTTTTGATTTTAATGTGTTCACATAGACTAACAAGAGTTCTGAGTGTCTATTTGGTGTGGAAGAAGCAAACTGCATGACTCAGCTTACAGGGGAAAATCATCTACGTACGGTCCTCTGACTATCGTACGGTCCTCTGACTGCCATACTTCGGTGGAAGGTACTTCGGTGGAAGGTGATCAGTCGATGAAGATGTTCATACGACAAGGATGATCATTAGCAGCAAGATCCAGATAGCAAGATCCAGTAGCAATGAATACTCCGACAAGGTTGATGTTTCCAGGAGCTCTTACCCCATGTTCACACTAAGGGGGCGAATGTTAGGAATATCTATGTTGTAGTGTGAACATAGAATATTATGTAAGTGATTATATTATCTAGGATAATATAATATGTGTTGTAATAATTAATTACATTATTGTAAATGTAATTATGAGTGGGTGAGTAAATATTGTTATGAGTTGTTGAGTAAACAAATCATTAACAATATTAGTTTTGTGAGAAAACAAAATCTCACGTATAATAGCATGGAGTTGTTTTAGGAGTTATGTGTGGAGATATTTATGGAGATTATATCTCCTTAAATATAGGAACAACATCTCCTATTTAAATGGATGTAATACTTCCTATGTATTGATCAAGAATAAAGAGTAAGATTTGAATTTTCTTTATGCAATTATGATATTAACTTTTCAAGATTTACAATCCATAAATCAACTCGTGATTTAGATGCCATCCAAAATGTGTTTTGTGGGTTTTCAGTTTTGTGGTGCACTAAAGTAGAGTTCTGCAGGTTTTTCAACTCCATATTACAAAACTACAGTGTCCCGCAGACTTATACAAGCCATGAACAACTGTAGCCACATTGCGGGTTTTAGAAAATCCATAAGACACTATTTTTCCGTGGTTCAAAATAATGTTCCAAGTATTCCATAAAAACTATTATATAAAGGAACATCTAAAATTCTCAAGATAAAGTGATTAAGGATGAATACTCACATCAGATTATAGATCCTTTTATAAAATAAGGCATTCCCATAACTAATGTTTCACTGGGAATTACAAGTAAACGTCACATACATGACTATTTACTTAAACAAAAATTAAATAGTCTTGGGAGTATCCAATCTGAAACATTCATTGTTGTTAAGAGGTGGCATTGTCATTCATACTCCCTCTCAATGGGATCTTTAAAAGGCCCAATAAGGCAGGAAACTTGGAAAACTTCACAGCACATAACAACTTTTTGAAAAAAATATGCAACTTGATCTTCAGTCGAACAAAACTTGATATCAATATCAGCATTCAGGACTTTCTCTCAAATAAAGTGCATATGAACCTTGATATGATTTTTCCTCTGATGTTGAACTGGATTATTTGCAAGAGCAATGCATCTAGTTGTCACATATAAGACTAGTGCTTCCTTTGATGCTCATATTCGGTTCAATCAACAGTCTTTTCAGCCACATAGCTTCCTTTCCAGCTTCCATAGCATTTCTATATTCTACTTTAGTCATAGATAGACATTGTTGGTTGCTTCTTGCTACTCGATTGATGGCACCTATACCAAAAAAATTGAACACAAATCTAGATGTATATTTTCTATCCACAATATCATCATCATGGTCAGAATCACAATATCCAAATGATTTTACATCATCACAAGAATAATAACACAAAACATAATTGTTTATACATAAGGATCCTACATGAATCTAGAAACAATTTCATCTGTTTAGGATATATCAAGCCTAGTGATAGTTAAATAAATCAAACTATCATAGGAGTAGAGACATGCTTACAATCAATTATATTAAACCTTTTGAGAAGGTTAGTAACATATTGAGCTTGTGATGCAACAATAGATTTGTGATTTTGACACATAACCATGCCTAGAGAATGATTTAATAATCTTAAATCAGTCATTTCAAAACTTTGTCTTAACTTCTCTTTGATTCTAAGACTTAGATTCTAGTAATCAAGAGATCATCAATCATATAGGGCATTAAATATATCATGATTGTTTTCATATTTGAAAAATAAATCATTATTAAAAAAATAGTTAGAGAAACCAAGCTCATAAAAGACACTATTTATCTTAGCATACTGATAATTTTAAATCAGATTTTTGGCTCATTCAAGAATCCTATTTTGAGTCAAGGTTTGATAGATCTCCCCCTTAATGTCTACATCCATTATAATAAAAGGAGACTGAAAAAAAATTCTTGCATAATAGTTCTAGATTTAGGACATTCAGAAGAGGGTAGGGAGGTATATTTACAAAAAAAAATCTCAAGAACATGCACATATTCATTAATTATCTTTGTAACCTCATGAACTCGGAACACCTTTCATGATGTATAAATCCACTTGAAGGTGCCACCACATGTGATATGGTGGGAGTGTTGGGTAAAACTATATTCTCAATAAATATAAGTGATTTTCAAAGTGGGTTTTTACCTTCCATGTTTTTCCAACTTATATCGTGTGTCACCGTGTTCACTTAATTTTTGTTCATGTTATTTACATTCTATAATCTATAATATATAATTAGATAAATCTATGGTTAATTTAATTACACATAATAATATATAATCTTTAGAAATTTATTATGTGGATTTATAATCTGCATTTATTATACATTCCTTATAAATCTTAAAGATGAAAAAAATCAAGAAAAGGAATCATATATATGCATGACTTACTAACTAATCTAAGAGGAAATAGGACAACTAGGCAATTGGGCTATTACTTTCTATCTACTACTTGGGGAAAAGGAAAAATTGAGGATGTACTTGGGCTACATTATCCACTACATAAGAAGGAAAATGTTGAATTCCATCACACACATGATCTTGAGGGAAAATTAGTTATATCTTGTTTTCTCTGGCACAACTAAGCACAAGGGAAACCTAGCTTCAAGGAACACGATTTTATCACACACACCACATAACTACATTGAGTCAAAAATATAGTTCATTTCTAAGTGGCAATCACATTGGGGTGACTTCCGAGGTCATCCTAACTCAAGAATATGTATATTTTATTTCATATAATATTTTCCTAAGTCTGGTACATGTAGCTAGGGTTTATTTTGAAGGTACATGTGTGACAAGAAAACCCTATAGTGAAGTCAGAGTGACACATAGTGAAGTGAAGGTGACATGATCAGACCCTAAATGAACTAGATCCACACTCACTACCAGGGACACTGGCACCCAATTTAGATACTAGCACCCATGGTAGTCATTTCCCTTTCTAGGTAATTTTTCCCATCATAACTATAGATCATTATCTTCTATAGAGCATGTGCAGTCTAGATTAAGCTTGTTCCATCATATTTCCAGCCCATATCTAAATATAGACATTGAGTTATCGGTTAAGTCACTCTCATCCTCTTGTTGATTACATTTTATTTCCATTGGATTTTATATCTTATATGTTTCTAATAATTATCTAATTAGTCTCATTTCTCTTATTTAGATTTAATTTTGTTAAATCATTTGGTGAACCAACGTTTTCATGATCTTTATTTGATCTATTCTTCTCCAAACCTAAACCCTAGTTGTATTAGAGTTCATATATGTATCTTATCTTCATATTCACACCTGATTTTCATCTATCATCTACCATAAATATGATCGTAAAAAAATCCCTAGGGTTTTATGGTTTTTCCTACCCTTTGGGTCACTTTCTAGGGCCCCTAATTTTCCAATCCCCTTTAATTTCATACCTTCAGCAAGACAACTCTATTTCCAAATTCATTTAAGCTTTTTTTTTTTTACATATTTAACAAAAAGATTTTTTGTTTTCCCTAATTTTTAGCATGATTTTTGGAAATTCAAAATTACTACTTTTTTGTAATCAAGGCATATTTAGAAAAATAAACACTTTTGAGAAAATCCCTTAGAGGTTTTTGTTTCACATCATTATATTCAAAAATAATAATTATTTTGGAAAATTCGAATTCCATTTCAAGATATGGTCATTTTATTCATTTGATGATGATCAATTTTTGCTCAACATCACTTTCAATACAAATATATTTTTCTTCCTAAATTTATTTCTCAAAATGTTTTTATGTCTTACCATAAAAATTTTGACAATCCTTCCCATTTTATATTCAAGTTCACATTCATAATGTGCTTTTGAAGTGTGATTTATTTGATAATATATCTAGTCTTAATATATACATCTCTTTTCTCCATCAAATAGATATTTTTGTTTTTTATTTAAATCCATATAATCTATGTATTTGTGGTTTTGATAATACACCTAAGAAAGTGTTGGGAGAAATCACTCTACCCATTATTGTAGGACCTTGCACTCTTAATGTTCTATATGTCACATCATGCCTAACAATCTCATTTCTAATATCCTTCTAAGTTGTCTTTGGTTACATACTATACATGTTGTCCCTTCTACCCTTGTCATAGAATAAAATTCCCTTACAAAACCTTATTCCATGGATAATGCTACAATATATTCCACACCTCATATTTCTACTTTTTTTATATCCCTCTAATACATACTAATGAAGTTACTACTTCCATTGCACATCATTCTTCTCTTGTGATATACTACGATGATATTGGTTTACATGATGGACTTTCTATTGGTAGCCATGATACTCCTCCCACTATGTCTCACTTTCATGTAAATGGTTCTCGATCTCTAATTCATATTGTTGCACATTTACCTATATCTAGAGCTTTGTCCCCTATGGTGGTTATTACATCTACAATAAATTTGAGGTGTTGGGAGACACTCACATCCCCCTTCATAATGTCACCATGATTATGGTTTTAAAATCTATTTCTTAGAACAACTCTTGATGCAATTATGATGGCCCAATGCTTATTGAATCTAATGTTATATCACTTTCTGCAACTTCCCCACCACAAGTAAAAACAAAGTGTACTGATTTGATAATGATTCTTGATGCTATCACTTTCAAAAAATTTATGCATGACTCATATGTTATGGCTACACCTCATCTTGTTGCATCCATGGGGGTAATCAATCCCCCTCTTTCCACATTTATTTCTATGGTTTCTTCTATAGTCATAGGGGATAGTACATACATATTTAATGCTTCATATCTTCCCAAATTGCACCTATTACTTACCAATGTTCCACCTATTTTAGTTTATCCCAATGGACACACTCTTATTGTTTATGTCATTACACTTACTAGAATCTTGGGTTCTAAAGGGTTTTTCCTCATACATTAACATTATTCAATGGTAGATCTTGTGTTACCCTTGCAACCTAATTATGCTCTCTTGTTCTAGATTCAAACACGATTGTTGAGGGTGTACTTACTAACATGAACCTCACTTTGCACACATACACAATGGGGGAACATTTCTTTCCTTTCCTAGGAATAGGATCTCATATTCTAATAATACAAAAACATTCAGATATTTACAAAAATACAAAAATACTAGCTTATATCTTAGTTAGATACATCTTTACTTGTTTATATTAGTTCATGTTACAATTTTCCTATCATGTTAGCTTAATTCATAGTATGTTCTATCATTTTACATACACAAATACACATTCCAATGGTACTTTGAGGTAAATTTAGGCTATATGCATGTTATTACATGATGAATTATGTTTTGACAATGTTCACTACTATTCCAACCGAGGCTCTTGGGGCATCTACCTTCCATACTTCTCTATATTTGGGTGTTATCATTACAATATATACTACTTTCATATCTTTTTAGCTCTATAAATTATGACATAATGTTGATTATCCTCACATGTTAATGGGTGCTTCATGTGTAGCATTTGTCTTTTAGGTTCACTTCCAACCATGGTTATATGAATTACTTGTATCGTGTCTATGATTATCTCTTGATTGACATTGTTTTCAATCTATGCCCGATGCTTTATTTCTTGTATGGCCTTGAAGTTTTGAGTCTCTTGTGACATCATGAGGGGTGTCGCATGTATTCTCGCTAGCTATTTGTTATATATTTGTTATGTTACTACGTTTTTGACTAGTTTATATTACATTATGTCATGCTTGTTTTTCACTAACACTTTTTCTAGCTTTATTCCTCTTGATTTGTATGTGTCATGATTTTTACCATGCACATTCCCTATCCCCTGTAGGATTTCTTCTTTAGATGTGCACATTAGCTTCAAATTCCCTTGTTTGGGTCATGCTTGCATTTATTCCTCTCATGTATCCCAAATGAGTAGGGGTAATCATCAGGTGATTATTTCACCCTCATATGTGTTCAAAAATCATATACATAATGGTACACAATATAATTTGGCTAAATATGAGATAATAAAATGGTTCATAATCAGACTTAGTTCAAAAACATCGTAAGGATAGAAGTACTCAGAGTAGATAGGAATGGTGGGCACTAGTTTCCCACCTGGGTTGTTTGTTCCTATGCTAAAAATAGGTACTTTACAGATTGAATAGGTTCTCAGTGAAATTTTTTTTTAAGAATCTAGTAGAAAATACTCAACTATAGTTTCTTATTTATTACACAAGAACAAAATTAGTGGGTTGTTTTATAATTTAAGAAAGGGAACTAATTATTCTTCTTCGTTGGTTTGAATATTTTCTACCAACATCAAATAAGGAGTGACACCTAGGGCATATGCAAGGACAATGATATACCTCGAACAATGTTTCATTCGTGACTAGTTACTATTGGATTTGTGACCATCTGTAGTGGCACTTATCCATGGGGAATCATTAATGGATGGAGGGAAAATATGGAATCTTTCCCAACATACTTCCTCTAGTGATATGATTCCTCAATCCTCGGTATATTCACATCAATTCGGTAATTGATCATGCTTGAATCCTCTAACCATCTCAAAGGAAAATACATACAAGAAAAATTATATCTTTTCTCTTGTGGCATTCAGGTTTATTCTATCCTTAATTCACTTGTTTTTCATATTCATTTCTATTTTTATTTCTCTAAGTTAAATTTTAACTTCATATACCATAAGCATTGACTATAATTTTCTTCTTTTACGGGTCCGTCCTTATCCCAAAAAAAGGTAACAAAAATGGAAAAAGGAGCAATCTCAAGCAAAAATTCTCAACAAAAGGTAGTATTCAGTTATAAATACAGGTATCATTTCCACTATGCACATAGGTCACATATAGAGTTCTTATCTCCTCTTAGACTCCATGATATACATCATATAATTCCCATTCATCATGTTATTAATTACAACCTCATTCGGTTCTCCACAAGGTATGATCTTCCTATCTACTTTATGCTACCAAATAATCATTCACCAAGTATAAATTAGGGGAAAATGTAGACATGAAATTATGCATTTACTACTATTACATTACACCTCTAGTATGTCATTATGTGCATAATTCATAAGCAAGAAAATTATACATTGACAACACTTGTTTTGATTTAGATTTATGTTCTTTTATCTTTCCATGCTTTTGTCCTCTAATTTGCTATAATTCCATTCACTTTTGGAAATTGCACAATGTGTTATCCAACTCAGTACTTCTCGTTTTATCTTTGGATATCTTCAGATGCTTAAGCACCTAAAGAAGGGATAGGAGATCCCAGAACTACTATCCCCTTTGGGAACTTATGTCTTTTCCCCACTTTTCTTATGTTTAAAATGCCACATCAATTGTTATCTTTTCTTAAACTTCTATTTATCACTTTGGGTCAGATTTAGGGTTGTTAATGACAAAATTCAAGAAAAGGAATCATATATATACATGACTTACTAACTATTCTAAGGGGTAAGAGGAAAACTAGGAAATTGGGCTATTTATTTCTATCTACTACTTGGGAAAAAGGAACATTTGAGGACTACATTTGGGCTATATTATTCACTACATAGGAAGGGAAAATTCTAAATTCCATCACACACATGATATTGGGGGAAAATTAGTTGTAGCTCATTATCTTGGTGTGACTGGAACAAGGGAAACCTAACTTCAAGGGACAAAGTTCTACCACACTCACATTACAACTACATTGAGTCTGAAATGTGATGCATCACTCGGTGACAATCATATTAGGGTGATTGTTGAGGTCATTTAGAATCAATTATATGAATATTTTATTCCATCTAATATGTGTTTGAGCCTAGTATAGGTAGCTAGGGTTTTTTTGTAGGTACATGTGCAATAGGAAAACCCTATAGTGAAGTTAGATCAACAAAAATTAAAGTGAATGTGACATGATCATACCCCTGAAAGAACAAGATCCATACTCAATACAAAGACACTAGCACCCGAGGTAGTCATGTCCCCTTCTAGACACTTCTATCTAGCATACCAATAGATAATTGTCTTCCAAACAAAGCATGTACATCCCAAATTGAGCTTGTTCCATCATATTTTCATCCCAAATCCAAAGACAGATAGTGACTTATCATATAATTCACTCTCATCCTCTTGTCCATTACAATTTTTTTCCATTGGATGTTATATTTTATATGTTTTTTATAATTTTTTGATTGATCTCATTCTTCTTATTATTATTTAATTTTGGTAAATCACACATTTCAAACTATATCTACACTTATGGATCTACTTCTAACCATCACAACCACAAATCTCCAATTCAGGTTGTGTTTGTGTTAAATTTTATGTCTAGTTAACACCACACAATAGATAGTCCCTTATGGATGTGAATGAATTTCAATAATGGATACATTTATAGTAGAGTTAGATGGTTTTTACGTGTTCTTTCTCTCTTATATCATGATAACATTCAATATGAAATTATTTTTGACTAAGGTAAGAGGTATTCTAATCCACACCATCCCATACATTCATTGTCAAGTAATAGATAATCCTTAATGGTGAAGTTCCACCTCCTCCAAAAAAGTGTATTTTCCTCCTTCAAAGATAGATTTTCCCCTTAGGATTTGATTCATCTCTTATCCTCAATTCTATCCTCATCTCCTTCTTCTCCATTTTCTACATTACCTTACCATACTAAGTACAACCATCATCAAATAATCATTTTATAGATGTAGCCAAGCCAAACCTCTAACCATTCACCGACTATAACATATACCAATATTTATGCCTCATAATCATTATTCATCATAGGATCTATCACAAGAAGATAGGTAGAATATATGATTCCCTTACTGATCAAGTTACACTCCCATGATTCCATTATCAAAGGATCATTTATCCACCTTATTTGATCGTTATCGATTTATATCCTCGTTTTCCACACCAATTTCCATCATCTTCTCTATCATCCAAAATCCCCCACCTTCACATCATCCACACATTATATTCCTTGTCCCATCCCATGATGATTCATGTACACATGATAGACAACCCCATTCTTTCTGGTACATATGGTCCCTTACCCACCTCTTGTGTATCAATCCCCCATTTCAAATGCCCGTAAGTATAGGTGAATTTCTCAAGATACCAATGTTTTGATTTGTAATTCCAATGTCGATAATTCTTATAATGCTCCTTTTCAATGGTGTTCACACAATACACCTCATATTAATGGAGGTTTTCCTAGGTAATTTTATAGGTCCAAACTTCACACCATCGCACTAGGATTTTTCTTTCCCTAATACTAGCAATCAGCTTTGAGTAACAACTTTGTAATTTCGGACCTTAGGATGGATTTCAAGGATGGGAAATGAGAAATTAAAATGGAGGATCCCTCCACATTTATAATCTCCCTTATAATTTCCTAGGTCTCATTCAGGCCTCAAAAATATTATCTATTTATTTTTCATTCAATAGTTTGATGATTTAGACATAATTTGTTTATAATAAGTAAAAGTGTCATAGTTATTGCATCTCTCCAAATGCTGCCAGTATTTCCAGCATGCATGATGTTGGCCATGATGGTACTAATATTTTTTATTTTCCCAAAATTTACACCATTAATTTTTAACTCAAGAGAGGATCCTTCACATTAGGAAATATGGGTGATTTTTAATATTAATGGTTATTCTTTAGGGATTTGTAATTTAATGCTTATAGTGATGATACCAACATATATAAATTTAATATTTGGTTATCAATAAATTACCACTCACCAATTGGCTCATTTTTCAAAGTGACTTTAATATGATGGAGACTCTTGAGGACAAATAGAAATGGTTTCCTTTTATACATGGTAAATAAAAAAAAAGAGGCATAATACTACTTCAAAAATATATGGGGTCTAACAAATCTACTTTTTTGGCATCAATGGTTCTCATCGAATGACCATGGTTTACTTAGTGATAAAATAGAATCTAAGTTTTTGTGATCCCGCATCACCCAAAAAAATTAAAGTTAGACAAAATAATTTTTGTGCAATCTAATACCACCCTAAAAAGCATGCCACAATAAACACTATTTCACGCTATCAATGAAGTTTTATCTTTACCATGAAAAAATTGAATTACTTTACATGGTGCAAAGTCCTATCAATGTCTCATAAAGATTCAAAATTACACGTGTCATAGGACATTGCACAAAAATTTACATATTTACTTTATTTCATTGAATGTTAATTCATGTCATACAATGTTGTAAATCACTACCCTATTTTGCATAATTCCATAATCCCATACTTAACCCTAATTTATGTTGCAAACTAAGTTCTATGATACAAACAGCTTATCCAAAATCTTACACAATTGTATAATTCTTGTGCTACCCCATTCTTGTGCATGAAAGTAACAAATATCTCACTAATTTTTGAATCCTTATGTGTTACCACATGTCCGACATGACCACTTGCTTATGTCTCCATGATGAAATAGTGTACCTTGTATAATCTCCTATCAAAATGAATAGTTAGGGGAAGAACATATGAGCACGATTATTTTATTTCACCTAAGGAAACATTGAGAACCCAATAAATCTTGATCCAACAAAGATGATTTCATGGGATGATTCTTACAAACTAGTTGAGGATATCAATGGTGATCTAGGGCATCTTTAGGATTATTTGTAAGATCATATTTACTTACAAAGGTATATTTAATTGCCTATGTGATTCATGATAGATTATACACGTAGATTGGAGAATGAATATATAAGGAATCCATTCCATCTTGATAGATAAAGGATATTTTTCCATTAAAATTTTTCCAAGTTAAACCACATATAGTTTGATATAATCTAACAGAGTCTAAACCCTTAGACTAAGATAGGTCATGGGATTGAAATTATTAGAAAAAAACTATAGAAACATATCATGATATTTTCATTAGGTGTGTATCCTTGTGCCAAATTATGTAATATTTACTCATATTAATATAATAATATTTTATTATTTCTTGTTTAACTTTTCCTAAGATCTATATTTGGCTAGATATAATTTTGGAATTATGGACTACGTGGTCTAAGGAATCCCTTCATTAGGAATATTAACCATGTCTACATCAATTTGGTATCAAATAAAGTCTTTTTAAGTCTTTTTACATATTCATGTGTTTGTGTGTAATAACATCATTCTAAAGAGTGATATTTAATGTTTTTTCTTTCCATACATGTGTATATTGTATAAATTAGTTGTATACATCTTTCATCATTTGGGTTGTTGGTTAGGTTTATAATTCATTATTTTGAATTATTGCAGGTTATGAGGAAGGTGTATACAACACATAGAGTAGATCTTGTTACAAGTGCAACTATAGTATATAAACTACCAAGAATTCGGACTTGAAAAAATAATGAGAGGATTATAATCCCATTTAGAGGCTATGGAAACTGCATAATTTAAAATATTAGTCATACATGATGATGTGATTGATGATAATAATTTAGAAAGAAAAATTAAATATAAAATTATCTTTATCCCTAAATCATGATGTGTGTGCATGCATTCCAAGCCAAGGTTCTCATCCCTATCTCTCTTGCTTGAACTTATTATCTATTAAAAAATTTCAATCACTCATAAAAACAAAGTTGCATCAGTCCATAATAGTATGTTCCCTCCAATAACCATTCCCTAGCACCAAACCATCCAACGATTTGGTCTAAGGATGACATTTTCATCCCCAACAACCCAATAGTCACTTTTTCAATTTGATATCCTTTATAGGTTAGTTCATCTTATAGGTTTTCCTTAACATTAAACTTTACCTATGAAATCCTATATAAAAAGTATAAAGTACCTATTTACATCACATGGAACTTTCAAGAATATATCTTATAAATAACTTCTAAGATGAACTCCAAGAGCTCCTAAATCCTTTTGCATTCTTAGGGAATCCCTGCGTATGTTTAAAAACATTAATATATGTTTTAAGTCACTTTTGCCAAGAGAGATACCTCAAATGAGAATAAAATCAAGCCATTGTTTCTCATTATCAAGTGGTAAAATTGTTGAATCTAGTTGTATCCATAGAGATATCATATGTTATGTGGAGAATTATCATAGTATTCAAGGATCTTCAAAGTATTTCCAATGTAGGTAGTTTACATATTGTACTTCAATCCAAATACAAACATTTTGTAGGGTCTTGTACATGTGGTTATGTTTTAATTGTGTTCCATGTCACATAGAGGGTTTCACAAATGTGAGATACCTAGGATTTTATATAAAATCACATCACAATTATTCTAGAGGGAAATTAAATTTCCATAATTATTATGCATCATTGTACATAACCATTCTTGGGTACATAACTATACAATGGTTTTATACACCCAAAAAGTTTCATCCTTGCTAATATCACATTCCCACTTTTAGAAACAAAGCGTTGTCATAGCACTCCCTACTTATACACTCATACAACACTCCTATATCGTCTTTTGACATCTATAATTATCTAAGTACAACTTATTTCTTGTTTTTTCACCTTCTTAGAAAAAAATATAATAATTTATATTGCAAATTGCTAATAATAATGTAGTATGACTTATGCATTAGTTTTTAGTAATTAATATAAATATATTACTTGTTTTTAACCCTTCAATTTTAAAGTTAAAAAAGTAACCCCCTTTTTATACCTTTTACATACTTATTTATATTTTTATTGTTGAATCATTTGGTGAGTCTACTCCATGCTCTAACACTAGATACCCTAAGGCTTATCCTTCTTATTTGGTGCATGTTTATTCTTATAGCCTTTTTTTTGTTCTCATTTGTGTCATGTACCATGATACCAATGTTAAAATATCCTTACTCAAGCTCTTCCAAATTCACCCTACACCTAAATATTGTTTCAATATGTTGATGGACTAAAAACTAAATATTTCTATTGATGCAAGCCCATAGTATGTGAATTATGTTCTCAAAAAAACTTCATTCAGTCACTACAAAACCAATTAGTTCTTCTCTTCCTATTGAGTCTTCATTTACTTGTGAACAAGATATAAAGCCTAGTATTTAAAATAGTAAGCAGCCATGTTTTGATGATAGTACTTATTCCCTGGGTGGATGATTGTGTTGACTTTTATGATTATATTTATAATAAATATTCTAATGCTTATGAGAATTAATTCAATTATATTGATCCTTAGATTTACTAGTGAATTATAATATAATATCTTTTCTTAGGATGTTTTTGCCTCTATTTATTGTCTACAAAATACTTTCACTTATTCTCCTTGATATGGCTAATGATGATTTTTATCTTTTACTTCCTTTTATGATGATACATTTGATTACTCTATTCCTTTAATAAATGAGATGATTGATCGTGTTTCTCCTTTCTCTAATGAAAAATTAACAAATGACATTATTTCTGAATTTGTAAATGATATAAATGCATGTCATCTTCCCTCTTATACTATTTTAATGGACAATGATATAATTGAATGTATTATTTCTTCTCTTTCTATTCAAATTAGCAATGATGTATCCACATTTGTTTCTCCTTTTCCTATTGAAATAAAAATTCTGTATTTATTTGTGTCTCTTCACTTCCTCTTATACATGATAATGTTGAAACTACTAGTAATAACTCTCTCTCCTAATGAAATTTAACATGATACAATGGATCCTTCTACTCTTACTTCTAATGAAAATGATGTCATTGCTTCTTGTAGTCATGGTATAGATGATTTTAATGTACCTATTTATGATGTATATTTATATTCTCAATGTGATTTTAAGATTCTATATCATGATGTAACATATTTTCCTAATACCACTAGTGATTATTTTCATGATGTGTCATCTCCTACTCCTACTTCCCCTAGCCATAATAGTTTTCCTATGGATACTAATAATGGAAAAATGTAACCCCTCAATGACCCTATCCTTACTTATGATATACCTCCTCAAGAGGCCATATCTTTTATACATGGTTTAGGTTCCTTACAACATAAAGTGCATACTTTATCCTTAGAAATCAAGGCCTATAATGGTTGGATTGATTATAATTCTATATGTTAAAACCCAATTATGTGCAAGATACTCGACTCTTAATTTTCTAGATATTTTTTTATGCCTATGTTTTAGTTATTAAATGGAACTAATGATTCTTATTTAGATATTAAGAGTTATATATTTTCCATGGTTTCCTTTAATGGTGATAGTCTATTACTAAAAAATAATATAATAATATCACTAGTGTAGCTTCGTTTTGGTTTCATCATCTACCTAGTGGATCTTTGAGTACATTTTTATAATTTGAGGAGGTATTCCTTATTTTCTTCATTGATAAATCACTTATGAGAATTTTCCTTCTTTACATAAAGGAAAATATGAGGTTGTATCTAATTATATCTTTCCTTTTTTAGTACACATAAAATAATTTAAATTTTCAGCCCACTAATAGAGAAGTGAAATATTTTTTTTTCATATCCTCATCTACTACTTAATGATAAATCACTATATGATACTTGTAATTCATTTCATGATATTTTCCTTTTGTTCTTTCTTTAGAGAAAGAACTTGATCTCCATGAAAGCGTGTTCCTTCACCCACTTGAGAAACTATCCCTATTGAGGATTTTGATAATATATCTATGATTTATTTATCTTCTAATAATGGTCAATTTAAGGTCCTACATGAATCTCTTTCTATTACTAGACTCACTACACCTATGATGGCTCTTATTGTTCTTTAGTGACAACCCCTTCATTTTGATAAATCTTGAGATCGACTACATGATATGCTTCTCAACCTACTATATAATTACCTAACTTGATTACCATATAATGATAAACATCCTTCCAATCAGCTTTTATGAGAAAAAAAGGATGTAATTTTTGTACTTATCATAGCATCAATGGATACTACAACTATTAATATTATTTGTTAGATCAAAATCTCAATTTACTTGCTGACAAGGTAATTGTCTATTTTGATACACATTATCCTTGTTCTAATATATCTACATCTCCATTGAGGCATCACTCTATAGAGGTTAAAATATCCCATGATACCCCTCATAGGAGCCACTAATTTCTCAATATCCTATGAGTGATGTTTCATAGAGAGGATATTCTCTTATTTGGACATATCGACCTCCTAAATATAAATGGGTTGTTAAATCTAAAATATATATTTTACAAGATAATCTAGTAACAATAAAACATATGTTTGTGTTATTACTATATATAAAATATAATGTGAAATCAATTAATAATCAGCAAGTATCCAATAACAATAGTACATCTCTTGGAGCTTGGAGTGACTAGGAATCCCTTATCTTGTTGTTGCATACATCACATCACCTATTAAAAAGATTCAATTACAAGTTACTCCTAGGGAACCCTTCACATGGTTTCCCTCCTCACCCTAAGTGGTCCCTCAAAATTTTCTAGCATTCAACCTTATATCTCTCCCTCTTTTTCAAGGTTGATATAATAAATCATAATAGTGACTATTATAATACACATGAATATTGCGACTTTCATAGATGTTTGGGACACTCCACTTATCAATAAATCCTACTTTTATTATGCAATGTGAATTTATAAGGCATGCTCCTCTCATGTCTATATAATTCTCTCATCACCCTCACATTGGGTAGCTCTTGCTTTAACTATTTATTTTATACAAATATTATAAAATTTAAAAACATTTGAATAATCTAGTAAACAAGTATGTGTTAAAATATTTTCAAAATACAAAATAAAGACATGCATATGACTTGATTTTATAAATTTTCATTTTACTTATTGTAAACACATAAATCTAACAATTTATCTTTTGCAAATGAAAAGTTTGGCTTCATCTCGATACCATGACATCTACACACATATTAAGTCCAAGAATCCTATTTCTCTTTCTTCCACATGACTTTATTCACTTTACACACTTATCTATCATTCACATAATCATTTAAATTTATCAAAGGTAATGTACTACTCTCAATAATATCTCCTAATATCTCACACATAAATCATGAAATTCCTTTCCAAAACCATATGGGTTGGGACCAAGTTGTACCACAGTCTATACCAAACCCATATTGTCATTATTTCCCTCTTTCAATGGATATTTTTCTAATTTGATATTTTAATGCGTCTTTTGACATCTTATAGATCGTCCCTAATGTGAAACTTAATCTATGAAAGCCTGTAGAAGAAAATATAATGAACTTAATGAAATCACCTCAAACAATGAAGTTAACTCTTGGGAATCTTATTCCAAAATCAATCCAAGATGTCCTCTATCCCTCTATAATAGTATCACATATTTAGGATAATCCCCTACTCAGGTATGAAGCACTCAAACCAAGTCAAATAGTCTATATTCCCCATATATAAGCCATTAAAAGGGCCACAAGACAAGGTCTAGCTAACACAAAGCATTACCAAATTTCCTACTCATGTTAAGGGAACCAACATATAATTTTAATTCCACACTTCATTGTATCACATTTTTAAGATTACATTCTATTCTATATATATTCATGCCATCTACATTTGTTTTAAGAGACACAAAGCCAAGATAGAGGTTGGCTTATATTTGCATACACAAGTAAACATGACCTAGGAGAACTACATGAATTTTTCTCCCACCTTTGAGGGGACGATCTTTGTAGTACCTTGATAGGTTCATTAGGAGTTTACATCCACAGTCATTCTGATTCCACCACACTCTAATTTATCTATTTTTATCATCTAATCATGTTCATGAAGTGATAGTGCATGAATCTAGAGTTTCTATTTATTATAAATAAATATACACAATGCCACACATTTGTGAACCCTAAAACTAGATAATGAAGCAAATTTCCAGCCATTAATCACCACCCAAATTTTCACGATTAGGCCTACATACAGTAGTCTAAAACTATACAAATTTGGTCTATACCATACTAAACCCCAGTTTGAGTTGTACAATCATGTCTTAGTAATCCTATAAATAAAGTAATTTCAAGTCCTTAGATTATAAATCCCATTTTCACATCCAAATCATATTTGTACCTCTATATTTATCTAAATTTGATTCCCTTTTAGTGTTTAAAAATAATTTTACATCATTATTTTTTGAGCTATATTCTAATTTTTATGAATATTAATAAAATCTAAATACACAAATTATTTATAACCCTCAACCTAAAGGTTTAAACATGTAAGTAACTCCCTTGTTAATATATCACCGAACAAAATTTATTTATTCCAATTAAGGTTGAATCGTTTTATGACCCTATTATTTGATCTTACACAACCTTATTCATCATAAGGTTTCATATTTTTCAATATTCTAGTTTTTGTAATCATATTTATTTTGTGGCCTAAATCTGATTTTTTGAGTTATCCCTATGGTTTCATGCTTATTCCTCTTCTTAGGGCCTCATTATAGGGTTGTTTTTTGGATACATTATATTTCAAGGCATATGTATAAATATATATATATTAAAATCACTCTAATGTTTTCTCTATCTTGATCAATTAAACAAAACCTCTTTTTTTCATAATTTATTCTATCATGGACCATTATCCTAATTCCTAAATATCTTTTCTTTAGTTTCTTCAAGATTACCCTTCATCAAAAGATACCTTCCAAGAGGTATTTCGATAAACAATGCTTCATGTTGCTATATAACCTTCATATGCGGAATCCATTCTAAGACGTATATAATATGATTCAAAGGATTACTCATCTCGAAAACATTTTATTAGTATCAATGACCCTTCTCATATGGATATCCTAAAATATATTCAAGCATTGTAAAGTGATTTTCAAATGCACATGTAATTTATTATTATTGAGATAATTCACTTAAGGACAAGATTAAGTATTTAATAAATCCATTGCATAACCATGTCAATTATTTCTCTAACCATAATGATAAATCTAAATATAAGGATAAATGAAATAAACCTTATATAAATTTTATACATGATACATCTTCTAATTCAATTCAATTGAATGTCCTACATGAGGCAACAATTTTCATGTTCTAGGGATTAAATAACAAAAACACCTCTTCAATTTGGAACTATAATATACCACATGATATTATTTATAATATACTATATAAATACTTAATCAATGTATTACCTAGTAACTATTATACTTTTCAGTGGCATGCTAAAATCAAAGGCAACCCATTTTCCAATTAGCATGGAATCAATGGACATCATGACAATGATTCTTATTATGTACATCATAAGTTAAAAAACCTTGAGCATAGGTTCAATATCTTCTTTCATACTTGACACACTTATATATCTCCATATTATTCTCTAAGGCATTACTTCTCATAGGTTGTGATCTCCCAATGATATCCTCCCTATGATGCACTAGTTTCTCGGCATCCTACAAGTGACATTACTTCAAGAGGATGTTATCTTATTTCGTATCCACCTCTCCTAGATCTATATGAGTACCTAAATCTATCAACTTTATGTCTAGCCAACATGATAAAATAATCAATAATATACTTATTCTTATATTGTGAGAACGAATTGTAAAGGAAAATCACAAAGTATGTGAGACATTTCAAAATAACAGTCAATGTGCACCATAGAAACATAGTCCAAGGATATCAATGACTTACCATTATTAGTCAATTCAGAGACATGAGGTAAATAAATTTCAAAGTACTATGATGATGAAAATTTGATCAATCAAATGAGCATATATAGAACCTCAATTTCAATCCCATAGATGACAATGATACTATGCATATATTTATAAGAAATGAATCACCAAAGCAAGATACACCTATAAAGGAAACTTTTTAGAAGAAGCGTTACTTATTTCTCAACTCCTAGTTGTCAAGCATCGAGTTAAAAATTTACCAATCCTTATATGCAACCATCTACTCAACATAAATTTTTAATTTGAGATAAATATATTATGTAACATATTCTGAGAAATATATCCATAATTAATTCTCTATGTGTTGGATATCTAGTTTTCTATTACATTTCTTTAGTTATTTCATATATTCCTAATCCCCTATAAGTGGTGAAAATTATCCCATCTAAACTTCTCTTATGTATTCTTGATATTTTTAATGCAACCACTTATCATGTTTAAATTCTTTATTAAGAGTAATATTATGTCTCTCAAACTCTTTGTGAGGTTGATACAAGTAATCCTCAATCAAGATTATGATTTATCATGTTTGAGTTGTTTCTTGAGAGTATGCTTTTGTTTATCCCTCTCTTTATTAGGTCAATATAATTAATCCTCAATAAATACCATGAAAACCTAAAATCATCACATTTTTCTTAAAGCTTGTAAACCAATTTATATTCCACCATAAATTCACATCAGCATATCTTATTCTTATTGTGAACAACACATTATTACAACCAAGGCCTTTTACATCTATAGGGTTTTCCCCTCATTCACCTCTCCCCTCTCTAGCGTATCTCTTTCTTTGTTCTTTCTTGTACATAGTATATTATAAAACTCAAAAACATTCAAATATTTGCAATAATACAAAACATGGACCTAACATATGAATATATATGATAACATTACACTTTATACATGGTGTGTTTCATATTACTTTGATAGATGGAATTTTTATATGTACTCTTTACACACAATTTTTCATGAGTTATATTGTTCTTGATGTAAGACATACACAAATTTCTACATGATGACATGTGTCCGATATCCTAGGGCATATCCTACACTATTTAGATGTTACTTTTCATTATAGTAAATTTTACTTCCTCATTTTTCTCAATTACTTATATTGTGTACATGTTATCTTTTTAGACTAATGTGGCTAATCTATGTTTTTTGTGAAATGCTAGATTTCCTTGATCTATGTTCCTCCGATCTTCGGATAATATCCACTTATTTGTTTCTTACAAAATTAATTTCTTAATTACTTTCTTTTTATTACTTCCACTCTTGTCTCGTGTATGTGGCCCGAGTAATTTTCTATTTGTGTGTGTAAGATGTTTGTCTCCCTTGTTTTTGTATCTAATATCATTTTCTTACACTTTCTTATGTGTGTGATGCTCTTGTGTCCCTTATTTATGGCTTCTTGGCCTCTTATGTGACTAAAATATGTTTCATTTCTTGTGTAATTGTATGTTGTGTTACTTCTATGTTTTTTTCCATTTACTTGAAGTATTTTCCACTAGATTTCCACTTTGTTTTATTTATTTTACTTGATTTATCACTTTTCTACATGATTTCTCACTTATATGTTGGATTCCTTGTGTTCTTGTTTAGTAGGTGTTTGTGTACTTGTATGCTAACTTCTATGATTCATTTCCTCTATACTTGATTACTTTTATTACTTCTTTTGTTTTCACTTATTTTTGTGACATGGTTTCTACAATGTGCATCCCCTTGCAGGAATAAGATCCCCATATTTTCTTCTGATATAAATCCTCCATGTGATCCAATACATATTATGATATACGTTTGACAAGGGTGCACATGAATTTATTTCGACCCAAGAGTTTGATTGTCACATATCACTCACCTAAAAATACGGGCATTCAAAGTGGGTTTTTATAGAGATACAAACAAGATTTTAAAATAATAACTAGATTATGATAGAGTATATATAGTTAAGAGAAGAATAAAACTCATAATAGAAACAAATTACACATAGAGACATAAACCTCCACTCAGGATGGAACTATGTTATGGTTTTTCCTAAAAGGAATGTTTTCATCCTAGGTGTAACTTATTAGTAGATTAAACATTATCACTTACACACAAATAGTTATATGATTTTTAGTATAGGTTCAAAATTCATGGGAATTATCCACAACAAGGTTACTAAATTTTAGAAGGATTGTGAGAGACTACACTACCTCATCGGAACTATGTATTTTGAGTACTATCATGTTACATGGTACGGGGGCATGTGCCTTCCTTCTCCCTTAACAACAATAAAATTTATAAATTTGATACTCGCATAGACATCACATGGTAGGAGCATAAGCTAGTTATTCTCATGGAAATTTATGTTGTTTTACACTTATTCCTAAATCCCTCTATAGAAATGTGGTCTATGGGATCTAAAGAAAATAAATTTGATTAGAAAACCTTGAAACAACCTTCTTACACTTTCCTTTTGGAATATTTTTGAGAAAATGGAAATATCTATCAAAATATTCTTTCTTTTGTGTTCTTAGGATGAGTAGAAATTCATTGGTACATACTTGGGCATTGGGTTTAGCGACACTCGACTCATTTTTTGAATTTGATGTTATCTGCAAAAAAAATTGAGGACTGGTCATCCCAATCCTTTGGAAACAAGTACAAATTTCAAATCTCCAAACACATTTCATTCAAGAGATTGTCCTTTAGAAAAAATAATAAGAGTAATCCTTCCATGTTTTTTTCCAAATTTCATTTCTTACTTGTTACAAACTTAAAATTTAAAATTACAAATACATTTTCAAAACTTGAGTTCAATTTGAATTCTCTTTATGAACATTAACTACACTCTATGGTGAAGGTTTCATCTGGAACATGTCAACACCAACACAAGAACAAAAAAATCCAAGAAAAGATAACATATGTTTCCAAAGTCAAGTAAATTTTCCTTTAAGCATGTAATTTTCATTTCATGATTGAAAGGGGTTAATGTCGACAAACATAAATCTAACAATTAATCCTTTATCAATGATAGGTTTATCTTGATCCCTACACCATGAATTATACACACATCCTAAGCCAAAACAAATTATTTGTCTCTCCCCACATGAATTGTGTTACTTTACACACTACTCTTTCATTCACATACTCAGTTGTATTTATCTAAAGTAGTATGCTACTCTCAAACATCTCACCCAAAATCTTGCACAAACTTCATGAATTGTTTGTCTATAACTAAATGGGTTAGTACAAATCCATATGACCCATACCCATTAGGTCCTATTTTACCTCCTCCAAGAACTTATTTTCTAATTTTATATATGTTTATGGTTTAATTTACATCATATAGGTCAACCTTAATGCAACACTTAACTTATGAAAATATATATATAAGATAGTATAATGAACTTAATGAACTAATCTGGAACTTTTAAGAGAACTCTTGTAAATATTATTTTAAAATCATTCCAAGCTCTGCTCTATCCCTCTACAGCAGAGAAAATATATAGGAGTAGACCCTACCCATGTCCGAAGAACTCAAAATAGATCAAAGACTCTAGATTCCTTGTATATAAGACTTCAAAATGGCCACAAAAATACGTTGATTTATCTATTTTTTCTATCTAATCATGTTCATGAAGTGCTAGTGCAGAAATCCGAGTTTATATTTATTTTAAATCACTATAGCCATTGTAAAACATTTGTAAAACATAATTCCAAATAGTGAAACACATTTCCAAGCCATTGATGACCACCGGAAGTTATAGAGCACCATCACACACCAAGCCAAAACTATATAGTCTTGGTTTGGACCATAAGTACACCCTAATATGATCCATATAGTCCTATCTCAATACACCTTTTAATCTCAATACTAGAAACAAATAACTTCCAGATCATCCTCGACATATACATCTTGATCATTTATACACCTATATATTTAACTAAGTTCATATCCCTCTTCATGTTTTAGCAATCATTCTTAATAATTTTACATCATTGTTTCTTTGGAGATATATTGTGATTTACATGTTAATTAGATATTAATAAAACTTTGGTATACAACATATTTCTAACCTTCAACCTAAAGGTTTAAATACGTAAGGAACTCCCCGGGTAATATATCACCAAAACATTTTTATTTATTCTAATTAGGTTCAAATCACATATATTATGTGTCATATTGGATTAATAGATATATATATATATATATATATATATATATATATATATATGTGTTCATGAGGTATCTTGAGCTTGATATAGGACTCTATGTGATAACATATGTTTGCCTAGTCCATTTCCTAGTGTCATTGCTAATATAGGGGAATTTCCTACACATTAATCATGTGCATTTTTTCATTACATGTTATTTTAACTTCCTCATTATGCTCATATTATATATTGTGTTATATGTTATTGTTGTTTTTGTACTTTTATTTTTTATGTTCTTTGTGTTTTTTTGTTCTATAAATATCCTCCTCTTCACTTGTTGCTTGTTTTCTTTCTCTTTGTGCCATGGTTTTTACCATTCATGTTCTTTGGTTTCATCTATATATATATATATATATATATATATATATATATATATATATATATATATATATATATATATATATATATATATATATATATATATAATGGTTCCTACACTCATACTATATATATATGGATGAAACTAGCTTCAAAATTTGACCACTTGACAATGTGAAACAATGACTTAGCATGTTTGACTTGTGAGGTCTCTAGCTACATGATAGGTGAGAAGTAAGTGTAGTTTGAGGCCTCTTTAGAGTATTGAGAACATAAGTGTATTAATTGAACTTTAACCCTACCACTAACCTTTTTTCAGGTATCCTACCCATGGATAGGGCTTGAAGTTGTTTCGAGTGACAAAGAGGTTTTTCCACATGTGGTACACCTAGGGTTTTAGAGAGAATCACCTAAAATTAATTCACAAGGGAATAGAAATCTACAAAACACCAATGCATCATCGTACATAACTCATTAGGTATGAAATAGTCTAAAATTCTTATAATCCCAAACTATTTATGTTTTCACCCTTTTTAGATCGATTAAGATTTACATATAACCAAGAAGGAATGAAATAAAATTTGTAATGGGGTTTTTCTAATTAATTAACTTCCAACATTAACCATTCAATATTAGAATAACACATTAATACTTGCAAAAAATGTACATGATACAATATAAGTTCATAAACACATGGGATTGAGTGAACTTAGCTGATTACAAATGATTGTAGACAAGTCTAGGTGATCTAAATGATGGAATAAGGGGATATTGACCTATTTATACATACTTGAACCTATTCATAACTATAATCTATAACTTTTTAGGTTTTTCACTTGTCTAAATTTATGTTTCATTCTTTGTCAGTTAGTATCGATCACACTACATGAACCTTAGAATGTTATATTCAACCTTTCAAACCCTAACCATGGATAAAAAAATATTGTAAAACAAGCATTAGTTTGGTTATGGGAACCCACGTGTACTGCCAACTTCGGAACTTCTACGAAGAGGCCAAAAACCACACATCATTCTCCACCTAGCATGTGACATTTATTTGTAGTGTAATCAGATTTGACATTCTTTCTTTGAAAAAGCTTGACTTGAGTTTCTCTCTTGTAAATATACTTAAGTGAGTGACTTTGGATGCTTACAAATATGGGAAATAGTCCCCGAACTTAGTGGGAAGCTTCAAACTTGTAGATAGTATTTGCCTAATGAATTTTTATCTTTGTATTTGGGAAGTTTAGGAGATTTGGGTTCCTTTTTTCTATATTTTCTAATAAGATTCCATAAGAGTGATAGGTTTTAAATGAGGTGAGGTTCACTTTCTTGTATATGCTTCTGAAGGTGATGTAAGTTACAAAGGCCACCGAGGAGGATTAAATGACCCAAATAATAATATGTTATTGGTGTAGGATATTATTTTCCTCATATTTGTTTACTTGGAAATTCCTCACCTTTGTTGACTCATATTGTTTAGGTGTCCTTAGTATCATAAGATTTATTATGACATGTATTACATGTCATAGAATGTCATAGTCTATTGTAGGAGTTACATTCCTATTTTGGGAAAAAAATTAGATAAGATAAAAAGGTTTGGTTTTAAAGTGAGGACTAAAAACCCCCATACATAGAGAAGGAAGTTTATAAACAAAAACTATAATATATCCATGGACGCAGAGTCAAAAAAACTTGACAATAGGCCCCTACAAAACTGGGCCAAACTTCAGAAGTTTACATATTAAAACAAAAAAATTGTAGTCCATTTGACACAAATAGACTAAGATAAGAAAATGTAAAGAAAAGGGCAGCAACACCTTCGTAATTAGTTCTTTGTATCCTGTTACTATTATCCAAAATTCACCCCCAAGGTAATTTGGATAACTTGCATAATTTCCCCATGCCGACGTAAGAAGAAAAGATGGAAAGGTGAAAATTAAGTTTTTGGATTCCTCTTACCTTCCTCTAACTTCCTTGTCCAAGAAAAAATCCAAGAAGTTAGAATAAATTGCAAAAAATCCAAAAAAATGGCTTGAGATAGTGTATTGTGGCTAAATCGGGTCGAATGTCCTAGACAAAGACACAAGTATGCGGGGATAGTTGGGACTCAAAACTTGAAAAGACCACAGATAGTAGGAATCGGTGAAATCAAACATTTTTGTCTCCGCACTGTCTGCGGGACACTAGGACGCCCGAGACCCGCAGAGCCAAAATGGTCAATTTACATGTAAATGGAAAAGTAGAGTTTTTTTCAGCCCTGCATCGCACAAGTATGCGTAGGATAGTTGGGACCCGAAATGTCGATTTTTCCAATTTGTAAGGCTGGTCGAAGGGATGCAGCGAAGTGGTCATCAATGGCCCTTATGACCCGATCAACGTTGGGTTGAGAGGAATGCCAGGACCCAATTTTTCCAAAAATGCCGATAGGAAGGAGACATGTAGGTGGATCGAGGTTTTTGTCCGAACATCCATGACATAAGGACCTGAAATTGCTGATATGCCCACATACAAAGGAAAATTCAATGTTTGACCCTCCTGAACTTCAAACGGCCATAACTTTTGACTCCAAGCTCTGATTTTCACAAAATTGGACTTTTGGAACGAGCACGATGTCCTCTACACCACATAAACTAGATTTCTTATTTTTAATGAGGGGAGATAAATTAAATTAAAGAAAAATATTCATATCTAATCAATTAAAAACCCCGCCATGTCAAATGACAGAAATGCTTGGTAGACCCAAAATAACTTCCCGCACTCAAAAGGCCATAAATTTTGCATTTCTCAGAAAAACACACAAAATTAGTACCGTTGGAATTGTGTTTCCAAACCCGATACAAAGAAATCAAGAAATTCATAATTTTATGAGAAATAGATGGTGATTTTGTAGAAAACGTGCCGGAGTGTTTAGAACAATGTTTTATTTGGTGGTTGGGATGCATTCAATGAAGTATGGGTGACATTTCTCATCCGCTACAAGATGGGAGCCTTTTGTAAGCAACAGAAGATCATTTCACTTCATTTACTACATCTTGCAAGTGGTTGAAGGATAGATTTTAGGATTTTCATTTTCCCTCTCTCTCTCTTCTCTCGAAATCTATAAATTGGAGTGTTGGGCTCATTGTAAAGGGAGATATTCTAGGATGTGGGGAACTCTATAAAAAAATTTCCTAACACCATTGAGCTAAAAACCATCTCATGGGCCTAGCAAGTGTATTTGTTCCTCTATTTCAATAATGTAATAGATGTGCATATTCTAAGAGCAATAAAATTGTGTTTGTGGTGTTCTTTCAACCCTTGCATTGTTTTGTTGTATCTCCTTGCCCTTCTATTTTTGTTGTTTTTTTGTGCATGTATGTCTCATTTACAGGTGCAGGATGTTGTGTTTCATGGAGATTTAGTGGTAAATGAATATCTAGGTCTATGTCACATTGGTTTGGCCTCTCTCAACTCCATTTTATTTTTGTATTCTCCCTCGAAGGATATTTCACCCCCTTTTCTTGGTTCTATCACCTCTATAGTGTAGGATTTCTTAATTTTCATGCTCTCTCTCTCTCCTTGGTCCCTTGGAATTGTTAGATTAGGAGTAGATAGTCGCATTTCCTTCCTTAGAAGTAGTTTAGTGTTAGGATTAGGTAGAGGAACCAACCTTCTCTGGAGGTCTATCTTAAGTAGCAAGTCCCACAACTTGGAGATAGTACCCATGTTACCCTAAAACATTGGTTGCTCATTCACACAGGCATGAAAAATTAGAGGGTGTTGTTTTTTGGTGATAATGGCTATGGGTCTGGTACTCGGACCACCATCTCTCCCGCCAACAACCTTGATGATGACCCTCTTTGGACGATTGACTTCCTTTTATCGCCTAGGTCTCAACCTCGCTCTTCCAAATGATCCTTTCCATGATTCAACTCCACAACCATACCCAAGTTGTCACCAGTATCTGACTCCTCACTATTAGAAGAGCTCAACATAAACTTCATTTTTTTCCCTCCTCGTATCAACTTGATCCTACAAGAAGGAAATCTGCTACTTTTTCATTACATAATCAGATTACATACACCTAATGGTTTTGTTTTGAGTATCTATCCTTTGATGTCAATCTTTTAGCTCCTGTATGAGGCTTTTGTTGACGATGAGAATGGTGTCATCCATGGACTCAACCCTCATTAGTCAGGCCTCCCAGTCAGCAAGTTCCTAGTGCCTTTTGGTATAACTTTCACCCAAATTCCTAATCCCCTTTTGAGATTACACAAGGCATCCGCAATACCCTTATCAAGATCAATAGCTTTCTTTTTCCTAATTTTATTGAGGTGGGAAGCAAGGGTTTCTTGATCAAAATCTTGGTCATTAACTTGAATAGGGATGGTGGGTTTTCCTCTTTGAACCATCAGAAGAATAAGACCCTGGTGGAGGGGGATATCCACCTTCTCTTTCTTAAAATCCTTAATGGTTGAGAGAAGCGACCGATAAAGAAAATATGCAAGACTCATAGTTTGGTCCCGATGGAAAAAAATTGAGAATAGACAAATAGTGAGAAAATCGTTTTGAAATTTTCCTTCGAGAATCGAGATATTTCATGATAACCAGGAAAACATCCGCCCACCTATCTAGAAAATAAGTGTGAGAAATTCCATCATCACAAGTTATAATGTTTTCCCCGGCTTCAATAAGGGTAGCAATTTCATGTTTTTTCCGGGTTTTATCTTTAAAATTTTTGAGGCCTTCAGTTTTTAACCCAATAATCTCAAAGCAATTAAATTCTTAGAAACATCAATTTGAACCCCTCTAAAAATAAAACAACCATCAATCCAGGTAATCACAAAATCTACAGACAAGGCAGGTTCATTACCTTTAAGCTGGCGGATGAACCTGGTAAAACCACCTTTCTGCAGCATCTTCCACAGAACCATGTCATTTTTGAGGTGAAGAAAGGTAGAGGGCTCCATTCACACCCTATCTCCCCCATGAAGCCTTCAATATGATCATCTTCGCAGACTTGAGAAAACTGGATGAAATTGAGGAAAAAGCAAATGAATTGGACAAGGCTAGTATTCCAAAAAGAGAATTCCTTTCAAAGACCCAAGCGTGCGAGCTAGGGGTATCATCATGAAACTACCTCCTACATTATGTCTTCATTAATGATCTTGTTAACCTGACCCCAGGGAGTACGTGTCCCAATCCATGTCTCCAATTCCATCATGGCAGTACCTTTTTCGCCAATGCATCCGTCGGTTTATTTCCACCCCAGTAAGTGTGTTGAATGACCACTTGATCAAATGATGCAAGAATGGCACGTTCCTCCATAATCAAATTATTAAGCTTCCATCCACATTTTATGCTATCCTTGAGGGCATTTATGACACACATTGAATCACCTTCAATAATCATATTATTTATCCCTAAGTCACAACATAATCTAACACCCTAAAGCATAGCTCTAGCCTCTGCCACATTGTTGGATTGATTTCAGTGGGGCCGAATAGGCCCAATACATCTTCTCGCTATGGTCGGAATAAGACCCTCCTCATCATCAGCTTGACTTTGTCGTTCAAATGGGCCAATCCCTTAAATTTAATCTTGCATCTTCCATCTTCTCTTTCGTAAATGTAACACCCCTTCTTATTCCCTATTTTGGGAATAGTCTCATGGAGGAGTTATTAAACACTCATATTTGTACACCAATCTTGAGCTATTGTTATTTGGTCATAGAGGCTTAATGTTGAGTTATTGATTTCATTACTTATCACTATTCTTGATTCTTTTGATTTATCATTATATTACATTTTATTGTTATTTATCTTGAATTTTACAACTACATAGTACTTGCATTTTTATCCAGAGATCCTTACGATCCCCCCATATGGTATTGGAGTTGTGTTAATAAAATGCTTGTCCTTTTTGTTATTTATGGTATCATTTATTTTTTCTTAACCCGACAATTTTATGTGCATAGTTTGTTAATTTCACTATTGGTGGTTTATAAAAATTCCAGGGGTTTATAGAAAAAAATCTCAAAAACCTCAATATTTTTTAAAATCCGTCAGTCACCCAAAGCGATCAAAACAATTAGAGGCTTCTAGGTGGAATTTTCCTTGTGTGTGGTGACTTTTTTGGTGCATTGTAGGTTTCATCCTTATATCATCTTGTTTGTATGTGTGTTGTCTCGAGGTTCATTAGCTCAATGTATAACTTGAAATTAACTCGACCCACATTGGAGCCAACTTGGTTTGGGGCTAAATCAGCTCACATTACTCCTATCTCACTATCAAACTCAACTAACTTGGCCTACTCTATTCACATGGCACGTACCTCAAACCTAGATCAACAACCCTTCCTCGACCTACTCTATTATCCATCTTGTCATGGTATCGCTTTATTTGGCCCTATCTACACAACATCTTTATTTTGTATCATTCATCCCTAGCAATCTATCTAACTCTACCCAATGACTCATCCACCATTGCTTTTTCTTTATCGACATTCCTCTCGGCCATTGTTCTATGGTTTTCATGGTAGGTTCTACTCGAATCAACCTTATCAATGGACTTTGCATTGCTTCATATTCCTTATAATAGCTCTGTCTAGACACAGGTCCCAGGATTCACATCAGCTTAGCTTAGCTCTTGACCATATCTGGCTCTTTTCCCCTAATTTTATTTGGCTCCAACATCAAATGGCTTGACACCTTTGACTTTTTCCTTCCCTAACCCTACTTCTCCCATGGCTTGGCTCACATAGCCCTCATCACTAGGGGTTAAATTTGACTTTTGTTTAGACATTTTTCATGATTTTATCTTTAAAATACTTACAAATATTTGAAAAACTCATCACATGTAACTTTCAAATTTAAAGTATGATCATCATTTTTTTATATGCTGATTTATTGATAAACCATACAAATATATTTAACCCATGCTCGTCACTCATGCACAAGTTTCACCCTTGCTTGGTTTGATTCACATTATTCCTTCCGACCCACTCCACTAACTCAACTCGCTAGGTCAATATCTTGTTTGATCAAGCATTGACCGATTCAACTTGGTCAAAATCCCCAATCCCGCCTAAAACTTTTAAACTTGGCCATTTTATTAGTATTATTTTTAATAGCCTATGTTTTTTTAATACTTAAAATAAGATTAGGGTCCTTTTGATAAGGTGTATGAGTGTATAAGCCAATTGGTCAAGTAATTGGAGTGTAAATGGGAGATCAATAGTTTGAACCCCATCCCACGTTTTTCTAAATACTACCTTAGTAAACTTTTATTTTTGGGTGCAAAAATAATTAATAGGAAAATATGGGGAAAATTGTAACTTTTGACTAGCTACTCTAATTTGAGTGTCATCTTTTGTAAAAGTGCTTATTTTTTTCCTTCCATATGGGACTATTGATTTTTGTTAAAAAAATCACTAAAATTATAAAGTTCCAAGGTGGTCTAAAAGTATTAATTCAGGTGGGTCTAAACCTATCATGATTCCTTCTTTCGATACCAAATTTTTCTTTTGAAAACATAAACCAATTTGAAAATGGATCCTCATTCCAAATTTTTCTTGCTCCCTTCAAATATCACAAACAAAAGAGTTCCATTTCACTTGCTTTGTGAAACAATAAGCTCTACATGATAACTATGGGTTTACAAATTGAACTAACAGTCATTGTAGAGAGAGAAACGGTTTGACAATTGTGATTAATATTATGGCTTCTTGTGCCTTTCTATGTCACTGGATCTGAACTTTCATCTAACTACTTCCAAAACACCCAGGGAAGTATGGGACACCTTAGAAAAACACTTTGAGAAATGGGATGAAATGAGAGGGCACAAACTGGAAAATGAGTTGATTAGTCTTAGCCCTACCAATTTTGACACACTTCAGACTACTTCACCAAGTTCAAATATATGAGAATAAAACTAAAATAATGTGGAATTGACAAACCAGACTCACAATTTATTATTTCTATCCTCATAACACTATGCCATGGCTATTTTTTTTCATCTCTACCTTCCATGCAACAAAAAGGGCACTTGGAGCACAATGGAAAATGCCCTCCTTTGATGATTTTATTGTTGACTTGACTTGGGAATAAGATAAACTAATTTAAATGGGTATACTAAAGTCCACTAAACCAAATTATCTACTTGTGGGTCATGACATACAAAAGTATCCAAAAGAGAAGAAACAAAACAACAACGATCGTGATATCAATAAGGATCAACCCACCATCAAACCAAACTCCAGCACTTCCTCTTCGAGTTTTAATCCTAAGAAAGAGAAGATCAAATGTGGATATTACAAATCAATACATGATGAGAGTAAATTTTTGAGGAATTATATTGACCTCCTCACAAGTATTCTTGAGAAGAATAATATAGGTGTACCGAATCTATAAAACTATCTTCATCGACCCACGAATCCTCTAAGGAAAATGACATTGGAAAAGGGAAAGATAAAGAATTGGGAAAGGAGAAAATAAAGAGGCTATCCTTAGTTGTAGTTGTACCATTGAATCCTACATGGGTTATTGATTATCGAGCATCACATCATATGTCCTCTTCACTTTTAGAGTTCACTTCCTTAGAGCCATGTTACATATTTACTATTCAATTGGGTGACAAAATTTCTACTCAAGTTTTTGGGAGAGGGACTATTGAAGTTAGTTGTGGGACATTTAAAATGTTCTAAGTATTCGTGTAATGTCAAATAATCTCCTATCATTATATCAAATTACTCACCTTGGTCAAGGTATGAGAGTTGAGTTGAATCCAAATTCATTGTATGTTAAAGATTTACATAGTGATGTATGATTGCAGTGGGTTTAGTTGATCATTAGACTTTGTTATATTCCTTCTCAGTTTCTCCCTCCTTTATATTCTTCATTATCTTTAGTACTTGATGACACTTCTAATCTTGATAAAATTTATGATGATTAGTATTTCGCGTCTAGCATATATGACTATAATAGTGATGGGGACCCACCTCCATAATCTCCTTAACACCTTCCAAATTGTGAGGAGTTTCTTATTGATCCACCTACTTCTAGTCTATCAGACACTTTTTCAAGGTGTAAGCACATTAATTCATGAATCTCAGACATCATCTAGTATTATAGCCTTTTGGGGCCTTTCACATTCCTTCTTTGCTTCTATTTTGGATAAACAATATTTTCATGGTGTAATTGGAACTTCTACCTTTTATAAGAATCATATTACTTGGATATGAACCACACCTTGATTGGAGATCCATCAGAAACTTGGTGGTTTCATTCACTATTCCATGGTGATCCACTCTTCACTATATCTACTTCTAATCCATAGCCACTCCATGAGGATACTATGTAGGGTATGTAGCTTCGCATGGGGATTCCTAGTCCTACCTTCTCTTCTTTGCCTCTCTTTTAGGGGGATTTTCCCTACTATTTTTCTCTTTTTCTCCACTTTGTGAGAGTTGCATTATACATGGGTACCTCATCAAGCTTTGTTTCCAAACCTACCTTTCTTTTCCACCCACCTAAGTTATTCTTAGGGGGTTATTGGTGTAGGATATTATTATCCTTGTATTTATTTACTTGAAAATTCTTCACCTTTCTTTACTCATCTTGCTTAGGTTTCCTTAGTGTCATAGGAGTTACTATGACATGTCATAGGATGTCATAGTATGTCATAGGAGTTACAATATGCCCATGGAGGAGTTACATAACACTTCTATTTATACACCGCACTTAAGCTATTGTTATTTTTTCATGGAGGCTTAATGTTGATTTATTAATTTCAATGCTTAGCATTATTCTTGATTCTTTTGAGATATCATCATATTGTATTTTTATTGTTAGTTATCTTGAATTCTATAATTACATGGTTATCCTATTGTTATCATATATTCTTATGGATCCTTTAATATATTTAATCGAAAGTTTAGGATCAAAGTGAGCAAGGGAAAAAATACACTAGGGTCAAGAGTGAATGCCACAAACTGACCATACTATACATTTTTTACCCTAGAGGAGAAATATAAAGTTTGAGGTTTGGAAGATGACAAGTGGAGTTTCTAAATATATTTCATGCATTTAGTTCTTAGAAAATATTGACTATTGAGTGTGTATGACCAACCAAGATAGACAAGAGACCTATAGATGTTCTGGATGAGAATGGGTAAAGTGTACTTATTTAAAAAAGAGAGAAATGTCAAAACCAACAGTGTTGAATAGTATAATTACAAAATTTTAGTGTCTATAACTTTATCCCTTCTCATTTTGAAGTCCTACTTCCATAAACAAATCACTCTCATATCACTCCCATCTTGTACACTCATACAACACTGTCATATTAGCTTGTCATGTTTGTAATTAGCTAAGTGAAGCCTCCGAATTGTGTTTTCACCTTCTTAGTAATAATATCTAATATTCTATTTCTCAAATTTATAATAATAGTACATATTATGAGTTGTACATTAATGTTTATTAATTAATCTAAAAATATAATCTATTTCTAACCTTAAATATAAAAATTAAATAAGGAAATATCCTTTCATATTTCTCAATCAATTATTGATCTTAATAGGGTTTAATCACTTACACAAAAACACAAGAATTTGAAGCAAGAAAAGTGTGGATGCTATGAGTTACTTTTAAAGCTTGGATCTGGAAGCACTCAACAACTATATGACCAAAAATGGGTAAATGATTTAGCATAAAGGGCATATAATATTTGAAGAATGTAATATTTGTTTGTACTAAGTTAAAAATTCATTTATCTTTATGGTGGGAATATGTGTAGAATTAAATATTATGGAGAGGAAAGGCTGAGATTAAGAATTGGGATAGATTGGTGAAAAATTTTAAAACTAGGTTCACCATGTAGAATACCATTCATATTTATTCAATCAATTATATATTTTTATCGAAAGAACTAGTGTGAAGAAATATACTGAGAATATTTCTATAGGTTCATTATTATAGCTTGGCATGTAAACGAAGACACATGGAATATCTCAAGGTATGTCAATAGATAATATATATCTATTAAGATGAGTTCAACATGATAATATTGAGATACATGGAGTTGGCATATCATTTTTCATTGAATACAAAAGAGAATTTTTCATGTAGACAACAAGGAAGTGCACAAGGGAAGATAAATTTCCCATGTAAATGTGTAGTTTTACGCAATGATACATAAAATTTTACATATGAAGGAGATAGGATATCCTTACATGAGAAGAGTTATGCATCATAGGTTAAGGTAGATCTAATTTCAAAGGAATAGGATGCAGAAGACAAATAGGATTGTGAAAATCATGTTTTCATAATGGATAAGTTGCAAACCATGTGTTTGAGTGTCCACAAATCATGAAAAATAGTGGCGTAAGGATAAATGATGCTAGTAAATATATTTCACAACATCTAGATACATAGAGTGATTAATTAAATAGTTGTGTATAATAGTTAGAGTGTGAAGAATCTCTCATGATGAAGAGAGTGTTTCAAGCCAACGAAGGTATAAAATTCACCCAAGTAAAGAAATAAATTGTTCAAAAACATATCTAAATGAGGAGGTAAGTATTACAAAGTTATATTAATGGTGGTAGTATTTATATCCTATTTCTAATGAGATGGTTGAGAATCTTGGTTTGAAAATAATTTTGTATTTGAATCAGATAAGATGACTTAGGTTTTGAAAGGGCGTCACTTACTTATGAATGAGTGTTTTAATGTGTGCATAAATATTAGTGTGTATGAAAATGAAGTTTTATAAAATTTTATATTCATGTATGTATGGCATGTGCTACTTGGGTCAACCCTTGAAATATGACAGGAAAATGGTACATGATGGCAATGCAAATACTTACACTTAGGCAAACGAAAGATGGAAGCATACTCTAAATCATTTGAATGATGAAATTGTAGACGTGCAGTGGAATATACGTATATTTTTAATGTCAAGGAAGCATTTCATGAACAAGGGAAAATAGGATAGTGAATGTTTCACATTCATACCAAATATTGCACAAAAATAGGGGAAATCATAGCCACAAAGAATGGATAACTTTCACGTGAAGTAAAGGAGGTGTTAGGTGATTTTTTCAATATATTGTCATAATATATTCTAGATATTTTACCACCTACATGCAACATAATCCATCATATGGATTTGATTTCATGGTATTATTTTATAAATAAGGCCACATATAAGTTGACACCTATGTCTAATGAGGATATAAGAAAGTAAGTGTGAGAATTCCTTGAGAAGGGTTTGATCAAAGATTCTCTCAACACATGCATTACTTATTGTATTAACACCAAGGAAAGGATTTCATTCAAGGATGTGCACTAATTCAATATATCCATCAACAAGATTATAATTAAATTATATATTTTCATTTCTTTGTAGACATGATTTTATGGATTTTTTAGTGGATCTATATACTTCATGAATATTGATATGAAGAGTGGATTCCACCCTAATAATATTAGAGAAGGGGATGAGTGGAAGACTCCTTTCAAACTTTGGGATAGATTATATGAGTGATTGGTCATTCTATTTAGGTTATCCAATGCAAAAGAACATTCATGTGAGTAATGAAAGAAGTGTTGAATCTATTTTTAGGAAAAAAATTAATTATATATGGATGACATTTTGATATTCAGAAGAAAAATGTAAGAAAAACACTTATTCCATTTACATAAAGTGTTATAGCATTTTTATGAAGAGAACTTAGAAATTTTGAAGAAATGTAATTTCACATGGGAATAATCTATGTACTTTGGATTTTTCATATATTAAGAAGGATTGAAGGTTGATCCTAAAAAGGTACAAGCTATATTTGAATGGATGTTACCCAAGAGAGTTATGGAAGTAAAAATTTCCACAATTTGGCAAGATTCTATAGGGATTTCATCATAGGATTTAATGATATTTTCTCATTGTTCATAGAAGGTGGGGAGATAAAAGAGGCTTCACATGGACCACCAAGGAAAAATATGTATTTCAAAAATTAAATAATGTAGTCATAGAGAATCCAGTGTTAGCCTTGTCGATTTCAATAAGGTATTTTAGCTTAATTACGATGAAAAAGGAATATCCATTACCATTTATTTTAAATAGGAAACCCTTTTAAAGGTAAAGGTAAGTATTTAAGTATTACCATTTGTTTTAAACCAAAGTGGGTCCCTATTTTTAAAAGTAACTATTTTGAAAATGGGGGTGTTAAGCAGTAACAATTGGCGACTCTGTGGGGAAAATACTACTAAGTATTTAGAACCTAAAATCTCTAGTTTTGAACTTTAAAGAAAAACCATGAATTTAAGACTGAAAATTCTTAAATCTAGAAGACATATTGAAATCAAACACTTAATCATACTCAATGACATATTAAGTTCAAACATAAAAATAAAATGAGTTTTTTGAGTGTTGTGTATTCATTTCTCCTTGTTCTTTTGAAACATGATGTTAATGTCATATAAGAATCTCATTTGATGGTTTAATATTTTATTTTATTTTTCAAAATTATTTAACTTTTGGAAGGATCGGGAAGGGAGTGCTTGGGAATTTCTCTTCTACCAATTAGGAATCCATATCCCCGACAGAGATACCTTTGGTTCCAATCATGGCCTTGCTCCAATAGCATAGAAATGATTATAATTCAACAACAATTCATAATTAAATGTGTAGAATATGGAAATGAAAACAAATCACTTTAACTTGCAGGAATGCTAAAGCCATATTACATTATCAATATTGAATTAACCTCCTCTTTGTAATGGAGGGGTACATGTCTATTTATACAAAATAGGACCCTTAGGCCACCACCAAAAATTGCCTAGGATTATAAAAATATTATAGATAGCTTTCCTTCTTTTACAAAATATCCTAAATAATTCAGTTATAAGGTTACAATTGATTACATGGCCCAGCCTAACTTTGGAATAATCCAAGCACTCGTCTAGTTTTATTATTTAACAATTATACCCTTTTTGGTACTTGGATCTTGTTGTCTAGGCCCCACCTTAGAGGCTATTAAGGAATCTCGAAAAAAATTATAATCCCCATTAATTTTGTTAAGATCAATGATAGGATTCCAAGATATATTGGGATTTTTATCCAATAGGACCTTTTAGGAAGAAATTATTGCCTCTGATATTTTCTTGAGGATTTCAATTTTCCAAATATTATCTTTTTCTTGAGACACTAATTCATTGAAATTTTAAGAATCTATTTCATTCACCTCATAAATATTCTTATGAAAGTGTACCATGAATTGTTTAAGTTAACCTAATAATTCATCCATGGTCACTACCTCTTGATTCTCAGTATAGACATTGGGAATGGCTTCCTCTATAAATATTTATCTATCCCTAAATATAATATCATCTAATAATGGAATTATACTTCCATTTTTTCATCCCAATCTTCTAATGTGGCCTTTGTGTAGTTAGCATATGTTTGACATAGGCCCATATTGTTTTTAATCATCATAGTGGGATCTTCACATGCTCCTTCATTTATAGCCTTGTTTATCACTTGAAGAATTTTTGTAGGACAAGAATTCTATTGATAATGGTATGATCCTTCCTATAAAAGGAATTTCATTTATTTTTAGCTTCAATTATTTATTTTGTTATATCAAAGAGAGAAAATAGATCTTGTTCTAATTGGCTTGCAAGGTTTTTGGGATGTAGCTTTACCTTGATTTTCTAATGTTTGTTTCCTTATTCAAATTCCCTAGACCATATATGCTTCAAGCTCTGTTGATTCTCAAATGAATTATATTGGGTCCTCTTGGTATTCTACCACTTGGGTTCCCTTAGTTTTATCTTTTTGGTGAGAGAAAATTACTCTTCTTACCGGATGAGGGCTTGATTAGTGGACATTCTCTTTCTATTTACTTTCCCCATCATGTACATTCTAGGATTGAACCCAATATTTATTTGAGGGTCCTCTTATGTTGTCCAATCAGGTTGTTCCATGTGTGTTATTAAGGATTAATCCACCCATTTTTTTCCTAGTTTTTGTGGAGGCATACTGGTAGAGGTTTTTTTTCCTTCTCTCCTCTAAATTTGTTCCACTTCTTCGTGGTTTTCTCATTTTCTCCTTCCTCTTCTGAAGAGAATAATTTTTATGCTACTACCTGAGTACCTAGGGTTTTCTTAGAGGTTATTACTTATACATCTGTAATAATTGGATCAATAGGTCTAAGAGAAGTAGTGGGATACCTTTCACTGGGTTGGATTGGTGGCTCTATATAATCTAGTGCCCCTCTTCTTGATAATTCTCTATTGATTATCCCCTTAGGTGGGGGATTTCTCTTGTTGTTTTCATGTTTTACTATATTATATTTTCATCTTCTTGGGTGATGTACACCCAAGCATTAGTATCATTTTCATGCCTATATTCAATTTTCAATTTTCTTCTAAGTGATTCCAAATTTTTAGAAACATTATTCATGGGATCATATTTTCTTGAGTGTTCAGGAAAATTGAATGTATGCCTATGAGTGGTAATATATTTGAGATCATGCCATATTTTTAAATCTTTTTCCCAAATCATATGTAAGCAGTACAAGGGTGATTGGGAATACGGGATGGTGTCCATATACCAACAATAATGGAGAGGCTTTCAAGTCCTATTTGAATCTACTTCTATCAGCCCATAAAGTGTAATTTAAAAGAGAATGTCATTGTTTGGGTTTCTTATCTGTGGATTTCTTGATGGTATTAACAAGGTTCTTATTTTTAGATTTAGCCACACCATTTCCTTATCAATAATAATTTAATGAAAAATTGATAATTATATTGTTGTCATATTTCCATTCTATGAATTTAGTAAAATCCAAGGTTATTCCATTATCACATATCAAGAAAAATGTATAGTCAAAATTTATTATGATATTTTATTTAAGAAAATGAATGACATCAATTGTCATGTAATTCTTAGTGGTTATTTATTCAGTCCACTTTGTGCAATAATTAGTGGGAGACAGTAATAATGTGTGTCCTAATGATGAGTTTGGGATAATAAATCCGATGAAATCAAGATGTCGTTGTGCAAAAGGTCTTCTTTCAATCACTAGCTAAAGAGACATAGTTGGTGCATTTCTATATTGGTGAAAGTATAACATTGGTGAAAATTTATTACATGAGAATTGGAATATTTGAATACTTTTAGCCAATAATAACCAGCTTTTAAAATATTGTGAGCAAAGTGGCTCTCCCGATGGATGAACGCTTCTCAACTTCTCATGAAAATTTTGAACTACATCAGCAGCTTCTTCCTTGCAGACACATCTCAAGTAAACCCCTTTATAATTCTTCATATACAAAATTCCTTTTTCATCATAAAATGGGAAGCCTTAAATCTCAGTTCTCTTCTTTGATATCTCTTCAATTTGGGTGGGCGTAAAAATATTTAAAATAATGAATAATGTGATCATACCATTCATTACTTTGAATTTCTTTTTGTTCAACCTATAAGATGTCATTCCTTGGATTTGTATCTAGTATGAGTTGCACTAATCCCTGACCTATGACCATATTAGAATTCTTAATATCTAGATAAAACTCTTGTAATGTATTCATAAATTTTCCTCTTCGTTCTCCCATCTCATTTTTTCCTAACATCAATTTTATGGATGGATTTTAATAATTGCATGAACCTTATTTTGAGGATATAATGTTTGAACTTCTTTGACTAGTGAAAATTATTATTTTTCCATCATGGAATACTTGAGCTTCATCATTGATGTTGGCTCTCATAAAAGTAATAGGATGTGAATGATCTCCTCTCTTTTTATGAGTACGGTTGTAATAGTATGCTCAAGCACAAGAGTATATATAAAATTCCTCAAGTAATATCAAGACTAACAAGGATTGGTGCTTGGATTATTACTTTCTTGATGTTTTGGAAATATTTTTGACATCAAAAGTCTGTAGTCACTAAATAACACACTTACAATGTAAATATAGCCTCTAAATACTTCATTTATATGCAAGAGAACTATTCATTAACACCTCTTTACTTTTATTTGACATTTTTTATCCATTTCATATTTATTAATTGTTTTTTCTAATTGACAACTTACAGTTTTGCACACTAGATAACATCTTACTTAGCTCGATTTCACTGTCTCGACATTTTTATCACCTTATACAAGACCGTCCATTAAGGACAAGAGTTCTTGGGTGCTCACTGTCCCCTTTGGGTGCATGTGTCCTCTTTACCTCTTTTTCTGATCTTCGAATTTTACTTCTTTCTTGTCTTCTTTTATCACTTTTGGTCAGTCTTTTACTTGTTAATGAAGAAACTTAAGCAAGGGAATCATGTGTGTGTGTGTGTGTGTGGGTGGGTGGGTGTGTGTGTGTGTGTGTGTGTGTGTGTGTGTGTGTGTGTGTGTGTGTGTGTGTGTGTGTGTGTGTGTGTGTGTGTGTGTGTGTGTGTGTGTGTGTGTGTGTGTGTGTATATATATAAATATATAAATATATGCATATATATAAATATACATACATATACATACATACATACATACATACATACATACATACATACATACATACATACATATATATATATATATATACCTCATTAGGGGGAAGCATTTAAGAGGCACATACTACTACAAGGAGCTAATATTTTCTATCTACTACACCAAGGACTACATTTTGGCACTACATACTTCACTACATAGGAGGGTTTATTCTGAATTCCATACCACACATTTGCATTTGGAAAAAGTGTTAGAACATCTAATATTAAGTTTTCTAGTTGTAAACTATATTTTATAACTAAATAAATTAGAATAGTATATATTTTAATTTATTTAATATAAATTATATGTTTATAAGGTTAATTGGTTTATTAAATCAATTATTATTTAAATTGGGGTGCTTCATGAGAAGTCACACCCATTTGATTGATTTATATGACCCGCGGGGTTAATTGAAATATTATATTAGGTAATTGTGAATTTCACATGGTGAATTCATGAGAGCAGAGAAGTGAGGAGAGGAGTTTTATATTGTATTGGGTTTCTCGATTAATGTAAGCTCTTTCCATGATTTTTCACCCTTTGGGGTTTTCCATGTTAATTTATTATCTTTGTGTTCAATTTAATTCACCGCATTATTTTTAATGTTATTTTTGGAAGAACAATCACTAATACAAGGAGTGAATCATTGATCCGTTAAAACTTTCATTCTCTTAAACCAGAATATCCATAAACCATTTAAAGCATTCATTAACCATTAAACAACATCAACCACATAAGCATGCACCATGAGAACACAATAACACAAGTACACCAAATTTAAGTGGGAAACCCTCAAGGGGAATAAAACCCATCTGAAACAAAATTTTATATTGCCATTTTTCAAATTTAGTTGAGCACAAACTCAACAAAGAGTAGCAACTCCTAGATTTAGTGAGGCACCAACACCCCAAGATGACTCATCACTAACCAAATTCATCTAAAATAGTTTTCATCTGTTATTTTTGTTTCAAAAACTAATGATGAAACCATAAAGCTCACCTTTTCCTCTATCCTTCTCAAAACATCTCTCTAGCCTTCCTTGCACACATGCTTCTTATTCAAGCTGATTTCAACATCTTCCCTAGCTCACCATCACCTAATATATCTCTAGAAAATCATCACATATTCATTTCCCTCTCTTTCAAGTCACAAACATCGCTTAACGCATTCAAAAACTTCACTCTAGGTTGCACTTTTCCTTCACATATATAATTAGTTCAAATGAGCTTTCTAATTTGCCTTTATACATGTTTCTTCATTATAACTCATCTAAGAAAGACATAATAGAGAAATACCACTCCTGCATTATAATATCATGATAAAAATATCATTCATAGGACCATATAGGTCCCCACCATCACTTATAAATAGTTAGACGTTCGTTAGGACTCAAGAAGCCCTAAAACACCACCAAAATAGCAACTCGCCACAAAGGGAATGTTATATAAAAACACAAACTTTACTAAATAATGGAAAATTCTTAGACATATTTTCTAAGCCTTCAACAACCTCTAGAAACCATGAAACACTCTGCAACAACATCTCATGCCATGAAACCTACTTGAGACCATGCACAACCAAGCACCCTCAAAACTAGTCTTCAGAAAACAAGCCATAACTTCATCAAATATCATTAAAAATACAAGTGTGATATAAAAATGGAAATATCATGACCTTAGGGTCATCACAAAACTCAAACCATGCCACAAATCATTTGTAGAACCTATAAAACATCTCTCGCAACTAGACTGCCTCAAATTATCCAAAACTGCCCTAAAACCAGTCATGCAAGATATTGCACAAAATACCTCCTAATGGATCAACCATGATCTAAAAAAATCATGCAAATTAGCAAAAAAATCCCATAATTCCTTAAATTCCAAATTATTCATTAGGTTCAATGGACAACTTTGGAGAAAACTAAAAATCTTCATAAACTTACAAATTTGAGTGGGGCCCACATACTATCACAACCTCTAAATACCACCTAAATAAATATATTTGATTCTTCTACAACCTCTAATCATCATATTTTCACAAGAAATAAATTTTGGTTCATAACCAATAATATATCTCAAGTCGTTATACATCTAGGGTTTTGAGAGGGTTTAAAACCAATTTACCTTCTTAACAATTGTTCATAAAAACTTGATGATCAAAATCTCATTCCACTTGGAAAATATTCATAATAGACCTATTAAAATATCCCTAAGATATTGTTTCCCCATGCAAATCAAACACTCTCCAAAAAGCAATATAAAGTCAACTTTGAGCTCAAAATCTCACCTTTAGGAACTTGGTTTTAGTAAAAATGACTTAACTTTCAAAATATTCAACAAAAAGACCTAAGACTTAGACCATGCCTTAATATAAACATTAAAATACATCTATAATGCTCACATTTTTCCAAATATTCTCATAGGTGTTTACTCCAGCAAACCAAGACATGTTTTCTTAAGGGTTAGATCTAGGAAATGACCTAAAATTAATGTCTAACACTTGAACCAACACTATAAGACACATTTGAGTGTCTCTACACATCATAATCATGCTCCACATGATATCACCATGCATATCTAGCTACTACATGTTGCACTTAATCATGAATTACCTCATTAGGCTCTCTAGGCCTCAATAAAAACACCTTGAACATGTGTGTTTCACTAAATCTGACTTCCTCATCACCTTGGAAACCTTTCACACCTGAAATGAACTTCAACACACTCCATTATCATCACTATAGCATCACCAAAACACTTTATCACTTTGACAATCCCTCAAACTAACTCAATGCACCATGAACCACCATGCTCACTTTGGCTTGAACACTACCAATCAACCTTCATGTCCCTTAGCTCTTTTGACATCAATAACACTCAATGACAAATCCTACAACATCATACTTTGACATCAATGACAACACAATTCCAACAATCTCCCCCTTTGTCATTGATGGAAAACCTATTAATGGAAAAAAAAACAAGACTCATTCTTCTCCTAAGGAACACCATGTCATTGTCTCATTATCCCCTTTTGACATTAATGACAAAGAAAACATACCTTCAACATATTCTTCTTGATAAAAAAGGCTCACCCTTTTTGAAACATCAACCAAACAAGACAAGATACATTCTTCATTTTCAACTATGACTTTATTACTTGAGAGCAACAAAACTCTAACTAAGAAAATGCATGTTTTTCGAGAATTGACTCAAACCCGATTATGCCCTTTAAAACATACAACTGATGCCAAACTAGAAAAATAACACACTTGGTCTCATACCTTCCTTGAGTAGGCAACTTGAATTCTTCATGTACTTTAGGATTGTCTTAACTTCCATCTTTCATTCATATCTCTTATTTTTCTACCTTATTGAGTGAGAAACATGATTGACTCCCCCTGAATCATATACTCCTCCAAAAAAAAAATTCATACACTAAAAGTGCTCAACCATGTTTACATCTTTCCTAAACATTCTCATGGATCTAATTTTCTCCCCTTGTCTCCTTGACATCCTCCTTTTGACTAATTATTTTTATACTCTTCATCACAAACCTTGAGAAACTTCCACACCTTCGTGAGACACCAAAGCATATCATGCTTTATGACCATGTAAACTAGAATTTGGATCTAGTTGAACTCCCCCTTAGTCATATACTTAACCTTAAGCTTATAACCTTCATTATCCAACCTAAATATAGCCATCAAGCTCCCCTAACATCATATATATCTTACTAAGCAACTCTTCTTGCACAACTTCTTGTCCCCATACAAGACTTATATAGATATCAAATATACTTTGTTTTCCTATTCATCGTGATACACTAGTCACTAACTCCTCAAACTCAAATAAAGTGTTCAAACATACTTCAACTTGTACCATATTTTCTTTGACCAAATATCATCCTCAACATGTCTATCATGATTGTCTTCATGATGGTACAAGCCCTCATACATTATCTTAATGCTCATTCTTTATGACTATACCTTTATTTTGCCTTCAAATAATGAACTCATACATATAATAATTACTCAAACTAAAAGCATACATGTAGATCCATCTATATCTTCGATTTTGACTAAAATATGGATCTATAATCATCTTGATGCAACATGAACACTCAATTAGGCAAGTGAAATAATATTCAAGTTTTGTTTCACATCATACTTCCTTCTTTTCATCGAGACTCACCTCATTTTAATTTCATACCAATACTTCACTCTTATATCACTATCATGCATGTTCTTTATTCAAAATCATGTCAAGGCTTAGGATGAACACTTCATGAAACAATGTTGGAAACCAAATTAGGAAGCAATCTTGAGATTCTCCCTAGGACCAAGCATATTCTTCTTGAGCATAAAAATTTCTCTGACAAGGTCCTTGGCACTTTATGCAAATTCTACCATAGATTTTCCAGCATAATATCAAGTTAATTTTCACCATGCATTCTTCCAAATGATGAGAAAATAGACCAATTACCAACTTTTCTCCATACCTCCTAAAACATTCCTCATTATACCTTCTTAAGAACAATGATGTCCAAAGGTTCATGTTTGGAACAAACTACATATGTCAAAGAAAAAAAATACCATTTATAGACTTTAGTTAGGCTTCTTATGGTTGTACAAAATATCTTGACCCAGCCTCTCATCAAAGCAACTCCTTCTTTATTTCCTCCTTCAACTTGCACCTTTCCTTATAGCCCTATTTAATGCCTTTTCTAGCCTAATTTTTATTTTAGTCATCAACAAGACTCTTAATGAATGACTTTTTGAAACCCATTATCTTTTTACAAATGTGTATGGAGTTTGAGTCCATCTCTTAGAATAAACCACCCTTTTCCAAATATTCTTTGACACATTAGGTCTCTTGTAGTGATCTCACAACCTTGACATAGGTCTTCATCATGATTATCATGCACATGAGATATTTTTATGAACCATAATACCATGATAAATTAATTCCTTCTAAACCTATGAGTACACTTCCTTAAGATTATATCTTACCAATTTGGGCCTTCAACTACTCCATTTGTATCCTCAACTAAGAAAATGAACTAAATACACTTGTGAAGGTTTAAGACCTGGATTATGGTGCAAAACTTCACAAAATGAAAATTCCTCCATTTCATGACTTGAAACTTTGTCAATGTCTTTGTCCCATTCCTTTCTAGAGTCTTGAGAATTCATTCATAGGTACATAGCAAGAAAACTTAAAATCTTACACTTGAAAAATCACATGTATCATTCCTTAAATAGGGGTTTTCAAACCTTTAAGAGACTTGTAATCAAAAAAATGTTGATTCCTTCATCCTTAGGAACAATAATCTCCATGGTTATAGTCTGCAAGATTCATACCTCCTTTTAAACTTTTCTTGAGCTCACATGCTTGTAACCTATCACCTTATGATTTTATTGTTCTTAATAACTCATCCTGATCATCTTCACATCCATACACATGGCTTGATCCCCCTAAGGCTCTACATACCTCTTTATAAGAACTTACATCTTTATACACAACTTAACATGAAGTCTTCAATATTTTTAACCCTATCAACCTATCTTTTCATGATATGGCATGATACACTATGCACATAACTCCTTAATGTTAGATTCAACCCCGTATTCTCAAGTTCTTAAACACCTATCAAAGGAGCTTATTACAAACCAACATACAACAACATAACTTCATAATTGACTCCAAACCTACCTTGAGCATATTCCTCAATCATGATTGTACAAAAGCATTGTCAAAAAATCTAGATCCTATCCATAAGCTACATACCTTTTAGACCTCATGGGATACTTAACTCCACATGATAATGCTTCCTATACTTAAACAAGACCTTAAGATACAACCTTTTAGGATCAATCATGCATAATGCATTTCTTTCCTCCTATCTAACTGCCCTTCAAACAAGACATCAAAATTATGACATAATTTCATGAATGGTATAGAGAAAATTAGGAAAAAACATACCTCAACCACCTTTGCTTGACAAATACTTCATAACACATGACACCAACCTTTGAAACAACTGCCCCAATATGACATTTCACATCAAATCTGCATCTATTTTTCAAAACTAGATTTAACCTAATGTCTGACTTGTGCTTAAGCATACCTTGAAGCACATGCCTTAATAGGTCATATATAGTACAGAACCTTCACATTCCATACTTTATTGATGCTCCACAAGACACATGAAGATGAAAACTCATAAACAAAACCTCATTTTGCTTCTTATGGATTAATAATGCCTCCAAGAAGCCTATAGAAGACACCTTTTATCACTTAATTAATTAAAACATCATGAACTCGGGATATTCTCAAATATCCATCCCCTTCTCATCTAATTTTCTATTAGTCTTTAGAATCCTTTTTCTCTTATTTGGCACACTCATTAGGTCTGATGGCCACCTTATCCTTCTCTTCTATTGGTTGATTGATTCCTGTCAAACATATATGACTCTCATCTACCTTTGGTTCATGCTCAATCATAGCAAACATTCCTTCTTTGTTTGTAAATAGATCAAATTAGGTTCTTTCCTCACATGATCATACTTTTGAATGTAACCATACATTCTTAACCTTTGGGACCAACAAACTTCTTTCCTTGACCTTGGAGCAACAAAATGGATGAAATACCTTGGAATATGAACTTCTTGAGTGATAACTATATCAAACAACATGATGCATACCTCTTGATTGATTCTAAATTTGATTTCTTCCATTACTCCATGGGTATTTACACTTGAACAACATTCTTCCACATTTTTTTGCCCTATGACCAAATTCATTGAAAGTATAACAATAACCATGAAAAGAACCAACATACCTCATAGCATTTGGATACCTGATAGGTTTAGGCATATGAATTTTAACCTTTCTTGAACTAGAATCCTCCTTCTAATATTCAAGACCTACATAGACACCTCCATAGATCTTCTTGATATATTCATTGAATCAAAGACATGTCCTATCACCAAAAGATTTCTAACTTCTAAGAGATCATCTAGACCCTTGGAACTCTTCTCAAGTATCTCATAGGATTTCAACTTGTTGGATACCTACTCCAATTCAACCTTCAAATACCTTATCTCTGCTTCATACTTGATGGATTCATCCTCTTTAACTTTTAGGGATTCTATCTCCTCCTTAAGCATTCACTCATCATTCTTTCTCTTGAGAGCTGCTAACATAGACTCAATTTGGACCTCATATTCTTTGGTACTCTCTTCATATTCGTTGATTATTGACCCCAAATTTTATTTATTCATTCTTTGATGCACCAATTTAGCTTGTAAATCAACTTCAACCTCTTCATTTCCAATATCATCATAAGCATTAATATCACTACTTCTAAGGAACATAATTTGGTCTTCAACTAGTCACACTCATATTATTTTGATCTCAAACTTTTACATGCATTCTCTAACTAACTTCTAAGCTCCTTGATGATTTCCCCATCCTTCTTGACCATATGTCTTAGCTCTTGACATTTTATCCTCAACTATTTAGCCATCTTTTGCTTCAAAGGATCACCTCATCTTGTTAATCTTGATTTAAAGGCCCTTCTCTCGATATAATTGTTGGAATAACAGTCATTGAGAGGGGGTGAATCAGTGATCCATTAAAACTTTCATTATCTTAAACATTCACATCCATCAACCATTCAAATCATTCATTAACCATTAACAACATATAGATTAAGCAATGATTAATCAACCACATAAGCATGCACCATGAACACAATAACACAAGTACACCAAAATTAAGTGGAAACCCTCAAGGGAAAGAAAACCACTAAAACAAAACTTTATATAGCCATTGTTTCAAATTTATTTGAGCACTAACTCAACAAGGAGCACCAACACCTATATTTAGTGAGACACCAACCCCACAAGGAGAACCAACCCCTAGTTTTAGTAAGCACCAACCCTACAAGGAAGAACCAACTCCCTAAGATGAATTAGTACTAACCAAATCCATTTGAAATATTTTTCATTTCTATTTTTTTCTCAACAACTGATGATGACACCATGAAGCTCACTTCTCCTCTATCCTTCTCAAAACACCTCTCTAGCCTTCCTTGCACACATGCTTCTTCTTCAAGCTGATTTCAACATCTACCTAGCTTCCATCCCCTAATATATCTATATAAATCATCACATATATCATTTCCATATCTTTGGTCACAAATACCTCTTAACACATTCAAAAACTTACCCTCTAGGTCACACTTTTCCTCCACACACACAACTAGCTCAAATGAGCTTTCTAATTTACTTTTATACATGTTTCTTCATTATAACTCATATAGGTCGGCCATCATAGATTAAAATCACTCCCCAAATCATAATAACATGATAAAAATATCATTCATAGGACCATATAGGTCTGCCACCATCACCTAGAACCATTTAGACCTCCATTAGGACTCAAGAAGCCCTAAAACACCAAAACAAGAAACTCGCCACAAAGGGAATGTTATAGAGAAAATAAAACTTCACCAAATCATGGAACATAATTATATACTTTTTTCTAAGACTTTAATGACCTTCCAAATCTAGGAAACACTCTACAACAACATCTCATGTCATGAAACCTACTTGAGACCATGCATAACCAAGCACCCTCAAAACTAGTCCTCAGAAAACAAAGCCATAACTTCATCAAATCTTATTAAAAATTCAAGTTTGATATACCAATGAAATATCATGACCTCAAGGTCATCAAAAACTCAAACCATTCCACAAATGTGATTTTAGTACCTCAAAACACTCTCGCAACAAACTTCAAACTTCAAACTGCCCTAAAATAGACATGCAAGAAAGGGCACAACAAACCTCCTAACAAATAAATGATGATCTAAAACAATCATTACATGAATAAAAACTCCCATAATTCCTTAAATTATAAATTAAACATTATTTCCAATGGATAACTTTGGAGAAAACTTAAAAATATTTAGAAACTTGCAAATTTGAGTGGGGCCCACATACTATCACAACCTCTAAATACCACCTAGAGAAATATGGAGGATTCCTCTACAACCTCAAATCATCACATTTGCACAATTAATAAATTCTATGTCATAACCAACAACATCTCTCATGTCACGTTATACATGTAGGGTTTTGAGAGGGTTTAAAACCAATTTACCTTCTTAACGATTGTTCATAAAAATATGACGATCAAAAGACCTCATTACACTTAGAAAATATGCATAATAGACTTATTCAAATATCCCAAATACTTTGTTTCCCCATGAAAATCACACACTCTCTAACGAGCATCAAAAAGTCAACTTTGAGCTCAAAATATCACCTTTAGGAACTCGATTTTGGTAAAAATGGCATAACTTGCAAAATCTTCAACAAAAAGACTCGAAACTTAGACCACACCTTAATATCAACCTGCCAATACATCTCCAATTCTCACATTTTCCCAAATATTCTTAGAAGTGTTAACTCCACCACACCAAGGCATGTTTTCTTAAGGGTTAGGTCTAGGAATAGACCTAAAATCAATGTCTAACATCTAAACCAACACTATAAGACACTTGTGAGTATCTCTATACATCATACTCATTTTATTCATGCTCTCACCATGAATATATAATATATATATATATATATCTATTACATGTTGCACTTCATCATGACTTACCTCATTCTTCTCTCTAGGCCTCAAGAACAAGCACCTTGAACATGCTTGTTTCACTAAATCTCACTTCCTCGTTACCTTGGAAGCCTTTCACACCTGCAATGACCTTAAACACACTCCATGGCATCACTATATCATTACAAAAACACTTCATTGGCTTTACAAGCCCTCAAATTGACTCAAGGCACCATGAACCACCATGCAAGACCAACAAGACTCACCTGGCTTTGACACTACCAATCAACCTCCATGTCCCTTAGCTTTTTTTTGACATCATTGACAACTCCTACAACATCATAATTTGACATCAATGATAAAAAAAAATGCCAATAATCTAGAGTTGTACTTTGACATCAATGACAACACAGCCCAATAATTATTTATAATGTTTGGTATATTATTTAATTAATATTAAATTTGGTTAATAATTTAACCCCTCGAACCTCACATGGTACCAAAGCGGTTTCAAATATATTAATTAATTTAATAAAAATTTACAACAATTTGGATGGTTGGGTTGTCGGACATAAATAACCCCCTCCATCCATTTTAGAACCAACCCTCTCAATTATTGCTTGAATTTTTTCTCGTGTGTGAAAAACATTGACAAAGTTTTGTTTGATGGAAGTTGGAAATTCACTCTCTGGGGACCACTACATACACATGCAACTTTGAATTACATTAATATTTTTCAAATCCTTAACAATTGGCTCCAATGGTTAATTGTGCAAGGAAAATTTTTATTCCCAAGGGTTAAAATAGGTCTCCCATGATGGAAACAACCCTCCATGGAAATATCTATCTCAATTTTTTGATTGGTCAAGTCAAAGCCTTGGAATGAGGCCATAATAAATTATTTAATTCCAACTATATTTTAAACCTATGTTAGTGATAAATAAATCTTATGTCTAATCTAAAGACCTCATAATTGTTACATTGGCATTTGTTTATAAAAATTTATTCTAACCGCTTCGTAGCTATGTTTATTTAAATAACTAGGAATTTTAATAAAAATTATTACCTAAAATCCACTTTTTTAGCATAGGCTAAGTTTTTTTATTTTTTAAATATTTTCAAATTATTCCTTGTCTCGCTTGACATGGCCTTAGGATATGGCCATAATTCAAATATTATATGTGCATACATAGGTTATAATTAATTTTTTTTTTAAATAATAATCCCATCTAAATTCATATGTGCCAAGTTATCTTCTCCTCCACATGGCCTCTAAAATATATAACATGCAAATCTTAAAATTAAAACCTAACTAAAACCTATATGTCTTTAACCAACTATTACCCCCTTCATTCAACTATCTTGGGAGGAATCAAAAACAACCTTACACCAAGCTTTGCAGATGAGAATCTTCACCAAGAAGCCTAAAATGGCTCTAGTTTGAAAAAATTGACAAAAATCACCTTAAGTGGCTTTCACAAACACCATACTCTATTCTATAAGCCACATAACCTACATCCCATGTCATTTCAACAATCAAGATTATCATTCTTCATGAAATTTCACTTTTTCTTTTACCTTTCATCTCCACACCTTCACTAGTTCTGACAACCCAACCATCCAAACCGTTGTAAATTTTTATTAAATTGATTACCTTTACCATATAAACAAGTAGCTTTTTACCTTTACCTTACTTCTTTGCTTCTTGAACTCCATATTTAGCTTTATCATCTTCATGCTTCCATCCTTTGTACCTTCACACAAAAACATCACAATAGAAAAAATATACTTTTATTCATCTTCCATGTTGCTCTTCATCTCTATGTAGCTTTCCCTCATCATGTTCTCATTGTCTTCCTTGCTCAAGTGGACTCGGAAGCTTTCCATGTGCTTCATTTTCTTGTCTAATTGCTTGTACTCCTTTGTTCACCATCACACCAAGCTTCTATACACTGTATATACATCTTCCTTTCCTTCATTTATATCATCATTTGACCAAGAAACCATCACTTCCTCGGTTGTACTTGCACTTCCCTATTTTCCATCCATCTCTTCCAACAAGCTTTGCAAAAGATTATCTACCTCATTTGTAAAACATGGACAAAAGCCTGGAACATTTTATTAATAATAAATCAAATATTTACGATAAATGTGTTGCAATATTTATATATATTGGACATCCATATAAAAACAAAGAAATAGGTTTCACAGGTACAACCGTGAAACAATACAAATAATAGTATTGTTAAAATAATATAACAACTCATGTATGTTTGAATAAAACAATATAGAAGGTTATAAATAAATATAACCATATAACAATTAAAAAATTAAACAAACTAACTATGTGCAATGCATAATTAACCTAGGTAAAATATATTTACCCTAACATTCCCCCCCTTAATTTTTCATTGTCTCAAGGGATGAGGAGAGGAACTCTCTAAATAACTCGAACTTGTCACATGCAAGTGACTTTGTGAAGATATATTCTCATTTTTCAGTTGTTGGACAAAATTGAAGCTATATATTGTGCTTCAAGACATGCTCACATATGAAATGTACCTGTACATCAATGTACTTTGTTCTTTCATGAAAAATTAGATTGCAAACAAGTTTGAGAACACCTTCATTGTCTACATACATGGTGGTTAGTTTTTCTTATGGTATTCCAAGTCCTTCAAGTATGTGATGTAGCCATATCACTTCACAGACGGCTTCACCTATAGAATGATACTTGGCTTCTGTGGAATAAAAAGAAACAAAGTGTTGTTTCTTTCTTACCCATGATATCATTCTAGATCCCATAAAGAACACAAACCCTGAAGTGGATTTTCTATCATCAATGTTTCCTACATGATCTAAATCTGAATATCCTGACAAGAAGAAGTTTTCATTCTTCTTGTATTCTAGACCAAGATCTATTGTTCCCTTGAGATATCTCAAGATTCACCTTGCTTCCTTCCAATGACAAACTTTGGGTTCCTACATGAACCTGGATAGATAGCTCACTACAAATCTGATATCTAGTCTAGTGTAGGTCGTAAATGAGACTTCCAATCAACTACCGATAAAGTATGACATTTACCATAAGAGATGGATCCGAATGAGATAATTGCAATCTATTTTCCATATGTGTAGCAATATGTATGCAATCCATCATCCTAAATTTCTCAAGTGTTTTCTTGGTATATTTCAACTAAGAAAAAATTAGGTGATTCTCTTTTTGCCATACTTCTAATCCAAGACAAGAATGCATCACCTAAGATTTGTCATGTCAAATCGGTTAAGATCTTTCTTCATTACATTGATCATCCTCACTAAACTTCCAATGATGACTAGATCATCGACATAAACAACTAAAATCAAAATCCCCCCCCCTTGCTTTTTGAGGTGGAGATTGGGATTGTATGGATTTCTAACAAATCCATGTTGTGCGAGATGCTCATTAATTTTGATGTACCATACCGAGGTGCATGTTTGAGGCCATAAAGATATTTCCTAATTTTGTATACCTTTTCTTCTTAACCTGTGTACAACATATCCCTTAGGATGAGTCATGTAGACTTCTTCTTGTAAATCTTTGTTCGTAACGGAACTTTTACATCCATCCGATGGACTTTCCAACCAAACTGTGTAGCTAGATAAAATATCATCTTGATCATTTTGATCTTAGATGTGGGATAAAATGTCTCCTCATATTCAATTCCTTATTTTTATGTATACCCCTTTATTACCAGTCTCACTTTATACTTGTCTATGGTCCCATCTTCCTTGTACTTTGTTTTGAATATCCATTTGTATCCAATGGGTTTCTTTCCTGGTGGAAGATCAACAAGCAGCCAAGTGTTGTTTTTCATCACTGAGTTATACTCAACATCCATGGCATCTTTCCAAGATTTTGATTGTAGGGATTCCTGGACTGTAGACGGCTCATTAGATTTAATAACTCTAATCATCAAAGAAAAATCTACTTCTTCTCATGTTTTACCGCAAGTTTTGTCCAAGTCAAGTCTCGTGGAGTCATTTTTACATCTGAATGTATACCACTTGAATGGTGGAGCATTCATTTTTACATCTCGTAGCATGCTAGTATACCACTTGGGCATACGATTAACTTCTCCCATGGTTTGCAGTTCTATCTGCTCATCACCATCATACCCATTATCACTTTCATCATCTGTAGGAACATCATCTTCTATTTTTACAACTAGTGAAAAATATACATCAAGTGAGTCCAGAGGAGGATTATTTACTTCCTTCTTCTCAAAATACTCAACATCTCTACAGGTGTAGAATTTCTTGGTATTAGGATCCATTAATTTGTACCCAAGAGTCTCTTCATTATACCCAATGAAGATTAGTTTTTGTGATTTCATATCTAATTTATTTCTGTTTTGCTTAGGTATATGCATACTTGTTTTGCACCCGAATACTCTGAGGTGTGCAATAGATGGTTTCCTTTTACCATGCTTCTTGTGGAATTACTCTGTCAAGAGCAACTATGGGAACTCTATTCAACAAATACATTGTTATCTTTGTTGCTTCTTCCCGTAATATCTTTCTAGGCGTAATTATCGATCATGCATTGCACCATTTCCATGATAGTATGATTTCTTCTCTCAACAACACCATTTTGTTGCGGTGTGTGTGGAGGAGGCATTTTTCGATGAATCCCATGAGCTTTTAGGTAATCTTTGAACTCGACACTGGTGAATTCCCCCCCCCCTCAATCTAAGCAGAGAGTTCTAATGTGAAAACCAGTTTCATTCTCAACAACCACTTTGAACTTCTTGAAGTTTTAAAAAGATTCACTTTTCTTGTGAAGACAAAAAATCCACATTTTTCTTGAATAGTCATCAACACAAAGCATGACGTACTAAAATCCAGAATGAATAATTTGCATTAGACCAAAAATATCGGTATGAACTAGATCAAGCTTACAATGAGCTCAATAAGTACTCTTTAGGAATGAAGTTGTGTGTGTTTTTCCTATTAGGCAAAGTGAGGACACTTGTTTGTATCCTTCGTAGAGATGGTAATCCTTTTACCACCATTGTTGTTCGGTGAAGTGTCTTGAGATAGTCAAACCGATGTGACCAAGTCTCGATGCCAAAACTATATAGAGGTAGAGTTCTTAGCCACAAGTGCCTAATCATTTCCATGGATAAAATAAATCTGAAACATGCATCCCACATTGGAGGATTTTGTAACTATTTTCAAGCCTATGGAAACCTACAAATTAGTACAATACACTAAAGTATACAATTACATTCACAAATTTTGAAAAATTTAATGACAGAAAAAAATGTTTTTAAGGCCCCTGTGGCCTCCGAGCTCAAGACATATCTCGAGCAAAAGACCATAAAATGGCTCAAAATGAAGTTTTCAAATAGCCCTCCTTTGGTAAAAGTTGTCCGGAATCAAAAATAAGCATAGTAGGAGAAAAAAATTGACCCTTTTAGGGTTTTCTCGCTATTTTTAGTAGTGGTTTTGGTTGTCACTAGCGGGTTTACCAAAGTGTTTTTGCTACTAAATATGCCTCTATAGTTGGTGGTTTTACCAAATTTTCCCCTAAGTGTCAAAATGTTTTGAAAAGTAATTTGGGGGTGGGGGTCGAACCCCAAACCTCCCACACCCAAAGCCTTCCACTTATCCAACTAGGCGTTTGTAACACTTGGGATATGAAAACAAACAATTGCTATTTGAATAGTGAAAAAATGGACTAACCTTGTCAATGAAGATGTGGTGTTGACTAGATATCCATGTGGCGGTCAAGGTAGGAGGGGTGGATTAGGGTTGGCACCGAGAATCTAGATCTCAAAATCCTTTTGCAATGAAATGCACTCTGCTTTGTTATATCTATACCGCCGTTATCAATATTTTAACTCCTTTTTCTTTGATTGATCCCCGTGTTTTATTTTTTGTATGCGGGTCATGATTTAGGAGCTATGCAATGTCTTGGAAATTTAATCTCGGAAATTCTTGATTGAATTCTTCACAGATGTAGGTGTAGGTGTCCACATTTTTTTGTGTTGTGTACTTGAATGGCTCGGATGGTGTGTTTAACCTTCCATGTGTTTGAAGATTGTTATGTATTTTCTTGCTTTCCCATTTGTCGGTTGACATTTGCGGGTTAGTATAGGGTCTTTGCTCGGTGGTGGAGAAAAACCCGCTAATGTATAAAGGTCTCGGTGTTGTGCTCAAAACAACTTGAAGCTTAACAAATAGAGCTATATCCATGTGTGGAAGGGCCGCTTTCAAAAAAACTCTACTTGATCTAAAGAGATGGCTCACCTTGAAATTTTGGCTCAGCCCATTGTGAACTATGTAGAGTTCTATTACCCAATGCAAATCCAATCAACTAAGTGCTTAGACAAAACCAAGTGCATGGTTTTATTCTAGATCAATCCACCAGTGAAGAGCTTAATCATGTGAACATGGGATCAGTGGAACACATCTCGACCCTAAATGCTCAATGCACCCTAAAATTTCCTTTCTTTAACCTCAAAGTGGATAGCTCAATCAGAGAGTTTGGTGTGGATGCAAAGATGCTCGGATTCCAACTCGATGGTGAATGTTATGTGGCTCAGTGGATTCCAACTCACCAAGGAGTAATACAACTCGAGTCCTCAATATAAAAACAATCTCCAAATTTTTAGCACAATCCTCCAAATGCAAAGTTTGCTAGAATTAGTAGAGAATAATATCCACTAATTTTAGTGGAGAAACCCCTAGTGGGAAAAAACTTTAACTTCTAGGGAGTAAATTTTTTTGGTGCAGGAGGCACCAAGGCAAAAACAAATTGCCTTACAAACACCTGGAGAATGGCAGGAGGTTATGGGGATGCAAGGCATTCTGGGAAGTTGCTGGAGGCAACACAGGCTCTCCTAGAGTGTAGAATCTTCTCCAAAACTTTTTGCTTCCTCTCTCCAACCTTCTCTTCTTCTTCACAGGTCTAAATTCCTTCTCTGGTACCAAATGTAAAACAGGGACGGAAGCCTAGGATATTTTATTAATAATCAATCAAATCTTTACAATAGATGTGTTACAATATTTATGCATATTGGACAACCATATACAAACAAATAAATAGGTTGCACAGGTAAACCCGTGAAATAATACAAACAATAGTATTGTTAAAATAATATAACAACTCACGTATGTTTGAATAAAACAATATAGAAGGTTATAAATAAATATAACCATATAACAATTAAACAATTAAACTAACTATGTGCAATGCATAATTAACCTAGGTAAAATATATTTACCCTAGCATCATCCACACAAATCTCATCACATTATTTTGTGTCATCTTTCTCAACATTCTCAAATGCACAAATGGATTCATCTTCTTGTACAATTTCAAGGAATTCACTCACACAAACATCAATATCAACTATCAACCAATCAATTTTTCTTACCTTGTCTGCATTCTTTGCTTGCATCTCTTCTTTGACCTCTAAAATTTGTTTTTCTATGAGTTCATCCTCTTTCTTCTTCATTCCATCTTCTCTTAACTGCACTATGTTTTTGTCCTTTATTTTCGAAATCATATTAGATTCCTTTTGCTTTACTTGTGTCTTAAAAAGACTTGATTTTTCTTGTTTTCCTTGTCCTTTTCACTTGTATTCTCATTTGTTTACTTTAGCTTATTATCTTGTTTCTATGTTGTTGAATTTTTCATCCATTTAGGCACTATATAACCATGTTTTTGACTAGTTTTAGAGCTATACATGGGTCTTGTCTTCATTATTTTTCTTTTCAATCTCAATCTCTTTCTTTTCCTCTCGTCCTATCCTCTTTTCCTCACTTCGATCCTCTTTCTCAATTGTATTCTCTGATTTCTCTTCACAATCAGCTTTATAGGACATTTAGCTTTCTTCTTCATCATAAATTCAATCCCATATTTCATTATATCTTCTCTCAAATTTTTCATCTCTCTTTTCTATTCCTTTTATTTATGCTTATCTCTTCTTGGTTTCATCTTTTTTCTTTCTCTCTATCGCTTCTTGTCTTTTCATGTGGCAAAACAACTTCATTATCTCTCTTACCAACTCTTCTTTATCCATCCCTCTCCTTTCTTCTTTATCAATAAATTTCTCTTCTTCTTTCTTTCTCTACACCTCACCAAGGATTGTTGATGTGGCCTTTTGGTGCCTTCTCACTCTTATTTCACTTTCACACTTCCACCTCTTCTCACTCTTCTCTTTCAACCTATTACTTTCCACTAAACACACTCACAATTCACTACTAGCCACAACAATATTCAAATCTCAAATAATATTATGTCGATACCAAAATGATGTAGATAAAATTTATTCTTTCATGAATTCAATCAATAAAGAAGGTTTGACAACAACTTCAACTTAAACTCTACATATGAGGATCATTCAAAAGCCAAAAATGGCTTTAAATGCAAAAATTAATAAAATTAACCTTAATAATCACCATACCCTACACATTCCCTGAAATAAATGTCACATTAACCATCTCAATGATTCATTCTCACAAAAATAATCAACTTCTCTTTTTACTCCCACTACCATCAGACCTTTCTTGACTAACTTCTAGTTCTAATGAAGCAAAATTTGGCTCTTTAGCCTCTAATAACCTCTTAAATTTAATGCACCCTATTTCTTTATCACAAATAAGGTTAAATCAATCATAATTGTAGCTCAACAAAATCAAAACCTCACACTTCACTTATCAAACTCAATATTGCATTCTTGTGTTCTCAAGTTCATGCTCTTGTTGGCTTCAATGCTGGAAGGTTCTACACATGCCTAGAGTAAAATGAAAAACATTGGGACACCCTTTATCATCAGTGAGGTGTATTCCAATTTTTATAAGTCAACCCCTTATGCATCTTTCAAAATCATCATTCTTCTACTTTAGTTTCAAACCTCTTTATAGCCCTGTCCAGTAACCTTTCTCATCATAACTTCCTCTAAAAATGGTTTCAAGACAAACTAAAGACACATTTAAACACCCATTTAAGCCTTCTTTTATTTTTCTAAGTTTTAATATTTAACTCCATATCTACCGATTATTTCCTTTGTTAATGGGCATTCTCAATTAGGTTTAGATTGTATTTTACCTTCATTGTTCTATAGTGTCACAAATTTCTCAAGATTTAACCCTTGATTTTATATACTTATTTCATAATCCTCTTCATTTTTATTTATCATGATATATTCCAAATTTTAAAGTGAAATTCCAAGTTCTAAGGTTTCTAGGGTAATTTCCTTCAAAGCCTTGGTTGTGCATCATTATACAAACCCGAGAAGCATTAAAATCTTATATCTTTCTTAATATTTGGATTCAAGGTCTCAAATTTCATATCTAGGTCTTAATCATTCCTATCAAAGTTCATGTACTAGCATTGTCTCAAAACCATGAGTAAAATATCACAATTCACTAAAATCCCACCTATTTTCTCGTTAGGATAGGGTATTTCAAACCTCGCTTTTGAACAAGAAGAAGTTAGACACCTCCTTTAAGAAATATTGTTTTAAATTTAAAAAAACTAATCTCTTATGATCTTAATGAATATAAGATGCATTCCATGTACTCATCTTACTAACAAACTTGTAGGCTTTGACTAATTTGGAAATACACCGTCAAAGTCTTATTGTACTTAAGGCTTTATAACATGCAACATGGGATTATCAAGGGGAATCTATCTCTCCATTCATGTAAGCATATTTCCACAACCTTTATCCACATAAACCAACTATATAACTCATCCATATTTCTTCCCAAGATCTATTATAGTCATACATACACTATATAATCTTTAGTTTCTTTAAACTTAACCAAAACAAGGTATTAGATCCTAACCAACCTGATTACTCAAATCAAATTATAGAGTTCCATTACATTGTATGAATCATAATAATGTTAAGCAAGGAGGATATCAATCAAACCTTGCATTTCTATAAGAAATAATCATATTAAGATCAAAACCCGAGTTTTTCATTACCTCATAAATCTGTATTACATACAAAATTTTGATGTTCCTTTCTTTCTCCATCCTCCTATTCATCCTCCACCTTGAAGAATACCTTCTAACTAACTCCCTCTCTCTCATATATTAAAATTTCATCTTCATTACCTCCTTTCATTCAACCCTAACAAATCTTTTTGATGACTCATTACATGCCCTTAACACAAAGAAGAGGCATTTTACAACATTTTAACATTATTTTGACTCATACATTCCTAGTAGGACATACTAAACATGTCCTAAACATATAACACCTCCTTTACATTCATTAAAACCTCCCTTAGTCACTTTACAAGATCCCTTCTTCATTTTGTAGACTTGAATTTTGAATTTTAGAAATGGAGGGAAACTAATAATTTGAAATTTTAAACAACTTAACCAACCAAGACTACTTCTTGGGTCTTCAACATTCTCTAAAACACCTAACTCACCCTCCATATCTATGAAGAATGTTAATTTTTCATTCTTGAGGTTCATTTGATGATTCTCCCGCATCATAAACATAACAAATGCTCCTTTTCTACATCAAAATAAATCATAGGGTCTTGAACCTTTCACCACTCATGCCCAAGACATGGGCCCAAAAATATCCCATATAGCATATGTTCTATATAACAACTTGTTTTTTATTAATATATCCTACTCCATTTTAATGCGAATGTGTTTAATCCCACATTGGGGGTGTGAAGGGAGATATAAAATTTTAAAAGGCCCATAGCATTGGAGGGATGTTGTGGCTTAGGCCACATCTTTGGTCTCATTTTTGGAAAATAAAACTTGCAAGTTAGCTCAACTTAGCATGTAATTTGGTTGTGTCAATTAGCTCATTGAGCTTATCACTGACTCATTTGAGCTTATCACTGACTCGCCAATGGTTATGAGGATTTTTTTGGTTGGTTTTGCATAGAGTTTAGAAATTTTGTGACGATGAGCTAGCTCGTTTCAAATCCATATCACACTCTGTAACACCTCATTTATTTTCCCAAAACTAAAGTGAAAATATTTTTGATTTGATTTTCACAAGTCAATCAACAAATTATGCAATAGAGTTAACCTAGTACAAACCAGTTAACAATTTTAAATAGCTAGTTATTATGTTAAGTTTGATCCATCTAATAACTCTTTTTGTATAAACCTTGTGCAACTGAGAAGGGTGCATCCATATCTCCCTTCAATCCACTCTATGCGAGAAATCATACAATATTTAGTATGTTTAGTTTTACTTTTTCTAGGTTGAGAGAACTATGTTTCCATCCTTAAATGTCTACCACAAAATTCAATTACTTAACTTCATACTATGGTATCTGACATATATAAAGTAAGGATACGATGAACAAACAATGCAATCAGCTACTTTCATTACTTTGGCCAAAGTTTCCAGTCGTGCATAAACAACTTATCCCGAGACCACACATAAGCCTTAGGGACATAGTCTTCTGCCACTAAATAAATATCATGACACATGAATCTAGATCTTTTTGTTTAATAAGGTGAACATGTTAAGAAGGAAGAGGTGTGTTCTTTATAGGACCATCTCTGTAAATGAAAAGAACCACAACCCACTCAGGGTCTTTATGGAATGAGGAGAGACCATGTAATGGGTTATTGCCATTATTGTTAGGTTGTGGAGCCTATTTTAATGTGTGAAAATGTTGAAGATTGTACACTAAGCATACTATACACTTTCCACACTTGTCTCGCCGAGTTTCAAGGTCAAGCATACGGCCCCGAGTGAGGGTCCGGGGTGGCAGCCCCTAGTAGATGGGGGTTCGGGGCGCAACCCCAAGAAAAAAATTGGCCTCGAAAAATGTGCCCAATATACTAGGAAATGTGCTTTTCTCATATGGGCGGGATTTTTGACCCATAGGTTTATGGGATGGTTTTGGCCCATGGTTTTGATACCCACGGTTTTGTAAAACTACTAAAGCAATTGTCTACTTATGTGGTTTTGTGCATATGGTAGGGTTGATGTAACATTGTAGATGTGTCTGAATTTGGGTGTGAATTCTGTAGAGTTTGTTGAGCATAGCTCCAAATAGATCTGGGTATTATATTAAGAGAGTGGTGGCTTGTAATAAAATATGAGCAAGTGATTCTTGGTGGATGTAGCCCAAATTGGGTGAACCACGTTAAATATTGTCTCTTTGTGTTGTTCTTTTATTATTCTGCACTTTTATTTCAGATCTGTAATATTTTCTACATATTAGTTTCTATTGCGATTATGTGAGGGATTATTCCGCATATTTTATCCCTTATTTCCTAACAATTGTGTCCTCTTTCCCTAATCCATAACTACCCCTAGTTAGCACTATGCCTAGATGTTTGTGTGATGACGTGAGATTATATCCAATCTACATCATAATCAAATTTTTTTATCCATAATTGAATTTCATCGTGTGGAAAGTCCTATGAAACTTAATTTATTCCATTATTTATCTAAGTTATAGCCAAGGGGTCTTTTTGTAAGACTCCTCTAAGTCATTCATTATGTTCCAAGTGGGCCTTAATAACTTATTCAAGTTATGGACTAACTATTAGTTTCCCTTTAGTGAATTCATCTTGATTTTGTTATAGGTCACCCATGTCAAAGGTTGGTTTTGTTCATTATCCGTTGGTCTATTTAATAAAGGAGATAATACCATTTGCTTGTGATGGTTGACTTATTATCTCATAAAGAATAATGATTAAGCCTAATCAATTTAAGTTAACCATGCCCCCTTTTTATTTTCAGCTAGATGTTCATTAATCACATTTACTATCATCATACCTTCATATTTTGAAGTATAGATTATATTATCATTCACAATCATATACATTTTACTCAATAATTAATTAATGATCAATACCATTATTCCCATGTTAAACATCATATCCAATAACATACTTTTTGATTTTCTTACTTAATTAATCATAAGACTAGTTTAAGTGAAGGATTAAGTTAAGTAATGTTATAATAACACATCTAAAGGCCTTTGGTGCACTTAATTAATTAGATCAGCAACAAACTATACAAAGATACAACCATCAAAAATAGGGACGTAAATAATATCTACCCTTATATACCATGTCCGATTAAAACCAATTATATTTAATCAAAAAAATGTTTTTGTTAGAGATCACAAGCACTGAGAAGGGGGGTGAATCAGTGTGATTAAAATTAATTTCCAGAGTTATACTTAATCCACAATTTCTTAAATTTGAGTAGTTACTATATCATGTGCATTTTTTCAAACATATATCAAACTAAAAATGTTGAACACATACTTTATAGTGGGAAACCCTTTCAGGAGAAAAATCCACTTGAAACCAAGGCTTTATTAGGAACACCAATTCCAAAGCTTACAATGGTTTTGGTTGAGCACCCACTCAACCCGTGAAGCACCCACTCGAAGATTTTTTTAGCACCCACTCAGCTATTTTTATAAATCACCAATGTAAAAGGAGCACCAAAACCTAATTTAATCATCAACAACGATATTTTATAGGCACCCAACCAAAAGGAGACAAAAACCCCTGAAAAATGATAAGCTATAACTTAGAATTATTTTACATACAAATTTTGATCATCTAGTTACAAAATTGCTTACACAATAGATTATGATCACTTTTTTGTATCTGTCTGTGTTCTCTCTTTCACTCTCTTCTACTCATCTGATTCGAACTCTCTTGCTCAATAAATCTAACGTATTGATTTTATTCTCATCGATGTATCTTATTTACTTCATATGTCTACTCTTCTCCTTTCTCTCTCTTTTCTTTCTGTAGCTCCTTTAGCTTGAATGCATCATCTTCTTACTTGAGAAACTATATTATTGGCATCAAATTTCCTCTATATAGTTAATTGACCCATTCTAACGCTTCCTTTGGCATGTCATGCAATATTCCTCCTTTTTCACCTAGAAAATTGGTCCATTAAATTTATACAACTAACTCCATATTTTTCTCTTTTTATATTCATCTTGATTTCACCTTTTTTCTATGCATTTACTAGAAAATATTTATTATCCGATACCTAAAAATAGATTTCTCATATTTATATGATTTCTAATGTGATTAAGATGAATGATCCATTTTCTTCTTTGACATTTAATTCTACCTTGAAATCAGGAATCTAATAGAGAACTGCAATTGTATTTCCACAAAATCAATGAGCATTAAATGTAGACAGCTAGAACTATAGATTTCTTCATTCTTTGTGGAGATCAAGTGGTATACTCAACCGTAATCATCAAAAAATTGAATCACCATTTATTTTGGAGAATAAAACTTCACTTGTCCATGTTTAATTCCATTTGATTTTCCTCGAGCCCTGTCTAGTTCATATTTTCTCAATCCGTGACTTTTTATAAGCTTCTTTGACTTTTTCTTTGTAATGTGGCAATTTCCTTTGATCTACATCTTTTCTCTTTTCTTTTCTTCTTGCGGATTTTAAAATGTTACACAACTTTCTTCCTTGGTCGTTGCCTTCCCGCAGCTTTTTCCCATGTTTGCGGTTATTTTCTTCAATGTACCGCTTCTATAGTTTTCCACGGCTTTTTATCTTTACTCACGGCTTCCTCTAAATTTCCCTTACTTTTGCATCTTTTCCTTTAGTTCATCCTTGCTTGTGTAGAACTTCCTTCACATTCGTGGCTTAACCTTTCTCATCGTGGCTCAACCTTTAGCTTCTTTTTTCTTTGTGGCATATTTCCTTTACCACTCCTTCGTTAAGCTTCTGCAACTTCCCGTAAACTTTGGCAGCTAACTCCTTATATTTGCGGCTTGTACAAAAACTAATTAAGTCCCGTAGAACTTATCCTTGATTATCCTGAAGCCTCTGTGAGCTGACACTACCAATCAACCTTCATATTTTTCACTTGCTCACTTTCCCAATTAATCCTTTTTCCATCAATGACAACACATATGACAAATGAGAAAGGTCCAACAATCTCCCCCTTTGTCATTGATGGAAACACCTCATCACTGCAATACTGTATAAACCTATAGCCTTTCAATGGAAAAATGATACTTGCATACCTCATTTCTAAAAACACTTTGTAACTCTCCTTAACGGATTTGGTTTCCAACTTCTCTCCCCTTCTATTATTACTAGTTGGTTTCTGACTTGAGCATTTCTCCCCCTTTGACAACAATAAAAAAGGGTCATTTATGTCGCATAAAGATGAAAATATAGGTAAGCTTAATATAGCATGTTCCTACCTCAATAAGCTCCCCCTTGGTACATGCTTTTGATCCATATGACCTGATAGGCTCATGGAAATGCTCCCCCGAGATTATGCATACTTTGATAATCTTGAGCTAGAAGACTAGCTCCCCCTGTCACAAATATTGTTTGGCACTATTTAGGAGCTGATATTACCTGATAATGCTCCCTCTCCTTCTCTTTACACCTTCTAGTTATTGGTGGGATTAGGAATGACCCCTAATTCATTCCTTAAGTGCTCAAAAGTAGCCTTTGGCAGTGGCTTGGTCATGATATCTGCAAGTTCTTCTTTTGTGCTCACATATTCTAGACTGATTTTCTTTTCATTCACTTGTTCCCTCAAGAAATGATATATAATTGGAATATGTTTGGTCTTTGAGTGGAACATAGGGTTCTTAGAGACACTTATTGCACTTGTGCTATCACAAAACAAGGGAATTGGATTATCATATTTTACCTTGTAATCCTCCAATGTCTGCTTCATCCATAAAACTTGAGTGCAGTACATTGCAGCAATTACATTTTTTTCACATGTTGAGAGTGCTACTGATGATTGCTTCTTTCCTAGCCAAGAGACTAAACAATTTCCAACAAAGAATGTTATGTCACTTGTACTCTTCCTATCATCAACACTTCATGCCCAATCTGCATCTGTGTATGCTCTTATGTTGAATTCATTACTTTTGGGGTACCAAAGTCCATATTCAAGTGTTCCCATGAGGTATCTCAAAATTCTCTTGACCACCTTGAAGTGTGTCTCCCTTGGATCTTCTTGAAATATTCCAACTAGACCCACCGCCTACATGATATTAGGTCTAGATGTCATGGAGTAGAGTAGACTTCCTATCATGGATCTATACAGAGTTTTGTCTACTTTTGGTGAGTTTTCCTCTTTGCTCAGCTTGCATCCCACTTCCATTGGTGTTCCTATAGGTCTAAAATCTTCCATCCTAAACCTTTTCAACATTTCTTTGATATACTTGGTTTGGGATATGAAGATACCTTGATCTAACTGATTGATTTGTAAGCCGGAAAAATGAGAGGTCTCTCAAAGCATTGACATTTCAAATTCTTCTTTCATCATATCAGAAAATTCATAAGTCATTCTATCATGATCTCCTCCAAAAATGATATCATCCACATACACAATGACTATGAGAAGATGATCTCCTTCTTCCTTGATGTAGATATTACTATCAATGCCAACACATTTCAAACATTTCTCTATGAGGTATGAATCCAATCTACTATACCAAGCTCTAGGAGCTTGTTTTAGTCCATACAAAGCCTTTTTCAACCTACACACATAATCTTTATCTTCAGTTAGTGAAAATCCATCAGGTTGTTTAATATATACCTCTTCATTCAAAAAACCATTGAGGAAAGATTATTTCACATCCATCTGGAATACTCTTATCTTCTTATAAGTTGCGTAATCTAGGAATAGTCTTATTGCTTCCATCCTTACCATTGGTGCAAATGTTTCATCAAATTCAATTCCTTCCATTTGTGTATATCCTTTGCACACAAGTCTAGCCTTATTTTTTGTTTCTCCTTTTTCATTCAACTTATTTCTGAATACCCATTTTTTCCAATTACTTTCTTGTCTTACGGTCTGGGTAAAAGCTCCCATGTTTCACTCTTTTCAATATGATCAAGTTATTCATTCATTGCATCTACCTAATGTTGATCCTTACTTACTTTTACAACTCTTTTGGGTTCTACCATGGATATTAGTGATATATCTTTGTGATTCTTCTGATCTCTTAGCCTTCTTCTAGTTAAAATGCCACCGCTTTGATTCCAATGATCTCGATTGGTTGGATGTTCCCTTTTGACTTGCCTTAAGGGTTTTTTCGTGCCCCGCCTCTCATCTTCTTCATCTACTTCTTCACGTGGACTATCCATTTCCTCATCATCTTCTTATTCTTCATTACTGTTATTATGTTGAGTGTTGGACTTGGGAGATTCATCCACCTTCATATTTGTGCTTTCAACAATTTTTGTAGCCTCTTATTGTAGCACATGTAAGTCATGCTAATTGTTGAGTATCCAAGGAATATGCCTTCATCACACCTAGAATTGAATTTTCCCAAGTTGTCTTCATCTCTTTTGATGTAGCATTTTCTTCCAAAACTCTTATATGTTTCACATTTGTAGGCTTGTTCTTCCATAGTTCGTAAGGTGTCTTATCACTATTTACTCTTAATTGAGCTCTATTTAAAATGTACACCATGGTGTATACCACTTCACTCCAATATCTGTCTAGTAATTTGGATTCATTCAGCATTTTTCTCGCCATTTCTTACATAGTCCTGTTCTTCCTTTCAACAACTCCATTTTTTTGAGGTGTTTTGTGGCTAAGAATTGTCTTCTAATTCCATGTTCTTCACAAAATTCATTGAATTCATTAGACCAAAATTCTTCGCCTCTATCTAATCTTAGGCATTTGATATTTTTGTTCTTCTCATTCTCCACCAGTGCCTTGAATTTCTTGAATCTATCTAAGGCTTCGAATTTTGATTTAAACACGCTACCCATGTCATTCTGGTGTAATCATCTATTAGCAACATGAAATACACCTCACCTTGTATACTTTTAGTTCGATGGGACCACAGAGATCTGTATGAATCAACTCCAGAGGTTTGGTTGTAGAGTATTCCTTCGACTTGAATGATCTTCTTGTTTGTTTACCATGCAGGCATGCTTTGCAAAGTGTATCTACTGGTTTTACAATTTTTGGCATATGTTTTACACACCCTTTAGCACTAAGTTTTACCAGATTCTCAAATCTCACGTGTCCAAGTCATTTTGTGCCATAGCCAGTTGTGATCAACCTTACTTGTGAAACATTTTTCATTATTTATTTCATTTAGCACATACATGTTGTTCTTTGTCCTTTTAGCTTTTGCAACTTTCTTTCCTATTTTTCCATTTATGATATCACAACCTTTGTCATGAAAGATTAGATTGTATCCCCTTTTTCACATTTGACTCACACTTAACAAATTGTGCTTGAGGCCTTCAACATATAGAAATTTTCTGTGATGGTCTTTCCATTATCTAGACTCAAAGTTCCTTTTCCAACTATGTTTGTTGAATTGTTATCACCAAATCTCATAGCACCCAATGCATTGTTTGATAGTGAAATGAATTTTATTTTGTCACCAGTCATATGGCTGGAGCATCCACTATCTAGATACCATATTTTATCTTCATTTTGCACATGGAATGTGGTTTGCACTACTGAGAAAGACTCTTCCCTCTTGTTTGCATCTTTCTTTACAACATACACCCATTTCTCTTGTTTAGGGTTTCTTGTTTACTTGTTGATGCCTCATTTCTTTTCTTGTAATAGTTTTAGTGAACATCATTATAGTTTAGTCTAGTGTAAGATGGGCCAAAGTTTCTTCTATAGCCTCTAGAGAATTTTCTACACTTAGCAGCCTTATGTCTAAACTGATTACATGAATAACAATAACCATAGAAAGAATGTGTGTACCTCATTACATAGGAGATTTTAGGAGCAGTAGTCCTTCTCTTGGCAGATTTTTGAACTCTTTATTTATAGTAGAAGATGTGCTCAGAGTTGAAGCAGTCTTGTTTCCTTTATTCTTTGCAAGATCCTTTTCCTTACTTTCTTCCTTGAAACCAATCCCAGACTTATCATTTGTATCATGTTGGCCACTTAATATACTAGTCAAAACATTTGAACTCTTCTCTAGTTTTTCATACATAATCAGCTTGTTGGTCATTTTTTCAAACTCAACTTTTAGTCGCTCTAGTTATGAGTTCAATTTTGTGCATTCATCCTCCTTTGATTTGTAAGATTTTGAGATCTTTTCAAGCTGAGTCTCAAGTTCTTTGAGTTCATTAGCCTCTTCTTCTTCTTTTAGAGATTGTCTTTCCTCAAAGATGTGGATTTGTTCTTCATAATCTTTTAATGTGCATCTCATCTTTTGATTCTTTCTTCTACACAGTTTTAATTCTTCAAGAGCACATAAAAATTTCAGCTTCAAGATTTACTTCATCTTCTTCTTCATCAAAGTCTTATTTCCTTTTGAGATACATTCTTCAGGGGCATCCATGGCCATAAACAAGCATTCATACTAATCTTCATCATTTTCATTTTCAAAGTTTCCTGAGTTGCTTGAATCAGATTCACTTGATTCTTCTTTTGAATAGAAGTTCCTTTTGTTCTTAAAGAACTTATTCTTGCTATTTTTCTTTTTATATCCAGTTTCTCTCTTGTTGTTTTTATGATTATCCTCTTCATGTTTAAACTGAGCTTCTTTATTTTTGTTTGGACATTTAACAACAAAATGACCTACTTGTCCACATGTAAAGCATTTGAAAGGGAGTTTTCCTTTATACTTACCTAAACCTCTTTTCAGTCTTCTTATGAACATTGCTTCAATCTTTTCATCATCTAACTCATCCTCTGAAATTGATTCTTCTTCTTCTTCTTGCTTGGACTAGGTTTCTTTCTTGACCTTGAATGCTACTTATTTCTTGGTGGTCTTAGATCCAATAGTTCTCATCTCATATGTTGAAAGAGTGCTATGTAATTCATCCATAGTGAGAGTCTTCATATCTTTGGATTCTTCTATAGTTGAAACCTTTGCATCATATTTGTCAGTCAGAGATCTTAGAATCTTTTGGACTATGATGGATTCTTCTAGTTTCTTACCTAGACCTCTGATCATGTTTATTACTTCATCTATTCTTTGCATGTAGGCCGATATTCTCTCATCATCCTTCATCTTCAGATTCTTGAACTGAGCTCTGTAGGTCTACAATTTTTCTAACTTGAATTTTTCATCTCCTTCATAAATACTCTGAAATTTGGTCCAAATTTCCTTTTTTGGTGTGCAATGCATAACTTTCACAAAAAAATTCATTCATGCCACATATGATGGCATTCATGGCCCTTTAGTTGCATTCACATTCTACTTTATCAGCTAAAGAAGTGATTGGCATGGCTAGAGGATTATATCCTTTCTCAATGCATTCCTAGATATCAAAACTAAGTGACATCAGATTATTTTTCATGCTTATTCTCCGAATGCATAATTTGTTCCAGTGAAGAGAGGTGATCTTAACAGTGATAAATTATCTTGTCCCGATTTGTTGTCATGCTTGTGAAAAGAGGATCTCCTTGAAGATGTTAAGATTTTACTAGAAGGACATCACTCTGATACCAATTGTTAGAAATCACAAGAACTAAAAGGGGGTGAATCAGTGTACATTAAAATTAATTTCAGAGTTATACTTAATCCATGATTTCTTAAATTTGAGCAGTTACTATATCATGTGCATTTTGTCAAACATATATCGAGACAGAAAAATGTTAAACATAGAATTTATAGTGGGAAACCCTTTTGGGAGAAAACCCCACTTGAAACCAAGGATTTATTAGGAACACCAATTCCAAATCTTACAATGGTTTTGGTTGAGCACCCACTCAACCTATGAAGCACCCACTCAAAGATTTTCTGAGCACCCACTCAACTAATTTTAGCAAGCACCAACTTGCAAGGAGCACTAACCCCTAATTTAATCAACTACAACTGATATTTTACAGGCACCCACCCACAAGGAGGTTCACTGACCCCTAAAATATGCTAAGATATAATTTAGACTTATTTAACATATAAATTTTTATCATCTAGTAACAAATATTTATTACACAATAGATTATGATCATTCTTCTATATTTGTTTGTGTTCTCTCTTTCACTCTCTTTTGTTTATCTAATTTGATCTCTCTTTCTCAATCAATCTACCACACTAATGCTCTTCTCATCTGATATATCTTCTTTACTTCATCTGTTTACTCTACTCCTTTCTCTCTCTTTTCTTTCTATAGCTCCTTTAGCTTGAATGCATCGTATTCTTACTTAAAAACTATATTATTGGTATCAAATTTCCTCTATATATTTAATCGACCCATTCCAATGCTTCCTTTCGTGTTCCATGTAATCTTCCTCCTTTTTTCCTAGAAAACTAGTCCATTAAATCTATATATCTAACTCCATATTTTTCTTTTTATATTCATCTTGATTTCACCTTTTTCTATGAATTCGCTAGAAAATATTTATTAGCCGATACCTAAAAATAGATTTCTCATCTTTATATTATTTCCAACATGATTAAGATGACTGAGTCATTTTCTTGTTTGACATTAAATTATGCCTTGAAATTTACCGGGAATCCCATATAGAATCGCAATATTTGTATTTCCATAAAGTCAATGAGCATTAAATGTTGATAGCTAGAACTGTAGATTTCTTCATTCTTTGTGGAGCTCAAGTTGTATACTCAGCCACAATCACCAAACAATCAAATCACCATCAATTTTAGAGAAAAATATCTCACTTATCCATGTTTAAATACATTTGATTGTCATCGAGCCCTGTTCAATTCATATTTTCTCAATTCAAGGATTTTTATAAGCTTCTTTGACTTTTTCTTTATAACACAAAAGTTTCATTTTATCTACTAATTTTTTCCTTTCTTGGTGGCTCTTTAGTCATCGGCGGATTTTCTTTACTTCTTAGGGATTTTACAATGTTATGTGGCTTTCTTCCTTGTCCGTTTCCTTCCGTGGCTTTGTCCCATGTCCATGGCTATTTTCTTCTATGTGCAAATTCTATAGTTTTACGCAGCTTTTTATTTTACTCGCATGACTTCCTCTGAATTTCCCTTACTTCCTCATCTTTGCCTTCACTTCATATTTTCTTGTGTGGCTCTTACTTCAAATTTTTGGCTTCACCTTTCTCATCCATGGCTCATCCTTTGGATTCTTTTTACTTTGTGGATTCATTCCTTTGCCTTCATCCTTTGTTAAGCTTATGCGGCTTCTTCTAGATTTCTACGGCTTCCTGCAGACTTCGATAGCTAACTTCTTATATCCACAACTTGTACAAAAACTAATTAAGTCCCGTAGAACTTATCCTTAATCATCCTGAAGCCTCTATGAGTGACACTACCAATTAACCTTCATATTTTTCACTTTCTCACTTTACCAGTTAATCTTTTTTCCATCAATGTAACTTGACATCAATGATAACACATATGAAAAATGAGAAAGGTACAATAGTTTTAAATCAACATACTGACCACTCAAGGTTGTGAAACCAATTATCTTCATTATATAAGCAACAGAATTTGTATTAGGATTATACATTAGGGTCATATGCCCATCTTAAATGTCTAAGTTTACTTCATGAAATCTATTAACTCATAATAAGGAACCTCTTGTGGGAAAAAAGGCACAAGATCATAATAAAATAAAATAAAAATTAATCAATCCTAAGCATTCACTTCATTGCTTCTCTGTTTAATTTTTCATCTACTAAGCATAAAGAAATATACATAGGTCAATTCAAGATAACTAGCATAAGTCAAATCATTCATATTCTATATCATAACCATTATATAATGAGAATAACAATCAATATTTGACCCTATACTAGATCAAGTCAACTTGTTAATTCGAACTAAACAAATTAAATCAACAAGTATAACATCATCAACTTGCATCAAACCGAAATAACTCAACAAATATTTAAATTTACTTGTAATTCATATCAAATCATATTTAATCAACAAATAATTAACTTCAGTTTGTAATTCACAACAAACCATAAAAATTCATCAAGTAATAAACTTATGAAGACTATTCATACTTTTCTACAATTCCATCAGTTAAGAATTCATTTCGTAAAAACATCAATATCTAACAAGCCAATATTATTTTCCTATTACGATAATATTCCAACAATAGTTAATAACTTCAACATTTAACAAATTTTTATGTTCAAGAAAATACAATATATAGTACTCATCTAACTATAAAAGTGTATGACTAAACATGAATTCACTCGCGAGGGAATGAATAAAGAAAGTAATGCATGTGCTACGGAATTTCAGGAACTTCCATAAATGTTACTCTATCTACGTGCTCAACACATTGATTTGTGTCTGGTGAGAGAATATTTGCACATTCTTCCATAATAAAACTACAGTATGCATACCCATTATGGGTATTTCAAAACTATTACCATAAAATGCAATGGTTTCAGTCATTAAGATGCATTCCCAACATGGGAACAAAAAAATCGTTCCATTCACAAGAATACACATACCCATAAATCATAAGCACTAAAACTCATAAAACTTATTCCACCTCATAAAAATACACAAACCCAAAAAGCATGAAACACTTAAACTCATAAATCTATTCACAAATTTGACATGTAACCCAATAGACAGGTATAAATAAAATACAAACATTCTTCCATAAAAACCAAACACACAAAACATCCAAATTTTTATTATCATAATATAAACATTATGATTTAGAGTATCAGGAGAAGCCTATCCTGTAACTTCCATGTTATTACTCAACTCAGCTTCCTTTCTCCTACAATCTTCTCCAAAAATTAAAAACAACAATACATTCATCAAACATTCCTTTTTGAAATAGAGTTCCTCCATATCCATTTCCAGATTAGCATTCATGACCGAAAAACATGCATAGTGGAGATAAATTTCACTTCCTTGAAACCCCTAAAAATGGTTCAAGCAAAACAAATTTGAATGACCAAGTGGAGAGAATGCAACCAAGTTTAGGGTTGGCTTCTCGGGAAGCTAACCATTCCTAAGGATCCATACATCCATTAATACAACAATAAAACCCAAAATCCCCTCCATGGTATTTCCTCATGCCATGCTGACCATGCCCAACAAGACACTAATACATGTCACCCACTCTTTGTCAAGTGGATTTTTATTCTAAGTTAATGAAATCCATTTAACCTCCATGTATTTAATTAAAATTTAATGTATTTACCCATGCCCATATGCCAAGTATTATAATAAATCAAAACTTTGTATAGACAAGTTACAAACTCATAACATGCCATAGCTAATGTCGAGTGGCCTAACAAATGACCCAATGCGAGGAGTCCAAATAAGAGAATAAACATGCAATATAATTATTGTCTTCCATATACTTTCCAAAATTGACTTTTACTCCAGAGGTTAAAAGTAACAAATGTTGATATTCAAACATAATGATGATCACATAGTGATCTTATAAGTGGTCAACAACCCAAATAAACATTATTCGATATGTGATAAAACATATATGCGATAAAAAAAAATGTCAGTGTGCACTAAGACTCTTGTCTATTAACTTAACTTCATTTAAACAAAGCTTGAGTTATTTTCAACGTTGTGGAATTATCCCTTAACACTTCATTTTAACCATGTGACATTTTATTGGTTGTCTATATGGTCGTTAATTTCAAGACTCAAAAGGGGGAAAAATTTTACACGCTCATTTTGGATCGGCAATCCCCTCCCTAGCTCGCTCGGGCATGCTCCTCCTTCAACTTGCCATTATTATATGGTCTAGTGTGAGTTGGTTGATTGGTCCAAAGCTAGAATCTATAGTCTGGACCTATATATATTTTGGTCAAAAAATATTTAAATATTTTTCATTAGATTTTGTAATAATCATGTTTTAAACTATGATTTTTTACCTTCTAATTTATTAGAAAAAATTAAAATTAATATTTTTAGATATTTGTTAATAATGTTTTTGGAATCTAAAAATTATGATTATTTATTTTATTCTTGTATTTTTCAAATAGGAAGCTATTTTTTTATTATTGGTAAATGGTTTTGATGGGGACCATACCTCATAGTAAAAAAAGGGCTCAACAACCAAATGAAACAAGACATCAACAATGGTTTTTTGACAAGTGGGGACCACACCTTAGAAAAAAAAGGCCTAAGAACCAAAAAAATATTTAAAAACAAAGGTAGGGGATGACCTACCTGCATGAAGCCAAACTACAACATCACAACACCTGCACATCCACAAAATACTAGCAAAAAAAACCCAAAAATCAGAGACTTGGAAGCCTTCATTTGAGAGTATTGTTAAAGACCTTTTTTACCTCCTCCATAGCTTTAAACAGATTTAGAGCAGTGTGCTAAGATGGGTCCTTTCTTATTAAATCTATTTGACAACAAGTTAATTGTTTCGTTAAACCATTTTAATTAAATCAATGAATTTTTATTTTTTTATTAAGGGCAAATAGTTTTGAAGGGACTATACCCGTATACAAAAGGGTTCAAAATCCGGATAATAAAGGTGAGAAGAACAGCCCAAAGAAGGGAAAAGCGCAACCAAAGAGGCCTCAACGGCCAAATATGACAATATAAGTGAAAAAGGATCCAAACTTACAATGATCCAAAAAGAAGCGAGAAAGAGCAACAAGAAACTAAAAGAGAAATAGCATATAGAGCTCCACCAAAAAATAGCACGAGCGCCGGATAAAGCAACTTCGCGGCAAAAAATAGCATCACAAATGAACCCGTTATTTGATAGCCTTGTCAATCTTGGTCTTGATAGCCTGCAGTGACATGAAGAAGGCAATGGCAGTGGCCTGAGAGGAGTCTTGCATATCCGCCTGAGCAATTGCAATATCCCTTTTCTCTTTAGGGCCCCAAATGTCTTCATTAACCCCACTTAAGATGCAGACACTATGAACATGTTGTTCAATGAAATTATAAATGCTTTTGAGGGCAGACAATATGTAGTCATTGCTGACTTTTAGCATTCCCCAATCTGCCATCTAAGGACTGCAATTTCTTGAAGACTTCAGCAATAACCCCCTCTTCCTCATCACTTTGAAGAATCCCTTTTCCCTTAGCTCTTTCCATATTTTTTATAGTCCCTTTGAGCTCTTGTATCTCCTTTTCTAATCTTTCCACCCTGTCCAGCAATTCCTCCTCCTTGGGCTCCTCCACTGGTTTACTAATATGCAGGAGGTTTTCAGCAAGTTCCAGGTCTTTGTGGCTCCTTAGGACCCATTGGGAAGAAGGGATTTTAGCTTTGATGCTCTTGCTTTTCTTGTTGGAAGCAGCAGCTTCACTCTTTCTTTTCAGCAGGGGGAGTGGAAGCGGTGCGAGCAGGTGGAGGTATGGAGGAAGGAGGTGGGGTAGGATTCACGGGGGCAGCTAGAGCAGTGGTGATGGATCAGGAGGATAAGTCCCTGGTGCAAAGGGACAACCCTAGAGTGGCTCTGAACTTCCCTAATTGATTTCTCCAACGAGTTGATCAAATAGTGAGGAAAGATGATTATGTTATTTCTATGAAAGTGATTTAGAAATATCATATGCTCTTGAGGTATAGTCACAAATCTTCCTTCAAGGGTTACATACCTAACCACCATCCTGGAAAGCTCAGCAAAAGGCTCAGGAATCGATGCCACCTTGATGCCAGCAGTCACGAATTCAAGATTATCCCCCTCATCTAGAAATTTCTTGGTCTCCACCTCCCTTTCCACCTTCTTATTGAAGAATTTGGTGCCTTCCAGGCTGAGGCTCATGATCTTGGTGATGAGCTCTTCCGTGATTTCCATCTCCATGTTACTGTATTTGACAATCCTATTCTTCCATCCCTGGGTGAATCTGATAGAAATGTCTTGGTCGAAGCCTTGAATCCTTTCAATTAAATTAGACAGCCCTCGATTTGCAGGTAATTCCAAAGCTCCGTATTCTCTTTCCACGCAGGATTGTGGGTCGGTTCAGTTTTGCAAGGTGGACCCCCCATGTTTCCTCTACTCCTTTTCCTGTTCTCAACGGTAAAAAAGCTACCACTATGCGGGACAGGCAGAGCTTTGATTTTGGTATTTGAATCTTTCCTTTCCGTGAAAGCAGGTTTAATTATTATGCTATACTTGTTATTATTGCCCCGCTCCTCGGCTTTCCTCCTATGCCAAGAAATGATGACAGTCCATCCCACACAGATCGCATCAATCATCCATATCTTTTGTGATGTCATCATAATGTACTTTGAGGATCCGCACATTAGCATCCAAATTACAGCCGTTAGTGTTGATTTTCACTACCATGTAGATCAATGATTATGGATTTATTGATTTGAGCGGGCAGAACATCCCCTCTAAGCCAAGTTTGAAAGGAATTATTAACACCGAAGTTAGCCAAACTGTCGGTGCCCTATTTCCTTCCCGATAGGTGTGGGTGATTTGAACATTTTTAAAGCTCTTGCATATATCAATAGCTTCCCCAATAAAATCCACGATAGACCAATTTTGGGTATTGCTTTTTATTTAAAAGATTGATGATATTCAGAGAATCACCTTCAATTATAATATTTGGAATATTACAATCTCTGGCAAGTCTTATACCCCAAAGAGCCGCCAGGGCTTCGGAATAATGATTAGTCTGCCTTCCCATTCTCCCAGAAAAAGTAGCAACAAAACAGCCTCTTTGATCTCTGATGACTCCCCCTCCTCCAGAGTCTCCCGGATTTCCTTTTGAGGCCCCATAAAAATTTAACTTGTGCCAATCAGTGGGAGGTTTAATCCATTAGACTGTGTTTCTATCAATACCATTGTTATTCCTATTGACAGTGTCAATATTCCAATCAGTCAGGATGTATTCTTCATTCTCCGGGTAAAGTCTATTTTTAGGGGGTTTAAATATAGCAATATTATCTTGCACGACCATAATAATTTCCTTGTAGACTTTGTTACAAGCACTGTCTATTGTTTCGAAAATGTTATTATTACGAGCCTTCCAAATTCTCCACATAGTGTGGGGTAGAACAAGTTACCACAATATTTTCACCACACAATGCTTAAACGAAGAGTCTCATTGCTCCCCACCCTGAAGATAGGTAAGGGGAAAAATCCATCTCAAATTAAATTTTGCAAAAACAAGCTGCCAAATTTTGGAAGCAATCTCACAATAGAGGAATAAATGTTTTATATCTTCTACCTCTTTCTGACACATGCAACATCTATTCGGCATGATGAATCCCTTCTTGATGAGGTTGTCATTAGTTAGGATCTTGTCATTAATAATTAGCCACCAAAATAAGTTCACTCTAGGGGTTAACTCGGCATCCACAGCTTGTGCCACTTAATTTCACTTTCCATGGATCTGATGAAAGTATTATATCTGATTTAACAGAGTATTCCCCATCAAAAGAATCATTCCAGATGAGTTCATCCTTAAGATTTTGATTACTTATATGGATTAGAGAGAGTTGATTCTCTAAAGATGAAATATCAGCCTGTATACTATCATTCTCCACTTTTAGTTGTTTCCATTTTCTTTTGTTTCCATCCCTCTCAATGTACCCCTGGATTTTGTGTCCATACTTTGTAATTAAGTTGTCTTTAATGTGATCATAAGCAGAAATCCAGTTAGAATCAGTCCACTTATCAGTCCAGAAGTTTATGTTTTGTCCATCTCCAAGCTTCCAGCTACACCCCTGAGAGAGAATGTGTCTGCTGCAAAGAAGGTTGTTCCAAAAAATAGAACCACTCGGAAGAGACTGATCATATAAGAAGGAAATCTTGTTTAATGAATTTTAACGTCAAATTAATATATTCTTTGTAAGAATTTTTTACATGTCAATTTCGACATGGAAAAGGTCAAAAACATTGAAATTCAACGTGCATATTCACTTAAAATGAAAGGGGGCATATTAAATCTCTTTTACAATTCTTTCTTTATAAGAACCTATGTTCTCAAAAAGTGAAGAATAAACGCTTTAAAACATTCAATTATTGTATTAAACTAGTTTTTAATCCTCATTTGAATTGTTTGAAAATATAAATATGGGGTCTAATTACTTTACCATTGACAAAATGTAGATGTTCAATGGGTCAAATTACAGCATCAAGAAAATCAAAATAAGGAAAAAATTCATGGCACGCAAGCTCTAGACTATCGTAAATGGTACAAAGAAATCTCTAACCGGTAGACAGCGACAACATACAATGTATTTGCATATCAACATAAGGTCAGGACACAATGTCCATCATATTACAAAGTGTACAGGATGACTTCCTATTTCACATTGAAAATCAATAAAGTATGAGTGAACCTTGGAGACATCTAGAATCAATGCATGAAGGTACGCATTTGGACCAAAAATTATAAAATTGATTCTTGAGTTAATTATAACTCTCATAAAGGGAGATGAAAAAGTAGTTAATTTTCTAGCAAAAATTAAAGACATTAAATCTCAATTAGATGGATGTAATAGTAACTTGATTCATGATAAACTGTTGTATTTTATTATCCATGATAGATTTAGGAACTTCATTTCCATTCTAAATTCTAAATATCAAACTAAACAAGACATCCCTGACCTTTCTACTCTGAGTGCTCTCATGATCTAGGAAGAGCAGGTCATGTCAAATTTTGATTCAAATGAGAATGCCACATAGGCACTTCTTGCATAGAAATCTAAGAATAATCCTTCTAGATTTAACAAGAATCAAAAATAAAACTTTAAACCTTCAAGTAAAGATAAGAAACCTGGGAATTTAAGAGTCAATTTTGATGGGAAATGTCATAACTATGGGAAATTTGGTCACAAGAAAGAAGATTGTAGGGTAAACAAAAACAAGCCAAATTTCAAAAATCAAAAGGGAATAAACCAAATCAAAATCAAAACAAGAATTAAGAGAATAATCAAAAATCTAATGTAGTTACCTTATAAATTACATTAGTCACTACCAAAGAAAATGAATAGATATTAGACAGTGGTGCATCTAGGCACATGTCGTATAAATATAATATTCTAACTGATATCAAAGAATATAATGATCAAATCTATTTAGGTGATCATTCATTCTCGATGTTCAGGGTCAAGGAAAAAAAAAAAATTAATGGTTTTATAAATGATGTTTTATATGTTCCTAAATTAAAAATGAATTTACTTTCTTATTCACAACTAACTCAAAATAATTACAGCGTAATGGTTTATAAAGAATGAGTAAGATATTACTATAGTTAAAGGCCTACAAAATAATGGATTATGTGTTTTTAAAAAGGTTGCATCTGCTTCATGTTTTTTCTACTCAAAATAGGAATGATATTCAGTTGTGGCATGAGAGATTGGGTCATGAAAACTTTAGGATCATGTATGACATGTCTTGGCCTAATCTTGTTGTTGGTCTACAACCTATATCTCATGCCTAAGAAAACTTGTTAAAGGTGCTTAAGTGGTAAGCAATCAACAAACCCCTTCCTTAGTCATCATGAAGCAAAATCCTTAGAACCTCTCGAACTTGTACACTATAATGTTAGAGGACCTTTAAAAATAACTTCCCTAAATTGTTTAGTGTATGTTGTTGCTTTTATTATTAATTATTCTTACATTATTTGGTCATTTTTATTAAAAACAAATCAAATGTGTTATTTAAATTTAAAGCCTTAGTTAAAAATCGGTATTTTCACAAATTTTAAAAGGCTTAAAGTAGATAAAACATTTATAAACTCTAAATTAGTATGTGATTACTAAAAATAGTATTATATTCATGTCAAATGACTATAATGTTAGAGGACCTTTAAAAAATAACTTCCCTAAATTGTTTAGTGTGTGTTGTTGCTTTTATTATTGATTATTCTTACATTATTTGGTCATTTTTATTAAAAACAAATCAAATGTGTTATCTAAATTTAAAGCCTTAGTTAAAAATCGGTGTTATCACAAATTTTAAAAGGCTTAAAGTAGATAAAACATTTATAAACTCTAAATTAGTATGTGATTACTAAAAATAGTATTATATTCATATCAAATGACACTTTGGGATGTCTTTGTATCGTATTAGAGACATCCAATCTTGATTGCATATAATTGTTTTCAAATTTTGAAATATTGAAGTTATTTTTTCAAATTTCAATATATTGATAATATGACATGGTTGATTATAAGCATATTGTCATTGAAGTTGGTATACAACTTATGTTTAAACCTATTAATGTAGGATTTATATATGGTTAAAAGTGAAATCAATAATGATTTATATTATGCTTATTATGATAATGCATGTTTATATGGATATTGTGATTCTAACCATGTTGGTGTTGTGTTAGATAGAAAATCTACAACTGGATATGTGTTCAAGTTTGGTACAAGTGCCATTACTTGGAGTAGAAAAATAAGCCAATAGTCTCCATCTCTTCTACTTTGAGGTAGAATAAAGAAGAGTGATGGAACCGTGAAAAGAAGCCATGTGGCTAAAGCGATTGTTAGAAGAAATTCACATAGAAGTTAAAGGAAGTACTCCTCTTTTATGTGATATTCAGATTTGTATTGCTCTTGTTAATAATCTAGTTCAACGTCGGATAACGAAACATATAGATATTCATACGCATTTCATCTTATAAAAGGTGCTTTTTGGTGATATAGATCTCCGTCTTGCTTATTTGAAGATCAAGTTACATATATGTTTACTAAGCCATTTTGTGCCATAAATTTATTTAAGTTTCGATTCGATGCTTGGTCTTTTAGAGTTTCCAATGAGGGGGATTTTGCATGGAAATTCCACCTCCTAATGGTTGGTCATGTGTTTTCTCCTTCTCCTTTATACTTCTTCTCTGATGTAAAGCATTGTAAAATATCTATTTATGATCTTAGTAAACTTATAACTCTAAGTTTACTATGTATTCTAGTATGTTGCATTTGCTATAAATGAGGTCCTTATTTTATAAAAGGCTCCTAAATATGTTGGTATAGATTTTTCCATGAGAAACAATGAGATGTAGTCTCATAAATCATGTTTAGCCTAAATCATAACTTCTGATTTATGGATTCTAAATCATTTTGTACCAAAAGGTAAGTTTAGCATGATGAAGGTGTATAAATCCTTCAAAAGTGATATGCTAGCCTAAACCTTAATTGTGGTTTAAGGATTGTAAATCTTGTTGTATAAATAGGTAACTTTAGTATATGATCCCCACTTAATATTAAGGGGGAGTGTTAGAACATTTAATATTAAGTGTTCTAGTTATAAACTATAGTTTATAACTAAATAACATAGAATATGATATATTTCAATTTATTTAATATAAACTATATGTTTATAAGGCTAATTGGTTTATTAAATTAATTATTATTTAAATCGGGGTGCTTCGTGAGAAGTTACACCCATTTGATTGATTCATATTGACCGTGGGGCAATTGAAAAATTATATCGGTGTTGTGAATTTCACATGGTGAATTCACGGGAGGAGAGAAGTGAGGAGAGGAGTTTTCTACTAGACTAGGTTTATCCATTGATGAAAAATATTTCCTTGGTTTTCACCCTTTGGGGTTTTCCATGTTAAATTATTGTCTCTGTGTTCATTTCAATTTATAGAATTATTTTTAATGTTATTTATAATGTTTGGTATAGTATTTAATTTAGATTATTTAATTAATATTAAATTTGGTTAATAATTTAACCCCTTGGACCTCACATAAAGTAGTTGTAGCCTGTTTTCTCTTTGTGTGAGTGACACTAGAGCATCCTAGCTCAAGGGACATTATTTCAATCACACACACACACACACACACACACACACACACACACACACACACACACACACTATATATAGAGTCTAAAATGTAGTACGGCGCTTGGTGAAAATCACATTGGGGTTACCAATAAGGTCATTATGAATCAAGCTTTTACATTATTTTATTCATTTAATATATGCTTGTGTCACATCCCGCATTTTCATTTTGTTTTTCACAAAAATAAACTATAATATATGAAATAATTTATGAATTTAAGAGGACTAGTACTGTTACGTAGTCCCATTTACAATTATACATATGTACGTATAAATCGAAAGGATATGTATACTTATGTGTAGTTGCACACGTGACATCATAACCACACTCATCAACATGCATTCGTAGATTACTTAACATCGATAACTTGTTTTTGTGTACTTGGTTGTATGATTTTTCCTTACCCTATTGTATGAGACGATTTCATAACATTGGTGAGATATTTTTTATTGTACTTGTTTTGTATCATTATACCTTACCTACTTGTTGTGCGTAATTATTTGGTAATGTTGACAAATTTGTACATGGTTGTATGTGTATTATTTCGGTGCCAAGGAATAATAATTGTTGTATTAATGTATGACTAACCATTTCATTGTTTGATTACATCGGTCATGGACCGTAATGCATTAAGAAGGTCTTCATTGGTGTGCGGTAATGTTTTAGTCTTTGACAAGGTAAACTTTATTTGTTTTGATAACAGTTTGTCATTTAATGTGTCGATGATCTTTGGAAATTGTTATCATACCATAATAATTGGAAATGTTATAAGGTTTAATGATTTTAATTTCTTGATGGGTCTAGGATCCCAGAGCATTAATATTATTGTTTAATGGCGGAAATCTTGGATATTAACTAGATGACTTGAAATGGTCATAGACCATATATAAATGGCATTAAAACATTAATAGTTTGAGGATCTTGGTCTTTGACCATACCTTTTGACAAAGGTAAATATATTTTTGAGTTTTCATGGTCTAAGACCAAAGGCATATTTTAATGTTTAATTTGAATCATTGTTGACCATATTATGGGCAATATGATTCTTTGATCAGTTCTTAATAGGTTGATGATTGAACACACCATGCATTGTAAAGGAATTTGATTTGTTTTATTAAAAACTTCAATTTGGATGTATATACTCCATGCAAATTTGGTAATGGTTAAGTTTTGGAAGTTTTATTATTATTAATGTGGACATGGTCCACCATGAAAGTATTGGTTATTTTTAATTTTTAAACTATGACTAGGACCGCTTGAAACAATGTTTAATTAGAGGGAAATTTGGAGAGGTAGTGGCAAGTTTTACTAGGTCACTAAGTGGCACCTACAAACATTGAATGCCATTTATGAGGGACGGTTGGGCCTCAAACTCCAGAATCTTCATGGAGAAGCTAAGAAGAATACAACATATAATTTAATTTTTTATTATTTTTTTGGTCGTTCAAGCTTTTCCTTTGGGCTCTGTATGGAAGTTGTAAAAGCTTTTTGTAGCTAGGATTTGCATGGGTTTCCTCTACTAAAATTATATGTGGTTATTTTGGATATCAAGGGCTTATAAAATATTAATAATGGTTAGACATTCTGAGGAATTTGAGTTTCAAATTTTTGGAACTCAACTGGGTCAATTTGGTTAAGGTGTTTGCAAGAAAAATAGAGAATAAAGTTGAAAAGATTTTACAAGCTATCAGGCATGGTTCATTCTAACTTTTATCTGTTAAATCATTCTGAAATATAGAATATATATTGGGTTTTCTTTCATGTAAGAAAATATGGAAATATGAGTGTTAAATTAATGATATTTGGTAAATGAAATTAGATGGAAGATTGTTATCATGTGGGTAGTTCCTTATTTAATTTCTTTTGGTTGGAATCAAAGCTGGGTATTGAAATCTGGGTAAATTTGTGACTTATTGTTTTAGTTATCAAGTTTTATAATAGTATTCCCTCAAAACATTCATGGGCTCTTTGTTTCTTGTGTTTTTGGTTGAGTAAATGGTGATAAACCATAATAATATAGGGTATGGAAAACATGCGAGATCTCATGTTTTAAATTTGGGTTTGTTGAAGACATTTTATACCTTACCTACTTGGAAATGGTTCTTTTGGTATGTCTATTTACATGAATATGACTTGCATGAGTCACATACACTTTTTTTTGCAATGGGTTAGTTGATAATTTTGTTGAAATACGTTGTTTATGCACTATTTTAGTCATGGAGACTTATGACAAGCACTAAGTTTCCTTATTTCACAAATTCAATTTGTTCAATTCCTTTTATGGGTTGATTTGATTATATATTAATAAATATAACTACGGTATCTGGTTTTAAAGTCTTTCATTCGTTATGAATTGGGTAAAGCTCCATAATCTCGCCACAATAAGTGATAACATACTGCATAACTCTCTCTCAAGTTGGGTAGTAATATGTTTTGCTAAAATACATATATTACTCAACTAGGTTAAAGGTTTGTTGACTCCTTTAGATTTGAATTTTATTCTTGCATTTTGGGTTTGAAAGTTCTAGAGCTTTCTCAAGATCGCCAAGCAAGTGTTGTTGATTGATAGCTCATACGAGTTGTGAGCAAATTTTATGCTATTAAGGAAGATATAAACTTTGGTTATTGTGGCTTAGTGTTCAAACTTATTTTGTTATAGGATCCTGGTCTTATGGAGGGTAACCAATTGGAGTAGCCTCTGTTGGGGAATATTCTTGTCTTGTTGGGTAGTTACAAACCCTTGAATATTTAAGAAAATAAATTACTTGGTTTTCAGGGAATGATTGTTTTTTCGTTGTCTATAATAATTGAATATTATTAAGCTCTATCAGATATAAATTTGAATAATAGAAATGATAGTGTATGATAGGAATCATAGGAACCATTGTTGATGGTCATCCCTTTAACCAAGTCATGCATAATATATTATTGACTACATGATTTGATATTCATATTCAAACTCGTTTTTGTGATAGAATTTTGATCACTAAATGGCTACTAGAAAACATTATCATACCAATATATTATATTTTGATAAAACTATGATTTTGAATTGCATTTTATTGTGGGTTGTTATAATAGTACTAAGATTTCAATACTAGCTTGTTAATTTGATTTCGTTATGTGAATTGATTTTATGTAATATGAAGAAAGAGGATAGATAGCCAATTTATAATTTTTATCTCAAAATGATGCAACATGATTATGAGTTGTTAGTCCATGTCAATTTGATGGGTGACCATGTATATCATTTTATCTTTCCTTCGGATGCGGGATGGAGTAGATAAGTAATGTGAATGTTGGATATTGTTGACATGATTTGATCACTTATTATTGTTTGAAAATCCTAATTTGGATCATTTTATTTATTAAAAAAGTAAAAATATTTTTGGATAGATTTATTAGGCATTATGCCTATATGTAACAATATGGAAACTATTGTAATATTTACGATAAATAAGGATTCTTCCTTATTGAGTTTAATAAATAAATTTATTATTGTAATCCTTATGTGAGTTGTTATAATTTTTTTAACAACAATATATACTTTTGAAATTCATTAAATCACATGGGAAAGTACAAAACTATACTTATTGTACTAATATGATTGTACATGACGACAAACATTATCATTAATTATTGATTGGAATTGATTACAACAATATGCATGACTTCATTATTAATGAAAAATATGTGATAACTACTCCTTAAAAGATGATGAAATATCATAAACGAAATGAAGTATCATATTATGATATTTGCAGAAAAGAATGCATTAATATGACGATAAAACTTATCTATTTTACAAGTTATTATGTATGGATAATATATCATGTAATAGTTATAATTTATAAACTGTAATGGACATAATGTTGTCCTTTAATAGCGGAAAACATATATGAAGGAATTAATGTACTTTATTTTTAGAAACTAAATCTATATCAATTGTACCTTTGCTGGAAAAAAATTATGTCATTAGAAAAAAATTACAAATGGTACATTGTAATCATAAGTAAAGTTCATATGTACATAATTAACTTATGTGTACAAATATGATTACGTGAATATAGATGATCAATAAATATTATTTATCTTATCATTATGAAATGGGTTTACCCTTATGCTTAACTGAGCTAATTCAATGATTGTAGGCGAGATATAGTTTCCTTACGACATTGCATTACGAGGTAGATTTACTAGTCGGTGACTCGGTGAAATTATTTGTACACCTTTGTCATGAAATGGCTACCATAAAAAGATTCAAAATAACTAATCCTTAGGATGAAATCGTAATGAATTAATAATGAAGGGTAGGAATCTGAATTAGCATTCGTTTCGTATGAACCTTTATGTGCTAGCTCGGGATGGCTATGGGGAGGGTAACGAACGTGTAATGATGTATGTCATTACATGAGTGTAACCTTTCTCGTAGGGATCCTAAGGTGATATTCATGGGATTCAAGTGACCCAAATATCGAGTCATGATCCCTGCAGCTTCATAACTAAATTCAATTACTTATTATAAACAAATAACTAAAATGGTTGACTATAACTTAAATACTTAATCAACGAAAAATAATCCTGATAACTATATTGAGACAGTTGTGTGGTGAATGGAAGATGGGTTTTGAAGGCTAGTGTGCAGTCTCAAAACTGGATTGCTAGCATAATGTCGAAACTATATGCATAGTAGTGCAAATGATTGATTTCATTGTATTTTCTCCTTTTATTCTTGTTAGAAGATTTTGGATTGAGATAGAGGTTACTTCAATGACCTTCTAGTTGACACTAAGAAGATGTACAGGTTCTCTTAGCCTATAAAAAGGTTTAACCAAAGGTATACAATGTATGTTGGCTTGTATATAGTGTTGAAGGGAGATTGAGAAGGATATAGAACCCTTTGTAGTTGCACATGGTTATTTTAGGTTTTCAAGATGGATTCTAGAATATTAATAATGTTGGATTACTTAGTTTTGATCTAAGTAATAATGTTATTCATTACAACATAAAAATAATTAAGGGATTTTGTAAACTTAATATTATGTTGGATTTTATCTATTGCATGCTAAAAATCATTGAAGGCATAAAAGGTAATTAAGGGTTTATAAAAAAATCCCTTAATTTATTAAATTATAACATGGGTGTTACAAATTGAGTATTATGCGGTATCTAGCATTTATTTTGCTAGATACATATGTGTGACATAAATACGATGCAACACATAGCAAACAAGGAGTGACACAAAAAGAACCATATCCTGAGCACTTCTACAGATAGTAGCATCTAGAACAAATGCTAGTGCATGGGCAAACCTTTCCCCCTCCAGGTGCTCTTATCCCTAAGATCATCACTTTTCGAGAATCGGACATGGAGCTTGCACATCCTAGAATCTCCCCTTCTAGATCATTCTCCGAGTCCATAATCATTCCAGGCATACATATACAAGTTGATTCATTATCTAAACTCTATCCATCACTCTTGCTTGTATTTCCTTTGCTTGATCTTGCTTGAATATTTTTATATCCATTTAATCAGCAATGTCCTTACATCAAATTTAATTTTATTAAACCAATTGGTGAACCTGATCCCTAACATGTTCTTTAATGGATCCATTTTTCTCAACACCAAAACCATGGTTGTATTAGGATTAATATATACATATTATCTTCATAATCACATTTGATTTTCATGTATCATCTACCATAAATCCGATCTCCATAAAATTTTCCTAGGGTTTAATGTTTCATCCTGCACTTTGGGTAATTTTCTAGGGCTCGTAATTTTCATATCACCTTTCATTTCATGTATCGAGCATAACTCTATTTTAAAAATCCTTTTAGGTTATTTTTTAATTTTTCATATTTTAACAAAAACCTCTTTTTATTTTCCATAATTTTGAGCCCAAATTTCACAAATCTAAAATTACATTTTTACTAATTAATGCATAATTATAAAAATATACACTTTTGGCCAAATCCCTTGGAGGTTTTTATTTCAATTTATAACATTCAAAAAATCCTCTTTTTGTTTTACAAAATTCACATTTCATTCCGACATGTGGTCGTTTTATTAATTTGATGAGAGTTGTTTTTTTACCAACATCACTTTCCATATAAATTTATTTTTCTGGTTGATTTCTTGTGAGAAAAAATTTATGGATAGCCATATACTTGATGAAAATTAATTCACATTTTATTTTCAGGTTCAAATTCATAATTTTTTTGTTAAGTGTATCCTATTTGATCTTAGATGTAGTCTTAATATTTCATCTTTCCTTTCTCCATCAAATAGGACTTTCTACTACTCATCTCAATCCATCTAATCTTTGTATTTATGGATTTGATAATACACCTAAGCAAGTTTTTGGTACAATATAGCTTCCCCTTACTATGGGATATTTCACTCTTAATTCTTTGTGTTATGTTATACCTCATGATGTTCCTTATATTATCCTTCTAGGTCATCCTTGGTTACATACTATGCATACACTTCTTTCTACCCATGTCATAGCACAAAATGCCCTTGCTACACCTTTCATGGATATAGCTATAATATATTCCACACCTCATGTTACTACTCCTTATGATATTCCTCTCATACATGATGCTCATGACATTACCTACATTGCACATCCTTCTCCTCTTAGGATGCACCCTAGTGCTATTGATTTACATGATCAATTTTATATTGGAACCCATGATACTCCTCCCATTATATCTCACTCTCTATATAATTGTATTGATCATATGCTTAGTGCTTCCAATGTTACATCTCTCTCTGCACCTTCCTCATCACAAGTTAGAGCATTGTACATTGATTTTACAATGATTCTTAATGCTCTCACTTTCCAAGATCATATGCATGATTCATTTACTATGGCTACACCTTATCTTGTTACATTCATGAGGGCCATCCATTCCCCTCTTTCTACATTTTTTTCTATGATCATAGGGGATAGTTCATATTGCTTTATTACTTCTAATCTTCCCAAATTACACCTATTTCTTTCCATTTCTATTGATGAGCCTCCTAGCATTACATATGTTATACATCTTTTGACTCACATATTGATCCTTATGTTTGCACTTACTCCTTCCACTATTTCTAATGAGACCAAACTAGCACCTATTCTATTTTCTCCTAATGAACATACTCTTATTGCTTATACACTTCCTACTCATGTCATTGGGATCTTGTACTCTCTATGGTTTTCCCCTCACTATGTTTCCATCATTCTCTACTAGCTCTTATGTTTCTCAATTTTAAACATATTTTAGTTTCTCCACGTACTATGGTACATGCACTTTTACGTGACACTAGGTCCTTACCTCATGTTCACATGTGTTCATATTTTTACATTTGCAGATCATAAACACCTTTATCCTTGTCTCCTCCGGCCATCCCATATTCAGTTTCTCCTACTTCTAGTGCATCTTCTCCTATTCATGATGGCTCCTTAGCCTTGACACCTCCTATGGTATCTTGAGCTCTTGATTGATCCATAAACTTCTACTTTGGAACTCTACGAATCACACAACTATGTTTTTCTACTTTTAAATTTGGAAAATGACATATTTGCTTGAAATTTAGAGCTTCGTGACTAATTATCTAGTGCTATAGAAAGGAAATTGCAGAGAAGGAAATAATTCAAACTTTAACACCAACAATTTTATCCTGGAAACCTCAATGGAGGAAAACCAATCGGGAAGGGAAACTACTCTTTCTTCCCACTTTTATTGGTCTAATATAGATAATTACATATTACAATAAGTATGAAAAGAATCAACAATGTAAACCTTCTCTCTAATTACTTGCTTGCTTTGTTTCTACACCTTTTCCTACAATTCCATTCCAACACTGAAGATCTTGCTCATTACTCTCATTAAAATTTGCTTCTCGATCTCTCTAGATCTTCAAATTCCTATTCTCTTGTTCCTTTCATGCATTTATAGGCCTTCACATGTCCTCTCGTGCACTGGAGAATGTGAAAGGGCATGGAAGGGAAGAGACACGGCTAGGTGCTTCAAATTTACATCCATTCGTGTTCCATTCTTTTCTGTTTGAAATTATCAGGACCGCCACCCTAAATAGATTGATGGTCTCAAGACCGCCGCGCCCTAGGCCCGGGTGGTGGTTTTGGGACCACCGCTCTACACAGAGTGGCGGTTCCTTCCAGAACCTCTGTTTACCTCATTTTTCTCACTTTTCTTGTTTCTCCTTCTTGGTGTTGATGGAACTAATGAAGTGGTGTGTTTTTCTGGATCCCTATGGATCATACCTCCCCTACTTAGGAGGATTTTGGTCCCACAAAATCTTAGTGGGGGAGTGGTAGAGGAATTGACTCCCTCTCATGCTCATTCAAGTACCCGTTGGGTCTACCTTGGTGTCTTCTCTCATCCAACCTGCCAATACTCCTATGGATCTCTGGTTTTTGTTCCAATGCTACATCCTCCTCTGAGTTGCCTTGAGTACAATCCTCTTTGGAAGGTAACTTTTGTATCTTTCCTTCTTTGTTATGCATAGATGGCGTTAGTGGATGCGAGCTCTTGCAACTTACTATCACATGCATCTGCATGAAGTATGGCCTAAAGGTTTCTTCTCCAACCTACTCAAGTATGGCGAAGGTCCCATATTGTAGTGGTTTAGTCCTTACTGTCTTTGTTTCTTGAGATGGATTGGTTGAATCCTCTCCAAGTGTGTTGTTGCTTTAGTCACCATTATTCCTTGTATCTCCTTTTCTTCTTGTTGCCCCATGGTCAGGTCCAGTGAATTTGTAGGTAGATACGGTGATTGTATATTGGAATTTTGTTTTGCTCCTTGAATGAGTAGTTCTGTGGTGGCTTCTTCTACAAAAACTAACAAGTGCTATCCAAATTCTCTATCCTTTGGTTAGAAATATTCGTTCTCTCACATCCATTTTGTTTTTCTTCTAATGAAAGCAAAAAAACTGATGATTTTCCTAAATAAGTCTTGGTGCTTGGTTGGCACTTACCATAGCCTTATTTGATTTTCTCTAGTGTACCACGATGTTAAAGCTGACTCCGTCCTTGATCCATATGTATCGGTTCTCCCTCCTTGTGAACATAGCATCCCTGGCATACAAGTATGGACTTTTGAAGACAACATCAAATGCATCAAGTGGAATAATATCAGCCTTTAATACATCTATGTATTGGGTATTTATCCAAAACTAAACCGACACTTATTTTTAACTTGTATTTCTACACCCTTCTTCACCCATCCCAATGGGTATGGATGTGGATTCACGTAAGTCTCTAAACCAAGTTGTTTTACAACCACATCAGAAATCAAATTTGACTTAGAACCAGAATCTACTAAAGCGTTTACCTTAGTCTTTTTATTTGGATTCTAATTTGAAACGACTTACTCATCTCTTCTTCTTTTGCTTCCTCGTACATGTTAGTGGCCATACATCTGACCTCTCATTTACATCCTAATCATCCTTAATTTCCACCTCTTTCTGTCTTCACAGTGGCCATGGATTTCTTGGAATCCTTAGTTCGGTGCCTTGGGTACAATTCCGGATGCAACTTCCAACATGTGGTGTCAATATGTCCATTTACATCACAATTCTTACATAAATTCTTAGGATCTTTACAAGTATGCAAAGCAGTAGCGGTATGTTTACCTTTCCATTTACCTCTGTTACTTGTCTTCCCTTGTTCTTTGTCCTGTTGTTCTGTTGATTGGTCTCCTTTTGGATCTATTTCTCCTTACTTCTTCTCTTCATAAATGTAGTATGCTTGTACACAAGCTTCATTAATATCCTTGGGCTTCATGGAGATTACCTTCCTCTAAAGGTGAGTGTGAAGTCCTCCTAAATACTTGGTCAAAATGTCCTCATCCTCCAAGTCCATATTAAGCAACATGGCTTGTCTCTGAAATTTTGTAGTGTAGTCTTACACGCTTTTTGATTACCTTGGCTAAAGTATCGCCACTTAATCACCATGTCAATCTTATGGCCAATAGGCTAGAACTTAGCTTTTTCAATTCTTTAAAACATTTCCACATACCGACAATAGAACGTTTCTTCTTCTCACAAGTGGCTAGATGGGTTTCCCACCAAACCAGAGCATGACCTTCCATTTTGAGACATGCAAAGGTGACCCTTTGTGCCTCAGTGACATTATGCACACTAAAACAGAATTCCATTTGTTTTAGCCATTTATTCAAGATAATTCTCGCATCTACTTGTCCTTCAAAATTCTTTATTTCCACTTTCGTTTCAACTTTAAAAGGTGTATGTGCAGATTTTACCTTAACGCTTACAATTGGCGTCTTTTCATGCTCTTCCCATTCTTCCTCTTCGTGACTCTTTCCGATATCTGAATTTTTCGGCTAGTGCTCGAACCACCGAGTCCATGGAATCTTGCTTAACCGAAGCCATCTTTTTTAGATCTGAAATCTCTTCTTGTTTTCTATACAATCTATCCATCATGGTCTCTAGCATCTCGACTCTACGGACCAATTTCTCTTCCTCCATTTGAGATTGAATTCTCTGTTTCCACTTCTTCGTAGAAATATATGGCTCGCAAGGTAAAAATTCTTCACCTTTGGACCTTGTCACTATCATACAAAATCACAAGAAATATTTGAATACCACAGTCTTGGATATATAATCAACTCTGATACCAAAATGATCCATAAACTTCTACTTTAGAACTCTACGAATCACACAACTATGTTGTTCTACTTTCAACTTTGGAAAATGACAGATTTTCTTAAAATTTAGAGCTTCAGTGACTAATTATCTAGTGTTATAGAAAGGAAATTACAGAGAAGGAAATAATTCAAACTTCAACACCAACAATTTTATCTTGGAAACCTCCAATGGAGGAAAACCAGTCGGGAAGGGAAACTACTCTTTCTTCCCACTTTTATTGGTCTAATATAGACAATTACAAATTACAATAAGTATGAAAAGAAGCAACAATGTAAACCTTCTCTCCAATTACTTGTTTTCTTTGTTTCTACACCTTGCTCCTACAATTCCATTCCAACACTAAAGATCTTTCTCACTTGCTCTCATTAAACTCGCTTCTCAATCTCTCTAGATCTTTGAATTCCTATTCTCTTGTTCCTTTCATGCATTTATAAGCCTTCACATGTCCTCCCGTGCACTAGAGAATGTGAAAGGACATGGAAAGGAAGAGACATGGCTGGGTGCTTCAAATTCACATCCATTCGTGTTCCATTCTTCTTTTCTGTTCAAAATTATCAGGACCGCCGCCACACAGCGGTCGGTGGTCGCAGGACCACCATCATGCGGGGTGGCGGTTCTAAAACCACCACTATGTATAGAGTGACGGTTCCTTCCAGAACCTCTGTTTACCTCATTTTTCTCACTTTTCTTGTTTCTCCTTCTTGGTTCGATGGAAATGATGAAGAGATGTGTTTTTCTCGGATCCCTTTGGATCATTACTCCTCTTACTGCACCTTTTACACATCCATCTCATTTTACTTCACATATGGATACTACTCATTGGCCTCGTTGCTTATATAGATCCCATAGCCCACCTCATGGGGGCATCTCTTCACATTGGTCACACGCTTCACGTGCTCCGTCTAGACATATTACACATTATATTTCTCCAAATGCTCGATCTATACCTATCTCATATACTTTACCTCATGCACCCTCTCGTGATCATCGGACCTTGGATCGTGTCCACATGTGTAGTTCATTTACATCACCTAGTCTTGGGCCCTTTCCTAGTACTCTTATTGTATAGATAATTTTATCATTCATAGTTGGGGGCATCCAAATTCCCCACACCACCCGATGACACAATCTTGTTCCTATTTCATGCTCAACTGCTGTTGGGGTTTATTCATATGGACCTCAATTTTAGACACCACGCAAGGGGAATCCTTATTTCTCCCTTCTCGTCGATTTTCTTTCACATATATACATTCAAAACTCCAAAAACATTAGCTTATACCTTGATTGGTGAATTCTCCCTTGTCTATACTACTTTATGTTGTGTCTTTGCTTAACATGTTACTATGGTTCATAGTAGGCTTTATCATTTTCACACACACGTGCACATTCACATGGTATATTGAAGTGAACACATGTCACTTACGAGGTTGTTACATAATGTGTGATGCTTGGCCTTGTCCATTACCAATCCCACCAAAGCTCACTGGGGGCATCTACCTTTCCTCACTTTCTATCAAGTTCTAGCATTTTTATATTTCACATTTTCATTCCTATATTCAAATATCACATTATCACTATTTATCTTCCCTAACATGCTAACGGGTGTTTCATGTGTAGCATTTACCTTCTAGTATTCCTTCCAATCATTGTTATTTAATTTACTTGTACCTAGTTTGTTATTTTTTGTGGGCTATGTCCTATGTTTTTGTGATTTCCTTATTTGTACAAGCCTTGGGCTCCGATTCACTTGTGACATCCTAATGGGTGTCCCATCTATGCAACCAGCTACTCGTTGAGTCCTTTTTTGTTCATATATTCCTTTACTAAATTATATTTATGTATGCATTGTTTGTTTTTCACTAACACTTGTATGCTAGCATGTTCCCTTATTTTTCTTGCACCATGGTAACTACCATGTGTAATACTTATTCCCCCTATAGGATTCATATATCAAATGTGCACATTAGTTTCAGTCTTCCTTGTTTGGGATCCATTCTCATTTTTTCATCTCACACACCCCAAATGAGTGGGGGAAACATTGGGTGAACCTTTTCACCCTCCTAACAATCACATAACACAATTTACGAAACACAAACACTAGGAGCAGAACAAAAATTAGTTATAGAATGGGGCCAGAAACATACTTGGCCACAAAACTCAGCATGGACACAAGCCCCTATATGAGACGAGGCAATTTGAGCACTAGTGTCCCACATAGGCACTCATGTCCTAGGGGGAAAAATAGTTACAGAGAAATTTCAACACTTGCGTAGTCACTATTTTCTCCATTATCAAAAATTATATAACCATTTTCATATTACAATTAGTCACTAACAAGAACTAACTAGTAATTCAGGAACCAAAGAAGGAACTAAATAAAGAATGAAACCTACAATATATGTAAGATAATGATATGCCTAGTGTTTTTGTCACCCAAGGAAAGTTACAAATCAGGTTTTGATCATCTACAGTGGAACTTATCCATAGGGAACCATTTATGGTTAGAGAGAAAAACAAACCACTCTCTCTATACATTTTCCCTTAACGGTGATAGGATGCCTAAATTTGAATTTTAGCGTCGAGACGCTCAAATCCCTAGTTTGGTGATAGGATGCCCAAATCATTCATGTTATTCCAACCATCTCTTAAGCATCTGATCTACAAGCATGAAAAAATTTAATCCATTTCTCTTTCAACACTCTATGTGTACTCTAACACCTTGGTTTAGATTTATCAAATATGCATTTCCATTTTTACATATTTTCCAAGTTAAAGTCCAATTGCATTTACCTATAGAATTGAATACACATGTTTTATTTTACAAGTCCTACCCTATCCCAATCAAGGCAAAGCACAAAATTAACCATGAAGCAAATCTCAAGAACTCTCTAGAAAATATGACATTCCAAGTACCTACACGCACACATCATTATCACTCCACGCACACAAAGGTCACCCATATGATCCTTATCCTTATTTCTCCTTATAATTTTACAATACACATCTTAAACTATTCCATTTAGCATGCTACAACACTCATTCAACACGTTGTTGGGTAAAATCTTCATTCAACTCTTGAAGGTATATTTTTATGTTCTTCTTTATGCTACCAAATCCTTATTCACCAGCATAAAGTGGGGAAAAATGTAGTCACTAAATCACACACTTACTATGTATATATAGCCTCTAAATACTTCATTTATATGCATGATTCCTAAGAAAGAGAATTACTCATTAACACCTCTTTAATTTTCTTTGACATTGATTTTATCCTTTTCATATTTATTACTTGTTGTTTTTAATTGACAACTTATAGTTTTGCACTGATGAGTCAAAATCTTACTCATCTCTGATTTCATTATTTTAACTTTTAAGCACCATGTATAGGACTATCCATTAGGGACCGGATCATTTGGGCACTACCATCCCCTTTAGGTGGCCTCTTTTTCTAATCATCGAATGTTTCTTTTTTATTTTCTTATTTTATCACTCTTGGTTGGTCTTTTACTTGTTAATGACAAAACTTAAGAAAGGGAATCACATATATACATGTCTTATTTAACCTCATTAGGGAGAAAGCATTCAAGAGGCACATACTACTATAAGGAGATAATATTTTCTATCTACTACATCAAGGAATGCATTTGGCACTACATATGAGGGTTTATTCTAAATTCCATACCACACATTTGCATTTAGGACAAAGTATTTGTATCTCGTTATCTCTTTGTGTGATTGGCACTAGGGAATCCTAGCTTAATGGACTTTAATTCAATGACACACACAAGAACTACATAGAGTCTGAAATATAGTGTAGTATTTGGTGACAATCACATGGGGGTGACCTCTCGAGGTCGGTCCGACTCAAGAACTTACATTATTTTATGCATATAATGTATGTTTGAGTATTGTGTAGGTATCTAGGGTTTATTTTTATGTTACATGCACAACACATTAAATATTATGTGACACACAATGAACAAGGAGAAACACTAAGCAACACAAAAAGAACCATATCCTAATCACTTCTGCAGACATGAGCACCTAGAATGCAGGACATTAGCGCATGTATGGCCTTGTTCCCCCTCCAAGTGATATTTTCCCTGAGATCATCACTTTCCAAAAATAGACACAAAGCTTGCATAGCCCAAAATATCCCCTTCTAGATCGGTGTCCATTCCAAAATCAATCCAGGACCTATAGATACAATTTTAGTTATTCTCTAAACCCTATTTATCACTCTTTCTTGTATTTCCTTTTCTTGATCTTACTTGAATATTGTTATATCCATTTAATCAACATTTTCCTTACATCACATTTAATTTTATTAAATCAAAGTCCACTCCACCTTAGCATCCTTCTTCATCATGGCATTCAAAGGTCTGTTAATTCTCAGTAAAACCCTAAATAAATTTTCTTACAAAATTTATCTTACCAAATAAATATTTCAATTACCTTTTTCTATTTTCAAGACTAATCTTGGAAATTATATCTATTCTCTCAGTTCAATAGATAAACCTTCTTTCATGAGCATATAAACAAGTAATTTACCTTATGTTACATAGAATATGTTCTTTGGGTTCAAATAAATATCATACCTCCTACATCATTCGAAGATCTTGTATAGGTGGATAACAGGTTGGATGTCTTTTAAAAATACATTCAAGTCATCATTACTTCATCAAGGAGGGGATAATTATCCTTTAAGAGGGTTTTTTAGGTTTCTAAACTATGTTATCAAATGTTCCCCTCACATTTTGTGGCTAACTCTCCATAATTCTTTCTTGTGCCTCGGTCATAATTTTTTTTTTGAGCACTCAAAACCTTCTGGAAATGGCACCATTGGATAGAGCTCTTTCTCAGCTTTCCAGAAAGGTAAAGTTTTCCTCCTAACTCCATGTATTTTTGAAGTTATGGCTCGGCGGAGTTTTTGTGGGAAATTTTCCCGTGAAAGGCCCGCACCAAAGAATATGGTGCCATGTGTCCAAGGAAGTGGCGGGGGTCGGAGGAAAACTTGGATTTTTTACCAAGTGTTTGGAAAAGTTTTCAAAAGGAATATTTTCCCGCAGCCCGCCGAGCGAATTGGATTACGCCACGTGTCCAAGGGGAAAAATTGAAAACATGACTAAGTGTTGGCGCCATGGAAAATTTCATAAAGGAAAGGCCCGCGCCCAATCATGTTATGCCACGTGTCCTATGGCATCGGACCATGGCGGAGGGCGGAGGAAAGATTGGAATTTTGGCAAAGTGTTTTGGTAAAAAGTAATGAGGAAAGTTCTAGCCCGCTGCCCCACCGACCAGTCAGAGCAGGCCACGTGTCCCCAGGGGTCAGAGTTTCGGAGCGTGGGGGGAGATTGGGATTTTTTCCCAAAAGCTAAAATGAAAAGAAAAATTTTGCCCCAAGGGCCCGTGGCGAATGAGATGATGCCATGTGTCCCAGATCGGTAGAAGATGGGGAAAATTTGGGAATTTTTCCCAAAGAAAAATCAAGAGAAATTTCAAAAGGAAAGTCCCCCCAAAACGTGAGCCACCATCACATCTTGCCATGTGTCTGGTGGCGGCAAAAAATAGAGGACAAGCCCGCAGGAAAAAAGGAAGGAGAAATCCAGCAGCCAATGGGGTTTTGCCATGTGTCCAAGTTAGGAAAATGATCAAACAACGATGGAAAATTTAAGAGGAGATGCCCGCGCCCAATCATAACGTGCCACGTGTCCTCAACTCATCGGAGGCGAGATTTTTGGAAAATTTTCCAATGGCCAAAACGATGAAAAATGAAGCACAGAGGGCCCACATCCAATCAAAACATGCCATGTGGCACCCGGAATGGTAGAGCATGGGGATTTTTGGGAAATTTTCCCAAATGCAAAAAGTGGAAAATTTAAAAATTTTGCCCGCCAATCCAATTTGGCCCTATTTTGCCCTAAAATTTCAAATGGCCATATCTTTCGATCCAGAGCTCAGTTTTTCACGTTCTTTATATCAATGGAAATCTGGTGAAATTATCTACAATATTTAGGGGTAATTTTTTTATTTTGATGGATTTTGAGAGAGAAAATTGAAAAACACCTCTGGCACGTGGTCATGGATAGAAATGACGTTTCAACCACCATTTTTAATGAAGAATGGCTCGTATTCTCTCCCAGCATGGAAAAAAATGTCGGGGATGGGCCTGTAAGGATGCCCATGCTATTTTATTACATTTTTGGTCGGTGGTTGAAGCTCTCCCACGTTTTCCCATGTTTCTCTCTCCTGGGGGTCGCTTGCACTGTAAAAGCTAGAATGGGTTCATTTTTTAAAGAGAGAGAGACACTTTTTCACTTTGCAACTTCCTTTTTCTTTTTTTTGGTAGAATTTGTGGAAATTTTTACCTTTCCATGCAATACAACACCCTTTTTCCTCTTGGTCATTGTAATGCATTTATTGGATCGGAATGATAATGTATGCTCTGAATGATTAAAATCCCTCAATCCTTTCATATATTTACCATTGTTTTTCGATCTTTCATTACATCTTGAGCAATTTGTGCATGCTTTGTGTTGTGTTTTCTTATGGATTGTGTATGTATTGCAGTATTAGGTGTCTACTACTCCTTTGGTGCATCACCTCATTAGCATTAGTCTCATTTTTCTTGCATTCCCTATCTTTGTCCCCTTGGAATTTAGAGTAGGAACTAGGAATTTAAACCTCTGCAACTTGTAAGTGATATATCTGATCAGGGGAGATGAGGAACCACCTCTAATCTGGAGATTCCTCTCCCATTTTTCAAGTCCCACACTTGGGGAGAGGATTCAATGTTGTGCAATCACACTGGATGTCCAAAATGTCAAACTAGAAGTCTTGATCAACATCCAGGGGTGCTGCTGATTTGCAACAATAGTTTTGGCACACCTAGTGGGACCTTAGAGGTCTTCATCTTCATTGCAACAAATTGATGTGCATTTTTTGCAAGTTTCTTTCTTAAAAGAGCCCTAAATTACACATCTGGCGACTCCAAGGAAGAAGAATTAGCTGGTTTTAGCAGTGCAGACCTGAAAACTCATGAGAAGAATCACCACAAGGTCAAGAGTTGGAGAAGAAGAGGTGTTGTTTGAGTATCTACAGTTATCTCCAAGAAGAAGGCAAAGAGGGAGGAGAATTCAAAGGTCTCCATCTCCACCAAACAGAACTCTATCAACTCCTCCACCTGGTAGGCCTTTCATTCAATCAACAAGGGTTCTAAGGCCAATCAGAATGGCACAAAACAACCCCTATGTCAATTTCACTGGCAGCAGCCCACTTGCTCTCAATGCACAAAATCCAATCCCAGTTGTAGCATTGAAGAACATTCCATACTTTACTGGAGAGAATCAGACCACTCCTGGTGATCATGTTAAGGATATTGCTAATATTTGTGCAATCCATGAGATTAATGAGATGCAAGTTGTTGTCAAACTGTTGGCATCTTCATTCAAAGGGAAATATTTGTAATGGTTCAGGAGTCTTGCCTCAGGTTCTATCCAAAATTGGAACCAGCTATGTATAGCCCTCCATGAGTAGTTTGGAGAAAAGGGAGATAACTTGTCCCTTTTGGAACAATTGACAACCATCAAGAGAGCTCCCAATGAGCAGCTGACTGACTTCAACTTCAGGTTTCAAATGACTTGGGAGAGAATTCCAGTGGCAGTAAGGCCAAGCAGCAGAAGGTGCTTTTCTATATTACCTTAAAGCTTTAAATTCTGATATTTCTATGTTAATTCAATCCATGGGAGGCACAACTATCCCTGTTTTATAAGCATTGCCATTAGAGCTGAAAATTGTTTGATTCAAGCTGGCAAGCTAGCTCCTAGGCCTCCAATGCCATTGTTTCCAAGTTTAGAGAGCCCAAGTACTAGTCAAATGCCTATTTTAGCCCCTATTCCCACTCCTAGAAATCAGAATTCAAGTGAAGCTTCTACTTCATCTTCTAGTGCCTCAAATGAACTTCAAGAAGTCATGAAGCAATTGCAAAATTTAGGTAATGAGCTGGTTACACTCAAGAGGCAGCAAGCCCAAGGTTTTAGACCTCCTTTCCAGCCTCAAGCTCATTCTAACTAACAGTAGCCATACCAACCTCAAAGACCACCCAATCCAGCTGCAAATTTAAACCAAGCAAGACCTCCGCAACTAGACCATTTCAGCCCTATAATCCCAACGCTACATCTACCTCTAAGGCATTAGTGCCAGTGCAAAACAACATAGCTCAAGAGTATGATTGGTGTTTCCCATGCAATGAACCTCACAACCAGTCTATGTGTTTCAACGGTGCCTTAAATCAAGCATTAATGGTGACTACAACTGGTGTGGAGGGTGAAGGGAGTCAAGGAAATAACCAACAACAAGAAACATTCCAGCAGCAATCAGCTCCAAATGATACCACACTTGTAAACTGGCAGCAGAAGATTTTTGTGGCATGAATCAAACAATTCCCAAAGTGTTGCAGCCAACACAAGGTCAAAAAGGAGAAATTTGGGTGAAGAACAGCCATTAGCTCCAAGTAATCCACAACCTTCTATCACTCCACAAATTATTGGCAAACAAAATTCAGTTCCAAACACACAAGGGCTGCCTAAAACAGCTCCTAGGCCAACTCAAATGCCAGTTTTTGCTGCCCATATGCAAGGAATGAATGTGCAAGCCAAGGGATAGCAAAGAGATGCTTCATCTCCATTCAACATCATTGATCAGATGAAGAAGACAAATGTAAACATATCAATGTGGGAATCACTATCTATCCTAGGCCAAAGAGATTTGCTACAAGCTGCCATGAAGGACTGGTCAACTTCAAATCAGCAAGTCCAAATGCAAGAGAAGGTGCTCACAAATGTTGCCCAGCCTAAAGGGAATCATGGAGGACAATAAGGTAAAATGTTGAAGCCCCCTCCATTCTATGTTTCATTGATCATTGGAAACCAATTAGTACACAATTGCATGATTGATTCGGGGCAAGTAGTTCAGTAATGCCCAAGAAAATAGCTGATCAGTTGGGAATTCAATATGAAGTCATATCCAAAGGGGTAGTGCAATTGGATGGGACAGCAGTAACAACAGTTGGAGTGATAAAAACTTGAGTCTTACTTTGCATGCATGCCCCAACGTTGTTGTTTTACAAGATGTCTCAATAATAGATCTTCCACCACTCTTTTGCCCTATGTCTGTCAAGGGATTTCACAACCAAGATTAGAGGTTACTTATCTACTGATTGGTCACACATGTTGTTCATAACAAGATATGGAACCAAGGCCACAATCAGATCTGAACCTATTGCAAACTTTCACATTGAGCCTTACACTCCAAGCCAAATCAATACCAATTGTTCAACATTTGATCAAGAGGATTATCCAAGCACTGATGAAGCTGACACCAAGGTTGGAAGTATCCCAGATCTAACTCTTGATGAATGGGAAAACAAGGTGCATGCTTTTGATCCTTATCAAGAAATAGAAGAATCTGAGCTAGGAGTCTATTGCATGCATGAAGAAAATCAGCCTATTCCTAGCATCACCAAGCCAAACCACAAGGATGACAATGAGGTATGGCAGTTTTTTTTTGATGGATCAAGGAGTAGACAAGGTGCAGGAGGGGAGCTATGCTTGTTTCACCTCAAGGAGTTAAGTATTATTCAACTTTTAGATTTCAGTTTGCATGCTCTAATAACACTGCTGAATATGAAGCCTTGATACAAGGATTGCATTGGTCAATCAAGAGAGGAATAAAGAACTTGCAAGTCTTTGGTGACAGTGAGTTGATTGTCAACCAAGTTAAGGGGCAGCATGCTATCAAGAATGATCTACTCAAGTGCTACAAAAATAGGGTGTGGGACCTCATTGAAGATTTTGAGGGCTTTGGCATAAAATCCATTCCTAGAAAAGAGAACCAAGTTATTGATAGGCTGCAGTAGCAGTTGGGGCAGCCTTTGACGTTGTTGAAAGCATTCAAAAAGACAAGGTACAACCAAACATCCATGTGATTGTAAGGCCTTTCAGTGCTGCGACAACAATGTAAGTTGGCAAGTGTTTGAAAATGATCAGCAAATCATCCATTTCTTGTAAGAAGAGGCTGAGTTCTCAGCTAAAAATCAGGAAAAGTTAGAGCAACAGTATGGTGACCAAGTGGTACAGCTGAGAACCAACAAACTACCAAAGGGACTTATTACTTTGGAGTCCATTTTCAATCCTAATGATCAGTTTAGGAAGGAGAAAGCAAACATCCAAGTCAAGGGAGAAGATTCAGTGTCCATCTTGGTGGAAGAAGGCAAATCACTCCAAGTTGGTAAAGTGACAACTAAGCAAGAAAGGTATGAGTTCATACAACTTTGTCAAGAATTCCCTGATGTGTTTGCTTGGAGCTATGAAGATTTGAAAGGTTTCAATCCCAAGTTAGCTCAACACACCATTGAATTGGATCCAAGTACTAAACCCATCAGGCAAAAACAAAGGCCAGTCAATCCACACATGGAGCCTCTCATGAGAAAAGAATTGAATAAGTTGATAGAGTCAAGAATCATATTCCCTATCAAGCATTCTAGTTGGGTGGCCAACTTGGTTCCAGTTAGAAAGAAGAGTGGGGAAATCAGATTGTGTGTTGACTTCAGAGATTTGAATAGAGCATCTCTCAAGGATCATTATCCACTTCCTTCCATGGAGCAGATTTTACAAGTTGTTGCTGGCTCTGAGAGGTTTTCATTACTTGATGGCTATTCAGGTACAATCAGATTATGGTGAAAGAAGAAGATCAGTTCAAGACAGCCTTTACAACCAAATGGGGAACTTATGCATACAGGAAAATGCCATTTGGGCTGTCCAACGCTGGAGCTACTTTCCAAAGAGCAATGGACATGGCGTTCAAGGATTTGATTAACAACATGGTGCTGATATATCTTGATGATATCACTATTTTTTCAAAAATGCAATGTAGACCATCTCTTTCATTTGAGACAAGTGTTCCAAAGGTGCAGAAGATTTAGAGTATCCTTGAATCCTAAAAAGTGTATTTTTCTAGCTCATGAAGGAAAGCTCCTTGGCCACATTGTCTCCAAAGAAGGATTAGCAATTGATCCAGAAAGAGTTGAAGCCATAAGAGCACTACCATTTCCAAGCCACAAGAAGGCCCTTCAAAGTTTCTTGGGGAGAATAAATTTTGTTTGGAGGTTTGTCCCAAATTTTGCAGCCCTAGTCAAGCCTATCACCAAGATGTTAAAGAAAAGCATGGCTTTCAAATGGACAGCAGAGGAAAAGAAAGTTTTGAAGCAATCAAAGAAGCCATCTCTCAAGCCCCAACTCTTATTAACCCGGATTTCTCCAAGGATTTCATCCTCTATGCATTTGGGGGTGATGATACTATTTCTGTAATTTTGGTATAGCAGAACAAAGACAATGAGGAGCAGCCAATTGCTTTCTTCAGCCAAAGCCTGGAGGACTATGAGGTGAGGTATTCCTTCATTGAGAAGCATGTTCTTGCAGTAATCAGGAGCTTGAAGAAATTCAAGCATCTAGTCTCAAACAACAAGGTTCAATTGTTGGTTTCTCATGTGGGAGTTAAAGACTTCCTCCTCAACAAAGACTTGAATGAAAAGAGAGCAGGTTGGATTACTCATGTCATGGAGTATGACATTGAGATCAAAGTCACCAAGTTGGTGAGAGGAAAAGGGTTGTGTGAGTAGCTGGTCTTGAACAAACACAAGGAAGCATGCAATGAGAAGGAGGTTGTTTTGGCGTTGCAAGACAGCCATGAGCAAGGAAGCACTCAAAAGGAAAATGATGGTGTCCTCACTCCTTGCTAGACCCAAGACATAATGCACTTCCTAAGCACAAGTCTATGCCCTCCAGAGATGAACAAGACCAAAAGAAGACACTTCAGATTGCAGGCTGTCCCATATGCCCTTGTTGATGGTGTTTTGTTCAAAAGGATGTGAATGGAGTGCTGCTGAGATGCATTGGTACAAATCAGATTCATAGGGTGTTGGAAGAGTTCCATGGTGGATCAGCTGGTGGTCATTTTGCACCAAGAGTGATAGCTCTAAAGATCATGAGGGCTGGCTATTATTGGCCCAAGATTTTCAGTGATTGTTATGCATGGATCAAGAGGTGCAAGAATTGTGCATTCTTCAGGTAAAGAGAGGCTAGCTGCCCTTCCATTGCATCCAATTTCAGTTGACCAGCCATTCATGCAATGGGGTTTGGACTTCATTGGAGTCATTAATCCCAATTCAAGCCAAGGGCACAAATGGATTTTAACAACAACAGATTACTTCACCAAGTGGACTGAAGCAGTAGCACTCAAGGAAGCAAATGAATCTAGCATCCTAGACTTCTATGAGGGAATAACAACCAAATTTGGCATACCTACTACAATAATATCAGATAATGCATTGGCATTCATTGGGTCCAAGGTGACTGAATGGGCTGTCAAGAATGGGATCTACCTAAGTACTTCATCAAATTATTACCCTCAGGGTAATGGCCAAGCTGAATCTACAAACAAGAACTTGTTAAGGATCATTAGGAGGACTCTTGATGAAAATCAGAGATCTTGGCATACTAAGTTGAAATCAGCCTTATGGGCTGATAGGATAACTCCTAAAAGATCTACAGGTAACTCCCCATTCAAGCTTGTTTATGGAAGAGAGGCAATTTTTCCCATGTCACTTGAGTTGCCAACATTGGAACTCATGAAACAGTTGGAGTTGTTGGAGTTTGAGCCCATGGAGGTTAGATATGCAGAATTGATGGAGCTCCAAGAAATCAGAAATCAGGCATCCCAAGCAATGGAGAAGGATCAAGCTTTGATAAAGAAGACCTTTGATAGAAAGGCCAAGAATAGATCTTTCCAAGTTGGAGATCTAGTGTTAAAATGGGATGCAGAAGAGACAAAACCGGGAAGGCATTCAAAATTTGATGCCATTTGGAGTGGCCCATACATGGTCACAAAGTGTAAGGACAACAATGCTTTCCAATTATCTTCATTGGATGGCGAAGAACTACAGATTCTAGTCAATGGAATCCATCTAAAGCATCACATCAAGGGAATTCTCCACCTTGTACATATTAGCTTAGGTTTTCATTCCTCCAAGTGCTTATGCACATTGTTTTTTTGTAGATTATTTTTTCTTTCCCTAAGTGCTTTGGCACAAGCTTGTTGTTCCTGGAAATGTGTTTTGCAGGCCTTGCTCCAATCAGATGATGTTCCACCCTCCATCTTCCTCCTTGCAGTGTTCTAATCAGTTGGGGTACCAAGCAGAGAATTTAATGACTCCATGCCCAATGGATTGCTTTAGGCAACTGGTAACTTCATCCAAGCAGCAGATGACCCCTCTGAGTCACCAAAATTGTTATCCAAAATGTTCCCCTTGCTCATTTTGTGGCTAACTCCCTTCATTCTTCCCTCTCTTGTGCCTCAGTCATAATTTTTTTACTTTTCAAGCACTCAAAACTTTTTGGAAATGGCACCATTAGATAGAAATTTTCTCAGCTTTCTAGAAAGGTAAAGTTTTCCTCCTAACTCCATGTATTTTTGAAGTTATGGCTCATGGAGTTTTTGTGGGAAATTTTCCCATGTAAGGCCCGCAGCCAGTAATATGGTGCCACGTGTCCAAGGAAGTGGCGGGGGCTGAGGAAAACTTGGTTTTTTTACCAAGTGTTTGGAAAAGTTTTCAAAAGGAATATTTTCCCCGCAGGCCCACAAGAATCGGATTATGCCACGTGTCCAAGGGGAAAAAATTTAAAAATTGACTAAGTGTTGGCGCCATGGAAAATTTTAAAGGAAAGGCCCGCGCCCAATCATGTTATGCCACGTGTCCTATGGCATCAGACCGGTGGAGGGTGGAGGAAATATTGGAATTTTGGCAAAGTGTTTTGGTAAAAAGCAATGAGAAAGATTTTTGGCCCAAGAGGCCCGCCCAACCGCCTCATGAGTATGCCACGTGTCCCCGAGGGTGAGTTTCGGAGCGCGGGGGAGATTGGGATTTTTTCCAAAAGGCTAAAATGAAAAGAAAAATTTTGCCCCCAAGGCCCGTGCATCAAATGAGATGCTGCCACGTGTCCCAAACCGCGGAAGGCGGGGGAAATTTGGGAAATTTTCCCAAAGCAAAATCAAGAGAAATTTCAAAAGGAAAAGTCCCCCCAAACGCGAACCAATCACATCTTGCCACGTGTCCTGGTGGCGGCAAAAAATACAGGACAGGCCCATAGGGAAAAAAGGAAGGAGAAATCCCACAGCCAATGGGGTTTTGCCATGTGTCCAAGTTAGGAAAATGATCAAAAACGATGGAAAATTTAAGAGGAGATGCCCGTGCCCAATCATAACGTGCCACGTGTCCTCAACTCATCGGAGGCGGAGATTTTTGGAAAATTTTCCAATGGCCAAAACGATGAAAAATGAAGTGCAGAAGGCCCGCGTCCAATCAAAACATGCCACGTGGCACCGGAATGGTGGAGCATGGGGATTTTTGGGAAATTTTCCCAAATGCAAAAAGTGGAAAATTTAAAAAATTTTCACCCGCCAATCCGTTTTGGCCCTGTTTTTCCCTAAAATTTCAAACGGCCATATCTTTCGATCCAGAGCTCATTTTTTCACGTTCTTTATATCAATGGAAAGATAGTGAAATTATCTACAATATTATGGGGTCATTTTTTATTTTGATGGAGTTTGGAGAGAGAAAATTGAAAAACACCTCTGGCACGTGGTCATGGATAGAAATGACGTTTCAACCACCATTTTTAATGAAGAATGGCTCGCATTCTCTCCCAAAGATGGTAAAAATGTCAGGGATGGGCCTGTAAGGATGCCCATGTTATTTTATTACATTTTTGGTCAGTGGTTGAAGCTCTCCCATGTTTTCCCATGTTTCTCTCTCCTGGGGTCGCTTCTTGCACTGTAAAAGCTAGAATGGGCTCATTTTTGAAAGAGAGGAGACACTTTTTCAGCTCTGCAACTTCCTTTTTCTTCCTTTTTGGTAGAATTTGTGGAAATTTTTACCTTTCCATGCAATACAACACCCCTTTTTCCTCTTGGTCACTGTAATGCATTGTATTGGATCTGGAATGATAATGTATGCTCTGTGATTAAAATCCCTCAATCCTTTCATATATTTACCATTGTTTCCTGATCTTTCATTACATCTTGAGCAATTTGTGCATGCTTTGTGGTGTTTTCTTGTGGATTGTGTATGTATTGCAGTATTAGGTGTCTGCTACTCCTTTGGTGCATCACCTCATTAGCATTAGTCTCATTTTTCTTGCATTCCCTATCTTTGTCCCCTTGGAATTTAGAGTAGAACTAGGAATTTAAACCTCTGCAACTTGTAAGTGATATATCTGATCAGGGGAGTTGAGGAACCAACCTCTAATATGGAGATTCCTCTCCCATTTTTCAAGTCCCACACTTGGGGAGAGGATTCAATGTTGTGCAATCACACTGGATGTCCAAAAATACACATAACCTTATTTCTCCACTCTTATTAGGATCTCGGGACCAAATTAGTTACCCAAGTTGAGTACCTAATAGGAAAACAATTCTAGCAACAAGTAATTTTTAACCTCTTTGTAAATCGAGGTTCTAATACCATATTTCTTGGTCTTTACCTTTGTTTGAAGGGTTTATTGTTTTCTAGTAATGGTATGGTGTGAGTAATGACTTTAGGATCAAATATATTTAAGTCATCAAAGGACCAAGCTATGACATCCTTATAATTTCTTAAGAGGTTTGTTATTTTATCTTTCTCCTTGTTTGAAAAATTTGAACCAATATTAACTAATTAAGGTTGTTCTTTGGTGCCAATGTTTACTTGAGTGTAGTCCTTACCATTGAATTTGGGCCTATTAGTAATTTCAATTGTTTTTCCCGATCAAGCATTATTTCTAATGACATGATTCCCTTAGGAATTATGTTCTCTTTTAGATTTAAGACATTGTATTCACATAAATCATTTATATATTTTTCATCAATAATTTGAGACTCAAAGTCATGTGATTTATTCATAAAATGAACAATATGGTGTTCATCATTAAATACCTAGAAATGATTAACATTATATGGCATAGATGGTATGGAAATCCGATAAGATCCTTGCTTATAATAAATCAATAAATTACAGAAGATAACACAACACCAGATATATGGGGGGCCAAGATTCCCTAATATGTAATATATTCAAAATAATACCCTTAAGGTAGGGCAACACCATACAATGCTCCTTAAGGAAGGATTAACTCCACGGTCTCCCAAGATGTGAATCCACTTCGAGGGGATACCTCAATATACCTCTACCAAGTAGAAGACTCAACTCATACATAGATTTCCTCCTCATAATGATACTCACATCCTTTAAATAAGATGGGTAACACCTAATCCCAATGTAGGCCGACCCATTACCCAATATAATTAATTCCTATGTGAGCCCATATAACTAACTAAGGGGATGTGTGCCACATGTCGGCATCTCCATCAACCCATATACATTATATTATCATATCCCATGTGAACCCATACATATAACTAAGGGGATGTGTGCCACATGTCGGCATCTCCATCAACCCATATATATTATATTATCATATCCCAAGGTACATAGCATTGCCTCCCTCTTTGACATGTTTCATCCCTAAAACATAAGAAGAAGCCATATAATGAGTGCACTTTAAATTATTACACACTTGTCACCATGCTCAATCATCCAACCACCCATATGAAATCCTAGGGGGTGATGCTACTCCAAACCTGATTCCATATTCCCTTGTGCTCATCTGATTCCATCCTAGTCCATATGTGTTCCTCCCCAGCATCCATGTATATCCATAATTATTATTCCTGTGATTCCATGTCATATAATTATTGTTCCATTGATTCCATGTATAGCCAAAAGTATTCTTGTGATTCCCTGTATATCCATATGGATTTTTATCCTCATGTGTCCTAACATGTCTCCATGATTTTTTCCTCTCATGATGGTGTGGGTGTCAATATGGTGCCACCTTCGTATACTCAACCTTTTCTTCAACTTTCTTGTCCTCTTCCACCTTGTTTGTTACTTCTTTTTTCTCTTTAGTAGAGAAATTATTTGTGACTTTATGTTCTTCATCCTCTCCTTCTGATTCATCCTTATTCCCTTCGTCACCATCTTCAAATTCATCTTCATGATTTAATTTTACATTAATTTTTTCTTTGCTAAGTGTGATATCTTGCAATGTAATTTTCTTTCTCTTCTACCATAATTTCATGAATTTCTTTTGCACATTAAGATTAATTGTTCCCAAGCTCTCTAACCAAGGATATCCAAGAACAATATCCATACCATCTATATCTAAAGCATAAAAATCTGAATGTAAAACATATTTATCCATAGAGAGCTTTAAATCTTCAAAAATTGAATATGCTTACCATCCACTTGAGCTTCCTTAATATGTTTTTCTTGTACATGTAGATTTTGAGCTACATCCATATTGATGAAGTTATATTTGCTGCTAGGGTTTATGGAAACAATTACCTTTTTCCTTTGAATACATCCTTCAAACTGAAATATTGAAGCTTCCTTCCTTGGAGATGCACTATCATGTGTAACAGCTTCATCATCAACATTTTCTTCTTCTTCTTCTTCTTCTTCTTTTGTTTCCCATTTGTCCATGAAAACTTGTTCCAGTTCCTCCAAAGACCAATTAGACTTTTCCTTTTCTAACTTAGAAAACCAAATCTGTGCAGGGCCATTAATCCACAACTTGAATAACCAAATATCTGATGGTTTAGAGAATTTATCCCTAATTTTTTCCACCGTTCTCTAGCATCAATCCTACCATCTCCAAAAAAAGCTACCATCCCCATGATCCACAAAACTAGGGTTTTAGGAATAGACCCTTTTGATCAAAACTTGTTCTAACCCTTTCGGATAAAGTTCACCAAAAATCAGAAATCACATAACACAAACCCCAATTTAATTTTTGAGAGGTTTCGAAAATGTAAGAAATTTAAGAAAATTCCTCAAATTGTGGCATGTGGAGCAAAATAGTGAAAAACAATAAAAATGAAATAACTCTGACAAAATAGATCCAAAAATTCTGAAATTTCAGTGGTATCACCTTTGAATATATTACCATCAACCCAAAAAAAAATTCCTAATTCGTCATTATTCAGAAGATATAGATGAAACTGTAGAATTAGGGTTTCAACCCTAAAATGGACACAACTTTTGCAAAACAGCTCCAAAAAATCTGAAATTCGGAGGGAAGATCACTTGAACTATGTATCCACTCCCCACAAAAAATATCTGAAAAATTCCAAGTCTATCTCAAGATATAGATGAATCACCAACATTAGGGTTTCATCCCACAAATTACCCGGATCACTGCTCTGATACCACTTGATAAGATTCTTGCTTATAATAAATCAGTAAATTGTAGAAGATAACACAAAACCATATATATGGGGGAAAGATTACCTAATATGCAATATATTCATAATAATACCCTTAAGGTAGGGCAACACCATATAATGGTCCTTAAGGAAGGAGTAACTCCACAATCTCCCAAGATGGGAATCCACTTCGAGGGGATACCTCAAATACACCTCTACCAAGTGGAATACTCAACTCATACATACCTCCCTCCTCATGATTATACTCACATCCTTTAAATAGGATGGGTAACACCTAATCCCAATGTAGGCCGACCCATTACCCAATATAATTAATTCCTATGTGAGCTCATATAACTAACTAAGGGGATGTGTGCCACATGTCGGCATCTCCATCAACCCATATACATTATATTATCATATCCCATGTGAACCCATACATATAAATAAGGTGATGTGTGCCACATGTCAGCATCTCCATCAACCCATATATATTATATTATCGTATCCCAAGGTACATAGCAAAATCATGTCCACTAACATCATTTCTTCCTTCAATTCTTGAGTAGGTGTGAGATCGAAGTAGAAGAAGCTAATGTATCAGCTTCTTGATTTTTTTCTGAGTACAAACATAATCTTAAAGGAATCAAAATATTTAATAAGATTGAATACCCTATGTTTATACCTTGTAAGATATGACTAATTGCATCAAGTACTTGCTCCTCACTTGGTTGAATACAACCTCTGAATCTCCAAAAAAAACATTAGTTCTTTGACCTTGTGTTTAATATAAAATTACAATCCTAAAACTAAGGCTTCATACACAGCTAAGTTATTAGTGTAGGGAATTGTATTCTGTAAGAAGAAAAACATTTTTATTCTTAGGACCCTTTAAAAAATTTCCTACCCCAAAACCTTGTTTGGAGTAAGCGAGTAGGCTCCATCAAAATATAGTTCATAAACTTGGGGTATTATGAATCTCATTGGATATTTTTGTTTCCCATGCATCAAGAGTGTATACATTAGTATCATATGAATAAAATTTAACCTCTTCATTTTTGGTGTTATACTTAGTGATCATATGTTTCATTTTGGGCCCTCTCTCTACCTTCATTTAGTTTGGGATGCCTCTCCATGGAAACCACATGTGGGAACATTTGGTGGACATATATCCATTTAAAATGCTAGACCATTCACAACTTAACAACATACCCTAGGCCTTAGGGGTTTCACAACTTGTATGTCTATAAACTATTGAATCCTAGGTTCAGAGGCTAATTTCATGTGCACATTGAGGGGCTCCCCTATTACCTCTACCTTGGACTTTCAAATTGAACTACTACCCTATCTGAATTGATTGGGGTTAGGTTGAGCTCCTTGTAGATACTTGAAGGCGTAATGTTAGTAGAGGCTCTAAAATCTACTAGAAAATTGTGTAGGTTATTTCCAACTATCCTAATGGTGAGTAAGAAGCATGGTACTTCAACATTACTCTTGTACAAAGCTACATTGGCATGGGTAGATTTTGTAGGATCCTTTGTGTTCTTGTTAGTCAAATATTTCAATAACAAAACTCTATGTTCTATAAGTTGGGCTAGTCCATGCAAGGTAATGTTTGCCTTAATTTTATTCATGTCTTCTACAATATTATATCTAATTTTAGAAGTACCTAAATAATTTTCTTATAGGAGAGGCTCACTTCCCTTAGGATGTAGAGGATCATTATTTTCCTTCGGATTAGGTGGGGTTGTATTGTTATTTGTCCAGTGTTTAAGTAGTTACGTATGTCATGATTCTCGGTACATAATTTCCCTCCGAGTACTATTGAAATGCATGCACCTCATCTATATTTTCCTCTAGTTCATGTTTTCCTCCTATAAAGGAAAAAAATAGGTATCCACCATCATAACAGTGTTGGATGGCTTTACATTGTTAGATAAATTAGATAAACTAGAAACATCATTAATATTCTGAAATATTTCATAATTTTCTACTTCATTTTGAAAGACTTTAAAAGCATGAAAATTCAACACAATCTAACTCACCATTCAGTTGTATTATGCACTCTACACCAATTAGGTAATGTAATTTCACATACATTTATTTCTAGGATCTTATTTTGAGAAGATTCTACCTTAGTGTTGTTTTTTTAAAGGGTTTGTTATTATAGCTCGATTATTTTAATTTATACTTGAGCTTCCATCTCCAATACTTCCCACTTGCCTTTGAAAATTCAAGAAATCATGGCCCTACTTTTGCACCATTCTTTTGATAGAATCAAGTTCTCCCTTCACGATCTCTTGATTAATCATTTAGGGGTTGGAGTTATTGATTGGGACCAAATATTGAATATCATTCACTTGTTGATCAAAAAGGTGCGGGGTTGATAAATATTTACAATTGGTTTGTGCTGAAATAGCTAATGGGTAAAGCATTTAAGGAATTGGCATATCATTCACTTGTTTCCTATACAAGATTTGGCATATTTTGATTGATTTGAGGAATTTTATTCAAATTTATATTTTGAAAAGAAAAGAAATCATACCCCTAACGGTGCATTTAGACATTGATTTGAATTTCCTTTGCATATGCGAGTTGCCAAGGTATTAATATTTTGAGATCTTCTTAGGAATATTGCAATCATGGGATCTATAGTATTTTGTAAATCTCTAGAGCTAAATCAGTTGTGAGTTTGTATGGGTCTTTGGTTAAACTATAGATCTTTTGGAATCTTGCATTGAAATCTCTAATAGTCTCTTTGGCATCCCTTTGTAGGGTGGTGAACCTTTAATAAAGGAAGTTTGTACTAGTAATCCTTCCAAACTATGCAACAAATATATCGTTAAAATCTTACCAACTAGTAAATGAATCTTCAGGTAGATTTAAAAACCAGTCATATGCAGCATTACAAAGTGTGAAAGGAAAGAATCTACATGTTACATCTTCATGTTTGAAATTTAACATTCTTAAATATGATTTAAAAGTTCTAATATGCTCTGCAACGAATATGCTTCTTGAAAGATCAAATACAGTAAGGTATTTCTCGGGATTTTTGGGTAAATCATGGTTAGTACCAGGAATATTAATTGAGGACCCAACTAACCAATCCATTATTGGCACAAATGTAAAAGGTGGGTTTCTTGAATTGTGTGAACTAGGTTGTGTCTTTGAACCCTTTGATTTCCCTTTATTAGATCAATTCCTCCTCTGGAAATCCAATTATATATGGGACAATCCTAAATCAAAACAAGACTCGGGTGATAATTCTTGGTAACTCCAATGTATACACAAAAATTAATGACAAGTTTCACAATAAATATGCATGTACAAAAATCTTAAGAATGTATGCTCATTAATGTAGGGATGTTCAAATTAAGTTTCAAGCTAAAGCATGTCAAAAATAACTTGAAATTTTGGAATAAGGAGACTTTTGGGAATATTGTTCAGGCTAAAAGAAAAATTGAGGAGGATATGTGAACTATATAGGAGTTGGTGGAGGAGGATGGCTTTAACCAAGTCCTTAAAATCCAAGAGCAAGACCCTTCTCATAGAATATCATGATATCCTTGCTAAAGAGGAAGTGTACTGGAAGCAAAAATCTAGAGTTAAATGGCTAAAGGAGGGCAATAGAAACACCAAGTTCTTTCATTTCTCAACTACTTCCAAAACCAACCAACTTAAGATCAACTTACTATTGATGAAAAGGAAATCAATGAAACTATTATTAATTACTTCAAGGATATTTTTCTTCTGGGAAAGAGCCGAATAGGACATCATGGGACAAGGTATTAGGTCTCTTCCAGAATGTTATCTCGCAGCAAGAAAACAAAGAGCTTTTGCTTATTCGGGGAGGAAGAGATCAGATTTGTTGTTTTTGATATGGAACCTGATAAATCTCTGGGCCAGATGGTTTCTCGTCATTTTTTTCCAATAGTTCTAGGAGGTGATTAAGAAAGAGGTAATTGAGATGGTTCAAGATTTCTTCAGTAATGGGCAGCTCCTAAAACAAATAAACAATACTTTCCTTTTCCTCATTCCCAAGATGATAGGGGCTAAGGATGTTAAATATTTCGGAGCCCATCGGCCTCTCTGAGATAGCTACAAATTGCTTACTAAAATCATCACTTTCAGGCTTAGGAAAGTGCTTACCAATTTCATCTCACCTAATCAAGGTGCCTTTGTCCCTGACAGACAAATTGAACAACATCGTGGTTATCCAAGAGGCCATTCATTCTGTTGAAAATTTGGGAAGATCTGCTATGTTTGTTAAGCTTGATATGCAAAAATCCTATGACATGGTTTCGTGGGCCTTTCTACGGGCCATCTTAATCAAGGTTGGTTTTGATGAATTTTGTATTAACATGATTACGGTTTTTATTTCTAGTGCGAGTTTCTTTGTTATTGTTAATACCAAACTTGAAGGTTTCTTTTGAGTTAGGAGGGGGCTTAGACAAGGTGACCCCCTCTCCCCTTTCCTTTATATTATTGTGGCGAGTCTTTAAGTAGACTGTGCAATCAAGCTATATCTCTTAATCTTTTGCAGGGTCTCAAAATTTCTAATGGTCTTCCTCCCATCTGTCTCAATCAATTTATGGATGACAATTTTTTGATGGGAAAAGTTTCTATTCAGGAAGCCTCTAATTTCAAGGGTGTTCTGAATGAATATGAGAATGTCTCTGGTAAATTTTTCAATTTCCACAAAAGTGTTTTTTTCATTAATGTGGACGAGAAATTTCAAGTGAGACTAGCCCGTATCCTTGGTTGCAAGATTAAGAATTTCACATATACCTACCTCGGAATGTCTCTCATTCGATCCAGATCCTTTTATCTAGAATAATTTTCTAGAGAGATTTAATAGGAAACTTGCTAACTGGAAGGGAATCCTCCTTACTCAAGATGGAAAAATTCAATTGCTCCAAAGTTCACTCCAAGGCATTCCCATTTATGTTATGTCTCTTTTTAGGTTACCAGTTAAGATCTTGGAGGCACTGGAAAAAATACAAAAAGGTTCATGTGGGCTAGTGCGGAGGAGAAGTTCAAATTCCCTCTTGTGGCTTGGGATAAAGTTACTAGACCCAAGGAATGTGGTGGTATGGGCTTGAATAATATGAGATACATGAATGAGGCCCTTGTAGCCAAAGTGGGATGGAGAGTGATAAAAGAGGATGGTTTATGGACTGACATCATCAAAAGGAAATACTTAAGGAATGTTGGCAGAATAGAGAATTTTTTTCTTCAAGACAATCTCCCTTGTGGATATTTTTTCTGGAAATATTTTCTTTCTTCTAGGGAGATTCTGAGCAGGGGTATTAAATGGAATATTGGTAAAGGAAACAGGATTCACTTTTGGAGGGATTGTTGGTTGTCTGAGAAACCACTTGTGGAGGAAGAGCCTTGGAGAACTGTGGCATGGTTTTTGAAGATATGGGAAAAGTGTGGGTTAAAGACTATTGGGTTTTTTTCTAATGAGGATATCATTTGGGAGGTTTTGAACCCACCCCCTAATTTCAATGGGGATAGGCTCTCCTTTACCACTCTCAACCTCAAATTATGGAGTTTCTATATCCCAAGGTTTCAATAACATGAGGACTCTATTATATGGAAGGAAGAGGATTCGGGAAATTATTCTATTAAATCTACCTACTTCCTTAATTTCAAGGATTCTATCCAAAAGGACTATTGGGGTAGACTGTGGGTGAAAGATCTTCTACCTAAAGTTAACATTTTCTTTTGGTTAGCGACACAAAACAAAATCCTCACTTGTTGATAACTTGAGGAAATGGGGAATGGTTATACCAACAGGTGTGTCCTTTGTAACAGAGAGGAGGAAAGTGTCAACCACCTTTTCATCTCATGCCCCTTCTCTCAAGCGGTCTTTACTAAGGTGATGGATTTGTTCCAAGTGCAGTGGCTTCTTCCTAATTCCATTGAGGATTGTTGTTTGCAATGGGAATGCCCTTTCAGGTTTCCCTTTCTTGTTGCTTCTTGGAAGATGGCCCTTCCCCATTTCTTCTGGTGCTTATGGAAGGAAAGGAATGCCATCATCTTTAGAAATCAGAAAGCTAACATTAGAAAGGTTAGTGCTTGTTTGATTTCCTCTATTAAAGAGAATTCCAAAATTTCAGAGGTAAGCTTAAAAAGTCTTTCTCTAGCAAGGAAGAGGAAGTCCTCAAATAGTTCGCCTATAGCCCTCCTCAAGTGGTCTTTCCTTCTACTCACATCAAGTGGTCCAAACTGGAAAGGGGTAGGTCAAACTTAATTTTGATGGGGCTTTGAAAGGTAATCTTGGCATGGTAGGGGGAGGTGGCATTATTAGAGATCATGAAGGTGACTGGATCCTTGCCTATGTTGGTCCTTTGGGAATTCAAAGCAACAATGTGGTGGAGGCTCAAGCATTGCTCTGGGGTGTTAGTCTTGCTAAGGAAAGAGGTATCAACCATATTTTAATTGAGGGGGACTCTCTTCTCATTATCAATGCCATTAAAAAGGATCATTCCCACAATTGGGCTCTGGGTAACATTATTTTTGATATTAAGGAGCATCTTAAAGGTTTTGATTCTTTCATCATCAAACATACTCCTCGCCTTGGTAACACATGTGCAGATAGGCTTGCTAATGAGGGGGTACATTATAATGATTTCAAAGTCTGGCATAAAGGTGATATCATCCCCACACCAATTAATGATATTACACACCATGAAAAATCATAATAATTTCACTATCATCCACTCAAGCGAGGAAAATTGGCTCATTTTTCAAGACAACAAGCTCGTGTTTGGATTTATTTCACTTTGGAAAGGTCATTTTAACACCAAAATTTGTAAGAACCATCTAGTTGGGATTCTAGAAAATATTCATGGTGACCATGGGTGGAGACAGAGTCAGGGTGGAACCGTCTAGCCATGGCAATATTGTGGATGACCCTTCTATGTGGCATATGCTTGGGTTGGGGGATTTAGAAAGTATATCATAAAGTTGCAAGGGCACGATCCTTCGTTAACCAAGGAGTTTGGGTTGGCATGGAAGGATGGTAAGGTAGTGGTCAGGGGTATGGAAATTGAGACTTCAGAGGAAGCCATTTCTCGAATTACTGGTATGGACATGGATGGCCTCAAAATTTTCAAGGACATGAGTAATAGATGTGAGCATTAAATTAACACATTTTTCGTTGGCAAGGAAAGGGTGCATTACTTCACTAATGGCATTTCTCGGTCCTGCATCCCTAGAGTGTGGAAGGATTTTTTCCTTCACATTATGAAGTATTTAACTTTGGAAGGAAAGTATTGTAAGATCTACACTCATCACTTGTCTCTCCTGAATATGTTCAGGCACAAGAAAATGCTAAGTATTCCCTTCTTTTTGTTCATGTCTTTGACAACCTTTGTGAAATATTTTCAAAGGGTTAAGGTGGATACCCCTATTCATGAGGGGCTCATTCTCCTTTTGTTTCAAAATGGTAAACCTATGTCGGCTAAACCCATGCCCCAAATCAAGGAGGAGGAGGACATTACTCTAGTTGAATGTCTTACAAAGATGCGTGAGGGAAAATTGGGCCATAACAAAGTTGAGGAGGGGAAGAATGTGGTGGCTTGGCGAGTCGAAGGCGAGGGTCCTTGAAACGTAAAGGCAATATGATCTCGGAATCGAGCTGAGCTATGAGGACTTGAAGAAAAAAGTGCAGTATTTGGAGACTATGTTACAGGTTATGGAGGAGACGAATTCAATGGTTAGGAATGGTATGATCGAATGACATTGAAGCCACTAAAAAAATTTGCATGGCCCAGAATAATATTATGGGGGAATCAATGGTCTGGATAATATTGTTTGGGATATGAGGGTTTGTTTAGAAGCGGTTGAAGAGGATTAGAGGAAAATAAAATATTCAGAGCCATCGGCTCTGATGATGAAGAGGAGGATGAGGATGATATAGAGGAGGATGTTGCGGGTGAATATGAGAAGGATCCACCCTAGAAGAAGTTACAACTCAAGCACAACAAGGATACTACGACCATGGAGGCCAAACCCTCCAAAAATCAAAAGAAAAATTAATGGTGTTGTTCCAAAACTTTTGGAGGTTTTTTGGTGAACTGTCTCTGGTTTTGGTTTAGTTGTTTAGTTTCTATTTCTCTCCGTTGGTTGGGTTTCTGGACCTTGTTTTTTTGGAGTTAATCTTGTTTAACTCCTTTTGGTCATGTTCCTCTTTTTGTTTCTTTTTGTGTGCTTTCACGATGTTATCTTTCTTGTACTGGCCTCTGGGAGCCGATCCCTGTTTTTACCCTATCTAATAAAAATGTAAGGGATGTCATCCTTTCAGCGCCATATTTATCTCTCATGTTTATGTGTATGAAGTACACACCTCATGATAAAAATGACAAGCTCTTAATGTCCTCCTCGTTTTAGAGTCAAGGAAATGATTCAGTGCATGAGTTACGGGTATGCGGTCTTATAAATGACCAATGAGGGGTGTTTTTGGACAATGTTATTGTCCTTCTAGTGCCACTCTTTATATCACCTCATTTATTTTGCAACTAATTTATACCCAAACCTAATTAAAATATTAACTATTTGGGCATTGGTTAGAAAAAACCCAAAAAGGAAGATAGGGAAGAGAGAAAATAAGATTATGTAGAGACTGAATTTCATGAAGCTAAATTATATGAATTAAACATGTATGCCCAAAATAACCAGATGCATTCAATTTATTTTACACACAAATTAACATGCTACTGATGCAAATATTCAAAGCAAATTAGAATTATAACTATAATCAATCATTCATAAAGTGAACAACTCATTTAGATTTTTAGATGCACATCCGTTAGAGTCGGTCAAGCTATAAATCCTATTACACATTCATTAAATTTACAAAGAAAACTTTAAAGGTCACAAATGAAGGCATAAAAATTATTATAATTTAACAACAATTCATGAATGAAACGTGCGTTGAGAAAAGGAAAATGAAAACAAATCACTTCAACTAGCAAGAATGTTAAAACCAAATTGCATTCTCAATCTTGAATTCACCTCTCTTTAGAATGGAGGGGTGCATGTATATTTATACAAAATAGGGACCCTCATACCCTTTGCCTAAACTACCTAGGATTACAAAATATCCTATCTGATTCGGTTAGGATGCTATAATTATTTACATGGCCCAACATGCCTTTAGAATATTCCTAGTAATCGTCTATTTTTCTTGTTTAACAATTGGCCCCTTTTGGGAACTTGGAGCTTGTTGTGTGGGCACCACCATAGAGGCTACCAAGGAATCTCTACAAATTTTGTAATCCTCTTCAATTTGTTAAGATAAATGATAGGCTTCCTAAAGATCCTAGGAGTTTTATCTAGTATGACCTTTTGGGAATCCGTTATTTCCTCTTATATTTCCTTGAGGGTATGAATTTTTTGAATCTTGTCTTTGGCTCAAGACACTAATTCGATGACCTTTGAAGCCTCTGTTTCAATCTCCTCATAAATATTCTTATGAAAGTAAACCATGAATTGTTTAAGTTGGCCTAAGAATTCATTCATGGTCACCACCTCTTGATTCTTTGTATAGATCTTGGGAAAGATGTCTCTGTAAATATTTGGCTACCCCTATAGATGATGTCATCTAGTTATAGGGATAGCCTACCCATTTTTTCATCCCAATCTTCTAATGTGGCATTTGTGTAGTTTCCATATGTTTGACATAGGCACATATATTTTGTCGTTAGCAAAGTGGGATATTTGTATGTTCCTTCATTTATAGCCTTTCTTATTTATCACTTGAAGCATTTGGTGTAGGACAATCATTCTATTGATAATAGTGTGAGCCTTCCTAGAAAAGGAATGTCCATTATTTTTAGTTTCAAGGATTTCCTTTATTATATCAAAGAGAGACAACATATCTTGTTTCACTTGGTTGGCAAGGTTTACGTGGACGGTGGATTTCCCTTGAGTTTATCTTTGTGTGTTTCCTTGCTTTGACTCCTAGACCATCCGCATTGCAAGCTTTGTTGATTCTTGGATGAAGGAGACTAGGTCCTCTTGGTATTCTACCACTTGGGATCCCTTAGTTTTTCTCTTTTTGGTGAGAGAAAATAATTCCTCTGATGTCTCATGTCCGATGCGGGCTTGATTGGGGGACATTCTCTTTCTAGTCACTTTTCTCATCATTCATGTCGGGATTGAATTAATTTTTTATTTGAAGGTCCTCTTGTGTTGTCCAATCAAGTTCTCCCTCCGTGTTATTAAGGCTTGTTCCACCTAGTTTTGTTATGGTTCTTGTAGATGTGTACTAGTAGATGTTTCTTTTCCTTATGTCCTCTCGAATTTGTTCCACTTCTTCTATGGTTTTCTCGGTTGCTTCTTCAATTTCTCCTTCCTCTTTTGAAGAGGATGCGTTGTATGCCATTAGTGGAGGAACTAGGGTTTTCTCAAAGGTTACTTCTTAGACCTCTACAATATTTGGATCAATAGTTCTAGGAGAAACAATGGGAAACCTTTCACTCGGTTGGCTTGATGGCTTTATATAAGTTAGTGCCCCTCTTCTTGAGAATTCTCTTCTGATTGTCCCTTTTTGTGGGAGGATCACTCTTGTATTCTTCATGTTCTTATATATGATATTGTCATCTTCTTGGGTGATCCACGCCCAATCATTGGTATTAGTTTCATGGCTATATGCAATGTTCAATTGCCCTCTAAGTGATGTCAAATGTTTGGAAACTCTACACATTGGGATTATATTTTATTAATGAGTTTTCGGGTAGATTGAATGATTTCTTATGAGCAACAACAACTTTAATATCAAATCATCTTTTGAATTCTATGTTCCTAACTAATGAGTGAAGGATGAGGCCTTAAATTATTCTCTTTGTGTTTGTTTGCAATTTCATTGATGACTTGAAAATAAATTTCTTTCTCACGATAGTTTGTCTAACATGTAATATGGAAGTTGCAATGGAGTTAGGAGTCCTTCAATCATGATAAGCTGTATACTCTGGGTAGAAGAACGCAGCCCCCATTTGTCGGATAGATTTCAATATTTCTTCAAAAATTATAGCCATTGGCTTCCCCTTAACTAGCCTATAGACTTTGAGTTGAAACGAGATATAAATATCCTCTATGTGGGCCTTGAATCAATGGGCATACAAGTCAAAATAGGTCTTGTTTACTTCTTGAGAGCACTTGGGATCCCTATGAGGGTATAATTCGGGATGAGACTATGATTCCACATATAGCATCCATTAGATAGGAAGCCATGAAGAATGATTTCTTGTTTGTCACGTAGGCATCTCTTTGTGAAATCAAATTTATTGACACAATATGCCCTAAGGATTTTATCATAAAAATGATTAAAGATAACAGATGGACCCAAGAAATAATCCTACTTGGTAGTAGAAGGGCTACCATATAGGCGGTTCATCAATGTCATCCCAATTCTTACTCTTGGCCCAAATATTTGAATAAGGATGTTATTTAAACTCTCATCATCCATATTATCAATTGGGTCCTTTGCTCAATGCTTTGAAACTATCCTTATTTGGTTTGTAGTCATCCATGGCTCAATAGTAGTGGAATTGTATACCGCAATGGCTTTGGGTAACTTATAATACACTTTGAAGGAAGAACCAAAATTGAATGTTACTCTATTGTCTTTGTTTTTGAATGTAAAATTTCGATTCTTTTCTTTAGTGAGGGTGAAGATGTGAGAAAGTAAGTCGGGGCATGAAATACCTCTGGTTTGGTTGTTATCCAATGCAATATGGCCTTCTTCAATGCTCAAATGTTTGTGGCCCTTTGAATTTGGTTAGCCGACATTCCTTCTTTCTCCATGGCATCTACGGAAGTTCTCTCTGGATTGTTGAGAAGATTGTAGAATAATAGGGTAATCATTTTCCAATGAGGCGAGATCCAAAACAGTGTCCCTTATTATTCTTTGATCTACATGTGTGTATAGGAAAGTATCCATGCTTGATTGCCCTGAATCGATATCCATTGATTCAGAAATTAGCTCTATAATATCTATAAACTCGAGACTTTGAGAATTTGATTCTTTACGAATGACTTTGGTTAACGCGCACCAACTTCAGATTGAAATATTTTAATTTAAATTGGTATGTCTGTATTTATGGCGCATAATGTCTGACTTGATGTTGCCTTATCTTAGGAATGTTAATTTTGAAATGTTATCCTTTTGAATTTGGACCATACACTTGTGCATGTTTAAATTTAATCATAACCACCAGTGTTAATTAGCAATTTGACTTTGGGACGCCACATGCAAGCCTGCAATAAGTCATGTGTATTACTATGATTGACTCGCCATTCTCTGGGTGTTGAGATGTCCTTGAATTCATCTTTTCTCACATATGCTAAGTGTGAGCCCTTGCAAATGTGAACTGCGACGTGTGAGCTTTGAACTTTCACATCTACGAGGTGCAAGCTTTGAACTCTCACATCTGCGAGTGCAAGCTTTGAACTCTCGCATCTGTGAGGTGTGAGAACAAATTTTGTTGACTACAAGGAAAAATTCAATTCAAAGTTAGTGAAAATCTTAACTGCGAAGAACAATTTCTCGTGAATATGAAGTGCGAGTAACAATTCCTTGAAACTATGAGATGCGAGGAAGAATCAAGTGTGAATCCTTAAGAAACATGAAGTGTGAGTGCTACAAAAACTTGTAGTGCAATTAATAAACAAATTTTAAATGCAAGAACTTAAGTTTTTCAAATAACAAGCAACAAATAAGTTCTAAGTGCAAGTGCTAGGAATACTTGAAGTGCGAGCACAAAATAAATTTGAAGTGCAAGCAATAAACAATTTTGTTAAGATGTGAGGAACAAATAAACTTGAAGTACAAGTACCAAATAAATTTTAAGTGTGAGAACTTAATTTTTCTTAACTGCAAGTATTTATGTATTACCATCTGTTTTAAACCAAAGTGAGTCCCTGTTATTAAAACTAACTATTTTGAAAATTGGGGGTATTAAGCAGTAACAATTGTAAGTGTCTAACGATGTTCTATAAAATAGTAGAGACTTATCCCAAGCCATTGAATGCCGCAAAGCACTACCCCATGTTGCAAAATGTTGTGAGCCCGTACTTGACCCCACATGATGTCACAAACTAAGATTTACATCATGAATGCTTTGCTAAACTCTTGTGCAATTGCAAAATCCTTGCACTACCCCATTCTTACACACAAAAGTTGCAAAGATCTTATTGATACCGCGAAGCCTTAGGTGTTATTGCATGCTCTGTTGAAATCTTGTACCTAGTAGAATCTCTGCCAATATCGATATAGTTAGCGAAGCACATGTGCACCTTGATTTGTTTCTTTCACCTAAGAACAAACCAAGAAACCTTGTAAATCTTGATCCAACGAAGATGATTTCATGGAAGCTACCTACAAATTGGTTGACAAGGTCAATGGTAATTTGAGGCATATTGAGGAATATTTGCAAGGGCATCTTTACTTACAAAGGCATATTTTCTCTCCCACTCGATTCATACCAGATTATACATATAGAAGGGAGCACGAGTGTGTAAGGCATGCATTCCATCTCGTGAGATCAAGATCTATCCATTGGCATTTGTTGAATTATGTCATATGGTTATATAAAAGCTTACCAGAGTATATAATCTTATCTAGGAAAGGTGAAAAGACTGTCATTGAGTGTGAAGGCATTGTGCCAAAGTTTGTAATCTTTCCTCGTATTAATACAAGAAATTTTCATTGTTTCTTTTTAAAGTTGTGCTTGAGATCTAACTCTAAAATTATGGATTGCATGGTCTAAGGCATCCCTTCATTGGGACCCTTAACCGTGAATGCATTACTTGGCCTAATTTATGGGCTATTGATTACGAGTTCTTAAACGCCTCGATCATGTCATGCTATCAAAACAACGCATTTTCTCTTTTTACATGTCCGGTGAAAATTTGGTCTCTATCCACGCAAAGGTTGTTTTATCCAATCATAGTCACATAGCTTGCCAACATGAGTGGAGCAATAGCCACCTTAAAGTTCCTTGTAATTATTTTTTCAAACACATCACTATTGAGCCATGTTAGAACCATCCAACTCATCACCGGGGTGTGGAATCTTGTCTCATGTCCTCTATTTACCAATAACTGGAGTAGGTGGTGGAATAACACGGTCAATCGCATTGCCTCCTTCCTCTACTAGTTTGGCAATCACATGGTGCGGATTAGAAATATGGTAGATGACACTCTTACCAAGGAATACCAAAACAATCCTCTCAACTAGGATTCGATGCACTCAATCCTCACTTACGAGTTATGGTTTCTCAACTCAAACACAAACTTAAGCTTGTAGAACTACATGCCGCTAACATGGCCCAAATTTGAGCTCGAATACATTGGCTTAAAATCAAAAATCATGCCTTAAAAGTTGTTTAATGATGAAGTCCCTAACCTCAATGATTTTCCCCACACATTTTACAAATCCACTTGGCACTTTATTAGACCAAACTTGTTGCAAATCTTTGAGTTATTGGGTAACAAAACATTAGGGAATATCATTAATAAAAGCAATATTAAATTCATTCCCAAAATAGCTACTTACCGGTTGGAGACTAATTACTCTCCTAAATGAGCCCTAGAAGATTATTGCTAGAGCTTTAGCTCAACATATGCTCCACACGAGGTTTCATCAAGAGACACTATGTTCTTGACAACATTATTGTTGTTTACAAAGGAATGGAGTGGTTGCATGTCTTTCAATAGAAAACCATCTTCCTCAATATTAATTTTGAAAATGCCCATGATCACATATGGTGGCCTTTCTTTCTTGTTATGCGTAAAGCACTTGGATTCAGGGAATTCTTTATTTCCATTGTTCAAACCCTTTTTGTTGATGCCTATGCTTGTTTGACTATCTATGAAAGACAGTATGAGACTATTGGGCTCTTCCACTCAATCGGAAACATTGTCCCCTAGCTCCTACCTTAAATGTTTTTGCAACCAAACTTGTTGGGTACCTTCTTTCCCACTCATGGAGAATGGTATGGTGCACGGAATTTACCTCCTATATTGATAAACACAATTGATTAATGGGCACTTTGTTGATGACTCTTTTCTTATTATTTTTTAATAAGAGGCTTCATTTAAGGAAGCTTTTCACTACTTGAATATTTTCTACAAGGCTTTTGGCTCCAATCTCCATTGGGACAAAACTCAATGTTTTTGCCTATCTTATGTCAATGCCTAACTAGCTTAAAGTCTTAATTCAAAATGGATCAAGTGTGGAGAACAATTCCAATTCCTTGGCTTACCAAGCCTCTATCCTTAGCTGGCAAATTTTAGGTATGCAAAAAAATTCTCACCACCACCCATGTGTATTTACCCTTCTTGTTGGCTCCCTCTAAAGCTTGCATGACAAGCTATTTAAAGCGTAGAGAAATTTGTGGGCTAATACCAAACAAGTATGAGGATTTATTAGAGTTTCTTGGGATGTATGTTGCCTACCGCAAGAAAAAGGTGGCTTGGGCATCATCAACATTCACCACCAAAGTATTTCTATGTATGCTAAGTGGGATGTGTGGTGTATGGAAGGAAAAGAAGCTTCGAAAATCTTGTTAGGACACTACATCTCAACAACCCCTCCTTATGGCAAAACTTGGTAGAATTTTATCACCACTCTAACAATCGAAATCGAGGGTCTTTTTGTTGCCAAAAGCAGCTAGAAATCCTTTGAATTAGACAAACCACACCTTTAGTGGGTTGGAGATGGATTCATAAATGGGCTTTCTTTCAATGACCACAATATTTGGGGTCTCCTACCATGACTTCTTCCAAAGCAACTCTCTAGCTAAATGTTTGGTATTGAAGCTCTCTAATTTTACAAAAAAAAGGCATATGTTCTTTACGAGGCCTTGTCACCTCTAGAGACTAGGTCCCATGGCCAAAGTTGAGAGGAAATTCAACCTTGTAGTTTTTTATCTTCCTTCACTCTCTCACATTGAGGTGTTTCTTGATGTTATGCTACATAAGCTTGGAATCCAACCGCATATCCACGGCCGGGAGGATTAGTGATGAGGTTGTGACACTACCTTTAAAAATTAATCTTTTAGGTTGTTTTATCAAATTACAAGTCTTTTCTCTACACTTGTCAAACATGATAGGCACTAGGGTTTATCATCCTCTCCCCTACTCGGCTTTCTAGACTTGGTAGGATTTAGTCTACCAAGTTGGAACCTAAGCTAGCCCATTTTTTCGGAGCCTTATCCACCAAGGCTTGCCCTTGGGAAAAAAATCTTAGTCACATCAGATTCCCTAATGCACAATGTCCATCTTGTAACCGCTCGAAGAACTTCAAATACCTATTTTGGTTTTGTCATAGAGCACTGATCACTTGACCTTGGATTCGCATCCTTTTCCACCCAGAGCCTTTCAATTGGAGTATGATTTTCTTTGGAGATTATACGGTGGCCTACTTTATATGGTTTTTTTTGGAAAGTCTACATATTCAATTTGAATTACGAAATCTAGAAATGCAATTGTATTAAGTAAAGAGAGTTGATCATAACATTACAGTTAACGAAAAAAATTATGTTATATCGTTGATGCCCATGTAAATCCAAGATTAAGCAAAGAAAGTTGCAATTGAATTCCAACATTTGCATGAACTTCCCGGGGATTGAAGGAGCATTCCCTACACAATGAGTTGCGTGTCCCCCAAACCAACCTCCACAAGGTTCCCCACCACCGCCATTCGAATGTCGTCGTAATCATGCACGTAGTTGTATCTCCACTCCTCCTAAAGGGGTTGAAGTCTACCTCCACCACCACGTGGCAAATCTATTGATAACCCATGTCGATGGTCGTTTCCCCATGCAAGGCAATGTTCAAATGGTGCCTCCACCACCTAGATGGGGAGTCATTGTTTACTCGACTCTTGTTAGTGACACTCAAACTCTTGATGGGGATGGATGAGTAGCTCCCAATTGTCCTTCATAGAAACCTCCTACTTGGGTTTCTCCTAAAGATGATCCACCTCCAACTCCCCTTGGTGTTGTAACAACTTGTGCTTGAACTTCATATTTGATATGTTATTTTGTGCTTTGGATAGCTATGTATTGTAAGCAGTATGATTAGTTGCGCTTTCTCTAGCATTATCTTGCTTTCTAGGTTATATATACCGACTAGCCACCTTTTATCATAACATGTAAACTTTTTTTGAAATAATATGATATATTGATGAGTTCCAAATTAAAAAAAAAAAAGTTTGCATTCTATTGTGATCACACTTTCTATGAAAAAACATGTTTTAATGATTTACATCAAAACAAAGAGTTATTTTATTGCTTCAATGCCAAAGCTGAGTTGTTTTAACTAATGGCAACAAAAGATAGAAGCATGGGGCTCGAAAATGGTTGTTAACATTAGATGCAAGATCTACGGTCTACATTCCTTTGTGAGTAACCACAACTCAAAACTTGTGTTTGCAAATGTATAAATGTCATCATCCCAAATGAATGTGAACCTAGGATCTTTTTGCATTTACTTTCTTTAAGACTTGTTGCCGCCATCATCACACAAAAGGCAGACAAATGCATTCGTCACATGAGACAAGGAGCAAGGAAAGTTACTTTTCAAAGGATGGGCTTTGTTAAATAACTTGGCACACTAGACCCAAAGGAAGCAAACACTGGTCCTTGGCACACTAATAGACCTAGATGAAGCAAACGTTGGTCCTCATCATGCACCTTTGCAAGCCCACAACATTTTTAGCAGTGAGTTTGTTTCATATGGAATCTCCCACAATTTTCTTCACACGAGATGATCCAACAAGAAACGAGGAAGTGCTTTATAGGACACAATCCATCTAATAATAACAAACCGCGGCCCACAACACACATGGATGAATGGTGTTTTAGTGCTCAGTCATGATAAAAGTATGTTATTTACATAATACACAAGGGCGCCCTCAATTATAACACAAACAATAAAAATTAGAGTCTGAATTTTTCAAAGAAGACAACCAAAGCCAAAATTTGAAAGAAACAGAAAACACCAAAATTCCAAATGGTGGAGGAAAATGCCAAAATGGAAAGTGGACCCTAATTTTAAAATTTGAGTGTGTTGGGATCAAAGCTAGTGAACAAAAATAGAGACTCCAAAACCCTGCAAAAGCAGTAACTAGAAAAGCTCCTTCAATAAACATCAAGGGTCTATTAGGACTCAACCAAGAGGCATTCTTACACTCCATACTTACCAAGAATCGGAGTATTCTGACCAAGAGAAAGATCTTCAGGAACAACCAACTAAACCTAAGATCAATCTTTAATTAAACAATTTCTGATAGATAGTATATCCATGTAGTTGGCCGAAACAAAAGCAGCTGAAATGGAGTAAAACAAGGTCTTACTGAGTGGTAAACTAGGCCTTAAAACATGAGCAAGTCAGAAGAGAAAAAGGAGATCCAATCTTAAAACTCCCACCTACAAGGAAAACGTAAATGGTAAATTTGAAGAGCCATGGAGAATATTTAATCAGTTATGGTAGTCAACCACATAATCAATGAGAAATTTGAAAAATAATGAAGTATCTCATTGATTTTCTCTACCTTACAGCCCCTGAACTTCCCTTACTGGAGGCCTCATGCTAGTGGCAAGTTGTTCAGGTGTCTCAGTGTAAGCAGATAAGTTTGTATTTTACATTATTTCATTACATATAAAGCTTTTCACAATTATCAAAAACAGATTCAGTACTCACCGGCCAAAGCTAGGGCAACAAATGCACATTATATCATAAACACATAATACAAGAATCCCGGAACAAGAAAAACTGCTAAATATCCAAGAAACCACACTTTATTGAGAGAGAGCATTTTGATTTCATCCACTGGCGAGTCAATTCAATTTTTCATTTTAGTGGAAAAACTTAAAGATTAATAATGACCATATAGCTCAATAAGGAGGCTCCTGAGCTAATTATCCTATTTTCCTTTAGTAGATAAGTCCCAAGAAAAACAGTGACCTACGACATCAGTGGGAATGCTGCTGAGCTGACTCTCTTCTTTATCCTTTATAAATTTGTGGGAGTAAGTATATGGTAAACCAACAATCAACTTTTTTATTTCTGAACCATTTAAAGAGGACTCTGTGCAAAACAATAAAAAAATTGTGTTTTGTATATGATCCTTACATTGTTGAATTTGAAGTTGTATTCAATGGAGAATAGATTTGCTTTTAATAAGGTGCTCATCCAAGACACAATAAGTGGCTGAATTTGCTACGATCAAAAGAATGAAATGAGAGACACCATTTCCCCATAAATAATTTTCCCATAAATGAAAAACACAATAACCAGGCTATGATACAGGATCTTACAGTGGCATCAGTCGTCGATGCTTGAAATACCATAAAAACAAGACAAAAATTAGCAGCCCAGAAACCCCAGTTATTATCAAAACCCATTTGAAAGCAGCAGGTTCTTCAAACAGATCAATTGGAATATTCATGCCAAAGATTCCTGCCACAACTCCAAATATAGCAACAACGAAAGTTGCAGTCGTGAGCAATAGTTCAAATTGTATCAACTGATTCCGAACATTGTCCTGTCAATAATCATTCCCAAATATTAAACTCTAAAGTAAGCAGATAAGAAGCCCCAAGAATTAACCTAAACATGCAATGTTAAAGATGTCAATCATCTTTGCAAATGTGACACCCAACCACAGGTGTTAGGCACATATAAACCAAACAAGGAAAGCAATTGATGGGAGGATTTATACAAGAGCAAGGTTAAAATCATTTCCTATGCAATGATTTAATAAAATAATAAAAACTCAGACCTAAACAACATACCAGTTGAATATTTATAAAATCCTCTGTATCGTCTATATACTCCTTCAGCTAAAAACCATAAGAACGGGTATTAGATAGAAACTTGCAATCAAATATCAAATTTATGTCACACTAGTTTACAAAATCTAAGCCTTTATGGAGAGATACACTGATTAATCAAATAAAAAATTAGCATTGAACACTAATAACTCTCCAGAGAAGATCTATGTTCTATCTCACAACTTACCGATGTTAGCTTGTTCAGAGTGCTGTCAATTACCACAAAATAAGCTTCAAGTAACATTTCTAGCTCTTGAATATGTTCATCATTGTTTTCAGAGTCCTTCATACTTTCATGCCTGCTACGCACTAAGCTGAGTGTCTTTTCCAGCTTTGAAGAATCTGTGGGAGAACATGCAGGAGAAACTGGGGCCGATACTGAAAAGCCAGCCCCAACAGAACTATAACCATATAAAGAATGATCTCTAAACAATGTAGCCTCCATGCGCTCCTTCTTCTCAGTAAGATACATCTCAGCCATGTCCCCGTCATCATCCATAAGCTGCTCTATCTCATCTCGGACCTGCAGTAAAATTGTCACTGAAAATTCATAGTTTATTGTTGTGCATTTCCATATAACAACTCGTAAATGTTTGAAAGATATACACCTTTTGAACCCTACGGGTCAAAGCTACAAGCCTGCTTTTCAGTCTCCTAACACGCTCTAAGTTCAGTGTGCTGATCTTAGAGGTCAATTCATCCAATACAGGATATGCTTCTATTTCCAGCTCAGTTGCCTGCGTTGATCACACAGACAGAACACAAGTAAATATTAAATACAAAGGAACAGATAGAGAAAACATAACGTACCAGAAGCAAAAACACGCCATTCATTTGTAAAATTGCAATACTGTAACATAATAACACTTTGACTAATACAAACAGGTGGGAAAATGCAAGCTAACAATTGTCTCCTAAAACAAAAAATAAGCTCAAGAAAATGTTGTAGTAATTCTCAGGCTCTCAAACCTAGTCCATATGGGCTTTTATACATTTCCATCCAAAAATATCAGTGGCCAAGTCTGCTAACAATATTTAATATCCGTGTGCATCCAAGTTAAGTCTCTAGGGTGATATACCTTTGAGAAGGCTTTATGCTATGCTGAAGACTAGGGTCATGAATTTAGTCATGCTCATGAAGATGAGTCCCATTTTAAAAGTAATGTAGTATTCTCATAATTTTCCCGCTGACCTCCAGAGTTCAATTTTGTTAGTTTTGCCTCTTTCCATATAAAGCTATGAGTGTTGATGTTTCAGTTGTGGAAACCAAACTAGTAGTCCACACCATTGTCATCATTTGGGGTGGTCCTCTTAAGTAGTTGCTAAATGAGATTCATTGAGCATGAGCCATCTTGAGGGAAGCTTTGACTTCACAGTCATACTTAAGGTCAATATCAATATTAGTGGAGTTTCTAGTTTCTCAATTGCTGGACCATCTATTGTCATGTCCCCTTCTCAAATCTAATCCAGTTAGAAGACCCTTAGCCTATTCTCCATTTCCCGTAGGCTAAAGTGGTGGTGCAAGGGAAATAATTTAATAATTTAACTTAAGTTGTTCAAAAAGTAACTTCAAGTTTTTTTCTAAGTTGCCGAAACGTTTTGGATACGGGAGCGGGAGCGGAGTATCCAATACGCGGAAATGACAAAAAAAAATTGACCCTGGATACGGCGGAGGATACAGCAGTACAAAAACTATATAAAAATTAAAAAATAAATATATTAAATATATACAAAGCAACAAAAACGAAATAATATATTAAATAAATACTATTAAGTTATTAACTATTTAGTGAAGCTTATGTAAAGTCTAGGACACGGGTATTGTAAAGTCGTATGTAGTACAAGTTATTAACTAAATAGTTAAAATTGTAAAGTCTAGGTATTGTAACAGTAATATATATTATAATATTGAAAATCTTTAAAAAAAAGGAAAAAAATTTACCACAAGTTTGTGATTCTAATACTTCCTTGCTAAGGCCACGAACTGGCAGCCACAAAATAGCGGGAAACCCTAGCGATGGAAAAGTGCCCTCGAAAGCAAGTCGAATGCCCTCCTACGTGACTTGAAATGGATGAAAGCAAGTCGCCACTCCCTGCCCGCTCCCGCTCCCTACCGCTCCTGCTCCCACTCCCGAGGCCCCAGGACCGCTGTATAGGTAACATAGGTTTTTTTACATATTGGGAAAGGGTGGGTTTTTGGCAAGGACCCTACCCTGTTACAACAAAATCAACAGTCTCCACCCCAAATATAGCATTAAGGTGAAACAAAACAACAAGAGACAAAAACCAGCCAAGCTGCAATGAGGCAATAGCCGAAAAACAGCACAAAAGCAGCAGAATGATAGCAAAAGCACCAAAATAAGGGAGATAAAATAAAAAATCCACCCCAAGATCAAGCCCTTCTAGCACTTCCAGTTCTGAGAGGAGAAACCCTTAGAGCAGTCTGATTCCGCCTTTTCCGAAACACCTAAGTCCACTTATCCTCCTTAGGAGTTTCTCTAAAATAATTCTCATTCAGACCCGATTTTTGAAGTGCTGTCTGAAATGAGGGCCCTGCCAAAAGTTCAAAACTTTCAACCATCTATCTCTATTCTCAGAAGAAATGAGAGTAGAACCAAATATAAAATGGCTCTTCCTTCTCTATACCCAAGGCTGAACCTTCCTTAATTGCCTCCTCCTCATCGTGACAAGCATTTTGCAGCCCTCTCCTCTTCAATCTTTGAAAACTAATGCTCCTGATGCTCATGAACCTGATCATCAAAATGGATAGGATCTTCCATTTCCTGATCTTTTTCAGTCCAAACTGCAACTTCTTGAACTTCTTCTTCTTCTTCTTCTCCCAAGTCTTCCCCTCCCTCGGGGATTTCCCCTTCTTTTTCTAGTGTATCCTTATTCTCCTTCTCACACCCCACATCATTTTTGCTATCCTGAGGTTGTTGAACCTCTGCCCCCACAAGATTGTGCAATAGAACTCTTGCGAGTTATTTTCTTTGATGGAACTTCCATTGGTCTCTTAGAGTCTTCCTCTTCCAACCGCGATTAAACAAGTTTTCTTCCTTACATTAAGGGTTTCAGAGGTACAAAATCTGGCCACATGACCCAACCTGCGGCATCTTTTGCATCTAAGACTAGATTCCTCATACTCAATCTTTTGGACCCAAGTTCCAAATTTTGAATGTAGGGAAATAGAGTCAGGAAGATCACCGTTAGCAAAAGCATTGACACAAAACCTGGCATGTATCAATCTAGATCTAGCCTTTGTAGCTCCATCAAAAGCTATAAAAGTACCAAATGTTTTAGCAATACTTATCATTAAATCCTCCTCCCAAAACTCAAGGGGAAGGCCAAGGAGCCTCACCCGGATCGGCATAACATCGATATTTTCCTTATCCGGAACAAAAGTTGGCATCCATTTTCCGAGAAAGAGCCCCATATTGTCGAGGAACCAGGGGCCATCCACCAAGGCATGCGTACAATCCTCTAAAAGGGTTGAACTGTATCAGAAAAAATCCCTTTGTCATAGCAGAGATTTCCACATTACCTATAGAGTAACTTTAAGTGATATTCATAAAAAGGCAACTTATGTTTTATTATTAAAAAGGTGATTATTATTAAAGCAACTCAAAATTAAAATAAAAGGAGGGGGCATTGTTTTATGAGTGCTTTTCCTTGAAAAGTGTGAAAGTGAAATTATAAAAGTGGGGTGATTGGGCTCATTTAGGCATCACTTTTCAATCAACTATTTTTGTGTTGTGAGTTTGAGCTTTTGCTTCAACTTTTAGCATTTGAGGACGAAAACCCTCCGGTGAATAAGGCTTGGGGACAAAAACCCTTCGGTCTTGTATGGTGGTTCCATTCAAGGACTGCATTTGTGCTTCAAATCAGATCTATATCAGAATTCAACATTGGGATATCAAGCTAGGGCATCCTTTTGAGGGCTGACATAATTTTGAGGGCTGATGTCACTCTTGGAGTATGACATCATCATTTTGGGAGGCTGAATTCTATCCTTTGGAAGTTGTTGTACCCTCCGGACAACCTATTGTTCATTTCCCACCAGCCTTACTAGTTCGGGCAGCAACCATCCACTGCTGACATTCATCATTTCCGAGCAGTTGTACCTTCCAAACAGCATTTTCCAGCCAACATGGATGTCATTTCCATCCAGCTGGGACACCATTTCCAACCAATAATTCCATCTAATAAAAGGGTAGTTTCAAAAAAAAAAAAAAAAATTTCTTCTGTAAGGGTTTGTCATAAAAATTCAGAATTCATTAATTTTCCCATAAGGGGACATTACAGTGGTATCAAAGTAAAATTCTTGCCAGCCTATGAGATCTTGATGCTAGAGAAAGACACCAAGTATTACCAAAGGAGAACTCCAAGGAAAAACACCATGGGAGACAAAGAACAAAGAGCTCCTTCAAATGAGATGAGTTTTTGCAGGAAATACTCAACCGAAATCAAAGGGATATGGAAAGAACCCTCCAAAACACTTTGAGGGAATCCATGACAGGGTTAGTGCAAGCCTTGCAAAATATTAACCAGAACAAGGCAAATCAAGGAGAGGGAAGCTCTTCAACCCATGAAAGGACTTCAATTAATCCTCCTTCCAAGACTTTTAAAGAAAAGTTTCTACAAAAGGACGAAGAGCAGCCAGATGAGGCAGAGACGCCACCCCACATAGGTCATGAATTTGCAGCCTACCACGAAGAGTATGAAGAACTCAGCCATGCAGTACAAGAGTCTCTAACTTTCCGGGAATTTTGTGATCTAAGGATGAAGAATAATCCAAGGAAAGGAAGGAGAATTCAGCCAGAGCAGCCCCTAAAAAGATATACAACAGCGGTTGGGGAAAATAACTATTCCCACTTATGATGGATCAAATAAGTGTTCTGTCAAATCTTGGTTACAGAAGATTGATACATACTTGTCTTTGAACCCTATGTATGAGGAAGAAGCTATCAAATTTGTCACACTTCATTTGGAGGGAGTGGCACATGAGTGGTGGTACCATGGTTTGGTTACCCAAGGACATGGCTCTATCTCTACCTTGGAGGAATTCAACCAAAGACTCGTGGAAAGGTTTGATAGGAAAGATCCAGAGATCTATTTCAGGGATCTACATTGGACAACTACATTGCTGAATTTCAAAGATTATCAATGATGGTACCAGATGTTATTGAAAGAAGATTGGTGGTTTTATTTGTTGAAGGGTTGGTTGAACCACTCAAGGGCTTAGTGAAAGCTTTTGATCCTTTATCTCTTTAGGAAGCAATTAAAAGGGCATTAAAGTTGGAATCATCGGCTCCAAAGGGTAACTTTCTACCTATAGGACAGCAAAGGACAACACCTTTTGGACAACCAAGAACAACACCTTTTGGGCAGCCAAAATCAGCACCTTATGTACAGCAAAAGAAGCCATTTCAGCAAGGAGGGTTTTAGCAAAAGGAGTTGCCAAAGGTAAGTAAAGAGATAGAGAAGGAAGAAATTATGATTCACTTGCAAAGATCCATGGGAACCCGGTCATAGATGTCTTGGGCGTGGACAAGTACACTACATAGAGGTTATATCCGATGGTGAATCGGAAACAAAAGAAGTTGAGTTGGAGATTGCAGCCCCTATACCAGAACATGAGAAGAAGGAAGAGGTAGATACCCAAGAAGGCACCCTTGCCACATTATCGGGTGCTCCTAGATATCATCCTTTTAGAGTGGGGAGTTTTGCAAGGGAAAAAGGTCATGGTGTTGATTGACAGTGGGGCAACCCACAATTTTATTGATGAAGGATTGGTAACCAGGATGGGTTTGAAAGCAATAGATTTCAAAGGCTTCAATGTGACTGTAGTTGATGGCTTCACCATCCCATGTACCAAGAGAATTCAACAGTTAATCTTACTTTGGGGAGGCACAAAGTAAGTGATGACTTCTATGTTGTGGGCATAGGAGAAACAGACATAGTACTTGGGGTACAATGGTTGCATTCTTTGGGGGAATTCACCCAAAATTATCAAACTATGGAGCTGAAGTTTAAATCAGATGGTAAAGAGGTTGTGCTTCAAGGCATGACCAATGGAGCTCCTAGAGTGGTCACGGCTAAGAGGATGGAGAGAGATTTTCGTGGAGGGCAAGTAGCATGGGCAGCACATTGTTTGGTAAGTTCCACAACTCCAATTTCAGGACAGCAGTCATATCATATGAATATTCAGCCCATTATAGATAAGCATGCCAAGGTATTCAACAATATACCTCCTAGATTGCCACCGGATAGAGGATTTCAGCAATATCATTGAGTTGGAACCAAGTACTAAACCTGTAATGACTACTCCTTATCGCCACCCAAGAGCATTCAAAGAAGAAATTGAGAAGGAAATCAAGGAATTATTGGAGATGGGTCATATCAGGCCTAGTTCTAGCCCCTTTGCTTCTTCAATGATCCTAGTAAAGAAGAAGGATGGAACCATGAGGATGTGCATTGATTACCGACTTTTGAACAAGAAGACCATCAAAAACAGGTACCCCATACCTAGGATTGATGAGTTGATTGATGAATTACATGGAGCTGTATATTTTTCCAAGATTGACTTGAGGACTGGTTATCATCAGATTCGGGTAAGAGATGAAGATGTACAAAAACAGCCTTTAGGTGTCACTTTGGGCATTTTGAATTTTTGGTTATGCCTTTTGGTTTGACTAATGCTCTAGCTACTTTCCAATCATGCATGAACCATGTTTTCAATAAGTATTTGAGGAAGTTTGTTTTGGTATTTTTGATGATATTCGGTGTATAGTAAGACATGGGAATTTTTGATGATATTTTGGTGTATAGTAAGACATGGGAAGAGCATCTTAAACACTTGGATATAGTGCTGGAAATTTTGGAACAGCAAACTCTCTTTGCTAAGGAGTCCAAGTGTGAGTTTGGCATGACTGAAATTTTATATCTAGGCCATGTTATTAATACCCAAGGAGTTCATGTTGACCAAATCGAAGATCCAAACCATTTTGGATTGGCCTCCTACCACAATGACACAGTTCAGAGGATTTTTGGGTCTTTGCAGCTATTACAAGAGGTTAAGGGATTTTCTGACTTGTCCCCTTGACTAATTTAACAAAAAGGGAGCATTCAGCTAGTCCGAATCAGCCCAAACAGCTTTTGACAAACTTAAAAGGAAATGATTTCATGTCCAATACTTGTTGTTTATAATGTCCCCAAATGGACATATTCTTACTCCAGATGGATTTCCCGTGCAATTCCCACAAGGGCCAAATTTGATTAATCCAAAAGCCAAAAACTCAATTACTATCAAACTGAATAGTCAAAATAGGATCTTCAATCAGATTCGAAAAATATTAATTTTGGAATTTATTAGGCAAAAACGCAACAGAACTTGTAAATTCAATAACTTGCAAAATACTCCAAATTTCTAGGCAAATGATAGCTCAAACTGAAGCTTGAAAAATAAGCTTTCCAATGAACCCAAAATCAGAATTTTTCAATGGCGGGAAGGCATCCAAAATGGATCTGCAATTCTGGAACAGTGTAGATAAACCCTAGTTGTAAGTGAAAGCTGGAAATACAATTTCGCCCCACTTAGGAAAGGCCCAAAAACACCTCAAAACTGATCAAACACTTCAAATCTGATCTCTCCTTGAATTTAGCTTGAAATCAGTCTTCAACAACTGCTGGAAAACTACTGGAAAATCAGCTAACTCCTTGATATGCAATGGAAACCCCTGTGTGGAGAATCCTCTCAACTAGGAGAAGGGTTTTCGTCCTTCTACTAGATCTCTTAGAGGGTTTTCGTCCTCAAGAGATTATTTCTAAAGGTTTTCATCCTTAGAAATATTTTGTAAAAATCTAGGCTCAGACAAAAATCAAATTCATGTAAAATAGAAAAGCATGCCCTCCTCGAGCAAGTCGACTTGCTTTTATAGAGCTTAGGGCCCAAATAACCACCCTTGATACCCAATCATATTTTTCCCTTATTGAATGTTTTTTCCCACTTACTTTTCTCTCCCTAGACATCGCATTTTTCCCTTGAAGAAATAACTCTTACTAATGCCTTTTGCATTTTTTTCCTTTTTTAATTTATTATTAAGTTCATAGTAATTTATTATAAGTGTTTTATAAAATTTTCTTTTATTTTTTTGCACTTTATAATAAACTATCATAACTTAAGTCCCCCTTAAGTTTATTCCTTAGCCGTCGGGAGACAAAATGGGCTAAGGGTCTTCGATTGGGAAGGGGATATTACAATCCTCCCTTCCCAAAATTGTTTGCCCTCAAGCAATTGTAACTCATCAGTTCAAGTGCCAAGTGCACAAGACAGAACATGCTAAAGTGATCCAAAATCCTTGCACCTGTACCTGTCAAATGAGAGAGCTCTTGCCAAAATATGTAGCTCTCATAATGCCCACAATCATGAAATTGGAACAGAGGATCCACATGCTCCATATTACACTTTGTATTACCATACTTCTCATGAAGAAAGCAAATCTGAAATGATTTGATATGCAACAATAAATTTGACACATGTTCATTCCTTTCATACCTTGGAGTACCATCAAGATCTTCATCATTCTTTGTCTTCAGAATAACTTGACTTCGCTGCACCAAATCCTTAGCATTCTTGTCCATAATAGGTTGAATACCATCATGATAGAACTGCTGTAATAACATAGTATGAAGATGATGCAATGAATCCTTGCTACTACTAACCTCCTTATAGAGAAGATCATCAAAAATTTACCTTCAGTTGCTGATTTGGAAACCTCCAAAACAGCACTACCACTCATGATTTCATACAGAAAACAAGAATCAACACCTTTCACAATTTCAAGCCCACCAATACTATGGCTTGGTAAATCCATCCCATATGACAATGACTCATTCTTTAGGACTGCAACATCTTTTCCAATTCTGCATCCATCAAGTATTGTTTGTTCCTCTTTGCCTTCCTCACTAATACAAATATTTTGCTCAATGGAAGTCATACCTTTCTCTCTAGAAGCTTCTTCTTCTTCCCTTCGCTGCAAATCTATTGTCCCCCTTCGTGGGTGTAGACTCCGTGGCTTCATTTCCTTGCTTACCCTTACCATCCTGCACATCAAATATTTCTAGAAACTTTTGTGAGAAATTTGCAAGTGAAGCAAAGGATTCAACTCCTTGGGTCTTCAACGTTTGGAGCTACCATCTGTGTGTTACTCCATCCATGTATCTAAAGATGAGTGTAAGGGCATCATCCTGACACATAGGATTACAACACAAAAATGTCTCAAATTTCTTCAACCATGATCTAGCAAATATTTCATTAGTGCCATCAAAAAATGGAACTTGGGTCCACTTCATTTTTTCTTGCTTGCATTCAGATCTGCTTTCTCTTTTCTTTCTTCACAGCTGAGAGGATACATCACTCTGATACCACTGTAATGTCCCCAAATGGACATATTCTTACCCCAGATGGATTTCCCGCAATTCCCACTAGGGCCAAATCTGATTAATCCAAAAGCCAAAATCTTAATTACTATCAAACTGAAATTCATAATGAAATTAGGCCACAAACTAGATATTTTCAGAAAACCCTAATTCGCTGCCCTAGGCCAGTGATTTCACAAAAATAGCTTTTTCCACCTCCAAATAGCTCCAAAAATTATGAAAATTTGTTTGCAAGTAGATAATGAATAATCAGAATAGGATCTTCAATCAGATTCGAAAAATATTAATTCTGGAATTTATTAGGGCAAAAACACAACAAAACTTGTAAATTCAATAACTTGCAAAATACTCCAAATTTTTGGGCAAATGATAGCTCAAACTGAAGCTTGAAAAATAAGTTTTCCAATGAACCCAAAATCAAAATTTTTCAATGGCGGGAAAGCATCCAAAATGGATCTGCAATTCTGAACAGCAGTGTAGATAAACGATATATTGTAAGTGAAAGCTGGAAATACAATTTCACCCCACTAAGGAAAGGCCCAAAAACACCTCAAAATTGATCAAACCCTTCAGATCTGATCTCTCCTTGAATTTAAGCTTGAAATCGGTCTTCAACAACTACTGGAAAATCAGCTAACTCCTTGATATGCAATGGAAACCCCTGTGTGGAGAATCCTCTCAACTAGGAGAAGGGTTTTCGTTCTACTAAATCTCTTAGAGGGTTTTTGTCCTCAAAAGATTATTTCTAAAGGTTTTCGTCCTTAGAAATATTTTGTAAAAGCTCTAGGCTCAGACAAAAATTAGATTCATGTAAAATAGAAAAGCATGCCCTCCTCAAGCAAGTCGACTTGCTTTTATAGAGCTTAGGGCCCAAATAGCCACCCTTCATACCCAATCAGATTTTTCCCTCATTAAATACCTTTTCCCTCTTACTTTTCTCTCCCTAAGCAAGTCGCATTTTTCCTTGGAATAAATAATTCTTACCAATGCCTTTTTGTCTTTTTCTTTTTTTAATTTATTATTAAGTTTATAATAATTTATTATAAGTGCTTTATAATATTTTCTTTTTTTTGCACTTTATAATAAACTATCATAACTTAAGTCCCCCTTAAGTTTATTCATTAGCCGCCAAGGAGACAAAATGGGCTAAGGGTCTTTGATTGGGAAGGGGATGTTACATTGTTCTGGATTTTTCTATTTCATTTGTGTTGGAATGTGATGCATCAGGTGAAGCTCTCAGGGTTGTTTTGATGCAAAAAGGCCATCCCATAGTCTTTGAGAGTTGGAAACTCAAAGATATAGAGTGTGGATTCTCTATTTAAAACAAAGAAATGTTGGTCATTATGCATGCATTGGCAAAATTCAAGCAATACTTAGATTTGTGGCAAATTTGTGGTCAAAACATATCACAAAAGTTTGAAGTTTTTCCTCAACCGAAGGGACTTGAATGATAGATAACAAAAATGGGTGAATAAATGGTCAGAAACCTCACCCAGATCTGCATAACATCGATATTTTCCTTATCTAGAACAAAAGTTGGCATCGATTTTCTAAAAAGAGCCCTATATTGCATGGAGGAACCAAGGGTCATCCACCAAGACATGCATACAATCCTCTCAAAGGTTGAAGCTGGATCAGAAAAAATCGCTTTGTCATAGCAAATATTTCCACATTACCTCTAGAGTAACTTTAAGTTATATTCATAAAAAGACATCTTACATTTTATTATTAAAAGGTGATTATTATTAAAGCAACTCAAAATTAAAATAAAAGGAGGGGACATTGCTTTATGAGTGTTTTTCCTTGAAAAGTGTGAAAGTGAAAGTATAAAAGTGGGGCGATTGGGCTCATTTGGGCATCACTTTTCAATCAGCTCTTTTGTATCGTGAGTTTGAGTTTCTTAGCTTCAGCTTTCAGCATCTAAAGACGAAAACCATCTGGTGAATAAGGCTTGGGGACGAAAACTCTTTGGTCTTGTATGGTGGTTCCATTCAAGGACTGCATTTGTGCTTCAAATCACGTATATATCAGAATTCAACATTGGGATATCAAAGCTAGGTCATCATTTTGACGGATGACATAATTTTGAGGGTTGACATCACACTTCGGGGTTGACGTCATCATTATGGGAGGCTGAATTTCATCACTGGAAGCTGTTGTACCCTCCAAACAGTCTGCTATTCATTTCCCACTAGTCGTACCAGCCAGGGCAGCTGTCATACACTGTTAACATCATCATTTCCCAGCAAGTTGTACCTTCCAAAAAGCGTTTAACAGCCATCTTGGACACCATTTTCAGCCAATAATTACATCTAATAAAAGGGTAATTTCAGTATTTTGATTTTTCCCATAAGGGTTTGCTGTAAAAAATTCAGCACTCGTTAATTTTCCCATGAGGGGACATTACATCTATTCTACTAAAATCATCATTCACCTTTTATGAAATTTGGTATTTTAATCTTTATTATCATGAGCATGCCTCTTCAACTAGACAATAACCTATGATATATTTCATAGGATCACTTAATCATGCTACATCATGAATTTTATTCCACAAGAATACCATTGGATACTTTGCAAATTGCTATTAGAATGTGCATGTATGTATGTATATTATATATACATACATATATATGTTCCTACTTTTAGGGAAGAATCCTTTATTTTTATGGTTTTAAAGTGGTCTTTGACATATTTTTAAAAAAAAAACTCTTTGGGTTCATTCAAGGGAAAAATTATTGGTTAATTTCTAGAATACAACACCATATATCGCATGGGAATCAAAATAAAAGATGGTAACCGCTTTGTTCAAAACAATTCGAGACATTTTCCTCTGCTTTCGTTGCTTCCTGGCAGCTTGACTTTAAATTCTTGGATGGATATTGTTCTTAAAAATTTATTTTTCTTATGTTGTCATGTTAAATGTCTAACATATAAAATTAAAAATTTTGGTCATGAAAATCAAGCCCACCATTTGAAAACCCATTCCCGGTCATTGTGAACCCTTCCTCTAGCCATCCCATCGGGTTCACGTAGCCCCTCCGGGTCTGTGTCATCCTCATTCTAGCTGAGAGGAACGTACTAACATGGTTTTCAAGTGTGTTTCATGTGCAGGGGAATTGATCCAAGTTGATTTCACAATGAGACTAAGCTCCGAGGTAGAATAGTGCTCTCTGAAGCACCAAATTGGTTATTTTTAGCCATATTGTAGCATAAGGACACCCTCCAGAAGCTAATCTGGGGACTCAACACATCTAGAGGTTGTGCGGAAGAACAATGAAGTGATCCAAGGCAGTTTAGGGAAAATTTGTGGAGGCATGTGATGTCGGGGATCAGTTCAAGCAAAATCGGGTCATTTTGGGCATAAGGAATGAAGGCTTCAATGGAGAAAGTCACCTTGTCCTAAAGATTCGGGAGTTCCGGGAGGAGTTAGAAGCTAAACAAATAGGCAATGGAAAGCTCTTGGAATTCTCCACATGGTAGACACATCAATTTTGGTCCAAGACTTCAAAATCTTCTCGTGATAACTTGAGTCACTTTGCAGCTGCCATTTTGAACCAAAAGAGTGACAGGGCCTGAAATTCAAATTGCAGGCAGAATTGGCTCTTACAAATGGTTGAAATGGTCTCAGCAAATGTTTTGGAGTCAAAATCATATAAGGTCTTACCTTTGAACTCCAATTTTTGCTCCCGGGGCGGAAAAGACAAGCTTCATGTTCTAATTTTGCGTTGGGATGATGACATCAGCATAACTTAAAGACTTGAGCGCACTTTCCCACTTTGTATGTCCCTTGTCCCAACTTGCAAGGAGAGAGTGGGGACACTAAAGTGCGCCCCCTATTGGGGTTTCACTTTCATCACTTAAAACACCACAACATGTGTGTTAGGCAAGTGGAAAACATGAAATTTGGCCCCCTCTTCATGATAAGCTCTACCCTAGGCGCATTTTCAAGGTGAAGCTGTCCCTTGTCCCTTAGTGCGAGGGGACAAAGGAGATAGTAAAGTGCACTCTCCCTATGTGTTTGCTTGTTTCGTCACTTAAAGTAACAACTTGTGTTGTTAGAAAGCATGCAAATGAAGTTTTAGACCATTTTGGCCTCCCTCCTTGTGTTGACGGACAGGCCAATGACGCAATTTTCAATGGTAGTCCCCAATCCCTTGTCTCATCATCCAAGGGGATAGAGGGGACACAAACATGCACCCACCTTCACTTGTTTAGCCCCGAACACGTCTGGAACCCTATTTTGGCCCCCAAGTGCTTGTTTTCAACCCCTCTATCTCATTCTCATGAAACCACAAGATGACACTTGGCATGATCTGGTGTAAAGCGCACTTTGGTGTACTTGTTGTCCCCTTACTTCAACTATCCCCTATTTTTAGGGTGCAACTCCACCTCCAACCTCCACTTAATCCCAATTGAACCTGGTTAAGTTCAAGGTGAGTTAAGATGCACAAAGAGAGAAATGGTTTTAAAAGAAACACTTAGCCATTTTTGGATTTCAAATGTGTATTTTTCCTCTCAAGCTCTCTCCCATGTTATGTTGCTGAAAATATGTCAGGGACCTCCATGTCCAAAATGGAAAGTTGCTCATATCTCCCAAACCCCTTATTCGTTTTCCATGAAACTTTAGCAATGACAAGTCCCTCTCAAAAATGCCCTTCAGATGATTCTAACCTTACATCCAATGGTGGTCTACATTATTTTTAATGGCCATATGAAGTTTCCAGTTATAAAAAGTTGTTTCTCATATCTACAAAATTTTGACAATCAAAACCTTTAAAAATTAGAGCAAAGCATCTTGATGAAATAACAAAACTTTTGAGACAATTCTCAATCCATTCCAACACCCGGAAGACCCACTTCTAAAAATAGTAAGTCTTACCAGGTTACACAGTCTATATATAGTAAGTCCTGGAAACAATTCATTTCTTGAGTTGCCTTCACTTCTTGCATATCAAGAACACTCAAAAGTGCTAAATTGAGACACTTATTAAAAATAGACATCCTGTAATTGGACTTACTAAAAATAGCAGTGTTGGGATTGTGGTCAAACTTTGCATACTCAGTCATCTCCAATTCATCTCATTGGTCTTTGTCACCATGGAGCTCAAACACTCAAGTTTGGAGCCAATTTCAACTTCAAACATTGAGTATCCTAATAAGAGTGACAGTGATGTAACAAGTATGGAACTGGAAGACTTGAAAACAAGGATGTTGATTGAACACCGAGCAGATGCAAAGGGGAAGACATTCTTAGTGGGCTATTCGAGTTGGCAGGGTCACAATTGCAAGGTTGGGCAATTGTCTCATGGTTCAAACAGGAAAGGAAGCCCTCGCAGACTCTCAAAACTTAGTCTCGAGGTGAATTCCATATAGCAGGCTCGGAGGCAAATGATTTCCAAGATTGTGTTTCATTCATCCTAATAGTCACAAAAGGGGGTCATCATGTTTAAGTGATTCAAGCAGTGATCTCAAGTTCACAATAGTGCATATCTAGTGTTGGTGTTTTTGAACACTTGATCAAGGCTTTAGAGTGTGAAGGTTGCAATCATAGTATTTCAATGCAACAAAAGAGGTCAGGGACAAGGACTGCCTTCTCAAAGCATTCTCTCAAGATCCATCGAAAGCAGGCTCTTCATCAACAAAAGCTTCCTCATCTCCAGATTTCACTTCTTCTCTCTACATTCTATTTCTTCATTAAGAATGTACTTTTTGGCTCTTTCGTCTTATTCACTTAAGTGGCCCTATTTTTGCATTGTAAAAGTTCCTTTTGAAAATAAGAAAAGACTTAATTTCATTCCTAGGGAATATGAAAGGTCACAAGTGGTGGTAAGATGAAAAGTCACATGGGGGAGGTGAAGAGACATCATTGTAAAGCTATAAATTGGGATGGCCTCTCCATTCCAAAGGGTTGGCTTTTGTTTCCCTACTACTGCAAGCAATAAGCTACATTCTTCTATCTCCTTGTCTATGTTTTTCTACACCCTCTACTTCCCAACTTTGCAAGCATTGTAATCTTGTACAACCAAGAAAGAACTTTGTGTCTTTGATTAATGAATCCATAGAACTTTGTGTTTCGATTTGTTAGTCTTGCTATTGCTTACACTTGTTCTTCTTACTATTGAATGTGGACCTACTCTGGTTAATGTTGGTGAGAATCTGCAAGTGCCTACTCACAATCTTAACCCTCTCTCTCTATTTTCCTACCTCCCTTCACTCTCTCCAAAATTATACCTCAAACTGAAGCTTGAAAAATAAGCTTTCAAATGAATCCAAAATCAGAATTTTTCAATGGCGGGAAGGCATCCAAAATGGATCTGCAATTCGGAACAGCAGTGTAGATAAACAATAGTTGTAAGTGAAAGCTGGAAATGCAATTTCACCCCACTAAGGAAAGGCCCAAAAACACCTCAAAATTGATCAAACCCTTTAGATCTAATCTCTCCTTGAATTTAGCTTGAAATCGGTCTTCAACAACTACTGGAAAATCAGCTAACTCCTTGATATGCAATAGAAACCCAGTGTGGAGAATCCTCTCAACTAGGAGAAGAGTTTTCGTCCTACTAAATCTCTCAGAGGGATTTTGTCCTCAAGAGATTATTTCTAAAAGTTTTCGTCCTTAGAAATATTTTGTAAAAGCTCTAGGCTCAGACAAAAATCAGATTCATGTAAAATAGAACAGCATGCCCTCCTCAAGCAAATCGACTTGCTTTTATAGAGCTTAGGGCCCAAATAGCCACCCTTCATACCCAATCAGATTTTTCCCTTATTAAATACTTTTTCCCTCTTACTTTTCTCTCCCTAGGCAAGTCGCATTTTTCCTTAGAATAAATAATTCTTACTAATGCCTTTTTGTCTTTTTTTTTTTTAATTTATTATTAAGTTTATAATAATTTATTATAAGCACTTTATAATATTTTCTTTTATTTTTGCACTTTATAATAAACTATCATAACTCAAGTCCCCCTTACGTTTATTCCTTAGCCGCCAAGGAGACAAAATGGGCTAAGGGTCTTCGATTGGGAAAGGGATGTTACATTGTTCTAGATTTTTCTATTTCATTTGTGTTGGAATGTGATGCATCGGGTGAAGCTCTCAGCGTTGTTTTGATACAAAAGGCCATCCCATAGTCTTTGAGAGTCGGAAACTCAAAGATATAGAGCGTGGATTCTCTATTTATAACAAAGAAATGTTGGTCATTATGCAGGCATTGGAAAAATTCAGGCAATACTTAGATTTGTGGTCAAAACATATCACAATAGTTTGAAGTTTTTCCTCAACCGAAGGAACTTGAATGATAGATAACAAAAATGGGTGAGTAAAATGATCAAGAAGCCTCACCAAGATCTGCATAACATCGATATTCTCCTTATCTAGAACAAAAGTTGGCATCCACTTTCTAAAAAAGAGCCCCATATTACCAAGGAACCAAGGGCCATCCACCAAGACATGCATATAATCATCTAAAAGGTTGAACTGGATTAGAAAAAATCCCTTTGTCATAGCAAATATTTCCACATTACCTCTAGAGTAACTTTAAGTTATATTCATAAAAAGGCAACTTATGTTTTATTATTAAAAGGTGATTATTATTAAAGCAACTCAAAATTAAAATAAAAGGAGGGGACATTGCTTTATGAGTGCTTTTCCTTGAAAAGCGTGAAAGTGAAATTATAAAAGTGGGGTGATTGGGCTCATTTGGGGATCACTTTTCAATCAGCTATTTTTGTATTGTGAGTTTGAGTTTCTTGTTCAACTTCATCTTTTAGCATCTAAAGACGAAAACCCTCCGGTGAATAAGATTTGGGAACGAAAACCCTTTGGTCTTGTATGGTGGTTCCATTCAAGGACTGCATTTGTGCTTCAAATCAAGTACATATCGAATTCAGCATTGGGATATCAAGCTAGGGCATCATTTTGAGGGCTGACATAATTTTGAGGGTTGACATCACCCTTGGGGTTGACGTCATCATTTTGGGAGGCTGAATTTTATCACTGGAAGCTGTTGTACCCTCCAAACAGTCTGCTATTCATTTCCCACTAGTCGTAACAGCCAGGGCAGCAGCCATACACTGCTGACATCATCATTTCCCAGCAGTTGTACCTTCCAAAAAGCATTTAACAGCCATCTTGGACACCATTTTCAGCCAATAATTTCATCTAATAAAAGGGTAATTTCAATATTTTAATTTTTTCCCATAAGGGTTTGCAGTAAAAATTCAGCACTCATTAGTTCTCCCATGAGGGGACATTACATCTATTCTACTAAAATCGTCATTCACCTTTTATGAAATTTGGTATTTTAATCTTTATTATCAGGAGCATGCCTCTTCAACCAGACAATAACCTATGATATATTTCATAGGATCACTTAATCATGCTACATCATAAATTTTATTCACCAAGAATACCATTGGATACTTTGCAAATTGGATACACACATAGATGGAAAGAAAACAACTTTGCAACTAGCAACAAGACAAGATAAGATTAGGAACATAAAGTTTCAATAATCTTCTCATCAAAAAGGCAAGAAACTCCTTTCTCTTTCATTGATGTTTTGACAAAGTTGTACATAGTAAGAAATGGAAGAACATAGAAGGGAATAGAAGAAATGCTCTCTCTTTTGCTTCACTCTAAGTAGTAATCTCTCATAAGCATACAAAATTGACAACCCTTAAGAATGAGGGTGCCATTACAATTTATAGATTATTAAAAGACTCTTCACCTACCCCCCACATGACTTTTCATTTGTCCTCCACAACATGTGACTTTTCATATTCCTAGGAATAGAATTAAGTCCCCTTTTATAAATTAAGGGTGACTTATTACATTACAAACCATAGTCACATTTAAATGAATAAGACAAAATAGGAATAGGACAAAATGAAAAAGTGCACCCCTCCAACGAAGAAATAGAATGTGAAGGAAGGAGGGGAAAGGAAGGGAAGAGAGAGAGAAGGAAGAAGAGAGAGAGAACTATTTTGATGAAGACCCTGTTGCCGATGGACTCTTGGAAAGTTCTTCAAGAGAAATCTTGATGCCTTTGAATTTCTTATTGAACCTTGTTGCACATGCAGTGCTACTTTCGGCTTGTGGGATATGAACAAAACTTAGTGACTTGATCCAACTTTCTACGCAAGAGAGTTAATGTTCTTGCATTTTGAGTACCAAGATTGATGATCTTTTACGGTGTTGGAAATGACCACCCTTATCTCTGTCAGAGACTCCAACGTATCTTCATTAAATAAGAATGGATCTCGGCCTCCCGTCTGTCTAGAACTTCAAAAGGCTTCAAAAGATCATCTATTAAAGTGTCATCATTCATTGTTGGTACTCCAAGCTTTTGATATCGCGCATTGTTATCCTTTCGCATCTTTTCAACATCTTCCTCATATGAATCAAGCTCGCCGATAGCACGGTTCATCATTTCATAGCGAGAAACCAAAGTTTGAGCCCAGACTTGAGACAAGTCATCTGATGCTAAAGAGAATACACCTTTGGTTATCAGGAGGGATGATTTGACCTTTCCCATCTCAATGACCATGATACACCTAATCCCAATGATCCTTCTCTGCTTCAATCCCTTCTCATGTTGTGATTATTTTCATGGCCGTGGCATCCATGTACTGAACAATGTCAACATTTCAAAGCAACACCTTCCCCTTTTCTAGGATCATGTTCACCCACTTGTCATTCACCATTTTTTCTGATAGACTCAAGGTCAAAGCTACTAATAGGAGTAACTTCTTCAGCCGGGAGAGAAGTGGCAAAGCACATGGATCTAAGAGCACTGCATATATGAAGTGAGGGTCTCAATATGGTCTTCCACCTAATCCAACTTTTCCTTATATTCTTGATTTCTCTCGAGAAGGCGAGTGGAAGACTCTTGAAATAAATGAACATCACCCTCATGTTTCATCAAGCCTGGGGAATTGTGCTCATTTCATAATCAGCTAGAGTCATTTCTTTGATGGGCTTGACAACCTTCGACTGACTACCTTTACATGTTGGTTACCCAAGGCGCCGATGAAAAAACGAGAAGCCGCTTGAGCCGATTTTCCTTTCTTCCCTTTGACCATTGAAGCGATAATCAAGAAATCGAGAATTGTCACCCATCGCACCGTGCAAGCTTCTGTCGTAAGCATCTCTTGTACCCAAGGAAGATCTCATTTGTTTCCAACTCGGCATTCGGCAAGATTACAACTTCTTGCTCCAAATGGGAAGGAACATCCTGTGACCCAAGTGGGGCCAATGCGACAGCGGAAGAAGAGAAGCTTGGAGATTATTGTGGGGTTGAGAGGTGAGCGATCAATCTCTCCTTGTTCTAGATCAACTACAAGATCCTCCACTGTTCTCACTTTCTTATGCAACCTTCTATAGCGAGGAGCTTTAGGTTCCACCTTTCCTCTTCGAGCTTTCTCCTAATTGAACCGAGCTAGGAGCCTTGTCTTTGTCCTTGGAAGAATGGCGAGATGCCTGCCTCTAGAGGGTAGGGAAGTTGCCGAATGAGATGAGAGTAGCCCTCTTTCTCCTATACCATTCCTTTGACCTTTTGATGATTGCCTCAGTGCACTCTTTGATATCTCTAGACTCGCGAACACTCCAAACCACTTGGGGAGAGGAGAAACTTTCACCGTCAGTACTCTGGATCATACATTTCAGTGTCGTCCTCTTGAACACCATCTTCATACCACTCGAACTTGAATTTTCTCATTTGCTCGACCGTCATCCTCTTGTGATCACATTCTCATACTTCAAAATCATCAACACAATTCACCCAAAAGTCTTCAATTTGAGGGACATGGTACAAATCAGGTAGGTGAAAAGTGTTTGGATCATCTCGGATGTCAAAATCTGCCCTTGAAGTGTATGAGTGCATGTTTATAGGAGACAAGGCAGCTTCCATGTTGGCAGCCTCGTGAGCACTTTTGCAAGAGAAAATCCCTAGTGAGATAGGGAAGGCAATCAACTTCTTCTTTCTATTCCTCAACTTCTGATTGATATGAACCAATTGTCTACACAACTCAATGAGCACGATCCTGTCACTCGGGTAGCGTGGCAATCTCCGTGGAGCAAGTTCAAAACCCGACACTCGTATATATGAAAAGGTTGAAAATTGTATGAAGTACGATCCATACCTTTTGACTAGGGCAGCGGCATGTGTAGACAATCTCGAATGTGGGTTGCCCTCCAACAATTTGACAACATACATTATGAAAGCATCATTCACCTTTGCAAAGTGTTGATTGCTTTCTTTTAGGACCAAGTGTGGATACTTGTCGTACGCAGGAGCCTTTTGGGAAACATTTTGTGCAAGTGTCAGGCCCTTGAATGGTCTTGTGATCGCCAAGGCGTAGACTAGGTACAAAGTCATGAAAAACTTCTTGGAAGATGGCACTTGGAGCAATTGACGATGCAAGTTGTCACTGATAATTTGTCCCAGTCAATTGTTTTCTTGCCCTCCAGGATTGTGAGAATGAACAATGCCATCCAATCATGAAAGTCTCTTGTGTTTTCTTCTCCCATTACTCAACTTAGGAGAATGATGGCATTGGAGAAGCCCTCGTGGAATTCATTCCGAGAAAGAGTCTTGGGCACACGAGAGGGCTTCAACCATGAGCCAAGAGCGAGGCCTTGAAGGTATGATTCAATCTTAGACCACTCTCCTGATGCAACCTCCTTAGTGATCACTACCATGTTGCTTCCAACTGGAATCTGCATGCCTTGAGATATTTCCTTCGGGGTAAGCATTGTCAGGACCGAGTTGTCATCAACTCTTATTGTTCGGTTATCCGACTCGCAGTGATGGGAACAAGCCAACACCAACTTTGTGCTTTGCACTAATACCGGATGGCCACCAACTACATACAATCCGCTTGCGAAGATCTTTTCTTCCACGAGTTCATGTGTCCCCAAATTTCACCCTGAAATCTGGGACTACCCATTTGAAAAAAATTCGTTCTTTTTAAAATAAAGGGTATTTTCGTGCTTTTATTGCCAGAAGATGTCGTATTACGTTAAGATATTCCCAGTGAATTATATGAGCCAATTTCGACAAATACCCAGATGCCGAAACTCATTTTATCCCTCCGCCAAGTTTTGTCTCTGGAAATTTTTATTTAATTATTTATTGAATAAATAATGCCTCATTTGAAGTAAATTGTGCTCCGGTTGAATCCTGTTGAAGTTTTGCATGCCAGTATTCATGCATCTCAATAGGGTTTTCACCAAGAATGAATTCAGGGCATTGTCTGCAACTTCTGGCAACGTTTTTCACTTTTATTTATTTCTTTTGCGTTTTTCTCCAGTTTTCTCGGCACTTTCCGTGAAATTCCCTAGATTTGTTCATTGTCCAAGTATAGTCTGTTTAAATGCCTAAAGCATCTGGAAATCATCTACCGACACAGCACTTGAAGGAATCAGCCTCAAAATGCAAGCTTCAAACCAAAAAGATGAAGCCATGCACAAAAGCCTCTCCTGTAAGTCACACTTTTGGAATAAATGAGTGTAAGCTACAATGGGATTTTTGGTAGTGGCAGGCAGGCGGGAATTTTTTACCTGCCTTGCAAGTTACTTTTTCCCATGAAGTCAAAGTCACTTAAGTTGCAATGGGAATATTAGAGGTGGCAGCAGGCGGGAATTTCTTACCTGCCTTACAGGGTAAAAATTCTCATTATAAAAGAAAAATCACTTAAAGCACCGGCGGGAATTTCTTACCTGCCTTGCAAGGTAAAAATTCTCATGATGAAAGTCAAATCACTTAAGTGGAAGTGGGGATTTTGGAGCTGCAGTGCAGGGTGGAAATTCCCATCAAGTTGACTTCTTATTTTTAGCAATTCCTCTTGCCAAAAAGTGTGACCCACCTTGGGTGAATACAATGCATTTAATAATATTTATTAATGGTTTATTCACCCAATTTTGGTGCCATAAATAGAAGGAAAGTCAATGCAAGTGGAAGAGCTAAGGAGAAGTCAAGGATGCATGCTAAAAATAAATAAAATAAATTTATTTAAAAGCAACCAGCAAAGCATGCATAATTGGGCGCCCAATTTGGGTGAATAAACATGATTGTTTATTAATTAAATTGTCAGAAATAGGAAGGGCAATTATTAAAAATAGAATGTTGAGGGTTATATAAGCATGGGCTGCCATAATAAAGAAGCAATTAATTCTTTTTGCAAAGGATTGCAGCCCGGACAGGTTTTGGCACCAAAGGAAGGAGGTTTTTGCATTAAAGAGTGTTTTTCATTGCAAGGAGCTTCAAGGTTTGGCGCCTAGGGTTGGAATGGCTTGATTCTTGCTATGATAATTATCTGCATGTTGGTATAAGTGCTCTGGTGAATTAAATAATATTTTTGCTTGCTTTGCATGCAAAGAAGCTTTATATGCAGATTTTGGTGATAAAAATCAAGTATTCATGTCATGGACTCCATCTTTGTCTAAATAAATTGCAGGTATTCATCACAGGTGCTCAAATCAATGTCAGGTACATTGAATATATCTTCGAATCTGAAGAAATTGTCAGATCTGCACAAATTGATCCAATTGCAAGGGATTCCGGCAGAATTAAAAGAAAAAGAGCTCAAACAAAGATTGTTCCAGCCATGATGAAGCATGATGAAAGAAAAGGATCAGCAGAATCATGCATAGCTTCCAGATTTGTTGAAGTCAATGATACAGACATAGGCCCTGAACCTATCACCAATTTAATTGACAGATCCAAATCTCATAATTGCAAAGGCTTCCGGCAAAAATTCATCCTCTTGTTTCTAACGCAACCCGTGTAGAAGTCAATGCATGGAAAATTCCTTCCAGGATCTTGTGCATGTGCTCCCAATCTTCCAGTTGAAGCCTTCATTGAATTTACTTGTATTTGCATTCACCCAAAGTGCTTTCTAGAATTTAAAATTGCTCATATGCAATTAAAAAAAAAAATGATGAGTTTTGTCTAAATTATTTACGGCAAACATTGCACTGGTGCATGTACTGAAGAAGAATTGCAAAAGCTTCAAGGATAGAAGGGAAGACAGGTCAAAGGCAATACCCGCAAGCAAATCACAGTCATGCATAGCTTCCAGATCTAGTTTGGTGAGAATCAAAGGCAAAAGAGTCAACCACATGCAGAATATGGAAGAAGAACAAGACTAAGAGGGTTGCAACTTTCTTCTTATTTCTTTTCCTCTTTCTTTTATTTTCTCCGACAAAGTAATTGAGCAATCAATTAAATTATAAAACTTAAGTGATTGGTTTAAAAGTCGTTACTTGAAGAAGTCAATTACTTGGAAATAGGTGGCAAACATGCAAAATAGAAGGTTCTATTTTTCAGTTATAAATCATGCATGTCATGCAAAGAGGAATTCAAGAGGAAGATTGCCAGTTGTTTCCCTTTTCATAGCTTCGCATGCGGGAATTCATTTAAAGCTTCCTATTTGTAATTGTCTTTTATACACTATAAATAGAGGAAGAACCTACGGGTTAAAGAAGGAGAATTTGTAATCAGCATTCTTGTGTTCCAGACTTTGAGCTGAAACCCTTGATAGCTTTCTACAAGCAGAGGAATAGAGAAGAGGCAGATTTTTGGAGAACTTTGTGTCAACGGTGCATTCGTTTCTTATTTCTTTTTATTAGATCTCTACACAAACTTTGTGTTGTCTTATAGATCTAGATCTGAAACTATCCTTTGCTTCAAATTCTACATTTTAAGATCTATTTGTTTCGTCTATGTGCATGTGAACAACTCTGTCAACTATTGGTTAGGTTGCACATCTTCTTTCCTTTCTTCTCGTATTTAATTATTTCCCCTCCTTTGCATATATTCATTTCTTACAACTGCTTACTTGTTGCAAAACTGTCTACCTATGGTTCATGAGCTACGTAGTTAAAGTAATACCAACAAATAGATATTAAGAAATACAACTGACAAAATTTTACAAGGAGCCTCACCGGTAAATGAGGGAGATTTATCTCATGATTGCCTAGGTTTTCAGTTGTGCAGAAAATCTAGCCAACAGGTTCTCTTGGTCCACCCAACATTTTGGCTTTGAGGTCCTCGAGGTCCATGTGGGTGACATCACTGTCACCTACACTGGAGTATTCTGATGAAAGTGCCGAAACAGGCTCGAGGCCTAGAGAATTTGAACTTCATGGTGGTAAAAGCAACAATATGAGTCAAAATTGAGATGGTAGCAACTTTTTGTACTCAAAACTGGAACTTTCTATTTTTAGCCATTGGGTTCCGAGTGAAAGTGCTATTTTGGGAAAGGTTGTTTTTTTGCCTCGGAATTAGTGTTGTGGAATTCTCATCATGCCGGAACATTCTTACGAGAGGTTTCACTGCCATTTCTAAGCACTTTCTATTTTTGGAATGTTGTTTTTTTGCTTTTTTTTTTTTAGCTTTTTTGGCCTGAGTTTCCTAGTTTTCCATTTTTGATTTTGCTTCTTGGAAGGGTTTTATCATTTTGAGATTTTTTTCTATTTATAGCAAGCACGAGCATGGGGTACTTACTATTTTTAAAAATTGGTCTTCCACACCTCGGATTGACGACAAATCAGCTTCTCTTAAGTGGGTTTTTCATTTGGATGTTGTGTTCAAATTTCTGTCTCAAGCTACCTTCCGGATTGATGGGAAATCAAGAAGAAGAAGCTAGGGCAAATTTATAGGGTTTGTTGTAAAAATCGAGACACCTATGGCTTTTCTTTTTGTTGCAGCTTGTAGGCGCCTAAGACGAAGGGAGATGGTGAAAATCTCAGCAGCATCCGATTACCCGTTTAGGAGATATAAAGATTTCATGGTTTCGGCTATGGAGTTTTTTTGGTGAGAAACGGGCATGGTGTATGTAGAAAAAGCACTCTTTTAGTGTTGTTGCAGCAATGGACCTGTAAGATGTAGGAATGATGGAGGAATGAAGAAATGGAGAGGGGCAATCACTTTCTGCAAGTTCTCTGTAAATTTCTTCCGGCAATGAGTTGATGGGCATTCATGGAGAAGTAGTACGGCAGTTGGGTTTTTTACAAAAGTTGGCTTTTGAAACTTCTTTGGCTTGGGCGCAATTTTATGTCCCATGTGTCCCAAGGGTTCAAGACATATGGTGCATAAAAATGCGCCTTACCCTCAGCTTGACAAGTTGCATCCCGAGATTGGTTGGTGAGGGAGAGAAAATCACTTTAAAACACCTCGGGGCTGAAACTAGGTCATATGGGTGACTAGGGAAGGGGCTAGGCTTGGGCGCATTTTTGTGTCCCAACTATCCCAAGGGGACGGGACACAAGGTGCAAGAAAATGCGCCTTGCTCTGGTGATGACAAGTGGTGGATAGTCATTTGCGAAGGCAGAGAGGAGAGGGGGCTAAAAACAAACTGCGGAGCACCTTCTAGGTCATGTGAAGAACTAGGGGTCAAACTTGGGGTTGGGCACATTTTTGTGTCCCAACTGTCCCAAGAGGACGGAACATAAGGTGCAAGAAAATGCGCCTTGCTCTAATGATGACAAGTGGCAGTCTAGGATTTAACAACGGAGAGTGCTTAAGATTGGTGCAACGGGGCCTAACGAGCTTGTTTGAGCTCCATCAAGGTCACATGATGGTCCAGGGGGCTATCTTGGGGTTGGGCGCATTTTTGTGTCCTAACTGTCCCAAAGGGACGAGACAGTTGGTGCAAGAAAATGCGCTCTGAGCCTGGGAGTGACATGTGTCCACCCAGAAAAATGACTAAGTCCCAAAGCATACCTTGGAGAGCAACTTGTCGGCAACATATCTTGAGCATCCAGGAGGTCTTTTTAGATCTTTATATGATCTTGACTGCAAACACCATTTGGAGAAGGATGGGATGGGTCTCATGCCTTGATTCTGCCTGCAACCCCTAAAAATAGCTTTTTCTCGGGATTATAGGTTGTGCATGCTGAAAACAGTATGCCTTGTGAAAAATGTGAAACCACTGTCACTTAGAGCTCTGAAATACCTTTCCAACAGTGTCTTTTTTGTTCTCCAACTCCTTACGGAACTCCGGAATCACTTCCCGAAGCTCAGGGGTTGTTTTTTACTGCAAGCTCCACCCACAAAGACCCGTTTTACTGAACTTGTCCCAAAACCTTTGAAACTTTCGAAATCGGTTGCACAACGTTCTTAGCTCTTTAATACTACTCCCGATGAGTTTGGGCTCACTGACTCTTGCTCCGAGGGGTGTGAACCATGTCTTAGAAAGGCTAAGAATAGCCATTCCTAAGTCTCTTGAAAAGTCTTCCTTGAAAGGTATCATCTTGAGCACTTGAATGAACTTGTTTGCCTACATCACCTATGGGTAAGGCCGACACAACACACAAGACCAATTGACAGGGTAGGATAGGCCCGATACAGGGGATGAACTGACCTAATGGGGTGTCAGGGAAGGTCTATAATGAAAAATTTTGACACTAAGGTATAGTTGTCATGTTTTCAAGTGAATTTTTCCCTTCCAAAACACGGGACAACACACCCATACATATATAAACTTTTCATCTCCTATAGAATAGGAAACCTATTCTACCTCCTACAACCACTCTACTTAACATAGAGAGTTGTTCTAACAACTCGTAACATGCTCCCTCTGTTCTCACACACTTTTATCATATCTCACACTCAAATATCTCACTCATGAATACACTAATGTACCACTTATAATGAAGCATTAATAATAATTCCCGACATTCACCCCTTAAATACGAACATGGGGATTAACCACACCACAAAAACTAAAATAGAAAAGCATATACATACATGCTCTAGGTTTGCATTATGCTACTTGGGATATCTGTTGCACATGATCACCTACATATGCAAGCACAACTACTCACGCTTTCACTTTCGGTGAAAGTTGGGTTTTTCACCGCCAACCACTTCCAATGATCACCTACATATGAGAACTCAATAGTTTTTGCTTTCACTTCCAATGAGTGTTGAGCTTCTCACTAACCAATCACTACTGTATACATGCAATGAAAATACACAATAGACTATTGCTCTCTTATTCATTTGTTCGCATTATTTTACATCACACCATACATGCTTGCATAAAAACAAATATGAACAAGTTGTGTCATTAAATCTTTCGTGTAGCCTCGTTGCTTGCAGAATCGACGAGAGATCGTTGATTGACCTCGATGCCTCCAACCTCCAATGGGTTGTTGCTTAGCCGAGATAGTGCATGATGCTCGGTTGTATGTTGTATTGATGAGGAAAACTCTCCCCTACACAAAGTGAACGTCGGAGTTCCACCAATAATGCGTCCGTGAGGCAATTTTTTCTTTTCTTTTCTTTTTATTTTTGATCTTTTGAACTTTGATTAACATACTTCATCTAGAAAAAATATATCACTACTTACACTCTTTGATTCTATATAACTTAAACTACAATTATTTGACAAGACTATATTGATTTTAAGCTTGCAAACTAAATATCAACACTCTTTGACTAATTACTAATCACATTGTTAGACTATGGATACTTGACTATTTTTACACCATTATTCACTCTTTACATTGAATGACTACTCACACACACTATTAGTCTAGAAACTAGACTACACAAAATAGACTTGACCTAACAAAATATTAACCATTATAGTTATATAACTTTAGACTTGTAAGAACCAATAACATAAGGACCCATATGCATATAGCAGATTATCATGCAAATGGCATGGAGTCTCAAACTACATATGATACTTTGCCAAAAGCTCTACGTGAAGGCACTACCGAGATCTCATCTACCAATATCAATGGAAGATTTGTCACACAAAAATGGATGTTAGACCTGCTATCAAATATAGCCACATGGTCCTACATCAGCCAGCAGAGAAAAAAATTGAGCAAACTAATTTTGAAGCAAAAATTTTGGGGGCATTTTTAGGAGAGAGAAAATTGTTGAAGATAAAAAAATTATGGAGCAGTTTTTAAATCAAATCGAGGGTAGTAATTATTTTCAAAAACGGGAATAGTACAAGTAATATTCTGTAAAATTGTAAGAAGTTATTTCCTCTAGGGGTCATTAATTCTTGACTTCTCCTCTTCTTCTAGAAATGGAGACTCGACTCTTTGAGCCCCTCAACACCTCCAACTACAACATATGGAAAACAAAGATGAAGATAATTTTGTAATGCAAAGGCTTTTGGAAAGTTGTTCTAGGGGACTTTCCAGTTTTTACTGAGGAAAACATTGCTTGGCTTGCGTGCCTACAAGATGAGGATCCTGGATAGATTTTCCTTTATGTTTCAGGCAATCTACAGTCCTATGTTACAGAAGCCACGTCACCAAAGAAAATTTGGGACACTATTGCAGCTTTATTTGGGCAGGATACTGAGTCTTCTGGGTCTTCTAAAACCTTTGAGCCCTCTTCTACTCCACCTCCTATTCCGCTTCCTTCTCCTCATGTCAGCAAGGATTTATCTTTTGATTGTGCCACAAATGACATTCCTCCATCACCCACTCCTCGTGAGGATTTGCTTCTTGACGGTGACATGGATGAAGAACTTTTGTAACCTCCTCCTAGTGAGAATTTATCTTTACTTGATGACAAGGATCAAGATTCTTCTTCATTTAGTGAGGTCTTACTTCTCGATGGCGATGCAGATGAGGCACTTTCACCTCCTACAACTCTTCTAGATCCTCCGTTTGTTAGCCAGGGCTTGTTTTTTTACGAATGAGGCGTTTTTCACCATCTCTTATTATTAACACAGAAGAAGTACCTCCACCTCCTGCTCTTGTTATCGCTACACCTTTTGATTTGGAGCTTGATATTGCATTTGTTGCTTGTCCCACATCGGATCCACCTGATTACGTGCTTGGTTCTTGGATTTGAATCTCGCATACTCCACTCTATGGGCTACACTGGCGGAGGTCTTGGCAAACACTTCCAGTGTATAGTCTCTCCTATTCAGCCTATTCTTTGGCACAGTCGCCATGGCATTATTTTTTTGCAAGTGATGTATCTTCGGGATATCTTGATCACAGAGCTCCCATCTTTGTACGCTCCACTCTTCAAGATGATTTGGAGCAACACATGAGCTTTGCTCTTTATTTTCTTGTTGGTGATTGTTCTATTCCTCATTATACATATACTTATGATTCTGCTCTTTTATGCAAAGGTGTTTCAGATACTCTAGTTTTATTTTCTACAACATTAGGCAATCCAAGATCACACGCAGCTTCGACAGAAGAATATTCTTCACTTTTGGATGATCACCAAATGCATTTGGTACTTCTTCCTATGGACTAACATTTGATTATTGGAACTATCTTACCACATATGTAGATGGTTTATTACATCCTTTTTATCCACGCAAAATATTCTATAATGATCTTTCCGTGCTGTGAAGCAAGTTGTACCTGGGGGGATTTGGGTTGAGTCACTTTTTTTCTTTCTTTTTTTGGACTGTACAAGGGTAACTTATCGGGCATAATAGTCGGGACCCATATTCAGTTGTTTTCACTCCCTACACCTTCACTTAAGGGAGGGTATTAGAGTTGGGTACACACTTGGGAAGTATTTTGAGGTATTTCTAGCAACTACTTAGAAGTTGTGTTCATACTATTTGTTAAGCTTGTTATAGGACGTTAGTAGTAGTACGTCAATAAATTTGTTATGACCAAGTTTGTTTCACATTAAACAAACTTGGTATTCATGTATGAGTTTGTTCAAACAATTATGTTTGTTTGTATCTCCTTACAAAAGCCTATTTAATAGGATTCAATATTGTTGAATAATTGATTAGTGGAGATAATAAAATATCAACTTTTCTGGAGTGTTGCCTATAAGTTTTAGAAGATTCAGGGAATTATTATCAGGTTGAAGGCTTGAATCCTGACGGATTCACCTGCCTAGATCCATCCTATTACTTGCTCTCATAGCTGACATCCTATACCTTACCCGTAAACTTTATCGCTCCTAAACTTCCAATGTACGAAGGTAAAGGCGATCCCTAACGTCTTCGATCTTTCCATACAGCATGTCTAGACTATGCTTACAACAATAAGCTTCTCACTTATCCAAGAAGTCTTGAAGATTATTCCTTACAATGGTTTAATTATCTCCTTCTCCAATCAGTGAAGGCATTCAATCCTTTGGCCAATCAATTTCTAGCACATTTTTCAATCAATGTCAGTGAAAAAGTCTCTTGTGCACAAATGGCAAATCTCTGACATGGATCAGACGAGCCAATCAGTGACTATGTGTTGAGATACAAAACTATGCTTACTAAGATGAACAATTCACTTGTGGACAATGAGCTTCAAGATTTATTTACATAAAGTTTACTAGTACCTTTACAAGAATCTATCATGTTTGATAAATTTTGATCTTTCAATGAGCTATGTCACACCCTTAAAGAAAGAGAACTCAAGCTCTTGACATTGAATAAGCTCAAGTATGTGCCTAATGCACCAGCTATTGCTAATGCTAAGTTTCAAGGAAAACCAAGCTACAAAGGCAAATCTAATGAAGGGAAGCATGAAGCAAAAGTAACAATCAATGCTATATCTCAACCAACTACTAAGCTTCAATTACAAGCTCCTCCTAAGCAGTGATGCACACAATTGCCATCACCACCGCATGTTATACTTCAAAAATTGCTTGAGTGTAACCTTGTATCTCTCCCTCCACCTATAGAGGTTGATACAAGAAAACCTCAACCTAAATTTCTTCGATTCTAATGCCTATTGTGATTATCATCATTGCATCGGACATTCTACAAATTGATGTTTCAAGCTAAAGCATGTGACACAATATCTTATTGACAACCATACTATTGAATTGAGCACCCTTCAAGAAGAGACTAGACCTCAAGTAAATAAGAATGCAAAGTTAGAGATAATCAATGATCCACCCATGGTATGGCAAAGAACAAAGGAACTTCATAGGTAAATCATGTGTACAACGTGCAGCCTCCTCCAACTACATATGGCCATCCCTTGATGGTTTTATTGGAACAATCACTAGCACTTCGTCTCCGCAGCCTATGATCACATTCGATGACAGTGAAATAGTGGATGATGACTTGAATAGGCATGAATTCTTTATTCAAGCTTATATCGATCAACAAGCGATCCATAGTGTAATGGTCGATAATGGTTCAACTGAAAATGTATGCATAGTGGCATTGTTTAGGACTTTGGGATATGCTAAGCAACCTCTACAACTGACCTCGCGCATTGTTAGAGGGTTTAGTGGACATACACAAAATGTATTGGGACGCGTCATGTTACCTCTTCAAGTCGGTTCAACTACTTTGGCCGCACCATTTTTGGTTATTCGAGTTAAGAGATATGTGACGTGTTGTTAGGATGCCCTTGGCTTTAAAAGTTGTGTTGTTTCATCTACCGTGCATTGATGCCTCAAGTATATCTATTGCAATCAAGTTATTAAGGTTTCAGGCACCCCTTATGAATACCCTCTGCAACCTATGGTGTCTACCCTTTCAAACAACGAGCCTTGCACGAAAATGGTCCTAACACCTAGGAAAAATGTATCTCTTCAAGTAGTACTTAGTCTGGTGGTAGAAACTTCTATGTTACCACCTCTACAGCAACAAGCCCAACATACTCCGCAAAAAATTTCTTCTATGAATTATATAGTTGCATTTCGAGCAAATCACCATGTCCTACAACGTAAGCTTACAATGACGCAATTTGCACCAAGGCTTAAGCCTCTTAAAATTGTCCATTCTTCACATCCTCCTATGCACAAGCACCCTTACACTACAGCACTTGCTTCCTTGTCGAATTCCCCACACACATCTAGCACTCTTTAACGAAGAGGAGTTCCACTTTAATATTTGACACAAGCACGCCTCTGGCTCTCCCCATCCTCTTGATATGAGGATTGGGTAAAAATCTTCAACAATAATTCAAACAATACAAAATAATCAGAATATTCAAAAACACCAAAACATTCAAAAAAAATAAAAACTAGGACTTGAGCATGACTTGAGTCACTAGTTTTCTACTTTACATATATTATTTATCACATAATTTGGTAAATAGCATACTCTATTTTCTATACACATGTTACATGTGGTATGTGAGCATGATGTAGGACATACGAGATCATATATGAATTTTAGATGTTGGACTTGTCCTTTGCCCGATGGTCTTGCCTTACTGAGGCATATTTCTATATAGATCACACTATACAAGGTTATATCTTTCTATACTATTTCATAGATCATTCTATTTCTAACACGTCTTGGTCATGGTCATCACTTATATTATGATATGCTTCTACCAGGATTTGATACTAACATATATGGATTGTATAGACTAGTGTCTCTTGTTCTATGCACCTCTCGATGATTTACTTTCTTGCACAATGGATTTGTTATTACTTGTCTCTTGTGTGTGGCCCTTGGCCTTTGTTTATGTGTGCGACACACTAGTGTCCCTTGTTTGCGGCCTTAGTAGCCTTTCTTGTGTGGCCCTTGGCCCTTGTTTGTTTGTGTGACACTCTTGTGTCCCTTGTGTGCAGCGACTTGACCTTTTATGTGGCATTGTGTGACTTTTGCGTGTTCATCTTGTTGTGTTTGTTACATCTAGTGCCATGATATATATCATGCACTCCTCCTTTGTTAATTAAATATTTATATAAACTTGGCAATCTACGGAAGCTCTCCACATGATGTTATATGGTATATGGGACATGGTTAAATTCATCTTTCTTTTGAGACAATCAATCTATAGTATATCTCCCTTGCCTCCAAAGAGGGGACATTTAGTGGGCTTATCACAGAAACATAAGTTCACTTCCAGACAGAAAAACAGAACATGGTAAATAGAATGCACGGGTACATGATACAAGATTATAGAGAGTTTCAAAAACAAAAATCAATAATGGACAAAACCGTCAAACTTGGACAGAATCCATTGCTGATTTTGACCTCTATCTATTGATTTTGTTCAGTACAGTTTGGGCAGTCAATTGCAGAATTTTCAGAAAATACAAAATTCATAGTGGTTCAAAGAGTGAATCGGGCTTTGTGATACAAAATTTTGTACAAGTAAACTGTATTTTGTCACAAATGCAAGGGGCATGATGCTAGTTCATAGTCCAAAGTCGATTGCAAATATAGTTTACAGATATTCTATGGCATATGATGTTTCCTTCCGAAAATTCAATGTTATCAATTATTGGGGCATGAATATCTCTTGTTCCCTTTTGAAAATTCAATGTTATCAAATTACAGCGAGTACGGTGAGGATGTGAGTGTACTTGATTCTCTAACGATCATACAAACTTGGAAACTAGTTCCGTCTACAGCGGTGTGGTTCAGTTGGAATGGGTGATGTATGTTGGATTTACTGACACCCATCAACCTTGGCATCATTCCTAGAAAACCCATGGTGGTTCAACCTTTTCGAGCAATACATTGTGTATTACTACTAGATCATGAGTGTTGGGTCTACTGTGCCCTCAACCCTATTGGCTAGTTTCGGTTTTACAAATTGGGGGATTGATTACCCTCAAATTCTCCATTTAGTTCAGCAAGCATACTCTTCTCCAAGTGCCTCAACCAGGGGGCACAATCTACTCCAAGTGCTTCACCAGGAAGCCTCAATCTTCATAGGGAAAAATTGGTTTCTACACATATAGGTGTACTGCTTCCTTGCTCTTTTCAATTTTGATTTCAGATTTCAAAGTTAAGAGTTTCAATTTTCATAATATGGACATTGACTACACTTGTGTGTTACAGGTTTTGCCTTGAATGTCTCTCAAGCACCCAAGCATTCGAGCAAAGACAGTGTGTTTTACACACTCAAGTAAAACACTCAAGTATGCATTTCCTTTAACTAGCAAATTTCATTTACTAGATTGGTTTTAGCTTATATCCCTTATACATGACTTGTGCGCATAAACTAAGCTCAAACTCACGATCCTATCCTACCCTAAGGCTTGAGACTAAGGTTCAATCTCATCCTACTACTCAATCACTACAAAGACTCTTTTATTTGTCATACACACCTTATACCTCATGTACGGCCCTCTCTAGATCATCAATCTAGTTTCTAACCCTACAGGTCAAAATCGTCCACTTAGGACAAAATCAATTGCCAATTTCATCTCGATTCCAATATTAGCTCTCTAACAGTCAAATTTCAAATAAACGTCTTTCTCAATTTATAATTCAATAAGACAAACCCCAACAAGTCAAACATCTTTTATGCAAACAATTTTTATATATAATATTAAAACTAGCCCACCTCCACCAACAGCTCATTGGAGCGACATTACAAACAGTCCATTTGCTAGGTGTTACCGTTGGAATTTTCAAAGGGAAATTAGCTGAAATCTATTTAACAGTCTAGTTTGTGGTTCAAAGTACATATGGTCTTTCCTACTGATGAATCACGGGTGGTGATTTAAAATGCGTCGAGATCAAAAATTCTCACACAGTTTATCCAGAAACCAGTTTGCAATCTTTCTATGTGTTGACCTTTTCACTTTAGGTCAGCATTAATGCAATACATTTCCCTTGAAGCAGTATAAATACAAGTCAAACCCAGTCATTTACTCACCTAATAATCCCTAACACTTATCAAGAGCTCGTATAGCACATCTATCAAAACGTCAAGCAAGCTACCTTATTCTTTACTATTGCAAGATCATGCACTAGGAGCAGCACCTATGCGGGTCTGAAGCACTCTAAACCAGGTCAAGAGCAAGTCTTATCGAGTCAAAAAGCACTCAAAGCCAAGTCAAAGCAAGCCATATCATGTCAAAGAGACAAACTCTAGCTGTATACATGTAGATGAAACGATCACAATCACACTTCCAACAGGTGGGAGAGCTACATAAGGTTTGACGCCCTCTCGCGGTATTGCTATGTAGTCAACGCAAGGGCCCTTAAACCTAAACCACTAACCCTTTTTACAAGACTTTCAAGAAGATTGGGTTTAAAGAAGAGAAGGCCAATTTCGACAACTTGCGCGCATCTTTCAAATCCAAGATCGCACATAGAGTTACATATATTAGCAGTCACAAGAGGTCATACAATCACTATCAATTTTTTAGAGGATGGAACCGTTGAACTTAGGACAAGATTGACTAGTGATTTTGTCCATTCTAGCCAATTTTATCCCAGGGCAGACAGACATATAGTATCGGAGACAAACCAGCTACATTAGTATTCTTGCCCATTTCTTGTAGTTTCAAGTCCAATTCAGTCATCAAAGTATAGAGAAATCTTAGTTAACCATCTTCTTGTGATTTTACTGTATCTAGCTTGTTCCCTAATCAATCAAATATCTTGCTAATCAATCAAACATCTTTCTATTTATTATCATCCAAATTTGTATATGAATGTTTAATTTAGCAATCTGAATATAAATCTTTTCTAGATTCCAATCCTATTAGGATATTATAAGTATATAAAATTCAATTAGGGTTAAATCAGCTGGGAAATGGCCTTGTGAAGGAGTGCAGTGGCAGGGAAAATCAGGAAGCACCTAGACGACTGTGCAGGGGGCATTACCCTAGTGGTTGAGAGGGTTTGGAGACATTCCACTTCCAATCAAATGTTTTTAGTTTGCGGTTATGTTTGAAGCATAATATTGGAAAGAACAACAATTTTGTTAGGCACAAAGTATTCTTTATCAATAGCTAATTTATCGAAAATAGCATGATTCTTGTCCTTCCAAATGTGAAATAAAATATCTGCACAAAAGAATATGCCAAATTCAGTTGATTTTTGCAAGCAACATGGTCGAGTCCCCTAATAAGACCATTTTCTTGTTGAATGGGCATGAAGAAAAAACCAGAATAAATGTTGTATTGTCTCATCCTAGTGGTAAGCAAAGTGAATGCGATTTCAAACCCCCATATGCTTCAATCTCCCATATGCTTCAATCTATCACCAACAAACAGACCTCGGTAAAGAGTGTAGCATGAAAATGTTATTTTTTCGGTTTGATGATGGATTTCCATAGGTTCGCAAAATGCCTAGCCCAAGAAGAACCCGAAGACCTTAACTAGCAGTAGTGGTTAAGGGTGCCAATGTGGATATGCTGAGGTGAGAGAAGCTAATAACTAAGTCACAGCTTGTATCAACAAAAAGGAATTCAATTTATTGGTTCCAGTCTTTCCACAAAGGAAATCTAGATAAAATCCCAATTTTATGAAAGTGTTTATCAACTAGTATTCCTATCTTATAGAAATCTATGTAAAATATGCCAAGAGGTATAGCATATTTTTTCTTATGTAATTAATGAAGTGCAGCAAGACAAATTATTTGTATTTTTTTATTTTGAAAAGGTGAGTGGGTCTTATCAAAACAAAGTCACACATAAGTGTTTTTTGTTATGTAATTATTAAAGTGCAGCAAGTATTTTTTTATTTACAGGTACAAAATAAAATTCACCCAGTTTTTATTTATGGGTACAAAATAAAATTCACCCCAATTTTTATTTATGGGTACAAAATAAAATTCACCCCAGTTTTTATTTACGGGTACAAAATAAAATTCATTACATTAGTATTTGTTTTTATTTTCAAAAGGTGAGTAGGCCCTAGTTTTTATTGCATGGGCAAAAAAATTAATTGCGAACGACATTAGACTCTTTCACTCCATATATACAACTGTAGAATGAAGTGCAGCAAGACAAATTATTTATATTTTTTTATTTTGAAAAGGTGAGTGGGCCTTATCAAAACAAAGTCACACATAAGTGTTTTTAGTTATGTAATTATTAAAGTGCAGAAAGTATTTTTTTTTACAGGTACAAAATAAAATTCACCCCAGTTTTTATTTACGGGTGCAAAATAAAATTCATTACATTAGTATTTGTTTTTATTTTCAAAAGGTGAGTGGGCCCCAATTTTATTTCACGGGCAAAAAAATAATTTAATTTCACGGGCACAACATCAGACTCTTTCACTCCATATATACAATTGTAGATGCCTCTTGGCATAAATATGGGATTCTAAATCTCAAATATAGACTCAGCAGCGTCATTTTTAAGCTGAAATTTATCCCCAAATGTAGTCCAAGGGAATCAAATGTAAGAGATGGTTCTAATTCCCTTTTTGAAAAGCCTAAGACTTAATCCAAGGATCCATAACAAAAGGACAATATGAAAGTTACAATTGAGAATCAAGGGATAAACCATTCATGAACCCATCCCCCGCCCCATGAGATTGGGCTTGAGAAGCTTCCATGCTTTCCGGATACTTTTAGTCCCAAACGTTCCACCAATTTTAATTGACATAAGGGTGATAACAAGAGAATGAATCCCTATACCATTCCAAGCCTTCCTTCCGAGAGAAGAACCCCGAGAGATGCAATTTCTCATGAGAATTTTCAAGCCTCGGTACCTTCCAAAATTTTGATGATCCACTTGACACCTAAGGCATGGTCTTGAAGCTTGATGTTAATGAGGCCATCCCTCTAGCTTCCTTCGGTCTGCAACAAATATCCCAAGCAACTCTATGAAAGCCTTTGCTCTCTTCAAAATTGGCCCATACAAAATCCCTCAAAAGTTTCTCTAACTTAGCGTAAGCAACTTGGAGGGTGCCTAATAATAGGAATAACAAACATGAGTGGAAGCAAGCACTTTCAAACATACCTAAAACTTCCTAACCAAGGAGAGAGGTTTGGTGATCCAAAAGGCAATCTTTTTCTCAACTCTTTAAACCACATGGACCATAGCAGAAGGCAAGGCCTGAAAAGAAAAGGGGATACCTAAAAACTTGAAATGCTCACTCGATTGATTTCATTGCATAGATGACCTTCCAATCAAGGGAGTGTAGGGGAAAGAGACTTCTGTGACATTGACTCTTTCTCCATTTGAATGGAAGAGCCAAAAGCAACACGGAAAATCTCAAGGCATTCCATAGCTTTTTAACAAATTCCTCTTCTAGGAGAATGAGAAACGAATCATTTGCAAAGTGACCACTAATGAGCTAGTGATCAAAGTGAGGAAGAAAAATAAATGCACTTAACCAAACTTCTAGAAGAATAATTGGTAAGCAGAGAATTGAACCCTTCAACAACCATGACTTGCAAAGAGGGAAGCAACGGACAACTCTAACTAATGGATCTAGAGAGACCAAATCTATGAGATTGAAACCCATTGATAGTAATATAGGTTCCAACATCCTAAAACAACATATTAACAAAATGCACAAAACAAGAGCCAAACCCTAAGGCCTGAAGCATGGCAAGAATAAAAGGCCACTCAAGCTTGCTATCTCAAAGTCAATATTGACAAACAATGCTTTCTTAGAGACTAGCCCATTGCATACCCTTCCAGACATCAATGACATTGTCCAAAATATATCTATGTTGAATCAATCCAGTCTGCTCAGTTCTAACAATAAGTGGTAGGAGATGCCTCAATCTAACAACAAAAGTTTTGGCAATGATCTTACATGACACATTCAGGAGATTTGACTTGTCTCCAATTGGTGATAAACTCTGAATCACTAGCCTTGGGGATAAATTTGATATTACCCTGATTGATAAGGGATCCCAAAGAAGTAGAGTGGACAGCTTCCAGGTAGACTTTGTGGAGATCAAGTCCAACCGTGCCCCAAAGGGTTTGGTAGAATTCACAGTGGAAACCATCGATCCCAGGAGCTTTGTCTGTGGCCATGTGCATCACAACATCTCTAAGATCACTCGAGCTGAGAAGCCTATCACAAGCAATTCTTTGGTCTTTTGTGAGCTTGCAGGAAACAACTTGAAGGCATTGCAGGAGGGCAGCTTCTCTAGCAGGAGAGAAAGCTTGGGCGGCAAACACTCCATGATAGTGAGGCACAAAAAACCTGAAGGATCAAAAACTTGAAAAACCAAGTCTCGTCATTAATGGTATTGATTCTGCCTGCAGATTGTTTGGAGCGGAGAAGGGCAAAGAATTCTTTGGTCTATCCCCACCCTCCACCAATGCATTCTGGCTCTGAGCTAGGCTCCCCTTGCTCTATAGGCTTCCTCAACTTTGAGTTTATGTCTCCATTTGGCAGCTTGGATCTGCAGATTTACATTAAATGGAGAAAGCTCAAGCTCCTGTAAAATTTTGGTGAATTCATGCTGCGAAGCCTCATGTGCCCACTGAAAGAAGATGGCAGCCTGCTTGCCATAAATTTGAAGGAAGGTGGTGGTTCAAGTGATAGCATCATCCCACCAGTTGATCCAACCGACATCTCCCTCAGGTATAGGAACCTTGGCTTTAAGTCTTCGATGCATATTATTCTTAAAAAAATCTTTTACCCGCCAGAATAATATTGTACCACTGTTGTCTTGCACCATTATTGGTTTCAGAGGTCTGGATTTCCTCCCTCAATCTGAGTTCCAGGAAAACACCATCAGTTGTGACATTTTAGGTTTGTTTCAATTGTAAGCTTCATTACATGGTTTCTGCTGAAAATTCCCATATTCTAGTTCACATTTCTCAACAAATTAGCAGCAAATTTACATCCATTTCTTGCTGTAGAATTTGTCCTTAGCTGATGTACTATTGCTAACAGCAGATTTTTCTTTCAACTCGCAATTATTTAAAGAAATATGCAAGAGTTTTACCTCAAACATCATTAAACAGTTGAAATATTTTCCTATGGTTTAAACTCTGCCGATCACAACCTATGGAAACTAACTCATTGGCAGTTTCATACTTTCTTGGACGTGATCCTGTGGTTGGGACAAAGTGAGCAGAGTGTCAAAAGAAACTAACTCATTGGCAGTTTCATACTTTCTTGGACGTGAATGTTAAAATTAAGCCCTTAAGCAATTCGCTGAGAACCACAAAAGCTAAAAAGTATGTTTATGTGATGATGTACGAGAATATCAAAAAAATTATATATTAGTGTGCCAACTGTGCTCGTGTGTTATTAACAATAAAATCTTATTTTACTAGACTGACTAAATACATCAAATAATAGTCACCTCAAGACACAGTGGTACACGTACAGAGACTGGGATGGCATTTCAAATATGGGTACGGGAGTACGAATAAGGAAACAGCTATTTGTGTACAAATACAGTCACTGGAAAATGAGCTTATGGTAACGTGGTCCTCATATCTGTACTAAAATATTCTGGTGACAAAGCATCAAACAAAATAATATCACAAAATAGTTTGTATTGCTGAAGCGTGTTTTATACTTAAGAAAAGACAACCCTTTACAAATGGCTTGCATGCAATTGGCTGCATAACTACTAGTTCCAAACTCATTTTAATTTTTTGGATTTTTTGTCCACATTTCGATATTTCCATTTCACAACCTTGCTAGAATTTGTGCACATGTATGTATGTGTAGAAATGATCACTTTCTACGAATGTATGTGTGTACTTCAATTGCAGAGTCATGAATGTGAATGAATACTGGGGCATTTACTAAAGCAGACTTGTATGTGTGCAAGCAGGCATGCCAGTCTGTGTTAGAGTGAGAGACAGAGTGACAACATGTTATAAAAAAGCAATACGAGAGTTAAAATGCACCTATTCCCATTTCAAGAGCTATAAACATCAGATATTGGAACGTGAATAAGCTTGTTTACATACCTGGGTGTCTAGAAATGTGCAAGCAGCCTCCAATGCAACCTCCAATGCCCTGAATTCAAATGGCAAGTCGTCTGCAGATGAGCCACTGAAAAGTTCAGCCTCAGCAATAGATCTTTTCTGTCTTGCCTGTCCAATGCTAGATATGGTATCAGCAGTTGATTCTTGTCTAGCTGACTGTAATGGAAATCTTGAACTCCCTTGTTCACGAGAATGCCACATATTGCCAACAATATCATTTTTAATATGCAAACGCTTTTGCAGCTCTGCTACATACTGCAACACATAGCTATCCAATGAATTCAACAGAAGCACCTCATCAGCTGTGATTATGCACCTTATTTGTTCTAGATTTACAACAATTGCTCTCTCCCGACCTAAAATTGTTGAAGGATATACAAACAATGGGTCCAAAAGGCGGAGATCCCTGGCAGGTAAATCACAGCGCTTCATTATAGTTACTTTGTCCACCTCCAAAACTTCGTAATTCCCACTTGTATCAATTCGTATCCAGGAGCGAACACTTTGCCCTCTCTTTTTAAGTCCTAAAAAGTCTAGTCCTTGAAACAAAGATCTACTAGGAATGGTAGATCGGTGAGGAGCTTCTGCAACAACATAAGGCCGTGGTGGGAGAAGAGGTTCTTTCAAATCTGACATTTTGTAATGCTTTTAGGATCCTAGAAATTATTCTTGAAAAGAACGATGTGTCCAGACCTGTGATAAATACTATGAATAACTCATATGTGCACACACACAATATATTCTCTCTTACAAAGTCCTATACCTGCTCTTAAAAAGGCTTCAAATACCCCAAATCTTAAAAGCAGCTGAAGATGATTGTCTCACATTTCTATAGATAGATCTTACACTTGACCCCAGTTTCACAACCTCATGACTGCAAGAAGATGCCTTGAGAGGGAGAAAAATAATCAAGAAATACCATTTCTAGCAGCTCAACATGTAACAATTGTTCCAGGAAATCTTCGCCGTTTCATAAAATCCCAAAGAAGAGGTGGCAACAAAACAGATCTTCCAGCTAACCTTACAACTTGTAACCATCCCCGGTGAGCCCCGGTTGGTTCCCAATCGTGGTGGGCTTGGAGTGCTATGCTTGAAAGGCAACGCCGTTTTTATTTTTCAACACAGAATTCAGAGTCATCTCAAAGCAAAACTTCGCAGTAATTTATCATAAATCTCCAATTTTAACCCCTGACACAAAAATATATATATACATAAAAATATACTCGAAGGGTGAGTCAGTCAGTCATCTCAAGTAAGAAAGAATACATATATTCATATTTATTATTAATAGAATTCCTGGCGGAAAAAGTCATCATCGCAATAAACCAAGGTTCTGAGAATTACATAGGCAACATATTTTGGATATCTCTCTGTAAATTTCTTCAAAAGATAAATCTATTTAGAAAACTGATATGTGATAAAGTTCTACCTCTCTACATGTCGCCTTCAATTCACTCTGAAGGGAAGATTGTAAGACACACAAATTTTCATTGAAAATTTATTTAAAAAGGGTGCAACTAGCAAATTTATTGCTTCAAAACACTCTATTTATTTCGAAAACAATCTTTGGCGTTGAATTTTTAAAGCCCACTTGCTCTGACCTGCGAGTTTTTTCTAATTCAGTAACAAAACCCTACGAAATTCCCATTTTTCCATTTTTGGGAAAAAAAAATAGTTTTACGAACACGAAAAAAATTACCACTTTATAAGAGACGCCACTCCCCAACACTGGACTTTCCACAGCAACCAGATTCGCCAAGAAAAGAAATGAGATAAACATAAAATTAGGGTTTGGAAGTAAATCGCTAATGAAATACGTCCACTTAAGACAGGCTATTAATTAAGTTCAACCAGTGCACTGATTTAAATCCAAACAAAAACTCACAAATTTTGTTCCCTGGTTTAAATCCAGACAAAAACTTAAAAATTTTGTTCCCTCCGATCAGGGTGTGGCGCCCATGAAACTTTTTATTTACTCTGCTATTTCATCAAAATTTCCGCTCAGATGAATAGAATCCGAATGCTGAGATCGAAGCTAATAAGACAGTCACAGAAAATGGGCGCCGCAGCATTCGTCTTTGTGGAGATGAAAATGGAAACAACATTGACATTATGTCACATCCGCTGCGTCATCAAGAATCTTCTTGGAATTGAGTTTAGGAAGTTGCGTTGCATCTTCCTTCATAACTGGAACTCATGTCCGATATGTAATTTAGACTCTTGCATTGTGTAGCATACATTTTATTTATTTTTTTAATTTTTATTTTTAAGTCAACGAAATGAAATAGTTTTAATTATCTATGTGACGTGTTTCATCCTCTAAAGATGATGATATTGTCCCCCTAACTTGTTTCTTTAAGGAGTTGTTCCTTCTCCTCCAACATTTTTATCCATGTCTATTCAAACATCTCGAGTGTGGAATCAATTTGTAACTATTTAGATATTTTTGTAGGCTAGGCATTCAAGTCTTCTTCATATGGTATAAAAACACATATCTTTTCTTCTCGTTCTTCATACAGGTCAATTATCTACCCATCTTACATTTGAGCATCTGGGAATTAGTCCTTAATTGAGCCATGAGAACTTTCTCCTTTCTTTTGATTTCATCCTATGTATACATTTTCGCAATATGCTCATACATCGGGTTGAACTCTAACAAATAGTGATAGCATTTGGTGTTTGTTTTCTTTCTATATGTGTACTATAAACGTTTCATTCACATAATTTTTTATTTCTTTATTAAAGTGTTGGCATTCATTTAAACTTATATCCCAACTACTCTTATGGTATTAAAAACACATATATTTTCTCCTCATTCTTCCTATAGGACCAACCATCTACCCATCTCACATTTGAGCTTTTAGGAATTAGTCCTTAATCGAGCTATGAGAACCTTCTCTCTTCTTTTGATTTCAACTTATGTATACATTTTCGCAATATGCTCATACATCGGGTTGAACTCTATCGATAGTGATAACATTTCGTGTTTGCTTTATTTCTCTACATGTGCACTATAAACCTTTCATTCACATAGTTTTGTATTTCTTTGTTCAAGTGTGGGCATTCATTTAAACTTATATCCCAACTACTCTTCCACTCATAGTTTTGTCTCATCTATGTGTTATTTCTCATATGTATCGTGTCTTCCCTTATGGCCCAAGGCCACCATTTGGTTTTCATGTTTTCTATTTTGTATAGTATATTAACTTAGTATGATATATGCACACGGTTGCTAACGACGCACACTCCTTTCACATGTGTACAGTCGGCACACTTCCCATTGTGTGTAAACACCTAAATTTGACAATTTATCATTTGGCAATAACAACTTTGGCTTTTTGCACGTAAAGCATGACTTATGCGCACATTCTAAGCTTGGGAGGCCTATCCTTACCTCTTTTGTATGACTTGCTTCACTATTCATGTTGCTTAGTCACTTACACAACTACTTGCATTAGTCCACATTAGCATACTCCTCCCAAGCATCATTCCCTAAAATTTGCAAAACCCTCATGTTTCGTACCATCCATCAAGGATAAAATTGTCCAATGATTCGGTTTGAAGTGAATGGTATCATCCATAGCCGCCTAATAGACACTTTTCCAATTTAATATCTTTCCATGGGCCTATTCATATCCCATATGCTAGTCTTGATATAAAATTAAACTTTTGAATGCATATAAATGATCCAAAATGGATCTGAAAGTGCCCAATTTATGTAATTCTCTATATTAACCTGTAATATAGTCTCTTGTGTAAATTATAACATAAAAATAGTTTAGTTAGATTGAAGGTGAATCAGACATCTTCAAATGACAAGGTTGTAAAGTTCTATTCTAAGAAGGAAGTTTGGTAGCAGTTAAACAACATTTTAGTGGCATGTAAACAAAACGTGAAGGTGAATGGTTGCAAACGTTTACCCTTCCCTAATCAACCTTCCTTCCTTAGCAAAGCAACATTAAATATAGGTGGAGAAACACATCCATAAGAGAGGAGAAGAGGAAAATAAGTGGTTTTAGGTGAATCCAAGTCTGAGGGTTGTAAACAAGTAAATGCAAGTAAGAAAGGTTTTATTCTTTCACGAAAGCCACATAATGGCAAAGTAGCTTGTATTTTTAGAGTTGCATATAGTGGAAGGGTAGCAATTGCTCATGCAATGAAGATTTTCCCATTTGGGTTTCTCTAGGATAATTCCTTCTCTTTGTTCTCTTTTTGTTGATTTCTAGTTGTTTGTGTATTAAAACCACACTTTCATATCAAAACTTGAACTCTCTAAAGGAAAGAATATTCATTATCACTATTTTTAGGATTTTTTTATAGTTTTCCATAGTCGGTTTATGCATGAGATTGGTATCGGCGTAGTTAGAATCAAATTGTCTTTGTGTGGTTAACTTGTGTTGACATTGCATTATATGCCCTTTACGAAGAGGTATTGAAAGTGGTGAAGGTATCCTTATACCTTTTGAAGTAGATATTTCCACAAGAAATTGGAAGTAAGGAATTTGAAGCATGGCTCAAAGTGGTGATGAAGATGCATGTGGAATTGAAAAGGAACATTTCTACAAGTTAGAGGTAGATGTGGCAAGTTTATCAAATAATATAGGCAACATTTCCTTGTCTATGGGAAATTTGGAGTCTATCATGGGACTTCTCATGGAGAAGCTTGGTGTCCCCAAGGAGGCACTAGGAGATCATAGGGAGGATGCTCTTGAATATGAGGAAGAACAACCTCGTGCCAACCCTACTCCTCCTCCATTCAAAGTTGAGGCAAAGATAGAGATTCAACCATATGACGGAGACATAGATGCCAAGAAGCTATACCATTAGCTAGCCCAATAAGAGGTCTATTTCAGTTTGCATCGATTAGTGTGACTCGATAGATTTTTACAAGGTTAAAATTAACCAATCATGCTCTAACTTGGTTTGAAAGTTATGTTCACACTTTGGTTGTTAAAAATATTCCTCCTATTTCTAAGTTGGATGAATTTATTATTCGAATCGGGAAGCGATTATGTCTTATTTACTATTATAGTCACTAAATTATGCACCTATTATATACATCTAACCTCTAAATAATTCATTTATATGCATGATTCCTAATAAAGAGAGCTAGTCATTAACAACCCTTTTTACTTTGCTTTAACATTGTTTTCATCATGTTCATCTTTATTGCTTATTGTTTCTAATTTTGAACTTACAGTTTTACATACCAACTGACATCCTACTTAGTCTTGATTCCTCTATTATATCTTTTCAGAACCCTGTACAAAACCACTAATTAGGCACGGGAGCACATGGGCACTACTGTCCCCTATGGACTCTTTTTTCCTCTTTCTCTCTTTTGATGATTTTTTAGATGTTACTTTTTTCATGTCTTTGTTACATTATTTTGGGTCGACCTTTCACTTGTTAATGACAGAACTTAAGTGAAGGAATCATATATATACATGTCTTATTTAACCTAATTAGGAGGGGAAAGCATTTTAAGAGGCACATATTATTACAAGGAGCTAATATTTTCTATCTACTACATCAAGGACTACATTTTGGGACTACATAATTCACTGTATAGGAGTGTTTATTTTGAATTTAGTACCACAAATTTACATTGGGACAAAGTAGTCAGAGTCTGTTATTATTTTGCAATCGGCACTGGGGCATCCTCCGTCAAGGGACACTATTCCAATCACATACACTAGAACTACATTGAGTATGAAATGTAGTGCGGCTCTGGGGTGACAATCACATGGGGTGATCATTGAGGTTACTCGAGTCTCTCATACACATTGTTATTCAGTCTAATGTGTGCTTGAGTCTTGTGCGAGATAGTTAGGGTTTTTTTAATAGGTACGGTGTGTGACAAAGTAGTAGTACAACAAACCTAACGTGGCCTACAATGAACAAGAAGTGACAAAAAAACAACTAGGACCACAAATCTTTCACAAACATCGATACCCGGAGCAGATGCTAGCCCTGTGCGGTCATGTCCTTTCCCCACCACTTATGTCCATGAGATCGTTACATCCAGAATCGGACATAGAGCTTATATAGTCTAGAATATGCCTTTCTAGATCGGTCATCAACTTAGAACCAATATATACCTACAAAGGCAAGCTAACTACTACCAAATCCAACCCACCTAGATGTGTGGGAACCTTTGGTTCGATGCCACGAGGTATTTATATTATATTAATTTTTTAAAATAATTTTTAATCTCCGACACTCGATGTTAATTGAATGTTTTGCCATGTTTCATTTGTTATCACCATGAACAAATGACCAAAAGATGGGAGAAACTAAGATAGAATTTTGTAGGCGAGCACCATATGTGCATCTCTGTATGTTCAGACGGGACATTCCCAAGTGTCACAAATTGCTAGTTATCACCCATAAAATTTTGACAAGTTTTTGTTCTCATGGCGTTTAAGAGACATTGACGGACCGATGTAGCTCATAAGGACCAGGACTATTTGGTAAAGGAGAACGACACTATCGTAGTGTCTAATGACCCACAGGACATGTGGGAACCATCAATTCAATGCCACAAGGTGCTTATATTTTATTTTATTTTTTAAACAATATTTTATCTTTGACACTAATGCTAATTGAAGGTTTTTGTCACGTTTCATTCATTGTCACCGCGAACAAATGAGTGAGAGATGGGAGAAACCGAGATAGGATTTTGTAGGTAGACCATATGTGCATATGTAGGTTTAGACGAGACATTCCCAAGTGTCATGGCTTGCTAGTTATCACCAATCAAAGTTTGTTTTTGCTCTCAGGGCGCTTAAGAGACCTTGACGGACTTGAACTGTTTAGTAGTGGAATGACACCACCTGTGGCATCTAACAACCTACTTGGAATTGTGGGAACCATCGGTTTGGTGCCACAAGGTGTCCATTACAAAATATCACCCTGGATGCCCTCACATTGACTCTAACTTAAGGCTTTTGCCACGTTTCATTTGTTGTCACCAAAAAAGACAAAGCTTTTGTAGGCAGACTATATATGCATCTGTAGGTTTAGATGGGACATTCCAAAGTGTCATGGCTTTATCTTTGACACTGATGCTAATTGAATGATTTTATCACGTTTCATTCATTGTCACCATGAACAAATGAGTGAGAGATGGGAGAAACCGAGATAGGATTTTGTAGGTGGACCATATGTGCATCCGTAGGTTTAGAAAGGACGTGCCCATGTGCCACGACTTGCTAGTTATCACAATCAAAGTTTGACAAGTTTTTGCTCTCAAGGTGGTTTAGAGACATTGACGGATCAGTGTAACCCGGAAGGACCGAGACTTTTTAGCACCGGAATAACACCACCCGTAGCATCTAACAACCTACTCGGAAGTGTGGGAATTATCTATTTGGTGCCATAAGGTTTCCATTACAAAATATTACCCTGGATGTTGTCACACTGACTCTAACTTAAGGCTAACTTAAGGCTTTTTCCACGTTTCATTCATTATCACCACAAACAAATGGGTGAGAGATGAGAGAAACCGAGACATGCTTTTATAAGTGGACCATATATGCATCTGTAGGTTTAGATGGGACATTCCCAAGTATCGCGGCTTCTAGTTATCACCCATCAAAGTTTGATAAGTTTTTGCTCTCAAGGTGCTTAAGAGACATTGACGGATCGGTGTATCCCGGAAGGACCGAGATAGTTTGGAAGCGAATGACACCACCGATAGTGTCAACATCCCACCGGACATGTGGGAACCATTGGTTTGGTGCCATGAGGTGCTTATATTGTATTAATTTTTTAAAACAATTTTTTATCTTTGACATTGATGCTAATTGAAGGTTTTGCCACATTTCATTCGTTGTCACCTAGGAATGTCTCATCTAAACCTACAGATGTGCATATGGTTTGCCTATAAAATCCTATCTCGGTTTCTCCCATCTCTTTCCCATTGGTTTGTGGTGGCAACGAATGAAACGTAGAAAAACCTTCGATTAGATTCAGTCTGAGGGCATCTAGGGTGATATTTTGTAATGGACACCTTGTGGCATAAAACTAACGACTCCCACACATTCGTGTTGGTTGTTGACACTAGCAAAGTGGTGTCATTCCACCGCCAAATAGTCTCAATCCTTCCAGCTACACCACTCCGTCAATGTGTCTTAAGCGCCCTAAGAGCAAAAACTTGTCAAACTTTGGCAGTGACAATTAATAAGCCGTAACACCGGGAATGTCTTGTCTAAACCTACGGATGCATATATAACGCTTATTTCACTAAATTTGGACATATTCTAGTAAATCTAGACTCCAATATTTCAAGTATTGGAAGAAATCCATCTCCGTTTTTGTGTATATTGGATTCCATTTTTGTCTATATTGGATTCCATTATTACTATTATTGGATTCCATTATTAACAATATTGGATTCCAATATTGTCATTATTGGATTTATTCTAGTTCTAATTTCACTATTATTGGATTCCAATCTTCACTTGCTATTATTGGATTCCATTATTGTTATTATTGGATTCCAATTTGGATAATATTGGATTCCAATAGCGTTATTATTGGATTCTAGTTTCACCACTATTGTAATCCAATTTATAAATCCCGATTTTTGGATTTTAGTTTCAATATTTTAGGATTTCTATTTTTTTATTTGAATCCCCCACATAAGCCAAATGCTATCTTACATAAGCCTCGTGGTCGTTATCTTTAATAAGCCTAGTGGTTGCTAACTTACATGATGAAAGCACATGCTAGGTGAAATCAACCTAGTGGGGTTAAAGTTATATAAGTCTTATAGCCTCTAAGTTACATAAAAGGATGATAAGCCTAGTGGTCGTTATCTTACATAAGTGTATAGGTTGTTAACTTACATAAGCCTAACACCACTATCTTACATAAGCGTATAGGTTGTTAACTTACATAAGCCTAGTGGCCATTAATTTACACAAGAGTAGAATCATCTAGGTGAAATAATCCTAGTGGTTGGAAAGTTACACCAGCCTATCAATAGCAAGTTTCATAAGCCTACCCACCGTTAAGCTACATAAGCCTAACTACCACTAAGTTACATAAGCCTAGGCACCACAAAGTTACATCATCCCAGGGGTTAAATTTGACGGCCACTATGCCTGTTAAACAATTTTTAGATGACGATAATTTTACAATATTGCCCTTTAAAAATACAAAATAATAGTTATTGAAATACTTCAAATTTATATTTATTTAATATTTTATGTATATTATATATTGATATAATTTTTATATAAATCTATATAAAAATGACCGTGATATTGTAAATATGCAAGTTACGTGTGATAAAGTCAACTACTTTTATGCTTTTCCATTCTGTAAATCATAAAGAACAACAAAGAGTTAAGAATTACATTAAACAAGTTGTTTTGAGGAAATGGATTTGAAAATGTATTTCCATAGGCAATCAATCCTTCGAGAAAATTACATAAGCATTGATCCCTCACAAGGGTATTAATTATTGTTCTTGAATTTGTGCAAGGTATTGCTAGATAGCTTCATGACCCCGATTCGGTATTTTAATTTGATTTCCTTTCCATATTTTTCTTGGAATCCATGCCTAGATGACATTTTCTATATCAATATTTGATGTGTCCCTTGATTTTCGCCACCATTTCCTTTTCTTTAAGCATTCCTAGTACCTTTATTTTTCTATATTTCCTTTCCCGTGGGTTCCCACCTAATGTACCCTTATCTTTTGAGTGTGTGTGTGTGTGTGTGTGTGTGTGTGTGAACATCTTGTATTAGTTTTAGTTCTACCTTGCCCATACATACAGGTACATCATCATCAGTTGGTCTTACTAGTATCATCTACCCAACAATCACATCTACTACTAGGTTGAATTCCTCTCAAGGTCTATCACAAATAGGCCCAACATATATATCCTTATTTGAAAGGACATTTTGACTATAGTAGTTATCCATGTCAAGACGTGGTGCACCCACTATATGATCATACATTACACTATCCTAAATTGTTTTGGTCCAAAAAATCTCTCCTCATCATGCTACAATTGACAAATGGATTCTCTAGGGCACGTAGAACATTTTTCCAATATGCAATCTTTGGAACATAGTATGTTTCTCCACCATCTATTGAAATATTTTCCTAGTGTGTGATGTATGCCTAAATGCCTCTTTGCATGTCTGCCATCTCTTTGGGTTCTTTGAAGGGTTCTAATGGAGGATCCCCTTCAGGTAAGAAAGGTTTCCCATCCACTGTTTTCTAGATCTCAATTGAGTGCGACCATTTGGACTCCATGATTGATGCTTTGAACTCTATAATGGGCTTGTTGTCTTTGACATAGAATTTAAACATATTTGGTTTCTTTGATACCCACGATCTTGTGGTTACCATCTAGCAGGTGTGGTTCCACAAAGGCCTTAAAGTCATAGACTTCCTCAATAAGGTACAAAGTGAATGTGTTGGACTCCTCTTGGCATGTTATGTAAGTGTCCATTATTTTTGGCAAAGAGAATGTATCCAATTTGCACAATGTTGTTGATAATCGACCAAATGTACCATCTATGTCTTCATGTGTGTGACCCACTGGAAGGAAACTCACGCATGTTGTGTTGAAAACTCTCGCTCTAGTCCGTCAAGATGGATGTAAACACAAACAATGTCCAATTTTTGTTGTCACTTACAACATTATCTAGTTGTAAGTAGAAAGTTGGTGGTTGTTTTCTAAATGAACTTGAACATCTACTTGCAGTATTAGTTGTATGAGCACCCTCATTTTTCTGCTTGTATTCCTTGCACTTGTCATATGTATCATTTTGCAAGAGTGCATCATGTAATGGGTGTTTTAACATCCCACTATTATATAACAAATCACCATACTGATCTGTAAAAGGTTCTTCTAGCTTTTGGATACATAGTGCCAAGTTTTCTCCTCACTCAACAAAAGGGAGACCAAAGTGCTTGAAACCCCCTGTTTTGTGCCCATGTGTCGCAAAGATACCACTCAAGGTGACTTGGAGATTAATAACATTGCTTATTGATTTTACTTTTTTCCAAATTCCTTGGTATTCATAGTTTTCATCTTGTCCATTTTTTCATGCACAATGCTCAAATAGATATTAGGATTTTTTTGTGATTTCACTCTATGTGCATAGTTAGTTGCATGACATCTTTGAATGTAATCATTGTACCATTTCGTGTTGATCTAATTGTGCGGTGTTTTTGGACATGAGGTCGTTTATGACGATTGTTCTTAAGCTTTGTGCACTCATCACATTTGGTGAAGAAGTTGTTCTTGGTGATTGAAACATGGGAGAAATGTTCTTGCCATATTTTTCTGAGATTTGACTGTGACATTGGAGGAAGTTCCAACAATGAAAGGGCCACGTTACACTTTTGTAGTATGTAAGAAAAATTATAACATGCAGCAACAGCAGTCTCATTGTTACTTTAGTACCATCTTGTCCCACTGAATGAGACATGTGTGGGGATATATCATAATTCTTCTCCACCATTTTGGATATCAATGCAATAGTTGCGACAATGTTTGGCATTTTTTTGTTTTCCTGTATTTCCATTTACTACCCTCCTCTCGCCATTAATCCAAGATTGTTTATATCTCGTAATAGGTGTTTTTTGGGATTCCATGACATTTGTACCATGCATTTTGACATACATCCCTTCCACATAACTTAAATTTATCTATAATATGTTCTAAAGTTTGACCTTGATCACAACTGATAGCATTTGCAGTGAATGTATTAAGTACAAAGTTTTTGATGGTAGGTTCATTCATACCTAGAGTTAAATTCCAATTGTGATTGAAAGCACTTAGAGATAGATTGGAGAGACATCCTTCCTTGCAACAAGGTTTTTTCTCAACTTCAGACATAAAAAAATTCTCTTGATTTTTCATCATTTTCCCTTACTTTTGTTTTACTAGATGGAGTAAAATTTACCTTTTGGCATTTGCAGACATTTTAAGGTCTTTTTATCAAGTTTTTGTTATTACACATATAGAGGATTAATATGAAGTTGGGTATACCGAGTTGAGGTAACGGATCTTCAAATGCACTCCACATTTTTACCAGTAACTCTTCTAGAATTTCTTTTAGCCTTAATTCCATAACGGAACCATGTTGATGGGCCAACCGAGTTGGTAGGCCATTGGATGAGAGATCCTTTTGATATGGAGCAACCCTTGCAAAAGGCATAATTAATTTATCAACATGCACCCCAAATGTATTGCCATCTAATTTTTTAAAGTGCACCATGTCTCCTTCACAGACATTTGTAATTGTTGCTTCTGCAACAAATTTGTGTTCTTTTGAACAAAATGAAGTGTCAAAACATATAACTGTGTCCCACTTTTTTGTAGTTTTTGTACCTTCAGCAAAATATGTCTAACAACCAAAACATGACCAAACACATATAAAATGACCAAACATGTATTTTTAAGAGCTTATAAATACCAAGGTGCAGGGCATCCAATTTACTCCGATTTTTAAATTTTTATAGTATTTTTTAATTATTTATTTACTAGTCGATTTTAAAATATTTATGGCCGTAAAGTGAGACACACTTGTATGCTTTGAAACATCAAAAAAATTAGCAAGAACCCTTGAACTTCAAATTGAAGTCATTGTTTGATGTGGAAGTTGTTTCTTGGAGTTCAAAATTTCTATTCACACAAAGTGCAGTTCTTGTTTCTAGATAAACTAAATTTTTGATTGGCCAGAAACTTCGTTGTTGCGTTGTAGAATTGGATAACAATCATTGCATGTAGTTATAATATTCTCCACAAAAACACCAAAGTGTGTGGGTCCCAACACCACTCCTAAAATCACATGTTGTTCTTATACCAGGGATATAAACCCTTTAGCTATGTCACCTTATTTATGAGGAAACTTATGTTTTAACACCACATAGGTTGTATCAAATTCATCCATGTCTTTAGGAGTTGTGAAACAATGGCTATCACTGGTAGAATTCAAACCCTCATCCTCATTAAATGTATCCTCTCGAGTCACTGCTCATGATGTTTTGAATGCCATCACCCCCACATGTGAAACATTTGAAATCACATGCTTAATCATTTGCTTCCTTTCCCATGGGATAAAGTATCCCTTGTTTTCAATTTCTTCTAGGGTTTCACAATCATCAATTGTGTATGGTAGTCTCGCTCTACCATTGAATATAATACTTATTATGATAACGAATAAGCTAGACCCCACGTCTCTACAATGGAGTGTATCTTTGGATGGATAAACTAGTCCCTCCGCAAATTTCACACCTTTGGATAGTAAATCCACATGTGCTCCATCTTCAAAAATAGAGTTCATTTTCAATTGTATCCACAAATAAAAAGAGAAAATTAGTACTAAGGACACTTAAATCTTTAACATTAGTATGGAGAATTGAAATCATAATGAGAAAATAAAAATATACATCTTATATGAACATCTTTAAAACCTCATTTAATCCAAATCTTTAAACATATAACAAATTGTATTACACCCTTAGATCCTCAACTACTTTGTGTGTATAATTTTATCCATAAACCACATAGTGTAGGGGAAAGATTAATATTTTTATAATGCACACATTTTCTTTTGTGCATTTAAATTTTGTTGAAAAAGTATTTCTAAGGGATTTAAAATAGGTACTTTTTAGTACAAAGAAAATTAATATTGGCCCTTTCTTGTGAATGAAATCACCTTTTCGGGACAATTGATGTGTCACCTTTTTATTGGTTGATTTGTACATGTGACTTGATTTTACTTGTGTTATTGGCTACCTTTTTTCTAAATTCTTAGTATAAAATTTATAAATGTTGACTTCAATTTTTCTAATAGTGGTATTATACTACACATTATCACTCACAGTCATTGACTTATGCACAGTCATTGGTTTCTTTCCCCTATGGATTTCAATAGTTGTATATCCTAGCGACCATTTGTGACGTAATTTTTTTACACGCTAAAATTCAAATATTGACTAAAATGGGAGGCCAAAGTTGGTGATCGCACTTCAATGTGCGAGCGAACACAATTTCAAGTTTGAAAACTCGCACTTGGACGTGACAGTGATAGCTCATCTTGAGCGAGATATTTGTGGCCTCGTACATCTACCAACTGCGATTCCTCGCACGATGAAGTGTGATCCCTTATACGAAGAAGTGTGATCTCACTCACATGTCAAAGTGTAATCTCCCTCGCACGTAGAAGTGTGATCCCTCACATGTCGAAGTGCAATCCCTCACACGTCGATGTGTGATACCTCGCATAACAAAGTACATGTATTTTCAAGATGAAGTGCGAATTCGCACTTGGAATAGCGATCACTTGCATATCGAAGGGCATATTTTCACCTGCCATTCTAGTAAAAATTATCTATAGCCTAATGGCCTCTTGGACTTAAATTTAGGGCCATTAATATTATGTCAAAGTAAATCGTTCATGTATTTAATTCTCTAATTGTATAGCTATGTTTATTTTATGGTATAGAGTTCAAGTTTAGTCTTTATTTGATTAACGATGGTGGTATATGTTTTGATTCAATTATGTGTATTAATTGTTTCTAAGATTTTTATATCTTACGTAATCTTTTAACAATATTATTTTATTTTTAATAATTGTACATAATATTGAATAAAAGTAACACATGATACATAGTTTTTATTAATAATTCTCAATATTAAAGACTTAATTTCAATTAAATATATGTATGTCAAATTTAAGTTTCAAACAATGTCGAATTGTAGTTTTCATACATTAAAAATTATGTTATAAAAATGTTACCTTAATTTTAGATCATGTTGTTGTGTGTATAATTTTATCCATAAACCACATAGTGTAGGGGAAATATTAAGATTTTTATAATACAATAACAATTACACTTTTTTGTAAGGTCAAATGTTACATAATTAATATTGCACTTCCCTAAACATTAAATGGCCATTAAACCATGTAATGTAAAATCTGCCACTTGAGAGTATGTTTTTATTTTTTCATACTGCATTTAATATTAAGTGGTACAATATTAAATTTTAATCCACACAAACTCTGTTAATGTCTGTATTTAATGCAATAAAATGGAAAATTGTATACTCATTTGAAGGTGACAACACCAAAACAAGGAGCACATACACAAAAGGGGGAAGAATAAAGTTACAAAAAATTAAAAGAGGTAAAACATTGTTATTTTATTTTGAAGAATTTTAGTTTATACACCCATTTCACAGTGATTATAAATATTGCATTTGTTAGTAGGTAATTAACCAATTTTCAATGGTTCTCCACATATTTTGATTTTGTGATTTTACAGAGTACAAGACCCCTTGCATTTTTATTTTTAGAAAATGGAAAATGAAATTAAGTTTAGATAAAAGATGGAGTACGTAAATTGTTTCATTTGTGACTATTTATAGTAACTAATAAATTTGTAGGACATGGAAATATCACCATTTTCCTTGTTTTCACGTTTCGAATCCCAAGTTTTCAAATCAACTCCAAGAAACTATGCAAACAATATGGTTTTTCAACACAACTAAGCAACTATCGTGTAAAGGACTTCTACATGCAAAACTTAGATGGAAATAATGTCTCAAATTTGTAAGAGAATACAAGTGGCACATATAAATTGGGTCATTGCATTCCACATTCACAAATCGATCTAAATTCTCCATATATTGTTGATGATTCAAAATTAGAAGAAACATTTTCAATAACCCATGCATATGAAAGAGATAGAAATAATGAGGAGCTAATGAAAGAATACAAAGAAGAGTTGTGGTCAAAATATGATGTGAAAACATTTATTTCAAAATACAAAGAGGTGTATGAACATTTAAACCGTGGATATATTAGCAAGAAACATTGGGATAATATAGCAGATGCTTTGAATCAAGTTTGTAGAAAAAAATCACCGGGAAGCATTAAATACAAGATGAACAAGTTCAAGAAAACCCTCAAGAAAGAGAAACAATTGGAAAACACAACATTGACAACACAATCAACATGGACTTTCATGAAGATATATATCACATTACATAGAAAACACATAAGGCTATTGGTTTTAATGGAAAAGAGAGGGTTAATACAACCACTTTTACTTCGAAAAAGACATGAGAGGGCAATCGAAATCCCTTCTATCTCGTTGAAACATAATGATTAAGTGGTCCTGCCAACCCTTATGTATATGGGTCCATCACTAATATATAAGTTAATATTTAATAATATGAAATATTTCTATTTCTATTATTAAATATGCTAACCTAGGTCTATATTTTAGGTTAAATATTTAATATCATGAAATAATTATATTTCTAATATTCAATATTATAAACCTAGGTGTATCTCATCAACCATTTTAGGTTGAAAAGGTGGGTCGGGAGACATACCCGACCACCTTATATAAAAAGGACTTTAGGTCCTCATTTGATATATTCGAGAAATATATCAAACGTGTGCAAATCAAGTGATTTGTTTTTATCCTTAGTAAATAGGGTTTTAAAGGAGGAGGTGATCTACTTGGATGTAAAATAAGTTCTCTCGAAGTAAAAATTATTTTCAAAGTGGTTTTTACCCTATTAAGGTTTTACACTATAAATATTGTGTCATATGTGTTATTTATTTCTGTAAGTATTTCTTTATTTACTTATGTTATGATGTAATGTTTATTTAAATATTTATTGTAACATTATATAATATGTAAGTTGATTAAATAAATCCTTTAATATTTTATATAATTCATGTAAGCTAAAAACTTTAAAACTTTTGTGGCTATAACTACCAATATTTTAATAAATATTTACCACAATTCACGTGGTCCACCAATAAACTAATCCTTTTTTAAAATCACCATTTATACCCAAGAACTCCACATTTATACTTGATATATTATCCCATTTTATTCTCCACTCCCACTCTTATATAAAAGAAAACCTTTAAATATGTTTATTTATATAGTTTTTATAAACTATAAGATATAAATGAATGGGGTTGCCCCTTACATGGATAATATAAATGGTTAGAGACACATGTTAGGTTTTATTTAATAAGTATTAAGATTTAAAAAAATCCCTTCATGGCCAAACAATAAACATAGGGCCCCTTACTAAAAAAAAAGTAAGCACTTAGGTTTTTTTATAAAAACATATATAGACCAAATCTAATAAAATTTATATTTTAAGCGGTTTAAACTAACCATATATATAAAATATGATTCAAACTTAGGTTTGTTTCTTTTTTTAAACTATATATGCCTAGATTTATAAGTTAAGTTTAAATATGATTTAAACTTAGGCTTAGAATATGGTCTGTTGACTCTTCCCCCAATCCCATGTAATTTTAATATGGTTTAAGACTTTTAATATATAGTTTTTTTCAAAACTATATCAATTTTAATATGATGTTTATATAAATTATTATATAAACCTTATTCTATATATATTTAAAAATAATAATATAGTTTTCAAATTATATAGGATATAGTTCTAGATTAACTATAAACTATAGTTTTTCAAATCGAATCTTTTAGAGGGGTCCAAACAACACGGGTATGAATTTACCTTCCGAAATATTTAACCTACAAACATTTGAAAGTATAGAAAACATGAAAATTATTTCATATACTAATAAATCATTTACTTTTTTGTATGTAATTTTTATGCAGGTAAATATTTGAAGCCCCCTTCACCCGTGCATACATCAATCTCTAAACAAACATTAATTACATATAATTCACAAAATGTAAATGAAAGTAAGAATCATATCATATTACATCCCCCCAAAAATTAGGGATTTAAAATTGAAAAACCCTAAAAAATTTACCGAGAGTTTAATTGCACAAATGTAGTGCCAAAATAAATTGGGGAAAAAGGAAGGGGACTTTAAATACCCTTTTAGGTTGGTTGAAAAAATCCATACAAATTAAATAAATAAAATACAAAACATTTGATCTTAATTTATTTAATTTACCTCATTGTGTTACCATGTTAATTATCGAAGCTTATATGAAATGTATAGATATAATCTAGTGAAAGGTTTACATGTGTTGTCTACTTCTCTTGAAGATACTTCATTAAATGCTTCTAAATAATGGTTTTGAATCTGATTTAGTAAATGGTCATGATGATGTTTTGATGTTATAGATGTTTCTGAAACTCTTATCTTCCTAGATAAGAAATTAAATTGGGCTCAATCTATGTTAGAAAGTTCAAATCCTATTAACCTTAGGAAAATGACTAGAAGCCATCATATGTACCATGCATTAATTACCTTGTATGAACCTAAGCCATGAAGTATTATAGGGTCTAGGTGGATATACAAAGTAAAATATAATGTTGATGGTAGTATTAACAAACATAAAGCTAGACTTGTTGCTAGAGGTTTCAATCAGAAACCTGGTATTGATTATGTTGAGACATTTTCCCGTAGCTAAAATGAGTATTGTTAGGGCCTTATTTGCAATTGCTACTCAATTTGGGTGGGAAATCTACTAAATAGATAATAAAAATATTTTTTTGAATTGTAATTTAAAAGAAAAATTTTACATGTTTCAACCTAAAGGATTTGAAGAAAGCTGCAAATAAAACTATGTTTGTAAGTTAAGAAATCCTGTATGGTTTAAAACAAGCTCTTAGAGCTTGGTATGTGAAAATTATTTCCTTCTTTAAACTGTTAGGTTTTGTTAATTGTTTTTATAACAATGATATATTTATTAAGTAACAAGGATAATATATTATCATTATATGTATATATGTTGATGATTTGCTTATGAGTGGTGACAATTCTTATTTGATTCATATGATTAAAGATAAATTGAAGATGTACTTTGAAATGAATGAGTTAGGTCTCTCACATCATGTTCTTTATATGACTGTATTTCATTCTATTGTTATTTTTCAAAATACAATATGCAACCAATGTATTACAAAAATTTCTTATGATTGATTGTAAACAATTTTCTACTTCAATGGAAGTTGGAATAAATATTGCTCATAAACCGCATATGAAAAAAGTTGATCCTTATTTATATACGTTGTTAGTTGATAGTTTGATATATCTAACTATAACTAGATCGGATATTTCCTATATAGTAGGAATCACATCAAGGTTTATGTGGGAACCTTTTTTAAAGATTATTGGAATCTTTGAAAAAAAAATTTAGAAATATTAAAGGAACAATCAATTATGGGTTGCATTATACTAAGAATAAAAATGTAATCTTATATAGATTTTGTGATTCTAACCATCCGATGTTGTGTTATAAAATATCTTTGGATATGTGTTCAAGTTTTTGGTGTAGAAACCATTACTTGGAACAACAAATGTAATTAACAACCTCTATTTCATCTATTGAGGCAGAGAAGTACAATGGAAGAAGTAAAGAAGCCATGTGGTCTGCAACAAATGTTGTTAGGGGTACACATGGAAGCTAAAGGAAGTAGTCATATTCTATGTGGTGGTCGAGTTGTATTACTCTTAATTAAGAATCCATTTAACATCGGAGGACAAATAACATTAATATACATATACGCTTCACCCGTAAGAAGGTGCTAAGTGATGAGATAAATCTCAAGTTTATGTTGACTGAAGAGCAAGTTGCTAACATCTTCACAAAGTCCTTGAGTACTCGCAAAGTTTTATCATTTTCGTGAAAAGTTTGGATTATCGAGTTACCGTTGAGGGGGAGTGTGCATGACAATGTCACCTCCTAATGGAACTTGGTTTTTGTAAAAAGACCTTCGGAGCAAGTGTAAAAAGACCTTCGAGCAAGTGTAAAAAGACCTTCGGGCATGTATACCTCCTCGGCTTCTTTTTTAGAAAGAAATGTAGAAAGATCTTAAAGGTGGTCTTCAATAAACTCTTTAGTGCTATTGAGTTTATTGGTAAATATCCAGTACAAGCATATTGTTAAGGAGGTCCTTGGTTGTAAAAGGATCTTATATGCTTGAGTTCAATAACATTTTATGAGAACCTGTGAGAACATGTAAAACTCACAAATCATACTTAGCCACTGATCATGGGATGATCTTTGGGATTCTAAATCTTTTTGTACCAAAAGGTAAATTAAGTATGATGAAGGTGTTATAATTCTTTCAACCGATATGCTAGCCTAAAACATTTGTGGTTTAAGGATTGTAAATCCTGTAGTGTACCATGGGCAGGTAATCTATTGGCATATGTTATGTTATCCCACTTAACATTAAGGGGAGTGTTGGAACATAATGATTAAGTGGTCTGGCCAACCCTTATGTATATGGGTCTATCACTAATATATAAGTTAATATTTAATAATATGAAATATTTCTATTTCTATTATTAAATATGATAACCTAGGTATATACTTTAGGTTAAATATTTAATATCATGAAATGATTATATTTCTAATATTAAATATTATAAACCTAGGTGTATCTGTCAACCATTTTAGGTTGAAAAGGTGGGTCGAGAGACATACCCGACCACCTTATATAAAATTGATTTTAGGTCCTCATTTGATATATTCAGAAATATATCAAAGATGTGCAAATCAAGTGATTTGGTTTTACTCTTGGTAAATAGGTTTTTAAAGGAGGAGGTGATCTTCTTGGATGTAAAATAAGTTTTCAAGTAAAAATTATTTTCAAAGTGGTTTTTATCCTATTGGGGTTTCCACTATAAATATTGTGTCATATATGTTATTTATTTCATGTAAGTATTTCTTTATTTACTTATGTTATGATGTAATATTTATTTAAATATTTATTGTAACATTATATAATATGTAAGTTGATTAAATTCGTATTTATTAGAATCCTCAAATTCTAACACTATCAACATTGAAAATTTGGAAGGAGCAAAGATAGAAACCCCTTTGAATAAAAATGGAATTCAAAGAAAAGGTGTGAAGAGAAAAAGAAACTCTTATGGATATTTGAAAGAGGTAATCGAAAATAGCATACATATATTTAGTCAAACATTGAAATAAATTGAGCATGGAAGACTTCAACTTGAGCGTGAAAGAATGGAACAAGAGATAAAGGTAATGGAGAAAATATTAGATGTACAACTTCAATTTGCAAGTCTTTTTACCCAAGTAAATTACGGCTTTTTTAACCACAATAATATGGTATTGCATCATTCATTCCATCTTAAATGATGCTATACATTGTGTAAGAAAAAGATCATGCATTAGAGTTAGTTGATACTTCTCTATTTTGCATTATTCCTTTTTATTTCAAAGCAATGCCAATGATTAGCATCATGGGTGCCACCAAGATCATTGACACACACATCCAAAGATATTGTTTGTGTAACAAAACAATTTAAAAATGATGTTGGTAAAAATATATATTTTTTGAGGACAATATGATAATTCAATATGTGAGACATCAATTGAACCACATATCACTGGTAGTATAGTCAAAGTATGGAATACTTATATACTCTCTATGTAATTTATAGACGATAATATTGCCAATGAGCATGGTGTTCTTTTGTTGATAATGTTGATAATTTTGATATTATTTGTGTGGCATATATGGTTAATATTTCATGTGCCATTAAACCAAACAATGTAAAGTTCACATGATATTCGAAATATGATAATTTAATATGTGACACATCAATTGAACCACATATCATTGGTAGTATAGTCAAAGTATGGAATAATTATATACTCACTATGTAATTTAAAGATGATAAAATTGACAATGAGCATGTTGTTCTTTTGATGATATTGTTATTAATATTGATAATTTTTGCGTGTGGCATATATGGTTAATATTGTGGTTCCCCTAAAATTAATTAGACATTAACCGAACAAAGTAAAGTTTGTGTGATATTCGAAATATGTGCATCATTTGATAGTCATTAATTAGCTATTACATATAAAGCAAATTAATGACCACATGTCTTTTGTAATTCGTGCGCCAAAGAAAGTGGCAATTGGAAGTGTCAATTCCATATAATTATAGATTGTCATTCATTAGTATATTTCAAGGACACTTAAATTTGTGAAGCTTCGTGTGAGAAAATTGGTGTAAGGGCAAAAATCTGTAAGTGTAACAATTCATTAGAAAATCTGATCACGGTTTGTTTTCGTGAAGGCATCAAAAATCGGTATGCATTCTCACCTTTTCTCCTTCCAAATTTTTGAAATTCTATGAATGTAGAATATTATGTAGCCTTTTCAATGAAACCCTATTTTCTTTGCTTCCAGTAGTCAAATTTGTCTATTCTTTAACGCTCTTTGACAAACACTTATCAACTGATAGGGTTTGACATCGTTTTGTCATTATTTTTGCCAATCCCTAAATGATTTGCTAAATATGTGTGTACCAGCTTGTGAGTAATGTAAAACATGTTATGGGTATTTTTTCACAAGAGGACTGAGAAATGATTCAGTAAAATACCTGAGATGGACATCAATTATTATTGTAAGTGAACAAAACAGGTGTTCTTTGAAAAGGCCGAGGAGAATAGATTTTGTCTAGTTAAGGTTGTTAATCGTTTAGGGCTTTTGGACCGTTATCATCCAGTTTTTATAGACATTTCATTTTAAATTAAATCGTAGTAATGAAATAATGATAGTAACTTCCAGTAGATGAAATAGTAATAGTAGCACAAATAATTATTTTCTTGTTTACAATAATTGTTTGATTACATAAGAAAATTGTTAGAAATAATTTTAAAAAAAACATATATGTGATTGCAAAGTGAAAATGCAAAGAATTCCATCTGTGTAGGTTCCTCTTTGAAAATGAGTGAATCGGGGAATTATAAAACCTACTATTTGAGAAGTTAGGCTAAACAAGATTCTAAATAATGTTTCACTTAATTGATAGTTCGAAAAGACATATACACCATTTAGAGATTAAAATTACATGCTTTGGTTGTTTTAGTTAAATTAGCTATCGATATATCAACAAGAAAAGTTATAAGATGTCTTGGCTTTTCTTTCTTAATGTGACAATAATCATATGGAAATAGGAGATGCGATATCATGAAAAATCATGAGGTTTAATAACAATGAAGATTATACATAGGGTTTGGAGTCTTGTATTTTCATACTAACACTATAAAGAGTGTGTTCATTATATTTAATAGAATTATACCATGGCCTTTGAGACTTCATTTACTAACTAATTATATATCACCATCTCTTTTGAGATTTCATTTATAATTAAAATGTGGAATTTTTATCTTCTTTTTAATAACTTATAGTAAATATTATGAGAACTAGTTAAGGCTTGATCCCTCACGAGGGTATCTAGTGCAACACTTGGCTCAAACAAATTCGTGGAACAAACTAATGAGAGATAAGCAATGTGTGACCCTTGAAGAAAACATGTAATGCAACTCTTTTCTCAATTCAATAATAAATGTCCAGTGAATGATGCCTTGTGAAAACTAAGTTCAAAATATTTTGTCGATGATGATCATGATGATCACTAAGATTGTAAAAATTTTGTTGTGGTTGACCTTCGAGATCCCTAGAACAAAATTTTGTGTGTTGACTAATAATTGTGATATTTAATGACCTGGGAGATTATACAATTATAATTAATTAAAGAGACGTCCATTGAATGGTGTTTTGCTAACACTAAGTTCAAAGTATTTTATTATGGCGGATGTTATTGAACACTAAGATTTATATAGTTTTTTGTTAATGCATTAGTAGTTTTCCTATTAATGATGCCTAACGACCGCTAAGATATAGGTATATCCTTGTGGCTGGTCATAGTAAAAAGAATGATAAGAGGCACATATTTATTTTTTAATGATTATTATACACCGCTAAGATCCAAAAATATGTTGCAACGCTGACCCTAACGACCTCTAGGATAAGAAATAATTATGTTTGTACCCCTCAGTAGTGATCGTATTGGTGTTCTTTTGGTCATTACAATAATTGTTGTGCTTTGAAATAAGCCTAGATACGAAGAAGGTTTTAATAGGTCGTTGTGGCTAAAATTAGCGACCACTAAGATCAACACTATGTATATTTTGACCCCTACCAATTCAAAGAATGTAGAAAATTTTCTCATTCTAATAATAGTTGTCTTATGAATAAAATCCTAGATACGACCAATCTCTAAATATTTCATTGTTGATCAACTTAGCAACCACTAGGATATGAACTATGTAAGACTTGAAGCCTTAAGAGTTCTTATATTGACAACATTTTTCATTGCATTAATATTTTTTACTGGAGTGACGCCTAGCAAACACCATGGTTAAAAAAATTGTATATTTTGACCTCTTAGTGGTGCTTGTAAAATAGTGCTTGATCATTCCATTAATAGTTAGTCTATGAATGATGTCTTGTAACAAGATGTATTCATGATCTTGCAATGAACTAATTAGACATAAGTAAATGTTGATCCCTTACAAATACATGTATTTCAATATTTTTCTTAAGTCAATGATAAATGTCCATTGAATGGTGTTTTGCTAACCCTAATCTCTAAATATTTTGTCAAGGTGGATGTTATTGATCGTTAAGATTTATATATTTTCTTGTTAATGCATTAGTATTTTTCATGTTAATGATGCCTAGCGACTGCTAAGTTATAGGCATATCGTTGCGGCTAATCGTAGTAACAACTATGATAAGAAGTACGTATTTATTTGTTAATGATTATTATAAATTAGTAAACTCTAAAAAATATGTTCATGACCCTAATGATCACTAGGATTAGAAATACTTGTGTTTGTAGCCCTCTCAAGAGTGCAAGGATTGACATTATATTACTCATCACAATAATAGTTGGGCTTTGAAATAAGCCTAGATATGACGAATCTCTAAATAATTTGTTATGGTTGAACATAATGACCGCTAAGATCAACACTACATATATCTTGACACCCTACTAGTTCAAAGATTGGAGAATTTTTCTCATTCTAATAATAGTTTTTCGGTGGATAATACATAGATATGAACAATCTCTAAATATTTTATCAGAAATGGTAACGCATGACCATTGCTAGGATCTAAACTACGTAAGTCATGAAGCCTAAAAATTGATTCTATTGATAGAATTAGATCAAACTTAGATCTACACAATGTGAATGGTTGTCAGACAATGGATAATCCTTCCAAAATATGTTGCATGTGAATTGTCAAGAACAATTTTGCATAGTTTCTGAACTTAGCGATCCACAGTTGAATAGATAGTGATTACAATGGAAAATTTTAATGATAGGAGCCCAAAGAATGCTAAGCTAGACTATTAATGGAGCTTAGTGGTCGCTAAGCATTTTCTTTGATACGAAGAGAAAGTCTTGATCCCTCTCGATGGAAAATTAGTGCAACAATTGGCTCACTAGGTAACATGCGGCTAATTTGATACAATTATAGTCATTGACAATTACAATCGTTCTAAAGTTGTACAACTAGTGATTGCTACGAAAAGAGGTAATGAAAGTATCAGATAGCAATTGTTAAGCTAGACCATGATTTGTTATTCAATACTTATTTTGAAATTAAGAAATTTTAGCATTCGCTAGACTTTTCTTCAATTCAAAAGTGTAGAGAAAGTGGTTAAAACCACAAGAGGTAATGTCGGGAACCTTGAGACCAATAAGATAGAAAATGTTTTTTTAATTTATCTCTCTTTTTAAATTAAGAACTAGAAAATCCTAGCGGTCTTTATGTCATTCCTTTCAATTAGTAATGGAGCTTCGTGGATGTGTGAAGTGTTTTCTTTGATACGAACAGATGTAAATTACAACATACTCTTATCCTTGATTTCAAATAAAACTCATTAGGTCTTTGGGGGCCTATGTTATTCTTTGCAAAATGTGTTATGGGACAACTAAACATTTTTTTAACAAATTTTGCTTAGTGACCACTGGACCCATTATTGTGTTTTGTTTCTCACACACTCTTTTCAAAATTCAAAAAATTAAATCTTAATGGCCTTTACGCTAGTCCATTCAATTGGTGTTAATTACCAATAAGTAATGTTAAAATTGTCCATTCATATGTCAACTTAAATATTCTCTCTCGCTAACATCTATGTTTTCAAAATTTCCTTTCATGTTATCTACGCAATGTGGATGGTTGTCGACAATGGATAATCCTTCCAAAATATGTTACGTGTTAATTGTCATGAACAATTTTGCATAGTTTCTAAACTTAGCGATCACTAGGATCTAAACTACATAAGTCTTGAAGCCTCAAGAGTGCTTGTATTGATAGAATTAGATCATTGCATTAATATTTTTTTGCCGTGATGCCTAGAGAATGCCATAGCTAAAATTACATATATCTTGACCCTCAGTGGTGCATGTACAACCACGCTTTGCTCATTACATTAATAGTAAGTATGTGAATAATGCCTAACGACTGCTAAGATCTAAATATTTAGTAATTACTGACTCTGACAACCGCTAGGATCAACACTTCTTTCATTTATTTGGAAATTATTTTCTAAGCTTACCTAATATTCGTTATAAGGGACATATGAATGTTGCCGTAAAATCAATTACGTCATTTATCTCAAGTATTTGTTTCTGTTGATGATGTATGCATGTTCATGGCCCTTTAATTTTTCAACATGGCAAGAGAGTGGGCAATGTCGATGGTAGATACTTATTTATATTCCAACGATGATGACAAAGTAATAAGAGATACCATGTTCGATCTAGTAGCCTTAGATGAAAAATTTCAGCATTACTCAACTCTATATTCCATAGTTCAAAATGAAAGTGTTGATGTTGATGTCGTAGACATAATGAGTATACTAGAAGAGCAAGCACTACGGTTCCGAGACGTAAGGGTGATAAAAAGAGATGGTCTCCATTTAATTGCTGCTAAACCAGAGGTGCTTCCATTTCCATATTTGTTCACTTCATATCTACTTCATGCCAAGTCTGAGGATTTGTCATTATTTTCTAAATCAGGGAAAAAAAGAATAGGTTTGTTTGTTGGGAATGCATACAAAAGTTATTATAAACTTCTAGATCCGGATTGCTTATACAACTCAAACACAGTCAAGTCCTGGATGGCCAAAAGGAGAGTAAGAGATGTTTTGTAGAGTTGGGAATTTGACCCATTAGATAATATGGATGATTCTAAGCTATTTGAAATCCTTATTAAAAGGTTTAGACTAGGAGTCCGCATTGGCATGGCACTCATGAATAGGTTATATGGAAATTCTTTAATATCTAAGGTGGATGTTTCCTGGATCCCATTACTTTTTTATTTATTTATGATGCCAAGATTCCCTCCTTAGGTTAGGTGCTCTATTTCAATTTAGTGACACAGAAATAATTTCGTTGACCATGGGAAACCATTTTACATAGCTTCATATCTTCTCGATCTTTGTCATTGGTGTTCTCAAATGTTTGGATTTTTGTCAAATCCAGTATCCTTCGAGCCCTTTAAGGGTAAATGAGAAATATTCAGACTTGTACGCTCATCATTTTAGATCACATATTCAAGATATATGCACTTATTTTTATCCTTCTCTCTACCAAAAATTACATGAAACAACGCCACTGAGAATATCTTATGCCATCATCACTTCGATAAGGCATATGGGAGTCATATTCTTCTATCTAGAATATACAATTATCATGATCAAGGGGCTCTTTACACATCCTTTTCACTCGCCATATTATGTGCCGTAAAATTGGCAGTACAAGAGGCTACATATCATATTTGCAACGATATTGCTTTAAAGTGTAAGGAGAAGAAGCTTAAAATACATCCCTCCTTCCCAGTCTTCCTGGACGCAAAATGTTTAAAAGGTGGCCTAATTTAAAGGCTTCCTGGCCCATAGAAATTCACTTCATTTCCTCAAACATCCTTTAAGGCAATATGTCAAAAGGAATAGGGTTTCCCAGCACCTTAATTTCCTTAAAGGATAGTTAAATATATTGTATGCTCACGTGTATGATGATAATGACTGGGTATGGATTACCCAAACATAAAATAACCTTGTTTAATAGAATATGAAGGAGATAGGGGTGGTTCCACCTCCAAGAGAAGTTAAAAAGGAGGTTATGAAGAGAAATCAAGCTTTGTATTTAGATGATCCGTAAACTTCTACTTTGGAAATTCACAAAAATCACAAATAATTTTCTGTTCTACTTTCTCTTTGGAAAATGACAGATTTGCTTGAAGATTAGAGCTTTAGTGATTGATTATCTAGTGCTTAGAATTGAATTAAAGAGAGTGCCAACAAAACTCAAACACACAACACAAGAATTTTATCCTGGAAACCCCCAATTTGAGGGAAAACCAGTTGGGAAGGGAAACTACTCTTTCTTCCCACTTATATTGGCCAATAATTAAATTTTACAGATTTCAATAAGTATGAAAAGAAGAAACAATGTAAACCTTCTCTCTAATTACTTGTTTTATTTGTTTTCTTACACCTTGCTCCTACAATTCCACTCCAACATTGAAGAATATCTGCTCACTTTCTCTCATATAATTAAACTTTGTTCTTGATCTCTTTGGATCTTTGAATGCCCAAATCCCTTGCTCCTTCATGCATTTATAGCCTTCTCATGTCCTCATGTGCATTAGAGGATGTGAAGGGATGCAAGAAAGGAAGAGACAAAGACAATTGGTTCAAATTCAAACCATTTGGGCTCCATTTTATTTTTCTACCAAAAAAGTAACAGGACCGCCGCTCTGCCAGGCGGTGGTTACAGAATGCCACCGGGTGGGCGGAAGTTTTGTAACCGCCGCTTTGCGTAGAGTGGTATTTCTATTAAAAAGCTGACATAACCTCATTTTCCTCATTTTTCTTCACTTTTCCTTCTTGGTTTTAATGGATATGATGGAATGGTGTGTTTTTCTAGATCCCTATGGATAATACCTCCCCTACTTATGAGGCTTTTGGTACCACAAAAGCTTAATGGGGGAGTGGTAGAGGAATAAAATCCCTCTCTTGCTCCTTCGAGTACCACCGGGTTTCCCTTGACATCTTCTCTTCTCATCTAACCTACCAAAACTCCTGTGGATCTTTGGTTTACTACTCTAGTGCTATATCCTGCTCCGAGTTGCCTCGAGTATAATCATATTTGGAAGGAAACTTCTATATGTTTTCTTTATCATACATAGATGACCATAGTAGGTGCAAGCTCTTGCAACTTGCTACCGAGTGCATCCGCATGAAGTGTGGTAGAATTTATCTCTGGAGATGGATTTTCTAGATCCTCTCCATGTGTGATGCTACTATAGTCACCATTGTTACTTGTATCTCCTCCTCTTTGTGTTGCCCTAATATTAGGTCCAATGAATCGGTAAGTAGATACGGTGACTGTACAGTGGAAGTTTGTATTACTTCTTAAATGAGCAGTTCCTATGGTGGCTTCCTCTACATAAATTGACAAGTGCTATCCAAATTATTTATCCTTTGGTTAGAAACATTTGTACTGTCTACTCTATTTTTCTTTTCTTCCCATGAAAGTAAACAAAATTGATGATTTACATGAATAAGTATTTATGATTGGTTGACGCTTACCATAGTCTTCTTTGATTTGCTTTAGTGTGCTCGGATGTTGAAGTTGAATCCATCCTTGACCCATCTATACCAGTTCTCCCTCCTTATGAATATAACATCCCTGATATACAAGTACAAAATTCGAAGATAACATCAATTACATCAAGTGGAATGATATCAACCTCTAATACATCTATGTATTGGGAATTTATCCCAAATCTGAACTTACACTTTCTTGTTACTTGGATTTCTACACCCTTCTTTACCCATCCCAATGGGTATGGACATGGATGCTCGTAAGTTTCTAGACCAAGATCTTTTACAACCATATCAGAAATCAAATTTGACTAAGAACCAAAATCTACTAAAGCATTTACCTTAGTCTTCTTGATTTGGATTCTCATTTGAAATAGATTAATAATATCTTCTTCTTTTGCTCCCCCATACATGTTAATGGCCATGCATCCGACCTCTCGTCTACATCCGAATCATCCTCAATCTCCACCTCTTATTTTGTTTTCATAGTTGTCATGGATTTCTTAGAATCCTTGGTTCTATGCTTTGGGTGCAATTTGGATGCAACTTCTAACATGTGGCATTAGTATGTCCATTTATATCACAATTCTTACAAAAATTCTTAGGATCTTTACAAGTATGCAAAGCAGTGGTGTCTTGTTTACCTTTCCATTTACTTTTTCTACCTATTGACCCCCTGCTCTTTTCTTTGCTGATTTGTCAATTGCTCGTCCTTTCGCTTTGTCTCTCCTTGCTTCCCCTCATCATTAATATAATATTCTTGCATGCAAACTTCATTGAGATCTTGGGCTTCATGGAGATTACCTTCCTCTGAAAGTGAGTGTGAAGTCCTCCTAAATATTTGGTCATAATTTCCTCATCCTTCAAGTCCATATTAAGCAACATGGCTTGTCTCCAAAAATCCGTGGTATAATCCTACATGCTTTAACCCCTACCCTACCTAAAGTATTGCTACTTAATCATTTGGTCAGTCTTATGGCCAATAGGATAGAAATTGGCTCTAAGAACTCCTTAAAACTATTCCAAGTACTAAAAATAGGATGTTTCTTCTTTGCACAAGTGGCTAGATGGGTTTCCCACCAAACCAGAGCATGACCTTCTATTTTGAGACGTACAAAGGTAATCCTTTGGGCCTCGGTTACATTATGCATGCAAAATTAACTTCCAATTGTTTTAGCCATTTATCCAATAATTCTCGCATTTGCTTGTACTTCAAAATTCTTTATTTTAACTTTTGTTTCAAATTTAAAAGGAGTATGAGCATATTTTACCTTCTCACTTACAGTTGTAGTCTCTTCTTCACGCCCTTCCAAATCTTCCTCATCGTGGCTCCCTTTGATACCAATTTTTTTGGTCAATGTTCGAACCAATGAGACCATGGAATCTTGCTTAACTAAAGCCTTCTTTTGTAAATATGAAATCTCTTGTTGTTTTCTATACAACCTATCCATCATGGTCTCTAACATCTCGACTTTATGGACCAAGTTCTCTTCCTCCATTTGAGCTCAAATTCTCTATTTCCACTTCTTCGTAGAAATATCTTATTCGCAAGGTAACACTTCTTTGCCTTTAGTGCTTATTCTTTGTCATATAAATCATAAGAAATATTTGAATACCATAGTCCTAGATATATAATCAGCTCTAATACCAAAATGATCCGTAAGCTTCTACTTTGAAAATTCACAAAAATCACAAATAATTTTCTGTTCTACTTTATCTTTGGAAAATGATAGATTTTCTTGAAGATTAGAGCTTTAGTGACTCGATTATCTAGTGTTTAGAATTGAAGTAAAGAGAGTGCTAACAAAACTCAAACTCACAACACAATAATTTTATCATGGAAACCCCCAATTTGAGGGAAACTAGTTGGGAAGGAAACGCCCTTTCTTCCCACTTGTATTGGCCAATAATCAAATTTTACAGATTACAATAAGTATGAAAAGAAGCAACAATGTAAAGCTTCTCTCCAATTACTTGTTTGCTCTATTTTCTTACACCTTACTCCTACAATTCCACTCCAAAGCATTGAAGTATCTCTGCTCACTTGCTCTCATATAATTAAACTTTGTTCTTGATCTCTTTGGATCTTCAAATGCCCAAATCCCTTGCTCCTTCATGCATTTATAGCCTTCCCATGTCCTCTCGTGCACTAGAGGATGTGAAGGGACATAGGAAAGGAAGAGACAAAGACAATTGGTTCAAATTCAAACCGTTTCAGCTCCATTTTATTTTTCCACCAAAAGTGATAAGACCACTGCTCAGTGTAGACCGACGGTCACATGACCACAACCATATTTGGGTGGTGGTTATAAAAACACCACCAGATTGGGCGGCGGTTCTACAACCGCCGCTCGCGTAGAGTGGTGATTACGTTAAAAAAGCCGACGAAACCTCCTTTTCCCCATTTTTCTTCACATTTCCTTGGTGGTGGTGATGGATCTCGATGGAATGGTATGTTTTTCGGATCCCTATGGATCATCAAAACTTTCATAATAACCATGTGTTCCCTTATCTCCACCAAATGAATCTAGATCCAAGTTTCAAGAAGTCTTGTTGGAACCAAATAAAGCTCCACCAACGAAGCCCAAAGTGTAAGCCTCTCAATCTTCTACCTCTACTTCACAACAAATGAGAAACGATTAGGTAGAGCAATTTGTAATTGCCTACAAAGAACATCCAAATTGGGAGGCACAAGAAGATACCTTAGTGAACATTGAATTCAATCCAAGGACGAGAACCTTGAAAAGGGTAACCAAAAAGAAGATGTCAACACAACAAGCCATTGTTTGGCATGAAACTTCAGAAGACCTCTTCACTCTTACAAATAAAAGGAAAGCCAAAGGATCCCAAGTGGTGTAATATGAGGAAGATCTAGAATCCTTTATAAGGGCCACAACAGAAGCAACCGTAGAAGTAGTGAGGGGAGTACATGTTAGAAATAAAGAGCTTGAAACTCAATTAAAGGCCACAATTCCTCCCGGCATAATTTCTGATGTAGAAGAGGAATTGCATGGCTTGTACAATAATATAAAGAATTACATCCATGTAAAGGAGAAGGCAAAAGAGTTCTTGGAAAAAATGAAAAAATCATTATAGGAATGACATCGTTGTAGAAAAATTAACACATATGGGGTAGGTCATTGAAAAAGGCATTTGTAAAGACCCTACAATTATGACCATGAACAATATTGGTATATTCCATACATATGCTAATTATAAAAAGAAAAGACTAAGGGAATGGAATGAACATGTAAGAAAACTTTCTTTGTAGTTTGATGACATTATTTCTAGAGGAAATCATGTTTTCATAGAAGCTTTGGTCATGGAAATATTTAAAGGAAACCATGCATTGGTTTCTAATGAAGAGTTCACAACATCCCTTCAAAAATTCATGGTTAATTTTAAAAGGAGAATAGCTGAGGCGAACGAAGGAGAAACTTTTCATGTCATTGAGATTGTTTCCAAAACAAGGGAAAAATACAAAAAATAGAGGGTCTGAAGGAAATTTCCAAAAAAACATGTGGTAGTCAAAAGGATTTTCTTAATAAGTATGTTGTGATATACAAAAGCATGATTTTAGATATGGATAAGATAAAAAGAGATTCTTAGAATTACAAAACATGTTTTGAGGAGGCATGACAACGAGATGATAAAACAAGTCCCGAACAAGAGAAACAAACCTAGGAAGCAACCATGCCCACGGTCTTGGATCAACAACACCCCGTAGTTAAGGAAGAACCACAATGAATCATAAATTGTAGTATGCGAGATAGGTGAGAAAGCACTATAATATGTATGAAATTTTAATAGATGAATATTTATAATTGATACAATGATCATGTATACATTCCAAATGCTATACTTATCTAAACATGTATTTGTTGTTTTGATACGCTAAGCTCCAAATATGTCATTGTGGCATAAACTACAAATAATTTGTTGTGAAAATACCTAGTGGATGGTAGAATCAAAATATATTTCTCTATTTTGTTGAATCCTGATGGCCACTATGTTCCAACTATTATGATGTGGCAATGTCTTAACAACCTAAGAGTTCATAATATCCTAGTGATAACATATATTCAAATAATATGTTACAAAATAAGCTTATGGACACCAAACTTAAAATTTCACTCTTTCTTGTTAAATGTTTTTGACATCTAAGAATGAAATATTCTATTATGGAAGCACCTAAATGTCGTGTAGCTCAAAAATCCAACCACCTAGAATCTTAATGTAATGTGTTTAATACTTTAATGGTATGCTCCAAATTATGTGTTAAATACCAACGGATTCTTTAAGCGTAACTTTTACGTTGAAGCAAAGTAGATAGAGGCCACTAATTTCATAATACCTTAATTAAATGTGTGAAATCCTAGTGACCACTAAGATCCAAATAATATTTTGTGACAATACCTAGCAGACTCTAATTTTGAAATATCTTACTATATTTTGTTAAATCCTAGTGGCCGTTATGTTCCAAATATTATGATGTGGCAAAGTGTCTTAGCGGTGTATCACTTCATGATATATGTTATTGAGAACCAAATGCTAAGCTCAAATTTTTTTCAAGGCATAACCTAGTGACCGCTAACCTCACAATATCTTACTTGTTTTTAGTTGAATCCTAACGAAAACATATCTTCAAATAATATGTTGTAACATAAGATAGTGGACGCTAAGATAAAAACATGTAGCTCATAATTTGTTAAAGCATACTGCTTTGATAACTTGCAAACATTATGAGTACACATACTCTAGTGGATGCTAACCTCATGGAATCTTAATTTAATGTGTTAAATTCTTGCGACCTCTATGACCCAAATCTTATGTGTTGATTCCTAACGAATGCTAAGCTTAAATTGTTACAACGTTGTAAAGACTAGTGACCGCTAAGCTCAAATAAATTTCATTTAAAATGGTAAATCCTATAGAAATATTTTTTTAAATATTATGTTGTTGCAATACGTAGAGGTCGTTAAGTTCATACTACTTTAATTTAATTTGTAAAATCCTAGCGATTGTTAAGGTACAAATAATATGTTGCGGAAATACCTAGCGGATGCTAGACTTCCAATATCTTTCTTTATTTTGTGAAATCCTAGTGGCCGCTAAGCTCCAAATAATATGTTGCAGCAGTGTCTTAGTGGTGTATAGCTTCATGATATCCGTTGTTGAGTACCGATCTCTAGGATCATAAAATGTTTTCGAGGCATAACCTAATGACTGCTAAGCTTGCAATATCTGACATATTTTTAGTTGAATCCTAGCAACAACATATCTTCAAATAATATGTTGCAACATAAGATATCGGACCTCAAGATTAAAATTCCATAATTTGTCTTGTTAAATGCTCGAGATAACCAAGCTCAAAATATTCTATTGTGGAAGCAACTAAATGCCATGTAGTTCAATTTTTTTAATTTGATTTGTTAAAGCATGCCGCCAAATACTTGCACACATTAAGAGTGAGCTTATTCTAGCAGACGTTAGCCTCCTAGAATCTTAATTTAATATGTTAAATTCTTGCGACCTCTATGCCCCAAATATTATGTGTTAAATCCTAATGAACGCTAAGCCTAAATTATTACATCGTTGTAAAGGCTAGCGACCACTAAGCTGAAATAAATTTAATTTAAAATGGTAAATCCTTGTAGAAAGATTTTTTAAATATTATGTTGTTGCAATACGTAGAGGTTGCTAATTTCATACTACCTTAATTTAATTTGTGAAATCCTAGCAACCGCTAAGGTACAAATAAAATGTCATGCACTACCTAATGATGCTAGAATCACAATATCTTTCTTTATTTTCTTAAATCCTAAGGATCTGCATGTACTCAAATAATATGTCATAAAGAGTGTATTATGGCGTATAACTTCATGATATCTCGTTGTTAAGTACCAATCTCTAAGCGCAGAAAATATTTTTGAGGAATAACCTAAAGTGACCACTAAGCTTCGCAATATATGACATGTTTTTAGTTGAATCCTAGCGATAACATATATTCAAATAATATGTTGCAACATAAGATAGTGGAAGTCAAGCTAAAAATTTCATATTTTGTCTTGTTAATGCTCGAGACATCCAAGCTCAAATTATTCTATTCTGGAAGCAACTAGATGCCATGTAGCTCAAAATTTGTTAATTTGATTTGTTAAAGCATACTGCCGAAAACTTGCAAACATTAAGAGTACACTTATTATAGTAGATGCTAGCCTCCTAAAATCTTAATTTAATGTGTTAAATTATTGTGACCTGTATACACCAAATATTATGTGTTAAATCCTAACGAACGCTAAGCCTAAATTATTACATCGTCAGTAAAGGATAACGACATAGCTAAGCTCAAATCAATTTCATTAAAAATGGTAAATCTGTAGATTTTTTTTTTTAAATATTATGTTGTTGCAGTACATAGAGGCCACTAATTTCATATTACTTTAATTTAATTTGTGAAGTCCTAAAGACCACTAAGGTACAAATAATATGTCATGACAATACCTAGCGGATGTTAGAATTCCAATATATTTCTTATCAACCCTAAAGTGGCTTCTATGCTCCAAATAATATGTTGTGGTAGTGTCTTAGTGGTGTAAAAATTCATGATATCCGTTGTTGAGTACCGATCTCTAAGCTCGAAAATGTTTTCAAGGCATAACTCCGCCTGGCCGCTAAGCTTGAAATATCTAAAATATTTTTAGTTGAATCCTAACGACAACATATCTTCAAATAATATGTTGAAACATAAGATAACGGACGCCAAGATAAAAATTTCATACTTTGTCTTGTTAAATGCTCGAGACATCCAAGCTCGAAATATTCTATTGTGGAAGCAACTAGATGCCATGTAGCTCAAAATTTGTTAATTTGATTTGTTAAAGCATACCACCTGACAACTTGAAAACATTATGAGTACGCATATTCTAGCGGATGCTAGCCTCCTGGAATCTTAATTTAATGTGTTAAATTCTTACAACTTATATGCCCCAAATATTATGTGTTAAATCCTAACGAACGCTAAGCCTAAATTATTACATCATTGTAAAGGCTAGTGACCGCTAATCTCAAATCAATTTCATTTAAAATGGTAAATCATGTAGAAAGATTTTTATAAATATTATGTTGTTGTAGTACGTAGAGGCTGCTAATTTCATACTACCTTAATTTAATTTGTGAAATCCTAACGACCGCTAAGGTACAAATAATATGTTGCGGTAATACCTAGTGGATGCTAGACTCGCAATATCTTTCTTTATTTTGTTAAATCCTAGCGACCACTATGTTCCAAATAATATGTTGGCAATGTCTTAGCGGCATATAACTTCATGATATCATTGTTGAGTATTGGTCCCTAAGTTTGAAAATATTTTCGAGGCATAACCTAAAGAAAGCAATACCTAGTGAATGCTAGACTTACAATATCTTTCTTTATTTTGTGGCAATACCTAGCAAACGCTAGACCGACATTATCTTCTTTCTTTATTTTGTGAAACCCTAGCGACCTCTAAGCTCCAAATAATATGTTGCGGTAATACTTATCAGATGCTAGACTCACAATATATTTCTTTATTTTGTTAAATCCTAGTGACCACTATGTTCCAAATATTACGATGTGGCAGTGTTTTAATGACATATGAATTCATGATATGTGTTATTAAGTACCGATTGCTAAGCTACAAATATGGTATTTCATATACCCCTAGCACGCTAAGCTTCATAATAGATTTCTTGTTTTTGTTAAATCCTAACGACAACTAATATCTAAATAATATTAGTTTGTGGCCTTCCAGACAAACTAATAATATTGTGGCCTTCCACAACAACCCTAATGAATTAATATATATGCCAACACTCTATCTTCGCCAATAATATGTGGCCTACTGATAATATTGTTTTAAAAGAATTATATCATCGTGACTAACATACATAAATACATAGTGATTGAAATATTTAATATATAAATTTAAATACATAGTGATTATAATATTTTATATATAAAATTTAGGCATATATATAATATGTTTAACCTTCCATTGCACAAAAAATTATCTCACAATTGAAAACCTAATATGATTTTACAATTTTAGACCATTTTGTTAACCTTGAATATCTTCTCACAAAGTCAACGTGGAAACCATATAAACAATGTACAATGAAATATTTACCTCAGTTGTTTCTATCATCATATTAAAAGGAAAAAAAGGCGTAGATGTAATGAATACCAAAACAATATTTTGAGTCTCGTTAAACATTACAATTTTAAAAAATAGTGATTAGGTGACTAACCATCATTATCAAGAAAAACAATCCGAGAGGGGACATAGATCGAGGGAAACTTGAAAGCATTCAAATGAAATAAAAAATAGAGATGAAAAGGGATTAAAGTTTCTTTGGTTGGGGCCAACAGATTCCTTGTTTTCTTTAAGAACAAGGTAGTGTGACAAAATGATCAGAAGGAACCAGTAAGCAGAGTTGGGCCGTGGATCGCATTTTTGTAGGGCAAAGCAGGGCTAGAATGACGTGAAAAAGACAAGAACTAGTAATCACAAGGTGGTTTGACAAAATGATTAGAAGCAATCAGTAAGCAGAGTTGGGCCATGAAGTGTGTTTTTATAGGGAAAAGTAGGGCTAGAATGAGGTTAAAAAGACAAGATCTGGTCGAAGACAAAATGACTAAATAAGTCGTAATAAAAAGGTACACATTTAGTATAGTATACGTTTTTGATAAATACCTTATTTAGATCTGATATTTTTCATGCTTGGTGATGTTATTCAAACCAATGATTGCGCATTAAACTAACTATCTGCACTTTTTTCCGCAACCCCTTTTACTTCCCCAATGTGTGAGCACCCTTTTTGTTACTACTTGATTGTTCCCTTTTTGTTAATCCACGAACGAGATTATAATTACTACCTGATTGTTCCCTGGAGAAAATGACCGGGATTCTTGGATTTGGCCTCAGTAACCTCCGGCTTACTTGTATTGTTCTACGATTTCACGAGCTCTTGTTTTGCTAAAGACCGAAAAAACAAAACCCCTAAGAACTAGTTCTCTGAGGTATTTAATATTTTTTCTCGGCACAATCCACGTTAGAAATTTTGAAAATATAAAAAAGTGCAGGATGCAAAAAATTTAAAATTAGAGCGGGAGAAATTGTGTTAATATTGAAATTTCAAATTCTCAAAAATGTGGGGGATTTGAATTCGAATTTTGAGTTTGCCACTCATTGAGAAAAGGCACAAGATATCAAAAAATAAACAATATTGAAAACAAAACCTTTTGTTATTTGCTGTTGCTTAAAATAGTTGAACTGTAATTAAACTTATAATAATATAATAAAATAACAAAAATAAATTATATCAATTTATAGGCACCTTTATTTTTATTTTTTTATCAAAAAATTACTTAGATAATGTTAGATGTAGTGCGCTAATGAAATATAATTCTCCAATTACTTTGTGCCACGTGGTAAGTTTGAACCTGATAGTTAGAAAACATTATAATTGACACATTTATTATGAAATTAAAATGTAAAGAAACTAGTATAATATGAAACCACGATATTATAATATAAATAACAACCAGAAAAATGACGACACATGGCTATAGCTTAAAATAGTTGAACACAATAAAAATATAATATTATAATAAAACAAATGAAATAAAGTGTATGAATGTATAGGCACATTTTTAATTTTTTAAAAATCAAAATCGACCTATACAATGTTAGATGTAGTGCGTAAATGAAAAATAATTATCCAATTATACTGTGCCATGTGGCATGTTTTGAACCTAATAGTTAGAAAACATTATAATTGACACATTTATTACGAAATTTAAATGTAAAGAAATGAATATAAAATATTTTGAAACTATATGAAACCGTGATATTATAATATAAATAGCTACTATTAAAACGACGACACGTGACATGAAAATTTTGAAATCTCATAAGGTGTTTTTTGCATTAAAATAACAAAAACACTAGCGCCTCAAAGTTGTAAAGATAGTGTTTACAATGACAAGAGGTATTGGTATATAGCTAGCGGCCACTAGGCTATATCATGATTTGTTATTCTATCACTATTTCTAAATTAAGTAATTGTTGTGCACAATTGACCATATGTCATTTCAATCAATAAATAAAGTAGCTTAGCAGTCACTATGCATTTTATTTGATAAGAACCGATGTGAATTATATGGTTCAATGATTTATCTTATCAAAACTACAAAAAATATCACTTACTCTCAGGGGTATATATGGATTCCAATTTAAAAGATATATCTTGTATGGGATAAATATGTAGTGCAACAATTAGGGATGCCATATAAAGACCGCCTAAAATGATACAATTACAATGACATGTGATAATGATAGGATCCTAATGGATGCTAAGCCAGGCCATTGTTTATTATAATATCTATTCAAAAATTATAAATTGTTGAGCTAATGGCGGTCTGCTACATTATTCCTTTCAACTAGTAATCAAGCTTAATGGTTGCTAAACCTTTTCTTTGATATGAACCGAAAGTATTGATCCCTCTCGATGGAACGTAGTGCATAAATTGGCTCCACCAGGTAATGTGCAACTGATTTGAAACAATTATAATCATTGAAAATTACAATCAATCTAAATATGTAAAGATAGTGATTACTACGACAAGAGGTAATGAAAGGATCCTGACGGCCTCTAAGCTATATCATGAGTTGTTAATCAATAGCTACTTGGAAATTGAGAAATTGTTAATCCTAACGACCACTAGTATTTTTCCTTGATACGAACAAATATGGATTATAATTTACAAATATATATCTTAGGAGAAATAAATAAGTCTTGAATCCTCTCAAAATTAAAATTGTTGAGCCTAATGCCACTATGTTATTCCTTTCAATGAGTAATGAAGGTTGGCGGTTGCTAAGAATTTTATTTGATAAGAATAGAAATTCTTGATCCCTCTCAATGGAAAGCATTATAGGAATTGGATCCACAAGGTAACATGCATATAATTTGTTAACATTTTAATCATTTACAATTACAATCGATCTAAAGTTGTACAAATAGTGATTGCTATGACAAGAGGTAATGATATGATCGTAGTGGCCACTAAGCTATTCCATGATTTGTAATTCAACGTCTATTTTGAAATTAATGAATATGGATTATAATTTTTGAAGATATATCTTAGAAGAAATAAATAAGACTAGATGCCTCTCGACGGAATGTAGTGCAATAATTGGGTCTGCCATGTGAAGTCTACCCAATATGTTACACTTACAATCAATGAAAAACACTAACCCTCCAAATTTGAACAGATAGTGATTACAATGGAAAATGGTAATGATAGGAGCCCAACAACCACTAAGCTAGACCATTGTTTGTTATGATATATCTATTCTCAAATTTAAAAATTGTTGTGCATATCAGCCATAACGTTATTCCTTTGATAAAAAGAGAAAGTATTGATCCCTCTTGATGGAAAGTAGTGTAGAGATTGGCTCCACCTGGTAAAGTGCCACTAATTTGATATAGTTATAGTCATTGATGATAACAATCCTTCTAAAGTTGTACTTCTAGTGATTGCTACAACTAGAGGTAATGAAAGTATCGTAGTAGCCACTAAGCTAGACCATGATTTGTTATTCAATAGTTATTTTGAAATTAAGAAATTGTAGTCGGTCGCTAGGATTTTTCTTTGATACGAACAAATATGGCTTATAATTTACAAATATATATTTTAGGTGAAATATATAAGTCTTTATCCATCTTATTGAAATGTAGTGCTACAATTGGGTTTGACATGCGAAGTCCAACCAATACGATATAATTACTATCATTGAAAAATAATATCGGTCCATAGTTGAACATATAGTGCTTACAATGACAATTGGTAATCAGAGGAGCTTAGTGGCCGCTAAGCTTGACCATTGTTTGTTATTATATAGATATTTTCAAATAAATACATTCTTGAGCCTAATGAGCCGCTACGTTATTCTTTTCTACTAGTTATGGAGATTAAATATTAATGGCCTTTAAGCTAGTCCATTCAATTGGTGTAAATTACCAACAAGTAATATTAAAAATGTCCATTCATATGTCGACTTAAATCCTCTCTCTCACTAACATTTATGTTTTCAAATGTTCCTTTCATGCAATCTACACAATGTGGATAGTTGTCAGACAACGAATAATCCTTCCAAAATATGTTGCGTGTTAATTGTCAAGAATTTTTTTGCATAGTTTCTAGTATTAATGATGTGATCCAAAAATATGATTTACAGTAACTAGTTGAAGGTTAGATATCATGTTTGGTAGAATCTGACATTAGCTAAATGTTACGTTGATTTCTCGCCAATGATAAAAAGTAATGTATTATAGAGATTGATGATCGAAAAGACTAATACTTACATTCATTAACATATGATGGGAACAAAAATTGCTCCATATGTGAAGTAATTTTTAATATATTCTACTCCAATTACAGGTACAATGTCTTCTATTGGTTACAATCCATTCTTGGCAATTCCATTCATGAAGGTGCTTGAGTGCTAGAAGAAAAGAGATGAGGAATGGTTTGTTGAAATCCATGGCCCTGATAACTACTATGACTTGTGGTTATTTTTGTTATAGATGATGGACATGAGGAAATCAAAATGGTTATATCCTTTTCTGCTGTTGATTCAAGTAAATTGTGTGTTAAAGCTGAACACATTGAATATGAAAATTATAAGTGTCTTATTCTAGATATGGAGTTGGATGTTTCTTTATTCTGGAAACGAAAGATGAAAGCCTCAAAAGACAAATGTTTGTGTTCAACATATGGTTGGGATTTGGGGTTGTTAGTAGATAAATAAAAATTAGATGTTCAAATGCAGAAAACATTCATAGTGGTATGCTTGTAGTACTTAGAAAATTGTATAGAGGTGATACAACCTCTTCCGTTTGTCATTTTTGAATAGAAAAGGTTCACTTTCACCACCTAAACATGCTAAGTTGTTTACTATGCTAAGGATAACATATTTTGCTAAATTAGATCTCGATCCATCTAGATGAAAGTTGCATGGGTTGAAAAAGAATACTAAATCAAATGCATTGCTGAAAAAAGCAACCACTATACGCACAAAAAGAGAACCTTCAACTAAGTAATAATTTGATTAATTTTTGTTGAATGATGAAGCATTTTTAATTGATGTTTCTAGGTGCCATGTAACACCTCCAGAGTATCACTATCATCCTATTGATGATAAGAATGTTGACCTTCAGTGCACTCCATGTTGATGTTATCCAAATGAGCCCCTTGCTCATTTTTGGCTAAACCCCTTTATTCTTTCCTCTCTTGTGCCTCAGGCATAATTTTTTTATCTTTTAGGCACTCAAAACCTTCTCGAAGTGGTGCCATTGGATAGATCTCTTTCTCAGCTTTCCAGAAAGGCAAAGTTTTCCTCCTAAGTCCATGTATTTTTGAAGTTATGGCTCTACAGTGAGTTTTTGTGAGAAAATTTCCCTAGAAAAGCTCGAGCTAATAAGATGCGGCCACGTGTCCCTGTGGGGAGCAAGAGCCAAATTGGTGGGGAGGAGTTGGAAAAATTTCCCAAGGGTTGGCACAAGTAAAATTTTTCCCCTAAGGCCCGCATCCAATAAAGATCGCACCACGTGTTCTTAGACCGAGGGGGTGTTGGGAGGTAGAGGAAATATGGAAGAATTGCCGAAGTGTTTGGCTTAAGCGTGAAGGGGAAATTTCAGCCCGTAGGCCCGCCAACCAATAGGATTATGCCACGTGTCCTGGGGGTCAGGTGTCGGAAGTGTGAAAGGATTTTTCCTTTTCGCCCAAGTGTGGAAAATTCTGAAAAGAAAGTCCACCCCCCAAAACCCCATCCAATAGAATCATGCCACGTGTCTCAGGGGGCGTCGGAGCTTTAGCCGCCAGGGAGAAGTTGGGAAATTTTCCCAAAGGTTAGCGCAAAATATTTTTTGGCCCCAAGGCCTGCCAACCAATTGAAAGAAACCACGTGGCACCGAACTAGTGGAGGCGGGGGGAAAGTTGGGATTTTTTCCCAAAGCAAAATCAAAGGAAAATTAGGAAAAGAAAGCCCGCCCCCAAAACCCGAGCCAATAGGATTGTGCCACGTGTCCATGTGGCGGCAAAAAACACAAGGCAAGCTCATAGGGAAAAATGAGCGGGAAGGCCCGCGTCTAATGGAATTGTGCCATGTGTCCAACTCGGTGGAAGATGGTCAACAAATGACAGAAAGCCGAGAGCAAATGCCCGCGATGAATCACAACATGCCACGTGTCCTCGGGTCATTCAACATTGGTGGAGGATTTTGGAAAATTTTCCAAAGGCCGAAATGATGGAAAAAGAAACAGAAAGGCCCAAAACCAATCGAACGTGCCACGTGGCACCCAGAGCTGGGGCATGGAGATTTTGGGAAAATTTTCCAAAACACAAAAAGTGGGAAAATTTCAAATTTTCGGCCCACCAACCCATTTTGGCCCTTTTGCCCTAAATTTTCGAGAGGGGTGTAAATTTCGATATAGAGCTTGGTTTTTTGCGTTCTTTATATCAATGGAAAGCTGGTGAAATTCTCTACATGATTCTGGGATCAATTTTGTGTTTTGGTGGAGTTTGGAGAGAGAAAATTGAAAAATGCCTCTGGCATGTGGAAATGGATAGAAATGACATTTCAACCACCATTTTTAATGAGGAATGGTTTGCATTCTCTCCCAGCATGGTCTAAAAACATTGGGAAGTGGATTTGTAAAGGAACCCATGCTGTTTTTATGAATTTGGTTGGTGGTTGAAGGCTCCTCTCATGTTTTCCCACGTTTCTCTCTCCCGAGCTCGAGGTGGCATTGTAAAAGCAAAATGGGCTCATTTTTGAAAGAGTTAGACATTCTTTATGGCTCTATAACTTCCCTTTTCTTCTTAATCAGGAAGATTTGTGGAATTTTTTACCTTTCCATGCAAATACAACACTTCTTTTGCCTCTTGGTCATTGTAATGCACTGTATTGGACATGGAATGATAATATATGCTTTGTGATTAAATTTTCTCAATCCTTTCATATGTTTATCATTGTTTCCTGATCTTTCATTACATTTTGGCAATTTGTGCATGTTTTATGCTGTATTTTCTTGTGGATTGTGTATGTTTTGTAGTAGCAGGTGTCTACTACTCCTTTGGTGCATCACCTTATTTAGATCAGGTTCATTTTTGCATTTCTCAACCCTGTCTCCTTGGAAAAGTTTGATTAAGTTATAGGTAAACCCTCTGCAGAATGTCATGCACACTTGAACAGAGGAGTTGAGGAACCAACCTCTAATATGGAGATTCTTTTCCCACTTTTGACAAGTCCCACACTTGGGGAAAAGATTCAATGTTGTGCAATCACACTGGATGCTAAAATGTCAAACTAGAAATCTGATAGAACATCTAGAGGGTGCTGCTGATTTGCACTAATAGTTTTGGCATGCTTAGTGTGACTTTAGAGGTCTTCATATTCATTGCAACAAATTGATGTGCATTTTTTGCAAGTTTCTTACTTAAAAGAGCGTTGAATTGCACATCTGGTGACTCCAAAGAAGAATAATCAATTGGTTTTAGCAGTCTAGACTTGAAAAACTCATGAGAAGAATCTCCACAAGGTCAAGAGTTGGAGAGGAAGAAGTATTGTTTGAGTATCTGCAACTATCTCCAAGAAGAAGACAAAGAGGGAGGAGAAATAAAAGGGCTCCATCTCGACTAAATAGAACTCTATCAACTCCTCCACCCGGTATACCTTTCATCCAATCAAAAAGGGTTCTAGGGCCAATCGAATGGCACAACACAACCCATATGTCAATTTCACTCCGGAAGCAGCCCGCTTACTCTCAATGCACAAAATCCTATCCTAGTTGCAGAATCAAGAACATTCCATACTTTATTGGAGAGAATCAGACCACTCTAAAGTGATCATGTCAAGGATATTGCTAAGATTTGTGCAATCCATGAGATTGATGAGATGCAAGTTCTTGTCAAACCACCGGCATCTTCATTCAAAGGAAAGCTTGCAGTGGTTCAGAGCCTTGCTTCGTGCTCTATCCAAAATTGGAACCATTATGTATAACCCTCCATGAGTAGTTCGGAGAGAAGGGAGATAACTTGTCCCTTTTGGAACAATTGACAACTATCAAGAGAGCTCCCAATGAGTAGCTAACTAACTTCAACTTCAGATTTCAAAGGACCTAGGAGAGAATTCCAATTGCAGAAGGACAACATCAGAAGGTGCTTTTCTATATTACCTTAAAGCTTTAAATTCTCATATTTATATGTTGATTCAATCCATGGTAGGCGCAACTATCCCTATCGCTTATAAGATTGCCATTAGGGCTGAAAATTGTCTGATTCAAGCTCGCAAGCTACCTCCTAGGCTTCCAATGCCATTGTATCCAAATTTAGAAAGTCCAAGCACTAGTCAAGTGCCTATTTTAGCTCCTATTCCCACTCCTAGAAATCAGAATTTGAGTGAAGCTTCTACTTCATCTTCTAGTGCACCAAATGAACTTTAAGAAGTCATGAAGCAATTGCAAAATTTAGGCAATGAGCTGGTTACAATCAAGAGGCAGTAAGCCCAAAGTTTTAGGCCTTCTTATCAGCCTCAAGCTTAGCCTAACAGGTAGCCATATCAGCCTCAAAGACTACCTAATCCACCTATAAATCAAAACCAAACAAGGCCTCCTGCAATCAGACCATTTCAGCCCTATAATCCCAATGCTGCATCTGCCTCTAAAGCGCTAGTGCCAGTACAAAACAACATAGCTCAAGAGTATGATTGGTGTTTCCCATGTAATGAACCTCACAACCAGTCTATGTGCTTCAACGGTGCTCTAAATCAAGCCTTAATGGTAACAAAAATTGGTGTGGAGGGTGAAGGGAGTCAAGGAAATAACCAACAAAAAGAAACATCCCAAAGAACAATCGGTTCCAAATGATACCACACATGTAAACCGACAAGTAGAAGACTTTTGTGGCATGAATCAACCAATCTTTCAAAGTGTCAAGCAGCCAAATGAAGGTCAAAAAGGAGAAATTTGGGTGAAGGACAACCATTGGCTCCAAGTAATCCACAACCTTCTACCACTCCACAAACTGTTGGCAAACAAAATGTAGTTTCAAACATGCAAGGTCTACCCAAGTCGGTTCTAGACTAGCTCGAGATGCCGGTTGTTCACGCCCATGTGCAAGGAATGAATGTGTAGGCCAAAGGGCAGCAGAGAGATGCTTCATCTCCATTCAACATCATTGATCAGATGAAGAAGACAAATGTAAACATATCAATGTGGGAATCACTATCCCGTGCCAAAGAGATTTAATACAAGCTGCCATGAAGGATTGGTCAACTTCAAATCAACAGGTCCAAATGCAAGAGAAGGTACTCACAAATGCTGCCCATCCTGAGGGGAATCATGGAGGATAGTAAGGTAAAATGTTGAAGCCCCCTCCATTCTATGTTTCATTAATCATTGGAAACCAATTAGTACACAACTGCATGATTGATTCTGGGGCAAGTAGTTCAGTAATGCCCAAGCAAATAGCTGATCAGTTGGGGCTTCAATATGAAGTCATATCCAAAGGGGTAGTGCAATTGGATGGGACAGCGGTGAAAACAGTGGGAGTGATTAAAAACTTGAGTCTTACTTTGCATGCATGCCCCAACGTTGTTGTTTTGCAAGATGTCTCAGTGATAGATCTTCCACCACTCTTTGTCCTATGTTTGTCAAGGGATTTCACACTAAGATTCGAGGTTTCTTATCTCGCTGATTGGTCACGCATGTTGTTCAGACAAGGTATGGAACCAAAGCCATAATCAGGTCTCGAGCCTATTACAAACGTTCACATTGAGCCTCACACTCCAAGCCAAATCAATGCCAACTGCTCAAAGATTTGATCAAGAAGATTATCCAAGCTAACCGATGAAGTCGACACCAAGGTTGGAAGCATCCTAGATTTGACTCTGATGAATGGGCAATCAAGGTGCATGCTTTTGATCCTTATCAAGAAATAGAAGAATCTGAGTTAGGATTCTATTGTATGCATGAAGAAAATCAGCCCATTCCTAAGCATCACCAAGCCGCACCACAAGGATGACAATGAGGTATGGCAGCTTTTTCTTTCATGGATCAAGAAGTAGATAAGGTGCAGGAGGGGGAGCTATGCTTGTTTCACCTCAAGGAGTTAAGTACTATTCAGCTTTTAGGTTTTAGTTTGCAATTTCTAATAACACCGCTGAATATGAAGCTTTGATATAAGGATTACATTGGTCAATCAAGAAAGGAATAAATAACTTGCATGTCTTTGGTGTGAAAGTGAGCTGATTGTCAACCAAGTTAGAGGACAACTACCAAGAATGATCTACTCAAGTGCTACAAAAATAGGGTGTGGGACCTCATTGAAGATTTTGAGGGTTTTAGTATCAAATCCATCCCTAGAAAAGAGAACCAAATCGCCGACAGTGCTTCGCAGCAATTCGAGTAGCCTTTGATGTTGTTGAAAGCATCAAGAAAGACAAAGTACATCCAAACATTCATGTGATTGTAAGGCCTTTAGTGCCAGACAACAATGTAAGTTGGCAAGTGTTTGAAAATGATCAATAAATCATCCATTTCTTGCAAGAAGAAGTTGAGTTCTCAGCTAAAAATTAGGAGAAGTTAGAATAGTAGTATGGTGATCAAGTGATATAGCTGAGAACCAACAAACTACCAAAGGGACTTGTCACTTTGGAGTCCATTTTCAATCCTAATGATCGGTTTAGGAAAGAGAAAGCAAACATCCAAGTTAAGGGAGAAGATTCAGTGCCCATCTTGGTGGAAGAAGGCAAATCACTCCAAATTGGTAAAGTGACAATTGAGAAAGAAAGGTATGAGTTCATACAACTTTGTCAAGAATTCCCTGATGTGTTTGCTTGGAGCTATGAGGATTTGAAAGGCTTCAATCCCAAGTTAGCTCAACACACCATTGAATTGGACCCAAGTGCTAAACCCATCAAGCAAAAACAAAGACCAGTCAATCCACACATGGAGCCTCTCATGAGAAAATAATTGAATAAGTTGATAGAGTCAAGTATCATATTCCCTATCAAGCATTCTAGTTGGGTAGCCAACTTGGTTCCGGTTAGAAAGAAGAGTGGAGAAATTAGATTGTGTGTTGACTTCAGAGATTTGAATAGAGCATCTCTCAAGGATCATTACCCACTTCCTTCTATGGAGCAGATTTTACAAGTTGTTGCTGGCTCTAAAAGGTTTTCATTGCTTGATGGCTATTCAGGATACAATCAGATTATGGTGAAGGAAGAGGATCAGTTCAAGACAACCTTCACAACCAAATGGGGGACTTATGCATATAGAAAAATGCCATTTGGGTTGTCAACGCTGGAGATACATTCCAAATGGAAATGGACATGGTGTTCAAGGATTTGATTAACAAAATGGTGCTGATATATCTTGATGATATCACTGTTTTTTCAAAAAATGTAGCAGACCATCTCTTTCATTCGAGACAAGTGTTCCAAAGATGCAAAAGATTTGGGGTATCATTGAATCCCAAAAAGTGTATTTTTCTAGCTCATGAAGGAAAGCTCCAAAGAAGGGTTAGCAATTGATCTAGAAAGAGTCAAAGCCATAAGAGCACTACCATTGCAAGCCACAAGAAGGCCCTCCAAAGTTTCTGGGAAGGATAAATTTTGTTCGAAGGTTTGTCCCAAATTTTGTAGCCCTAGTCAAGCCTATCACTAAGATGTTAAAGAAAAGCATAGCTTTCAAATGGATAGCAGAGGGAAAGGAAAGTTTTGAAGCAATCAAAGAGGCTATCTCACAAGCTCCAACCCTCATTAACCCAGATTTCTCCAAGAATTTCATCGTCTATGCGTTTGGAGGTGATGATACTATTTCGCAATTTTGGTACAGCAGAACAAAGACAATGATGAGCAGCCAATTTCGTTCTTCACCAAAGCCCTGGAGGATTATGAGGTAAGATATTCCTTCATTGAGAAGCATGTTCTTGTAGTGATTAGGAGCTTGAAGAAATTTAAGCATCTAGTTTCGAACAACAAGGTTCAATTATTGGTTTCTCATGTGGGAGTTAAAGACTTCCTCCTCAATAAAGACCTAAATGAAAAGAGAGCAAGGTGGATTACTCGTGTCATGGAATATGACATTGAGATCAAAGTAACCAAGTTAGTTAGAGGAAAAGGATTGTGTGAGCAGATGGTCTTGAGAAAGAAAATAGAAGCATGCAATGAGAAAGAGGCTATTTTGGTGTTGCAAGACAACCATGAACAAGGAAGCATTCAAGAAGAAAATGATGGTTTCCTCACTCCTTGCTGGATCCAAGACATAATGAAATTTCTACACACGTGGCTATGCCCTCCAAAGATGAATAAAACCAAAAGGAAACACTTCAGATTGTAGGCTGTCCCATATGCCCTTGTTGACGGTGTTTTATTCAAAAGGGATGTGAATGGAGTGCTCTTGAGATGCATTGGTACAAATCAGATTCACGGAGTGTTGGAAGAGTTCCATAGTGGATCACCTGGGGTCATTTTGCACCAAGAGTGATAACTCTCATGATCATGAGGGCTGGCTATTATTGGCCCAAGATCTTCAAAGGATCAAGTATTATGCATGGATCAAGAGGTGCAAGAATTGTGCATTCTTCATAGGTAAGGAGAGACTAGCTACCCTTCCATTGCATCTAATTTCAGTTGACCAACCATTCATGCAATGGGGTTTGGACTTCATTGGAGTCATTAATCCAAATTCAAGCCAAGGACACAAGTGGATGCTAACAAAGAACATGATTACTTCACCAAGTGGATCAAGCAAAGAGTAGACTCAAGGAAGCAAATGAATCTAGCATCTTAGACTTCTATGAAGGGATAACAACCAGATTTTGCATACCTGCTACAATAATATCAGATAATGCATTGGCATTCATTAGGTCCAAGGTAACTGAATGGGCTGTCAAGAATGGGATCTACCTAAGCACTTCATCAAATTATTATCCTTAGGGTAATTTCCAAGCTGAGTCTACAAACAAGAACTTGTTAAGGATCATCAAGAGGACTCTTGATGAAAATCATAGGTCTTGGCATACTAAAGTAAAATCAGCCTTGTGGGCTGATAGGATAACCCCCAAGAGATCTACAGGTAATTCTCCATTCAAGCTTGTTTATGGAAGAGAGGCAATTTTTCCCATGACACTTGAGTTGCCAACGTTGGAACTCATGAAGCAGTTGGAGTTATCGGAGTTTGGACCCATGGAGGTTAGGTATGCAAAATTGATGGAGCTCCAAGAGATCAGAAATCAGGCATCCCAAGCAATGGAGAAGGATCAAGCTTTGATCAAGAAGACCTTTGATAGAAAGGCCAAGGATAGATCTTTCCAAGTTGGAGATCTAGTGTTAAAATGGGATGCAGACAGAGCAAAACCGGGAGGCATTCAAAATTTGATGCCATTTAGAGCAGCCCCTACATGGTCACAAAGTGTGAGGACAGAAATGCCTTCCAACTGTCCACATTGGATGGTGAAGAATTACAGATTCTAGTCAATGGAATCCATATGAAGCATTGCTACTAAAGGAAATTCTCCACCTTGTACATATTAGCTTAGGTTTTCATTCTTCCAAGTGCTTATGCACATTGTTTTGTTGTAGTTTAGTTTTTCTTTCCCTAAGTGCTTTGGCATAGCTTCATTGCTCTAGAGAATGTGTTTTGCGCAGGCCTTACTCCATCAGATGATGTTCTACCCTCCATCTTCCTCCTTGCATTGTTTTAATCGGTTGGGGTACCTGTGCAGAGAATTTGATGACTCTATGCCCAATGGATTGCTTCAAGCAACTGGTAACTTCATCCAGCAGTGAGATGACCCCTTTGAGTCGCCTAAAATTGTTATCCAAAATGAGCCTCTTGCTCATTTTTGGCTAACCCCTTTATTCTTTCCTCTCTTGTGCCTTAATCATAATTTTTTGATCTTTCGGGCACTCAAAACCTTCTGGAAGTGGCACCATTGGATAGAACTCTTTCTCAGCTTTCTAGAAAGGTAAAGTTTTCCTCCTAACTCCATGTATTTTTAAGTTATGGCTCGGTGGAGTTTTTGTGGAAAATTTTCCCTAGAAAAGCCCGAGCCAATCAGATGCAGCCACGTGTCCCAGGGGGGAGTCGGGAGCCAAACCGGTGGGGAGGAGTTGGAAAAATTTCCCAAGGGTTGGCACAAGTAAAATTTTTCGGCCTAAGGCCCGCATCTAATAGCATCGCGCCATGTGTTCTTAGACCGAGGGGGTGTCGGGAGGTGGAGGAAATATGGAAGAATTGTTGAAGTGTTTGGCTTGAGCGCAAAGGGGAAATTTTTACCGAAGGCTAGCCAACCAACAGGATTGTGCCATGTGTCCTCGGAGGGCTCGGGTGTCGGAAGTGCGAAAGGATTTTTTCCTTTTTCCCAAGTGTGGAAAATTTAGAAAAGAAAGTCCGCCCCCAAAACCCCATCCAATAGAATGATGCCACGTGTCCCTGGGGGGTGTCGAGCTTCACCACGGGGAGAAGTTGGGAAATTTTCCCAAAGGTTAGCGCAAAAGAATTTTTTGCCCCAAGGCCCGCCAACCAATTGAAAGAAGCCATGTGGCACCGAACCAGTGGAGACGGGGAAAGTTGGGATTTTTTCCCAAAGCAAAATCAAAGGAAAATTCAGAAAAGAAAGCCCGCCCCCCAAAACCCGAGCCAATAGGATCGTGCCACGTGTCCATGTGGCAGCAAAAAACACAAGGCAAGCCCGCAGGAAAAATGAGTGGGGAAGGCCTGCGTCCAATGGGATTGTGCCACATTTCCAACTTAGGGAAGATGGTCAACAACGACAGGAAAGTTGAGAGCAAATGCCCATGACGAATCACAAAGATGCCACGTGTCCTTGGGTCATTCACCAATTGGTGGAGGATTTTTGGAAAATTTTCCAAAGGCCGAAATGATGGAAAAAGAAGCAGGAAAGGCCCGCAACCAATCAGAACGTGCCATGTGGCACTAGAGTGGTGGGGCGTGGATATTTTTGGGGAAATTTTCCAAAACGCAAAAAGTGGGAAAATTTCAAATTTTCGGCCCGCCAACCCATTTTGGCCCTGTTTTGCCCTAAATTTTCAGAGGGGCATAACTTTCGATCCAGAGCTCTTGGTTTTTTGCGTTCTTTATATCAATGGAAAGATGGTGAAATTATCTACATGATTTCTGGGCTCAATTTTGTGTTTTGATGGAGTTTGGAGAGATAAAATTAAAAAACACCTTTGGCACATGGAAATGGATAGAAATGACATTTCAACCACCATTTTTAATGAGGAATGGTTCGCATTCTCTCCCAGCATGGTCTAAAAACATTGGGAAGTGGATTTGTAAAGGAACCCATGCTGTTTTTATGAATTTGGTTGGTGGTTGAAGGCTCCTCTCATGTTTTCCCACGTTTCTCTCTCCTGAGCTCGAAGTGGCATTGTAAAAGCAAAATGGGCTCATTTTTGAAAGAGTTAGACATTCTTTTAGCTCTGAACTTCCCTTTTCTTCCTAATTAGGAAGATTTGTGGAATTTTTTACCTTTCCATGCAAATACAACACTTCTTTTTGCCTCTTGGTCATTGTAATGCATTGTATTGGACCTGGAATGATAATATATGCTCTGTGATTAAATTTTCTCAATCCTTTCATATGTTTATCATTGTTTCCTGATCTTTCATTACATTTTGGAAATTTGTGCATGTTTTATGCTATATTTTCTTGTGGATTGTGTATGTTTTGCAGTAGCAGGTGTCTACTACTCCTTTAGTGCATCACCTTATTTAGATTAGGTTCATTTTTTGCATTTCTCAACCCTGTCTCCTTGGCAAAGTTTGATTAAGTTATAAGTAAACCATCTGCAGAATGTCATGCACACTTGAACATAGGAGTTGAGGAACTAGCCTCTAATCTGGAGATTCTTTTCCCACTTTTGATAAGTCCCACACTTGGGGAAAAGATTCAATGTTGTGCAATCACATTGGATGCTAAAATGTCAAACTAGAAATATGATAGAACATCCAGATGATGCTACCGATTTGCACTAACAGTTGATAAATGTTATTCCTACACGAGAATAACACAATTCGTCTTCTCTTCTCGAGTCTACAAATAATTTTGTGGTGCTCCAAGATTCAAAAGACATGGAAAGGCATGAAGTTCAATTTTATATACTTGACGACCAACATACAATATGTGCACAAAAAATGATTTTGGGCTCAAATACTTACAAGTCTTTACATAAGAGGCTACGCTTTCAAGGACTCACATTATTTCTACAAATTAAACTAACGAAGCTAATACTAATATTTGTAAACAATAGAATGAAGTGAACAAAATGGATAGAAACCAAGTTTATTGATCATTGTACAAAACTAGATCAGTTTGGAAATCGCTTGGATGTCCTCAACATCTCCAATTCAAAAAACACAAAACAAAGGAATTGAAGGTAATGTATTTTAATTTTATTGTATTAGTTATTAAATTTTTCTTCATTATATAAAAATATAAAACATATAATTTTCCTTTGAATGTAGAACTTTTAGAATCAATGTCTTTTTATTTTCAAAACAGACACAACGATCAATCTATATGAAAAATGGACTTTTCTATTATTGCTGATGATATATGGACTAAATGGACTACAACATTTGAGTTGTTTAGATCTAGTGGCCTTGTTTGTTCACCTATTAAATATAATCAAGTATAAATTTTAGCCTAATTCATTGGCAAGATTCATAACCAATTCATTCAGGGTTACTAGAGGAATGAATGACGAAGAACTATCAGTACTAGTAAATACAATATAATCGGGGATGTTTGGTTAATCGGCCCTCGTTGAGATAGGTGTAATAAAGCAGAGACATTTGAGTGTTACTTCGGAGAATAAAAGGAGACAAAAATGAGAGCAAAATTTCTACAATATTTTAAAGAAAAACATCCAGATAATGATATATTAACATCCTGTAGTGAATCGAATGTAATTGAAAAAGTTAAATTGCATGAATCACACTACTACCAGTTTTCTGTACTATTGGGTGAGGAGAGGAAAGGAAAGAGAAAATATGATTCCCGCATAGGGGAAAAAAAGCTAAATGAAAAAGGACTAGGTGGCAAAAGAAGTTCTTCTGTTGAGGCTCAAACAATATTAGAAAACTATGTGGTGTCAATGGAAGACAATATATCGAAAAGGATGGTGGACATAGAAGAATTTACTTTTCAATGTGCATACCCATTCCAAATTTCATCAAATCTATCAGAACTATTCCTACCACCAATCCTTTCAATGCAGAATGTGTTATCGCTGATTTTTACAATTTGTCTAGTGATATTTATTCTAAAGAAATAATGGAGTTCTAATAGTTATTGGAACCAATGTGTTGGAATGTATTATTATTGTTCTCATACCAATTGAATATTTAAAAATGTTGAGAGAAATAGTAAAAAATACATGGAAAAGGTTAAAGAAAATGAATAATCAATTCTGGATGGATGCTACAGACTCTATGATAAAGATCGGGTAATTTAAAAGTTTGTGTCTTATGTACACAATAACTAGAGTGCACAAATGTGACAATAACAATGATGAAAGAGAAGAAGTCACTAGGGACTAGATGGAAAAATGCCACAATAATTGATAACTACAAACAAAATTGGCCTAAAAGGAAACAAACATCCTTTTCCTTGTGAGTGATCATATGAGTTTTGGTTTGAGATGTTTGCTCAATGTTGTTCCTAGGATTCTATAGTATTAGTGCTATACGACGGTAGTGTCGCATTTCATGCATTAGTTAAATATAATCAATCTGCTATTTTTATTTTTGAGACACATAGGTAGGAAATGTTTTTGAAAGATTACTATTCTCATATGAAGAAAGGTTTGTATTGGAATACAACTCGAACATGGGATTACGTTAAAATTATTTCAACCAAAAAAAGCTACTTACACATTTATTATTTACGCAGAAAACCAAAGAACAATAGGAATTGATGTACAAACCTCTCAACTTGACACTACATAACCAACTCATCATGGTGATTGACCTTCAATCACTTTATAAATATGTTTAATGAGCTTTGTTTTTAATTTCCATTGTTCTCATTTTTTTGACAATACTCTATGCTCACCAACTCTGACCACAGATGAGGAGAACTCAACCACATCATCCATGAATATGCAAGAAAATCTTGGTATGTTAGTCATGTGCATTTATAAATAAGAACCACTACTAAGCCCCACAAAATTATAAAAATTAATGGTTTATGCAGACCACCAACACCCAGAGAAAGTAACAGTGGAGTGCGCGGTGGTAGCCAACATGAATATGTAGACAAAACCAGGTATGTTAGCCATGCATATTTTTAAACGTAACCATTTCTAAGGCTCACAAAGTTATATAAAATGATATCAACTAATTCTAGAAGTGGAACCATTTTCAAAGAAGGAATTACCAAATAACCTATTTCAAAATTTCATGGTGGCATCCAACGCTACATAGTTTTTAGTTTCTAGGTTGTTGATTTTCGCATAAACCATTAGTATCGACATAATGATACAAACATTAGAATCTATGCTTATTCCATCCAATGATGGCATAACCTAGTGGTCACTAATCCACATCAATATCTCAAAAGTTTTGTCTCGCCAATGGGTGGTTCAATAGATATAAACAAACCCTAGCGGTGTTATAATTCATTCAGAAGACATAGAACATTTTGATTTGTACTTACCATATTACCATAGAGACCAATATGATTTTCAATTATGATTTCATTTCATGATAACATGAAATCAATTTTGAATTGATTATTGTTGTTTGTAATACATATTGCATAAAAACCAACAACTAGTAAGGTTTATGCAAGCCAAGCCAGAAGCTCAGTCGATAAGTGGTAGCTACCTAAAGTGATAATATTGAATTTACCATTTTACCACATAGTTCAGTATGTTTTTTCAAATAAAATTTCATTTTCCATAGCAATAGCTATATTAATAATATTAATATTGTTTGAAATAGATATTGCATCAAAGGATTCAATGCGGGTAAAGAAGATGCAATCCTACACGCAAGGCCCACTGGTAAGCTATAGGTGTATGCTAAAATGTTGATTTTTTCCATTAGTTAGAATTGATATGAGACAAAAATTATTTACTTCCCTATAGTTAGCCACAAGAATTACTTACTTATTTTATATTTGGAGGGCTTTTTGTATGAGAAAAACCAATCGCCCTCTGGGGACATCACATTCAAGTTCCGTAGGGAGACTATCAATGTGTGAGGTGGCCTGAAAGAGTTTATAAAGTCATTATCAACAAAATTTGAAATGGGATTCTTGTTAGAAAAACTCACTTCAACTGATGTTGAAAAGATGAAAAAGGCCTTCAATAAAAAATTATCAACTGACTTGAATCCATTAATCACCTGGGGAAAAGAACATTGAAAAATGGTCGATGGAATTGCAATAAAAGATCTAGAAAAGGTTTGGAGTAGAAATAATGTCCCCTATAATTATGAAGACATAATGTGTATTACATTACGTGTAAAGGGAAAACCCTCCAAAAATTTTATGGTCGGGATGAATAACAAAGGAGAAAATTGCTCAAAAGATAGGTGGTTGATGACCGATTTGCACAAAGACTTATCACTAATAGTGTCAAAGAGATTGAATGTGGTAGAGGGTATCAAATATTTGGAGCGGATAAATGCTACATAAAAAGTTAGCATTTCAAAATGTTATTGTGATGATACGACTTAACATTGTAAATAAAATACATTCATATGTTTTAGTGATGGTTCTGAGTAACTATTTAAATTACGATTATATGATTATAAGTTGAGAGAATTTAAATCTTCCCTGATTATAAGTTTAGAGTGTGAGTGTATAAGTTACAAATGTGAATTAAAAAAAAATCTTTAATGTAAAAATCTTTGAGCAGTTTTTATTAATGAAATATGTATTCCTAAATTAATGCATGAGCATGCTTAAATACTAGTTTTTGCTTTGATATTAGAAAACGTATACCACTTTCCAATGCAATGAAATAACTATAATACGGTATGTAAAGACTCATCACGCTGAAACATTACATTTTATTCAAATAAATTCTTCACAAAAAATATTCCTAGTATAACAATAAGAAATGAGGAACACCCTTAGATTTTACCTTTGTCACCACCTATAACCATTTGATTTTTGATATAACAATATTAAAAGGGACTTTTTTTTTATTTTTTAATTGATTCACCACCCTTAACCATTTGATTTTGTTTTTTTCATTTGCATATATGAACACATGCAACATGAAACTGATCATATTTGATATAAATGGTGTTTTGGCACACACCCTCCACAAGGCATCTTCGACATTTAAACAGTTAAAAAAGTGTGGCAAAATCAAGCTAAAAAAATTATTCTCTTAGACCGAATGTGAAAGAGTTCTTGCAATGGTGAATTTTTTTCAACATAGCAATATGGACATCAAGAAGAAAGTCAAATTTTGATGACATGATGCCTTCATTCCTTCAAAACATCGGCTTGGAGGTTGCAAGCTTCAAGTTCATATTTACACATGAAGATTGCATCGAGACCAAACACTCCGATTATGAAGGTTATGGGAATCCCAAATTATATCTCAATAATATTAACTCCGTTTTGTCACAGTTTAATGCATCGTATAATCGTAATATAGTTCTTATAGATGACTCTTTAGAGAAGAAAAGGTTCAATGATGTCAGTAAACTACATAATTGTTGAAACATTTAACATATATTCTAATTCGTAAGATACATACTTGTTATATGTGTTGTGGCCTTTCATTGCAACCATATCAAGGATGTCAAAGATGTTCGGGATTATGTTAGATCGCAAAAAATTATAGGGAGCTTTACTATGTTTTGTATTGTTGATTTGGAAGCCCATCTTCGGGAATAATGTTACATTATAAATTCAAATTATTCATCAAATGTTTTACTATAATTCTACCTACCTTTAGTAAAGGAATTTAAATTTATTTCATAGCTATATTTAAATACTAAAATATATATGGGATAATTTTATAGTTAATTTTAAATAAGTTCATATCCATATTTGAATATGAAAATTTTTATGCCATGTCTCTTACAGTTGATTTTATATCTAAATTTAAATATGAAAATATATTTGGTATGGTTTTACAATTAATTACATTCTCCTACACTGGATTGTCACCCTCTGCTAATTTCTTCATAACATCTTCAGAAATTCTCTGGTTGCGTTGAGGTTCAATCACACCATAATAAATGAAGTAAATATGAGATATAACTTTAAATATGAAAATATATATGGAATGGTTTTACAATTAATTACATTCTCTTAAATTGAATCATCACCCTCTTTAAGTTTCTTCATAACATCTTGATAATTCTCTGGTTTCCCAAGGTTCAATCAAACCATAGTAATTGAATCTGGAAATGTCTCACATCTCGTGAATGTCATTAGCCTAGCGGCCGCTTGCTCAATGGCGTTTGAAATATTCAAATTTGCATAGTTTAATATTAAAAACATCTTAAAATTGATAAGAGAATTATTCCAAAGCAATCATTAAGCCTAATAACTACTAGCCCTTATAAAACAGAACATGTATCTATTCTATACCATTTAGTGGCTCCTGACATTATTTCTCATATCAATGTTGGATTACCTAAAATCATTAAACATTTTTTCATAAATTCATAAATTCATAAATTTAAATCATGACCAAGATATATTTGACTTCGGAAGGAGAATTAATGGATTCCAATATTTTGATTTTCGAATTCCAATATATGTGATTTAAGAGTATAATTAATTCCAATATTTTGGATTCCAATATATGTGATTCTGGATTCCAATATATGCGATTTTTGAATCCAATATGTGTGATTTTGGAATCCAATATGTGTAATTTTGGAGTGCAAATAATTCCAATATTTGACATTTTGGAATCCAAAAATAGTAATATTGGATTCCAATATTGGCTATATTTTTAGTTGCTTGGACGAGAATAAGTCCCAATTTAGTGAAATAAGCATTATATGGTCTCGCCAACAAAATCTTGTCTTGGTTTCTCCCATCGCTCACCCGCTTTTACTCGTGGTGATGTAACATCCTCATTTTAAGACTTCAATAACAAGGGAAAATGTTTTTTTATCATAATGTTCACTGTTTCTAAATTCACATAATTTAGAACAAACATTCATTTAGCTAATCCATCACACAACAATAAACCATATGTAGTTGTCATGACTTGGTATTAAACTCGATCTCTCATGTTTCTTTATATCAATGCGTATACTAAGTATACTTGTGGTTCCCTTATTCCATTAAGGGTCAATCAAGTGTAAATATCTAAAGTTCCTATTTGGATATCTATTATGGATACCCATATGATATCATGCATCTTTAGTCCAGGTGAAATCAAGACAACACAATCAACAACTTGCGATACTTTGGCCAAAGTTTTAAGACATGTATGCCATGATTTTATTCCTAGATGACATACTCATCGAAAGGAATATGTCTTTCACCACACTTGAAATTGTTATCTATATTAGACTATCTTGACTTACATTAATCACTTCCATGTCCGTGTTAGTTACTAAGTAGGGCTAGCTCACATAGAATAGTGTTGATAATTTTCTTAAGGAGACTAAGGGAAATCAAGTGCATCCAAATCGACTTGCGTCACTTTGGATCCACTTCATTACCCGTAGTCATCATAAGATGACATTAGCACTAGGCCATACTGCTATCACTAATTAGTGTATAAAAGGGACCTAGATCCATGATTTATAAAAAAATACTTAAGGGAGATGGGTGGATAATTGCACCATAGTGGCTACTCCATAGTATCCAATTAATGACTTGTGTCAATAAATGGGTAATGTGCAGCAACAACTATGCTGCGACAGTCCGTCAAGTTCCTCTAAACGAAACATTGTATCTTAACAAGTTCATTAATTTATTTAATTCACAACTTGTTAATCCCACCCTTTATTATTCTCATCGTTAGGTGTCGTGCCTAAGGATTAACTAGGTTTGAAAATGAATATTCCTTTATGTAAGGATCATAATGTTTTTATTCCCTTAAATGTAGGATTGCAGATTTTAGTTTGTGTTATGCTTATTCATTTTAGCATACAATTCCAATTTAAATAGATAAGTGTTGTGTTCCTATTTCAGTTGTATATAATGTAGGAAAAAAATTGTACATTAATCATTTTCACACAAAATCCCTTAGGAATAATTTGAGTATTCATAACTATTGTGTTTAGGTATGTTTTCATACTTTTACAAAGTAACATAACCTATCAAATACAACCAAAACACACCAATCATAAGCATAACATATTTATACCATTAATTGTCCCTTTCCTTATAATTTAGTTATATCCAATAAGCATCCCCTTATTCATAACTTCATTATAATCACTAAGTTATCACAGCTGTTTTATTAATTAAACAATCATATAGATAAAGAGTTCAACCATCACAAGTCACTCTACATTGAACAAGTAAAACTTGCTTTCATTCAAGCTAAAAAGACTTAATTCTAAAACCATATAACTTGTCATATTACATAAGTTACTTAGGTATTCAACCACTCTTCACTTATTTCATAATTGATATTTAATCATATAAGGCATATGGTACTTCAATAGTTGATACATTATGCTTAATATAACAATAATAATAAATGCAAAATACCTTTCTTTATAAAATAAATCACAACTAAGTTCTACACTTTTCAACCAATCACTTCCATTTAAACAATATATAAAGTAAACCAACTTTATTTCATTCCAAAGTCAATATCAATAAAGTCATGATCAAAAATGATTTCAAAACCTCTTTTGTGAACAATTAATAAATGGCCATAGGCCTTTCTTATTTTCAGAACATAAGTACATCAATTAATGAATACAATATTCATTTATTCAAATCAACTATCTTCAATCAATAGAAAAATGTAAATTTTTATACGTCTTCCTTCTTTCATATTTCATGAAGTCCATCTGCAAGATTGTTAACATCTGTCAGTTCATACGAACTGAGCATGATAAGAACTAAATATTTAGAATAATATGTTCTATCTAATAATTTCATAAAAGGAATGCTTATTTTAAATGAAATTATTCTAAGGTTCAAAAAGAACACACATCTCTTTTGAACATCAAGCAAAGGACATCTTCAAACATCATCTAAAGAAGATAAGATAAGACTAAGTACCTCATATAAGTAATTCCCATCAAGTATTAACTTAAGACACTCATAAGTAAACCAATCAAGTACAATTGATCAAAATTAATCCAAGAAGTACCAATATTAGAATAATAATACTTCAGCCATATAATCCCATACTTATATAATAGTAGTTTCATTATTTTAATCCAATCAACACAACAAATCACACTAAAATTAGGTAGTGCCAAGTCGAATATTAATATTATAGTCATATAAGCCCATACTTATATCACTGTAGTATTATATTTAGTCTAATTGAAGTCCATAGAACACAACTTCATTAAACAAGTCTATCAAATACCAATCCATCAATACCTTATTAAGGTAGAAGTTCATTCCTCATATTTATAAGTTATATACGCTATAACACATATAAACTAAGGCAAGATATACTTCTTAACTTGGTATAACAACCTTATATAACCTTTAATATGACACAACATAAAGAGTTACTTCCTATTACAATCAGTCGTAATAGGATCAACCTTCAAGTAGGGCCACAAACCTAATCTTGATCATACTTACATATAAGTCAAAACTTCCTTAGCTTATTATATAACAACTAGTATGAACTAAGCATCCATAAAGAGATATAATACATTTAATTATATTATCCAATAGAGAATCATATCATAGCCAAACAATCACCTCATAACATAAGTTATGAGTTCATCAATAAAATTGAATGACAACAGTAAAAGTGACTAAGTGTCTACTCCACAGTCACACATTAAAATAGATCAACCAAAACTTAAGAAACATTTCAAAATGTGCCAAGCCAGTCAAAAACTCCTCGGGTTTAGGATAAAGACTTCACAGTCTCTAATACAAACAAGATACAATCAATCATTTTTGCTAGTCCAACATCAATCAAGGTCTAAGCTCTAATCGATCTTTTCATAAGTTTAATATAGGAAACAAATATCTATAGATAATCCAACATTAAGATAATATCTTAATTGAAACAACATCCATGAAAAGTGAAGAAGGATCTTCCATACCTGTGACAAGAAGATAAGCTAAACCCAAACTTATCCATCCAACTTAGACCCTGAAATCAACTGGTAAACAACAAGATATCGATTCAAAGAAATCGATAACAACTTAAAACATAATAGATGATGATGTTATCCTTTATACCTAAGTGAGCCTAAGGCTCAATATAAATCAATATTAACTTAACTCGAAACCACAATAACCTTCATTATTTCCATAGAGTGAAGGAGGTCCGATAATACAACCATCAAAGTATTGAACCCTTCCAAAAAAAGTGAAAGTAGACACAAGATGCAACAAAATGAATAATACAGTTAGACATTTAAGAAACCACCATTATTCCTCAATCCATCAACCTAAGGTTTCATTTTAAAGTTTCAGAGAAACATAACAACAAGAATAAAATAATGTTACTTACTCAAAATAACATCATTCAATCGATTAGCTTAGAAGAAGATAATACCCAGATTGATTCACTAAAGGGTGTTTTCTAGAGAAAACTTAACTCATAGACCCATTAAAGGAAAATGATTCGATAGAGTAAGTCTAGTAAACCCTAATCCATAACAACAAATCATGTTATCATTGCAAGATAAAATGACATGATAATCTCAAGTTGAATAGAAGACCATTATTCACAATAATAATAAACACCCAACACCTATAGAGTCAAGTCAATGAATACACAAGAGTAGAATCAACCAATTCATAATCCAAACAAAATCCACTTCCAGGTTTAATATTTCTTAAGAATACAAACATTAAAACCCTTTGAAGTAAAAAAGTAAACAAGAATACAATGTCTCCAATAACACACATGTGCAACTAAAAGGTTTTCATTTAACAAACACAACCCAATTATTACATATATTGCACTCTCATTTTGGATTCTACACACACACAAACTAGAAGTAGAAATGAAGGAATACAATGATATCCAGGAAAAAGATTTCATGCCATAACCAGATAATCAAATTTTAGAACAAATATTAAAAACCCAGAACCAAAGAACTAGATTTCATATAAGAGCAGAGTTCCTTTCATGAAGCCATTAAATAGAGAAAAATATTTCAAAGAGTTAGAGCCTATCATGCATCTTGTAGATTATTTTCTCCAAGTTCTTTCATGAAAAATATAACAAAAAGATTGAACTAGCTTCCATAGAAACCCATTTTCTCTCCATCTTTCCAATTTAATAGCCATTACATTTAATTTCTTCCACTATTTCCTCCACCATGCAATTGATAAATCCATGTTTATCCAAAAATGAACTATGAGTTAAAATAGAAAGTCGACATGCAGAGCTAAAGAGCTCGAATGACCAAATGAACAATGAAACCCAATTCCTTTGTTTTCTCCAAAAACCATCGTTGTTTTCCCAAGGTGGTTTTTGGTTTACCCAATGCCATTAATTGCCCTTGAAAGGAACCTGTCAGTTACCTCCATGAATCCCGCCAACCACCATCTTACTAATTCAAATTAGTAATCATACTAATAGTTCTTCAAGCCTTCACTATACCATTAGCCACAAATTTAGTGTGCATGACCAAGTCTGACTTGGTCTCCTACCAAAGGGTGGTGGCCATCAATCAAAACCATTTAATTCACCAAGTATGTGTTGGGGTGGCACCTAACTTACTCACCCTTGCCACTAACCCTACCTTTATTAATGCTAACCTTAGTTAGGTCACAGGGTTAGGACTTAGGATCCCCCTTAGGTAGGTTAGGGTCTAATTTAATCAATAAGAAAATATATCAACCTTAAGATATATATATCAACCTTAGCTTAGGTTGTTGGCAATAAAATTAAATTTCCATAGGGTTAGGTTAAGTCCTTAAGAAAATTTTAAAACAAACCAAACCTTCTAAGCAAAAGTAAGCCTTCATCACAATAGTATAACCAAACAATTAGATTAGGTTTACTGTTAACATGATCTCCAATTAAAATTGCAATCGAGAAATTAATAAGAAGACAAGTAATCATTCAATATTAAATTCATAATCACATATCGATTTAGGAGAATACCTTGGATCACTAAAATTGATCCAAGGTGTTATCCTAATCCACTATCGATACCAATGTAGCAATTATATCAAGACATTAAAAAGCTTACCATATTACCGATTAATTAATTGTTCCAAGAACTTGATTTATACTTTCCACAAGCTGAAATCACTAAGTTCATTTCAAAACCAATTAAGTAAGTACTTCATGATCAACAACATAAGTAAAAATACTTCCATAAGAATGATTAACAAACCTAGATCTTATAAGCACTTGATATCATTCTAAGCAAACATAATTAAATAGTTCAACAGAGCACAAAAACTCATAACACAATCACATGCCAACATTTTCCAATCACTCACAAAGAAACAAGTACAAATATCAACATAGCAGAGGTATTACATACCTCCCTCTAAAAATCATCATCATCCCAATGATTAACTTAATTCAACACAATTTTAAGAACACAGGTAATAACATAACTTATTCAACCATAAAATTCTCAAATAGTCAACATAACTTGTAAAAATTCAAGTTTCCAGAGGTTCATAACAACATCAAAATGGTTGTACCAACACTTTTTAAAAGTGTTTTGATCAAAAACAACAAAATTAGAGATAGTTTAATAATAGAAAACTGAAATCTTTTTACTAAAATAAATGTGAAAAAACAATTTTCATGTCTTCTAGATTCTCCCAGGTTACACTTTCTTCATTAAAATGGTTCCATTAGACTTTGAATTGACTTATTTCTCGGTTACACAAGTGTAACTTGCAAGTTTCTAGCACCCTTATGGGTTCAACCATGATTACCCTTGGGTCTTGGACCTACAAAGAATTCCAATTTAATACATGTGACAAATATGAAACATATTTCTTAAGCAAGGAAATATGAAAAACATCATGCATCCATGCCAATGTGGGAGGCAATGCTAAGTGATAGGCAACAAGATTGACCACTTCTATAATTTTAAAGGGTCCTACAAATCAAGGTGATAACTTGGCTGCCTTGCCAAAAGTAATAGAACTCTTTTTAGGCTTGACTCTTAAAAAGAATTTTCACCAAGTTCAAATTTCCTATCAACCCTTTTTAGGTCTGCATAGCTTTTCTTCCTATCAACAGCTTCCTTTAATCACTCACGGATTAATTTTACTTTTTGTTCCATTTTAATAAGCATTTTAGGTCCAATTATCTCTTTATCTTCTATGTTATCCCAACTAACAGGGGTTCTACACTTTCATCCATATAATGCTTCGAAAGGTGCCATTTTTAGAGAGGAATGATACATGTTATTGTATGAAAATTCAACCAAAGGAAGGTATTCTTCCCATTTGTACTGTTGATCCATACAATACATCCTAAACATGTCTTCCATTACCTGATTAACTCTTTCGGTCTGCCCATCCATCTCCGGATGGTATGCGAGAACTAAAGTTCAATTTCATTCCTAAGGCTGCATTTAGATTTTTCCAAAACGAGAAGTCATTCTTGGATCTCTATTAGATATAATTAACTCAGGTACACCATGCAATCTAAAAATTTCATGAACAAATATCTTTGCAAGAACAAATGAATCATCCTTTAGATTACTAGCAATGAAATGAGCTACTTTTTAAAATTTTTCAACCACAACCAAAATAACATCATGTTTATTTTTAGACATAGGAAACCCTTGAAAAAATCCATACTTATTACTTGCCATTTATATTGTGGTATGCTATGAGGGTACAATAAACTAGCTGGGTGTATATGTTTAGCCTTAACACACGACATTCTAAGAAATGTGATACATAATCAAGTATATCTTTCTTCATCCCTTTCCAAAAATATTGTTGTTTTACATCAACAAGCATTTTTGTCACTGGGATGTCCAAAGTAAGGTGCACTGTGAAATTCAGTCATCACTTTCTTCCTTAACTCATTTTCTAAGGGTACATACACCTAATTTTCATACCTTAGGATTCCTTCACCATCGATTCAAAATCCTTTGTATCTTACATCATTAGAATCTGCAACAAGTGCTATTTTTACTTGTTGATAATACAGATCAGTTAACATTGCTTTCTTTACCTCATCTTTGAACTGAGTTCTCAAGGTTACAAGTGCATAAATATGTTTCCTATGACTTAGCGCATCTGTCACTCTGTTCTCTTTACCTTTACTATTGAATCAAAGTTATTGAGACAAAAAATCTAACCATCTTCGCTACCTTGCATTAAGATTAGGTTGTGTGAAGATATATTTCAGCCCAAGGTGGTATGTTTTTAACTCAAAGGGATTCCCTAAGAGATAATGTCTCTAAAATTATAGTGCATGTACTATGACAACAAGCTCTAGGTCATGGGGAGCATAGTTCAACTTATGTAACTTGAGCTTTCTAATTTCATATGCTATTACATGATCATTTTACAGTAATATTCCCCTAATCCTTCTCCGAAGTATTCATAACAATTGTAAAGTTTCCATTAGGATCCGTAATAATAAAAATAGGTTATGAAGTTAGTTGTTCTTTTAATTTTTTAAATGTTACCTCACATTTATCACTCCAAATAAAATTTTTATCTTTCTTTTGCAGTGAAGTAATTAGGGCAGCAACCTTTGAAAAATATTTTACAAATTTTCTGTAGTATCCTACAAGCCCCATGAAGCTTCTAACTTCATGAAAATTATTAGGTGTTGGCCATTCAATTATGGCTACAATATTTGATGGATCAATAGAGATTCCATCCTTGCTTATCACATGTCCTAAGTATGTACTTTGTTTCATAAAAAGAACATTTTGACAACTTTCCAAACAATTTTCTCTTCCTTAAAACTTCAAGTACAATCCTTAAATGTTCATTGTGCTCCTCCATAATTTTTGAATAGATAAGAATATCGTCCAAGAATACAAGCACAAACTTTTCCAAGTATTCTTGAAAAATATTATTCATCAAATTCATGAAAGTTACAGGTGCGTTTGTTAAACCGAAAGGTAAAATAGTGAATTCATAGTGCCCATACCTTGTTCTAAGGTTGTTTTATGTTCATATTTGATTCTCAACTGATGGTACCTAGATCACAGATCTATCTTAGAATAGAATGATGCACCACGCATCTGATCAAATAGATCATCAATTCTAGGAAGAGGGTATCTATTCTTGATTGTTGCTTTGTTTAACATTTTGTAGTCAATACAAAGTCTAAGTGTTCCATCTTTAATTTTAACAAATATCATCGTTTCTCCCAAGGTGAGACACTTGGTATTATTAAACCCTTAGAAAAAGTTCATGTAAATGTGCCTTTAGTTCAACTAACTGTTGTAGTCATGCAATATGGTATGGTGCTTTGGAAATAGGTTCAGTTTTAGGTTTGATTTCAATTGTGAAGTCAAACTCTTGTTTTGGCATGGAAGACCAGGTAGTTCTTCCAAAAACACATTTATGTACTCTCGTAACAATGGATATTTTCCCATAAAATCATTACCTCTTTCTTGATTCAGATATTTTTACTTCATATAACATGCATCCTTTGTTTTTGGCCTTTTTAAGCTGCATGGTTGATATTTCCCTAACTATAATATCTCTTTTTACACCTTGAATGTCTGCTATTTTCTGTAGATCGTCAAGAAATTTTATTTGTTTTCCATAACAATCCACATGTGCCTTATCATAAATAAGCCAATTCACACCAATTATGACATTATAAGACCCTAAAGGTGCAACATAAATGTCTAATTCTATTGTAAAGCTTAGTAATTCTAAGGTTATGCCAAAAAGACATTTATCAAACTGTGGAAAACATTGTTCCCATAATGGACAGTCCATGATTTTTCCATAAATCTAAATTTAATTTTTAATTTTGAGGCTAATTTACTAGAAATAAAGCATTCTGTAGCACTAATATCAAAAATTATATTTACAAGTATGCCAAACAACTTACCTGGCACTTCTATGGGTGTAGCTTACTTATCAACCTTTTGTAACATGTATCTTGTGCTGCTAGTTGCTGTCATTTTTATTTAGGGGAATTGATTTGCGTAATGGTCCTTACCGTAATTATAACAACCCCAATAGGTCCCTTCCTAGGCTTAAACTTATTCTTAGCTTTAAAATTACTCTTTTGGCCAATGTTGTTTTTCTACCCATTGTTTATGTTATTTACAATAGGTTTATTTATTGCTATTTTATTTTCATTATCAACCCCAAATCTACTTTTAGTCCCAAAATTCTTCCATGCCACCTTTTTAGGTGCCAAGGGTGAAGGAGAGTTAGAAACTTTCTTACATTTTTCTTCCTTATGCATAGAAATTTCCTTCAATTTTTGTTCTTTCCTTATGGCCTTTTCTACAACTCCTTCCATAGTGGATGGTCTATGTACATCCACCTCTCGCCTAAAACCAGATTCAAACTCATTATAAATTTACGTATCCTGATTTTTTTGTCTATTTGGTACTGCGGTACATACTTGAGAAGTTTAGTAAACTTCTCCCAGTATTCAGTTATGATAAGTTTTCCTTGAGTTAATGTTTGAAATTCAAACATTTTTTGGTCATAGTAGAGCTATGGCAACCAATGCTACCTAAAGTTACCTTTAAATTGATCCCAAGTGATGTGTAGATCAAGGATTTCGCGCTTGTTACCTGTCCAAGTTAATGCACCAAACTAAACACAAAAACCCTGAAAAACTCCAATGAAATTGATACCTGATGAAGATGTAGACGGATAAGGAGGTTGATGTAGATAAGACGGGCGCACACGAGCAATTCGCACAATAGATCCGAGTAACCTGCAGAACACCGATGCTTGACAGAAAAAGATGGCGTTAGAAGATATTTGGGTGGACTGCCCGAGAAGCGGGTCCGGGAAGCGATAAGCTTCCTCGGCGGATGTCAGTCCACGTTTTCAATTAAGTAAAGAAGCATACATGATGAAAGATGTATAAAAAGACTTGATTTTCTGATTACGGTAATGAAACAGAATCTAAACAGCAGACAGACAGCTACAGAAAATAGGAAACTATGAAAATAAAGCTAGATTTGTGTTACCTGTGACCTTTTACCTGTCTGCAGGATGATCGGCATCGACTGATACGATCGGCGTCGACTGATGAAGGATCGGCGTCGATTGATGAAGGATCGACGTCGACTGTGTAAGATCGGCGTTGACTGAACGTAGACCAGTTGATCAGGGACAGTGCAAGAAGATTCAGAATTGGGAAGTGATGGACAGATAGTCGATGTCTGCTGGATGTGCCGAAACTGTAAGATACTGGAACAGAGTCACCAGAGGATCGATGGATGCCTGCGATATTGATGTGATAGAAGCAGAGTAACGGTGCTCCTCTCAGGGATTGATTCGGACAGGATTTGCCCTCCTTTGATACACTTGATGCTAAGAGATCTTTCTTACAACCTGTGTCTCTTTCACGATCTGTCTCTCTCTGTGTGCGTGCGTCGTCTGTTTTTCGGTCTTTTTCGGTCCTTAGAACTGAGTTCTGGACTTGCTTTTATAATCGGCGCCGCTCCTAGAAAATCGGCGCCGACCGTATGGGTCGGCGCCGATCGCGGAATAGACTCCCGAGATGGCCAAAATGATTGATTTCTAGAAAGATGAGAATTACCCCAAATACGGAAAATATCCCGCTTGGGGAAGAGGAAAAATAGGGGTGATACATAGATAGAATAAATTTGGGGTAGATAAGTGATTAGGATACATGGGAAGAGGTGTAATTTAAATGTTTAATATTTAATTACTCAGGGGTAAGATACAATGGGGTGAATTAAATTTAAGATAGGTGTTTAAATCACAAATCGGATAATATCCCAAGGGGATAGTGGCGACATAAACGTGCCCCAGGTTATCTGTGAGGGACACTAAATTGAGTAACCAATTTTAAGTGTCTACATGATGTTTGCTCCATCAACATTAAGTTCAACCTTATGGTTGTCCCACCATGAAGATACTTCATGGGAAAGCTAGTAAGCTCCCCATACTGGTTTGGTTTCTTAAGAGAAGTTCCTTATTATAAAGTACTCCTCCATCTCATTGAGCCAATTCTCAGCCCCATCTCTCAAGGTGGTACCATCAAATTTTGGTGGACTTATGTTTTTTATGTCACTTGTCAATTTAGCTACTAGCCTTACCCTCTAGTTTTCAAGATGATTGGGTGCATTTGCATTATTATCGTAGTGTTATTTTCATTTCTAGTGTTGGAATCTTCAAGTGTGTATGCTATTTTCCATATGTGGCTATCCCTGAGACTGCTCACTTTCAGACTCAACATTATTTCCAACTACTTGTTGTTCAAGTATAGCAAGTCGATCCCATTTGTCCAATAGAGTAACAAGGATCTCATCCAGCTTTTGAGCTATAGCTGCTTCACCTCTCGAAAGCTAGTTATTCACAAAGATGTCCCCTTGTTCTAACCATTTTATGTTAACAAGAAATTAAGTTTTATCAATGATGGACTCAAATAGGTCTAAGAGTTGCAACCTTCAACTCTGATACCAAAATGTAACATCCTCATTTTAAGACTTCAATAACAAGGGAAATTTTTATTTTATCATAATGTTCATTGTTCTAAATTCACATAATTTAGAACAAACATTCATTTAGTTAATCCATCACACAACAATAAACCATATGCATACTGTCATGACTCGGTATTAAACTAATCTCTCATGCTTCTTTATATCAATGTGTATACTAAGTATACTTGTGGTTCCCTTATTCCATTAAGGGTCAATCAAGTGTAAATATATAAAGATCCTATCTGGGTATCTGTTACGGATACCCATCTGATATCACACATCTTTAGTCCAGGTAAAATCAAGACAACATAATCAACAACTTGCAATACTTTGGCCAAATTTTTAAGACATGTATGCCATGCTTTTATTCCTAGATGACATACTCATTGAAAGGAATATGTATTTCACCACACTCGAAACTATTATCTAGATTAGACTATCTTGACTTACGTCAATCACTTCCATGTCCGTGTTAGATACTAAGTAGGGATAGCTCGCATAGACTAGTGTTGATAATCTTCTTAAGGAGACTAAGGGAAATCAAGTGCATCCGAATCGACTTGCGTCACTTTAGATCCACTTCATTACCCATAGTCATCATAAGATGACATCGTCACTAGGCCATAGTGTTATCACTAATTAGTGTATAATAGTGACCTGGATCCACAGTTTATGACAACGATGCTTAAGGGAGTTGGGTGGATAATCACGCCATAATGGCTGCTCCACAATATCCAATTAATGATTCACATCATTAAATGAGTACTATGTAATAATGACTATGCTGCAACAATCCATCAAGTTACGCTATGTGAAACATCATATCTTAACAAGTTCATTAATTCATTTAATTCACAACTTTTTAATCCCACCCTTTATTATTCTCATCGTTAGGTGTCGTGCCTAAGGATTAACTAGGGTTTGAAAATAAATATTCCTTTATGTAAGGATCATAATGTTTTATTCACTTAAGTGTAGGATTACATATTTTAGTCTGTGTTATGATTATTAATTTTAGCATACAATTCCCATTTAAACAGATAAGTGTCATGTTCCTATTTCAATTGTATATAATGTAGGACAATAATCATACATTAATCATTTTCACACAAAATCCCTTAGGAATAGTTTAACTATTCATAACTATTGTGTTTAGGTATGTTTTCATATTTTTACAAAGTAACATAACCTATCAAATATAACAAAAACACACCAATAATAAGCATAACATCTTTATACTATTAATTGTCCCTTTCCGATAATTTAATTATATAAAAAAAGAATCCCCTTATTCATAACTTCATTATAATCACTGAGTTATCACATTTGTTTTATTAATTAAATACTCATATAGATAGAGAGTTCAACCATCACAAGTCACTCTATATTGAACAAGTACAACTTGCTTTCATTCAAGCTAAAAAGACTTAATCTAACAACCATATAACTTGTCATATTACATAAGTTACTTAGGTATTCAACCACTCTTCACTTATTTCATAATTGATATTTAATCATATAAGGCATATAGTACTTCAATAGTTGATACATTATGCTTAATATAACAATAATAATAAATACAAACTACCTTTCTTTATAAATGAAATCACAACTAAGTTCTATACTTTTCAACCAGTCACTTCCATTTAAACAATATCTAAAGTAAACCAACTTTATTTCATTCCAAAGTCAATATCAAAGTCATGATCAAACAATGAATTCAATAACTTCTTTTGTGAATAATTACAATAAATGGCCATATGCCTTTCTTATTTTTAGAATAGAAGTACATCGATTAATGAATACAATATTCATTTATTCAAATCAACTATCTTCAATCAATAGAACAAATGTAAATTTTTATACTTCTTCCTTCTTTCATCTTTCACAAAGTCCATCTGCAAGATTGTTATCATTTGTTAGTTCATACAAACTGAGCATGATAAGAACTAAATATTCAGAACAATATGTTCTATCTAATAATTTCATAAAAGGAATGCTGATTTTAAATGAAATTATTCTAACGTTAAAAAAGAACACACATTGTTTCACCAATAAGTTTTACGCATTCTAGGATGAAACAAATAGAAGGTAAAATGGTTAAGGAGGAATACCTATGAGGTGAAGGTGGAAGGTAGAATGCGCGTATTGTTGACGTTATCCAAGCTGATCGTAGAGAACTCTTTTTGTCTGGGAAGGACTACTGTAGATGCAAAGCAAGACCACAAAAGAGTATTAAATAACATATGACATTGGACTGCCTAGCGTATGCTAGATCTAGGAAGTGTGGTGCTTCCTAGAGAGGTTTTCAATCCACTTTTAATAACAATTCAATGTGAATAAGAACTGAAATAAATAGGTCCTATTTCAATGTAATGATTTAGGTTTCTCATACACACAATACACTAGATTTTATGCTAGATATCAAAATAACACTAAATTTAATTAGAACCGGATTTTTTTGGTTAGAAAGGTCTGTCAAAGGTCTAGTAAGGGTTTAGGGCTGATTTGTTGAGGTCTGGGTTAGTTTTGGGTGAGTGGGAAGCTTACTGGTCTGAGAATATAAAATGACACAGAGATCAATATCGATCTATTGACTGATGCTAGTATGGGTACTAAACCGATGGTGGTCAGGGAACCGATGTTGGTAGGGTAAATAGGTAATAACTATTAAAAATGGGGTTTTTAGGTTCTCTGTGATTGTATAGAGAGTGAGGGTAGTGTGGTTTGGGTTGTAATATGGTTGAGAAGACTCAAGAATACTAAGAAGGAGGTTTAGAAGGGTGAAAAGGATTGGGGTGGTTGAATAGTGGGTTGGTGGGAAGAAGATGATGTACGGGTAACAGAAGAAATAAAATATTGAAAGAAGTAAGAGATCTATAATGAGATAAACATGAATGATTAAGATCACAATACTTACTTGGTATTTTATAGATCCTGTGAGTTGGGGTGGTCGATGGTTAATTAGAGAAGAGGTGCTTGAGTCCAAGTGCCTTGGTGACAATACAACCTGTGTGCTCCGTGAGTATTCCAATGCTTTGGAAGGAGAACCAATTACTTGTCTTGCACTGTGGTTGTGTGTGTTTGTCATCTAGATGCAGGAGGGCTTGAAGATTCGTGCTTGAATGCAATAAGGCTCCAATAAATGAATGACCAACCTAGGTAAAGGGTTGTAAAATTCTATATAAAGGAACCGATGGCAGTTTAGGTGACCGACGTCGGTGAGGATAAATTGGCATTGGTTAGGGTGAAATAGTCTTATTTACCAAAAATAGGCAGATCTTCCCATATTTGGTGTGTTTTCCTTGTTGGGTCTACTTAGGGAAGTAGAGTTCTCGTGAGAGAAGGCAAGAAAATATTAGAAGAAGTCCAGTTAGGTTTAAGAAGAATTTTTAGTTAGTTATGACTCAACACTGGGAGTGATGACTCAATGTTGAGAGTAATGACTTGGTCACTGTGAGTTAAATGCCCCTGGAATGGGTCCAGGATGAGGTGGAGGTGTGAGGATGAAATTAACTTAATTAAAATAATTAATTTAATTAATAATGTGAGGATGAATATTAATATGGGGTGAAGGGGTCATGATTAGTTAAATGTTTTACGTTAATTAATTGAAGGGAACCAAGGGAGTGTAACCCAAATTTGGTGTCTACATTTGCCCATTTTTTCATGTAGCTTGTATTGATAAGTGATGCATAAAAATAGGAAGTTGGTGCTCCAGGTATGAGTGAAGGTTAGGTTACCCCAAGTGTGGGTGGAGGTGATCCCCCTCAAACTAGGAACTAATGAGGTGTTAAACGGAGTTGGTGAGTGGTTTGATAAATGAGTAAGTGATAAAAATGAGGGTAGGTTGGTCGTAGGTGAGGGTGATTTCAGTCGGGTAATAGGTAGTGACAATATAGCGCACACACACACTCTAGACTAAGATAAGTTACCAGGTTGAATAGCTTGCAAACTCTACATTGTCAAAGGTCGATAGGTTTATCCAAAAAAGGTTGAAGTGGTTCAGGTATCCAAGGTATAGGATATGGTCTTGAAACACCACTAGGTCAGGTGTAGGAATGGGCAATAGGTTTTTTCTAGGGCACCAAAGGTATGATCAAGATAACAACATGAATTCAGGAAAGGTAAGGTCATTAGGTAGAACAACACGAGTATCACATCACAAGGTATAGCGAGTACATGAATTCGAGTGTCACAATGAGTGAGTTTGGGTTGGGTGATTTAGGTAAGGCCGTAGGTAAGGCCACGATGGGAGAAAAACATTCCCCAACTGATTTTGAGGTTAGGTGATAGGTAAAAGGGTCATGAGGGTGAGGTATAAGGTTAGGGTCAACTCTGGGTTAGATTAAAAAAATTCGGGGTAGGCAGAGTTGGGGCTCTATGGTGTAATGAGGTAAAAAATTCTAAATTAATTTAGAAATTGAGTGCAGTGCACTAGGGCACATAAGCGATGTTGGTTTAGGGAAATCGATGTCAGTCAGGTCAGATTTGGAATAAAAGAGAAAAATCCGTGAATTATAGATTCATTTCTACTTTTCATTTGTGAAAATGACAAGTAGAGAGTTATTTTCATACCATTGATGAGAGTGACCATGATTGGGCTAGATTCTAGGCTGATTTGGAGAGAGGTGAGTGGTTGGAGAGGTGTAGAGGCGGGCCTACAAGATCTTTTGGTGTGATTCAATTAGTGGAGAGACAGGGGTTTGATTCAGACATGGTGACAATAGGAGGAGGTACAAGAGGACCACTTGGCTCGATACGAGAGATCCCAACGAGGCGATGTCGGTGTGTAGAGGTAGGATTCAATCCTTTCTAGTTGTTTTTGATTGAATTTGTAGGAAAAAATGAAATAAAATGGGGGAATTAAAAATTCAAAATTTGGTTAAAATGGAAGAATTTGGGTATGGGACGGTGCAATGTAGATTAATTAGGGTATAAAATGGAAATGGGTGGGGTTGGGTGGTTTTTGGGTAGGTTTTAGGCTTGTTTTTAAATTTTTAGAAAATTGGGGGCATGGGGGTTCAGATTTGGAGCCAAACCAAAGACCGACGTCGGTCAGTCGCGACCGATGTCGTTTGACATGCCGACATCGGTGGGAAAATAGTTGAATGATGTCGGTTTAGGGTGACTAGTATCGGTCCATGTGACCGACGTCGGTCACTGTGAAAAGTGACTTAGTTTGAATAGGTTAAGTTGAGAAGGCCAAAATGGGGTAAAAATGAAATTGGAGGGTAGATAGGTAGTGAATAAGGGAAACAAAGAGGGATGAGGGAGAGAAGTAGGTGGGTGAGGGTAAATATAGGTAAACATAGGTGGGTAATAGAGGAAGATTAGGTCACAATGATGGAATGGGTTATGGGAACTTGATAAGCTAAATTAGAAGAAATGATAGGCTAGGGAAGTAGTTAGGAAATAGATAGGTGGGGTAATTAGGTTGTAAAGAAATGGGAAAATTAGTTTAGTTTTTGACATTGTTGAGTGGTATGGATGTAGACACGACATCAGTTGATGATGCAAGACCATGTCCCACTTTGTTAGTAGGGAAGATGTGTCCCAGTGTTACTAAGGATGAGTGGACACATATGCAAGATGTTAGATTGGTGGGCATTAGGCGCTACAGGTGGATCTCGACAGATCATAGTCTCATGGTCACACTCATTGATAGATGGGATGTAATGACCAACACCTTTCATCTACCCACCAACGAGATGACCATCATGTTGGAGGACATATACAGGATTCTGTGGTTGCCTATTGTTGGGGAGCTAATATATTCGGTATTAGCAGATGGAGCCTTCGAGGTGATGATTGAGGTATTTGGGGAGATGACGAGTGACTGACAGAGCACAATGCTAGTCTTGTTTATGGGGATTTGTATGCTGCACACCCATAGGAGACGTAATTAAGCAAAGTGTTGATGATGGTGGTAGTGGGGTGCTATGCACTTCCTGATTTAGATGGTGGTTGGTTTCCTAGAGGGTTGATGGGAGTATTCAAGATATGATTGAGGATCGGGTCTGCTTTGTATGGTCACCTACATATTTCATGTAGCTATATAGAGAGTTGTGGGCTTACTAGAGGATGTGACATGACGACATTTGTTATAACGTTCTCTTTGCATTGTTGGGCATACAAGCATATTGTGGTAGTGCGGCCACGAGGACTACCGGTACTATATTGGAACCATGGGGGACAGAGGGTAGGTTACAAGAGGTGGGTGGCTGTAGGTGGTCATCCTTGAGTAGAGGAGGAAGCTTGTGACATAGTATACTATAGGCGGGAGTTGGAAGGTGTGTATACGATGGACATAATCTAGAGGCCCTATGTCAGTTTTCTAGCTTTTAGAGGGATGGATCAGGAGCTACATGAGTTACAGTTAGTGTGGTGGATACATGGAAGATGTGCCGGTGAGCACGAGATGATCCCGATTGGTAGATTTTGACACCAATTTGGATTACATCAAGATGTGCTACCACCCTTACCACAATACCACAAAGATGATGTGGAGAGACCTTTGTCTTCACCCCGACCCACATACCCCACAAGACAGGAGGAGGTACCAATGGATATGAGATTAGACGATGCAAGGACCAATGTGACATAAATACAGTGATGGGTAGTGGAGTTATAAGCCTCATGCAAGTAAAATATTTTAAAGAGTTAGAGCCTATCATGCTTGGTAGAGATCTTCTATAATTCCTTTTAAATCTCTCCAAGTTCTTCTCCAAGATTTCATGAAAAATCTAACTGAAAGATCGACACGGCTTCCACATAAACCCTTTTCTCTCCATATTTCTAGTTTAATATCCATTGTATTTAATTTATTCCACTATTTCCTCCACCATGCAACTGATAAATCCATGTTTATCAAAAAATGAACCATGAGTTTGAAAAATTGAAAGTTGACATGCAGAGCTAAAGAGCTCGAATGACATAATGAACAATGAAACCCAATTCCTTTGTTTTCTCCAAAAACCATCATTGTTTTCCCAAGGTGGTTTTGATTTACCCAATTCCATTAATGCCCTCGAAAGAATCATTAGTTACCTCCATGAATCTCGCAACCCCAATCTTACTAATTCAAATTAGTAATCATACTAATAGTTCTTCAAGCCTTCACTATACCATTAGCCATGAATTTAGTGTGCATGGCCAAGTTTGACTTGTTTTCCTACCAAAGGGTGGTGGTGGCCATAAATCAAAACCATTTAATTCACCAAGTATGCATTGGGGTGGCACCCAACTTACTCACCCTTTCTAGTAACTATACTTTTATTAATGATAACCTTATTTAGGTGATAGAGTTAGGACATAGGACCCCCCTTAGGTAGGTTAGGGTATCATTTAATCAATAAGAAAATATATCAACCTTATCTTAGGTTGTTGGTAGTGAAATAAAATGTCCATAGGGTTAGGTTAAGCCCTTAAGCAATTTAAAAAAAAACCATACCTTCTAAGAAAAAGTAAGCCTTCATCATAGTAGTATAACACAACAAATAGATTAGGTTTACTGTCAACATGATCTGCAATTAAAATTTCAATCCTGAAATTATTAAGAAGCCAAACAATCATTTAATTTAAAGTCATAATCGCATATCGATTTAGGAGAATACCTTGGATCACTGAAATTTATCCAAGGTGCTATCCTAATCCACTATCAATACCAAAGTAGAAATTATATCAAGACATTAAAAATATTACCATATTACTTGATTAATTAACTGTTCCAAGAACCTGATTTACACTTTCCACAAGCTGAAATCACTAAGTTCATTTCAAAAACCAGTTAAGTAAGTACTTCATGATCAATAACATAAGTACAAATACGCCATTAAAATGATTTAAAAACTAGATCTTGTAAGTACTTGATATCTTTCGGAAAACATGATTAAATAGTTAAATAGAGCACAACAACTTAGAACACAATCACATACAAACGTTTTCCAATCACTTAGAAATAATCAAGTACATATATCAACACAATAGAGGCATTACAAGTGACAACGAATGAAATGTGGTAAAAACCTTCAATTAACATTAGTGCTATAGACTTCTTGTTCGGTACCATCCATCAAAGACAAAATTGTGGAATGATTCAGATTCGAAGTGAATGATTTCATTTCTAGCCACCTAACAAGCACTTTTCCAATTTAATATCTTTTCATGGGATGATTCATATCCCATATGCTAGCATTGATATAAAATTAAATTTATAAACACCTATAAATGATCTAAGAATGGATATGAAAGTTCCCAATTTATATAATTCTCTCATGTAAATTATAACATTAAAATAGTTGCTTTAGTTTGAAGGCAATTCATACATATTCAAATGAAAACATCAGAGAGTTCTATTATAAGAAGGAAGTTTGGTAGTAGTTACGCAAAGTAGTTATGTAGAAATTAAGTAACATTTTAGTGGCATGTAAAAAAATGTGAAGGTGAATGGTTGCAAATGTTTACACATCCCTAATCAGTTCGTTTCACTTTCTCCTTCCTTCCTTAGTAGAGAAACATTAAATATAGGTGGGGAAACACATCCATGAGAGAGGAGAAGAGAAAAATAAGTAGTTTTGGGTTGTACACAAGCAAATTCAAGTAAGAATGGTTTTATTATTTCATGAAGGCCACATAGTGGTAGTAAGCTTGTATTTTTTTTTAGAGTTGCATAATGGAAGGGGAAAAAATTCTCACCCACTTGAGTTTTTCCCATTTGGGTTTCTATAGGATAATTCCTTGTGTCTTTGTTCTCTTGTTTACTGATTTCTAGTTGTTTGTGTTTTAAAATCACACTTTCATATTAAAAATTAAACTCTCTAAAGGAAAGGACATTCATTATCAATATTTATAGGATCTATTATAGCTGTCTATAGTTAATTTATGGATCAGATTGGTATCAGAGTAGTTAGAATCAAATTATCTTTGTGTGGTTAACTTGTGTTGACATTGTAGTTATATGCCCCTTACCCGAAGAGGTATTGAAAGCGGTGAAGGTATCCTTATACCTTTTGAAGTAGATATTTCCACAAGAAATTGGAAGCAAGGAATTTGAAGCATGGCTCAAAGTGGTGATGAAGATGCATGTGGAACTGAAGAGGAACATTTCTACAAGTTGGAGACGGATGTGGCAAGTTTATAAAATAATATAGGAAAACTTTCCTTGTCTATGGGAAAGTTGGAGTCTATCATAGGACTCCTCATGCAAAATTTTGGTGTCCCCAAGGAGGCGCTAAGAGATCATAGGGAGGATGCTCTTGAATATGAGGAAGAATAGCCCCATGTCAACCCTACTCCTCCTCCATTCAAAAGTGAGGTGAAGATAAATATTCAACCATATGACATAGACATAAATTTTGAGAAGCTAGACATTTGGCTAGCCCAATTAGAGGTATATTTCCATTTGCATCAGATTAATGTGACTCAATAGATTTTTTTGCAAGGTAAAACCAACCAATCATGCTCTAGCTTGATTTGAAAGTTATGTTCACACTTTGGTTGTTAAGAAGATTCCTCCTATTTCTAAGTGGGATGAATTTAATATGCTAATCAAGAAGTAGTTCTATCTTATTTTCTATTTTAGTTACTAAATCACACACTTAATATGTACATCTAGCCTTTAAATACTTCATTTATATGCATGATTCCTAAGAAAGAGAACTAGTCATTAACAACCCTTTTTACCTTGCTTTGGCATTTTTAAAATCCTTTTCATCTTTATTGCTTACTATTTCTAATTTGTAACTTAAAATTTTACATACCAATTGACATCCTACTCGGTCTCGATTCTATTGTTTTATCTTTACGGAACCCTATACAAAACCACCCATTAAGGATAGGAGCACATGGGTGTTACTATCCCCTTCAGATGCTTATGTTCTCTTTCTCTCTTTTGGTGATTTTTCAAATGTTACTTATTTCATGTATTCGTTATTATCCTGGGTCAACATATCACTTGTTAATAATGAAACTTAAGTAAATGAATCATATATATATACATGTATTATTTAACCTCATTAGGAGGGGCAAGCATTTTAAGAGGCACATACTATTACAAGGAGCTAATATTTTCTATCTACTACATCAAGAACTACATTTTGGGGCTACATACCTCACTTTGCATAGGAGGGTTTATTCGAATTCAATACACACATTTGTATTGGGACAAAGTAGTTGTATTCCACTATTCTTTGTGCGACTGGCACTAGGGTATCCTAGCTCAAGGGACACTATTTTAATATATATATCTCTCTTTCTCTCTCTCTCTCTCTCTCACACACACACACACATTAGAACTACATTGATTCTAAAATGTAGTGCAATGCTCGATGAAAATCACATTGGGGTGACCATTGATGTCGGTATGAATATCTCATATGCATTTTTTATTTAGTCTAATGTGTGTTTGAGTCTTGTGCGAGATAGTTAGGGTTTTTACATGTACATGTATGACAAATCAACGATGCAAAGAACTTGGTGCAACCTTTGTCGAACAAGAAACAACAAAGAAAGAACTAGGAATGAAGCTCTTTTGCAAACAACAACACCTAGAGTAGATGTTAGCTCGGGTAGATAACCATGTCCTTTCCCAAGGGCTTCTATCCATGAGATCATTACATCCCGAGAATCGACAAAACATTTATATAGTCTAGAATATGCCTTTCTAGATCGGTCATCATCCGAGAATCAATACAAACCTATGAAGGCAAATTGAGTCATTCTACAAACCCTATCTATCACTCTTGCTTGTAATTATTTAGCTAGATTTTATTTGAATAAAGTTATATTTATCTGATCAACAATGTCCTTACATTATATTGAAATTTAATTGAATTATTTGGTGAAATTGACAACTATGTCCATGCCCCAGATCCATTTCCATTCTTCTTCTTTTGAGATCATGGCTAATTATTATACCTTCATCCCTACCCGTGTCTATTCCTTGGACATCATCGAGTTATGAATACATACATGTTACTACGCAACATCCACCTTAGTTTACAAATAATTATGTAGCTCCCCTCTATCAATGTTGTCACCACCCACCGTAATAAGGAATAATTACTGATTCCTACTCCATTCCTCATCCTATTAGTGCATTACTTCGTAACTTGTCACTCCATCTAAAACCTATAATATCATTGAGCAATTAAAGATTACCCCAACTAAGATACCTCTATTTAATCATTACGATAGGATCCTAATTTTTACCGTACCTTAAAGGCTTCCCTTCACTCTATTCATATCCAAAGTGATTACGCTCTAGTATATTTTATACATCTCAAGGATGTTTTCAAGCATATCACCAATTCTATCTCATTTTTGATGTGGAGATTACTCCTAAATCTTTCACCAATTCTTGTCCTCTTATTATCATGGCTCAAATTCAATATTTTCAAATTGTGTACATATCGATAAGGGATCCACACCGAATCTTTTTCCTTTATCATTACTTTCACAACTCCACATTCCTCATAGTGTAATTAAAAGTATACTACTATTGTCTGTGGCTATGATACTACTACTCATGCATGTATTAGTACTATCACTCTAGAGTTGCAAGTAGGAGCCTACACTCTTCACACCCCCTTTTATTTCATGGATGCCCCACTGTAATTCAATCTACTCCTTAGTTGACCTTGGATCCATGCTATGAATGTTACTCATTCTATCGTCCATCATTTTTGAAGTTTATCTTTGATGGCTATGAACATACTATTACCGTTGATCCCGAACCATTCAAGTATTTTCGGATGGAATTTGCAAATTCCATCCTCATTTCACCATCTTAACCTATTCCCTCACACCACTTGATACATATGATATCGGGGAGTCTAGAAATTCTATACCACCACCTCCCATCACTTCCGTCATTCGGAATCCATACCCCTTACGCATCTACTACCGAGCCTATAGAAAAGTATAAACAATACTTCTACGTAGAGACTGATGATTTAGATGATCATGTTGTTGATATTGTAGAGGTAACTAATGATACCTTGCATGCTTTGAAATTAACTCCCATGGATTTTGACAAGTCTCTCTTTCATACTCACTATATTACTACTAGTCCTGGTGAGTATCAAGTCAAATCTCCCATCACCCAACCCACCACTACTTCTATGATTCCTTATTCCAATACCGTACATGATTTAGAGCCTATTCGTCCTCATGTGATCCCTTCCTCTTCTAGTAGACACGTTCACAATGTTACTATTACCTCTTCTCCTATATCATTTCCTATTTTTGATCACTTTTATTGCATATTATACATTGATCACAAGTATTGGCAGCATGTTCCTTTTGATCCTACTTGTTTTAAAAATATTTACACATATGAAGGCCTTACCCAATTAGGCTTTAATTCTACGATATCATCCATTTACTTGTGCCTTACCCTCAATATCAAGGCCATATCTTCACATCTCTTGGCCCACATGTCTTCCACATGAAATTTTGGGTTGTAGTTGACCCTCATCCTTCTCCCCTTACTCTTGGGAAATCTTGGCTTAGTTACATTGGTGGTACTATTGATCCACATAATACTCTTCTCACTTTTCCACTTGATGTTAAGTCTATTGTTATTTTTAATGATTCATTCTCTAATTATTCTCCTAATGTAACATGATGGAATGCACTCAAGTGCCCGGTACACCATTTAGTGATGAGGAATATGCTATGGGCATGTATGATCTTTGTATCTTGGGATTTTTCATTGGTAAACCCAAATGCTTTGCATACCATGCATCTCAACCAGCCCCCTATGGCTTTGTTCCAAGTTTAAACAATATTCTTGATAATATCACATAGATAATTTTGACATTCACACTTGGGGGCATCCTAATTCCCCCACACCACTCGATGATGCACTCTTGTTCTTGGTTCATAATTGAATTTTGAGGGAATTCCTACATGTCACACCCCTAAATTTTATATACTTTTTGTCACAGTGTTTGATGGATGATGACTTAATTAATTATAAAAATTTGATTTAGTAAATATATGTATATAATTACACACACACACACACACACACACACACACACACACACACACACACACACACACACACACACACACACACACACACACACACACACACACACACACACACACACACACACAAGTGTTAAGTTGGAATGAATCATTTTAATGACCACCTTCTGGTTTGCATCATTGTATGGTTTCGATTGGACTTCACCATTGTTTGAATTATTTACAAATTTTTAGAATTTTCTAAAGTTATAATGCATTGGTTAAGGATGTTTCACAAAGGTTAAGGTTGTTTGCATTGTTTAAGGTAAATTTAAATGTTACATGCATATAAATAATTGAATGAGCTCCACGGTTTCATGTTTTGAAAATTGGTCTTAGACCACATTGCTTTGGCATTATTAGTTTTGAACAACATTCTAGACCATAGAGTATTTAAATAATTAATAGAATAAACTTGGTCTTGGACCATATTGCATTGTTTATTAACATATGTTTTAACTATGAAAGTCGACCCTACTTAACATGGTGAACATTGGTCATAGATCATTGACAAGGTAATTGATTATTGTTTATTGATCGATATGGGTCATTGACCACATAGTATATAAAAAGGTTTATTAATTATTTTTGATGTTTTAAACGATCATTAGCCACTTTGTAAGCATAAATTGTAATGTTTATTACATGGAAGATGGTCACGGACCATGAGCCATATAATAGTGGATTGATATTGTTTAAGTTTGATTTAGTCATAGACCAAAATACGTATAAAGAGGTTTTGAGTTTAAAAATACATGACGTGGCACCGATATTCTTAAATGGTAGCAAATGAATTACTTCTCCTTGGGAATTGGTAGCTTTTGGAGCAAGCCAAAAAGTGCAAGGCTTTCCCCCACTCATATTTTGGGCATTCTATTTGGTTTTGATTTGTTGAGAAGTTTGCATAGAGGTTTTAAATGAGATATTTTTGGAATTTTGTTTCGGTCGATGTACATGCAATGGAGAATCTATTTTTAAATCTTTGTGTTTGTATTTATTATCTTTGTTTTCAAAGTTTTGGGAGTTTTACTAGGAATTCAAAGTTGCATATTTCAAAGGGAAATTTGGAAGAAGAAAGCAAGGGAAAACAAACATGGGTTTCTCTCACTTTTTTTCTGTTGTTTTAAATGAAATCTTGGAATATGTGTGGGTTTCCATTGTTGTTCTTAGATTTAGAATCTGTTCTTCATTTTTTCTTTTAAAATTTTGAAAATAATTTAACAAGAAAAATATGGGAAGAAAATGGAATTTCTAGGTCTGTTATTTTGTTGGGAAAATATGCATTAAGGTTGTATATTTAACCAACTCATTAAATATTGTTTATAAATGTCTTGTTTTGAAGTTGATGCTTGAGTATTGGTTGTTTATAATGTTATATTATTTTGAATAATCAGTTGTTCCAAATCTAGAATGATTTCCTTATTATTAAAATACTAAATTGGAAAATCAATGTTTGGAAATTCTTATAACGTTATTTGTATTAAATAATCGTGAAATGGGTATGGATTTCTTTTTGAACTTGAAGTCATTTTTATTGTTGTTTGGTTGTGAGTAAGATCTTGTAGCATGCATAAAACAAATTCATTCCAAATTGAGTTTAACAAATTGGGTTAATTATTTAAGTTTGGATTAGTTGGAATAATGCGTATGATTATTATTGAAGCTCGCTTTGGTTCTTAGTGAGCCTGTAGATTTTTTGAGACTACCCCATCTTGAACTCACTATTATCATGGTGTTTGAATGAATTATCAACCTCTATCATGATCTCCCCCTCTTACTTTTTTAAATAAATTTGACTGGGTATTTATTGAAAACTCGAAGTTATTTTCGTTTAAGATTTACTTGAATTGATTGAATAAAAATAATATTCCTAGCCCACTATGGCTATGCTTAGTTATATTGAGTAATTTAGTTCCTCTTCCTTTATTGTTTATAAATTAACCTTGATTGATTGTGAATAGTTATGACTGTTTTAGAATCCTTGAAACACGTACTATCTTACTTTTGAACACTGTTGGTGGAGAATGCAATATTGTTCTATGAGGATCAATATGGAACCTTGTGCACATCGAAGAGGTGTACTCTAATGGTGACATGAATTCTCCAAGTAATCAACAAGAATCAAACAACAATGGAAAATCATGCATAAGGTAAAAAAATGTCTAATATTCTCATAGATTGAAAAAGGAGGGTACATATGGGAGTGTTGTGTAACTCCCATGCCTAGAAAATCATTCCTTCATGAGGGAAAGAGGAGTTACGATTCCAAATAGGGAATGTAACTCCTATGACACCACTGACACATATGAAAATGACAGATTTTATGATGGAATTTTCCATGTGTCATATAAATCCTAATACCTATGATATCACTAAGCAAGATGACTCACCACATGATGTGGACAAGACCCCAAGTGATGACGAGGAAATTCACACACACCAACACCCCCCTTCATCAAAGTTGAGGTAGAGGTCATGGAAAGTCAGAATAGAAAGAGAAATCCCCTAGAAAACTAAGAAATATATGTCAATGGGGCTCGGTAACTAAAGGTCTGATAAGGTACCCTTGTATAAACAACATCTCTCTATATAAGAAGAGGAGAAGGACTAGAGAGCCCAAAGAAGATGGGTGATTGCAATAGACATCACCCCAAGAAGAGACTGTAAGTGAAGAAACTTCACCTTAGTAAAGGGATTGGTGAATATGTCTATAAACTGATAAGATGTTTCTCAATATTTTAAGTCGATGATGTCTTCATGTATCATATCCCAAATGAAGTGCATGTGGATCTCAATGTGCTTCGTCTATTGATGCTGAACTATATTTTGGAAAATCAATATGGTGCTCATGTTGTCATAGTAGATAATGGTAGGCCACTGAAAGTGAATACTAAACTTTGTTAAGATATCTCTGCAACCAAACAACTTTTGTGGTAGCATTAATTGATCCTCTATACTCTTCCTCTATAGATGATATAGAAATCATATTATGCTTCTTACTAGACCAACTAACATGATCCGAACCATGAGAGAAATTGTATCCTGAGGTATATTTCCATTGATTTAGATCACCAGCCCAATCAAATTCTATATATCTAACCAAGTAAATATATGTCCCTCCTAAGTAGTGAATTCCATTTGTATGAGTGCCACGAACATAGTGAAGGATCCAATTTTCCACTTTCTAATGCAACTCATGAGGATCCTGCATAAATCTCAACATAATCCCAACAATATATGATAGATCCAACCGAAAGTGTGAGTCGTAAGGTAAATCAATTTCCCCACTAAGAGTTGATAAAGGGTACCATCAACCAAGGGAGTAGAGAAATCAGAAACTAACTTAACCCCGTAAAGGAAAGGAGTAGGAGAAGGCTTACAATCGGACATGTGAAACCGAGCTAGAAAATCAATGGAGTAATTAGGCTATAAAATTACAATTCCTGAGTCGATTGTGAAATATGGATCCCAAGAAAGTAATGAAGCAAGCCCAAGTCAGACATGGAGAAATTTTTGGCCAAGGCAATCTTCATAGAATCAATGATAGATGAAGAGTTTCTCATGATAAAAAGTCATCAATATACAAAAAAGGATGATCAAGGAGTCATCTTGACACAAAATGTAAACATTTGGGTCAAAGTGATGCTCAGTGAACCTTGATGCAAGTAAAACGGAGTCCATCTTGGCATACCAAGATCAAGGGGCTTGTTTGAGACCATAGAGAGACTTATTTAAATAAAAACAAGGGAGGGATCATGGACATAACCCATAGGTTATTCCATTTATATCTATTCCTCTAGGTCCCCATGAAGGAAGGAACTCTTAACATCTATCTGGAAGATTTCCCATCTATTCGCAATAGTGATGACGAGGGTCAGTCGAATGAAATTCATCTTTGCTGCAACCAGAGTAAAGGTTTTCGAGTAATCAACCCTAGCTACATGGGAGAAACCCTTGGCTACTAGTCATGATTTAAAATTCTTGAATTCTCCATTGGAACCATACTTTTTTTGGTACACCCAATTACACCGAACAATTTTTATTCCTTTCAAAAGAGGGGTGAGATCCCAAGTATCATTCTTCATGAGTGAGGAATACCCTCATCCATGGTAGAACCCCACTAAAGAATCCCATAAGCCTCTCGTAGAAAGACCAAGGTCCAGAAGTGGAGGTGAAGAAGGATTGGGGTCCAACAAACTTAGAGAAAGTACGTATATCATCCAAAATATCTCCAATATACTCTCCAAGACTTTAAAAGTTTGCCTAACCCAATGAGGACCAAGAGGATTAGGCTCAGAGTTGAAAGATTCTTCACTTGAGTGAGAAGGGACAAATTCCTCATCATCACTACTGTTAGAATCAGAAGATAATGAAGCATGAGGGTTAGGAGGAGTAGGAGGATCAAAAGGAGGAACACTCTTAACAACATCATCATCCGAAGAGTTAGAATCATAATTAGAGAGTAGAATAACCTAGAGGACAGAGAAGTAGAAGTAGAAGTTGAAGATGAATCATCAAACTTCACACTTCTCTCAATATAAATATCATGAGTAGTAGGGTTCAACAATCTATACCCCTTCATGTTATTAGGATACCCTACAAAATATAAGATTTGGACTATGGTTCCAAAGCCTTAAATTTATTTTTTTGGAATCTAGACCATAACATTGAATCTGAAGATATGAAATTTCTCTACATCAGGCTTGGGTCTGAACCAGGCTTCAAAGGGTGACATACCTCTTATGGTCTTGTGTGGAACATGGTTCTAAATGTATCAAGCGTAATTCCTGCTTTGGCCCAATACTACGGAGGAAGGGATTTTGAGTGAACCATACAAGTGGCCATCTCCTTAAGCATTTAGTTCTTTCTTTCCACAACTCTATTTTGTGAAGGGTTGTAAGAAATTGTATGATGCAAAGCAATCCATTCATATGTACATAAATATTCAAACTTGTTTCTTACATACTTGCCTCCATTGTCGGTTTGAAAAAATTGATAGAACTTTCACTTTTTCCCCAAGTAAGAGCCTTAAAGTCTCAAAAATGATCAAAAACTTGATACATTAGCTTACGATAATACACCCCAAGTGTAATGTGAAATTTTTCAATGAAGATTAGTATAAAGAGAGCTATAGTAAATGAAGGAGATGGGAAAGGGACATAAATGTCACTATGAACAAGATCCAAAGGATCGAGTATCTCTCTGGGTTTTCCTCACCAAAAATTTCTTTAGGGTGATTTTAGGGTACAACCCTCACAAAGACCCTTAGAAAATTTGACACAGGTAACCCATTTACCATTTAATTTTAGCTTAATTGTTTAAGGTAATGATAGTTAAAATGGCCAAAACACTCTGCATAGCTTACTAACCTCATCTGCATGAGTGAGAAAGGTAGTGGGTATAGAATTATAATTAAAGTGGGAAAATATATACAAATTAAATGATGATATGCCTTTCCCTCAACCACTATGGAGTCAAAGTGAAGCTCACGTATAATCACCGAGTAAGGACCAAATTCCACTCGCATTCCTTCACCAAGGTGAGTGATTTAGTAAATTGATAGGAGATTAGGAAGAATCAACATTTGGTTAAATGTTCCACCATCCATCTCTACGGATCCACTATCAAAAATTGAAATTGTAGTGTCATCACCAACGTGATTTGGGACATGCCACATGGTTCAATTTTGGAGAACTCAACATGTGTAGATGCCATATGGTGCGAGGCACCAAAATCGATAATCCAAGTTGACTAAGGAGTTTCTGTAGTTACAAGGGCCTTTCCTTTCTTCTTCTCAGATTTATACTCCTTTTCTTTGGAAGAATTGACCTTTGGAGCATTCTATTTGATAGAATCAAGAACACTTATTTTATTTTCTCAAGTAAATGAGTTAAGTGATCAATTTGTTTTCTCATACATTGATTCTCTTCATGGCCAAAATTCTTATAATAGGAACACTTAAACTTTTCCTTCTTCACTTTAGGCTCAAAAGAAGAAGTTGTGTTAGGATTGGTTTGGGCTTGGTTGGTATTGGTTTCCTTCTTGGGTTGGTAATTTTTCTCTTTCTTCTTTTCAGTTTTCTTTTCCCCTTACTTACCACAAGGTCATATGAATTAGATTTTAAAGTCTTCATTTGAATGGGTTTTTCCTGTTCTCAAATGAGTTGGGATGAAAAAATATCAAATGAGGACCTTTTCCAAGTACTACCCAAGGTGGCTTTGATGGTGTATAAAGTCAAAATGAAGATGGAGTATTCAGGACCTAACTTATAAATAATTTACAAGATTAATTGAGAATATTTATTCTCCACTTTAAATTCCTTTAGAAGTAATCTAGTGTGGACAAACTTTTAGAAGAAATCCTGTAGATTTTCAAAATTAGTAGCATTTAATCCTAGTAGTTTGTTCTCCAACTTATTCACTCTCATGTCATCTTGCTGCCCAAATATATCGTTAAGAAATTTCCAAGATCCATCGAGTGTTAAGGAAGTTTTGATGTGGAAGAGAAATTCAAGAGAGATGAACATAGAAACAATACTCAAGGCTTCATCACAACGGTTAAACCACCTATATTTTTTGGGTTCATCTTTAGGTTCAATCTCTACTCCCATGGTGACATGGAACAACCCTTTACTACGTAATACCATAACAATTTTAGATCTCCATTCAAAGAAATTAAATGGTGTGAGAAAAGGTACTAAAGAGGTATCCATCATGAAGAGAGAGAAAGAAGGAATGCAAAAATAGAAAAGAAACACAACAACCCCATAACAATATTATCACCCCGAATTTGGCACTTTATAGTTTAGTGCATTGATTACAATCAGGTGTGAATGTGTGTCATGAAATAGTTGGTCACTCACCTTACAATCAATGTAATAACACACAAGTGTGGAGACCACAATCAATTTTTGTTGATCGCAATAATTCGACACCATAAGCAAGCACAAAACAAGAAAAAGTAAGAGAAGGGGAGAAAACATAGTCATGTGTGAAAATAACGCCTCATGTCGCAAGAAACCCCATTGCCGCAATATTGTGGCAAACAAAATAACTAGTATATAAGCAATAAAAAGGGTGATACAAGGCAAAAAATGACTTGAAATGATTCTAAAGGACCTCTAGGACACCGAAAAGACTCATAGAAGGAAAAAAAGGCTAGAAATGCCGCTACACACTCTAGTAAAGATCATTAGAAAAAATTGTCAAATAACGTTAAAAAATCATACTTTTAAAATGCTCGATTAATTTAATTTTAGAAATTAAAAGGGATAAAAAAGTGATTAATAACGCTAATTAAACAATAATATTGGCTACTAATCTAATTAAAAACAAGCTTTAAAAAATTAGATTCCTAATTAAATTAAAGCTCCTAATTAGCTTAATTAACCACCTTATAAAATAATTATTAGACCCTAAATTTAAATTCTTAAGACCTAATAATAAATTAAATAAACTTTACCCTTTTGTTTTTAAAAACACAACCCATAAATAATTAAACCGAATGCTTAAAACAAGACCCAATTTAATATTAAAGCCTCGACTTAATTTTAAAAGGATTAGAAAAGGCTTAAAAAGTGGGAGATGTTTTGAATAGGGTCAAGGGTCAAAAGGGAGGTTGCTTGGTATTTTAGTGGGTGATAAGGTTCAATTTGGTGGGAAGATCCACATAGGTGAGGCAGGGGTAGAAAGCTGCGGGCTTGAGGAGTCCGAGAGACAGAACCTAATGTGAAGACCGAGAGAAGGGGACGAGATAAGCTTGATAGAGTGGGTAGTTGGGCAGAGTAACGCCAAAGCACGCATGGGTAACAACCAAGATAAATGGGGATGGAAGCAACATGAGGCACATAATTGAGATGGCCAGATGCAACCAAGAAAGCATGCTGGGGATAACCGAAGAAGTATGGAGTGTTGGATTGATGTAGAGAAGGAACCTCCATGACATGATGACATGCAACTTGACTCTAAGTATGAATCTCCGAAGGGGGCAACACAAAGAAAGAAGATATGAAAATAGAGAAACAAGGATCAAAATGATGTGGCACACATGTAACTCAACCCACAGAGGTAATGAACATGACTCGACACAAATGTAGGGTAGCTCGATGCAGACACAGATCGACAAGGACACCCCAACTTGCCTAAGAATGCAATGCAAAAATCAAGCTTAATGCAAGAGAACAAATCAATATGAAAACAACCAAAGAAACACAAAATTGGGGTGAAATCTCATGTAGGTAAGAGTCAATGCAAAATGGAGTTAAAAAATGACCCAAATCAACAAGATAGCTTGACCATGCAACAAACAATCTAGCTCGACCATCCAAGAGCCAATGAAACTCGACAGGAGCCCATAAAACCAAACTCTCCCTATAACCCAACTCGTTGAGTTAAGACAGAGGAGAGGAGGGGGAAGCAAAAGGAAACTGGGAAGGAGGAGATTCAAACATGTCCAAAACATAGATTTTTTTTTTAAAATTCACTTTTAATTAAAAATTACTGATAAGACCAAAAATAAAGAACCAACCTCTAGATTCACTTTCCCACCAAATATAATTGTAGCTAGCTAAATTTAGTAGTGAAATTCCTAAACCTGCACATGCACAAACCCCAAAAATGTACAAACTCCAAACAACAAGTTGTTAATACCAGTTAGCAAGATTCCAAATAAATGAATGAAAACTTGCACGAGAAGTGAATAAAATCATAACTGGAAGTAATTAGAAACCAAAAAAATGAGTGCATGTTTACCAAACGAGAGCTATGATACCATGTGATATTGTTTTACAAGGATCAATACATAACCTTGTGCACATCCAAGAGGCTACACTCCAAAGATGACAAGAATGCTCTAAATAATCAACGAGAATCAAACAACAATGGAAAATCATACATAAGGGAAACAACAGGTCTAGCATTCTTATAGATAGAAAAAAGGAGGGTACATATGGGAGTGTTTTGTAACTCTTGTGCTTGGAAAATCATTCCCTTCATGAGAGAAAGAGGACTTGTGATTCCAAATAAGGAATGTAATTCCTATGAAGCCATTGACACGTATGACAATGACAGATTCTATGATGAAAAATTTCCATGTGTCATATAAATCCTAAGACCTATGATCTCGCTAAGTGAGATGACTCACCATGTGATGTGGACAAGATCCTAAGTGATGAAGAGGAAATTCTCACACATCAATAGAGATAATCATTGAAACCTAAGTATTATTTGGTTTATTATAATTATGGAATTATTACACAATCAAGTTCATTTGACTTTTTTGATTTTTTAAATTCATATTGAACTTGATTGTTTGAGGGTACTTAGTTGATTCATAACATGAAATAAGTGACTGCCATAATGAACCATTGTGAGGTGGATGTTAATTTTTATTAAAATGTTTGACATTAACTTGTCATTGAACATTGATGATAAAAATGATTATTTCCTAATAAGTATGATTGATGATTATTTACTGAAATAGATGAAATTTGGGTAGTTATTTGGTATTGTATGATTCTTATAAAGGTTGATATCATTTCTTATTTCAAAAATAATAAAAGGAATAAGAAATGAGATAGAATATGATTGTTTGTTTGAAACTTGATAGTTATATTTAATGAAGGATATTCTATAAACATTGTTTCTTACGGAAAGTATGAATGGATTTAATGGTTGCTGATGTAAACCTTATTCTTGATTATTGTATTTAACATTTGCAATAATATGTTACCTTTACTATTTAAAGGTTAAGATTTCAGTTGAATAAATGTGTTTTTGGAAAACATAGAATTTATTACGAAGCAATATTTCATTTATTCTTGTTTAGATAATGTAAAAATAAACTAGGAATTTTATTTGTTTTTAGTTAAGTTAACCTTAACTTATTCTATTATTTCATTTAAATACAATAAGAATATGAGTTAGTAAACTCATGCAAGTTATTTGAACTAACCCATATATACATTTTCTCTCTCCTATAGTTTGCAAGAAGGAATGACATTCATGAAGTGGTTGATTGGATTGTTTACACATGATTATGTCATGCATTATTAGTTTAAAATCTGATATCATATTTATTTGTTAACACGAAAGTATTATCTTTGCAAGTTGAAAAATGAAAATTTTCCTAACATTTACTATCATGATTAATTGTATATCATTATTTCAAAAAGTGAAGGATCATCCTTATTAAGTTTCAATAAAATATCTTGTTGTTTTGTATCATATTTTTTTGTATAATAAAGTATTTATATGTTGTTTTACATCGAGTATAAATAAAGTTGATTGATGATATGATATGCATTTATTACTAATTTTAATGATTACTATGAGATGAACAAATATGTTGATTGACGAACATAGTATGATAAGGAAAACAATACAATGAAAACATCGTTAAGTTATTATTGTACCTTATTAAATAAATTGGACTATTCATATTAAATGACGATCATATGAGATTAAGGACTGTTCTTAACAAGTAATGAATGGATTAACTCTATACGATACATGGTTAACTAAACTGATATTTAACGACAAACACTATGATGCAATATTTTTATAAAAGTTACTCATGAAAAATAGTAACTCGTTGAGTTAATATAACCCTTTATCGAGAAACAAACATCGTGTATTGATATATTATAACCTATCGTAAAGGTGAACTTACTTATCTTTCATAGACAACTAAAAGTGTAAACAAAGTTTAGGTACTTGTTTAACAATTTGCCTCATATTTTCTCAAATTAGTGAACTAGTACTAAAGAAAATAAACAACTCAAAATATGGAGGGTTTATGGTACCTCAAAATGATGATGATATGGATGGGTGGAAATGATGAATACCTCCTTGCTTCAATTTTGGTGATTTGCACAACAAAGAACACTAGAAGAAAAATGGATTAGTAGATAAGATGGAGGGCTTCCCAACTAAGTCAGTTCTAAGAAGCGTGAAATTCCTTGGATGAATGTCAACCCTCTTGTAAACAAGATCAAATAGGAAATATGATAATGGATATGATAAAAACATGCAAAGTATTCGAAGTAAAATAGAAACCGAAAGCGAGGATCTAATATGATAAAAAGCAAATATGATCTAAATATGACAAAATAAACCAAACCTGATAGGGGTTGATGGAAACCTAAGGCAAAAGTGTGCTAGTTGAAAATGATTAGAAGTAGATGGATCAAAATAGTAACCAATGCAGATTTGAGAGATTTGAATGTAGATATGAAGGTGACAAAGCTATGTAATGACTTTTAGAAACCGCATAAGAGATCTACAATAGGAGAAATAGAAAGGATGTAAGAAAATATGGATATAAGGAGATATGGTGGAGAAATGGATGGGGTAGATGGTGACTGGGATGAGTTGGTGGTGACCGGTGAATGACAAAGTGGATTTGAAATGGCAGAGTGACAGGATGATAGATTCGAGGTCCGTGTGGACATAGAAACCAAAAAAAATGCAGACCATGGATCTGAATGGTAGAGAGGATGATGTAAATGGAGGTTGGGTCAATGGCAACTAGATAAGGTCAATGGAGACCTAGGCTGACCTAGGCTTGAATGAAGATAGATGGTCCGGAATGGAAGCCTACAAAAAAAGTGGACAAAGAGGAAGTTTGAAGTTGGATCTACGATGGCAGATGAACCTACAAAATGTTAGTAGCAGATAATAACAAAAATGATAATGTAATGATAAATATGCTAAAGCAAGATGAAGATAAACTCCCCAAAGTCTCCAAGATAAGCTCAAAGGGACTCCAAGAAGAATGTGATAGTTATAAAGAATCTAGGGCTCGAAGATCAATTCACAATAAAATATTGATCTTGCGTCCCTTTGGAAGGATGGATGAGGGTAACTTTATAGGGTCAACGACAACCTAGATGGGTCATCGCTGATCACGGTGAACCGTCCATTAGGGTGGTGGAATGATGCCTAAGTCAATATATCAAGTAAATTATAGGTAATATTAGGGTTTTAGGATGCTTAGGAGGGTTAGGGTTACATAGGGAAGTGAAATGGGTAGGTGAGGGATGAAATGAAGTAAATAAAGGCTAAGGAGATACTTGGGATAAACAAATGTGTAGCTTAGGGATGAGATACAACCTAGGGAGGATAATTAGGGCTGATTGGGGGTGATTTAGGAATGATTAAATAATGAGATGAGGATTAGGGGATAATTAATGATGATTGATAATAATTTGGGATGGATGGGATAATATATGGGAAAAGTAGGAAATAGATAAAATATGAATTTGAATAGAAGACCATGGTGATAATATGTGAATGTGGGGTGATAAGAGTAACAATACCAAATTTTGGTGTTATAGTACTATATCGCATCATTCCATTCAATAGAAACCTACATGTGCCAAATTAGGATGGCTACGGGAAGGGTAGTGAGGACGTAATGTTGAAATCCATTACATGGTCACTATCTTTCTCGTAGGGATCCTCAGATGGGACTGATATGATCCTTCTGATTAGAAGGATGATTCATGGTTTCTACTTTCTCTAAATTTGAAACTTAATTTCTTAAACAATGAAATGAGATCTAAATAACTGTATAGATATGGTTATGTGGTGATGAATACAAGTTTCACTAACTTGTGTGCAGTCACGATACTAAGATTGCATTATAATGCTTTAATTTTTGGCCAAAATAGTGTAACTAGTTGATTACATTGTCTATTCACCATTCCCCTAACTTGTTGTGTCAGATACTAGGTGGAATGCATCTAGTATGTGTTCTAGGTTGACACATAGGAGATGCACATAGTTATCATGACGTGCTTCATGTTTAACCAAATGTATACAAGTTATACACACTTGATTAGAGTGAATTAAGGGGGATTGGGAAGATCTAGTTGACCCTTATAGCTGCACATGGTTATCATTTGTTATCAGATGGATTGTAAACATTTAGTTATGCATGATTTAATTATTATAAGATGAAAATCATTGAAGGAATTAATTGTACTTAAGGGGTTTGTTTTTTTAAATTCCCTTAATTTGGATGAATAATAACATGGGTGTTTTTTTTTTTGGTATCATCTTGAAGGTTTATCATCTCTTAGACTTAATGGGTTTATAATGTTGATAAAACATCTTATCCTTGTTTAAAAGAATACGATGGTTAGGAAAAGAGAAAATAATGAGGTTGAAGGTATAATAACCCCAAAACTAAATGAAATTCTAGTAGTTCTTTGGGATACTTGAAACCGAGATAGTTGCCCCGGAGTAATAGGTAATGAGTGAGGAATAAAATGAATAAATTAGGGTAGAACAACCTATTAGGTAGGATGTAAAACAACATGCTTAGGTGAATGCTAGAAATCCTAATGCTAGAAATCTTAATGCTGGAAATTTTAATGTTGGAAATCCTAATGCTAAAAATCAACCGAGAAAACATAAGAGCTCATTTGGAAACCGAAATGTCAAGGGATATTAAATGAATCAACCCACCCAAGTTTGATGGAACAACCTTGGGGGATGGAGTTGAGAATTGGTTGAGTGAAATGGAAAAGTATTTCAAAATAAGAGACTTTTTGGAAGAAACTAGGGAAATTTGGGGTTCTTTTCAACTCTCCAATGAGGAAACTTTGTGGTGGGACAACCGCAAGATGGAGTTGGGAGTTGATAATGCCAACACCACTTGGGAAAAATTTAAATTTACTTCCATCAAAAATGGTTTCCTCAACTATACTTTAACTAGAATATGTTTGAGTTTCAAAACCTAACTCAAGGTAAACTGAGTATGGTTGAATACTGGGAACGATTCACTAAGTATTTGAAATATGTACCACAATATCAAAAAGATGAACAATTTAGAATGCATAAGACTATCATGGGGCTGAATCCAAATATAGGAGGTGAAGTATATGTGCATGGTCCATATAATATGGAAGCAATATTTGAAAAAACCCTTAGGCAATAACAAAAAATGCAAGCAATTTTCTTAGAGAAGAAAAATGTAAGAAGAGCATCAACTCACTTGCACCATTAGCTCCTAGAAAAACATGGTGGAAAAAGGAAGGCAACAAAATGAAGACTACCATAAATACTACAATAGCTAAACCTACTACAAATATAAGGAGAAATTGGTAGGAAAATGTTGTAGAAATGATATTAAATTTAAAAAGAAAGGATCTTTTATTGGGTGTTTTAAATGTGGTGGTGACCACTATGTTAATAAATATCCCCGGAGGAATCGGGGAAAAATCAACATTAAAGGATATATGTTGTAGTGGCTAACCGCCAAATTGAGAAATAAGTTGTATGGTGGGTAGAAATGTGTCTAGACAATGTGCACTCTTATCATCCATTCAACTAGGGTATCAAGGCAACGAGCAAGGGACACACTAAGAATAGATCACAAGGGATATGATTCAAAGGGGGTGTAGGGACCATTAAGAATGCATACCAAAAGGGAAGTAACCATTACACCAGAGAAGCCAAGGTTTCAAGGCCCTAGGTCAAAGAAGAGGAAGGAACCCTATTGAGGTATTGACACTATGGTGGGAGATTAATAATAAAATGAATATACAAATTCTATGCTAATCAAATTAAAACATGTAACATAAAATGAAGAACTGAAATACAATATGCTAACCTAGCATGTGTATAATATAATAAGATAACATAAAGTAATGAACAAATATATGTGACTACTCTATACAAAATGACAAGTTGAGGTAGAGCACTTACCTGTTGGGGGCGAGTCATTAATGCATCTATTTCCTAAAGGACCATACACCAAGAGAGAATATATTTCGGGTGGAGAAGGGGAAATAATCCAGTCCTAACTCACTATAGGTGACCCAAAAGTGTAAGCAAACCAATCTAATCAAGAATAATCCCCAAGACAAGAGTAAAGATGCATGAAATCTAAGAGTCGAGTGAGAAGATGAAAGTTGGCACAAAAGGGAAGAGATAATGGCAAGCTCTTGTGAAATTTTGTGTTATGTATTATGTGGTGACGCTGTATTTTTGGCATTTATACCAAAGCCATCACCCACGGGCAAAGTTGCGGGTGATGGCACCAGTAGGAGGGGAAATGAGCAATGGGTGTGTGCAATGTGTCGTGATGGACAAAAAGGAATGTAAGGTAGAAATAATATGGTCATGGTCATGTAAGGTGTCAGAAGAATGCGAAGAAAAGCAAGAAGACAATAGCAAAAGAGGTGGATAAATAGGACCAAAAGCTATTCTCTCTCCATGTATGATCCCTAACCCAATGGTTATGTGAATAATGAAACTCCCATCCTAGAATGAGCCCCTTAAGGCACCTGTTCCTAGAAATAGATGTATTAATGACCTCTAACTTGGAATAGAAATTGTTAGTAAATAAATGCCTTAAACATTCCATGCTTGATTATAAGGTACAAAAGAAAGCTTCATGCGAGGTTCACCAAGGATTTATGGAGGGAAAATATGTGTCTAGACAGTGTGCACTCTTATCATCCATTCAACTAGGGTATTAATGTAATGAGTAAGGGACACACCAAGATGGACACATAATGGATAATATTCAAATGGGGTACAGGAACCAATAAGATCGCATACCCAAAGGGAAGTAAACCTTACACCAGGATAACCTAAGGTTTCAAGTCCCTAGGTAGAAGAATATGAATTAACCCTATTGCGGTATCGACAATATGGGGGGATATTAATAATAAAATGAACATGCAAAGTCTATGCTAACTGAAGTAAAACATGTAACATAAAATTAAGAACTGAAATATAATATGCTAACCTAGTATGTGTATAAAATACTAAGCTAACATAGAGTAATGAAAAATATAGGAGACTACTCTATACAAAATGACAAGTTGAGGTAGAGCAAATGCATTGCTGGGGGCAAATACTAATGCATCTATTTCCTAAAGGAACATACACCAAGAGAAAATATCTTTTGGGTGGAAAAGGGGAAATAATCAAGTCCTACCTCACTATAAGTGACCCAAAAGTGTAAGCAAACCAATCCAATTAAGAAGAATCTCAAGCTAAGAGTCAAGATGCAAGAAATCCAAGAGTGAGCGAGAAGATGCAAGTTGGCACAAAAAAATAGAGCTAATGGTGAGTTCCAATGATTTTTTTGATATGTCTTATGTGGTGAAGATATCTTTTGGCATTTATATCGATGTAATCACTGCAGACAAAGGTATCGGCTAGGATTTTTAAATAGCGTTGATGCAATTTCCTAAGGGAGATGACGTTAGATAGGGAGGGGAAATGAGCGATGGGTGTATGTAATGTGTTGTGATAGAAAAAAGGAATGCAAGGCAGAAATAATATGATCATGGTCATGTAAGGTGTCAGAAGAATGCGAAGAAAACAAAGAAGACAATAACAAAAGATGTGGATAAATAGGACTAATATCTATTATCTCTCCATGTATGATCCCTAACCATATGGTTACATGAATAACCATACCCCTATCCTAGAATAGCCCCTTAAAGAACCCATTCCCAGAAATTGATGCATTAATGACCTCTATCATGGAAGAAAAATTGTTAGTAACATGTATGAAAGCGTAAAAATTAGGTGTATACATAAGTTACTCCTATTGAAGTGCCAAGTAAGTTATACAAACTTCCTGTTACTATTTTGTTTGACACTAGTGCAACTGAGTGCTTTATTTCTAGTAAGTTAGCTGGAAAACTATCTAAGAAAGTTAGATATATGAAAATACATGGATTGTACAATATGGGAATGATGGCATTCAAATTGTATAACAATGTGCATTTAACACAACATTAGAATTACCTAGTTTTACCACTGAACTTGACCTTTACATAGCTCCTTTAGGGTCCTATGACATCATTATAAGAGTAAACTAGTTTTCCAAACATAAAGAAATAGTAGATTGTTATGAAAAATGAATAAAATTCCTAGATGACATGTAAAAAACAACTAGCATTCAGGGCATAAAAAGAAGTTTCGAAGTTAGACATATTTATGTAATGTAGCTTAAGAAAGATAAAAACAAAGGTTGTATGTTGTATGTAATAAATTTTTCTGATTTTAGTGAGGAAGGTAAGACTTCCTTGGAGGATTATCTATTGTTACAAGAATACATGGATGTATTTCTAGAGGAATTACCTAGAATTCCTCCTAAATGTGAGTTTGAATTTAGTATTGACATCAAACCTGGAATTGAACCAATATCAAAGGTGCCTTATAGAATGAAAACAACGTAGTTAATAGAACTGAAAGCACAACTTCATGAACTTTTGTCTAAAGGAATGATTCAATTGAGTGTGTCTCCTTAGGGAGCACTAGTCATATTCATTAAGAAGAAAGATGGAACGTTAAGACTATGCATTGATTATCGCATGATTAACAAGGAAACAATAAAGAATAGGTATCCTTTGTCGAGGATTGATGACATTTTGATCAGATGAGATATGCATATGTTTATTCAAAGATCAATTTATGATATGGTTATCATCAACTAAGGATAAAAGATGAAGACATTCATAAAACAATGTTCATAACAAGATATGGGCATTATGAGTTTACTATTTTACCTTTTAGACTCACTAATGCACATGTTGCATTTATGAATCTTATGAATAATATTTTTCAGAATACTTGGATAAATTTTTGTTATTTTTTCTAGATGATATTTTGATTTATTCTAAGAACATAGAAGAACACAATGAACACTTGAGAATAGTGTTAGATGTGCTTAAAAAAGGAAATTATATGGAAAGTTATTAAAATTTTCATTTTATCAAACGAAGCGCTTGATTGCCTTGGACACATCATAAAAAATATGGGATTTTAGTTGAACCATAGAAAATCAAATCCATTATTGAGTGGCCAACACCTAAGAATGTACATGAAGTAAGAAGCTTCATGGGGTTGGTTGGTTATTATAGAAAATTCGTGAAAGATTTCTCAAGAGTGGCTAGACCAATAACTTCTTTGTAGAAAAAGGAAAAAAAGTTTTTGTGGACTGAAAAGTGTGAAAATGTATTTAATTTTCTGAAGGAAAAACTTACAACACCTATTTTGAAGGTTTCAGATCCCAATGGAAGCTTCACCATGGTAACTGATGCCTCAGGTGAAGGTTTAGGTGGAATACTTATGTAAAATGATCATGTAATTACTTATGAGAGTATAAAATTGAAGGTGCATGAGCGAACTATGCTCCCCATGACTTAGAACTTGTTGCCATAGTTCATGCCTTACAAATTTAGAGGCATTACCTGCTAGGAAAGCCTTTTGAACTGAAAATAAACCACTTGGGGCTGAAATATATCTTTACGCAACCAAATTTGAATACAAGACAACGTAGGTGGTTGGAGTTTTTGTCCCAATATGACTTTGACATTAGTTACATTAAAGGAAAAGAGAAGAGTGTGGTTAATGCACTAGGAAACATATTTCCATTGTTGTAACCCTCGTAACATAATTTCAAGAAGAAGTAAAGAAACAATGCAAATTGATCTCGTATTATCAGCATGTGAAAATTGCATTAGCAGAAAATCCAAATGATAAGAGATACAAAGGATTTAAGTTTGATAATGAAGGATTCTTGTAATATAAAAACAAAGTCTATGTACCTTTGGGCAATGACCTTAGAATGAAAGTCATGAAGGAATTTCACGATGCTCCATATTTCGGGCATCCCGAAGTAACGTTGTTGGCTTATGTAAAACAATAATAATTTTGGAAAGGAATGAAGAATGATATGAAGAGTTATATTACACATTGTCTTGAATGTCAATGTGTTAAGGAACACATGCATCCTACTATTCTGTTGTATCCTCACAACATTACACATTATAAATGGTAATTAATTAACATGGATTTTATGTAAGGACTACAATTATCTAAGAAAAACATGACGTGATTTTAGTAGTGGTTGACACAATAATCAAAGTAGCTCACTTTATACCGGTTAATCTAAATGATGATTACCATGTACTTGCAAAATGGTTTGAGCATGAAATATTTACATTGCACAAAGTTTTCAAACCGATCATTTCAGATAAGGATCCTAGGATGACCTCTAAGTTATGAGAAACTTTAAACTCAACTTTGGGAAAAAACTGAACTTTAGTTCAACCTACTATCCTAAAACAGATGATCAAACAGAAATATTTAACCAAGTTATGGAGGATATGCTTAGAATTTATTGCATGGATCAACAATACAAATGGGAGGAATATTTACCATTGGTTGAATTTTCCTATAATAACACTTACCATTCTTTGCTAGAAAATATCTCCATTTGAAGTGTTGTATGGGAGAAAGTGTAGAACTCCTATTAGTTGGGATAACATAGAGGACAAAGAGGTAGTGGGCCCAAAAATGTTGAGAAATGGAAAAGCAAGTAAATCTCATTCATGAGAGGTTGAAAGAAGAAACCGATAGGTAGAAAAGCTACGCTGATTTAAAAGAGTTGATAGAAAATTTGAGCAAGGAGACAATATTTTGAGGGTAAAACCCAAAAAGAGCTCTATTACATTTGGAAAGGATGCCAAATTGTCACCTAGATATGTGGGACCTTTCAAAATTGGAAGTTATAAGTCTAGTGGCATACAAATTAGCATTACCTCCCACATTGTCTAGAATGCATGATGTTTTTCATATTTCTTTGCTTAAAAATTATGTTTCGATATAACACATGTCATAAATTAGAACTCATTATAGGTTCAAGACCCAAGAATCGTCGTGGTTGAACCAATCCAAGTGCCGAAAACTTGCGGGTTATAATTAAAAAAATGTGATATTGCACAATATAAGGTCTAATGGGACTAATATTCTGAAGATAATGCAACTTGGGAAAACTTGGATGAAATGAAAACTACATTCTCTTTTTTGTTTTATTGATTAAAACAATTATTTGATTATCTGTTATTGATTTATTATACATTACTTGATGTTTATGTTTGACTACAATGGAATTTTTTACTATATTGTTGACTCTTTGAAAATATTTTTCGTTAGGAGGTGATTACAAATTTTTTATGAATTATGATTGACTACAATTCTAGAAATTTTCAAATATTTATGAAAATGATTCCACTATTTTATCTTTCGGAACCTTGTACAAAACTACCCATTAAGGACATGAGCACATGGGCGCTACTATCCCCTTTGAATATTTCTCTTCTCATTCTATCTTTTGTTAATTTTTTAGATGTTACTTCTTTCATGTCTTTGTTATTATCCTGGGTCAACCTTTCACTTATTAATGACGAAAATTAAGTGAAGGAATCATATATATACATGTCTTATTTAACCTCGTTAGGAGGGAAAATCATTTTAAGAGGCACATACTATTACAAGAAGCTAATATTTTATATATACTACATCAAGGACTGCATTTTGGGACTACATACTTCACTACATAGGAGGGCTTATTCTGAATTCAATACAAAACATTTGCATTGGGACAAAGTAGTTATATCATGTTATTCTTTGTGCGATCGAAACTAGGACATCCTAGCTCAAGGGACACTATTCCCATCACACATACACACACTAGAACTACATCGAGTCCGAAATGTAGTGCAAAACTTGGTGACAATCGTATTGTGGTGATTTGAGGTCGGTCCCACTCTCTCATATGCATTTTTTATTTAGTATAATGTGCATTTAAGTCTTGTGCAAATAGATAGGATTTGTTTTTTAGGTACAAGTGTGACAAAGTAGTAGTGCAATGAATTTTACGTGACCTACAACAAATAAGAAGCAATAATGAAAGAACCAACATTGAATCTCTTTCACAGGACATCGGCACTCAAAGCAGATGCTAACACCCAAGTGGTCATGTCCTTTCCTACGCACTTCTATCATTGAGATCATTACATCCCAAAATAATATATAGAGCTTATGTTGTCTAGAATATATGCCTTTCTAGATCAGTCATCATCTTAGAATCAATACAGACCTATAAAGGTGAGATGAGTCAATATACAAACCATATATCACTCTTGCTCACACTTATTTAGATATATCTTTCTTGAATAATACTATATTTATCTGATCGGTTTGTCTTTACTTTATATTTAAATTTCATTAAATCATTTAGTAAACCCAAAAACTATGTCCATACCACGGATATATTTCCCTTATCCTTTTAGATCATGTCTAATTATTCTACCTTTATCCCTACCCATGTATATTCCTTAGACACCATCATATATGAATACATCCATGTTACTATGCAACATCCACCTTACTATAAAAATGCTTATGTAGCTCCCTTTATCAATGTTTTCACCACCCACCGAATTAAGGTACTATTACAACTTCCTACCTTCATTCCTTATCTTATTAGTGTAACACTTCGCAACCTGTAGCTCCATCCAAAACCTATGATATCATTGAAAAATTAAAGAATACCCCAACTAAGATATCTCTCTTTGATCTATTACACTATGATCTTAATTGTTGCCACACCTTAAATGTTTCTCTTCACTCTATTCATATTCAAAGCAATGACCCTCTAGTAGCTTTTACACATCTCATGGATTTTTGTAAGCATATCACCAATTCTATCACATTTTTGATGTGGACATTACTCCCAAATATTTTTATGATTCTCCTGCTCTTATCATGGTTTGCATTCAAGTATTTTAAAATTGAGTATGTACTTATCGATAATGGATCCAAACTGAATATTTGTCCTTTATCATTTCTTTCCCAACCCCACATTCCTCGTAGTGTAATTGAAAATTCTACTACTATTTTCCATGGCTATGATACTACTACTAATGCATGCATTGGTACTATCACTCTAGAGTTGCAAGTAGGAGCTTGCCCTCTTTGTACCCCCTTTTATGTCATGGATGCCCCATTAAAATTCAATCCAATCCTTAGACAACCCTAGATCCATGATATACATGTTATTCCTTCTATCATCCATCATTTTGTCAAGTTTATCTTTGATGGATATGAGCATACTACTATCACTGATCCTAAACCATTCAAGTATTGTTGGATGGAATCAGAACTTCCTTGGCCATTTCACCAAACTTAACCTATTCCCTCACACCATCTTAATACATATGATATTAGGAGTCTAGCAATCCTATACCACCACCTCCCATCATTTATACCATTTAGACTCGCACTACTAATCTCATCTCTCTTGCCATATCCTCCCATAACCCTTATGCATATATTGCCAACCCCTAGAAAATTCTAAACAATACTTCCACGTAGAGACTGATGATTCTGATGATGATGTTGTTGATATTGTAGATCTCACTAATGATACCTTGCGTGCTTTGGATTTCACTCCCATGAATTTTGATGAGTCTCTCTTTCATACTCACTATATTTCTGGTCCTGGTGAATATGAAGTCAATATCCCATCACCCAACCCACCACTACTGCTACGATTCCTTATTCCAATACCATACATTATCTAGAGCCTATTCCTCTTCCTGTGGTCCCTTCCTCATCCAAGTAGTCATGGTCACAATGTTACTATTACCTCTTCTCCTATATCATTTCCTATTTTTGATCACTTTACTTGCACATTATACATTGATCACAAGTATTGGAAACATGTTCCTTATGATCCTACTTGTTCTAAAAATGTTTACACATATGAAGGCCTCACCCAATTGGGATTTACTCCTACTGATATCACCCCTTTACTCAAGCCATACCCTCAATATCAAGGCTATATCTTCATAACTCTTGACCCACATGTCTTCCATATGAAATTTTGGGCTGTAGTTGATCCTCTTCCTTCTCTCCTCACTCTTTGGAAATATTTGCTTAGTTACATTAATGGTACTATTGATCGGCATAATACTCTTCTCACTTTTCCACTTGGTTTTAAGTTTATTACTATTTTTAATGTTTCATTCTTTAATTATTCTTCTAATGTAACATGATGGAATGTAATTAAGTGTCTCGGTACATCGTTCACTGATGAGGATTATCATATGTGCATGTATGATCTCCATATCTCTATATTTTTCATTGGAAAACACAAATATTTTTCATACCATACATCTCAACCAACCCCTATGGATTTGTTCCTGGTTTAAAAAATATTCTTGATAATCTCACATAGATCATTTTTGAATTCACACTTGGTAGCATCCTAATTTACCACACCACCCAATGATGCACTCTTGTTCTTGGTTCTTACTTGCCTGTTGAGGGAATTCCTACATGTCACACCCCCAAATTTTATATACTTTTCATCGCAATGTTTGATGGATGATGACTTCATTAACTATAAAAGTTTGTTTAATAAATATACATATATAATTATTACACACACACACACACACACACAAGTGTCAAGTTTGAATGAATCATTGTCAATGACAACCTTTTGGTTTGCATCGTTGCATGGTTTCGATTGGACTCAATCAATTTAGAATTGTATAAAGTTATAATGCATTGGTTAATGATGTTTCAAAAAGGTTAAGGTTGTTTGCATTGTTTAAGGTAACTTGAAATGTTACATGTATATGAATATTTGAATGAGCTCCATTGTTTCATGTTTTAAAAATTAGTCTTACACCACATTGCATTGGTATTATTTCTTTGGACTTCACTCCTATGGATTTTGATGAGTCTCTCTTTTATACTCACTATATTGATACTAGTCATGGTGAGTATCAAGTCAAATATCCCATCACCCAACCCACCACTATTGCTATGATTCCTTATTCCAATACCTTACATGCTCTAGATCCTATTCCTACTCATGTGATCCCTTCCTCTTCTAGTATACATGGTCATAATGTTACTATTATCTCTTCTCATAAATCATTTCCTATTTTTGATCACTTTACTTACACATTATACATTGATCATAAGTATAGGCAACATGTTCCTTTTGATATTACATCGTTCACTAACGAGGAATATGCTATAGGCATGTATGATCTCCATATCTCAATATTTTTCATTGGTAAACCCAAATGCTTTGCATACCATGCATCTCAACCAGCACCCTATGGATTTGTTCCTAGTTTAAATGATATTTTTGATAATCTCACATAGATCATTTTGGAATTCACACTTGGGGGCATCCTAATTCCCACACCACTTGATGATGCACTCTTATTCTTGGTTCATAATTGACTATTGAGGGCATTCCTACATGTCACACCCCTAAATTTTATATACTTTTCATTGCAATGTTTGATGGATGATGAATTAATTAATTCTAAAAAGTTAATTTAGTAAATATACATATATAATTATACATACATACATACAAGTGTTAAGTTTGAATGAATCGTTTTTAATGACCACCTTCTTGTTTTAATTGTTGTATGGTTTTGATTGGACTCCACCAATGTTTGCATTATTTATGAATGTTTCGCACTGTCTAAAGTTATAATGCATTGGTTAAGGATGTTTCACAAAGTTTAAGGTAATTTGAAATGTTATAGGCATATGAATAGTTGAATGATATCCACCGTTTCATGTTTTGAAAATTGACCACATTGCGTTGGCATTATTTGTTTTGAAAAAGGTCTTAGAGCATAAAGAGTTTAGATAGTTAATAGAATAAACTTGGTCTTGGACCATATTGCTTTGTTTATTGACATATGTTTTAACTATGAAAGTTGACCCTCCTTAGCATGGTGAACATTGGTTATAGTATCACCGTTGACAAGGTAATTGATTATTGTTTATTGATTGATATGGGTCATTGACCACATAACATATAAAAAGGTTTATTGATTATTTTTATGTTTTAAAAGGTCATCGACCACTTTATAACCATAAAGTTTAATTTTTATTAGATGGAAGATGGTCACAAACCACAAGGCATATAATAGTGGATTGATATTGTTTTAGTTTGATTTGGTTATGACAAAAATGCATGCAAAGAGGTTTTGAGTTTAACAAATCTACAACGTGGAACCGATACAGTCCTAAATGGTAGTAAATGAATTACGGTTCCTTGGGAACCAGTAGCTTGTGGAGCAAGCCAAAACATGCAAGGATTCCCCCATTCACATTTTGGCATTCTATTTGTTTTCGGATCTATTGGGAATTTTACATGGAGGTTTTGAAAGAGATATTTTTGGAATTATGTTTTGGTCGATGCATGCGCAATGGAGAAGCTATTTTTAAATGACATGTTTGTATTTATTATCTCTATTTGAAAAGTTTTGCTAGGCATTCAAAGTTGCAGATTTAAAAGGAAATTTGGAAGAAGAAAACAAGGGGAAAAAATCATGGGTTTCTCTCACTTTTGTTCTTCATTGTTTAAAATGAAATAATGGAATATGCGGGGATTTTAATTTTTATTCTTAGATATAGATTTATTCTTAGTTTTTCTTGTAAAAATTTGAAAAGAAATTAAAAAGGAAAATATGGGAAGAAAATGAAATTTTTGGGTTTGTTATTTTGTTGGGAAAATATGCATGCATGTTGTATATTTAACTAGCTTGTTAGAGCTTCTGATGACATATTATTTTGAAGGTGATGCTTGGGTATTGGATGTTTATAAATTTTTGTTCTTTTGAATAATCTATTTTTCTAAATATGGAACAATTTCCTTATTATTAAAATGATAAATTGGAAAGGAAAACATGGGAAAGTTGTATAACATTATTTGTATTAAAATCTTTGTGAAATGGGTATGGGTTTTATTGTAAACTTGAATATGTTTTGTTATTGTTGTTTGGATATGAGAAATATGTTGTATCATGTATAAAATGAATTCATTCCATCTCAAGTTTAACAAATTAGGTTAATTATTTAAGTTTGGATTGGCTGGAATAATGGGTATGATTATTATTGAAGTTCACTTCGGTTCTTAGTGAGCCTGTCAATTTTGTGAGACCAAACTATATTGAATTCATTATTATCATGTTTTTTAAATGATTGTGGTGAAAGGTTCATTATTAACCTCTATAATGATCTCCCATTCTTCCCGCTCTTAATGAACTTGATTTAGGTATTTATTGAGAACTCAAAGTTATTTTCTTTTAAGATTTACTTGAATCGATTCAAGTGGAAGAATATTCCCAGCCTAATATTGTTATGTTTAGTTATATTGAGTAATTTATCTCCTCTTCCTTTCTTTTGATTGTGAATATTTATGATTTTTTGAGAATCCTTAAAACATGTATTGTCTTACTGTTGAACACCTATTAGTGGAGATAATATTTGAAACTTAAGTATTATTTAGTTTATTATCAAGTTTGTCTCGAAAAATGTTTTAATTCATATTGAACTTGACTATTTGAGGGTACTTAGCTCATTCATAGCATGAAATAAGTGACTGTTAGAATGAACCATTATGAGGTGGATGTTAATTGTTGCTAAAATGTTTTCCATCAACTTATCATTGAACCTTGATTGATAGCAATGATTATTTCCTAATAAGTATGACCATTGGATATTTACTAAAATAGATGAAAGTTGGACAGCTATTTGGCATTGCATGATTCCTTATAAAGGTTGATATCATTTCTTATTTTGGAAATAATTACGGGAATGGGAAATAAGATAGAATATGATTGTTCATTTTAAACTTAATACTTATATTTAGTCAAGGATATTTTGTAGACATGGTTCCTGCGAGAAAGTATGAATGGATTTGATGGTTGCTGATGTAAATATTATTCTTGATTATTGTATTTAACATTTGCAATAGTATATTACCTTTACTATTTAAAGGTTAAGATTTTAGTTGAATACATGTGTTGTTGGAAAACATAGCATTCATTACGAAGCAATATTTCATTTGTGCTTGTTTAGATAACGTAAAAATAAACTAGGAAGTTTATTAGTTATCAGTTAAGTTAACCTTAACTTATTATATTATTTCATTTAAATACAATAAGAATATGAGTTAGATAACTCATGCTAGTTCTTTGAACTGACCCATATATACATTTTCTCTCTCCTACAGTTTGTAGGAAGGAATGACATTCATGAAGTGATTGATTGGATTGTTTACACATGATTACGTCATGTATTATTTGTTTAAAATACGATAAGGATTATTGTATTTATTTGTTAATGTGAAAGTATTATCTTCGCAAGTTGATAAATGGAATTTTTCCTAATGTACTATCATGATTAATTGTATATCATTATGTCAGAAATAAGGGATTATCCTTATTAAGTTTTAATAAAATATCTTGCTATTTTGTATCATATTTTGTTGGATATGAAAGTATTTATATGTTGTTTTACAATAAAGTATAAATAAAGTTGATTTATAATATGATATGCATTTATTACTGATTTTAATGATTACTATGAGATGAGAAAATATGTTGATTGATGAACATAGTATGATAAGGAAAAAAATACAATGAAAACATCATTAAATTATTATTGTACCTTATTAAATAAAATGGATTAATCATATTAAATGATGTTCATACGAGATTAAGGACTGTTATTAAAAAGTAATGAATGATTAACTCTATTTGAGACATGATTGAGTAAACCGATATTTAACAAAAAACACTATGATGAGATAGTTTGATAATAGGTACTCATGAAAAATAATAACTCATTGAGTTACTATAACCCTTTATCAAGAAATGAACATCGTGTATCTATATATTATAGCCTATTGTAAATGTGAACTTACTTATATTTCATAGATAACTAAAAGTGTAAAAAAGTGTAGCTAATATATCCCATCATTCCATTATATAAAATCCTACCCGTGCCATCTTAGGATGGCTATGGGAAGTGTAGTGAGGATGTAATGATGAAATTCATTACGTGGTCACTATATTTCCCATAGGGATCCTAAGATGGGACTGATAGGATCCTTTCGATTAGAAGGGTGAGTCATGGTTTCTACTTCTTCAAAACTGAAACTTAATTTCTTAAACAATAAAATGAGATCCATATAATTATGTAGAGATGGTTATGCGGTGACAAAGACAAGTTTCATTGACTTGTGTGTGGTCATGAAACTAAGATTACATGCAACACTTGAATCTTTAGCCAAAGTAGTGTAACTAGATGATTACATTGTCTGTTCATGATTCCCCTAACTTGCTATGTTAGATACCAGGTGGAATACAACTAGTATGTGTTTCAGTTGACACTTAGGATATGCACATAGTTCTCATGACCTACTTAAGGTTTAACCAAATGTATACAAGTTATACACACTTGGTTAGAGTGAATTAAGGGGGATCAAGGAGATATAGTTGACCTTTATCGCTACACATGGTTATCATTTGTTTTAAGATGAATTGTAAACATTTAATCATGCTAGATTTTATTTCTATAAGATAAAATCATTGAAGGCATTAATTGTACTTAAGGGGTCTATTTTTTAAAAAATTCCCTTAATTTGAATAAATAATAATATGGGTGTTACACTACATGAACCTCAATTTTCATACACATACCGAGGGGTATCCTTATTCCTCCATTCTAATTGTTGTCTTTCACATATTTACAATTAAAAATCCAAAAACATGTTTTCTTAGATCTTGATTGGATGTACTCTTGCTTCCTTATACTACTATCTATTGCACCTTTACGTATCATCTTACTATTGTGCCTAACATCCATTATCATTTTTCAAACACACATGCACATTCACATGGTATCTTGATGTGAATGTATGTCACTTACATGTTGTTACATGATGTATGATGCTTGGCCCTGTCTATTACTAGTCCCACTAAGGCTCCTGGGGCATCTACCTTTTCCCACATACTATCAGGTTCTATATTTGTAATATTTAACATTTTCATTCCTATTTTTAGATATTAAATTATGGAATGTACTATTTATCTTTCCTAACATGCTAAAGAGTTCTTCATGTATAGGATTTGTCTTTCAGACTCCTTCCAATCATGGTTGTCTAATTTGTTTGTGGTGTGTTTACTATTGTTTTTAGGATATGCCCTATGTTTGCTTGTTTCCTTGTTTGTACAAGCTTTTATGACTTTGATTTTCTTGTGACATTTTGAGTGGTGTCCCATGTATGCAACTAGCTCCATGTTATGTCCTTTTTTTGTTTTACTATATTATTTTACTAGTTGTTATTTCTATGTGCATTGTTTGTTTCCCACTAACACTTGTATGCTAGCATTTTTCAATTATTTTCCTTACGCCATGCTGACTACCATGTGCAATCCATATTCCCCTTACAATAATCCCTATCTCATATATGCATATAAATTCCAGACCTCCTCATTTTGGCTCCATTTTCTTTTGTTCATATCACACACCATAAAAGAGTGGGGAAAAACATTGGGTGAAAATTTCCACCCTCTCAACAGCTTAAAAAATAAAAGTTAACAAGAATAAAACAAAAATCAATTACAAAACAATGCCAAAAATAGACTTGTCCAAAAATACAGCCAAGACAAAACTCCCTAGTACAGATCCGGAGAAGTGGCCACTAGTGTCCCACTTGGGAGCTCTTGTCTTAGGGAAAAAAATAGTTAAAGAGCTGTTTTTCAAGTAGTTACTTGATTACATAATCTTCTCTAGCTTCAACAGATACACACATGTAGACACCAATTTTTCAACACTCCTCGGTGACTTATCCACATAACTCATATTCATATATAAAACACTATACCTAATTCCTAAATCACATTATACCCCCATAAAATCCATTTACTCCCGTAAATAGTCATTTATCTCTCCTAAACCTCCTAAACCACTTAAATTTATTTTAGCCTAGTAAGGCCAAAACCTCCATAACCTCCTAACCTCCTCAACATACTCCTACTCATCTTAATTTCATCCTTAACCTAAAACTCACCATTTTGGAAGCAGTTTCAACCAATTTCAAGTGAGTTTTCCCACTTTTCCTAGATTGCCAATTGTTGTCGTGCAAATGTGTGACAGGGAAATTGGAAGTTTCCAAGCATGAAAATTATACCCTTGAGCCAAATTTTTCATGTTTTATCATTCCTAGGAACCCTAGGTCAAATCCATCTGATCTGGTTACCCCTATTTGATGTCAAATTTGTCCCTAGGTGATTTAGGAAAGTCAATTTAATCCCCCAGGTGATTTTAGGAAGTTCTGAAAAGATGCTATCTTCTGGCAGTATTGGGAAGGGCTATCGCTAGCCTTCCCAGGACTAGATCAACCACTTTGGAGTGGAATGGAATGAAAAAATTCAACATGGAGGTGAATTGAAGACCTTAGACAATCATGGAAATGATTTTGGAAGGTTTGGGGAAATTTTGAAAGACTTAGAGTAGTCTGAATAAAAACAAGGTTTACAAGCCTAGGCACTACACATGCCTAAAACAATTGCTAAGCTTCAGAAGAAGATTCTGGGAGCTTTGGATAGAGTTAGGAGTAAAATAAAACATCTCCAAAAATATAATTCCAATCCCTAAAATATGATGAAATCCTATTTTTCACAACACCTTGGCGCATAGGGTTTTGCAGTAGTTTTCTTAGTTATAAGTGGAGTAAAAATTAAAAATCCATTTTTTCAGGATTAGATGAAAGAGTAAGGACATAATATTCCCACCATTGGATTCAAAATTCCATTTTTAGTTAGGATCATGTAAATTTTCACAAATAAATTCCACCGGGAGCTCAAGTTATAATCGTTCCAAGTTACCCTCTTGGAGACAGTTCGAGAGTTAGTCAATTTTCGGGAGGACATGTGTCAACACTAGGATCTTGGTAGGATTTTATGTCCCTAAAATCCCTAAGGTTAGGTACATAAACCTTGGAAAAATTCACCCAACCACCATGCAAACTCGGGAACTTGATGTAACCTTCAGATTTTACAGTTCAACTCCCAAGTGCATTTTTGAAGCTCAAATTCCCTACCATCAGATTGAGGACACATGTCATCCTCTTGCTCACCATGGAATTTGATGTCCCTCACATCCCTGAGGTCAAAGAATGCAATCATGGAAAAATGCACCTAGCCCCTATGGGAGTCCTTTGGTCATCCATGTGGACTGGATTTCAAAGCGTCAATGCTTTTAAGCCACTTTTTTCACCTCCATTCCTTGTCGTCCGATCATCACCACGTGTCGATCCAAGAATTCCATGGAATTTGATATCCCTCATGTCCCTAAGGTCAGGGAAATCAAGACATGAAAAATTTACCCAAGCCCTACCTATGCACATTTTTTGGATTTAAAAAAATCCAACTGTCATTTTTCCTACTTCTAACTTCTAACATCCATGTGCACAATTTTTTCCTCCATGATCCTCTGTAACTTCTCACCATCATTCCACCATTGCCAAAAATTGAACCAAAAATACCACATAGGTAAATCCCTTCACTCCACGAAATAAAGAAGTTCCCAGATGGAAATTTGAGCAAACATAGGAGAGACACAAAATGAAGAAGGAGAAAACAAAGAAAAATCCATGGCCATGAAATGAGAGGTTGAAGAAATATCTCAAACGGATGCATGAAACATTTTTTTTTATTTTTGTTCATTCCTCTACCCAAGACCATAAAAAAGACACCTTCAAACTCTCATCTCATGCAACAGAGCATCCACAACGAAGAAATCCCACTTCTAGCTCAACGAAGAAAAAATCCAATTTCCGTCAAATTGCTAGGAGAAACGAGTTAAAAAATTGCACATGGGATCCAAATGAAAAACATATCACAATGGAGTTGTTTTCATTGCAAATGGAGAAAATAAATAGACCTGTAAATTTTGAGCTCCATTAATGGCTGCCAAGGCAACTCCATGCCCAAAGCCACCGCTGGTTAAAATTTCAAAAATTATTTCAGTCATTATAGTGGGTGAAATCAAGTGCAATTTAGAGGATGTGACCATGATGACAAGATGATTCTAGAAAAATATACTCCATCAAAAATCGAGCACCGGAAATCCACTTTCCAATAATAGTAAGCTTACCTGCACATGCTTGCTATTTTTGGTAAGTCTTCATCAAAAGCGGCTATGAAAAAGGCAAAGTGTGTAATGAAGATATCCAAGAAGCGAGAATGATTATTTGGAGTAGAAAATAGTGAATGTCGAGGGTCATCAATACTCTCCATTAATAATGTCAATCCATGGCTAGTGTCCGATGGGTGTATGCATTAAGATAAAAAGTTCTTTGGAAAACAACTCCATTAAACACAATCCAAACTTGCATAAAATAAATCACACATGTGGAAATGTAAAGGCACACTTGCAGAAATAAAGTTTGCATGAAGGAAACATGCTTGCATAAATGAAATTTATAAATTAAAATAAATGAAAGATAAATCAAATGCCCGCAGTTCACAACAAAAATTATACAAAAAGAAAGATCACATAACATGAAATCAGAAATTCCCAAGGAAGAGGAACACATCCTTCATCGCCTAGAGCATCGACACGATAGAATTTAGAATAATGGAAATAAAAACATTGATAGATCTTCAGTGCATTAGATTCAGCCACCCACTTCATGGTACAAATTGAATTTTGATGGAGCTTCAAAAGGTAATCCCGGAGCTTCAGGAGGAGGTGGGGTGATCAGAGATCATAGAGGCTGCTTTGTTGCTTTTTGGCTTTGAAATATGGGTCAACAGACAAACCATTATTCTAAAGCTTTGGCAACATTATGGGGTATAAGGCTTGTGAGAGATTGTAATATTTCAAATATTATAATTGAAGGGGATTCTTTAAACATCATAAATCTATTAAACAAAAATCAACCCCCAAGCTGGACTATTAGAGATTTTATTTGTGAAGCTATTGAGACTTGTAAACTTTTTGATAATTACAAGATCATACATACCTACCATGAAGGTAATAAAGTGGTAGATAGTTTGGCCAATTTTGGAGTTAGAAACAAAATGCAAAACTGGTTTAGTGGTGATCTTCTCCTGGCTAAGGTACTTGATGACATCATAAAAGATAAGCATGATATTCAAAACAATCATTAAAAGATCTCCCTCCGCCGTTGAAGATGTGATTATTAACTCTACATGTAGGTTTAATGATGCTATTAAAATTTGCATGCCTTATGGGTTTCAAAAACAGAGGCAGTAGTGAAAGGAGGTATTGGAATCAAAAATTTACCGTTGAGAAGCAAAGGGGAAAAAATAGCAGAATGGGGGGACCTCCTTGCAAAACAGAGCCCATTCATGACCCAGCTTGAAGAATGATGAAATACTGTGGAAGTATTTAAAAATGGAGGAATTTTAGAGCCTCATAGAAAGAATGCAGGGCCATGATTAGGATATCTCGGTGCAATTTGTGAATGGATGGAAGAAACAAATAGTTGAGTATGGAGATATCAATGTTAAAATTACTAAAGAGCTCATTGCTCAAGTCACGGGTTTGAGTTTGGAGGGGGTAAAATTCTTTAGCAAGCGGGTAGACAGGAATGTTGAAGAAAATAAATTTCTTGAAGAAGGTGAAAACCTTGAATTTGTCACGGCTGGCATCAAAGTATCTTCTATCCTAGAGCCTTTTGCTGAAATCTCATGCATGATGGTCAGGTATGTTACTCTTAAGGGCGAGATATGTAACCATCCCTTTAAAGCATTTGATCTTTCTTAATCATTTTAGAAGGGACTTAACTATGAATTTCCCACACTACCTATTGAACTCTCTGGAATGTTCTGTTCTTGAGGTCCAAAACCATACTCATGTTGTACCCCTTCATCAAGGCCTTATTTTGCTGATTCACCATCACTGTCTATCCCTTTCTTGCTCTGTGCCTATGGCCCCTGCTAACCCCCTCTTCCAGTCGTCAAAGACCCTGTTGCTACTTCCACTAGCCACAAAACAAGGTTTAAGAATACCCATTATCCCCTGCTTCCTTCTCAGAGGGTTCTTCACAAGTAATAAGGAGATAGAGTCGGCCAAAACCTGCTCCATATCAGCAATCCCATGGAGGACTTCAAAGATGAAGGGCTTCTTAGTAGGATTGAGAAGTTAGAGAGTGAGGTCATGAACCTCAAGGAAGAAATCAAGAGGAAGGATAAAAATATAGGTAAAAGGAAGATGCAGGTTGAGACTTTTGGGGATAATGAGAAAAATACAGAAATCTTCAAGAAACTTCATTCTCTAGATAATAGATTGGGTAATGCTAAAGGATGGCATGATTGTACCATCTTTGTGCTAAAAGCGGTATACAATTTCATGGAACAACATGTGAAGAGTGTTTGTATCCTAAGTGACATTCCTATTGCCATCTGGGAGTCTGACGTTGCAAGGGACCTGGTCTTGTCACAAATTGATAAGAATGATCCATCTCAAGTCATGGACACTTGCACTTTTCAATTCATTGCAAAAATCAAGATAAAGATTGACAAGGCAATCAAATAGTGCTGCTCCTAGTTTGTTGTTTTGTTACTATCAAGTTAAAGGTTTCAAGCTACTTTGATGCTACTTTGTTTTTTTGGTTCCTCTTTTAGTTCTTGGTTGAACTATTGTTTTTTTTTCACTTTGTGGGTGTTGATCCCGTTTTCACTATTTTCAATGTTATATCTAGCTACCGAGCCTCCTTGTTTAGGGTGTTAGTCTCTTTTTTTCTTTGTGCTACTTCTACTATTATATCTGGCTTTTGAGCATTTTTTGTATCTAGGGTATAGTCCCTTCAAAACTATTTATCCTTAATAAAAAAGAAAAAACATGAAATCAAAAATTTACAACAAAAGGAAAACCACAAAATAAAGAACTGAACATAAAACATTGAAAGAAAAGAACATAAAACATTGATCCTTCTTCCTTGGAATGAGTGTCCATCTCATTCCTTGGAAGAGGACTTAATTCATACTTTCAAACTTAATTCAAAACCTGCAGAACAATTTCACTTAAAAGATTGAGAAAGAACAAATCTATTATTTTTGGTAGTGAAAAATTACATATAAGAGTGTGGGAGGTTGCATTTATAATTCATGCATCCAACCAAATCCTTATTTTAGGAAATACAATCTGATCTTATCTTTATTCCAATCATAACAACTAAGATCTCCATCTCCACAAAATATGGAGAGAGATATATTATTGGAGTCAAAGTATTATCTTGCTTATTTTAGGAAGATTTGCTCCCAAATCTTCTCATTTCTTTTTGGTAACAAAAATCACATTGATTTTATTATCCTAATTTATTGGAAGTAGATTTTTCCTCAAAAATTACTTTGACCAAATACCTCTCCTAGATTTTCCATTTGACTTTCTATTTCTAGATGTGGAACTTTTGGTGCTCGTTTAATACACTTTTTCCTTGGAATACAACTCACTAAAAGTAAGATTCATTTTTATTGGTAAAACCTATAGAAAATATGAATGAGGTTTTTTTAAACACATTACTATAAACAAAAACCTCTCTCATATTTTCCATTTGAATTTTTTGTTTTTGGCTGTGGAACTTTTAGTGCTCATCTGATACACTTTTTCCTTGACTGCATCTCACTAAAAGTTAGATTCTTTGTTATTGGTAAAATTTTTAGTAAATATGAATGAGATTTTTGTTAAATTTTTTTCTATGAAATACAACCTCTCTCATATTTTCTATTTTACTTTTTTGTTTCTGGATATGGAACTTTTAGTGCTCATCTGATACATTTTTTCCTTGGACTGTAACTCACTAAAAGTTAGATTTCTCCTTATTGGTAAAACCTGTAGCAAATATGAATGAGGTTTTTATTACACCAATTTCTATGAAAAAAACCTCTCTCAGATTTCCCATTGGATTATATGATTATTTACAATTCCTCATTTTATGCAGTTCAAACTAAAACTCCAAGTTCTAGAACTAAATCTACAGTGGAACTAAAAGCGCAAGTTCCAGAGATAAATCCAATTGTTCCAGAGTTAACTCTCTTTGTTCTAGAGCTAACTCCAATTGTTCCAGAACTAAATCTACAAGTTCTGGAACTAAATCTGTAAGTTTCGCAACTAAATTTGTAAGTTCCGAGCTAACGCCAATTGTTCTGAAGCTAACTAAACACATATATAACTTTTGCACACAATCTCAGATTGAGATGATTCTTTTTTTGAACTTGCATAATTTTCCAAGAGAAATTTGGATATGAAATCATATTTGAGTTTAGATATACAATTCATCATCAATTCCACTTTTCCCATATCAAGCATGATCTTTCCTTTATGGCCTGCATACACAAGACTTTGCATCTTTCCTAAATAATCAATAGGATTAGTCAAAAAAATAGATAAGAATAATTCTAAAGAATAAATAAGATATATATCCTATATTCTATCTTAAGGAAACTATAAGTTCCAAGATTACATTTAAATCCACTTTCAAAGGTAACTTGGAAGGACAAAATAATGGTAATTTATGGCCTCATTAGTGAAAATGACCACTTACTAAAAATAATAAGTCCTTTATATGGGTGCTTACTAAAAATAGTAAGTTACCCCAAGAATTGGTCAAAGCAAAGGAAGTGTGCATATGATTGAATGAATATTTCATCACATCAAGATGATCAAGAAGAAGTAAGAATCAACTCTTACTAAAAGTAGTAAGTCTCCCATCCGAGTATTTACTAAAAATAGTAAGTCACACTCAAAGAGCAATTTGGCATAATGGGACATTCAAAAATTCATCGAATCAAATCTTTCCATCAACGAGGATCATTAGACTTCATTAGGGCAACATCTTCTCCTTTTTCTCTCTTCCCCTCCCCCAATTTTATCTCCCTTCAAATGTTCTAATTCTTCGTTGGGTTTTGAACTTTTTGACATGACTTTAAGTCATCTAAAAGTGACTTTAGAAACATAATGTAAATTAAGTCACCTTGATTTTATAAAAGGGAATTAAATATTTTGTAGGAATATGAATAGTCTAAAGTTAGAAATAAGACATATGGAGGGTCATGAAGAAGATGAGGAATCGAGTCTACTCTATAAATTGTAAAGCCAATCCCATCTCAAAGGGTTGGTCATTAATTTTGTAAGCTCAAGAGTGGATTATACTTTGAGAGAACAAAGGAGATAGCCAAATTCTTCCATTCCCCTCACTCTAAAATTTCTTCTATTTCCTACACTATGTACAATTTCTACTCAAACACTAATACGAGAATGAGTTTCTATCCTTTTTGATGAGAAGATTTTAGAAACTTTGAGTTCTCAACATTACCTCATATTTTTTTGTTTATAGTATTGTTTCCTCTTAATTTAAATGTGATGTAATTTCCAACCAAAGTGTAACTCAAGTCTCGATTTCATACTTGCAACATTAGTTTCTCTTGTCTAATATTCTCACTCCATTTCCCGCTCTCCTAAAAATTTCTTCTCTTGCAGTATCTATAAGATTTGCCATAGGGTCGAGTAGAGTGTCCCCTGTTAGATCCCAAGTAAAAATTCCACCACAGAAATCCACCTTTTCACATGCTTACAAATATGAAGGCTACACCGGTTAAGTAGGGACTTAGATTCCCAGTGTTGGCAAGAAATCCACAAATTTTTCCACCGATAAATTTTCTCACTAATAGTTTTTGGTGCCCACCGTGGGGCATATTTAGTAGCATCTACACCAAAAATATGACCACACTGTCCAAAAATTTCAAAAAAAAAATCATAAAAAGAGTTCACAAAAATCCATTGCTAAAAGACACATTGCTGATTTCTGTACGTGTCTTTTCACATTCCACAATGTATTTTCATATTCCCATTACAAAGTTTTTTAGTGTTGGAATTTGAAAAAGTATTTATCAAGCAAGAGCTAAAATAGAAGAAGAAGAAACAATGGTAGATCAAGAAGAAATGCCTCAAACCATTGTTCCATGGGGAAGGAATACAAGCCCGCTTGCTCTTGAAACCCCTCTTCACAATCTACTAACGAGTTCCCACAAGAAATTTCAAAATTTCAAAGGTAACAACACACAAAACCCTAAATAACACATCACTAATTTCACAACATCATTTGGAGTTCTTGGTGTCCAACATGAAGACGTTCTTTGTGAGATTGTTCGATGCAGTCCCTCCAAGAAAAAGCAACAAAATGGTTTTACCTTCCTTGCCGGTTCATCGTGGGTTGGAATGACATAAGGGATGATTTCAAGATAGTTTTAAATCAAATGAATACTGTCGGGACCTCTTGGTGTAGTTGGCTCAAATGAAGAAAGGAGAAGTTGAAATTATGGGAGACTTCATAGCTTGTTTTGAATGATTACTTTGCAATATATCTCAAGAGGATTCACCATCTGAAAGCAATGTCAAGATATTATTCATCAATGCTCAATCACCAGAGGTAGGATTTCTCCTATGAAGAGTTCAACCGAGGGAAATTGCAGAAGCACAAATATTGGCCATTGAACTCAATGACAATCTCATCCTATCTCTGGAAAGATTAAGGATCCCTTAAAGGGTAAAACTCAACGTCCTAGAGATGAAAGAACCAATCATTTAATGCAGAAAATGGGAAATGAAATGGCGTTGTTAAGGAGGAAATTTTTGAATGGGTTTCTTCTCAAAGAAGAAAAGAAAATAAGATTCTAGGGCACCCCAAAGGCTTGCCTTAGAGGCCCCACCTATCAATGCAAATCATGTGAGTAAGGAAAATGAACTGGAGCTTGAACAAGAAAGTGAAGGTGGTGATTTCCTACAAAGTGATTAGTTTGAGAATGATACACAAATAAGATTCTATAAGTATTCTAGATGTGATAAAGAAGATAAAGAAGATGTTCCCGGTTTCTCATGTGTGGTATTCACTCATTCTCGTCTAAGAAAGGAACATCTCCTTCCATTGTTGTAGAGAAAAGAAGACCGGAGATCCTCCTATGGTGACTCTGCAAAAAAAATCAGTCGAGGATCTCAACTCCCACCCTCCATAGAGTCTGCATTATTGAAGCTTTATCTTATAGGAAGTAAGAAGGATCTTGCAATCCCAAGTAAGTCTTTTGATGCATCTTCCAAGTCTAAATCTAAATATTCCCTGTAAAATCTAGTACATCAAAGCTCCTAGTGTACCTTTAAAAATACCCTCCATTCCCCAAAAATCTAATCCTATTCCCAAAGCTGTCCTAAATCCAAAAGCAATCCCTTCATCACCTTCACCCGCATCTATGCCTTTTGATTTCATATAATATGCAAAAACAAAGCCAAAGTCAAAATTATTGAAAGTGAATATTTTCGGACTCATCCTGAACAATTTGAGAGGTTTGTTTGATATATCAGGAGTGGTAGTCTAACACCCAATGTTGTAACTTCTAGTTCTAAAGACATGTTTCCAAACCCACCTATGCCTCCCTCACAGAACATGCTTTCCTTAAGTGCATCCAAGACTGACAAGGTCGATCCTTTCTACGTCTCCCTTCTTATTGGAGAATATGTACCGACTAATTACACAATAGATTCGGTGCCTCGTAAAACGTGATGCCTTTGAAGGTCGCCAAGGCTCTCAAACTTACCATGACTCCACCCGGTGTCTCTTGTTACTCCCTAGAGTAAAAAGGTTCCACTTGTAGGGAAGGTCAAAGATGCATAGGTGGCTCTCACTAGATTTCTAGACAAGAAAGTTTAAGTGATGATTTTAGCTGCAGACATCCCAGCCTCATTTGGAATGTTACTAAGTAGAAGTTTGTGCCAATACTTGGGAGGGAAAATTCAGATGAATTGGTCATCCAGAACCATACCAGTGAAGGGAGACATGAAGAAATTGCTTCCCGAGAAGAATCTGAAGTACATGGTTCAAAATTCCAAAATTTTGGAAGCTAACATATTGTACCAAAATAGAAGGTAGATGAATCAGTTTGTGGAAACCAAGGAAGAAGATGATATTCCCATCTTGATAGGTCTAGACATGCCTTCCTGAAGATATTTGGATTTTGAAGAAGCATTGAGGAGATTCAAGTTACAAGATGGCAGCCCCGAATTACTAGACGATGTAAACAATGAGGAAGAGGAGATGGTTCATGATGATTTTCAAGAAGAAAAATCATCTTATATGCTTATCCAAGATGAGGAGTTATTCTCATTACCATTTGGGGACAAAGATGATCTTAGTCAGGACATCTATGGAGAAACAATATCGATTGTGATGCCATGAAAGGATTGAAATAAATATTTGTACAAGAACTACTAAGATCTCGCAGTAAGAAACAAAGGACCCCCAAGTTTGGTCTTGAACTCTTGATGCAAGCCATGAATATGCAAGATAAGTGTGAAGCTAATTTGGAAGTCAGTAACCAATGTGAAGGTTGGTCATAATCGAGATAAGATAAGATGAAAAATATGATGCCAATCTTGAGCTAATGGTTGATGGATGTAATAAAGAAATGGAGATATTTTATTTCCCATTTGAAGATGAAGACTCTTTCCATGACCAAGAACTCAAAGCAAGGAGTTTCGAGACCTTTGAAGATGAAGCTCTTTTTGATGAAAGATCGGTAGAGTGCAGCAATTCCCAAAATGATGACATAATCCCTCTTGATAGTTTCCTTGACTTGCAATCTTCAAAGGCGTACAAAGATGAGTTTTAGGAAATAATGAAGCATAACTCTGTGTAAGAAATCTTGGATGCAAAGTAGAACTTGTGGAAGACCTTGAGATGATTCTTGATCTCTTCACTCATGCCATGGACATACAAGACAAGTATGAGTTTTCCTCTGATCCTCCCTGTCGTACTCAAACACCTCACAATGGAGTAGAGATAAAGGATGAATCTAATGTTTCTCATGGAGAATATTTCAATGAGCATAGACCCGGAAAGAAAGTAACTTAGAATATTCAAGAAATTTGAACAAAATCAGCTTTGGGGCAGTGATGAGATGCTCAATGGAGAATCAACTATATGGATAAACACGGAAGGAAACTGACACTATGAAACTGATTTCAAAGAATGTGAAGGCAATGAAATTTCCAAGTGAAGACCTGAGCATCAAGAGGCTCACATGGAATCACTCCTACAAAGTACAAAGACAATCATGGAAGCACCTAACTTTCATAAATAGTTAAGGAAAGGAGGTTACTTTCTCGAATCAGTCAATGGATTCGTAGAACAAAATCACTCAATGTTGCCCACTCAAGGGTAACGAGTGAGGAATGAAAATTTCTTTAGTGAAAGTGGGTTGTCCCCCGCCTTTTACCATAGGTGATTTTTAGGTTATTTACCTTTCTATCTCGTGTATTTCCTTTATTCATGCATTGTGTGTTTCCCTTTTTCCTCATTGTGTGTGTGTGTCTCCTTCTTCGTTATCCTTCTCGTCTCGTAATTGTACATGAATCCATAGAGCCCAATGGATAAGGCATCGGTCAACAAATTATATGGTCTAAAGTTGAGATTCTGGATTGCCATGTCATGTCTTCACTATGATCAGTCCATGCCATGTCCCCAAGCTAGAGCCGACTGTTGTCGTTCAAATGTGAGACATGGAAATTGAAAGTTTCCAAGCATGAAAACTATACCTCTCGTGCCAAAATTTACATGTTTTTATCATTCCTACGCACCCCAGGTAAAATCCATTAGTCTATTCATCCCCTATTTTATTTCAAATTGGTCCCCTAGGTGATTTAGGAAAGTCAATTTAATCCCCAGGTGATTTTAGGAAGTTCTAAAAAGATGCTATCTTCTGGAAGTATTGGGAAGGGCTATCGTTAGCCTTCCCAGGACTGGATCAACCTCCTTGGAGTGGAATGGAAGGGAAAAATTCAACATGGAGGTGAATTGAATACCTTAGAACATCATGGAAATTATTTTGGAAGTTTTGAAAGACTTGGATCAGTCTGAATAAAAAACAAGGTTCACAAGCCTAAGTAGTACACATGTGTAAAATAGTTGTTGAGCTTCAAAAGAAGATTCCAAGAGTTTTGGATGGAGTTAGGAGTAAAAAAAACATCAATGGAAAGATAATTCCAAGACCTATAAGAATATAAAATCATATTTTTCACAACACCTTGGCGCATAGGGTTTGTAGGAAGTTTTTCGTAGGCACAAGTGGAGTACTAAATCAATTTTTTTTTTCAAGGATCAGATGGAGGAATATGGACATGATACTCCCACCATTAGATTCAAAATGCAATTTCAAGTTAGGATCATATAAAATTTCACCAAGAAATTCCTCCGAGAGCTCAAGTTATGATCGTTCCAAGTTACCCTCTTGGAGACAGTTCGGGAGTTAGTCAATTTTCAAGAGGACACGTGTCAGCACCAGGATCTTGGTGGAATTTTATATCCCTAACATCCCCGAGGTCAGGTACATCAAATTTTAAAAATTCACCCATCTCCCATGTGACGTCTTGGACCCTCATGTGACCTTAAGATTTGACAGTTCAGCCCCCAAGTGCTTTTTTGAAGCTCAAATTCCTTGCCGTCAGATCGAGGACACTTGTCGTGCTCTTTCTCATCATAGAATTTGATGTCCCTCATGTACCTAAGGCTAGGGAAAATTGACATGGAAAAATTCAACCAAACCCTTTGGGGAGTCCTTTGGTCATCCATGTGACTGAATTTTAGGCCTTAGTGCTTTAAAGCCGCTTTTTTTTCACCTCCATTCCTCGCCATGTCGATCGTCGCCATGTATTGGCTCCGGGACCGCCATGGAATTTGATGTCCATCATGTACCTGATGTTAGGGACATCAAGACATGAGAAATTCACCCAAGCCCTACATGTGCACATTTTTTGGATTTTAAAAAAACTCCAACTGTCGTTTTTCCCGCTTCTAACTTCTAACATCCCTATGCATAGTTTTTTCCTCCATGATCATCTATAACTTGTCACAATCATTCTGCCATTGCTGAACCTCAAACCAGACCTACCACAAATGCAATTCCCTTCATTCTATGAAAGCATGTAGGTCTAAGAAGGAAATTTGAGCAAACATAGAAGGAGAGGCACATAACAAAGAAAGAGAAAACAAAGAAAACTCCATGGCCATGAAACGAGAGGTTGAAGAAATATCTCAAAGAGATGCATGAAACAACAAGATGTATTTTTCTATTCATTATTTTACCCAAGACCATAAAAATACACCTTAAAACTCTTCTCTCATGCAACAAAGCATCCACAACGAAGAAATCCCACTTTTTCTCAACGAAGAAAAATCTAATTTCCCATCAAATTGTTGGGGAAACGAACTAAAAATTGCATATGGGATCCAAATGAAAAACCTATCGCAATGGAGTTGTTTTAATCAAAAATGGAGAAAAAAATAGACCTAAAAATTTTGAGCTCCATTAATGGCCACCATGGCAGTGTTGGGGTTAACACACCGGTTGTATAGACAATATATCAGATCTAAGCATACATGCAAATAAAAGTGGATATTCTACTAGAAGAAATATATAAAACAAGAGACATAAACCAATACCAAATTTAACGTGGTTCACCCAGTGTGGGCTATGTCCACCAAGAAACAAGCCAATATATTATCCAAATCTTTAACAAGATATACAATGAAGATTTGCAATCTTCCACACCTCTCAGATGTACAGTACTTTCTTTCTCTTAAGATTTTTGCTTCATAACCAAGAATTCTCTCTCTCACCAAATTTTGCAAGTTATTCTTAATTATTATTAATACTTACTTCTAAACCCTATCTTTTATGTTTATTTAGTTGTTTATAGACTTAAGGCACTTAGCCATGCAATTACAATCAATAGATATAATTTAATTCTAAAAATAGATCTAATTCTTGAGAGTTAATTAAAACATCCTCACACAAGTAACCGACATTGGTTAGCCCTAACCGATGCTAGTTCCTCCATACATAACCAATGCCAATCCCGGTGGCGAGATGCCGGTTCCCCTAACCAATGATCATATCTTGTGTTTTCCAATAAGTTTCACATTGCAAGATAAATTAAAGTAATTGAGCTCCACAACTCAAAAATCTCCCACTTGGATATCAATTATTGCACCATACCTATACAACATCATTCTTCAATCCTTCCTTAGCTCTATTTCTTCCTCTTCAAGTCTCGAATAGAAGACCAATAGAAGTGGAGTATAGCTCGAAATTCTCCTTTGCTAATGGATTCATTAGGATATCCTCAAGGTTCTCTCTCGTATGAATATTTTCCGATTTAACTTCCTATCCTCCAATACTTTCCTTATGAAGTTATACTTCAACTGAATGTGTTTCATTCTCGAATGAAACCTTGATTTCTTTTCCAAATGAATTGCACTCGATTATTACTTGAACAATTTACAATCACCTTGCTCCTTTCCCAACTCTTTCATGAACCTACTCATCCATATAATCTCCTTGTGAGCTCTCGTAGCTACAACATACTCTACCTTTGTAGTAGACAAAGCCACAACCTTTCGTAATCATTAAATCAAGCTAAGCGCCATCCCACCTACTATGAAAATATATCCAGTAGTGCTCCTTCTACCATCCAGATCTCTAGCCATATCTGAATCAACATAGCCACATAATGAAATATCCAAACCTCCATAGCATAACTACATGCTAGATGTCCCTTTAAAATACCGAGTATCCATTGGACTGTTTTCCAATGCTCTTTACCTGGATTGACCATATATCTACTCGAACTCCCACTTCCTATGCAATTTTCGGTCCAGTGCAAACCATAACATACATGAGACTCCCAATTGCTAAAGCATATGACACTTTGGTGTCATGTATTTGACCTCCTCTTGTGATGATGGACATTGATATTTTCTCAATTTAAAGTTTCCACCATAGGTGTATTTTACATTACGCATGTTGAACCTTTCTAACACCTTATAAATATAATCCTCCTAAGAAAAATATAATTTATTGTTTTTCTGTCTCTATGTATTTGCATGCCAAGGATTCTTTTTCAGCTCCTAAATCTTTCATAGCAAATGTGTGAGCTAGATTTCTCTTAATCTCACTAATGTCCCGCATATTAGATCCCGCAATAAGCATATCATCCACATACAATAACAAAATAATATAGCTACCATTTTCAAGCTTCTTGAAATAAACACAAAGTGGTTAGATTAACATCTCAAGTAACCATGCTCTTTCATATAACTATCAAACCTCATGTACCATTGCCTTAGAGCTTGCTTGAGCCCATCTGAGACTCTTTTTCAACTCGCACACTAATTTCTCCTTACCGTTGACTTCATACCCAAGCGGCTTCTACATATAAATATCTTTATCCAAATCACCATAAAGGAAATCCATATTCACATCTAGTTTCTCTAAATACAAATACTCTACTACAAATAAACTCAATACAATACAAATAGAAGTCATCTTAACAACAGGAGAAAATATTTCACCAAAGTCAATACCTGCTTTCTATGCAAATCCCTTTACTACAAGCCTTGCCCTTCACCTTTTTGTCCACCCTCTTCTTCCTTGATCCTGTAAACCCACTTGTTTTGCAATGTTCTCTTACTTGTTGGTAACTTAACCAAATCCCAAGTCTAGTTCTGTTCCAAGGAGTCCATCTCCTCATCCATGCCATGCTCCCACTGGACATGGGTCTTATCTGCATTACTTCTTCAAAATTTTCGGTTCACCATTATCAGTCAATAATAAATAAAATAGAGAAGGTGTAAATATTTCTAGAGGTTTACTTACCCTTTGTAACCTTCTCCTAGGAGTTTGGGCTACCAGAGGATCAATTTGGACCTCATGTACATTTGTATTGAAATCTAATAGTGACCGATGTCAATTCTACTAACCGATGCCGGTTTGGATCTTCTGTAACCGATATCGGTTCATCTGACCAATTTTGGTTAGGGGTCAACCAAAACCGGTTATTGTGTAACCCTGTCGGTAATAATTTTAAATCTGAGAGTTCAGTTTCATTCACAAAATTATCAACTGGTTTATCCTTGGATACCAAAATTTGATCCATGTACATTCTCTTTTCATTCCATTCAGCATCACGACTCCTAATAATTTTAGAATTCTCTAAATCCCAAAAATGGAAACTGAAATCACTAGATCTATAACTAATGAAAGTGCACCTCTTAGATTTTGCATCCAATTTTTCCTATTTTCCTTATCAACATGCGGAAAAACCTTCGAACCAAAAAAATTTAAGAAAATAAAGATCTACCTTTTTCCACCCAAGCTTCCTCTCGTATTCCTCCATCTAGTGAACTTGAAGGCCCAAGGTCAATCAAATAAACCATTGTATCAAATGCTTCAGCCCAAAACGCAAAGGAAATCTAGAATGTATCCTCATACTTCTAAAGACGTTCCATGATTATCCTGTTCATTCTTTCTACAACACCATTATCATGTGGTGTTCTTGGTACATGCCTCACATCTTTTAATACCCATGTATTTCCATTCTACAATTTTAGATGAATTTCTCCTTTACCAGTAATACTACAAGTTCCATCATTACCCAAACAAACATGCCCAAAATTACCCTGGACATAATTTCTAAAATAACCCTTATTAGGGGTTGCATGGAAAGAAGCTCCTAAATATAAAACCCATGATTTAATTCTATTATCTAAAGAAAGAATAAGATTATCTTACATTACCTCTGATGCAACAATATTTTCTTCTTTAACTTTGTCTGGTTGTTGGTTCTCTTTATCCTTTGACCAACAATATTTATTTACATGTCCTTTCTTTCCACATTTCCAACAAGTAATTCCCTTACTTCTAGATTTAGATTTGCTATCCCTTGACTTTGATTTCCTATTACTCTTACTCTTGGATCTCTCCTTTTTCCCCTTTGATTTCTAAGTTCAAAGCATTTCCAAATGATGATTCCTCTCTACTCTTCCTACGAATTTATTCATTCAAGATTATACTAACCACATCATCAAAATTCAAAATATTATTAGCGAGATGTTTGTATTACTAACAACCATTACCAATTTATCCCAACTATCGGGAAAAACATAAGAATAAAAGTGCTTTTACTTCACCATAAAATGGTATTTCAACCAATTTTAATTGATTTACAATAGATCGAAATAATTAAAATGACTAGATGCGAGATCCACCTTCATGCATCTTAGAACTAAATAGTTTCTTCATCAAATAAAATTTATTTGAAGTACTACTTTTTTCATATAAATTAGCATGATCTTTTATGAACTCTACCATAGAAGCCGTTACTTATAATATTGAAAGCCATAGATCCTGCTAGGCTCAATCTTATGGATCCCAAATCCTTTCGTCAAGAATATTCCATTCTTCATCAATCATATTCGTAGGTCTATAATTCTCATCCAACGGTAAATACAAATCTCTTTAATATAGATAATCATCAATCTGCATCTTCCATAATTGATAATTTCAGCCGTCAAATTTTTCTACCTTGTATTTGTTTTCTTACGCCATTCTTATAGCTCCCACCCAAAAAAACCTCTCGTGAGTAAATCATCAACATACAAAATCCTCAAACCTTGCTTTGATACTAGTTTTTGGGGTGGTTAGCACACCGGTTATATAGATAATATATCAGATCTAAGCATACATGTGAATAAAATTGAATATTCTACTAGAAGAAATATACGAGAACAAGAGACATAAATCAACACCATTTTACGTGGTTCACCCAAAGTGTGGGCTACGTCCACCAAGAAACAAGTAAATCTATTATCTAAATCTTTGATAAGATATACAATGAAAATTTACAATCTTCCACACCTCTCAGATGTACAGTAATTTCTTTCTCTCAAGCTTTTTGCTTCATCACCAAGAATTCTCTTTCTCACTAACTTTTACAAGTTCTTCTTAATTCTTGTTAATACTTACTTCTAAACCCTAGATTTTATGCTTATATAGTTGTTTATAGACTTAGGTAACTTTTCCATACAATTACAATCAATAGATATAATTTAATGCTAAAAATAGATCTCATTCCCAAGATTTAATTAAAACATCCTCACATAGGTAATCGACATTGGTTAGTAGTAACTGGCGATCTTAGGTTCCTCCTTCCCCGACCGATGCTTGATCTGGGTGACCGATCTTTGGTTCCCCTAAGCGATGATGGTTCTTGTGAATTCTAGAAAGTTTCACATTGCAAGCTAAACTAAAGTAATCAAGCTCCACAAATCAACAATAGCTCCATTAATGGCAACCATGGAAACTTTGTGCCCGAAGCCATCGCTAGGTTAAAATTTCAAAATTTATTTCCAATCATTCTAATAGGAGAAATCAAGTGAAATTTAGAGGACGTGACTACGAAAATGAGATGAATCTAGAAAAATATACTCTGTTGAAAACCAATAACCTAAAATCCACTTTCCATAAATACTAATCTTCCCGCACATGCTTGCTATTTTTGGTAAGACTTCATCAAAAGTGGCTATGGAAAAGGAAGTGTGCATTGAATATCTTGAAGAAGCCATAATGATTATTTGGAGCAAAAATAGTTAAAATAACCACTTAATAAAAATAGTAAGTCCTTTATATGGGTTCTTACTAAAAATAGTAAGTCACCCCAACAAGTGGTCAAAACAAAGGCAAGTGTGCGTAGGATTGAATGAAGATTTTCATCACATTAATATGATCAAGAAGAAGCAAGAATCAAACTCTTAGTAAAAATAATAAGTCTTCCATCCTGGGAATTTACTAAAATAAGTAAGTCACACTCAAAGAGCAATTTTGGCATAATGGGATATTCAGAACTTTGTCATATCGAACTTTACATTAATGAGGATCATTAGACTTCAGCAAGGGCAACATATTCTCCTTTTCTCTCTCTTCCCCTCTCCCAACCTTCTCTTCCTTCAAATGTTCTAATTGTTTGTTGGGGTTTGTACTTTTGAAATGCCTTTAAGTCATCTAAAAGTGACTTTAGAAACATAATGTAAATTAAGTCACCTTGATTTTATAAAAGGGACTTAAATATTTTGTAGGAATATGAATAGTCTAAAGTTAGAAATAAGGCATATGGAGGGTCATGAAGAAGATGAGGAGTTGATTCTACTCTATAAATTATAAAGCCATTCCCATCTCAAAGGGTTGGTCATTAATTTTGTAAGCTCAAGAGTGCATTCTACCTTGAGAGAACAAAGGAGATAGCCAAATTCTTCCATTCCCTCATTCTCAAATTTCCTCTATTTCCTACACTATGTACAATTTCTACTTGAGAACCAATACAAGAGTTTCTATCCTTTTTGATGAGAAGATTTTAGAAACTTTGAGTTCTCAATCTTACCTCATTTTGTTGTTGTTTGTAGTATTGTTTCCTCTTAATTTCAATGCATGTGATGTAATTTCCAACTAGTGTAATACAAGTCTCTGATTTCCTACTTGCAACATTAGTTTCTCTTGTCTAATATTCTCACTCCCTTTCCCGCTCTCCTAGAAAATTTATCTCTTGTAGATATCTGCAAGCTCTACCGCAAGGTCATTAGAGTATCCCTATTAGATCCCTAGTTGAAAGGCCACCACAAAAATCCACCTTTTCACATGCATGCATATACGGAAGCTACACCGATTAAGTAGAGGGACTTATATTCCTAGAGCATTGGAAAAAAATCCACAAGTTTTTCCACTTGATAATTTTTCTCACCAACAATTTTTGGCACCCACCGTGGGGCAAATTTATTAGCATCTACACCCAAAATACGACTGCAAGGTCAAATTTTTAAAAAAAAATCATAAAAGAGTTCACAAAAATCCATTCCTAAAAGACACATTGCTAATTTTTACACGTGTCTTTTCACATTCCTCAAAGTGTATTTTCATATTCCCATTACAATTTTTTTAGTGTCGGAATTGGAAAAAGTATTTGCCGAAGCAAGAGCTGAAATAGAATAAGAATAAACAATGGCAAAAAAGAAGAAATATCTCAAGCCATTGTTCAATGGGAAAGAAATACATGACCGCTTACTCTTGAACCCCCTCTTCACAATTTACCAATGGGTTCCCATAAGAACTTTCCAAAGTTCAAAGGTAACAACACACAACATCCTGAAGAACACATCGCTGCTTTCATCACATCATGTGGAATTCTTGGTGTCCAACATGAAGATGTTGCTGTGAGACTGTTCATGGAGTCCCTCCAAGAAAAATCAACAAAATGGTTTTACCTCCTACCGATTGGTCCATCATGAGTTGGAATGACATCAAGGATGCTTTTGAAGAGAGATTTAAATCAGCTGAAGACTTTTAGGAACTCTTGGTGTAATTGGCTCAAATGAAGAAAGGAGAAGGTGAAATTATGAGAGATTTCATGGCTTGTTTCAAACAATTGCTTCACAGGATACCTAAAGAGGAGTTTCCATCTCGAAAACAATGTCTAGAGATTATTCATCAATTCTTAATCACCAGAGGTAGGATTTATCCTACGAAGATTTCAACCGAGGGATATTGCTGAAGAAAAAGATTGGCCATTGAACTTGATGAGGATCTCATCCTATATGGAAAGATCAAGAATCCCTTAAAGGGTAAAGCTCAACGTATTGGAGATGAAAGAACCAATCCTTTAATGCAGAAAATGGAAAATGAAATGGCATTGTTTAGGAGGGAAATTTTTGAATGGGTTTCTTCTCAAAGAAGAAACAAAAATCAGATTGTTGGAGCACCCCAAAGGCTTTCCTTAGAGGCCCCACTTATCAATGAAAATTATAGGCATAAGGAAAATAAAGAGGAGCTTGAACCAGAAAGTGATGAGTGTGATAATGATACACAAATTAGATTCAAGTGAGTATTCGGAGGCGATGAAGAATATGTACCATGTTTCTCATGTGCGGTATTCACTCACTCTTAGTCTAAGAAAGGAACATCTCCTTCCATTGTTGTAGAGAAAAAGAAGACTGAAGATCCTCTTGTGGCTACTCCGTGAAAAAAATAATTAGTTGAGGATCTCCACTCCCACCCTCCATGGAGTCTTCATTGTTGAAGCATGATCTCTGTAGCAAGTAAGAAGGCTCCCGCAATCCCAAGTAAGTCTTCCGATGCCTCTTCCAAGTCTAAATCTAAATCTTCCCTGTAAAATCTAGTACTTTGAAATCTCCTAGTGTACCTTTAAAAATACCCTCCATTCCCCAAAAATCTACTCCTGCTTCCAAACCTGTCCTAAATCCAAAAGCAATCCCTTCATCACCTTCATCCACATCTACTCCTTTTGATTTCATAGAATATGTGAACAAAGCCAAAGTCCAAATTACTGAAACTGAATATTTGTAGACTCATCCTAAACAATTTGAGAGGTTCATCGATATATCAGGAGTGGTAGTCTAACACCCAATGTTGTAACTTCTAGTTCTAAAGGCATGTTGCAAACCAACCTACGCATCCCTCACAAAACATGATTTTCTTAAGCACATCCAAGATTGATAAGGTCAATCCTTTCTACATCTCCCTTCTTGTTGGAGAATATGTACTGAACTATTGCATAATAGATTCTGGTGCCTCAGACAATGTGATGCCTTTGAAGGTCACCAAGGCTCTCAAACTTACCATGAATCAACCCGATGGCTCTTGTTATTCCCTCGGAGTAAAAAAGGTACCACTTGTAGGGAAGGTCAAAGATGCACAGGTGGCTCTCACCAGATTTCTAGACAAGAAAGTTTCAGTGATGATTTTGGTTGTAGATGTCCCATCCTCGTTTAGAATGTTACTAAGTAGAAGTTTCTACCGAGACTTGGGAGGGAAAATTTAGATGAATTGGTCATCCAAAACCATACTAGTGAAGGGAGACATGGATAAATTACTTCTTGAGAAGAAGATGAGGCACATGGTATGAAATTCTGGAATCCTAGAAGCTAACATATTGTACTAAAATAATAGGAAGATGAATCACTTTGTGGAAACCAAGGAAGAAGATGATATTCCCATCTTGATAGGTACAAACATGCCTTCCCAAAGAGATTTTGATTTTGAATAAGCATTGAGGAGATTCAAGTTATAAGAAGGCAACCTTGAATTACCAGACGATACAAACCATGAGGAAAAGGAGATGGTTCTTGACGATTTTCAAGAAGAAAAATCAGCTTATATGCTTATCCAAGATGAGGAGTTATTCTCATTCCAATTTGGGGACAAAGATGATCTTAGTCAGGACATCTATGGAGAGACAATATCAGATTGTGATGAGCCCATGAAAGGATTGAAAGAAATATTTGTACAAGAACTACTGAGATCCGTAGAAGTAAAAAAGAACCCCGAGTTTGGTCTTGAACTCTTGATGCAAGCCATGAATATGCAAGATAAGTGTTAAGCTAATTTGGAAGACGTAACCAATGTGAAGGTTGGCCATATTGAGATAAGACAAGATGAAAAATATGATGCCACTCTTGAGCTAATGGTTGATGGATGTAATAACGAAATGGAGATATTTTCTTTCCCATTTGAAGATGAAGACTCTTTCCATGAACAAGAAATCAAAGTAAGGAGTTTTGAGACCTCTGAAGATGAAGCTATTTTTGATGAAATATTGGTAGAGTGCAACGATTCCCAAAATGATGAGGTAATCCCTCTAGATAGTTTCCTTGAGCTACATTCTTCAAAGGCATACAAAGATGAGTTATAGGAAACATCAAAGCATAACTTCGTGCAAGAAATCTTGGATGCAGTAGAAGTTGTGGAAGACCCCGAGTTGATTCTTGATCTCTTCACTTGTGTCATGGACATACAAGAAAAGTATGAGTTTACCTCTGATCCTCTTGTCAATAATCAAATGCCTCATAGTGGAGTAGATATAAAGGATGCATCTAATGTTTCTCATGGAGAATATGTCAATGAGCATAGACACAGGAAAGAAAGTAACTTATAACATTCAAGAAATTTGAACAAAAATAAGATTTGGGGTAGTGATGAGATTCTCAATGGAGATTCAACTATATTGATAAACACAGAAGGAAACCGACACTATGAAACTGATTTTAAATAATGTGAAGGAAGTGGAGTTTCCAAGGGAATATTTGAGCATCAAGAGGATCACATGGACTCGCTCCTACAAAGTACAAAGAAAATCATGGAAGCACTTGGATTTCATAAACAATTAAGGAAAGGAAGTTACTTTCTTGAACTAGTCAATGGATTCGCAAAACAACATCACCCAGTGTTGCCCACTCAAGTGTAACTCATGAGGAATGAAAAGTGCTTTATTGAAAGTGGACTGTCCCCCGACTTGTACCATAGGTGATTGTTAGGTGTGTTTCCCTTTTTCCTCATTGTGTGTGTGTGTGTGTGTGTGTGTGTGTGTGTGTGTGTGTGTGTGTGTGTGTGTGTGTGTGCGTCTCCTTCTTCATTATCCTTCTCTATTGTAATTGTACATGACTCATGAGGCCCAATGGATAAGGCACTAGTCAATGAATTATATAATCTAAAAGTGATTTTTGGATTCCCATGTCATGTCTTCACTATGATCAGTCCATGCCATGTCCCCAAGCTAGAGCTAGCTTTTTCGCTCAAATGTGTGATAGGAAATATAAATTTTCTAATCATGACAACTATACCCTCAGTCTTGATTTTTCATGTTTTATCATTCCCTAGGCATCCCAGTCAAATCCATTAGTTTGGTTACCCCTATTTGATGTCAAAATTTTCCCCTAGGTGATTTAGGAAATTCAATTTAATCCCCTAGGTAATTTTAGGAGATTCTAAAAAAGATGCTATCTTAAAGCGCAAGATTGGGAAGGGTTATCGCTTGCCTTCCCAACACTAAATCAACCCCCCTGGAGTGGAACGGAAAGGAAAAATTCAACATGTAGGTGAATTGAAGATCTTAGAACATCATGGAAATTATTTTGGAAGTTTTGGGGAATTTTTGAAAGACTTGGAGATGTCTGAATAAAAAACAAGGTTCACAAGCCTAGGCAAGTACACATGCCTAAAACAACTGCTGAGCTTCAGAAGAAGATTCTAGGAGCTCCAGATAGAGTTAGGAGTAATATAAAACATCTTTAAAAATATAATTCCAATCCCTACAAGATGATGAAATCATATTTTTCACAACACCTTGGCACATTGGGTTTATAGGTAGTTTTTATAGGCACAAGTGGAGTCCAAATCAAAAATCCATTTTTTTAGGGATCAAATGGAATAATAAGGACATGAGACCCCCACCATTAGATTAAAAATGACACTAAAAGTTAGGATCATATAAAACTTCACCAAGAAATTCCACCAAGAACTCAAGTTATCATCGTTCCAAGTTACCCTCTTGGAGACAGTTTGGGAGTTAGTCAATTTTTGGGAGGACACGTGTCAACACCAGGATCTTGGAGGGATTTTATGTCCCTGACATCCCTGAGGTTAGGTACATAAACCTTGGAAAAATTCACCTAGCCCCCATGTGACCTCTGGGACCCTCATGTGACCTTCAGATTTGACAGTTCAACCCCCAAGTGCATTTTTGGAGCTCAAATTCCCTGTCGTCGGATCGAGGACACGTGTCATCCTCTTGCTCACCATGGAATTTTATGTCCCTCATGTCCCCAAGGTCAGATAAAATAGACATGGAAAAATTCAAATGGATTTGTTTTCTTTGCAAATGGAGACAAAAATAAGACTTGAAAATTTTGAGCTCTATTAATGGCCACCATGGTAGCTCGTGCCCGAAGCCACTACTAGGTTAAAATTTCAATTTTTTTCCAATAATTCTAGCAAGTGAAATCAAGTGTAATTAGCGATCATGACCATGATAACGAGATGAATCCAGAAAAATATACTCAATCACAAACCAAGTAACTTCGGAAATCCAATTTCCAAAAATAGTAAGCTTTCCTACACATGCTTGCTATTTTTGGTAAGTATTCATCAAAAGTAGCTATGGAAAAGGAAGTGTACACTTAAGAACTCCCGAAGCAGAATGATTATCCGGAGCAGAAAATAGTTAAAATGACCACTTACTAAAAATAGTAAGTCCCTTATATGGGTGCTTACTAAAAATAGTAAGTCACCCTAAGAAGTGGTCAAAGAAAAGGTAGTGTGCGTAGGATTGAATGAAGATTTTCATCACATCAAGATGATCAAGAAGAAGCAAGAATCACCTCTTACTAAAAATAGTAAGTCTCCCATATGGGAATTTACTAAAAATAGTAAGTCACACTCAAAGAGTAGTTTTGGCATAATGGGACATTTAGAACTTTGTTACATCAGAGATTTCCATCAACGAGGATCATCAGACTTCATCAAGGGAAACATCTTCTCCTTTTCTCTCTCTTCCCTCTCCCCCAAATTTCTCTCCCTTCAAATGTTCTAATTCTTCGTTGGGGTTTGCACTTTTTAATATGCCTTTAAGTCATCTAAAAGTGACTTTAGAAACATAATGTAAATTAAGTCACCTTGATTTTATAAAAGGGACTTAAATATTTTGTAGGAATATGAATAGTCTAAAGTTAGAAATAAGGCATATGGAGGGTCATGAAGAAGATGAGGATTCGAGTATACTCTATAAATTGTAAATCCATTCCCATCTCAAAGGGTTGGTCATTAATTTTTTAATCTCAAGAGTGCATTCTACCTTGAGAGAACAAATGAGATAGCCAAATTCTTCCATTCCCCTCATTCTCAAATTTCCTCTATTTCCTACACTATGTACAATTTCTACTTGAGCACCAATACAAGGAGTTTCTATCCTTTTTGATGAGAATATTTTAGAAAATTTGAGTTCTCAATCTTACCTCGTCTTGTTGTTGTTTATAGTATTGTTTCCTCTTAATTTCAATGCATGTGATTTAATTTCCAAATAGTGTAATGCAAGTCTCTGATTTCCTACTTGTAACATTAGTTTCTCTTGTCTAATACTATCACTCCCTTTCTTGCTATCCTAGAAAATTCTTCTCTTGAAGGTATCTGAAAGATTTTCCAAAAGGTTAGTGGAGTGTCCCTAGTGGATCCCAGGTTGAAAGGCCACCAAATAAATCCACTTTTTCACGCGCATGCATATATGGCAGCTGCACCAGTTAAGTAAAGGGACTTAGATTTCTAGAGTGTTGGCAAGAAATCCACAAGTTTGTCCACTTGATAAATTTTTCGCCAACACTAGTGATTCTAACTAATCACTAACAATTCTATATAAAATCATCAATTGCACTAAATCATGATCCCTCAATAATATAACAAAGCTTTGGTAATTTAGAGGCTAAGAAACCTTCATTAGTAACATCTAGACATCCTATGTACCCATATCAAGCCTTCAGGAAGCACACACCATCGTAAGGTACTCTTGCATCATTTACCATTTGTATTTTGCATCATAAGTAAGGTACTATTTTATCTCTGCATTTCATTTTATCTACACATCCCCATTGAGAACAATTCAATCATCAAAACGTGAATCTCAAGTCTCAATTCACATTTATTTAAATCTTGTTATTTCCACATTAATCTCTAGAAATTCCATTAAATCACTAGATATCCCCCTGAATCACCCACAATTCCTGTCTTTGAGCCTTTTTATTATATATACTGTATATTTTTAATCATTATCAAGATCTATTTTTCGCTAATATCAGGATTTAAATTGACCTATGTATATAGATGATTGTTCTAAGTGAAGCAAAGTAAATCAACAACATTTACTGACCTCTCGATCGTCTCTCAACCATTTTCCTATGATCAATATGACCTTGCAAAAAAATTTGAGCCTCTGTCCCATCACCTGACACCAAATTTTGACAACTTTGAGGATCAACTAGAGGTCATCCAAGAAGAACAAGACACCACTAAGAAAGAGTGGATTGAGTACTTTGAAAATCTTTATATTACCAAAGACCTAGCAGAGGCCATCTACTATGTAAAATAGGATCTTCCTATCCTTATGGAAGGCTATTTTGTTCCATCAATGTATTGTCTAAATATCATAATCCTTATAATATTATATGTTTCATCATTTATCACTTAATTGTCTTAAATTGAATTGACACCCTTCAAAGGAATCCCTTTGGATTCTTGGGATTGGCCTTTACCAAGCAATTCACCTCATATCTATCTAATCTATCTCTTTTTAAATTATTTATTTGAGTGTAGGTTTTCTTATTATTTAGAAGGAGTATTTTGTGCTTGTTTGTGAAAATACATCGTGACGTTTGTCAACATAGGTATCATTAAACCTTGCAATTTTAAGAGTCTTGGTGATTTATTCTAAGTAATAAAACTAAATCAAAATCTACCATAAACATTTCGCATGCCTCCGGTGGGATCTTAGTCCCTTTTGATCAAATTTTATGTTTCCATAGTAAAATCCATTTCTCGTTTCATTTATTACTAAATTTTTCAATGAGAGTCCTTTGGTGACTTTCTCAAAAATAGGTATAATAAAATAGTTAAAACAAGGAGTGCTTAGTGAATATAGGTACACATTCCCATTTTTTTCATCTTCTTTCAACATCACATCTTGTGTGCTTTTTCCTCATCAAAGTCAATTTTCTTTTGAAGTCTTAAAAAGGAATATTCATTCTTGCCTGATCATCTATCTTAAATAGGAGTTAAATGAATGCATGCATGATTCCCCTCACACACAACCGGATCACATTACAAATCAAACCTACATTTTCAACACTTCCTTTTAGGTCTACCTACTTGGATTTCATCACTAAGGGAAAGTCAATTCAAGTGTTACGACTTAGTATAAATAATTAGTGGGTGGTATATTAGGTAAGCATAAGACACCCTTATCATTGTGGGATTGTGAAGTGAGGGGATAGATCCCAACATCATGCCTCACACCAACACCAACACAAATTTGGTCCTCTTGCACCCTCAGGTATATTGAGGACTCAAATATTAACACACCTAAAACTAGCTTTAAAATACCTTATTCTTAGTACCTTTTTGTAAACTATATTTTTATTTTCACATATTTTTAAATTAATCAAGATAATATAAAAAATATCTCTTTTTATTATGTGGTTTTTGATATTTTAAACAACCATCTTTCTCTTTCTTTATTTTCTTGTTTGATGAGTTCATGGTCTTGACGAGATAAAAATATATTCTTCAAAACACCATAAATATGTCAGGTCCTTTTTAACAATCCATTGAAACAACCCAAGAGCCTCCGTGCTCTCCCAACACTCAATTGGAGACATCACAAATTCCGGATCCATCGATTTTTAGTTCTTCAATAGTGGTGACCCAATATTTGAAGAAATCTTAGACACCAAACCTATTACTCTTAGTAACTACCTTACTTTACAATAAGTCCATCTACATTGTTCCAATCCATAATGTCACCCACCTATTACTACCATTACTTATCATCATTCCCGACTCATCAAACCCTCATATCAACTATTTATATAGCAGATTGCTCCTTATCCTACCACTAGTGATATAGGAACATAAACACTTGCCTCATCTCCTCCCATTTCTAGATTTGAATTTAATACCATATCATCAAAAATATAACCCATCAATAAGGACTCGCTTCATTGGATTCTTCATCTAGCACACGAGGTTACACAAACTCACACCACTACTTCACCATCAATAGTTAGTCACATAACTTCTACTTCCGCTATTGAGAAGAAAAAGTATGAAAATAAGGAGAGGGCACATAGAAGATTTGCATACATGAACAAGGTGCATTTGAAGGTGCGGAAGGATAGGAAAGGAAACACATGCCAGGACAAGCTGATTTGGGACTTAGCCATTTTCATGGTTATGAGCTATTTTTGGAGATAGCATGTGGAGCACACAATGGGATGGAGACTTGCGTGACATGTAAATTCTATTTTGGGGATGAGTGTCTACTAAGTGCCATACATGAGTTCAAGATAATAATAGGATTACTACTTCCAGTTAACTATAGGAGATCTATTATTAGCACACTTGCATGTGTGCATATTATTATAAAGGTGCATGGCTATTTTCAACATGTAACCTATTTTGGGAAGTGCGTAGGCGGTGAAGGGAAAGTACCTACTTCTATAAATATGTACTGGATTATTATAAAGTTATGCTCTTTGGATCTGATGTGCGCATGTCTTATGATGATACTATTTATTGTAAGAAGCTTATGTGTTTAATATAATGGAGTATATTGGCTGGATAAAGGTGTTAAACATGACTGTAACTAGTTATTTTATGGTTGATTTCATTATGATTATTGTTTAATTCATGATTCTTTAAGATCTAGATCTGGAATGTGCTCTGTGGAATGTTTGTGTTTATTATGGTTATGAATATACTCTATCTTCAACACGTTAATGTCCTACACAAATAAATCTAAAGAGGGTCCTGGTACCTTTAGGTGAGTACTAAACTCAAGCTGAGTGATGTGCTAGTGTGTCTGGGTTATTCATGGTGGATTCTAGTCTACATCATTAATTCCATTTTCGGGACCTATTTTCAGTTGTTTTTAGGAAGGTTAGCGATGAAGATGTACCGGTTGAACCTAGAAAGTTTTGAGGAGTGGATAAAAGATCTAGAAGAAGAGTACACACAAAGGTTCAACACTGGATCTGAGTTTAACACATGCACGTGGGTGGAACAAAATCTATATGACTATTTGTATGAGAGCTTTTTTTCTTATTTTCCTAGTAGAATTGTATGAGTGGTTGGTTGCTTATGCATCTAAATGGAATTGGAGGTATCACACACTTGTCTGGATGTAGGAAGAATTTCAGGCCCTATATGATGCTGATTTGATTTGGACACATGCTATGGATACTTGGTTCTATGGTGTTTTGAACAACTATATTATGGAGTACTCAATTTCCACTTATTATTTCCTAGAGGTAGTTGAGTTCCAATTTTTACATTATCCCAAGGGAACTTACTTGTAAGGAATTCCACTGGCAATCAAGATCTTGATGGTGACCTTAAACTTGGAAGAAAAACCGATGGCTAGCTAAACCCCACCACACGTGGGGGTAGGAGCAGGTTTGGTGAAAGATGACGGACCTAGCGGTAGAAAGGTAGAGAGAAGAAAGGCAACTTAAGTACAATGAGGCATGTGAAAGGGAGATGGAGAAGTAGTGGGATATTGTAGAGTGGATGACATAGAGGAGAGATGGATCATGAAAGATTTGGAGCTCACACAGAAGGCATGGATCCAGAGCATCTGAAACTCCCCAATTTGGGAAAGCATGACAGGGAAACCTCATCGGCCTCACAAGGAGTGCGCCAAAGAGAGAGGACTTGGGCTAAGGGGGTGCATCTCGAATCTACCTAGAAACCTAACCTTTGCACTTGGTTTTCCAGTATCTAGTACATCTAATAGTTAGAAAGCTAATTTGGGAAGTAGGGAAGCAAGAGTAAGCCACACAGTAAGTACATCCATGATAGGGAAAAAACCTTCATTATTATTTGGAGGTACCTTTTTAGGTGCATCATCAGCACAAAATTCGAGCGCACATAATTTTGGACTCACTTCTGGGAGTAGTACCACCATGAAGACTATAGGAATTTAGTTATGTAATACTATTGGGACATAGGGAAGTACATCTTATGGTCCACTTTTGGTTACAGGTGGAGGATCAGGGGGTATAGGTGGCTTTAGTTCTGGTGGATCTAGAGGCAAAGGTAACACATGAGGTTCGGATCAGGTGGGTAGGGTCTGCACCAACTCCAAAATATTTACGTGGAGATGTTTCTTCATATTCTAGAGTATAGGGGAATAAAAAATGCTGCTGAACACGTGCACATGTGTGAGATACTATGTCGCACAAAATGGATTACATCTTATGAGTGCAAGACATGTTAATTTTCTACTATATTATAGGGATGCACACACATGGTGGTATAGGAAGTTTGACCTTGATCAAACTTGCGTAGATTATGCAACATTAAAAGATGCTTTTCTTGAGTTCTATATCCTTGAAGTTAAGTAGAAGAGTATAAGCATGCTCAAAGATATTAAGCATGTCACTACTGAGAGTGTCTAGGAGTATGATGCCCATTTTAAAACAATTTTGTCTAAGCTTTCTTATGATATAGTTGTAAGCTAACATGCATAATGGTTCATTGGAGGACTAATCACAAATTTTATAAGGGCACTGTCACATAAGATATACATTGATCCGCATGAAGCACTTGAAGCAGCTTTACGCACTGAGGCAGTTGGAAGTATAAAAACTAGAGTTAGTCCATTCTTGGAAGTAAAAATTGTAGGTATGACAAAGTAGTTGGAGAAACTATCAGCCAAATCAATACATGAGATGTGCATTGGGATTTGGTGTACAAACTATGAAGTGGAAGGGCACACCAAGGATAGTTGTCCCCACAAGTCAGTGCGTTCATTATTTCTAGACTATGAGATATGTCATATGAACCATAATGGTAGCATTTACCCATTATTAGAATGCATGATAAGGGATATTGTATCTTGTTATTGTAAAATTTTTTGGTCCACGACTCACGATATAGAAGACTATAAGTTGATTGGTTAGATCCATGATGCTATAGATATTGGTGTGCGATAGACAGGAGTATCAAATAACTCTAAAGGTAAAGGTGAGCACCAGGATTGGGATCAAAATCAAGTGCGCTATGATCAGAATGAGGGGCACTATGAAAGAGGACATGGTAGAGGTTGAGTGTACCATGGTGAATTCGGGGCCGAGGCTTTCATGGTGGGCGAGGTGAGTTTCCTCGTGGAACGTGCTTTATATACAGATCTCCTAACCACTATAGATGTGAATGTCCTCAAAATATTACTTGTTCTTTTTGTGGGAAGAGTCATAGCTATGAGGAATTCCCAAACCTATATGAGCATCTTAGCAAGTAACATAAACAGGAAAAAGGGTGCAGGGATGGTTAGAATACAACACACTGTGGAAAATTAGTGGATGCTAAAGTTGGCACCATAACTTGAGGTATTACCTATGAATATTACTACATGCGCTAAAGCCATGCACTGGTAAAAGTGTTACAGAAGCCTACCATCACTAAGGAGGATGTTTTGCATGGAAGGTATCTAGATCTTATACACTAGAAGGAGGTTTATCAAGAGACTATGGAGTTGTTCACAAATCTTTGGGGAAAAATATAATGTTTAAAGGATAAATCATGGAAGATGGAACATAAGAAGGAAATAGAGACGGTCCAATCGGATATTGATGACTTAAAAGAGGTATGCAAAATGCTACGCCAAGAGAATATCATTCCATTACTAGGGAGTTGGCTAAAGGGAAACACTTCATGCACATGTATTGAGAATGGACGTCAGATCCTACATGCAAATATTCCCCCTCATAGCTTAGATTATGAAAAGGAGATCACTCTAAATGTTGTTGTGGATGAATGGATCTTGAGTAATATATTTATTAACACAGATGCAAAGGTCAATGTGCTTACTTTAGATGCATGGGTATAGATGGGGAGACCTCCATTGTAGCCATCTTCTAATGTATTGTTTATGGCTAATCGGACTAAGGCCACTCCCATTGGATTTTTAAAAGATGCATCCATTACTATACAAGGGGCCAAGTTCACTAGGGACTTTGAGGTTTTGGCACTTTCAAAAGTAGATAGTTTTCCAGCTCTACTTGGGTGCCCTTGGTGCTATGCAAATAATGTTGATCTACAGTTCAACAAGGGATATATAAGTTTTGAGAACAAGGAGGAAAGAGTTATTATCCCTTTAACATATGGGAAATATGTGCCTTATGTTGAGCCTTTGAGTGAGGAAGATCTGAATAGGATTTATGTACATGCCATTTGGGACCCAGAAGTACTCAAGCCATCTAAGGAAGGAATCCTCCAGTGGGAATATGCACAGTCTATTAGTGATACCACAAGTATTTCTTGTGAGAATTGGGCTCATGGCATTTATGAGATGGTTGGGTGTGAATTACTAAGCACATTTACAAGGAGAAGTAAACCTCTTTGTATTAGGAGAATAGGTAACAACTCTATACCTCGGTACACCAGAGAAGGAGACATTACGGTATTCCTACGTGCCATGGAGGAACAATGGACATACCAATTTTAAAGAAGAAATATGTTAGCATATACCCTATGTGGGACAACAATGTGCTGGTGGGTGGTTAACAGGGATAATGTTATAGGATGGAATGAAGTAAGAATTTCTCTAACTCGGTTTTCCATGAGTAATGTACCTACTCAAATATGCACATATCATGGTAATCAACATGTTCAACACCACATTCAACAATGTGAGAGAATATGGGAAGAGGGAAGGAAGCTTTACCACCTTTCTATGGGTGCACAAACTTTATTCCACTTTACAAGGCTGCACACACGCTTGGTATGTATATGTGGAGCTACATAGAGAGATTGGAAATTGGTAGGATTTTATTGTAGGAATGGTCCATAATTTTGAATAATCCTCTAATAAGTCTCTAGTGGAAGAGGCATTAAGGGTTATAAAGTGCTTAACTATGGGAGACAATGCAAAGGTGGAAGAACTCATTCATGAGTTATTTTTTGAGATAGACTCAGGAGCATGCTTTGGTAAAGAAGAAGAGACAGATGCCGCGTTACTTAAGCACGCTTGATTTGAGAAAGAAAAATGAAATATGGTCTACATAGTGGATGATGAGGAAGTAGAAGATCTAGATATAGATCATTTAATGGGTATGCACGAGGTGTTAGACAATGTGGATAAGAATGTGCATACCTATCATGAACCCATGAAGACAAAAAAGTGAATATTGGTACAGATGTTAAACCTAAGGAGGTAATAATTGGGGATTATTGGTCCAACTCTAAAGTGGAAAAAATCATTGAGTTACTACGTGATTTTTAGGACTTATTTCCTAGGGGCTACCATGAATTAAAAGGAGTGCATGAATCATTAGGAGAGATGAAGATTAAGCTTAAGGAAGGTGCATGCCCGGTCAGGAAAAGACCCTATAGAATGAACCCTAACCTATGTGTAAAAGTTAAGGAAGAAATTGATGAATTAGAGTGGGTTATCCCCATGGTCATCAATATAAAGAAATATGGTCGGATTAGGATTTGTGTGGATTACAGGGAATTGAATGTTGCATGTGTGATTGATCCCTTTCCTACACCTTTCACAGAGGAGATATTAGAAGGCATTGCAGGGTGTAAAATCTATTCTTTTACTAGATGGATTCTCGGGTATCATCAAGTTAGGATTGCATAGGAGGATCAAGAGAAAATAAATTTCACCATTGAATGGGGAATTTTTTCATATACTGTGATTCCCTTTGGTCTGAAAAATGCACGCTATATTTTCATGCATAGTTGTTCAAGCATTCCAGGATTTTATTCACAATTTCTTACAGGTTTACTTGGATGATTGGATGGTGTATGGAATTTTTAAGGATCATTGTGACAATTTGTGCTTAATGTTTGAAATATGTAGATAATTAAGCATCTCTTTAAACATTAAGAAGTGCGTGTTTGCTACACCTTTTGGCACTCTGTTAGGGCACATCATCTGCAAGGAAGGTTTGTTAGTGGATCTAGCTAAGGTTACAATTATTGTAGGCCTGGAAGAGCCTACCAGTTAGAGTGAGGTGCATGGATTCTTGGGTCACACTGGGTATTATAGAAAATTTATCAAAGGATATGCTAATATTTTCACACCCTTGGAAGAGTTACTAAAGGGAAAAGGGACATTCTATTAAGGATAACCATAGTAACTCGTGCATTTGAGGCATTGAAGGAGAGACTTACTATAGTGCCTATTCTATATTTTCCCTCATGGAACCAACTGTTTCATGTACATGTGGACGCCTTTGGAATGACCATTGGCGTGGTGTTAGCTCAGTCTGGAGAAGGAATTTTAGATCATCTTATCTATTTTTATAGTAGAAAGTTAACTCCTGTAGAGTATAATTATACAACTATTGAGCGCGAAGCCTTGTCAATGATCTACGCACTACATAAATTTAGACAATACCTGCTAGCAACACCATTTGTATTTTATACCGATCACATGGCATTGAAATACTTGGTAAAAATCCCATTTTATAGGGGCACATATGTTGATGGGTGCTCTTATTCCAAGAATTTGATTTCACAATTGTGGTAAAACTAGGTAAAAGTAATTATGGCCCAAACCATTTATCAAGAATTTAGTTAAGGGAGGATGCATAAATAATTAAAGATACAATGCTAGATGCACAGTTGTATAGGTTACAACATGTACCTTCGGAATTGAAGGATTTTCTTGTCTTTTTATGAATAAGTATGGTGCTAGAAGGAATGAAAGCCTTAGAGAAGAAATAACTTGCAATTCATGTGACACCTTTTATGTTGATCAGTGGTGACCTATACAAGTTAGGATGAGATGAAGTATTGCACCAGTGTGTACTAGAGCACGAGCACATGGATATCATGGAAGAGGATCATGGTGGTATTGTAGGTGGGCACTATGTAGGTGATGCCATTGCGTACAATATTCTACTTGCTAGATTATGGTGGGAGACCCTCTACAAAGATTGTAAAGCATATTGTAAGGCGTGTGATCACTTTCAACACCTTGGTAAACCTAGGCAAAGAGATGAAATGCCTTTAAGACTTATTCCTAGTGTAGATCCATTTGAGAAATGGGCTATAGAATTTGTGGTTCCTATTTCGCTAGCCACGCATAGAACTAGATCATGCTACATCATCACTTGCATAGATTATCTTACAAGGTGGGAAAAAGTAACACCTACCAAGGATTGTACAACAACTACAACAATCAGGTTCTTATGGGAAAATGTTCTTACAAGGTATGGATGCCTGCTAAGCTTGAAAAGTGATAGGGGTAATTTTTTTGAATGAGACAATCAAGATACTATTGGATGAATTTATGATTGCGCATCACAAGACTACACCCTATCATCCTTAGGAAAATGGGACTGTTAAGGCCTTCAACAAGATTTTGAGCCAGACATTGACAAAAATTTGTGATGTTGGAAGGAAAGATTGGGATGATAAAGTTTCTACCATGCTTTGGGTGTATAGAACAACATACAAGAGGTTAAACAAGGCCACACCCTTTCAATTGGTGTTTGGCACATAAGCAATTCTTCCTATGGAATTCATGTTACCTTCTTTACGTATTGCACATGTTAGAGGTCTAGTTGATGAGCAAGCATTAGAAGAAAGAATTGATAAATTGATACAGTTGGATGAGAGGTGTGCCATAGCATGTTGGAGTCAGAAGTAGGAAAAGGCTAGGCAGAAGGCATGGCATGACAGGCACATCAAGAAAAAAATCTTGAGATGGGACAGATGGTGCTTCTTTATGACTCTAAGTTTCGTGCCATCCAGGAAAGCTTAAAGTGCATTGGTTGGGACCATATGTTATCACTCATATACTTGAATTAGGTACTTGCCAATTAGAGACACTTGATGGAATATGGTTACCCAATTACTTCAATAGGAGTAGGATGAAGCCCTACTATAAATAAGTCTTCTTGGTGTTTGTAATAAGGTAGTGTTGCCATTTAGAATAGGTTTTCATTTATGTATTTCCTTATTTATCGCTATGCTTTGTCAATTTAGTTTGGTGTTTTGTGTAATAAGAATGTTTGCACGTTGGAAGCTAATTACCATCTGAAGTATTTTTATGTACAAAGTGTAGACACCTAAAATTGGTTACCCAATTTAGTGTCCCCCGCGTTCATCTACCTTCTCAGGTAACCTGGGGCACCTTTATATTATCACTTTGGAGTGTTAATTAAATTAAACATCTATCCTAAGTTTATTACACCCCATTGTGTTTTACCCATGGATAATTAAATATTAACTATTTAATTACACTTTTTACATGTATCTTAACCACTTATCTACCCCATATCAATTCCTAACCTCCCATATCTATTCTATCCATCTATCCCCCTATTTCTCCTTCCCCAAACCGTGTAGTGGGATATTTCCCGTATTTGAGTTGGAAGGATCACTTTCATCTTTCCAAAAATGTCCTCTTTGGCAATTTTGGGAGTCTGTTCCCTGATCGGTGCCGACTGGTACTCGGTCGACACCAATTTTTCGGAATGGTGCCGATTATACCCAGTCGGTGCAATTACAAATACAGGCCAGAATTTAGTTCTGGTTAGACAGAAAGAACGATAGAGAGTTTTGAGCATCAAGCCCGAGCATTATCTATCAAGTGAAAGTGAATTCTATCCAAATCAATCCCTGAGAGGAGTACCGTTACTCTGCTCCTACCACATCGACATTGTGAGCCTCCATTGATCTCTTGGTGACTCTGCTCCTGCATCTAGTGAAGGTGGAGCTTTTTCAGTATCCCTACGGCTCCTGTCAGATCCAGCGGACATCGACGATCTAGCTTTCATTGTCTGTTTCTCAATCTTCCTGCAATTTTCCCCTAGTTGATTCTCGATTGATCCCGATCGATGCGTTTTCCTAATCAATGCCGATTCACCCAATCGATGCCGATCGTCCTGCAGATAGGTAAAAGAATTTAGGTAACACAAATCCAACATTATTTTCACAGTTTCTTGTTTTTCTGTTGCTTTCATCACTTTGTTTACATTCATCTGTCACTTTTAATCAGAAAATCTAGACATTTACTTACATTATTTTATCATGTATGGTTATTCCTTTAATTGAAAATGTGGACTGACATCTGCCGAGGGAGCTTATCACTTCCTGAACCCGCTTTACTCTTCTATCAAAACAACAATCATGAAGCTGAGATATAAGACCTTTTCGATCATATGGAGACCCTATTTTCCCAATATGCACATGTATTACGTCCCTTCATATATTTTGACGAGATACACACTTACTTCTCGTTCCATCTACCTCCTCAACGGTTTGTGACTAGCTAGTGTCAGGTTTATTTTAACCTCATATATGGCCTTGTGTGCATCATATTTTTAGTTTCCTATCAAGGTCTCTATTTATGGTCAGTTAGGATCCTAACTTATCATTATTTTTCGATTCCTATCAAGGTCTCTATTTAATTGAAAACGTGGTGACATCCGTTGAGGGAGCTTATCGCTTCCTGGACCCGATTTTCGGGTAGTCCACCCAAATATCTGTTAACATTGTATTTTTCTGTCAAGTATATGTGTCTCACAGGTTTCTTGGATCTACTTTGTAGGATTTCTCGTGTGCGCCTGTCTTGTCTACATCGACTTTCTTTTCCATCTACATCTTTGGATCTTGTCTTATCTATCAGGTATTGATTTCATTTGAGTTTTTCAGGGTTTTTGTGTTTAGTTTGGTACATTAACTTGGACAGGTAACAAGCAGCTGGAAATTCTTGATCTACATTCTAGCATGCCCAGTGGGACCCAACCAAAGTCCCCTATTGGTAAGTTCATTTCTTTTCCAGTTTTGAGCTTTTGTTCTGTTTCTTCACTGCTTTTCATCAGTTCTCCTTAAGCATTTCCTTCCTTCATTTTGGTCTTGCTTCTTTCATTTATAATTTGTAAAGTCAAAGTTTCTTCTTTCTTGCAAATCTAAATCCCAATTTCTATTTCAAAGATTAGCAAATCTTTCACTTGATTTCAAGATTGCATTTTTGATCCATCTCTTTATGCAAAATTGTTATTTCCTTGAAAGTTTTTAGTTCCTTAAAATAGAAATTTTCATTCTACTATTATCTGGATATATCTTTCTAGATTTGTTTGTGTGTTTGCTTAACCTTTTTTCTTGGAGCACTTTGCTTGTTTGCGAGGTTTATTTGAGGGGAAGAGCTCAACAACATGATTTTTGAAGTCCACACACCTTGGAGAGCTAAATCTACAGGTATTCCTCTTTTACGGTGTTTTCTCCTTTTTAGGAACTTAAAAAGAACTTGTTTGTTTGTTTTCTATCACATTCAAACATTTGATTTTGGTGCTTAAAAAGAATTTAATCACATTTGGGAAAGAACTTGTTTGACTTGTCTTCATCGAAATCAAACACTTCATCTTTAGTGCTTAAAAAGAACTTTTTCTTTGTCATTTCTGTTGTATGTTCTTCATCTAGTTTTCTAAATAGGTTAGAAAATTGATCAAAATCAGTAGTGACACTATTTGATTTTTATTTTTCACCCTTGCACACAAAGCCAAAATCACTAGGTATTAAGCATTTAAACAAAAATTCCTTCCCTGGCCTTGCCTACTTGGAAGTGACATCCAAGAGGAAGAGCCTACACGGTACTTGGGCCACGCTATAAATTCATAGAAGTTTCGGTATATATTGGCAAAGCACTCGAATCCCTTATCGCAGCAATGTGTGAAGTGCTGGGGTAGGCCCCTATATCAAGCCACATACCAATCTTTTACTGAAGTGCCTTCGGGACTCCTCACCAAAACATTCCCCAAACCATCCTTAGTTTGGCTATCTGAGTAGTTCCTGTTCTAAAAATCCTTCCCTAATATTTTCTTTCTTAAAAGCATGAAAAATTAAAAGAGATAATCACCCACGCTGCTTGAATTGTCTGTGCATTAGTTAGGACAATCTCCTTTTTCTATATTTTTGCTTGTTTATGACGGTCATCACCCGGTTACAATCTAGAAAAATGGCTCAACTGGCCCCTTCTTCATCCGAGATCACCACTAATGTGGATGTTTCGGCACCCCTCGGGTCTTCCTCGGGACCACTATTAGTTGGTTCCCCATCTTGGTCATATAATCCTTTCTATCATCCTAAAGCGATCCCATCACGTCCAGCTTCCCCAGTCCTTCAGAGGTATCATCTACTTCTGATATAGAGTATGTTCCTCACGGAGATCCTAAATTTTAGGCACTCCTTGATCGTAATCCGGTAGCCCTTATGGACTATCTAGTGCATAAGTCTATTTGAATATCTGATTAGGGACCACCAATCCAAAGCAAGTTTACGATTATTCTCATGAACCATCCCAAGCTTTATAGAATAGTTAGCATACTTTTTCTCACCTCAAACCATGGAAGAGGGTGGCACATCTATGCCTCCTTTTTCTCTACCACCAACCATGTCGATTGGTTCCCAAATGGTCTTGCCTATCCCTAGTGCCGCGGCTACCTCGGCTACTCCACAACCTACTTTTGAGAGGCCATCTTCTTTAGCTATGATGGGTGCATCGCACTCTCATGGATTACGTTGTTAATTCTTCTATGCTATCCATTGCATCTCAGGGTCAGTACCTCTTTATGAATCAACCCCTTCTACGAGTCAGTTGGTTCCTTCTTCTCATCCTCCAGTTGGTCTTTCTTCCAATGCTCTAGTGACAATGACCTTTACCCATCCTCTGGTGTCAATGCCCTTAATAACCAATCCGGTAGTCAAAAGCCTCATTCAGAATTTTTTTCCCCACCATGTCCAATCAAATCAACACCCATGTTCCTCAATCCATTCCGATTCAATCGAAAAGTGTAGGAGCCCACCAATCACAGGCTTCATCTTTCATTCAACCACCTTTCTCTCAACCACTTGTCATCTCACAGCCTGTTTATACGTAGGCTCCTTCACAACAAATACCTCACTAGGCATCACCTTGAACACACTGGTTATTCCCTCCGATCATCCTAGTAATCACGAGATGAACCCCCGTTAACACCTCAACAAAATCTACCATTCACTTCTTATGCAGGACATACCAACATGCCTCCTCCTCAATCTGACGTCATCCAAATTCTTTTCAAGAAAATCACAGACCTAGAAGCCTCCACCAAAGGGGCTCACCCTTCATACTCTTTTGAAGAGGTGTGTAATGAACCGATTCATCCATCAGTGGCTTTTAAGCCTTATCCTCCCAATGCGAACTTCATAAGTCCTCAAAATTTCATAGTCGAGAGGATTGTCAACAACACATGCAAGCATTCAAACACGCTTACTACCTTATAGTCTAGGATCAGGAGCTTATGCTCCGTACTTTCCCTATGTCTCTAGTAGGGCCTGCTTTAGATTGGTACAATAACATTCCCCAAAACTCCCTGTTTTCTTTCTCTCAATTAGCTCAGATGTTTTTGAAATTTTTTCAATAAATATCACATATAAGATCTCGATTACATATCTTTATAACATTTGTCAATTTGATGACGAGTCTATTACAAACTTTGTCACTCGTTGGAGAGGTATAATAAATCAATTATCCTTCTCCCTCCCTCAATCTCAACAGATTGAGTTTTTTACTTGATCTTGTGCTAATCATATTTCTTCCACTTTAAGGATCCAAACCTTTCACACATTTGAAGAAGCCTTTACGATGGCATGCAAACTTGAGTCTCGTGTCATTGAACAAGGGAAGTTAAAAATTTGCTCTAAATCTAAACCAGATTTTTCTCGGTTTACAAAATCAAACCCTTCTAACAAAGACAAGAATCAGGGATCCATTAATGCCATCATATTAAAAACACCATGAGATGATAACACTTCTAATCAAACACTACAGTGAGACTTTTCATCTTCTCGAAAAGGACCCTCGTCATCTCGATCTTTTACTTTGTTGGGGGAATCATATGCGTCCATCTTAGAAAAAATGTTGGAAGTTCACATGATCAAACTTCCCCTATTATAAATTTTGATGAAAGCCAGAGAATGACCATTGGTATAGGGAAAATGACTTTGTCATTATCATAGAACCAAAGGCTATGACATTAAAGCGATATCGGACCTTTAAAAATCTTGTGTAAAAATTCATTGATAAAGGCGAGCTCATTCTAGATAACCCAAATGCTCCCCAAATCAGGAACTTGATGTCTTTAAACAACATTTTCACAATCATTCCCTGAACAATGATGCTTCAGGGTCTCAAAAACCAAACACTCATACTATCAGCTTCATCTCTACTGAAGAATCTTCTTCTAAACCTAAGCCATCTATGAACACGTCGACTGAATCAGAACTTCCTCCCACTACGTTAATCTCTGAGATTCCACCATCTTCAGACAATCCATCTTTAAAATTTCCTCCATTGTTAGAGATGGATTCATCTCTCTCTGATTATTTATCTGATCTTCCATCCATGCTAGAAACAGTGTCATCCTCATCTATCTAGGTAAATTGTGGATATTCTTTCGATGCTTGAGGCATTTACATCTCTTCAAGTGTCCACAACAAATACATCTACTTTTTTTCTCCTATTTTCGCCATGACTATGCCATTGGTGAACATACCTATAGTCGTACCAACTTCTCTACCAACGGAAGCATCTTCGATTTTGAATCTTCCCATTTCCTTTCCTATAGTAGTTACACCCACAACTACTGTACTAGAAGTATCTTCCTCACAAGGAACCACTTCTTTGTCATCCACTTCTTCCATCATTGACCGCCTTGCCTATTAAGGAAAAATCTAAAGAAATAGCACCGACACCTACACTTTCGATTCTGAACTTAAACCGAGACAACTAAAGTCTAACGTTGCATCATCAGTACCTCACCATCTCCTTCCCCGAAAAGGTTACAATCACCTTATGTGGTTGAAGTTGTCACCATCCCCAAAAAAGGAAAACCAATATTTTGGACTATTAAGACTCTTGGTGCTTTCCCTCAAAAATCTCTCTCTCGTGCCTCATAGAAGATTGGATTTATCCACTGAGAAGGTGTCTTCTTCTACAACACCATCAAAACCATCATCTTCTTCTACAACACCTTCTTCACCGGTGCCTTGTAAAGTGGATTTACCCACTAGAAAGGCGTCACCTCTTTTATCAGGACCATCATCTTCATCACCAAAAGCCAAGGCACCCTTTGTTCCTCCTATCAGACCTATTTTGGGAGCTCCTCCCTCATCTAAGTTAGTCTTATCTAAATCATCATTTGTTTCGACCAAGTAGCATTCTTCATCTCTGAAGACCACAACACTTGTCACATCTTCATCTTCTTCAAAATCTATCTTAGGAGCTCCTCCACAAAATCAATCTTGCCTCACTTACTTCCATCTCAGGCACCCAAGGTTGCTTCTCCGATGTCTAGAAAAGAAAAATGATCCCTAAAAAGACTGTCAAACTAGACATGTAGATTCTTTTACCTCGACAGTCTGCTAAGGTGAAAGAGGTGCCTTCATCATCTCTGTCCTCATCTTTGTCTACCGGATTCTATACTGAAATTCTTCACCAAATTATCCAATCTTCATCCATATCTCTTCCTCCGATCAAACCCTATAATCCTAAAGGAGTAAAACCTTCCTGGTTCAACTCTGATTTGATTTGTGCTTACCACCGCACTCCAGGACATGACACCGAGGGATGTAAAGCCCTCCAATCTATCGTGAGCAGTCTTTTGGAAGAAAGTGATCTTCTACTGGAAGAGGAGGAGGAACAAGTATCTCCTATCATCTCAACTACATCTGAGCCTCAACGATCTACTCAGGCCTCTAGTTCTATTAATTCCACTCCATATGGTCTTCCACCTTCTCAAATCGACACGATTCATATCGCCACTAGAGCACAACAGTATGATAATCTATCATCATCTACATCTCGGCCACGGGTTGTCATTTCTGCAGCCCCTAAAGGAGTTCCTCCTTCCTCATCAACCTCGAGACCTCGGGTCTCTATTTGTGCTTCACCTCGGGCTCAGATTCCTATATCAGTTGAGGAAAGTGTTATGAAACAACTTACCCATGCTCCAGTCAAAATGTCTCTTTTTGACCTCATTCAATCATCTCCACAACATCGCCAGGCTCTGATTGATAATCTACACCATATCATGGTAAATTTAGATGAGCCCTAGCATTTTGAGATGGTTGTTGGGTTGAATAGACCGTCAACCACCATTTCCTTTGAGGATTATGAAATTCCTCCCCTTTCTTCTGAGGATTTAGAGGCTCCCCTCTTTATCACAGTTCAAATCAACAATACTATGTTAAAGCACACTATGATCGACAGTGGTGCTGCACTCAATGTCATTTCCTCTCACACATTCGAGCAACTTAAGTTACCAAAGAATGTAGTGTCACCACCGCCTTTCACCCTTCGATCATTTAACAATCAGCTGGCGGTGACTTTAGGAACTGTGGTCCTGCCCATTCGGGTAGGTAAGAAACTGCTTCACGATATTTTTACATTGTTGAAGGAAATTCCACTACAATATGATCCTCAGACACTCCTGGATTCGTACAATGCATTGTGTCCCATCAACCCTCCATCGATGCTTAAAATATCAGTATGAGGGCAAAATCTATACTCATCCAGGAGATCCTTTTCCTTTCGCACAATGCGACATGACCACAAGGTCTACCCCTCTAAAGGAGAATGCTTGTTCTCCTAACGAGGCTTCATTCTCTTCCATACTGCAAAAAAACTACTAGATTTATAAAATATGGAAGAAACGATGTAGCTTTTTTTTCTCTAGGAGAGCTTCCTCTTCTCTCTTTTGACGCCCATCTCAAACCTAATGAGTATGGTAGACCAGAAAAGCAACCTGAATATCAGCCAGGTCTTGGTCGCGTCGTCACCATTGGTTTGCCAAATAAGCAGACTAACTTCATTTATGGTGGTCTTGATACACCTCACTTTCACCCAGATTCTCCCCCTAGGGCCAAACCCTATTCAGTAGGGTTTAATTGTTTACAGAATCTGCATTCACAAAAAGTTATTTATATCAATGCTTGTGGAAGAGATTTGTCTTGGGAAAATATAAATAGGGTATACATGACCTCGTGTCCATTCCAACTCTTAAACCACATCAAAAATTTGGTTTAGGATTCAAACCTCTCTCAAAAGCCACCATCACCATTCTCGATGAGCCTCTCTCCATTGAGGAACCATCTTCTCCCGCCAAGTTAGAAGCATCACTTGATGTGGATGACACCATTTCCATCCCACCTAACTTTTTTTTTAGTCAATACCATTTCCATAGGTCCATTGACCTATAAAACTAATGGTGAATCCACTTCCATACCATTAGTCTTCCCTGAAATAATTGGAGATGACTCTCCCACTGTCAACACTATCCACTGTATGGATGATGATTCTATCCTCACCTATCTGGGGGTAGAGGATTCTTATCTTCCTAAAACCATTCCTTCTAACACATGTACGCTTCTCAACAAAGCCACTATCGACCTTAATATAGGGACTTCTGAAGACCCTCGCATCATTAAGGTCGGCCAATCTCTTAATCCACAGGAGTTAGGAGACTTTACCACATTTCTTTCCAACCATCACCAAGATTTTTCTTGGTCATACGAAGATATGCCAGGACTGGATCCTAATATTGTGGTCCACAATATCGTTACTCTTCCAGACATCAAACCGGTTAAACAAAAATTATGTAAAATGCACCCTCGTGTAGCCCTTCTTGTTAAAGAAGAGTTACAACACTTGCTTTCTGCTAACTTCATCCAACCCATCGACTATCCACAATGGGTTTCAAATGTTGTACCAGTAACCAAAACTACTAGGAAAATTCGAATTTGCACCGACTTCTAGGATCTTAATCTTGCTTGTCTGAAAGATGATTTCCCTCTACCTAATATCGATCAACTCATGGATTTAACCGCAGGTCACAAGATGCTTTCTCTTATGGATGGCTTCTCTGGATATAATCAAATTCTCATCACACCAGAGGACCAACATAAGACTTCTTTCATAACCCCTTGGGGGAATTTTTGTTCGTGTCATGCCTTTCGGTCTTAAAAATGCATGAGGAACCTATCAATGAGCAATGACCTACATCTTCCATTATCTCTTACAAAAACTATGGAATATTATGTCGATGATCTCCTTGGTAAATCCAAACACCGTCAGGATCATCTTTTCATTCTTGTACCTCTCTTTGAGAGGCTCATTCGCTTTTGTCTTTGCCTAAATCCATCTAAATGCGTGTTTGGCATTCTCACTAGTAAACTCTTAGGCTTTATCATTTATATTAGGGGCATTGAATTCGATCCCACAAAAATAAAGGCTATCCTTGAGATGTTTCCCCCTTCTAACTTAAAATAGCTCTGTGGCCTTCAAGGATGCCTTCAATCAGTGCGTCGTTTTATCTCACAACTATCAGACCATTGTCAACCTTTTCATCATCTCCTATGTAAGAATGTTCATTTTGAATGGGATGAGCATTACCAAAAGGCCTTTGATGATCTCAAAGCTTATCTTCTTTCTCCACATGTGCTTACACCTCCACGCGAGGGGGAGAAATTCTATCTTTATATTTCTATGACTGACCATGCTCTGGGAGCCATGATCTCACTTGAGGATGCTAACAGTAAAGAACAAGCCAGCTATTACATTAGTTGCACTCTTCATGAGTATGAAACACGCTATTCTGAAGCTGAAAAATTATGTTGTGCTCTCTTCTTCACAACTTCTAAGCTTCGTCACTACCTCCTTAATCACAAGACTTACATTGTTACGAGTGTTAATCCACTCAAGACAATACATGCAAAACCATATAATAACGATCGTATCACTCATTGGCTCATGCTCATGACAAAGTTTGATCTTGAGTTCATCTCACAAAAATCTATCAAGGGTCAGGTCATTACGGATCAATTAGCTGATACTCCTCTTCCGGACACTCAAATTCCCCTTGCTCAATTCCTAGATGAGTGCATTCAACAAATCGATTTCAGTCTTTCTCTGTTTAAAATAAAACTCTTCTTTGATGGGTCCAAATGTCAGCAAGGGGGAGGTGCAAGTTTTGTCATGATTCCTCCTTGGGGTGCACCTATCCTGTCGCACACAAACTTAACTTTGAGTGTACCAATAATATGGCTGAATATGAAGCTCTTGTTTTAGGTCTTCAGAATGCCATTAATCTTGGCACTCGCCATATCAACATCTTTGGTGATTCTGAGCTCATCATTAATCAAGTCATGGGTGTCTATCAATGCAAAAATGATATCCTTCAAAAATATCACGATATCATTCTCTTTCAACTTCAAGATTTTAATAAATTTACTATCCAAGCTATTCCCCACTATAAACCGATTCGCAGATACAATGGCTTCTTTAGCCTCACTTATTCTACCTTTTACCGAAGACTCGTGAATTTCTGTGGTTGTGCAGTGTTTAGACCAGCCATCTCATCTCAAGCAGTTGACTTCAATTAACGCCGTCACAACCAACACTCAGGATGAGTGGTATCGGCACATTTTTTATTATCTATCTCATTCAACATTTCCTTCAGATCTAACTTCTAATCGTAGAAGATATTTTATCCTACGTTCTAGTCACTATACTATTCTAGGTAGAATCCTCTACAAATGTGGTTTTGATGGTATTTTGCTTCGGTGCCTCAAAACCCCTGAATCATCTAAAGCCATCTAGGAAATCCATGACGGTATCTGTGGTGGACATTTTAGTGGCTTGGCTATAGCTAAACACATCTTATGTTTAGGTTATTATTGTCCTTCTCTTAATCGAGACTATTGCGAATACACTAAGAAGTGTGTCAAGTGTCAACAACATTCCAATCTTACACATATCCCTAGTCAGGATTTTGCAACCTACAATGATTTGTGGCCTTTTTCACAATGGGGTCTTGATCTCATTGGTCTCATCAATCCCTCGCTCTTCACAGTGTCATCACTCTATCATTACTACCACAGAATACTTCACTAAGTGGGTGGAAGCTATTCCTCTTTCATCAACCAAAGCTAAACCCATTGTTGATTTTGTCTATCAACACATCATTTGTCACTTTGGTGTCCCACACAAACTCATCATAAAAAATGGTAAATCTTTTAAAAAATTGATTTATAGAACCTCTGTGATGCTTTCAATATCAAACTCAGCTTTTCTTCTCCATACTATCCCCAAGCTAACGGCCAAGCTGAGGCTTCCAATAAAACTTTGCGTAATATCCTCGCAAAGGTAACTAGTCGAGCTGGTAGGGATTGGAATTTACATATCCCTTTTGATCTCTGGGCTTATCGGACTAGCATTTGCAATCCTACTGGTGCTACTCCCTTCTCTCTCGTCTATGGGTATGAGGCTATCCTTCCTTTGGAAGTCCAGATCCCATATCTTCATGTCTCTCTCAGAGAATTTGTCTCTGATGAGGACTATTGTCGAAATCGTCTAGCATAGCTTGAGTTTCTTAATGAGTGGTGTCTCCATGCTCTTGAGCATCATCAAGTCTATCTTGAGCATGTCAAGGATGCTTATAACAAGCATTTGCAGCACCGTGACTTCAAATTTGGTGATCTTGTTCTTAAATAAAACCAAAATGTCACTACACTAGAAAGGAGTTAGTGTGGTAAGTTCGCTCCTAACTGGTTGGGTCCGTACGTAGTCACTCATAAATATGGGACCGGTGCTTATCATCTATCTTCCATGGATGGTGTAATTGAAATGGAACCTCTTAATACCTTGCATCTAAGACCCTTTTATTGTTAATATTTATCTTACATGATCTTGGTCACAAAACAGATCTTTCATCCATCTAATACTGTCATATATTTTGTTGTTATTCGGAACTATGTGGTTCTCCATGTTATGTCTCTTCTACTTTAAAATATGAGTACCGCAGCTCTACTCATGGCATTTTTCTTATGGATATGTTCCTTCTCATGGTAGGAACACCTTAATCACTATTTCCTTTGTCCTAAGTGACTATCTTAATTGAATCTACTCGGGGCAAGAGTACATGTTTGTATACATTTTCTTCCCCTCTATCTGATCTATCTAGGTCTAAACTCAGCTTCTTTCAAAAAAAAAAAAAAATGCTATCCTAAAAATTCCAAAAGATAGACTGATCCCTCGAAGGACAGCTATCCATGCCTTATCAAAATAAATCAAAAAGTATAGACCATTCCATGAAGGATGGCTATCATCAAATTCAAAATACAAACCGCTCCCTTGAAGGATGGCTGTTTATCTCATGGAATTTTCAAGGCTTCTCACATGGATCAGCCTTTGCAGTAACAGACTTCCCCTTCGGCCAGTTTGTTCACTTTTTAGCATCATTGAAAGACTTCCTGTATCAATCAGTCTTTCTATATCTAGCAAACTTCCCGCATTGATCAGTTTGCTCTTCTATCAAAACAACAATCATGAAGCTGAGATATAAGACCTTTTTGATCATATGGAGACCCTATTTTCCCAATATGCGCACGTATTCTATCCTTCGTATATTTTGATGAGATACACACTTACTTCTCGTTCCATCTACCTCCTCGATCTGGTTTGTGACTAGCTAGTGTCAGGTTTATTTTAACCTCATATATGGCCTTGTGTGCATCGTCTTTTCGGTTTCCTATCAAGGTCTCTATTTATGGTCGGTTAGGAGCCTAACTTATCATTCTTTTTCCTATCTAGGTGTATTGCTTTTTATTTCTAATCAAGGTAATTTCATTACATCCCTTGTTGTCACAAGAATGTTTCCCATTATTATTTGTTGTTCATCCAATTAAATTGACATTTAACATGTTAATTTAGTCAAATCTATCTTCTATCTATACTCATCTTATCTACTTCGTCTAAAAAGCACATCAAAGCATGTATTAAAAACACATGTGAATCCATCTATCTATTTCATTAAAATTAAATTAACATCTTACACATGTTTAGTTTATCAAATCTATCAATCACATCAAATCACATCACATCTATCCTCTATCAAGCATATGTCTATGTCCATCAAATCACATCACATCTATCTATCCTCTAAAAACATTTATCTATGTCCATCAAAATTAGACTACATCTATCCATATCTATCAAAATTAAATGTATAAGTACAATCACATAACACAAAAAATGATGAATATATATATACATGTGTGTCTGTACAAAAAAGAATGGATGGATTTCAATCAAGCCATCTATATCATACATCAAAAATTCCTTCAAATCGAGGCTACATCAGTATATCGATACAAAAATAACATATCTATATCGTAAAATCGGATAGGTGGAAGACACTATCTCCTCCACCCTCCTCTGGCCCAGGTTGTCTCTCCTGGCCACCTCATATTGAGCTAGAAGCACCTGCTGCTAGAGCCCTGCCGCCACCTCGATCTCTCTTCGGTGCTCCCACCCTCCGATGCACCACTAGCTGTGGTTGTCGCTGATCTCCTCGCACCATAACGAGGCACATCAGGGGCATGTTGTGCCAAGGCATCCTCATAGTATCTCACCTCGGCAAGGAGAGCCTGATAGGTGCTTAGACTCACCATGCCGGGTGCTCATAATGGCGCTATTGCTACTGTTGGTGGTGGCCCTCCTGATGCCACACCCTGTGACCCAGACTCTGAAGTGGTGCCTGTATCACCGTATTTGGCCCTGAGGGCCTCTCTGTGCTGATGGTAGCGATCCCTCTGCTGGATCACTATATCTTGCTCCTGATGTGCTATGTCTCTCTCTAATATCAGTGCATCCCTCTCCTCTGTCAGAGCTCTAATCTCCTTGAGGGTAGCCTGGTGTGCATGTGTCAGTGCAGCATGCTCTCCCTCTAGTCTCTCCAGCACTACAGCTATGTCCTCCTCATCTGCATCTATGGATGTTGGCAGGTGTCGTGGTAGCTCTGTGGAGTACCATGCCACGTAGCCATCATCCACTCCTGCATCATCATCACTATCTGTGGAAGGTGGGGCCTCCCTCAGTGGATCTGCCGGGATCAAAATCGGTAGATTGGTCTCTCTGCTATCCCGCTGTATGGCATGTAGGTGGTCGGGACTGATCTGTACTAAACCAAACTACCTCAGTACCCATATAAACAGGATGTGCTCCCACATATTTGGCTGTAGCCCCTAACCACCCTGCTCCATCTCAGCTCCACCAGGTGAGCATCCTGACTGCCCATGTTGGGTAGACCGATATGGTCTCCAAATGACCTGCTCTGGTGTCAGCGTCCTGAAACGCTTAGTATACCACTCTGTAGATCTCCTGTATCTCCCGGGGCCATGTCTTCCCGCCATCGCCAAAATCCATAATCTAGGGCCCCCTCTACTACTGGCATCCATGGAAGCCCTGATGGCCTGATCACTGCTATATGCTCATATGCCTAGCAATGGAGCACAAAGCTAACATCGATACTGTCCGCCTACCTATAGTGTACATCCATAACTCATGATATATCTGTGCTACTAGGGCATTGGAAAATGCAAACACTTGCCTAAACTCTAGGATGTCACACACATAGTCTAGTAATAAACAATGGAAATCTCCCACCTCCTGAATCTGGTAGAGCAAAATAAGAGATTGCCATCTGAATCAGTGCTATCCATTTGCTCTTGGCGTCATCCTATCTATAATGTGAGGCTATCCTCACCGCCCTGGACACTATCTCTAAATCATCTACCCTATCTCCATACAATCGTCCTAGGGCCCTCTGCTATTACTCTCGTGGAGTGATCTCAATCGGGTCCCCGGTGATCGGCAACCTCATGATCCTATATATATCCTCATGGGTGATGGTCATCTCACCCTATCTGAACCTAGAAAGTGCATGTCCTGCTATCCCATCACCGTATCAGTGCTTGCATCAAATCTACATCTTGAGGCACCCGTCATTAGTAATGGAAGCCCCCGAGCCCAACTAGCTCTAGGTGACGCCAATCCACGTCAGTCACATCAGGGAGAATGGTCTCCAAAGCTTGGGAATAACATCCCGCATATGTAAAGCCTCTCGTGCCTACATCACATGACATCATGGATGGTGTTAGCTCCTCATTTATCCAAATCCAAACATCAAAAACACATTATACTACTTTCTCAAGTCAAAACACTCCAATCGGCGTCGATTGAGTTCAATCGACGTCGATCTAATTTAGTCGACGTCGATTGAAATTCCAATCAGCACCGATTGAATCTAATCGGCGTCAATTTTTCCAATCAACACCGATTGAAAAGCTGAGTGCCCAAAATACTCTGGCCTCTCATTTATCCAGTTTTCCTAAAAACTAGCATCCTAATACGCTATTTAAATGATAAAACTATATACCAGGTTCGGGTAGATCCACTTACCCCAGGTCGTGTCCTCTTCCGCTTCTGGCTGCTCCCAGAGGCTTCCATGTTGCTCAAAATCAATTTTTGACTCTCTCTAAATCAATCGTCATAGAGTAAATAAATCGTTCATGTTTTCCTTTCTCCTATTTATATGGGCATGGTACGAGTTGCACTTGATTTTTATGGTCGGCACCGATTGGTTTAGTCAATGTTGACTTTGTCTATATCGACACTGATTGAGGCCCATCATTGCCGATTGGTTGTAATTTTGCCTTTCCACATCACTTTCTTCCATCTCCTCATCTTTTTGCCAAAGTGTTGATGCTTGGCTTGTTTATCTGATCATTATTATCACTTGGGTGTTTCCTTTTGGCACATATTTGTGGTATTATCACCCATTTTGAGTCTGTTCCTTCCCATGGGTCACTCACATTTGTGACAATGACTTAAAGACAATGGGTCTCGTAGGCACACGTAACGTGTCTTGCTTTGTAGACAGTCTGTTGTCCCTACCAATGTGTCACTCTTTAAGTTGCTACTATCTTGTAGCCTTCCTTCCACTCATGGGTCTGTAGGTACTAACATTGTCTTATACGAAGACCATCTAGTCTGCCCTACCAATGTGTGTTTCTTAGGTTGCTACCTTTTTTATTGTTCTCCTGTGTCATCAATAATTAGATTCCCTCCAGATATCTAGTTGGGGCATCCTGCATTCTCATCTACCTTTTTCAAACTAGGTTTATCTGGTCTTTTGGGATTCATCCCATCCCTAGTTTGAGGGGGATCACATCATCACTTTTCTTTCTTCCTTTCTTCCTAACTCCTTTTTTTTTTTGTCTTGCAACTTTGCTTATCGCAAGTTACTCGACAAAAAGGGGCAGAATGTAGACACCTAAAATTGGTTACCCAATTTAGTGTCCCCCATGTTCGTCTAGCTTCTCAGGTAACCTGGGGCACCTTTATATTATCACTTTGGAGTGTTAATTAAATTAAACATCTATCCTAAGTTTATTACACCCCATTGTGTTTTACCCATGGATAATTAAATATTAACTATTTTATTACACTTTTTACATGTATCTTAACCGTTTATCTACCCCATATCAATTCCTAACCTCCCATATCTATTCTATCCATCTATCCCCCCTATTTCTCCTTCCCCCCAAACCATGCAGCGGGATATTTCCTGTATTTGAGTCGGAAGGATCACTTTTGTCTTTCCAAAAATGTCCACTTTGGTAATTTTGGGAGTCTGTTCCCTGATCGGCACCGACTGGTACTCGGTCAATGCCAATTTTTTGGAATGGCACCGATTATACCTGGTCATCGCGATTACAAATACAGGGCCAAAATTTAGTTCTGGTTAGACAGAAAGAACGACAGAGAGTTTTGAGCATCAAGCTTGAGCATTATCTATCAAGCGAAAGTGAATTTTGTCCAAATCAATCCCTGAGAGGAGTACTATTACTCTGCTCCTACCACATCGACATCGTGAGCCTCCATCGATCTCTTGGTGACTCTGCTCCTACATCTAGCAAAGGTGGAGCTTTTTCAGTATCCCTATGGCTCCTGCAGATCCAGCGGACATCGACGATCTAGCTTTCATTTTCCATTTCTCAATCTTCCTGCAATTTTCCCCTAGTTGACACCGACCGATCCTGAGTCGTCGCCATTTGATTCACCCAATCGATGCCGATCGGCCTGCAGACAGGTAAAAGAATTTAGGTAACACAAATCCAACATTGTTTTCATAGTTTCCTATTTTTGTTGCTTTCTGTCTATTGTTTACATTCTATCTGTCACTTTTAATTAGAAAATCTAGACATTTACTTACATTCTTTTATCATGTATGCTTCTTCCTTTAATTGAAAACGTGGACTGACATCCACCGAGGGAGCTTATCACTTCCGGACCCACTTTTTAGCAGTCCACCCAAATATCTTTTAACGTTGTCTTTTTCTGTCAAGTATCTGTGTCTCACAGGTTTCTTGGATCTACTTTACAGGATTGCTCGTGTGCGCCCATCTTGTCTACATCAGCTTTCTTTTCCATCTACATCTTCGGATCTTGTCTTATCTATCAGGTATTGATTTCATTTGAGTTTTCAAGGTTTTTGTGTTTAGTTTGGTACATTAACTTGGACAGTAACAAGTGAAATTTTTTTGATCTACACAAAGGACTACACATACCATTGGTGTGGGGTGGTTATTCACAACTGGGTACACATGAGAACAAAATTGTTACAGGTGCTAGTTAAGTGTGGAAAGGAGTTGTTAGAAAGGATATTTCTCTAAAATATGACCATAGATGGAGATAAATGAGGGAAAAATATAACACAATGTAAGAAATGACCATGGAGACTACCGAGGAAGGTCTGATGGCGAGGTACTCAGTGCATGGAAGCACATTGAAGAGAAGTTTGTAGCTAGAAGGTAGGAAGGCACGCTAGAAGGTTATTCTTTGGGGCATGAAGATGTACCATGTGGAGATTGTAAAAATGGTCAATTAATGAGAGGATTATTGGTAGGTGAAGGAGTAATAAATGCACTAATTTTTTTAAAATCTATATAAGGACATGATGCGGGTTCATTTTTACCTTTGCGATAACAAGTATTTGAGCAAGCTATGTAACACCCTGATTGTTTTTATTTTCCTCCTTTGCATTTCAAGTGTTGACATGTGATTTTCCTTATAAATATATGTTCTTTTGATTGATGGAGATCATGCTTGATATGGAAAAATCATTTCGTTCTTAATATTATTTAAGCGAATTGGAATGGCTTCCTTGAAAACCATTTTTCACTTCTTGTAGGTGAGTTGCAATCTAGTTTAAGAGTTGTAAACTTATCTATTAATCTGACTCATCCTTGGATCAATTTCCGTGATCCAAGGAATGTTTTAAATCTGCTCTATTGAACGAATGGTAAATTGACATTCCATGAATTAAGAGACATATTGAATCAACTTTGTTATTACAAGTTCTTTGATTTTTGTGTGTGAACGTATTTCCATTTAGTTGTATGTTGTGCTTGGGTCCTTGGAGATCGATCATGGCAGGACATTCGTCGAACGTGAAAATACAACCTATCACAAAGCATAGGAAGGATTTGGGATCCTAAAAAGGACTATCCTACAGAAAGCTAAGCTAGGTAAGAATATTTGCTACCTAAGCTATGTCACTTAATAGAATTCTTATTCTAACCTAAAGCTTCCTATTCTACTTTGTTGGTTGATTGGCATCCTAACCTAATACTATAAGGTTTTATGATGATCTAACCTAATGCCTAAAACTATTATGTTGTGAATTAATCTAACCTATGTGGAAACTACCTAAGGCTATGCGTTAAGACCTATGGTGGAAATTTGTTGTTAGGGTTATATCCTAAGGTATGTATTATAAACTACCTAAGATCTAACCTAAGCAATTTGATCTATCCTAAACTAATGGGTATGAAAGGGGAATTAGGTGGTCGCATGCATTAAGGGCAAGGTTCCTATGGCATTTATGTTATTGATAAAGTTTTTAATGCATAAGGTACTACCAATTTTGGCAGGGGCTAGTAACTTGGCAGAGGCTTATGTGGAAGTGTCACTAAAATGGAATTGCATGTTAATTTTGATTTGACATTCACCGGACTTGGAAGATGGTGACAAGGAAGGATAGGCGAGAAAATTAGAATTAATGAAATTTATTATTTTCAGTTTTCATGCACAAATCATCTTGGAAGGCATGCAAGCGGGTTTGTTTCACTTTGCATGTTCCGTGATTTTTACTCGCATGCTCTCTCGGTTTTTTGAACCAATAGAATGAATTGCACTTAATGGATATTTTTGAAGTCTTAGACCTATTTTCGGTTCGTGGAATGTATAAGAGACAATGTGGAAAAAGAATATGCTTGTTTGATTTTTTGTGGAGAAGAGGAGAAGTTGTGAGCTTGGCTGGAGGTATCCTTCAATTTGGTAGAAGCACTATTAGGCATGATAGGCTCTAATATTTAAGATCTCTTGCTTTCTTATAAATGTTTAATTAAAAGCGATTCTACTCTTTTGAGATTTTGGTCTTGTATGTTTTATCTGGATACTTGTTTGCTAGGTTTTACAATCTTTGTTATCTTAGATATGAATCCATGGAAAAAATAACGTTGGTTTTGAAACTATCTTTGTGATAGTTTAATAGTGATACATGCATGCAAATCTTGTATTAGTATCTCTATTTTTCCATTTCTAAAATTTGTGTTCGAGGTTGTTCATTTGAACCGACATTTGTTGCAATATATGGATTCTGAACTATATGGGAACCTTGAGTTCCGTCTGATCTTGTTGGAGTTTGTGTTTTGCTTGAGCTTGTAATCGAACTTGTGTTTAGTTTGGATCTTGTTCTTGGTTTCGTGTTTGATGAAAGTTGGTGATGGAGGTTCTTGATGCTCGTCTATGTTTGGGAATCTTGGGTAACTTGGGACTATTGTTGAAGCCTGTATGTGGCTTTGTGCCGTGTTTTAATCTTATGAAAATATAAAATATTAATGGAGGTTTGTGTTTTACACCGTACTCATATTTTGTTACTTGTAAAGTTATAAACTCTTGTTGAAGCTCGTGTTTCATTTTGAGTTGGTTTTAGGACTTCTTGTTTAAAATATAAAATTGAATGGGAACTTCGTATTTCCCTGAACCTATGGTTAGAGACTTGTGTAGCTCTAAAATTTGTTGAGACCTTGTGTTCAAATCTGTTATGGTATTTTGAGTTGGGTTTTACTTGTATTAAAATTTTAAAACTTATAACTCTTTTGTTAAACTATTGTTTAAAGAAAACTGGGAGAATAGTTGGTTGAGTTGTTGGGTAAACTCTTCGAGACCTTAACTGGAAATGTTTTTGTTGATGAATGGAATGGGTAATTCTTTTCTAAGAACTGTTTCATCTTTTTTTGAGATGGCAATGGCATTTTATTGGGGTATTCTTTTCCCCTCTATTTTGTGGAAACCCGTGTCTTCAGATCTTTTAAAATAAGCTCGGGTTTCATTTAAAAGAAGAGTTATTATTTTGGTGCTCTGAATTGTTATTGGGAATTATTTTGTCTCTGTCTAGATTGTTCTTATATTATAGTCCTTGTTGAATCAAGAACTATTTACTCTTTAGTAATGCAATATTGAAACCCGACAATGGGTTTTCTAGTCTTTGAGTTTGTTGATACTTTTGAACATGTTTGGCTTCTTGATCGATTTGTTTTTCTATCTCTTGTTGGATATAGTAAATAAACCTAGAGTCTTTGTAAAGGAAGGAATGTGATCCCTTTGGAACAAAATGTTGTTTTTAGGACTGTTATACGTATTTCATTCCGAGATTGGAATTAAAACTCATGTTTATTAAAGGCAAAGAATTGTAAGGAAAATGGCAGTGTGCTTCCTTCTTACTGTTAGTCGATTTTGTTCTCTCTCCTGGGAACTAGCTTATGAATTTCTATGTTTGAATTAAAAATGGAAATTCATCTATTAGTACAACAAGATGAAGTATTGATTGGAACATTTTCTAATTATGATTCCTTTCTTTCTATTTGGGGTAAGTTCATTGGTTGAACTTTTCTATTTTAATTCTCTTATGAAATGGATATTTCTTTATGAGTTGTTTGGTCTTCCTTGTTCAAATCATTTTTAGAAATGATGTAGGAAGAGATTAGATTATTTGGTTTTATTGAACTGAAAATGCAAGCTTGTTTGGTTGTTGTTTGACAAGGCTTTGCTTTGTTTGGTTTGTGATGAGTAAGTTTTGTCTCTTGCACTCTATCTTTTTATGGATCCTCCTTGGATGGAATCGAGTGGAGATTAACTCCTGTATAAGTCTACCTTGATTTGAGAACGTTGGTTTCTGATCTTTAAATGTTAAATTCTAATATGTGGAAGTAGATTTAGACTTGCAGGTAGACTGTTTGATTCTCTATTCCTTCTTGGATTGAAATGGGATTCTATTATTCATCTATGAATATCTTAATTGTTGAATTTTAAGGTAGTTTTCCCTTAAATTAAACCGTCAATTCCTGTTATGAATCATTTGATTTTTTGGATGTCTTGTGTTTGGGCATAGTTGTAATGGTTCTTCTTCTTCTTTTGCTTAAAAGTTAGAGGAATCTTCCTAATGAGAACCATGCTGTAATCCCTTCTTTTGGCTTAAAGAAAAGTTAAATGTTGTATTCTATTATGATAGAATTGGGATCAATGAGATGATATGATTTGTTGTTTGCTTAAGGATAATTGATAGGATCAATTAAACTTTAATTTTGTAAAAGCGAGAGATATATTGGATTATATTAAATTCTTCTCTTGGAAGTGAATTCGATTAGTTAAATGTACTTCTTTTCCGTTCTTTATTCTTATATTGATATTTATGATGTCATAATTGTCTCATTAAAGTAGAGTTGTTTTAATGGAACAATGATTGGAATGCACCTTGTTTTAAGGCTTAGTGCTTATCATGCTTAGTTCATTGAACTGACCAGTGCTAGCAATTTTTGCAGATGGACTTCGTAAGTGATAAAAGAAGGAAAAACTTATATGATGCATTGGCTAAATTAAATATGATTCCTTGTGAATAATTCTGATTCATTCTTGAGATTGTATTGAAAAAGGAAATGTAGTATTATTTTATAATGAAGACGGTTGTTATGCAGTATACCTAAATGCATAAGTCTTGTAAATGTATAAGTTATAAGATAAATTGAAAGTTGAGAGTTTACTGCATTGGTTGTGTAAATTATTTTGTACTTGTATGGATGAGATGGATTCTATCTTGTTGATATTATTTTTATATTATTTCTATGTTAATTGGTTATCTTTTCATAAGTTGGATAGAGGGATTTTGTTCAATCTCCTTACTTGTGATGCAACTTGTTAAGTTACAGAATATGATATTCGTTATCTAAACTATATAACATAGTAATGTAACATGTGATGAACATACATTAAGAAAATGTGGACATTGGGTAGGATAAACCCTAACACGTAACATGTAGAGAAAGACTCTTTTGTTTCTTAATGGATTATAAACCAAAAAGGTTTGCAAGTGTGACTATAATTTATTAGAATTCATATTGTATGAAGTCTCTACCTTATTTTGGATATATTCTAGCGTTGATCTTTCTAAAAATTAATTGTACTTCATAAATAAGATAGATTATAATCTTTTTGCACGATTACGGTTAATTGGTAGTTTATCTACATGATCAATTATTAAAAGCAACTATGAAAATAACAAAGTTCTTAGTGGGCTAAATGAAGTAGATTTAGGAAGAAATTATTAAGAATTGAATTAAGGTTTGGCGGGGGTTGTTGTAATCAGGTTTTAATCTAAATTATCAAAGTATTAACAATCTCCTTGGGGGTATGGATGTCTCGATGAGGTAGTTTCTGTAGGATGTTGGCACATGCCAACTATAGGGCTGTACTTTTGAGAAGGATTGGGTCTTCTCGAGAATACAAAGTTGTAGTTGACAAGTGGCATCACCCTTCTACATTGATCATCTAGATCTACATACATCTGGAACTTGGACTTGAACTTAGTTTCTCTCTAGGTCTGGATAGGAGCATATTTAGGATAGGATTTAGCTTCCAAAGGCTTAGGGTACACTTGCACATTCGGATGACTTAGGTCAAATGAGTATGCCCATCTACCTTAAGCCTTTATGATCATATTCCTATAATAGATTATGTTTCTATCTATGGCTAGGGTAAAACCTGGAACAAGTGGATTGACGATAGTTAATAAATACCAACCGTGATAATAGAAGAGTGTGGTGAAGGACATATTCCAAAATGATGAGTATGCCATCTAGGAATAGTGACATACACCATATGATATAAATATTTGGCCAAAGTATCATAAGCTGCTTTGGTTGCGTTGTCCTATGTCACCAAGTTTTAATCAATGTGATATCGGATGAATATTGGTAATAGATATTCGGATATGTTTTTAAACATATCACTCGGTACCGGTGTAGGGTAGGATGAAAAATTATATGATGTATACAATTTGTATTCAATACATAAGATAACATAATTAGATCGGTAGCTTCTTGAGTTATGGAATGAATAGATTGGTGAATCAGAGTCATTACAGTGCGCATATGTTTATCCATTGAATTTGATTGGCATGGAATGTTTGTTCTAAATATTTCTTTATTTAGAATAGTGAACATTATATATTTTCTTCTTCTCTTGATTCTAAAGACTTAAAATGGGAATGTTACATCTTGGTATCAAAGCTGAAGGTTGCAGCTCTTGGACCTATTGTGTCCACAATCTGATGAAACTTAAATTTTCTTGTAACAGAAAATGGTGAGAACAAGAGGAAACGTTGCAAATAATCCTCCACCTAAGGAAGGAGTGACAACTACCTAGAAACTCGATGAGATCCTTATTTCCCTATTGGACATAAGAGATCGTTTGGCTGTGTTGGAACAACAAGTAATGGGTAATGAGGAGGAAGAAGAAGATGATAACAATAATCAACCACCTCCAGGGGACAATGCTAATGTGGGTGTTGATAATAACAATGTTAACATACCTATTCAGCCTGAGAACAAAAAGGCTAGGCTAGCAGTAGAAATCACTAATGACATAAAAAGGATAAGTCCACCTAAGTTTGATGGCACCACATTAGGAGATGGAGTTGAGAAATGGTTCAGTGAAATGGAGAAATACTTTGCAATAAGAAATTTCTTAGAAGAAACAAAGCCGATATGGGGAGCATATCAACTTTCACTCGAAGAATCTTCATGGTGGGACAACCACAATTTGAGTTAAACATTGATGAACCTAATATCACATGGGACCAATTTAAGGGTTACTTTAGGCAACGATGGCTGCCATAATATTACTATGATCGAGAAAATGACTGAATTTCAGAACTTAGCTCAAGGAAAGCTAACTATAACTGAGTATTGGGAGTAATTTACAAAACTCCTTAAGTATGTGCCTCAGTACCAAACTGATGAGAAGTTTAGGATACAAAAATACATCATGGGATTAGATCCCATTATAGGAGGAGAGGTGGATGTTCACAGCCCAACCATGATGGAAGGGGTTGTTGAAAAATTCATAAGGCAGGAATAGAAATTAAAGGCAATTTCTACTCACAAGGAGGAAGTAAGGAAGAAGAATCCCAACTCCTCTTCATCCTCTCTTGCACCCAAGAAAGGACCATGGAAGAAATTCAGAATGAAAATTAAGTTTTCATCGATCGATGCAAATAGGAAAGCAAAGACAACAAACAAGTTTCTTTGGTAATACATGGAACAACTTTTCCAAGAACAATGATACATGAGACATAAGTCCTATGGGGGTTAGAATGATAAATCTAAGGTGGAATTAAACTGATCCTAGGAAGGGACTGTAGGAGGTTGTTATAAGCTGTGGAAAAGATCATTACACAAATCAACGTCCGTTGAAGAAGGATGATCGAAATCAGCGGCATAAGATACATGCTATAGTAGCTGACAAGTAAGAGGCTGAGAAATAGGCCACACACATAGAAGTTCCGGGTAAGTTATTTGGTTTACCAATAACTATTATTTTTGATACCGAGCTACTGAATGTTTTATTTCTAGTAAGTTAGCATCAAAATTAAAAAGAAAAGCTGGAAACATGGATAAAACATGGGTATGCAGTATGGTAATAGTGTTGTTCATACGGTTGGTATGTGCCTTTTTGGAGCAGTCCTTGATTTACGTAATTTTTCCATAGAGGTTGATCTTTATGTTGCACCTTTAGGGTCTTATGATGTAATCATAGGTGTTAATTGGTTAGTAGAACATAAGGATAAAGTGGAATATTTTGAAAAACACATTAGTTGTTTAGACAACCTATAGAAAATAGTAGAGATTCAGGGTGTGAAACATGAGATTTCTGTTAGAAAACTATCAGCTATGCAACTTAAAAAGGCCAAAAATAAAGGATGTACCTTATATGTAGTAAAAATTATTGAATCAATAGAAGAAAGAAATGATATTATGGAATGATATCCATTGTTACGAGACTTTAGTGATGTATTTTCGGAAGAATTGCTAGGTCTACCACCCAAAAGAGAGTTTGACTTCACGATTGAAATCAAACCAGGTACTAAACCTATTTCTAAGGCACCTTATCGAATGACTACTATAGAATTAGTAGAGCTTAAGGCTCAATTGTAAGAACTTTTGTCTAAGGGTTTGATTAGACCAAGTGTTTCACCTTGGGGAGCACCCGTAATTTTTGTGAAAAAGAAATATGGAACACTTAGATTGTGCATTAATTACAAAATGTTAAACAAGGAAACAACCGAGAATAGATATCAACTCCCTATGATTGATGATTTATTTGATCAGATGTGTGGAACATCGGTATATTCCAAGATAGATCTTTGATTTGGATATCATCAACTGTGAATTAAGGATGAAGATATTTATAAAACAACTTTGAGAACAAGGTATGGACATTATGAGTTTACGGTTTTACCTTTTGGATTAACTAATGCACCTGTGGCATTTATGAATTTAATGAATAATATCTTTCAAGAATACTCGAGACAAATTTGTTCTTGTATTCTTGGATGACATTCTGATATATTTTAAAAGCATTGAGGAGCATCATGAGCACTAGAAAATAGTTTTGGAAATTTTGAGAAAGAGATGGTTGTTTGGTAAGCTGTCGAAATGTTCCTTTTATGACACAAAATTTCACTATATGGGACGTGTAATTAGTAAAGATGGAATTTCGTAGATCTTTAAAAATTATAGCTATAACGGAATGTCCTACACCAAAGAATGTACATAAAGTTAGACACTTCATGGGACTTGCTAGCTACCATAGGAAATTTGTAAAAGACTTTTCTAAGATAATGCACCAATAACTTCCTTACGGAAGAAAGATAAAAATTTTGTTTGGAGTGAGAAATGTGAAATAGAATTTAAAACCTTAAAGAACAGTTAACTTCAAAGCACCTATTCTTGTAGTACCGAGATCCTAATAGATATTTTATGGTGGTAAATGATGCATCTAGGTGAAGGTCGGGAGGTATTTTGTTACAAAGTGGTCATGTTATAGCATACAAAAGTAGAAAACTTAAGTTATACGAGTTGAATTATGCTCCACATGATTTAGAGATTGCTTCCATTGTTCATACACTCCAAGTTTGGAGGCATTATCTACGCTTGGTAAACCATTTGAGTTGGCCCGATCATCTTGGGCTGGAGTACATATTTACTTAGCCAAATTTGAATGCAATGCAGCGAAGGTGGTTAGAGTTTTTGTCTCAATATGATTTTGACATAAGTTACATTAAAGGAAAATAAAATAGAGTGGTGATGCTCTAAATCGTAGGAAGCACATTTTTGCTCTTATAACACTTAGAACTTAGTTTAAGGATGAAGTAAAAAGTGTTATGAAATCGATTCTTACTTTCAACAAGTAAAAGCAACACTTGCTTTGCAGATTCTATTGATTCATGGTATAAAGGTTTTCACTTTGATAGAGAAGGAATCTTACGATTTGAAAACAAAGTTTATGTACCTTTGCTTAATGAATTGAGAAAAAAATTGTTAACTGAATTTCACAATTCACCTTTTTCTAGAAACCATGGCATTACTAAGATGCTTTGCGATATAAAACAACAATATTTCTAGAAAGGAATGAAAAAGGATGTTATTGATTTTGTGACACATTGCCTTAAATGTAAACGTGTTAAAGCAAAACATATGCACCCAGCTGGTTTGATGTATCCTCATAGTGTACCGTAATATAAATGACGGGTAATAAGAATGGACTTTATACAAGGGTTACCTATGTCGAGAAATAAGCATGATGTTATCTTAGTAGTTGTTGATAAACTAACAAAGGTAACACATTTTATTGCTGGAAATCTGAAGGATGATTCTCCTATTTTGGCAAGAATATTTGTACATGAAATTTTTAGATTACATGGAGTACCGAGTTAATCATTTCAGATAGAGATCCTAGAATAACATCAAGATTTTGTAAAACGCTTAATGTAGCTCTAGGAACTAAGCTAAAATTTAGTTATGCGTATCATCCAAAGCAGATGGGAAGACTGAAAGAGTAAATCAAGTGTTAGAAGATATGTTTGTTGGTCATCAAAAAGGACTTCAAGAAGAACAACAGTCAGGGGACAAGAAGTCCCTCCTCTTTAGTGGGAGAGGTTCCCTTATTCAAAAGCAAAACTTATTTACATATGTACAGAGCATAGTTTTACCGTGGAACTTGGATATCATGAAAGCATTTTTAATAGATCATCAATCACAAAAGTACAGAGGAATGAAGATGTGGAAATGAGCAGAAAAGCATTCTCTAGAATTATAGATGAAAAAATAATTCCTTATGCGTGCCAGAATATAACGAATTGGAATGAGACCATTTGTACTCAAATTAATGAGATGTAATTTGAAAAGACACATAGTTCCATAAATAACATCTACAAGAATACAAAGCTTCTTAGCATAATGTAGACAAATGATCTAACAATATTCAATAGATAGCTTGTGAATAAAAGAATCAGATGGAAAAAGAAAGAAGATCCTTTTGTATTGATTGCTTTACTATTTCTTACACTTTCAAAAATAAGCCAAGTTCCCCCTTTAAAATGGCGAAGAGAGACCATTATATAGTTTTACAAATCAATTACCCTTGGTAACTACTTCTTTTAATTAATGTTTAGTTAAAGGTATGCTAATCTCAAAACCCCAACTAATTACAATAAATCCGAGGTGAGGAAAGAAAGAAGGGAGAAAAGCCGGGAGGAAAAGACAAGTGTTCATGACTGAGGAGGACCCACTGATTTGAGGATCTGTTGTCTAAACCTTTTAACGCCTCTGCTATGTCTTTACCACGTGGAACTGATGTGTTGAAAGTGGACTAAGTCCAAAATCTGAGACACTTCTCCATCTCTTTGTCAAATTCGATGTGTGTATGATAATCCTTACTTGCTTCTTCAATAGTAGACTGGAGAGAGAAGATTTCTTTCATCTTTTCTTTGGTTATAGAATCCTCTTTGAACATATTATCTTTGAGAAAAGCTCTGAATTGAGCTTTAATTTCTTGCAAGGAGAGGGGCACACCTGAGGTTTCATCATGGAGGTGGTAATGGATATCCTTAAAAGCAGATACCACCAAAGTCTTGAAGGCCTCACCTTTCTGCCAGCTATTTCTCAATTCTCCCAAAGCCTCCTCCAACACCTTAATTTTTCATTCCACACTGTATACCCATGATTTAGATAAGTTATCTTTTGCATCATCAAAGACCTTGCTTGCCATTAAAATATTTTCATCAGCCTGCCCCATAAGGTGAAGGTCTACTATACAACTACTCTAGAGTTTGAGCTCTTTATCTATATTTCCAATGGTGGAGGAGAGTTTCTGTTGTAAATTATTTACCTTCTCATTGAGTTTGAAGGCTTCACTAATGAAATTCAACCCTGAAATGAGCATATCATCCACCATGGCCTCCATAGCCTTTCTATAGATGGAATATCTATGTATATATTTAATAATATGGCCTTCATCTTGGCTGAGGATCATAGGTGGTGGAAGAGTAGTCAATGGGGTGGGGTCTAAAACTTTACCTTTGGACAACGGTGACTTGATGAAACCTACAAGAACATGAGCCTGCTCTTCTAGTCAATTCATAGTTTATTTCCATTTTTCCACTCTCCTAATGACCCTATGTTTGTTTCTTGAAGATTGTGAATCTCACCTTCAGAGGTGGACTCTCCCATGGGGATCCTCGAGAGATTTGTAGATAAGACGCCTGCAAATCCATTTCGGCTTGTCAACCTTGGGCTTGGCTATCTCCAGGAATTGCTGGCCTTGAGCATCAGATACTATTTGTGAGGTGGTCCTAGCCTTTTTGGTAGGAGTAGGAGGGTTAGTACTTAATAAGGCCACCATAGCATCAAAATTGGGTCCTGAGATCCGAGAGGAAGAATTTCTCTTCTTACTATCAACGAAAGGCTATACCCATGCAAAAGAGGAGGAGGAAGAAGAAGGTGGGGCAAGAGGACTGAGAGAAAGAGAACTCATTACACTCAAAGTGTGCACTGCTATTGTCTCTAGTTGAGATATGAGTGGGGCACTCGGGGTTTCTGGTATAGAGGAGTCAACAGTACTCAAGAGCTCGGTGCTTTGAACTTCCTTCTTTTTATCCATAGGGGCTTCTGGAACACCTACGGAGACTGGCACCTCACTCTCTTCACTTTCACTAAGAACAATAATGTTATTTGGTCCGAGGGCAATTATGAATGCTTCATCGGGGATCTTCTTCAACAGGATCCTTCTTGACTTCCTTGATTTTCTTCCCGAATATACTTGGGTGGATGAGGAAGGAGTGGAGGATGTAGGACCTTTAGATAATGAGGTAGGAGGGGTGCATGCACGGGTGCTTCGAGATGGGTGTCAATGCCTCCTTCCTTGGTGTTGAATTATCCTTGGAGGAGGACTCACCCTTCTAAGCTCACGAACTCTCTTGTCAAACCAGATTTATGTTCTTACTAAGATAGGGGCTAAGATTTTAGCTAGATCATCCTTCTCCTTTTTGAACCAATCCAAATCCTCCAAGGGAGTGTGTTTGATCAAGGTGTCATATTCATATGAAAACAGGTTGGAATTTTCATCCTGAAGCCCTTCAGGAACTTGGTACAAGTTAAGCTCTTGAATCAGTTGGAGAGAAAACCTGCCATAATGTCTCCTCCTTGCCTCAAAATCATCAGCACAGTCAGCCCAATAGTCTTCTATGTCTGCCATATGATGGTAATTGATTCTGAGGTTTTGTTCAATAAATTTCTTCAAGTCAAAACAAGTTCTTGGCCTGAAGAAATGGATAGTGATGGGAGCTAGGGCTCTCTCTATGTTTTGTGCATCTAGAGCTGTCTTGCAGGTGTAGTTTCCCAAAGATATAGGGAAGTGCAGGCCAGTGATTTTCTTATCCCTACAGGTTCTGTGTAACTTTTCCAATTTCCTACATATCTCTATTAATGCCATTTTATCATTATAGAACATAGGGAGCTTGAGAAGGGTGCTCTCATAGCCTGCTAGCCTAATATAGGAGAATTTTATGAACTGGATGAAGTAGGCACCGTACTTTGATATTAGGCTCATGGCTTCATCAGAGAACCTCCTTGCAGTGTCACTTTCTAGAAGTATTACAATGTACATGGTGAAAGCATCATTCACCCTCCTAAAGTTGCGATTGCTAGTGTCCAGGGTGAATTGAGGGCAGTAAGCATATATAGGGTCACCTTTATGAGCATCAATGTATGTGAATCCAAACCATTGCCTTGATGCTACTAGGGTATACATTAGATATGAAGTCATGTAAAACTTCTTAGTTTGTTGTACATTGGACAACTACTCTGCTAAGTTCATGCTGATGATTTCTACCCAATTGATATTTTGAGTTCCCTTGCACACCATGTTGATAAGTGGGCACATCCAAAAATGGAACTCATTGGTAGAGGGTAAGCCCATGACCCGAGCTAATAAGATTATAAAATCTGATAGCTCCTCATTGAAATCACGAAATAGAGCTTTGGATAGATGGGACGCCCCCTTTTTAGGGTTTTTAAGCCAAGACTTTGCCACCCTTACCTTGTATTTTCTTTGTCTGGTCGAAGAGTGCTTGTGCATGGTTATGAGAGATTACTATAGAATTGTCCATTTTAGGAATCTTTAGGCAGTTCTAATGGTGAAGACATCGGGCTTGTGCAATGAGCTCCCCATGCACATTTGTTAGTTCATTCAAGTCGGGATTGAAATGAGCACCGCAGGTGAGTACCATGTCTACACACTGCACTTGAGATTGGGAAACCAGTAGAAAATTCCAAGCCACTATCGTGAATCATTTGCGCCATAGGAGAGGGGTTCGGGTCTGTCATCCTAGTCCAGAAATCTCCAAAGTCCAGGTGACGAACTTCATTGTCCCTAATATCGGGAACGACAGACTCGAGCGGTGAAACTTGCTCCTGACCTTGGAATTTGATCTTCATGTTGATAGCAATTTGAAAAACAAAGTCACAGTCTGAACTCTTGATGAAATTGTAGGGGAATGGGTACGCGCACAGAAATTCCAATTGCGAGGGTATGAGAAATTGATAACAAGAAAGCAGTGTGCAAAAATGCGTAGGGGCAACTTATTAAATAGCCGTTTAGAGAGAGAAATATAATAAATGTGCATTAAATACACATCTACCAACTTGAAAAGCAAGATATTTGGGAAGAGCGGGAAAAATTAGCCCAGATGGCCTTTGGTTCATTTAGGACACGTGGGACGCGAAAGAGCGATTCGGCTGATGTGGGTGACGTGGGGACAGAATGCACAAATGTTTTCGGGACATGAGGGATGAAAGTACGTGAAGTGCGTGATGCGGCCGAAGTGGGTGAAAGGTGAACAACGAGCCTGAGTGAACTTGGGACATTTGGAACAAAAAGTTACGATGGGCCGCAAGAGAACAAATTTTTAGGTAAAGCGGCCGATCGGTGAATAGGGAGCCCAAATGAACTTGGGACACATGGGACAAAAATGTCTGACAGACCTACAAATCACACAAAATGACTCAAAAAATGTAGTTTTTGACTTCTCGACTTTTCCCTTTACCAGAACAACAGAAAAGGCATTAACTCAAAAATTTCAATTTTGAACTTCTCAAAAGAGGGGAAATTTTGAGAGGACAACAGCTGGCTCCTTCTGGGGATGACTTGGCTAAAGTCCAAAAGAATGAGACAAGGCAAGAACTCTCAGAAAATCTAGGGGAAGCAGACCAATACCTTATCCATTGGGCCACGAAGTCAAAAGCAAACCAATATAGAAGACAACACCCCAAATGAACAACACAACAAAACAAGAATAAGGGGAAACACACACACACACTATACAAAATATACAAAGGACTTCCTAATCACCTATGACTTAAAATTTTTTAAGTCGCCCACTATAAGGAAGTGGGAGGAAGAACCATCCATATAATCAAGATAAAAAGAATTCTCACTAGAAAAGTGCCTGATTTTGAAAGGTCCGAGCCAAAGAGAATCAAACTTTCCTTGGCTACCATGAGGTTCATGCCTTTTATCCCATAGCAAAACAATGTCCCCAACTTTGAAATCCCTAGACTGGCATTTTTATCAAATAAGGCCTTTACCTTCTATTGGTGAGCAAATATTCTATCAGTTGAACTGCAACTTGTCCTCATTCAATTTATGAAGGTACATGATCCTTTTATCCAAAGAATCGTTGAAGGCTGGTGTCTTGATGGCCTTCATTAAATGCAACGTATTTGGTAGTTCCACTTTATTCATTGGAAATTGAGCTTCCACTTCATATACTACCTGAAAAGGGGACATCCCAATGGCTCTTTTAGGTGTAATCCTATCTTCCCAAAGAGCATCATAAAGTTTCTTGTGCAAGTTACTCACGAGATTCATTAACTAGCTTCCTTATTATAGCCACTAGATTTTTGTTTATCGATTCTGCTTGTCCATTCCCCGAGGATAATAATCTAAGGAGTGAGCCGGGAGATGCCATATCTATAACAAAAATCTATCATCTCGAGTTGAAGAAAAATTTGAAGCATTATGTCACTATCTTGTTTGAGTACGCCAAACCTCACCAAGATGTTTTTTTGATAAAGCGCATACTACTTCGAAGTAGTACTCTTCACTAGAATGGCTTCTACCCATTTAGTAAAATAATGTGGCACTAAGTTAATACGTGGGTGTGACCAGCACTAGAAGAGGGATTAAGTGTTTCAATGAAATCTATACCCCATTTTTGAAAAGGCTCTCAATCACAACTGGTTTAAGGGGCAAAGAAGCCAACTTGGGTCTACCCACAAAGGTTTGACAAGCTTCGCATTTATCAATCCACTTTGATGCGTCTTTGAACAAGGTAGGCTAGTAATATCCTGCATGAAGAATATTATGAGTAGTGACATTTGATGAGTAGTGCCATCCACATGATTGATTATGAAAATCCGAAAATAGCTTCCTCTGTCGTTCCTTGTCCACACATTTTAGAAATCTTCCATCTAACCCATGCTTAAACAAGGCATTTTCCCACAACACATATTGGGCTGATCTTAGCTTAACATCTCTCATCTCTTTGGCAGTCAAATGAGAGGGACATTATCCATATGTGAGAAAGTATGTGATATCAACATACCATTCATCAATTGAGCCAAGAAACAATACGGTAGGAAGATCAACTTTATCCTCGGATAACTCATGTCTAGCCCCCTCAGTGATGAGTTCACATAGGCCTTTTCCACGGATGAGTTTGGTTGGTCGATGTCAATGTCATATTCTTGAACCTTGGCCACCTAGTTCCTTGTCGTGGATCCAAACTCCTATTGTGTGAGAATGGACTTGATGGTTGTGTCGTGTACAAATAGGGGTGGAGTGAGAGTTAAGAATGTAAAAACGAAACTACTTGATAGCTTTAACCACTGCGAAAGTGTGTTTCTCCATTATGGTGTATTTTAACTCATGATTTTTTATAATGTAGCTCATAAATGCAATTGGGATTTCATGATCATTAGAATCTTCTTGAGTCAAAACAGCAGCTAGGGTATTATCTGTGGCATAACAATAGATAATAAAATCTTTGCTGAAATCTGGACATGCTAAGACGGGAGTTCTAGAAATAGCCTTTTTAATACCTTCAAAGGCTTCTTTACCTTCAAGAGACCAGCCAAATGTCTATTTTCCATTCATCATTTGGGAGATATTCAAGGTTAGCTCTGCAAAATCAGGGATGAATCTTCTCAGAAAGTTAATCTTACTAAAGAAAGAATGCACTCCCTTCTTGTTGGTTGGAAGGGGAATCTATTGAATAGCTTGAACTCGCTCAGGATAAATTTTTATACCGTCTTTAGAGACAACATGCCCTAACAATTTTCCCTCTATGACACAAAAGACAAATTTCTTAGGATTTAAAGAGATCCCATGCTCCCTACATTTCAAAAGAACTATTTCTAGATGTTGAAAATGATCCGCTCTTGCTTTGGAAAATACGGTCAAGTCATCAAGGTATACAACAATAAACTTTCCTTTTTAAACTTCCAAAGGCCAAGTCCATAGCTCTCTGGAAAGTGGCACCGGCATTAATGAGCCCAAAAGGTATCCTTTTGTAGGAAAAGGTACCCCAAGGGGTAGTGAAGGTTGTTTTGTGTTGATCTGCGGTACTAACTTCTACTTGATTATATCCTGAGAAGCCATCGAGCATAGACAACATTTTAGATCCTGTCATAACTTGTAAGACTTGATCCATCATGGGCAAATGATATTTGTCGTTTAAAGAGGCTTGATTGATTTCTGAAATCAACACATATATGAATCTCACAATTTTAATTTCTAATGAGCACAATGTTGGCAATCCATGTTGAATGGTGGATAAAAATGAGTTTGGCTTTTAATAACTTCGTATTTCTGAAAGATAGTGTCATTTATCTTAGGATTGTATTTCCTTTGTTTCTATCACGAAAGGCTTAACTTGAGGTTTGGAGGGATGAAATGCTGCATCTCCTTTGGTTGAAAAGCTTTTAAATTCTCATAGGAATAAGCAAGAACATCTTTATACTTCCTTAAAAGATTAATTAATTTCTTATTTTCTTCGGTGTGCAAAATTTTCCACCATTCACGAGTTTAGGGTCGATAGAACTCGGTGATTGTTGTGATCTAGTAGAAGCTTTAAACTTCACATACTGATCTAGAGGATCCTCACAGAGAAACACTGATATAATATTTTCTCAAAATAAGTTGTAGTCATTTTTAAAGTGTGGAGAAAAATTATACGATTCCGTTGATATCTTGTTTGTAGGAAACGAAGCTCATTTGCAAAAGTTATAGCTTGTTGAAATTTTCAGGAAACTGACAAAATTTGGAGTTTTGTGTAGGTTGGATGTGTGCACACTCACCAAGTGTTTCAATTATATTGTGACATGTGGAAAATTTGTGTGACGAACTAAAAGTGGTTTTTGGGAACACCGGTCTTGGACACTCGTTCACGGACAAATGGACCCCGTTATTTACTGGCTAGAGGCCCTTATCCAGGTTCAACACACTCGATTATGGAGGGGTGTCTTGGCCTCCTTCTCATATTATCACTATACCAACTTGTGTATATATATTCCTCTAAATAAATTTTTTCTATGCATGTGGGACTAATTGATATGCCATTTAAACTATGCAATTAATTAATAAATACTTATCCCATGCATTAAATCCCAAGTTACACATATTATTACCAAGTCAATAAGTAATTAAATATTACTAATTGAAAACTCCACAAAATAAGGCCAAATATCCTCCATACACCAAATATTGGCAATACAAACCACCATGCTTAACATAAGGTGGCTCTTAAGCCAATCAACACATGCACCACTCCTTATCTTAAATGCTTTCCTCCTTTTGCGCACCCACAATGTGGGATAAATCTCTACAAATCTGCCTAAGGAGAAGGAGAGGGAAGTGGAGGGGATTTGAACTGCTAACCTCCCATGTAAAATTTTAGGTGCCTAACCATTGAGCCAGCCACTTGGAAACATTATAAAAGGAGCTTTATTGTATTTGAAGTGGTATTCGGGTTTGTGTAAAATATTGAAATGCTCATAACTTGAGCTAGGGAGGGAATTTTGAGATGAAGTAAAAAGTGACTACTGTTATTTTTGGTAGAGGAATGTGATGAGAAGATCAGATTCTTGTATAAATATTTTTAAAGATTTATTTTCAAGATTTTAATAGATCGGTCCCATTCAACTGGACCGGAGACGTAGGCCACAAGTGCCGAACTCCGTTATCAATTCTTGTGTCAAATTGTTGGTGATTCATCTCTTTATCTTTTGTTTTTACACAATACTTTCAGTTTTAATTCTTTTATTAAAAATACAAAAGGATATAATGCTCAATTTTTACATCGAAAATCAATACAAAGCAAAGAAATGTGTGTGCACAATTGCTAGTTAAATTTGATTTTCAGATCATTGGTATCAGAGCTGGTTTTGACTGATTTTTGGTTCAGATTAACATGTTTTGGATTGTAAGTTGTGTGTTGGATGTTAACAAGGTCTCGATCTAAGAAGGGTGAAGGAGATTTAGTTGAAGGAGATCCCGAAATTGGTACCAGACGGTCTCGAAGTCCTACAATGGAGGATCGAGAGGCAGAAGAATTTCGTCAATCCTTCCAACAGATGAAGGAAATGGTGGAAGAAATGTACCAAGATAGGCAAAGGGAAAAGGGAACTAGAGGAGGTAAGAAAGAAGAAAGCTCTAGTTCTGATATTCCAAAAAGAGACTCTTCAAAATCTGATTTTCCTTCATTAAAGTTAGATATCAAGTTTGAATTTCCTATGTATCTTGGAGAGCTAAATGTAAAGAAGTTGGATAACTGGGTCAAGCAGATAGAAGTATATTGCAGGGTTCAGAGAATTGTTGATGATGAAGCAAAGATTCATTTGGAAACTCTTCGGATGGGTGGCACAACACTCATTTGGTGGGAGAGTAAACTTCAGGAAGTGGAAGAAACCAAAGGTAAAGAAATCACTTCTTGGTCTGAATTTGTTTCAAATCTTAGGCAAAAATTTTATCCTCTTGGTTATAAGCAACAAGCTATGATGGATTGGCAAACATTAAGACAAACTAAGGGAAAAATTGTTCAAGAATACACATAGGAATTTAGGAAAAGGAATCTAATTCTGGGAATTTCTCTAAACACGGAAGAAACACTGCTCAAATATATTGGTGGATTGCATAGTTATCTAAGGCATATGATACTTATTTTAGGTCCTACTAATCTTGATGCAGTATGTGTTCAAGCAACCCATTTGGAAGCACGAGGGAAAATGACAAAGGAGTCCTCTTTCTCTTCTTTTAAGAACAAGTAATTTGAAGGAAAAGGTTCGAAAGAACAAGGAAAAGGAAAGGGCAAGCATAAAAAAACTCTCTCTTGTTAAGAAGGAAGATGAAAAACCATTTTGCAATCATTGTAAAAAAACCATGATGAGTCTAAATGTTGGAAATTACATCCTAAAAAGAAGCCTAAATGGATGGTTAAGAAAGGAAAAGAAAATAAAACAAACACTGTAGTGCATGATCTTGGTTCGATTCAGGTGATGAAACCAAAATCACAACTATGAGTTTTCAAGGTAAATCAACTCTTTCAATTTCCAACAATAGTACTACAAATGTTGCATCTTCTTCTAGTAAACAAACTATACATGATGATAAGAAAAGGAATGAGCTTTTCCACATTAGAGTAATTTCAAAGCATACAAAAATTGATACTCTTTTTGATAGTGGATCTCAAGCTAATCTAATTTATGAGGAGGTTGTTAAGAAATTAGGACTCAAAACTAAACCACATCCTAAGCCTTATCCTTTGGGCTGGGTTTGTGATGATGTAAAACTGTAAGTAACTAAAACTTGTACTTTCAGATTTGCCATTACAGACAAGTTTATAGATGAGGTTAAATTGGATGTAGTTCCTTTGGATATTTTTGGGGTTGTTTTGGGAAGTCCTTATTTGTATGATTATAAAGCAATATTCTATAGGGAAGAAAATAAATATTTGCTTGTAAAGGATGGAATTGAGTTTATTGTTAGAGCTCATCGTGAAAAAATAATCTATCCTTGGTAGCTATAGCAGTCAAATGAAAAGGCTTATAAACTCAAGAAAAAGTTTTGTGCTCATGGTATTCAAAGCCAAAGAGAAAGAACATGAGATGGATTTTGAGGCTTGTGATCGACACATAAGGATGAATTGGTAAAAATTGTTTCTCATTTTGATGATGTTTTCTAGGATCCACAAGGTCTACCCCCCAAAAGAGGGGTTCAACACGAGATATAGTTGCTTCAGGATGCACCTCTTCCCAATATCGGAATGTATAGGTTGTTAGTAGTAGAGAATGAGGAAATCAAGAGACAGGTAATGGAACTTTTGGCTCAAGGTATAATTCTTCCAAGTACATCACTATGTGGTTTGCCAATTATATTGGTTCCTAAGAAGGATGGCACTTGGCGAATGTGTGTTGATTTCCGTGCTTTAAACAAGATTCCTATAAAGAATCATTACCCTCTTCCCATAATAGATGATTTATTGAATCAATTAAAGAATGCAATTTATTTCACTAAGTTAGACTTAAGAAGTGGTTATCACCAAGTAAGAATTGCAAAAGGTGATGTTTGGAAAACTGCTTTTAAAACGAAACAAGGATTGTTTGAATGGTTAGTGATGCCTTTTGGTTTTTGCAATGCACCAACAACATTCATGAGAGTTATGAATGAAATATTTAGACCATTCATTGATAATTTTGTTATTGTCTACTTAGATGATATTCTTATTTTCAGTAAGTCATGGGATGAACATGTTAAACACATCCAGAAAGTCTTAGATGCACTAAGGAAAGAGAAATTGTATTTGAAGATGTCAAAATGTGAATTTGGAAAAACATCTTTAATTTACTTGGGTTATATTGTAGGAAATGGAGAATTGAGAATTGATCCTGCAAAAATAGAGGTTATTGTGAAATGGCCTAGACCCACTAATGTGACGGAAGTTAGGAGTTTTCTAGGTGCAGTTCAGTACTGGAGAAAATTTATTGCTAACTTCTCATATATTGCATCTCCTTTGCATGCTTTGACAAGTATTAAACAGGTCTTTCAGTGGGGAGGAAAACAACAAAAAGCCTTTGATACACTGAAAGAGAAGATAAGTACCACTCCGATCTTGGCACTTCTAGATTTACAACATTCATTTGAGATTGAGACAGATGCTAGTGACTACGCAATGGGGGCAGTTTTGATGCAGAACAAACGACCAGTGTGTTACCATTCAGAAACCTTTACAAGTGCGGTAAGAAACTATCCAACTTATGATAAAGAGTTGTATGCTTTGGTTCAAAGTGTTAAAAAGTGGAAGCATTATTTAATGGGAAAAGAAACAATTATACATACTAACCATCAACTGCTTCAGTACTTACAAACACAAACCAAATTGCAGCAGTCTAGACATTTCAGGTGGATGGGATTTTTGCAACAATTTCATCTTGTAATCAGGTATAAAAAAGGTATTCAAAACAAGGTTGCCGACATGTTATCTAGACCACTAGTGGTAGTAGCATCTATTCTTTTATAGCATAGTTCTTTGGCTCATGTTAGTTACAAGGAACAATATGTAAATGATGTTGATTTTAGAGAAGTGTATGAGGATCTAGTAAGTGGGAAACAAGTAGGAGAAAAATATTATCATTTGCATGAAGGATTGTTATATCATTCTGGTAAACTTTGTATTCCAGAAAATGAGCGGGTGCATATGATTAGGGAAGCACATACTTCTCTTATTTCAGGGCATTTTGGTATTAGTAAGACAATTGCACATTTACAGAAATATTGTTATTGGCCTAGAATGCATGAACATGTAAACATGTATATTAAGGGATGTGTTCTTTGTGCCACAAGCAAGCCAAGTAACAGGAAATTAGGACTTTACACTCCTCTTCCTATTCTAACAAGGCCTTGGGAAAGTGTTTCCATGGACTTTGTAGGAGGCTTGCCCATGACACAAAAGAAACATGATTACTTATATGTGGTAGTGGATAGATTTAGCAAAATGTGTGTGTTGGTTCCATGTACTAAACAAATAACTGGTGAAGGAACTGCACATTTTTTTTTCAGTTTGTTTGGGTTCATTTTGGTTTACCTACTTCAATTATATCTGATCGGGATTCTAGATTTCTTGGGGAATTTTGGTCAACATTGTGGGGGTTAATGGACACAAAACTTGAAAAAGAGCACTGCTTTTCATCCACAGACTGATGGTCAAACAGAGGTTGTAAACCGCACAGTGGTACAATTACTTAGGGGCTATAGTAGCAAACATCCTAAATTGTGGGATGAACATCTTTATTATGTGAAACATGCTTATAATCGTGCCTTACATTCTTCTACTTTGAAGTCTACATTTGAGAATTGTTATGGATATCGCCTTATTCTCCATTAGATATATATTATGGACATGAAAATGTTGTTAATGGTTCAAGTGATTCTAACAAGGCTAAAATATTTGTGCAGAGAATACAACAAGTTCATCAGTATGTCCATGAACAATTGGAGAAAAGTCAGGCTAAGTACAAATTTAGGCATGATAAACATAGAGGCGATCACAAGTTCAAAGTTGGTGATTCGGTTTGGCTTCACATCAACAAGGAAAGGCGACGAGTGAAGGTAAAAAATTGAAACCTATACGGTATGGTCCATTCCAAATATTGGAAAAAATTGGTAACAATGATTTCGGTTGGATTTACCTCCATATATACAAATCTACTCAATTGTAAATGTTGAGAATTTAAGATTGTATGAACCGCCTATGATTGTTGATCATGATGATGCTAACATAATGCCTTCCATTGATGATTTTTCTCCTAAGTATCTTGATGAGTTGCAGGAAGACATCATTTTGGACAGGAAAGTAAGAACTTTGTGAAGGGGTGATATTGAGTATCTTTGTGTTGGGTTCAAAGGCATGCATCCAAACAAGGCTAAATGGATGGAAACCAGAAAGGTGAGGGAGAAATACCCTCACCTATTCACCAATTAAGTTGACTTTTGGGGTCCAAAAGTTTCTCAGTGGGGAGGAATGATCCAGAGGATCCTCACAGAGAAACACCAATCTAAGATCTTCTCAAAATAAGTTGCAGTCATTTTTAAAGCGTGGAGAAAAATTATACGATTCCATCGATATCTTGTTTGCAGGAAACGAAGCTCGTTTGCAAAAGTTATAGCTGCTGAAATTTTCGGGCAATTGGCAAAATTTGGAGTTTTGTGCAGGTTGGACGTGTGCACACTCGCCAAGTGTTTCAATTATATTGTGACACGTGGAAAATTTGTGTGATGAACTAAAAGTGGTTTTGGGAACGCCGGTCTTGGACACTCGTTCATGGATAAATGGACCCCACTATTTACTAGCTAGGGGCCCTTAGCCAGGTTTGACACACTCAATTATGGAGGGGTGTCTTGGCCTCCTTCTCATATTATCACTATACCAACTTGTGTATATATATGCCTCTAAATGCATTTTTGCTATGCATGTGGGACTAATTGATATGCCATTTAAACTATGCAATTAATTAATAAATACTTATCCCATGCATTAAATCCCAAGTTACACGCTATTACCAAGTCAATAAGTAATTAAATATTACTAATTGAGGCACCAAACTCCACAAAATAAGGCCAAATATCCTCCATATGCCAAATATTGGCAATACAAACCACCACGCTTAACATAAGGTGGCTCTTAAGCCAATCAACACATGCACCACTCCTTATCTTAAATGCTTTCCTCCTTTTGCGCACCCACAATGTGGGATAAATCTCTACAAATCTGCCTAAGGAGAAGGAGAGGGAAGTGGAGGGGATTTGAACCGCTAACCTCCCATGCAAAATTTTAGGTGCCTAACCATTGAGCCAGCCGCTTGGAAACATTATAAAAGGAGCTTTATTGTATTTGAAGTGGTATTCGGGTCTGTGTAAAATATTGAAATGCTCATAACTTGAGCTAGGGAGGGAATTTTGAGATGAAGTAAAAAGTGACTACTATTATTTTTGGTAGAGGAACATGATGAGAAGATCAGATTCTTGTAGAAATCTTTGTAAAGATTTATTTTCAAGATTTTAATAGATCGGTCCCATTCAACCGGACCCGGAGATGTAGGCCACAAGCGCCAAACTCCATTATCAATTCTTGTGTCAAATTGCTGGTGATTCATCTCTTTATCTTCTATTTTTACATAGTACTTTCAGTTTTAATTCTTTTATTAAAAATACAAAAGGATATAATGCTCAATTTTTACATCGAAAATCAATACAAAGCAAAGAAATGTGTGTGCACAATTACTAGTTAAATTTGATTTTCGAGATCACATACCTATCATGTTTATCAAACAACTCTTGTAAACTCACCGGTCCCTTTGGAATCTTGTTCCCTTTGAGTTTGATACATTCATATTGATCTGTCTCTTCTTCTTTGACATCTTCTTTATAGGAAGGCACACTCTCACAAGGAAAATTGTCACTTCCTTCAAAGTACAACTATTCAAAGTTATCCCGGAGTTCTAAGAAAGAAAGTAAATGTTGATCATCATTGAAAACTTCCCAGTTACTTGCATTATCAGGTACACTGGGCCTATGGATCATCTCGAAAGATAGGATGAGGTATCAGCAATGATCCTAAGATTGCTAGTGAATCAGCCCTGGTATTCTTCTCCCTAGGCACTACTTCGATACAAAAGGCGTTAAGAAATTTGATAGAGTCCCAAACTTGATTCCTATAATGTTTCAACCTTCTATTCTTTACCTGGAAAAGGTTTCTAACTTGCTTGACAATCAGCTCCGCATCTCCATGAGCTAGAAGATTGTTCACACCCTTTTCTTTTGCCACATGAAGCCCAAGAATGAGAGATTCATACTTTGCTGTATTATTAGTATTTTCCAATTGTAACTTGAATGAGAAAGGACAAACCTTTCCCTCGGGAGACACCAATATTACACCAGCTCTAGAACCAGTTGAGGAACAACTTCCATCAAACTCTAATATCCAAACACCATTAGAATCCTCAAGTGATCTTTTGGGAAGTTGGATCTCCTCCGAAGACATAATCATATAGTTTCCATGCCCCATATCCTCATAAAGTATTTTTGCTTTGGGATCATCTGTTTTTTGTACAATATACTTAGATTGCTTCTCAGGAAACAACTTCTTCATTTGTCCATTAACAGGTATGAGGGCATGTGACCAATCCATTTGAATTTCTCCACCCACATCCTTACAGAAGTTCCTACTTAGCAACATCCCATATGAAGGAGGAATGTCTACTACTAGGATAGTAGCCAAAACCTTCTTCTCAGGCAAGGTAGCAAAAGCTACTTGTGCATATTTAATTCTTTCGACTAGGGGCACTTCCTTACTCTCCATAGAATAACAAGACCCGTAAGTGCATGTGAGAGTTAGGCCTAAGGCATGCGCTACTTTGGTGTTCATTACATTATCTCATGCCCTTGAGTCTATGACGGAATTGCTGAGTCTATGGCCTGCTATAAGGAGGGTCACATAGAATGGTTTGATCTTGTCATTAGGTGAGGTGACAACGGCTACTAGATTGGGTTGTGGTGTAAAAGATGGAGTGGGTAAAAGGCCTTTAGAGGTAGTTTTGGAATGAGAATTGACAAAGTGAACCATTTTAGCAAAAGCCTTGGGATGGGTTTGATAATACTTAGCCTCTGAGATTTGAACCTTGGTCTTTTTCAGGTGATCAATGATATCGAAAGACCCAGAAGTGGATGGGCTATCATCGCTTAGAACCTTAGTTTTATCAATTTTAGGAGTTGAAGAAGAAGAAATTTTAGTAGCAGAATTGACAAGACTCACCTTTGGGTTAGACGTAATGGGGATAGGAGATCCTCTTTTTGAAATTACAAGGATAGTCGTCGGATGCTCCTTGGATCTTTTGGTAGGCTGCATCACTTTCTCCTTGTTATTTTGTCTGCTCTCGAGTCATGACAACATATGATTCACTATTCATGTCCACTACTATTTCATCATAATTGTCTCCTTCATCAACGCCTTCAGTAGTGAAGAAATTAACTTGAGATCCCTCAAGTTCATCTACTTCTTCATTGACCTCTTCAAAAAATTCTTCACAATCTTCACTAACCTCTTCATCTTCCGGATCTTCAAATTCACAAGTTACGTTAACAGGGACTTTAATAGGAGGTCCTTCAAGTGCTAGCCTTGTTTAAGAAGCAGGCAAATGATTTCTAGGCTGAAAATTCCTCCTTGGAATGTCTGCATAGGGGGCATCTTTGGGCAATTGTTTCTTAATGGCGATGAGATCATTTGCAATTTTTTGTACTAATGGATCAGTATTAGGCCCAGCAGTGGAAGAGGAGGAAGAAGAAGACCTAGATTTAGAAGGATATCTTCTCAACTTCCCTGACATGATTAAATCATCTTCGACACTAATAGAAAGAGTTTGATCTTTGACCAATGTTACAAGATTAGATCTTCTCAATGCATAACTAACTTCCAGCAATTGGGCATTCAGGAAGAAGAATTTTTGGATTTTATCTATAGGTTGAGTGTCTGGTGGGTTTTGCTAATCAACTTGTTGAATCGGGCTAAAAATTCTCTGATGGGCTCTTGTGGTTCCTTCTTTATTTGAGAAATTTGGGCTAGCAAAGCATGCACATCTTTCGCCGGTTTGAAATGATTCTCAAACCTTGCTCTCATTGTGTTCCAGCTAGTGATAGCTCCGGCCGGAAGGTGATAGAACCAATCAGCCGCATTATCTTGTAAAGTTTCAACAAAAAGCCTCACTGAGACATCTTCATGTTCAACTCCCAGAACTCCACATGCAACTATGAAGGCCGCAATATGCTCATTAGGATGTACCTTACCATCACCTCTAAATTTGGGAAAGTTCTTCCAGTTACCTCTGGGTAACTCATGCAAAGGTTGAGGAAGGGCAAGAGGCCCAACACGATGGCCCCAAGGAAATGGTACCACCATTCTTGGAAAAATGGCTTGAAGGGGAACTGAAACACCAACAAGAATCAGAGCTCGAGAGATTAGAGTTGAGTTTCTCTGAAGGAATACCACCCGTAGGGGTTCTATTTTTGACAGGAGGAGTGCTTGTTGAACGAGATTTTCTATTTCTTCCTGCTGAAGGGAAAGGAAAACCCTGCTATTTCAAAAGCTGAAACTAAGAATATTCAATACCAAGGGCCCTTCTCCTGCAAGTAAAATGTGGAGTCACCGAGATCAAAGGATGATCGATAAATGGTTATGGAACTGGAATACCTCAAGAAATGATTCCCCAATGGAGTCACCAAAAACTATTGGTCGTCAAAAAGGACTTCAAGAAGAAAAATAGTCAGGGGACAAGAAGTCCCTCCTCTTTAGTGGGAGAGGTTCCCTTATTCAAAAGCAAAACTTATTTACATATGTACAGAGCATAGTTTTAATTTTACCACGGAACTTGGATATCATGAAATCATTTTTAATAGATCATCAATCACAAAAGTACAGAGGAATGAAGATGTGGAAATGAGTAGAAAAACATTCTCCAGAATTATAGATGAAAAAATAATTCCTTATGTGTGCCAGAATATAACGAATTGGAATGAGACCATTTGTAAGCGAATTAATGAGATGCAATTTGAAAAGACACATAGTTCCATAAATAACATCTACAAGAATACAAAGCTTCTTAGCATAATGTAGACAAATGATCTAACAATATTCAATAGATAGCTTGCAAATAAAAGAATCGGATGGACAAAGAAAGAAGATCCTTTTGTATTGATTGCTTTACTATTTCTTACACTTTCAAAAATAAGCCAAGTTCCCCCTTTAAAATGGCGAAGAGAGACCATTATATAGTTTTACAAATCAGTTACCCTTGGTAACTACTTCTTTTAATTAATGTTTAGTTAAAGGGCTGCTAATCACAAAACCCCAACTAATTACAATAAATCGAGGTGAGGAAAGAAAGAAGGGAGAAAAGTCAGGAGGAAAAGACAAGTGTTCATGACTGAGGAGGACCCACTGATTTGAGGATCCACTGTCTAAACCTTTTTAATGCCTCTGCTATGTCTCTACCATGTGGAACTGATGTGTTGGCAAGTGGACTGAGTCCAAAATCCGAGACACTTCTCCATCTCTTTGTTGAATTCGACGTGTGTATGATAATCCTTACTTGCTTCTTCAATAGCAGACTGGAGAGAGCAGATTTCTTTCATCTTTTCTTTGGTGATAGAATCCTCTTTGAACATATTATCTTTGACAAAATCTCTAAATTGAGCTTTAATTTCTTGCAAGGAGAGGGGCACACCTGAGGTCTCATCATGGAGGTGGCAATGGATATCCTTAAAAGTAGATACCACCAAAGTCTTGAAGGCCTCACCTTTCGCTGCATTTGTTTCTCAATTCTCCCAAAGCCTTCTCCAAGCACCTTGATTTTCCATTCCACACTATATAACCATGATTTTGACAAGTTATATTTTGCATCATCAAAGACCTTGCTTACCACTAAAATATTTTCATCAGCCAGCACCATAAGGCAAAGGTCTACTATATAGATGCTCCGGAGTTTGAGCTCTTTATCTATATTTCCAATGGTGGAGGAGAGTTTACATTGCAGATTATTTACCTTCTCATTGAGTTTGAAGGCTTCACTAATGAAATTCAACCCCGCAACGAGCATATCATCCACCATGGCCTCCATATCCATTCCATAGATGGAATATCTATGTATATATTTAATACTCTGGACTTCATCTTGGCCGAGGATCAAAGGTGGTGGAAGAGTAGTCAATGGGGTGGGGTCTAAAACTTTATCTTTGGACAGTAGTGACTTGATGAAACCTGAAAGAACTTGAGCCTGATCTTCCAGCTGCTCTATAGTTTGTTGCCCTTTTTCCACTCTCCCAATGACCCACAGTGATTGTTTCTTGAAGATTCGAATCTCACCTTCAGGGGTGGAATCTCCCATGGGGATCCTCAAGAGCTCTAGATCGGACACTGTAAATCCTATTCGGCTTGTCAACCTTGGGCTTGGCTATCTCTAGGAATTTCGGCCTTGAGCATCAGATACTATTGTGAGGTGGTCTGGCATTTTTGGTAGGAATAGGAGGGGTAGTACCCAATAAGGCTGCCACAGCATCAAAGCTGGGTCCAGAGATCCGAGAGGAGGACTTTCTCTTCCTATTATCAATGAAAGGCTGTACCCATGCAAAAGAGGAGGAGGAAGAAGAAGGTGGGGAAAGAGGACCGAGAGAAAGAGAACTCATTGCACTCAAAGTGTGCACTGCCGTTGCCTCTAGTTGAGATATGAGTGGGGCACTCGGGGTTTCTGGTACAGAGGAGTCAACAGTGCTCATGAGCTCGATGATTTGAACTTCCTTCTCTTTATCCATAGGGGATTCTGGAACACCTACGGAGGCGGAACCTCACTCTCTTCCCTTTCACTGAGAACAATAATGTTCTTTGGTCCGAGGGAAATTCTGAATGCTTCATCAGGGGATCTTCTTCAACAGGCTCCTTCTTGACTTCCTTGATTTTCTTCTGATATACTTGGGTGGATGAGGAAGGAGTGGAGGATGTAGGAACTTTGGTTAATGAGGAAGGAGGAGTGCATACAAGTGCTTCTGAGATGGGTGTCATTGCCTCCTTCCTTGGTGTTGAAGTATCCTTAGAGGATGACTCACCTGAATGCCTTCTAAGCTCACGAACTCTCCTGCCAAACCAGATTTTGGTTCTTACTAGGATAAGGGTTAAGATTTCAGCCAAATCATCCTTCTCCTTTTTGAACTAATCCAAATCCTCTAAGGGAGTGTGTTTTATCAAGGTGTCATATTCATATGAAAACAAGTCAGAATTGTCATCCTGAAGCCCTTCAGGAACTTGGTACAAGTTAAGCTCTTGAATCAGTTGGAGAGAAAACCTACCATAATGTCTCCTCCTTGCCTCAAAATCATCAGCATAGTCAGCCCAATAGTCTTCTATGTTTGCCATATGATGGTAATTGATTATGAGGTTCTTCTCAATAAATTTCTTCAAGTCAAAACAAGTTCTTGGCCTGAAGAAATGGACAGTGATGGGAGCTAGGGCTCTCTCTATGTTTTGTGCATCTAGAGCCGTCTTGCAGGTGTAGTTTCCCAAAGATATAGGGAAGTGCAGGCTAGTGATTTTATTATCCCTATAGGTTCTATGTAACTTTCCCAATTGCCTGCATATCTCTATCAAGGCCATTTTATCATTACATAATATAGGGAGCTTGAGAGGGGTGCTCTCATAGCCTGCTAGCCTGATATAGGAGAATTTTCTGAACTAGATGAAGTAGGAACCATACTTCGATATTAGGCTCATGTCTTCATTAGAGAACCTCCTTGCAGTGGGGTAAGTGCAGCAAGTTGGGGGACAAAAAAGGGGTCATAAGTGGACGTCATATTGCAAATAACAACATAATATCAACTTGTAGGGATTATTAGCAATACATACACTCAAAATTAGAAAAAATTATATTAATATGAATCATAGCATCCAATATCTAGTTTCTAAAATACTATTTTTTTAAAAAAATAGACAAGATTAGCTATATTAAACACTCAAAGTTCAATGACTTGGTATTTTTATTAAAAAATGCCTATAATATTGTAGTCCGTTTGCCCACGATTTGGATGACCAAAAATTGATATATATTTTTCTCCTTTGGTGAGAAGTTAGATGCCACTATCTATCTTGGGATGGATTTTATTTTGTATTTTTTTGAGCAATATTTTATTTTTTATGATTTTTCTATGAAAGAGGTATGAAAACATAAAGAAAACAGAGCACTTTCTGTTTGCCCACCATATCTTCATCAAAAAATATTGAAATCAAATATTTTTTTGAACATGTATATAATTTCACCACGGTTGGGATGGTATAAGTTTTATCCCATTCTGATAAGTGAAACAAAATTTTCAGTCTTAAACATAGACATAAACATTCACGGGAAAAAGTGTCTTAAAGACCTACTATTAGTAAAAAATTATAAAATAATATTTATCCTATTCTATTCACTTTAAAATCAACATTTCTACAAAGCTAACAATATCCCCTACGCGATGGTACCATTTTTATGACATATTTATGACTTTTTGGCATGGTTTAAGTCCACGGAAGACTAAATTTGATGTTTTGTTGTTTTTAATGTAAAATTCAGGATTTGATGTCCACTTAATTGTCCCCCAACTTGGTGCACTTACCCAGTGTCGCTCTCTAGAATTATTACAATGCACATGGTGAAAGCATCATTCACCCTCCTAAAGTTACGATTGCGTCCAGGGGGTGAATTAAGGGCATAAGCATATATAGGGTCACCTTTATGAGCATCAATGTATGTGAATCCAAACCATTGCCTTGATCTTTTGCTAGGGTATACATTAGATGTGAAGTCATGTAAAACTTCTTAGTTTGTTATACATTGGGCAACTACTCTGCTAAGTTCATGCTTTGATGATTTCTACCGAAGTAGATATTCCGAGTTCCCTCACACACCATGTTGATAAGTGGGCACATCCGAGAAATGGAACTCGTTGGTAGAGGGTAAGCCCATGACCTGAGCTAATAAGATTATAAAATCTGACAGCTCCTCATTGAAATCGGCACGAAATAGAGCTTTGGATAGAGACGCCCCCTTTTTAGGGTTTTTAAGCCAAGACTTTGCCACCCTTGCCTTGTATTTTACCTTTGTCCGGTCGAAGAGTGCTTGTGCACAGTTACGAGAGATTACTATAGAATTGTCCATTTTAGGAATATTTAGGGAAGTGCCAATGGCGGTATCATCAAGCTTGGCAATGAGCTCCCCATGCACATTTGTTAGTTCATTCAAGTCAGGATTGAAATGAGCACTTTGCGGTGAGCACTATGTCTGCACACTGCATTGAGATTGGGAAACCAGTGGAAAATTCCAAGCCACTATCATGAATCATTTGTGCCATAGGAGAGGGGTTTGGGTCTGTCATCCTAGTCCAGAAATCTCCAAAGTCTAAGTGATGAACTTCACTTTCCCCAATTTTAGGAATGGTAGACTCGAGTGGTGAAACTTGCTCCTAACCTTGGAATTTGATCTTCATGTTGATAACAATTCGAAAAACAAAGTCACAGTCTGAAATCTTGATGAAATTGTAGGGGAATTGGTACATGCACAAAAATTTCGATTGCAAGGGTATGAGAAATTGATAATATGAAAGTAGTGTGCAAAAATGCGTAGGGCACTTATTAAATAACCGTTTAGAGAGAGAAATATAATAAATGTGTATTAAATATGCATCTACCAACTTAAAAAGCAAGATATTCGAGAAGAGAGGATTAGCCCGGATGGCCTTTGGTTCATTTGGGACACGTGGGATGTGAAAGACCGATTCGGTCGATGTGGGTGACATGGGGACGAGAATGCACAAATGTTGTCGGGACATGAGGGACAAAAGTACGTGAAGTGCACGATGTGGCGAAGTGGGAAAAAGGTGAACAATGAGCTGAGTGAACTTAGGACATTTGGAACAAAAAAGTTTCGATGGGCCCGCAAGAGACTAAATTTTTGGGTAAAGCGGCCGATCGGCAAACAGGGAGCCCAAATGAACTTGGGACACATGGGACAAAAATGTCCGACAGACCCGCAAATCACACAAAATGACTCAAAAAAGGTAGTTTTTCGACTTCTCAACTTTTTCCCTTTACCGGAACAACGAGAAAAGGAATCAACTCAAAAATTTCAATTTTGAACTTCTCAAAGGAGGGGAAATTTTGAGAGGACAAAAATGTTAGAGATGTATTGTATGGATCAAAAGTATAAGTGAGAAGAGTATCTTTCATTAGTTGAATTCACATACAATAATACATATCATGGTTCTCTTAAAATGGCACCTTTCAAGGAACTTTACGAGAAGGAAATGTAGAACCCCTGTTAATTGGGATAACATAGAAGATAGAGAGGTAATTAGACTTGAAATCCTTACGAAAATGGAACAAAAAGTTAAATTGATTCGTGAACTATTGAAAGAAGCGTGAGATAGGAAAAAGAGTTATCTTTGACTTAAAGCGAGGTTAATAAGAAATTTGAACTTGGTGAGAAGGTTTTTCTTCGGGTTAAACTGAAAAATATTTCTATAACTTTTGGCAAGGCTGCCAAGTTATCACCACATTATGTGGGACCTTTTGAAATAGTTGAAGTAATTAACCCTGTAGCTTATCATTTAGCATTACCACCTGCTTTGTCATCAATGCATAATGTTTTCCATATTTCTTTGCTTAAGAAATACGTTTTAGATTTATCAAGTGTTAAATTGGAATTCCTTGCAGGTCCAAGACCCAAGAATAATCATGGTTAAACCCATACGAGTGCTTGAAACTCACCAGTTGCATTTGAGAAATTGAGAAATAAGTAATGTAAGGTCCAGTGGGACTAGTTTAATGAAGAGAGTGCAACTTGGGAAAATCTAGAGGATATGAAAACTACTTTTCCATATCTATTTGAACAGAATTGATTCTGTTGATTGATAAAAATTTATGATTTTATCTTTATATGACAATAAGTATGCCAGTTTTGGGCAGATATTTATTTGATTTGAATAAACAACTATTTAATGCTGATTTCTAGAACTATAAGATTTTGGTATATTTGACTTAGGATAAGAGAAGTGAATGAATTGATTGTCCTTGGTGTAAATTGTTAAAAGAGGTAATCATCGGGATGATGATTCTTTTAGGAGGGAAGCATGTAACACCCTTGACAGTTGTTATTTTCCTCCTTTGCATTTCAAGTGTTGACATGTGATTTTCCTTATAAATATATGTTCTTTTGATTGTTGGAGATCATGCTTGATATGGAAAAATCATTTATGTTCTTAAGATCCTTTGACTGAATTGGAATGGCTTCCTTGAAAACCATTTTCACTTATTGTAGGTGAGTTACAATCTGGTTTAAGAGTTGTAAACTTATCTATTAAGACCTATGGTGGAAATTTGTTGTTAGGGTTATATCCTAAGGTATGTATTATAAACTACCTAAGATCTAACCTATGCAATTTGATCTATCCTAAACTAATGGGTATGGAAGGGGAATTAGGTGGTCACATGCATTAAGGCGACGATTCCTATGGCATTTATGTTATTGATAAGGTTTTTAATGCATAGGGTGCTACCAATTTTGGAGGGGGCTAGTGACTTAATGCGGGCTTATGTGGAAGTGTCACTAAAATGGAATTGCATGTTAATTTTGATTTGACATTTGCCATACTTGGAAGACAAGTGGCAAGGACGTATAAGCGGGAAAATTAGAAATAATGAAATTTATTATTTTCGAGTTTTCGTGCACAATTGTATTGGAAAGCATGTAAGCGGGTTTGTTTGGGGTTGTTTCACTTTGCATGTTTCACGATTTTTGCTCTACATGCTCTCTGGTTTTCAAACCAGCAGATTGAACTACACTTAATGGCTATTTTTGAAGTCTTAGACCTATTTTCGGTTCATGGAATGTATAAGAGACAATGTGGAAAAAGAATATGGTTGTTTGATCTTTCGTGGAGAAGAGGAGAAGTTATGAGCTTGGCTGGAGGTATCCTTCGATTTGGTAGAAGCACTATTAGGCATGATAGGCTCTAATATTTAAGATCTCTTGCTTTCTTCTAAATGTTTCATTAAAATGATTCTACTCTTTTGAGATTCTTGGCTTGCATGTTTTATCTGGATACTTATTTGCTAGGTTTTACAATCTCTGTTATCTTAGGTATGAATCCATGGAAAAAATAACGTTGGTTTTGAAAGCTGTCTTTGTGATATTTTAATAGTGATACATACATGCAAAGCTTGTATTAGTAGCTCTATTTTTCAATTTCTGAAATTTTTATTCAAGGTTATTTGATATGATATGATTTGTTGTTTGCTTAAGGATAATTGATAGGATCAATTAAACTTTAATTTTATAAGGTAGATATCTTGGATTATATTCCGTTCTTATTTTGGAAGTGAATTCAAGTTAAACGTACTTCTTTTCCATTGCTATTCTCATATTGATATTTATGATGTCATAATTGTCTCATTAAAGCAGAGTTGTTTTAATGGAACAATTATTGGAATTCACTTGTTTTAAGGCTTAGTGATTATCATGCTCAGTTCATTGAATTGACCCATGCTAGCAATTTTTGCAGATGGACTTCATAAGTGATAAAAGAAGGAAAAACTTATATGATGCATTTGTTGAATTAAATCTGATTCCTTGTGAAGAATTCTGATTCATTCTTGAGATTGTATTGAAAAAGGAAATGTAGTATTCTTTTATAATGAAGATGGTTGTTATGCAGTATACCTAAATGCATAAGTCTTGTAAATGTATAAGTTATAAGATAAATTGAAAGTTGAGAGTTTACCTACATTGGTTGTGTAAATTATTTTGTACTTGTATGGATGAGATGGATTCTATCTTGTTGATATTATTTTTATATTATTTCTATGTTAATTGGTTATCTTTTCATAAGTTGGATAGAGGGATTTTGTTCAATCTCCCTACTTGTGATGCAACTTGTTAAGTTACAGAATATGATATTCATTAGCTAAACTATATAACAAAGTAATGTAACGTGTGATGAACATACATTAAGAAAATGTGGACATTGGGTAGGATAAACCCTAACATGTAACATGTAGAGAAAGACTCTTTTGTTTCTTAATGGATTATAAACCAAAAAGTTTACAAGTATAAATAAAATTTATTAGACTTCATATTGTATGAAGTCTACCTTATTTTGGATATATTTTGGTGTTGAACTTTCTAAAAAGTAATTGTACTTCATAAATAAGACAGATTGTAACACTGCACAGTTACAGTTAATTGACAGTTTATCTACATGATCAATTATTAAAAGCAACTATGAAAATAACAAAGTTCTTAGTGGGATAAATGAAGCAGATTTAGGAAGAACTTATTAAGCGTTGGAAAAGGGTTTGGCAGGTTGATGTAATCAGGTTTTAATCTAAATTATCAAAGTATTAACAATCTCTGTGGGGGTATGTGCATCTTGATGAGGTAGTTTCGTAGGATGTTGACACACGCCAAGCTGCGCAGGGCTGTACTTTCGAGAAGGCTTGGGTATTATTGAGAATAAAATGTTGTAGTTGACATGTGGCATCACCCTTCCATATTGATCATCTATATCTACATACATCTAGAACTCGAGTGTAACTTTGGTTTCGCTCTAGGTCCGGATAGGAGCATATTTAGGATAGGAATTAACTTCCAAAGGCTTAGGGTATGTTTTCACATTTAGATGACTTAGGTAAAATGAGTATGCCCATCTACCCTAAGCCTTTGTGAGCATCTTCCTATAATAGATTATGTTTCTATCTAGGGCTAGAGTAAAACTGGAACAAGTGAACTGATGGTAGTCGGTAAAGACCAACCGTGATAATAGAAGAGTGAGATGAAGGGCGTATTCCAAAATGACGAATATCCCATCTAGGAATAGTGACATACACAGTATGATATGAATATTTGGCCAAAGTATCAAAAGCGCTAGTTGCATTGTCTATGTCACTAAGTTTAAATCAACATGATATCGAGATGAATATTGGTAACAAATATTCGAGATATGTTCTTTAAGCAGATCACTTAGTACTGGTGTAGGGTAGGATGAAAAATTATACGATGTATACAATATGTATTCAATACATAAGATAACATAAATAGATCGGTAGCTTACTTGAGTTATGGAATGAATAGATCGGTGAATCACCGAGTCATTGATTGTATATGTTTATCCATTGAATTTGACTAACATGGAATGTTTTTTCTAAATATTGCTTTATTAGAACAATAAACATTAAAAAAATTTCTCTTGATTCTAAAGACTTGAATGGGAATGTTACAAGCTAAGTGTAATTGAGCCGAGTGAATAGTGTTGCGATGCAGAGTATTGTGAAACCAAACATGGAGAGAAGACTATTATGTGGAAGAGGCTTGTATCCCCATTGGTGAAGGGTTTGAACAAAGCATAAGTGTTGAGAAGGAGCTAGGGCACACGGTTTCAAGCTAGGGCATGCAGATTTGAGCTAGGGTTTGAGTTTACTCGTTAAAAAAACAAAAGGAGGGATTTTTACGATGGCACCGAAGAAAGCACCTGCAGCAGGCATGAAAGGAAAGAAGAAGGTAGAAGTTGAAGTTGAAATTGCTCTTGAGAGTAATTTTTCAAAGATGCAGTACCTAGAAGGAGTAATAGTTAGACAAGAGTGGGATTCCCACATCTGTAGATGAAAAATAAGTGACTAAAACCACCATACCAAAGACAACAAGGGAGAGTAGGATGCTTTGTTGAAAAATAATACCAACAAGTGCACGGTGGAGGATATGCCAGTGTATGATGACAATGGGGAAAATTACTAAAGAAATTTGGATTTTATCAGTTGTATAAGCTTTAATACTTTGGAAAATATGAACACTTATACCAATGGCTTATGAACCGAGTCCATGAGGAATTTGTTTTTTTCGATGAAGGGTTAGGATCATAATGACCCTGGTTTGACACTAACAAGATTGAAGGGCACAGGGGTAGACCTTGTTAGTGATCTGACTGATAAAGAAATGGTCATAGAAATAAGAAAGGAGTTGGGGTATACCAAGGGTCCACGCGGAATGGAAATAGATAAGCTGAAGAAGTTTCCTATGGTGCAGGCAATTGCGCATCTACTCACCAAGTTGAATGACCAAGAGAGATGGTCATAGGTAAACACCATGTGGCTTCATATTGCAAAGAAAATGTCTCAAGGAGTAGTATACAACTTAGTAGGCTATATTGTAGACACCATTGTTGAGGAAGCGTGCACATGGAGAAAAGATAAGCTTTGGCACTATCCTACTTTCTCTTGTATTTTTAGAAATTGGAGTGCCTGATGGGCCAAAGAATAAGATCTTGGAGTACCCCTTAGAAAATAAGTCCCTCATGGAGAGGTTTGAAAAATATTTATGTGAAGGATCAATGAGTGGGCCATTTAAGTGAAATTTGAGGAGTGAAACATTCCCAAGGAGCTACCTTCGGTAGTAAGAAAGGTAGTACAGTTCATTGTGTATCAACACTTTTTCATCACACGATTTTCCATGAGGGATGAGACATGGAGCCCATGGTGCAAGATGCCCTATTCCTTCACAATGCTCTACTTCTAAGCCTTAGTTCACATATTTATTGATGCACATAGTCTGAACTTTAATGAAAATAAGGTAGAATGTTACTGCCACACCCTCAGGAAGACATATGTGTATCCATGCCGGACTACCTACATTGAGAGGCTCATTTCAGACGTCATAAGTATGAAACCAGTAAGCTTGGATATTGGGGATAGTGTAGCTGCACTCGTATATCTTCACCTTAACACTAAGCTAGAGAATAGAAAGTATGTAGAGAATGAGTTCATGCTCCCAGGGCCGCCTAAGGGAAAAAATATATTGGCAAATGTGCCCATTCCAAATTTCGCAATGACTATAGAGGTAGATGAGGAGGAATAAGAACATGAAGATAGTGGAGTCTTGGATCATAGGGGCAGAGGAATCCCATAGAAAGAGCATGTGGATACTCCACCTTAGGCACAAGAAGGAGATGAGGACTTGGATGTGGAAGTATTCCATAAAGAGTGCCACTTTAAGAGGGTATTTAGAAGAACAAGGACCCAAGGCGTGGGAAATCCATAGCCTATAAGAATATCACCATGAATCTCCCCTCAAAAAGAGGCAACTGAGAAGAAGAGGAGAAAGCTAAAGCTGAATGAGGAGGTAGAGGAGTCTGTAGAGAGCATGCTTGGGACCCCAATGCAGCTAGAAGATATGGAGGAGCCCAGAGATGAGGATATGAAGGATGAAGAGGAAGGGGTGAAGGAGGAAGAAGAATTAGAGCATGAGAAATCTCATGTACATGAAACTACTCAGGACATGGAAGGACCAACTCTAAACCATGGTGCACAAGTTCCTAAGGGGATAAGAACAAGGAGGACAAGTGGAGGATATGTTGTGTCAAGTATGGGCTATCTTTGAGGACACAAGGAAAATCTTCTGCACCCGTTTTTAAAGCACAATGGAAATGAAGGAGTTATATGGGTGGGAGATGATGGAGCCAAACATGGCCACTTTAGATGTAAGGAAACATCTTTCCCTGGTCCATGCAGAGTCACATGAATGAGCCAAAGTTTAATTTATGTGAAGAGTCTTATGTGTTAAGCAGAGTGAAGAAGCCACCTCATAGTAGACACATGACTATAAAGCCCACTCTCATGTCTGATGAGTAGGTGAGAAATGCCTTGGTTAAGGTATCTATAGAGGTGGCATAGAGGAATATTGATAAGGCTACCACTATTAGAGTGCTACTTGAAGATAACAAGGCAAAAACTATAGAAATAACACGTCTGAAAGGAGACAAGGATCTAAAGAAGAAAAAAATGAGCCCTTCATCAACATGATAGAAGAAATTGGTGACTATGTCTTAAAAGCAAGACCACATTTGGATTTTAAGGTACTTGAGAAGTTTCCTTTGGTTATGCATTATGTGCGCACATTAGTTGATTTGGTGCTTGAAGATGGACCAATTTGAATGTTAGCGCTGAAGAATCCTGAACAGGAAGCAGAGAGAGAAAGGACGTCTGTGGTTTGGAATATTTTATCTTATGAGGAATTACTCCAAACTTTACAAGATGAGCTGAAGAAAGCATATCAAGCTCTGAACATATGTGCAACACTAGAAGCGGTGATCAGGATCAAGACTATGATAGAGGATAATGAAGTTTTGAAGGAAATGAAGGATGAGACTTTAGGGCACACAGAAAGATTGGAATTAGTAAAAAAATCATGAAGCCCTTGTAATAACACAAAACCCGCATAAGGAGAGGCTAGATGAGATTGGAAAGCTCATAGTGCAAAATATGGATCTTTTGGAGGGAAGGATGTCTACTATGGCCAATGTTGTCCTAGTACTACAGAATGAAAAAGAAGATAACCCAAGACGAGTTAGAAGCCATCGCCACAGACATTCTAGAGAAGACAAGAACCATGTTGGATGACTGGAAAACATTGGAGGCTGAGATTAAAACAAAATATCTAGAGTTGATCCTCCCAGTTGAAGTGGAGGGTGTTGCAGAATAGAAGTATATTCTTTGTACAATGATTCTTTACATTATTTCCATTCTTATTCTTTATTATTTGGGACAATTAGGAGAAACCCCATTGCTGGGATGAAAATGTACATTAGTGTGGGGTAATGTTGAGTAGACAGAGTATGACACTAAGGAGAGGGCACACAAAAGATTCATGCACAGGAGGCACACAAGGCACACAATAATAGGAAAGGAAACACGTGCCAAGACAAGCTGATTTGGGACTTATCCATTTTCATGGTTATGGGCTATTTTTGGAGATAGTGTGTGGAGCACACAATGGGATGGAGACTTGCACAACACATAAATTCTATTTTGGGGATGAGCATCTACTAAGTGTCATGCATGAGTTTAGGATAATAATAGGATTACTACTACCAGTTAACTGTAGGAGATCTATTATTAGCACACTTGCATGTGTGTATATTATTGTAAATGTGCATGACTATTTTCAACATGCGACCTATTTTGGGAAGTGCTTAGGTAGTGAAGGGAAGGTAACTACTTCTATAAATATGTAGCAAATGTGTAGATTAGTGCGTGTGTGTGGATTATTAAAAATTTATACCACTTGGATCTGATGTGCACATGACTTATGGTGATACTATTTATTGTAAGAAGCTTATGTATTTACTGTGTTTAATATAATGGAGTATATTGGCTGGATAAAGGTGTTAAACATGAATGTAACTGGTTCTTGTATGGTTGATTTCATTATGATTATTATTTAATTCATGATTCTTTAAGATCTAGATCTGGAATGTGCTCTGTGGAATGTTTGTGCTTATTATGGTTCTGAATATGCTCTATCTTCAACACGTTAATGTCATACACAAGAAACTCTAAAGAGCGTTAAAGTAACTTTGTGTGCTTTAGGTGAGTGCTCATTTCGGGATGAATGATGTGCCAACATGCTTGGGTTGTGCGTGGTGGATTCTAGGCTACATCATCCCCCTCCATCAATAGGATCTTCCAAGTATCCCTCATTCTATGAGTCCTTTGATCACATCTCAGCCTATTACTTCATCATAATCTACATCCTCAATCCGAACCTAGTGGAATCTATTCCTATGTCTTTGCAACCTATCAATACAAGTGCTATTACAAGAACCTTTCCATCCTTACAACCAACACCTACCATTGGTATCCCACAATACATTTATACCTACCCCCATCAAAATATACAATGTTAACAATCCCTCATTAACACTTCTCTCCCTTATCCTTATCAATATATCCAATCCTCTTCACACCCGTTTGTCCCTTAGTCAACTTACATTATACCGGGAAATACTCTTCCTTTTTAAAATCCCCTTTACCTTACCATTAATATCAACAATCCCTTCATTTATGGACAGGCTAACCCTTCCTCTTAAAATATCCAACCTCCTCGAATGATCCTATGAAGACTTTAATGATATAATCACTAACCTCAAAGCTTCCACAATGGGTCCTAAAAGCAAACTTTCTTATGAACAAATCTCTAACAAACCCATCAACCCATTTGTACCATTTAAACCTCATCCTCCACTTTGGTAGCTTCTAAATTTTATCAAATTATATAGTAAGGAAGACCCATAAAGACACATTAGGGCCTTTCGTCATGCTTACTATCTTATAGATCATGATTAATATCTAATACTAAGGATATTTCCAATATCATTGGCTAGGCCATTCTCACAAATTGTATAACAATATTCCTCAACATTCCCTTTATTGATTCACACAAATAGCAAAACTATTCTTAGAACACTTTTCCATCAATATAACTCATAAGACATCTATCACCAACTTATACACTATCAAACAATTTGAGGATGAGTCCATTTCTGGTTTTTACATCATATCGTAAGGAATTATCAAACAACTATATTTCTCTCTACCCCAAAGTAAATTGATTGAGTTATTTTCTCAGTATTACTTGAAGTGCATATCATCCACCCTTCAGATCCAATTGTTTCAAACTTTGGATAAAGCCTTTAGCATGGCCCTAAAGTTGGAACTCCAGGCCCTTAAGGATGGTAAGGTTAAATTACAATCTAAGAAACTCAAACATGACTTGTCCTTTAAAGCCTTTTCTAGTAGTGACAAGTCTAAGGGTTCAAAAAATGTGGTTGTTTTGAAAACTCGTCTAAGAATAACCCAGATTCCAAATGGTCCCAACCTCCATGTTAATACACGCCTAGGGGAGTCCTATAACTCTATTTTTGACAAACTCTTATCTACTTGTATGATAAAACTCCCTCCCATCCGACCCATTGACGAATCTGCATCTAAACCATTATGGTATAGAGATGAAGACTATTGCAAATATCATCAAGTCCGAGGACATGGCATTGAAAGGTGCTTCTCTTTTAAGAATGTTATCTAAGATCTCATTGATCAAGATAAACGGAAAATTGAGAATCAAAATCTACCTCCTAATTAAAACTTGGACGTCTTCAAAAAACCATTTGAAACCATTCCCTAGCTAATAATCAAACTAATTCCATATGGACCTAAAATTCTATAGCTCACATTATCAACACTATCAACCAACTATCACCTACTCAGTATTATACCATGTGTTTCCACAATTGAAACACCCAACACATAATAAAAATCTTCAGATCTCCTTACCACCGAGTACTCGAACCCATTCACGTCAAAACTTTCAAACCCCATTATATTGACTCACACGAATAGCTTTGATGTTGCCCTTTCACAATCACAAGATATGTGACTCTCTTCTGAAATCATAAAAACCCCATCCAAATACAAAGTATCTCAACATAAAATTACCAAACCTTGGTATTCTCGACACAAAAGCTAACAAACCATCCACACAAAAGGATTTAAATATCATAAGATCATCGCAAAACAAATACATAGCGAGATATAACATTCTAACCTTCTATTTTGGGACCAAATCCCTGATCTAAAGTCACAGTCACCATATTAAAATCTAAACTTACTTTCAAACTTGTACCTAAACGTTCCATACAAGATGCGCTTTGAGTTTCTTTTGCTTATAAACCCTCAAATGACATCCTAAGTCCTATACCCTCATTGACATCTTAGCAGGATTCATCAGGATATTATACCAAAATCCTTGAGAAACTTATGTGATCATCAAGAATAAAATTACCACCAATCAAGTCCTCTAATCCTCAAGGTCGGAAACCCTGCTTTGGTATAATTACAAGCCATTTTATGATTATCATCAAATATCAAGACACTACACATAAGACTGCAAAGCCATCCACACCATAATTGAGTTTTTCTAACAAAGGAATCCTCCCAAAAAATAAAACCATCCTATTCTCGCATACGATATCTACATGACAAGATCCAAACATCAAGTCAAACCTATTTGTGAAACTCCTTAAAATTGATAAACCTAAAGCTGTCACTTGGCATCTTGTCTAGTCAAAACATGACCTCTTCTAGTAATACCCATATCTTCCAAATATATGCCATCCATATCACCATGAAAATGCACACCCAAGATTTTAAATCACTTGAATCAAAAAAGCCTAAAATATATATCTCTGTCACTCCCTTGAAACATCCAATGCATCATCCTCTAAAGCTAAGGTTTCCATCTTTGTAGAATCTCATACTCAATCTATAACATCCATATAGAATCTTTGTCCTCAAATAGTTACATCAAGTACCTAAAAATATCCCTTTACAAACTTATCCAAAACCCCCACAACACCAAAAATTCATGATAGAAGCTCTTTGTAACATCTTTGACAAAACTATTACTTTGGTTACTATCCCTCTTGACATTGCAAACATTGACATATGATTTTTCTTAGGAAGATGTACTCTTATGACTTTTAAAAATCATGTTTGTAATGGATAAATTATTGTTGTGAAGAGATTCACTTAGTTGTGATTTATGCTTACTTGAAAACAAGACCATTCATATTTTTGTATAGCTTTAATTCATTTAAAAAAAAGGATTTAGAGCTTGTGTTGTTTTGTCTTAACTCATTTTATGTTGATAGCAAGACCTTGGATCAATTCCAATGATCCAAGGTATGCTTGATTCTCCTTACGATTCGTCGGTTGACTTGGAATTCAAGCGGAAGGTGAAGAGGGACCGAGTTGTGTTTTTTTATAAATGTAAAAGGCCGGCTTCAGGTGTCCTTGCTTTGCATCATGTTTTAATTGGCCAACATGGGCCTTCTTTTTGAATAATTATAACATTGAATAGCGTAATAGGACCAAAGTCCCATTACTATCTTTGTTAAGGTTAACACCTTAATCTAGTTATAATGTTCTATCCTATTTGTATTTTAAACTAAGGTAGTTTATACCTACCTAGGATCTATTATTAAACTACTAAGGTGACACCCTAACCTAAGTTGGTATGGTTATGGAGGTTGGAAATAACCTAAGGAAAATAATATTTACCTAAAGACTAAGGTTGAATCCAAACCTAATGTTAATCTAACCAAACTAATACTAAACTAAGGGGTACCTATGGACTACTTGGCAAGTGGAAAGGGTGGTGACATCGGTTTTCAAGGCATTAATGAGATTTGAATTTGGTATTAAAAACCTCTGAACTACTAGTTTTGGTGGAGGCATGGGGAGTTAGGGGGATGCCTAGTTGGCATCATCACTAAATTTAAAATGCATGCAAAGTTTGAAATGGAGTTTGCCAAATTTGGATGGCAAGTGGCATGGAGAAATAGGAGGGAAACATTGACTGTCCTTACATTTATTGATCTCGGTTGTGGCGTAGAAACTACCTAGGAGAGATGCATGGCAGATTTTGGATGGGTTGTTTGATCATTTGTTCTTTTTGATTTTTTCTCTACATGGAGGTTTTGGTTCTTTGAACCAGCAGTTCTATTTTCAATCCTTCAATATTCTTGGCATTCTTGAGATATTTTTGGATCTAGTGGAAGTATAAGAGGAAGTAGGAAAATTAGAGTTGTTGACGATGCTTGGGAAAAGAAAAGATTATAGGAGCTCGGCTAGAAATCTTCTACAAATCGATAGGAAGCTCTATCAAGTATGATAGGCTCTACCCATTAATTTGTTCTACTTTTTACTAAGTGTTTTCATTAAAACAACTCTACTCTTGGAAACAAATGAGTCTTTATGTGATGTTATCTTACATTCTTTCTTGTATTTTTCACTGTAATTTCCTTACTTGAATTTATTGTTTGATGAGGATTCGATCCGGGTTTGTTCCTTTGTTAGTAAGATGAGAAGAATCAGGATTTAACCTTTGTATGAGCTGAATGTTTTTATTCTTGTATACTTACATTGATTGTGCAAAACAATTTTAGGGAAAACATTGTTTGATAAAAAAATACACGATCTTGGTTGTTTTCCTTGTTGGGTGAAGGTATGAAATATGTTTTTTCTTTGTTGAACTCGAGAAGTTTTCAAAAATTATTATAACTATTCAAATATGTTATAATAGATAGTTAGATTTAAGTTGGAATTGATTCTTGTTGGAAAGTAATGGTAATCATGTTTAACCTTTGCTGAGCTGAGACGTTTTGATTTTTAGAACTCTGTTCGACTGTTATGGAAGAAGTATGTTTAGGTCTTGTTCTCCCTTTCTTGATATTTGATAAAACATGTTTAGCTTCTATTAGGCTTAAAGGAAGTCAATTTTTGTTCTTACACCTAGAATTTGTGAGAAGGTCTGTTAAATACTTATTTGATCCTAGAGTCCGAACAAATCTCCTTGTTGCGATCTATTTGGTAGTAGGGATAAACGTGATCCTGTGGTCATGATTTTTGTAAGGATTATGGAATTTTTATGCATCTTTTCGTAATATGTTTTCATGCTTCTTGAGTTACCTTATCGAATGATATTGTTGGATTGCTAGTTCTTTTCAAATTGAGATGGATGTTAGGTAATGTTGTTCAAATAAGGTAGCTATTTGGAACTATGGGTTAGTTCAATTTTGTTTTTCTTAAGGAAATGACTGGAATGGTTGCACGTTGTTATTCTTCCTTTGAATTTGATTATGGGAACCTTGTTTGGGGTAATTATGGCTTTTTTCCTTGTGGTCCAATATGAGACAAGTCATCCGTTTTAACCCTGTAGGTTGTTCCTTTGATCTTGTGAAGTTGGGAATATGAGTTGGCTTGACTGTAAATCTTGTTTTCATTTTCATTATTCACCATCAATGGATGGTTAAACTTTATTTTCAACGACACTTGAACATAAATTTTGGCTGCATAAGATTCCATTATTTAATGGTACTCTCTCTCTCTCTCTTGAATGGAAAAGATTGGAGAAATGTGTAGTTGGATACTATTAACATTGAGATGAGTTGAATGCTCGAGTTATTGTTTTTGTTTTAATTAGTGTTACTAACTAAAGTCATTTTAATTACTCCTTTTAAGTAGAAGATTTTTCACTACAGTAAGAAGTGCTTGCTTGTAGGTTAAGGGAACTATATTTTCAGTTTTTGACCTTCATGTTGCAGTCATATATCTCTTTTCTCGGATTAAGTAATTATTGTGTTTTTTCAAGAGTTACTAGAGTTAAATGAACTCTTGATATGATCTGTCTCAGTTCTTTTATTTCCAATTTGTATTCCTCTTTTAAGATAGAATAATGAGATCGTATCTCATCTTTGTTGTCGACATACTTCTCTATATTACGAGTTAAGATATTCCTTTCTTTTCTCCGAACTCGAAAGGAAGTTATTAGTTGTTATCTCTCCTTTCATTCATTCTCTCATTATGTTACTCATGTGTAAGGAGCATCAGATTCGGTTGTATCAGTTTGAAGGAATTTGCAGAGTGGATAGTTGGAGGATAAATTTGTATCTTCTTCTCCTTCACAAATGCTTTGATAGGGATATAATGGTTGGGATGTGTGACTACTTTCAGGTGCTTATAAATTAAGTTATACCTTATCAAACCTATTGATGCTAAACCAAAAACTTAGGCTATAGCTTGGGCATGAATTGGGATGTAGTATCTTAAATAGGAAACTCTTATTTTAGGATGTTGATAGTTTATCCTAAATTTTGTCATTAAGATTAATGAGCTAGGCCTTAGATATTCTATGATGGAGTAACTTAATGATGAGTATTGTGGATCATTACTTCTTATATTAACTCTATGTTTGTGAATTATTAGAGTTAGTATCTTTATTTGATTTAGATTGAATGAAGCAAGAAGTGAACTATAAATATCTACAATAGGAATGTGGTAAGTAATTTGGATGGAATATTAATTATTTGATATAATACCTTATGAAATCATTGGTGAAGAATGTTTTGATTACATCATGATCTTTAATTAATGTTAATGTGATTTATCACTTTATTCTTCCTTTCATAACTATTATTTCTTTATGATGTATCTTTATGTGATGCTTTAAGCTGTTTCATAAAATCGAGTTCTTTTTATGAAATAATTAGTTGAAAGCACATCATTTTAATGCTTAGTGCTTATCATGTTCAGTTCAATGAATTGACCCATGCTAGTAATTTTTCCAGATGGACTTCATAAGTGATAAAAAAGACAAATTATTTTATGAAGTTAATTTTGTTTACCTAAGACAGATCCTTATGAGGAAATATGATTCATTATTGAAATGTATCTGTAAGAGGAAAAGTTGTATTTCTTATTGAATTTATTGATGTTGTTTGACATGAAAGATGTCTGAAATGTTGGACTTGTAAGTATGTATTTCAATTTGATGAATGGAAAAGATTGAGAGTTTACTGGTACTTGACGTGTCATTCTCTTTGTGCATTATGTTAAGGGAATTTGTAAGCTTATCTTTATTCTCTCATAGTCATATCTGTTTTGAACCTTTTCAGTTTGACTCAAAATGAAATAGGTGGAAAGGGGATTTGATACTCTACCCCTTTATTAAATGCAACTTATCAAGTTGGCAATCATAGTTGAACATTTAACTAAGTCACTATGGTTTATTAAATGGTGTTAATGGGAGTTCAATTAATTTTTGATATCTGTTATAATGTAAAAAGGTTACAATGAATCCTAATTCTTAACAAGAAAGAGGAAGGTGAACTTCCTCTTGACCCATGCCCTCCCAGGGTATAAAACAAATGAAAGGTAAATATAAATAATTAATAAGTAGACTTCATCTCAATGAATTCTAATATAAAGGAACTTGTTTCAGAACTTAAACAAGCTAAGAATGGTTGGGTATGACAAGTAAATATTATTGTTGATTTGTTATTGTTTTAATTAACTAAACCCTAAAGTAGGAAGTTAATGAATAAAAAGAAATCTCGATGTTTTTGTAAAACATTAACAACTCATTTATGCTTGGAAACCTTAGGGGTTAATTAAACTGGAATTCAATAGGGTTACTGTAATTAGACCTTAATTATAGAAAATAATTAAGTAATTAACTTCTTGCTTGGGTATGTACATCAAGATGGGGTAATTTCGTTGGATGTTGGCACATGCCAACTGTAGAATTGTACCTTGGTCTTCACAAGGATACAATGTTGTAGTTGACATGTTGCAACACCCTTCAAAATTAGATCATCTAGGTCTACATAAAATCAAAATTGATCTTAGTTATACTCTAGGTCAGGTTAGAAGCATGATTTAGTATAAGGGGTAACTCACGATGACTTAGGATAACTAGACACATGTAATCGACTTAGGTCGATTGAGTATGTCTAAGTACCCTTAGTCACCATGAGTGGTTCTCTATACTAGACTATGTTGCTAACCTGGGTTAGGGTTAAACCTAGAACAAGTGGATTGATAAGAGTCAGTGAAGACCATTCTAGATAACAGATGAAGTGGGGTGAAGGACGTATTCTATTTGATAAGTATGTCATCTAGGAATATAAACATGAACAATATGTGAAAATATTTGGCCAAAGTATACCAAGATGCTGGTTGTGTTGTCCTACATCACCTAGTCTAAGAAGTGAGATATTAAATGAATATTGGTAACAAATATTCAAACATGCCTCTTAAACAGAACACTTAATACCCAGAAAAGGGTAAGAGAACCAAGTATACTTAGTATACAAGTCAATGAGTTAACATGAGGGATCGGTATGAAACTGAGTCATGAGATGAGAGATTGGTGTTTCACCAAGTCATTATAGATGCATATGGTTATCTGTTTATGAGATTGATTGGCATGGAATGTGTGTTCTAAATTATGATTATTGAGAACAAAGAACATTAGATATAATTTTTTCCCCTTGTTTCTAAAGTATTAAAATGGGAATGTTACTCTTCATGCTATCTCGGTGCCATCAAATGAGCTCCAACCATTTGAAAACCTAGTTGGTTCCCTAAAAATGATGGATTATGAAATTCCATCACTACAACCAAAGGATCATGACATCCCTCTCTTCCTCACCACCTAGATCAAAAAAATTATGATTAAAAGAGTTATGATTGAAAATGACACTAACACCAATATAATCTCGTCTCACACCTTCAAACGACTTCAACTAATTGATACCATTGTCACTTAATCACCCATTGTCTGACATGCCTTTAATGATGTTGTTACTCCCACCTTGGGAAAAATTATCTTACCTATCAACATGTGTCAAAATTCTTCATGAAATCTTCTATCTTGTGGAAGGACAGTTCTAAGATAACATACTACTAGGCCATCCCTAGATAGGCACTATGTATTGTGTCCCATTTTATTTACATCGGTTTCTAGAATAAGAACATGAAAGTAAGACTGTTATGGTCCCCGCTGATCCAAATCCATTAAAACCTTTTCATATGACATATAGGCCTAATGATGTGCTGATTCTATTGAGTTGTGGAGCTAAATTTATTCACAAATAGCATGCTTTACAAACTTGTAGGTTTACATAGTAATCGACATCGGTCACACGGGAGTAAACAAGATATCGGTTGGGTAACCGACATCATTTACCTTTGTGTTAATGCTTTTATTTTAAATGTGGGGTTAGATATAAAATTTTATTATAAAGGTGATCAAATGGTTGTAAATGCATAGCTAAGTTTCCCTAATGTTTGTATATGCTTATAAGATAGAAAACTAGGGTTAGAAGGAAAGAATTGAGATTATTGTAAGAAGGAATTCTTGGAGAGAGAAAAGAGAAGACATCTGTGAGAGGTGTGGAAGATTTCAAATCTTCATTGTATTTCCTTTATAAAGAAAATAATAATAGATTGGCTATTTCTTGGTGGATGTAGCCCACATTGGGAAACCACGTTATATCTTATGTATTTTTCTTCTGGTTTAATTTTTTTGTTTATTGCTTATATGCTTCAACTAATTATAGATCTGTATAACATTGATGTTTTTCTAACCCCAAAAACTTGTATCGTATATTTTTTGTTTGAGGGTTTTGTGTGTTGACATATTTAATCACAGAGGGATTTCTGATTAAGTGAGAGCACAAAAATGGCGAAGATAACAAATACAACGTGGAGAAATTTTATGGCCGTAATTATCAATTATGTAAGATGCGAGATAGAAGAGTATACGTATCGAAATATTTATATTTACTACTAGATGCGAACACGAAGCCTACTAAGATGACTACCGAAGGATTGGAGATTCTTGAGAGAAAGGCTCTGGGATCTATAAGATTGAGCATGGTAGCATCTATAGCTTCAAATATTATCGAAGAAATAACCAAAATAGATTAGATGAAATATTTAGATAATTTATATGAAAAACTAAGTGCTTCAAATAAATTTTATTTGATGAAGAAATTATTTAACTCTAAAATGTAAGAAGGTGGATCTGTATTAATCCATATGAATGATTTGTTCCATTGTAAATTAATTAAAATCAGTTAACATTCTATTTGATGATGAAGTGAAATCACTTTTATTCTTATGCTCTTTTCCAGATAGTTGGGATAAATTGGTAATGGCTGTTAGTAATACAACATCTACTACTAATATTTTGAAGTTTGATGATGTGGTTAGTATAATCCTGAATGAAGACATACACAAGAAAAGTACAGGAGAATCATCATATGGAAATTATTTAAATGTAGAAAGTAGGGGAAGGTATAAGGAGATATGAAAGAACAAGAATAATGGGAAATAAAAGTCAAAGAATAGCAAATATAAATCCAGAGGTAGAGGAATAACTTGCTAGAATTGTGGAAAGAAAGGACACGCAAAGAAGGAGTTTTGATTCAAGGAAAACACAAAGAATATACTAAAAAAAAGGTAATGAGGAAAATTTTGCAAGTAACTGAATTAGTGTAAGATGCCCTTATTCTCTCCTTGTATAATAAAATAAAAATCTTAAGTTTTAGATTCATGAGCTTCTTTCCATGCTATCCCTAATAAGGGTTATTTCAAAAATCATGTCCATGGTAATTTTGGGCATGTTTATTTAGGAGATGATGAACCATACAATATTACTTTGGTAAAGTGGAAGTTCATATAAAATTACAGAATGGAGATACATAGATATTGAAATATGTGAGGCATGTGCTAACCCTCAGGAGAAATCTAATTTCTGTAGGATAACTAGGTGAATTTGGTTACATGGTTACATTCATAGCCAACTCTTGGAAAGTTACCAAGGGAGATCTTGTTGTAGCAAGAGGCAAAAAGGTAGGAACATTGTATTTGTCTACCTATATTACTGATTCCTTTTTCTATTCTATCTACTTCATATTCATATGCAAGCATGTGGCATAATTGGCTAGGCCATATGAGTAAAAAGGGAATGCAGATATTAAAGGAAAAGGGTAAGCTATAAGATTTGAAACATTTAGATCTTGATTTCTATGAGCATTACATATTTGGAAAGAAAAAGAAAGTGAGATTTCTTAAAGTTGGGGCAATAAAGAAGGATAAAAATTGGATCTTGTGCACTCAGATGTGTGGGGACCAACCTAGGTAGCTTCTCATGGAGGATCCTAATATTATGTGACTTTCATTAATGATGCCACAAGAAAGGTATGGGTTTATTGTATAAAGTGTAAATATTATGTTTTTGAGACTTTTAAAAGATGGAAAGACCTTGTGGAAAATAAATCCAATTTAAAATTAAAATTCCTTAAATTTGATAATGGTGGTGAGTATTGTAGTAAGGCTTTCAATGATTATTGTTCTGTGAATGGAATATGCAGAGAAATTATGGTTCCTAGAACACCACAAGAGAATGGTGTGGATGAAAGAATGAATGGAACTATCATGGAACATGCAAGAAGTAGGACGATACAAGATAGATTACCCTTGCAGTTTTACGTAGAAGTAGTAGATATGAGAATATATTTAATCAACCGCGGGCCTTCAAGTGCACTAGATAGTGGAATACCAGAAGAATATTGGACTGGAAAAGAGGTAGATATTTATTTTCTTAGCATATTTAGTTAAGAATATTTTGTGCATATTGATAAAGAAAATAAGAAGAATTTAGATGCTAAATCCAAGAGATGCACTTTTATTGGTTATGGCTTTAGTGATTTTGGATTCTTTTTTTGGGATTTAGTGGTGCTAAGATTGTTAGGGGTTATAAAATTGAGTGAAATTAAAATAGAATGTACAAGGATCAAATTTTGATACCCAAGGATGAACCGGTGGAAGAGTTTGTGGAAGAAAATGCATTATTGGATTTAAAATTGACACCTTTAGTATCGATGTTGGTTCTGATAACCGGTGTTGACAGATCGAACCAACGTTAGTAGAGACAGCCCGACATACATGTACAAGAGGGTGGCGTCGGTTTCCAAAACCAACATTGGAAGAAGGTGACTAGCATCAGTCATTTTCAGAGGTTGATACGAATGTACATGATGTACAAAATGAGCCTCCAACACCCTAGATTTCTGTGAGAAGGTCACAACGGGTAAGTAGACCTCTAAAAATATTTACACCTTCCTTATTTTATCTATTATTGATTGATAATGGTGAGCCCAAAACTTTTGAAGAAGTAATGCAGGAGGATAGGTCCACAAGAAGTATGATCATGGCATGGATGAGGAGATGGATTCCTTGAAACAAAAAGCAGACATAGGATTTAGTTAAGTTACCAGTAGGTAAGAGAACATTACAAAAAAATGGGTTTATAGGATTAAGGAAGAAGAGGGTTGTTAGAAAATATACAAGGCAAGGATTATGGTAAAAGGGTTTGCACAAAAAAGGTATTGATTTTGGTGAGATTTTTTTTCTCCTGTAGCAAAAATGAGTTCCATTCATATTGTTTTGAGTTTGGTTGTAGTAGAAGATTTTCACTTAAAACAACTTGATGTTAAGATGACTTTTCTTCACGGTGATTTGGAGGAAGAGATATATATGCAACAACCACTTGGTTCTGAAGTCAAGGGTATGGTCTCAAACAAGCTCAAAGGAAATGGTATATGAGGTTTGATAGTTTTATGCATGAGCATGGTTATATGAGATGTGAATCTAACCATTGTGTTTATTTCAAGAAGCTTGAAAATGCAAGCTATAATTTTTTGTTATTGTATGTAGATGATATGCTTATTGTAAGATCTAGTATGCATGACATTGTTGAGGTTAAAGAAAAGTTATATCATACATTTGTAATGAAGGATTTAGGAGTTGTAAAGAAAATCCTTGGCATGCAAATTCACAGAGACATGAAGAACAAGAAATTATATTTGTCTTAGGAACATTATATCAATAAGGTGTTGGAAAGGTTTAAAATTTAGAATTCAAAACATGTAAGTACACCTATGGATGGACACTTCAAATTGAGAAAAGATCAGTGTCCTACATCACATGAGGAGGTCAAGTACATGGCATGGGTTCCATATGCTTCAGTAGTTGGAAGTCTTATGTATGCAATGGTTTATACCAGACTAAACATTACACAGACAGTGGGAGTTGTGAGTAGATTTATGACCAATCTAGGTAAAGAGCATTGGAAAATAGTCCAATGGATACTTAGATATTTGAGAGGGACATCCAACATGTATTTATGCTATAAAGGGTCAGATAATTCTTTATGCGACTATGTTGATTTAGATATGGCTAGAGATTTGGATGGTAAGAGAAACACCACTAGATATTCATTCACAAGTACATGGTATGGTAGTTATTTGGATTTAAAGATTGCAGAAGGTTGTGGCCTTGTCTACTATAGAGGATGAATATGTTGTAGCTACAAAGGCTATAAAAGTGATGATATGAATGAGGAGGTTCATGGAAGAGTTGGGAAAGGAGAAAGAGGATTGCAGATTGTACAATGATAGTCAAAGTGTGATTCATCTAGAAAATAACTTAGAATTTAATTCAAGAACAAAACAAATTTAGTTGAGATATCACTTCATATAGTAGGTGTTGGAGGATATTCAGCTGGCGGAGAAATTTCATACAAATGAGAACCCTGCAGATATGCTAATGAAGCCATTGGAAAAGGAGAAGTTGGATCTTCACTCCACTTATGTTGGTATTCGATTTTGAGACTTGAAGAGGAAGAAAATGGACAAGAAAAGGATCCAAGGATGGAGTTGTATGGTATAGTGAAGCAATTTATCTCCAAGTGGGAGATTGTTGAGTTGTGGAGATAAATGAATTGACATGTTTCACTAATAAGTATGTGATAAAAAGATAAGGTCAAGGTCAAGAAGGAATACCTATGATTATGTTGGTTGAAGGTTGAATGCACACGTTACTGACTTTATCCAAGTTGATTATAGAGAAATTATTTTTGTTTGGGAAGGACTACATGTAGATACAAAGCAAGACCACCAAATGATATTAAATAGCAAGAGTTCAGAGGACTGCCTAGCAAGGCTAGATTTGGGAAGCATGATGCTTCCTTGAATGGCTATCAATCCTCTATTTTTATCCAATTAATGAAATTAATACGAGAAATAAAGGTCCTACTACTAACACTCGATTTAGGTACCTCAAAACATTATAAAAAACTAGATTAAACAAAGTATTAAAATCTAAACTAATCTAGCATCAGGCAAGGTATGTTTCTAGTTGGGACAGGTCATAGGGGTGTTAGGTAAGGTCACAGAGGTATTTGGTAGGGTCTGGGTGGAATTTAGGTGATGTTAGAGGAATTTTGGTGAAGGTTATTAGAAAACATAGTGGTGATATCGGTCGGTGACCGATGCCAATAGAGAGGGAGACTGATGATGATTAAGGTGACCGATGTTAGTAGGGGAAATTTGATAATAAATTATTAAAAAGAGATTTTTAGGCTCTCTGTGATTTCACAGAGAGTGAGGGTAGTATGGTTCTGGAAGTAATATGGTTGAGAAAACTCAGGGATACCAAGAAAGAGGTTTATAATGGTGAAAGGGCTTGGGATGGTTGAATAGTGGGTTGGTGGGAGGAAGGTGGTGTATAGGAAACAAAGGAAATACACCACTGAAAGAAACCATAGATCTACAAAAGGAATAAGCAAAATTATTAAGATCAAAATTACTTACTTGCTGTCTTGTAGATCTTGGGAGGTGGAGGAAGCCAATAGTTGATCCATGAAGATATTTTGTGCTCGGCGCCACAACAATACTCCCAAAGTGTTCTTGTGAATATTCCAGTGCTCTGGAAGGGTGATGGCTACTATTCTTGTACTAAGGTTATGTGTGTTCATCGTTTGGATGCGGGAAGGATTAGAGATTCATGCTTGAATAAAATAAGGATCCAATCATTGATAACCGATGGTGGTTATGGTAACCGGCGTCGGTTAGGGTGGGAAATTCTAGGTTTACCAAAAATAGGAAGATCATTACTATTTTTGGCGTGATCTTGATTGAGTCTACTTAGGGAAGTGGATTTCATGTGAGAGAAGGAAGGAAGGTCATAGAAGAAGTCTAATTAGGTTTTAGAAATAAGTCTTAGTTAGTTAGATTAAGTTGTGACTCAACACTGGAAGTGATGACTCAGTCATTGTGAGTTAAATGCCCCTGGAATGGGTCAAGGGTGAGGTGTCTAGGTAATGTTTAAATTAAATTAATTAATAATGTGAGGATGAACATTAATTCAATTGTAAGTAATTAAATTAATACGAATGCAGGGTAAAGGGGTCATGGTTAGGTGAACACATTACGTTAATTGATAAAAAGGGGACCAAGGGGAGTATGACCTAAATTTTGTGTCTACATTTTCCCTTTTTGTCGCATAGCTTGTATTGGTAAGAAATGTTGACAAAAAAAGGAGTCGATGTCCCAGGTATAAGAAGAGGTTATGTTGCCTCGAGTAGGGCTGAAGATGATCCCCCTCAAACTACAAACCAATGAAGTTGGAAATGTAGTCAAGGAGTGGTTTGATAAATAGGTGACTAATGAAAATGAGGGTTAGAAGGTAAGGGTATCGTCATTTTTGGGTAATGGGTAATGGTCATATTGGGTACTTGGTAATGGTCATCGAACACACACACATGCATAGATTTCGAATCTTGTACTAGGTGGAAGAGCTTGCAAACTCTACATTGTTAAAATGGTGATAGGTTTATCCAAACAAGGTTAAAGTGATTTAGGGATCCAAGGTATAGTATATAGTCATGAAGCACAATGAGATCCGGTGTAGGAATAGGTAATAGGTTTTGTTCCATAGCATCAAAGGTATGGTTGGGATAAACATCAAGTCATTAAGAAAGGTAAGGTCATTAAGCTAAACAACACAAGTAATAACATCATAAGATATAAGCGATTACACAAATTCAAATGTCACAAAATATAGTTCGGGTCGGGGTATGTAGGTCGAGGAATAGGTAAGGTTGAGGTATATGTAAATAACATGTCCCTAAATGCGATTAAGGAAATGTATCAATAATGTAGGCTTTTGGGTAAGGTGTAATAGGTGTTGGTAAGGTCAAAATTTGTTGGATTAATAATGGTTTTAGGAAGAATGGGCATGGGGTGGGTCAAATGGTTATGTGGGGTGCATGATGCTAGTTAAAGATGAACTGATGTCGGCTGGTTAAGGGATGATATGACCGAGGTTAGTCATGTTGATTTGGGGTTAAAAATGGAAAAATGTACTTTTTATAGATTCATTTTAATGTTTCCACTTTTAGAAAATGACGGGAAAAGTTGAGGAGTGGACAACAACAATACAAGACGTCTAGGTGGTGATGAGCAACATAGTGGGTGATTGGCATTTGATTGGTAGGTACACAAGATTGAGTCAATCGATTCGATTGGTTGTGAGGTGAGGAGTTGATTTTGGTAAGGTGGAGGTGGGAGAGGGAGTAGGTAGACCACTAGCATAGTGGCCAAACATGCCACCATGGAGATGACACTTTGAGATGAGGTAGGTGTCAATATGAATCTTCTTTTGGTTGAAAATAGTTTGTATAAATCGGGTTTGTTTAAAATTTGGGTGTTATTGTAATTTTAAAATTGTGGGTATAAAAATAAAGGGAATGAGGGTGGGAAGGTCAAATGTATGTAAAATAGGTTTGTGAATGAAGCTAGGAGAGCTTTAGGTGGGTGGGAATAGGTATTTAGGTTGTTTTTTTATTTTGTGGCTGATGGGACAAGGGTTTTAATTTTTGGTGAAAGCAGAGACCAATGTTGGTCATTGGTTCGCTGATGTTGGTTGGATTTGGTTGACATCGGTCAAGGTGCTGGGTGACTGACCTTGGTTAAAGAAGACCAATGATGGTCAAGGTGAACGATGCAGTCATGATTAAGAGTAAATAAGTGAAAGAAGGGTTAGGTAGTAAATTAAAATAAACAAGGAAGGGGTAGCTGAATATTTATGTAGAGGGAAAAGGGTAAAATTTTATTTTGGCGATGTGGGATAGGTAAGTAGGTGAGATGAACTAAGTTAGTGGGTAATGATGATAAGGGACAGTAGGTTTGTAGGTGAATTAGGTAAAGGGGGTAGGCATGATTGATGTGGTTGGGTATTGTGTAGTGGGTAATAGGTTGTTTGAGGTGGTCAAATTTTGACAAGGTCATGTTAAATGATGCAAGTGATAGACCAAATGTGGATGAGAGACATTGTACCACTCCTACTTTGGTACAAATGTGGCTTAGCATGACCACAAAGGAGTAGAGGAACATGGTTGATGTTGGACTTAGTGCGATCTGATGCTATAAGCGTATAGCCTGGGATCATAGCTTGATGGTCACGCTCATCAATAGATGGAACTCTATGACAAATACCTTTCACTTATCGACAAACGAGATGACCATTACCTTGGAGGATGTTTATAGGATCTTATGGATTCCTATTTTTAGGAGCCAATATATCCCATTTCATCCGAGGCATCGATTGAGCTAATAGAGTAAGTCTTCGGTGAGGTGATGGGCTTGTTGTGCAAGTCTGAGCTATGGGGACATGTATGTGGCCTACCCATAGGAGACCCGGGATATCAATTCGATGATGGTGACAGTAAGTTGTTTTACTCTCCTAGATTCGAGGTGGGATATTCCCATGAGCACTAATGGGGGTGCTTTATAGGACATGATCAAGGAATGGGTCTACTTCGCAGGCACTAACTTTCCTAGTTTAGTTATATAGGGAGATATGGGATTATAGGATATTAAGGATATTTGATATGTGATGTACCTATTTATTACACTACTAGGCATACAAGCACATCGTGTGTGTGTGCCAAGTTGGTTTACCATGACAAGATTGGTTCGGGGGTGGCTTGTTTAGAGTTGTTTTCGAGATGATGGGTGCTAGTTGGTGGACAACCTGAGGCTAGCGAGGACACATATGATGTGTCATACTAAATGTAATGATTAGAAGGCCTTTCGGTGAGTTGATATCATGTATGACCATATGTGGACTATCCATAGGCATGGTCGAGGAGTTAGAGAAGCACTATTGAGATGGATACAAGGGCAATGGGTCGGGAGCATGAGATGATAGTTGTGGATGTGGTCGAGATGGTAGTTTAGATTATGGTATGACATGCCCCATCCTTTTACATAGTATCATAGAGATGATGTGGAGAGCCCCATATCTCTAGCACGTCCAAGTGTTCCTATAGGGTAGGAGGAGTAGGTATGAGAAAGATGGATTGATGATGTGGGAGTCACCGAGTGGGTACAAGTAGTGGAGGGTGACATAGCTACGGGCGGCACCACCGAGGATAGGGAATCTTGATTTAACAACTTTAATAGTGTAGAGGATACATTACGGGGTTAGGTGGCCTCCCTACAAGCAAGGATTACGAGGATGTAGGGACAATAAATAGAGTCGAGGCACGAGTTGCCACTTTATAGGTGCAGTCACAACCCTTTAAGCTTTGGTAGCACAGGGGCAGGTGCCCACACAAGGTGGAGATGGGGATGGAGGATAGGTTACTAGTTTATAGGGATAGTTGGCCATGACACAGAACATGTGGTGGAGTTACGAGCCTAGGTTGCAACACATGTGCCCCAGGCCCGGGGGACAAGGTCCTATATAACAGGAACCTTCACTAAAACAAATTTCTATGGCACAGAGCGGTAGGACAGGTATTAGGATAGAGGCGAGGCCATTATTAGTAGGGTAGAGTTCACATGTTACAGTGAGACCCATGGCACCACCCGAGACTATGTTAATGGAGAGGTTCGAGGATGCCTTGAAAAAGGATCACTCTTATAAGGATCATCTAGCCACTACAAGGATTGATGCCCCCTCATATGCTTGAATATCAAGCCCAACAGGCAACCAATAAGCGTAGGAGATCTAAGATTCATAGGGGTTCGTCAACCCCAGAGATAGGGCCATGGTGAGGTTATAAGTTTTTAGAGACCAGGCTCGATAGAATGTTAGGAGGAGGATACATGTGAGATGGGACAAGAGGGTATCGGGTGGGGTGATGATTAATATCTAGATGTGATATTTTGATTTTTGATATATATACTGGCTTGCATGCCAAAGATGTGAGATTGTACATGAGATTTTTTGAGATATTGATATTTATTATATATATGTGTATATATGTATTGATACACAAAATCTCCCATTTATATAGTTGATGTATGTTTGGATGGATGATGTACTTGCTTTTAATTTCCATTTTTATTGTGTACTATGGAAAATAGTTGAATTAGGCATGATTTGATTCAAGGTCATGTAGGCTGGTTGAGTTTAGGTTATTTAGGTATGATGGAGTCGGTATAAGCATGATGGAGTCGGTATAGTTATGATGGAGTTTAGGTGATTTAGGCATGATGGAGTCGGTATAGATATGATGGAGTTTAGGTGATTTAGGCATGATGGAGTTAGTTTTAGGCATGGTGGAGTCGAGGTGATTTAGGCATGATGGATTCAAGTTTAGGCATGGGTGGAGTCGAGGTATAGGCATGGTTTGGTCATGGTTTTATATTTGAATTTATTTCCAAGTTATTGGTAGTATGGAAATAAATGATGATGTATAGGTATGTTGTGATGTAAATTTCCAAATATTTGATATCATGGAAATGTGAAATGATTTATTTATGATATGATGATGTGAGAAAAAGGTAGGTATGTATGTTGTTATGATTTTTAATTTCCCAGTTTTGTTAGAAATGGAAACTCATGAAGGTAGGATGTGAATATAAAGGGGGAAAATTGGTTAGGGGAAAGAGTGGCCAAGCTAACCTCTAAGGCCTCCATGCCCTTGGAGTGCTACCTACATAGCCTCGATGAAAAGGGGCCTTAGGACGATGAGGTAGAGGAATGGCTCAAGAGGTTTTAGGCATGATTGAGTCTAGGTCGATTAGGCATGGTTGAGTTTTAGGTGATTTAAAAATTCCTAAAATATAGGTGTTGAAGGCACATTCTGTATAGGATAATCATATAAATAAGAAAAAAAGGTGAATGGTAAGAGGAGACAAAAAATACACCTAAATGATAAGAACCATTATGAGTCTATTATACCAAAAATGGTGTATGAACATAAAACCCTAAAGGTGTTACATGATTGACTATTCTAAGGGTAAAGAAGGTTACATGATAAAAAAATGTCACATTTGTGGCATGCCCTTGAGTAGGTAGAAAGGTTAGAAAGGAAAGTTGGTGAGGTGAATGAAGTTAGTTTAACGTAGCCTAGTGTTAGGCAAAGCACGTGTTTTTGGCAAGGGACACAAGATCGAAATAGGTAAGTCCACGATGAAAAAGTCATATTTTCCTTTTTTTCTTATGTTGTTATAGACTAAATCTGTTTCACCTTTTTCTTAGATTGTTTCTTTGAATTGTTGACAAAACAAATAGGGTAACGAGCATAGGAGGAATACCTGTTCAAATGTTGGTTGATGGGTTGTTGCGTGTGTATGACTTCCAAATTCATATCTGACCATGAGAGCTTCCTTTTGGCTAGGAGGAACTACCTGTAATGAAAGCAAGACCACCAGAAAGAATTAAACAATATGGGTAGTGAAATGCCTAGCGTGAGCTAGATCTGGGAAGCAGGGTACTTCTTAGATGGATGTCAATCCATTGTTTTAAACAAATTAGTGTAGAAAACAAGGTAAATCCTATTGTTATTTTGAAATGATTTAGGTACCTCACTTAAAAACACAATAAGATATAGATCTAATCTAACAAAGGCTAAGCTAGAATAGAGTCAAAGGTCAAATGATAGGTTCAGGTCTCTGCAGTCTCGATAAAGGTCTCGGGTAGGTCATAGGTGAGTGAGGGTGAGGTAAAATTAGGTAGATATGTCTTTGTTTAAGGATGTGTGGGAAAACAAAGAGATCGGCGTTGGTCAGGGTGGTATTTGACCATAGTTAGATATAATCGGCCGGAATGCTGTGGGATCTAGAAATGTCACAGAATAGGGTTTTGGTCTCCTTTGTGATTACAAAAAGGATTTTGGTTACTCGGGACGAGGTAATGGGTGACTGGAGTAGGATTTACGAGGTTTTGATGGGTCTATGGAGGTGAAAATGTTAGAGAAGGTCAATAGGGAGCAAGATAAACAATGGATGATAAAATAATGATGAAATGAAATAACCAGGAAAGTATGATGTTGTACTTACTTGGATTTCATTCATAAAGGTTTATTTATGAAGGATGGAGGTGCTAATGATGGGTTTTAAGGCTGCAAGTGATCACCAACTGAAGAAAATCTTCTGCATGGGCTGCATGCACACTCCTCTTTGCTTAGATAGATCAGAACGTGGCTGGGATGGCTGTGTAGGAGAAGATCCTCAATCTCCTTCCTTGTATGTGAGTTTTGCTGGAATTTGTTCTCACGAAGATGCGTTATCTCGCTGAGATTTTGTTCTTGCTCGTTAAATTTCTCCCAAAGTTTGCCAACCTTGAGAATAAGGCGAGTTTAGGGGTTAAAAGGGGTAAGCGATGGCGGTCGACTTAACCGGTGACGATTAGGGGTGACCGAGCGTTGGTCAAAGCGGGATTTCAATGTTTACTAAACTTAGGAGATCCTCCTAATTTTCTCGAGATCTTGTGTCGTTATCCCACGGATTATACTAGGAGATTCTTGTGAGCATGCGGGAATGTGGTTAGAGAGAATGTAGGCATTGATTTTTATGGTTTGGGTAAGTCTTGGTTAGTTATGGTAACTTGCTAAGAATAGGTCTTAGGTTGAGTTAGCTTGGTGATGTGTTTAAGTGAAATATATGTGTAGATATTATTTAAATAATATATTTAAATAATAAATATAGTGAGGATTAAGCATTAATTAAATTAAATTAATTAAATAAATATTAGTGGGGTAAAGGGGGGTCATGGCTAGGTAAATGTAATAAAGGGGGGCTTATATGTCAAGGGACGAAGGGGAGTGTGACCTAATTTTAGTGTCTAAATTTTTCCCCTTTTTGTTGTGTAGTTTGTATTGGTAAGTGATGCTAACAAAAATAAGATGTGTTTGCCCCACGTGAAGGTGAAGGTGATCCCCCTCAAACCAAGAAGCGCGAGGTAGCGGTCAAGCGGTGAGTGGTTTGATAAAAGGTAAATGTTAGGAAAAGGCAAGTGGGTGCAAGGGAAAAGGGTGAAAGGTATACTCGGGCAATCTAGGTAAGGGGTTAGGGTCACGGTAACAATAGTCAAATGCACGCACATGTATAAACTACAACACGCTACCGGGTTGAAAGAGCGAGTAAACTCTACATCATCTAAATTCGATAGGTTTATCCAAACAAGGGTGAAGTGAATCGATATCCAAGGTATAGGATAAGGTTAGGAAACACAACATAGGTTAGATGTAGGAATGTTTAGGTACACCAAAGGTAAGGTCGGGATAAATGATCACAACCATAGACTAGGTAAGGTCATTCGGTCAATCAACGCAGTACTTGATCTTTGAAAGGTATAGCGAACACATGAGGTCAAAGGTCACTATGACGGTCCATGTGCAAATATCTAGGTCGAGGCACGAGGTAAGATTGAGGTAGGGGTAAAATAATACGTCCCCAAAGGAGGAAAAATGGAGGTAGGAAGTGACGAGGTCAAGAATGGTAAGATAATTGGTTAAGGAAAGGTATAGTGTAAGAAGCAAGGTAGAGAGTAAGGAAAAATGGCAAAGTAAGGGGAATATGTAGGTAAGGGTGACCATTGGTGGTCGAGGATAATCGACGTCGGTATAGGAAAACCAACGACAATTAGGTAGGGAGCGAGATTGATGCGGTCAAGGGGAACCGACGTCGGTTAGGTCAGGTTTTGTATAAAAACAAAAAATCAATGTTTTTAAAATTCATTTGTGATTTTCAAAGTGAAGAAAAGACAAGAAAGAGAAAAACATGAGAAAAGCATCCAGAGGAAATGAGATAGTGAGCTGGTAGTGTGAGTTGACGGTGGTTGGGTTGGTGAGTAGTGGGTCCATGAGATCCTCGTGAGGGATTTGATTGGTTGGAGTGTGTGTGTAGATATTCAGTGATGGTAGAGGTGGGAGAGGGCTTAGGTGGACCACCCTGGACATGACTAGACGTGCCTTTTGAGATGGCGATAGTGTGATGAGGTAAGTGCCTAACTCTTTAATGTGAATTAGATAGAGTAGAGGGTGTAAGGGTTGTTTATTTTTGGATTTGGGTGGGTTTTTGTATTTTTGGTGGGAAAAAAGTTAAATCGGGTATGGGGAAAAATGGGCAAAAAAGAGGGGGAGGGGTAGGAAATTGGATAGGTGGGGTGGGTAGGGGTTTTGGGGTAGTGTAGGTCATTGTAGGTGGGGTAAAAGGGATAGGTGGGAGGGTTTACAAAAAAAAGGGGGTTTGGGAAATCATGGATTTTTCCACAACAGTGACTGGCATCCATCAAGCTTGGCGAGTCGGTCGGGTAGAATCGGGACTAGTCACCTAACAGTGACCGATGTCAAATACGTGGTAACCATGGCGGTCAAGTTGGTGGTATCGGTCACCAAATAGGTGACCGATGCCGGTTTAAGGGTGACAGTCGGTTAGGATGTATTGGTGCGGTCATGTTTTTAGGAAAAAGGGTCCAAAAAGTGATGTAGGTTAGGTGGTTGGGACGGGTAAGGTAAAATAGGGTGGTAGGTAATGATAAGAGATGAATATGGTCATGATAAAGGTAGATTAATGTTGTGCTTTAGGTTGGATGTAGGGTCGATCGCGATTGCATATGCGAGCAGGGGTTCTCGCCACTATTGTGACGCGTTACGGCCTAACGAGCCCGTTGGAGCTGCAACACGTAGAGAGGCAATGGGCACGAATGGTATTCAACCCTACCGATATCTTTGTTCGGTAGCCTAGTTTGATGGTCATGCTCATCGATAGATGGGACTCCACGACCAACACGTTCCACCTTCTGACGGGTGAGATGACCATCACCTTGGAGGACATGTTCTAGATTCTAAGGTTACCCATATTAGGGGCCTAGGTGTATTCTATCTCCTTCGAGGCCTCAAAGGAGCTGATCGGGACCATATTTGGTGAGGGGGTGGTGGAGTTGAGTTTCCATAGTGCCAATTTGAGCTATGGTGAGATGTACCTAGCCCGTCCGGATGAGACGAGGCTAGTAGTTTTATTAATGGAGGTAATGTCTTTGCTATGCACCTTTGCTTGATGCGAGAGGGTGGAAACTTTCCCCACTCAGCGATGGGGTGCTCTATGATATGATGGTGCATGAGACATGCTTTGCACAGGCACCAAGCATTCTTAGTGTAGCTTTACCAAGAGTTGTGGGCATATGGTTCACTGAGTTTGCTTTGTGTTGCACATTATACTACAACTGCTTTAGGCCTATAAGGACATAGTTTGTGTTTGACCGATAGGGATGCCCCAAGCAGATGCATTCCCACCAAGATGTGTGTGGTTAGGATACATGAGATGGGTGCTTAGTGGGAGGAGAGTGGAGGTCGAGATAGAGCGACATATGATGTGGCCCATTTTCGGTAGTTGTTGGAGGGGTTTTCCGGAGTGGACATTATCTAGAGGCCATGTGTGGAATTCCCCTCCTATAGGAACATGCATGAGGAGCTAGCTAAGCTCTAGCTAGAGTGGTGGATACAGGGTCACTGTGACGAGGAGGATGAGATGATCCCGGTCGACAGGGTCCGACGGTAGTTCGGGATTATACAGATATCCCGCCACCCTTCCCACAGTATTGAAGGGATGACGTGGAGAGGCCTCTCCCTCTACCACAACCTATAGTGCCTATAGGGGAGGAGGAGCAGCTAGTGGATCAGTGGATTGATGACACCAGATTCATAGATAGATATAGGAAATGGTGGGCAGCTTAGTTACGAGCCATACCTCCCGAGACTAGGAAGCCGAGACTTAGCTATCGTGACGAGTGTAGAGACGCCCTACGAGGCGAGTAGTGACACTAATCATGTAGATAGGTATATTACGAGACACGAGATGGAGGGGTCAGAGGTAGAGGTAGTGGAGCTATGAGTATAAGTGGCTAGTTTGTAGGCTCGGATGGTAGTGGGAGAGGGTGGAGGAGATAGAGGAGATAAAGGAGATGGGGATAGATATGGTCGGTGGCAGCCCTACGAGGCTAAGGTGGCAAGATTATAAGGCCATTTGGCCACAACCCAGGCATAGATTGGGGTCTTACAAGCCCCGAGATACGAGCACGGGGACGGGGGGCACCACCACGAGACACGGGTAGGGGCACCACCACAGTGCAGTGAGTGAGTCCCGTTCATAGGCCATAGGTGGCGCAGGTAGATACAGGGTCGAGATGTATGGGACCACCACAAACCATGCCTATATCCAAGCTACGGGATGCCCTAGGTGAGGTGCGATACTATCGGGACCAGCTCATGGCTACGGGATAGAATTCCTCTCCTATGGAGAGTATAGGGCACAACAGGTGTCCAGTGAGAGGATGAGATCCTACACACATAGTGTGGAGAGCACAGGAGGTCTACGAGCTCGAGGCTAGATTAGGTGAGGCCACCGGTGCACGGCAACTAGAGTGAGGTGATGTACTAGGTAGGAGCACACGGGAGGCCGAGGTGTAAGGAAGCGAGAGATGGAGGACATCCAGTGAGATGTCTGATATGCGGCCACCCTAATTTTTGATGTATAGTAGTGATTATTTTTGATATATATGCCAGCCTACGTGCAAAGATTTTTTTGTATTTTTGATCACATACCAGCCTACATGCCGAAGATAGTGAGGATGTACGAGTGATTTTTTATATTGTGAGCATATACCGGCCTACGTGCGAAGATTTTTGTATTGATTCATTCATTTTTTTGTGTATATATGAGATTGGCCTACGTGCGATGACATTTTGTATTGTATATCGGCCTACGTGCCAAAATTTTTGAGATGATGGCCATGATGAGATAGACATGTATTTTGAGATACACATTTATTGATTTATATGATGAGATTCATGGTATTTGGTGATGTGCTAATGTGTTTATGAGATATCGGTTTTATGGCTTTTGTTAGATGAGATACGGATTTTTATAGTAATGTGGTTTAAAATTAGGTGAGTTAGGAATGATGGAGTCGAGTCGGTTTAGGCATGGATTGAGTCGGGTGATAGACATGGATGAGTCAAGTTGGTTTAGGCATGGATGAGTTAGGTTATAGGCATGAATCGAGTCGGGTTATAGGCATGGATCAAGTCGAGTTATAGGCATGGATTGAGTCGGGTGGGTTTAGGCATGAATGAGTTAGGTTTGTTTAGAATGTATGAGTCGGGTTGGTGTAGGCATGAATTGATTACATTATAGGCATGGATCGAGTCGGAGTTAGTTTAGGCATGGTTGAGTCGGGTTTCTTTTAGGCATGGATTGATTATGGTTTGCAATGAATGATACTTTGGGTCATATGTGAAATTTTGTACAATCTATGCATAGTGATGATAGAGAGATGAGAGGTGTAACAAATGTATAAAATGGTAAGCAACTTGTTATGTATATGGCTTGATTTCCAATTTTGTTAGAAAAGGGAAACTAAGTGAAATGTGGAGTAAATGGTGAGTTAGGCATGATTGATGAATTGTTTAGGGTAGAGAGTGGCAAGATAACCTCTAAGGGCCTCATGCCCTCGAGTGTTGCCTACATAGTCCCGGAAAAAAGGGACCTCGGGCCGATGTAGTTCTCCCATGAGCTAGGGAAGAATATGAGAATGAGTTGGTAGGTTTGTGGGAATGTAGTGGGTTTAGGTTTAATAGGTGTGGGTAGATTATAGGTAAAATGAAGTAGGTGAGCATGATTATGGTGAGAGGGGAGGATTAACCCAAAGGTAAGCGGTGAGGACCAATTCCTATATAAGGTAATCAAAATGTAAAGAAATATGGCTACAAGATAAGAGGGAGCAATAAAGCGACTGATTGGGTAGGATCATATCGAGTAGATCATACCGTGAAGGGGGTGATGAACACAAGATCCGAAAGGCATTGCACGATTAACTATTCTACGGTGAAAGTAGTCATAGGATCACCAAATGTCAAAATTCCAAGATGTCCCTTGAGGCGATTTAGGAAATGAGAGTGGAAATGGTAAGGTGGGTGAAAGGTAGTTAATTGTATATGTTTTGAGTGACAGGTATTTTGGGCAAGAGGTCCGAGGTCATAATGGGCAAGTCCATGACTAAAAAGTGTTTTTGTTTTAATAGACTGATCGATGTGGGAAGTCTATATGGGATAAATAATATGGTACTCCTTGAGGTCTTCATGAAGTTGATCGATGCGGGAAGCTTTGGTTTCTCTTGTTTTTTTTTTTTTTGAAAGCTTCACATAGCTATCCTTTGAGGGAGCAGTCTATATATATTAGCAATTTGGTTGAGAGGAAGATGTCCTTTTGAGGGAGTCATATTTTTTATTAGAAGTTTGAATCAAGGAGTATGGTCCCATTGAAGGTCTTTGAAATCATGGAAAAGACCAAGGTGAAGGATAGGAATATTGTTCAAAAGGCAAGGTGGAATGACCATGGGATCTCATCTAAAGGTAGATGAAAAGTATCCATGAGAATCATGTTATGTGTAGTGCTATGATACACATATTCAAGAGAAGATAACAAGTGATGGGTACTCACATGATTCTTGTTTAATCATTAGGGAGGTGGATGGAGTGGATAGCACTCAAGGGACGAGCCTTTAAAGAGACAAAGGGTGAGGTAGGAAAATGAATCAACAATAGAATGGTCAAAGATGCAATGCGTTAAAGGGATTGATGTCATAAAATCACTTGCACCCCCAAATGGCCTGAAAATGAATAACGACATTCGATGTGATAGTGACACGTGGGATCACCTCTCAAGCTGTGGGACTTGGGTTCGAGGTGAACCTCCAGAGAAGGCCAACTTACTTTGTTTAAACTAGGTGCTATGACTCTTCCTGAGATTAAGGAGGAATTAAAAATAAATAAATCTTAAACTAGAAGTGGTGATGCACCAAAGAGTAGGGATGTTCAACTTTTGGAAGGGTTATGTGAGTGAGATGCTAGCATCCTAAATCACTTTCACCTATTGTAACTAAAAAGGGTATGAGTACCACAAACTAGAAACACACGTTCCTTTGTTAAAATTATACAAAAGAGAAAGAACATGATTTGGTTTTAGATACACAAATAACTTTATTGGAAAAATTAACACAAGCACATCTTAAACACCCACTTTATGCAAAATAAAGATAATGTAACCTCCAATCAACAACAGGAGAAATACGATCACAGCTGAAGAGAAAATAACCTCATCACTTAATCTTGGCATACAATAAATAATCTGAAGTAAAGGCAAGTTACTTAAACATACTAAGGAATCACATTCACAAATCATGTAATAAATAATTATTTCACACAGTAGTTCGGACTTTCAAATGGTAGAGTGTAATTCTCAATAAAATTAAAAGGGACTTCACAAGTATATGAAAATACTCTTCCAAGCTTGAAGAGTAAAATCACCAAAATCTCAAAAATTATATCTCTAAACTCTAAGCATTCATCTATTTATAAGTTCCTTAGGTTGAGCCATTACAGCTGGGCCTTTAACTAACACTTTACTAAAAATAGAAATGTCATTAAATTAAGGGAACAAGCTCCCATGAAAATAGAAAAGCTGCATTGCAAGGGTTTGATCGAGTCAACCCTACAACTCTAAGCGATATGGAGCTCAAGTTTGTCCTTCCATGGCTGTTCAACCCCGATTTGGATTTGTAACTTGTTCACTTTTTCGAGCTCCTCCACGACTTTTGTTCCATACTGCTATTCTTTGATTGTGTTTGAAAAAATGTTTGATTATTCCCTGGATTTATTCATCTTGAGGTCCACATGCGTAGTGAATTACTACATCTGCTATCTTGATCTCTCACAGTAATTTGGGTTGGTATTCTCTTGATTTCAATACGACCTTAGACATCCTTCCTATGAAGTTCTGACACAAGACCATTCGATCAATGGAATTAGAATTAAAAGTTCTTGTGACATCATCATCCCTCTTCACTAAGTCTTTGAAGTTTTCCTGAATCCGTTCTTTAGGGAGGGCATCGATATTCTCATTGAAGAATTTACAATGAGCAATAACAAATTCTTCGATATGTCATTCAAGGAGTCCGTGATCTCAAATTTTTTTAATCAAGTCTTGTAACACCTAACACCTGAAATCCATAGCCTTATGATATTCAAACAACTTTGAAGCATCATCAATCACCCCTTCCTAAAGAAGCAAGTTAGAATCCACTATCCTAACCTCTTCCCATCTTGTTAGATTGATTCATATTCATATTGTTGTTTTCCTCGAGAGAAAGCCTCATCCATCTTGTGAATATTTATCTTTACCTCCTGCAAATCATTATAGATTTCCATAACTTCCTTGATCAAAGGATTTACTTCTGAAGTATTTGTTCAATCCACCCATTTACCGATCTCCTTTCTAGCCAATTTTATCGAGCTCGTGATAAGAGAAGTCATCGATAGAAGCTAAAGCGCTAAGGTCGTAGTAGATGAGGACTCGGTAGATGAAATGGGGTGTGTAACTCTCCATAAAACAGAGGTGAGTTGTTTAACCTTAGCCTTTAACTCCTATTTTCTAGCTTTATCCTTGTCTCATTTTTCCATCAGGGCCCCCAGAGAAGTGTGAACATCTTGTTTGGCCCCCTTATGAGTGGCCTTTGCTAATGAAAATTTAGAAATATGATAATCTACAGCCGTGATTGTTTCCTTGGTTTTTCCCTCAGTAGGAGTAGCGACCTCTATTACCCATTCTCGGATGAATTTTTCGCCAGATTTGACATGGTCCTTGGTCTCTTAACCTGTCTTTTGGGTGTTTGCCCCAAGATCTGAGATCCATGAAATCTCCTAGAGGAACCTTCTTTTTCTACTTGGGGTTTTCTGAATAACCATTCGGAATAGCTAATAATGAAGAAGATGGAGTGGTAGGTGTAGCACTTATGGTTTGAGTTGAGGCAAGGGTAATGGGAACATTCATGGGTGTTTAGATAGAGGTGGCAATGATGGATGGGGTGGATGTTAACACAGTAGTGGGAATTAGTACAATGTAGTCTTGGAAGATAAAATGGAAGGAAAAGGAAGTGAAAAAGGAAATGGAGGAGGAAAGGTGATTCAATATTCTCTCTAACCTAGAGAGCTAGAAGGGATGAGAATACTTGGGCCATAGAAGGAGATGGGAAAGAAGAAATTGGTAGAAGTGGGAGGAATTGATGGAGGAAGGGACGATGGAAGAGAAGAAGGAAGTGATGAACCTTGCGAACAATTAGGAGAATTTCTGACCACAATCACATCCACCCCAGTCTTGGCTATAGGTATTTCTTGAGAAATAGGAGTCGAGGAAGAGATGAACTTCCAACAAAAAAATGATTTTTTTCTTGGCATTATGGGGGTCTTCTAAGTTGACTGCTGTCCTTTTGTGGGTCTTGTTGGGCTTAAGGCGGTGGGGCATCTGTACTTATAACCTTTGCTCACCCCCTTTGGGTTTGATTCCAAATGTGGCCAACCACATGTAGGTCCTTTGAAGAATGGGACCCGCTCTATATTTTTATTGAAGCATTCTTCTTGATACCAATCAATCCATGGAAGTGGTTGATCAGCAATACCTTCAGTCTTATATGCTTCATCCAATACTTCATTGTCATCTTACAAATCCTTCAGGATCTTAGCTATCCCATACTAGAAAATTTCATCTATGTCCAATCTTTCATAATCTCTTTTCTGGATGATATACTCATCCCGACAATGAATCTAGATGTCATCTAGTTGAGATGTATGGGAAGTAGAACGTCATGTCTTGCCAAACTTTCCCTAGTAGTTGAAGTTGGTTCTTGGATGAAAAGTCCACAGGGTTACCTTGGCCATCTCTACATCTACATTCTTGGCTTTATGAATGTTTTGACAAGTATACCTGCTAATCGAAACCAAAAAATGCACTCCTTCCTTGTGGCGCTTGTTTTAGATCGATGGTAATCTAATAGTTTTGAACTAGCTCCAGTGAGAAACCATTTGTCCATAGGACACCTTGGTAATTTTCTAGGGGCACCAACGAAACCTAGAATTCAAATGTAGGTGAAAGTGGGAAATTGGAGATAGATAGCTCCCCATTCCAACAATTCTTTGAAGGCCTCATAAAAAATTCTCACGATTATACTGACTCTTTGTCAAAGTGGTAGTGGATGACTATGAAGAAAACATCATTAACCCATCAAAAGTTCTTGCACCCCTCACTCAGAGTGAGCTGGGGATAGAAATCATAAATCTAGGATGTGCTGTGAACCCCCTTGGTATTTAGTCCAGGAAAATATCCCATAGCAGTGGCAACATAAACCAAGAATGATGTCATGTAAAATGAGTTTGTGGTTGACACTCTGCCCAACTGATAGCAAATGGAGCTACTGATATACTCTCCCCACCTGATAAGCTCCTTGTTCTTCTTGATAGTGGCAATGTATAAAAAAATCCACTCTTGGAATTCCTTGGCGGTGGGAGGCACGAGACTCGGCTCGATAGTATGATTATGTCATTGACTTCCTTGATGAAGTTTACCCTGTACAAGGTTTTTGGCAACTTGGCCATGATCTTAGCCAAGTAGCTTTTCATGATAATCTTGGTAGAGGAATAAACATCATTGTTGTAATGTTCTCTTGTGCTTTTGGGTGAAATAGTGGCATAGTTTGGAATGTTAAGTAGCCTAAGAAGATCTTCAAAGAAATGCACTCTGCCTTGTGGCACTTTTTTAGATCTCGATGGTAATCCAACAGATTCTCGAACTAGCTCTAGTATAACCCATTTTTCCATAGGACACCACAGTAATTTGCTAGGGCACCAACGAAACCCAAAATTTGAATGTAGGTGAATGTGGGAAATTAGAGATAGATAGCTCCACATTCCCACACTTCTTTAAAGGCCTCATTGGAAATTATTTGATTGCACAACTCTTTGTCAATGAAAGTAGTGAATGACCTGCAGAGAAAGCATCATTAACTCGTTGAAAGTGCTTTAACCCCTCACTCGAGTGAGTTGGGAATAGAAATCATAAATCTAGGATGTCTTTGTGAACCCCCTTGGTATTTAGTCGGAAAAATATCCCAAGTAGTGGTAGCATAGACCAGAATGATGTCATGTAAAACAAGTTTTGGTTGACACTCTACCCATCGATAGCAAATGGAGCTACCGATATGCTCTACCCACGATAAGCTCCTTGTTCTTCTTGATAGTGGCAATGTATAAAAACATCCACTCTTGGAATTCCTTGGCAGTGGGAGGCACGAGACTCGGCTCAGTAGTATGATTATGTAATTGTCTTCTTGGATGAAGTCTACCCTATACTGAGGGTTTTGGCAACTTGGCCATGCTCTTAGCCAAGTAGCTTTTCATGATAATCTTGGTACATGAATCAAAATTGTTGTTCCAATGTTCTACTACGCTTTTAAGTGAAATAGTGGCATAGTTTGGAATGTCGGCTAGCTTGAGAATATCTTCAAAGAAATCAAGATCTAGGAAAATAACCACCTTGTCATCATCATCCTTAACTGACATAGAATCTGCATCGAAGTGGGTAGATGCGGCTAGAACAAACTCGGGACAATGCATTGAAGCAAGAAAACCGTCGTAAGGACAAGCCCTTTGTCATAAATTACCGCATCCATGGATTATTTTTAGGAGCCTTCAATCTGCTCTAGAAATCTGGGAATTCAATCTGACCTAAGTCAGTATCCCCTATGTTACCTAGGTTGGAGGATAGGTAAGACTAAGGAGCAACTCCAAGGAATGAATATTTCATCTTCTCTTTCTCTTTTGAAGTAGAAGTAGACATGAAGTTCTGGATTTCAGAAGACGAAGAAGAAAAACTCCAAAATTCTGTAGGATGAAAATCTCCGAAAGAAATCTCTAAAATCAGGATCTCCAAAAGTCCAAAACACCAAGTTCCAAAAGTCTAAAAATAAAAAATGCCGAAAGAAATCCTGAAATGAGAGTGTTTAAAATTCGAAATGAAAACCTCGAAAGAAAGTTTTCCGAAATGAGTTTCCCGAAATTTTTCTTCGAAATGCTTATTCCCGAAGTGCGTTTCCCTGAAACTCCAAAGTGAATTTCTCCAAAAATGTTTTCTCCGAAATGGGAATCTTTGAAATGATTTTTCCTGAAACTCCTTTCTCAGAAGTGATTTCTCTGAAAACACTTCCTTTGAAATGGCGATCTCAAAATGATTTATCTTGAAATGATTTTCCCCAAAACTCCTTTCTCTGAAAACATTTCCTCTGAAATGGTAGTCTCTGAAATCATTTCTCCCAAAATCCTGCAATGATTCCCAAAGTTTTGAAGTAAAGTAATCTCCTCTGAAGTGAGTTTTCCAAAAGTTTCGAAGTAATCTCCTCTAAAGTGATTTTTCCCAAAGTACAACTAGAAATTCTACGAAAACTTGAGATCTACCTTGAGATGATTTTGCGAACAACCTGAGAAACTAAAGATAACTAAAAAATGAGAACATGGTGAGTAGGAAGTCCATTATTTGAAAACACCGAAGAAACAAAAAGGAAAGAAAATGGGAGACGAGAAAAAAAAGAAAATCTAAAACCAAAAATAAATAACAAAAATAACATACCTTGAAAAGGACGTTGAAAAAGATAAGAAAAATGGATGTCAGAGATCCTTTGTCAAGTGAAAATGACCATAGAAAATCGAGTTTAAATAGAAAAACCTAGCATTTATGGAAAAAATCTGATCCGTACGGGGTTGGTGAAGAAATAAATTCTCAAGAAAACTCCAAAGTTCCGAATCCCAAAAAACCTGAAAGTTTGAAAATTCAGAAATTTAGGATTTCAGACTTTGGGGAAATTGGAAAAAAATATGAATTGGCGATGAAAAGTTTTGAAACCCAAAAGTCTGAAAATTTAGAAATTCAGGATTTCAGACTTGAGAAAAATGAAGCCAAAACACCAAAATTCGAACGAAAGCTCCGAATTCGAAAACCCGAAAACCTAAAAATTTCAGAATTTTGGACTTTCAGACTTCGAGAAAACTTCCAAAATGAAAACTCCAAAAATATGAAAATTTCACTATTAGACTCTAAGACTTGGAAATTCATTGTACAGGGGATCTCTAATTTTTTTTTTGTCGACCTCATTTGACTTATCTTTCAGGGTAAGTTAAATTGCTAACATTTTTGGTGACTTCTAGGGAAAACTTGTCTGCTAAGCTTTCTAGACCAGTAGCCTTAAGCAAAACATTGGGCAAAAGAGTCCCTAAACAACAAAACAAAAGAAAATAAGAAAAATAAAATGGACGAATGATGTGCAAAGCACATGGAGGAAAGATAAAACACTATATAGGGTAAAACAATCTCAAAAGCAAGCCTTGAGATGTATCCCATTCACATGAATGGGTAATTATTCTCTGTTGAGTCTGGATAGATGAAAGGAATTCACCTCTTTAAAACTTGTGACAATATAGGGCCCACTCCAGAAGGCATCAAACTTGGCATGCCTTCCTAGTTTAGCTCGGTCTTCATCCCACTTAAGGACTAACTCTCCTTCCCTGAATGATCTATCTAAAGCTTTCTTATCAAAGGATTTCTTGACCTGGGTCTGGTGATGTGTGAGCATATGCATAGCTATATTTTGAGTCTCCTCTAACTCCTTGAGTTTAGAAAATCTCACTATTAAGGCATCATCTTCCATAACCTCGAGTTGATAGGCCAATTCTAAGGAAGGTATTTCCACCGAAAGCGGGAATTTCACTTCCGTCCATATACCATTACAAAAGGTGAAACTCCAATGGCCTTCTTAGGCATTATTTGGTCAGCCATAGAGTGACCTTAAGCTAAGTATGCCAGGTCCTTTTATTTGCTTCCATCGTGCGCTTGATGATCCTTATCAAATTCTTGTTGCTAGATTCGGCCAACCTGTTTCCTTGTGGGTAGTAGTTGGATGAAGTCTTTAGGTAGACCCTTTTCTTGACTGCCCATTCACTTACCTTCATCCGAGGAATTCCAATGCATTGTTAGAGATAACAGTAAATGGAATACCGAATCTTGTCATGATATTTTCTAAAAATTTGAGAACGACCTTTTCATTTCTTTCCTTCAAAGCCACTCCTTTTGTCCAGCGAGTGAAATAATCAGTAGCGGTAAGAACCCATTTATGCCCTTTCTTGGATGGATGATTAATCATACCAATAAAGTCCAATACCCACCGAGAAAAAGGTTGATCTACCTAAATGGGATGCAATGGAAGTCTTTGTTAGCCTCTATTTACCCCATGAGAGCACATTCCTTACATTTTCTTACCCAAAAGTGAGCATCTTTGAACAAGTCAGGTAGTGATAACCGGCTCGCATGATTTTGGTAGCCATCATTCATGCTAAATAATGCCCTCCCAAAAGGTCATTGTGAAACTCCTCCAATATCTTTCTTACCTATTCTGGCTTGATGCAGCGTAGGAGGAAACCATTCAAATCCTTTCAAAAGAGAACATTATCCACCACAATGTATGGAATAGATTGGAAGAAAAAAGTTTGTCATTGAACCTTATCCATATTTGGAGGATATACCCCAAAGAGGAGGAAATTTTGCATCTTATTCAACCAATCATCTTGATCATTTTCACCATCAGTATTGAGTAGTGCAACATCTTTGTCTTATTTAGTTTCCATGTCTATAGCCAACTGTTGGCATAACCCCTTTCCTCTGACAAGCTTAGAGACTTTGATGTGTACATCATACTCCATTACTTTTGTGATCCACCCAGTGCATTTCTCATTCATTTCTTTATTCAACAAAAATTCTTTAATACCGGGGTGAGAAACCATCAAATGCACCTTGTTATTTGACAACATGTGCCTAAATTTTTTTAGATCTTAAATGACTGCAAAGACTGCTTTTCGATGAACGAATATTTGAGCTTGTACTCCTTGAGAGACTAAGCGAAGAGGGCAATTCTAACTCATTATGTTGAGTTAGAATCCCACGAAATGATTTCTGTCCTACGAAGGCATAGAGAATGAAGTCTCTATTGAACTTAGGATTCACCAATGTGGGTGCCTGTGAAATGGCTGCTTTGATAGCCTCAAAACTTTCTCTTCCTTCCTTTGTCCATGAAAATGGGATATTCTTTTTTAACATGGCTGTAATTAGCCTAACCATTGTCGTAAATTGGGGGATGAATCTTCGTACAAAATTAATGGTTCCTAGGAAGCTCTGGAGACCCTTCTTATGACTCAAAAGAGATAGGGACATAATTGACTGGATTCTGGTTGGATCAATGGAAAATCCTTCCGTAGAGACAATATGTCCTAGTAACTTTCCCTCTTGAACTATAAAAATACACTTCTTAGGATTCAATGAGACCCCAAAGTCTCTGCATCTTCAGAAAACCTTTCGTAGATGTGCAATATGATCCTCAACATGCTTGGAATAGACAGTTATGTCATCAAGGTAAACCAAGATAATATTGTTGATAAGCCCTTTGAATGCCATATCCATAGCTCTTTGGAAAGTATCCCTACATTAGATAGCCTGAATGACATCTTGTTGTAAGCATAAGTGCCCCATTTAGTAGTAAATGCTATCTTGAATTGATCATATTCTTGGACCCGAATCTGATTATACCCTGAATATCCATCGAGTAAAGAAAACCTTTGGGCCCCCGATACTATTTGAAGAATCTATTCCATTGATAGCAGAGGGTAGTGATCTTTTAGCGAGGCATGATTCAAATCCCTGAAGTCCATGCACAATCAAATTTCACCATTCTTCTTCCTTACAGGTACCAGATTGGCCACCCATGATGAATGTTTGATGGGAAAAATTATGCAAGCTTCAATGAGCTTTGTTAATTCCTTCCACATTAGTGGCTCAATTCAAGGGTTGATCGGCCTCTGCTTTTTAACTGGCTTAGAACTTGGGTCCAGTTCAATAGTATGTTGTGCTAGGCCTGGATCAAAACCATGTAGGTCCTTATAACTCCAAGTGAAGATGTTGTGGTATTATTAACACAACTCAGTGAAAGATTTATTTTCTTGGTTAGTGTACACTTTTCTAATCTTCAAAAATTTCTTGCTAGCTACCTCGACCTCCTTGAAATCTTCCTCTTTGATTGTCATGTTAGTGCTTTACAGCTTGACCTAATCATCTGTGTCAAAAATGGATTCGAGAGTGACCAGGCCTTTTGGTAACTTATTTAGTTTCAACTGGATGACTTGATCGCCATAGGATTCCTTAAATCTATTATGATGTTTGATTGTGAACTCGCTTCTTATTGTAGGAAAAGGATAATTTGTTCATCTCTGTCGAACACTTTCCAACTACTCACATTGTCGGGTACTGTAGGATGAACTACCACTTTGACAATTTGTTGTCTTTCCTCTATGATATCACCAAGTATGTCATATTGTGAGCCCATTGTGGCCAGCCTATTAGCGTCTTGATTCGACTTACGGGATCTGCATGAATTCCAAAAGCCTCAAAATCTTCAATTAGATCCCAAACTCAATTTTTGTATGATATTAGAAGATCATTCTTTGATGCGTTGTGCAATGTTACTTGATGAATAACCAATTATTTATATCTAAAGATAGTCGAGATCCTTGATTCCCCTCTTTTGAGCCAGCTGGATCCCTTGCACTAGGGCTTCGTACTCAATAACATTGTTGGTGCAACTAAACTGCAATCGGAAGGACGAGAAATATTTATCTCCTTTTGGAGAGATCAACATAACTCCTGCACTGGATCCATTTTTGCTCCTTGAGCCATCAAATAAAATTTTCCATAGTCCCTCGGAATCGCTGGTAACTTTGACCAATTATGGTACAATCACACGTTCCTCGTGCACACAATATGTTCCCAATCCAGTCTCTTTTAAAAATAGCAAACCAAACTCTTCATTTGCCAGCAAGTCATCATATGGGTCATATTGGTGATCTGTACTTACTTCATCAAGGAATATGTCAGGAACCTCCTCTATGAGAGTAGTCGGTTCATGGTCTGCACCTTCCTCTTCAAGTTCACCAATGGTATAATTTCCATTTACGAGCTTGACTGTGTATGGTTCCACATGGTTGTGGAAAATGGGTTCACTCTTATTGTCACCTTCGTCCCATACCGAGTTCTCAAAATCATGTGCGACCAATCTGTTGATAAATAACCACACATTTTGGTGGTGAAGTCTCGTGATAAGCAAATGGAAAAGAGAGGAGGGAGATCGATGACCGATATGTCTTGTGTGAATGAAAAATTGGGACATGCGTGGATGGTGAGTTGTAGCCCTTTAATGATCCCAACAGTCTTGACTATTGTGCCATCCAACTGAACTACTCCTTTTGAAATTGGGGTATATGAAATCCCCAATACATCCGTAATTTGCTTAGGCATGACAAAACTACTAGCCCCGAGAATCGATCATGCAATTATGAACCAAATGATTGCCGATGATTAGAGAGATATAAAATGGTGGTAGCTTATTTGCTCTGGGAATCCCTTTTGTCTCTGGTTGACATAGACTAGTTGATATGGATGCCCCATGACTCAATGGTCTATTAGTAGTGCCAAAACTATTTTAAGGTTCTCGTAGAAAATTCGCCGAGAAGGTATCAAAGCACATCCCACATGGTACCGGTCAAATTAGTCTTTTTCATCTACTCTACGATCATCAACGATATTGCCCCTACCTTGCTTGATGCTCTTCGGGTGTTAGTATCTTCTCTTAGAAAATGTCTATTCAGCACCATCATAACCTGCAGTCCATTACTCTTTTGAGATTGACTTGTGGATACTTCCGATGCTTTCTTTCCTTCATCTTTATCTATTACTGGTTGTGTTTGAGGATGTGAAGCAGATGCTTGGTCAGATTTAGAACTTTTTGGTTCTATTTCCCTCCTTTTGGAATGCGTATTTGAAGCTACCGAGGAGGCGTCGACACTTAATCCACAAAAATCATCAGATTTCCAATTTACTAATGTGGTTTCTTCGGTGAGTGGAGTCTGATTATCTTGGGTTGCTATCTCAACTGCTGATTCTGATGGGATGGACATACTTTAGACCATGAGAGCCTGACTCAAAACTCCATTTGGGCAAAGATTCTGATTGTGGGGTTGGGAACAAGGATAACACCATTCATAATCTTGGATGATATTTTTGAACGGGAAATATGGCTTTAGAAGAACTAGTAGCAGAAGGATTTCAAGAATTCAAAGGTTTAATATTGGTAGCTTGGCTTATCGTTTGGTTCTGTGACTGACTGTTTCCTTGAAAGGGAGAACAATTCGTTTGGTATTGGGGTTGGAAGGGGTGAGTATATTGGGACTACTACCTCTTCATTGCCACAAGCTTGTTCTTGAAAGTTTGTAACTGTGACTTCACCTCAACCAGAGTCATTAGCAGGGTTAGACGCAGGCATGGTTGCTGAATTTGAAGCTGCCGGAATTAGCGCAAGAGCTAGCTGTTGGCCTACGAGTTCTGCAAACATAGGCATAGGAGGCCGAGGGGTAATTTTACCTGCTTGAATTAGGTAATTCTCAGTTGTGACAACAATTTCATAGACATCAAGAACAATATTACCTCCCATCGATTGAATCAGGACAGCAATATCACTATTCAATGCTCACAAATAATATAGGAAAGTGCTTTGTGGAGATGGACGTACAAGAGCTGGGATCCATTTCCAAGTTTTGTCGAAGTGAAGATTGAAATCACTCATATATTCTTGAGGATATCTTTTGATGGTATGGAATTGTTCCACAAGGGATAAATGATCACTTTTTCTTCAAGCTGCTTACAAAGTTTGGTGCCCAACTCATTCCATGTAGTAATTGAACCAACATTTAAGCTCCTAAACCATTGAAGTGCCCTTCCTTTAAAATAAGTAGCAAGAAGTCAAACTACTATGTTATCTTTTGTGATACTGTGAACTACGCAAATTCTTGCTACGTCCAGTATGTGTTCCCGAGGGGAAATATTAGTTTCACCATTAAAAAATGGAAAACTTTTAAGGGCAGCTGCTAGTATAGCATCTCTCTGTGCCAACTGCAAGGGGCTGCTAGCATTAAAAGGAGGAAAAGTATTTTCCGCCATTATGAATCTATGTGGATTATGCCTTGGTAGAGGAAAACGTCTATCAGGCGAGTTGAATGCCCCCTATGAGGAAAAGCTGCAGGTGCGGCGACTAAAGGACTTCTACCTCTTCTTCTTGGAGGGGATAATGAAAGCTCTGTATACTGATAATTTCCCTACCTTGGAGAAGCTCTTGTATGAATCCTTCGCATAATTTTATATATCGAACTTTGAAATCCAAAGATATGGAGTAAATCAGTACTTAGATTGATAAAAATGAGAAGAGAAGTACCAATTCTGTCCCACCATGTGTGCCAAAAACTATTGTCACAAAATCACTGCACCCCCTAAATGGCCTAAAAATGAATCATGACATTCAGTGTGATAGTGACATGTGGGATCACCTCTTAAGCTATGGGACTTGGGTTTCAGGTGAACCTCTAGAGAAGGGTAGCTTCCTTTGTTTAAAATAGGTGCTATGACTCTTCCAGGAGGAATTGCAAAGAAATAAATCTTAAGCTAGAAGTGGTGATGCACCAAAGAGTAGGAATGTTCAACTTTTGGAAGGGTTATGTGAGTGAGATGATAGCATCCTAAATCACTTTCACCTATTGTAACTAAAAAGGGTATGAGTACCACAAACTAGAAACATACGTTCCTTTGTTAAACTTATACAAAAGAGAAAGAACACGATTTGGTTTTAGTTACACTGATAAATTTATTGGAAAAATTAACACAAGAACATCTTAAACACCCACTTTATGCAAAATAAAGATAATGTAACCTCCAATCAACAACAGGAGAAATACAATCACAATTGAAGAGAAAATAACCTCATCACTTAATCTTGGCATATAGTAAATAATCTGAAGTAAAGGCAAGTTACTCAAACATACTAAGGAATCACATTCACAAAGCATGTAATAAATAATTATTTTACATAGTAATTCAGACTTTCAAATGGCAGAGTGTAATTCTCAATAAAATTAAAAGGGACTTCACAAATATATGAAAATACTCTTCCAAGCTTGAAGAGTAAAATCACCAAAATCTCAAAAATTGTATTTTTAAACTCTAAGCATTCATCTATTTATAAGTTCCTTAGGCTGAGCCATTATAACTGTGCCCTTAACTAACACTTTACTAACAATAGAAATGTCATTAAATTAAGGGAACAAGCTCCCATGAAAATAGTAAAATTGTTGCAAGGGTTTGAATGAGTCAACCCTGCAACTCTTACCAATCTGGAGCTCAAGTTTGTCCTTCCATGGCTGTTCAACCCTAATTTGGCTCTGCAACTTGTTCTCTTTTTTCGAGCTCCTCCTGACTTTCCTTCCATATAGCCAGTCATTGATTGTATTTGAAAAAATGTTTGATTATTCCTTGGATTTCTTCATCTTCAGGTCCACATGCGTAGTGACTTACTACATTTGCTATCTCAATCTCCCTGGTAATTCGGGTTGGTATCCTCTTCAGTTTGAACAAAACCTTGGACATCCTTCCTATGAAGTTCTGGAACATGACCATTTGATCAATGGAATCATAATTAAAAGTTCTTGTGACATCATCATACCTCTTTACCAAGTCTTTGAAGTTTTCCTGAATCTGTTCTTTAGGGAGGACATCGATATTCTCTTTGACAAATTTACAATGAGCAATATCAAATTATTCGATATGTCATTCAAGGTGTCCATGATATCTAGTCATTTGTCGTCCAATTTTTAATCAAGTCTTGTAACACCTAGCACCCGAACTCCATAGCCTTATGATGTTCAAACAACTTTAAAGCCTCATCAATCACCCCTTCACGAAGAAGCAATTCGGAATCCACTACCCTAACCTCTTCCCATCTCGTTAGATTCAGATTCATATTTAGATTTTTTCTTTCCTTAGAGAAAGCCTCATCCATCTTGTGAATAGTTATCTTTACCTCCCGCAAATGATTGTAGATTTCCACTGACTTCCTTGATCAAAGGATTTTATTCTGAAGTATTCATTCGATCCACCCATTTTGATCTCCCTTTCTAGCCAAGTTTCTCAAGCTCATGATAAGAGAAGTCATAAATAGAAGTTGAAACTACTAAGGCCGTAGTAGATGAGGACTCGAGTAGATGAAATGGGCATGTGTAACTCTCTCTATAAAAAAGGTGAGTTGTTCAACCTTAGCCTGTAGCTCCTCTTTTGTAGCTTTATCCTTGTCATTTTTTCCATCAAGCCCCCAAAGCATTGTGAACATCCCTGTTTGGCCCCCTCATGAGTGGCCTTTCCTAATAAAAATATGGAAATCGATAATTTGTAGCCGTGATTGTTTCCTTGGTTTTTCCCTCGGCGGGAGTAACGACCTATATTACCCATTCTTTGGATGAATTCTTATCCGATTTGACATGGTCCTTGGTCTATTGGCCTATCTTTTGGGTGTTTTCTCTAAGATCCGAGATCCATGACATCTCAAGAGGCACCTTCTTTTTCTAATTGGGGTTTGCACGAATAACCACTCTAGAATAGCTAATAATGAAGAAGATGGAGTGGTAGGTGTGGCACTTAAGGTTTGAGTTGAGGCAAGGGTACTGGGAACATTCATGGGTGTTTGGATAGAGGTGGAAATGATGGATGGGGTGGATGTTAACATAGTAGTGGGAATTGATACAATGGTACTGGAAGATGAAATGACAGGAAAAGGAAGTGACAAAGGAAATGGAGGAGGGAAAGGTGATCCAATATTCTCTCCAACCGAGAGAGCTAGAAGGGATGAGAATACTTGGGCCATAGAAGGAGATGGGAAAGATGAAATGCTAGCAGAAGTGGGAGGAACTGATGGAGGAAGGGACGATGGAAGAGAAGAAGGAAGTGATGAACCTTGCGAACAATCAGGAGAATCATTGACCACAATCAAATCTGCCCCAATCTTGGCTATAGGTATTTCCTGAGAAATAGGAGTCTAAGGAAGAGATGAAATTCCAACAACAAATGGAATTTTTCTTGGCAATGTGGGATCTTCTGAGTTGACCACTTTCCCTTTGTGGGTACTGTTGGGCTTAAGACTGGTGGGGCTACTGTACTTATAACCTACTCACTCCCTTTGGGTTTGATTCCAAAAGTAGCCAACCACCTGTAGGTCCTTTGAAGAATGGGACCCGCTCTATCTTTTGTATTGGAGCATTCTTCTTGATACCAATAAATCCATGGAAGTGGTTGATCAGCAATACCTTCAGTCTTATATGCTTCATCCAATACTTCACCATCATCTTGTAAATCCACCAGATTTTAGCTATCCCATCCGGTGAATTTCAACTATGTCCAATATTTCATAATCTCTTTGCCAAATGATATACTCATCTTGACAATGAATCCAGATGTCCTCTAGTTGAGATGTATGGGAAGTCGAACGTCCTGTCTCACCGAACTCTCCCAAGTAGTTAAAGTTGGTTCTTGGATGAAAGTCCATAGGGTTACCTCGGCCATCTCTACGTCTATATTCTTAACTTTGTGAATTTTTGACAAGTATACTTGCCAATCGAAACCAACAAATGCATTCCTTCCTTGTGGCACTTGTTTTGGATCTAATGGTAATCCAACAGTAGTCGAACTAGCTCTAGTAGAACCCATTTTTCCATAGGACACCTTGGTAATTTTCTAGGGGCACCAACGAAACCTAGAATTCGAATGTAGGTGAATATGGGAAATTAGAGATAGATAGCTCCCCATTCCCGCACTTCTTTGAAGGCCTTATCAGAAATTCTCCGATTATACAACTCTTTTCAAAGCGGTAGCAAATGACTATGGAGAAAGCATCATTAACTCATTAAAAGTGCTTGCACCCCTCACTCGAGTGAGCTAGGGATATAAATCATAAAACGGGATGTCTGCGAACCCCTTGGTATTTAATCCGGAAAAATATCCCAAGTAGTGGTAGCATAGACCGGGAATGATGTCATGTAAAATGAGTTTTGGTTGACACTCTACCATTCGATAGCAAATGGAGCTACTTGATATGCTCTACCCACCACGATAAGCTCCTTGTTCTTCTTGATAGTGGCAATGTATAAAAACATCCACTCTTGGAATTCCTTGGCGGTGGGAGGCACGAGACTCGGCTCATAGTATGATTATGTCATTGAATTATTGGATGAAGTCTACCCTATACAAGGGTTTTGGAAACTTGGCCATGCTCTTAGCCAAGTATATTTTCATGATAATCTTGAGTACAGAATCGACATCGTTGTTCCAATGTTCTACTACGCTTTCGGGTGAAATAGTGGTGTAGTTTGGAATGTCACTAGCTTGATAATATCTTCAAAGAAATCAAGATCTAGGTGAATGAACACCTTGTCATCACCATCCTTAAGCGACATAGAATCTACATCAAAGTGGGTAGATGCAGCTAGAACAAAGCGGGGATAATGCATTGAAGCAGGAAAACTAGTCATAAGGACAAGCCCACTATCATAAATTGCTTACATCCATGGCTTCTTGTTAGGAGCCTTCAATCTGCTCTAGAAATCTAGGAAGTCAATCTGACCTAAGTCAGTATCCCCTATGTTACCTAGGTCGGAGGATAGGAAAGTCTGAGGAGCAACTCCAAGGAATGAATATTTCATCTTCTCTTTCTCTTTTGAAGTAGAAGTAGACATGAAGTTCTGGATTTCAGAATCCGAAGAAGAAAAAATACGAAAGTCTGTAGGATGAAAATCTTTGAAAGAAATCTCCAAAATCAGGATCTCTGAAAGTCTGAAACACCAAGTTTTGAAAGTCGAAAGAAAACACGAAAGCAATCTCGAAATGAGAGTGTCAAATTACGAAATGAAAACCTCGAAAGAAATTTTTTGAAATTAGTTTCCCAAAATTTTTCTCGAAATGCGTATTCTCAAAGTGCGTTTCCCGAAACTCGAAGTGAATTTCTCCAAAGAAATTCTCTGAAAATGTTTTCTCCGAAATGATTTTTCCCAAAACTCTTTTGTCTAAAGTGATTTCTCCAAAAACACTTCCTCCAAAATGGCATCTCGAAATGATTTCTCTGAAATGATTTTCCCCAAAACTCCTTTCTCTGAAAACACTTCCTCCAAAATGGTAGTCTCCGAAATGATTTTTGAAGCAAATTAATCTCCTCTGAAGTGAGTTTTCCAAAAGTTTCAAAGTAATCTCCTCTTGAAGTGAGTTTTCCCAAAGTACAACTAGCAATTCTATGAAAACTCGAGATCTACCTTGAGATGATTTTGTGAACAACTTGAGAAACTAAAGATAACTAAAAAATGAGAACATGGTGAGTAGGAAGTCCATTATTTGAAAACACCAAAGAAAGGAAAGGAAAGAAAATGGGAGATGAGAACAAAAATAAAATCTAAAACCAAAAATAATAACAAAATTAACATACCTTGAAAAAGGACGTTGAAAAAGACAAGAAAAAATGGATGTCAGAGATCATTGTAGGTGAAAATGACCGTAGAAAATCGAGTTTAAATAGAAAAACCTAGAATTTATGGAAAAATGTGATCTCATACGAGGTTAGTGAAGAAATAAATGCTCAAGGAAACTCCAAAGTTCGAAAGCCAAAAAACACGAAAAAGTCTCGAAAATTTAGAAATTTAGGATTTCAGACTTCAGGGAAATTGGAAACAAAATGTGAATTGGTGATGAAAATTTTTGAAACCTAAAAGTCTGAAAATTCAGGATTTCAGAATTTGAAAAAAATGAATCCAAAACACCAAAAGTCAAACAAAAGCTCCGAATTTCGAAAACCTAAAAATTTCAAAATTTTAGAGTTTGAGACATTGAGAAAACTTCCAAAATGAAGAATCCAAAAATCAGACAAGGTCACTGACTTGGAAGGTGCATTCATAAACATGTTTGTCATAAGCACGTTTAATACGTTGTTGGTAAACTTGAAGGTGATCTAAAGCGTTAAGACGATGTTCATCTAAGAACTCTAGTTGTGCTAAGCTGTGATCGACAAAAGTCATCATCGTAAGCATGTCATGGAGAGAAATGCGAGTGAGGGGATCTAGACTTTGAGACGTAGAAAAACCTCTGTACCATAGACCATAGAAAAAGGTGTGGCTGCAGTGGAAGTGTGAATACTAGTGCGGTATGCCCATAGGGAAAAAGGAATGTGCATATGCCAATCCTTCCCAGTATCGTCAACCACTTTCATGAGAATTTTGTTGAGGTTTTGTTAGTGGATTTATCTTGGCTGTTGGTTTGTGGGTAATAAGGTGATGAGAAACTAAGCTAAATGCCGAAGGCGTCGCAATGTTTTTGTAGTGTTTTTTTTTCATTGTTTTCCATTGTCGGTGATCGAGGTGATGAGGAGCCCCAAAGTGACAAATGATGTGATGGTTAATGAACTTACATATTTTCTTAGCTTTCATGGAGATGAGTGGTATGGCTTCCACCCATTTTGTGTAGTATTTGGTAGCAATTATGATCCATTGATGGCATTGGGAAGAATGAGGATTAATTTCTCTGACAAGATCCAAACCCCATTGAGAGAAGGGCCAAAGGTCATGAGTGACTTGTAAGGCATGACTGGGTGTGTGATGAAGGTTAGAGTGTTGTTGACATTTCACACAACATTTGACATAGTCACAACAATCATGGTTAAGAGTTGGCGTAATAGCCTAGGTGAAGAATATGCTTAAGCAAGAAGGTGCTAAAGTGCCCTCCACATATGCCATCATGAACCTCCTTAATGGTATAAGGAATTTTAGAACTTGTGAGGCATTGTAAGAGAATACCATCAAAGCCGCACTTATAGAGGATTCCCCCAGGATAATGAAATGGGAGACCTTTTCAAGGAAGGTGCATTGTCCGTTATGGGTGAGATCGGGAGGTAAGATGGAGAGGGAAAGATAGTCAAAGTATTGTTTATACTAAAGGTCACTCAGGTCAGGGGTGTCATTTCTGATTGAGTAAACATCATGAGGTAGCTAATAAGGTGAATGGAGGTGTTTTATGGTGACAAATATTTTGGAATCAGTAGGGGAAGTAGGTATTTGGGAAGCTAAGCAGGCCATGGTATTTGCAAATTTGTTGGTTGAACGTGGGATGGTTTGAAGGGTGTAACAATCAAAGGTGGTCAAAAGTATGTCTACATGATGTTTTTACTTTTAAAGTATCTCGTTACGACATTGGTACATACCATTGACTTAGTTTATGACCAATTGTGAATCACCAAAGATGTGAATGGATTTGACATCTAGGGTATAGGTGGTCTAGAGACCTAGTATGAACGCTGCGTACTCGGTAACATTTTTGGTGCATTCAAAGTCTAGCTTGAAAGATAAAGGCATGGGTTCTCCATCTAGAGGGATGAGGATAACACCAGCCCCACCCCCATGCTAACACTTGGAACCATCGAAGAACAGTGTCATTTGGTAAGGGGGTTCATCTAGGGAAAGAGTAGCAATTGACTCATCGGGAAAGTCAAAATTAGAGGGTTGGTCCCTGGAAATAGGTGCGTCAACTAGTTGGTTGGTGATAGCCTAGCCCTTAATGGACTTTTGGTGAATGAATTTGAGGTCAAGATCAGCTAAAAGCATAATCCATCACATGACATGCTGATTTTTATAGGGTTTGGCATACATGAAGTGCAAAGTGTCGGTGTTGGTCACAACATAGGTTTTGTGGTTGAGTAGGTAATGGCAGAGTTTGGTGGCAATGAAAACTAAGGCTAAGAAAATATTTTATGGATGGTTGTATCGGGTTTCATAGTCAAAAAGAGTATGGCTTATGTAATAAACCACCTACTCCCTATGTTGTTCATCGCGATGAGTGAGCATGGCTCCCAAGGAATGATCAGTAGCTGATATGTATAGGTAAAAAGGTTGATCATCTTTAGGTGGAATGAGTATGGGTGGTTGGATAAGGTATTGTTTTAGGGCCTCAAAAGCTTTGTGACAATCATCATCCCATTTAAAGGAGACATCCTTCCTAAGTAGATGATGAAATGGTTGACACCGATCAAATAATTGTGAAATGAAACAGTGAATGGACTGTAATTTACCTTGTAGGCTACAGAGTTGTTTAAGGTTAGTGGGTGGAGGCATTTCCAGAATGGCCTTGACTTTAGCAGGTCAAATTCTATACCATGGAGGGAAACAATAAATCCTAGTATTTTTCCTTAGAGAACTGCGAATATGCACTTTTTAGGTTGAAGGTGGATGCAATATTTAATGAGGCGGTCAAAGATGGTTTTGAGGATGAAAAGGTGCTCAGCGCGACGTTTAGATTTGGCCAAGAGATCATCCATGTAATCTTCCAATATGTGATGCATGATATCATGGAAGATGTACGTCATAGCACACTGATATGTAGCACTAGCATTTTGAGGCCAAAAAAGACATGACTCGATAGAAAAAGGTTCCCAAGGGGTAATGAATGCGGTACTGTGCTGATTTTCCAAGGCAAGAAAAATTTGGTTATAACCCAAGAAACCATCCATGAGTGAGAGCATCTCATAAATAGCGGTAAGGTTAACCGGTTGATCAATACCAGGCAAGGGAAAGTCATCTTTTGGGCAGGTGAGGTTGAGGTCATAGAATTCCATGCAAGTAAAGAGTCCCCTATTGCTTTAGTAACATGGACAATGTTAGAAATTCAATGAGGATAATCAATGGGTAAGATGAAGGAAATAGAAAGAAGGCATCGAAGTTCTTCTTTACCGAGAAGAGCAATGTGAGGATGCATTTTCCTCGGCTTTTGTTTGATAGATATGGCATTGGGAATGGTTACGATATTATGGGCCACTATGGTGGGGTCAATATCGGGCATGTCTACATAAGACCAAGTGAAAGCGTGGTTATGATCTCGGAGAAAAGAAGTGATGGCTTCCTGTTCAACAACATCTAAAGATTGTCGATCTTTAGGATGTGCGGGTCATCCTGAGTATGAATGTTGATCTCGATAGTTGATTCATTCAACATGGTTTGTGTCTCAGAGGGTAATGACCGATGAATATATGAGTCTTCTGCACCAAGGTAGGTGAGTATGGATTCATCATCCTGACATTGAATAACGTTAATGGTAGGTGTGTCATCGTCAATCATCTCAGGATACAGGAATGGGAGAGTGGAAGGGGCCTCACCTTCACGTTGATAAGTCAAAGGCCCCAAGGAAATGGTGTTTATGAAAAAAAAGTTAGGAGGGATAGATTTAGGATCCATCGACTCTGTCAGTGAGGGTGGTGATGAAGGTGGAGAAGGGCTAGGGTCCTCAATGAGTTCAATGTGGGCCTATTTGGTAGGAGGTTTGGGGAAGTTAATACCACTATGATCATTATGTTTATGGGTGATACATGGAATAATGGTATGGCGGCCTTGCTCATAAAATCAAAACCAAAACCCTTCCATGCACACAGTGGTGCAGGAAGGTGTGGGCGAAACAATGATTGGTAAGTGATTGGAAGCCAACGGAAAATGGGCGGGGTTGTGATGGTGGTTCAGGTGTGTAAGTTGTAGTATTAAGTCCCCCATAGGTGAGACTAGTATGAAGATGAGGAGGACCATAAAGGAGGTGTTCTCCTCTATGGTGATCATAGCGAGGGTGTTGGTGAAGGCTTCCACATAAGGAATGTGTTGAAACTATATAGGCAGTACTCCCCCAGTGAGGCATTGAAAAACACCTTCCAAGGATGGTGGTTAGTATGTGGGTAGCTGGTATGGATGATGTCGGAGGTTGATGCGGAGGTGGAGTTAACAGATTGGGCAGCTAATGGGTCAGCCATGGAGGTTATAATAGTTGTAGAAATAGGGAAGGTATGTGCGGTGAAAGCATCGTCTCAGTCTTGGTAGGTGGAAGTGTAGGTGGAGTGGTAGTGGTTACGAGAGGTAGATGGCTTGACAGTATGAGCACATCATTGGGTTGATAAAGTATGTTGCATGTTTTAAAAGGTGATGGGTCAGTTGGAATGGTATAAGTGTGTCCTTAATGTTCAAACTTTACACAATGATGTAAAGTGGAAGGAACGTAACCCATGACATGGATCTAGGGTCTAGTAAGCAACAAGCTATATTGGAATTCCCCCTCCAAAACGTAAAACAATTGCAGGCAGTGTGGGGGCCCATGTAATTGTGTAAGATGATAGTGCCTAGTGTGGAGGTGATAGCATCGTTGAATGAATGCAACATGACCAGATGTTTATACATGTAATTGTCAGGTATGTTCATTTAGAAAATGCATGGGATGAAATGATGTTAATGCTAGCACCTCCATCAATCATCACACGTTGTACCCATATGTCATTAATGTGAGAGATGAAGAGGGTTGGGTCCGAGTCATTGTTTTGGTATGGCATGATCTCTTCTACGAGAAGCTAAGGCAAGCCACTTGGTGAACAAGGTGAGGTGAGGATGAAGGTGGTAGTTTGGTGAGAGAGGCTACACGATGGGGTGTGATAATGGAGGCTACATGTATAGGGTCATTGAGTAAAACCTCAATAGATTGAAGAACCTACATGAGGGCTTGTTGATGGGATTTTGAGTTTTGGATGATGTCATATAAGAACATTTTGAGGGGATATTGGTGTAGTTGTTTTAGCATGGTGTGATGTGTGATGCCATTAGAAATGGGGTATGTGGGTCCATGAGATAGTTATTTTAGGTATGGGTGCGAGATGGTATGTTGGGTATAGGATATGTTGGTGGGTCGATTACCTTTTCTTTACCCCATACGTGCACATGTAGTGATGTGTACCATGTTGATTTGAGGGAATTTGTCAAATGGAGAAGGTGTAGGGTAAGTGGTATAACGACATGAAGGAAAAAACCTATTGGAGGAGAAAAGCCTAGTGAGGTCAATTGGGCACAATGACATTTGGGTGGTGGCGTGGAATGTTCTTTGGTGCGAACCATATTAATTTTAAATTTTGTGTGTGGTTCTAGGAGCTGTGAGAGGGAGGTTGTGGTTGTTGAGTTTGCAGTGTGGGTATGGGTGTTGGTGAAATAGGATCCTCGTCACGAAGGTCGTTGTCATCAAAGTTGGTTTCGGGTGGACATAATTGGATAAGGATGGTTTTCAAGGCCTTACTGAGTTCTCCACATCATGCTCGGCACATGATGGTATGTGTAAATTTTGGTATCATCAAACCCCTTTGGATTTGGTTTGAGGGGGTCGTAAGGTCACAGATAGCGGTAATGTGATAATGAAGTCTTGAGGAGGTGGTTAAAATTTTGGCATAGGACCCTTCTAGTTGATCACAATGGGAAGTGAATGTGGGTTTGGGTGTAGGTGTGGTTGGTTGTTGGGAATTGTTTTGGAAGTGTAGGAATGGGTTGAGCTATGGGTTTAGGCGCCAGCAGTGTGGTTTGAGGTATCATCGGGTTCATTTAAGTAGGGGTACAGTAGATGGATGGGTAGGAGGGTGTGGGGTTGTTTTGACTACCTTGTTGTGGGGTAGTGGGGTTTTGTTTTTGGGTTACACATTCTTTGGTAAAGGTGATGTGGGTGTATGAGGTCTAGAAGGAAAAGCAGATGGAGGAAGAGGGCGAGTTACCCACGGGGATAACGAGGGTGCTATGAAGGTAGATGACGTGGGTCGTACTTGGGGTGTGAGGGACAATGATTGAAGTGTAGTGGGTAGTGAAGTAATGGCTAAAGTTATCGGAGGTATTGGTGGTAAAGAGACTACAGGTGCGGGTATGAGTCATGTTGTGTGCCTGGGTAGGTTAGAGGTTTATGAGGAAGGAATGGGTGGTTGTGTTATTGGTTTATGGATGGGTGAAGGGTGCTTGACCATGTTGGGCAGCTGATATCTTAAGGTAGACGGGACAAGTGTGAGTGTGATTGGTGCAGTCATGGTATAAGGTCGATGAGTTTGTTTCTTTGGTTTGGGTGTCGGAGTAGGTGTGGTTTTGATGTTGGAGGATGTAGCTAAATCTAGTTTAATAGGTGGATGAGTAAGGTTGGTGGTCGGGGTGACCCCTAAAGTGGTAATAGGTTTAGTGGAGGTAAATGTTGTGGGTATGGGTTTGGGTTTAGGCATAGGTCGGGTTATGGGTAAGGGTGTGGTGTGAGTGCTAACAGTATCGTGGAAGGGGTTATAACAACAAAGTGGTTGTATGTGGTTTGATGGGTGGAAATGTGTTTGGGTAGATAGTGGAGGTGTCATCGAGGGATCTCTACATTTGTGTTGAGACAGGGAGTAAGAGGCGCCCCCATAATAAAGCCCTATCCACATAATCCAAGTGATTGGCCAAATGTGATAATGAAACATTTGTGGGTGGAGTTGGTGAGGACCTAATGGGAATTCCCGTAAAATTCATCTTAGATACGGGAATTGGCTGACTTCACTTTCGTGGGTAAGATAGCTGAAAGTAGGTCTATTGGATGTTGGGTAAGCGATGGAGAATGCTCGCCAAGAGGCAAAGGTATCTCCACCGGGTCTATGATGGGTGGAAGAGATGATGGGAGCTCCTCTATAAGTGGAGGAACAGATAGGTTCTCCTCTATGGGTGGAGGTAATGGGTGCTCCTCTATGGGTGGAGGTGGTAATGGGAGCTCCTCTACGGGTGGATGAGGTAATGTGAGCTCCTCTATGGGTTGAGGAGGTATGGTAGGTAAAGGTTCTCTAAGTGGAGAAGCTCGGGGTGAGATGGTCTCAATGTTATCGAGAATACTCCTCTGTAGGTGATATAGGAGATGAAAGGTGTTCTTCTATTGGTGAAGGAACAGTGTGAGTTGGTTTCAATGTGGAAGGAGGATTTCGGGATAGGATTTCCTCTATGGAAGGGATGTGAGGTATTTGAGAGGTGGATGGTACATTGTTAAAGATTGCATGAACCTCACAAGTATGGGTATCGTGAGTGGATGTCTCTTGGTTTGATTGGATGAAGGGGCATGATTGGGAAATGGTTTTTTAAAGATTTGTAGATTTTGGTTGGGGGTGGCATTGGGATTATCCATAGTTAACTCACCTTTCTTGAGCATTTCTTGGACAATATTCTTAAAAGTGATGCAGTTGCCATAACTATGACCCTTGACTCAGTGATAGTTACGGAAATCATGTTCCTTATACCACGTAGGCATGGGGCGAGTAGGGTCAAAACTAGTGTGTGGTTTTATGGGTGGAAGGGTGATGGTGCCAGCTTTGATAAGATTTTCTAAGACAGAAGAGTAAGGTTCCCCAATTGGGGTATATTTTCACTACTCTTGTCTGAATCAAAAATCCTGGACAGGTGATAGATTAGATGAGGGTGTAGCCTGATTGGATGGATGAGCTAGGCCGGCCTTGAGTACCACTACATTAGCGGTACCCTTAGCATTTGAAGAATTGGTTAGTGGTTTGGAAGAAGAAGAGGTTTCATTCGAATTGAATGTTGAATCCTTATTTTGTAATTGGATTTTCTTCTCTTCGATGGCCCGAACCTCTAACTTTCGTGCCATAGTGAATGCCTCATCGAATGTTCAGAAAGTTTGAACCTACAAGGTGGGGAGATATGTCTAGTGCAAGCTCGGGTGAAGAGCTCGATGAGTTCAATTTGTGGTAGTTGAAAGGTAAGTTGATTGATCAGGCTACGCCAGCGAGTGAAAATTTTTGCTATAGATTCATCCTCGTACTGACGTGTGGAATATAGATGGGTCATGGTAACTTTATTGGTGATATTGATAGAGAAATGATCCAAGAAAGCTTGGGCTACCTGATTGAATGAAAATATAGAGTGTTTGGGTAACCCACTATACCAATCTAATGTAGGTCCAGTGAGGGACATGGGAAAAGTTCTCAAAAGTAAGGCATCATCATGAGCAATCAGATAACACCCATGTTTGAACAAGTGCAAATGTTGTTGTGGGTCTTCCTTGCTATTGAAGCGGTTGAATTTTGGCATTTCCTAATGCACAGGGTATGAACGGATGGGAATGGATGGATGAATAGGATCTTTGCAAATCTCGTCATAAGTGAGAGTGTCATGGGAGCAAGAAACCGATGCCTCCAAAGTGTTTGCATCTTTTCCATCATCAATTTAATTAGGTCGTTGGTGGGTTGTGGTGATTGGATGCCTCCTATAGTGTGAGGAGGCTAGTTTTGGACATATAATGGGTGTGGCATTCTAGTGTATGGGGCTGCCATGTAAGGTGGTGGAGAAGAAGGTAATGAAATAGGGGGTACATACCGGAATGAATAATAGATGAAATAGGTGGTTGTTGGTAGTATGTATATGGGGGAGGAAGGGTCGTGGTAACCCTAGTGGCAATAGGGGCTAATGATTGTGGAATGGAAAGAACTATGTTCTAAAATGGGGTAGGGGTCATTGACACTAGAGGTGGGAACGTAGCTACAGGTATGTGTGAGACATGAGGGTGGATGAGGTTGTGTTTGGGGTAATCATCGAGGGTATGGTGGATGTAATGGGTTCCACAGAGATAACAAACGTGGTAGTCATGACAGGTATAGAACCTAACTACAAAATGACTGGGGGTAAGGTGGATGTGGGCAGCACGGAGCCGAGATGGGGCTGATGGAAGTGGGTATGAGAGTCAGGGGGATAGATACGGGCATGTCGTATATCAAATGACCCTAGGTGTCTCAAGTAGACGAGTGAGAGAGGTAAAACTGCAAGGTAGCAGGGTTCTAGTCAAGGAATCGTGTAAACTCCTCATCTTTGGTAGCAATATTAGTAGGCTGGATAGGATCCATGGTTGGTGATAAAATAGAAGGTGGTGAAGGACTAGGTGGGAGCGGTTGGAAACTGGCGTGGAACAAGAGGGAGTTCACTTGTCTTCAGGTTAGTACCATGTAAACTAGTATTGATTAGGTAGGGCTTCTTCTCTATAAATGATATAGAGAACAACATGAATAGGTGAATCTGGTGATAAGAAATAATGGATGAAGTAAAAATGGTGGGTGGAATGTGAAACAGGCTAACCAATGCCGGTTAGGGAAAACCAACATCGGTTAGGGGTAATCATTGTCGGTCATTTTAGAAAATAGACAGTGAGTAAACAATGAAAGAAGGCAAAATTTGACAAGTATGCCAAATCTGGGGATGTGTAAAATGTCAATGGGAAAAATGACAGATGGAGAGACTATGGAAAGTGGAAAAAATTGAATTGAAACTATCCTTTTGAGTAGGTTATAAAAATGACCTGGAACCAACATTGGTTGGGTTTAACCGATGGCGGTCAGAGGTAACCGATGACGATTCTTTGTGAAATTAAAACAATGATGAGAAAAAGTGGTGTGAATTAAAATTTTATGTGGAATCAGATCCAGTGCAGGAATGATGGTGATATGGCCTAGGCACACTCAGGTGAAGCCAGAATACACCAACTATGATGAGGAGCGTGTAAGGATGAACAAAAAAGTGATGAACATGATCTTTCACCTCAAAATGCAAGCTAAGTAGAAACACTAAGAAAATGCAATCCTAAGAGTGCCCTTTTCTATTATGTTTTTTTAGCTTATGATTTTTAGGGACTGACACATGAACTGTGAAATAGAGTTTTTGGTGAGGATGGCTTCCTACAAAGAAGGAGATCTAAAGGGTGAGGTTTTAAAGTATGTTATGGTGGGGTCGGGCTTCACTCTGAAGTATGACTCAACAGAGTAAGCAAGTCAGGTGCCCACTTTGTCGTGATTGTGTGATCACCTATAGCTTCTTCTAGGTAAGATGTTGTTTAAGAATGTATGTATTTGAATTTTTGCATGGTTTGGTAAGACTCAGAGAAAGAGAAAAGGATAGAAGTGCTTTTCTACAATTCGTTTGTCAACCATCACTGGTCATGACCTCCCTGCATATAGGTTTCACTCGGGTTAATGTGAGCTAATGCAATAAATCAAAATGAAATGCAATTGTTTTTAAACCCAAATCGAAAATGTGAAATTGGATGACATAATAAGATGAAGAGGAAGAGGGATGCTCTTTCACTATAATGCAGAAAACATGAAGAAATGATTCTTTTTAAATACACCAAAAGAAAATCTTCCTTTAGAGAAAATAGAAAGAAGAAGTGGATTACCAGGGAAGAAAATTAGTGTGTACAATTTTTTCCTTGGAATGAATGAAATGCAAGGAACCCTAGATGGGTCCCACCATAGGTGTGTGCCAACATGTTTCACCTTTTTCTTAGATTATTTCTTTGAATTGTTGACAAAGCAGATAGGGTAACAGCATAGGAGGAATACCGTTAAAATGTCGGTTGATGGGTTGTTGCGCACGTATGACTTTTGAATCCACAATGATTGTGAAAGCTTCCTTTGGCTAGGAGGAACTACCCGTAATGAAAGAAAGACCACCGAAATAATTAAACAATATGGGACGAGTTAATTTCTGGCATGAGCTAGATCCAGAAGCATGGTACTTCCTAGATGGTACATCAGTCCATTTTTAAAACAAATTAGTGCTAAAAACAAGGTAAATCCTATTGTTATTTTGAAATGATTTAGGTATCTCACTTAAAAACACAATAAGATATAGATCTAATCTAACAGGCTAAGCTAGAATAGAATCAAAGGTCAAATGATAGGTTCTGGGTCTCTGCAGGTCTGATAAAGGTCTCGGGTAGGTCACATGTGAGTGAGGGTGAGGTAAAATTAGGTGGGTAGGTCTTTGTTTAAGGCTGTGTGGGAAAACACAGAGACCAATGTCGGTCAGGGGTGACCGACCATGGTTAGGTATAACCGGCACCGGTTACTATGGGATTTGGAAATGTCACAGAATAGGATTTTGGTCTCCTTTGTGATTGTACAAAGGATTTTGGTTGGTTGGGACGAGGTAATGGGTGACTGGAGTAGGATTTTGCAAGGTTTTGATGGGTCTATGGAGGTGAAAATGTTGGAGAAGGTCAATAAGGAGCAAGATAAACAATGGATGATAAAATAATGATGAAATGAAATAACCAGGAAAGTATGATGTTGTACTTACTTGGATTTCATTCCTAAAGGTCTATGTATGAAGGATGGAGGTTTTGATGATGGGTTTGAAGGCTGCAAGTGATCACCAACTGAAGAAAAAATTCTGCATGGGTTTCATGCACACTCTTCTTTGCTTAGATAGATCAGAACGTGGCTAGGATGGCTGTGTAGGAGAAGATCCTCAATCTCCTTCCTTGGATGTGAGTTTTTGCTAGAATTTGCTCTTTGAAGATGCGTTATCTCGTTGAGATTTTATTCTTTCTCATCAAATTTCTCCCAAAGTCCGCCCCTTGAGAATAAGGTAGTTTAAGGGTTAAAAGGGGTAACCAACGGTAGTCCGGCTTAATCGGTGATGGTTAGGGGTAACCGACATTGGTCAAGGTAGGATTTCCTAGGTTTACTATACTTAGGGAGATCCTCCCGATTTCCTCGAGATCTCATGTTGTTATCGCGTGGATTAGACTAGGAGCTTCTTGTGAGCATGCGGGAATGTGGTTAGAGGGAAGGTAGGCATTGTTTTTAGGGTTTGGGTAAGTCTTAATTAGTTATGGGAACTTGCTAAGAATAGGTCTTAGTTTGAGGTAGCTTGGTGAGGTGTCTAAGTGAACTATATGTGTAGATATTATTTAAATAATAAATATAGTGAGGATAAAGCATTAATTTAATTTAATTAATATTAGTGGCATGAAGGGGGTCATGGCTAATGGCTAGATTTGTATAGTTTTCCTTCAAGGGAGAAGTCTATTTATAGAAAAGGATAGAAAGATTAGATGTCCTTTTTGAGGGAGTCATCTTGTTATGATTAGTTTTATTCAAGGATTTTTTAATTTGAAAATCCCATATATTGCTTTTGAATTGTTTTTTGGGACTTTTAGGTCATGGAAAAGACTATAAAGAATTATAGGCTTCTTTTATGAAGACAAAACCATAGCACACATGGGTTAGCTATGAAAGAAAGGTTTTAAGTGATGAATGACCATGGGATTCCATCTTGAAAAGGATGAAAAGTATCCATGAGAATCATGCCATGAGTAGATCCATGGTACTCATATTGAAGATAAGGCTGAAAAAGTGACGAGTAATCACATTATTTTGGTTTAGTCGTTGATCCTTACAATAGGTAAGTGAATGGTGCTCAAGGGATGAGCATTCAATAGATAGAAGGTGATATAGGACTTGAATCAACAATAGAATGGTTGAAGATGCAAGGCATTGAGGTGCTCAAGTTCAGGTTTTCCTTCGAGTGAAGACAAACGATAAGCACCTGATCCATAGGTATGAGTAACGATATAGGGTCCAAGCTAATTAGGAGCAAATTTTCCTCATTTAATTTTATCTGATTTTGTTACATGTTGATTTTCTTTCAAGATGAGGTCACCAACCTAGAAGGTTCATTCTTGGACACATTTATCATAGGCACGTTTGATACATTTTTGGTAGATTTGTAGGTGATCAAGAGTATTGAGATGAATTTCATTTAACAACTTGAGTTGTGACAAACGGTTTTGGTAAAAATCATCATCGTTGAACATATCTTTGAGTGAGATATGAAGAGATGGAATTTGGAATTCGAGAGGCATGACAACCTCTCAGATCTTGTAGACCCAAGAGAAATGCATGACGAGTAGTTGAGGTACAAATACTAGTGTGATAAGCCCATAAGGAAAAAGGAATCTACGTGTGCCAATCCTTTCAGTATCGTCAATCACTTTCATAATATTTTTTTAAAGGTTTTATTGGTCAAGTCCACTTGAGCATTTTTGGTGGATAGTAAGGTGAAGAAAAACTCGAGTTGATTTCGAAGACATCATAGAGTTTCCGTAGGGTTCTGCTTTTGAGTTATTTTTCGTTATCAATGATGAGGCGGTGAGGAACACTAAAGCGACAAATGATGTGATGATTGATGAATTCACATATTTTTTTAGCTTTTGTAGAAATAAGAGGTAAAAATTCCACCCATTTAGTGTAATATTCGGTAGTGGTAATAATCCATTGATGGCATTGGGAAAAATGAGGATTGATCTCTCCAACAAGATCCAAACCCCATTGAGAGAAAGGCCAAAGGTATTGTGTGACCTGTAAGGCATGAATAGGGGTGTGATGAAGATTAAAATGTTGCTGACACTTCACACAATGCTTGACATAGTCACAACAATCATGGTTTAGGGTTGGCCAATAATATCCTAGGAAAAGAATGCATTTAGCGACAACTAAACCACTGAAGTGACCCCCACAAATTCCATCGTGAACTTCCTTGATGGTGTAGGGAATTTCAGAACTCATAAGACATCATAAAAACCATGTTTATAAAGAAGACCACCCATGATGACATAGCGAGAGACACTTTTGAGAAAGGCTCATTGTCCATTATGAGTAAGATCTAGAGGAAAAATGGAAAGGGAAAGGTAGTCAACAAACTACTTATACCAAAGGTCACGTGGGTCAGTTTCAATGTTTCCTACAAGGTTGACGTCTTGAAACAAATAAGAGGGTGATTGCAACCTTTTTATGATGACAAATATTTTTGAGTTAGAGGGCGAAGTGGGGATTTGAGAAGCCAAATATGCCATGGTATATGAAAATCTATTAGTGGTACGGGGTGGTTTGAAGTTCATAACGGTCAAAGGTAGTCAAAATTATGTCAACATGATGCTTATAATTTTGAATTTTTCACATTACGACCCTAGTATATACCATTAACTTGGTTCACAACTAGTTGAGAGTTTCCAAAGATATTGATCGATTTAATGTCTAAGGCTATGGCGGATTGAAGTCCTAACATGAGTGCTTTATATTTGGTGATATTGTTAGTACAATAAAAATAGAGTTTGAAAGATAATGAAATAGGCTCACCATTAAGAGGAATGAGGATAACTCGGCACCACCCCATGCTTGACATTTAGAACCATCAAAGAATAAGGTCATCGGTAAATGGTATCATCCAAAGAGAGGGTTGCGAATGGATTCATCATGGAAATCAAAGTTAGAGGATTGATTTTCAGAGAGAGGTGCATCTGTGAGTTGGTTAGCAATTGTTTTTCCTTTGACAAAATTTTTATGGATGAATTTGAGATCTAGGTCTACAAGAAGCATGAGCCAATGTGTAACATGTTGATGTTGGTAGGGCTTAGCGTACATGTAATGTAAGGGTTTAATATTGGTGACAAAAAGGTTTTGTGGTTGAGTAGGTAATGGCGAAGTTTAGTGGCGACAAAAACTAAGGCTAAGAAGAGTTTTTTGGTGTGAGTATATCTAGTTTCATAGTCTAAAAGTGTAGGACCTATGTAATAAACAGCTTCTTCCTTATGTTTCTCATCATGATGAGTGAGCAAGACACCCAGAGAATGATCAGTAGTAGAAATATAAAGGTAAAATAGTTTTTCATCCTTAGGGGAATGAGCACAAGTGGTTGGAGGTATTTTTTAAGGTGTCAAAGACTTTGTGGCCATCATCATCCAATTTGAAGGAGACATCCTTTTGAGGAGATGATGAAATGGATGGTAGTAGTTAGAAAGCTATGAAATAAAGTGATGAATATATCACAACTTTCCTTATAAATACAAAGTTGATGAAGGTTAGTATATGAAGGAATTTTGAGAATAGCCTTGATTTTAGTGGGATCAATTTCTATGCCACATAGAGAAACAATAAAACCAAGGAGCTTACTGGAGAGGACAATGAAGACACACTTCTTAGGTTGAAGGTGAACACATTACTTGATGAGACGGTCGAAGATGAACTTAAGGAATGTAAGGTATTCAACCCGATGTTTGGATTTGGAAAAAATATCATCTACGTAATCTTCCAATATGCGATGCATAATGTCATGAAAGATATAAGTCATAATCTGGCGATATGCGGTACTAGCATTTTTAAGGATAAAGGGCATGACACGGTAGCAGAAGGTCCCCAAGGAGTGATGATGGATTTTACGTGTTGTTCTTCTAGGGTGATTAATATTTGGTTATAACACGAGAAACTATCCATGAGTGATAACATTTCATGTCCGATGGTGAGATCAACTTGTTGGTCAATACTAGGCAAAGGAAAGTCTTCTTTGGAGCAAGCTAAGTTAAGGTTGCAAAACTCTGTGCAATTGCAGAGTCCCCTGTTGCTTTGTAAGAGGAACAATGTTAGAGATCCATTGGGGATAATCAATGGGTAGGATGAAGGAAACCAAAAGAAGGCATTGGAGTTCTTCTTTGACAAGAAGGGAAATGTGAGGATGTATTTTCCGTAGCTTCTGTTTCATGGATTTGGCCTCAGGAATGGTTATGATATTGCGGGCCACAATGTTTGGGTCAATACCAAGCATATCAACGTAAGAGAAAGAAAAATCATTGCTATGATCCAGGAGGAAAGAAGTAAAATATTCCTTTTCGTAGCATCTAAAGATTGGCTTATTTTTAGAATGTGCGGGTCGTCCTAAGTGTGAATATTGATTTCAATGGTTAATTCATTCAACATGGTTTGTGTATCAGAAGGTAATGACTGGTGAATATAAGAATATTCCATAGAAGGTAGGTGAAAATAAACTCATCATCCTGACATTGAATGATGTTAATAGAAGGTGTATCTTCATCGATCATGTCAGGATACAGGAAGGGAAGAGAAGAGGGGACCTTGCCATATCGTTGATAAGTTAGAGGTCCCAAGAAAATTGTGTTCACGAATAAAAATATTTAGGAGGAATGGATTCTAGATCCATAGACTCTATAGGTGAAGGTGGTGAAGTTAGTGAATGGGGTGGGGAAGGTTTATCATCCTCAATAAGTTCAACTCGGGCCTTCTTGGGAGATGGTTCAGCAAAACCAATACCACTATGGTATTTATGCTTACGGGTTGTGTATGGGGGATGATAGTATAGTGACCTTATTCATAGAAACCAAAGACAAAGCCCTTCCAAGCACAAAAATGGAGGTAGGTGTGGGAGAAACTATGGTTAGTGAGAGATTGAAGGTTGGATGAAAATGGTCGAGTTTGGGAAAGTGGCTCAGGAGATTAGGTAGAATCATCAAGTCCCCCATATGTTAAGTTGGTGAAAATATGAGGAGGACCGTAAGGGAAAACTTCACCTATGTGGTGATCATAGTAGGAATGTTGGTGAAGGTTACCATACTCTTAAGGAGTTAAGAATGTGTGAATATTATAAAGGCGGTACTCCCCCAGAGTGAGGCATTGAAAAACACCTTCTAAGGGGTCGAGTTGAAATATGGGTAGTGGTAACAGATGAATTACTAGGAAGATAGGAAGAAGAATAATTTTTGGTTAAGAAGTAGATGGGTTGGTGATGGGTCAGTTGCGAAGTGGTGAAAATAATGGGAATAGATGAGTTAGGTGTGGAAGAGGTAGCGACAACATTAGTGGATGGGGTTGGGAAAAAGAGGAAGTGGTAGTGATTGTAGATGCTTTAACCGGTATAAGGACATCAATGGGTCAATATAGCATGTTACAAGTCTTGAATGGTGAAGGGTCAGTGAGGATGGTATAGTTATGTCCTTCATGATCAACTTTTAAACAACGGTAAAAGGTTGAAGGAACACAACCCATGATGCGGATGCAAGGTCGGCCAAGCAAAGCATGTTGTACTAGAATTCCCCCTCTAAGACATATAAAAATTATGGAATGGTATGGGGCCCACCCGATTGTGGATAATGATGGTATGAAGAGTGGATGTGATGGCATAATTCAACAAATGCAACATAAATGGGTTATTATGCATGTAATTGGTAGGGATGCACATTTGGTTGTACGCATGGGAGGAAATGATGTTAATACTAGCACCGCCATCGATCATAACACATTGAACGCGTATATTATTAATGTAGATGGAAATAAATAGGTGGGATCAAGATCATCTAATTAGAGAGGTACAATCTCGTCATTAGAGAAATTGAGAGTGGCTACTTGATGAGTGGTAGTGGGTGCAGGGGAAGGGGATGAAGTGGTGAGAGAGGCCACATGGTGAGGAGTGATAATGGATGCCACAGGAGTAGGGTCATTAGGTAAAACCTCAATAGATTGCAGAACCTCAATGAGGGCCTATTAATGAGACTTAGAGGTTTGGACCATGTCATACAAATACATTTGTAGAGGATCTTTGGTGCAATTGTTTAATCATTGTACAATGGGAAACCCCATCAGAAATAGGGTATGTGGGTCCATGGATGGTGATTTTAGGTGTAGGTGTAGATGGGATATTGGGTAAAAGAGTAGCGGATGGGCTAGTTGTTTTCTCCTTTCCTTTTTCCTTTTGGGCTTGAGTGGTAATGTTAACCATATTAATATGTGGTAAAGGATAAAGTGAGTCATGATAGGTGTAGTGACAGAACAAGAAAAAAAATGGTGAGGGAACATACTCATTTTGTTAAAAGAATGCAATGCATTGGAATTTTAGTGGAGGTTTGGCTACCTCTCTTATGCATACCACATTGATCTCAAATGTTGGAGAAGGATAAAATGGTTATGGAGGGGGAGATGAAGGTCACTGAATAGGTAAGGGATGATGAGGTGTGGTGATAGATGGAGGTGGAATAGGGTCCTCACCTAAAAGATCATCATCGTCAAAGTTTTCTTCGGGAGGACATGGTTGGAGAAGAACAGTCTTAAGAGTCTTACAATTTTTAACATCATGCCCTGACACATGATGGTAACCACAAATTTTGCTATCATCAAACCCTTCTGGTTTAGTTTTGAGTGGGCCATAAGGTCTAAGTTGTGGCAATGTGTTGATAAAGGTTTCCAAAATGTTAGCTAAGATGTTGGTATAATACCCCGCCAATAGATCAAAATGTGAAGTAAGTGTGGGTCTAGATGAAAGTGTCGGTGATTTTTGTGGGAGAGGATTCACGGGAGGTGGAATTGGAGGTTGAGCTAGTCTAACCACCTATTTGGTAGGTAGTACAGTTTGAGGTTTGGATTGCACCTTCATGGGTAAAGATGTAACAGATGAGCTAGCGGTTGAAGGTGGTGTAGGTTTAACTTCCTTTTTGGAGGGTAGTAAGATCTTGGAATTTGTTTGCACCTTCTTGGGTAAAGGTGAAGAGGAAGTGCATGATGTAGAAGGGAAGGTAGATGGCGGAAGGGGACAAGTTAGCCAAGGTTATAATGGAGGTGCGGTAAGGATGTGGGAAGAGGTAGTGTTGAAGGTATTGGTTGAAGAGAAGGTAATATCTTAGGGAATGATAAGGATACTGGAATTGGTGTAGGTTTTGGTAGTAGAAAGGATGTAGGTGACACTGAAGGTGTAAGCTATATAGGTAATTTGGGTGTAACAGAGGATCATGACGATGAGGTAGGCTGTTGTGCTTTTAGTTTACCTTGGGTAGGAGGATTCTAGGCCAAGGTTGATGGGTGGGGCCCTAGGATAGATGGAAGTGGTGAAGGTGATAGAGAGGTAGTAGGTGAAGCTAGTGTATGTGGAATAAGTGGTTGGGTCTTCCTTTTAGGTTTGGTAATAGTGTCTTTGCGCTAGCTTGTGAGGACATGGCTAGATCTAGTTTGATAGGGGGATGGACTAGGATTGATGTCGGCATGACTCCCAATGTGGCAATGGGTTTGGACATGGAGGAAGATATAGATGTAGGTAAGGATTTAGGCATTGGAAAAGGTTCAATTGATGGTAAAGGTTTAAGTGTGGGAGAGGATGATGAAGAAGAGGTTGATATAACTAGCATGGGCATGGTTGGTTTGGTTTTTGAAACACTTTTGGATAGATTGTGGAAGTATCAATAGACAACATTTGCATCTGAGTTGAGAAAGGAACCCAAAGGCATCCGCAAATAATGGAGTTGTTGACATAATCCAAGTGGTCATCCAAACATGAAAATGGAACCTGTTGGAGGAGAAGATGTTGTTTTTAGTAGTAATCCCTATAAATAATTTTTGTGAGAGAAGGAAATGGTTAGCTTCTGACTCTGTGGGTAAAGGAGTCGAGAAAAAATCAATAGGATCCTTGAAATCCAATGGAGAATTATCATCAATAGGAAGGGGCACTATTAATGGATCCCCTATGGGTAGGGGAGATGAAAATTAGGATGAGGTAGGTTCATCTTTTGGTGAAGAGGAAGGTAAGCATGACTCTCTCATGGGTAGGAGAGTTAATACTGTGGGTTGTTTGTCATTTTGAGGGGTGTGTGGGGAAACTGTCTCAGCAGATATGAAAGAATCCTCCATGGATGAAGGGAGAGATAAGGGAGACTCCTTTATGGGTTATGGAATAGATGAAACAAGTACCTTCGTGGATGAATGATCTCGTGTAAAAATATCCTCAAAATATGGAGTGGGAGGAAGCGAGGAAGAGATGGTATGATGTCAAAAACAACATTAACCTCACGAACATTACTTTCATTGGTCGAGGTTTGATGATTTGGTTAGATGATGAGGTGTGGTTTGGGAATATTTTTTTAAGATGTGAAGGTTCGATTATCCGGTGTGTTAGGGTTATCCAAGACGAGATCTCAAATATCTAACATTTCCTTGAAAATATTTTTGAAATTCATACAATTACATCGGCCACTATGACCTTTAACGTGATGATAGTTACGTAATCATTTTCTTTGTATCATGCTTTGTATCATGTGGGCATAGGACGAGAGGGGTCGAAACCAATATGTGGTTTTATGAGTGGAAGAGTGATTGATCCATATTTTTAGAATTTTTCTAAACCGGAAGAATAGGGTTCTCTTATGGAAGTGTATTTTCATTACTCCTCCTTGAAGTGAAAAACCTAAAAAAGATATGGTTGGAAGAAGGATTTGATTTGTTGGATGGGTGAGATATGTCGACTATAAAAAAATACCACATGGGTAGATCCTTTTGCCTGAGAGTAAGTATTTTTTGGTTTGGAAGAAGAAGAGGTATCCTTTGATTTAAACACAATGTTCTTGTCATATAATTATATCTTCTCCTCCTCAATGGCATGACTTTCAAGTTTTCAGGCCATGGTGAATGCCTCATCAAACATGTGGAAGGTTTAAACTTAGAGAGTTGGTGATATGTGCCTCTCACAAGCCCTGGTGAATAAATCTATTAACTCATTTTGAGGCAATTGAAATGCAAGTGGTTGATTAGGATTTTCTAATGAGTGACAAAATCTTCAATATATTTGTCTTTATATTGTCCTGTTGAGTACAAGTTAGTCATGGTGACCTTGACGATATTGATAGAAAAGTGGTCTAAGAAAGCTTGAGATACTTGGTTAAATGAGTAAATGGAGTGACTAGGTAGAGCACCATACTAATCCAACATAGGTTCTATTAAGGACATCAAGAATGTTTGTAAGAGCAAATCTTCATGAGTGATCAGATAACACCTATGTTTAAAATACCACAAGTGTTGTTGTGGGTCCTCTTTGTTGTTAAATCAGTTTAATTTAGGCATTTCCAAATGCATAGGGTATGGATGAATAATAATGGATGGGTGAATGGTATCATTGCAAATATCATTGTATGTTATATAATTATGTGAGCAGAGTGATGCTTCCAATGTCTACATCTTGTCCATCATCATTTTGATAAGATCATTAGTAGGTTGTGATGACTAGGCACCCCCTGTAGTATAAGGGGTAGATGATGAAGGTATGACATGGGAGACATCCTAGTATATGGTGGTGCGAGTACAAAAATTGTGAGGGAGGAATACATGCATGTGGAAAGTATCCTGAATAAGTGATATATGAGATAGGATTCTATTGGTGATAAGTGTAGGTAGGTGGAGTGGATGTAACAACTCTCGTAGTAATTGGAGGAAGAGACTACGGGATGGAGAGGACAATGTTTTGGAAGGGAGTATGGGTTTCTAACACCATGGGTGGCTGAGATGCAATAGGTATATGAGAGGTAGAAAGTACAGATAGGTTTACACTTAGGGATGTTGGTAAATGAATGGTTGACATCACAAGATAAACTAACGTCAAAGGCATGACAAATGCTATAGGTGTAACATATATCAATGATGTAGGGTCAAGTTGGGACACCACAGGTGGTAAGGTGGAAGAGGGTAAGGTTGAGCTAGTAGTAGCTGATGTAGAAGTGGGTGCAAGGGTAGGAGGAATGGACACAGACATGCCATATACAAGCTACCCTGATGAATCCCAAGTGGATGAATGGGATAAATAATACAAAGAAAGAAACAAGGTTCGGTTAAGGAGTCTTACAAACTCCTCATCACCGGTACTGATGATAATAGGATGTCAGGGATCTATAGGTGATAAAATGGAGGGAAGCGATGGGATAGGTGGGAGTATTTGAAGGCTAGCATGGAATATAATGGCATTGGATTGGTTACGAGTCAAAGCCATGTGAATTATAGTAGACAAGGTAATATGATCTCTATAGATGACACAGAAGAAATAAGGAATGGAGAAAATAGTTTTAGAAGGTGAATTCTAGTTGTTGTTTTAATTAAAAAATTAACTCACAGAGACTGATGGTGGTTTGATAACCGGTGTTAGTGATGAGGGTAACCGATGATGACGGTCACAAGACCGATATTGGTTATGGTGGAAAATAAAAATATTTGTCAATGGTAACAAATGATGAAAATGGAGAAAAATCTAGACTTTGACAGTGACTTCAAAGACACAGAGATATGGTGAAGTATTTGAGGAACCCGAAATAACAGAAATGTGATGAGTGCTACTTTGGTTAAAATGACCAAAACAATAGGAAACTAACAACAATCAGTAAACTGATGACAGTTAGATGAGTAAACTGATGTGATCGTTGGAATAACACCATGGATTGTGAAATTCATGAAAATATGGGAAAAAGTGAATTTGGTAATGTAGATAAAATAAAAGACCAACCTAGAACATCAATATGATAATTATTGACCCTAACACACTCAGAAAGAGTCAGAATACACCAAATATGATTATGAAGTGTGAAGGGAATGAAGAATGGAGAATACGGTGACCTCACACCTCAAAACACAAATCAAGCAAAAATAACAAACATGAAATCCTATGTGGTGGATTTTATGTTCTGGCTTATGCCATTTAGGACTGTTGTGAATAGAGCATATTTTTTGGTTTGATAAAGGTTTCCTACGAGAAGCCAAAAACTAAGGATGGTTTCAGGTAAATTTTTAGTGAAGGAGATCCTTTCCCTAAGATAATGACTAGACAAAGAAACCAGTTTGGTGCCCACTATCAATCCTCTTATTGTGTGATCATTGAAAAATTCTTTTGGGTAGGATGTTGTTTAATAAAATGAGTAATTTATTTTGTGTGGTTTGGTGTAGAGAAGAGAGTGTGCACTATGATTCAATTTTTTCAACCATTAGCTGGGCATGACTTCCAGCTTATAGGTTGCCCACAATTTTTAAATGAGCTATAGATGCAACACACAAGAAATGATATGCAAATATTTTAAACCCAAATCCACAATGACATTCAATGAAAGCAATAATGAATAGGAAAGATTATGTCTTTCACTAATGCAATATAAAAATGAAAAGAATGGTTCTTTTTAGTCCAAAATATGAGTGTCAATGAGACAAGTAGAAGAGAGAGAATGTTCCAGAGGAAGAAATTTAATGTGAACCATTTTCAAAAGAAAATAGACACACAATCTTTCACCTAGGAATAAACAATACAAAAGAACCCTTGATGGGTCCCACCGGGCATGCCAAAATGTTTCACCAATAAGTATGCGATAAAATAGATAAGGTAAAGGTCAAGGAGGAATACCTGTGATTATGTTGGTTGAAGGTTGAATGTGCATGTTATTGACTTTATCCAAGTTGATCGTAGAGAAATCCTTTTTTTTAGGAAGGACTACCTATAGATACAAAGCAAGACCACTAAATGATATTAAATAGCAAGATTCAGAGGAATGCCTAGCAAGGCTAGATCTAGGAAGTGTGATGCTTCCTCAAATGGCTATCAATCCTATGTTTTTATCCAATTAATGAAAGTAAATATGAGAAATAAAGGTCCTATTGGTAACACTTTGATTTAGGTATCTCAAAACGTTATCAATAAGCTAGATTAAATAAATTATTAAAATCTAAACTAATCTAGCATCGGAAAGGTATGTATCTGGTTAGGATAGGTAATGGGGTGTTATGTAAGGTTACTGGGGTATCGGTAGGGTCGGGGTGGAATTTAGGTGATGTTAGAGGGTTTGGTGAAGGTTATTAGAAAACACTATGATCGATATTGGTCGGTGACCGACATCGCTAGAGAGGGAGACCGAAAGTGGTTAAGGTGACCAATGTCGATAGGGGAAATTTGATAATAAATTATTAAACAGAGGTTTTTAGGTTCTCTGTGATTACACAGAGAGTGAGGGTAGTATGGTTTGGGTCATAATATGGTGAGAAGACTTAGGGATACTAAGAAAGAGGTTTAGAATGGTGAAAGGGATTAGGATGGTTGAATAGGGGTTGGTGGGAGGAAGGTGGTATATAGGAAATAGAGGAAATAAACCATTGAAAGAAACCAGATATCTACAAAAGGAATAAGAAAAATTATTAGGATCACAATTACTTGATGTCTTGCATATCTTGGGAGGTGGAGGAATACAATAGTTTATCTATGAAGACATTTTGTACTCATTGCCATGATAATACTCCCAAAGTGTTTCCATGAATATTCCAATGCTCTAGAATGGTGAATGGTTACTTGTCTTACACTTTGGTTGTGTGTGTTCATCGTCGAGATGAAGGAAGGTTTGAATATTCACGCTTGAATACAATCAAGATATAATCATTGAATGACCAACTTGGGTAAATAGTTGTAAAAGTATATATAAGGTAACCGATGGTGGTTATGGTGACCAACATCGGTTGAGGGATAATTGATGTCGATTAGGGAAGGAAAGTCTAGGCTTACCAAAAATAGGCAAATCTTTACTATTTTTGGTGTGATATTTATTGAGTCCACTTAGGGAAGTTGCATTCACATGAGAGAAGGCAAGAAGGTCATAGAAGAATTCCAATTATGTTTTAGGAAGATGTCTTAGTCGGTTAGGTTAAGTGGTGACTCAACACCTGGGAGTGATGACTTAGTGCCGAGAGTGATGACTCGGTACTATCATTGTAAGTTAAATGCCCCCGAACGGGTCGCGGGTGAGGTGTAAATTAAATTAATTAAAGTAATAAAATTAATTAATAGTGTGAGGATGAGCATTAATTCAATTGTAAGTAATTAAATTAATACAAATATGGGGTAAAGGGGTCATGGTTAGGTGAACACATTACATTAATTGATGAAAAGGGAACCAAGGGGAGTATGACCTAAATTTGGTGTCGACATCACAAATAACATGGTTTACAAACTTGTAGGTTTACATAGCAATTGATGTCGGTTGGGAAACCAATGTCGGTCACCTTGGAGAAATCTGGTATTAGTTAGGTAATCGACATCGATTACCTGCACGATAATTTTTTTATTTTAATAGCGGGATTAGATTTTATGTTTGATTATAAAGGTAATTGGATGGTTATAATCTGCATAACTATGTTTCCTAATATTTGTATATGCTTATAAGCTAGAAAAATAAGGTTAGAAGGTAATAATTGAGATTATTGTAAGAAGGAATTCTTGGAGAGAGAAAATAAAAGCTTGTGAAGGAAAAGTATTGTACATTCGTGAGAGGTGTGGAAGATTGTAAATCTTCATTATATTTCCTCTATAAAACAAAGAATAATAGATTGGTTATTTCTTGGTGGACGTATCCCACATAGGGTGAACCACGTTATATCTTGTGTATTTTTCTTCTGGTTTAATTTCTATGTTTATTTCTTGTATGCTTCAATTGATTATAGATTTGTACAACATTGGTGTGTGTCTAACCCCAACAGCCTTCCCTACAAAACTCCACATTGTCAAATTAGGCCTATAAGAGTTCCTCTATCCCCGCATCCAAACTACCAGATGATCAATATTTTAGAGACATCATGTAATGTATCTTTCTCGGGGAGTATCACATACTAATTCTAAAGGAACTTTTACACCCAAAATGTATGGGAGTCCTAACAAACAACAACTATATGGGCCTAATATAGGAGATATTATTTCTTTGGTCTCCTGTCTCGAACACAAATTTTTTATAGAGGTATTAATCACTATTCTTTTAATCTTGATAATTATCCTCATGCTCAACCCTTTTCCTCATATTTTTCCTTCTTAGATAAGCCTCAGTTTTCCGAACCTACCTTCACCACTGTATACATGGAAAGGATTGTTTTGGGTAGGTACGAGGAGGGTCTACACAATTTACCCTTTGAAGACTTAAGGAAACCTCACAAAAACATGGATTTGGATTCAAAACATATCCTTCGAGTTCATCATTACCAACATAAGAACCTCAACCGTCCCCATTACCACTACCAGACTCATCCTCTGAAAATGAAGATACTGTATCCATCCCTCCTAAATTTTTTTAATCAATGCTATCACATTAGGACCGCTAACTTATCAAGCTAATGGTAAAATTGAGTATCTTCCTTTGAAATTACCACACATGATAGAAAAGGATTATACCACTATTGAAATTCTCCATTGTCATGGTGACAATGCCATATTAACCTATATGGGGGCCGAAGATCACTACCTTCAAAAATATTTACCTCCTAACATATCTATACTTCTCAATGAATAAACCATCGACGTTAATATTAACACATCACAAGAACAAACATTTTAAAGATCGTTCAAGCTTTATACCCACATGAAATCTAGGAATTCACCACATTCTTATCCAAACATAGTCAAGCTTTTGCATGATATTACAAGTGGTATGCCCGGTATAGACACTAACATCATCACCCATAATATCGTCACTATCCTGCATTCTTATTTTGTGAAGTAAAAGCTCCGGAGGATGTATCCTCACATCACACTATTAGTCAAATAAGATATATAATGTATTCTTTCAACCAATTTTATAATATATATCAATTACCCCCAATTTCTAATATCCTACCCGTCACTAAATCCATTTGGACATTATGCATCTGACAAACTTTTGAGATATTAACCTCACTTTCCTAAAAGATGATTTTCCCTACCAAACATTGATCATATCGTCAATGTAAAAATAATAAATGTAATGTTGTCTCTTATGGATGGTTCCTCTAGTTATATTTAAATATTCATTACACCAAAATAAAAACATAAGACATCCTTTATTACCCAATGGGGAACCTTCTACTTTAGAGTAATGCCCTTTGGCCTAAAAAAACACAAGAGCTACTTATCAGTGTGATATGACCTACATCTTTCATGACCTCATCCAAAAAATTGTTGAAGACTACGTAGACATTCTCTTACGTAAATCCAAACACCGAAGAGACCAATTAAGCTGTCATTGATGTGATATTTACATGACTATTACATTTATTTCTCTACCTTAACCCCACTAAATGTGTATTCAAAGTTCTCATAGGAAAAATCCTACGATTTATAGTGTTTATTAGGAAATTGAAGTCAACCCCGCCAAATTCAAAGCCATTATCGAAAAGCCTCCTCCATCCAATCTTAAATAACTCCATATCCTTCAAGGAAAAATTCAATTGATTTGTCACTTTATCTCTTAAATATTAGACTGTTGTCAACCTTTCCATCATCTTGTCAGAAAATACATCCACTTTAAGTGGGTTGATCATGTCAATAGGCCTTCGACACCTCAAATAATATCTCTTATTTCCACTAGTGCTTACACCTCCGGGAAAGGGGGATTTTATACCTCTATATCTATGTTCTTGACCATGCCTTGGGAGCCACTCTGGAACATCAAGATGAACTAGGTAAGGAATAAACAATCTATTACATAAGTTGTACCATTCAAAATTATGAAACTCACTATTCAAAAGTACAAAAGTTATTTTGTGCATTTTACTTCACAACTTCCAAACTCCGTCACTATCTCCTCAATAAAAAAAAAAAGTAGTCACAAATTTTAATCCACTTTAATCCATACAATCTAAACCGTATCACAATGATAGCATAACCAGATGGCTCATACTCATGATAGATTTTGACCTTGAATTTTCTCTTAAAATTTCATTAAGGGGAAAGTCATCATTGATCAACTCACTGAAGCTCCCCTTCCTCCTAATCAACCCCCTTATGAACACTTCCCTAATGAATTTATGAGTACCTTCGATCACAATAACACCCCTCTCAAAATGATTTTTTTTTCAATGGGTCCAAATGCAAACAAGGAGGGAGTGCCAAAATAGTTATAATAGCCCCTTGGGAAATTCCTATTCCACTATCCTTCAAACTAAACTTTGATTGCATAAAAACATGGCATAATATGAGGCCATCATCATGGGACTTGAAACCATTACGTTTCTCGAGTGCACAAATATTATACAAATATGTGGATTCATAGCTTGTCATCAATCAAATCAATGGGATGTATTAATGTAAAAATGATATCTTACAAAAATATAAAACCATTGTCAAATACCTAATAAAACTCTTTGAGCATTACAAAATCCAAACCACCCCTCGCTCATCTAAAATTTTTATAGATACCATGGCTTATATTGCATCTCTCATCCATTTACCACCGAGATGATCCAAAATCTTCATCGTCATGCAAAAATTAGATCAGTCAACCTATACGAACAATGATCTTCCCACTATCAATCATATAGAAGATAACCAATCTAACACTTGGTATAATCAAACATATAACTATCTTTCCACAAGTAAAATACCTTTAGATCTATCTAGAAATGGTAAAAGATATTTTCAACAATGTGCATCCTGCTATGTCATACTAGGGGTTATCCTTTACAAAAAAAGGTTTGATGGCCTCCTCCACGGTGTATTAAAACCGTGAGAGGCTCGTTTAGCTATCCAAGAAGTCCATGATGACATATGTGGTGGAAAATTCAATAGTTTAGTTGTTTATAAACTAATCGTGAATGGGATACTATTGGTGCACACTTAATCAAGACTATTGTGACTATGTCAAGAACTGCATCAAATGTCAACAACACTCCAATCTTACGCAAATCCCTAATCATACTCTGCAACCAAATCAAATATCTTTGGCCCTTTTCATAATGGGGGACTTGACCTCATTAGCCTTATCAACCATTGTTCATCATAATGACACAATTCTATCATTACAAAAACTAAATAATTTACAAAATGGGTATAAGAAATCCCCCTTATCTTTACTAAAGTAAATAAAATCATTGACTTCATCCATCATCACATTATCTATCACTTTTTTATACCTCATAAATCATCACAGATAATGATAAATCATTCAAAAATAAGAAAGTTCAATTTTTTTGTGACACTTACAACATCAAACTCAACTTTTCCACACCTTATTATCCAAAAGGAAATGGTCAATCCGAAATATCTAATAAAACCTAGGGATTTTTAGTGGTGAATATTTGTAATTTGGCTAATATTCCATTTTAGGAAATTATAAAGAGGCAAATTTTTCGTGAGTAGGTTAGTGTCCTATTCACCTAAAATTTACAATATTTTTTAGGGGTCGGCTTTGCCTACATTTGAAAACATCTCTTATAAAAACCTAGGTGTTTCGTCGGGTAGTATAACACTAACTTACTACTAGTTGAGGTATCTGCATATCAAGTACCGTAAAATTGCGTACTCTCAAAGCACCAAGTGCAAAATGCATATCTATTTTGAGGTTTTCGGTTGGGTAACAAGGGTATTTGTTGGCATACGACTAATGTTATTTGCTAATGCACGACAAAGGTTTTGTTGACACGTGACAAGAAGATTCCACTAACACGTGACAAGGGTTCGATCTGTTGATGCATAAAAATGTTACTATTGATGCATGAAATTCTTTTTGTAAACACATGACACAATATTTTTCTGACGCACAACAAGGATATTCTGTTGACACACGAAAAAGGTTCTTTTGTTGATGTATGACAAGGGTTAGGTTGTCGATGCATGACAATGTTGTTGTTTTTGACGATGAAACCCTTGCTATTGACACATGACAAAGTGTTTAGTGACGCATGAAAAAGCTTCAACTTATCCATTCAGAAAAATGGAAGGTGCTAGTGCTTATAATGAGAAGACCCAAAAAGTAACAAAAAAATATCAGAAGTCCATGTTCAAGTATTTGGGAAACTTTTCTACTACAGATACCACAACCACCAACACCCATACATCTACCAATGGTATCAATCAGAGTACATATTATGTGAAAGGTAATATTGAAGTGGACACGCATTCTACATAATATCAACTAATGGGTGTCGTTATTCCCTTCATTTAATCAACTTCTTTTTGATGTCATATTCAAACTAGGGGTGTGTCTAAATCTATATGTAACAAGAGTAATCCTATTGATCTAGTAGTTGAATGTAGTTATTTTTGTATTTTTTGGGGGATCTTTTCAATGTCTTAAGGACTTCTTGGTAAAAACCTTATTTAAATCATACTATGAAAACTTTGTTGAAAGGAAACAAACTGAAAGCTTTGCTGAAAGGAAACACACTTACTTTTGGAAGTAAACAAACTTTGCAAGAAAATAAGAATCTATCTAGACACCTGCAGAACAAGTATACAACAAAGTTTAACTAGAAGAATTAAAAGTGATATAGAATTAACAGATCTAAACTATTTTCTTAGGAAATATAAATACAAAATAGATGAATATCCGGTCCTTGGGGGAGTGGGCCCTTGCTCCTCCTTGAATTAGGATTTAACAACTTAGAATTATCTCAAATAGGAATGACTATTTATTGATAAAACATTTGGTATTACAAAACATACTGGATCTATGTACTTATTCTATATCTATCTTCTCTGTTCTCTCTCTATATATTTATCTACTGCAGGTCTGCTTATATATACATTTACAATCATAGCTGTCTCTACGATTATGATGAAATCAAATTGTGCCCAAAATAGATGCTGACTCAGATTGTGGTTGATCAGATAACTGTAAGATAACTATATATGGATATGAGATCAGAAATATTATCATCCTTTCTTGATTGAAAGGTTCGTTAATGCTAAATCACTAGATGTGGTTAGAATAGATAAACTTCCATTGGTTCGGAACATCAAAGAAGTTCCAGAACCATAGGAAATTGTTAAGGATCAAAGCGTGAGAGTTCCGAGCTATACCAGGAGTTACGGAACTAAGTTCTAAAATTACGAAATTAAATATTGGATTTCAGAACTAAGTCTGAAAGTTCTGGAACTAGATGATGAATGTGTAATGGAGTTCTAGAACTAGCTTGGAAGTTTCGAAACTAAGCCGTATTAGAACATATGCTACCGAAAACATGTTGAATGCTACATACTTCATTTCTTTGACTAATTAGACCTGCTTTATTACAAAACTGAATTTCAAACACACTTCATTAGGAATTTTAGAGATTTTAAATGTTAGAATCACAATCAATCAAAAGATGGAAAATTACATCCTAACTCTTATCTAGATCAAATAAAAGTCACAAAATGCAATCAAACTTAATAAAAAGAGATTAAGATGAGATCATTTATTATACATTTAACGGGCATATTCTAGCCTCATCATTTCCCTTGAACTTACTTGTTTGTAAGTCCCTTTACAAAATTCATTCTTCAAAAGTGGGGTTATATGTTCTACATTCCATTTGATTGCTCAGATCAAATGGCTGAAACTGGATCTTCTAATGCTTAAACTTAGAGGTATTGTACCTTGCTCCTACTTCTATTTTCCTCTGCCACTCTTCAAATTGAGTAGGATCTTGAGGTTCTCTATTTTTCCAAGGAGACATGGGGGTGAGAAGTAGAGGGGGCCTTGTTCACATTCCCATCCATATTTTCCCGTAGGTCTTATTAATATGAGGAATTTTTGTGCATAACTCTTTTTCTCTTTCTAAACTCCAGATCAGATTTGTAGGGGATATTACTTCCCTTCTTCTCAAGGAAACTATAAGAAGTTCCCACCTTTTCGAGCATCCCTCATAAATATCTTCAAACTTCTCCTCCTCATAGGAGGTAAAGCTATCAATACTTTTTTGTAAGCTGGCAAAATAATGTGTCTTGAATCATTCATCAAAGGCATGAGTTCTAAAATGTATGAAGAAGGTAGAAGGTTTACCATAGTGAGCTCTCATGCAGAGACTAGTTGAGCTAGCTTTCAATAAAAACTCAGAATCCCTTTCCTTCCATGTAATCTAGTTTTGTAGAACAGAGACAAATGCATTGAGATGACTTTCCCCCACATACAAATTGATCATAAATCCTGTATTTTTCTCTAGCATCAGATTACAAAGATAAAATTCACATAGAAGATTTTTTTGCTCAGGACTGGCTAAAGAATAAGCTATCATGAATTCAGATTCATCTTTTAGTTCATGTGGAAGTCCACATGCAATCCTTGACAACTTCTAGTGAATGAATTGTTCTTCTAAAAACACACTATATGCAGGAGAGGGCCTCCTGCAGGCAAGCAATTTTTCACTCATAATGCAGACCATATGTATTTTTGCAAGACATTTATATTTGTTTCCTTCTTCCTTATAAAACTTTTCTTCTTCCATCTTGGTCTTCAAATATTCATTTGATGTTTTAGCTTCTTTGAGTTCCCTACAAGTGTCATTCCATAGTTGTTTGAGTGGAAAATAAGTTAACTCAGTCTGTGCAGAGACTGTGGACACAACATTCTATTTTTTGGAAGTTTGACATTCTTCCTCTTTCTTTATCAGCTATTTTTAATTCTGACAATTCCTCGTCCTAACTACAAGCTGAGTTATTAACTCTCCAATGATATTTTCCCTATGTTCTAATTTGAGTTTGAGGAAATCCAATTCCTCATCCTTTTCCCTAATAATGAGCTCTGCTCTAGACAAGAACAAAGCCTGTTTAACTTGATGTCTTTCTTCTTCCTTTGAAATTTCTTGGGGAGTTGAGCATTCTTCTTCTATCAAAGGAAATTTACCTTTTTGTCTCCAAGATGCCAACTATTCCTCTTCATGTGATAATGTTGATGGTTCAACCAATTCTTGAAAATCTTGCTCCTCAAGTCTCTCATCTCCTTTTTCCATCTCATCTTGGCTTGGTTCAGGAGGAGTCATGGCCATGCTGCCCAAAATATCAGTAGCTTCTTTTTCCATCTTTTCCTATTCACTCCTTCCCTCTGGGGTTTCCCTTGACCTCTTATGAATTTTCCTTCTTTGGGGAATTTCAACATGCCCAAAGTGGTGGATTTCCTTCTAGAGCTTCTTCTTACTTTTGTTTCTTTCTCTTGCATGGGTGAGCTATCACCGTCAGAGATAAATATTAGCTCCCCTATAGCTATTGCAGAAGAAGGAATTTCCTTCAAAGGCACAAAAGGCTCTGCTGTTTTGATTTTTCTCACAGATCTTCTTCTTTTTGGTATATTCTCTCTTCCCACTTCCTTATGTTCTTCTACTGGGGAATAAATTTCCAAATTATTTGAAGGAGAAAATGGAGCCGATATTATCCTTTTGATAATATAAGGGTTTTTCTTAAACTTGCCAAGGAAATTTTCTCAAATTTATTCTCCATTTTTCTTTGATAGAAAATGGTGTTTGCATACTAAATGAACTAACCCGTGATGCCTGATTGTCCTAACACACCAGGAATACCTTTGGGCCATGGTCTGGATAGAATAAAAAAGAAACCTTGGAAGGTTTATTATGTATTCTGGTTTTGTGGCTCCATATTTCAAATATATGAGCATATTCAATACTTCTTTCCCTACGGACCCAAATTGACCATCACAGTTTAAATACTTCACTATCCAAAATGCTATCTTATCAAAGGTTTTGGGAAAATTGGCCCTTCTGATCCCTTTTATGATTTTCTTTGTATTGTAAATGTATTGGGGTTTAGTTTCCCAATCTTGTAGTAGGTTTTCAACCAGTTCTTTCAAGGTCCCTTTGGAAGGATGTGGGACATGCATAATTGACACTCCAAACACATTACTTATTGTATTAACTGAAAAAGGAATAAAAATAATTCTAACCTTTATCCTAGATTTCTCGAGGTTCATGATGAATTCTATTACTAATTCATCATTATACTTTGAGAACTTTTTCAGGAACTTTTGCCATCCTGCATGCTCAAAGATAGATGCCACTTATTTGTATACAAGTAGTTGGGAATCATCCTATGGTTCTGATTTATTTTTAATCCCCATATGGACTCAATTCTATTTCCTTTGATTCTATGCAAATAGGTTGCAGGGCTTCTTTTTTAGTTGTGGAACTAATGATTTTAACTATGGAACCTCTGTTCTTAGCTACGAGAACCTTTGTTCTTTCTTTGCGGAACACAAGCCTAATTTGTTGCTTCTCCCTCAAAATTTCTCTGTAACTATTTCATTTAATTGATTTTGCACTAATGATTAGTCATGATAACTATGCCACCACTTATTCCATCCACATAATTTTCATGATTACTCACTTTTAATCATAATTTATAAATAAATGACTCATCATACCAACTTTTAAATCAAGTCTAATCACACATGCAAAGTTTTAATCTAACCCTAAATAAGTTAAAATATATAATTACTATCCTTGATGATGTAATCCTTTTGTTATGATGACTCATCATTCCTACAAGTGGAACAAAACATAGTTAGATAAGACAACTAGAATTCCAAAGAATTCCCTTTTATTTGAATTAGCCATAAGAGGAGGTCAACCGCCATTGCTGGTTTTCAATTGACTCTGAGAGAAATTTATTTATTTATATTTTTTTGGGGAATAAAATGCCATTTACTGGTTTTCATTTTCTTCCCTTTATTCTAGATCTATGATTTGGTCATTTGATCATTTTGGCGAACCGGGTTCTTCCATATGATCAAATTTTTGTCTGCTTCAATCTTCCTAAAAATTCAACCTTAGTAGGAGGCTTCCTATAGAGTTTTAGCCTATTTCCATTGACCAAGAGTGTTCTTCTTTGCATTAATGGGAAGTAATCGAATAGAACCATTGTCAAATATCTTCTCAATCGATAGGGTACTTAGAATCAAACAATAATGCCAAGTCTCCTACTTTGAATTGCATTTTCTTGATATGTGTGTCATGCCATTGCTTCCTTTGATCTTGGATTATCTCTGTCTGTTGAAGTGCTTCCATCCTCAATTCATCCAATTCATTGAGTTGAAGGATTCTTTCCTTTTGAGCTACATCCAACTCAATACCCACCTTAACTGCTTTGTCCTCAATGTTTGTAGTTCAAACTCAATGGGCAACAAGGGATTTTTCCCATAGACTAACTCATATGGTGAAAACCCTGTTGTAGTTTTCCAAGTTGTATTATAAGCCCAAACAGCTTCAGGTAGTCTCTTTACCTAATATTTTCTCCCAGCCTCAACTGTTTTGGTAAGGATGTTTTCCAATTCTCTGTTTGTTACTTTAGCTTATCCATTTGATTGCGGGTGATAAGTAGATGAATTCCTATGATTTATTTGGTAATACATTGTGAAAGATTGGATCATATTAGACATAATTTTTGGTCCCTGATGTGAAACTATGCTCCTCGGTGCTCCAAAATTTAACATAATTATGTGCCAAAGGAAATCAACAACTATTTCTTCAGTGACATTTATCAATGCCTCGCACTTTCGCCCACTTTTTCACATAGTCAATACACAAGAATATATTCCTTCCCTTATGAAGGAGGATTAAAGGGACCAAAAAAATCCAATCCCCATCTCTCAAATGATTCAATCACTACTTGAGGTCGAAGAGGCATTTCATTGGTGAAAGTTGGTTGTCCCATCCTTTGACAAGGATCACACCACTTGATATATCTCTTCACATCCTTGTACAAAGATGGCCAACAATAACCAGTGCCAAGTATCTTATGAGCTGTTATTTTTACTGAATAGTGTCCTCCACTTGGTTCATCATGACATGCTCGAGGATGTCAAATATTTCATCTTCTCTTACACACCTATGTAAAACCAAATCAGGCCCACATTTAAATATCATTCCATTTAACCATTTGAATTGTGCACTGGTTTTGATTAACTTCTTTAATTGTTTCTTAGTGAAAGAAGGAGGAAAATTAGTTGTTGCAAGATAATTTACCATATCGTAAAACCATGGTGTAACTACCAAAATAGCAAACAACCTGCTCATCCGGAAAGTTATCCTTGACTTGAACTTGCTCCCATGTAGTGGTTAATCTTGACAAAAATCAGCTACCACATTATATTTACCTAGATTGTCTAAAATGGTAATATCAAATTATTGTAAAAGTAATAACCATCTAATTATTCTTCCTCCAATCACTAGTTTATTCATTAAATATTTAATTATTGAATGATCTATGTGTACAAATATATTGTACCCTATAATGTAATGTCTAAATTTATTGATTGCATAAATCACAATAAGAAATTATTTTTCAGTAGTGGTGTAATTATTTCAGTGGGAGTAAGATTTTTACTAAGCTAATAAATAACATACATTTTTCCTTCTTCATCTTTCTCTGTCCCAAAACCGCACCAATGGAATTATTTGAGGCATCTGTTTGAATATGAAATGAATTTTCCCAATTAGGTACTCTTAATATTGGGGAAATGATCAATTTTTTTTTATTTCTTCAAAAGCATGTTGACACTTTTCATCCCAAAGAAATTCACTGATCCTTGGTTAGAAAATTAAACATGGTGGCGTGAAATTTTACTAAAATATTTTATAAAGCACCTATAGTACCCAACATGTCCTAAAAATGAATTGATATCTATGGGGATCTGAGGAATAAGTAAATCTAAAATGATCCTAATTTTGTTTTGATCAAACTGAATTCCTCTTTTTGAAATATGGTGTCCCGATACAATCCCTTCATTAACCATCATTAAACACTTTTCATTACTAAGAGATAGATTATGTTGTTCACATCTTGTTAACACTTGTTCCAAATTTATCAAAGCATCAAAATGTATCTCCATGTATAGTGAATTCATCCATATATACCTCAACACAATCATTTGTTAGATCAACATAGATTGCAAGTACAACTCTCTAGAAAGTTACAGGAGCATTGCATAAGCCAAATGGTAACACCTTATAGGAAAAGGTACCCCATGGACATGTAAATGTAGTTTTTTCCTGATCTTTAGCAGCAACTCTGATTTGATTGTATCCACTAAAGCCATCTAAAAAGGAAAAGTATTGTTTACTTGAAAGGTTGTATAGGACTTGATCTATGAATGGTAAGGGAAAATAATCTCTCAGTGTGGCTTTGTTCAGTTCCCTATAGGAAACACATATTCTCCATTTTTGTTCTTTTTAGGAACAATTACAAGAGGAGATACCCACTAACTATCTGAGATAGGGTAGATAAAACCTACTTGTAATAGTTTTTCAATTTCTTGTTTGACTATATCCCTTAAGGTTGGGTTAATCCTTCTCTAAGGTTGCCTAACTGGTTTAACATTTTTAGTATAGATGTGATGAGTGCAGATACTTGGGTGAATTACCTTCATGTCTTTGTAATCCCAATAAAAAGCTTTAGTATGATTTTTCGAACATCAAACAATTTAGGTTCTTCACCATCCTTCAACTAGTCAGTTAATGTTCAAAATTTTACAGTTGAATCTCAACATGGTTGGTTCTAATGTGTGATGAATTGATTTGTTGAAAGGGTTCCATTAAATTATTTAGTGGACATGCATGTGGTAACAAAATATCATATGTAACAACATCTCCAAAATTTATTTGAGATAAAATCTTGGAAAAAGAACAGTAATGAGAATTATGATACTTATCTCTATGTAGGTCAAACTCTTCACACCTTTGCCACTTTCCATAAATTCTTCACCATTCCTTGATGTATTTGAAATTGAAGCTTATGATTCTACCTCTCGCCACGAGAAATCTTGTTCCTCCAGAGTGAAATTATTTCCAATCACAAATAACCACTGTTGTCATGATTCTATAACTAAATATGGTGGTTCCAAAACTTCATGTGGTGGTTCCGGAACTAAATGTGGTGGTTTCGGAACTAAATGTGGTGGTTCTGGAAAAAATTTCATAGGTTCTAGAACTATGGTCATAGGTTCCTGAACTATTTCTTATTTCTTCGAGGACAGCTGGTGCTCATTCAATGGTGGATTAATCATCTCTTCTATTTTTCTTACGTGATCCTGCAATGTGATCATAGCCAAAGAAGACAAATTTTTCTTATTAGTATAAGGAGAATCAACACACAATTTTTATTTATAAATCAATAAAATGTCATGTTGAAGGATATAAGGAAATTTTCTTAGAGTTCTTACCATTCGAGATAGTCATATCACTTGACCTGCAATCAATTAAAGCAACAATTGTAGCTAACCATGGTCTACCCAAAATAATGGGATAACCCAATGATTTACCTTTTGGCTGCAGTATAAGGAAGTCAACTAGATATTCCCATGACTCCACCATAACCGTGATGTCTTCAATAACCCCTTTTGGTTTCTGACAACATACCGATCTACCATCTAAAATATGGTATTGGTAGGTTGTGACTAAACATAAGGATTACCTTGACTAGCCCATGGTTGTTGATTTCCTTGAGCATACTAACCTTGAATTTTCCAATATTGAGGGTTCCATGTTGGTTGAGGTACCCAAGGTGGTTGTCCCCAAATTTTTGGTACTGTCTCGAGCATCCCATGGCATCGTCCAGGGATTAGGAACTAATCTTGACATAAAATGCCCTTGGTGAGGTTGTCTCTGAAAAAAATTCAATTCTTCTATTATGGATGATGTACTAGTTTGTTTAAGCTGATTCTTTATGAATGGGAGTAGAGAAAAATCATCCAGTATCATGTTATTTAGATTCACATATAAGACATACTTTCATTTTATCTAAAGGACAGTCTCTTATTGCATGCTTCTTCCTGCATCTAGGATAATAAATAGCCAATGGTTCAGTTTTGGCATTTGCTTTAGCTTGTAATCCATCCATAGTAGAGGTTAATTGAACTAAAATGTTTATTTTAAAGTTTTCTAACTCATCCATTAGTTTTTTCATATCTAGATTCAGACTTTTCACCAATTTTCCTTTTCTAGGTCCACCCTCATTTTGGAATAGCTTCTATAAATCTCCTTAGTAAAATTTATTCTTAATTGATCAATGTCTCCACCTCCTATCAAGTTAAGGGATTCCCTAGATTCTTCATCCAAACCCTTAAGAAAAATGGTTTTACTTAACTCCTCTTGAAGTACAAATCCACACCTTTTTCTTACAAAGAGGAATCTGTCTAAATAGTCTTCTATATTTTCATCCTCCTCTTGCTTGATTTTGAAGAATTATTCCTTCCTATTTCTCCCTCTATAATAATCCTAGTATTTGTCTAGGAAGGCAATTTCCATTTGTGCCCAAGTGGTAATAGAGTTGGATGGTAATCCCATGAACCACCTCATTGTTACATCCTTCAGAGTGGATGGAAACAACTTGAGTTTTTGATTATCCATTTTATTGTCATAGGTCTGACATAATACCTTGAACTCAAATAGAAATTGGTTAGGGTCTTTAGATGACATCCCTCTAAATGTGGGTAAATGTGTAGGTGAGATATTTTTCATTAGTGTATCATCATCACCCAATTGGATTGGATAAGTAAAGGTCCTATCAGGTTCTCTTTCAACTTCTCGTGCCATTTAAAAATATTTTCCAAATTTTCCTCCCAATTAATGTGGTATGTGGTATGCCTTGGGGAAGGTGAAAAATTAGGAGTAGGAGGTTGAATACTCAATTGAGAATCAAAACTCACCCTAAATGGATCTTGAGAAATAATCCTTCTCCTAAAAGTTCTACTTCCTTTAGGTGATTGATCTAAGAATTCCAAAGGTGGAAATTATGTTTCTTGTATAACAGGGGATAATGGTGCCTCCAATTCTTGATCAATTTCCTTATTTGGACTAGAGGATGTTATGAATTCTTGTGAATATGTTCTTGGGAGGAATCTACCCTTTGAGTCTCGTGGTCTACTCATAAATTTTATGATATGGTGGGGAAGATCCTTCAACTGCTAGATGTATGATTCTTGCTCTTGTTGACACCTAATTAGAAAATTCCAACTAATGTGTTCCTCGTAAATGGACACCAAAAATGATGGGAGTTGTTATTCCTTCATTTAATCAACTTCTTGTTGATGTCATATTCAAACCAGGGGGTGTATCTAAAGCTATATGCAACAAGAGTAATCCTATTGATCTAGTAGTCAAATGCAATTATTTTTGTATTTTCTAGGGATTTTTTCAATGTCTTAAGGAATTCTTGGTAAAAACCTTATTTAAATCATACTATGAAAACTTTGCTGAAAGGAAACACACTTTGTAGAATGGAAATAAACACATATAACTTAGAGTGCTTAAAGATGGTTGCAAGAAAAATAAGAATCTATCTAGACACCTACAGGAACGAGTATACAACAGAGTCTAACTAGAAGAATTAAAAGTGATACAAAATTAACAGATCTAAACTATTTTATTAGGAAATATAAATACCAAATAGATGAATATCCTGGTCCTTGGGGGAGTGGGCCCTTGCTCCTCCTTGAATTAGGATTTAACAACTTAGAATTATCTCAAATAGGAATGGCTATTTATTGATAAAACATTCGGTATTACAAAACGTATTGGATCTGTGTACTATGATTTATATTACTTATTCTATATATATCTTCTCTATTCTATATCTATATATTTATCTATTTCATGTCTGCTTATATATACATTTACAATCATAGCCATTTCTATGATTATGATGAAATTGAATCATGCCCAGAATAGATGTTGACTCGGATTGTGGCTGATCAGACAAGCTGTAAGATAACTATCCCTAGATTTGTGATCAGAAATCTTCTCATCCTTTCCTGATTGAAAGGGTCGTTGATGATAAATCACCAAATGTGGTTAGAATAGATAAAATTCCATTAGTTTTGGAACTTCATATAAGTTCTAGAACCATAGGAAATTGTTAAGGATCAAAACTGTGAGAGTTCCGTAAGCTATACCAAGGAGTTCTGGAACTAAGTTCAAAAATTCCAAAATTAAATACTGGAGTTCTAGAGATAATTCTGAAAGTTCGGAACTAGATGATGACTATGTAATGGAGTTCCGAACTAGCTTGGAAGTTCGAAACTAAGCTATATTGGAACAAATGCTACCGAAAACATGTTGAATGCTACATACTTCATTTCTTCGATTGATTAGACCTGCTTTATTACAAAACTAAATTTCAAACACACTTCATCAGAATTTCAGAGCTTTTAAACATTAGAATCACAATCAATCAAAATATGAACAATTACATCCTAACTCATATCAGATCAAATAAAAGTCACAAAATGCAATCAAACTTAATAAAAAGGAGAGTAAGATGAGATCATTTATTATACATTTAATGGGCATATTATGGCCTCATTTTCAACCAAATAACATCTATGATGAGATGCCGAGCTTGAATATATTATTTTTGAGGTGTAACTAGGAGTTCATAAATATATCACACATATAAATACTCGAGAAAAATGGAACACAAAAATAAAATGCAAATTTTGATTCATGAAAGAGGAAACTAGATGATTCTAATAATGCTCAAAATTCTACTCATAAAAGTAAAACATTGAAAATGAACAAGAATATGTGGAAACTTGGGAGGCCATACAAGTTTGATTAGGATACCAAATTTACTTTTATATAACATGTACAACCAACTAATTCAGAAGATATCCCATCTGAATGTACATGTACAATATATACGTGGAAATTGGGAAAATAAATAAAAAATGCAATGAAGTTAGACACAATTGAAAAACACGTGGAAAACAATATTTGACTATGTGAATAGGAGGATGGCCAAAAAATCAAAAAACATAGGTGGAAAAATGAAAAAGAATGCATGCATGTTAAATATGAAACGGAGTATGAAGTAGAGTAGAAAATATGTAGACATCTCATGAAAAGGGGAGGAACAATTGTATCACAAATTGGTAAGATGAATAAATCAAATTTGCAAGATAAAATCATACAGTTCTCTACTTTATTTCACATACTTAAGAAAGGAAGACCAATTTTAAGATTTCCTTGATTTCAAAGTTTTTATCAATATAATGGAATGCACAACGTTCCTCGGTCTCATTGGTCAGACAATAGTGTATGGGAAATGTCCAAATTCCTTGCAATTATAGAGAAGGAAGATTTGAAAGAGAGTGTAAAAAATGTAAAGTTTATCTCTCTTTGGATTGATGAAGTGAAAATAGTTGACAACACTGCATGGGTATGTATCCATGTTTATACTTTAGAAAATCATATAAGGACATTGCATCTACTGGGTGTTATGAAAATGGTTGAAAATTACAATGTCAAAAACCTACATAAAATAGTTGTTTCTCATTTGAAAGATATTGCTAGCATTGCAACATATTTGTTATGATTATTACTATGATGACTTACACTCTTGATGATGTAAAGCGTTGACATGTGATTTCTATTAGGAAGGTGTACTCTTATGACTGTTAAAACTCATGTTTGCAATGGATAATTAATCATCTATTGATTAGGTTCATTCTTTTGTGATTTTTGTTTGTTTGATAATGAGACCATTCATCTCTTTATTCAGCTTAATTCACTTCTTATGAGGATGAACTTGTATTGTTGTTGTCATAACTTATTTTGTGTAAACAACAAAACCTTGGATCAATTCCATTGATCCAAGGTATGCTTCAGTTCTTCTTACCTTTTCATCTTTCTATCTTGGCATTTGGAAAAGAAAGATGAAGCTGGACTAGACCTTGATTTGGTTACAATTGTGAAGAACCCTTCTTCCAGGATCCCTACTTAGCATTGGGCCTTTGATGATGATTTGGTTCTTCTTTCCATTGTTAAGGCACTGAGTGGTGTATAGGGACCTTGGACCTAATAATAAAACACTAAGGTTAAGACCCTAGTCTAAGGGTATATCTAACCTAAGTTGGGGTGTGCTATGTTTATTTAATTGAAATACAACCTAAGGTAACTATAGACTTACCTAGGAACTTAGGTTGATTTTCTAACCTAATAATAATTTAACCTAAGCTATTGCTAACCTAAGGGGTACCTATGGACTACATGGAAATTTGCATAGTCGGTGGCATCAGTTTTCAAGGCATTAAATGGAATTGATTTTTGGTTTTATTATTACGGACTGCCAACTTTGGCAGAGGCACAAAAGTTTAGTGGATGCCTAGTTGGCATCACCACTAAATTGTAGTTGCATGTAATATTTGAAATTATAAGCGTCGCCAAACTTAGGTGGCAGTGGCATGGAGAAAAAGAGGGAACTGTTGTCCTTTACATTTATTGACTTCGTTTTTGGCAAAGAAACCGCCTAGGAAAAATACATGGTGGGTTTTTGGCATGGTTGTTTTGGTCTTTAGTTTATTTCAATCTTTAGATCTCTATGGGGATTTTCGGTTCTTCAAACTAGTAGTTATATTTTGGTATTATTGTTATTTTTGCATTCTTGAGATATTTTGGACTTGGTGAAAGTTATAAGAAGAAGTAGAAGAGCTGAAGTGGGTTGATGTTGCGTGGAGAAGAGGAGACTGTAGGAGTTTGGCTTGGAAATCTTCTGCAAATCAGGAAGAAGCTCTATTAGGCATGATAGGCTCTACCCATTAAGTTGTTTTGATTTTACTTAATTGATTCATTAAAAGAACTCTACTATGCTTGAGAATAATCCAGTTTCATTTGCATGATTGATATTGATCTCTCTCTCTTTGACTGTGATTTTGAGATTGTTTGATAATCCAACTCCATTTGTACATTAAGTTGATCTCTTATGTTGTGAATCTGAGATTGAGTTTGAGAATGTGAATCGACCATGTGTAATGTTGCTTGGGTTCGATGTGGTGAAATAGTATTAACTATTAAATGACTATTTCTATGGAAATTTGTTTTTTCTCCGAGCATCAAGTGTTGATATGTGATTTCTTGTAAAAGGATGTGTTCCTCGATTTAGAAATCATGCTTGATATGTACTGTAATTTCTTTGCAGATTGCAGATCTTGACTGAGTCAGAATATGATTAGACTCTTTTATCTATTTCATTTTGTATCTGAGTTTAATCTGATCTCGGAATAAATTATAGAGTTATCCATCTATAATACCTAGTCTTGGATCAGTGGAATTGATCCAAGTATTGCTTTAAGTTTGTTCGTGATGAATTAAAATCACCGACCTTGAATAGGTTGCAAGGTCTAGAAGCATTGAATAAGCTAGTCAGGAGTATGACTCAGGCTGATCATGTGAAATGGATTGGTTCCCGATATCGAAGTATATCTGGAAGGTCTCGATCGTGGACAAGTAATAATTCGGTTTCATATAAATCAGAAGCTTAAGTCGAGCAGGAGTTAACCTGTTCAAGAAGGTATGATGTAGGTCTTTTTCTGAGTGTACAGAATGTAGACCTAACTGGAATTATTAAATGATTAGTAACCTAAGACTAAACCTAACCTAGGGGTTAGATTAGTGTTAATCTAACCTAGACCTAGGCTATGTGTTAATGTCCTAAGTTAGTATCTATGTGTAATATGGTTAGAATGAGTATTATCCTAAATTCTAACCTAAGATACTAACCTAACTATGAGCAAGAGTATAAAGGGGCCTATGGAGGGGTGCGAACCATGGGCGGTTTTCTATGTTATTAAATGCATGGGATAAGGATGAGGGACAGGTCTTGGCGGAGGTTTTGGGGACGGCTAATCTGTGCCGACGTGGCAGGTCGCCAAAACTGGAAATGAACTTGGGATTTTGTTTGACTATCGCCAATTCTGGCGGTCGGTGGAAGTGGAGTTTTAGCGGGAAAGTTGGTGTAATTGCATTCAATATTCTCGGTAGTCGAGCTCGGAACTCGCGAGAAGGCATGCAAACAGGAAGTTTGTTGGTTTGTTTGGCTTGTCGCGATTTTTGGGTTTCTCTCTGCTATTCTTTGGTTCTTTTGATCTTCTTGGAGTTGCATGGCGAGTATGAGGGTATCTAGCTCTTTTCTCTGGCAAGGAGAATATATATGCCATGGAGATAGCAAAATTTTGTTGATCGCTCTAACTTGGAAAAGGAAAAGGAAGCCCGAGCTCTTCCAGTGGTCTGCTTCGGAAATTTGAGCAAAAATCCAGGCATGTTAGGCCCTAACCTTTAAAAATCTTGTTGTCTTTCAAGTGATTTCATTAGAACAACTCTGTTCAAATGATTTAAGGAATTAGATGTTTATCTATGGATGTCTTGTGTGATTTTCTTGGTACAGTATCTCTTCTGGTTCGAATTTTCATTTATCCTTTGATGGGTGTTTATTAAATTCGAACTGTGGCATTATTTCTTTGTGTTTGCATTCGGCTTAAATATGCGAAACATATGAAATGTGTGAATGCTCGGCCTGTTCGGCGTGAGCCCATTAATCGTTCCTGTAATGGGTATAGACCATTGTTATGTTTGTCGATTTTTTTTTTGTCGTCAATTTTGTTGTGGAAACAGTCGGGAAGGATACTGATGTACCTGTTTGATTGTTCAGTGTTTTGGAATCTTTGTAAGCTCTGTCGTGGGTTTTGATGATGGTAGTTATTGATACTGTTGGGTTTCATTTCGTCTTGAAGGTTGTTTGTGAATAACATCTTTCGGTGTGACAGTATCTTATTGCAACTCTTTTGGAATTGTTTCCTTTTTCATTGGGGTAACGAGATTTAACCGTTACAGAATGCATTATGGATGTATGTATATTATATATTGGAACGACTCTGTAGAGTTTAGTGAATGATTTGTATAAATGGATCACTGAGGAAGTTATACATATTTATATTTGAATGTTGGATATGTGTATTATATTAGAATGGCTTGGTGGAGTCCTCTCGAACAAATCGTATACTATGATCCTTCTTTGAGGATATAGATACATCCTTGAGTTTTGTTAATATGAATTCCGTTGGAATCTTGTAGGAGTAACAGTCATGCGACTCTGTTATTTGTAATGGAATTTAGTCTTGATTCCCAAGGTTTACATTTATGTCTCCTTATGTGTAAGCTTGTTCGGGAATTTTGACGAGGCTCGGTTGAATCCCTTGTTATGAAAATCGGTATTTGAATTGCTTACACTTGGTCCTTGTCGAATGCTTACCTTGAATGGCATAGATTGATTCTTAAACTATTTTATCTTATACTGTTGTTGGGTTCCGTGGTTATGGATAATAACCCGTTAACAGTATGAAATGTAAATATAGATTCATATTCGTTTTAATCTGAATGACTCTGTGGAGTCGATTGAATGATTTATATGTTTAAATCATTGTTCATGGTTGAAAATAGATGAATATTGGAAATGGTTGTTCCAGCGACTTAAGGGAATAACATGTATTTTGATCTTTGTTATTTTGTAAGAATACCATCGTGTCGCAAAGGTTTTGTGGTACAGATTCTTTTGGTATATTTTTACGTCTTCAGTCTGTGTAAATTTGTGTAAAAGATTGGCAAGGGTTCAGTCGGATTCCTTGTTTTGAAATCAGTAATTAAATTTGCTTGCCTGATTTTTATTATGCTCCGTTGATGAGCTCAGATGGAATCATATGCAATTATTTGACTTGTTACCACTGTTTGGAATCATTTGAATTCTTGGAAGGTAACCTGTATTTCTGTCTCTTATTGAACCTGATATTTGGACACTGTCGTTTGTCATTGTTTGATTTCCTTGAGTATGGAAAATTATTTCGTGTTTTGGCTCTGTTGAAATGAGTCGCGAATACCATACTTTAGACTTGCATGCGCCAAGGTGAGAATAGATTTGCTATATTCTTTTCCGTTTACTCCTGTCTGACTGAGACTGAGCATGTTCGGAAATTTTGTGTGATTGTCTTGGCTTAGTCTTAGGGAAACATCCAATAGCCTAATGCAATGTAGTCTATTGTTGACCGCAATTCTAGAGGTTCTTTGATTTCGAACTTGGGTCGTAAAGCCTTGTTGTGTTCGATTTTTATTATGACAGTAATTCTTCTTGTGGTTTGACGGACTTGTTCGTATACATACTGGATGAATGCATCTCATATGTGTAGACGGTACAGTAGTGAACTTGTGCGAAGGGAAGTATGAAAGATTTGGTTCTTTCTCTTCTATTATTTTAATACTTGTTGATATCTGCCTAACAGTTGGAATTGTTCTTGTATCTTATTGGTGGAATCATGATTTGCTATGATATTTCCTTTTCTGATGAAAGTAACGATCTGTCCAATGTTGCTGATCTTGGATTCAAGATAATTGTTTGGATACTTTCGTTCTTTGATTCTTAATATTTGATGAAATATTTGAGAAGTGTTTAGGACTATTCTGTAACGATGATAGAGTTACACATTTGTAGTCATTTTGTATTACAAAGGCATAGTCTGAATCATGTTTACTTGTTTGGATAATTGATCTCATTTAAACAGGGTGTTTAATGAAAACAATTGATGGATTGCAATTGTTTTAAGAGTTAGTGCTTATCATGCTCAGTTCATTGAACTGACTCATGTTGACTATTTTTGCAGATGGTTTCCGTAAGAGGTAAAAGCAATGCAGATCTGACAGGATGATCAGATTATTTAATTTGTTTTATAATGAATTACTGCTGGAATTTATAAGTGTACTAAATGTGGAAAGATGTTTCTTTTCCGTTAGTATTGTAACAAGTATGCTGCTTGCATAAAATGTAATTGTATAGTTCTGAAAGGAATGGAAATAAGTGGTTGTTACTTATGTGTTGTATTCTATTTCTGATAGTTGACCTTCTTCGGTTTTTATACCAGAATGGCAATGTTATTTTTGTGTGATTTGGATGCTTTTGTGATTGAAAATGAAAGCTTAAAGAAAATGTGATTGAAATTATATGAGTGTTTAGCAGATCTTATTGTTCTAGCGAAAGCAATATTGAATTTAAATAATTGTCTTTCTAAAAGATAGGTTAAAAATGAACCTAAGCAGAATGCTAAACAAGCTGAATTAAATTACTGATCCCTAGTCTTGATTATGACAGGACATCACTTATTTGGATTCTTAATCATTTATATCTTTATACTAATAAGTATGATATAAATTCAGTTTAGAGAACTGATATAAATCAAATGGAGTTCAGATGGCAATCTCAAGTAAAGGTTATGAGATATTGTCCAATTCTGTTGTTTTAGAATCATGGATATTCTAATGACTCCTTGATGAGACCATGACCTTAATAACTCCACCATGTAATGGGTTTTATTGAGAAAGGTCGTCTTAAGGCGAAGAATCCAGGGATTTGGGAAGGCTAACCTATGGGGGAAGTCTTAAAAGTAATTTAATACTCAAAGTGCATAACGCATATTAATAAGTAGATCTTTTCGAGGCGGATTTAAAGGTTGACGGCACAAGACAACTGCAGGGTTGTACCTCCGAGAAGATTAGGATCTTCTCGAAGTTACAACAATGCAGGTGACTTATGGTGACACCCTTTGCATTGATCGCTAAGATTTACACTTGTGATCGGATTAGTTACTCAGGGACCGATTAGGAATGTGGTCAGGTTATAAGGCTGCCTAGGAGGTTCGGGGTATCTTGACACATTGGTCTAACTGCAGGGTTAAACCAGTATGTCACCGTATCCCTAATCCTCATGGGCATCCATATAACATTATCACCTTGTTAATCTATCTCCGAGTGATTAAGTTGTGAAAGGAAGGACTGACAGTAGTCAGTGTAGGACATTCTATATAACATAAGAATGGGGTGAAGGGCGTATTCCAGATTGACGAGTATGCCGTTAAGGAATACGAGACATAAACAGTATGTTTCAAATCTTTGGCCAAAGTATCGCAAGCTGCTGATTGCGTTGTCCTAATTCACCTAGTCTAAGGGATGAGATGCCGATGAATAATAGTAACAATTATTCAGTTAGGTTCCTTGGACAGAGCATTCTGAATCCCAGAGTAGGGAAGAGAACCGCAAGAGTAAAGTGTTAACTAAAAACACCAACTCTTATTACTCATGAATAGATCGGTAGATTACCGAGTCATGGAATGAATAGATCGGAAGTACTCCGAGTCATTACAGCTGCATATGGTTGTCTGTTATATGAATGGTTATTTGATTTGTGAGTTCTAAATTATGTATTTAGAACCAGGATGCAATTATCAAAAAAAAAAAAATTTACTTGTTCTAAGGTATAAAATGGGGATGTTACATCTTGGTATCAGAGCTGAAGGTTGCAGCTCTTGGACCTATTGTGTCCATAATCTGATAAAAACCTGAATTTTCTTGTAACAGAAAATGGTTAGAACAAGGGGAAACGTTGCGGGTAATGCTCCACCTGAAGGAGGAGCGGCAACAACCCAGAAACTTGATGAGATCCTTGCTGCCCTGTTGGACACAAGAGATCGCTTAGCTGTACTTGAACAGCAGGTGATGGGAAATGAGGAGGATGAAGAAGCTGATAATAATAATCAGCAACCTCCTGAGGACAACCCCGACATGGGTGTTGATGTTAATGCTGGAAATGCACCTGCCCAACCAGAAAATAAAAAGGCCAGGTTGGCAGCAGAACTCACTAATGATATAAAAAGGATAAGTCCACCTAAGTTTGATGGCACCACATTAGGAGATGGAGCTGAGAACTGGCTCAGCGAAATGGAGAAGTACTTTGCAATAAGGAACTTCTCAGAGGAAACCAAAGCTATTTGGGGAGCCTATCAGCTTTCTCACGAAGCATCTTCGTGGTGGGATAGCCGTAAAGCTGAATTAAACATTGATGAGACCAATATTACTTGGGATCAATTTAAAGGCTATTTTAGGCAACGTTGGCTGCCACAACTTTTCTATGATCAGAAAATGACAGAATTTCAGAACTTAGCTCAAGGGAAGCTAACGGTAACTGAATACTGGGAGCGGTTTACAAAACTCCTCAAGTATGTACCACAGTATCAAACTGACGAAAAGTTCAGGATACGGAAATTCATCATGGGATTGAATCCCGTGATAGGGGGAGAGGTCGATGTTCACAGCCCAACCACTATGGAAGGAGTTGTTGAAAAGGCCATAAGGCAAGAACAGAAATTAAAGGCTATTTCTGCTCATAAGGAGGAAGTGCGGAAGAAGACTGCAAACCCTTCTTCAACCTCTCTTGCACCCAGAAAAGGACCATGGAAAAAGTTTGGAAACAAGAGTAAGTTTCCAGGAGATAACAATAAGAAAGCAGCAGTAAATAAGCCTGCTGGAAACGTAAAGGATAATTTTGCTAAAAATTATAATAATGGGCAGAAGCCCTATGGAGGACAGCGTGACAATTACAAAACTGGAGGCAACTTTGAGCCTAAAAAGGGACCTGTAGGAGGCTGCTACAATTGTGGTAAAGATCACTACGCAAATCAGTGCCCTTTGAAGAAGGATGATCGTAATCAAAAGCATAAGATACATGCTGCAGTAGCGGACAAACAAGCTGAAAAGCAAGTGACACCTATAGAAGTTCCGGGTAAGTTATTCGGCATACCTGTCACTATTCTTTTTGACACAGGAGCTACTGAATGTTTTATATCTAATAAACTTGCTTCTAAACTTAAAAGAAAAGCTGGAAAAATGGATAAATCTTGGACTGTACAGTATGGTAATAATTCTGTTCATACAGTAAGTATGTGTCTTTTTGGGGCAGTCCTTGACTTACCTAACTTTTCCACGGAAGTTGATCTCTATGTTGCACCTTTGGGATCGTATGACATTGTCATCGGTGTCAATTGGTTAGCTGACCATAAGGCAAAGGTAGATTGCTATGAAAAGAACATAAAGTGTTTAGATGATCAGCTGGAAACAGCAGAGATTCAAGGGGTGAAATGGGAAATTTCAGTTAGAAAACTGTCAGCTATGCAGCTTAAAAAGGCTAAAAATAAAGGTTGTACTCTTTATGCAGTAAAGATATCGAATCTTGAGAAGAAGATGATGATTTCATGAAACGATTCCCTCTGTTACAAGGTTTCAGGGATGTTTTTCCTGAGGAATTACCAGGGTTACCACCCAAGAGAGAATTTGACTTTACCATTGAAATCAAGCCAGGAACAGAACCTTTATCCAAAGCACCTTATCGGATGACTACTACTGAGTTAGTCGAGCTTAAGGCACAGTTACAAGAGCTTTTGTCTAAAGGATTGATTAGACCAAGTGTTTCACCTTGGGGAGTGCCTGTAATATTTGTGAAAAAGAAGGATGGAACACTAAGGCTGTGTATTGATTATCGGATGTTGAACAAAGCAACAGTCAAGAACCGATATCCACTTCCTAGGATCGATGATCTGTTTGATCAGATGCGTGGAGCAGCGATTTATTCTAAGATAGACCTTTGATTTGGTTATCATCAGTTAAGGATCAGAGAGGAGGATATTCATAAAATAGCTTTCCGAACAAGGTACGGACATTATGAATTCACAGTTCTACCCTTTGGATTAACTAATGCACCCGCAGCCTTTATGAATTTAATGAACAATATCTTTCAAGAATACCTGGACAAGTTTGTACTTGTATTCTTGGACGATATTCTCATTTATTCTAAAAGCGTTGAGGAGCACAATGAGCATTTGAAGATAGTTTTGGGAATTTTGAGAAAGAGGAAGTTGTATGGTAAGTTATCCAAATGTTCTTTCTTTGATTCAGAAGTTCACTATTTGGGTCATGTTATAAGTAAAGAAGGAATTGCTGTAGATCCTTCAAAAATAGTGGCAATAACTGAGTGGCCTGCACCAAAGAATGTGCATGAAGTAAGAAGCTTCATGGGTCTTGCTGGTTATTATAGAAAATTTGTAAAGGATTTTTCTAAAGTAGCTGCACCAATAACTTCATTGCAGAAGAAGGATAAGAAATTCATGTGGAATGATAAGTGCGAAGCGGCTTTCAAAAGTTTGAAAGACCAGTTGACTTCTGCACCTATACTAGCTGTACCAGACCCTAATGGGAGTTTTACTGTTGTAACGGATGCTTCTGGGGAAGGCCTTGGAGGTGTTTTGTTACAAAATGATCAGGTCATAGCATATGAAAGTAGAAAACTTAAGTTACATGAGCTGAATTATGCCCCTCATGATTTGGAACTTGCTGCCATTGTTCATGCACTTCAAGTCTGGAGACACTACTTACTTGGGAAACCTTTTGAGTTGAAAACTGACCACTTAGGACTGAAATATATTTTTACTCAGCCCAATCTGAATGCCAGACAGAGAAGGTGGTTAGAATTTTTATCACAATATGACTTTGATATTAGCTATATCAAAGGGAAGGAGAATAGAGTAGCTGATGCTCTAAGTCGTAGGAGGCACATTTCTGCTCTTATAACATTAAGAACTCAGTTTAAAGACGAGGTAAAAAGTGCCTCAGAATCAGATGCATACTTTCAGCAAGTAAAAGCAGCGCTTGCTGCAGAACCTAAGGATATAAGGTATAAAGGTTTTCATTTTGATAATGAAGGAATCTTGCGTTATGAAAACAGGGTATATGTACCTATGCTGAATGATTTGAGAAAGAAGTTGTTAGTTGAATTTCACAATTCACCTTTCTCTGGACACCCAGGTATCACAAAAATGCTTGCTGATTTAAAACAGCAATACTTCTGGAAAGGTATGAAAAAGGATGTGATTAATTTTGTGACTCATTGTCTGGAATGTCAGCGGGTGAAGGCAGAACATATGCACCCTAGCTGGACTGTTATATCCTCATAGCATACCGCAGTACAAATGGCAAGTAATAACCATGGATTTTGTACAAGGACTACCTATGTCTAGGAATAAACATGATGTTATCCTGGTAGTTGTAGATAAACTGACCAAGGTAGCTCATTTCATCGCTGGAAATCTAAAGGATGATTCACCAAAGTCTTTGGCCAAAAGATTCGTACACGAAATTTTCAGGTTACATGGTGTACCAGAACTGATTATATCTGACAGGGATCCTAGAATGACGTCAAGGTTTTGGCAAACGCTTAACGCAGCTCTTGGAACGAAACTAAACTTCAGTTCTGCATATCATCCGGAAACGGATGGACAAACTGAGAGGGTAAATCAAGTGTTGGAGGACATGTTGCGAATGTATTGCATGGATCAACAGTATAAATGGGAAGAGTATCTTCCATTAGTTGAGTTCGCATACAACAATACTTATCACTCATCTCTTAAAATGGCACCATTTGAAGCACTTTATGGAAGAAAGTGCAGAACCCCTGTTAGTTGGGATAGTGTTGAGGATAGAGTGGTAATTGGACCAGAGATTCTCACAGAAATGGAACAGCAAGTTAAGCTGATTCGTGAACGACTAAAGGAAGCAGCGGATAGACAGAAGAGCTATGCTGACCTTAAGCGGGTTGATAGAAGGTTTGAGCTTGGTGATAAGGTTTTCTTCGTGTTAAACCCAGAAAGAGTTCTATAACTTTTGGCAAGGCTGCCAAGTTGTCACCTCGATTCGTGGGACCTTTCGAAATTGTCGAAATAATCAATCCTGTAGCTTATCGTTTAGCATTGCCACCTGCTTTATCTCGCATGCATGATGTTTTCCATATTTCTTTGCTTAAGAAATACGTTTCAGATCTGTCACATGTTTTAAATTGGAATTCCTTGCAGGTCCAAGACCCAGGAATAATCGTGGTTAAACCCACATGAGTGCTGGAAACTCACCATTTGCATTTAAGAAATCGTGATTTACAGCAATGTAAGGTCCAGTGGGACCAGTTTAGCGAGGAAAGTGCAACTTGGGAAAATCTGGAAGAGATGAAAATTGCTTTTCCTTCTCTTTTTCAAACAGAATGAAATCTGTTGACAAAACATACTTTTATGAACTTATTGTTTTTAAGTATTTATGAAAGCCAGATGAAGGCAGACTTTATTCAGGTTGAATAAAATGTGTTGTGACATTGATTTCTGGAACTATTCAAATATGAAATAGGCACATTATTTGTGTACTGATAAATTGATTGACCTGAAGGTTAATTTAATATGTAATTCATCGGGACGATGAATCTTTTTAGGAGGGAAGCATGTAACACCCTGAACTGTTGTTACTTTCTCCTGAGCATACAAGTGTTGATATGTGATTTCTTGTAAAAGGATGTGTTCCTCGATTTAGAAATCATGCTTGATATGTACTGTAATTTCTTTGCAGATTGTAGATCTTGACTGAGTCAGAATATGATTAGACTCTTTTATCTATTTTATTTTGTATCTGAGTTTAATCTGATCTCGGAATAAATTATAGAGTTATCCATCTATAATACCTAGTCTTGGATCAGTGGAATTGATCCAAGTATTGCTTTAAGTTTGTTCGTGATGAATTAAAATCACCGACCTTGAACAGGTTGCAAGGTCTAGAAGCATTGAATAAGCTAGTCAGGAGTATGACTCAGGCTGATCATGTAAAATGGATTGGTTCCCGATATCGAAGTATATCTGGAAGGTCTCGATCGTGGACCAGGTAATAATTCGGTTTCATATAAATCTGTAGCCTAAGTCAGAACAGGAGTTAACCCTGTTCAAGAAGGCATGATGTAGGTCTTTTTCTGAGTGTACAGAATGTAGACCTAACTGGAATTATTAATGATTAGTAACTTAAGACTAAACCTAACCTAGGGGTTAGATTAGTGTTAATCTAACCTAGACCTAGGCTAAGTGTTAATGTCCTAAGTTAGTATCTATGTGTAATATGGTTAGAATATGTATTATCCTAAATTCTAACCTAAGATACTAACCTAACTATGATCAAGAATGTAAAGGGGCCTATGGAGGGGTGCGAACCATGGGCGGCGTTTTCTATGTTATTAAATGCATGGGATAAGGATGAAGGACAGGTCTTGGCGGAGGTTTTGGGAACGGCTAACTTGTGCCGACGTGGCAGTTCGCCAAAACTGGAAATGGACTTGGGATTTTATTTGACTGTCGCCAATTCTGGCGGTCGGTGGAAGTGGAGTTTGAGCGGGAAAGTTGGTGTAATTGCATTCAATGTTCTCGGTAGACGAGCTCGGAACTCGCGAGAAGGCATGCAAACAGGAAGTTTGTTGGTTTGTTTGGCTTGTCGCGAATTTCGGGTTTCTCTCTGCCTGTTCACTGGTTCTTCGCACCAGTCTTCTTGGAGTTGCATGGCGAGTATGAGGGTATCTAGCTCTTTTCTCTGGCAAGGAGAATATATATGCCATGGAGATAGCAAAATTTTGTTGATCGCTCTAACTTGGAAAAGGAAAAGGAAGCCCGAGCTCTTCCAGTGGTCTGCTTCGGAAATTTGAGCAAAAATCCAGGCATGTTAGGCCCTAACCTTTAAAAATCTTGTTGTCTTTCAAGTGATTTCATTAGAACAACTCTGTTCAAATGATTTAAGGAATTAGATGTTTATCTATGGATGTCTTGTGTGATTTTCTTGGTACAGTATCTCTTCTGGTTCGAATTTTCATTTATCCTTTGATGGGTGTTTATTAAATTCGAACTGTGGCATTATTTCTTTGTGTTTGCATTCGGCTTAAATATGCGAAACATATGAAATGTGTGAATGCTCGGCCTGTTCGGCGTGAGCCCATTAATCGTTCCTGTAATGGGTATAGACCATTGTTATGTTTGTCGATTTTTGGTCGTCAATTTTGTTGTGGAAACAGTCGGGAAGGATACTGATGTACCTGTTTGATTGTTCAGTGTTTTGGAATCTTTGTAAGCTCTGTCGTGGGTTTTGATGATGGTAGTTATTGATACTGTTGGGTTTCGTTTCTGTCTTGAAGGTTGTTTGTGAATAACATCTTTCGGTGTGACAGTATCTTATTGCAACTCTTTTGGAATTGTTTCCTTTTTCATTGGGGTAACGAGATTTAACCGTTACAGAATGCATTATGGATGTATGTATATTATATATTGGAACGACTCTGTAGAGTTTAGTGAATGATTTGTATAAATGGATCACTGAGGAAGTTATACATATTTATATTTGAATGTTGGATATGTGTATTATATTAGAACGGCTCTGTGGAGTCCTCTGAACAAATCGTATACTATGATCCACTGCTGAGGATATAGATACCTCCTTGAGTTTTGTTAACTTGAATTCCGTTGGAATCTTGTAGAAGTAACAGGTCATGCGACCTCTGTTATTTGTAATGGAATTTAGTACTGATTCCCAGGGTTTACATTTATGTCTCCTTAGGTGTAAGCTTGTTCGAGAATTTTGACGAGGTTCAGTTGAATTCTTTGTTATGAAAATCGGTATTTGAATTGCTTACACTTGGTTTTTGTCGAATGCTTACCTTAATTGGCATAGATTGATTCTTTAACTATTTTATCTTATACTGTTGTTGGGTTCCGTGGTTATGGATAATAACCCGTTAACAGTATGCAATGTAAATATAGATTCATATTCGTTTTAATCAGAATGACTCCGTGGAGTCTATTGAATGATTTATATGTTTAAATCACTGTTCATGGTTGAAAATAGATGAATATTGGAAATGGTTGTTCCAGCGACTTAAGGGAATAACATGTATTTTGATCTCTGTTATTTCGTAAGAATACCATCGTGTCGCAAAGATTTTGTGGTACAGATTCTTTTGGTATATTTTTACGTCTTCAGTCTGTGCAAATTTGTGTAAAAGATTGGCAAGGGTTCAGTCGGATTCCTTGTTTTGAAATCAGTAATTAAATTTGCTTGCCTGATTTTTATTATGCTCCGTTGATGAGCTCAGATGGAATCATATGCAATTATTTGACTTGTTACCACTGTTGGAATCATTTGAATTCTTGGAAGGTAACTTGTATTTCTGTCTCTTATTGAACCTGATACTTGGACACTGTCGTTTGTCACTGTTTGATTTCCTTGAGTATGGATAATTATTTCGTGTTCTGGCTCTGTTGAAATGAGTCGCGAATACCATACTTTAGACTTGCATGCACCAAGGTGAGAATAGATTGGTTATATTCCTTTCCGTTTACTCCTGTCTGATTGAGACTGAGCATGTTCGGAAATTTTGTGTGATTGTCTTGGCTTAGTCTTAGGGAAACATCCAATAGCCTAATGCAATGTAGTCTATTGTTGACCGCAATTCTAGAGGTTCTTTGATTTCGAACTTGGGTCGAAAAGCCTTGTTGTGTTCGATTTTTATTATGACAGTAATTCTTCTTGTGGTTTGACGGACTTGTTCGTATACATACTGGATGAATGCATTTCATATGTGTAGACAGTACAGTAGTGAACTTGTGTGAAGGGAAGTATGAATGATTTGGTTCTTTCTCTTCTATTATTTTAATACTTGTTGATATCTGTCTAACAGTTGGAATTGTTCTTGTATCTTATTGGTGGAATCATGATTTGCTATGATATTTCCTTTTCTGATGAAAGTAACGATCTGTCCAATGTTACTGATCTTGGATTCAAGATAATTGTTTGGATACTTTCGTTCTTTGATTCTTAATATTTGATGAAATATTTGAGAAGTGATTAGGACTATTCTGTAACGATGATAGAGTTACACATTTGTAGTCATTTTGTATTACAAAGGCATAGTCTGAATCATGTTTACTTGTTTGGATAATTGATCTCATTTAAACAGGGTGTTTAATGAAAACAATTGATGGATTGCAATTGTTTTAAGAGTTAGTGCTTATCATGCTCAGTTCATTGAACTGACTCATGTTGACTATTTTTGCAGATGGTTGCCGTAAGAGGTAAAAGCAATGCAGATCTGACAGGCTGATCAGATTATTTAATTTGTTTTATAATGAATTACTGCTGGAATTTATAAGTGTACTAAATGTGGAAAGATGTTCTTTTCCGTTAGTATTGTAACAAGTATGTTGCTTGCATAAAATGTAATTGTATAGTTTTGAAAGGAATGGAAATAAGTGGTTGTTACTTATGTGTTGTATTCTATTTCTGATAGTTGACCTTCTTCGGTTTTTATACCAGAATGGCAATGTTATCTTTGTGTGATTTGGATGCTTTTGTGATTGACAATGAAAGCTTAAAGAAAATGTGATTGAATTTATATGAGTGTTTAGCAGATCTTATTGTTCTAGCGAAAGCAATATTGAATTTAAATAATTGTCTTTCTAAAAGATGGGTTAAAAATGAACCTAAGCAGAATGCTAAACAAGCTGAATTAAATTACTGATCCCTAGTCTTGATTATGACAGGACATCACTTATTTGGATTCTTAATCATTTATATCCTTATACTAATAAGTATGATATAAATTCAGTTAAGAGAACTGATATAAATCAAATGGGGTTCAGATGGCAATCTCAAGTAAAGGTTATGAGATATTGTCCAATTCTGTTGTTTTAGAATCATGGATATTCTAATGACTCCTTGATGAGACCATGACCTTAATAACTCCACCATGTAATGGGTTTTATTGAGAAAGGTCGTCTTAAGGCGAAGAATCCAGGGATTTGGGAAGGCTAACCTATGGGGAAGTCTTAAAAGTAATTTAATACTCAAAGTGCATAACGCATATTAATAAGTAGATCTTTTCGAGGCGGATTTAAAGGTTGACGGCACAAGACAACTGCAGGGTTGTACCTCCGAGAAGATTAGGATCTTCTCGAAGTTACAACAATGCAGGTGACTTATGGCGACACCCTTTGCATTGATCGCTAAGATTTACACTTGTGATCGGATTAGTTACTCAGGGACCGATTAGGAATGTGGTCAGGTTATAAGGCTGCCTAGGAGGTTCGGGGTATCTTGACACATTGGTCTAAGCTGCGCAGGTTAAACCAGTATGTCACCGTATCCCTAATCCTCATGGCATCCATATAACATTATCACCTTGTTAATCTATCTCCGAGTGATTAAGTTGTGAAAGGAAGGACTGACAGTAGTCAGTGTAGGACATTCTATATAACATAAGAATGGGGTGAAGGGCGTATTCCAGATTGACGAGTATGCCGTTAAGGAATACGAGACATAAACAGTATGTTTCAAATCTTTGGCCAAAGTATCGCAAGCTGTTGATTGCGTTGTCCTAATTCACCTAGTCTAAGGGATGAGATGCCGATGAATAATGGTAACAATTATTGATTAGGTTCCTTGGAATGAGCATTCGAATCCCGAGTAGGGAAGAGAACCGCAAGAGTAAAGTGTTAACTAAAAACACCAACTCTTATTACTCATGAATAGATCGGTAGATTACCGAGTCATGGAATGAATAGATCGGAAGTACTCCGAGTCATTACATTTGCGCATATGTTGTCTGTTATATGAATGGTTATTTGATTTGTGAGTTCTAAATTATGTATTTAGAACCAGATGATGCATTATCAAAAAAAAAAAAAATTTACTTGTTCTAAGGTATAAAATGGGGATGTTACACGATGTGGTGAAATAGTATTAACTATTGAATGACTATTTCTGTGGAAATTTGTTTTGATAGTTAAGCTTTTGTTTCTTTGATCTTCTGTGAGAACTTGTATTGTTAGCCATGGTTTCCAACTTCGCTTTGGTTGTGTAACTTGTGTTGGTAGATGAGACTGTAGAAAATCATTTTGGGATATGTAACGTGTGGTCTTTTTGGTTGTTTAAAAATGTGGAACAGAGTTATTGCAGTTTTGTTTCACCTCTGTGAAATCACTTCTGGGTAATACCCAGTATAGTATGGGTTAACACATGTTTGTTACGTTAAATTTTGGAACCAATCCTTGTGCTTCTGGGTATGTTTCTTTTGTAATGTTCGAACACATTAAAAAGAAGAACATGAAAGGATTCTTCTTGCTGTGTGTGATTTTTTTCTAGGTTCTATTGAATGGACTGTGTTAAGTTTGGTGAAATTGTTTGTTAATCCTAATGTTTTTGTTAAAAAAAATGAAACCCCTGAGAAGAGTTCCCTAAGGAACAGGTTGTTATGTTTCATTTTTGCACCGTTGATGAAGATAAGCTACTTAGCTTCATCCTTGGATGAACTCTGTATACTTCTTAACTGTTGTAGTTTGCTTCTTTTTGGTAATTTTGTTATTTTCGTGGAAACATGAAAAAGAAATGAAGTCTGATTTTTTCTAGTCTTGTTGAACCTAGAAGTATTTTTTTTAATGAAAATCCTTGACACTGAAAAGGGAATAGCCTCCCTTATGTTTGGAAAACTTCAACACAACTAGGTCGTAGACTTAATCTCATGACTTTTCCTTTCACCATCTGGTTGTGAAGGTTATATGTTCATTTTTATGTTGAAGGCATTGATTTACATTGCAACTCCTTGTTTCAGACTATCTTGTGAGATCACTTTGTCTCTTTTGTTTCAGGGTTGTCTTGTTTGAAGACATCAAACTTGGGTTTCAAGTAGTCATTGTTTGTTTATCTCTTCCTTTGGAATGGTGTTGAGAAATGGTTTAACTCCTCTTCTGTTCACAATAATATTTTCATTCTTGTAACTCATGGTAATGGCTTAATTTTTGGGTATGGTATTCATGGTTTATTTAATACCATCTGAACTTATATGATATTATTTTAAAGATGGTATTGTGCAGACAGTGGGACTTGACCTCTTATGTAATGGGAAAAAATATCTATGACATCTTAGGAATGACTGTGTCAATTTTGTGGATTGAATCTTGAGATCTTTACTTGGATATGTTTGATTAAATGGAAGTGGTATTCTTCCTCTCCTCTTTTAAATCAACTACAGTTTCAATCTTGGAAAGATGCTTTCTTTCTCCTTCTTATGTTGTTTCTTGGCCATCTAGATTGAATGGTTATGAATGATGTTAGGCAGTTTAGCTGCAGCTATTTTTTTCTTATTGATTGGAACTTGTTTGTTTGACATAGTACTTGAGGGTTTTATTTGTTGGTTGAAATGAAATATACTCTACTTCTCTCTCTCTTTCTTGGTTATAGGATGTTAATGTTGTGTCATCTTGAAATGGAATGAACCTTCATTTATCTTCTTGGAAGTTCTTTATCGGTTGGGCATAATGTAGTTCTTCCAACATAATTATTACCTAATCCATATGTTGGGTCTAATCTTAGGTAACTCATATATGGGACATATTGTAAGTTATGATGTTGAGGCATCCTAAGCAATTCCTTAAGTTCTTATTATTGATTACATTGGCATCTCTGATTAGGATGAAATTATGAACTACTAATTGCATGCTAAAGAATATTTTTGAGTGAGTTTTGGAATATTATGCCTAAAGGTTAGAGAGTAAAGTTATCTCCTTCTTGTTTTATATAATGTAATTGCTTTTATTTATGTCTTTTTGAATTTCTCAGGACTGTTTCATAACAACATAATTCTCTTTATGAACAAATTATTTAAAATCACATCGTTTTAATGCTTAGTGCTTATCATGCTCAGTTTAATGAACTAACCCATGCTAGTAATTTTGCAGATGGACTTCGTAAGTGATGAGAGGAGAAAAGATCTTTTAGGATATTAGTTTTTTTACCAAAGAGATTGGATCTTTTATGATGAAATATGAATCATTATTGAAATGTATTTATTGGAAAGGAAATTTGTATTTTTAATTGATCTTATCGATGTTGTTTGAAACTAAAGATGTCTGAAGTATTTGGACTTATAATGTATGAATTCCAATTTGATGAATGAAAAATTTGCAGGTTTATCTATACTTTATGTGTCATCTTTTTAGATATTATGTGAATGGAAATGATAGGATTATCTCTATTTCTTTTATATATATTTGTAATATACCCTTTGGGGTTGGTTTAAGATGAACTAGAGGTTAAGGGTACTAGATATACTACCCTCATATTTAAATGTAACTTATTAAAGTTGGCATTCGTGATTGGACATTCAACTAAATCACTATGGATTTACTAAAAAATGATTAGTGGGTAAATTAAATCATGATGATAACTTGTAAAATAATATGAGGTTATAAATGAACCTTAATTCTTAATAAGAAAAGGGAAGGAAACTTTTCTGCAATGATAAATAGTTTGTTTTAAGACCTTTTGGAATTAAATCCTAAAGTTATCATGGATAGAGGAAGGTGTGCTTCCTCTTGATTAATTCCTTAATCAGAATATGATCAATGAAAAGAAAATATATAGGATTAGAATTCATTCCAATGAAGTCTATTATAAAAAGATCGATTCAGAACTTGAACAAGCTAAGACTTGGATAAGTAAATTAAGATAACATCACTGTTAGTATGCTAAATCTGTTTGTGAAATTGAATCATAAGTTAGAATGTTAATGGATGAAAAAAATCTTTGGGAAAAGGTTTGGAGGCTAGATGTATCTACATAACAATTCTAATTTCAGTTTTTTCTAGTAACCCTAATGGTTAATGAACCTAGCTATTCAGTAGGGCTACTGTAATTAACCCTTAATTAAGTAATTAACTTCTTTCTTGGGTATGTACATCTAGATGAGGTGAACTTAGTCAGATGTTGGCACATGCCAACTGCAGTATAGTACCTCCATGAAGACTTGGGTCTTCATGAGGATACTATGTTGTAGTTGACATGTGGCAACACCCTTCAAAGTTTAATCATCTAGATCTACATAAACTCGGACTTGATCATAGTTATGCCCTAAGTTAGGTTAGAAGCATGATCTAGTGTGGGAAACTCAAAATGACTTAGGATAACTAGAAACATGTAATCAACTTAGGTCGATTGAGTATGTCTATTTACCCTTAGTCCTTTGTGAGTAGTCATCATCTATACTAAACTATATTGCTAATGTTGGTTAGGGTTAAACCTTGAACAATTGGACTAATAGGAGTCAGTGAAGACCATTCTAGATAATAGATGAAGTGGGGTGAAGGACATATTCTGTTTTATGAGTATGTTGTCTAAGAATATAAACATTAATAGAATGTTGAAAATCTTTAGCCAAAGTATCGCAAGCTCTTTGGTTGCGTTGTCCTATGTCACCTAGTTTAAGAAGTGGGATTTTAGATGAATATTGGTATGAGATATTGGATAGGCATTTTAAATAGAACACTTAATACCTTGAAAAGGGTAAGAGAACAAAGTATATTTAGTATACAAAACGTTAAGTTAACATGAGATATCAATATGATACCAAGTCATGAAATGAGAGATTGGTGTCCCACCAAGTGATTATAGCTACATATGGTTTTCTATTATGAGATTGATTGACTTGGAATGTGTGTTCTAAATTTTTATTATTTAGGATAGAGAACATTATTCATTTTTTTTCCCCCTTGTTTCTAAAGGCTTAAAATGGGAATGTTACAAGCATGAATGATTATGAAATTTCTATGAAGTTAGTATGCGTTGGAGCACATGGTGCATCATTCATGCGGGGTCACCGAACTTAGTGTGTGTTAGATTGAAAAAAACAATATCCCCTTATATTCTAGGAATTTGTATGGATCTTTGAATCAATTTAGCATATAAAATGGTGAGTAACTATGAAAATGTTGCTAAGATATAAGAACTTGTAAGAGAACTTCATGCCTATATGGAAATCAACCTAAAGCGTGTTCTTGAGTTCCAAAAATTTACAATTGGAATTAAAAATGGAAAAAAAATTCTGAAATATGTTGAGACAAGATGGATTTATTTGTATGAGCATGCATGCAGAGTTCGTGAGGAGTATCCTTCGTTGGTTGGTTTCATGCACAAATATCATCATGAAGTTGATAGAGTGAGGGACTTGTTGTTCCATTTAACTGATTTGGAGACATTACTTACCTTTGTTTGGCATTCTTCCAATGTTGCAAGAGATCAATACATTGATGAAGCATGCACAAGGGAGATTAATCTATATTGTTGATTTTATACATATGAGAAAAATGGTATGTAAAAATCTGATGTCTTGTACACTTCCCAAGATAGTTTTGATACACCTATTTTTGATAATTGGAAAGATTTATTAGATCTTAAGAATCCTAGTAACTATTTGAGATTTAATATCCATGATCACCTCTGTATCAATGTTAATGGGAGGGACATATATTACAAGATCGAGAAAAAGAAGAAGTTCATGTGACACGTAATATGTTTGATTATGTTACAGTTGAAACAAGAATAAAACTTAGAAAATTTTCAGAATCCTTATCATCAGAAATTAGAGAATGTTTCAGAAAAGATAAAATTCTTGAAGCAATGGGTGTGATGAATCCTAATTTTTGGAATACTGAAGGTGCTCGTGTAGAGTTTGTAAGAAAGCTTTTCCATAAATCCATGGGTACAATAATGGAACATTTCACAAAGACTTAAGAGTTTAAAGGTATTGAAATCAAAGGTATACTGAATTTTGATTGATTAAATTCTTAATCAACATATTTTGCAACGACGATGAGGAACAAATATACATTATTAGACGAACCTTTTGAGAGTGGTACTATTATAAGGCTCGGTGAGGAATCTATCAAAGTACTATGTTACAAGAAGAAATTAGTGAATACTTTTGATTATATGAGTTATGCCAAACAATGATTTTGGGATCTGTGGTGGATGAAAGAGTTTTCGAGTGCTTTATCATTTATAAAATCAAAAGCGAGAAACATGTTGTATTAAAATATGGAAAGTTGCATGAGGTGTTATTTTTCTCGCCACTCGCTTGGAAAACTTTCCTTTGGAAAGAGAAATTATGCATTGGAGTTCCCTTTCCAAACTAAGAGGTGTAAATAATACAACTATAAGTACAAATGTTCTCAATGATGAGACTAGAATTGGTACGTTATCAAACTTTCTTTGAAGCGAATATCAACTTTGAAGAAAATTTATTGATAATGGATTGTTTCAACTTTAAATAGGTATATCCTTGACCTTACTTTTATTGTTTGTCACCTTAAATTTTAACTGTGGTTATTTATTCAATTTCATATTAATAGATTCGAATATAAAAGTTTATAGTTAGACCTAATACAATTATAACTCTAAAGATGCAAATATTGATTATGAGGAGGTTTTTAAACATATATTTTTTCGGCTCTTGTTATCATTGAAGATATTACAGGTATATATATTTATATTTAGTTAAATACAATTATTTATAAAAATATGTTTTATTTAATTTATATTTGGGATTTTCAAATTGCTTTGATATTGTAACTACTTTATTTAATTTTAGATCTTCATATTCTACCAATCTTAGTCTCTTCCGGACTTACAAACTTCTAAAATTCCTTTGTCCAGGACATGCATAGGTTCTTGTTTGCTTTTATTTTCTTTAATATTTTTATTTCTTCCATTATCTTCTCAATCAATATTTCATCTTTTCTTTATCGAAAACATGGGTTGACATCCATCTGAGGAAGCTATCACTTCTCGGATCGACAACTTTGTCAAGAATCTCACCCATCTATATGCTAATCTAATTTTCATGTTGAGTTCTCTATAATCGAAGGTAAATCTATCTCATTTGTGAAGGATGATTTCTCATTTTCCTTCCATATACTTTGTCACACTCATATAGAAGACAAGAGGTACCTAAGTTTGCTTTAATTTTCTTTAATATTTTTGTTTCTTCATTCATCTGCTCAATCAATATTTCATCTTTTCTTTCTCGAAAACATGGGTTGAAATCCATCCAAGAAATCTCTCACTTATTAGGACTAGAATTGTCGGGTAACTCACCCATATATATATTAATCCTTTTCTCATGTTGAGTTCTCTAGAATCGAAGCTTTCCTAGCTCACTACGAAGGATGGTTTCTCATTTTCCTTCCATATGATTTGTCACACCCATCTAAAAGACAAGAGGTACCTTAGACTATATCATAGATGGAATTTTTACAATTATGTTTAATTTATTTTGGTATTTGTAAAATGATTTGATGTAGTGTTTGAACTTTGTGGCATGAATATCAAATTACATGTAAAAATTGATCTTCCTAAAAAACATTGCATTTACAAGTAGAGATAAAAAGATATTGAAAAGTTTTAAATGTGAAGAAACTTGATACAGAGTTTGAATTTTACAAGTAGAGAGAAGAATATTTTACTATATTAAGATGTCTCTGTCATACCACATTCTAAATTTTCTTAAAATAATTATCCATTATCATCATCCATGATCGTGTTTGAAGCTACATCTATGTCCACATACAATTCATCATCATCCATATCTAGTCTGATGTCATCATCCACATCTAATGTCATAATCATTACAAGTAGAGAGAAGAAGATTTTGAGAAGGTTTAGATGTGAAGAAACCTGATACAAAGTTTGAATTTTAAAAGTAGAGAGAAGAAGATTTTATTGTATTAAGATGTCTCTATCATACCTCATTCCAATTTTTCTTAAAACAATTATCCATTATCATCATCCATGATTGTGCTAGAAGCTACATCTATGTCCACATAAAATTCATCATCAACCATATCTATTCCAATGTCATCATCCACATCTTGACATCATCTTTACAAGTAGAGAGAAGAATATTTTGAGAAGGTTTAAATGTGAAGAAACCTAATACAAAGTTCAAATTTTACAAGTATAGAGAAGAAGATTTTACTATATTAATATGTCTCTATCATACCACATTCTAAATTTTCTTAAAACAAATATCCATTATCATCATCCATGATCGTACTTGAAGCTACATCTATTTCCAAATACAATTCATCATCATCCATATCTATTCTAATGTCATCATCCACATCTAATTTCATCATCATTACAAGTAGAGAGAAGAAGATTTTGAGAAGGTTTAGATGTGAAGAAACCTGATACAAAGTTTGAATTTTACAAGTAGGGAGAAGAAGATTTTATTGTATTAAGATGTCTCTATCATACCTCATTCCAATTTTTCTTAAAACAATTATCCATTATCATCATCCATGATTATGCTTAAAGCTACATCTATGTCCACATAAAATTCATCATCATCCATATCTATTCCAATGTCATTATCCACATCTAATGTCATCATCCACATCTAATATCATCATCCACACCTAATGTCATCATCATTACAAGTAGAGATAATAATGATTAATATTTAAATCCATTATCATCATCCATGAATAATTAGTAATTGTGTCATCATTATCATCTATCACTATTATATTCGTAACCATCACATCCATATCAAACATAAACACCATATACAATCTAGAATTTCTATATATAAATATAACAACATATAAAAATCTAGATTGCAACATAATACGTGTAAAAAATGAAATTACATGAAAAGTAAAACCATTGCATCAATGCATCATATATTCAACTCCAAAAAAACTTCAAATTAAATAAATATTCAAGTTTCATTCTTCAATATATAAAATATTTCAAGTTTCACTTTTCAAGTTCCCCACAGAGCCACACCCACTGGACTAGTCACTATTTGCTCAAACCTCAATCATTAAATTTTTCCCCATACCTACTGACACTTTCCTTTTGAGTTTCTATAACATCTTCTATTCCTCTTTCCCCAAAGGTTTGCCCTCCTCTATTATTTTCTTGATTAATCCCAGAACTAATCAGATCCTCCGCATTAATGTATAGATTATTTATGATTTCTTATTCTTCCTTTGTTACATCTCCATGGGATGCCAAAGAAGGATCTGTAGCTACCTTTTCTTTGAACAAAATCTTAGGGTTGAATCCATTCTCTTTAATTATCCACTTAAGTGTATTGTTTTGTTTATTAAATGTTTCCCAATTTTGGATCCCTTTAAAAATTTGAGCAACTTGCACAAGTATTAGAATTGGCGGATAATCAAAGGTAGATTTGAAGGAAACGCGGAGGCTTTGAGCATGTTATAGATGAAGGATCATTACCACGGAGGACCCATCCAAAGCCATGGTAAGAAGAAAGTTCGTGGAATAAAGGAAATACTTTGCGGGTGGATATCTAAAGCCGTAGTACTATAAGTAGTGCACGGACTAAGGCGTAAATCAAAAGGAAAACCCCGAGTCACAAGAAAGTAAGTCACATCATTTGGGAATGCCATGGAAGGTTTTCAAAATCTACGTGGACTAGGAGTGCCATGATACAAATGAATGATCCATGGATGTCAAATAGTCATGCAAGGTTGAATGAAGGGAACTACGTATCAAAGAAAACAATAATTACCACATATTTCTATGATGAACTAAGGATATCAAATCAAATTTGATTATACAAATCTGATTTTATTTATCCTTATCCATGTGAAGGAAATCAGATTTCATGAAATAAATGTTGGTAGGTGGCGAAATTGAAGGAAACTTCTCCAGCACACAAAAGTGCAGCTTCATGTGGCACAACCACCAGCATTAAATGTGGTATGGGCGCTCATTTGAAGAAGGCGTGTAACAATGGATAAATAGAGTGATGCCCTGTTCCCTAAGAGAAATTAATGAATATGGCTGGGATTGTTCGAAAAATTAGAATTTTCCTCTAATTTATTCTCTTTCTCCCTTCCACAATTTTCTATATATTGTAGTGCAATACACATTCTTAATGTTGGATACTTTTAGAACTTGGGTATCTTGTAATATAAGGTTTTTCTGTGCTACATGTATGTCCTAAGGGTCACATGCCTTGGATCTTGATTTAGTGAATGATTGCATCTTCCTCTTGTGATTGTAATAGTCTATGCACAATTTTAGGAAATAAAGTTTAATATTGTGGCTCATTCGGCCCTTGTTCTTATTTAATTACATTCCTTTCCTTTCTTTAAGTTGCAAATGTGTTGTATGTTTATTTTTTGAATCTTTTCCCATTGGTCATTATGAAAGTGGATTCTAGAGTTATTTTCATCTGTGTCTCATATCCAGTCCTTTTCATTATCATTTCCTTCCCTTTCCCCTTATATAAACATATTCATCACCTTATTTTCTAGTGCTATCAACTCTGTAGATTAGGATTTTTGTTTTATGCACCTCCTTCTCACCCTGGTCCCTTGGAAAGTTAGAGTAGAGCTAGATAGTTGCATTTTAGTAGTTGTAGAAGTAGAAGTAAGTATAGGAATTCAACCTTCTCCGGAGGTTTGTCTTAGTTTGAGTCCCACAACTTGGAGACAATCCCATGTTGACTCAAATTTTAGGTTATCTATGATCGAATGCGAGTGTAATTTTGGGCTCCAAAATTTTTGACACACTTGATGGGATTTTGAATCAATATTTCTTGTTTTATCATGTTTTGATGTGTGTCTTGATGAAACTCTATCCTTTGGAGGATCTACACAAATCACGTCTAGTGACTCCATTCGAAATATCGATTGGTTTCAACAAAACTAGTGGCTCAATCCTTCCTAGTTCATGAGAAGGATACAAACTTAGTCTAGAACAAGACAAGAAGGTGTATTTGAATACTTGCAGTTATCCCAGGAAAAGGTAGAAGAGGAAGATAGATTCAAAGATCTCCATCTCCTCCAAATCAAACTCTCTCCACACCTCCACCTGGTAGGCCTTTCTTACAGTCCACTAGAGTTCTCAAACCCATTACAATGGCTCATTTATAGCAACCACCACCTCAGAATCCATTTGTAAACTTCACAGGTAGTAGTCCACTTGCTTTGAATTCCCAGAATCCTATTCTAGTAGCTTCTTTGAAGAATATTCCATATTTTACTGGAGAAAACCACACTACTCCAATTGAAAACATTCAATACATTTCAAATGTCTTTATTATCCTTGAAATTGAATAAATAGATGTGGCAAAGTAAAAATTTTGGCTTCATCATTTAAAGGAAAATCTCTACAATGGTTTAGGAGCTTGATTGTAGGCTCAATTTGGAATTGGAGCGATTAGTGGACAACCTTATATAATCAATTTGGGGAAAGAGCTGATAACTTGTCTCTTTTGGAGCAATTAACCATAATCAAGAGAGCACCTAATGAAAAATGGTAGATTTCAACTTCAGATTCCAAATAACTTGGGACATAATTCCAGTCCTTGTCAGGCCTACAATAGAAGGTGCATTTATTTACTTTTTAAAATCTCTTAACTCTGACATATCTATTATGGTGTAATCTATGGGAGGTGTAACTTTACCAGTGGCTTATGCATTGGCCATTAGGGTTGAGAATTGTTTAATTCAAGCTGGAAAATTATCTCCTAGGCCACCTATGCCATTATCCCTTGAATTTCCACAAGCCGCGCAACCTTCCATTGCTCCTATTCCTCAACCAAATTTACAACCTATTGCTTCCACATCACAAACCCCCACACAACAAAAGGAAGATGAAGAAATGAAATATTTGATTAGAAACTTGACAAACAAAGTTATATCCCTAGAAAAACAACAAGCCCAATCATATAGAAATTATCAAAATCAAGGGAAATCCTCAAACCAAGGATATCAACCATATAAAAACCAATAATCTAATTAGAGATATGTAAAAAACAAGCATAATATAATATGGAAAAGTCAAAGTGCTCCTCTTCCATTGGAAAAATCCCTCCTTGCAAGAACTTCCCCCCGGTTCATGTCAAGCCTTAGTTATATTACAAAAAATATGATACAAGAAACATAGTGGTGTTTCCATGTAATCTACCTCATAACCAACTTGGTTGTGAAAGGGAAATGCATCTCTAAGCCTACATGATTCAAGGTTCTTCTAGTTAGTAAGAACCACTTATTGAAGCACCAAATCATGGTGTAGAAGAAGTCCAACAAGCCACACCTGATGCTAACCTCATGATTTTTGGAGCTAAGGATTTATGTGCAATCTATAAAGTGTCGATGACTTCGGTAGACCTCAGATGCATGTTGATAAAAACACATGGAATAAGAAAAGAATGTTGGAAGATCAGGTTGCAACTCTTGAGGATCAAAACAATACCACGGATAAAGGAAAACACATTGGAGGTGCAAAGGAAAAGCTGTGGACTGAAGCATAAACAAGAAAGAGTGAGAAACCACATAATGAAGTAGAGAATGTGTCAAAGTAGCTTACGAGTACCTAATAATCTTATCATGGAAAAAGAGGTTACTATTTAACCAAAGCCACATGACCAAATAATGCCACAAAAAGGAAAGAAAGTAGCATGTTGCAAATGCAGAAGACTGTGGGTCTCCTATTCAACATAGTTGAGCAAATGAAAAATACTAATGTCAACATCTCAATGTGGGATGCACTATCTTTTCCATCAAATCATGATCTCCTATGTGAATCCCTTAAGAAACTTCCTCCGATAGATCCGGTGAAGCAAAAGGATAATGCTACGGTTCATGTACGCCAAGTGTAATAGGACCAAGTAAGTAAGATTGTTAAAACCCCACCCTTTTACATGTCAATAATTGTGGGTAGATACCTAATTCATAACTGTATGATTGATTCTAGGGCTAGTACTTTTGTAATGCCAAAGAAAATTGATGATATCTCGGGTCTTAAATATAATTTTTTTGTCTAGGGTGTTTTGAACTTGATGGATCAACAATGGGCGTATTAGGAGTGATTAAATATTTAGAGTTAACCCTCCATGCTTGCCCAAGTCTCACAATAACCCATGATATATCAGTCATAGACTTTCTACCCATGTTTGTAATCTTCCTGTCTAGAGATTTTACTGCTAAGATAGGGGTTATTTGTCTTCATATTGGACTCACATGCTTTTAAGGACTAGATATGGCACAAGATTCACAATCCAAGTTGAGCCTATCTTTTCCTATCACATAGAGTCATATGAACCTTCCCCTATCCAATCAAACTATTTAATACAAGAAGAACATGATCAAGTTTCAAGTCTAGAAGAATAACCTACTCCTCTCATGCCTGATTTGTTGTTTGATGAATGGGATGAGAGAGATCACAAATTTGATCCATATTCTGAAGAGCTTAAAGCTTATGAAACTAGTCTTGGCACCTATTGTGTCTTGCAAGAGGAATCTATTATGCCCATGACATTCAAAGAAGATAAGGAGCCAATCTTTGGCTTATGGTAGATGTATTTTGATGGTTCTAGAAGTAGAAATGGAGCTGGGTGGGTGTTGTGCTTATTTCTCCAAAGGAAGATAAGTTCTTCTTCACCCACAAATTACAATTTACCTATTCTAATAATGTGGCAAAATATGAGGCATTAGTGCATGGCTTGCTAATTATGAAAAAGTGAAAGATCAAGAAGTTGAAAAAAATTAGAGATACTGAACTAGTCATTAACCAAGTCCATAGTAGATGTGCTACAAAGAACAAGCTATTGAAGGCCTACAGACATAGAGTTTGGGAATTGCTAGAGAGTTTTGATGCTCTCAACCTACATGCTATACCATGGAAGTTGAACAAGGAAGCATATCCAATGATGGCTCTAGGATACTAGTTTTCACACTGTAGAAAACTCGGTTAAGAAAAACGCAACATACAAAGATGGTTGTTAGGCCATCCATACCTGATAATGCAACCAATGCAAGTATTTTATAGTGATGAAATTTTTTCCAATTCATATAGAATGAAGATGAATTTTCTTCAAAAATATAGTCGATTTGCGGGGACGTCTACGATGATTAGATTATTCAGCTCAAAATAAATAAATTGCCAAAAGGATTGGTCACTCTAGAATAGATTTTTAGTCCAGATGATGAGTTCAAAGGTACAGTAAAAGAGCATGGTGGAAAAAAAAGAAGACTGTCATCCTATTGCAATCACCTCAGAAAAGGATTTTTTCTTGGAAATGTATGTGATGGAAATGAATTTATTTTTATTACCTTATGTCAAAATTTTAGTGATGTGTTCTCATGGGGCTATGAAGATTTAAAAGAATTCAATCCAAATATATCCCAACATTCTATTGATCTTGATCCTAATATCAAACTAGTTAGGCAAAAACAAAGGCCGATAAACCCCAAGATAGAGCCCCTCATGAGAAAAGAATTATCTAAAATCATCAAGGCTAAGATTAATTTTCCCATTAAGTAATCCAATGGGTGGCGAGCTAGGTTCCAGTTAGAAAGAAGAATGGAAAAATTAGTCTCTATGTAGATTTTAGGGACTTAAATAACTCTCTCAAGGATCATTATCCTTTGCATTGAATGGAGTAGATTTTTTGTAGAAAGTGGCTAGATCTGAGATAATTTCAATGCTTGATGGATATTTGGGATTCAACCAAATAAAAGTGAAGGAGAAGGATCAATACAAGACTGCATTCACCACCAAATGGGGAATATATGCATATCAAAAAATTATTTTTAGTTTATCAAATGCAGGTGCCACCTTCCAAAGAGCAATGGATATTGCCTTTAAAGGATATATCAATCAATTCATCTTGTTTTACCTTGATGATATCATTGTTTTCTCCAAGCAGAGTGCGAGATCACATGAAGCACCTGGAGAAAGTACTTGAAATATGTAGGGAGTTTGGGGTATCTATTAACCCCAAGAAATGTAATTTTGTAGTCCTTAGAGGTAATATTTTGGGGCACATTGTTTCTAAAGAAGGAATTTCCATTGATCTAGAAATAGTTTCTGCCATCATTGCTCTTTCCTTTCCAGCTCACAAAAACTTTGTAGTCATTCCTTGGCAAGATCATCTTTGTTAGGTGCTTTATTCTCAACTTCGCGGGTCTGGAAAAACCACTCATAATTATTCTTAGAAAAGATCCAGCTTTCAGATGGACCGTAGAGGGGAAGGAAAAATTTAAAAATATCAAACAAGAAATAACCCAGGATCCTACGTTGATTAATCTAGATTACTCCAAATATTTTATCTTATATATGTATGGAGCTGATTCTTACATTGTCACAATTTTAATCTAGCCAAATGATCAATACTTCAAAGCAACTAGTAGACTTCTTCACCAAACCCTAAAGGATTATGAGATCAAGTACAACCATATTGACCGATGAGGCCGAATATGCATGATTAATGTATAATATATGATCTCATATTACTCTCCTTTTTATTAAGTTTGATTGCATTTTGTGACTTTTATTTGATCTGATATGAGTTAGGATGTAATTGTCTATCTTTTGATTGATTTTGATTCTAATGTTAAAAGATCTAAAATTCCTAATGAAGTGTGTGTTTGAAATTTAGTTTTGTAATAAAGCAAGTCTAATCAGTCGAAGAAATGAAGTATGTAGCATTCAATATGTTTTTAGTAGCATCTATTCCAACACAACTTAGTTCGGAACTTCCAAGCTAGTTCGAACTCCATTACATAGTCATCATCTAGTTTTGAAACTTTGGACTTAGTTCCGGAACTCTAGTATTTAGTTTGAAATTTTTAGACTTAGTTTCGGAACTCCTGGGTATAGCTCGAAACTATCACAGTTTTGATCCTTAATGATTTCCTATGGTTCTGGAACTTCTCTAAAGTTCAAACGATGGAAGTTTATCTATTTTAACCACATCTGAAGATTCTACATTAACGAACCTTTCAATAAGGAAAGGATGAGAAGATCTCTAAACGCAGATCTAAGGATAGCTATCCTACAACTGTTTGATCAGCCCCAATCGACTCAATATCTATTTTGGGCACGATTTGATTTCATCAGAATCATAGAGACATCTATGATTGTAAATGGATATATACAAAGACGTGCAGTAGATAGATAATAATAGGAAATAGAGATAGAACAGAGAAGAGAGATATAGACTAAGTACACAGATCCAATACGTTTTGTAATACCGAATGTTTTATCAATAAAATAGCCATTCATGTTTGAGAGAATTCTAAGTTGTTAAATCCTGATTTGAGGAGGAGCAAGGGCCCACTCTCCCAAGGACCAGGATAAACATTTATTTGGTATTTATATCTCTTAAGAAAATAGTTTAGATATGTTAATTTTGTATTGCTTTAATTCTTCCAGTTAAACTCTGTTGTATACTTGTTCCTGCAAGTGTTTATATAGATTCTTATTTTCTCTTGCAATCATTTTTAAGCATTCTAAGTGTTGTGTGTGTTTATTTCCAATAGCAAGTGTGTTTACTTCCAATAGCAAGTGTGTTTACTTTCATAAGCAAGTGTGTTTATTTCCATTTTATAAAGTGTGTTTACTTTCAACAAAGCTTTCAGTGTATGATTTAAATAAGGTTTTACCAAGAAGTCCTTAAGACATTAAAAATATCCCCCCAAAAATACAAAAACAACTACGGTCAACTACTAGATCAATAGTATTACTCTTGTTGCATATAGCTTTAGACACACCCCTATTAGAGGATCTTAGGATTACTTTTGTTGCATATAGTTGATTAAATGAAGGGAATAATGACACCCATAATTTTTGGCACCGTTGTCGGGAATCACTGGTTAGAATTTTATAATTAAGTGTTAGCAAGAGCAACAATCATACATCTAGTAGTTGAAGGATCTTCCCTACTATGTCATAAAATATATGAGTAGACCAAGATACTCAAAGGGTAGATTCCTCCCAAGAACATCTTCACAATAATTAACAACATCCTCTAGTCCAAATAGGAAATTGATCAATAATTGGAGGCACCATCATCCTCTATCATACAAGAAATAGAATTTCCACCTTTGGAATTCTTAAATCAGCCACTTGAAGGAAGTGGAACTTTTAGGAAAAGGCTTATTACTCAAGATCCACTTATGACGAGTTTTGATTCTCAATTTAGTAGTCAAACTCCTACTCATGGTTTTTCACCTTCCCTAAGGCATACCACATACCATTTTGATTCGGAGGAAAATTTAGAAAATATTTTTAAAATGACACGAGAATTTGAAAGAGTACACGATAGGACCTTTACTTATCCAATCCAATTGGGAGATGATGATACATCAATGAAAAATATCGCACTTGCACATTTACCCACATTTATAGGGATGTCATTTGAAGATCTTGACCAATTTTTGTTTGAGTTTAAGGTACTATATTAGATCTATGACTATAAAACAGATAATCAAAAACTCAAGTTGTTTTCATCCACTATAAAGGATGAAACAATGAGGTAGTTCATGGGATTACCATCCAAATCTATTAGCACTTGGGCACAAATGGAGACTGCCTTCCTAGACAAATACCCAGATTATTATAGAGGAAGAAATAGGAAGGAAGAAATTTTCAAAATCAAGCAGGAGGAAGATGAAAATATAGAAGACTATTTAGACAGATTCCTCTTTGTGAGTAAAAGATGTGGATTTGTACTTCAAGAGGAGTCAAGTAAAACCATTTTCTCAAAAAATTTTGATGACGAATATAAAGAAGCCCTTAACTTGATAGGAGGTGGAGAAATTGATCGAGTTAAGAATGAATGAAATTAAAGAGATTTGTAGAATCTATTTCAGAATAAGAGGTGGACCTAGAAAAGGAAAATTAGTGAAAATTCGAATCCAGATATGAACAAACTAATGGATGAATTAGCAAATTTTAAAACAAACATTTTAGTTCAATTAACCTCTACTATGGATGGATTACAAGCTAAAGAAAATGCCAAAATTGAACCATTGGCTATGTATTGTCCTAGATGCTAGGAAGAAGCATGCAATAAGAGACTGTCCTTTGGATAAAACATAAATGTGTCTTATCTGTGAATCTAAAGAACATGATACTGATGCTTGTTCTCTACTTCTAGTCATAAAGAATCATCTTAAACAAACTAGTACATCATCCACAATAGAAGAATTGAATTTTGTTTAGAGATAACCTAACCAAGGGTAGTTTATGCCAAGATTAGTTCCTAATCCTGGATGATGCCATGGGCTACTTAGATAGTACCAAAAATTGGGGACAACCACCTTGGGTACCTCAACCAACATGGAACCCTCAAGATTGGGAAAGTCAAGCTTGGTATGCTCAGGGACATCAACAACCATGGGTTGGTCAAGGAAATCCTTATGCTTGGTCACAACCTAGATGGAACCATAGTAATTATGCTCAAAGAAGAACATATCCAAATCAGAAATATAAGCCATCATGGGATCCCCTGCATGAGAATTCACAAAATGAGAATGTAGTCTAAATGCAAATACTAGCATAGCCAGTAGCAAACCCAAGAAACAAACAAACAACTCCTGTTTATGGAACATAACCAGAAAAATTAGTTAATTTACATGGTATGGATTGTAAGGATATTCAAACTAGATCTAGAAAAATCATTAGCAGTCCACCTATTATAATCATTGAAATGACAGAAGAAAATGAAATCCCTAGTACTGTTGTTCCAAAAGAAGATATAGAAAGAAAAAAAAGAGCCAAATAGTGACACTATTGAGACTCCATTTCTAGAGAGATTTAAAGAAGCTATAGAAACCAAGGATTTTGATTTGGTATAGGAAATAAGGAAATTGAATATTGAAATACCACTATTATAAGCAATTAAGGACATTCCTGAATTGAACAAATTAATCAAAATGTTATGTTTGAAAAATCTTGGAAGGAAGAAAATGTACCCCAAGACTATCAAAGTAGATGGAAAACTTGTTGATTTGTTAGCAGGAAAATTTTGCTTCCCAAATGTGGAGATCCTAGAAGTCTGTTATTTTTGTCTCTATAGGAAATAAGGATATACATAACATTTTTGTGGATTTGGGAGCGGGTATCAATGTAATGATAGTGGATACTTTGGAAACATTACCATTAACGAGTATATAACCTACTAATACCATATTACGAGATGGTAGATCGGTCATTGCAAAACTAGAAGGGGTTATTGAATATGTTACGGCTATGGTGAAGTCATGGGAATATCTAGTTGACTTCCTTATACTGCAGCCAAAAGGTAAAACATTGGGTTATCCCATTATTTTGGGTAGACCATGGTTATCTACAATTGTTGCCTTAATTGATTGCAGGTTAGGTGATATGACAATATCGAATGGTAAGAAATCTAAGAAAATTTCCTTATATCCTTCTGCATGACATTTTACTAAAAATCATGAACAATTGTGGGTTGATTCTCTGATACTAATAAGAAATTTTTGTCTTCTTTGGTTATGATCACATTTCAAGATAATGTAAGAGAAGTAGAAGAGATGAATAATCCACCATTAGATGAGCATTAGCTTCCCTCAAAGTAATCAGATATAGTTCTGGAACCTACGACTATAGTTCTAGAACCTGTGAATATAGTTCCAAAATCTGCGACTATAGTTCCAAAACCCACGAATATAGTTTCGAACCTACAAACTTAGTTCAAGAACCCGTGAATTTAATTTCAAAACCACCACATGAAGTTCCGAACCATGACAATAGCAATTCTCTATGATTGGAAATAATTTCACTCTGGAGGAATGAGATTTCTCATGGGGAGAGGAAGAATCAATATCTTTAGTTTCAAATATATCAAGGAGTGGTGAAGAATTTCTTAAAAGTAGCAGTGATGAAGAGTTTTTCCTACAAAGAGATAAGTATCATAATTCTCATTACTATCCTTTTTCCAGTATTCTGTCTCAAGGAACTTTTGGAGATGTTGCTACATACCATATGTTGTTACCACATGCATGTCCATTAAATACTTTAATGGAACCCTTTCAACAAATCAGTTTATCACACATTGGAACCAAACATGTTGAGATTCAACAGGTAAAAATTTGAACATTAACAGTTGGTTGAAGGATGATGAAGAAGCTAAACTGTTTGATGTTTTAAAAAATTATACTAAAGCTTTTTCTTGGGATTACAAAGACATGAAGGGGATTCATCCAAGTATCTGTACTCATCACATCTATACTGAAAATGTTAAACCAGTTAGGCAGCCTCAGAGAAGGATTGACCCAGCCTTCAGGGATATAGTCAAACAAGAAATTGAAAAACTATTACAAGTAGGTTTTATCTACCCTATCTCAGATATTCAGTGGGTATCTCCTCTTATGATTGTTCCTAAAAATAATGAGAAATGGAGAATATGTGTTGACTATAGGGAACTAAACAAAGACACACTGAGAGATTATTTTCCCTTACCATTCATAGATCAAGTCCTAGACAACCTTTCAGGTAAATAATACTTTTCCTTCTTGGATGACTTTAGTGGATACAATCAAATCAGAGTTGTTGTTGAAGATTAAGACAAAACAACATTTACATGTCCATGGGGTACCTTTTCCTATAGGGTATTACCATTTGGCTTATGCAATGATCCTATAACTTTTCAGAGAGTTGTACTTGCAATCTTTGTTGATCTAACAAATGAATGTGTTGAGGTATATATGGATGAATTCACTATACATGGAGATACATTTGATGATGCTTTGAGAAATCTGGATAGAGTGTTAACAAGATGTGAACAACACAATCTATCTCTTAGTGATGAAAAGTGTTTAATGATGGTTAATGAGGGGATTGTATTAGGACACCATATTTCAAAAAGAGGAATTCAGGTTGATCAAAACAAAATTAGGATCATTTCAGATTTACCTATTCCTTAGACCCCCACAAATATCAAGTCATTTCTAGGACATGCTTGGGTACTATAGGCACTTTATAAAATATTTTAGTAAAATTGCTACCCCCATGTTTAATATACTAACCAAGGACTATGAATTTCTTTGGGAAAAAAATTGTCAACATGCTTTTGAATAAATTAAAGAAAATATAATCACTTTGCTCCAATATTGAGAGGACCTAATTGGGAAAATCCATTTCATATCCAAAAAAATTCTTCAAATAATTCCATTGGTGTAGTTTTGGGACAGAAAGATGAAGAAGGAAAAATGTATGCTATTTATTATCTTAGTAAGAATCTTACTCCCACTGAAAAGAATTACACCACCACTGAAAAAGAATTTCTTGCTTTGTAATTTATGCAATCAATAAATTCAGACATTACATTATAGGTTACAAGATATTTGTACACACAGATCATTCAATAATTAAATATTTGATGAACAAACCAGTGGTTGGAGGAAGAATAATTAGATGGTTATTACTTTTGCAAGAATTTTATATTACCATTGTGGACAATCCAAGTAAATCTAATGTGGTAGCTGATTTTTTGTCAAGACTAACCACTATAGGGGAGCAAGATCTAGTCAAGGATAACTTTCCAGATGAACAACTATTTGCAATCTCAGCAAGTACACCATGGTTTGCTGATATGGAAAATTATCTTGCAACAGGGAAGTTTCCTCCTTCTTTCACTAAGAAATAAATAAAGAAGTTAATCAAAACTAGTGCACAATTCAAATGGTTAAATGGAATGCTATTTAAATGTGGGCCTGATTTTGTTTTGCATAGGTGTGTAAGAGAAGATGAAATATTTGACATCCTCAGAGCATGTCATGATGAACCAAGTGGAGGACACTATTTAGTGAAAATAACAACTCATAAGATACTTGGCATTGGTTATTATTGGCCATCTCTATACAAGGATGTGAAGAGATATATCAAGTGGTGTGATCCTTGTCAAAGGATGAGACAACCAAATTTCACCAATGAAATGCCTCTTCAACCTCAAGTTGTAATTGAACCATTTGAGAGATGGGGATTGGATTTTGTTGGTCCCTTTAATCCTCCTTCACAAGGAAAGGAATATATTCTTGTGTGTACTAACTATGTGACAAAATGGGCAGAAGTGCAAGCATTAACAAATACCACTGAAGAAGTAGTTGTTGATTTCCTTTGGAATAGAATTATGGTAAAGTTTGGAGCATTGAGGAGCATAGTTTCATATAAGGGACCACAATTTATGTCTAATATGATCTAATATTTCACAACATATTACCAAATCAATCATAGGAAGTCATCTCCTTATCACCCACAATAAAATGGACAAGCTAGAGTAAAAAATAAAGAATTGGAGAACATCCTTACCAAAATAGTTGAAGCTGGGAGAAAAGATTGGGTAAAGAGACTACCTGAAGTTGTTTGGGCTTATAATACAACTTAGAAAACTACAATAGGGTTTTCACCATATGAGTTAGTCTATGGGAAAAATACCTTGTTTCCCATTGAGTTTGAACTTCAAACATTGAGGACAAAGCTTGATTAAGGTGGGAATTGATTTAGATGCAACTCAAAAGAAAGAATCCTTCAACTCATGAGTTGGATGAATTGAGGATGGAAGCACTTAGGAGAGATGAAATAATCCAAGATCAAGAGGAAACAATGGCATGACACACATATCAAGAGAAGAAAATTCAAAATAGAGACTTTGGGCATTACCTCTTGATTCTAAGTACCAACAATTCAAGGGAAAATTGAGAACCAGATGGTTGGGACCCTATCATATTGAACAAATATTTGACAATGGTTCTATTTAGTTTCCCATCCCATTGATGACAGTGAAGAACACTCTTGGTCAATGGACATAGGCTAAAACCCTATAGGAAGCCTCTCACTAAGGATGAATTCTTGAGGAATATTGAAGTAGATAAAGAATTTGATCATATGGAAGAACCTAGTTCTTCCAAAATGATCAAATAACTAGATAATAGATCTAGAATAAAGGGAAGAAAATGAAAACTAGTAAATGGCATTTTCTTCCCCCAAAAAATAGAGAAAAATAAAAAATAAATAAAAAATAATAAATAATTTTCTCTCAAAGGTCAATTGAAAACCAGCAATGGTAGTTAACCTCTTCTTTTGGCTAATTCAAATAAAAGGGAATTCTTTTGAATTCCAAATTCAGTGTCTTATCTAACCACATTTTGTTCCACTTGTAGGAATGACGAGTCATCATAGCAAAAAGATTACATCATCGAGGATGGTAATTATATCTTTAATATTATTTAGGTTAAATTAAATGTTTGCATGTGTGATTTGACTTGATTTAAAAGTTGGTATGATGAGTCATCTATTTATTCATTATGATTATAAGTGAGTAATCATGAAAATGATAAGCATGGGATAAGTGGCGGCATGTTTATTATTGGTAATCATTAAGTGTAAAGTAAGTGAAATAAGTTGCAAGAGAGTGATTTTTGAGAATTAGCAATTCCGTAACAAACAAAAAGGATTCCAAAGCTAAGGATAGAGGTTCCATAGCCAAATTCATCCGTTTCACAACTAAGTAAGAATGCATGACTGATTTGCACATAATCAAAGGAAACAAAACTCGAGCCGATATGGGATTAAAAGAAATCAGAACTAGAGGATAATTTCCAGGTTGCTCATAGACAAAGAGGTGACATATATCTTTGAGCATGCAGGATGGCTATAATTCCTGAAGAAGTTTTCAAAGTATAATGATGAATTAGTAAGAGAATTTGTCATAAACCTAGAGAAATCAAGGACAAAGATGAGAAATATCTTTATTCCTTTTTCTGTAAATACAATAAGTAATGTGTCTAGAGTGCCAATTGTGCATGTCCCACATCCTACCAAAGGGACATTGAAAGAAGCTGGTTGAAATCTTACTACAAGGAGGATAAAGCTGAACCCCAATACATCTACAATACAAAGAAAATCAGAAAGGGGTCAGAAGTGCCGGTTTGCACAAACCCTTTAACGAGGGTAGCGTTTTGGATAGTGAAATATTTAAAGACCGTGATGATCAATTTGGGTCCGTAGGAAAAGAAGTCCTAAAAATTCTCATATAGACGAAGGATGTATCCACAAAACTTGAGTACATAATAAACCTTCCGGGGTTTCTTTTTTATTCTATCTAGACCATGGCCCATAGGTATTCCCTGGGTGTTGGGACAATAGGGCATCAATGGCTAATTCATTTAGTATGCCAGCACCATTTTCTATCGAGAAAATGGAGAAGAAATTTGGGAAATTTTTTTGGCAAGTTCAAGAAAAAACCTAATATTATTAGAAGAACAATACCAGCTCCATTTCTGTTTCAACTAATTTGGAAATTGATGCCCTGTAGAAGAACAAAAGGAAGTGGAAAGAGAGTATACCAAAAAGAAGGTCTGTAAGAAGAATAAAAAAACAGAGCCTTCTGTTTCTTTGAAGGAAATTCCTTCTTCTGCAACACCTTTTGGGATCCAATATCTATCTCTGACGGTGATATCTCACCTGTACAAGAGCAAGAAATAAGAGTAATAAGAAGCTTTGGAAAGAAATCCACCATGGGCATGTTGAAATTCCCAAAAGAAGGAAAATTCATAAAAGGAAAAGGGAAACCAGAGAGAAGGAGTGAATAGGAAAATATGGAAAACCAAAAATGAAAACTAGTAAATGCCGTTTTCTTTCCCCCAAAAAATAATAAATATAAAATATAATTTTTTTTTTCTCTCAAAGGTCAATTGAAAATTAGAGAAATGGCGGTTGACTTCTTCTTTTGGCTAATTAAAATAAAAGGGAATTCTTTTGAATTCCAGCTATCTTATCTAACCGTGTTTTTTTCCATTTGTAGGAATGACAAATCATCATAGCAAAAGGACTACATAATCAAGGATGGTAATTATATCTTTTATATTATTTAGGGTTAAATTAAATGTTTACATGTGTGATTTGACTTGATTTAAAAGTTGGTATGATGAGTCATCTATTTATACATTATGATTACAAGTGAGTAATCATGAAGATGATAAGGATGGGATAAGTGGTGGTATGGTTATTATTGGTAATCACTAAGTGCAAAAGAAAGTTAAATAAGTTGCAGACTGAGTTTTTAGAAGTAACAAATTAAGCTTGTATTTCACAAGAAAGAAAAGATGATTCAAAGACTAAAACAGAGGTTCCACAACCAAAGTAAATCGCAGTTCCACGACTAATAAAGAAGGCATGCAATTGATTTGCATAGAATCAAAAGAAACAGAACTCAAGCTGATATGGGTATTAAAAAGAAATTAGAACCAGAGGATGATTCCCAACTACTCATAGACAAAGAAGTGGCATCTATCTTTGAGCATGCAAGATGGCTAGAGTTCCTAAAGAATTTTTCAAAGTATAATGATGAATTAGTAAGAGAATTCATCATAAACCTAGAGAAATCCAGGACAAAGGTGAAAAATATATTTATTCCTTTTTCTGTAAATACAATAAGTAATGTGTCTGGAGTGCCAATTATGCATGTCCCACATCCTTCCAAAGGGACATTGATAGAACTGGTTGAAATCTTACTACAAGGAGGAGAAACTGCATGCCAGTACATCTACAATACAAAGAAAATCATAAAAGCGGTCAGAAGTGCTAGTTTGTATAAACCCTTTGATAGGGTAGCATTTTGGATAGTGAAATATTTAACTTGTGATGATCAATTTGGGTCAGTAGGAAAAGAAGTTATAAAAATTCTCATATATCTGAAGTATGGATCCATAAAACTTGAGTACATAATAAACCTTCTAGGGTTTCTTTTTTATTCTATCCATACCATGGCCCAAAGGTATTCCTGGGGTGTTGGGACAATAAGGCATCATGGGATAATTCATTTAGTATGCCAGCACCATTTTCTATCAAAGAAAAATGGAGAAGAAATTTGGGAAAATTTTCTTGGCAAGTTCAAGAAAAACCCTAATATTATCAAAAGAACAATACCAGCTCCATTTTCTCCTTCAACTAATTTGGAAATTGATGCCCCTGTAGAAGAATAGAAGGAAGTGGAAAGAGAGAGTATACCAAAAGAATGAGGTCTTTAAGAATAATCAAAACAATGAGCCTTATGCCTTTGAAGGAAATTCCTTCTTCTGCAGCAGACTTCAGGGGAGCCAATATCTGTCTTTGACGGTGATAGCTAACCTGTACAAGAGCAAGAATCAAGAGAAAGAAGAAGCTCTAGAAATAAATCCACCACTGGGCATGTTGGAATTCCACATAGAAGAAAAATTCATAAAAGGAAAAGGGAAACCCCAGAGGGAAGGAGTGAATAGGAAAATATGGAAAACCAAAAATGAAAACTAGTAAATGGCATTTTCTTCCCTCGAAAAAATATTAAATACAAAATATATAAAAAAATATTTCTTTCAAAGGTCAATTGCAAATTAGCAAATGGTGGTTGACCTCTTCTTTTGGCTAATTCAAATAAAAGGGAATTCTTTTGAATTCAGCTCTCTTATCTAATCGTGTTTTGTTCCACTTGAAGGAATGACGAGTCATCGTAGCAAAATGATTACATAATGAAGGATGGTAATTATATCTTTTATTTTATTTAGGGTTAAATTAAATGTTTACATGTGTGATTTGACTTGATTTAAAAGTTGGTATGACGATTCATCTATTTATGCATTATGATTACAAGTGAGTAATCATGAAGATGATAAGGATGGGATAAGTGGTGGCATGGTTATTATATGTAATCGTTAAGTGCAAAAGCAAGTGAAATAAGTTACAAAGTGATTTTTAGAAGAAGAAAAGAAAGATGAATCTGACTAAGAACGAAGAGGTTCCATAACCAAAGTCATCATTTCTACAGCTAAGAAAGAAGGCTTGCAACTGATTTGCATAGAATCAAAGGAAACAAAACTCAAGCCGATATGGGGATTAAAAAGAAATCAGAACCAGAGGATGATTCCCAGCTGCTCACAGATGAAGAAGTGGCATCTATCTTTGAGCATGTAGGATGGCTAGAGTTCCTGAAGAAGTTTTCAAAGTATAATGATGAATTAGTAAGAGAATTCATCATAAACCTAGAGAAATGCAGGACAAAGGTGAGAAATATCTTTATTCCTTTTTCTGTAAATACAATAAGTAATGTATCTGGAGTGCCAATTGTGCATGTCCCACATCCTACCAAAGGGACATTGAAAGAACTGGTTGAAATCTTACTACAAGGAGGAGAAACTGAACCCCAATACATCTACAATACAAATAAAATCATAAAATGGGTCAGAAGAGCCAGTTTGTAAAAACCCTTTGACAAGGTAGCATTTTGGATAGTGAAAGATTTAACTTGTGATGATCAATTTGGGTCCATAGGAAAAGAAGTCCTATAAATGCTCATATATCTAAAGTATGGATCCACAAAACCGAGTACATAATAAACCTTCCAGGGTTTCTTTTTGATTTTATCTAGACTATGGCCCATAGGTATTCCTGGAGTGTTGGGACAATAAGGCATCTAGGGATAATTCATTTAGTATGCCAACACCATTTTCTATCAAAGAAAAATGGAGAAGAAATTTGGGAAACATTTTGGCAAGTTCAAGAAAAGCCTAATATTATCGGAAGAAACATACCACTCCATTTTCTCCTTCAAATAATTTGGAAATTGATGCCCTGTGGAAGAACGAAGGAAGTGGAAAGAGAGTATACCAAAAAGAAGAAGGTCTATAAGAAGAATCAAAACAATAGATCCATACATTTCCTTTGAAGGAAATTACTTCTTCTGCAACACTTTATGGGAGCCAATATCTGTCTCTAATGGTGATAGCTCACTTGTACAAGAGCAGGAAACAAGAGTAAGAAGAAGCTCTAGAAAGAAATCCACTCTTGGGCATGTTGAAATTCCCAGAGAAGGAAAATTCATAAACCCACCAAGAAATACCCTAATATTATTAGAAGAACAATACCAGCTCCATTTTCTCTTTCAACTAATTTGGAAATTGATGCCCTGAGAAGAATAGAAGGAAGTGGAAAGAGAGTATACCAAAAAGAAGAAGGTGCGTAAGAAGAATCAAAACAACAGAGCCTTGTTCCTTTGAAGGAAATTCCTTCTTCGCAACACCTTCGGGGAGCCAATATCTATCTTTGACGGTGATATCTCCCCCTGTACAAGAGCAAGAAATAAGAGTAATAAGAAGATCTAGAAAGAAATCCACCACTGGGCATGTTGAAATTCCCAAAAGAAGGAAAATTCATAAAAGGAAAAGGAAACGCTAGAGGGAAGGAGTGAATAGGAAAATATGGAAAACCAAAAATGAAAACTAGTAAATGGCGTTTTTTCCCCAAAAAAATAATAAATATAAAATATAATTTTTTTCTCTCAAAGGTCAATTGAAAATTAGAAAATGGCAGTTGACTTCTTCTTTTGGCTAATTCAAATAAAAGGGAATTCTTTTGAATTCCAGCTATCTTATCTAAGTGTTTTTTTCCATTTGTAGGAATGACGAGTCATCATAGCAAAAGGATTACATAATCAAAGATGGTAATTATATCTTTTATCTTATTTAGGGTTAAATTAAATTTTACATGTGTGATTTGACTTGATTTAAAATTTTGTATGATGAGTCATCTATTTATACATTATGATTACAAGTGAGTAATCATGAAGATGATAATGATGGGATAAGTGGTGGTATGGTTATTATTGGTAATCGTTAAGTGCAAAAGAAAGTTAAATAAGTTGCGCAGTGATTTTTAGAAGTAACAAATTAAGCTTGTATTTCACAAAGAAAGAAAAGATGATTCCACAAATTTAAGAATAGAGGTTCCACAACCAAAGTCGTGGGTTCATGAGCTAAGAAAGAAGGCATGCAATTGATTTGCATAGAATCAAAGGAAACAGAACTCGAGCTGATATGGGGATTAAAAAGAAATTAGAACTAGAGGATGATTCCCAGCTGCTCGTAGACAAAGAAGTGGCATCTATCTTTGAGCATGCAGGATGGCTAGAGTTCCTGAAGAATTTTTCAAAGTATAATGATGAATTAGTAAGAGAATTTGTCATAAACCTAGAGAAATCCAGGACAAAGGTGAGAAATATTTTTATTCCTTTTTTGTAAATACAATAAGTAATGTGTCTGGAGTGCCAATTGTGCATGTCCCACATCCTTCCAAAGGGACATTGAAAGAACTGGTTGAAATCTTATTACAAGGAGGAGAAATCAATGCCAAGTACATCTACAATATAAAGAAAATCATAAAATGGGTCGAAGTGCTTGTTTGTATAAACCCTTTAATAGGGTAGCATTTTGGATAGTGAAATATTTAACCCGTGATGATCAATTTGGGTCGAGTAGGAAAAGAAGTTATAAAATTTCTCATATATCTAAAGTATGGATCCATAAAATTGAGTACATAATAAACCTTCTAGGGTTTCTTTTTGATTCTATCCATACCATGGCCCATAGGTATTCTTAGCGTGTTGGGACAATAAGGCATCGAGGGATAATTCATTTAGTATGCTAGCACCATTTTCTATCAAAGAAAAATGGAGAAGAAATTTGGGAAAATTTTCTTGGCAAGTTCAAGATAAACCCTAATATTATCGGAAGAACAATACCAGCTCCATTTTCTCCTTTAACTAATTTGAAAATTGATGCCCTATGAGAAGAATAGAAGGAAGTGGAAAGAGAAGTATACCAAAAAGAATGAGGTCTTTAAGAATAATCAAAACAACAGAGCCTTACGCCTTTGAAGGAAATTCCTTCTTTGCGGCGGACTTGGGGAGCCAATATTTGTCTCGATGGTGATAGCTCACTGTACAAGAGCAAGAATCAAGAGTAAGAAGAAGCTCTAGAAAGAAATCCTTTCTTTGGGCATGTTGGAATTCCCACACAAAGGAAAATTCATAAAAAGAAAAGGAAACCCCCGAGGGAAGGAGTGTATAGGAAAATATGGAAAACCAAAAATGAAAACTAGTAAATGGCGTTTTCTTCCCTCAAAAAAATATTAAATAAAAAATATATAAAAAATATTTCTTTCAAAGGTCAATTGAAAATTAGCAATGGCGGTTGACCTCTTCTTTTGGCTAATTCAAATAAAAGGGAATTCTTTTGAATTCCAGCTCTCTTATTTAATCGTGTATTGTTCCACTTGAAAGAATGACAAGTCATCATAGCAAAATGATTACATAATGAAGGATGGTAATATCTTTTATTTTATTTAGGGTTAAATTAAATGTTTACATGTGTGATTTGACTTGATTTAAAATTTGGTATGACGAGTCATCTATTTATGCATTATGATTACAAGTGAGTAATCATGAAGATGATAAGGATGGGATAAGTGGTGGCATGCTTATTATTGGTAATCATTAAGTGCAAAAGCAAGTGAAATAAGTTGCGAGTGATTTTTATAAGAATCAAAGAAAAAATGAATCCATGACTAAGAACAGAGGTTCCACAACCAAAGTCATCATTTCTATAGCTAAGAAATAAGGCATGCAACTGATTTACACGGAATCAAAGGAAATAGAACTTGAGCCGATATGGGGATTAAAAAGAAATCATAACAGAGGATGATTCCCGGTGCTTTCGCTGACGAAGAAGTGGCATCTATCTTTGAGCATGCAGGATGGCTAGAGTTCTTGAAGAAGTTTTCAAAGTATAATGATGCATTAGTAAGAGAATTCATCATAAACCAAGAGAAATATAGGACAAAGGTGAGAAATATATTTATTCCTTTTTCTGTAAATACAATAAGTAATGTGTCTAGAGTGCCAATTTTGCATGTCCCACATCCTACCAAAGGGACATTGAAATAACTGGTTGAAATCTTACTACAAGGAGGAGAAATTGAACCCCAATACATCTACAATACAAAGAAAATCATAAAAGGGGTCGGAGAAGAGCCGGTTTGAAAAAAACCTTTGACAAGGTAGCATTTTGGATAGTGAAATATTTAACCTATGATGATCAATTTGGGTCCATAGGAAAATAAGTCCTAAAAATGCTCATATATCTAAAGTATGGATCCACAAAACCTAAGTACATAATAAACCTTCTAGGGTTTCTTTTTTATTCTATCTAGACCATGGCCCAGAGGTATTCCTAGGGTGTTGGGACAATAAGGCATCATGGGATAATTCATTTAGTATGCCAACACCATTTTCTATCAAAGAAAAATGGAGAAGAAATTTGGGAAAAATTTCTTGGCAAGTTCAAGAAAAACCCTAATATTATCAGAAGAAAAATACCAGCTCCATTTTCTCCTTCAACTAATTTGGAAATTGATGCCCCTATAGAAGAACAGAAGGAAGTGGAAAGAGAGTATACCAAAAAGAAGAAGGTCTGTAAGAAGAATCAAAATAGTAGAGCCTTTTGTGCCTTTGAAGGAAATTCCTTCTTCTGCAATAGCTTTAGGGGAGCCAATATCTATCTCTAATGGTGATAGCTCACTTGTACAAGAGCAAGAAACAAGAGTAAGAAGAAGCTCTAGAAATAAATCCACCACTGGGCATGTTGAAATTCCCCAAAGAAGGAAAATTCATAAAAGGACAAGGGAAACCCCAGAGGGAAGGAGTGAATAGGAAAAGATGGAAAACTAGTAAATGGCGTTTTCTTCCCAATATATATATATATATATATATATAATATTTCTCTCAAAGGTCAATTAAAAATCAACAAATGGTGGTTGACCTCTTCTTTTGGATAATTCAAATAAAAGGGAATTATTTTGAATTCCAGTTGTCTTATCTAATCGTCTTTTGTTCCACTTGTAGGAATGACGAGTCATCATAGCAAAAGGATTACATAATCAAGGTTGGTAGTTATATCTTTTATCTTTTTTAGGGTTAAATTAAATGTTTACATGTGTGATTTGACTTGATTTAAAAGTTGGTATGATGAGTCATCTATTTATACATTATGATTACAAGTGAGTAATCATGAAGATGATAAGGATGGGATAAGTGGTGGCATGGTTATTATTGGTAATCATTAAGTGCAAAAGCACGTGAAATAAGTTGCATAGCAATTTTTAGAAGCAACAAATTAAGCTTGTATTCCGCAACAAAGAAAAGAGGATTTCGTAGCTAAGAACAAAGATTCTACAACCAAAGTCATTATTTCCTTAGCTAAGTAAGAAAGCCTGCAACTAATTTGCACATAATCAAAAGAAAAATAACTTGAGCTGATATGAGGATTAAAAAGAACTCGGAACTAGAGGATGATTCCCACTACTTTGAGATGAAGTGACATCTATCTTTGAGCATGCGGGATGGCTAGAGTTCTGAAGAATTTTCAAAGTATAATGATGAATTAGTAAGAGAATTTTCATAAACTAAGAGAAATCCAGGACAAAGGTGAGGAATATCTTTATTCATTTTTCTGTAAATATAATAAGTAATGTGTTTGGAGTGCCAATTGTGCATGTCCCACATCCTGCCAAAGGGACATTGAAAGAACTGGTTGAAATCTTACTACAAGGAGGATAAACTGAACCCCAGTACATCTACAATACAAAGAAAATCATAAAAGGGGTCAGAAGAGCTATTTTTCCTAAACCCTTTGATAGGGTAGCATTTTGGATAGTGAAATATTTAACCTGTGATGATCAATTTGGGTCTGTAGGAAAAGAAGTCCTAAAAATGCTCATATATCTTAAGTATGGATCCACAAAACCTAAGTACATAATAAACCTTCTAGGGTTTCTTTTTAATTCTATCCATACCATGGCCCATAAGTATTCTTGGGGTGTTGGGACAATCAGGCATCACGAGTTAGTTCATTTAGTATGCAAGCACCATTTTTTGTCAAAGAAAAATGGAGAAGAAATTTGGGAAAAATTTCTTGTCAAGTTCAAGAAAAACCCTAATATTATCAGAAGAACAATACCAGCTCCATTTTCTCCTTCAACTAATTTAAAAATGATGCCCCTACAAAAGAATAGAAGGAAGTGGAAAGAGAGAGTATACCAAAAAGAATAAGGTCTATAAGAATAATCAAAACAACATAGCCTTCTATGCCTTTGAAGGAAATTCCTTCTTCTGCAAAGCGGCTTCGGGGAGACAATATCTCTGTCTCTCGATGGTGATAGCTCACACTGTATAAGAGCAAGAGTCAAGAGTAAGAATAATCTCTAGAAATAAATCCACCACCGGGCATGTTGGAATTCCCCACAGAAGGAAAATTCATAAAAGGACAAGGGAAACCCCAGAGGGAAGGAGTGAATATGAAAAGATAGAAAAGGAAGCTGCTGATATTTTGGGTAGCATGGCCATGAATCCTCTTGAATCAAGCCAAAATGAGATGGATAGAGGAGATGAGAGACTTGAAGAGTAGGAGTTTCAAGAATTTTCTAGACCATCAACATTACTACGGGAAGAAGAAGAGTTGGCGTCCTTGATAAGAAAAGAAAAATTCCTTTGATAGAGGAAGAACACTCAACTCCTCAAGTAATTTTAGAGGAAGAAGAAATACATCAGGTTAAATAGGCTATGTTCTTATCTAGAGAAGAGCTCATTATCAGAGAAAAGGATGAGGAATTGAATTTCCTTAAACTCAAATTAGAACAAAGGGAAATGCTCATTGGAGAGTTAACAACTCATCTTACATCCAAGACTGAGGAGTTATCAGTGATTAAGAAAAATTGATAGAAAAAGAGGAAGAATGTTAGACTTCTAGAAAATAGAATGTTGTGTCCATAGTCTCTGCATAGACTGAGTTAACCTATTTGCCACTCAAAAAACTATGGAATGACACCTGTAGGGAGCTCAGAGAAGCTAAAACATAAAATGAATATTTGAAGACCAAGATGGAAGAAGAGAAGAAGGCAAGAAAAGAGTGGGAAGAAAAAATTTATAAGGAAGAAGGAAACAAATATAAATGTCTTGCAAAAATTCATATGGTCTGCATTATGAGTGAAAAATTGCTTTCCTGTAGGAGGCCCTCTCCTGCATATAGTGTGTTTTTAGAGGAGCAATTCATTCACTAGTAGCTATCAAGGATTGCATGTGGAATTCCACATGAACTAAAGGATGAATCTAAATTCATGACAACTTACTCTCTATCCAGTCCTAAGCAAAAAAATATTCTATGTGAATTTTATCTTTGTAATTTTATGCTAGAGAAAAAAATATGATTTATGATCAATTTATATGTGGGGGAGAGCCAAGCTGAATGCATTTGCTCTATTCTACAAAACCAAATTGCATGGAAGGAAAGGGAATCTAAGTTTTTATTGAAAGCTAGCTCAACTGGTCTTTGTATGAGAGCTCACTATGGTAAACCTTCTTCCTTCCTCATACATTTTAGAACTCATGCCTTTGATGAGAGATTCAAGACACATTATTTTTCCATTCTACAAAAGAGTATTGATGCCTTTACCTCCTATGAGGAGGAGAAATTTGAAGATATTTATGAAGGATACTTGAAGAGGTGGGAAATCCTTACTGTTTCCTTGAGAAGAAGGGAAGTAATATCCCCTACAAATATGATTTGGAGTTTAGAAAGGGAAAAAGCATTATGCACAATAATTCCTCAGATCAATGAGACCTACGGGAAAATATGGATGGGAATGTGAAAAAGGCCCCCTCTACTTCTCACCCCCATGTCTCCTTGGCAAAACAGAGAACCTCAAGATCCTACTGAATTTGAAGAGTGGGAAAGGAAAATAGAAGCAGGAGCTGGGTATAGTACCTCTAAGTTTAAGCATTGGAAAATCTAGTTTCAGCCATTTGATCTAAGCAATCAAATGGAATGCGAAGCTATATAACCCCACTTTTGAAGAATGACGTTTGTAAAGGGACTTATAAAAAATTAAGTTTGGGGTAAATGATGAGGCCAAAATATGCCCTATTAATGTATAATATATGATCTCATCTTACTCTCCTTTTCATTAAGTTTGATTACATTTTGTGACTTTTATTTGATCTGATATGAGTTAGGATGTAATGTCTATCTTTTGATTGATTGTGATTCTAATGTTAATAGCTCTGAAATTCCTGACAAAGTGTGTATTCAAAATTCATTTTTGTAATAAAGCAAGTCTAATTAGTCGAAGAAATGAAGATTGTAGCATTCAGTATGTTTTTGGTAGCATCTGTTCTAACACAGCTTAGTTCCGGAACTTCCAAGCTAGTTTTAGAACTCCATTACATAGTCATCATCTAGTTCTGGAACTCCAGTATTTAGTTCCATAATTTTAGGACTTATTTCCAGAACTCTCACGGTCTTGATCCTTAATGATTTCCTATGGTTCTGGAACTTCTCTAAAGTTCTAGAACTGATGGATGTTTATCTATTTTAACCACATTCAGAGATTCTGCATCAACAAACCTTTCAATCATGAAAGGATGAGAAGATATTTGAATGTAGATCTAGGGATAACTATCCTACAGCTGTATGATCAACCCCAATCCAACTCAGCATCTATTCTGGGCATGATTCGATTTCATCATAATCGCAAAGATAACTATGATTGTAAATGCATATAAGCACGCCTACGGTAGATAGATAATAATAGGAAATATATATAGAACTAAGAAGAGAGATATATAATAAGCACACAGATCCAATACATTTTGTAATACTGAATGTTTTATCAATAAAATAACCATTCTTGTTTGAGAGAATTCTGAGTTGTTAAATCTTGATTCGAGGAGGAGCAAGGGCCCACTCCCCCAAGGACCAGGATATTCATTTATTTGGTATTTATATTTCTTAAGAAAATAGTTTAGATCTATTAATTCTGTATTACTTTAATTCTTCTAGTTAAAATCTATTGTATACTTGTTCTTACAGGTGTTTAGATAGATTCTTATTTTCTCTTGCAATTGTTTTTAAGCATTCTAAGTTGTGTGTGTTTATTTCCAACAAGTGTGTTTACTTTTAGAAGAAAGTGTGTTTATTTCCAAAAGAAAGTGTGTTTATTTCCATTCTGCAAAGTGTGTTTCCTTTCAAAAAAGTTTTCATAGTATAATTTAAATAAGGTTTTACCAAGAAGTCCTTAAGACATTGAAAAGATCCCCCAGAAAATAAAAAAAAACAACTACGGTGAACGACTAGATAAATAGGATTACTCTTGTTGCATATAGCTTTAGACACACCCCTGTTTTGATATGACATCAACAAGAAGTTGATTAAATGAAGGGAATATCGACACCCATTATTGACAAGAAAGTGTTTTCCATCATGTGTGCCTTGAACAAATTTAAAACTATGATTGTAGCTAGCCACGTAAAGATTATGATATTACATCCCAGTGTCAAAGATTTCACTATGGGAATAGAGATCAGTGAGAAACGAGCTGGATGGGTAACTAAAATCATGGAATATGATGTGACCATTAAGGCCACAAAATTGGTAAGAGGCTATGCTCTTGTGAAGATAGATGGTTGAAGATGCACGGAATAAACCAGAGACTACTTTATTCTTAGAAGAGGAGAGCCACGTGGAACTGAAAAGAATGAAGACATAGTTGTGGATAGCTAGATGAAGATAATGATAACATTCCTCTCCTCTGGTATATATCCTCTTGGTCTTAGAAAAGCAAAGAGGTGACATTTAAGGTTGCAATCTTTTCCATATGTGCTGGTTGATGGTGTACTATTTAAAAGGAACATTGATGGTGTGTTGCTTAGATGTATTGAAGATGAGCAGTGTGCGGGGTTTTGGATAAATTTCTTGATGGTTTCTTAGGTGGATATTTTTCTATTAAAGATACAACTATGAAGATCATAAAATAAAGATATTTCTGGTCTATATTGTTCATGAATGCTCATAAGTGGGTTAGGAAATGTAAGGAGTGTGCTCTCTTTACCGGAAAGAAAAAATTGACACCACTGCTAGTTCATCCAATTGAGGAAGATCAACCATTCACACAATAGGGTCTTGAATTCATTGAGATGATAAATCCTCCATTTAGTACGAGTCATAAATGGGTTCTCACAGCAACATATTACTTCACTAGGTGGAATGAATCCACGCCATTGAAGGAAGCTATTGAATCAACCATCTTGGAATTTCTTAAAGAAATTGTTATAAGGTTTGCGTACCCCAAACCATTATTTATAATAATGCTAAAGATTTCTTGGGATCTAAAATATCTAATTGGGATATTCAACTTGGAATTTATCTCAAGACCTCCTCTAATTATTACCCCCAAGGAAATGGATTCGTGAAATCTACTAACAAAAATCTAATAAGAATCATGAAGAGAACCATGGATGTAAATCAAAGGTAGTGGCATACAAAATTAAAAAATGGTCTTTGGGTGGATACGATAACAATGAAGAAGGAAATTGGAACTTCTCCCTACAAAATAGTATATGGAAAAGAAGCTAGGCTTCCTTTGACACTTTAATTAAGCACAACAACTAGAATTCAAAGGTGTAAATCAAAGAGGAATCGAGAATGATGGAACTTGTGCAACTTGAATAAAAATTGCCACCATGGTTAGAATGGAACAACATAAAAATTCAACAAAGTATTGGTTTGATAGAAAATCTAGGCCTCGGACATCCAAGGTTGGAGATCTGGTCCTGAAATGGGATGGGGATAGAGCTAAACCAGAAAGACACTCTAAATTTGATGCTATTTAGAGAGGACCTTACATTATTACTTCTTGCAAGGTAGATAACACATTTGAGATATATGATCTGGATGGGAATGCATTTTAAATCCCAGTCAATGGGATTCATCTCAAACCCTCTCACTAAGATATCTCATAACATCTTGTATATAGTAGCTTAGGATTTCAATTCCTCCAAGTGCTTTAGCACATTGTCTTTTTGGTAGTTTAGGTTTATTTTCCCTAATTTCTTTGCACATGTTTTGTTATTTGGGGATCTTGTTGCACAAGTTCCTTGTTTTCAGAGGATGCTATTGAAAATGAAGTTCAAGGAATTAAAGACTAGTTTCCATCAAGTGAAGGAGTCAATTGCAAAGTAATTAAATTAATTGGCTGAATCTATGCCTAATGTAAGCTTAAGGATACTAATCATCCATCTAGCAGGCATATGACCCTTGTGAGTTGCCAAAAATGTTGCCCAATTTTTCATCCCTTGTAAAATTCAAGCAACTTGCACACGTATTAGACTTGGCGGATAATCAGAGGCAGATTTGAAGGAACCGAGAGGCTTTGAGAATGTCGCGAGATGAAGGAACATTGCCATAGAGGACCCAACCAAATATGCGGTTAGAATAAAGTTACGAGGAATAAAGAAAAGACTTCATGAGTGGATATCAAAGGTGTGGTACTATAATTAGTGCCAAAGACTAAGGCACGAGATCAAAAGGTGAGCCAAGGGTCACAAGAAAGCAAGTCACATCTTGGGTAGGTCGTGGAAGGTTTTCAAAAGCCACATGGACTAGGAGTTCTGCGATATAAAGGAATGATTCATGAATGTCAAATAGATGCGTAATACTTGAATGAAGGGAACCATGTATCAAAGAAAATAATAATTCCCATGGATTTCTATGATGAGATAAGGATATCAAATCTGATTTGATTATGCAAATATGATTTTATTTGAATATTTTGGCCTTCTCCATGTGAAGGAAATCATATTTCATGAAATAAATGTTGGTAGGTGGCGAAGTGAAGGAAAATTCTCTAGCACACAAAAGTGCAGCTTCAGGTGGCACAACCACCAGCATTAAATGCGGTATGAGCACTTATTTAAAAAAGGTGTGTAGCAGTGGATAAACATAATGACACCATGTTCCTAAGAGAAATTAATGAAGATGGTTGGGATTGGTTGAGAAATTTGAATTTCCCTCTAATTTATTATCTTTTTCCCTTCCACATTTTTCTATATATTGTAGTGCAATGCACATTCTTAATGTTGGATACTTTTAGAACTTGTTCATCCTGTAATATAAGGTTTCGCTAGTCTTTGCGTGTATGCCCTAAGGGTCGTATGCCTTGGATCTCAATTTAGAAAATGCTTGCATCTTCCTCTCATGATTGTAATAGTATTGAAAGGAATGAAAATAAGATTCTTCCAAGCCGTGATCTTAGATGATAATAGCACACCACATTAGATTTGCAAAATAGAAGAGCTAAAATACCATATATGGAAATCCATCATAATCCATAATGCTCAATACATTACAATAAAATGACTTGAATTATTCAATAAGAAATATGTACATATAGGAGGAGAGAAGTGAAACTACTACCTAAATCAGTGGTGAAGAACTCCCACTAACTGATACTGGTAGTTAAGTTAACTCCAAAAGACTAGTAAGCTAACTCCACACAACTAGTACACCTAAACAAGCTAACCCAACAAGTGTAGGGCTAACACAAGTGTAAGAATTATCCTAATAAATAAATAAAAGGATAAATAATAACCTACACTAACACCCTCCCATAAGCATAGCTTAGGTGGGTGAAAAAGAAGGTGGGTCCCGGCAACAAGGCCTAATGAGGTACCCATGTACAACAATTGGGAAAATTGGACACCGCAAGGTACCCAAAACCAAGTAATAACAAAGTAGAGAGGGAAAAATCCTGCTGCAAGATATCCTCAAAATATCAGCTCCAAAAACTCGTACAATGTTGAAGAAGTGTGGTGTGCACTATGGTCTGAATCCATTGCTCGATCATAGAACTCAAAAACAATTGACACTGGGCTTCACTAGAATAGCTCCATGCAAGGAGACTGTCAATGGAGTGATGCCAAAATTGAAAAACAAACACCAAACATAATTTGATCAACTGCTACAAATAGGTCTACCACGATCTAAGAACAACCAAGGCAGACATGAGATCCAAATAAATAGGAGTGCCACAATCCAAGAATAGCCAAGGTAACAAGGAAAGGACATGAAACCCGAAGAAGAAGTATCAACACCACACCCTCCCATATTGTTGAATGGGTAGAGTGACACCACGTATCTGTATGAGTTGTTGAAATCAACTACTCGAACACCGACAAAATAACAACGTGCTCCACTAGAATAGCTCTTGCACAAGAGAGATTGTCAACATGCTAAAAAAGTGTCGAAAATACAGATCCAAAATATCTCAACAAACAAGAGAGATATAAATGTATACACCCATAGATATAATAATGAAATACCCAAAAGTTTTGAACGTCATGCTCAACCAAAATTACATCCATAAGTGATCACAACACCGTCCGAATTTAGCACTTTATAATTGAGTGCATGTAAATATTACAATGATTAACGGTACCTTTTACAATTAAAATATGTGTATTAAAATGTCACCAATGCGTAGATCTCAAAAAAATACACAATTTCAAACAAAAGATCACCTTAATCCGAGCTACAGATCAAAAGTTATGAGCTCTAGAAGGTTTTGCTATTAAAATTATATTGTAATGTTGATATTTTTTTAAAAGGTACACGTGATACCCAAATGTCTAAAGGGTAAAAGAGTGCATCCACACGATACATGCTTGTGACCAAAGGATAAAATCTTGTGCCCAAAACCTAAAATTTCCAGAGGTAAATCATTGCGTCGAGAGGGTACATGCCAATATCCAATGGATAAAAGAATGCACCTAGAGGGTGCCAATATACGTCTAGTGGATAAAAGATTGCATCCAAAACATAAACATACCGAGGGTAAAATAATATATCTAGAAGGTACACGCTTATATCCAATGGATAAAAGAATGCACCCAGAGGGTATAGATTTGCGTCCAGTGGATAAAAGACTGCATCCAAAAACAAAAATATCCAAAGGGTAAAAGAATGCATATGGAAGGTACATGCTTATATCCAATGGATAAAAGAATGCACCTAGAGGGTACAAATATGCATCTAGTGGATAAAAGACTACATCCAAAACTGAAATATCCAGAGGGTAAAATAATGCATCCGAAGGTACACGCTTATATCCAATGGATAAAAGAATGCACCCAAAGGGTATAGATATACGTCCAGTGGATAAAAGAATGCATCCAAAACTAAAATACCCAGAGGGTAAAAGAATGCATCTGGAAGGTACATGCTTATATCCAATGGATAAAAGAATGCACCCATAGTACAGATCTGCATCTAGATTTGACTGTCTCAAAACATGGTTGATTTTACAATCGATTATATGGTTTTGGCACCTTCCAAATCCAATGGTGCACTCTGTTTTGTATAAAAATGCATGCTGCGTAAAAGTGCTAACAAATTTTGAATACACAAAAAAATATACTCTTGTTTGCAAAGAAAAAAACTTACAGATGGAAGTCTACATCATCTACTACGATACCATGAAAGAAAGCGATAAGAAGATTGTTCAAGCCACGATCTCGAGATGATAATAGCACACCACATTAGATTTGTAAAATAGAAGAGCTAAAATACCATAAATGGGAATCCATCATAATCCATAATGCTCAATACATTACAATAAAATGACCTGAATTATTCAATAAGAAATATGTACATATAGGAGGAGAAAAGTGTAAATACTACCGAAATCAGTGGTGAAGAACTCCCACTAACTGATACTAGTTTTTAAGTTAACTCTAAAAGACTAGTAAGCTAAATCCACATAATTGAGAAGCTAACTCAACACAACTAGTAAGCTAACTCCACACAACTAGTACACCTAAGCAAGCTAACCCAACAAGTGTAGGACTAACACAAGTGTAAGAATTATCCTAATAAATAAATAAAAGGATAAATAATAACCTACACTAATAAGTTTGTTTAAAATTTTAGGCAATAAAGTTTAATCTTGTGGCTCATTTTGTCCTTGTTCTTATTTTATTGCATTCCTTTCCTTTCTTTCGATTTGCAGATGTGTTGTACATTTATTTTCTAAATATTTTCCTTCTATGTATTGTGAACATGGATTACGGAGTGATTTTGATCTATGTCTCATATTCAATCCTCTTCATTATCATTTCCTTCCCTTTCCCCTTATCTAAACGTACTCATCCCCTTATTTTCTGGTGTTATTGCCTCATGTAGATTAGGATTTCTATTTTATGCATCTCCTTCTCACCCTGGTCCCTTGGAAAGTTAGAGTAGAGCTAGATAGTTACATTTCAATTTCTAGGAGTAGTTGTAGCAGTAGAAGTAAGTAGAGGAAATTGACCTTATCTAGAGGTCTATCTCAGCTTGAGTCCCAAAACTTGGAGATAGTCCCATGTTGAATCAAATTTTAGGTTGTCTATGATCTGAATGCGGGTGAAATTTTGAGCTCCAAAATTAACCAAAATAATATTTTCCTTTATCTTTATTACTGCAGATAAACTATTCTTAACGGTTTCAATTGAACTTGGAACACCTTTGCTTGACTCTTCAAATAATGAGCTCAATTAAACATATTACTAATCTAAGAAATTACCAAATCAACAAAAATATTGTTTCAAATTGATAATACTTACAACATCTCTATCTCTTTTGAAATCTATAATTTCCACCAAATATTTGTCCTTTGAACATTTGTTGAAATAGGCCTGAGCTTCAACACTAATATTTTCCAATTTTTTTAATACTTTATCTAAAATATTTTCTTTATAATTGTTGTTTTATATGAAAGTCTCATCTTTTTCTTGGATGAGTAAGGAATCCATCTTTGTAGGTTGATTTTTAACTACAACATATAAACTTTCCCTTTTCAAGTGTTTATCATAACAACTTACTATCTCGTTGATTAATACTTTTTCCCTTCATTCCCATTCTATGAGCTGAGTGATATGAGGTATAATAAACTCTTTGACATGGGATTGAAAATCATATCCAATCAAGTTCTCCAAAGGAAATGATAGAAATTGTTCACTATCTGTATCTCGAAGAGGATGATGTCGATGGAGAGGTATGGGGGCTTTCGGGTCAAGCAACGTCTACTGCCTCTTTTTTCCTTTGGGTTCCCTGATCCTATTTGAGATAAAATAAATTAATATTGAAATTGAAATGTAAAAAAATTAAATAAAATACATTGAAATGGAAATATACCTATTGGCCTTGAATCATATCATGTGTGTTGAAAAACCTGTTGGGTCATTACTATCAATGCCCAAATAATATTCATCTAAATTTATTTGATTTAAAATAGATTGGCCCATTGCATTGGGCCAGCCACCGAGAGAGAGGGTCAGAATTGGAAATGAAGAGGTAATGTTTAGTGTCCCGATAGCTACCGAAATTGACATGCATTTACCAATGGTCTTTTACCTAGAACCTCTTGTGGGAATTTTGAATTGTAATGATGTTGGCATAGGACGTGGAGGTGCCATTTTTTGAATAGATGGTGAAGGATTTCTATGTACTGTAAAGTACAAGAATAATCAACAAAATAATTACTAAATTATATGAAAAATATTAAAAAATACACAAAAGATACTAAATTATATGAAAAACTATTAAAAACTTAGACAAAAGAAACAAAATTATACCTTGTTGTTGAGGGTCAACTGTCGTTATACCGAAGGTGGCCATGTTGGATTTTGAATTGGTTGTGTTGGAGTTGTGGGTGGCTGGTATGGTGGAGCAGGGTGTTCCAATTTCTTGATTGAGAATCAAAAATTACACGTTATTAGGTTGAGTGAGTTGATGATGCTGTTGTGAAGCACATGTATAGTCCAAATCCCCTACAAGTGCAACAACTATATGCAAATTCAATATGGTAAATGGTAAATGGTAAATAGAAAAATAAAATAGTAAATGGTAAGTGTAAAAAAACCTATATTGAATGTTAAGGGTATTACATCTTTGTTGTTTAACTAATGCAAACGCTTGGGGGTTAGGTGATGAGTGAACTTCCATTTCAGATTGGGAATCTCTTGATGCCTCAGTGTGTTGTTGGCCTCTTCCTCTTGATGCTAATTTTTTTTTTTCGTGGAAGGGCCTCCAAAAATCTTCTCTGCATACGGTAAAGATTCAATCAGAAGTACATAATGTTAGTGCATAAAGATTCAATCAGAAGTATATAATAAAGACAATAACCTTACTAACGTCGAAATATAAACTATTAACATGTTTTTCTTCGAATGGAATTGAAAAATTATTCATTTTCTCATTTTTGTAAGTGGGAGTTGGTTTGGATTTAAAATTAAAATACACATCGTAGTAAAGGCCAAGAAGATAGTTTGTGGAGTGAATAATTGGTTTTTCAGAAAGTGATGCATTTGTAATGTCAGCTTTTATATTATTAGATAAAAATGTGCACCAATCAAATTTTAGCTTTCCGATCATTACTAGAATGTATGTAATAGCCTAATTTGGAATATCAGTTTGCTAACCTTGTAAAATAATTCGGCTTGAAAAAATAAATCATGGCAACAAGAAAGTGGTGTGCAATTCCTTGTGTATCCACACCTCATCTTGATTTGTTGACATGAGCTGCAAAAATTCATTGGAATTAATATCAATTTGAATTAATATCAAAATAAAAATATTTCAAATGAAATTAGGTTACACATACAATCAACATGGAAACCAAAACAAGATTCAAGGTAAATCTTATCATCTTCAGTGAGGGTTTCTTTGGTTGTTACTATGGGTGAATTTTTAAATGGAAGACCTATCAATCAATGGATATCAGCTAGATCAACACTTGAACCTAAATGTATGACCATCTTCCAAAGTAATAGTAAAATGACCATCTTTTGTATTGTATGAGGAGAGAAGGTAGTTAAGAATGTCATGATCAATCTCAAACTGGGGCATGTTAACGATCCCTATGAATTCACATGCTTCTAAAAATACTTGTATTCTGCATTCATTTACAAAACTATATAAATGTGGAGGAACATCAAGCTAATGTATTGAATTTATCCCTTGGGTAGGGCTTGGGGGTTGCCAATTCCTGGTTAGTTTGATTTTCTATTGGATCTTGAGCTTGAGCACTAGCAGCCATGAGTACTTAAGCTTGATTGGAGTCTGGAGATGTGTAGTTTCTTTTGTGTTTTGTTGGACCACCGCGTGTTAACATACGAGTTCTTGTAGTAGTTAAAATTGGGAGAACAAAGAAAAAAATTGGGATCTGGGAAGTGTGAAGGTGAAAATGAGGGCTGATGGGGTATTTATAGGAAAAAATTAGGGTTTTACAAGTTACATATAGATGAAAATGAGCCTTTGTTAATGCACATCAATAAATCTTGTTGTCGTGTGTCAAAAATTCTCATTGGCGTGTGCAAAAATAATTGTTGACATGCAACAAAAGGTTTTGTTGATGCATGTCAATGATAATTGTTGACGTGTGTTAACAACCCTGTCCGTCGGGAAAAAGGCTAGTTTACATACTACAACAACACTTCATGTTATACGACAGCAAAGGGGTGTTGACACACGTCAACAAACCTTGTTATCACATGAAAATGAGTTTCACCATCACGTGTTAACTAGCCTTATTATCGTGTGACAACTATGAGTCAAATAAACCTAATTTTTGTGTCTTCTAAAATTAAACTTTCCACTCGGGCCTTGTCTCTCAATTAAAAAAATAGGTGAAAATTTCATTCGAAACCTAGGTAAATTTTCCTTTTTGGTGAAAGTGGTTCTAATTATATTCTTTGGGGATTTCCCACCTCCAATTTACCATATTCTTCTTAAAATGAAATCGATAAAATCCTTATCATAATTGTTGATCAGTGGTAGAGAAGGACATCTTTAAATATAAATTGCATTATGGGCATATCAAACTAGCTTTCCAACCCCTATGGGTGTTAGATGCTTATCCTTAGTATACAACACTTTGAAGCCTTTCTTCCTCTCAAAGTTAAAATTCCATCTCTCCACATCTCTCTTCGAAACCTCATCTCTTATGAGATTATTGTCAATAACATCTATCAACACTAGAATTGCTAGATGGACACCGTCTAACTTCCTCAAACCCATTAACATTTATCAAGAACAAATCAAAAGAGAACATAAATATATTCTCAAACAACATGACTTAAACATTGGTGATCTTATTCTCAAAGAAAATAAACATGTCACTAACATGGAAAAGAGTAAACGTGGGAAATTTTCTATAAACTGGCATGGACCATATATTATCACTAATAAATATGGGTATGGAGCTTATTAGTTAAAATCCCTTGATGGTAAACTTGAAAAGGAACCTCTTAAATCCCTCCACTTTATTGTTAAGATATTGACTCATAAAACCTTATTCAAAATAATATCTCCCTCCATCATCCCACACAGTCTCTCACTCTTGTAATGTTTTGGAATTATGTGGTCTTCGAAAACATACCATTGATAACATTAAATATGGACACCCTAACACTAATCATAGCATATTCCACATGGACAAGTTCCTCTTCTTGTAGTTAGGGAACCTCTTAATAATCAATTAAACACTATATCTACCTGCATGTTTTCGTGTAAATGTGAAACAAGGAAATTGACAATTTCCAAGCATGAAAATGATACCCCTGTACCAAAATTTTCTAGTCCTATCATTCCCAGGCACCCCAAGTCTATCAAGTTATTCTAAGTTACCTCCCAATTAATATTATCTCACCCCCTAGGTGATTTAGGAAATTCCATTCATTCCCCTTAGGTGATTTTATGAGTTCATTTACAAAGCTATAGGAAGTTATGGGAAGGGCTATTACTAGCCTTCCTAGAGCTGGAGAAACCTCACAGAGAAGAGAAGAATAGCCTAAGTGGATATGGACATGATCCAAAGGTCTTGGTACATCTTGGAGATGGTTCATGAATATTTTGGAAGGTCTCGGAGAATTTGGGGATGTTTCACAAGAATTAGAGTTCACAGGCCTAGTGAGTGCACATGACCAAAACAATCGTTGAGCTTCGAGAAGGTGATTCTAGGAGATCTAGATGGAGTTAGAAGTAAAAATGACATAAATTAAAATAGGATTCCAATCCCTACATGATGGGGAAATATTTTTTTCACAACACCTTAGCACATATGGTTTTTAAGAATTTTTCTCGGGAAAATGGAGTACCGAGATAAAAATTCTGATTTTTAGGGAACAAATAGATGAATAAAGAATTAGTTTTTGTGCCATGAAGCTCCTATTTTGTAGGGGTGTGGAGGTCTGTGTTTTTGTCAGTATTTTTCTCATGCCATGAAAATATAATTTTCTCACTTGTTCAGATGAAGGAGTTACTCAAATGCGGAGTGCGGAACCCGAAATAAAACCCAAAACTTTTAAGACTTGTTTTGTTACATCGACGACATACACGATGCAATTACAAAAATAGTATGCCTTCCTACATAGTGGTATGTTACTTCAGGTAATCCACCATTTAAAGAGGATACGAAGGATATGGTAAACACATAGGGAGCATCACAGGCAACGTCATCAAAAAGGTCATCTCGGCTCACAATTCACAGTTACTAAAAATAGTAATTTACACTCAAAGAGTAGTTTTGGAACAATGGGACATACAAGGATAATAATTTAGGGGGACATCATTGTTCAGGATCATTCTATTTATTTTTCATAGGGCATTCAAGATCCATCTTAGTTCATTCAACTTGGCAAGTGTTTGTGAGCTAATTGGAAGGAGTTTCACGGTGTGCAAGGAGTTCAAAGATTTAGAGTTTCACTACATTTTAAGATTTCCATCGACGAGGATCAATGGAATTCATTGGGAATGACATCTCTTCCTCTTATTCTCTCTCTCTCTCTCTTTCTCTTTCCTCTTCCCCCAACTTTCTCTCACTTTCAAATATTCTAATTCTTTGTTGGGGTTTGCACTTTTTGATATGCCTTTAAGTCACTTAAAAGTGACTTTAGAAACATAATGTAAATTAATTCACCTTGATTTTATAAAAGGGACTTAAATATTTTGTAGGAATATGAATAGTCTAAAGTTAGAAATAAGGCATATGGAAGGTCATGAGGAAGATGAGGAGCCATGTCTATTCTATAAATTGTAAAGCCATTCCCATTTTAAAGGGTTGGTCATTAATTTTGTAAGCTCAAGAGTGCATTCTACCTTGAGAGAACAAAGGAGATAGCCAAATTCTTCCTTCCCCCCTTTCTCAATTTCCTCCATTTCTCCACTATGTACAACTTTTTTTTGAGAAATTAATACAAGAAGGAGTTTCTAGCTTTATTTGACTAAGGGATTTCTTGATACTTTGTGTTCATTAGATTACATTTGTTATTAATGATGCTTACAATTTTTTTCTTCTCATAAATGCATGTGTTGAAGTTTCTAACTAATGTGTTTGCAGGAATCGATTTTCTACCTACAACATTAGTTCTCCTACCTTTGTTCTCTCTCCCCTTTCCTTCTCTACGAGACAAAGTCATCTCTTACAAGGATCTACAAGATTTTCTACAGGTGGTCAGTGGAGTTTCCTTGTTGGATCATTGGTCAAAATGCCACCACAGAAATCCACCTTTTCATGCACATGCATATACAACAACAGTTGCACCTGTTAAGTAGAGGGAATTATATTCCAAGAACATTGGCAAAAAATTCAAAAATTTGTCCACCAGAAAAATTTTCTCGCAATTTTTTTTGGCACCCACCATGGGGTTGATTTAGTAGCATCTGTACCCAAAATATGATCGTAAGGTCCAAAAATTCAAAAAAATAAAGTATTGAAAAAACTAGAAAAAAGAGTTCATGAAAGTCTATTTTCAAAAGATACACTATCAATTTCTTGTGAGTGACTCTTCATATTCCAAAGTTTTGTTTCATGTTCTCACTTTAAGAATTTACAAAATTTGGCTGAAGGAAGATACACCAGGTTGAACAGGTCAAGAGGTGATGTTGTTTCCTATTTTGGGGCTTTGCAAAATCAGTAAGAACGAATTAGAGATAATCCATAATTCTTCTCTCAAGCCTCCTCTCCATTTGGAACTTCAATAAGTTCACCTGGAAATCCTATCCAAACTCTTGTTGATACTCCCCCTTTAAATTCTCCCATTTTTCAACCACCATTAAGCATTGAGCTCCCGAAGAAGAATAATTTATAGAAGAAAAAGATGAAGGATAAGTAGAAATGACAATGGAAGATGAAGTAGAAAGATCAAGCAACCCATTGTTCTCGTAGGGAAGGAATACATGCCCACTTGCTCTTGAACCACCTCTCCATGATCTACTAACAAGTTCCTGCAAGAACTTGTCAAATTTCAAAGGTGAAAAACACAACATCTGAAGAACACATCGCTTCCTTCATGACATCACTTGAAATATTGGTTGCCAACATGAAGATGTTGCTTTGTAAGACTGTTCATGGAGTCCCTCCAAGAAAAATCATTAGAACGGTTCAACCTCCTACTTTCCTTATCCATAACTAGTTGGAATGACATCAAGACTACCTTTGAGGAAATATTTAAATCAACTGAAGAATGTCAGGACCTCCTAGTGCAGTTGGCTCAAATAGAGAAAGGAGAAAATGAAACCATGAGAGACTTTGTGGATCATTTCAAATGGTTACTTCATAGGATACCTGAAGAGGATTCGCCATCTCAAAACAATGTCAAGAGATTCTTCATCAATGCTCAATCATCAAAAGCAGGATTTTTCTCTAAGAGCCCAACAAAGGAACATTGTAGAAGTAAAAAGGATGGCCATGAACTTGATGACAATATCATCCTCTCTAGAAAGATCAAGAATCCATAAAAAAGGAAATACCCAACATCCTGGAGATGAGAGAACTAATCCATCACTACAAAAGTTGGCGAATGAGATAAAATATTTGAAGAGGGAATTATTTGAATGAGGTTCTTCCCAAAGAAGCACTAAAATCAGATTGTAGGAGCACCCCAAAGGCTTGTCTTGGAGGCCCCATCTTTTCCACATCTTCTTCGTTTGACTTCATAGAATATGCAAATAAGGCCAAAGTGTAGATTACGAAACCGAATATTTGAAAAGAACCATCCTGAATAGTTCGAGAGGTTTGTTCAATACAACATGAATGGTAGTATAACACCCAATGATGTAGCTCATAATCCTAAAGGAATACTAACAAACCCACCTACACCTCCCTCACATGAACATTATTTCTCTAAGTGCATCAAAGAATGCTAAAGTTAAGCCTTTCTATGTCTCTCTTCTTGTTGTAGAATATGTACTGAACAATTGCATAATATATTATGGTGCCTCAGACAACGTGATGCCTTTGAAGGTCACCAAGGATCTCAAACTTACCATGACTCCACCTAGTGGCTCTTGTTACTCTTTGGAATCAAAAGAGGTCTCACTTATAGGGAAAGTCAAAGATGCATAGGTGGCTCTCACCAGATTTCTAGACAAGAAATTTTTAGCGATGATTTTGGTAGTAGACGTCCCAGCCTTGTTTAGAATGTTTTTGAGTAGAAGTTTTTGTCAAGACTTGGGAGGTAAAATTCAGATGAATTGGTCTTCTATAACCATACCAATGAAGGGAGACATGGATAAATTTCTTCCCAAGAAGAAAATGAGGTACACGGTATGAAAGTCCGGAATCCTAGAAGCTAACATCTTGTATCAAGGTAGCAGGAAGATGAATCACTTTGTAGAAACTAAGGAAGAAGAGGATATCCCCATCTTGATAGGTCTAGACACTCCTTCTTAGAGATATTTGGACTTTGAATAATCATTTAGAACATTTGAGTTACAAGAGGGTAACCTTGAATTTTTAAATGATGTAAACCATGAGGAAGAGGAGATGGTTTTTGATGATTTTCTAGAAGAAAAATCAGCTTATATGCTTATCCAAGATGAGGAGTTATTCTCATTCCCATTTGAGGATGAAGATGATATCAATTAGGCCATCTATGGAGAGACAAAATCATCTTGTGATGAGCCCATGAAAGGTTTGAAATAAATATCTGTACAAGAGCTACTTAGAGTGTAGAAGAAAGCGAAGCTCCTCATAAGAGCTTAGTCTCAAGCTCCTGATGCAAGCCAAAAATCTACAAGACAAATGTGGAGCTGATTTGGAAGCCTTAACCAATGTGAAGGTTGGCCATATTGAGATAAATATAGATGATAAATATGATGTCCCTCTCGAGCCAATGGTTGGTGGATACAATGATGAAATTGAGGTATTTTCTTTCCCATTTGAAGAGGAAGAATATTTCCATGATGAAAAAATTAAAGCAAGAAGTTTTGAGGCCTTTGAAACTGAAGCTCCTCTAGAAAAAGGAGTGATAAAATGTAGTGATTCCCAAGATGATGAGGTAATCCCTCTAGATAGTTTCCTTGAGCTGAAAAATAAATATTATTCAAAGGCATACAAAGAGGAGCTATAGGAAATGACGAAGCATAACTCCATGCAAGAAATATTGGATGTAGTAGAAGTTGTGGAGGACCTTGAGCTGATTCTTGATCTCTTCACTCATGCCATGGACATACAAGATAATTATGAGGTTTCTCTCAATCTTGCTGTCAGTACTTAAGCACCTCATAGTGGAGTAAAGGAAAAGGATAAGTCTGAGGTATCTCATGGAAAAGAGTTCAACAAGCATAGACCTGGGAAATAAAATAATCTATAATGTTCAAGTAATTTGAAAAAAATCAGCTTTGGGGTAGTGATGAGATGCTCGGTGAAGAATCATCTATGTGGATAAATATGGAATGAAACTGACACTATGAAACCAATTTCAAAGAGGATGAAGGTAATGTAATTTCTAAGCGAAGGCTTGAACATCAAGAAGATCATGTAGGCTCACTCCTACAAAATGCACATACAAATGTGGAAGAAGCTAGATTTAATAAGCGGTTGAGGAGAGGAGGAAACTTTTCGGAACCACTCAATGGCTTCATAACATCATCATTCGGTGTTACCCTCTCAGGGGAAAATTTTGAGAAATGAAAAAATATTTAGTGAAAAGGGTTGTCCCCCACCTTATACCATAGGTGAATGATATGTGTGTTTCCTTCTCTTCTCTTTCTCTCTTGTTATAAGTTGTACATGACTCTGTAGGGACCAATGGATAAGGAACTAGTCAAGGAACTATATGGTCTAAAATTGAGATTTTGGATTCCCATGTCATGTATTCACTATGCTCAGTCCATGCCATGTCCCCAAGCTAGAGCCAACTATTGTTGTGTAAATGTGCAACAAGTAAATTAACAATTTCTAAGCATGAAAACGATACCCTTGTACCAAATTTTTCTAGTCCTATCATTCCCAGACACCCCAAGTCTATCCAATCAATCCAAGTGACCTCCCAATTAATTTTATATCATCCCCTAGGTGATTTAGGAAATTCCATTCATTCCCCCTAGGTGATTTTAGGATTTCATTTGTAAAGCTATAGGCAGTTGTGGGAAGGGCTATCACTAGCCTTCCTAGAGTTGGAGCAACCTCACGAGTAGAGAAGAAGAGCCTAAGTGGATGTGGAGGCAATCCAAATTTCTTGGGACATTATGGAGATGATTTAGGAATATTTTGGAAGGTCTTAGAGAATTCGGGACAATTTCGCTAGAATTAGAGTTCACAGCCTACTCAATGCACAAGACCAAAACAACCTCGAGCTTCAAAAGGTGATTCCAGGAGATCCAGATGGAGTTAGGAGTAAAATAAAACATTTGAGAAAAGAGTATTCCAATCCCTACATGATGGTGAAATCATATTTTTCACACCTTAGTGCATAGGGTTTTCAAGTAGTTTTTCTTAGGCACACGTGCAAGACTCAAATCACAATTATGATTTTTCATGAATCAAGATATAAGACCCCACCATTGGATTAAAAATTCTATTTATAGTCAAGATAATATAAAATTTCACCAATAAATTCCACCGAGAGCTCAAGTTATCATCATTCCAAGTTTCCCTCTCAAAGGTAGTTCAGAGTTAGTCAATTTTTGGGAGGACACGTGTCAACACAAGGAGCCTAGCAGGATTTCATGTCCTTGAGGTTAGGTACACCAACCTTGGAAAAAATTGAATAGACCCCATGTGACCTCTAGGACCCTCATGTGACCTCTAGACTTGAGAGTTAACCCCCCGGTGCATTTTTGGAGCATCCATTCTTTACCGTTGGATCAAGCGCCACATGTTAGCTCCAAGAACACCGTGAAATTTGATGTCCCTCATGTCCATAAGGTTAGGGAAATCAAACATGGAAAAATATTCCCAACACCTATGCGGAGAATTTTGGTCACCCGTGTGACCTGCTTCTAGCCCCCCAGTGCTTTAAAGATGATTTTGGAGCACTCATACCCTATCATCGGATCGCCGCCACATATTTCTATCTTTCTTATCATGGAAATTGATGTCCCTCACATCCCTGAGGTTAGGGAAATTGTGGGAATTTTTTTACCTAACTCCAACTCAAAAATTTGAATTTTTTTCTAACTGTTGGTTGCTTCTTGTTGCTTCTCACTGCTAGAAGAAAAGTTGCAGAGAACACCTCACTCCACCATTGCCAAAGCTTGAACCAAATCCATCATAGCACATTATCCTTCAATCCATGATGGCACATAGGTCTCAGAAGAATAATTCATTGAGATAATAAAAATAAATGGAGAACTCGAGAAGAAGAACAATGGAAATCCCCATTGCCATAAAATGAAGATTTGAAGATATCTTGCAAACCAGTGCATGGATTGACAAACCGTCTGTTTCTGAGTTATTATCTCTTGAAGGCCATTAAAAATCATATTCAAACCTCCAATTTGTAGCAAGGAATTCTCACATCAAATAAATTTCACTTCCAGCTCCACGAAGAACAAAGTTCAATTTCCTATCAAACCGGTTGTCGGATGGAAGTAAAATTTTGTGTGAAGCACCAGAAGCAAAAACCTATCGCAGTGGAATTTATTTCATCGTGAATGGAGAAAAAAACCAGACCTAAAAATTTCAAGCTCCATTAATTGCTGCCATGACACAGTAGTGGAAAAATCAGCGAGCTACCTCTCCACTTTTCAGGGTTCCAATGGGTGAAATCACATGAAAATTAGAGGGAATGATCAATGAAAAATCTAGTTTCATGTGAACTAGTTATTATGCCATGAAGCCCCTATTTTTTATGGATATGTAAGACTGATTTTTCATCATAGTTCTTCCCTATCACATGAATAACATTTGTGAAAAAGGTAGCAGGCTACCTCTTCAACTCTCAAGGTTCTAATGGGTGAAATCGCGTAAAAATTGGAGGGGATGATCATTGAAAAATATAGTTTCATGTGAACTAGTTTTTTTCATGAAGCCCCTATTTTTCTAGGGATATGGAGGGTTTTTTTTGTCACTATTATACTTACGCAATGAAAATATCATTTTCCCACTTGTTAAGATGGAGTTACTCAAACACGGAGCATGGAACCCTGGAATAAAACCCAAAAGTTTCAAGACTTGTTTTGTCACATCCTAACATCCATGGCACACTTACTAAAAATAGCATGCCTTCCTATGTAGGGTTATGTTACTTCATGTAATCCACCATTTGAAGAGGATACAAAGAAGCTAGTAAACACAAAGGAGCATCACAAGAAAGGTCATCAAAAAGTTCATCTCAGCTCACAATTCACACTTACTAAAAATAGTAAGTTACATTCAAAGAGCAATTTTGGCACAATGGGACGTACAAGGATAAACATTCAGGGGGAAATCATTATTCAGGATCATTCTAGTCATTTTTTTATAGGGCATTCAAGATCAATATTAGTTCATTCAACTTGGCAATCGTTCGTGAGCTAATTGGAAGGAGTTTTATGGTGTGCAAGGAGTTTGAAGATTCAAAGTTTCACTGCATTTGGATCTTTCCATTGAGGAGGATCAAAAAATTTCATTGGGAATGACATATCTCTTCTTCTTCTCTCTCTCTCTCTTTCTCTCTCCTCTTCCCCAACTTTATCACACTTTCAAATGTTCTAATTCTTCATTGGGGTTTGCACTTTTTGATATGCCTTTAAGTCACTTAAAAGCAACTTTAGAAACATAATGTAAATTAAGTTGCCTTGATTTTATAAAAGGGAGTTAAATATTTTTTAGAAAAATGAATAGTCTAAAGTTAGAAATAAGGCATATGGAAGGTCACGAGGAAGATGAGGAGCCGTGTCTATTCTATAAATTGTAAAGCTATTCCCATTTTAAAGGGTTGGTCATTAATTTTGTAAGCTCAATAGTGCATTCTACCTTGAGATAACAAAGGAGAGAGCCAAATTATTCCTTCCCCCCTTTCCCAATTTCCTCCATTCCTCCAGAATGTACAATTTTGTTTGAGAAATTAATACAAGTAGGAATTTCTAGATTTCTTTGACTAAGGGATTTCTTAATACTTTGTGTTCATCAAATTTAATTTGGTCTTAATGATGATTACAAAGTTGTTTCTTCTCATAAATTCATGTGTTGAAGTTTCTAACTATTGTGTGTGCAGGAATCTAATTTTCTACCCATAACATAATTCTCCTACCTCTGTTCTCACTCCCCTTTCCTCTTTGCATACAAAGTCCTCTCTTCGCAATTATCTGTAAGCTTTGACGCAGGTCAGTGGAGTGTCCCTATTGGATCCTCGGTTGAAAGGCCACCACATAAATCCACCTTTTCGTGCACATGTATATATTATAGCTACACCAGTTAAGTAGAGGGACTTATATTCCAAGAGTGTTGGAAATAAATCCACAAGTTTGTCCACATGAAAATTTTTCTCACTAACACTACCCTATTAAAAACATGCTAATGATATACATGTACCTTGTACACCTACTTATCCACTTCTGAATGGTTACCCAAGCTCACCTTTAGCTCCAAAAATGAAAATATCTATGAGATAAATATAATCATAAAATTTTAGACCACCCCCTCAATGGATGGCTACCATAAAATCAAAAGTCAATAAAATTGTAGAACATTCCATTAAAGGATGGATTCCTAATCAAACTACATATATAATGACAACAAATTAATTCTTGTATTGATCAATCCTCATATCAAAAAGGGATTCCCACATCGATCAAACCTCATATAAAAATAAAAAATCAACCATCCCAAGAAATCTTCTCACATTGATCAGCATCCCCATAAAACATAAGCTTCCCGCATTAATTAGCTTGTGGAATATAAAAATAATCTAGGGTAAAACTTGTGAACCATCAAGAAGGACTGTTTCCTATGCTTGTTGCATAAAATACTTTCTTATGTCGAAAAAGGGTAAATACAACTATCTACATCCATCTATGGACCTAGACCGACTAACCATTATGATTTATAGGTTAACATTAATTACAAGGATGCACATGTAGTGTCATGCTATATAAGAATAGTAAGGAAGCAAACATCCCACATCATGTTCTTATCAATCATATAGTGCTTCAATCATACAACAAAATTATCCTTTGTCAAGAACATATAGAAAATCATCATCATCACATTATAACATATACATTTCAAATATTTCCATAACACATCACATCAAAATCATAAAAACTCAAACATAACAAAATTCTAAAATCATATATATATATATATATATATATATATATACACACACATATATATACATATATACATACATACATATATACATATATCATAAATATATACATATATCAAATACATCATCAAGGGCTTCAAAAAGAGTAATACATCAAAATGTATACACATCATTAATAGGATTTAAGAGCCTCATACATCAAAATGTCTATACATCATCAAAGGGCTTCAAGAGCCTCATACATCAAAAAGTATCATACATAAAATTATCTCAAAATGGGCCTAAAAACTATGTAGTGAATGTAAGAACGTAAAGAGATCATTCCCTAAGAAATGCTCTCTTGGTCTCCACCAAGATCTCTAGATGGTACCTTTCATAGACCCCTCGGTGGTGACCTACACTCATGGAACTCCCCGATCTAGCCTTTTGTCACCGAGCCAAGTACTCACCATATCTAGGATCAATTGGAAGCCTCCACATAACTATACCCTCATAATATTTTATTTCATCTCCTAACACCTGATAATGATCCATATTGTTGTCATGCAAATGTGCAATAGGAAAATTGATGATTTTTGAGCATGACAACTATACCCTTACATTAAAAATTTCAATTTTTACCCTTCCAAGGAACCCCTAGTCTACCCGGTCAATCTAGTGACCTCCTAATTAATTTTAAATTAGTCCCCTAGGTGATTTAGGAAATTCAATTTAACCCCTTGGTGATTTTATGAGTTCTTGGAAAATGCAAATTTTGGGTAGATGTGGGAAGGGTTATCCTTTGGGCTTCTCATGAATGGAGAGACCCCCTGGAATGGAAAGGAGGAGGAAAATATAACAAAAAAAATTAATTTAAGGCCTTGGAACATCATAAAAGTGATTTAGGAAGATTTAGGAAGGATTTGCAGGAGTTGGGGTAGTTTCACCAAAAACAGGGTTTATAGGCCTAGGCAGTGCATAGGGCCAAAAGAGTTGCTGAACTTTGGGAGGTGATTTTGGGAGCTCTAGATAGAGTTAGGAGACAAAAAATACATAATAGGAAATGGAATTATAATCCCTACAATATGGTGAAATCATATTTTTCACAACACTTTGGAGAAATAGGTTTATAATTGGTTTTTTCTAAGCATAAGTAAGGAGACATACATAAAATCCACTTAGTTAGGGATAAAATGGAGGAATAAATATCTATTACTCCAAAAATATGATTTATAATTCCATTTTCGGTCAAGATCATATAAAATTTCACCAAAAATTCCATTGGGAGCTCAAGATATTACCGTTTCAAGTTGCCCTCTAGGAATGAGTTTGGTAGTTAGTCAAATTTGGGAGAGGAAACGTGTCAAATCTAGGAGCCTAATAGAATTTCATGTCCCTTTCATCCCTCAAGAAAATATAAATGAGGGACATAAAAATGTGCCCAGCCCCTATAATCCCTTTGGTCACCCATACAACCTCTTGACCGCCTGCTCAAATTCGGCCCCAGGGTGCTTGTAGGACCTCAAACCCTCAACTGTCATTTGTGACAAGTTTCAAGCTAAGGCACGCTGTGAAAATTGATGACCCTCATGTCCCTTTGTACTAGGGGAAATGAGGGACATAAAAATGGACACATCCCTAATAAGTGTTTAGGTCACCCATGTGACCCTCTCCAAAGGCATTTTCTCATCCCCAAGAGCTAGTGGAGCTAAATGGAAGACTGTCAGATTAGTGACAAGCTAAGGTGCACCATGAAAATTGATGACCCTCATGTCACTTTGTGCTGGGGTGAATGAGGGAAATAAAATTTCACCCCATCCCTGGCATGCAATTTTTTTGAATTTTATTTTAAAGCTAACTTTCCTGTTTCTAACTTCTTACTCTCTATACTCTGCCATTTCTGTGTAACTTGTCCAGAAGCTCCATACACCATTGTTGTGCCCCAAAAATCTCTAAAACTGAAACTAAACCCTAAAATTCATGTATGCACAAAGGTATCATAATAAATAGTGATGAGTGTAGCTTGTGAGGCCGAAGAATAAAAGTAAGAACATATAAATTATTTAGAAGACTCCATTGTCATAGAATGAAGTTCTACATGTACCTTGCTAATCAAGACAAGAAACTAAGAAAGATTTATTGCTATGTCCTTCAATATTAAAATACAATAAATCCTCACCTAAAATCCTCCTTCCATAGAATGAATCACACATAGCGATGAAATCTTCCTTTTGGCTCTATGAAGACAAAAATTTGATTTCCTATTAAACCGAAAATCGGTTTCAAGAGAAATTTCACCAGTGGAATAAGAAGAAAAAAACCACAATAAAAATATAATTATTATAAAAATGGAGAAGAAAACAAGACCTAAAAATTTCAAGGTCCATTAATGGCTACCATGTTCAGAGGTGCCACCAAGTCAAAATTTTGAAAGTTTAAAATCTCCCAAACCATTGATCGGGTAAGTCCAAATTTCAGAGGGGAGATATTGGGAAAAAACCCACATGGGAAAACTTCATTCCATATAAATCCAACCACTAGAAGCCCAATTAAAAAATAACAGGTCTTCTACATAGGAGACTACTATTTTGGGAAAGTCATCAACTAAAGAACTTACAAAGGAGACAGTGAACACAAAAGAGGTATTGCAGTTGAAAATTCATCGAAATGTCATCTTAGTCCAAAATTAACACTTACTAAAAATAGTAAGTGGTCTCATGAGTACCTGCTAAAAATAACAAACAGGTCTAGAAGGTGAGAAGGATGCAGGGAGAAAGAGGAATTCAATTTTGTCACATCTAGTCAAGATTCGAAAGAGTTGAATTTTCACACTTACTAAAAATAGTAAGTTGTCTCGTAGCACTTACTAAAAATAGTAAGTCATTCCAGAGAGTGAATTTCATGAAAGGAGCATACCAGGAGTTGAATATCCAAGTTGACATCACCATTTGGGGACTAAAGAGGAAAAATATTGACACTTATAAAAATAGTTTCCCTTTCCAAATATAGTAAGTGTTAAGAAATAATGAAGTTTAGATTCACAAAGGGAAACCAATGTAATATCTATCATCAGAGTATGTGTGAGTAGGTGACAAGTGAGGTCACTTATATGGATCTCAATAGTGTCTTTCGACACTCATGTGTGAGGTAGAATTCACAGTCAACACTATCATATTGTTCAATAGTATGTCTCATTAGGATCATGTCCAAATCAACTAAGCAAAGTGTGGCAATGTCACTAGGATTCAGTCAAGATTTGTTCCAAATATCTACTCCCTTCAGAGGGGATCTTCATGAGAAACACCTGTGATCACCAAGGGTTCCATTCAATAGTGTTTCTAATCACTTAGTTCATGACATCCATTGGTCATTCTGAGGAAGTTTCTCGCCTACAACCAAAGAACTTGCCCACATACACCCATCCAAAACATAATAAAATCATTCACCATAAAGGGGTCAAAGGTATTAAGGTTAGTCAAATAGAGCTTTCCATGAGTTTTTGAGGAAGGCAAAAAAATTTAGAAATTCAAAGCTTCATCTCCTTGGAAGAATCAACAGACTTCATTAGGAGTGACATCCTTTCCTTTCCTCCTCTCTCTTCTTCCCCCAACATTCTCTCTCTTCAATGTTCTAATTTAGCATTGGGGTTTGCATTTTTTGATATGTCTTTAAGTGACTTTAGAAACATGATGTAAAATTTAAGTCACCTTGTATTTATAAAAGGGAATTAACATTTTAGTAGGAATATGAATGGTCTAAAGCCAAAAATGAGGCATGTGAAAGTTCTTCAGGGAGATAAGGAGTCAGGTCTTTTCTATAAATTGTAATGATCTCCTCATTCCAATGGGTTCTAATTGTGAAATTCTTCTAGCTAGTTGTACTCTTGTAGGTTCATGTGAGAGCTTTTGCTTACTTGTGAGTGAAAAGATTTAGCCATTTTTCCCTATTCTAAATGTCTTCCATTCTTATGCTATGTACAGATTCTTCTTGAGCATCAATTCAAGAAGAAGGAATTTTAGCCTTTTTTGACTAAGAAGTTTAGTGATAATTTGTGTTCATTGAACGCTATTTGGTCTTGTTGCTATTATTAAGATTTGTTTTCCTATGAATCTTAGTGTATGTGATGTAATTAATAATGGTGTATGCAAATCTCTGATTTTATACTTGTAACATTAGTTTCCCTTGTCTAAAATTCTCACTCGCTTTCTTGAACTCTTAGAAAATTCTTCCATTGCAGGATATCTATAATATTTTGTCGTAGGGTAAGTGGAGTTCCCTGTTGGATCACCAGTCAAAAGCCTACCACATAAATCCACATTTTTATTCAAGCATGCATATCAAGAGCTGCATTGGTCAAGTAGAGGGACTTAGATTCCCATAGCGTTGGAAAGAAACCCATCAATTTGTCCCCAATTTTTTTCTCGATAATAGTTTTGGGCACCCACCGTGGGGCATGTTGGTACCCAATTTTTTTCTCCTTTTCGAGTCTAAGAAACATCACGAGATATGGCATGAAGCTTGAAGATAGATAGATATGATGTATGTCATTTTTTAGCTTGAGGATGTGATCTAACTAGCACTCATTTGTGGAGAGATGGATAACACTCAAATAAGACTTGATCTTGTCCTAACTGTTTTAGATTGTGCCTTTCAACCAAGGTAAGAGGACCTATTTTGTAACCCTAAAATGGTGAAGGAGATGAAGATATCCCTCAATTTGTGTAAATAGTATGAAAAGGGCCTTGGTAAAATATGATCAACACTCCAAATCGACTTTCACAAGTTGTCACTTCCAAATTATGGAGATACTTTGAATGTAAGGCAAGGGTTCTTTGAAGAAATTTTGAAATCTGATTTGTTCAACATATATTAGCAAATGGATTTTGATCTTCTGTGGGTATACAAGTCAAAACAGGGGTAGTATGGGGTAGGATTAGTTGTGTAGAATGATTTTTGGTGGGATATTGACAAGACAAACTTGACTATGCCAAATCTTTGACAACCTCTACAAAATTTGAACAACTATAAGATAAAATGCTTCAAAATAGTCAGGATGTTCTTTCAACTAGAAGAGATACACAAATGTAGGCCCAGGTTTTCACTCTTCACATAATCTTTGATACCTCAACACAAAATCTTGAGTTAAAGGACTCAATTAAACATCAAAATCTCTAATCAAATCATGCCTAAGGTACCCCAAAGGCTTACAAGAAATATCTATCAACAAATGAAGGTGAAGTGATTTTAAATTTTTTATTTTCAATGTCATATGAAAGCTCTTTTGACAAATGAAATTACAAATGCCACTAAACTATCAATAAGGATAAGATCCATTTGATTCCTAAAGATTTCAATGCAAGATTGCAACAAGAACAAGGAAAACTATTTGTAGACATTTAAAAATGATAAGTGACATCATATTGCCCAAAATAACATAGATTAATTCAAAATCTTGTTAGATTCATCAATAGGGGAGAGTTTCAAGAACAATCTCAGAGCTTTGTGATGGCTATACACTTGTAACCAACTCAACATGAATGAAGATCTAACACAAAAGACATTAACCAAGTTTTTTGGAGGGTTTCTCAGAAGACGAGCTTGTCTCAAAATTTTCTCGTGATTTTCAATTTCTTGACCTTTTGCATGTCTCAAAACATGTATTATATCTCTCTATTACATTTGATCCTTCTTTCCCAAGAAAATAATATCCTATGGCATCTTAGTTTGTTACAAATTCACTCATGATTCGCAGACAGGGACATTTAACATATTTGTAACAAAAGTTTCTAGGTGTTTCAAAAAAATAATCATTGTAAAATTCACATCATTATCCATTTTAGAGGCACATTTTTCATCTTAAAAGCATGCATACCCCCTTCCTTTCAGATTTCATCCTTATCCCTCCAAAATTTGACTCTGTAACTTTTGGATTTGATATTTCACATTTTTGGATGGGTTAGGGAAAAAATTTATTCCAAAAACATCTATGATCTTCAAATTGATCCTCAAAACCAATTGTATTAGTCCTTATAGGTACAAATGACACAAATTTGCCAAAAATTGATCAAAATTGATGCAAAAATGCTTTTCCACACTTCTGGAGAAAAATGGCGTGGCCCAAACTGAAAAATGCACTGATTACATGGATCTTCCTTTCTCCCTTCAATCTGATCCCTCCACGTGTCATAATGTGATTAGAAATGGGCTTCGGATCATTTTTTGACATTTTAACACTTTTTGAAAAAATGTAAAAATTTGACATTTTTCTCCGCCCCTTCACCCTTGAGATTTGGCACTGATACATGTCCTAATGTGGGTCCCATCAGAATCGTGGCTCGATTATACACATTTCCACCTTTTTTGGAAAAAGGAAAAATTTTCAATTTTCCTCCACGGCTCTACCCCTCCCACAAGACATGTGTCCTCATATGATTTGCTGAGGGGCAACACTTCTCATTTCACATTTTAATCATATTCCATGAAGGAAAACTTTTGACATTTCCTCCACCATCCCGCACCTCCACCATTGAATGTCATGTGTCACCCTCTGTTTGGCCTAGTAGACCCATGACCATTTTCATAACTTTTGTCCCCTTTTGCCAAAAACAAAATTTCTCTAAGTCCTTCGCTAGCCTTCCATCCCATTTTTTTATGAAAACATTACACGTGTCCACCCTCGATTCACCGAGGTTTTGCACTCTGAAGCCACCACGTGTTCAATTATGATTCATTACGGGCCTGCACTCTAAATCTGCCACATGTTCCATTCTATTTCATTGTGGGCTTGTACTTTGAAGCCACCATGTGTTCCATTCTATTTCGTTGCGGGCCTGTACTTTGAAGTTACCACGTGTTCCATTCTAATTTGTTGCGGGCCCTAGGTATTTTATTTTTACTTTAAATCTTTTTCCAAAATGCCTTAAGGCACAAAAAGACCCACGTGTCTACCTTCACTTTGCTTGTGACACGTGTACCTCCTTTGGGGCTGTGAAGCTACGGGGGCAACTTGCACTTTTTCCCAAAATACAAAAAATGCTAAGTTTTTCGAGTAGACCTGCCAAACCTTGTGTAATCACAAATGGCCATGTAGGAGAAGATTTTGAGCTAAAGTTTGATGGGAAAAGGACGTCCGTATGACCATCTAAAAATGCAAAAATTGCTAGCGATGCCCTAGAATGTTGAAGATGAATTTGATGAGAAAATTACGCCTGTCTGACTGTTAAAACATAGAAAATGCCAGGGATGCCCAAACTTGATTTTTTTCTCGTGGGTGAAGAATTTTTTGATCAAAAGACAAATGGAAAGTGTTTTTAGGAAATTTACGACCATGAAAAGGGATATTTAAGGGAAAATAAGTACAAATTGAATGATTTTGAACTCCAAAGGCCGGGAAAACACGAGAAAAATGGTAGAGGCGCTTGAACGGGAAAAATTAGGGCAAAAACACACTTCTCCTTAGCAAATAGGGCAAGGTAATGAGTTTGAAAATAATCCAATGCACAAGAATGGAGCTACAACTTCATATCACCAATTTCACGAGGAAAAAATGTTTCAGAGCACAAAGAGAAAAGGGGAAACATTACAAAATGGAAAAGGATCAAAATGGGCACCAAAAGGGTAAATTTAGCAGAATTTACACCCAAAATATGACCGCAAGGTCCAAAAATACAAAAAATATAATATTAGAAAAAAATGAAAGAAAAGAGTTCATGAAAATCCATTATTGAAAGATACATTATCAATTCCTACATGTGACCTTTCCACGTTGTCCTTTCTTATTCACACTACAAGAATTTCCAAAAGTTGGCTGAAAGGAGATACACCAGGTTGAATAAATCAAGAGGAGTTATAAACCTCACTTTTGAGGATTTGTAAAACCAACAAGAACGAGTTAGAGATAATCCATACTAATTTTCTCAAGCCTCGTCACGATCCGGCTCATCAAGTAGTTCACCTAGAAATCCCATCCAAACTCCTATTGATACCCCCTTCAAATTCTCCCCTTTTTCAACCACCATTAAACATTGAGTTTCCAAAGGGAGAATACTTTTAAGAATAAATTGTAGAAGAAAGAACAGAAACATAAACAACAATGGTGGATGAAGCAGAAAGACCTCAACCCATTGTTCCATGGGGAAGAAATATAGGCCCACTCACTCTCTAACCACCTCTTCAAAATCCACCAACTGGTTCTTGTAAGAAATTTCTAAACTTCAAAGGTGATAGCATAAAGGTACCTGAAGAACACATCACCACTTTCACCACATTATGTGGGATTCTTGGAGTTGAATATAAAGATCTTTGTGTAATATTATTTGTGGAATCTCTCCAAGAAACATTAACAAAATGGTTCTACCTCCTACCTTCATGATCCATCACTTGTTGGAATTACATCAAGACTACCTTCGAGGAAATATTTAAATCAACTAAAGACTTTTAGGACCTCTTGGTACAATTAGCTCAAATTAATAAAGGAGAAAGTTAAAATATGAGAGAATTTATGTCTCATTTTGACTCAAGTTACTTCATAGGATCTTTGGAAGAGGATTCACCATCACGAAAAAAAAATGTCAAGATATTCTTCATTAATGCTCAATCACCGGAGGTAGGATTTTTCCTATGAAGAGTTCAACCAAGGAATATTGTAGAAACACATAGAATGGAAATAAAACTTGATGATGATCTCATCCTCTCTGGAAATATCAAGAATCCCTCAAAGGGAAAGGACCAACATCCTGGAGACGAGAGAACTGATCCATTTTTAAAAAGATGGAAAATGAAATGTCATCACTAAAGAGGGAAAATTTTGAATGATTATCTCCTCAAAGAAATAACAAAAATCATATTGCATGATCATCCTGAAGGCTTGTATTGGAGGCCCAACCCATCAACGCAAGTTACGAGGTTTTAGAAAAATAAAGAAGAGCTTGAACAAGAAAGTGAAGGTGGTGATTTCCTAGAAGTTAATGAACTTGAGAATCATAAAAAATAATATTTTGTGAGTATTCGGAGGTGATTAAAATGATGAAGGATATGCACCGAGTTTCTCATGTGTGTTATTCATTCATTGTCATTCGGGAAAGGATCCTTTTCCTCCCTTGCTATAAAGAAAAAGAAGACCTGAATATCTTCTTGTGGTGACTCAGAAAAAAATCAAGCGAGGATCTTCACTCCCACCTTGCATGGAGTTTTCATTAGAGAAACCTGATCCTATAGTAATCATAAGTCACCTACTATTCCAAGTAAGTCTTCCAATGTTTCTTCCAATTCTAAATCTAAATCTACTCCTACAAAATCTAGTGCTTCAAAGGTTCCTAATGTAACTTTTAAAATAGTATTTATTCCCCAAACATCAAACCTTTCTTCCAAACTTATCCCAACTCTAAAATTAGTCCCTTCATCCCCCTTGTCCACATCTTCTCCCTTTGACTTCATAGAATATGTGAACATAGCCAAATTGTAGATTCTTGGCGAATATTTATGGACTGCATACTTCAATAATTCAAGATATTTGTTCAATATATCAAGAATGGTAGTTTAACACCCAATGTTGTAACTCTTAGTTCTAAAGGAATACTACCAAACCCACCTAAACCTCCATCACAGAACATGCTTTCATTGAGTGCATCCAAGACTGATAAGGTTGAACCTTTCTATGTCTCTCTTCTCATTGGAGAATATGTATTAAACAATTACATAATAGATTATGGTGCCTCCAAAATGTAATGCCTGTAAAGGTCACCAAGGCTCTAAAACTCACCATGACTCCACCTAGTGGCTCTTGTTACTCTTTGGAGTCAAAAGGGGTCTCACTTATAGGAAAGGTCAAAGATACATAGGTGGCTCTCACCAAATTTATAGAAAAAAGGTTTGAGCGATGATTTTGGTAGTAGACATTTAGGATTCATTCAGAATTTTGGTAAGTTGAAGATTTTTTCGAGACTTGGGAGAAAAAATTTAGATGAATTGGTCTTTTTGCAAATGTACCGGTGAAGGGAGACAAGGAGAAATTGTTTCGAGAGAAGAAGATGAGGCCGGAAGTCTAGGAACCAAAATCTTGTATCACGATAGTAGGAAGATGAATAACTTTGTGACAACCAAGGAGGAATATGATATTCCCATCTTGATAGGGACAAAAATTACTTCCCAGAGAGTTATGGAACTTCAAGAAGCATTGAAGATATACGGGTTATAAGAGGGCAGCCCGAATTTCTAGATGATGTGAGCCATGAATACGAGGAAATGGTTCTTGGTGAGTCTCAAATGGAGAAACTAGATTGTATGTATATCTATGAAGAGGAGATTGTTTTATTCCCATTTGGAGATGAAGATGATCTTAGCCATGCCATCCATGGAGGGACAAGACCAGCTTGTGATGAGCCCGTGAAAGGTTTGAAAGAACTATTTGTACAAGAACTATCCCGAAAAGGTTTGAAAGAGCCATGGAAGAAACAGAAGACCTAAGCTCAAGTATAAAACTCCCGATGTAAGACATGAATATGCAAGACAAGCATGAATATGATTTGGAAGCCTTAACCAGTGTGAAGATTGGCCATGTTGAAATAAAGCAAGAGGAGAAATATGATGTCCCTCTTGAGCCAATGGTTGATGGATACAACAATGAAATGGAGGTATTTTCTTTCCCATTTGAAAAGGAAGAATCTTTCCATGATGAAGAAATTGAAGCAAGGATTTTTAGGCCCTTGAAGCCAAGGATCCCCTTGAAAAAGGAGTGATAAAACGTAGCAATTCCTAAGATGATGAAGTAATCCCTCCATATAGTTATCTTGAGCTTCAGAATGAAGATTCTTCAAAGGCATACAAAGATGAACTGTAGGAAGTAACCAAGGAGAACTCCTGTAAGAAATCTTGGATGTGGTAGAAAGTATGAAATACCCTAAGCTAACTCTTGATCTCTTAGCTCATGCCATGGCTATATAAGACAAGTGTGAGGTTACTTCTAATCCTCCATTCAATCTTCAAGCACATCATAATGGAGTAGAAAAAAGAATGAATATAAGGTTTCTCATGGAAAATATTTTAATGAGCATAGATCTGGGAAATAAAATAACTTATAATATTCAAGAAATTTGAACAAAAATAAACCTCGGGGTAGCGATGAGATGCTCAATGAAGAATCAACTATGTGGATAAACATGAGATGCAACAGGCTCTATGAAACCAATTTCAAACAGAATTAAGGCAATGGGAATTCTAACCGTAGGCTTGAGCATCAAAAACTCATGTAGACTCACTCCTACCAAGTACATAGACAATCATGAAGGCACATGACTTCCATAAACATTTAAGGAAAGGAGTCTACTTTCTCGAACCCATCAATGGCTTCGCAAAACAACATCACTCAGTGTTGCCCACTCAGGGTAACTTTTGAGAAATGAAAAGTGCTTTAGTGAAAGTGGGATGTCCCCCGCATTACACCATAGGTTATTTTTAGGTGTGTTTCCTTCTTGTTTTATGTCGTGTGTTTTCATTTCATCATTTTTATGTGGGTGTGTGTTCTTATTGTTATCTCTCTTGCAAGTTTTACATGAATTTGCATGGCCCAATGGATAAGGCATTGGTCTTTCTATTATAGACTTAAGATTTGGGGATTCTTCATGTCACGTATTCACTACAATCATTTCATGTCATGTCCACAAGCTAGAGCTAACTGGTGTCACACAAATGTACAACATAAAATTGATGATTTTGAGCATAAAAACTATACCCTGTGTCGAAAATTTCAAGTTTTAACCTTCCAAGGCACCCCCAATCTACCCGAGTTAGTCCAGTGACCTCCCACTAGATGTTAAATCAATCCCTTAGGTGATTTTAGGAGTTCTTGGAAAATGCAAATTTTGGGTAGTTGTGGGAAGGGCTATCATTGGCCTTCCTGGGACTAGATCAACCCTCTTGGAGCATAACAAAGGAGCCAAATATGACATGGAGATGAATTGAAGGCCAAATAACATCATAGAAGTGATTTAGGGAGATTTATGAACAGAGTTGAATTGAAGGCCAAATAACATCATAGAAGTGATTTAGGAAGATTTAGGAAGGATTTGGAGGAGTTGGGGTAGTTTCACCAAAAACAGGGTTCATAGGGCAAAAAAAATTGTTTAATTTCGGAGGTGATTTTGGGAGCTCGTATGAATTTGGAAGAAAAAAATACATATTTATAAAAGGAATTTGAATCCCTAAAAGATGGTGAAATCATATTTTTCACAAAACTTTGGAGAAATAGATTTATAATTGGTTTTTATAGGTACAATAAGGACCCAAATAGAAAATATTATTTTTTTAGGATTAAAAGGAGGAATAAATATCTAAGACTCAAACCATTGGATTAATAATGCCATTTTAAGTCAATATAATATAAAATTTCACCAAAAATACCATCGGGAGCTCAAGATATCATTGTTTCAAGTTGCCCTCTAGGAACGAGTTCGGGAGTTAGTCAAATTTGGGAGAGGACACGTGTCAAATCCAGGAGCCTAGCAAAATTTCATGTCCCTTTCATACCTAAACAAAAGGGACATGAGGGACACAAAAATTCACCCAACCCTTATAAGTCCTTTGGTTACCCATACAACCTCTTAGATCGCTCGTTCAACCCTCGAGTGCTTGCGGGAGCTCAAACCCTCAACCGTCAGATCTATGACAAGTGTCAAGCTAAGGTGCACCATGAAAATTGATGACCCTAATGTCCATTTGTGATGGGGGAAATGAGGGACATAAAAATTCACCTAGCCCCAATAAATCTCATGTCACACATGAGACCCTCTCCAGTGCATTTTCTCAGCCCCCAATAGCTAGTGGAGCTAAACGGAAGACCACCAGATCTATGAAGAGTGTGAAGTGAGATGCGTCATGAAAATTGATGACCATCATGTTTGTTTGTTGTGGGGACATGAGGGACATAAAATTTCACCCAATACGGCATGCAATTTTTTTGAATTTTATTTTAAAGCTAACTTTCCTGCTTCTAACTTCTTACTCTCCATACTTTGCCATTGCTTTGCAACTTGTCTAGAAGCTCCATACACCATTTTTGTACCTCAAACCAGATCTACCACGAAACCGAAACCTAAAATCCATTCTTACACATGGGTCTCGAGAATAAATAGTGATAAGAACAAATCGTGAGGTTGAATAACATAAAGAAGAATGCATAAATTCTTTCAAGACTCCATTGTCATAGAAAGAAGGTCTCAAAATAAATAGTGATAAGAACAAATCATGAGGTTGAATAACATAAGGAAGAATGTAGAAATTGTTCAAAAGACTCCATTGTCATAGAATGAAAAACGGACGTATCTTGCTAACAAAGTGCACAAATTGAAGAACCATTTACTATTGTGTTCTTCAATCTTAAAATCTACTAAAATTCACATTCAAACCCTGGCTTCCATAGTGCAAATCACTCATAATGAATAAATATCCTTTATGGTCGTATGAAGACAAAAATCTGATTTCTGTCAAACCGGAAATTAGTTTGAAGAGAAATTTCACCGGCGGAACAAGAAGCAAAAAGCTGCAAAAATATATATATTTTTATCACAAATGGAGAATAAAAAAGACCTAAAAATTTCAAGTTCAATTAATGGCTACCATGTTTTGTGGTGCCACCTTTGGTCAAAATTTTGAAACTTTAAAATCTCCCAAACCGTTGATCGGGTAAGTCCAAAATTTTAGAGGGGTGATATTAGGAAAAAACCCATATCAGAAACTTTTTTCCATAGAAATCCAACCACCAAAAGTTCACTTTCTAAAAATAATAGGTCTTCTACATAGGGGATTGTTATTTTAGGAAAGTCATCAACTGAAGAACCTATGAAGGATACAATGAACAAAAAAGAGGTATTGCAGTTGAAAATTCATTGAAATGCCATCTTAGTCCAAAATTGACACTTACTAAAAATAGTAAGTGATCTCATGAGCACTTGATAAAACTAGCAAACGGGTCCAGTAGGTGATAAGGATGTAAGGAGAAAGAGGAATTCAAGTTGTCACATCCAGTCAAGATTCGAAAGAGTTGGATTTTCACACTTACTAAAAATAGTAAGTTGTCCCGTAGGCACATACTAAAAATAGTAAGTCATTCTAGAGAGTGAATTTCATGAAAGGAGTGTACCAAGAGTTGAACATCCAAGTTGACATCACCATTTTGGGGACAAAGAGGAAAAATCTCAACACTTACAAAAAATAGTTGCCCTTTCCAAATATAGTAAGTGTCAAGAAATAATGAAGTTCAAATTCACAAGGGGAAACCAATGCAATCTCTATCATCAGAGTATGCATGAGTAGGTGATAGTGAGGTCACTTACATGGATCTCAAAAATGTCTTTCGACACTCATGTGTGAGGTGGAATTCAAATTCAACCTCGTTATATCATGTTATATATTATGCCTCATCAGGATAATCTCAAAATCAACTAAGTAGTGTGGCCATGTCATAGGGAGTCAGGGTAGGATTTGTTCCAAAGCTCCAGTCCTTCTTAGAGGGGATCTTCATGAGAAACACATTTGATCACCAAGGGTTCCATTCAACAGTGTTTCTAAACACTTAGTTCATGGTGTCCCGGGGTTCATTCAGAGGTAGTTTCTCAAATGCAGCCAAAGAAATTTCCCACAACAACCCATCCACAACATAAGAAAATCATTCACCATAAAGGGTTTGAAGGTATTAGGGTTAGTCGATAGAGCTTTCCAAGAGTTTTTCAGAGGCAACGGATTTATAAATTCAGAGCTTCATCTCCTTGGAAGAATCAATGGACTTCATTAGGAGTGACATACTTTCCTTTCTTCTCTCTTCTTCCCCCAACATTCTCTCTCTTCAATGTTCTAATTTAGCATTGGGGTTTACACTTTTTTATGTCTTTAAGTGACTTTAGAAACATGATGTAAAATTTAAGTCACCTTGTTTTTATAAAAGGGACTTAATATTTGAGTAGGAATATGAATGGTCTAAAGCCAAAAATGAGGCATGTGAAAGGTCTTCAGGGAGATGAGGAGTCAGGTCTTTTATATAAATTGTAATGATCTCCTCATTCGAAGGGTTCTAATTCTAAAATTATTCTAGCTAATTGCACTCTTGTAGGTTCATGAGAGAGATTTTCCTTACTTATGAGTGAAAAGAGTTAGCCATTTTCCCCTATTCAAAATGTCTTCCATTCTTATGCTATGTACAATTTCTACTTGAGCATCAATACAAGAAGAAGGAATTTTAGCCTTTTTTGACTAAGGAGTTTAGTGATACTTTGTGCTCATTAAATGCTATTTGGTCTTGTTGTTATGCATATTTTTTTCTTCTAAATTTTAGTGCATGTGATGTAATTTCTAACTAGTGTATGCAAGTCTCTGATTTTCTACTTGCAGCATTAGTTTCCCTTGTCTAACATTCTCACTCCCTTTCTCGCTCTCCTAGCAAATTCTTCCCTTACAGATATTTGTAAGATTTTTCCACAGGGTCAGTGGAGTACCCTTGTTAGATCCCTAGTTGAAAGGCCGCCACATAAATCTAAATATTTTACTCATGCATGTATATATGGCAAATGCACAAAGGTTAAGTAGAGGGACTTATTTTCTTAGAGTGTTGGAAAGAAACCCATCAATTTTTCCCTAAAATTTTTTCTTTCCAACACATATTCACACTATTAGGTACCCCCATCTATCCACTTGCATGCGCCTATAGCTTCTTTGAGCTCTCGCTTGAGATATTAACCTACCATTCACCCCAAAAGAACATTTCAAGGTGTCTCACTCACGATGGTATCTATCTCTATCTTCCCTATCATGGGTGAGATCCCCCTACACAATCATGAGTGACCAAATCAATCCATCTCTCTCCACTATAATTGTGTCTCTCTCTCTTGAGTCATGACATATCAAACAACAATAATATTGTCCTACTCAATAATCAAACTAACCTACTCAATCATCCATGTGCCCCTCTCCCCATCCAGGACTCAAAATTGTTTCCTATAACAAATCCACCCCCTCATCCTCCTCTCCTCTCTCAACACCACCCTCTTGTGGTACCTCTACAAGTGCTCACACTCATCACTCAAAGTCATCTATCGAACCTTCCACCATGCAACATATGCCTCGTAACCCTGACATCATCTAAACCTACCTCCACCATATGCATTGATTTTAATCCCTACCCCTCCTTATCCAACATCAACATTAGCTCTTGTACCACAAGTAATGCCACATCTATATCACCATCATCATGCTTGTAAGCCATAAATACCTCAGAAAAAAATTGTACTAAGCTAAATCATCATCCGATGTAACAAAATATGATCAAATCCCATTGGTTAGCTCATCGACCGCATACCTACATCTCCTAACAATTAACCCTTAGCTTCCTCACTTCCCTTGGCCACATTGGGAAACTTATGGATGACCTCTAGACTATATCACCTATCTCTAATCCTACTAGGAGCTATCCGTAATGCTTCTATTTTCTCATGGGCCCTATCACAATAAAATATGACCTCTATCTCATAAACTCGACACTATAACATAGGTCAACACATCCGACCCTAGGGTAATCCCCTTGGCCAAGCCACTAGTATGCATTCATATGCCCATCATTCCAACAAAAATGTAACATCTACCCCAAATCTCTACCATGTCCTCCAAGCCCATAACTCCATGTATATATGAATCAATAAATCAAGAGCCCAAGTGAACATTGTCTTATGCTCTAACATATCCCTCACCACTCCATTCAACATCCAAGAAAACCTACCACCTGTTGAATCTGGTAGGGCATAAAAATTGATACCAATCATCATCATTGTAACCAATATTTGACCCTCCTCATCATTAGTAAAGAATGAACCATATGTAAATCTCCCGGATGAGTATAACACATATAGAGTATCATCTGTATACAAATGTTGCATAATGAAACATCTGCTCATCTCATTTATAATATATAATTTCTCACCCTGCAATGGTAGTCACAAAATCCCATGAATATCCTACAAGGTTATGGTCATCTCACTTGTTGATAACCATAAGGTCCCAACAATATGATCCCAACTCTCAAATAAATAAAACAATAATCTCATATCCTTGTGGATACATTTGAAATGAATCATCCCCTTAATAAACCTCCTTTAGATGTCCCCAAACATCCTTTGAAAGATGATCACAAACACTATCTAATAACTTTGGGATCTGATCTCATGTAGTCAATCGATCCTCGCCTATATCCATAAAAAAATATTAGAAGCAACACTTCAAAATCACACAAAAATATTAAAATCATGCTTCTTATTAGCAAATCACTAGAATACTAGAAATTCTATTGAATAACTAAAGAGTCCTTCTAATCGCATGCATGCGATTCTCTAAAATCACTAGCGATTTCATACAAAATTGTCTGTAATTTCCATGCAATTTCCTCATTCATCAAAAATGAAAATTCAAAAATTAAAAAAATCCACTTACCTCTACTAGAGTAGGCCTCAGAGACATTGTTGAACACCTCTAGATGCCTCCATCACTCGAAAACACTAAAAATTTAGAATATCGGGGTATAACGGACATTTTAATCTCAAAATTACAATAACACCAAGTGACCCCATGGGATATTTTTTTATCTAATTTTTGTCATCATTGTGATCATGAAAATCTGTCTAATCGCCAATGATTACATAAATTATCGACAATCCTTGGTAATCACCAACGATTACTTCCACATTATCCAAAAACATATTTTTGATGTCCAAACATTCTCCAAAAATTGATTTCAATCATCATCCATACTTTTTTACACCTTGACCCATTCAATGGTCCTACGAATTTATAAATCCCTCATAAAATTGCACATTTTCAAAGTATGTGCTTCCTTTTTTGGGCCCTAAGACCCTCTTAAAATCCATATTCATCCCATTTATATGGATCTTAAATTTATTAATCCACCATGTACTTCACAACCTCTTGGGAACCTTTTTCCTCCTACCTCCTTTAAGTCATACATCTATAGGTAAAGAATCCATTAGTTCCCCTCTCACTTGAATTATTGGTTGCATAAGCCCATGCTTATGGCAACATGTTTCATGCCAAGCCAAAGTGTCTTGACACACTGTGGATTCTATATCTATCTGGGAAACTTTTCCCACTAATTTTTCAAGTGATACATCTATAGTATTGAGAACCAATTAGTTCCTATATCACTTGATTTTTCAGTTGCATAAGCCCACATTTGTGGTGATGTATTTCATGCCCGGTCTTGGGACATCCTAAATTAAAAATATCCAGTCACATATACACAAACTTACATAAGCATTTTCATCCACTAACCCATTTAAACTAGTGACCATTACACTTTGTCACAATGACCCCCACTTGAGAGGGAACCACCCATTCAACACAAATCCAACCAAATAACTTGTTTTTGTTGATTAAAACCACTTGAAAAAAAAAGGGGAAAATTTAGACACCATTTTTATGGAATCCCTTGGTGACCTATCTACACAACTCATATTCATATATCAAACATTATACCTAAGTGTTAAATCTCATTATACCCCATAACATCCATTTACTCCCATAAATATTCATTTATCCCTCCTAAAACTCCCAAACCACTTAAAGCTATTTTAGCCTAGTAAGGCCAAAACCTCCACAACCTCCCAACCTCCCCAACATACTCATATTCATCCTAATTTCATCATCAACATGAAACTCACCATTTTGGAAGCAGTTGTAACCAATTTCAAGTGAGTGTTCCCACTTTTTCGGAATGCCAATGATTCTAACTAATCACCAATGATTCTATATAAACTCATCAATTGTGTTGAATCATGATCTCTAGATAATATAGTGAAGATATGGTAATTTGGAGACTAAGATGACATCATTAACAATATCTGGAAATCCTCTACATCCATATCAAGCCTTGAGAAGATCACACCATTGTAAAGTCATCTTGCATCATTCACCAATTATATTTTGCATCATAAACATGATACTAGTTTATCTCTACATTTCATTTTGTGTATGCATCCCCTTGAGAAAAATTCAATCATCAAAAATGAATCTCAAGTCTCAATTCACATTTATTTAAATCTTGTCATTTCCACAACAATCGATAACAATTCCATTGAATCACTACTGATCCCCGAATCACCCACAATTCCTATCTTCAAAGCCTTTATATTATATGATGTATATTTTTAATCATTATCAAGATCTATTTTCTGTTAATCTCTAGATTTCAAGTGACCTATGTCTATATGTGATAATTCCAGTGAAGCACATCCAATCAAAAACATTTATGACCTCTTGATTTTCTTCCATCCCTTTTCCGGGATCAATACAACATCACACAAGAGTTGATCCTTTGTGCCATTTTCCTAACACCGAATCTAGAAAAAAATTAAGATCATTTGTAGATCATTCGAGAAGAACAAGATTCCATTGATCAAAAGTGGATCGAGTACTTTGAAAAGAGCTTTATCTTTCCACAGACTAGCCAAGGCCATCTAATACCTAAAACATGATCTTCCTATCCCTATAAAAGGTTTATTTTGTTCCATCATTGTATTGTTTAAATATCATAATCCTTATAATATTATCTGTTTAATCATTTATCACTTGATTTTCTTAAAGAGAATTGACACCTTCAAAGGAATCCCTTTGGATTCTGGGGATTAGCCTTTGCCAAGAAATTAACCTCATATCTATCTAATCTATCTATTGTCAAGTTATTTATTTATGTGTAAGTTTCCTTATTATTTAGGAGTCTCTTGTACCTATTTTTACCCATACATATCGATGTTTTTCAATACATGTATCATTAAACCATGTTATTTTCCAAGTTCTAGTGATTTATTCTAGGTAATAAAAGTGAATCAAAATCTACCATAAACATTCTCGACACACTCGGTGGGACCGTAGTCCCTTTTGATAAAATTTTATGCTTCCATAGTAAAATATATTTCTCATTTCATTTATTATTAAATTTTCAAGTGAGAGTCCTCTGGTGACTTTATCAAAAATGCATAAAATAAACAATTAAAAAAGGAGTGCTTAGTGTGCTTTGTGCTCATCAAAGTCAAATTTATTCTTGGGTCTTAAAAATAAATCTTCATTATTGCCTCGATCATCTAGATTAAATAGGGTTAAATGATTGCATTCATGATTCCACCTCACACACAACTAGATCAAATTACAAATCCAATCTACATTTTCAAAACTTCCTTCTAAGTATACCTATTTAGATTTCATCACCAAGGGGAAAGTTGACTCATTTTTTTGATCGAGAATAAATAATTGGTGGGTGGTATATTAGATAAGCACCGAAACCCTTATCATTTTGGGATCATGAAGTGAGGGATATCCCCCAATATCATGCCTCGTACTAACACCAACACATATTTGGGCCTCTTGTACCCTCAGGTATATCACATGAAGCTAACCTTAACACACCTGAAACAAACTTTAGCTGACCTTATTCTTAATACATTTTTTAAAATTAATTTTTCTCTTCACGCATTTATAAATTAATTAAGAGAATATAAAAATATATCTTGTGATTGTTTTGTTTTCATTCTTTTAACAACCATATTTATATTTGTTTATTTGCTAGTTTGAATAGTTCATGGTATTGACTAGACAATAGTCTTATCTTCATAACACCTACTAAGATAGAGTAGAGTACCCTACTAAGATATCGATGATTGGGTGATGAGAGGTATGGATTAATGATAGATAAGATAAACATGTACATTGTAACTGAAATGAAAGTAAGGATAGCTAAGGAGCTGATCATAAATAAGAGAACTATGATAACTAGTATCAAAATACATGTAACACTAAGCTAACATAGCACAATGAGGGAAGGAGATGAACTAATATATGCAAAAAGAAAAATATAGTTAGAGCACTCACCTTGTACCTATAATAAGTTCATTGATACATCTATCTCTCTATAGAAGTAACACACCAAGAGAGAATCACTATTAGGTGGAGAAGGGGAACATTATTCCTATCCTAGACTCACTATAGATGACCCAATAGTGAAAAAAAACAACAAGAAGAAGAGTTTCCAATCCAATCTAAGAAAAGTGCAAGATGAACCATGAGATGAGAGAGAAAATGTAAAGATGACATAAAAGAGTAGATAAAGTAAGTTCCCAAGATTAAGCTTCCTTCCTTTTGAATGGAAATATGTGGTGTGTATATATAAGACACCATTTCCGTGGGAAATGATGTCATCCAAGAGAAACTTACACCGAAACCATATTACAAGGGCGATGGCATCGAAAAGGATGAAAAAATGAGATAATGTGTCATGCAAAGTGAAAATAAGTGTTGTAAATCATGGACATGGACAAATCAAAGTGTCAAATGGTAAGATACAAGAAATTTGTCATGAGTGCAATTTGTATAAGACCTAAGGTACAAGGATAACTAATAAAAGGACAACTAAGGCCAAAAAAATAAGTTATACACTCTATGTGTATTGTCTCTAACCCATAATGGTTACGTGAATAACCATTCCCCATTCCCGACAAGGCCCCTTAAGGCACCCACTCAAGAAATAGATGCATCAATGACCCTTATCTACACAAAAAAATTAGTAACATGTATGAAAGATGAAAAGTGAAAAATTAGGTGTATACATATGCCCCAACCATTGATCACCACATGTTGCAAATAAAAACATGGGGTGGTCAATGAAATGAAACAATCATGACATCGATATCTGAAATTAATACTAAAAGGAATGTTGAAAGGACTAGATGAAATGAAATATACCCATCAATGCATACCTTATAGTGTCTCATTACCTACCATGTGCAGAGCATAATCTACACTACAAGAACCCTAAAGAAGAAAAACTGAAAGGAAACATTAGAGAATCATCAAGTAAAATAAGACATAAATCACCTAGATAGGGGCCCATGGGATGGATGTTGTCTCATAGTGTCAAGATATCGTGATGGTAGTATGGTGTCAAAAATAGGTAAAAATAAAAGATCATCGAATGTATGTGTGTAATAGGTCAAAATGAATGACATGAGAATATGATTAAGACACAAAAAACACATAATTTGTGGATTTTGGGAGAAAAAATATAATCATTTGAAGATTTAGGTTGATCGTGACTGAATTTGAATAGAAATTTTAGTTTTATATAGTGATTTTGATTTTATTTGGTTATTGCTATTTTTGGAATTAAGATAACTAAGCTCTAGAATTCCAAATTTGGTGTATTTTGGACATTATGACACAAGTATGAGGTAGTGATGGAGGATGATGAGGATGATGAGGCATAACGCATGCAGTGAGGAAGTGACCATAGGTAAGTCAATGTATTTAATTTTGTTGAGTAAATTAGGTGTTATTTGGTTATTTTATTTTTTAGTTTCATTATCACGTTATTTTTATTCAAACTTGCATCATTAGGTAGGTTAGGAAAAATACAAGTGGGTTTGGGAGGGATTTAGTTTTTATTTTGTTGATTTGTTGAATTTTTTAAGTCGCAGTCACTTTTTGGCTTGACACCATCAAATCCTTTGCAACATGAGGGTTGATGGCATCGGGATGGGGGGAAATGGAGCCAAGGGCCAATGGTGTTTTCCATAGGGCGATGGCATAGGGGATGGTTTTCCAAATCTAGTATGGGGCCGATGACATAGGAAAGTTGTTGGTATAATTTGTATGCTTTGATTTTTCATTCCAAATTGATATTTCAGAATTCTAATGTTTTTTTTGTTGTCATTTTGTGGATGTAGGTAGAGTGCAGGATCCATAAATGATGGAGTGTATATGTATCATGGTTGAGTGTGATGATTTCCAGATTGACACAAGAAAGAGGTACCTAGTTATAGGGTTGGGGTTTTGGGGGCATCATGTAGATGCCTAGGATACCATTAGATTTGGATTTATTAGATGTTCTAGCCACATAGGAGACCATGTCCAACACTTTTTGTGGTGGACAAGACAAGAGACCATGGAGATGACATTGACCTTGGAGGATGTACATGGTATTTTGGGGTTATTGATTGGAGACACCCACATGTATTATGATTTGATTTTTTTAGATGTCATAGAAGAGAGACATTATATATGGGATATGGGAGTGGCACATATGATGAGAGGAATGTTGTGTGTTTGATTCAGTGTAGTGTAAAATTCATAGATTCTAGATATATAGAAGGTAGTGATGGGGATTGTGGTGGCACGATATATGCCATACAAAATGGAGCCATCCATTATTTTGATTGAGGTATGTATGTAGAGATGTTATCGATCATGGGTTTGTTTAACTAGGGCACCACCATATGGGTGTAGTTATTTTTCATGATTTATATAAGGTTTGGCGTAGAGGACATATGGTTGTGGGACCCATGATTTTATTAACAACTGGATATATGAGAGGTTCCCTATGTATAGGACAATAAGGAAACCATAGGAAGTAATGAAATATTCCTTAAGAGTGCTTCAATGGGAACAAGGGCCAACAAAGTGAGAGTCACTTTGAGCATTTCTGGACCACTACAAGTGGGTCTAGGTGATGTTACATGAAAACCTACATAAGGAATGTGGATCAGTGGCCAAGTTGGTCTATATTATATTTATTGGACTCCATCATTGAGGTGATGGGGAACTATGTTTATTGGGTGAAGACCCATGTAGTGAGTAGGGTCCTAACATAGTTTGGTTGACCGACGCCCTTGGTGATACCACCATTACCACCCTACCAGCATCTTCATGTCAGAGAGGCTACAGGAGCAGAGGTTAGGGTACTAACACTTTGAACCCATAGGATATGGGTAGTGGGTGCACATGGTTAGAGGAAATAATGACGTGGTACAGATGTTTAGGGCCCATCACAAATTATATAGTGAGTGGTTTAAAGGAGGGATCGATAGAGGATTCATAGATATAGTCCATAGGATGGAGGAACATGCAGCTAGTCCTATTACTAGAGGAGGAGGATGTGAACATCCAACACCATGGCTTAGAGAGCATAATATGCAATGGTTATGAGGAGGATATTTGATGTTGATCAGGTTTTAAATGGTCGTGCGTATAAGAAAAAGGCCAAGACCAAAATGTAGAGGGGACATGATATTGGTGCCTTGAGATAGGTGGGCATAATATACGTGGGTGTGAGACCTCATCATGATGATGAGAGGAGGAGGAGATTTTTAGAAATTGTGGAGATGGCAAGACCATTGTAGAGAGGTTAGGGAAGCCATGTATGTGTGATATTATGTTATTTAGATAATTTTCAAAAAAATGGGTTTGTGCCATATTGATATTGTGAGTAACATGTATCATCCTTGGTTTTTTGAGAGTGATGGTGGAGGAGTGGACACTCCCTAATAGAGAGCACCCACCATGAGATCCTAGGTCCAGTGTTGGATGTCCAAGATACTGTAATGATGGTGGATCTAGCAACACAACATTGATTTTCGGTCAAGGATTTAGTGATCTCATTTCATCTTTTTAGAGAGGCATCTAGAGAACTATAGAGATATCATGATGTACAGGAATTAGTAGCCATCAATAGCATAGATGCAGTGTTATAGAGATTATTGTAGGTAAAGGAAGCACTAGTTCAAGATCAGGAAATTTGCTTTTAAGATGCCTAGAGATCTTCAAAGTGGATTACATCATTAGAGGCTCAACTAGTGAGAGCATAGGGAGAGGCTTTGAGCCTTGATCTAGGGAGGAGTCCTTAGCCCACACATCTAGAACTACTAGCATGGCCCCATCAGACCCAAAGCATTTAGAGACCCCCATAGGGGGTGAGGGTGCTTGATCCATTTTTAGATGGGAGAAATCCATTTTGTATGATTTTTTTGATGTATAAAATAAATTTATATATATATATATATATATATATATGATGATGATGATTTTTAATGGTATTTGGGTGTTTGGTGTTTATTGTGTTTATGTGATTTTCTTATCATTTTCCTACTTTCCTGCATGTATGTATGTGATGATACCATGGTACTTAGGAATAATGATAATGTGATTAGATAGGTAAAAATACGGTGAGAGAGGATCAATAAGATAGCCCAGATCATGTGATGTGAAAAACCAAGTGGTAGAACAAGGCCAAGATGTCCAATGATAGGATGTCAGGGCACAATTGGGTATATAAATCCAAGTAATTCCATACACATAAATAAGGATACATAGAATACTATGGCAATCTAATAGGAAATACCAAGGAAAATTGGAGCCAAAATAGGTGGAGTTAGGACCAAGGCACTCCAATGGTAGGAGAAACCAAGGTGTACATGGTGATAAATCCAAGCGGAGTGAACAACCCAAGCAAGGATGTAATGAGATATTTGAGATAGTGTGAAAAACCCAAGGTGGGGTCAAGATCCCAAGCAAAGGTAGAAGGTGTTGTGTAAAAATCAAAGTGGGGGCTGAGATCCCAAGAAAAAATGAGGGTTCAGGATAAAAGGAAAATAAGATGTAATCAACATACTAGAGATAACTAGCCACGGGGGGAAAATATCACAATGGATCATCAATGATATTGTCAATTTGATTCAATATGTGACTTCTAGTATGATTCATGAGGTCCAAATGGCATGTTGTGTAATAGTGACTTGTCAATGACTTTAGACTATGTGTCATGGAGTAAGGTGTCATCTATCGATCCTCTCATGGGTGATAATATCACGTCGAATAACATCCATAGTGGGATGAGGATCAATGTGGGGTGTAGGTGGTGGTCCATAAGTAGGTTGTGGTCTATTTATCTAGGGGAAGGTGGTTGGTTCGAGAGGAATCAGTTGCACATGCTTCCGATTATGGGAAGAAGTTTGGGAATGAGATGCTTACTATGTAGAACCCGACTATAGACATTGGTGTGTGTGTAATACCCGTGATGAGAGAAAAATAAGGGATCCATAATGAAAGGATATGTATCCTTTTTGGTTTGGTCACATTTGACCTCAAATTTAAGCTTCTTCATGTGGAATCGATAGGATCTATACAATCAGAAACATCATGCCCCATAGCCTCGTGCCATGTGTAGTACAAATTGGTCATAGAGGACTTAGGAGCCATAATGGAAAGAGGTAGGGATATGAGTCTTGAAGGCTATAGAGGGCTAGTGAGAGTATCTGATGAGGGAATCGATGTGATGGTGAAGATGGACATCGATGGATAAATTTTTCACCTAGTCATCGAGGCACGATAGATAGGATCATCACCCATGAGGTCATCACTTTGTAGTCAAAACCAATGACCAATATTATCTACTTCTAATAGGAAAATGGTTATTTAAGGTGATGGTAGTATGTGGAAGTGTAGATGATGGAGTAATCTATGAGGCTTGGGAATCGGTGGGGGAGAAGTGTCAAATGTGTTTGAAGGTTCCTCTTGTATTAGGATGACATTTACATCATGAGAAATTTTAGTGTAAAGGGTTTCTTGGTAATACAAGACTTCCCAATCACAAATCTGGGCATAACTAGCCAAGTGAGGTTCATCTAAAGTGTAACCATCATCATAATATGATGTGGAAGCATCCATCACACAAGAATCAACTATGGTCTCTAGTTAGACCAACATGTTCCAGTGAGGGTTGCAAAGTACATGAGATGACTACATAAGCTGAAGGATCCTTCTTGTGACGCCACAAGGAAGGATACGATTGAGATATGATAAGTTTAGGAAAATCAGAAGTATTGATTCTAAGCATGACCTCATCATAGGATTGTCTTCATCTAATCTTAAGAGATTGGGAGGCACGTGTCCGACCAATTTGAGATGAATGACATTTTGTGAAGAGTATCTATAGGGTAGTTAAAATGTTGATATTCTCGAAAGGGATAGGAGATAATTTATCTAGTGTTGGGAGCTTTTATGTCCCCTTTTATTGAAGTGTATCATAGTTCAAGGATTAGTGTCCCATGAATCTTATAAATAGCTCCTTGGTGAGTGAAATTCACACATCTGACATGTGGAAAGAAGTGATGGCACACATGAAATGAGTCCAAAGTTTCCCTAGGAGAATATTATAAGATAGAGGAAAATTAAAGACCATGAATTTGACATGGATAGTCCTAGGGAAATGGTGATGGGTAACCAAATACACCCCATATGAGGTATTTTCAATGATCGTATCCTTAACAAGTGGTTCATGTAGATTTTAGGTTATCTTATATAATAACCAAGAGCCTTAATGAAGTCTAATGAGGCCAAACATGTATTAAATCCTTCATTAATAAGATCATACTTGACCATAGTGTGACTGATATAAACTGAAATGAAGAGAGGTTGGATCATTTCATGAAGTAAGAGCTCATCGAAGATCATAGAATCTATAGGAAAATGAATTCAAGAATGAGCATACATAGTGAGATTAGTATGAATGGAGATATCCTCACATTTTCAATAGTTGATTTCCTCTTAGCCACGCAATATGGGACTTCTTACCCCAAAGAGGGAGGAAAGGGAATGCTCATATCAAAAAATGTTGTCATGAGACGCTCACAATGGTGAGTGGAATACACATGATTTCTAAGAAAGGGACTTGGCCCAGGAATTTGGGCTAGTTCTTCAAGAGGATCCCACTCATGTGATAGGACTTGTGTAGTAGGCTGAGAGTGTTTGGAATCCTCAGAAACAAAGCTCCAAGGATCATGGGTGATAAAGGATATTTCTGAAACTAATTTTTTATTTTATGTCATAAAACCTATAAGTTTTGTTTACATAGGGGTTGATGGTGTTTGTGGCCAAGGAAATAGATCTAGACACCATCAAACCTATAGGAGAATTTCCACATAGGTGCTGATGGTGACATCTAGAGAGGAATATTTTTACTTTGAGGATCTTGGTTTTGAGGCATAGAGGGATATACGACCCTTGTAAGTCCGGGGTTGGACTATTACAAGATATTCTAGTTCTACATAAGTTATGACATTTTACATCATTAATTACAACCATATTTTCAAGAGGATAATCCTTGTCAACTACATGATGCATATCATTTTCTTTCTTCTTAGAAATTTTAGTGACATTGTGATTAGGCATAAGATTAGAGAATATTTGTAGTTTCTCATTAGCTTGGTTGATAGCTTCATGGTGATCCTTTTGTTGAGCCACATCACAAGCTTTGATTTCTTTAGTCAAATGATCTTGAGTGATGGCATCATAGTCAAATTGGGGACCTAGGAAGAAGTTGATGGTAGCCATTTGTAGTGCACAAAATTTTCATGGGAGTGACCCCAATTAACATGCCACCAACAAAACTTACTTTCATCATGCCAATGAGGAATAGGTCGAGAAGGATCTAAGATCATGGTAAATGGCTTAGGTAAGTGACATTTCAATTCTTCCTTACTCAGATGGTTGATGATAGTTAGGATAGAATTTTATTGTTATTAGGTTGTTGGTCAATGTTAAAAATAATCCTATTTGAAGAAGTGACAAGAGGAAGAGTATAGACTCCATCATTTATCACATTCTTGTTCTTAAAATGTTAAAGGATTTGGACTTGTTTATTAGTTTGTGTCTTAAGAGGAGCTTTCTCAAATTATCTCATGAGATAATCTTTCCTTTTTATTGTTCAAAGGCCTCCTCTAGGTAAGTGGGAGAAAAGGACCTCACCTTGGATTAGAGGTGAGGTTCAAGAGATTGTAAGAAAATTTGGAAAATTATATCATTATGCATATTATGTTCTACCTATGTGGATAGGGTCTTTAAACACTTGATGAAAGCTTTCACTTGATTCATTATTTTCAGATTGTTTACAATTGATGAAATCATTGATATTATTCTTAGGTAGATCATGATATTAGAATTCATTCACTAGGGATGTCACTAGGGACTCTAGCTCAACTATGGAATTAGGAGGTAAAGTATGGTACCAATCCAAAGCATCTCTAGTGAGAGTTTTAGCTAGGATTTTTGTGGTAGTGTATGAATTGGTTCTGATCCACTCCTTGTAAATATTACCAAAGGCCTTGATATGAAGGGTGGGATCAATAGACCTGTCGTAAGAGATAGAAGGAGAAATTCCACTAATATCCATGCTAGAAATATAAGGTGCTAAAGGATCTTTATGGACCACTCTTAAGAATTTATTTTTGATAGGGGCTATGTGATGGGCACCCCATTAGGAACATTTGGAAAAGGATGTGGCATGATGCCCAATATCCCATTTGAGGGCGATTGACTAATTGAGCCATATTGACTTGCATTTGGAGAAATTAAGCCATAGTAGCATATTTTGTTGGCTCATCTTATCAATAAGTTGGAGAATGATATTGGTAGGGTCAAAATTAGAGGAATTTTTAGATGAACCTACTTTGAGAGATTTCCCTTTTTCTTCCCTATGGTCAAGTTGTTTGGAAACGAATTCAAGAAGATGTTTACTAAGATTTATTCTGATTCATTTTTGTATTGAGGAAACTAAGATAGAAATTTTTGAATCTCAGGAGGATGATCAAAAGTATCATCATTTTGGTTTTCTTCTTCTTCATCCTTAGGTGGGCCATTGCGGCAGGTAGAAGGCTTCTTTCTAGGTGCTCCTACAACACAATTGTCCATGTAAAACCAAAAATTAAGCTTCATAATGATATGATTTAGGAAATGTATACAAAATAGAGTTAGATTAACCCAAGCCTAGATACTCCATGATGGAGTGATGATATGGATAAGAACAAGTCAAAAATGAAGGCTATAAACACAATCAAGAGTGTAGAAAAGTGTACACAGTGGGTCGATGGCATCTAGAAGTAGGTTTGAAGAGATAGATAGGATCGACCATGTAAACATGTATGCATAGGGGCCGATGGCATTCAAAAATGAGTAAATTGGAACAAACAAGATTACCCCCTGGGGTGATGGTGTCTGTGATGAGGTAGGTTTTTAGATTTTTAGGTTTTTGTATGTTTGTATGAGGTCAAAATTGAAGATGGGTGATTTTAACGAGTTGTACTTGACCAGAATGTCTGTAATATTCATGTCAAGTTCATTAGAAATGTATGACATGCCAAAAATTTATCTCAATGACTTACACTCCTAAATCATCCATCATAAAATGGTATTGAGGAAACGAGTAAGAAACACACATGAACCGACATACAATGGATAGATTTAAAGGAGATACATTGAGTGCTAAAGTTGCATATGAAGAGGGTAGTAATCCCTACACTATGTCAACCTAGGTTTCCCAATGCCATAGTCAAGATAGAGGTTAACACCCTACTAAAATTTCAATGATTATATGAGAGATATGGATCAATGATAGATAAGACAAGCTTGCACATTGTAATTGAAATTTCAAGTAAGGAGAGATAAGGAGATGAACTAGTATGATAACTAGTATCAAAATACATATAACACTAAGCTAACATAACATAATGAGGGAAGGAGATGAACTAATCTATGAAAAATGAAAAATATAGTTAGAGAACTCACCTTGTACATGTAGGGTGGTCACTGATGTATCTATTTCTAGAGAAGCAACACACCAAAATATAAACATTATTAGATGGAGAAGGGGAACACCATTCCTATCCTAGACTCACTATAGATGAACCAATAGTGCAAGAAAACCATCCAAGAAGAAGAGTGTCCAATATAATCCAAGCAAAGTGCAAGATGAACCAAGACTAGAGTGATAAAATGTGAATATGGAGATAAAGAGCAAAGCAATTGGTAGTTCTTAAGATTTAGGCATCCTTCCTTTTGAATTTCAAGATGTGGTGTGTATATAGGACACCATCGCTCATGGGTAATGGCATCAAATAAGAGAAAAATTTAACCAATATCATCACTCACGGGTGATGATATCGTCCAAGGATGGTAAAATGAGATATATGTCATGCAAAGTGAAAATAAGTGTCGTAAATCATGGATATGAATGAATCAAAGTGCCAAATGGTGAGATACAAGAAAGATGTCATGAATGAAATGTGTATGAGATCTAAGGGGATAAGGATAAATAATGCAAGGAAAACTAGGGCCAAGACCAAATAGGGACACACTCTTTCTGTATTGTCTCTAACCCATAATGGTTACGTAAATAATCATTCCCCATTCCTAGTAGGCCCCTTAAGGCACCCGCTTAAGAAATAGATGCATCAGTGACCCTTATTTGTATAAATAAATTATTAGTAACAAGTATGAAATATGAAAAGTGAGAAATTAGGTGTATACATCGAGATGCTCAAATTCCTAGTTTGGTGATAGGACACCCAAATCCTTCATTTTATTCCAACCAACTCCTAAGTAATAAGTATACAAGCATGAACTAATTTCTATCTCTTTCTCTTTTAGCATTTTAGGTGTAATCTAACCCCTTGGTTTATATTTTTACAATACACATGTCTAATTTTACATATTATTCAAGCTAATGTTCAATTTCATTTACCTAGAAAATCGACTACATTTTTTTCTTTTTCAGGTCCTATCCTATCCCAATGAAGGAAAAACACATAAAAATCATGAAGCAAATTAGAAAACACTCTGGAAAAGACAATACTCCAAGGAACTACATGTACACATCATTATCACTCAATGCATAAAAAATGTCACCCCTAGGATCCTTATCTTTCCCTTCCTTTAGAATTCCACAAGTACACATTTTGCATTATTCCATTTTTCATGCTAAAACACTCGTTCGAAATGCTACTATGCACAATATTATTTTGACTCTCCAATGTACATATTTATTTTCTAATTTATGCTACCAAATCCTTATTCACCAATATAAAGTGGGTGAAAATGTAGTCACTAAATCATGTGCTTACTATGTGGATCTAGCCTCTAAATACTTGATTATATGCATGATTCCTATAATGCTCCATAAATTCACATCCCAAAATGACCATTAAAACCATGGTAATTTTTTTGTGTTACATCATTAATAGTTATATTGTTTATTTTTTATAACCCCATGAACAACATAATATTTTATTATATCCTAGAGTCCACACCAATATACAATTTTCATAATTGAGACAACATAACTAATCCCATACTCACTCAACATGCATGACACAAAAAACTACACAAAGTGCCTACATAAATAAACACATAAATAGCATATCAATCCTATCCAAAAGTCCCATTGATTTGCATTTCCTTAACTCTTAATTTACCCTTGATTTCCATTCACCATATTATCCCATATGTAGTGCTTAATAGCCATGTGATTTCATATGTAGAGCATGAATCAACTCGTCTTAACATTTCATAAAAATGGAAACACTCACCTCATTTTATCTATAATACCCCCATTCTAAACATAATAATTAAATGAGAGATAGTTTTAAGATCACACTAGTATTATAACATTCTTATCATGTATGGAAATCACTTTCCCAAAGGCATGACTCACTATGGGAATGAGCCATATAACTATTGTGAGAAGTTAAAATTTTCATCTCCCATAATAAGGAATAAGATCAAAATTAATTTTACAATGCAATCTCATCGTATTAAGAAAAAAATCCATAATGGTAAAGGACCACATGATTTACTTAGATGATCAAGTATTAATCTATGAATCCAACGACCATAAAAACTTCCCTTAGTTACATATTTATTTCTTCATTAAGAATGTGTACTTTTAGAAGAACTCAAACTATTTTCAAACCCAAAGAAAATTAGATTGTACTACTTGAATATTAGAAGAGAATATTATCGAGCTTAAAAATTACATCTAACTCGTGCTCTCACTACGATTCCTCGTGCTCTAGCACATATCTCTCACGCAAGTAAATAATTCACTTTCCTTAACACCAAGGGGTTTAACTACAAGTTAACAAGATTGATCAAGGAAACTTTCTTTCTTCCATTAACCTCCTAATAAACATAATCTAAGAGACATAAGTCACCAAAAGCACCATCCACGATGACCTCTTAAGAGGTCCTAAATATAAATTAATATCATTACCCTAAAGAGAATTTCCACCTACAATGGCATCAACACCAAGTAATAAAGGGACATTCTAATGAATCATACCCATAAGACATCCTAGGAGCCATTTTTATCATTTACCATGGATGCGTATAAAAGTTAGTCTCATGGGAACGATGAGGAGATTAGGCTATTTAAGATACTATCAACCAACATTTCAACCATTTTTCTTAAAGTAACTTTATCCTGTAATAGGCATAAGGACCTTCCTATGATAACCACTAATACCCATGAGGCATATAATGAAATACAAGGATATCCAAGCACCAAAGAAAATACCATAGAAACACAACCTATGTAGGTAGAAGAGTTAATATGTTGAGTAAGCAGGATGCGTACAAAACTCCCAAGTGACGTCTCACAACCTAACTAGTTTAGTAGATCAAATTCTATGTTTAATATAACATTATATAATAGGATCACCTATGCCACTAATAAAGTAAAAGTTTCATGTAATATCCATAAGGACCCATACATGTAGATGATATTTCATTATCATTATCTATGATTCAATGTTTTCTCCAAAGCATTATGGTACACTATCGGGGTAGCATGACATTACATGTTAGGATAAATTCCATAGTCCTAAAAAAATTCAGAGTGTCTTTCGGAAACCATAAAATTTACCCCCACCCTTGGATATAAACATTTTCAACCAAGCCCTCATGTTTGAAAAGTGTAAATATTTTTGTGTGACCACCCAAGGGTCCATATGAATACAATTTCCAAGTTGTAAGGATGATGTCACCAAGGGTCATCCGTATGAAGAGTTCCCAATCCATTGTTAGTCTAAACATGAGGCAATGTAATTCACTCCAAGAAGGTTAGGATATTTCTCTCAAACATTGTGGCATAAGAAAATGGTAGAATATTAAATCTAAATTATAAACACAATCTCATTTCTAAAGGTGCTAAACACCTCATCAACATAACTAAGCACCTTACCAATAATAAGTTCGGTTATGGGTACTAATATAGATGCTAAATGATCCAATTGATTTATTCTGGAAACACATGACAAATGTTTCACAATGGAGAAGGGATACAAGATTTCAAGGGGTTGTTACAAGTTATACTATAAATAAAACCATTGTTCCTTTACAATATGATGATGCATTTACTTTTCTAGATTAAGATCACATACTATTTAGCTATGTAAAATTACAAGAATGAATCTTAGTTAACTTAGTACACAAATTTTAATACAATTGAATAAAACATACAATATTTATTTCATCAACTCGTTAAATTTCCACACTCACATAATTAATATAATGTTTCTTTATTTGACTATACAACATGTATATTAGTTGATAACATGTTTTAAGATGCATATGTTGTCCAAATAAATCTCAGAGTTATTTTTACAACTCACATCCCCATTCTGGATTTGAGCTTCTACATTACAGGTTACATGCCATTTGGTTTCTTCCTTGGCATAATTTTATTGGCTTCAGATTCCTCACATGCCCTCTTGTGCTCTCCATTTTCTTCGCGCCTCCCATTTTCCTCACTTCCCTCCTATATATTATTTCACTCCTCTTACGCACACTCCCGAGCATCATCCTTTCTCTAAGAAATTTGTGTCCCCTTTGCACATACTTTGGAATTACTTCAAACAATTAGTTAAGTCCCTAGCATTCTTAAGCACTCCCTTTCTTTGTTGTGCATCACCTTTTGATGTTCATTCCGACCTAGATACTTATCTCCTATAAGCATGTATAAATCCTTACTATGCACATTATTTTTACATGCCTTTTCTTACTTTATTATTCTACGCTTCAATCCTCCATGCACACCTTCACGCTTTCTTTCGCACTAGTTCTTTGTGCCATGTGGCATCATGTCGGAATGAGTGTTTTACACAAAACCTATCAAAGCACAATAATGTGGCACTGAATCCTTGTAACGAATCAACATGTGCCACATATCAATTTGACCTGTAGACTTTAGATCGCCATAAATTCTGCTACAAAGATCAGATTTGGGATTTTTTTGTCTTGTTGGATTACTACTAATGTGGGTTACACTCGGATCACTTGAGTTTCAGTTTCAGTGGGATTAGGTAGGTGAGAAGAAGGAAAACATCCCTCACACCATTAATTCAAGATCTGGTCACTTCAACCACCTGATTTGATTCAAATATTTCTTCCTTCCTTCTCTTACATGTAAAATAGTCATGAAGAAGAACATTTGATGGATTTACATGCATTCATTGTTGGTTTTTGGTTGGAGATTCAAATCTAATTTTTCCTCATTTTTCCTCTTTTCTCTCACTCATTCTTCTATAAATGTAAGAACATTTCTTATTGTAAAGGGTAGGACTCTTTAAGTTTGTATGGTTATTACCTTGAATTTTGAGTTAATGACCTTTGGATTTGGTCTTTACATGTGGATATCAACCTCACATGCCATTGTAATATACTATACATTTCTGGAAGTAATAGAAGCATTTTTTTGGCTACTTATGCCTTAACATATTTTTATTCTTCTCCCTTTCCTTTCACTTATGTTATGTGCTTGTTTTTCCTTCTCTGTCCCTTGCATTTCCTTTTCTAATCGTGTCCATTGAAAGTTATTGTGTGGCTGTGTTCTAGTTTGTGTTGTGCGTGTCTAGCCTTTCACTATGCATTTTCCTTAATTTTCACTCAAATTCAATCATGTTCATCCCCCTTCTTTCTATAACTATCACTTCCCTTAGATTAGTTTTCCATTTCTACACATCCTTCTATCCCTAGTCCCTTGGCATGTCTAGCTTAGGATTTCATTTCAACATTAGGAGTAGTAGTAGTAGTAGAAAAAGGGTAGAGGAAATGACCTTCTCTGGAGGTTTGTCTCAAGTGTGAAAAGTCCCAAAACTTCGAGACAACCCCATTTTTTCCTCAACGAATCAGTTCAACCTGATTTGAGATGGGTGCAAGTTTGAGCTCCAAAATTTTTTGGCATGCCAAGTGGGACCAGAATTAAAATCTTAAATTTCACCATTACTAAGTTATTATGTGTAACTTATTGATTTATAGCCTTTGGAGGCTTATTTTAAAACATCGATGACTCCCAACACTTAGATCTACTTTTCTAACAATTCGTGTTCCTTTTCATGAGAAGGATACATATAAAACAAAGTGTTGTAGCTGAAGAGTCCAAATCTCTCTAAGAATAATACGCAATAGAACTACCATGTGTGCATGTCCATCTCCAGTGTGTCATGCACTTTCCAATCCTCCTCTTACTAGACCTATGTAAGCCACTATGGTGAATCTACCACCTCCAAGAAAATTTTCCAGCTTTACTAAGGGAATCCCTCTCATTAGGAATGCACAACATGATATTCCAATATCTGCACTCAAAAGTATTCCATATTTCATTGATGAGAATCAAGTTACCCCTATCGAGCACATCCAAGATGTAGCCAACACGTGCTCTATCTATTTGATCATGTATGATGATGTACTAGTTAGGCTACTCATGGATTCACTCAAGGGAAAATTACTTGATGGTATAGATGATTGAGACCTACATTTATTGCTATCTATCCAGGATGATCTTGGAATAAATATTTGTAAATAATTTGAAGATAAGTCAGATCACTTGTCTTTGGTGGAGAAAGCGATGACAACAAAAAGTACGCACTATGATCAAATGACCGAATTTAATCTCATATTCCAAAAGACTTGGGACAGGATCCCTTAAGTGGTAATTCCTATAGCCCAACATGATTTCTTATACTATCTAAGGGCTTTGAATAGTGACATCTCAGTCATGATTCAATCTATGGGGGTAGAAATTTACCTGTTGCTTACAATATTGTAATAAGGGAAGAAAATAGCCTCATCTAGATGGGAAAGTTAGCTCTTAGACCACCCTCATCCTTATTTCCAGAAATGTATCACATGCCCCAACATTCTATTGCTCATATTCCCAAGAAAATCACTCAACATCTTGCATCCACATCCTATTCTCCCATGCCAAAAAGGAGGATGAAGAAATAAAGGCCTTTATTAGGAACTTATCCAACAAATTTATATGATTAGAAAATAACTAGACACAAGCCTTTAGAAATATTTCTAGTCAAGGATATAATCAAGGCCATCAACCCTTCAGAAATCAATATGCAAATCATATATATGGGAAAAAACAATAAAATGATAGGTGGAATGCTAATACACACCTTCCCTTGTAAATAATTTCTATTATGCAACCTATTCTAGTGCCAACCACAAGGAAAACACTAGTTCCATTTCAAAATAATATGGCTCAAGAGTTAGAAAGGTTCTTTCCTTGTAATATGCATCATATTCAAAATCACTACTTCAATGTTGTGCGTGCATAGGCTTACATGATTCAAGTTTTTTCTAGTGTGAACCTTCCACAAGTGCAAGAAATCTTGAGAATCAAGAAAATATAGAATTTCATGAAGCCAACGTAATGTTATTTCATGCCAAATAGTTCTATGAAATCAATCAAAATTTAGATAATACAAATAGATCATGCGCTCAGTTGCTAATAACACGAGGTATAAGAAAAGAATGCTTGATTCGACATGTGACCTTTAGTTCCTGCAACATAGGATGATCCTCAAAAGATAAAAGATACATCTCATCAACCTAAAAATCATGGCATGTAAGTCACTATGTGTGAGGTTCTATATAATGCTCCAACACAAGTGGCATGTACCCCTTCTTTGGTAGATAAAACCTATACACTAGATAAGGACCCCACCTCTATGCATAAGCAATCAAGAAAAGATGTTTTTCCCCAAATGCACAAATCAATGGTCCTTCTATTAAAAAAGGTGGACCAGATGAAGAATAAAAATGTGAATGACACAATGTGAGACACCTGGCTATTCCATCTTAGCGTGACATGTTACATGAATCTCTAACGCAACTTTTGCATGCTAACCTAGTTGTTCAAAATCCTCATGTTGTTGTCAACATATGTTAAGAAGAGGAGAATCAAGTAAGTAATTTTTTCAAAACCCCACCCTTATATATGTTTTATGATAGGAAAACACCTTGTCCATAATTGTATGATTGATTCAGGCGCTAGTACTTATGTTATGCACAAGAAAATGGTCGATGTCCTAGGTAATAAGTACAACCATTTGTCCAAAAGAGTCATGTAACTTGATGGATCAACTGTTACCACTCTATGAGTAATTAAGGAGCTTGAGTTAACCATCCATGCATGTCCAAGCCTCACAATAACTCAATATGTGTCAATCATTGACCTACCTCCTTTGTTTACCTTATGTCTATCAAGGGATTTTACTACTAAAGTGGGTGGTTACTTGTCTTCTAATTGGTCCCATGTGTTACTAAGAATAAGGTTTGGTACTCAGTTTACCATACAAGCCAAGCCAATTTTTTCTTATCATGTTGAGTCATATGACCCATCCCCTCTCTAAGCTAATTTCCTGATTCAAAAATGTCAAGAATTAGTTTCGGTTTCAAAAGAGTAGATTATTCAACCTCCTATACCTGATTTAGTGCTAGATGAGTGGGCATAAAGGCATCATAAATTTGATCCATATGCTGAAGAGATTGAATATTTTGAAACTGGTCTTGGTACTTATTTCATCCTTGAAGAGGAAGCTATGTTGTCACACTTAAGAAAAATGAAGAAAATTCTGGTTTGTGGAAGTTGTACTTTGACGGCTCTAGAACCGAGAATTGGCGCAGACATAGCTATTGTTCTCATTTCTCCCAACGATGAGAATTACTTATTCATGCATAGGTTGTAGTTTACATGCTCCAAAAATGTAGAATAATATGAAGTGTTTGTGCATGGCCTTCTTATTACCAAGAAAATAAAGATTAAGGCACTACATATCTTTGGGGATAGAGAATTGGTTATCCACCAGTGTCGCAAGAAAATAAAAATGAAGAATAAGCTTCTCAAAGATTATAAACATAGAGTTTGGGACCTCCTTAAGACTTTTGATGCTCTGAATCTACAGGTGGTACCAATAAATATGAATAAAGAAGAAGATCAAATGACCCCTCTTAATTAGTTTTTTTCTCTTGCGGAGGACTTTGTCATAGGTGGCACAAAACACATCAAAATGGCGATCAACCCATCTATCCTAGACAACAATACCAAATGGAAAGTGTTAGATAGTGATGCACAAATTTCGTAGTTCATTCGAATGAAGATGAGTTATCTTCAAGAATGAAAGTTGAATTACATGAAAACTATGGTGACCAAGTGATACAACTCAAGACAAACAAGTTGCCCAAAGGGTTGGTCACCTTAGAGAAAAAATTTAGTCTTGATGATGAGTTTAATGGTGAAGAAAAGTATATACGTGCGGTGTAAGAAGACTACTCCTTAGTCACTATTACACACAACAAGGAGTTGTTATTTAGTAAATATTACATGTATGATGAGAAGAAGGCCTTTATCTCCCTTTGTCGAAATACAATGATATCTTTTCATGAGAGTATGAGGAACTCAAAGGATTTGATCCAAGTGTTGCTCAACACTCTATTGACCTTGATCTTGGTATCAAGCTTGGATAAAAAAAAGGACAACCAATCCAATGATAGAGCCCCTCATGAGGAAAGATTTTTCCAAACACATTGAGGTGAAGATAATATTTCCAATCAAGTATTCTTCTTGGGTCACGAATCTTATTCCAATATTAAGAAGAATGGTGAAATCAAACTCTGTGTCAATTTTAGAGATTTGAACAAGGTGTTCGAAAGGATCACCATCCTTTACCTCATATGGAATATATTTTACAAATTGTAGCTGGCATGAAAATATTCTCTATGTTAGATGGATATTCTGGCTTCAATCATATCATGCTCAAGGAAGAGGATCAATTCAAAACAACATTTATAACCAAGTGGGGAACATATGCATATCAAAATATGCCCTTTGGTTTGTCAAATGTAGGTACAACATTTCAGCGCACTATGTATATTGAATTCAAAGGATATATCAATGAGTTCATACTAGTATACTTAGATGACAAAACTATCTTCTCAAAGCAGAGCACGGATCACACGATGCACTTGAAAAAATTATTTGAGAGATGTAGAGAATTTTGGGTGTCTCTTAACCCCAATAAGTTCAATTTCATTGTGGAATAGGATAATATTTTAGGCCATGTGATCTCTAAGGATCGTATTTCTATTGATCCTAAGCATGTTTCTGTCATCCTTTCTCTCTCCTTGCCAGCGCACAAGAAATCCTTGTAATCATTCCTAGGAAAAATTAACTTTGTTAGGAGATTCATTCCTAACTTTGTAGGACTGGTAAATCCCATCACCCTCATGCTCAAAAATGACACAACCTTCAAGAGGACACCAAAAGGAAAAGAGAGCTTCAATAAGATCAAGTAATAAATTACTTGCACACCAACACTCATCAACTTGGATTATGCCAAGTATTTCATCCTTTATGCTTATGGAGCTGATGTGAGTATTGTTGTTGTCTAACACAAAGAAATAAACAATGATTGGAGCAACTAGTGGATTTATTCAGTCAAACACTTAAGGATTATGAGTAGAAACATATCTATGCCATCATATGCGTGCATAAGAAGTTTAAAATTATGCTCACCAAAAATCATATCAAGGTGTTAGTTTCGCATTCAAGTGTGATATGCTTTATCATGGGAGAAAAAATTAGTGAGAAAAGAGCAAGATGGGTGACCAAAATCATGGAGTATGATGTGAATATAAAACCCACAAAGTTGGTTAGGGGTAGTGTGCTCTGTAATTAAATTTCCGAGGATGCAAAAAATGATAAAGAAAATTCATTATTTCTAGATGAGGAACCTCGTGCGTAGAGCCTAAATAGGCTAGACATCCTAGTGCACATACCTAGATAATGGATATGATCACATTACTTTCCACTAGTGCATACACTCTTGGTTTAAGAAAAGAAAATAGGTGACATCTAAGGATGCGAGTCTATTCCATATGCATTGATTGGTCGATGCTCTCTTCAAAAGAAATTTTGATGGTGTCTTTGCTCAGGTGTATTAATGGCGCATAAATTGACAAAGTATTAGTAGAATTTCATGATGGATTCTTTGGTGGACACTTATCTGCCAAGGAAGTAACAATGAATATAATTAAAGAAGGATACTTATGGCCTATCCTATTTGCGCATGCACACAAGTGGGTCATGAAATGTAAAAATGCATTTTCTTTACAAGAAAGAAAAAATTAGTAGTGCTTCCCCTCCAACCAATTCAAATGTATCAGCCTTTCACACAATGGGGTCTTGAATTCATAGGCATGATCAATCCTCCTTCAAGCATTGGGTGCAAGTGGGTGTTGACAGCTATTTGTGGATTATTATACTAGATGGACAAAAGCTATTTTTCTTAAAGAATCAACAGAGTTAGACATCCTTGACTTTCTCGAGGGTATTGTAACAAGGTTTAGCGTTCCTCAAAAAATCATCTCTGATAATGCAAAGGCCTTCCTTGGTACCAAAATTTCTGATTGGGTGCTAATTCTTAGAATCTACTTGAAGACTTATTCAAACTACTACCCTTAAGGTAATTGATTGGGAGAGTGTACAAAAAGAACCTAATCAGAATCATGAAGCAGATGATGAATATCAAAAAGAGGTAGTGGCACAAAAAATTATCACGTGTCCTATGAGCAGACATAATAATGATAAAGAAGGCAATAAGTACTTCACTATATAAACTTTTTTTATAGAAAGGAAGCTTGAATTCCTTTATCTCTTGAGTTTCCTTCATTAGAGATTTCCCAATAGCTGGAGTTTGAGGGGATAGGTCAGAGAGAAATCAGAATGGTAGAGCTGGTTGAACTTGAAGAATTAAGGAAATATACCATAATAAAGCTAGAAAAACATCAAGAATCAACAAAGAAATGGTTTGACAAAAAGCTAGGCCTCAAGATTTCAAGGTTGGTGACCTAGTCTTAAAGTAGGATGCGAGAGAGAGAAAACCAGGTACCATTCAAAGTTTGATGCACTTTGTAATGGCCCATATATCATCAATTCATATAAAAAGGCTAAATATTTTGAGTTGTCTCATCTTGATGGAGGTGTGTTATCAATCCCATTCAATGGGATTTATCTCAAACCCTTCCATTAAGTCTTCTGCATCATTATATATATTAGTGTAGTTTTAATTCCTCCAAGGGAACTATGCACACATTGTTTTTTTATATAGTTCTTTCTTCTTGTGCGCTCTTCTTTTGCTTCCGGATGCTAGTTATCTTCCAGTATTTTTAAAAAAAATTGTAGGATTCATGAAAAAGTTTAGAAATGCTTCAAAGTAACCTTAGGGGTAGTTCTTCAAAGTTGGAGGTCATAATTTTATATTTTCAAGCTGACTCCATGCACAATGGATGCTCCAAGGTACTAATATCCTTTATGTAATATTAAAATGGCCCCAAAAGTAACCAAACCGTAGTTAAAATAACTCTCCTACTTATTTTTACAACTCACATCCCCATTCTAGCTCTAACATTCTACATTACAGGTTGCACACCCTTTGGTTTCTTAGTTGGCACAATTTTCTTGGCTACAGTTCCTTGGACATCCCTCTCACATTCTTTATTTTTATTCGTGCCTCCCATTTTCCTCACTTCTCTCCTCTATCATCTTTCAATCCTCTTGTGCGCACTTCCTACGCATCCACCTTTCTCCCAGTTGTTCATGTCCCCTTCGCGTGTGTTTTAGAATTACTTCCCAAAATTAGTTAAGTCCCTGACATTCTTGTGAACCCCCTTTCTTACTGCCATACATCACATTTTGATGCTCGTGCCTTTCCTACATACTAATCTCCTATAAGTATGTATCTGTCCGTGCTATGTGTGTTACTATTACTGCATTTCCTTTCTTTCTTCTTCTACACTTCCCTCCTCCATGCACACCTTCATGCCTTTTTTATGCCAATTACACTGCCACATGTCAGCCTGTGAGGATGAGTGTATTAAACACAACATATCACATGGTGCCAATCCGGTGCCAAATCCTTGTAACAAATCAACATGTGCCACATTCATTCAACCTGTAGACTTTAGATCACCATAAATTTTTCTACAGAGATCATATTTGGGTGCTTTTATCTGTTGGATTTACCATGAGATGTGGGTTACACTCTAGATAATGTGAGTTCAAATTTTGGTGGGATTAGGTAGGTGAGAAGGAGGAAAATGTCCCTCATGCCATTAATGTAGAATCTAGTCAATTGAACCAACTAATTTGATTCAAATCTCACCTCCTTTCTTCTACTACATGCAAACAATTATGGAGAAGTGCATTTGATGGATTTTCAAGTGGATTTTCAGGCATTCATTTCTTTATATTAGTGGTTGGAGATTAAAATCTGATTTTCCCTTCTTTCTCCTCCTCTTCTCTCCCTCATTATTCTATAAATGTTAGAGCATTAATCACGTAAAGGGTTGAACTCTTTCAATTTGTATATGTATTGGAGTTACAAACCTTTGGATCTGGTCTTTGCATGTGCATATCATCCACACACGCCATTCTAATAGACTATGCATTTATGGAAGTAATAAAAGCATTGTTTTGTGGCTACTTCTTCCGTAACATATTTTTATTCTTCTCCCTTTCATTTCCCTTATGTTGTGTGCTTGATGTGTATTCTTCATCCCTTGCATTTCCTTTTCTAATTGTGTCCATTGAAAATGATTATGCGGCTACATTCTAGTCTATGCCACGCTTTTCTAGCCTTCCTCTGCACATTTTACTTCATTTTCAATCAAAGATGATCATGTTCATCCCCCTTTTTCTTGTGTTATCACCTCCCTTAGATTATTTTTCCATTTATGTATATCCTTCTATCCCTGGTCCTTTGAAATGTTTAGCTTAGGATTTCATTTCAACATTAAGAGTAGTAGTAGCAGTAGAAATAGGTAGAGGAACCGACCTTCTCCGGAGGTCTGTCTCAAGCACGCAAGGTCCCATAACTTGGAGATAGTCCCATTGTTTCCTCAATGACTCAGTTTAACTTAATTTGAGATGGGTGAAAGTTTGAGATCTAACAACATTCATTCATGTTGATTCATACACCCTATAAAATTTCCATACATCAAAATTCCAAAGCAAATACAACTAAATAAACTTCTTTCATTTTATAAGCATATAAAAGTACATTAAATAAGAAATAATAAACTTTTCCACTTGTAAAGAAACATGTTAGAAGAACATGTACATCACTAGTATTCAAATTGTTTTTATTAAGAAAATAGTAAAAATAAACCACATGCAACTTGTAAAACCATGTAACCATGGGTCAACGACACACATTGGTATGAGCAAGCCCCTCACATCTAACCCACTACAAAACTCTCTAGTCAATACCAAGTTAGTAAGAGAGTAAAATATTCATTTCCTTACTTATTTGAATAAAAATAACCATTTCAAGTTTTAGAGAGAGGTTAGAGAGAGAAAAAAATTATGTTGGATTTTGGTTTATTAATTATATAACAAATAAAAAAACTCAGAGGAAAACAAGGTTTAATTATAATTGTTTCAAAAATACAATGTCAAGATGTATGGATGTAAAAGGCATGAGAGACTTCTCCTTCCAATGAATAAGTGAATCTTGCACACAAATAGATAACTAGACAAGATAGATATTAGATTAAAATGTGACGAGTTTCTTAGATAAGGATGATCCGGGAACCGACGGGATTCCTTTGAAGGGTGTTAACTCATTTTTACAATCAAGTGATAAATTATAAAAGATACAATATGATATAGATAATGGAAAGATAAATTAAGCACCTAGAGGGATAGAGAGATGATGATTTATGTGATAAGTTTCTGGGGAAGGGCTAAGTCAAGATCAAACTCGTCAAAATATTCAATCTACACATATTTGACATCGTCTTGTTTTTCTCGTATGAATTCAAGATGATCTTTGATGTCGTCAATGTTTGGTATGAAACAAATTATATATTAACTCATGTGTGATATCAAATTGCTCCCGGATAAATAGCTATGAGATGATAGAAAGATCATAGATGTTGGTAATTAAATGTACATGACCTAGTATAGTCATCTATAAGAAAAGACAACTTGGAAACAAACATATTAGAAGAAAAATGTGATCATGATCAAAATATGTAAAAGTAGTGATAAAAGGGATTTGAGATAGGGATTGCTTTCAATTCAATGGAATCATGGGTGATTTGGGTAAATCTTTGGTGATTAAAAGGAATCGATGGTGATTAATGTGTAAAGGAAAATGTTGGTGGGTGAAATATTGCCTAAGTATCAAAGGCACATATGATAGTGGTGCGTGTATAGCTGCGAAGGATTGACAAAATTGTGCCTTGAAGTTTCACGTCCAAAAGAGAAATGTCGGGACTTATCTATTTTTCATGGATTAGTTAAAAATAGGATGGAGTGCAGAGTATGAAAAGAGAACATTATGAAGACTTTGTGGCCAAGGAAAAGCTATTTTGGGAGCAAGTGGAAGATCAAGAGTCATGCAGAATTAGAGATAATAATAGGATTAGATCAAGGTTTAAATATAGAGATAATATATTATTAGCGAAGCTTGCATGCTTCATAGTTATATTTGTATGCACACATGACTATTTTGAGCATGCATCCTATTTTGAGAGTGTATGGGTGGTGAAGAAAAGTTCGCCCCTATACATATATATATATATATATATATATATATATATATATACATATATATATATATATATATACATATACAATTATATATATATATATATATATATATGTATATGTATATGTATTTATTTACACTGTTTAGGGAAAATCATGATGTTTTTGAGTTGTGACATAGTTTATGCTTGGTATGATTCACGCACATGACTTTGTGATGATGTTAATGATGTATATAACTACTGTTTATGATGAATTAATATAATGGATATTTGTGGATGGATATTGGTTGTTGATGTCTCTGTTCATGGTTATTGTATGGTAAATATGACTGTAATAGTGATATGATCTAATATGTTTCCTTATTATGTGTGTTTCCAAATTGAGCTCATGGATTTGGTTATTATGATGGAATATGTACTTTGATTATGGTTATTATGGACATGCATACTAACATCCTTAGTAAGAAAATAACAAAGAGGGACCTGCTAGCTTCATGCACTTTGGGTGAGCACTCATATCTATCTGGATGAAGTGCCAATGCATGTAGGCTTTTAAGTATAGAAATAAAGACTACATTTTGGTTCCATTTTCGGGACCTCTTTTCAAACTATTTACCACGATGTTGCATGATGATGGCATATCGGTTGAATCTTGTGGCCATTGAAGATTTGGTAATTGACAGACAAGATTAATTTGTATGAAGATATAGTAATGGACCTTATTTCAATGTGCACATGTGGGTTGAAGAACATATTTATCATGAGATTTATGAGACATTATTTTGTTTCTTTCTAATATATTTATGCAGTGGTTATTAGCCTTTGCATCAAGGAAAATATGGAGTTACAAACCAAGGGTTTGGACACGAAAGAGTACCAGGATTTGTTTGATACATATGAACCTTGGATGCATGCCGTAGGTCATTAGTGGGCTAGTGTTGTGCATAATTATAATTTGGAGTATGTTGTGTCTTTGTATTCTTGTCCGTAATTTGCTGAGTTTGAATTCTTGTGTGATCTCAGAGGATCTTACATTCATGTTATTCCTTTGACAATTAAGATCTTGATGGTGGTGCTAAGTTTAGACCACCTCCCTATGGATATATAAACATACCACCATGCATAGGGGAATGAGTAAGTGTATTGAAATATGGTGGAACTCATAGTAGATGCTACAGATCATGTGCAAAAGTGTGAGATTTTCTATGGCGCACTAAGGGATTTACCACTCTAGATAGGAAGGCGAGTGAGTTTTCTAGTACTCTTCAAGGGCATGCACATAGATGCTACAGAAAGTATGACCCACATTATCTTTGGGGTGGATTATGATGCTTTTTTCTCTGCATTTCTACCTAAGTTCCATATTCCATAGTTTGAATAGAAAAGTATCAACATGCTTAAGAACATAAAATATGGCTTATCAGAAAGCATTTGTGAGTATGATGCACATTTTAAAACTTTGTTGTCAAAGTTATCTTATGACATACATCCTAGTTAGTATGTATAGTGGTTTGTTAACTCTGTTTAGAAGGGAACTATCTTATAATACTTTTGTGTATCTATGTGACACTTTAGAGGAATATTTTCTTGTTGAGGTAGTTGGGAGTGTGGACATTGGAGTGAGTCCATTTTTAGAGGCGTAGATTGTAGCTATGGTGAAACAATTGGAGATGCTCTCTGCTAATTCTATTCATGAGATACACAATGGGATATTGTGTATAGATCGCGGGGTTTAAGGACACACTAAGGATAGATACCCTTGTAAGTCGATGCACACCATGCTTCTAGATTGTGAGATTTTTCATTTGAACCATGATGTGATTAGATGTCCTCTTTTTTAGTGCATGATCTAGAAGAATGTGTCTATGTACTATAAGATTTTTAAGACTCACACTCATGACACCATTAATTATAGAGTGATTGATCATATCCATGAAGCCATTGAAACTGGGGTGTGCTAGACTAGTATAGCAGGTGGATCTAAGGAACAAGGAGAACAACATAATGAAGGGCACAATAATGGGGATAACAGGAGTAGAGGATTTTGTGGAGGATATAGAGGCCATGGTCATAGTGGTGGAAGAGGAGGATTTCCTAGAGGAACTTGTTTTACTTATGGATCTCCTTATCATTATCAGTGTGAGTGCCCTCAGAATGTGGTTTTCTCATGGTGTGGAAAATAACATAAATTTGAAGAATGTCTAGACTTGTATGAGAATATGAGAAAGCAAAACAAACAAGACAAGGAGCAACTATAATGAAGATACAATACATAGATGGAAGTAAATGTATGCCGAATGTTGGACTTAAATCTGAATTACAACCTGTCTTAGTTATTGTTATCCAAAATAAGCCCCGTGCTTATTTTTGGCTAACTCCCCCTTCTTCTCCTTTGCTGGCATTTGATTGAATTTTTGACATGCTTCAAGGGCTCAAATTTTTTGGAAATGGCTCCATAAGATAGGATTTTTCCTCACCTTTCCAAAAAGGTAAAATTTTCCTCCTGACTCCTTGTAAATTTCAAGTTATGGCTCAACGGAGTTTTTTGGGGAAAATTTCCCTTGAAATGCCCGCGACCATTAGAAGTGTGACACGTGGCAGTGGAGGTCGGGACATCGGAGGTGAGTTGGAAAATTTTCCAAAGGGCTCGGTGGGGATGCAAAGGAGAAAATTTTTCCCGAAGGCCCTGCAGACCAATAGGAGGCCACCACATGTCTAGTCGGCGGCGGAGGTCGGGATAGTGGAGGAGAGTTGGAAAATTTGCCAAAGGGCTCAGCAGGGCGCAAAGGAGAAAATTTTGCTCGAAGGCCCATGCAGACAATAGAGAAGGCCGCCACATGTCCAAAGTAGATGGTAGAGGTTGGGGGCACAGGGAGAATTGGGAATTTTTACCATAGTGGTCGGTGACGTCAAAAGAAAAATTCAATGTGCATGCCCGTGGCCAATGAGAGGGTAACATGTGTCAATGGGTCGGCGGAGCAAGGGGAAAAGTTGGGAAATTTTCCCAATGTAAAATCAAAGGGGTGAAAGGTAGGTTTGGGCCTACGATCCCATCAACCAATCAGAGAGCACCACATGGCAGTGGGGTGGTAGGGCATGGGGCTTTTTGGGAAAAATTTCCCAAATTCAAAAAAGGGAAAATTTTAAAGTTTCGTCCCTTGCCAATCCATTTTTGCCCTATTTTTGCACTAAATCTTCATAGGAGCACAACTTTTGATCTAGAGCTCAGATTTTTGCATTCTTGGTGTCATTGGAAAGTTGGTGAAATTATCTACATGATGGAGGGTTAAATTTTGTATTTTGATGGATATTTGTGGGATAAAAATAGGAAAACATCTCTGGCATGTAAAAACATAGAAAATGACTCCAACCACCAAAATTAATGAAGTATGGACCTCTGTTTTGCTCTATAAGGAAATGTACTTTGAAGTATGGGATTTTTGTTGAAACCCATAATTTTCTAGGCCCATTGGATGAATCTTGTCAGTGGTTGAAGTCCCAAATCAATTTTCCCATGTTTTTTACCTTTTCTTCCATTCTGCTCATGATAAAAATCTAGTTTTGGCTCATTTGTAAAGGGTTGGATGTTCTTGCTCCTACAAGTTCTTCATTTCTCCTTAGCGGGTGGATTTGAAGGATTTTTAGACCTCCCATGGAGATTGTAAATTTTTTTCCTTCTTTGTTATCTATAATGTATTGTATTAATTGGGACAATACATGCTCTATGATTGATTTTCCAATCCTCTCTTGCATTTTTTTGTTTCCTTCGATCTTTCTTTGTATTTTGGAAAATTTGTGCATGTTTTATTCTTTGTATCTTCATGATCTATGTCTAGTTTTGCAAATCAAGGAGTTCAACACTCCTTTGGTGTATCACCTCTCTATTTTTCTTAGTTTCATTTTCATTTCCTTGTTTTCTCTCAACCCTATCCACTTGGTAATTTTAGAGTAAGAATTTTGAGTCGAATCTTTGCAAATATTGCATGTATACACTTAAATAGAGGAGTAAGAACTAGCTTCAACTGAGAGTTTTCGACCTTCTAAGGTCCCACACCTTGGAGAAAACTCAATGTTTTGCATTCACACCAGATGAGTTTACCTTAGAAAAGTAGATCCATAACTCATTTGGGGTTGCTGTGAATTTGCACTAATAATTTTGGCATGCCCGATGGGACCTTAGAGGTCTTCCACTTCATCTTTTGTAGGTTGGTGTGTTTTTGTGAAGATTTCAGCCTTTGGAGGCACTTGCAAACACATCTGGTGACTCCATCCGATCAACAACCCATTTCTGAAGTTGCAGACCCTCTTTCCATTCATTTTCCATTCATTATTCTTTCCATCTCTTTCATTCTTTTCCATTCCATGAAGTTGTGCAATCATGACTTCATTTCCATCATGGAATTCACATTTACAACAAGCAGTATATTCCACCTCCAACATGTTTTACAAATCCTCCAAATCAGCATTTTGATCAAATTCAAGGTCAGCATGCTTACCCATATGAGCAATACCAAAATCAGTTTGGTTGTGAAGCACATCAAGAGCAAGGGTACACATGTAATGAAGATAATCAAATGGAAGATGCTGATTTTGTGGAGAAAATCCAAAATATGGAGGCAAATATGGTGTAATCAAGAGCAACAGCTCAAATGAAGGCTTTCAAAATTGGTTGCAGGACTCCTTGTCCATGGGGAGGTCCTTTTCCAAGACACTTCAGCCCTCAAGAGAAGTTGGACTTCATGATGGAGATGCTGCCCCAACTTACACAATGGACAACAGAGATAGAGGCCTATAAACTTGGTGTTCAGCAACCTTGTCAATGGGTAAGCACACCATCTCATGCCTTTCCTTTTCCTCTTTCCCAATCTATTTTATCTCAGCAGTGTCAAGTTTTAAACTCTCCATCTACTATCCCAAATGTTGAATCCATTTCTCCATTCCCTAGTCTTCCACCCCATCTCAATTCTTCTTTCCTCTTCCCTTCCAAACAGTCATCCCCTCCACAAGAGCCAATAGAAATACCCTCTCCTCCAAAGAAACAAGGAGTTCTACCTCCTCCACCACCACAAACAAATGCAAAATTGGTTGAACTCCAATCTGTCTCTCCTCTTGCATTCCCAGTTCCATGTGGGGAAGAAGAAATTGCAAAAATCAGTCATGAAGGACAGCAAGAGGAAGAGCCAAGAAAAGAAGGAATGATTAAGAGCTTAGTGAGTTTGGCTCTTAAATATGGAATTGAGAAGATCCCTTTGCTGATGAAGCCTACTAGAGGAGGCCAGAGTTGAAGAACAAATGGTGGTCAGGACTGATTTTGTTGCAGCAGAAAAGAAGAGCAAAAGGAAGAAGCAGATCAACAATCAGTTTTCTCAGAATGTAGTGTCCATGTTGGCACTCTATTTGAAGGAAATGTTGATCCAATTCAAGTTGCACAATCAGCCATAGAAGAAGAAGATCTCGCAGCCCCAACTTGTCCTCTAGAGCAGCAGATTGAAGAGTTTGATTTGACAAACTTCATGCTAGAGGAAGAGTTTAATCAAGAGCAAGATGGTCTTCAAGTAGAGGAGGAAGAAAAACCAGCTCCAAATCCCATTGAAGAGGAGCAAATGGATGAGATCAAGTCAGTTTTTACAACAGCAGAAGAAGGAAGCATTATTGATACATTTTTTCTTTCATTTGAAGGGGCTGATTTGATTGATGAAGCCATTATGGAGGTGAACAAAACAGGTCCAAATTGTGAGCAAGAGGCACAAGAAATTTCATGTTTCTCTCCCACTTCATCTCTCCAAAAATATGATTTTTGGGATGAGTTTGAATTGACAAGTTTCGTGTTTGAAAATGAAACTACACATGGTGAAGAAAATGCAGATTTGGAGGCCACCATACAAGAGGGAGAGACTTTGTTGTAAAGCAAGACATTCAAGAGTTTGATTTGCCATCAGACTTAGAAGAATGTTTGGATGAAGAGCCAACTGAAATTACAACATTTCCTTCTTCACCATTCGTTCTCCAACAACAAGAACTTGCTGCCATGGACAAGAGAATTCAAGGACAATAGCTTGCAGTTTGCAACATGCCTCTTGAATCAAAGTTGGAAGAATTTGATCTTCCAAAAACTACAATGGAGGAACTCCAAAGCCAACAATGTATTGCAGCAGGTTACAACAATGCAAAAGAAACTTCATTGGATGTTGCAATCAATAATGAGGAGCTGCATATTGTAGAAGAGTTCCATGCTGCCATGAAGGAAGGAGAACAGCAGATGAACTTCATCATTTCTTCCACATCATTCACTCAAGAAGGTCTACAAGAAGACTCCATTTTTGGAGTTGAATTTTAGAGCTATGGGCATATCAAATGGACCAGACCTTTCCCAATAAGGTATTTGGCTTCATTGGAGCCAAAGGAGAAGTCACAACTAGTCATGCTTACTCCCAAGCATGAGGATGAGCTACAAAGTGTCAAGGATCAGTTGCCTTACCTCTTCAATCCAAATACAAAGCAACTAAAAGAGGTATCTAATTTTCCTTTAGCTGACACCTTGTTGATTTGGGTAGAAGACCAGCTTCTTGTTGATTTTCCACTCATCCAAGCAGCCATGATCAGCTCCAAATCAATTGCATGGCTGCCCATTTTGAAGAAAGGAAGCTATTTTGCACAACCAGTTGTAGGGTTTGTTTAGCTTGCCTTTGCTTCCAGTTAGAGTAGAGTAGGTAGGTTTGCTTTCAGCAGAAGAAGTGCTTGTGCACACTCTGCATGTTCCATTTGGAGCATGTATGATTTTTAGTTTTGTACATAGTTTTTGGTGCTGCTGGTTTTTCTCTTGCAGTTCATTTCAGTGGCATTTTGGTGAGAACAACTCCAAGTTTAGTGGGCTTTAAGTGGCTCAGAAGGAAGTTTTTAAATTTCAAATCAATTTGCAGGCTACAAATCATGACTCCATGCCTAATGGATGCTTCAAAGGTTACTGATCATTCATCTAGCAGGAAAATGACCCCTCTGAGTCGCCAAAATTGTTATCCAAAAAAGCCCCAAGCTTATTTTTGGCTAACTCCCCTTCTTCTCCTTTCTTTGGCATTTTATTAAATTTTTGACATGCTTCAAGGGCTCAAAAATTTATGGAAATGGCTCCATAAGATAGGATTTTTCCTCACCTTTCCAGAAAGGTAAAATTTTCCTCCTAACTCCTTGTAAATTTCAAGTTATGGCTCGATGGATTTTTTTGGGAAAATTTCCCTTGACAGGCCCGCGACCATTAGAAACATGACACGTGGCAGCAGAGGTCGGGACAACGGAGGTGAGTTGGAAAATTTTCCAAAGGGCTCAGTGGGGGCACAAAGGAGAAAATTTTGCCAAAAGGCCCATGAACAATAGGAGGCCACCATGTGTCTAGTTAACGGTGGAGGTCGGGACAACGGAGGAGAGTTGGAAAATTTTCCAAAGGGCTCGGCGTGGGGGCACAAAGGAGAAAAATTTTCCTGAAGGCCCGTGGACCAATAGGAGGTCACCACATGTCTAATTAATGGCAAAGGTTAGGGCGTGTGGAGAATTGGGTGTTTTTTCCAAAGTGGTCAGCTACATCAAAAGCAAAATTCAAGGTGCATGCACTGTGGCCAATCGAGGGTGACACATGTGGCGGATCGAGTGGAGCATGGGGAAAAGTTGGGAAATTTTCCCAATGGAAAATCAAAGGGGTGAAAGGCAGGTTTGGGCCCGCAATCCCATTGACCAATCAAGAGAGTGCCACGTGGCAGTGGGGTGGTGGGGTGTAGGGATTTTGGGAAAATTTTCCAAAATTCAAAAAAGGGAAAATTTTAAAGTTTTGGCCCACTAATCCATTTTTGCCCTATTTTTGCCCTAAATCTTCAGAGGGGCATAACTTTTGATCCAGAGCTCAGATTTTTACATTCTTGGTGTCATTGGAAAGCTAGTGAAATTATATGCATGATGGAGGGTAAAATTTTGTATTTTTGATCAATATTTGTTGGAGAAAAATAGGAAAACATCTCTGGCATACAAAAACATAGAAAATGACTCCAACCACCAAAATTAATGAAGTATGGACCTCTGTTTTTCTCTGTAAGGAAATGTACTTCAAAGTATGGGATTTTTATGGAAACCCATCATTTTGTAGGCCCATTGAATGAATCTTGTTGGTGGTTGAAGTCCCAAATCGATTTTCCCAAGTTTTTACCTTTTCTTCCATTCTTCTCATAATAAAAAGCTAGTTTTGGCTCATTTGTAAAGGGTTGGATGTTCTTGCTCCTACAAGCTCTTCATTTCTCCTTAGTAAGTGGATTTGAAGGAGTTTCAGACCTCCCATAGATATTATAACACCTTTTTTCCTTCTTTGTCATCTGTAATGTATTGTATCAATTTTGGAACTGACAATACATGCTCTGTGATTGATTTTCAAATCCTCTCTTGCATTGGTTTGTTTCCTTCCAATCTTTCTTTGTATTTTGGAAAATTTGGGTATGTTTTGTTCTTTGTATCTTCATGATCTATGTCTATTTTTGCAAAGCAAGGAGTTCAACACTCCTTTGGTGTATCACCTCTTTGTTTTGCTTAGTTTTGTTTTCATTTCCTTGTTTTCTCTCAACCATATGCCCTTGGTAATTTTAGAGTAAGAATTTTGAATCAAAATCTCTGCAAAGATTGCATGTGTACACTTAAATAGAGGATTAAGAACCAGCTTCAATCTAGATATTTTTCTCACCTTACAAGGTCCCACACCTTGGAGAAAACTCAATGTTATACATTCACACCGAGATGAGTTTGCCTTAGAAAAGCATATCCATAACTCGTTTGGGGTCTTTGTGAATTTACACTAATAGTTACCACATGTGTTGAGGCTATGCATGCTCTTGAACCGCTGAAGTATAAGTTGACTATAATAAAGTAAGAAGTGATTAATGCAAAGTACCATGATGTTGCACATCAAAAATAGGTATACCAAGAAACTATATACATTATCAAGGATTTACAAGGATAAATTTAGAGCTTAATGGAGTAGACGTGCATGATGGAGTGAGAAAATAAGGTTGAAATCCCTCAAAAGGATGTAAATGACTTGAAGGAGGTATTTCAAATTTTGTGCCAAGAGAATATAATCCCCTTTTCAGGGGAGTGGTTGAGAGAAAAATTACTATGCACACGGTAATGAGTGCGAGAGGCGAGATACTTCCAACAAATTTGTGTCCCCATTATCATGAATATGATAAGGAGATTACATTGAATGTGGTCATAGATGGATGAATTCTGAGAAATATTATGATAGATACATGTGTAGAAATTAATGTACTCATGTTGGATGCATGTTATCGATGAGAAGGCAGCCATTGCGAGTCTTCTTTGAATATTTTATATATGTCAAATATAACTAGAGCCATGTTTCTTGGAGTGTTAAAGTTTGTTACTATTGCAATTTAGGGAGCTAGTTTACTAGGGAATTTGAAGTATTGGAGCTAGCTGAAGTAGATAGTTTCCCATCATTACTTGGGTGCCCCTGGTGTTATGTGAATAATGCATATTTATGCTTCAACAAGGGGTACATTAGCTTTGAGAAAAAGGAAGAGTGTGTCATTATACCTTTAACAAATGCAAAGGATGATCCATATGTTGAGCCTTTGAGTGAAGAAGACTTGAACAAGATATATACACGCACAATAAGAGACCCTAAAGTAATTGATCCATATAAGGAAGGAGTAATATAGTGGGATGATTCTCATTCAGTTAGTGATACCACAAGTATTTCTTGTGACAAACTGGGCACATGGAACGTATGAAGTGGTTGGGTGAGAGGTTAAGAACATAGTTACTCACATGATCAGGCCGCGCATGGTTAAGTGCTTAAGTTATAACCACATACCTTAGTACACTAGTGAAGGAAACCCACGATGTATTTTTGCACACCATGGAAGCCCAGTGGAAGGATGAGTGTGACAGGATAAATATACTAGTATATAATCTGTAGGGGACAACAACACCTTTGGTGGGCTACACACAAAGACTGACTTATTGGAATATAGATAGGAAAGAATCACCTTTTCTACTAGGTTTATAAGGAGCCATCTTCCTTCATATATATGTGAATTCCATGAGAAGTCCCCTACTTTGCACCACGTCTGAGAATGTGAAATACTTTGTACAGAGGGGTAGGAGGCCTTACCACCATAACTCTGGGTACATAAGTTCTATGCCACCCTAAGTGGCTGTGCACACACATGGTATGTCCATACATAATTGATAAGAGAAACAACTAATTGGTAAGACATGACCTTAGGTATGATCCATACTTTTGATTCCTTTTATACCAAATCTCTAGTCATTGAAGCACAACTTATGAAGCACCTTAATTTGGGAGATAATGTGAAGGCTAAGGAACTTCTATTAGATATGTTTAGAGAGCTAGATTTAGAGGCACGCCTTGACCTTGAAGAGACTAAAGAAGAAAATAATGGTCCATACATAGGAAACGAATGAAAAGGTTAAACTAGTATGCATGTTAAATGTTTTTGATGATGAGGATAATAATTTGGATGTTAACCACATTGAAGGTACACACAAGGTGATGGACACAACAAATGAAAATGCATGCACATATCATGTCCCTATAAAAACAAATAAGGTTAATATTGGAACAGATGCAATTCCTAAAGAGGTGATTACTGGTCAGAGAAGGAGTGGTTAAGATTATTGAACTCTTCCATGAATTTCAAGATTTATTTCTGTGAGACTATCATGAGTTAAAAGGAGTAAACCCTTCTTTAGGTGAGATGAGAATCAAACTTAAATAATGTGCGCACCCAATTAGGAAGAGGCCATAAATGATGAATCCTAATCTTCATGTTAAGGTGAAGGAAGAAATTGATAAAATGCTTAGGTTTGATTCTCATCTCACCTAAAGAAGGGTGTACTCCTTTTAACTCACAATAGCCTCATGGAAATAAATCCTAAAATTCATGGAAGAGTTCAATAATCTTAACCACTCCTTCATTGACTAGTAATCACCTCTTTAGGCTCTACATCTATTCCAATATTAACCTTATTTGTTTTCATAGGGTCCCCTCCCTATGAAGGAAAGTCCCCTATATATATATATATATATATATATATATATATATATGTATTTATTTACATTATTTAGGGGAAAATTATGATGTTTTTAAGTTGTGACATAGTTATGCTATTGGTATGATTCACGCACATGACTTTGTGATGATGTTAAAATGCTCAAGTTTGGTATAATTGAGCCCATTGAGGAATCAGAGTGGGTAAGTCCCATGGTCATTAGTATTAAAAAGGATGGTAGGATAAGGATTTGTGTGGACTACAAAGAGTTAAATGCTTCATGTTTCATTGATCCTTTTCCCACCCCTTTCACCGAGAAGATTTTTTAGGGCATTGCAGGGTGTAAGATCTACTCGATCTACTCTTTTATAGATGGGTTTTCAAGATATCATCAAGTGTGCATAGCAAAGGAAGATCAAGAAAAGATAACTTTCACCACTGAATGGGGAAGTTTTGTATACATAGTTATGCCCTTTAGACTGAAGAATGCACCTATCATGTTGTCATGCATTGTTTTGTAGGATTTTTAGGACTTCATTCATAATTTTTTATAGGTATATCTAGATGATTGGATAATGTATGGTTTAGTTAAAGATCATTATGACAATTTGAGGCTTATGTTTGAGAGGTGCAGGAAATTGAGCATCTCTCTAAATATTAAGAAATGTATCTTTGTGACACCTTTTGGAACTTTTCTTAGGCATATTATTTATAAGGAAGGCTTGTTGGTAGATCAACCAAGGTCGTTGTGATCTTGGGATTGGAAGAACCTAACAATCAAAGTGAAGTGTATGGATTTCTTGGACATATAGGGTATTATAGGAAATTTATTAAGGGATATGCAAATATTTCCATGCCCTGGAAGAACTGCTGAAATCTAAACTAAAATTCTATTGGGGTGAGACGCAATAGCAGGTGTTTGAAACACTAAAGGAAAGGTTGACCACTGAACTTGTTTTGCACTTTCCTTTGTGGGAAAAACCATTTCATGTTCATGTTGATGCTTTTGGGATGGAAATTGGTGTAGTGTTGGCACAACTAGGAGAAGAAATTGTAGACCGCCCTATTTATTTTGTAAGTAATAAGTTGACACTAGCTAAACGAGAACTATACAACTACTGAGCATGAGGCTTTGTCCATGATTTATGCGCTACACAAGTTTAGACAATACTTATTAGTGACACCATTTATATTCTTCACAGATCATATGAAACTTAAGTATTTGGTTAATAAGCCTATTTTACAAGGGCACATATGTAGGTGGATACTACTATTTCAAGAGTTTTAGTTTATAATTATTGTAAAACTAGGAAAAAGTAACTCAGGGCCTGACCATTTATCAAGAATCAATTCTAGTGAGGACGCGTAAATCATTGAGGACACAATGCCAGATGCAAAACTCTTTAGATTGAACCGTGTACCCACTAAACTAGAGGACATTTTTCATATCTCGTATAAGCTTGGTCATGATGAAGTTTTGCGCAAATGTGTTTTGGAGCATGAGAATGAGGTTATTATGGAATAAGCTCATGGCGGAATTGTAGGATGTCATTATACAAGAGATGACACCACATGCAAGATCTTTATGGATGGCCTTTGGTAGGAAACTTTGTATAAAGATATCAAATATTATGTCAAGGCATGTGATCATTTCCAGTAATTTGGGAACCTTGGATCTAGGGATGAGATGTCGTTGAGGCCTATTGCAAGTGCTAAACCTTTTGAGAAATTAGATATTGACTTTGCAGGTCCTATTTCTCCACCCACGCGTAGGGATGACATGAGATATATTATAACTTGTATAGAATATCTAACAAGGTGGGAAAAGGTGTTACCTAGAAATTATTGCATGATGGCTATAATAAAAATATTCTTATGGGAGAACATTATCAATAGGTATGGATATCTGTTGAGCTTGAAAAGTGATAGGGGCACTCATTTTCTTAATGAGACCATCAAAATTATTTTGGCTAAGTTTATGGTGGTGCACCATAAGACAACACCCTATCACCCACATGCCAATGGTACTGCTGAAGCTTTCAATAATATTTTGGGACAAACATTGACAAAAATATGTGATGTTGGAAGAAAATATTAGGATGAAAAAGTTTCTATTTTACTTTGGGTATATAGGACTACCTACAAGATGTTGAACAAGGCCACACCCTTTCAATTGGTGTTTTGGCGTAGAGGCTGTATTACCTGTGGAGTTCATGTTTCCATCCCTACATATTACATGCATAGTAGGATTAGATGATGAGAAATTTGTTGAGGAGCACATAGAAAAAATGATCCAATTATATGAGTGACACATTATTTCTCGATGGATCCAGAAGACATAAAAATTGAGACAGAAGGTTTGATATGATAGGAATATCAAGAATAAAACATTTGAAGTAGGAAAGATGGTTCTTTTGTATGATTCAAATTTTGTGCGCCACCCAGGGAAATTGAAAATTCATTGATTGGTACACTTTATAGTAACAAATATTTTGAATCGCACTTACCAATTACAAGCATTGGATGACAATTTATTTCCCAGTTACTTCAATGGGAGTAGGTTGAAGCCCTACTATAAATAAGTCTTCTTGGTGTTTGTAATAAGGCAATATTTCCACTTAGATTATCCTTCCCTTTAATGTAATCCCTTTAATGTGTTTCCTTTCATCGTTGTTATGCTTTTTCCTTTTCATTTAGTGTTTTTTTGTAATAAGCATGTTTGCATGCTAGGAGCTGATTACTATCTATTAGATTCATGCACAGAGGACCACATATACCTTTAGTGTGGGGTAGATCAAAAAGAAAAAGTGACTGGTGACTTGATACATATTGGTACGCATGGAAACAATATTCAAAGTGTTCAAAGTTGAGATACTTCAATAAAATTTCTCGGATTAAAAACCACACATAGATAGATGGATGCACAATGTAACACGAGGTAGTAAAAAGCATGGGAAAATACTTGGTGTAAGTCACGGTGGTTAGGTGCTTTAGCATAAGGAAGTGTGTGTAAGGAGGTCTATGGTCAAGAAGTAGTAGGCACACCAAAAGGTTACGACTGGGGCATGGAAGAATGCAACACAAAGTGTGGAAAACTAAAAGAATGGAGTTAATGTCGCGTATGATAGTAGGTGAGGAGTAATTAATGCAATTTTTAAAAAGTTCTATAAAAGGAGCACATGCGACCCTATTCCTTACCTTGCATATTTTGAGTTCTCAAGTTGTGGAGTGTGAATGAAAGTGTGAAAAAGTGTTGAGTGTAAAGAAAGAGAGATTGTGTAGTGAACGAGGTGATTTCGAGACACAAAATTACCATATCTCCATGTGGAAAGGTGTTTGAGCTAGTTGGGCATGTTCAAAAGGAAATTTCATGGTGCCCCTAAAATAACTAAGTACCTAAAATGAAAGCCTTGTGGTGTGAAGTAAGTAGGGCATAAAGGCTTGGACAATAGGAAAAGATGTGCATAGGGAGTGAATGGAAAAGTGACCAAATATAGATGTGGATAAGCTATGGAGACTTGTGGCTCAAGGAAAGGATATTCTAGGGCATCAATATGGTTATCATGAAAGGATAAGGAGTCGAGGTTGTTAAGGATTAGTTAGAAAATGCATGCTAAAGGAACTCGATTGAGGGAAATGCATGATGACATCTAGCATATTCTGGGTAGTGGTAGAGAAATCATGAGAGGATTCCTTTAGGATTTCGTAGGTAATGATGAGTGGTTAAGAGGAGATTCCTTCTTATTCTTCATATGGATGGTTTTCTAGTAGGGTTAAAAAGAGGGAGATAAGTTAGTATGTGTGTAGATGTATGTGAGGAGGAGAAAGAAAAATATAGAGGTATTGTGTAATGTGTAATGGTAGCTCTGTAATGTATAAAAAGGCTCTATTATTATGAACGTTCCCTAGAGATGGAACCCTTTTTGATGTAATCTTGGCTATTATATTTGATTAATGAATATAATGAAGAGTTTTAGAAGCACTCATGTGATGGATCTTGATCTATACATTTCCCTTATGTTCATGTGTGTGTTACTAGTTTTTTCTTGATATTATTCATGGTTTGATTCTACTTTCATTTAGTTGATCATGTTATACCATGCTCTGATGCATTAGACTAGGACTAGTTCTTTATCTCAATTCCCAGAATGGGTATGTTCATTCCATGTTTATGCAAGCACTCCCTTACCAAGGGTGATCATTCTCACAAATCTCACATAAAGGAGGGGCTTGCACTGTGTGTGCCTCGGGTGAGCTTCTAGACCAATCTGGATGATATGCCGATGTTTGGGGTTGGTTGTTAAAGCAAGTGGTAAAAAGAGACTACATCTTGGTTCCATTGTTGGGACCTCTTTTTGAATTTTGTGAGAATGGTGCATGATGACAAAGTGCTTGACCTTGGAAAGTGTCGAAGCATGGCTTAAAATCATGGAGGATGAGTTTTCTTAGAGATTTAATACTGGACTGAGTTTGATGCATGTAAATGGGTAGAAAAACATTTGTATCATGAGTTGTATGAGACCTTATTTTGTTTTTCCAAGTGGAGTTGTATGAATGGATTTTGGCATATGCATCTAGATCAAGATGGTACTATAGACCTCACGTATGGACCCAAGATGAGTATCAGAGGTTGCATGATGTTGATCTGACTTGGACACATGTTGTTGATCACTGGTGGAGTAGAGTGTTGACAAGTTACACCTTGGAGTACGTGATTTCTATGTATTCTTGTCTAGAGGTTGTTGAGTTTGAGTTCTTGAGGGAGCCAAGAGGATCATTCTTGCATGTTATCCCTTTAGCTATAAAGATCTTGATCATTACACTGAGTTTGGAAGCATTTCCTATGGCTGGCTAAGCTTCTTTTGAGCATTGGGTGAGGAAGCTAGAGTGGAGGAAGATGGTGGACCTTGTGGCTGAAAAGGAGAGGGAAGAGAGATGACTCAAGTATAATGAAGCTCGGGAGAGGGATTTGGAAAGATAGCACAAAGTTACATAGGAGAGTGATGGATTTATGGAGGAGAGATGTTTGTAGGGAAGGATTTGAGGTTCACGTGGAGGATGTGGAACCTAAGAGTCTTGAGCTACCCCATCTTGGAAAGTGAGAGAGAAACCCCCTTAGATTTTGGAGAGAGCTCATCATATGAAGAAAGGAGAAGAGTCATTGGCATGCACATGAATCCACCTAGTGACCAACCCTTGGTGCTTAGTTTTCCAAATCTAGAGATAAGTATTACTAACCTAGTTGGTATTGGTGGAAGTAACCGATCAACACCTAGGAGGTATAATTTTTCATTTGGTACATCCATGGCTGCACAATCATTTCCTGTGTTTGGAGGTATATTTTCTAGTACAACATTTTTGGACAAATTATGGGTACACAAAGCTTGGGTATCACATCTAGAAGTGGTGTGGGACACACATCTAGTAGTGGTGTAATATCATCATAGATTGTTGGCATGTAGTTTAGTGCAATAGTGGGGACACAAGTGTGACCACTTTAGGACCTTTTCCAGCTATGGGAGGTGGATCTGGTGGGTTAGGTGGAGTAGGAACTAGTGGACTAGTGGACCTGGTGGATCTGGAGGATCTGGTGGGTGGGTCAGGAGGAACATGTACTAGTGGATCTAGTGGATCTGGTGGTGGAGGAAACACGGGGGAATCAGGTTCTGGATCAGGTGGACAAGGGCCTCAACCACCTCAGCAAGTGTTCTTTGAAATGTCTTTGCATCTTCCAGATTACAAAGGTGTTGAGGATGTTGTAGAGCATGTACACAAATGTGAGTTTTCTATGTGCATGAAGGGGATCACTACCCCGGAATGGAAGGCAAGTAGTTTACAATGATGTTGCAAGGGTGTGCACACACAGTTAGTTGGTACCAAAAGTATGACCCTCACTAGAAATAGTAGTAGATTATACCATGTTATGTAATGCCTTCTTAGCTGAATTCCATATTCTGAGTTTGAATAGAAGAGCATTAGCATGTTGAAGGAGATTCAACAAGGTATATGGAGAGAGTGTGTAGGAGTATGATGCATGCTTTAAGACTCTCTTATCAAAATTATCTTATGATATTCATCCTTCTCAACATGCTCAATGGTTTTTTGGAGGATTAATAACACCCTTCAGAGAGCGTTGTCGCATAAGACTTTCATAGACCCATGTGAGGCCTTGGAGGCTCCCATGTGCTGAGGTTGTGGGAAGCATGGATACCAGTGTTAGTCCTTTTCTTGAAGCTCAGATTTCTTACCATGGAAAAAATTGGAGAAGCTATCTGTGAACTCGACACATGAGACTCACAGTGGCCTATGGTGCATGGATTGTGAGGTAGAGGGCATACAAAGGAAAATTTTCCTCAGAGATCGGTACACACCATGATGGTAGACTGTGAGATTTTCCATGGAGATCATGATGCAAGTAGGTTTTTACTACATGATGTGTGATCCATAAGAATGTGTCTTTCTATTGCAAGATTTACACCTCTACTACTCATGACACCAAGGATTGTAGATTGATTGACCAGATACATGATGTCATTGATATTGGTGTGTGCTAGACCATGTTGCAAACAATTCCAAGGATGATGGTCATCACTATATGAAGGGTGTGGATGGAGGAGCTCATGGAAGAGGATTTCATGGAGGATTTAGAGGCCATGGAAATCACGGAGGTGGAAGAAGTGAATTCCCTCATGGAACTTGTTATAACTATGGGTCCATAGAGCATTACAAGTGTGAATGTCTGACTACTACTATAATGCTCTTGGTGTGGGAAGAAGCACAAGTATGAGGAGTGCCCAAAATTATTTGAACACATGAGCCAACAAAATGGAAAGACAAGGGCATTGGGATGGTAAGCATGAAGAAAGAAGACTCACAAGTGGATGCCAAGGGTGGTGCGTGAGTCAGAATTAGAACCTTGTATTGGTGACAATGTGAGTTGAGGCTACACGTGCTAAGGAAATACCAAAGCAGAGACCACTGGTCACAAGAGAAGAGGTGGTGCATGGGAAGTATCTAGACCCCACTCATCAAAAGGAAGTTTATCAGGAGACCATGGATGTGATTCAGAGCCTACAAGGAGAGATCCAGTACTGAAGGAGTAGTCATGGCAGCTAGAGAAAAAGAAGAGTGTTGAGGCTCCACAGAAGGATCTGGATGATGTCAAGGAGGTATGTAAGATGTTGAGGCAAGAAAATATCATCCCCTTACTAGGAGAGTGGTTAAGAGAGAAAGTACCAACCAAGCATTAGAGAGAGTGTGAAAGGTAGGTTTTACATGCTAATCTACCTCCTCACAACATTGACTATGATAAGGAAATTACCTTGAAATGTCATGGTTGATGGATGGCTCCTAAGAAATATCCTAATTGACATGGGTAGAAGTTAACACGTTCTCACCTTGGACATGTGGAATCAAATGGGAAGGCCCCCATTACAACCATCTTCAAATGTGTTATATATGGTGAACAAGATGAAGGAAATGCCCATTGGAGTTTTGAAGGATGTTGTTATCACTATCCAAGGGGAAAAATTCACTAGAGACTTGAAGTCTTGGCATTTGCTGAGGTGGAAAACTTTCCAGTGTTACTTGGGCAGCCCTGGTGTGCTATAAGAACAATGTTGACTTACATTTCAATAAGGGGTATATAAGTTTTGAGAACAAGGAGGAACATGTTATCATCCATTGATCAGATGGAAATTCAATGCCCTATACTAAACCCTTGGGAGAAGGAGATCTAGACAAAATATATGTGTGCACTATCAGAGACCCTGAAGTTGTGCATCCAATGGAAGGGGTTATTCAAGTGGGAAGACACTCAATCTGTAAGTGATACCACTAGTGTAGCATGTGATAATTGGGCACATGGGACATATGAGTTAGTTGGAAGGTAGTTAAGAGGCTCTGTGATGAGAGTAACAAAGGTGCACTCAATCAAGTGCACCTAGGAGGAAAGAAGTTTCCAAGTTATACTGGGGGAGATGACCCTGATGTTTTCTATGAGAAATGGAGACCCAAGTGGAGATGTGAGATCGAAAGGAGAAGGATGCTTAGCTATACCTTTCTTGGGACCACAACACATTGGTGGGTGACCCATCACGATAACCTTCTAGAGTGGTGTGAAGTGAGAATCATGTTCTCTATTAGGTTTTTAGAGTAATGCACCTACTATATACAAGATTATCATGGGAAGGAACCTACCTCATTTCACATCCAAGCATGTGAGAAGGCTGGATGGAAGGTGTGAAGCCTTTCCACCTTCTTTATGGGTGCATAAGATTTACTCCACCTTACAAGGTTATGTGCACATGCATGGTACATTCACTAGAGATGATGCATCATTAGATAGGAAACTGGTAGGAGAGTTGTGGTTGATCTCCTTCAAGATTTTGAATATGGAGTACTAAGCCATTGGTGGATGAGGTGTTATAGGTTGTTAAGCACCTAACTATGGGAGATAGTGCCATGGTGGAGGATAGAATACTAGAATTATTGGGTGAACCTGGCTTTAGAAGCACACTTTGATGAGGAAGAATTAGAGGAAATACAACTTGGTGCGCATGCATGCATAGAAAAAAGAAAGGAAAGTTGGTCTATGTGATCGATGGTGAAGAGGTGGAAAACTTGGATGTTAACCATACTATGGGTATGCATGAAGTTATGGATAGTGTTGATGATGAGAAAGTGCACCTACCATGAACCCCTGAAAACCAAGAAGGTTAACATTGGTTTGGAGATGGAACCTAAGGAGGCTACTATCGGGGACTACTGGTCAGAGAAGGAGGTTTCAAAGATCATTGATATATTGTGTGAGTTTTAGGATTTATTTCCATGTGGGTACCATGAGCTTAAGGGAGTTCACCACTCTTTAGGGGAGATGTGGATCAAACTAAAGGAGGGAGCATGCCCAATTTGGAAGAGACCTTACCGGATGAATCTGAATCTATGCGTCAGGGTCAAGGAAGAGATTGACAAGATGATCAGCTTCAGGTATCATTGAGGTTGTTGAAGAATCAGAATGGATAAGTCCAATGGTCATTAGCATTAAGAAGGATGGGAGGATAAGGATTTGTGTTGATTATAGGGATTTGAATGTGGTATGTGTTATTGACCCTTTTCCAACCCCCTTCATTGAAGAGATCCTGGAAGGAGTAGCTGGGTGTGAGATCTATTCTTTCATAGATGGATTCTCAGGATATCATAGGTTAGAATTGTAAAGGAGGACCAAGAAAAGAAAACTTTTTCCACTAAATGGGGAATTTTTTCCTACATGGTCATGCCTTTTGGACTAAAGAACATGCACCTACTTGTGTTTTCACGCATTGTGGTTCAGGCATTTCAAGACTTCATCCATAAGTTTCTTCAAGTCTACCTTGATGATTGGATAATATATGGATTAGTGAGGGACCATTGTGACAATCTGAGGTTGATGTTTGAAAGATGTCGGCTAGTTGAGGATATCCCTCAACATTAAGAAATGTTTTCACTACTCCATTTGGAACCCTGTTGGGGCATATCATATGTAAGGAAGGCTTGTTGGTGGATCCTACCAAAGTTTTCATTATTGTGGGATTGGGGGAACCTACCAGCGAGCGTGGTGTGGATTCCTTGGGCATATGGGGTATTACCAGAAATTTATTAAGGGGTATGCCAAGATCACCATGCCATTGGAAAATTTGCTAAAACACAAAAGTACATTTCATTAGGGGAGGAGGCAATAGATGGCATTTGATACATTGAAGAATAGACTTATTATTACACCCATATTACACTTTCCTTCTTGGGAAAACCATTTCATGTGCATGTTGATGCTTCAGGGATGGAAATTGGAGTAGTGTTGGCACAACTAGGTGAGGGAACTATTGACCACCCTCTTTTTTTCAGCAAGCAGGAAGTTAACCCCAAAAAAAAACTATACTACTACTAGAGTGTGAGGCATTTTCAATGATCTACGCATTACAAAAATTTAGGTAGTATCTATTGGAAACACCTTTTATATTCTACATGGACCACATGGCATTGAAGTACTTGGTAAACAAGCCCATTTTACAAGGGCATATGTAGGTGGGTCTTGTTGTTTCAAGAGTTTGAGTTTATGGTTGTTGTGAAACTGGGTAAGAGTAATTTGGGACCTGACCATTTATCAAGGATTGACTCAGGGAGGACATGCAGAGCATTGAGGATACAATGCTAGATGCACAACTATTTAAATTGCATGTGCACCTCTGACTTAGAAGATATTGTTGTGTTTCTCAAAATGGGTATGGCGCTAGAGGGAATGAAGACTTTGGAAAGGAAACAATTAGCTATATACGCATCGCATGCCCTACATGTTAATTAGTGGAGACTTATACAAGCTAGGCCATGATGAGGTTTTTTTGCATTGGTGTGTGTTAGAGCATGAGCATGTTGCAATCATGGAGGAAGCACATGGTGGAATTACAGGAGGACACTATGTAGGGAATGTAACCATGCACAAGATCCTTCTAGTAGGATTTTGGTGGGAAATGGTTTACAAAGATTATATCAAGTATTGCAAGGCTGTGACCACTTTAGTGCCTTGGTAAACTAGGAAAAGAGATGAAATGCCATTAAGGCTGATAGCTAGCATTGAGCCATTTGAGAAGTGGGTGATTGACTTTGTAGGCCCTATTTCACCTACCACATGGAGGACTGGTTCATGCTATATAATTACTTGTATTGATTACTTAACATGGTGGGTGGAGGAAACACCTACAAGGGATTACTATGCCCAACAACAAGATTCCTATGGGAAAATATAATCAGTAGGTATGGGTGCCCTTTGAGTTTGACTAGTGATAGAGGTACACATTTCTTGAATGAGACAATTAGGATCTTGTTGGCAGAATTCATGGTGGCTCATCACAAGACTACCCCTTATCACCCTCAGGCTAATGGAATAATTGAGGCATTCAACAAGATACTAAGTCACATGTTGACCAAGATTTGTGATGTTGGGAGACAGGATTGGGATGAAAAAGTCTCAAGCCATGTTATGGGCGTATAGAAAAACCTACAAGAGATTGAACAAAGCCACACCATTTCAATTGGTGTTTGCATGGAAGCCATTTTACGGTAGAATTTATGCTACCCTCTCTGTATATGTGTGTGCAGTAGGAGGATTGGTTGATGAACAAGCATTACAAGAGTGCATGGATAAGTTAATGTAGTTGGATGAAAGGTGATCACTTTCTAGATGGAGTTACAGAAGACTGAGAAAGTGAGACAAAAAGCATGGCATGATCATCACATTAAGAATAGACAATTTGAGGTTGGGAAGATGGTTCTACTATATGATTCTAAGTTTTTGTGCCATCTGGGAAGCTCAAATTCCATTGGTTAGGGCCGTACATTGTGTCTTACATCCTTGATTCAAGTGCATGTCAGTTGTAAGTGCTTGGATGGGACAAGGTTTCCAGGATATTTCAATGGGAGTAGGTTGAAGCCCTACTATAAATAAGGCTTCTATGTGTCTATAAAATAAGGTAATATTTCCAATTAGATTAGGTTTCCCTTAATGCTTTCCCCTTTTGGTTGTTTCCTTTTTGTTTTTGTTTTTTTAGTTTTGTGTTGTGCGTTGGTGTGCTAGTAGCTAATTACATTAGAAGTGGTTCTATGTGTAGAGGACCACACATGCATTTTTGTGTGGGGTGGATTGGTAGATATGCTTGGATATGTTTAAAAAAATTCCTTGACAAGGGACTATTGGGAAACTCATTCTGAAGATAGAAGAATGGGTGGTATGGTGGATTAAGGTGTTTGGATTTGGGTGGTTATAAAGGTGTGTTGAGAGAAGTTTGAAGACCACAAAGAGGAGAAAGATCACGTAGTATAACATAAGGTAGGAAACACCATGGGAAACTACTTGGTAGTCACATAGAGGTTATGTACTTTGGCATGGTGATGCACATGAAGGAGGGTATGGGGTGAAGTAGTGAGAGAGTGCTAGAAGGTTATAGTTATGACATGTGAAGGGAAGTCGTGAAAGTTAAGTTGAGTAAAATAAAGTACTCTATTAAAAAGAGACGTTGAGACACATGGTGGTGGAAGAACTTTAAGGTGTTGGAAAAGTATAAATAGAAGGGTAAGGGTAGTCATTTGACTACTTTTCCTTAGAGAATTTATTTGTGTGCTAATGAGCTCAAAGTGTGATGAGGGTTTTGTGAAGGAGAGAAGAACTTGTCACAAACTAGTGTGATTGTGTGAAAGTTGTGGAGTAATCTTGTGGTGTAAACAAGAGGAGAAAGGAGACAACAGGGAAGGAAGGGGTTGCGTGAGAGAGAAGCATGGAAGTCATTGAGTTTGGGAAGACATAGGAGATGTTAAGAGCACCTAGGGCATGAAGGAAAGGAGGAGGAAGATGGCACCGAAGAAGGCCCATACAAAGAGACTAGTGGTGGAAAAGGAGGATCCATGGAAATTTACTCAGAAATGTAGTACCCTCTGGAGTTATCAAGGTAGAAAAGTGGAGCTCAAAGCTATACAAATGAAAAATAGTGAGTATAACCATAGGACAAGTGACAATGAGAAGTTGATGAGGAAGACTTGGTTTTGAACACTCCGATGGTAGATGAGCTCAAAACCCTAGGGTTGATGACTCAAGTACAAAGGAATTATAGAAGACCAGAGTCTTGTAGCTATGGGAGCTTCCTTTCTTTGTGAAACCCACCCCATTATTAGGTGGTTAATGTCATGGGTGCATGAGGACTTTTATTTTTTTTGGGGTGAAGGATGAGGATAACATGCCACTTGATTAGGATAGTTACAGGCCTTGAAAAAACACCGGTGAGAGGACATGACACTTGATTTATGTGCCACTACCAAGATTGAGGAGATGGCAAAGAAATTGAACTATGAGAAGGGAGGTAGGGCATAGGTAATTACAGATCTCCCTAGACCCAGCATTGAGAGTCACCTCCCAGCTCATTAGCTACAAATTGGGTGCATCAGAGAGATGGAAAGACATTAACAAGAGGTTCTTATACGTGGCCTATAGAGTGTCCAAGTGGGCACATTATAACTTTGTAGAGTTCATCATGAAGGGCATTATTGAGGAAGTGTGAGTGTAGAATGAGGTAGGAGAAAAGATCACATGGGGCTCCATCCTATTGTTGATCATGTTCTAGGAGATTGGTGTCCCAGAGATGGACTAGTTGGGAACATTTGGGTTCACCCACCCCGCACGCATCCCTGTAGTCCAATTCACAAAGTTCACCTGTGATGGGACCATCTCAAGTGCTTACAAGGCTCAGATGAACATGTGGTTTGAGTGATTACATGAAATATTTTGAGAATGAGTGGTGCATCCCCCATGAGTTACCACAAGTTGTTGGGGACTAGGTAAAGTTTTTTTTCATTACACAACATTTTTGTCTAGCAAAATTTATAATGGCCAAGGGAGAGATGGGGCCATGGTGCAAACTCCCTTGCATTTACTACCAAATATTTGAAATGTGCCATCACTGGATAAAAGGACATGTAAAATTTGGTTTTGATGTGGAAAAAGTAGATGTTGATGTCCACACATTTGCACACAACATACAAATTTGGCACTCGACTACTTACGTTGAAGTTTTGGAGCCATATTTTCTGGACTTACACCCTCAAGTCAGCGTTACCATCAAGGGGTATGTCCATCGGGTGTTGTGTAGCTATGCCCCAAAAAAAACAAGGGGGATTGAGGTGGAGGTTATAGACTCTCCCTTTCCAAAGCCATGGGAGACACCAATCCCACCCATGAAAGCAAGTGTAGGAAGAAGAGGAAGAAGAAGAGGAACAGATGAGGGAAAGTTAGATACTTCTAGGAAGAGGAAGTACTACACACATCAGAAATGGGAGAAAGGGCACCAAACTCACAAGGTAGTAGTGCCGAGGCCTCATTTCTAAGGTGTGAGGAAGGGAAGGAAGAGGAGGATCTAAAGAAAAGAAGTAGAAAACACAAGATGCATCGAGCTCCGCTACAGGCTCGGAGGAAGGAGAAGAGGAGGACAATGCCACCTTCAAGGTGGAGTTAGAGGAAGAACTTGAGGAGTAGGAAGCCAAAGCTAGAGCTAGGGTTGAGGGTGAGGCACATGAGAAAGGGAAGGAGAACTCTATAGAACTAGAGAAAATTCCAGCATGTGAGGCCTCCCCAAAGCACAGACCGCTAGCCCAGGAGGAGGAGATAAAGGGGACTCCTTCACTATAAAGGAGGATAAAGGATTTACCCCTAGGATCAAAGAAGAAAAGGACCAAGCACAAGGAAATGAGGAAGAAGTGGACCCCGTGTCCCCACATATGGACTTCATGGATGACCCCATGAAGGTGTTACATGTGAGGTTCAGGCCACCCTCCCACCAGAAAAGTTGCATGGTTGGGATTTGATGGACCAAGATGGGGGTGTGCCCAAGGACCAGGAAGATGCTCAGTTGGAACATGCACTGCCACTTGAGGAACCTAAGTTTGAGGTCAATGATCATGTGATCAAGACCATTCATTTGAAGAAGAAAGGAGGAGATACATATAAGGTGGTGGATCCTAACCACCTAATAGATGATGAGCAGGCATGCAATGCATTACAGAAGATGTCCACGGAGGTGATTTGGCACAGCTTGGACATAGGAGCCACTATTCGGACCTTGGTCATGAAAAAGAAAGAGAAGGAAAAGGAAGTAGAAAAATTGTGCCAAGGACTGAAGGAAGGGAAAACAAGCATGAACCAAGGAGGCGTATGACTGAGTTGGTGCCCTAGTAAAAAGCATTTGGGACAATGTCGACATTGGTAAGCCAGGCCAAGACCGATTATGGGGATGAAATGGAGTACCTCGAGGACCTCATGGGGATGTTACTCATTAACATCAAGGATGATGCATGGGCCCCATAGCTACAGATCTCGCAAAAGGAAAAAAGAAGAGAACAAGGTCATCATTGAAGCCCAGATCACTGAGTTGGAAGACTTGCTCTCCCAACTCAAGGAAGAAAATATACTAGTAGATAGGGGCTTCAATAGCTGTAGAAAATGTGAGCCAATTATCGACGTGTGGGTGAGAGGAGGAGGAAGCCCTCAAGGTTTTTATAGGAGACCATCCCTACCAACAAGGTAGAGCATGCACATAGTTGGTCATTAACACCATGACCTAGAAGGAGAAAATCAAGACAAAGCATGAGAAGCTGGACTTAGAATCAAGTGAACTCGAGACTCCATCACTGAATGGATGGATGAGTTTGAAGGTGTCTGCATGGAGTTGGGGGTGGTTATCAATGCACTTTGAAGGGGAAGGTGGAAGAGATCCTCCTAGACCAGGTGCCCAACATCATAGGAGAAGTGCCAGGAAAGGCCCTATCAGAATTGAGGGCTGGGAAAATTTGAAGGATGAGATAGATGTGGAGTTCCCCAAACTCCTCAATTGGTTGCATAACATATTCCTCCATCCTTCAATTATTTATTCAGATTCTTTCCCAACCACTATTCTTTATTCTTTGGAGCAACATTCTTGCCTTAGTAGATTTGGGTCGACAAGTTTTTTTAGGGAGTGTGAAGGATTTTCAGGTGGAAACTAGTTTAGTGTGGGGTGATGTTGGACCCCTAAAATAACTAAGTACCTAAGGCAAAAGCCTTGTGGCATGCAAAAAGTAGGGCACAAAGGCACATGAAGAAGTAGTTCTTGGAGAGGCATGAAGGCTCGTGCCCAGGAAGGATGGATTTGGGACTTAGTGAGTTTTGGACAACAGGAAAAGATGTGCATAGGGAGTGAATGAAAAAGTGACCAGATACAGATGTGGATAAGCTATGGAGACTTGTGGCTCAAGGAAAGGATATTCTAGGGCATCAATATGGTTATCATGAAAGGATAAGGAGTTGAGGTTGTTAAGGATTAGCTGGAACATGCATGCTAAAGGAACTTGATTGAGGGAAACACATGATGACATATGGCATATTCTAGGTAGTGGTAGAGAAATCATGAGAGGATTCCTTTAGGATTTTGTAGGTAATGATGAGTGGTTAAGAGATATTCCTTCTTATTCTTCATATGGATGGTTTTCTAGTAGGGTTAAAAGAGGAGATAAGTTAGTATGTGTGTAGATGTATGTGAGGAGGAGAGAAAAAAAATATAGAGGTATTGTGTAATGTGTAATGGTGAGCTCTGTAATGTATAAAGCTCTACTACTATGAATGTTCCCAGAGATGGAACCCTTTTGATGTAATCTTGGCTACTGTATTTGATTAATGAATATAATGAAGAGTTTTAAAGCACTCATGTGATGGATCTTGATCTGTACATTTCCCTTATGTTCATGTGTGTGTTATTGGTTTTCTTGATATTATTCATGGTTTGATTCCATGTTATACCATGCTTTGAGAGGTCATGGTTGTGGGAAAGGTAGAACCCACACACGTCTATTTGTATCTGAGGCTGAGGTTTAAGGATGGAAAGTATATCCTTTGGTGAGGACATTTCACTTCCAGGTCCTTTTAAGAATAAACAGATTGTGGGTACACAAAGAAAACTTGAAGAAACACCCCTAAGGCAGGAAAAGAAGGGCTTTGAAAATGTTCTTGAAAAATAAGACATAGAGAAATAAGGTAGACCGCACTTTATCATGGTATAAGGGTGCTACATAGGAAGTGAAGGATGGAGATGAGGGTGTTGGGACCTCATAGCGAGTGAGGTAGTCACCACATGTAAAGAAGAATGAGGAAGAGAGGAAGAAAAGGTGCAAGTATGTGCTTGTTAGGGATAGTGATGAAGAGAAGTCATCATATGGGGGTACAAATAATAATGTTTCCACACATAGCTTGAATTTCGAGAAGATGAAGGAATTGGTAGCAAGAAACTACAGTTTGATATAGACTTCCCCAATGTGAGTGTACATGAGCATGAGGAAGAGAGCTATGCTAGAGGGGATATAAAGAAGGAAGATAGTGTTGAAAAAATGACCAGTGGACCAAAGGGTAGAATTAGAGAGGAGAATAAAGAAGGTGTTGGAACGTAGGAAAAAATAGGTGAGCACACCAGTAAAAATAAGGAAGAAGAGATGGTGTAGACACAAGACCTTGGGTACATCAATGACCCAATGAATAATATTTGCACAATGTTCTAGAGAACTCTTTCCCTAGAATAATTTTATGGATGAGAGCTAATGAAACTAGAGATGGCAAACATGCGCACCAAGAAACAACTGTTTTGGAGTATGCGAATCACATGGATGAGACCGATTTTTATGTATGTAAGGAGTCACGTGCCACATAAATAATGAGAACGGATCCACACTCCATACATATCACAATCAAGCCCACATATTTCTCTTATGAGAATGTGAGTATTGCATTGATAAAGATAGATGTAGAGGTTGTGCACTAGAATATTGATAAAGTAGATATCTTATGAAAATTACTTGAGAATAAAAAGGACAAGGAAGGGGAAATCCAACTCTTAATAAAGGAAAAAGAAAACAACGGTGAAGGTGAGTGTTATTCTAGATATGACCAAGGATATTGGAGAAGAAATTTTGTAGGCACGGCCACAATATAAAGAAAAGGTATCTTAGACATTTCCCTCCATGTTGCAATATTCTCACACTTTAGTTCATTTGATATTAGATGAAAATCTGGTGTATGTGTTGAGTGTGGAAGAACAAGTAGTGGAGAAGTAGAAGACCATTTTCATAGAGTTGGAACGAATAGAGAAGTAGGTGGCACACTAGATAGTTGAGTATGATCCCATACTAGAGACCTTGAAGGAAATATTAAAAATAGAAATTTAATGCTAAAGATGTGTAAAGAACCCGAGATGATAATTAAGACAAGGACATTACAAGAAGAGAATGAAGTCCTTGTGGTGAAGAACAATGATACTTTGGGACGAGAGGATAGGTTGGTGTTATTAGCAGAGAAGCAGGATGTACTTAAAGCATCCATGGACCCTCATGATGACAACATAAAAGAATTGGGGAAGTTGATGACCCATCGTATGGATGTAATGGATGGCATGGTGTTAAGGTTGGAGAATGTGGTATAAGAATTAAAGCACAAGGGTGAGAATATGACTTTGGCAGAAATGGATGTTGTGCTTGGAGATGTTCCCACAAGGGAGAAGAAGGGACTTAGTGACTAGGATGAGTTGGAGGAATACATCAAAAATGAGTACCCTAAGCTCTTGTTTCCTAATGAAGAATAAACATGCTGGTGATTTAAATATTCTTTAAGTTATACAATTATTTTATTCTTTAAAGTCCATATTCATTCTTTATTCTTTGGAGGTATAATTTGGGTAACCCCATTGTCAAGGAGGAAATGATGTTAATGTGGGGTAATGTTGGCTGGGTGAAAGATTTCCTAAGTGTCAAAGGTACATATGATGATAGTGGCACAAAAGAATGGGGCACATGTATAGACATGAAGGGTTAACCAAATTGTGCCCTGAGGTTTCGTGCCCGTAAAGCTAAAGGTTGGGACTTAGCCATTTTGCATGGATCGGGATAAAATTAGGATGGAGTGCAGAGTATGCAAAGAGAAAATCATGAAGACTTTGTGGCCAAGGAAAATATATTTTGGGAGCAAGTGGAAGATCAAGAGTCATGCAAATTTAGAGCTAATAATAGGATTAGATCAATGTTTAATTATAGATATAATCTATTATTAGTGAAGCTTGCATGCTTCATAGTTATCTTTGTATGCACACATGGATATTTTGAGCATGTATCCTATTTTGAGAGTGCATGGGTGGTGAAGGGAAAGTCCCCACCCATATATATATATATATATATATATATATATATATATATATATATATATATATATATATATATATATATATATATATGTATATATATGTATATATATATATGTATATGTATATATGTATATGTATATGTATATGTATGTATGTATGTATGTGTGTATTGATTTGCACCGTTTAGGGGGAAATCATGATGTTTTTGAGTTGTAATAGAGTTATGTAGATGATTTGATTCATGTGCATGACTTTGTGATGATTTATATAGCTCTTGTTTGTGATGAATTAATATAACGGATCTTTGTGGATGGATATTTGTTGTTGATGTCTCTGTTCATGGTTATATTATGGTAAATATGACTGTAATAGTAATATAATCTAATATGTTTCTTTATTATGTGTGTTTCCAAATTTTGATCATGGATCTAATTATTATGATGGAATATATACTTTAATTGTGGTTATTATGGACATGCATCCTAACAACCTTGGTAATATAAAAAAAAGAGGGAATTTTAGGTTCATGTGCTTGAGTGAGCTTGATCTATCTAGATGAAGTGTCAATGCACCTAGGATTTTGGGTATATAAATAAATATTACATCATAATTGATTAAAAACTCAAAGTTTATTCTTCAAAAATGAGATTAAGCGATTGAATTATTTGAGAATAGATGCATAAATATAAATATAATGAAAAATTAAAGGATTCACCTTGTTTATGATACAAAATAAATATGGTTACAATGTAAAAGGACCATGTGATAAAATCAGCTCTCAAGGGTTTTACAGGACTTGATGAAGTGCTTGATATGTCATATGTGATGTCATATTGATGTCCAAAGATCTAGAACTTTATTGCAATTATCGGGATCCTGATTCATGAAAGTTGATGGGATTTTATAGAATCACTGACAATTAGTTAGAATCAATCGTGATCCAAAAAGGTGGGGAAAGCCACTTAAAAGTGGTTTCAACTACTTCATAATGGGTTATTTCTAGTTTGGAAGTGAGTAGAGATGGGTAGGAAGGTGTTAAGGGTGTTGGTAGGTTAGAAGGTTAGAAAAAAATGGGTTAGGATGGTTTCTAGGTGGTTTGGGAGGTTAATGTTAGTTAGGATGAGAAAATATGTATTTATTGAGAGTAAAGTGTGGTTTTCTTTGGAATGAGATTGATGTCTATTTTTACACCCCTTGTAAAAAATGATCAAATTAGATAGATATAGAATTGTTAGATATTCAATGTTGAAATTGGTAAATATGCGGAGTAGTTAAACATGTTATTGAAGTATAGAATGAGTTGGGGAAGCCTATAGAAAACCGTAGGTGGTTGATTGAAATCTATAGAAGTTAGAATATGTGCTTCACTTGGGAAAATCGTAGATTGAAGAAGAAATATTATTGAAGCCGTGGGGTGAAGGAGTGAGATGCACCATAAAGATCAAGCCATGGAGCATTTACAAAGGACTTGATATGCAAGATAAGGATGTGGAAGTCAAAAGCACTGGAACTAAAGCAGAAAGTCGTGTAACAAGGAAATTACTAGTTTTCCGTGGAGGGATAAAAATGGATGTAACTATTCATCCAATGAATTAATCTTTGCAAATATTATATCATTGGAGAAATATTTACAAATAAAATCATATTTCCTAAATCAAATGGTGGTAAGTGGGCGAAGTAAAGGAAAGCGTCTCAAACACGTAAACGAGCTACCTTAGGAAACACAACAACTAGAATTTAATGCAGTATGGGCATCATTATTTATTCAACAAGGAAATTGGCATGGGGAACTTGGTTTTCTGAAGTGCTCAGATCTTTTCAAAGAATTTAATAAAATTGGTTGGCGATTGGAAGGAGAAATTCAAATTTCCCTCTATTTTCTTCTTCTCTTTCTCTCTCCCATTTTCTATAAATTATAAAGCGATGCCTAGTTTTAAGGTTTGATTTTTTAGGAATACAAGGGAATCATGTAAGTGTTGTGCAAGTGTTTTAAAGGGGCACATGCCTTGTATTTCATTTTTATAAATGTTATGTATCTTCCTCCTGTGCAGTAATGATCTTTGGATATCCTTAATCAATAAAATATTTGGTTTTGTGCCTCATATCTACCTTAATTGTTATTTTATTGTGTTTCCTTTCCTTTCATTCACTCACAGGTGTGTTGTATGTGTTGTTTCAGAATCTGTGTCTATTGTGCATCATGAAAGTGGAATTCTGGATGTGGTTTTGAATTGTGGCTTTCATTTCCACCCTCTTCATCATCATTTTCTCCCATTTTCTCTCTTGCTGAAGTATTCATCCCCTTATTTTGGTGTTATCACCTTCTCTAGTTTAGGTTTCTATTTTATGCATCTCCTTCTCACCTGGTCCCTTGGAAATTTAGAGTAGAGCTAAATATTTGCATTTCAATTCCTAGGAGTAAGTAGAGGAAGCCCACCTTCTTCTAAGGTTTGTCTTAGTTTGAGTCCCATAACTTGGAGACAGTCCCATGTTTCCTCAAATCCCTAGATTCTTATGATTTAGGATGAGTGTAATTTGAGCTTCAAAATTTTGGCATGCCGGTGGGAGACTTAAAATTAATATTTCTTGTTTTATCAAATTTAGATGTGTATCTTGATGAATTTCTAGCCTTGAGAGGCTCTGCAATAACACATCTTATGATTCCAACGAGTAAATCGACTACTTTCGGTAGTCCAAAGTGTCCCTGATTCATGAGAAGGATAGAAACATAGTTTAGAACAAGACAAGAAGGTGTATTTTAATACTTATAGTTATCTCCATGAAGAAAAATAAGATGAGGACAAGTTTAGAGATCTTTATCTCTCCCAAACAAAACACTTTTAAATCCTCCTCTTAGTAGGCCCTTATTATAGTTAACAAGAGTCCTTAGACCAATCATAATGGCTGCACAACAACTAAATCCATTAGTTAATTTCATAGGTAATAATCCACTTTCCCTAAATGCTCAAAATCCTATTCTAATAGCAGATTTAAACCGTAGAAATTACTCTAATCTAATACAAAGAATCCATGAAATAGCTACACAAACAATAATTGAAATCAACAACTCTATATTATATTTTATATTTTATTAATTCACTATTTCAATACACTCCATTATATAGGAGATATATAATAACAATCCTCACAACAACCTTTGTCTTCATATACAACTATACACCCATATGGTTTCAACCTCTCACCAATATAATAATAAAACAACACTAATTGTTTTATTATTTTAACTTACTAACTTACCACATACTAACCACATTTTACATTTACTATTTACATTTACATAGTAAATGTACTTTCACTAATTTACCATAATAATAATTACACATGTAATTATTATTCACCCATACAAATGGAGCACTAAGATATATTTCCTAACATTCCCCCCCTTAGTGTGAACATGGGGAAAACTTGCCTTTGTACTTGCACTTACTTTCATGATCTGATGATTTTATAGGATGATCATAAACCTAATAGATGGTTTTTCATAGGGTTGACCATAAACCGAAAATGATGGTTTTGCAACTAGTTTACCACAAACCAAAAGGGTGATGGTTTTGCATAGGGTTTACCAACAACCAAAAATGGTGGTTTTACAACTAGTGTACCACAAACCAAAAATGAAGGTTTTCAAGTGGTTTACCTACAACCACATCATGATATGCCAAGTACTATTATTATCCCTCATCACATCTCACTGTAGGGAATAACATAGGAAATTCTGCTGAAATCTGCTGCTCATATATAGAAAATACCAGAAATGTAGAAAACTAGAAATGGAACATTGAGATCATGTTCCCCCCTCAATGTGAAATTTCCTTTATTCTACAAACCACAATAGGAACACTGCAACCAAACACTCTGCCAAAAATACAAAGAAACAACAAGAACACACTGTATAAAAAAATAATCACCATAACTGATATGGCCCCGTCGTTGGTGACTGACGAGAGGTCACTGAATGACCTCCAACCTCCTGTGCCTCCTTCCTCCAAGAAATTCACTTAGTATATAAATTATTCATAGTTATAGTCAATTTCATCTGTTATTTTTTCATCTCTAGCTTCCCATTCTACAATTTTGCTTACATTTGTAGGTGTTTTTTCTTTTCCATTTACTATCCTCCATAGGTTTTTATTCATTAACTGCATCTGGATTTTTACTCTCCATGTATGGAAGTTCAGCCCATTAAATTTATATAATGGTGTATCCATTTTACTAAATCTAAATATCCAAAAAAAATTGAATGTAGATTTGAATTACCTTTGATTCTCTGATTTCTTCAAAAAAACAACAGTGATCAATGTGTTGTATATTAAATTGCATGTTTCTCCCAAAATACAAACTAGGTTTTTCTAAAATTTCTATTTTATGTTTTTGTATAATATATTGTTCCACATACAAAATTTTAGAGAAACCCACATTGCGAAACAAAAGTTATGAGATCTTCTTCGAGACATATTTAACCTGCTCTAGTACCAAATGTAGAAATTACTCTGATCTAATACAAAGAATCCATGAAATAGCTACACAGACAATAATTGAAATCAACAACTCTATATTATATTTTATATTTTATTGATTCACTATTTCAATACACTCCATTATATAGGAGATGTATAATAACAATCCTCACAACAACCTTTGTCTTCATATACAACTATACACCCATATGGTTTCAACCTCTCACCAATATAATAATAAAACAACACTAATTGTTTTATTATTCTAACTTACTAACTTACCACATACTAACCACATTTTACATTTACTATTTACATTTACATAGTAAATGTACTTTCACTAATTTACCATAATAATAATTACACATGTAATTATTATTCACCCATACAAATGGAGCACTAAGATATATTTTCTAACATAAATAATATCCCATTCTTCACTAGAGAAAATAATACTACTCCAATTGATCACATTCAAGACATTGCAAATGTCAATGTGCCATACATGAAATTGTTGAAATGGATATAGCTTTAAAAATTTGGCTTTATCATTCAAAGGGAAAGCTTTGGAATGGTTTAGAAGTTTGAAAACAAGATCAATTTGGAATTGGAATGAGTTGTGTATAAATTTTTTTAATCAAATTAGAGAAAGAGTAGAAAAATTATTTCTTTTGGATTAGTTGAATGCAATAAAGAGAGCACCAAATGAAATAATGACAACTTTCAACTTCAGATTCTAGAGAACTTGGGATATGATTCCAGTTCTTGTGAGACCTACATCGAAGGTGTTTTCTTTACTTCTTAAAAGCTCTTAATTCTGATATATCTGTCATGATACAATCTATGGGAGGGATAACTCTACCAACAACCTATGTAATTACAATTAGAGATGAAAATAGTTTAATACAAGCTGGGAAATTAGCCCCTAGGCCACCTATTCCTTTGTACCCATAGTTACTTCAAGCCACTCAACCTTTTTAATTACTCCTATCCACGAGACAAGTTCACAACTTTTCAATTCCACATCTCAAACTCCTGCATGGAAAAGGAGGATGAAGAAATGAAAGATTTGATTAGAAATTTGATAAACAAAGTTATATCCCTAGAAAAATAGCAAGCCCAATCCTATAAAAATTATCAAAATCAAGGGAAATCTTCAAACCAGGGATATCATCCATATAGAAATCAGCATCCTAATCAAAGATATGCACAAAATCAAAAAAATAACAAATATCAAAACCAAAGTGCTTCCCTTCCATTGAAAAAATCCTCCCTACAAACATTTCCTACTCCTAGCTCAGGATAAACATTGGCTCCAATGCAAAACAATATCGCACAAGAAACAAAGTGGTGTTTTCAATGCAATTTGATACATGATCAATTGGGTTTTAAAAGGGCAATGCATCTTCAAGCATACATGGTTCAAGGTTCATCCAGTCATCACAAACCACTTTTGGAAGAACCTAGTCCAAATTTAGAAGTGGTACATAAGACCAACAATGATTTCAATCTTATGTTATTTAGAGATGAGGACATTTATGTGGTTAATCAAGTGGCGGGTAGCTCTAAAAACCTCAAGTCAATGTTGTTGATAATACATGACACAAGAAAAGGATGATAGAATCACATCCTTTATATACTATGGGTCAAAGCAATGTCATGGATTTAGAGAAAGAAGTCGTGTTGGATTAAAAAAGCCCCCGAGACACATGGTAAAAATGTGTTGGACAAATAATTTGTTGTTTAACTAAATCCACCTATTCAAATTCCACAACAACAAAAGAAGGACAATAACATGCCGCAGATGTAGAAATTCGTGGGTCTTCCATTTAACATTGTTGAGAAGATGAAGAAGACAAATGTTAATGTAAAAATGTGGGATGTTTTACCTATTCCATCACAACATGATCTCCTATGTGAATCCCTCAAGCAATTTCATTAACTAGATTTGATAGTGCAAAATATCATGTCACGATTAATGTGTGTTAAGAAAAGAAGGACCAAGTAAGAATGTCAAAACCCCACCCTTTTATATGTTATTAATTATGGGTAAGAATTTGGTTCATAATTATATGATTTCTTCAGGGGCTATTACCTCTATAATTCCTAAGAAAACCACTGATATCTTGGGTCTCAAATACATTCTTGTGTCTAAAGGAGTTTTATAACTTGATGGGTCAGTTGTGGGTGTGTTGGGAGTAATAAAATATCTTGAGTTAACCCTTCATTCCTGCCAAGCCTCACCATAACCCATGAAATTTCAGTAATTGAATTTCCTCCCATGTTTTCCATTTGTTTTTCTAGAGATTTCACTACTAAGGTAGGTGGCTATTTGTCTTCAGATTGGACTCACATGCTTATGAGAAATAGATATGGTACGCGGTTTACCATACAAGATGAGCCCATATTTTCCTACCATATAAAGTCATATGATTCCACCCTTATCTAATCAAATTTCACGTTGAGTAGAGAATACTTAACAAAAGGCACACAAGAGGTCTGGACAGAAAAAGGGAATGTTCAAAGGCATGAACTAATAAGGGAAACACGCGCACGGAGGATAAGTTCATATTTTAGGACTTAGCCATTTTTGCACATGAGGATCTATTTTTAGAGATGGCATGTAGAGCACACAAACAAAGTAGAGACATGCATGCCACACATTGGCTATTTTTGGAGGATCGACTACAAAGCACTTTGCATGGATGCGGGCTAAGAATAGGTTTATCACTATCAGTTAACTAAAGAAAGTATATTATTAACACACTTGCATGTGGGGCTATGACTATGAAAAGCATGTAGCTAATAATAATATGCAACCTATTTCAAGATTGGATAAGCGGTGAAGGGAAAGTCCTCACCCTTATAAATATGTAGTGAATTGCGTAGTAGAGGAGATATACATGGATGAGTAGAGAGATATAGATATATGTATGTATGTATGTGTGTAAGACCGGACTACTATATCAAATCGTGTGCAATTGTCATATTTAATATAATGGAGGATATTGGATAAATTTAAGTGTTAATTGTGTATCGTATTTGGATCTAGTATGTTCTTGATTTCATCATGGGTAGTACTTAATTCATTTCTCCTTTAGATATAGATCTGACATGCTTTGTAGAATGATGTATTAATAATGGAACTGCATGTATTAATTCTTCATCATGCTAACATCTGTAATAACAACCCTAAAGAGGAACTGGTACCTGGGTACCTTTGTGGCGCCGATCTATGTTGAGTGATGTAAGTGTGCTGGGTTCGGGTGAATTCTAGCGCATCTCAGACCGCCGAGACCTCTTTTTATGTTTTTAGGATGGCATGATGACATACCGGTGACCTTAGCAAAAAGAATGGATTGAATGAAGTTTAGATGAACACAGTTTTTCCTAAAAGAATTTGTATGATAGTATGAGACATTTTTCCTATCATTCTAGTAGAAGTGGCTGATTTCTTATACATCTAAGTGGAATTGGAGGTATCGTGTACTTGTCTAGACATAGGAAGAATTTCAGGCCCTTATGATGTTGATCTAATTTCAAATCAAGCTATGGATACGTGGTTTCATGGTGTTTTGAACATTTATATTTTGGAGTACTCAATTTCCACTTATTCGTGTCCAGAGGTAGCTGAATTCTAGTTTTTACAATATCCAAGGGGAACTTACCTACAAGGAATTCCACTGGAAATCAAGATCTTGATAGTAACTTTGAATCTGGAGAGTAAAATGATGGCTAACTAAACCCCACCAAGCGTGAGGGCAAGAGAAGGTTTGGTAAAAGATGGAAGACCTAGCAGTAGAAAGGTAGAGAGAGGAAAGGTGGCTTAAGTATAATGAGGCGCGCGAGAGGGAGATCGAGAAGCAGTGGGAGGTTGCAGAACAAATGGCATTATGTAGAAAGATTGTTTGAGAAGGATTTGAAGTTCACATAGAAGATGTGGAACCCGAGCCTCAGGAACTCCCCCATTTGGGAAAACATGATAGGGAACCCTCCTCGGCCTCACATAGAAGTGCATTAGTAGAGACGACCTAGGTTGGGGGCGTGCATCTGAATCCACCTGGAAACCTTTCTCTTGCACTTGGTTTTCTAGCATCTAGTATAACAAGCAATCAACAAACTAATTCAAGCAGTGGAAGAGTAGGCGTGAGTCTTATGAAAGGTACAATAATGGCAGCGCAAACAACTTCGTTGTTATATGGGAGTACCTTTTCAGGTGTATCAGCAATGCAAAATACAAGCGTGCTAATTTTCAAACTAACTTCTAGGAGTGGTAACACTTCGCAGACTATCGGGGTACATTTCAGTTCTACTATTGGGACACATGGAAGTATATCTTTTGGTCTAACCCCACCCACAAGTTTGGGATCAAGACACATAGGTAGCTCAATTTCCAACAAATCTAGTGGTTTTGGAGGTAAGGGAAACACAAGAGGTTCTGGATCAGGTGGTCAAGGTCCACAACAACCCCAGAATATTTACATGGATATGTCTCTTCATCTCCCAAAGTATAGAGGCATAGAATATGCCGCTAAACATGTGCACATATGTGAAATATTATGGTGTGCAAAAGGGATCATGACTTTAGAGTGTAAGGCGAGCCAATTTTCCACTACATTACAAGGGGTGCACATAGCTAGAAAAGAAAATTTGACCCCGATCATATATGTGTGGACTATACAACTTTAAAAGATGCATTCCTTAAAGAGTTTCACGACCCTGAGTTTGAGAGAAGAGTATAAGTGCACTCAAAAAAATATTAAGCAAGGAAATACTGAAAGTGTTAGAGAGTATGATGCACACTTTAAAAATCTGTTTATGTAATATTTCTTATGACATACATGCAAGCCCGGCATGCAAAATGGTTTTTGGGGGTTTGATTACACCTTTTAGGAGGGCATTATCACATAAGACATACACTGATCCACATGAAGCACTTGAAGCAGCATTACGTGCTGAAGCAGTTGGAAGCATAGACACTGGAGTGAGCCCATTTTTAGAAGCATAGATCGCAACTATGAAAAAATAGTTGGAGAAACTATCAGCAAATTCAACACATGAGATGCGCATAGGGATTTGGTGCAACTGATTATGAAGTAGAAGGTCACACCTGAGGATAGTTTTTCTCATAGATCATTGCAATCATTTTTGATGGATTGTGAAATATGCCATTTAAACCATGATGTTATCCACTTCCCATTATTACAACGCACGATAAGGAAGAACATTTCAAGCTACTGTAAAATATACAGGTCCATGACTCATGACATAGAAGACTGTTGACTGATTGGTTATATCCATGATGCTATAGACATTGGTGTGTGATAGATAGGAGTTTCAGATAACTCTAAGGGCAAGAATGAGCATCAGGACTAGGATCATAATCAGGCACGTTATCATAAGAATGAAGGGAGTTTTGAAGGTGGTTGTGGTAGAGGTCGAGGCTACCAAAGTGGATTTAGAGGATGAGGCCGTTGTAGTGGAAGAAGTGAGTTCCCCTCCGGAACATGTTATACATGCGGATCTCCTGACCACTACAGGTGTGAATGTCCTTAGAATATTACATGTTCTTTTATGGAAAGAACCATAGCTATGAGGAGTTCTTGGACTTGTATGAACATATTAGTAAGCAGCATAAACAAGAAAACAAAGGCATAGGGATGGTTAGGATACAACGCGTTGTTGAAAATCAATGGATGCCTAAGTTGGCGTAGAGTCTAAAGAGTTGCAAGTGAAGATTATGACCAGCGCTAAGATGGCATGCACCGAGAGAAGCCTTGAAGTAGATCCTACCATCACCAAGGAGGAGGTTCTACATGCACAATACCCAGATCCTTCCTATTAGAAGGAGGTTTATTAGGAAACCATGGAAGTTATCAGGAATCTTTAGGGTGAGATACAGTACTTAAAAGATAAATCACAGAAGATGGAGCAAAAGAAAGTATCAGAGATAGTCCAAACTGATATAGATGACATAAGGGAAGTGTGTAAAATGTTGTGCTAGGAAAATATCATTCCACTACTAGGGAGTTGGTTAAAAGGAAATATTTTGCGTGCAAGTGTTGAGACTAGACGGTAAATTCTACATGTGAATCTTCCCCCATAACCTAGATTATGACAAGGAAATCACTCAAATGTTGTTGTGGATGGGTGGCTATTGAGTAATAACGATTGATATAGGCGAGGAAGTCAATGTTCTTACTTTAAATTGTAGTCATCCTCTAATGTATTATTCATGGCTAATCAGACTAAGGCCACTCCCATCAGAGTCTTGAAAGATGCATCCATTACCATACATGGAGAAAATTTCACTTTGGAGACTTTGAAGTTTTAGCGATGGCAAAGTCGAGATAGCTTCCAAATCTATTGGGGCATTCATGGTGCTATGCAAATAATGTTGATCTTTGGTTCAACAAGGGCTATATCATTTTTGAAAACAAGGAGGAAAGAGTTATTATCCCTTTAACAGATGGAAAATATGTGCCCTATGTTGAGCCCTTAAGTGAAGAATATCTGAATAGGATTTATGTACGTGCCATCCGAGATCCAGAGATACTTGATCTAACCAAAAGACTAATTCAGTGGGAGGATGCACAGTCTATTAGCGATACTACAAGTGTTTCTTGTGATAATTGGGCTCATAAAACTTATGAGTTGGTAGGGCATGAAGTAAAGAGCATATTTCCTAGAGGTAGTAAACCACATTATGTCAGGAGGATAGGTAACAACTCGGTACCTTGTTACACTAGAGAAGGAGATCCTATGGTATTCCTACGCGCCATGGAAGAACAGTGGATAGACCCATTAGAAAGAAGAAATATGATAGCATATACACTACATGGAACATTAGCACATTGATGGGTGGCCCACAAGGATAATCTTGTAGGATGGATTGAAATTAGGATTGATCTTGTTACTAGGTTCTTTAAGAGAAATGCACCTACTCAAATCTATACTTATCACAGTAATCAACCTATTCAGCACCACGTTTAGAAGTGTGAGAGACTCTAGATAGAAGGGCAGGAAGCTTTACCCCCTTCGCTCTAGGTGCACAAGTTTTATTCCACTTTACAAGGATGCGCGTGTGCTTGGTATGTATATACAGAACTCTATAGAGAGATTGGAAATTGGATGGATTTAATTACAGAAATGACCCATATTTTTGACTTCTTCTCTACAAAGCCTCCGGTGGAAGAAGCATTGAAAGTCATAAAGCACTTAACTATTGGAGATAGTGCCAAGGCTGAAGAACTACTTCAGGAGTTATTAGATGAAGGAAACTCAGGAGCACATCTTGTTTAAGAAATAGAGGTTGATGCCATACTACTTCAATGCACTTTCCTTGAGAAAGAAAAATGTAAAATGGTCTACCTAGTGGATGATTAAGAAGTAGAAAATCTAGATGTAAACTATTCAACGAGTTAGCATTAGGTGTTGAACGGTGAAGATAAGACCATGCATGCCTATCATGAACATATGAAGATAAAGCGGTGAATATTGGGATGAATACTAAGCCTAAGGAAGCCATAATTGGATACTATGGGGTAAACTTTGAAGTGGAAAAAATCATAGAGTTACTAAGGGATTATCAGGATTTATTCCCTAGGGGGTACCATGAACTTAAAGGTATGCATGAATCGTTGGGGAAGATTAAGATAAAGCTTAAAGAGGGTGTGTGCCCAGTTAGAAAGATACCTTATAGAATGAACCCTAACTTGCACGAAAAGGTAAAAGAAGAGATTAATAAAATGTTGAAGTCTAGGATCATCAAACCCCTTGATGACTCAGAATGGGTTAATCCAATGGTGATCAGTATCAAGAAGGATGGATGGATTAGAATATGCATGGACTAAAGGGAGCTGAATGTTGCATCTGTAATTAATCTATTTCCTATGCCATTCACTGAGGAAATACTAGAAGGTGTTGAAGGGCGCAAAATCTATTCATTTACAAATGGGTTTTATGGGTATCATCAGGTTAGGATTGCCCAAGTGGATCAGAAAAATACTATGTTTAATACTGAATGGGGTAGCTTCACCTATACTGTAATGCCTTTTGGTTTGAAAAATGCACCTATTGTATTTTAGCGCATAGTTGTCTAAGCGTTCAAGGAATTTATTCACAACTTCTTACAGGTCTATTTGGATGATTGGACAATGTATGGATTAGTTAAGGATCATTATGACAATTTGTGCTTGATGTTTGAAAGATGTAGATAGTTGAGTATCTCCTTAAACATCACAAAGTGTATATTTGATACATGTTTGTTTGGGATAATTTTAGGACACATAATCTGTAAGGAAGGTTTGTTGGTTGATCCGGCCAAGGTTGCAGTCATTATAGGCCTAAGAGAGCCTACCAGTCAGAGTGAGGTGCATGGATTTTTGGGTCATATAGGATATTACAGAAATTTTATCAAAGGATATGCCAAAGTTGCCGCACCATTGGAAGAGTTATTGAAAGGGAAAGGTACATTCTATTTTGGACAACTGCAGTAGTGCACATTCAAGACATTGAAGAAAAAACTTACTACCATGCCTATTCTATGTTTTGATTCATGGGATCAACCATTTCATGTACATGTGGATGCCTCTGGCATGACCATTGGCACGGTGTTAGCTCAACCTAGAGAAGGTATTATAGATCATCATATCTGTTTTGTTAGTAGAAAGCTAACTCAAAAGGCAATTACACAACTATAGAGCATGAAGCTTTTTCGATGATCTATGCATTACACAAATTCCAAAAGTATCTGCTAGCTACACCATTTGTATTCTATACAGATCACATGGCATTGAAGTATTTAGTAAAAAGCCCATTTTATAGGGGTGCATATGTAGATGGGTACTATTATTTCAAGAATTTGATTTCACAGTTGTGGTAAAACTAGGGAAAAGTAATTGGACTAGACCATATATCAAGAATATAGTCAAGAGAAGAAGCACTGAAATTGAGGATAACATGCCAAATGCATAGTTATATAGGTCATATCATGTGCCATCAGAATTAGAGGACAATTTTATCTTTCTACAAGTTGGTGTGGCACCAGAAAGAATGAATGCCTTAGAAAAGAAACAACTTTCTATACATGCAGCACCTTTTATGTTGATCAACGATGACCTGTATAAGTTAGGAAGTGATGAATTGTTATGCCGTTGTGTGTTGGAGCATGAGTGCATGGATATTATGGAGGAGGCTCATGGTGGTATTGCAGGTGGCCACTATGCAGGTGATGCTATAATGCACAAGATCCTACTCCGTTGGATTATGGTGGGAGACCCTGTATAAAGATTGTAAGGTGTATTGCAAGGCGTGTGATCATTGTCAACATCTAGGAAAATCAGGGAAAAGAGATGAAATTCCTTTAAGACATATTTCTAGTGTAGAACCATTCAAGAAATTGGCTATTGAATGAGGACCTATTTCATCACCCACGTGTAGGACCTGGACCACGCTACATCATTACTTGCATAGATTATCTCACAAGGTGGGTAGAAGCAGCACCTACAAAGGATTATATGGAAGCTACAATAGCTAGGTTTCTATGGGAAAATGTTCTTACATGGTATGGATGTCCTCTAATTCTGACAAGTGATAGGGGCACACAATTTTTGAATGAGACAATAAGGATATTATTAGCTAATTTTATGGTTACGCACCATAAGACTACACCTTACCTTCCTCAGGCAAATGGAAGCATCCGAGGATTTCAAAAGATTTTGAGCCAGACCTTGACAAAATATTTTTATGTTGGAAGAAAGGATTGGGATGATAAAGTGTTTGATTTACTTTGGGAATATAGAACAACTTATAAGAGGTTGAACAAGGCCACACCATTTCAGTTAGTGTTTGGCATAAAATTTGTTCTTCCTATGGAATTCATGTTACCTTCTTTGTGTATCATACGACGTTGGAGGTATAGCTGATGAGCAAGCTTTAGAAGAATGGATTGAAAATATGATCAAGATGGATGAGCGATGAGCCATAGCACGTTGGAGTCAGAAGCAAGAAAAGGCCAGGAAGAAAGCATGGCATGACAGAAACATAAGGGATAAGAAATTTGAGATTGGACAAATGGTACTTCTCTATGACTCTAAGTTCTTGCGCCATCTAGGAAAACTTAAGGTACATTGGTTGGGGTTGTATGTTATCACTTATATCCTTGAAACAAGTACTTTCCGATTCTGTAAGCACTTGATGGAACATGGCTACCTGGTTAGTTTAACGGGAGTAGGTTGAAACCCTACTATAAATAAGTCTTCTTGGTGTTTGTAATAAGGCATTATTTTCATTTATATTAGGTTTTAAATTATGCATTTCCTTCATGTGTTTCCTTCTTTGTCACTATGCTTTTTCAATTTAGTTGGTGTGTTTATGTAATAAGTGCATTTGTGCATGTGAAGCTAATTACTATTTGAAGCATGTTTATGCACAGAGGATTACACATACTTTTAGTGTGGGGTGATTGTTGATATCTAGGTACAAGACTGTTGGAATTAAAAGGTGAAAAGAATAAACTACTACGGGTGCCATTGAGTGCTATTCAAGTTAAAAGATTGCTTCTAAAAAGTGACCAAAGATGGAGATGAATGAAGGGACAGTATAACGCGAGGTAAGTGGAGGCCATAACAACTACCGGTGGAAGCTCCAGTGATAAGGTACTATGGCGCAAGGAATCACACTGAAGAGAATTATATGACCAAAGGTTAGGAAGGCGCGCTAGAAGGTTATAGTTGGGGCATGAAGATGTACCACACGGAATGAACAAAATTGGTCAATAAATGAGAGGACATTGGGTAGGTGAAGGAGCAATAAATGCATCAAAAGTGTGAAAATCTATATAAGGATGGGATGTGAGTTCATTCTTACCATTGCGATTAAGAGAATTTGAAAAGAGCTAAGTGTGAAGAGTCAAGCAATCATGTTGAGGTATGAAGAGTGTGAAACCCGATGTGGAAAGGAGGTTTGTGGAAAGGAGAAGCTTGCCTTCCCACATGAGAAGGGTTTGAGCTAAGCAGATGCATTATAAACGTGATAGGGCATGAAATTTCCACTAGGTAAAACATGTTTGAGCTAGGGTTTGATTTACACATTGTAGAAGTCAAAAGGTGAGTATTTTTAGAGGATTGTAGGGTAGAAATGGCACCAAAGAAGGTAGTTGCAGCAAGAGTTAAGGGAAAGAAGAAGGTGGTCATGGAGGAAGAAGAAATGACCCTTGAGAGTAATTTTTCAGAGATGTAATATCCAAAGGGGGTTATAGTAGGCCAGGAATGGGATTCCCACATTCGAGAGAAGCAAGATAAGTGAGTACAACCATCATACCATATAAAACAAGAAGGAGTTGGATGCACTATTGAACACGAAGATAAATAAGTGCACGGTAGAGGACATGTCGGTCTATGATGACGATGCTGGGAGAAGTTATTGAAAAATATTGGAGTATATCAGTTATACAAGCTCCCCTACTTCAGAAAATATGAGCCCTTGTACCAATGGCTCATGATCAAAGTACATGAAGACTTCTTCTATTTTGTAGGACACAGAGTAAGGATTTCAGCTATGTTGATCTCCACAGTGACGAGGTTGAAGGATAAAGGTTAAGACCTCAAAGAGGACATAATAGAAAAGGCTACAATTCTAGAGACCATGAGGGAGATGAGGTACACCAAGAGTCCATGCGGCATGGACATAGACAAGCTGAAAAATTACCTAGTTATGTAGGAAATTGCACACCTTGTAACAAAACTAAATGACCAAGAGAGGTGGTCACAAGTGAACACCATGTGGCTACACATTGCAAAGAAGATGTCTGAAGGGGTAGTATACAAAATTTCAAAGTACATTGCAGAAACTATCATAGAAGAAGTGCGTTCAAGAGGAAAGATCATTTTTGGGGTTGTTTTGTTGTCTCTGGTATTCATGGAGATCAGGGTGCCCGATGGACCAAAGGAGAAGATCTAGGAGTATCCCATGGAGAACAAGTCACCTGTAGAATGATTTAGCAAGTACTTGTGTGAAGGATCAATGACCAAATTGTTCAAGCAGAGGGATAAGAAGTGGTATGATAGGCTCTGTGTGATGTGTGAAGAGAATGGCACATCCCCAAATAATTGCCTTCGGTGGTGGGTAAGGCAGCACAATTTTTGTATCATGTGATTTATGATGAAGGACGGGGCTTGGAGCCCATGGTGCAAACTACCATATTCCTTCACAATAAGGTATTTTCAGGCATCGGTTCATAGGTTCTCATATGTGCATTGCCTAACATTCAATGTAGACAAGGTAGACTGTGACTACCACACACTGAGGAAGAATTACGTATATCTAGGATGTAATTCATATATTGAAAGGCACATCTCAAATGTGTTGAGCATAAAGCTAATAATTTTAGCTATTGAAGACATTGGAGTAGCACTTGTGTACCTCTGACTAAAGCCCAAACTGGAAAACAACAAGTATTTGGAAGATGAGTTCACATTCTTAGGGCCATCGAAGGGTATGCATACCATAGAGAACATTCTAGTGCATAATCCCATAGAGATAATCGAAGTAGAGGATGAGCATGAGGATAGTGGTGGTTTGGAACACAGGAGGAGGTAGTCATCAGATAAAAGGGAATCATAGTGCGCAACTATGCCAACTCATGGGCAAGAAGAAGAAGAGGATCCAGAAGCATTTCAAGGAGAGCGTCACTTTGAAAGAGTATTCAGGAAAACAAGGACTCAAGGTGTTACTCCAAAATCAATACGTAGGTCACCTCGACTATCTCCACAGAAGGAGACAACTAAGAAAAGAAGAAGGAAGTTAAAATTGGGTGAAGAGGTAGAGGAATCGAGGAAAGTGCACTAGGGTCTCTACACCACCTGAATATGAGGAGGAACCACAAAGCAGGGAGGAGCAACAAGAGGAATCAAAGGATGAAGGAATGAAGGATGGGGAGGAAGGAGAAAAGGAGACAACAGAAGCCATGCATGAGACTGCTCGAGGTATGTCAGAAAAAACTCCAAATCTTGGAGCCCCAGTTCCTAAGGGGCCTAGAACAAAGAGAATGAGTGGAGAACATAGTGCACCAATCATGGGCTACGTTGAGGACATAGGTAAAATTTTCTGCGCCCATTTTCAGAGCACTGTGACACAAAAGGAGTTATTTGGCTAGGAGTTGATGGATGAAGATATGGCAACTGTGTGCACAAGGAAGCAACTTTCATGGTCGATGCACATGCATATGGATGAACCAGACTTTGATGTGTGTGAGGAGTCATGCATGTCGAGGAGGTTGAAAAATACTCCCCAAGCTAGACACATAATAGTAAATCCTATTGTTATGTCGATGAGCAAGTAAGTAATGCATTGGTAAAGGTCTCCATAGAGGTGGCTCGTAGGAACATGGATAAGGCCACAACCATCAGGGCGCTGCGAGGGGAAATTAAAACAAAAGATGCATAAATAGTGCACCTGATCTAGGAAAAAGATTTTGAATAGAAGAAGAACCATGCCTTTATCAACATGGTAGAGACTATTGGGGACCATGTACTAAAAGCGCACCCACATCTGGAGTCAAAGGTACCAGAAAAAATTTCCTTCAGCAATGCACTATGTCAAGACTTTGGTGGATTTGGTACTTGAAGATGAAACCATGCAAATGCCAACACCAAAGAATCCTGAGAAAGAGGCAAAAAGGGAAAGGGATGTAGTGAACAGAAAGATGCCATCTTATGATGGACTACTGCAAGTGCTATAGGAAGAACTAAAGAAGGTAAACCAAGCCTTAAACATTTATATAGCTCCAGAGGTGCTCATCAAAATAAAAACCCGGAGGATGACAATGATGTTAGGATAAATTTTATTATCCTAAATATTAATTATGCATAGTTAGATTATTTAATTAATTTGATTAATTAAATAATAAATGGTTATATTGTTACATGGTTAATCAACCATATTTGTCTGTATGCACATTGTTATATTGTTTTCAACAATATATTTGTTTTTATGTAATTGTTGCTTCCCGGGTGATTTGGAAGCTTGTTTATTCTGGTTTTTGGTTGCACCTGTGCAACTCATTTCCCGGATGTATTTGGCTGTGCAATATCTATAAATATTGCAGCCCATCCTCTGTACTTTTTACTTGATTGAGATTAATAAAATTACACAGGCTTCCGTCCCTGTTTCTCAATCTACATTTGGTACCAGAGCGAGAATTCGGCCCTGTGAAGGTGTGGAAGAGAGAGCAGCAGAGAGAGAGGAGATTGGAGACGTGTTTGCAGCATTTGAGAGCCTGTGCAGCCTCGTGCAAACTCCCAGCCCCATCCCTGCCTCCCCCACATCCTCCTGTTCCTTCCAGGTGCTTGGAAGGCAAATTTTTTTGCACTGGTGCACTCAGCACCAGGCAAAATTAGCTACAGGTATTGGAAATAATATTTTTTTCCAATAAAGGTTTTTTTCTCTACATTATCTGGTCTCTACTGTATTTGGAATTTGCTTGGCTTGTTTTGGAGGTCTATTGAACACGCCAAGTTGGGGATATAGTAGATCGAGCTTTGTTTTAAGCATTGGGCGAGCCATTGTTTGGGGTCGAGCCCACACACCAACCCCACGAGCATGCACCGGTTTCATCTAACGGTGAAGCCTTGACAATAAAAAACAGTGACTACAGATCCTCCTCACGGCCTACTGGACGTCCGCATCCACCTGCACACAAAAGAAAACAAAAACAAAAGGCGGCGTGCAACAAAGTGCAGCGCGCGCCACATACTCCTCACGCAACTGCGCACACAATAAAAAAAGCAAATGATCAAAAGGGGTATAAAACCTTGCAAAAAAAAAAGCGGCAAAGGATAAAACACGCGGACAGCAATACAACATGCGGCCAAGGCAAAAATACAGCAAAAGTGGTGCATGCGGTGCGTCAAAGGAAAAAAATGCAGCCCAGGAGGAAAACTTCGCCAAACACAAAAAAACGTGGCCTGCACTTGCAAATCAGTGCGTGGGAAGCTAAAAAACGCGGCCAAAGGAGAATACAAAGGCGTGGAGGTGAAAAGAAACGCTTCAGATCCGTTTTTGAGCATATACAACCCTAAAAAATGCCTCTTCACCAGCATGCGCCACGTGGAGGCTCACCAAGGCGCATTTTTTTAGAGGTAAGTCAATTTATTTGTCAATAAATACAATTTGCTTCCTTACATAGTCCAAGCGCCCCAAGTGGGCAAGTTGGTTAGTGCATGCGCCTTGGGAGTGAGAGGTTTGAGGGTCAAATCCCACCAAAAACACTCAAAAACTCTCCTTTTGCATCTGGCGGATTTTTTGGCGGAACTGCTAAATTTAGCAGGCTTTTTTGAATTTAGTTACAACTAACTAAATTTAGCGGAGAAATCCCTAATTTAGGGTAAAAAAATTTCTCCCATTTGGTCTGTTTTATCATTCCAGACATTTTTTGCAAAAGGAGACCCATCTAAAAATTGCATTTTCAGCTATTTTTTTGCAATTTTTAGCATTTTGGGCTCAGGAGGTCACCAGGACCCCGAAACTGAAATTTTTTGGCTGTTATTCAAATTGTACTGCATATTGTACTAATTTGCAGGTTGCCATAGTCAACTGCAAAACTTTGTAACTGCTCAGAAACTGGCAGAATTGTAATAAAAAACAGTAAAATTGGTTCTGTAACACTCACGAGATCCTAGATCTCATTCGCAGCATTCGGTATATACAGTGCCTCTGGGAAGCGCTTACGGGTAAAGCCATCGCGACTACTACTGCACTTAATGCCTAATATAGCTGCAACAACGTCAAATGTCTAGGCATCGTCCTATAAATCGACGGGGAGTAATAAGGTCACAGTGCACACACTATGAACCATCCCATCCGTCTGTGAACGATTGCAAGACATAAATCCGGACTGAGAAATTATCCGAGTATATAGCGAAGTTACGCGCGCGTATGAGGATATTTCTTTGAGCCGGTGTCAATAATCGCACAGACCCCATCAGTATTGTCTTGGTACCACGTATCGAATTCTTTCACATATGTTAACGCCTCTTTCATGTACCGCGGGTATATAGAAAGGGCGAGCTTCTTCCACGTCTGGATGAGTATATCGGAAGGCGCGTATATAGAAAGGTTCGGTATATCGGGTGACGGTATATAGATTGGGAGACCTTATACAGGTGATAAGAGCCAAACCTGTCGGTGATCTCTGCAAAATGAGCACCAATACCCCCAAATTTTTCTTCCGGATTCACAATTGCTCGGAGGAAACAACTATTTGCTTGGAAGACAAAAATAAAAACACAACTTGAGTTTGAAGAAATCGGCTGTGTGGTGGTACTCTAACCGAGATCACCAACGGATGCAACACAACAAATGACAATTTGATAGAGCAGATCAGAAAGAAAAACTCATCATCTTGTTTGGAGTGTCCAACGATGTGCAAGCCCACATTCGAGATGCCACATCAGCAAAAGAAGCGTGGGATAAGCTGAGCACAATATATGAGGCCAAGAACAAGAATGTCATACTCAATTTGCAGAGTCAGTTACATACATTGAAATTCAAACAGAATGAGAAAATTGAAGCCTTCTAAGAAGAAGTTGCGAGTTGAGGGCTTCACTTCTAGCCCTAGGAGAAGAAGTCAAAGATGAATCTCTCATTCCAATTGTTCTGAGAGCTCTCCCTTCTTCTTACCGCATTTTTGTCACAACTCTAAACTTGTCAGATACGACAATTAGTTTTGACAAGCTAGTAAACCTACTGCAACAAGAGGAAGCAATGCACAACAAGGATGATGAAGAGGAGCAGGCACTGTCTTCACATCAAAAATGGAAAGGAAAAGGTAAAGGAAAACCTAAATCCTATCAGAAGTCCCCACATCAGAATCAGTATCATGGGGACAATCAACAGAAGAAGCGATGTCCAATTTGCAAAAGAGGACATGACTTGCAAGAATGTTGGTTTAACACATATAAGAAAGGTTCATCAAGCAATTCTGGACCACAACAACAACAAACTTACAAGGGACATTCAAACAACTATCACGGGTAGAAAAAGGGGAACTGGAAAAGAAGACCCCAGCGAAGGTAATATTCTTTGAGCAGCAATAAGAACAGTCAGAAAATGAAGACTTCTTGTTCACTGCTCGATCAAGTGAACCATCCACGTCATCTAGTGACGTCTGGTATGTTGATTCGGGAGCCACTCGACACATGACCGGCCACAGAGACTGGTTTATTTCAATGAGGGACATGCCATCGAAAAATCATGTTTCGTTGGGAGATGATTCTTCATATACAGTTCAGGGGATTGGAAACATTTCTCTACCCCTTGGTTCACGAAAATGCAGACTATCAGATGTTCTATATGTCCCTAGGTTGACAAAGAACCTTCTTTCGGTCAGTCAACTCCTAGATCACAACCTGAAAATTGACTTTGATAGTCAATCCGGCAAGAAAATGTGTTTGATTCGAGATAAATCCAGAGGCTCGAAAATAATTGCAAAAGCCTCAAATGTGGGACGAATGTTTCAACTTGATTTCATTCACAAAAATGATCAAGCACTTGTGGCTAAAAACTCCACCTCAGCTCAGTTGTGGCATCGGAGATTTGGTCATGTAAGTTTCAAATATCTCGAAACACTTCGCCGGTGTAATATGGTACATGGGCTACCATCTCTTCAGAAGGATACAGACAAGTGTCCTCACTACTTAGCAGGAAAACAACACAGAGTTTCATTCCAAACGAGTACTTTTCGAGCTCATGGTAAACTTGACCTGGTTCATACCGATCTATGCGGTCCAATGCAGCCAAGTCATTCAGGGTTCTAGTACTTCATGCTCTGTGTTGACGACTATTCATGGAAAATGTGGATTTTTTGTCTTCGCAAGAAAAGTGAAGCCTTTGAAACATTCAAAAAGTTCAAAGTGGCAGTTGAGAAAGAAACTAGTCGTCACATCATAACTCTCCGCTCAGATCGAGGGGGGGAATTCACCAGTGATGAGTTCAGAGACTACCTACAAACCCACGGGATTCGTCGACAAATGCCTCCTCCACACACACCGCAGCAAAATGGTGTTGTTGAGAGAAGAAATCGTACTATCATGGAAATGGTGCGATGCATGATCGATGATTCGAACTTGCAAAGACATTTTGGGCAGAAGCAGCAAAAACAGCAGTGTATTTGTTAAATAGAGCGCCCACAACTGCTCTTGATGGAATTACACCACAAGAAGCATGGTCAAAAAGGAAACCATCCATTGCACACCTCAGAGTATTCGGGTGCAAAGCCAAAGCATGCCCATACCCAAAGCGAACGAGAAAGAAATTGGACATGAAGTCACAAAATCTCATCTTCATTGGATACAGTGAAGAGACTCTTGGGTACAGACTGATGGATCCTAAGACCAGAAAAGTCTACACAAGCAGAGATGTTGATTTTTTCGAGAAGAAGGAAGCAGAGACTCCTCCTCCGGACTCACAAGATGTAGATTTTTCACCAGTTGTAAAAACTGAAGCTAATGTTCCCTCAAAAGATGAAAGTGATGATGGGGATGATGTTGTTGATCAGATAGAACCACAACCCATGGGAACAGGCCAACGTATGCCTAAATGGTGTACAAGCACATTACGAGATGCAAGATTGGATGCTCCACTGGATACATCCACCCCTGGACCACGGACTCATAGTAAAGCAAGAGAAGAAGTTAACTTTGCTTTGATGAGTAGAGTCGTTGAATCAGACGAGCCCTCTACAGTCCAGGAAGCCCTACAGTCAAAAGCTTAGAAAGATGCCATGGATTCTGAATATCAATCAGTGATGAAGAATAACACTTGGCAGCTTGTTGATCTTCCACTAGGGAAGAAACCCATTGGATGCAGATGGATATTCAAAACTAAGTACAAAGAAGATGGGACAGTGGACAAGTGCAAAGCAAGACTTGTAGCAAAGGGGTACGCACAGAAAGAAGGCATTGACTATGAGGAGACATTTGCTCCCACAGCTAAGATCAAAATGATCAGGATGATCTTTTCTCTAGCTGCACAATTTGGTTGGAAAGTTCATCAGATGGACGTAAAAAGTGCCTTCTGAATGGAGATTTACAAGAAGAAGTCTACATGACTCAACCTAAGGGATATATTGTACCTGGTCAAGAAGAAAAGGTATGCGAGACTCGGGAAATCTCTATATGGCCTAAAACAGCAGGCACCGGGCATGGTACATCAAGATTGATGAGCATCTCGTACAACATGGATTCATCAGAAATCCATACGATCCCAATCCCTACCTCAAAAATCAAGGGGGGGAGATGGTGATTGTTGTAGTTTATGTCGATGATCTAGTCATCACTGGAAGTTCAGTGAAGATGATTGATGAAATGAAGAAAGATCTTAACCGATCATTCGACATGACAGATCTCGAGCTTATATGCACTTGTCTTGGGTGGAAGCATGGGTAGAAAGAGAATCACATCTTTGTTTCTCGGATGAAATATACCAAGACAATGCTCGAGAAGTTTAAGATGATGGATTGCACACCAATTACTACACCTATGGAGAAGCAGATTACTGATTATCTCGTTTAGATCCATCTCCCGAGGTAAGTGCCACTCTCTATCGGTAGCTGATTGGGAGTCTCATTTACGACCTACACTAGACTAGATATCAGCTTTGCGTAAGCTATCTATCCGAGGTTCATGCGGGAACCCAAAATTTGTCATTGGAAAGCGAGAAAAGTGCATTTTGAGATATCTCAAAGGATCGGTGGATCTTGGTCTAGAATACAAGAAGAGCGAAAACTTCTTCTTATTTGGATATTCGGATTCGAGATCATGCGGGTAACATTGATGATAGAAAATCCACTTACGGATTTGTATTCTTTATGGGATCGGACCAATATCATGGGGAAGTAAGAAACAACACTTTGTTTCTCGCTCTTCTTCCCTGAAGTCGAGTATCGTTCTGCAGAGAAGGCATGCATGAAGCAATTTGGCTATGTCACATCTTTGGAAGGACTTGGAATACCACAGGACAAACCAACCACCATGTATGTTGACAATGAAGGTGTTCTCAAACTTGTTCGCAATCTAGTTTTTCACGAGAGAACAAAGCACATTGAAGTTCAGGTTCATTTCATACGTGAACATGTGTTGAAGCACAACATCCGGCTCTGATTTTGTCAATTTGAACAATGAGTAGATATTTTCACAAAGTCACTTGCACGTGACAAGTTCGAGTTGTTCAGAGCATTTCTCTCCTCATCTCTTCAGACAATGCACAATTAAGGGGGGGAATGTTAGGATAAATTTTATTATCCTAAATATTAATTATGCATAGTTAGATTATTTAATTAATTTTATTAATTAAATAATAAATGGTTATATTGTTACATGGTTAATCAACCATATTTGTCTGTATGCACATTGTTATATTGTTTTCAACAATATATTTGTTTTTATGTAATTGTTGCTTCCCGGGTGATTTGGAAGCTTGTTTATTCTGGTTTTTGGTTGCACCTGTGCAACTCATTTTCCCGGATGTATTTGGCTGTGCAATATCTATAAATATTGCAGCCCATCCTCTGTACTTTTTTACTTGATTGAGATTAATAAAATAACACAGGCTTCCGTCCCTATTTCTCAATCTACAAATGAGGCCTAGAAAGTGATGAGGGATGACACATTGGGCCACACACAAAGAATAACACTAGTTAAACATAAGTGTGAGGCCCTTGCAACAACACAAGAACCACACAAGGGATGGCTAGATGAGCTTGGGAAACTCATCGCATAGAAGATGGATTTGCTAGAGGGAAGGATGACTGCAATGTCTAGACATTGTGTTGGTCTTATAGAATGAGAAAGGAGAGATTGCACAAGATGAACTAGATTCCATTGTTGTGGAAATTCTAGAAAAAGTAGAGGAAGCACTCGTTGAGTGGTAGACCTTGGAGGCCGAGATAAAGGAGGAATATCCGAATTAATTTTTCAAGTTGAAGTGGATGAAGCTACAGGGTAACATCATTCTTTTGTGCATATAGATTCATTCTTATTCTTTCCATTCAGATTCTTTAATTCATTTTTGAGACAACCATTTCCGGGGTGGCAATACAATTAGTGTGGGGTAATGTTGAGTAGAGAATACTTAACAAAAGGCACACAAGAGGTCTACGCAGGAAAACAAGGCATGTTCAAAGGCGTAAACGGATAAGGGAAACATGTTTGCGAGAGGATAATTTCATATTTCAGGACTTAGCCATTTTTACACATGAGGATCTATTTTTAGAGATGGCATGTAGAGCACACAAACAAAGTAGAGACTTGTGCACCATGCATTGGCTATTTTGGAGGATTGAATACAAAGCACTTTGCATGGATGCGGGCTAAGAATAGGTTTATCACTGTCAGTTAACTAAAGGAAGTCTATTATTATCACACTTGCATGTGGGGCTATGACTGTAAAAATCACGTAGCTAATAATAGCATGCAACCTATTTCAGGATTGGATAAATGGTGAAGGGAAAGTTCCCACCCTTATAAATATGTAGTGAAATGCGTAGAAGAGGAGATATACGTGGATGAGTAAAGAGATATAAATATATGTATGTATGTGTGCAAGATTGGACTATTGTATCAGATCTATGCGCATAGAATTCCATTCTTGTAGGAAGCTTCTTTGTAATGGTCATATTTAATATAACAAATGATATTGGCTGAATATAAGTGTTATTTATGTGTATTTAGATCTAGTATGTTCTTGATTTCATCATGGGTAGGATTTAATTCGGTTCTACTTTAGATATAGATCTGGCATGCTCTGTAGAATGATGTATTAATAATGGAACTACATGTATTAAGTCTTCATCATGCTAACATCCTACAACAACAACCCTAAAGAGGGACCTGGTACCTTTGCACACTTTGGGTGAGCACTCAGTCTATGTTGAGTGATGTGCCCACACCGGGGTCTTGCTGAATTCTAGGCTACATCATTTCCTAATACAAGAAGAACATGAGAAAGTTGTAGTTCCGGATGAGCAACCTATCCCCCTTCAATTCTTGATTTATTACCAAATGAATGGGAAAAGAGAGATCATGAGTTTGATCCCTATTAAAAATAATTTAAAACCTTTAAGAATGGTCTCAGGTACCTATTACATTCTTTAATAAGGATCTATGATACTGTGAAATTCAAACAAGAAAATGAAAGTGCTTACGGACTATGACAGATGTTATTTGATGGTTCTAGAAGTAGAAATAGAGTTAGGGTGGGTGTTATGATAATTTTTCCAATAAATGAGAAGTTCTTATTTTCTCACAAATTGTAATTTACATGTTATAACAATGTAGCTAAGTACGAAACATTGGTGCATGGTCTTTTGATTGCTAAAAAGAGAAATATTACAAAACTAAATATCTTTGGAGACACTAAATTGGTTATTAACCATGTCAAAAGTAAATGTGCAAAAAGAACAAGTTGTTAAAGGATTACAAACTCAAAGTTTGGGATCTGCTAGAAATATTTGACGACATTAACCTACAAGTTATTCCTAGGAAGTTAAACAAGGATGTTGATCAAATGGAAGTTATGGGTTCTCAATTCTCACCGGTGGAAGACCTTATCAAGGGAAATGTGCAACATATCAGAATGGTGGTCGGAAATCCAGTCCAAATTATCCAATACATATAAAATGAAGTCGAGTTGTCCTAAAAATTTCAATTCACTTTGTAGGAGGTCTATGGTGATCAAATAATTCAACCAAAAACTAACAAATTTACAATTGGATTAGCTACTTTGGAATAGATATTTAGTCTAGATGATGAATTTAAAGGTGTCAAGAAGAACATGACAAAAAAATAGGAAGATTTCCAACCAGTCATAATTTCTCCAAACAAAGAATTTCTATTGGGAACGTATGTAATGAGGATGTAAAAACACTTTTATCTCCCTGTGAAAAAAATTCAGTGATGTGTTTTCATGGGACTATGAATATTTAAACTAATTTAATCTAGATACAGTCCAACTATCTATTGATCTTGACCCAAAATTCAAGCCAATTAGACAAAAATATAGGCTAATTAACCCCAAAATTGAGCCCCTCATGGGAAAGGAAATATCAAAACTCATTGAGACCAAGATAGTTTTTCCTATTAAATACTTTACTTGGGTGGAAAAATTGGTTTTAGCGAGGAAGAAGAATGGAGAAATAAGACTTTGTGTCTATTTCAGGGACTTGAATAAAGCCTCTCTATAGGATCATTATCCTTTACCTTCTATGGAGCATATTCTACAGACAATAGCAAGAGCTAAGAGATTTTCAATGCTTGATGGCTATTCTGGTTTCAACCAGATAAAAGTGAAAGAAGAGGATCAATATAAGACCATTTTCGTCACCAAACGAGGAATGTTTGCATATCGAGAAAATTCTCTTTGGCCTATCAAATACAGGTGTCACTTTCCAAATAGAAATAGACAATTATTTAAAGGGGTACATCAGTCAATTCATCTTGGTTTACCTAGATGACATCACTATCTTCTCAAAATAGAGCATAGATCATATGAGGCACCTGGAAAAAGTATTTGAAAGATGCAGGGAATTTGGTGTGTCTCTCAATCCTAAGAAATGCAACTTTGTGGTCCCTAGGGGTAGTCTATTGGGGCATGTTGTTTCGAAGGAAGGAATTACTATTGATCTAGAAAGAATCTCAGCCATTTTGGCTCTTTCCTTTCTAGCTCACAAGAAGGACTTGTAGTCATTCCTTATAAAAATAAACTTTGTTAGGTGTTTCATTCCTAACTTCACAGGTTTGGTAAGAGAAATTACTCTCATGCTCAAGAAGGATTCAACTTTCAATTGGACCATAGAGGGAAAAGACATCTTTGAGAAGATAAAACATGAGATTTCCCAAAATCCTACATTGATCAACCCTGACTATACCTAGGAATTTATTATGTATGCTTGTTGGGTGAAATCTAGTATTGTGATTTTAACTCAACAAAATAATCAGGATTTAGAGCAGAAAGTATCCTTTTGCATTCAAACACCGAAGAGTTATGAACTCAAGTATGGCCACATTGAAAAACATGTTTTTTTCCATCATGAGAGCCTTGAATAAATTTAAAAGTATGATTGCTACTAACCACATAAAAATTTTAGTATCACATTCCAAAGTTAGAGACTTCATCATGGGAGCATAAATCAGTGAGAAAAGAGATGGATGGGTAACTAAAATTATGGAATATGATTTGATCATCAATGACACAAAATTAGTAAAAGGAAGAGCACTTTGTGAGCAGTTAGCTTTAGGAGATTAGGTTCACCAAGAGATGTCCCTCATGAATGAAGAGCCTTCAAATAATGTTGAATGGAAAAAGGATGAAAGAAATGTGTTTAATGATCACATCGGATTACTAATATGACTAAGTTATTGTCTACTGGTGCATACCCTCTTGGTTTTAACAAAGAAAAAAGAAGGCATCTTAGGTTGTGGTCTATTCCCGATGCATTGATTGGTGGCGTATTGTTCAAAAGGAATATTGATGGAGTGTTGCTCAGGTGCATTGAAGGTGAACAATGTGAAAAATTTCTATCTAAGTTCCATGATGGTTTCTCGGTGGAAATTTCTCTGCTAGAGCCACAACTATGAAAATCATAAAAGTAGGATACTTTTGGCCTACATTGTTTGTGGATGCTCATAAATGGGTGAGAAAATGTAAGGAATGTGCACTCTTCATTGGAAAGAAAAGATTGATGGCTCTCCCACTTCATCCAATTTAGACAAATGAACCATTTTAACAATGGGTTCTTAAATTCATTGGTATGATTAATCCTCCATCTAGTGCCAACCAAAAGTGGGTTTTAACAACAAAATATTTCACCAGGTGGATGAAATCCATGCCTTTGAAAGAAGACACTAAATCAGTCATCTTGGAGTTTCTCGAAGAAATAGTTACAAGGTTTGGGGTCCCTCGGACTATTATTTTTGACAATGCAAAGGCTTTCTCAGGATCAAATATTTCTAATTGGGATCTTGGTCTTGGGATTTATCTTAAGACTTCTTCCAATTATTACTCCCAAGTTAAAGGATTGGCATATTATAATAATAAGAATCTGATCAGAATCATGAAGAGAACAATGGACATTAATAAAAGGAAATGACACAAAAAAATGAGAAATGCTCTTTGGGTAGACAAGATTACAGTGAAGAAATTTATCGGCATTTCCACCTATAAACTAGTATATGGTAAAGAGGCAAGATTTCCATTGTCACTAAAATTTCCTTCACTAGAATTAGCTCAACAATTAGAATTTGAAGGCACGGATCAAAGGGAGATTAACATGGAGGAATTGGTGGAACTTGAAGAAAATAGAAATTCCACCATGATTAGGTTAGAACAACATCATGCATCAACCAAATGGTGTTTTGTGAGAAAGAATAAGGATCAGAAATTCAGGGTCAAAGATCTAGTCTTGAATGGGATGCGAGATCAAGCTAAACGGGAAGACACTCCAAATGTGATGTAATCTAGAGTGGACCACACATCATCACTATTTGCAAGGTGACTATCTCATTTGAGTTATTTTATCTTGATGGGAATGTTCTTCAAATCCCGAGTCAACGTGATTTACCTCAAACCCTCTCATTAAGATGTTTCATTTTATCTTGTACATAGTATTCTAGGATTTTAATTCCTCTAAGTGTTTTCAAAGCACATTGTTTTATTGCTAGTCTAGGTTTATTTCCTAAGTGATTTGCATAGTTTTTTTACTTGTAGATGGTATTGTTGCATATTTTTCATCATATTTACAAAGGCCATGGTAGGAATAATTTAAGGATCAGTTGCAATCATCTCAAAAATACAAATACTGAGAGAAATTAGATCAGATCGAGAAATTAAGTCCTATTTATATATTAGTTTCATGTTTTTCGGTGGAATCCATGCCTAATGGATGTGCCAAAGCTACTCATTAATTCATCTAGCAAGAAGATTACCCCTATGAGTCACGAAAATGATGTCAATTTTTACACCCCTTGTAATAATTGAGAAACTCGGATAAATATGGACTTGGTGGATATTTAATATTGAAATTGGTAAAGTCGCGAAGTAATTGAACATGCTTGCCAAAGTCTAGAATGAGCTGCAGGAACCTAGAGAAAACCGTGGGTGGTTGAATAAAATCCATGGAATTCAAAAGTCGCGCTCCACTAGGGAAAGCCGCAAATCGAAGCGAAAACCCGTTAAAGCTACGGGATGAAGGAGCGAGATGCACCATAAATATCAAGTCGTAGATCATTTGTAAAGGAAATGACATGCAAGATAATGCCGAGAATTAATAAGCCGTGGGGAAGTAAAGTAGAAAGCCGTGTAACAAGGAAATTACTATTTTTTACGTGGAGGGATAAAAATGGATTAACTCTTGATCCAATGATTTAATCTTTACAAATCTTATATAATTGGAGAAATCTTTACAAATAAAATCATATTTCCTAAATCAAATGGTGGTAGGTGGGAAAAGTAAAGGAAAATGTCTCAAACATGTAAAATAGCTACCGAGGTGGCATAACCACTAGAATTTAATGTAGTATGGGAATTGTTCTTTCTTTATTAAGGAAGATGGTGTGGGGAAGTGGGTTTTATGAAGTTATCAAATATTTTCAGAGATGTTAATGAAAGTGGTTGGTGATTGGAAGGATAAATTTGAATTTCCCTTTATTTTTTCTTCTCTTTCTCTCTCCCATTTTCTATATATTGTAAAGTGATGCCTAGTTTTAATGTTAGATACTTTTAGGAATACAAGGGCATCACGTAAGTGTTGTGAAAGTGTTCTAAATGGGTACATGGATTAGATTTCATTTCGTAAATGTTCTACATCTTCCTCCTACATTGTAATGATCTATGCATATCCTTAAGCAATAAAATATCTAGTTTTGTGGCTCATTTCTACCTTAGTTGTTTTATTGTGTTTCATTTCCTTTCATTCACTCACATGTGTGTTGTATGTGTTTTTATGAATCTTTTTCTATTGTGCATCGTGAAAGTGGAATTCTGGACACAATTTTGAATTGTGGCTTTCGTTTCTGCCCTCTTCATCATCATTTTCTCCCATTTTCTCTCTTTCTAAAGTATTCATCCCCTTATTTTGGTGTTATCTCCCTCTATAGTTTAGGTTTCTATTTTATGCATATCCTTCTCACCCTGGTCCCTTGGAAATATAGAGTAAATCTAGATAGTTGCATTTCAATTCCTAGGCGTAGTTTAACATTAGAAGTAAGTAGAGGACGCTGACCTTCTTGAAGGTCTTTCTCGTTAGAGTCCTAAAAATTGGAGATAGTCCCATGTTTCCTCAAAACCCTAGATTCTTGTGATTTAGGATGGGTGAAATTTTATCTCTAATAAAGATCATGGTTTATAGAATAATAATATAGGTTTAGTGTTCCAAATGAAAATGAGAGGGGTGTGGATAGGTCACATAAGATGCCAAAAATGGGTGTCTACATTTTCCCCTTTTTTTCAAGTGGTTTGTAATAGACAAACCACTAGAAAAAAATGAGTGAAATAGTTAGATTTGTGTTGGATATATGGTTCCCCCTCAAACTGGGGGTCATTGTGATAAAGTGAAATGGTCACCAATTTGAATAGATTACTAGATGAGACATACTTTTGTAAGAGTGTGTTTTAATTTAATGTGCCCCAAAATTGGGCTTTAAAACAAATTTCCAAAAAGGTGGGCGTGCGCGACGAGAAGTCAAGTGATATGGAAACAATGGGTTCTTAACCTAAAGACATATGAATTAGGAGTGGGAACATTTTCCTAGGAGGGTATAATATCCATGGTGTATTGGGAATTCAAGCTTGATATAAGGTATGTTTCCATAAAGGTGAGCTTACACGACTAGGAAGTCAAGTTGTAGGGGAGCTGTTATCCAAATAACTCTCCTAGTGATTTGGATAACTTATATACATCTTCCTGGATCTGAGCTCTTCATTACCGGATTACACACGCTCAAATTCCTTGGCACATCCCCTTATTTTCCTCACACACCCTTCCCCTTCTTCCCTTCCTTTCCTTTTTGTTCCATATTCCCCTTGCACGTGTCTTTGTGTATTCACCTTCTTCTTGGCATCCATTCACCCCCGCACATGCATCTTACACGTGCTTCAATTAGCTAGGTCCCTAGACCTCTCATGCACTACACCCATCATCTTGTAATGGTTTCGCCTTGACCATTCATCCCTACTCACAATATTGATGCTTTCCCCATGTACCTCACATGTGTGTTCCTATGTGCCTTCCTCTGTTTTCTTCTTTGCACCCTTCCCTCACACCATCCTGTATGCCCTTCTATGCCAATTCATCTTCTAATATGATTGAATGTGCCATATGCAACCAGTTAAATCACACCAACAAGGCGTGGAATCATTACAACAAATCATTGAGTGATATGTGGCAAAAATGAAAAATATTTTTCATAGTTGGCCATCCTTTCAGCCAATTCACACACGTCATGTGTCTTATGTGTAAAGACAAATCTGAAATCCTCTGAATCCATATCTTTTTCTCAAGAGTTCCAATCGGCATGTGCCTAGACTTGTCACATGAAGTACATTGACATCAACCACAGTGCTAGACATTCGAATTTAAATTTTAGCAGACCTAGTAGGTGAGAAATGGGAAAATATTAATGAATCAGATTTGATTGCTCCAACCACCCTATTTAATATTCCTTCCTTCTTCAACATGCCAAATAGGCTTAGGGAATTGCATTTAACATATTTACAGATGGATTTATAAGTATTGAATGCTTCTTGTTGGTGGTTGTATTTCAAACTCGGTTTTTCCTCCTTCTCTTCTTCTTCCATGGATTCATCTATAAATGTAAGAGTTGGGATAATTTTTAATGTTGGACACTTTGGATCCTTACGCACTTTGATAAGGAATTCATATTTTTTGTATTTTGAGTTATAGACCTCTAGATCTGGCTCTTGCATGTTGATATTGACCTTGTTCGCCATTGTAACAACTTTATGCATCTCTGGAAGTAATAGAAGCATCGTTTTGTGACTTTTCTTTGTCCTAATGTGGTTGCATTCCTTATTCTTGCATTTTTTCATTACATGCTTGTTGTGCCACTTCACATCCCTTGTAGTTCCTTATTTAGTTGTGTTCCATGAGAATGATCTGGTAAATGCATTTTAAGCTGTGTTACTCATGCCTAGCCTCCTTTCACGCATTCCCTTTTCATTCCCACTCAAAATAGATAGTGTTCATCCCTCTTTTTCTGGTGCTATCACATTTTTAGTGTAGTTTATTTTCATGTTATCCTTCTATCCCTGGTCCCTTGGAATTTATTAGCTTATTTTCCCTTTCAACATTAGGAGTAGCAATAGCAAGAGAACTAGATAGAGGAACCGGCCTTCTCTAGAGATCTGTCCCAAGTGTGCAAGGTCCCACAACTTGGGGAAAATTCCATTGTTTCCACAAAAAACTTGGTTCTTTAAGATCTGAGACATGGGTGCAAGTTTGAGGACCAACAGGAACCAATGGATTCTTATCCTATAGATGTATGAATTATCAGAGGTGACTAGAAAATTTCCCCACAAAGGATGTGAAATCCAAGATGGATTTGATAAAGGTAGGATCTATGTAGATTGATTGGATTTAGGATTTTAAGAGGGTCTTGGAGCCCTAAAAATGAAGCACATACTTTAAAACATGTAATTTTTGACAAGGAATAATTAAAATGATGGTATGATAAGGCTTGTAGACCAAAAAATGATGTTTTAGATTGGGGGAATTATTGGAGATTACCATAGGTCTTTGGTGATTTATCAAATTGTTAGTACTTTACCAATCGTCGGTGATTGGGTGGGTGGGAAAATATGTGATATAAAATGTGTGTGGAATTTCATTGTTGTTATTGTGATTTTTTAGAGCAAAACAACTCATAAACCCTAATTTAATTCTTTTTTTGTTAGAGACATGGAGGTAGCTCAAGATAATGGAGGCCCACTCATGTTGTGGTAAGTGATGTTTTTTTATTTTTGTATATTTTTTTTTATTTTTTATTTTTTTGAGAAATGGGAAATTGCTAGTGATTGGGAAAATTATAGGCAACTAGATGTAGTCCTCAGCGATTCATGAAGAATTAATGGCAATTCATGTGTTTTGATAATAAAGAGTGATTTTAAAATTTGTGTTGTTGATTTTTAATAATTGTATTTGATAATGTATTATTAGTTGTTTATGGATGCAGGCTAGGGACTGATTGACTACATGGGATAGGGTTCTGAAGATATTGGATATTGTTCGCGATCGGTGGTTAGATTATGATTGGGATCATTTAGAGGAGGTTGGGTTGGGAGGGATCTGTCATTACATACATATCCATAGAGACATGGGATTATTATTAGCTTTGATTGGGAGATGGGATCATGTTACAAGAACTTTTAAGGTGCCTAATGGAGAGATGACTATTAGATTGGAATATAAACACAATATCACACATTTCTAATACGGGGTGAGAAGGTATATTTCATTGATGAGTCAAGAGGGGGGTGTTGTTGTGTAATGAATATATGGAGATGATTCTCAAGATTTTGTTTATTCATATAGAGGTTTTGTATATGGATCATTATATAGTGATGATGATGAGGGTCAGGATTTAGTCATGATGATGATGATGGGTGTCACTTACTACCCCTTACCTAATTCAAAAATGGAATATTCTCTTGGATATTATTTGGAGTTATGTATAATATTATGGATTACAAGACAATTTTCTTAGGCCCCTACCTTACTAGCACAAGTATATAGATATTTTCGGGCTTGGACAATGGGGAAGAGGTTTAGTGTTGATATTTAATTTTTGTTGGAGTGTTTGGTGTATGAGAAAATTGTAGTGTCATGGTTGATAGGAGTACCCTAGGTAATATGGGTTGATCTAGAGTATCCTATGGGGTTCATGAGATGGAGATATGATTTTACAGTGCACAGGGGCCTATTAGAGGAAAGGATCACTAAAAACATATTCTAGTTGATCTACAGGGTGGAGATGTGATTTGGAGGCATTAAACAGGTTTCCCAATATGGCTAAGGGAAGAGGGGAGTTGAGAGATACACAACAGGATAGATGGGTGTAGGGTAGGAGAGATGATAAGTGGGAGATGATTAGATTTGGTCACATTAAGAAACATTTTGGACTTATACAAGATATACCTAAGGCGAGTCATGGCCTATAGACAGGATGATGGGGATTTGGATGTGACATCGCTAGATATACATGAGATATTTGAGATGGATGATGATGAGGGGGTGGGATTGAGGGTGGATGCACATGGGGCTGTAGTGGGTCACAATGATACATGAGTGATATAGCCATATTCTTACCGGTGGTAGGGTAGTTAGATGCATTTCAAAGGTGGTGTAATTTCGTGTAGAGGCTCCACATGATAGTGGTGTTGAGGGAGAGGAAGATGATAGAGTACCTTTGTTAGAGGTTACCACATCAAGACTAAAGGAAGAGAGGTCTACATTATTGATCAAGTGAGACCTTAATTATCAATTAATACAATCTTATAGTTTCTTGTGACACGGTGGTCGATGAGAGGGATGGGTTGAGTCGGTAGCTTACGATTATGCAGAGTGAGCTCACCTAGGCTCGAGGATGATAGGGAGAAAAATTGACATGATAGTGATACTTTGTGTCGAGGCCTTCAAAGTGTGACAGGACCATCAAGTATCATGGGATGAGCTATATATAGCTAGAGATCATACTAGACACATGAGGTCACCTAGTAGTGTGAGTTTGGCTCGCTATTAAGCATTAGGAAACAAAATTTAGTATTATGAGAACATAGTGAGGAAGAGACTTCTAGATGATCCTTATTATGATAATTTTTGGATCGATGATGGTAGGATCCATAAGGTATTATTGCAAGCATGGGCCAGCCACCGAGAGGTCTAGGTAAGGGACCAAAAGGAGGTCTATATCATGACCAAGTGGGCAATGCAGAGGGGGCATTCGAATGACATACTTATAGTTTACTAGGTATTTGTAGGCATATTTTGATGTATAAATTTTTTGATTTATGACGTTCTTTGAATCCCATGATGATGTGTGTGTGTGTGTGTATATATATATATATATATATATATATATATATGATTTTGATGTTATGTTATATTTTGAGTTGTGTAATAATTTTGATGTGATGGATATATGTTTGTAATTAGAGATGTGGTTGATGATTATGATTATGGTTTTGATGTGATGTTTTATGGAATTTATTTGAAATGTTTGTTTTAGATTAGAGATATATGTGTTATAATATGATTTTGATAAGCTTTAGACATGGTTGTGATAAATTATGATCTTGTTGTTTGATTAATGCACTATATGATGGATAAGAACATAATGTGATATGTTTACTTTCTTACTATTTGATTTAACAAAAATGGAAATAATGCTAAATCCTAATTATAGAGTCACGTATGATAAATAAATGCTAAAGTACAGATTTTACATAAGCTATAAGCTAGATAAATACAAAACCATCAATGTAAGACATAGAGAGAGAAAATTAGGTGATTTATGCCGATGATCTTTGAGACTATAAAGACTAGAGAAAATGATAAATATGAAGGGCATAATGTCACAACCTGAGCACAATACATTCGGAACTATAGGATAAGCCTAGACTAGGGCATCTAGAATGTGGTGAGGGTTCCTAGGTTCCAGAGATCTTTGCTAGGAACCTATTCTGTGTAGAAGCTCAAAATCTAGGTTTTCTAGTATCGCAAGTTGGTTACTTGATAATCACTATTGGTTACCCATGTTTCACTAGATGATCACAAAATTTACTTGTAACTTGTAAAGAGATGATGACCTATAAAACTCTAAAACTACATTAAATCCCAAAAAAAAAATATACAATACGGGGAGTCGGAATGACCTTAGTGGTTATCTAACCGAGTGAACTTAGGACCAAGTGATGTACTACATCTCGAGACTCCATGTAGTTCTTATGTGTGTGAGAGAGAATTGTGCCTTAGGAGGCCCTTTTGCAAGATGCACTTGATATCAGGAGACAACTAGATGTACCAATGTAAATAGATGTGTGGATGGAATAATGAACTTACCCTTCCTATGAAGTGTATAAAAAAATGTAGTCCAATTCCCTTGAATGAGTGTAGATGGATGCCTTTGGATGCAACCTTAGGTGATGATAATATATTCTTAGAGCTTGGTCCTTTATTTTTGTCGAATATCTTTGTATTTATAGAATTCCCTTACTTAGATTTTGTAATTAATAACTAGAAAGTCAACCCATATTCCCAAAAGATAGAAGAAGCCCAAAAGAGACGAGTAAGATAGATGGAGGTCGGGGGCACCAGAGGGGATGAGGGCACCTAGTCACTGGTGTATAGAGTGATAAAATATTATCAAGAAAATTATATATTGGGTTGTAGGGTGTGTAAGACCAAAGAGGAAATAAGAAAGATAAAAAAGAGGCCAAAGACAACAAATCAATTACTAGTTTTCTTGCTAAGGAATCATGTAAATGTAATTATATTGTTAAGACCTAGAAATGTACCCAAGTGCATGATTTTGTGTCTACATTTAACCCCACTTTATGTTATTGAGTGAATATTTAATAACATAAAGTATATAAATATACGCATACCGATAACCATATAGAGTGTGATGAAGAAAGTGTTTTGAGTGGACAAGTGAAAGCATGAAGTGATAAAAATGAAGCATGGAATCTAATAAAGATAAATGACCCTTGTGGTGAAGCGTATGTGTTGTACCATGTTGTACCTTATTTTTTTCTTGATGAAGGGTTTATTCTTGTTGTGTATTAAGGAAAAAACTACAAAATAAGATTGGAAGAGTAGTCAAAGTCATGTATTATGAAAACTCTTGTAAAACTATGTAAAAACATGTAAAAGTATGTAAAAAAGCAAAGTGTGCACTTGATCCGTGAAGAATGAAAAGGTATAGAAATATGTCCTAAAAATTCTATATAAGAGTGAGTTTTTTGAGCGAGAGAGTTTTTGGACCATATCATGCCAAGTGTGAGTTTTTGCGTGATATCACGCCAGACAAAAGAGTGTTTGGGAGAAAGGTATAATGTTAATCTCCTTCCATGACTGCCTCTTGAATTATACACCACTGTAAATGGTGTGATCCTATTTTATTCCATGTTTAGTTCTGTATTTTTTCCAAGTAGAAATGGAGATAAAATGCATTTTTATTGTTGGACAATTGTGCCTATATCTTTGTGAAAACTTCTTTGTAAATTGTTGTGAACCATTTTGATCTAAGAAAGTAATCAGAATCGCCCTAGGACATAGGATCCCGAGAGGAGGTCGGTAGAGAGCTAAGGTGCTAGTGTTTGTATCTAGGAGCTAGTGTCTATGTTAAACTAAGGACCCAAGTCATATTATAGGTTGTTGTTCTGTTACTATATTCTATTATATTCTTGTGTTGATATGTATTGTACTCTAGCTACGAGTTGTTGTATGTGGTTACTGACTAACCCAATGTATTCCCCTCTCATTTAGGGTGTATGAGACATATTTATGAGAGTGCAACCCAAAAGAGAGGATTGTATGCTAATATGAAATTGTATCCCTGTAGAGGGAGGGAATGTGCATGATAGAAAGGAAGGAATATGAAATTTTTTTGGCTAAACATATGTGCTAGTAGAAAAAGTGAGAAACATATAATAGATGACAATACAAACAATCAATATTACTGAGACAAAGTAGATTGTAAAAAGTGAGTTTTAAACATGGGACATCACTCACAATGTCACAAGACAATCAGGGCTGAAGCGACCAAAAACATACAAGTAATGATCAAACAAGACATAGGGCATATCCCAAAACAATGGCATACAAGTAGCAAACAATGTCAAAAATGTGTAATAGACAACCATGGTGGAAAATGTTCTTGCAAATATAATACTACACATGAAGCACCCGTTAGAATGTTAGAAAGATAAAGAGTATGTCAAAGCATGTATAGATCAATGGAAAGTGATGTGTTATTATTAATAAGAAATAGTATGTAATGGAATTATATCACATGTAGTGTGTAGGAGTAGTAAATGTAGATGCCCATAGGAGCCTCGGTGGGATTAGTAAAAGGTACTATGCCGAGTATCATTACTATGTGTAGATATCTATAAAATATATGCATTCACTCAAAAGGACCAAGTGAATGTGCATGTGTATATAGAAAATAAAATGACATACTAAGTATAGTTTTAACATGTGTTAAAAACATACATGTAAGCATAAGTAAGCATAAGTAAGCAATAATAAATAGAAGTAAGATATGCAATATGTTGTGAATTAGTTTGGTAGAATGGAATGCAAAGTGAATGTGATAGGAGTAACATGCCCCAAAAAATGTGTATGAGAATGAGATGAGGTTTATTTGTAAATTACCCCCAACAATCAAGAATGATACATAAAACAAGAGTGCGTCGGTGGTAAATGTAAGTATATTGTTAGGACCTAGAAATGTACCCAAGTATGTCATTTTGTGTCTAGATTTACCCCCACTTTATGTTATTGAGTGAATAGTTGATAACATAAAGTAGATAAGAGATGTGTACATGATAACCATATAGAGTGTGATGACGAAAGTGTTCTAAGTGGACAAGTGAAAGTGTGAAGTGATAAAAATGAATCATGGAAGCTAAGAAAGAGAAATGACCTAGCGGTGAAGCGTATGTGTTGTACCATATTATACCTATTGTTTTTCTTTATGAAGGGCTGCTTCTTATTGTGTATTAAATAAAAACCTAAAAAGAATATTAGAAGAGTAGTCAAAGTCATGTATAATGAAAACTCTTGTAAAAGTATGTAACAACATGTAAAAGTATGTAAAAATGAAAGTGTGCACTTGATCCGTGAAGTATGAAAAAGGATAAAAAGATGTCATGATAATTCTATATAAGAGTGATTTTTTGGGCGAGAGATATTTTTCGGCCATATCATGCCAAGTGCAAGCTTTTGCATGATCTCGCACCATGAAAAAAGAGTGTTAGGGAGAGAGGTATAGTGTTAATATCCTTCCATGACTGCTTCCAGAATTATACACCACTGCAGATGGTGTGATCCTATTTTATTCCATTTTTAGTTCCATATTTGTTCTAAGTAGAAATGGAGATAGAATGCATTCTAATTGTTCCTATACTATGAAAACTACTTTGTGAATTTCTATGAACCATGTTGATCTAAGAAAGTAATCAGAATCGCCCCGGGACATAGGATCCCCAGAGGAGGTTAGGAGAGCCAAGGTGCTGGCGTGCCCGTATCTAGGTGTTAGTGTCTATGTTGAACTAAGGACCCAAGTCAGATTCTAAGTTATTCATGTAACTTTATTCTATTTTATTCTTGTGTTTATCTATACTTTACTATAGCTCGAGTCGTTGCATGTGGTTCTTGACTAACCCAATCTATTCCCCCTCGTTTGGGGTGTATGAGACATCTTTAGGAGAGTGGAACCCAAAGGAGATGACCGTATGCTAATATGAAATTGTATCCTTGTAGGGAGAGGGAATTTTCATGTTATAAATGAAGGAATATGAAAACAAATTGGCTAAACATATGTGTTAGTAGAAAAGTGACAAGCATGTAATATATGACAATATAAACAAGCAACAATGCAAACAAAGTATACTACAAAAATGAGTTTTAAATATAGGACATTGCTCACAATGTCACAAGACAATCAAGGAAAAAGTGACCAAAAACATACAAGTATGATCAAACAAGACATAGGGCATATCCCACAAACAAAGACATACAAGTAGAAAACAATGTCAAACAAAGTGTAATAGACAACCATGGTGGAAAATAATCTGCAAAGCTAATACTACACATGAAGCACTCGTTAGAATGTTAGAAAGATAAATATTATGTCAAAGCATGTATAGATCAATGGAAATTGATGTGTTATTAAGAAAAATAAATAGTATGTAAAGGAATGATAGCACATGTAGCATGTAGGAGTAGTAAATGTAGATGCCCCAGAGCCTCAAAGGGATTAGTAAAAGGTATTATGCTAAGCATCATTACTATGTGTAGATATCTATACAAGATCTGAATTCACTCAAAAGGACCAAGTGAACACGCATGTGTATATAGAAAATATAATGACATACTAAGTATCTTTTTAACATGTGTAAAAAACATACTTGTAAGCATAAGTAATAAATAGTAAATACAACCAAGATATGTAGTATGTTGTGAATGAGTGTGGCAGAATGGAACGTAAAGTGAATGTGATAGGAGTAACGTGTCCCCAAAAATGTGTATGAGAATGAGATGAGGTTAATTTGTAAAATACCCCTCAACAATCAAGTATGAACCATATAAATATAACAAGAGTGCGTCATCAGTAAATGGTTTGATAACGTGTGCTATAAAGATAGATTTATGAAGCGTAGAGTGTAAAGAGTGTGAGTGAGGTGAGGTTCATTTCATAATTAGACCCTCAACAGTAAAGTATGAACCATAGAACTAGAGTGCATCATAGGGTAATGTGATGTGTAGGAATAGAGTGCTAGAATGATATATTGTGAAGGGCGGCGCGACATATGTAGTGTGTGAGGTTCATGGATGTATTATTCCCTCAATAGTAAAGTGTGAACCTTAGCACAAGAGTGTGTCATAGTGTAGTGATGATACAATTTATGTATCAAGTTGTGTAATATTGATGCTTAGAAATAGGAAGTATGAAGCACAAAGCATAATAGTAGAAATTATAGACACCTAATGATGATATTAGGGGGGAAGTAAGCATAATGCCCCTAAGTGTGTGATAAGCTAGAGATCTAGTCGATGTTGCTAAGGGGATGAATGTAAGGATTAGTTTCCTTAACATAAATTATTAGTAGTAGCTTATGTGATATTGAAAACACTGAAGAATAATTAAAAGGAGGAAGTGGTGTACTCATTTTTAGAGGAGGTTGCTTAGGATTTGGTGATGTGGTAGAAGACTTAGTAGGAGGAGGTGATGGAAGATGGACCTTGAGAGGTGGTTTCTTAGTTAGAGTGGGTTGGATAGGTGGTACTTGATTGACCGAAGAAGGAACATTATAAGTGATGGCATGATGCTCATTAGACATAGATGAATAGGATTTAAGAACCCATTTGGATGCAACATTTAGAGATGGACATGTAACATAATGTTGTGTAATGAATGAGATAAAACCCTAATGCTCAAGGTTCTTGATTATTCATTTTAAAACATAAAAATCATTGTCATTATGTCCATTGATTTGATGATAATGGAAAAATGGGAGACCTTGATAGTTGGCAAGCCAATAAGGAGGATAGAAATGAGTAGGTGGAAAATTGATCAATTGGTGAGTAAGGAGCTTAGGAATAATTTCATGTTTCTTAGCATTGAGATAAAACTTGAGAGGTTATAGTAGTGGTAAAACTTGAGGTGCATTGATATGAGCACATGTAGAAGATATAGAAGCGAGGATGAGATGAATGGGATGTAGAAGGAGAACTAGCATGAGCTTGAGAAGCACCCTTGAGATGTTTAATTTCTGATTTAAGAGATGTAATTATTTTTCTATATCTTGACTTTTGTTTTAAATAAAGAATTTAAATCTTGAATTAACTCTAAGATGGGTTGATTGGGTGGATGATCATGAAGGCTAAGCACTGTTAGATAGACAATAAAAATGGCACTCCTTGAGTGGGTGGCGTATATCTAGGGAGATAAATGGTGTCTAGGGATTTTTGAAGAACATCATTGTAAGGTGGATACATTTGAAGTCATGTAAAGAGATTTGACAAACCTTAGGATCCATGAAAGGAATAAAAATGTGCAAAATAAGGATCGAAAAGACTAATCACAAGTGGGGTTCACCAAATGATTTTAAAAAAATGGAAATAATTATAAATCCTAATTGCAAAGTCACGTATGATAAATAAATGCTAAGGTATAGATTCGAAACAAGAAATAAGATAGATAAATACAAAACCCTAAAATGTAAAGAGAGAGAGAGGCTTAGATGATTTATGCACGATGTTGGGACCTGTAGTGTAGATTGGAGAAATTGATAAATAATAAGGGTAGGATGTCGCAACTGAGCACAATAAATTTTGTAAGCTGTCAAATAAGCCTAGAGTAGGGCACATTGAATGAGGCGAGGGTACTTAGGCTCTAGAGACCTTTGTTAAGTGTATTTGACCACGTAGGAGCTCAAAATTCTATTCTTCCGGTATCACAAGTTGGTCGCCGATAATCATTGTTAGTTTCTTGTGAGTTGTTAGATGATCGCAAAATATTCATGTAACTTGCAAAGAGATGATGACCTAGAAAACCCTCAAAATACATCAAATCTCAAAAATAAAAGATGCAATATGAGAAGTTGATGACCAAGACGGTTATCTAAGCGAGTGAACTTACGACCAAGTTTTGAATTACATCTCGGACTCAATGTAATTATTATGTGTGTGTGATAGAATCGTGCCCTAGGAAGCCCTTGTGTAAGATGCACTTGATAGCAGGTGATAACTAGATGTACCAATGTAAATAGATGTGTGGATGGAATAATGAACGTCCCCTTCCTATGAATTTTATGTAAAAATGTAATCCCTTTCCCTTGAATGAGTGCTAGATGGATGTCTTTGATGCTCTTAGATGCCTTTGGATGCAACCTTAGGTGATGATAATAGATGCTTAGATATTGGTCCTTTATTTTGGTCACATAGCTTTGTATTTATATAATTCCCTTGGTTGAATTTTGTAATTAACAACTGGAAGGCTGACCCATAAGAAAATAAGACTCCCAAAAGACAAAAGAATCCAAAAAGAAGCAAGTAAGATATAAGAGGTTGGGGTGCTCAAAGGGGATGAGGGTGCCTAGGCGGTGGCATCCTTGCTAGGCGCTGGTGTCTAGAGTGATAAAATATGATCAAGAAAAGTATCAAATGGGATATAGGGTGTGCAATACCAAAGAGGAAACAAGAAAGATAGAAAAGAGGCCAAATACATTAGTCAATTACTAGTTTTTACACATAAGAATCATGTAAATTCAAGTATGTTTTTAGGACCTAGAAATGTACTCAAGTACATGATTTTGTGTCTACACTATTCTTGGCATATATTGTGTATGATGGTAATATTTTTATATGTATGATACTCTTTTGCACATGTGGCCTTGTAATTAATGTTAACATATGACTCATAATGGTTAGTCATACTAGGATCATAAATATATGTGGGATGTATCTATCCTTTTACAACATGGGAAAGGTTTATATGTAGCAAACATAAAGACATGGGTTCTTCTTAACAGGTTCCCAAGTTTTTCCCCAACTTTATTATATCTAGCACAAGTTGATTGTTATAAGAATATTGCGTTTTGTGAGAAATTTGATCAATGCGAGAACCTTTCTTAGGATGGTTAATTTTTTTATTTTTATATAAGGGATGATCAATACGGGAAGTTCCTTTTTGATATTAGGACTGATTGATATGAGAAATCCTTATTTTTATATTTTAATTAGGTAGCCATCCTTGAGGAGTGGTCTATGATTTTATTGACTTTTTGATTTCATGGTAGTAATCCTTTGAGGGAGTGGTCTACAACTTTATTTGTCACAATTTTATTTTTGATTTCCGTCCTTCGAGGATCGGTCTATATTTTGATTGCATCCATCCCATCAATATTTTGATTTTTGAGCTAAGGTAAAGCATGGGTAACCACTTACAAGGGGATAAGTAAACATGTAAAGTACACACATGTCCTTTTCATGTTATTAAATATGATAAGGTATGGGGGATGGTGAGAGTCTTGATGCTGGGTTCCCTAATTGTGAGAAGGAAACTTTTCCACAAGGAATATGCTATGAGAATATTTATGGTGACCATATTCAAGTTCGTAATAGGTATGCTGATGGAAGAGACCACATGATTCCAAATCATTACAAGAGCAATAGGATGTGTGGACTAATAGATGGAGATCATAGTTTAATAAAGGTATCACAAGTCAATATTTTAACAATAGAACACTGAAATTACATGGCAATAAGAGGATCCTTTTCATATTTAGCATTAAGGGAGGCTAAATGATAAGCCCCAAATCCATATTTATGAGTGATAATATACAATCCCAGTTAGTTTGGAGAAATATTCCTACGTTTACTCTTTTCCATGTTAGTGACATGTTGGTTTTCTTTGAGAACAAGATGACCAATGTTGAATTCATGTTTTTAATATGTTTATTAAATTCTCATTTGATTCATTATTGATATATTTTTATGTGTTCGAGGGTAGCTAAATGAAATCCATCTAGAAATTCTAGTTTTGATAGGCATTATTGACAATAACCGTTGTTAGAGATGAAGTATTTGAGAGAAACATGTAATGATGGGATTTGGAATTTGAGAGGAATGACTCCTTTGGTGCCATATACTAAGGAGAAGGGCATTTTTTCCATAGGGGTTTAAAAGATGGTATGATATGCCCATAATGCAAACATGATTTCAAGATTCTAATTTCTACCATCTTGGTCAATAGTTTTCATGAGGATTTTCTTAAGGGTTTTATTGGATGCTTCAGCTTGGCCTTTCACTTGTGGATAATTAGGTGTGGAAAAGATGAGTTTGATGTTGTAAGTGTCATAAAGTTTTTAAACTTTCTTATTTTTGAATTATTTTCCATTATCTATGATGATTTTATGAGGAATACCAAAGCGATAGATAATGTGATATTGCTGAAATTGATTATTTTTTCTACTTTAGTGAAGATAAGGGGAATTGATGCCACTCATTTTGTAGAATATTTAGTTTATTTGATAATGGAATTATGTTTTTATGATGAGTGAGGGTTGAAAAGGATAATAAGGTCAATACCCCATTGTGAAAAAGGCCAAATATCTTGAATGGGTTGAAGAGTGTGGCTAGGGATATGTGTGAGGTTGGAATGTTGTTGACATTTGACATATTTATTGACATAGTCACAATAATCTTGGTTAAACATAGGAAAATAGCAGCCCATGCATGAGATCTATTTAGAAATGATTAACTCAATGAAGTGTCCACTACATATTCTATCTTAGAATTCTTGGATAGCTAGACGAGCCTCTATAATCTTAAGACACCAGAGGAGGAGGCCGTCAAAACCTCTTTTATAAAGGATACCCCCTAGTATGCAATGAATGGGATGTACATTGTTGAAATGAACTTTTTCATTTCCAGATATATCTAGGGATAGTTTTCTTATGGAAAGATAATTATATCTTTGAGTATACCAAGTGTCAAATTGATTATCTTGTATATTATTGATGGTGGGAAAATCGGTGTTAATATAAGATTGTTGATCTAGTTTATGTAAGATGATTAAGAGTTTGGAATCATCTGGTGATAATGAGAATGAGAGAGGAAAGAGAAGCCATGATGTTTGCAAATGTTTTAGATGAGCGAGGGTGGTTTAAATTTTATAGTGGTTGAAGAGGTTGAGGAGAAATTCGATAATGGTTTTGTATTTTTAGGACCTCATTTTTACATTGATAAGTCCCTTTGATTTGATTGATGACTAGTTGTGAGTATCTATATATTTTAGGGATTTTTACACCAAGAAAAGAAGTGGTATAAATTCCCATGATAATATCCTCATATTCCACCATATTGTTAGTGCAATCAAAATTTTGTTTGAAGGATAAAAAATAGGAGTTTCCCAAGGGGGTATTATGACTATCCCGGTACCCCCCTACTTGCATTTTGACCCATCAAAGAACAAGGTAATTTTAAGAGGGGTACTTTAGTGATCGATAGTGTTGATAAATTTGTTGGTGAAGTGTTCACAAGGTAATTGATTAGAAGGGATGGGATATTCTGTGAGCCAATTAGTGATGACCTACCCCTTAATGGATTTTTAAGATATAAATTCAAGGTCAAACTCAGTCATAAGCATGAGCCATTTGGTGATACGGCCATTATGATATGGTTTAAAGTGCATAGATATGAGTGGATTAAATTTTGTGATGACGTAGGTTTTGTGATTGAGGATATAATTATGGAGTTTGGAGGTTGTGAAGTACACAGGAACAACATAAATTTTCTACTTTTGAATAGTGAGTCTCATATTTGTGAAGGGCATGACTTACATTATATATGACCTTCTCCTTACCTTATTCAAGTCGATGTGCCAACATGGCTCCGAAGTAATGGTTAGTCATGGAGATCTAAATATAGAAGGGCTACCCCTTGTGTGGAGGTGTAAGCAATGGTGGTGATAAAAGATATTGTTTGAGGGTGTCAAAGGCATGTTAATAATTATCATCCCACTTGAAGTTGATGTCCTTTCTTAGAAGATGATGGAAATGTTGACAATGGTCTACTAATTGAGAGAAGAAGCAAATGATTGATTAAAGATTTCCTTGAAGGCTATAAAGTTTTTAATATTATATCGAGGAGGAATTTTGATGATAAATTTGAGTTTTGTGTGATTAACTTCAATTCCCATGATAGATACTATGAACCCTAGGAATTTTTGTGTGATAAATCTGAATACGCATTTATCATGATAAAGGTGAAGAAAGAGCTGTAATAGACATTCTTAGATCATGTTTATGATAACTAGATGGTCTCTTTGGTTTTGGATTTACCTAGGAGATCGTTGATATAGTCTTTTATGGTTTTGTGGATGAGGTCATGAAAGATGTAGGTCATGGCACGTTGATAAGTAGATCCTACATTTTTCAAGCCAAAGGGCATTACTCTATAGTAGAAGGTTCCCCATGGGGTGATAAAGGATGTCTTATGTTGATCTTTTGAGTACGATGAGGATTTTATTGTAACTAGAAAAACCATCCATAAGAGACAACATCTCATGGCATGTTGTTAGATTGACAAGATGATCGATGTTTGGTAAGGGAAAATTATCTTTTGGACAAGTAAGGTTAAGGTCTTGGAATTATATACAAATGTAAATTTTTCTAGTAGCTTTAGTGACAGGCACAATGTTAGAAACCCATTGTGGATAATCAATAGGTAGTATGAAGTTGGTGAGAGGAGATGTTAAATTTATTCTTTGACTAATAATGTGATGCAAGGATGCATCCTATGAAGCTTTTTCTTCCCAAGATTAGAATATGGGATAGTGATGATATTATAGATAAATATATTTGGGTCTATACTAGGCATGTCACTATAATACCATGCAAAGGATTGACTTCGTTTAGATAAGAATGAAATGAACTCTTGGAGTTCACATTAGTTTAAGGCTTGGCCAATCTTGACAATGTGCAAACCTTATGATGTGCTGATATTAACATCGTTGGTTGAATCGTTGAGAGGTGTAGACATATCCAAGGGTAATTTTTTATGGAGACAGTGATCCTCAGCACCCATATAAGTTAGTATAACATCATCATTGTGATAGTGGAGAATATCAATAATAGGTGAATCTTCCTCTATCATGAGAATTAATGTTAGGGGAAGGTTTTTATTCTTACCATTATGTCGATAAGTTAGTAATCCAATTTTGATAGAATTGAATAAACAAAAAATCCAAGGGGAATAGATATGGTGACATCAAATTTAAAGGGTGAGTCAGATAATGGTGATACTAGTGCTTGAGGTTATTATGTTGATAGAAATATATTAGATGAAGATGCCTTGAATATGAGACCATGTTTCTTGTAATTTTTCCTTAAGTCTTCAAAGGGTAAGTCATGCAGACCCTACGCATATTGACCCATGAAAAAATTTCAATGCACAATGGTGGAGCTAGGCTATGATGAACTGAGGTTTGTATAAGAATTAAAATTTTGAGGATAATTATATTCTTTTGTTTGCGAGACTCATTAGCTATGCGCGCTGGCACTTCATCTAGAAAGGTTTGAATGCTCACCTAAAGCACGCGTAATCGCCAAGTCCCTCCTTTTTTTCTTACTGGGAGTGAACATGCATGTTCATCATATTAATAATAAAGACATTCATTCATGCACAAAAATTAGCATAACCATGGAAATTGGAAACACATATAATAAGTAAGTTAATCAATGTAAACAAGATATAAGATCAACTGCATCATCAAGACACCACATTTAGACGTATCAAATATCATTATCCAAACACATGTATCCATTTATGAACTAGAAATCATTACATTACCAAATTTGAATACATATAACAGTCATTACAATAGTGCATAGAACCATGCACACAAACACCAAACCCTAAATATGTGTCGACTTAACTCTGCTCATACACACACACACACACAACCCCCATTATCAAAGACATACATCATATATATATAGGGAGGGGAATTTCCTTCACTTCCCATGCACTCTCCTAATAATATGCGTGCTCACAAAATAGCTTACATACTTTATACAAAGACTTCTAATTAGAGATTATCCTAATTATAAGACTTGATTTAATCCTATTATTAGCTTGTTCCATGCGTGTGTTCTATTGTGTTTTGCATTTGTACTCTTTTACATTGCTTGGATATTATGTCTTTGTGCTTTCCTCTATTTTTGGATCTTTACTTGGGTGGCACTCTAAGTCTACTTTTTTATTTTTATTATTTCTGAAAAATTGGATAAGTTTACACTCTCTCGTGCACCCCTTATGCACTAATTTTTTCCTTGTGTGCACGTACCTTACACGTAGATTCTAGAATTATTTGGAAACTTAGTCAATTTCCTCAACCAATATTACCCCGAACTAGGGATATTGTCTATCCTGGACAATATGTTGCTCAACTTATCTTTCCAAGAATGAAAAAATCAAATAATTTTCCCATAAGAATAGAATAAAGAATATGCAAGTAAAATAATAAGGGGAATATACCCACTAAATGAAAGAATGCCTAGGTGAACTTTTATCTCTACTCTTGGGATGGCTACAATAGTTCAAGAAACTCTACATTAAGGATTCTTTCCAACCTCTTCCATTATGTCACTTCTCTAACAACTATATCTGGAACTGCTTCTACAATCTCTGGTACCTATGTGGGGTTCAAATTTTGACCCTTATCCTTGGTCTCTCTAATAATACCAACAGGATTGAGATCACTCCTTGAATGTATCCATCCTTTACACAACTAATGGCCCGAGCATCTCAAGCCTTATGTTAAAGGATTATCTAACCATCTTGAACGCATCCCACTTCTTTGAAATCTTAGCCACAATTTCCTTCGCCTAATATTTTCATCTTTCCTTACTACATGTGCCTGTTTAACTTCATCATCCTCCTTGATGGTATATGCCTTAAAAATGGGGTCGGGTTCTTGCAATTGTTAAACACCCAACCTTCCTTCTTTATATCATTCTTAAATATGGTTTCTAACACCTCATATTCTACTATCTTACACAATACCGCTGCCTTATTATTCTTCTACATTACAACCAATTCTTCTTTAAAGTCCTTTGTACATAATTTTTTTCCTATAGAAACATCCCTACCACATCCTACAAATAGTGCGAGTTATGTTGGATATTCATCTTTAGGCTTTAGCCATTTCTTCAAGGTCTAGGTGTAATGTATTAATTGAATCCACAATATGTTCTGCTTTGATGAATACATACTTCATGTAATTTTCTACTTTATCTCATACCTCTACAAGTTTTTGCTCTTCTTGTTATTTTTTCTTATTATCTTCAAGAAATACCTTGATGGTGGCCCCTTTATTCAAATTCCTCCTAGCCACTTTAGTTGTCATTTTATTCAAGGCATTACTAGTCTTCTCATTTATTAACTCTATGGGATTTACAGTTATATAGTTTGCATTTGGTGATTTCTTTATTCGCACCTTACACATGCATCATCACTAATATCAAAATATGGCTCCTCCATGTAAGTTTGTATATTCTAGGAGAACATCTTCCTTGTGTGCATGGTCATACCTTTGGGGTTGATTGTTTCCTAACCATAGAGTTTCACGGTTGGTACCGTGATTTGAAATATTATGTGTATCACCTTAGATTAATCATCAATATAGCTTACTTGAGGTGTACATAAGATCTCTTATTTATTCCTTCTTTTCCAATGCACCTACTTGTTGGGACATGATTCTCTATACTTATATATACATTTCTTCCATCACTACCTAAAACACCTTCATCTCCCATTGGCTCACTATCTCCCTCACCTTTCTCTTATTCCTTAGAGTCTCCTCTGTGTGCTTTTTATTTCTCTCGTATCATGTTGGAAATTCTCATCCTTGGGCTCTTATTCTTCCTCCTCAACATCATGGATGATTGGATTTTATTCATTACACACACCTTTTCCTCGGACTTCTCTTCATCGCTATCCTCAAGGGTCACCAAATTTATCCTTATCCTTACTGGAGGGGTCTTATTTTGTACACTTGGATTGGGTGGAGTAGCCCTTAGGGATTTCCTTCATCGGCTCTGAAGTTCCTGCACCACTATTTGGTTCCTCACGCATTCTCCACAACATATTCCTCTAGATCTAATCAAGCACACCATTATCTTCTTTTCTCGTGTCACCTCCTCCTCATACTTATTATTTTATTCCTCTTCTTATTTAGGAGGAGTAAAATTATGCATCCTCTTAATTCCCACATTTCGATTATCTATTAGGGGTGGTGGGAGTGGAAGAAATTATTCATCAACATACTTCCCATTGACTATTCTAGGATTCAAGTAGATATATAACCTTGGTGATTCCTTCTTACCCACCGAAAGAGTCTAAGGGGTGATGTTAATATCATCTAACACCATTATTTCCATGTATGTCATCTTACCTAACTACACATACTTCTTTTGTAGTGTGTGGTAGTCCGCATCTACCTTGTTTGCATCAAATTTTAGCTTTCGCACATCATATATCTTATTCATAGAGGCTTGGAAGTATCTTTCTGTGAAGGTGAATAAAATTTTACACCAGGGATGTTATCCCTAGACTTCATAAAAAACCTACCCAAGCAAAAATGATGATATACTACAAACTCATCTTGGCCATCTAGAACCAGAAGGAAACTCTTATGGTACCCACCACTCATATTAGAATCCCTCGCACATTCTCTTATACCATCTATCCACTATGATCTTATATGAACTAGTTATCCCTTCACAAGTATACTAAGTGAACCTCTTTGTGGGGGAGTTATCTTCCGTAAGATACTTCAATACATTGTCTTTCGGCCCATCTAGAACCCCAATATATGAAAATACAATTTTGAGAAGGATGATGCCCTAAGTTATCTTCTCACCTCTGCATGTTTCCTCAATAAATAATTCAATAATGAAGGAAGTAATGTTGTACGTAGTTTTTTTGGCCATCTTCGGGTGACATGGAGGAACCTCTTATTTACCCAGTCCATATTTTTATGCACCCAACTTACATCTCACTAGGCACACATAAACTCTTATAGTTGGGTCATTGATTTCATAATATCCATTATGCGAGCCTCCTTGTTGGTAGTTAAATGCAACATACATGGAATCTACCCCCACTTCGTCCTCTAAGTATGATTCTATCTCCTAGTTTGAGCTACACAAGCATGTAACTCTCCCTATCAACTCGTGTAGTGATGCACACATTTCTACCCACAAAGTAGAAGTAATCCTCATGGAAACACGATAGTAACCACATCTATAAGTGCTTAGGATTACAAAATTAAGGTAGCTCATAAATATGTAAGACTCCCATGCCCTCCGAGTTTTTATATCTTTTCATCGTAGATCGATTTTCCATCTGGGGTCTTTTTCGTCCATCTTCCTTATTACATACTTCTCTATTTCACGCTCATTTACCTCTGATCAGTGGTTAAATTCACTTACCTTGCACTTGGTCAAGTGTGATTCCCGTACTTTCCCAATGATCACCTCCCTTGGAAACCGTATTTCTAAGAAACCTTCTTCTAATGATTTTTTTGTTATGCGTTTCTCACCCTTTCTCTTGTTATTAGGTGATGCAATGATTGTTTTCTTGGGTGCCATTGTTATAATTACAACTTCAAGCTTTAAATTTCAAACCATGCATGGTTGTGGTGTGCTCTAGGTGCTTATATATTCTTACCCATATTTCATGCTTCTTCGTCGAGCATTCACTTATCTCTCAAATCCCTTCACTCCTTTCTTCTCCTTATACTCTGGTTCACCCTTCAAACCCATGTATGCCCAAGGTCTAAACTGTGAAATTCTGTGAATTTTTTTTCCAGACCCTATCTCGTAATTTAACCTCTGAACCCTGTATCCTTCTATCCACATGCCTCCTTTTTGTGCTCACACTTCCTCCGAAGGAGATCCACCCTAGGCCATGGAAAATATTCTTTGGTTCATCCAAATTCTATTTACACAAGCTCTTCGCAATGGTTCACACTTAAGTCACTCTTTAATGGATCAAACGCTTGAGCACATGCAAGGTGAGAATGAACTCACCCATGACCTATTTTATAGTTTTCCATGATTTTTCTACATTAATTACTCCTCACCTACCATCATACTATAAATTTAAATACACTTTTTCTTTTTCCCAGCTTTAATATGCTTTCTTCCACTCATGGAAGTCATAAAATCTATTTCTGGCATGACACTACTTCCTAGCCTACAAACATCCTCACATGCACTTTCCTATGGCGTAACACATCTTCCTTTGTGCCAAATACCAATTATCTCATCCTATTGTTGCCTACCTTGCATTACATAGTGTGTCTTCTTCCTCACGTGGTCTTCAATCCAAGTAATTATTTTAAAACACCTTTTTTTTTCTTGCATGCACCTTTAACCAACATCCTTTTCTTTAAACCATCACACACACATCTACACCAACTTCACCATAAGTTCCAATATCATATGACCTATCTTTCCTACCCTATATACCGGGTCACCCCACACTAATAATATGTGTGGTCCTTTGTGCATCATCTCAATAAATAGTAATCATCTTGTTGCACACAAGTGCACTTATTACAATAGAGCAAGAAAGAAAAAACAAAACATGAAAGGAAATCTAATATAAGTGGACAAATTATCTTATTACAAACACATTGAAGATTATTTATAGTAGGTATTTAGCCTACTCCCATTAAAGTAAGCGGGAAAGAGGGTGACATCCAACACTTGCAAATGAAATGCAACTAAGTCAAGTATCTTTATTTATACAAATGGTACCAACCAATGGACCTTCAAGTTCCTTCGGTGGTGCAAAAAAATTAGAGTCATATAGAAGTACCATTTTTCCAACTATAAAAGACTTGTTCTTGATGTTCATGTCATGCCAAGCCTTTTTATTGTCTTCTCAGTATTCAAGCTCCAACAAGAAATGGCACACCCCTCATCTAGTTGCATTAGTTTCTCTATGCACTCTTCCACAACATTTTCATCGACATACCTCCTACACACATAATACATATAGATGGTAACAAAATTTCTATAGGTAGTACTACCTTTGTGCTAAACACCAACTAAAAGGGTGTGGCCTTGTTCAACCTTTTATATATGGCCTTGTAAGCCTAAAGTATAACTAATAATTTATCATCCTAGTCCTTCCTTCCAACATCACGAAAATTTTTCTAAGTCTTTCCCAAAATCTTATTGAAGGCTTCAATAATACCATTAACTTGAGGGTGATAAGGGGTGGTTTTATGGTGTGCCACCATAAACTCTACTAAAAAAATCATTATTGTCTTATTCCTAAAATGAGTTCCTCTATTACTGGTCAAGATCAATGGGCATCCATACCTACTAATAATATTCTCCCAAAGGAACCTTACTGTTGTAAATACCATGCAATCCTTTGTATGTGCATCCTCTACCCGCCTTTTCAAATAATATGTGTATGTGATGATTTATTGTACCTTATTCCTATGTGTGAGTGGTGTAATAGGTCACACAAAATCAATAGCTAACTTCTCAAAAGGTTTTGCACTCACTATGGGTCACAAAGACATTTCATCTTTACTTCCAAGCTTGCCAATTCTTTGAAAATGATCACAAGATTTAACAAAATATTTAGTATCCTTGTAGAATTTTTCCCACCATAAGATAGCTAGGGGATCTTACACATAGTCACATCTAATAGATAATGTCCTCCTATAACAAATTTATGACCTTCCTCCATAATGTGTTTTTCATTCATGCTCCGAAACACACTAGTGCAAGACCTCGTTGTGGCCCATTTTATACAAGTCACCCCCAATGAGCTGATAATTCACAACTTGAATAATAATTTGCTTCTTCTATAATGTTTTCATCCCTTCCGGTGGAAATCCCATGCGTAAAAATACTGCGATGTTCTCTAGATTAGATGGTGTGTAATTCAACCTGAAAAACTACACATTAGGAATAATATCATCAATACTCTACATGTCTTCTCTAGAATTAATCTGAATAAGTGATAAAGTATTAGATTAATCTTTCCTAGTTTTACAATAACTATAAAATCAAATTCTTGAAAAATAAGTATCCACCAAAAGATGCACCCTTGGAAAATAGGATTTTTGACCAAGTAATTCAATGCCATGTGTTTTGTATAAAATATGAAGTAGGTGGCCAACAAATATTTTCAAAAATTGTGAATTACATAGATCATAGACAATGCTTCCCTCTCTGTTGTAGTATAATTCTTCTCTACTAGTGTCAAATACCTACTTGTAAAAAATATGGGATGATCTACATTACCCTCACCTGGTTGCACCAAGACTGTGCTAATAGCCATACCAGAGGCATCAACATGTACATGAAAAGTTTTGGTCCATGATGGGAAGAGTAGGATTGGAGCAGTTGTCAATCTCTCCTTCAAGGTCTCAAATGCTTGTTATTGTGTGCCATCCCAATAAAATTTTCCTTTGGCCTTGAAAAATTATTCTAGGGGTGCAATAATCTTTGCATATCATTTGATGAATTTTATATAATAACTAGTATGCCCCAATAAACCATGCACTTCACTTTGGTTGGTAGTATCTTTTAATCCCAAAATTACTGCAATCTTAGTTGGTCTACCAAAATCCATCCTTGCAAATGATGTGCCAAATAAAAGTGCCAAAATGTGTAGCAAAGATAGAATTTTTAATGTTGAGAGAGATGCTTAACTTCTTGTATATTTCAAACATGAGCCTTATATTATCATAGTGATCCTTAACCATCCCATAGATAGTACAATCATCTAAATAAACTTGCAAGAACTTGTGGATTAAGTCATGAAAATCTTGGACCACTATGCATGAGAATATTGTTGGAAGATTATTCAATCCAAATGACATGAAAATATATGTAAAACTTCCCTATCCAGTTGTAAATTTAGTTATCCTCATGTGCAACGCGCACCTATTTATAACCCAAGAACCCATTTGTGAAAGAATATGTTTCATGCCTTGCAACTCCCTCAAGTATTTCCTTTGTAAATGTCCTAGGGAAAAGATATATGAAACATAAAGCATTTAGTTCCCTATAAGAAACACATATCTTAATCCACCCATCCTTCGAATACTAATCACCATATGAATAATCCACTTAGACTCCTTAATTGGTTCAATGATTCCAAACTTAAGCATATTATCTATCTCCTCCTTAACCTTCATGCGCAGGTTTGGATTCATCCGATAAGGCATCTTACAAATAGGATGCACACATTATTTATGTTTAATATTCATCTCTCCCAATGAGGGGTGCACTCCTTTCAACTCATGATAGCCCCTTGGAAACAAGTCTTGAAAATCATGTAAAATCTCAATAATATTTGTTACTTCTTGTTTTGACTAGTAGTCTATAATGATATATTCCCTAGGCACATCCTTAGTGCCAACATTAACCTTCTTGGTATTCATAGGATTGTGGTATGTGCATTCCTTTTCATCTATAAAGTCCATCACCTCATGCAAACATTTTGTATGGATAATATCTAGGTTCTCCACCTCTTCATCATTCATGAGGCATACCATCTTTCCCTTTTCTTTCTCCTTCAGGCGCGGACCAAGTGTATCTCCTTTGTCTCTAGTGTATTTACGTGTGCCTTTGGATTAGGGTCCCTAAGAAATTGAAGCATGAGCTCCTCTACTTTAACGTTATCCCCAAGGTGATACATGTAGCCTAGTTTTTATCACCAATAGTCCAAGGTGTGTTGGCACATCACTCATCCTGAACGAGCGCTCATTCGAAGTGTGCTAAGGGTAATAGGTTCCTCTTTTATGTCATCTTGTTTAGGAGTTAGCATGATCACACAAATATTCCAGATCCATAACAGATAATTAATTATATTACATAACATAAACCAAATCTAGATCTCAATCATAAATAAGATTAACTCATACCAGAATCAAGATTAACTTTACCATACAAGAATCATTAATGTATGTGTCTACAATCAATATCCAGCAAACATTATCCATTATATTAATTGTTGTAAAACACCGAAGCTTCATACATACATAATATTGTTATCATAAGTCATGCATACTCACAAACTCGTATCATAACACTACTACAACATGGGATCCCTAAACCATGAAAATCAATACATATTTATAGGTAGTGGGGAATTTCCCTTCACCACCCATGCACCTTTAAAAATTAGGCTACATGTTAATAATAGCCATGTTCCCTTACATGATAAATACAAAAACATGTAATCTCGCTAATAATAGACTATCCAATAATAAAAATGTAGTCTAATCCTATTAATAGCTCAAAAATATGCATGGCACTTGATCTTCTACTTGTCCAAAACAACCTTTTTGTGTTCTTCAAGTCTTCTAAAAAAATTCTCTTCACTCCACATTAAAAATTATCCTCATAGTGCTAAACGACTAAGTCCTAACTTCTTTCTTTCTGGGCGCACCTTATTTCACTATGTTTCCATGTGCACCTACACACCCTATTCCCATGCACCCAATTCTTTGTGCCTCTCATACTTAGGCTGTAATTCATCAACCCAAAAATACACTTCATGATTTGTAGAGCCTCATTTATAGGTGGATTATTAGAATAATAATTAAAAGTGTGAGCCTTACCATTATTCATATCATGTCAACTTACGGTTTCTTGCTTGAGCTTAACATGCACATACCACACCTATGCACATTCGTGCAGTGGATTAGAACTTATGTACCCATAATGATGGTGGTAAAGCCTCCTGACCTTGTAACCATTTCCTCTTATAGTTACGAATGTGTACCATAGCAGATTCTTCCCAGCGTACTCATGTATGAGTGTAGACACATTATTATGAGTAAACCTTGTTGTAAAGGTGATTCTTACTTCTCTCTAACCAAACATGTTATCTCTATGTGTTTCCCACCAACACGCCTTTGTTCCACATAAGGTATAGACCAAAATATTCCTTTTACCACCTTCATTCGGCCACTAGTTCTCCATGGTGTGTAAGAATGCATCGGGCTTCCCATCGCTAGTATACCTTATAATTTAGTTGCACCAATCTACCTAACCATGCATAGTCTAATCATCCTTGTGATTCTTCCCTTCATCTTTTGTTCAACCATCTCATACGTACCATGGGCCTAATTATCACAAGAAACACTAGTGGTGTCACTGATAGAGTGTGTGTCTTCCCACTGAAGTACACCTTCCTTAGATGGTTTCACATTCTCGGGGATACGTGCCGTCGACACATAAATTCTATTCATCTCTTCTTCACTCAAAGGCTCAGTGTATGGTTTAACCTTTACCTCGTCTAGGGGTATAACCACATGCTCATCCTTGTTCTAAAATATGATATATGTCTTTTTAAAATATATATCAACATTTTTCGCATAACACCAAGGATTCCAAAGTAGTGTTGGAAAGTTATATTCCTCAACAAGCTTCAAACCTCAAAATCTCAAGTAAAATTGGCTCCTTGAATGGTAATTAAAGCATCCTTCAATACCCTAATAGTGATGGCCTTTGTCTTGTTTTTCATATAGAGCACATTGAAAGAAGGATATAATGGTGGTCTCCCCATCTAGTTCTATGCACAAAAATTATAGCATTAACGTAAACATCTATGTCTATCAAAATGTTTATCACCAACCAACCATCAATCACTGCATCCAATGTTATTTCCTTGTCATACTCATGGTTATGTGGTGGAAAATTTACATAGAGGATATTTTGCTCGTGCTCAACTCCAAAGTGTGTGGTACCTCTTTGCATAACCATTCCCCTAGTAGTGGGATGTTATTCTTCTAACTAAATATCTTACATACCTCTTTCAGATCATCTACATCTTTCCGTGTAATGAAATCTCAATATTATTCATGTGTTCTCTCTCATGTGCCTATTCCTTTAGACACTAAATCTCACTTTGCAGCTCTCTCGATGACTCCCATAGTCTCTTGATATACCTCCTTATGATGAGGAGTATCTGGATATTTAGCATGAATAAAATCTTCCCTTCGATGAGTGGCTTAGATTTGAGAGGTTTGTGTGCGCGCTCTTCTTTTACATGCATAGTATCCAACATAGGCTATAATTTTGGATCAGGCATATTCTTTGGCATCCATTGGTTATTATTCACATGATTTACCTTGATCAACCCCAAGCCTTTGTCCTTCTTTTGTTCTTTCGCATATACTCATAAATATTAAGGTTGTCCTCAACCTTGTGTGGCTTCCCACAATATATGCATGCCAAATTTTGAGGGAACTCTTGCTGGTAATGATATGGGACCAAAAATTATAGAAATTCCCACATCTAAACCTTCTCAACCATTGTGACCTCGACTCCTATATTGCCCTCGAACCTACCATTCCCACTATTGCACTCATTGGTTGGTTGGTCATCCTGCGTCAGGAGATACTTACCAACATGGTCTACCACAATCTAGTCTCACATGCCTCATGAATGTGGTCAATAAGTTGATAATATTTTGTATCATGTGTGTGCGCCTCAAAATCTTGCAATACATAGACACATTATTCATCGTTACATGTTTCAAGAGAGGGAAATTCCAGACATCATGATTATTATGAAAAATATCATAAGACTATAATAGTATGTGTACATTCCTATGTGAGAAGCTATCCTTCATGTGTCCCTCCACCTCATAAGTAGTGCACCATAACCCACTTTGTGTTTCATGTGTTGAATCGAATAGATATTTTCCAATTGTTTAGCCATCACCACTATTTTTGCCTTAAGAAAAAGGCTCACTCTAGTGTCTACACTCCAAACCACTTCAACACGTAGTGCTTCTTCTAAGGCCTTGTGTAGATCCGTATATGTCTTATGGGATAGGGATATTCAAATTGGATTCAACAATCCTATAAACAACTACTGTGCATTTTGAAATGGATGAATATCATAAGATAATTTGGATAGTAGAGTGCTAAAGCAAGCGTCATACTCTCTTACCCTTTCAGATAAACCCTACTTGATGTCATTGAGTGCATTGATACTCTACTATTCAAACTCTGGGATTTGAAATTCATCCAAAAATGAGGTGCACAAAGCATCATAATCCACCAAAATCTTGTGTGGATCATAATTTCTATACCAACTGCTTGTTTACACACCCCTAAAGCGTGGAGGAAATTTGGATTTCCTTTCTATCAAGAGTTGTAATCCTCTTATTCTTTTATAATAGTTCACACTTATGCATGTGATCGATTGCATCCTCCATAACTCTATAATCTAAAAAGTAAAGAGATCTCAAAGTATACTTGAGGTGTCTACTATTGTGGTTGTTGAGGTGGTGTCTGATGAGCATGGTTTAGAGGTGGTTCCAGGACCTTACTTTGTGTTAGGACTAGACCCGGATCTTGAACTTCCACCAGGATTTCCTCCATGTGGTGGCTGACCTGAACCTCCTGAGCCTCTGTACCATCCGCCATAGCCTAAGGTTTTGTAGATGAACTTACTTGTGTCCCATTTATGGTATCTGAAATGAACACCCACTTTGTTTGTGCTATTACAAAACTTATAATTTTTCTTACAATGGTTTGTGTGCTAACATTCTCGTCTCCGAAGACACCCCCTGTAAAAACTCCACCAAAAGTACTTTCAAACATTGGCTCCTTATGTGCTACCATGTGTGCATCCTTAGTCGGTTGTGCTTCCCGAGTTATAAATAAATTATATCTATATATATCTCCTATCCTACATGGATATACCGCCTACTTTTCTTCACTACACTTCCCTTCAAAAATTACATCTAGATCAGGTCCACCTTGCGTAAGGGCTACGTAGGCAAGTGGGTTAGATGTGCACCTGCATTCTCATTCTTTCCTCTCGACACAATATCATCATAAGATGATGGGGTATCTCTATTTTACTTTCCCAATATCAGGAAGACATGATAATGTGGCACCTCATCTTCCACAAGGGTATAAAAAAATGTCTAGTCATCATTCTTATCAACAATAGGTTGCATTAACTACTCTCTATTATGCTTTAGTATACTTGATTCGTCTTTCCTCTCTTTGTATTTCTTCTACCATGGCCACTTTGCCATACTTATCCACACCTCATCCTACCCATACATGTGATGGGGGTTAGCTATCCATAGGTAATATTTATAATCCTAATTTTATCATCAAGATCTTGATAGCTAAGGGTATTGAGCACAAACAAGATCCTATGGGCTCATGCAAGAACTTGGACTTTACTTCATCCTGGGAAAGAATAGATCAAAATTATGTACTCTAAGGTATAGTTATGTAGCACACCTTCCCACTAATGATCCACATCTCCAGTCCATGTCTCGGTTGAATAAAAAGACTCGATAGTCTTACCGCATCCAAGATCTCATTCTTTGGTAGCAAAGTATGTTTGATGCGTAAGTTGCCTACCACCGGTACAGCTATACTAGCAAAAATATGAAGAATGTCTCATATAAGTAGTCATACATATTATCTTCTACCCACTTTCACACATTAAATTCATTTCCAATACTATAACTTTATTTAAATAATTCTTGACCATCTTCTACCCAACTTTCAATACTCTCCAAAGACAATCGATATGCCATTTGTATGCAACATCCTAGTAGAAAAATTGAAAAGAGGTACCAAAAAAGAACCAAAATGTAGTAATTTGTTTGCACACTCATTAGCTATGCATGCATTGGCACTTCATCCAGACATATCTGAATGCTCACTAGAAGTGCGTGTAGCCACCGGGTCCATCCTTTTTTATGCTCACCATGAAGATAGCATACATGTTCATTATATTAATCAAGACATTCATTCATGCACATCAAATTATCATAACCATGGAAATTAGAAACACATATAATAAGGAAGTTACTCAATCAATGTAAACAAGAACTAAGATCAACTACATCATCAAGACACCACCTTTAGACATATCAATTATCATTATCCAAGTGCATGTATCCATTTATGAAATAGAAATCATTACATTACTAAAGATGAATATATAACATTCATTACAATGGTGTGTAGGACCATGCACACAAAAAAAAAAAACCCTAAATCTATGTCAGCGTAACTCTCCTCATATACACACACCACACATGAACCCCATTACCAAAGGCATACATCAGATATATATAGGGGTGGGGACTTTCCCTTCACCACCTATGCACTCTCATAATAATTGACATGCTTAAAAATAGCTTGCATGCTTTCTACAAAGACTACTAATAATATATTATCCTAATTATAAAACTTGCTTTAATCCTATTATTATCTCATTCCATGTGTGTGCTCTATCCGATTTACATGTGCATTCTTCTCCCTTTCTTGGCTGATAAGTCTTTGTGATTTTTTCTGTTTATGGATATTTAATTGGGAAGCACTCCAACTCGCTTATCTATTTTTATCCTTTCTATAAAATTGGCTAAGTTTACACTCTCTTGTGTAACCTTGTGCACCAATTTCCTTTCCCAATGCACGTCCCCCTTATGTGATACTTTGTTCCTTATGTGCATGTACCCTGGACGTAGTTTCTAGAATTCCTTGGACACTTAGTCAATTTATTTGACCAATAATAATGGTTGAGCATGGGATTTATTGTCAAGGTGAGACAAAGAGTGGTCGATACCTCCATAAACAAGTTGTTTTTAGAGGAAAGTGGGACTAAATGAAATTATACTTCCTAGGTTTGGCTCATAGAGAGATTATTTATCAATTCTCCCATATGTTTTAATCATATGGAGTACATTCGAGTTAGGAGGTAATACTCCCCCAATGAGAGACGTTGCATGACTTCTTCTTGAAGGATTAATTAAGCGGTAGTTTGGATGAGGGGATGGAACATCTTGTAGAATCTTGGTTTGATGATGTGGAGTTTTTAAGGGAAACAACATATCATTATGTCTATAGGTCTTGTGATAAACTCGAATGGATTTGGATTGTGCAGGACCATAAAGGTTGTAACTTCATGTTCATATTTTAGACATCAATGTAATGTGAATGGGATACAATTCATAGTGCGTATCCAGGGGATGACTTGGTAGTATGTTATATGGAACTTCCCTTATACAAGATAGAGGATCTTGTGAAGGTTTTTAACACATATTTTAATAGGTAATATGAGTGTGCCTAATGTGGGGGTGAAAGTGTCGTTAAAGGCGTGGAGTGCAATAGGTGATTGAGCCACTATGGTGTTAGGTAGCTAGATATATTTAAAGGCATGAGATGATATTATGTTAATGCTAGTGCCATTATTGATCATAACTCTCTCAACTATAGTGTTGTTGATTTGGGAGGTGATAAAGAGAGAAAGATCATGATCTTTAGGATGTAAGGAAAAAATCTCGAGTCGTCGAATGCGATGAAGACATTTTAAGGGTGCCAACGAGGTTGGAAAATAGTTAGGGGTCGTTTGATGGTACTGAAATTTCTTGAACGGCTTCAATCATGGCTTGTTAATGATGGGGATATTTTTGAATGAGATCATAAAGAGACATTTTAAAAAATCTTGATGTAAGCTATTTTGAGGTAGTGTTTTGTATATATTTTTTAAATTGAGTTTGAGGTTCCACAAGGATAAAAACATTGACTTTAGAAGCTAATGGATTAGATGATTAAGAGGGTGAAATGGAGATAAAGACTTTGGGCCCATTTCAATTAAAGTATTTCAAATCTTGAGAACACAATCTTGTGGTTATATGAATGACATCTATTTGAAAGAGGGGGCTTTCTTTGGAAGAATCCTTATTTTTACTAAATATAGTGTTAATTGATGGTTTAAAATTAATATATTTAGGGACTTTTGGGGTTAGTTGTTGGCCATTATGTCTTATTTTTGAATTGATTAAAAATTTCATTTATGGAAAATGGTGGCATGTTGTCATATGAGTCTCCATGAGGTTTCAATCAAGTCTAATTTTGAAGGTTGATTAAGAGTGTCTAGTTTTGGTGAAGTTATATGTTGTCTTGGTACATGGTGCAGCATGCATGGTCATGTTATGAAGCTACAAAGTTTTTCAAAGGTTATCATGAGGTAAAAAATGGTTGGTATGATGTTTCAAAGGTGTCTAAATTTCTTCCCGTGGTCTCCATGGTTAGTTCATGAAATGGTTGTGTTGAGTCATGTCATTATAGGCCTAATCCTAGACCTAGTGCATGGTGCATGGTGGAGTAACATGAGAAATAGAGTAGGGAAGTATTGTTGAAGCATGATTAGATAATTTTGGTTCTTCATATCATGTGTATGATTTGTATCAAGTTAGTTCACAATTGTTTCATAATGTTCCATGGTCCTTGGGAAGAAAGAAGGTGAATACTAGTCAAGAAAACATAGTTAAGTCTCAGTGTATAAAGTGATTGAAATGTATTTGAGCATGGATGAGTGTTTTAATACATATATGAGGTCATCATGGTGCTTCAAGTCAAGTTTCAAGTCATAATGATGATATTTTCTCAAGATATGAAGTTTTTAGCAAAATTGAGTTCTAAAGAAGGAGAAATAAGCTTGATATGAGAACTTCAGATGCTCACCTACTCAAACACACTTTTCATGGGACCCTAAGAATTTGGGGGATGGTTTTAAATTTATTCTAAATCATTTTAAAAAAATAATTAGGTTTTTGGACTTCCCATCTTTATGAACAATCGTTAAGAAGTCAAACTGCTCTTAAACCCTATTGCATCCCTCTTCTAGAGAAACTTAGAAGATTTGATTTTTATGGGCTCCAAATTATGCTAGAAATAAAAATTGATGCATAATGTTTTTAGAGGATACTATATATCTCATTTTGTGGTGGTTTTATATTCTAACTATTTTAGGAAGTGAGAGAAAAACCCTATTTTTGTGGAGATTTACAGTGTGAGGGCTGAAATGGAAGATTCAAGATGAAAAGTGAACTGTTCCAGAATCCTTGGGACATGTACTAGATGGAAATAAAAATTTATGATAATTTACAATGGAGAAAGTGGAAGATACATGTATCTAAAGTATCCCTACCAATTTTGGCCCTCAAGGATAAAAGCTAGTAATGGAGGTTTGAGTTGTATTTGATTGTTTTGCACATTGGAGTAGTGGTTTTTGGTCATGAATAGTTGATAGACATATGATATGACATGTTGAAGTTATTAATTTTATTTGAATATTATTTTTTTCCTTAAGCCCTAATGTCCTAATTTTCCCTCTTAGTTTTGCCAAGAAGGTGTTAAGGAACAAGTGTGTTGGATCAATTTTCTCCACATGAGCTATGTATGTTAGTACTTGAAGATTTTTTCAGGTCTCCCTTGATGTGTTACAGTTATTGGTTGAACTTGGAAGTGAATTTGGAGGTGATGAAGCATGTTTCTCTCAAGATTGGTTCTTGAGTCTAGTTTGGCAGTTTTGAGTAGTTTGAGAGATTGGACTAGTTGAAGGCCATGCACTATGAGTTAGTGTTTGAAATGAGTTGTTACAGAAAGTAGATTGAGAGATATTTATAACGTTATATTACTTCATCCTTGATGATTATTTTTTCTATGTGAACTCATTTTTTTCTAGGACTGAATTTTCGGTGCTTGAAGACCTAGTATGGGATGCTTGCTTCTTCGTGAGTTTCATGGTGAAGAAGGAGGTTGCAGAGCTTCTTATTATTGTTTGTGATGCTAATATGATGTAATTAAATTTTTGGAGAGTTTAGATCCATGAAAAAGTTTCTATATTCCTTGAACATCACAAGTACATTCGTTGGTGCTTAAAGAGCTTGTTTTGAGCTAGTTTGAGTGTCTTGGTGCTTGTTGGTGTTGTCTTGACCCTGCGACATACTTTGTTATTTTGAGATATTTTATATGATGTTATTGTTATTTTTTTGAGTTGGAATGATGGGAAAATATGGTCTTGGCTGATGTAGGCATGTTTTGAGCTTGTGTCATGTATATAAGCTAGTGTATTTTGTCATTTATGAGTAATTGAGACTATGAGGATGTGAGTGAGACAAAGGAGGAAGAAAATAAGAATAGAGGAGTAAAGGATAGAGAATATAATATTTATTAAGACATGAGAAACATCAAGAGTATATGTTCACGGTAAATTGACCTAATAAGAAAATAAGAGGGAATATTTGAGTGATTTGAAGAAGAACTTGTTTTGAGGGGGTTTAAAGTGAGAAGATATTAATTTGAGATCACTATAAGTTGTGGGAGGAACATATCTTTAGTGGTCATCCTTTTCAGGTGGTTGAGTTGGTGCTTGATCACCTTAGGGGTTTGTAGCCTCCTTGTAGGATTGGTGTCCTACTAAACTAGGGGTTAGTGCTCCTTGTGGGGTTGGTACCTCACTAAAGAAATATTGCATGATGTGTAATATTCTTACAAGTCCTTTGTTATGAGTAATATTAGTAGAGGTTTTAGTGGTTTTTCTTCCCTTTGAGGGTTTCCCACTTCATATCTAGTGTTATTGTGTTCTCTCTTATTTCTTGCATTTATGGATGGTTGTAACACACTTAATAAGCTCACACTTGTTTATGTATGATGAATGGTTGATATGAATGATGAATGCACACAATGGTAATTGAAGTTGAAATTTTTGTATGAATAATTCACCCCCTCCATCTCACTAACTGTTCTTATAACAATTGGTATCAGAGCTGGTCCTTGTGAAGCAATTTTTACTACTTGAAGGAGATCCTCTTGAAGCACATGTTGTTTGATCAAAATGGGAGAAGATATTTTTCCATATCAAGGTCCTATGTTTTTAATATAAATGACAATAACTATGCCCTATGGAGATTCAGAATGAAGATCTATCTAATTTCTCTTGGATATGAGATTTATGTTGGATACTTTGATTTATCAGACCCCATGGAATAAATTTCCAAGGATATAATTTTTATGTATTAGAAGAATGTGTAAGTTTCATGGTTGAAGAGTGTAATTCAGTTAGGGAGTTATGTGAGAAGTTAGAATACTTGTATGAATATTTCAACAATACCTCTAGTGGCGGAGAAAATTTTGTTTCAAGATGTTCAAAAGGAAAGAACCAAGATGGTGTGAATGATGATGATGAAGAAAATATAGAAGAGGTGAATGAAGATGATTCGCAGGATGAGTTAGTTCTCTAAAGAATAAATAATCTCAAGCTTGAATCAATAATCAAGGATCTTGAAGATTAAATTAAGAATCTAAATGGATAACTAAATCAGGTCTCTAAAAAATGAGAACTTATGAAAAGTTTGAGAAAAGAACAAGTAATCTTGATGAGCTATTGAGAAGTCAAAGACCCTATAGTGAAAAATCAAGTTTGGGGTTAAAGGAATAAGAAAGAAGGAAGATCAACATGTTACATCTAGTCAAGGACATGCTAGAGACAAGGAGGATAAAATGACTCTAACGGACATCATAATACAACCCAATGCTATGAAGGTCACAAGTAAGTTTAATGTTTTCTATTATTATTGCAATACTTTTGGTCATAAAGATAGGGACTGTAGAAGGCTTGTTAAGAATGAATTTCCTTAGAGAAATGGTATGATGATCATTCATATTAGTCAAGAGAGATTACATGCTTTAATTGCCACAAGAAGGGCCATATTGCCAAGTTTTGTCATCAAGAGTCTCCTAGACCAAGTTGGAGGAATGAAGGTAAGAATGAGGTTGTATGCTATAATTGCAATCATACTGGACATATTGTTATATACTGCTATCAAATATCGTCTAGAAAAATTTGGAGAGATAAAACTCCTAGAGGTAAGGATCCCATTGTTTGTTTCAAATGTAACAATGTTGGTCACATTGCAAGGTATTGTAGAAGGAAGGTAAACAACTACAAGAGGAAGGAAGAATTTAAATCTGATCATATTGAAAAATTGAAGGAATATCCTAAGTCTACTCAAGAAGATCATCAGGTGGATGATAGAAAGGTAAAGATGAAAGAGATAAGAGAGTTGAAGCTTAATTTTAATGGCTTGTCCCATGTGGATAAGGGTATTTTTCTATAGTATATGTAATCATGTGCATGGGTGCCTCTATTAGTATTCATGGACTCATTTCTCATGTATGAGAATAAATGAATGCACATTACCCTATATAGAGGTTTGTTTCTAAGTAAGACTCAGTTGTGAAAATAGTATGAGATTTTGTTGATTTTTCAAAGTCAAATATGTTGTTAAGTCATGGTCCTATAATCCTCAAAAGGTATAATTTTAACCAAGTTTCTGAGTTTAGTGTTGAAAAATGTCTAAATGCCTTCAAGCATGTTGTGTATTTGAGAATGAAGTAGTCCCAATGAGAAATGGTTTTCATACAAGAAATTTTTCATTGTTCTACGTATGTCCGAATACTAGATTATCATGAGGTCTCATTGGAAGTTTATGGTATGAGAAAGGTTTGTATAAATAATCTGAAGTAGAGGTTGAAGCATCAAGAGGTGGTATTGAGTGTACAAGTATGTTTCAGAAGTCTTTTGAGTCACCTGTAATGTGTAATGAAGTCTAATATTTTCAAGATGGTGTGTGGCTATGTATGATTATTTTTAAGTCATGTTGTTATTTGATCATTCATGAAAGGGTCGAGACTATATTGTAATGCATGGATCCATGGTTCAAAATAAGAATCATATGCTACTTGAAGTAATATTGTTTATAATATGAAGATTAATTTGTTCTCATTATTGTCTCTAAAATATCTAAGACATTTTCAAGTCCTTTTACTAATGAAGGATAGTCTATTGGTTATTAGCATGCATCATAGATGTTTATACTCTCAATAAAGTGAAATTGAAGATGAACAAGATTATTTAGTGAATAATACTATATGTATGATCTAACAACTGGTGTTTGAGGTTGTTGTTTCATTAAGGAGATTTGTAGAGTAAAAGGATGTCAAGTTCATACTCCTAGGGGGAGTCGGGTCCCATGGTAATCGGGAAGCCTTCAAGGTCCTATAATAGCTTAAACAAGATCAAAATGTTATCATCTATGTTATGATTCTGGGAAGTATAAATTTAGTTGATGATAGTGGATCTTGTAGTTAATATATTGTTATGAGATGGTCTGTGTTTTCTCCGAGAAGGTTTTTAAAGTTAAAAGGATCAAGGTATGATTTTGCTCCATTATGAGGTCTACCAAGAGTGTTTATCATACAAGTTAGGTGTCAAGGTAGGTTTTTTTGCATGATGCATCAAGAATAGGATCTTGAGTTTATATTACACTTGATATTTTGAACTATATGTGTTTCATGACTAACATAGTTGAACAAATACATCATGACAAGACTCAACATACTATGAGATAATGATAATGATGAACTATAGGTGGGAAAAGATCTCATGAAAAAATAAGGTATGGTATTGATCTTTAAAATGTGCATAAGGTGCCAAGAAGGTTGGTAAGGTAGAATGATGATTTTTAAATTTATAATTCCAGAGGGAGATTTTTATAAGCTCAAACATGTGTGATGATATGAAAAATAAGTAGAGATCGTTGAAATGTTGCTTTAGGACCGTGTTGGCATGTCTAACCTATTTCCATGACTTGTGTTCAAGGTATGCAAAACTATATTTGGTTTATCTATGAGATTATGATGGTATGAGGCCAGGTGGAGCATCAAGTTACTACTTCATATGTTGTGTTTGATCCTGTTGGTTTTGAAGTTTTGAAAAAATGGTCTCGAAAAGGTGCTTTAGGACTCATGGTCCTAAAAGTGTTTACGGTAGTGTTGGAGACAAATTTTATTGATTTATCATGATACACACCTATAATGTTATCTACAAAGATATAAAGCCAAATTTTAGTGAGTAAATTCTTGGGGGTGGGGGCTATTTACATGATCATATCAGGTCCATGGATCCTTTATTGATGTTGATGAGGTCAAGAAGAACAAGTATAGTTTAAGGGGGTTATGAAAGCAAGTAAGTTCATTTTTAATTCTTTTCACTATGTATTGTGTTGTCATTTTCATGTTGTGTTATATTTTTTTATCCTTTTCATAGATTTCAAAGGGGAGAGTTACTTTCATAAACATGAAAAAGGGATTCATGTAGGTTTTTTTGTCTTGAGGTTGCCATCAATGTTTCTGAAGGTGGTTATCATCAATGAAAAATGGGGAGATTTTTGGCCATTGTGTCTTAGGTTGTCGTTTATGTCAAAGGTAGTTGATGGAAAAGGGTTTCATGGTGTTATATGATTCTCCATAAGGTGTCAATCAAGGTCATGTTTGAAGGTTGATTCGTAGTGTCTATTTTTGGTGAAGTTCTATGTTATCTCAATGCATGGTCTAACATGTATAGTCATGGTATGAAGCTCCAAAGTTTTTCAAAGGTTATCATGAGGTCAAACATGGTTGGTATGATGTTGAAAAGGTGTCTAAATGTTTGCATGTGGTCTCTATGATCAGTTCATGAAATGGTTGTGTTGAGCTAGGTCACCCTAGGCCTAATCCTAGACCTAGTGCATGGTGCATGGTGGAGTAACCTAAGAAATGGAGCAGGAAGTCTTGTTGAACCATATTTAGAGCATTGGGGTGTTGCATAACATGTGTATGAGGTGTATCGAGGCCAGTTCTCGGTTGTTTCATGGTGCTTAAGAAGCAAGAAGGTGAAGATTAGTCAAGAACACATAAGTAAGTGTCAATTTTGGAGTGATTCAAATGTATTTGAGCATGGATGTGTCAGATCAAAGGGGTTAATTATATTAACCGTATTAATAAATATATTGCACCAAACATTAATACAATAAACCATTGAATATTAAATGAACATAGAGACATAGAATGTAACGTAGAAAACCCTGTAAATGGGTAAAAACCACGGAAGAATAATCCACTATAGAGAAACATTATACACCCACCAGTAACTCCTTCCTCAATTCTACTCCATGTATTTACCCAGAATCCATTGATTCACATGATTTTGAATATGACCTAAATCCATATTTAAATAACCCAAAGGGTTATGTCCATATTAAGTGATGGGGCACACCCGATTTAATATATAGTTAGTTAATTAATAACTAACAAACCTAATATAAAGTTTATATTTAAATAATAAGAATATAAACTATTCTATATTATTTAACTATAAACTAAATATTATGATGCACTTAATATTATAGTTCTAACACTCCCCCTTAATATTAAGTGGGGATCCATATGCCAACATTACCTATTTGTACAACATGATTTACAAATCCATAAACCCTAAAGGTTTAGGCTAGCACATGTACTTTTGAAGGAATTATAACACCTTCATCATGCTCAACTTACCTTTTAGTACAAAAGGATTTGGAATCCATAAATCAGACATATGATTTAGGCTAAGCATGATTTGTGAGACTACATCTCACCATTTCTCATGGAAATATTCTTATACCGCATCTCTAGGAGCCTTTTATAACACAAGGACCTCCTTTACAAATAGATGCACATTGGACTATATTTTCTCGTAAACTCTATCAGTTTACTTTAGATCATACAAGATATTTTACAATGCTTTTAAACCATAGTAGAAGTATAGAGAAGGAGTCAATCAATTGGCCGACCATTAGGAGGTTACATTGCATGCACACTCCCCCTTAATGTAAACTATGAAAGGAAAATCATTGCACACATTTGCAATATTTTACAACACATAATGGCTCGTAAACATATCTGCAATATAATCTCTAGTCTTGTAGAATTAGAGATCTTTATCACTGCAGAGAACATTCTCTCGGATAACATGCATATGAAGTTCAATATGCTTCACTCTCTAATGTTGAACTATATTATTTATCAAGAGTAATAAAACTCTGACCACTACATAGAAGAGGAATACTTCCTTCAACTTCCATGTGTATCTCTTCCAATAGCTACTTCAACCACATGGCTTTTTTGTTGCTTTCATTGTACTTCTCTACCTCAAGTAGAATAAATGGAAACTGTTTATTGCTTTTTTGTTCCAAGTAATGGTTCTTGTACCAAAAAATTAAACACAAATCCAGATGTATATTTTATATCCAACACAACATCAAGATGGTTAGTGTCATAATATCCATATAGACATCATAATAAGCATAATAGAAACCATTATTGATTTTGGTTTTAACCATCTGTAAAAGTTAAACACTTAGTTGTATAACAACTAACCATGATATTACTTTTGTAATATATATTAGATGCAATCGTATTGGACGCGTCTCAATACAAAAACAAAGGCGTCCCCAAGTGTTATTTGATATGCATATAATAATATTTTAGTAATCACATACTAAATTAGAATTTAGAAATGTATTATCAACAACATATATAACTTCATTATCTACTTTATCCTTTAAATGATAAGACAAATAGATAACATATATGCAATAATGACCAAATCATGTAAGAATAATGAATACAACATTATCCATCGATACTTATAGAATAAAAAAGTTAGGTTTTATTCACAAAAGGTATTGAACACACAATCAGGGAGTGGGGCTCTAGGGGCGACATCCCCTAGTGGGGTCGAGGGCATCACACTGCACACTCCTGCCGCAATACAGGCGGTGGTCGAGGGAAATGCCCCTCGACGCCAAACACAAATTTATAATTAATTCCTCATTTGAAATTGACAAAAATAAACTCTTTGTGCTAAAAAACATGATAATTATGAAAATTCGTATAATCAAATTTTAAATAATAAATTAGGTTTTACGGAGGAAAAAACATTGCAAAAAGGAGTTTAGAAACAATCTCCCTATTTGTTTAAGTGCATATGCTAGTCATATTTTGATGAATTTCCTTTATTCATATCAAAATTTTGACCTGTCAAACAAATACTTACACAAAATATATTAGTTTTACAATAATAATATTCAATAAAAATGTGAGTAATATCTTTTACGACTTAGTCCCCGAGTCGTAAAAGATAACTAAAAAATGTGCTTATCCAATATAAATGATACTCTTTGAATAAATTTTCCACGGAAAAAAGGAATAAATTAAATTAAAAATAATTTTATTAGTAAATGAGAAAAATAAAAATAAAATGTTGATATACGAAAACTGAGCAAAGCTTCCCTTAGAGATGTTTTCAATTTCCCCACTAGCTCAAAATGAACCAAGTTCATTATGTACATTTGGGTGAGTTGGGGTTTTATCTCCCCACCAATGTTCAATGTGGCATTCAAAACTACTTTGTTCAAATCAGAGGGGCCACGTGATAACTCGAGCATTCAAACAACAAAATGGACCCTTCAATAGAATCAAACACAAAGCACCAACAGGTATACGTGGCCCAAGCTACAACCTATCAGCCGTTTATAAAACTTTATTAAAACATGCACATCCTGAATGTGGGATTTATAAAAAAGTACACCTTAAATTGGTGTGGGGGAAGTAGCTTAAGCAGCCACGTGGAGGACAAAAAAACACGGTGTAGTATTTTAGTATTAATTTCAAATACAATGTGGAATGGTTAGTATCCCCACGTGGAAAGAGGTTAAACGCGTACCATGGGGGTGGTGGTTTTAAATTATTTTAAATAATGCGTATGTCCAGACATACCTAGTACAAAATGACCAAAGTGCATAGATTAAGGAGTTTAGGCTTTTAATATAGGTGGCCAAGCCTAGTATTTCATAATTAATTAAAACACCCTTTTAGGGATTTCAATCTGAAGTGACCACATTTCCACAAAATTAAAAATGGTTAGGGAACTAATTTATGTTTTAAATGGTTTAAAAATTAAAATAAATGAATTTATTAGGGGTCGATGATTTAGAACATAATATTAAGGTTTATTAAAACAATCTATATCTATATTGACATAGTTTAAGGTTCAAATGTTTGGATTTTAAATTTATATTTCCACAAACAAGATCTCTTACGATCTAACCAATCAAAAAAATTGATGGACTATTTTTGTGGAGGGTTGTCTAGGAGACCTTCCATTTTACCCTCAAATGCATTTATTTTCCTGCACATTTAAACCATAGGAAAATAAATATTGCAAAACTTACTATATAAGATTAATAAAATATTTCAAACAACATTTACCCTTACCTTTATTTAGAGGGTCTGAGCAAGCTTTCTGTAAATAATTTTTGGAGGATTTGAAATATTTTTAACATGTGCACACACCATACATTCCAATCATACCTATATATGAAGAGGGCCTCAAGAATAATTATTGTAAAATATTTTTATAGGGGAATTGTATTTGAGAAGGTGTTTTACCAACAGGGGGACAAGATATTTGACTCGCCAATGGAAAAATTTGAAAACCCTATTGTGATGGAGCTTGTCTCCTCCCTTTTAAATTTTACTAATTCTTGAATTTACCTTTGAATAAATTTTAATCGACACATCAAACTATAGAAAAATTGGAAATATTTCATATAGTAATAACCCTTATGTTCTCGAGCCCCTTTCACCTGTGCACACACCAATCTCAAAAGACATTAATTCCCACATGTGTACACCACACTCCGGTACCATGTCAAATCCAAGGGGTTAATTATATTAACCATATTAATAAATATATTGCACCAAACATTAATACAATAAACCATTGAATATGAAATGAACACAAAGACACAAAATGTAACGTGGAAAACCCGTAAATGGGTAAAAAACCACGGAAGAATAATCCATTATAGAGAAACAATATACACCTAGTCTAAGTAACTCCTTCCTCACTTCTACTCCATGTATTTACCTAGAATCCATTGATTCATGTGATTTTGAATATGACCTAAAGCCATATTTAAATAACCCAAAGGGTTATGTCCATATTAAGTGAATGGGCACACCTGATTTAATATATAGTTAGTTAATTAAGTAACTAACAAACCTAATATAAAGTTTATATTTAAAAAAATAAGAATATAAACTATTCTATATTAGTTAACTATAAAATAAATATTATGATGCACTTAATATTATAGTTCTAACATGATGAGTGGTGTCATGCATAGAGGAAGTCATCATGGTGCTTCAGGTCAAGTTTTAAGTCATAATGATGAGATTTTATCAAGATATGAAGTTTTTCGCAAAATTGAGTTCTAAAGAAGGAGAAATCAACTCGATATGAGAAACGCAGATGGTCACCCACTCAAAAAAATTCATGGGAACTGAGGCTTTAGGGGATGTTTTTAATTGATTCTAGATCATTTTTAAAAATGAGTACGTTTGGATTTCCCATCTTTATGAAAATCGTTAAGAAGTTGGACTTCTCTTAATAGTGAAACTCTCCTTCTAGAGCAACTTGAAAGATTTGATTTTTATGGAATAAAAATGATGTTGGAAATAAAATGTGATTCATTAGAGTTGTAGAGGATTATCTAGATCTCATTTTGGCAAAGTGGTTTGAAGTTCCAACTATTTCAGAAGTGAGAGAAAAACCCTAGCTTTTGGAGATTTGCAGTTTCAGGGGTGAAATGGAAGCTTCAAGATGAAAATGAACTGTTCTAGAATCCTTGGGAGATGTTCTCTTTGGCCATGAAATTTTTGAACAGTACATTGGATAAAATGGAAGATACATGTCTCTAAAGTATCCCTACCGATTTTTTTCCTTAAGGGCTAAAAGCTAGTCATGGAGGTTTGAGTTGTGTTTGATTGTTTTGCACCTTGGAACAATGATTTTTGGTCATGAATATTTAATGGAAACTTGATATTATGTATTAAAGTGATTAGTTTTATTTGGAGAGTTATTTTCTTTCCTAATCCCTAATGACCTAATTTTTCCTCTTAGGCTTGCTAAGAAAGTATGAAGGAACATGTGTGTTGGATAAATTTTATCCACGTGAGCTATGTATGTTAGTGCTTGAATAAATTTTACATGTATCCCTTGATGTGTGATAGGTGTTTGTTGAACTTGGAATTGGCTCTGGATGTGATGAATAATATTTCTCTAAATACTGGTTCTTGAGTCCATTTTTTTGGTTTTGAAAAGTTTCAAAGATTGGGTTGGTTGAAGGCTTTTCACTATGAGTTGGAGAGTGAAATGAGTTGTTCAAAAAATTAGTTTTATATATATTTCCAATGGTATAATACCTGATCCTTGATGATGAGTTTTTCTATGTGAATACATTCGATTTTGGGACTGAATTATGGATGCTTGAAGACCTAGTTTAGGATGCTTGCTTCTTGGTGAGTTTCATGGTGATAAAGAAGTTTAAGAGATTATTGTGATTGTTTGTGAAGATGATATGATGTACTTGAATTTTTTTGAGCTTTTAGAGCCATGAAAAAGTTTCTTTATGCACTGGAGATCATATTCCATTCGTTGGTGCTTGAAGATCTTGTTTTGAGCTAGTTTGAGTGTGGTTCTTGTTGGTGTTGTCTTGACCCCTGCTGACCTACTTGGGTCTTTTGAGATGTTTTATATGATGTAATTTTTATGACCTACCTATATTTTCATTTAAAAACTATGGATGTTTTGATCTTGTTTCATGTATATAAGCTAAGGTATTTGGTCATTTATGACTAGTTGAGACTATGGGGATGTGAGTGAGCCAAATGAGAAAGAAGAGAAGGATAAATCCTAGAAGAGTGATGAAGAAATAAGAAATATTGAGGATTATATGTTCAAGGTTAATTTACCTAATCAACAAATGAGAGGGGAACTTTGAGTGAGTTGAATAAGATCTTGTTTTGAGGGGGTTTGAAGAGAGAGGAGATAAATTTGAGATGATTATAAGTAATGGGAGAAACATATATTCATTGGTCATTTACCCATGTAAGTCAATTGATCTACCCATGTAAGTCAAGTGGTCATATCTATTTCAATTGGAGAAAGATCATGGTCAAGCCATCAAGGGTTTGTAATCTCAAGTGGAGAGTGTGTCTAAAGCCCTAAGTGATAATGAACAAGTTTGTTCCAGGTATGAAGAAAATTTTAAATTCCTATAATATGATTTAGTAGACGTATCTAGAAGTTTGAAGAAGTATGAAAGGTTAGAAAAGATTTATGAAAATCTTGAGGGGATCTTGTAGAGAAAAAGAGTGGCTAGTGAAAAAACAGGCCTAGGGTTCAAAGGAATTAAAAAGGAGAATGATAAAGGAGATAGAAAAAGTTTTCAATCTGATGTGAAGGTGACCAAGAAGGATTTTTGAGAAGGTCTAACCTTATTAGACAACCTAATGCTTGTAGGTATGGTGCTTCTTTCAATGGTTATTTCTATCTTGTCATGATTATTATCATAAAGCTAGAGATTGCAAAAGGAGGTCTCTAGGAATGATGTAGGCATCTTCAAATGTGAATGTCATTCATGTTGTGAGTATGGCCATAGAGCTAAGGAATGTGGTTGGAACTTAAGTGTGTTAGAACCAAGAGGAAATAAGAATGGTATTGTGTGTCATAAATGCCATAAGAAATGGCATATTACATGATATTGTCACCAAATAAAATCTCTAGGGTACAAGAATAAATTCCAAGCTCAAAATGGAAGATTTTTAAAGAAGAAGAGTCTCATGAATAAGTCTAATGATAACATGTCATATCCTAAGGCCAAGAAGATGGATGATTAAGCAACATAATTTAAGAGATAATATTCTCGATCGAAATAGAACCCAATCCAAAGAAGATTATTAAAGAGTTTTCTAGTGGCATCAAGATGGGAGACATGTTCATTAAAATAAATATGTTTTCCTTAGTTGAAGGTCTTAGATATGAAGAAGACCATATGTGCCTAAATGCAATTCATTCCCTATTCATGAGAAATTGAGGAGATTAGGATTTTAGAAATGTAACACCTCTAACATGGTCGATATCTATGATGACTTCTTTATTGGAAATTGCAAACGTTGATATGTGATTCTTGTCTTAAGACAATGTACTATTATGAACTATGAAATCATGTTTGTTATTGATAATAGGTTATCTTATGGAATATATACAATTATGCCATGTTTATGCTGAATAGAAAATGAAGTAATTCATCTCTTCTTATGCTGAATAATTCACTACTTGGGAAATAAGAAATTGATTCAGTTAAAATAATTCATGAGTCTTTGTTGCACTTGAATTTTTCTTCAGTTTTCATAATTTTTGCTTCAATTTTCATTATTTTTTGATGTAGAACAACAATACCTGGATCAATTTCATTGATCAAAGTTATGCTTATAATTCATGACCGAGGTGGACATGTTTAAGGATCTTTGAACTTTGATTGTCTTAAAGTCACGAGTGATCTATGTTGTTCCCTACTTCGTAAGTAATCTTGGATAGTTTTCTAATACTTATTTTGGTAGGTTGTATGATACAATTCCTAGCTATTGCTAAAGGAACCTAATTAATCCATGTTCCTTAGATTGTAATACTATCCAAAGTTGTAACCTATCCTAAGATACTATGTTCTTTTATTAAGATGGGATGTTAATAATTAAAGGACCTAGACTAAATGCTAAACATTACCTAAGGACTTATGCTAATTCCTAAACTAATGTTGAACCTAACCTAATGATTGGCTAATATAAAAGGGGACTATGGGAGGCCATGCAAAAGGGAAATTCAATGGCACCATCTTCAAGGTATTTATGAGGAATTTTTGGACATTAAAAATTTTGTTTGGCCAAAATTGGCGAATGCATGAAATATGATAGGGAGGTTGAGTTGGCACCTCCGCCAAAGTGATTGTTGCATGGAAATTTAAATTTAGACCTAGCAAAATGCAAGTTGGAGATGGCGGAAGAAGGGGAAGGATTGTCAGTCCTATTTGGCATTTAATATATTTGGGTAATGGCGAAGAAACCACCTAGGAATAAGGAAAGTGGGGAAAAGAGAATGGTTTCAATTTTGCTTTGTTCATTTGGTCTTTTGTGATATTTAGCTTTGCATGTTGTTTTTTTCTTTGAACCCTCGCTCGAATCCTTCGCATGAATTTTTTCGTTGTATGGCAATTGAAATGATAAAAAATCATTGTGAAGTTATAAGGAGAATTAGAAGAAGTTCTAAGGAGTTTTTTGACATTTCATGGAAAGGAATAAGTTTGAAACTCTCGCTTGGAGATTTATAGTGAGAAAGTGAAATATGGAGCTCTATCATGCATGATAGGCCCTATTCATTAAGTCTTATTATTTTACTTTAATGATTCATAAAAATAAATCTACTCTATTTGAAATCCTCTATTTTTATGATGTTTATTCTTGATTTGAAGGTGTTTGTTTTTTTCTTGGTATGTAACTGATTCTTTATTGTTGAGAACGAAATCTAGAAGTGTTGAATGTGACTGTAATGCTAGCTTGTTTGTAAATTCAAACCTTCTTGCTATTGAAACAAGTTTATGTGGTTCTCTGACTGATTGAAAACTTATGTGGAGGTTTTAAATACTTTTAACAGTTGCATGGCTCATGGAAATATGTAGATCTTAACTTGCATGCTTCTTTACTGTTATCATTTGGAATCTAGCTTGAAGGAGTCTCCATTTTGGCATTTCGTCATTGTTTAGGTTAATGTGAGCTCTTCAATTTGGGTTGTTTTCTTGATAATAGAAGTATAGACCACATTTTTTTCTCAACTTGGTTCGTGACTGTATTTCTGAGTTGAATATAGTTCATGTTAATCTAGGTTATGAATATTTTGGGTTTTTCCTCTAATGGGAACCGCTTGTAATCTTTGTGTTTCTTTTTAAATCTCTCTGTTGTTACCATTATTTTTGGGTATAATAAAACCCACCTTGAGCTTGAATGAATCCATCGTGAGTTCAGGTCTATGAAGTATGATCATAAACCCACTCTGGGATTTGAAATTTGAACGGATCTTTTGATCTGGGTAAGTTTTCCTAAATTGTTGATGGATGTTTAAATCCCTTGTTATGGGAGGTTTCTCGAATGACTTAATTACCTCTTTTTGGATGTTTGTAAATTTTTTGGAGACTGGTTGCAAACTCATTCTGGTTTTCTCTCCCTTCTTTTTGTATTAAGTTATTTTGAATTCAAACAAATTAGTTGTTTATTAGTTTTAATTTGTGTATTGGGATGATATCTTTCATAGAAGAAAGAACTTTCTAGTAGGAATTTTGAGTGTCTTGTTGCCATTCCTTTATGACTGGTTCATTTATTTTTACCCAATTCTGGGTTATGTTGTTACCTCAATTAAGATATTGTTGATCTTAAATGGGTTTCCTCGATTGATTAAGCACTTGATGTGTGTTACTCTTAGGGAATTTGATTTTGTAACATTCCGCATCTAATTTTCTTAGAGGGAATTCTTAGCATGTGAAATGAGATATGGTTGTGGCTTCCTCCTTATCGTGTTTGTAGCTTTGTATATAGGGAAGTTTGGTTACTTTGGTTAATGCTCTTCTCGAGCTGTTCCAACATTGGGGTTTGGAAAAATGGATCTTCTTCATATATAATTGTTTTCCTTTATTTTTAACTTATATATTAGCTAGAATCCTTAAGATACTTTGATATCTTGAGACTGTTGTGTTGAAGAGTCTCTTGAGGACATGGTTGAAGTCTCTTTCTTCAATTCTGGAATGTTATTCATTCATTACCTTTGTAATCATTTCTTTTGGATGAACTCTAACATAAGATAAAGGGAATGATATTGTTTTAGTTTGGTTTTGAACTTTAACTATTCTTCCCTTTTTAAATTTGATAGTGGTTGGTTGAAACTTGAGTGACTATGATTGGTAGCTTGTCCTTCTTTTGGCTTATGAATTCTATAAAAGTGTAGTTGTTAGGAATGTAGAGTGTAAATCATGACTGCTCCTTTGAGTTGAACTTGAAATGAACTCACTCAATTCTTTTAGAGTATTTATTTTGTGAGCTATCTTGTTTGATTTTATTGATTATGCCTTCCTTATTTGGAGTACTGAAAAATATTCTTAATCAATCTAATTTAGACTCTTGCTAATGCCTGCTATAGTTGTGATTTTAGATAGGAATATAATTCTGTTTTGACTATTTATTCCTTCATATATTTCTTTGGATGTTCACTTGAAATAGAAAAACATTATAAGTATCATGGAAGGTAGATTTATATATCTAAAATTACGTCTTGAAAAGTTATAACTGGTTAAATGAAGTACCCTAATCTAGAAATTGAACGATAAGGTAAAGTTAGGAGGAAATATGATTTCCTTCTTTTATCTAGCTCTTTTATTCCTACATGTTGAAAAGAATTTTATGATGAAAATTTTAGGGTTTATAAGTTGATTAATTAACCCCTTTTTACACATTAGAAACTTTAAAATCATCTCTCCTTCTTGGTTTCATCTTTTGTAGAGAAAAGTATTTATGTTTTCATTGTTGTGTTTTCAGAAATGTTTCATAAACAACAATTTTTTTTTATGAAACAGTTAGATAAAATCACAACATTTTAATGATTTAGTGCTTATCATGCTCAGCTCAAATGGACTTACCTATGCTAAAAATTGTGTAAATGGATTTCATAAAAGATGAAAGGAAAAAGACATAGAAAGTTACATCGTTATTTTACTAAAGAAATTGTATCTTATTATGATAATTATGTGGCTTCATTACTTGATATGTACTTTGTCGGAAAAGAAAGTTGTAATAAAATTAAAATTGTTGTTATGATACTTTGTAATCTCTGAGATACTTTTGGATTCAGTGAATGTATCACTCCTTCTTGATGAATAAATGATGTGATGATTGTTAAATACTAATTTATTGTAATACTTCTTGTCATGAATTGGAATGTATTATTAAGTATTATCCTAATAAAGGAGGGAAATTTATATAATTAAATGTTATGGGAATGGTTTGGGGATTTGAAATGTTAGTTGGTTTATTTTCTCCTAAAGAGATGTAACTTATAAGTTGACACTCATAAGTAGATCCTTAAACAATATAAAAGGACTATGATTGAATTATATAAATGTATGTGTATGAATTGTTGATGTATTTAAAATTTGTGATTTATTTCATTAATGGACATTAGTCCATAATATAGGGAAAAATGATCTTTCCCATGAAATCAATAATAGAAAAATAACTTAAGATCTTGTTAAAATGTTATAAATTTTGTAAGTAAATGATTGAATAAATACTTACTTAGGTAGATTTCCTTAATCAAAATTTGGAATGATTAGAAAGGAATTAAATGGAATTTAGAATTCATCTTCATGAAGTCTAAAATAAAAGGGTTTATAATGAACTTATTTAAGCTAGGGCTGAAATATGTAAGGAATTAATTAACACACTTTCATAACTTCAAGATCTATCGTGAGTTATATGATACAAATTTTTCCTTCAAGGAAAAACTTAAGCATGTAATTAAATGGTTAGAAAGTAAATTTCCTACATACCTACCTCTCTTGCAGTTTTAACTTGTAACCTTATAGGTTAAATGATGTTAGATGAATCTTTAAGCGTTGTTGTAATTAATATATTAGACAAAGATTAAATGGGCTAACAAACTTATAATTCTAGGTATGTTAACTAGTTGAGGAAACTCAGTTGGATGTTGGAAAACTTCAATCGTAGCATAGTACCTTCATAATATTAGGAGCCATTACGAGGACACTATGATATAGTTGATATGTCTCAACACCCGACATAGTTTGTTTAACTTGATTGAAATAAAAGTAAGATTGGATCATGGTTCTATCCTATACAGGGATAGGAATAAGATCTAGTGTTGAGGTCAACTCATGTTGACTTAGGATAAATAGACACATAGAATCAATTTACGTCGATTGAGTATGCTTATTTACCCTTAGTCACCATGAGTAGTCTTCCGCACTAGTTCATGATGTTGCCCTTGTCTAGTGTGAAACCTTGAAATAGATTGGACTGACAGGAGTCAGAAAGACCACTCTAGATGACATAAAAAGTGTGGTGAGGGACTCATTCCATTTGATGAGTATTTCATCAAGGATTGTAAACATGATAAATACATTTAAAAACTTTGGCCAAAGTATCATAAGTTGTTGGTTACGTTGTCCTATGTCACCTAGTTTAAGAAGCGAGATTTCAGATGAATATTGGTAACATATATTTAGATAGGCCTCTTAAACAAAACACTTGGGTACCCCTAAAAGGGTAAAAGAACCAATTATACATTGTATACACATTATTGAGTTAACATGAGAGATTGGTTTAATACCGAGTCATGAAATGAGAGATCGGTGTTTCACCAAGTCATTTATAGTTGCATATGGTTTTCTGTTATGAGATGGATTAGCATTGGAATGTGTGTTCTAAATTATGTTAATTTAGAATAGAGAACATTATGTATGATTAAAAATAAAATTCCTTGTTCTAAATTCTTAAAATGAGAATGTTACATCTTGGTATCAGAGTTGAAGGTTGTATCTCTTGGACCTATTGAGTCCATAATATGATAAAAACTTGATTTTTTTGTCAACATAAAATGGTTAGAATAGGGGAGGTGCTACAAATAACCCATTTACAGGTGGAGAAGTAGCTATTCCTTAAAAACATGTCGAGATCTTTGCCACACTAATAGAGTATTGGGAGAGGTTCACTAAATTTCTTAATCACGTACCTCAATATCAAACTGACGAGAAGTTCAGGATAATTTTTTTATTATGGGATTAAACTCTATCATAGGGGGTGAGGTAGATGTTCACAGCCCAACTACCATGGAGAGATTTGAAGAAAAATCCATTTGGTAGGAGTAGAAATTAAAGTTAACTTTTACCCATAAGGGAGAAATTAGAAAGAAAATTCCTACTTCTTCGTCTCGCACCCAAAAAGGGGGCAAGGAAGAAGTTTGGTACCAAAAATAAATTTTTTGCTGATGACAAGAAGAAAACAACAAATAAAACTACCTATGCAAATGTTTGAAATAAATTTGCTAAGAACAATAATAATGGACAAAAGTCCTATGGAGGAAAAAACATCAATTTCAAGGCTGGAAATAAATTTGAACCTAAAAGAGGACGTATATAGGGTTGTTACAACTATGGAAAGGATAATTATGCAAATAAGTTCCCTCTAAGGAAGGATGACAACAATCAACAACATATGATACATCCTACAGTAGTTGATAAGCAAGATGAAAATCAAGTTACACTTGTAGAAGTGCCAAGTAAAATATTTTGTATGTCTGTTACTATACTTTTTAATAATGGAGCTCTTTGGATGCTTTATTTCTAGTAAATTAGTTGTAAAAATAAAAATAAAATCTTGAGAAATGAAAAAATCTTGGACTATACACTATGGAAATAATGTTATCCACACAATTAGTGTCTTTTTGGAGTAGTCCTAGAATTACCTAGTTTTTCCACCAAAGTTGATCTTTATGTTGCTCCTTTGGGGTCTTATGATGTCATAAGAGGTGTTAATTGGCTTGTTGAACATAAAGAAAAGGTTGACTATTTTGAAAAAAACATTAGTTGTCTTGATGATCTAAAAAAACTACGAGACATCCAAGGTGTTAAATGAGAAATTTCAGTTAGAAAATTATCAGCTATGTAGCTTAAAAAGGCCAAAAACAAAGGTTGCACTTTGTATGCAAAGTAAAAATTTCTAGAAAAACCAAAGGGGACAGTGATTTCTTGGAAAAATATTCATTGTTAAGAGATTTCAGTGATGCGTTTCGTAAGAACTACTTGGTTTTCCGCCCAAATGGGAGTTTGATTCACAATTGAAATCAAACCGAGAAATGAACCTATTTCTAAGGTGTCGTATCAAATGAATACCATTGAATTGGTAGAGCTTAAGGCACGATTATAAGAACTACTGTTGTATAAAGGTTTGATAAGACTGAGTGTTTCACCTTAGGGAGCACCAAGTAATTTTTATGAAAAAGAAAGATGGAACACTTAGACTATGTATTGATTATAGGATGTTAAAGCAAAAAAAACCACTTCCTAGAATTGATGATCTATTTGATCAGATGCATAGTGCATCGGTATATTCTAAGATAGATCTTCATTCTAGACATCATCATTTAAAATCAAAGACATGAGATATTCATAAAACATCCTTTAGAACGAGATATGAACATTATGAATTTATAGTTTTACCTTTCGGTTTGACAAATGAAACTGCAACTTTTATGAATTTATTGAATACTACCTTTCAAAAATACCTAGACAAGTTTGTACTTGTATTCTTAGATGATATTCTTATCTATTCCAAAATCATTTATGAGCATTTGAAAATAGTACTTGAAATCTTAAGAAAAATAAGATTATATGGTAAGTTGTCCAAATGTTCTTTCTATAAGACAGAAGTGCACTATCTAGGACATGCCATAAGTAAGGATGTAATAGTAGTAGATCCATCAAAGATTGTTGCCATAATTAAGTGGCATGTACCTAAGAATTCACATGAAGTCGAAGCTTCACGGGGCTTGCTTATTACTATAGGACTTTTGTTAAGGAATTTTCAAATTTTTTTGCACCGATAACTTCATTACAAAAGAAAGATACAAATTTTTTATGGAGTGATAAATGTGAATCAACATTTAAAAATATTAAGGATCAATTAACATCTACACCTATTTTGGTTGTACCTGATCCAAATGGAAACTTTACGGTAGTTACAGATGCTTCCAGAGAAGGACTCGGAGGTATTCTGTTATAAAATGAACATGTTATAGCATATGAGAGCAGAAAAATCAAGTTACATGAGTTGAATTATGCTCCCCATGACCTAGATATTGTTGTCATAGTTCATGCACTTCAAGTATGATACATTATCTTTTAGGAAGACCTTTTATATTAAATACCGATCATCTTGGTCTCAAGTATTTTATCACTCACCAAATCTAAATGTAAGAAAACGAAGATGGTTAGAGTTTTTGTCACAATATGATTTTGAAATAAGTTACATAAAAGGAAAAGAAAACAAAGTGGCAGATGCACTAAGTCATAGGAAACATATTTATGCATTTATAACTTTGAGAACTCGGTTTAAGGATGAGGTAAAATGTATCATGGAAAATGATTCTTACTTTCAGGAGGTAAAAACATCACTTGCTGCAGATCCAAATGACATAAGATATAAAGGTTTTCACTTCAATTATGAAGAAATTTGTAGATATGATAAGTGGGTGTATGTACCATTGGAAAATAAATTAAGGAATAATTTAATGGAGGAATTTCATAATTCATCTTACTCAGGGCATCTTGGTATTACAAAAATGCTTGCTGATGTAAAACAACAATAGTTTTGGAAAGGGATGAAATAATACGTAATCGATTTTAAGACACACTACTTGGAATGTTTGCATTTTAAGGCTAAGCATATGTACCCAGTTGGTTTACTATATCCTCATAGCATACTGAAATATACGTGATAGTTAATTAGCATGGATTTTGTTGTTGGGGCTGCGAAATAAACATGATGTTATTTTAGTTGTTGTTGATAAACTGACAAAAGTAACACATTTTATTACCAGTAATCTTAAGGATGATTCACCTATTTTAGCAAAAATATTTGTGCATGAAATTTTTAGATTACATGGAGTACCTGAATTGATTATATCTCGATAGAGACCACGACATCTCGATTTTTGAAAACGCTAAATGCAACCTTAAGAACAAAATTGAATTTTAGTTCCACATAACATTCGAAATAGATGTTCAAACTAAGAGAGTTAATCAGGTTTTGGAAGATATGTTACGAATGTACTGCATGGATCAGTAGTACAAATGGGAAGAATACCTTCCTTTAGTTGAATTCGCATACAATAATACATATCATGCCTCTTTGAAGATGACACCTTTTGAAGCATTATACTTGAAGGAAATGCGTAACCCCAGTTAGTTGGGATAATGTTGAAGATAGAGAGGTAATGGGACTTGAAATCCTTACCAAAATGGAAGAACACATTAAAATGATTTGTGAACATTTACAAGAAACAATAGATATGTAGAAAAGTTATGCAGATTTAAAAGGGTTGATAAGAAATTTTAACTTGGTAAAAGGTCTTTTTACGGGTTAAGCTGGAAAAGAGTTCTATAACCTTTGGAAAGGCAACCAAATTATCACCTCGTTATGTGGGACCTTTTGAGATTATCGAAGTAATCAATCCCGTAGCTTATAATTTAGCATTACTACCTACTTTATCACAAATGCATGATGTTTTCTATATTTCTTTGCTTAAGAAATATGTTTTAGATTTATCACATGTGTTGAATTGGGATTCCCTGTAGGTCCAAGACCTAGAAATAATCATGGTTGAACCCATAAAAGTGCTGGAAAATTTCCAAGTGAACTTAAGAAATCGTGAAATTAGTCAATGAAAGGTTTAGTGGGACAATTTTAATGAAGAAAGTGCACCATGGGAAAATCTTGAGGACATGAAAATTGTTTTTCCTCATTTATTTGAACAGGATTAGTTCTGTTGATTGATAACAATTAAATACCTTCTTTTTTTAATTATCAATAATTCTACAAATTTTGGGTAGGTACTATATTTATTAGTATAGGAAAAACAAATTAATGTTGTAATAAATTATGAAAATTTGAAATTCTCAAATCTGGTTTCTATTTTTGAACTTATGAATGAAAAAACTATAATTATGATTATTTTTCTTGTTTGAGAATGTGGACTAAGTTAATCATCGGAGACGATGATGATTTTTAGGAGGGAGGTATGTAACACCTCTAACATGGTTGATATCTATGATGACTTATTTATTGGAGTTGTAAACGTTGATATGTGATTCTTTTCTTAAGATGGTGTACTCTTATGAACTATGAAATCATGTTTGTTGTGGATAATAGGTTATCTGTTGGAATAGATACCATTCTTCCATGTTTATGCTAAATAGAAAATGAAATAATTCATCTCTTCTTATGTTGAATAATTCACTTGGGAAATAAGAAATTTATTCAGTTAAAATAATTCATGAGTCTTTGTTGCACTCGAATTTGTGCTTCCGTTTTCATAATTTTCGGATGTACAATAGCAATACCTGGATCAATTTTATTGATCCAAGGTATGCTTCTAATTCATGAATTTTTGTCATATTGACCAAGATGGATAGGTTTAAGGATCTTTGAACTCGGAATCTCTTGAATTCATGAGTGATCTCGTGTTGTTCACTACTTCGTAAGTGATCTTGGATGGTTTTTGATCCTTATTTTGGTAGGTTGTATGATACAATTCCTGCTATTGCTAAAGGAACCTAATTAATCTATGTTCCTTAGATTGTAATACTATCCAAAGTTGTAACCTACCCTAAGTTACTATGTTCTTTTATTAAGATGGGATGTTAATAATTAAAGGACCTAGACTAAACCTTAAACATTACCTAAGGACCTATGTTAGTTCCTAAACTAATGTTGAACCTAACCTAATGTTTGGCTAACCTAAAAGGGGCCTATGGGATGACATGCAAAAGGGAAATTCGGTGACACCATCTTCAAGGTATTTATGAGGCATTTGTGGACATTAAAAACTTTTGTTTGGCCAAAATTGGCAAATGCATGAAATGTGATAGGGAGGTTGAGTTGGCACCTCTGCCAAAGTGATTGTTGCATGGAAATTTAAATTTAGACCTAGCCAAATCCAAGTTGGTGGTGGTGTGAGAAGGGGAAGGATGGTCGGTCTCATATGACATTTAATATTTTTGGGTAATGGAGAAGAAACCGCCTAGGAAGAAGGAAAGTGGGGAAAAGAGAATGATTTTGGTTTTGCTTTGGTCATTTGGTATTTTGTGATCTTTGGCTCTGCATGTTCTTTATTTTCTTCGAATCCTTAGTTTGAATCCTTGCATGAATCATTTTCCTTGCATGGTGATTGGAATGATAAAAATAACATTGTGAAGTTATAAGGAGAAGTAGAGAAGTTCTAAGGAGTTTTGTTGGTGTTTAGTAGAAAGGAATAAGCTATCAAATCTCTACTTGGAGATTTATAGTGGGAAAGTTATGGTGGAGCTCATCAAGCACGATAGGCCCTATACATTAAGTCTTTTGATTTTACTTAAATGCCTTATAAAAAAAATTGCTCTATTTTAAATCCTCTATTTTTATGATGTTTATTATTTCTTGGAAGGTGTTTGTTTTGCTCTAGGTATGTAAATGATTCTTTATTGTTGAGAACAAAAGCTAGAAGAGATGAGTGACTGTAATACTAGCTTGTTTGTAAATTCATACCTTCTTGCTATTGAAAGAAGTTTATGTGGTTCTTTGTCCGATTGAAAACTTATGTGGAGGTTTCAAATACTTTTAATGATTGCATGGCTTGTGGAAATCTATAGATCTTAACTTGCATGTTTATTTCTTTGTTGTCGTTTAGAATATATCTTGAAGGAGTCTCCATTTTGGAATTACGTCATTGTTCGAGTTAATATGATCTCTTCAGTTTTGGTTGTTTTATTGATAATAGAAGTATAGACCATTGTTTTTCTCAACTTAGTTCGTGAATTTTTTTCCGAGTTGAATATAGTTCATGTTAATTTGGGTTATGAATATTTTGGATTTTTCCCATAATGGGAACCACTTGTAATCTCTGTGTTTCTTTTTAAATATCTCTGTTGTTACCATCCATTTTGGGTATAAGAAAACCCACCTTTAGCTTGAAAGACTCCATTGTGAGTTTAGGTCCTATGAATTATGTCATAAACCTACTATGGGATTTTAGAATTTGAATGAATCTTTTGATGCGGGTAAGTTTTCCTAAATTTTGTATTTATGTTTAAATCCCTTGTTATGGGAGGTTGCTCAAATGACTTAATTACCTCTTTTTGGATGTTTTAAGTTATGTTATGTGGACTGGTTGCGAACTCATTCTAGTTTTCTCTCCCTTCTTTTCGTGAATCGAGTTATTTGGAATTGAAACAAGTTAGTTGTTTATTGGTTTTAATTCATGTATTGGGATGATATATTTAGTAGAAGAATTTGTTTTTGGTAGGACTATTCAAAGTGTCTTGTTGCCATTCCTTTCTAACTCGTTCTTTGATTTTTTTACCCAATTCTAGGTTATGGTGTTACCTCAGTTAAGGTATTTTTGATCTTAAATGGGTTTCCCTCGATTGATTAAGCACTTGATGTTCATTACTCTTAGGGAACTTGGTTTTGTTTGATTATGTCGACTTTTCTTAGAGGGGATTCTTATCCTATGAAATGAGGTATGGCTATGGCTTCCTCCTTATTGTTTTAGTAGCTTTGTATAAAGGGAATTTTTCTTACTTTGGTGAATACTCTTATCAAGCTATTCCAACATTGGGGTTTGGGAAACTGGATCTACTTGATGTATAAATGTTTTCCTTTTACAGAATCGATATATTGGCTAGAATCCTTAAGATATTTTGATATATTGAGACTATTGTGTTGAAGAGTTTCTTGAGGTCATTGTTGAATTCTCTTTCTTCAATTCTAGAATGTTATTCATTCATTACCTTTGCAATCATTTATTTTGACGAACTCTTAATTAGGATTAAGGGAATGATATTTTTAGTATTTATGAACTTTAACTATCCTACCCTTTTTTAATTTTTATAGTGGTTGGTTGAAACTTGAGTGACTTTGATTGGTAGCTCATCCTTCTTTTGGCTTATGAATGCTATAAAAGTGTAGTTGTTAGGACTACAAAGTGTAAGTTATGATTGTTCCTTTGAGTTGAACTTGAAATGAACTCACTCAGGTATTTTAGAGTATTTCTTCTGTGAGCTATCTTGTTTGATTCTATTTATTATGCCTTCCTTATTTGGAGTATTGAAAAATAATCTTAATCAATCTAATTTAGACTCTTGTTGAGCCTGCTATAGTTGTGATTTTAGATAGGAATATAATTATGTTTTGATTGTTTATTCCTTCATGTATTGCTTTGGATGTTCAATTGAAATAGAAAAAAATATAGGTATCTAGAATTACTTATCGAAATGTTAGAATCTGGTTAAACCTTAACGGAAATTGAACGTTAAGGTAAAGTTACAAGGAATTATGATTTCCTTTCTTTAATCCGAGTTGTTTTATTCATGCACATTGAAAAGAATTTTATGATGAAAATTTTAGGGTTTATATGTTGATTAACTAACCCCTTTTTACATATTAGAAATTTTAAACCCATCTCTCCTTCTTGCTTGTCATCTTTTAGAGAAAAGTATCTATGTTTTCATTTTTGTGTCTTTAGAACTATTTCATAAACAACAAAGTTCTTTTTATGAAACAGATTAGATAAAAGCACAATGTTTTAATGATTTAGTGCTTATCAAGCTCAAATCAAATAAACTAACTCGTGATAACAATTGTGCAAATGGATTTCATAAAATATGAAATGCGAAAGACATATATAAAGTTACATTTGTTTTACTAAAGCGCATCTTATTGTGATTATTATGTGGCGTCATTACTTGAGATGTACTTTTCGGAAAAGAAAGTTGTAATAAAACTATTTTTAAAAAAATTATGATACTTTGTAATCTCCGAGATACTCGGATTCGAGTGAATATATCATTCCTTCTTGATGAATAAATGATGGGATGATTGTTAAATACTACTTTATTGTAATACTTCTTGTCATAAATTGGAATATATTATTAAGTATTATTCTAATGAAGGAGGGTAGTTTATATACTTAAATGTTATGGGAATAGTTTCGGGATCTGAAATGTTATTTGGTTGATTTTCTCCTAAAGAGATGCAACTTATAAGTTAACACTCATAAGTAGATCCTTAAACAATATAAAATAACTATGATTGAATTATATAGATGTATGCGTATGAATTATTGATGTATTTAAACATATGTAATATGTGTCATAAATGGACATTAGTCCATAATATAGGGAGAAAGTATCATTCCCATGAAATCAATCATAGAAACATAACTTAAGATCTTGTTAAAGTGTTATAAATGTTGTGAGTAAATGATTGAATGTATACTTCCTTAGGCATATTTCCTTAATCAAAATTTGGAATTATTAGAAAGGAATTAAATGGAATTTAGACTTCATCTTTATGAATCCTAAAATAAAAGAGTTTATAATGAACTTATTTAATCTAGGGCTGAAATATGTAAGGAATCAATTAACACATTTCCGTAACTTCAAGATCTATCATGTCGTTATATGATACAACTATTTCATTCAAAGACAAACTTAAGCATGTAATTAAATGGTTAGAAAGCATATTTACCTACATACCTACCTCACATGCGATTTTAAATTTTAACCTTATAGGTTAAATGATGATGGATGAATCTTTAAGTGTTGTTGTAATTAATCTTTTAACAAAGATTAAATGGGTTGATAAAATTATAATTCTAGGTATTTGAACGATTGAGGAAACTCGGTTGGATGTTGGAACACTTCAGCGTAGCGTAGTACCTTCATAATGGTAGGAGCCATTACAAGGAAACTATGATGCGGTTGATATGTCTCAACACCCGACATAGTTTGTTTAACTTGATTGACATAAAAGTAAGATGGATCATGGTTCTATCCAATACAGGGATAGGAATAAGATCTAGTGTTGAGGTCAACTCATGTTGACTTAGGATAACTAGACACATCCAATCAATTTACGTCGATTGAGTATGCCTATTTACCCGTAGTCACCATGAGTAGTCTTCCGCACTAGTTCATGATGTTGTCCTTGTCTAGTGTGAAACCTTGAAATAGATTGGGTGAGAGGAGTCGGGAAAGACCACTCTAGTTGACATAAAAAGTGTGGTGAGGGACTCATTCCATTTGATGAGTATTTTTTCAAGGATTGTAAACATGACAAATACGTTTAAATTTTTTGGCCAAAGTATCGCAGCTATTGGTTGTGTTGTCCTATGTCACCTAGTTTAAGAAGCCGATTTCAGATGAATATTGGTAACATATATTTAGATAGGCCTCTTAAAGAAAACAATTGGGTACCCCTAAAAGGGTAAAAGAACCAAGTATACATTGTATACACATTATTGAGTTAACATGAGAGCTCGGTTTAATACCGAGTCATGAAATGAGAGATAGGTGTTTCACCAAGTCATTTACAGTTGCATATGGTTTTCTGTTATGAGATGGATTCAAGCGCTGGTATGTGTGTTATAAATTATATTAATTTAGAACAAATAAAATTATGTATGATTAAAAAGAAAATTCCTTATTCTAAATTCTTAAAATGAGAATGTTACATCTTGGTATCAAAGTTGAAGGTTGTATCTCTTGGACCTATTGAGTCCATAATATGATAAAAACTTAATTTTCTTGTCAAGAAAATGGTTAGAATAAGGGGAGGTGCTGCGAATAACCCATATACAAGTGGATAAGTAGCTATCACTTAAAAACTTGATGAGATCCTTGCTGCCCTATTAGACACAAGAGATCGTCTGGTTGTACTTGAACAAAAAGTTATGGGTAATGAGGAGGAGGAAGAATATATTGGTAATAACAATCAGCCACCTCCTATGGACAACACCAATGTTGGAAATTTGGGTGTTGATAATAATAATGTTACAAATGCTAATGCAAATGTACCCAATCAACCTAAAAATAAAAAGGAGATATTAGCAACTGAACTCTTTGTTAGGAAATCATATATAGTGCTCACATTATTCATATATATGGATGAATAATATTATGTAATAAATTATGAGTTGTAATAAAAAAACCGATAATATTAGGTTAGTGTATTATAAACGTGAGTTGTTTGTGATTTATAACAACTCACACACACACACACACACACACACACACACACACACATATATATATATACATACATACATACATACATACATACATACATACATATAGCTTTGTGATTGAGTTGTTTCCTACTTAATAGGAAACTATCTCCCTATATATTTGAAGTTTGTTCATTATGTAATCATCCCATATAAATTGTATTTTGTTTATTTATTTATGGTGTTTGTTTTCTGTGCAAAGCTCTTACCAAATCAACATGTGATATCAGAGTGAATTTTCATTCTACCTGTGATGAAAAATTAAATTATTTGGAGGGGCAGACCATTCTTGTAATGCCCTACGAATTGTGTTGAAGAATCCATTATCGTTTGGGTTGGCATAAGGAAGACGTCTCTAATATTTTGGTGAGAATGCAGTGAGTGATAGCAAAGACTCATCGTATCCAAATTTCCACGTATCCACGTATTTATGGTGCAGTCCACGTATCCACGGTTTGAAGAATTGATAGAATTGAAGGTTTCTATGGACATGGCTACATGGACACACGGAGCATTGTCTTTGAAGGTTTTTGAAGGTTTCTATGGACACGGAGCAGTCCAAAATTTGAGAAGCTCTCCAAGTGATTTTCTATGCATGGACATTCAATTCTCCACAGCTCATATAGTTTCCAATCCTCAGCCCCTAACTGCAGCTTGTATTGCTTTTCTACATCATTGCATTGGTTGCATCGTTCCTGAGCTTCCAACTAATGCCATTTCCTTCAATCAAAATGTAAAGGTGGCATATTGAAGGTTTGATGTCAGATCCATGTTGTGCATTGAAGTGAGTCACCATTCATATCCTGTAATCATTGAGAGATCTGACGCTTCATCTAAATTAGATAATCACCATCACTCAACGGTATTAAAAGAGACTTGATTCGGCCAAGCCTGCAGTTGTATTTTATACTCAGTCAACAATTGAGCTCAGATGCGTAGCAGAAGCGTGAAGGGGATCTAGATTCTTGAGAGTGAAAAGAGTATGAGTAGTTAATTCTTTTTAATAGTTTCTATTTTTTTCACTTTCCATGAAGATATCAAATCCAATATTTAATTGGATTTAATTCATGAAAATATTATTATGGAGAAAATGGGTCATATTGAAAAATTTGATGGAAAATATTTTCACACTTGGCAAGTGCGAACTCAGTTGATATTGATTAACAAAGATTTGTGGGACATTGCGGATGGAACATTCAAGAAACCAACCGATGCTGGTGAAGTAGCCAAATGGGAGAGTAAAGATCGTAAAGCAACAACAATCATTGGACTTGGGTTGTCTGATGCATATTTGCATCATATAGACCTTTCAAAAAGTTCAAATTTAATTTGGTTAACATTGAACAAGTTGTTTGGATCCCAAACCGGAAGCGCATCAGTGACCTTGAAGCAGAAGTTGTTCAGACTCAAGATGGATGAAGGAGAAATCATGGTACAACACATAAGTAAGTTTCGGTCTATTCTGAATCAATTATCAGGGATAAAAATTAAAGTAGAGGATGATGATGCAAAAGCTGTTTTGTTGAATAGTATGCCATCTTGCTATGCAAACATTGTTTTTACTTTGAGTAAGATCAATCCCAACCTAGAAGATCTAATTTCTTCACTGATAGATGAAGAAAATAAGACTGTTACACCAGAAGAAAATGCATTGTATGGTGACGATAAAAAAAACGATCCAAATTCTTTTCTAAGTAGAGATCAACATTCACAGACTCCAAGAAAATATTCCTTTGTCATTACTGTAAAAATCAAGGACATGGTATTATGTATTGCAGGCAAAGAGCACAAGATTTTCTTGAGGGAAAATTAAAAGAAAATGCTTTTATTTCTGAAAATAGAAAAGAAGAAAGTGATTGGGAAGCAGGATCCAACCATTCACATGATAGAGAAGTTGATGCTCAAGATAGTGAAGAAGACTTTCTCTTCTAAAAAGAATGCATCTATTGGAGGAAGGAGGCACAGGAGGCTGGAGGATAATTGGCATCCTCTCATCAGTTGCCAACGATGGGGCCGCATGAAGTTGTGGTGACACTGTGTGTGTGTGTGATTTTACTTTCATTTCTGGATTGCAGTATGATTTCAGAGTTCCTGTTTTGTGTTGAATAAGTGAAATGTTCACATTGAGGGGGGGAACATGGTCTCAATGTTCCATTTTCATTTCCACCTCTTGTTCATGTGTGTAATTTGTGAGTATGATTTCTAGATCAACCCCTGATGTGAGATAGTGCAGGAGATTCAGAACAGAGTACTGAAGCAGGAGATGTTCTTGATAAAAGTAGATGGTTGATGTCATGTTCCCACTACTTTTCTGATTAGTTGGTCGATGTTCCCAGATATGGTTGATGGTGATGTTATGTTCCCAGTTCCCTTTGCATGGTCGATGTGTTCCCAAGTGGTCGATGTAGTTTCCCACCTTGGTTGATGTTCCCATGGATGGTTGATAGTGTTCCCATATCCTGGTTGATGTGTTCCCACAATCAGAGTGCACAGAGGAAGGTCAAGACATGTGTACGCTGCTCAGTCAGAAGATTTATGTTTCTCCCCATGTTCGCACTAAGGGGGGGAATGTTAGGAAATCATATATAGTGCTCACATTATTCATATATATGGATGAATAATATTATGTAATATATTATGAGTTGTAATAAACAAACTCATAATATTAGGTTAGTATATTATAGACATGAGTTGTTTGGGAGTTATAACAACTCATATATATATATATAGATTTGTGGTTGAGTTGTTTCCTACTTAATAGGAAACTATCTCCCTATATATTTGAAGCTTGTTCATTATGTAATCATCCCGTATGAATTGAATTCAGTTTATTTATTTACGGTGTTTGTTTTCTGTGTAAAGATCTTACCAAATTAACACTCACAAATGATATAAAAAGGATAAGTCCACCCAAGTTTGATGGAGCGCACTGGGGGATGGAGCTGAAAACTGGCTCAGGAAAATGGAGAAGTACTTTGCAATAAGGAACTTCTCAGAGGAAACTAAAGTAATATGGGGAGCTTATCATCTTTTCCATGAGGCATCCTCCTGGTGAGACAGCTGAAAGGCTGAACTAAACATTGATGAAACAAACATTAGTTGGTATCAATTGAAGAATTATTTTAGGCAGCAATGGCTGCCACAACTTTATTATGATTAGAGGATGACAAAATTTCAGAACTTAACTCAAGGAAAGTTAAGCGAATAGAGTACTAGAAGAGGTTCACTAAATTTCTTAATTACGTACCTCAATATCAAACTGACGAGAAGTTCAGGATACAAAAATTTATTATGGGATTAAACTCTATCATAGGGGGTGAGGTAGATGTTCACAGCCCAACTACCATGGAAAGAGTTGAAGAAAAATTCATTCGGTAGGAGTAGAAATTAAAATTAATTTTTACCCATAAGGAAGAAATTAGAAAGAAAATTCCTACTTCTTCTTCGTCTCTTGCACCCAAAAAGAGGGCAAGGAAGAAGTTTGGTACAAAAATAAATTTATTTCGATAACTTGAAGAAAATAACAAATAAAACTACTACAAATGTTTGAAATAACTTTTCTAAGAACAATAATAATGGACATAAGTCCTATGGAGGACAAAACATCAATTTCTAGGCTGGAAATAAATTTGATCCTAAAAGAGGACCTATATAGTGTTGTTACAACTATGGTAAGGATCATTATGCAAATAAGTGCCCTCTAAGGAAGGATGACAACAATAAAAAAACATATGATACATCATATAGTAGTTGATAAGCAAGATGAAAATCAAGTTACACCTATAGAAGTGCTAGGTAAACTATTTGGTATGTCTCATTACTATACTTTTGATAATGGAGCTACTAAATGCTTTATTTCTAGTAAATTAGCTACAAAACTAAAAAGAAAATATGAAAAAATGGAAAAATATTTGACCGTACACTATGGAAATAATGTTATCCACACAATTAGTAAGTGTCTGTTTGGAGTAGTCCTAGACTTACCTAGTTTTTCCACTAAAGTTGATCTTTATGTTGCTCCTTTAGGGTCTTATGATGTCATAATAGGTGTTAATCGACTTATTTGAACATAAAGAAAAGGTTGACTATTTCGAAAAAACATTAGTTTTCATTAGAAAATTATCAGCTATGTAGCATAAAAAGGCCAAAAACAAAGGTTGCACTTTGTATGCAGTAAAAATTTCTAAAAAAACCAAAGGGGATAGTGATTTCTTGGAAAAATATTCATTGTTAAGAGATTTCAATAATGCGTTTCGGAAGAAGCTGCTTGGTCTTTCGCCCAAATGGGAGTTTGATTCACAATTGAAATCAAACCGAGAAATGAACCTATTTCTAAGGTGTTATATCAAACGAATACCATGGAATTGGTAAAGCTTAAAATACGATTTACAACAACTGTTGTATAAAGGTTTGATAAGACTCGAGTGTTTCACCTTGGGAGCACTTTGGTAATTTTGTGAAAAAGAAAGATGGAAGACTTAGACTATGTATTGATTATATGATGTTAAACAAAGAAAAAAAAATCCACTTCCTAGAATTGATGATCTATTTGATCAGATGCGTAGTGTATCGCTATATTATAAGATAGATCTTCATTCTAGGTATCATCATTTAAAAATCAAAGACAAAGATATTCATAAAACATGCTTTAGAACGAGATATGGACATTATGAATTTATAGTTTTACCTTTCGGTTTGACAAATGCACCTGCAAATTTTATGAATTTAATGAATAATATCTTTCAAGAATACCTAGACAAGTTTGTACTTGTATTCTTGGATGATATTCTTATCTATTCTAAAAGCATTGATGAGCATTTGAAAATAGTACTTGAAATCTTAAGAAAAAGAAGATTATATGGTAAGTTGTCCAAATGTTCTTTCTATGAGACAAAAGTGCACTATCTAGGACATGTCATAAGTAAGGATGGAATAGTAGTAGATCCATCAAAGATTGTTTCCATAACTAAGTGGCATGTACCTAATAATTCACATGAAGTCGAAGCTTCATGGGGATTTCTTGTTACTTATAGGAATTTTGTTAAGGATTTTTCAAAAGTTGCTACACCGATAACTTCATTACAAAAGAAAGATAATAAATTTCTATGGAGTGATAAATGTGAATCAAAATTTAAAAATATTAAGGATCAATTAACATCTAAACCTATTTCAGTGTACGATCCAAATGGAAACTTTACGGTAGTTCTGGATGGTTCGGAGAAGTAGTTAGATGTATTCATTATAAAATGAACATGTTATAGCATATGAGAGAAAAAAACTCAAGTTACATTAGTTGAATTATACTCCCCATGACCTGGAGCTTGCAGCCATAGTTCATGCACTTCAAGTATGATACATTATCTTTTAGGAAGACATTTTATATTAAAGACTCGATCATCTTGGTCTCAAGTATTTTTCACTCACCAAATCTGAATGTAAGACAAGGAAGATGGTTAGAGTTTTTGTCACAATATGATTTTGACATAAGTTATATAAAATGAAAAGAAAACAAAGTGGAAGATACACTAAGTCATAGGAAACATATTTATGCATTTATAACTTTGAGAACTCAGTTTAAGGATGAGGTAAAACATATCATGGAAAATGATTCTTACTTTCAGGAGGTAAAAACATCACTTGCTACAAATCTAAATGACATAAGATATAAAGGTTTTCACTTCAATTATGACTAAATTTATAGATATGATAAGTGGGTGTATGTACCTTTGGAAAATAAATTAAGGAATAATTTAATGGAGGAATTTCATAATTCACCTTACTCAAGACATCCTGGTATTACAAAAATGCTTGTTGATGTAAAACAACAATAGTTTTGGAAAGTGATGAAAAAATACATAACTGATTTTACGACACACTACTTGGAATGTTAACATGTTAAGGTTGAGCATATGCACTCAGTTGGTTTACTATATCGTCATAGCATACTGTAATATAAGTGATAGGTAATTAGCATGGATTTTGTTTAGGGGCTGCCAATGTCAAGAAATAAACATGATGGTATTTTAGTTGTTGATAAACTGACAAAAGTAACACATTTTATTACCTAGTAATCTTAAGGATGATTCACCTATTTTAGAAAAAAATATTTGTGCATGAAATTTTCAGATTACATGGAGTACCTGAATTGATTATATCTCGATAGAGATCCCGACATCTCGATTTTTAAAAATGCTAAATGCAACCTTAAGAACAAAATTGAATTTTAGTTCCATAGCATCCGAAATAGATGTTCAAACCGAGAGAGTTAATAAGGTTTTGGAAGATATGTTATGAATGTACTACATGGATCAAGTAGTAAAAATTGGAATAATACCTTCCTTTAGTTTAATTTGCATGCAATAATACATATCATGCCCCATTAAAGATGGTGCCTTTCGAAGCATTATAATGAAGGAAATGCGAGAATCCTAGTTAGTTGGGATAACATTGAAGACAGGAGGTAACAGGAGTTGAAATCCTTACCGAAAGTGAATAACAAGTTAAAATGATTTGTGAACATTTAAGAGAAGCAATAGATACGTAGAAAAGTTATGCATATCTAAAAAGGGTTGATAAGAAATTTGAACTTGGTAAAAGGGTATTTTTACGGGTTAAGATGGAAAATAGTTCTATAACCTTTGGCAACACAACCAAATTATCACCTCGTTATGTGGGACCTTTTGAGATCATTGAAGTAATCAATCTTGTAGCTTATCATTTAGCATTACCACCTACTTTATCACAAATGCATGATGTTTTCCACATTTCTTTGCTTAAGAAATATGTTTCAGATTTATCACATGTGTTAAATTGGGATTCCTTGCAGGTCCAAGACCTAGAAATAATCATGGTTGAACCCATAAAAGTGTTGGACACTTGCGAGTTGCACTTAAGAAATCATGAAATTAGTCAATGTAAGGTTCAAAGTGGGGCAATTTTAATGAAGAAAGTGCACCATGAGAAAATCTTGAGGACATGAAAATTGTTTTTCCTCATTTATTTAAACAGATTAGTTCTATTGATTAATAACAATTAAATACATTGTTTTTCTAATTATCAATAATTCTACCAATTTTGTGCAGTACTATATTTATTAATACAGAAAAGCAAATTAATGTTTTAATAAATTATGAAAATTTTAAATTCTCAAATCTGATTTCTATTTTTGAACTTATGAATGAAAAAACTATAATTTTGATTATTTTTCTTGTTTGAGAATGTGGACTAAGTTAATCATCGGCAGACGATGATGATTTTTAGGAGGAGGTATGTAGCACCTCTGAAGCATGGTTGATATCTATGATGACTTATTTATTGGAGTTGTAAACGTTGATATGTGATTCTTTTCTTAAGACGGTGTACTCTTATGAACTATGAAATCATGTTTGTTGTGAATAGTAGGTTATCTATTGGAATAGATACCATTCTGGCATGTTTATGCTGAATAGAAAATGAAATAATTCATATCTTGTTATGCTAAATAATTCACTCAGGAAATAAGAAATGTATCCAGTTAAACTAAGTCATGAGTCTTTGTTGCACTTGAATTTGTACTTCTATTTTCATAATTTTTGGATGTAAAATAGCAATACGTTGGATCAATTTCATTGATCCAAGGTATGCTTCTAATTCATGAATTTTTGGTCATATTGACAGGATGGATAGGTTTAATGATCTTTGAACTCGGATTCTCTTGAATTCATGAGTGATCTTTGTTGTTCCCTACTTCGTAAGTAATCTTGGATAGTTTTCTCGATCCTTATTTTGATAGGTTGTATGATACGGTTCCTAGTTATTTCTAAAGGAACCTAATTAATTTATGTTCCTTAGATTGTAATACTATCCAAAATTGTAACCTATCCTAAGTTACTATGTTCTCTTATTAAGATGGGATGTTAATAATTAAAGGACCTAGACTAATCCTTAAACATTACCTAAGGACCTATGCTAGTTCCTAAACTAATGTTGAACCTAACATAATGTTTGGATAACCTAAAAGGGGCCTATGGGATGATATGAAAAATAGAAATTCGGTGACACCATATTCAAGGTATTTATGAGGCATTTGTGGACATTAACAACTTTTATTTGGCCAAAATCGACAAATGCATGAAATGTGATAGGAGGTTGAGTTGACACCTCTGTCAAAGTGATTGTTGCATGGAAATTTAAAATTATACCTAGCCAAATGTAAGTTGGTGATGGCGTGAGAAGGGGAAGGATGGTCAGTCTCATATGGCATTTAATATTTTTGGGTAATGGAGAAGAAACCACCTAGGAAGAAGGAAAGTGGGGAAAAGAGAATGGTTTTGGTTTTACTTTGGTCATTTGGTATTTTGTGATCTTTGGCTCTCGCATGTTCTTTATTTTATTTAAACCCTTAGTTTGAATCCTTGCATGAATAGTTTTCCTTGCATGGTGATTGGAATGATAAAAATAACATTGTGAAGTTATAAGGAGAAGTAGAGAAGTTATAAGGAGTTTTGTTGGTGTTTAGTAGAAAGGAATAAGTCTGTCGAATCTCTACTTGGAGATTTACAAAGGGGAAAGTTATGGCCGAGCTCTGTCAAGCACGATAGGCCCTATACATTAAGTCTTTTGATTTTACTTAAATGCCTTATAAATTTTTTTTTTTCTCTATTTTAAATCCTCTATTTTTATGATGTTTATTATTTCTTGGAAGGTGTTTGTTTTGCTCTTAGTATGCAACCGATTCTTTATTGTTGAGAACGAAAGCTAGAAGTGATGAATGTGACCTGTAATGCTAGCTTGTTTGTAAATTCAGACCTTCTTGCTATTGAAAGAAGTTTATATGGTTCTCTATCTGATTGAAAACTTATGTGGAGGTTTCAAATACTTTTAACAGTTGCATGCCTTGTGGAAATCTATAGATCTTAACTTGCATGTTTATTTACTGTTGTCATTTGGAATATATCTTGAAGGAGTCTCCATTTTGGCATTACGTCATTATTGAGGTTAATGTGATCTCTTCAGTTTGGGTTGTTTTATTGATAATAGAAGTATATACCATTTTTTTAATCAACTTAGTTCGTGAATTTTTTTCGAGTTGAATATAGTTCATGTTAATTTGGGTTATGAATATTTTGGATTTTTCCCTAATGGAAACCTCTTGTAATCTCTCGTGTTTTGTTTTAAATATCTCTACTGTTACCATCCATTTTGGGTATAAGAAAACCCACCTTTAGCTTGAAAGACTCCATTCGAGTTCAGTCCTATGAATTATGTCATAAACCTACTATGGGCTTTCGAAATTTGAATGAATCTTTTGATCCTGGGGTAAGTTTTCCTAAATTTTGTATTTATGTTTAAATCCCTTGTTATGGGAGGTTGCTCAAATGACTTAATTACCTCTTTTTGGATGTTTGTAAGTTATGTGGAGACTGGTTGCGAACTCATTCTAGTTTTCTCTCCCTTCTTTTCATAACTGAGTTATTTGGAATTGAAACAAGTTAGTTGTTTATTGGTTTTAATTAGTGTATTGGGATGATATATTTAGTAGAAGAATTTGTTTTTGATAGGACTATTGAGTGTCTTGTTACCATTCCTTTCTAACTCGTTTTTGATTTTTTACCCAATTCGGGTTATGGTGTTACCTCGATTAAGGTCTTTTTGATCTTAAATGGGTTTCCCTCGATTGATTAAGAACTTGATGTTCATTACTCTTAGGGAACTTGGTTTTGTTTGATTATGCCTTACTTTTCTTAGAGGGGATGTTTAGCCTATGAAATGAGGTATAGTGTGGCTTCCTCCTTATTGTTTTAGTAGCTTTGTATGGAGGAATTTTTTCTTACTTTGGTGAATACTCTTATCAAGCTATTCCAACATTGGGGTTTGGAAAACTAGATATGCTTGATGTATAAATGTTTTCCTTCTCTCAGAATCGATATTGGTTAGAATCCTTAAGATACTTTGATATATTGAGACTGTTGTGTTGAAGAGTTTCTTGAGGTCATGGTTGAATTCTCTTTCTTCAATTCTAGAATGTTATTCATTCATTACCTTTGTAATCATTTATTTTAGATGAACTTCGATTTAGGATTAAGGGAATGATATTTTTTTAGTTTTGTTTTGAACTTTAACTATTCTCGCCCTTTTGAATTTTGATAGTGGATGGTTGAAACTTGAGTGAGTTTGATTGGTAGACCGTGCTTCTTTTGGCTTATGAATGCTATTAAAGTGTAGTTGTTAGGACTATAGAGTGTAAGTTATGAATGTTCATTCGAGTTGAACTTGAAATGAAATCACTCAGGTATTTTAGAGTATTTCTTAGGTGAGCTTTCTTGTTTGATTCTATTTATTATGCCTTACTTATTTGGAGTATTGAAAAATAATCTTAATCTATCTAATTTAGACTCGGATGAGCTTTTATAGTTGTCATTTTTAGATAGGAACATAATTCTATTTTTACTATTTATTCCTTCATGTATTGCTTTGGATGTTAAATTGGAATAGAAAAACAATATAGGTATTCTAGAAGGTAGATTTGTATATCTAGAATTACTTCTCAAAAAGTTAGAATTGGTTAAACCCTAATCTCGAATTTGAACGATAAGGTAAAGTTAGGAGGAAATATGATTTCCTTTCTTTAATCTAGTTGTTTTATTCATGCACGTTGAAAAGAATTTTATGATGAAAAGTTTATGGTTTGTATGTTGATTAACTAACCCCTTTTTACACATTAGAAATTTTAAACTCATCTCTCCTTCTCGCTTGTCATCTTTTAGAGAAAAGTCTTTATGTTTTCATTTTTTTGTATTCAGAACTATTTCATAAGCAACAAAGTTCTTTTTATGAAACAGCTTAGATAAAAGCACAATGCTTTAATGATTTAGTGCTTATCAGTGCTCAACTCAAATAAACTAACCCATGATAACAATTGTGTAATTGGATTTCGTAAAATATGAAATGAGAAAGACATATAGAAAGTTACATTTGTTTTACTAAAGAAATTGTATCTTATTATGATTATTATGTGGCGTCATTACTTGAGATGTACTTTTTCAGAAAAGAAAGTTATAATAAAAGTATTATCCTAATGAAGGAGGCGTTTATATACTTAAATGTTCTAGGAATATTTTGGGGATTTGAAATGTTAGTTGGTTGATTTTCTCCTAAGGAGATACAACTTATAAGTTAACACTCATAAGTAGATCCTTAAACAATATAAAAGGAATATGATTGAATTATATAGATGTATGTGTATGAATTCTTGATGTATTTAAACATATGTAATTTGTGCCATAAATGGACATTAGTCCATAATATAGGGAGAAAGTATCCTTCCCATGAAATCAATCATAGAAACATAACTTAAGATCTTGTTAAAGTGTTATAAATGTTGTAAGTAAAAGATTGAATGTATACTTCCTTAGGTAGATTTCCTTAATCAAAATTTGGAATTATTAGAAAGGAATTAAATGGAATTTAGACTTCATCTTCATGAAGTCTAAAATAAAGGGTTTATAATGAACTTATTTAAGCTAAGGCTGAAATATGTAAGGAATCAATTAACACACTTCTCGTAACTTCAAGATCTATCATGTCGTTATATGATACAACTTTTTCCTTCAAGGAAAAACTTAAACATGTAATTAAAAGGTTAGGAAGTATATTTTACCTACATACCTACCTCACATGTAATTTTAACTTGTAACCTTATAGGTTAAATGATGATAGTTGAATATTTAAGTGTTGTTGTAATTAATATTTTAACAAAGATTAAATGGGTTGATAAAATTATAATTCTAGGTATTTGAACTAGTTGAGGAAACTCGGTTGGATGTTGGAACACTTCAATCTGTAAAGCGTAGTACCTTCGTAATGGTAGAAGCCATTATGAGGATACTATGATGTAGTTGATATGTCTCACACCCGGCATAGTTTGTTTAACTTGATTGACATAAAAGTAAGACTAGATCATGGTTCTATTCTATAAAGGGATAGGAATAAGATTTAGTGTTGAGGTCAACTCATGTTGAATTAGGATACCTAGACACATAGAATCAATTTACGTCAATTGAGTATGCCTATTTACCCTTAGTCACCATGAGTAGTCTTCCACACTAATTCATGATGTTGCCCTTGTCTAGTGTGAAACCTTGAAATAGATTGGACTGACAGTAGTCAGGAAAGACCACTCTAGTTGACATAAAAAGTGTGGTGAGGGACTCATTCAATTTGATGAGTATTTCATCAAGGATTGTAAACATGATAAATACATTTAAAAACTTTGGCCAAAGTATCGCAAGTCTGTTGGTTATGTTGTCCTATGTCACCTAGTTTTAGAAGCCGGATTTGGATGAATATTGGTAACATATATTTAGATAGGCCTTTTAAAGAAAACAATTGGGTACCCATAAAGGGTAAAAGAACCAATTATACATTGTATACACATTATTGAGTTAACATGAGAGATCGGTTTAATACCGAGTCATGAAATGAGAGATAGGTGTTTCACCAAGTTAATTCTGATTGCATATGGTTTTTGTTATGAGATGGATTGACACTTTGGTATGCGTGTTCTAAATTATGTTAATTTAGAACAAAGAACATTATTTATGATTAAAAAGAAAATTCCTTGTTCTAAATTGTTAAAATGAGAATGTTATATCTTGGTATCAAAGTTAAAGGTTGTATCTCTTAGACCTATTGAGTCCATAATATGATAAAAACTTAATTTTCTTGTCAATAGAAAATGGTTAGAATAAGAGGAGGTGCTGCAAATAACCCATCTATAGGTGGAGAAGTAGTTATCCCTTAAAAATTTGAGGAGATCCTTTCCGCCTATGAACACAAGAGATCGATCGTCTGGTTGTACTTGAACAAAATTTTATGGGTAATGAGGAGGAAGAATATGCGGGTAATAACAATCAGCCACCTCCTATGGACAACACCAAAGTTGGAAATTTGGGTTTTGATAATAATAATGTTGCAAATGTTAATGTAAATGTACCTAACCATCCTAAAAATAAAAAGGCAAGATTAACAACTGAACTCACAAAGGATATAAAAGGATAAGTCCACCCAAGTTTGATGGAACTACATTGGGGATGGAGCCGAGAACGGCTCAAGAAATGGAGAAGTACTTTGCAATAAGGAACTTCTCAGAGGAAACTAAAGTATTATGGGGAGCTTATCAGCTTTTCCATGAGGCATCCTCTTGGTGGGACAACCAAAAAGTTGAAGTAAACATTGATGAAACAAATATCGGTTGGGATCAATTTAAGAATTATTCTAGGGAGCACTTTGGTCATCACAACTTTATTATGATTAGAGGATGACAAAATTTCAGAACTTAACTCAAGGAAAGTTAACTGTAACAAAGTACTTGGAGAGGTTCACTAAATTTCTTAATTATGTACCTCAATATCAAACTGACTAGAAGTTCAGGATAAAATTTTTATTATGGGATTAAACTCTATCATAGGGGGTGAGGTAGATGTTCACAACCCAAATACCATGGAAAGAGTTGAATAAAAATTCATTTGGTAGGAGTAGAAATTAAAATTAATTATTACCCATAAGGAATAAATTAGAAAGAAAATTCCTACTTCTTCTTCGTCTCTCGCACCCAAAAGGGGGCAAGGAAGAAGTTTGGTACCAAAAATAAATTTGTTGCTGATAATAGTAAGAAAACAACAAATAAAACTACGGAAAATTTTTGAAATAACTTTGCTAAGAACAATAATAATGGACAAAATTCCTATGGAGGAGAAAAAAACATCGGTTGGGATCAATTTAAGAATTATTTTAGGCAAGACTGGCTGCCACAACTTTATTATGATTAGAGGATGACAAAATTTGTAACTTAACTCAAGGAAATTTAACTATAACAGAGTACTGGGAGAGGCTCACTAAATTTCTTAATTACGTACCTCAATATCAAACTAACGAGAAGTTTAGGATACAAAATTTTATTATGGGATTAAACTCTATCATAGTGGGTGAGGTAGATTTTCACAACCCAACTACCATGGAAAGAGTTGAAGAAAAACACATTCAAGAGGAGTAGAAATTAAAATTAATTTTTACCCATAAGGAAGAAATTAGAAAGAAAATTCCTACTTCGTTTTGTCTCTTGCACCCAAAAAGGGGGCAAGGAAGAAGTTTAGTACCAAAAATAAATTTGTTGCTGATAACAATAAGAAAAAAACAAATAAAACTACCGCAAATGTTTTAAATAACTTTGCTAAGAACAATAATAATGGACATAAGTCCTATGGAGGACAAAACATCAATTTCTAGGATGGAAATAAATTTGAACCTAAAAGAAGACCTATAGAGTGCTGTTACAACTATGGCAAGGATAATTATGCAAATTAGTGCCCTCTAAGGAAGGATGAAAACAATCAACAACATATGATACATGCTACAAGTAGTTGATAAGCAAGATGAAAATCAAGTTACACTTGTAGAAGTGCCAGGTAAACTATTTGGTATGTCTGTTACTATACTTTTTGATAATGGAGCTACCAAATGCTTTATTTCTAGTAAATTAGTTGCAAAACTAAAAAGAAAATATGGAAAAATAGAAAAATCTTGGACTGTACACTATGGAAATAATGTTATCCACACAATTAGTAAGTGTATTTTTGGAGCAGTCCTAGACTTACCTAGTTTTTCCACCAAATTTGATCTTTATGTTGCTCCTTTGGGGTCTTATGATGTCATAAGAGGTGTTAACTGGCTTGATGAACATAAAGAAAAGGTTGACTTTTTAAAAAAACATTAGTTATCTTGATGATCTACGAAAACAACAGACATCCAAGGGGTTAAATGAGAAATTTCAGTTAGAAAATTATCGTTATATAGCTTAAAAAGGCCAAAAACAAAGGTTGCACTTTGTATGCAGTAAAAATTTCTAAAAAAACTAAAGGGGATAGTGATTTCTTGGAAAAATATTCATTGTTAAGAGATTTCAGCGATGTGTTTCTAGAAGAACTACTTGGTCTTCCGCCCAAATGGGATTTTGACTTCACAATTGAAATTAAACCGAGAACCAAACCTATTTCCAAGGCACCATATCAAATGAATACCATTGAATTGGTAGAGCTTAAGGCATAGTTACAAGAAATGTTGTCTAAAGGTTTGATAAGACCGAGTGTCTCACCTTGGGGAGCACCGGTAATTTTTGTGAAAAAGAAAGATGGAACACTTAGACTATGTATTGATTATAGGATGTTAAACAAAGGAAAAAAATCCCACTTCCTAGAATTGATGATCTATTTGATCAGATGCATAGAGTATCGGTATATTCTAAGATAGATCTTCATTCTGGGTATCATCATTTAAAAATCAAAGACAAAGATATTTATAAAACATCCTTTAGAATGAGATATGGACATTATCAATCTACGTTTTACCTTCTGTTTGACAAATGAACCTACAAATTTTATGAATTTAATGAATAATATATTTCAAGAATACCTAAACAAGTTTGTACTCGTATTCTTGGATGATATTCTTATCTATTCCAAAATCATTGATGAGCATTTGAAAATAGTACTTGAAATCTTAAGAAAAAGAAGATTATATGGTAAGTTGTCCAAGTATTCTTTCTATAAGACAAAAGTGCACTATCTAGGACATGCCATAAGTAAGGATGGAATAATAGTAGATCCGTCAAAGATTGGTGCCATAACTAAGTGGTATGTACCTAAGAATTCACATGAAGTCGAAGCTTCATGGGGCTTTGCTAGTTACTATAGGAATTTTGTTAAGGAATTTTCAAAATTTTTTGCACCGATAACTTCATTGAAAAAGAAAGATACAAAATTTTTATGGAGTGATAAATGTGAATCAACATTTAAAAATATTAAGGATCAATTAACATCTACACCTATTTCAGTTGTACCTGATCCAAATGGAAACTTTATGGTAGTTACATATGCTTCCGGAGAAGTACTTAGAATTATTCTGTTATAAAATGAACATGCTATAGCATATGAGAGCAGAAAACTCAAGTTACATGAGTTGAATTATGTTCCCCATGACCTAGAGCTTGGAGCCATAGTTCATGCATTTCAAGTATAAGACATTATCTTTTAGGAAGACATTTTATATTAAAGACCGATCATCTTGGGTTGAAGTATATTTTCACTCAGCCCAATCTCAATGCAAGACAATGAAGATGGTTAGATTTTTTGTCACAATATGATTTTGACATAAGTTATATAAAAGGAAAAGAAAACAGAGTGGAAGATGCACTAATTCGTAGGAAACATATTTCTGCACTTATAACTTTGAGAACTCAGTTTAAGGATGAGGTAAAAAGTATTATGGAATATGATTCTTACTTTTGGAGGTAAAAACATCACTACGCACATCCAAACGACATAAGATATAAAGGTTTTCACTTCAATTATGAAGAAATTTATAGATATGATAAGTGGGTTTATGTACCTTTGGAAAATAAATTAAGGAATAATTTAATGGAGGAATTTCATAATTCACCTTACTCAGACATCTCGGTATTACAAAAATGCTTGCGATGTAAACTAACAATATTTTTGGAAAGGGATGAAGAAATACATAACTGATTTTGTGACACACTTCTTAGAATGTTAGCATGTTAAGGCTGAGCATATGCACCTAGTTGGTTTACTATATCCTCATAGCATACTGCAATATAAGTGATAGGTAATTAGCATGGATTTTGTTCAAGGGCTGCCTATGTCAAAAAATAAACATGATGTTTTTTAGTTGTTGATAAACTGACAAAAGTAACACGCTTTATTACCAAAGAATCTTAAGGATGATTCACCTATTTTAGCAAAAATATTTGTCCATGAAATTTTTAGATTACATGGAGTACTTGAATTGATTATATATGATAGAGAACCCGACATCTCAATTTTGGAAAACACTAAATGCAACCTTAAGAACAAAACGAATTTTAGTTCCGCATACCATCCAAAAATAGATGTTCAAACTAAGAGAGTTAATAAGGTTTTGGAAGATATGTTATGAATGGACTACATGGATCAGTAGTACAAATGGGAATAATACCTTCCTTTAGTTGAATTCACATGCAATAATACATATCATGCCCCGTTGAAGATGACGCATTTCAAGCATTATACAAAAGGAAATGCGAGTAACCCCAATTAGTTGGGATAACATTGAAGACAAAGAGTTAATGAGACTTGAAATCCTTACCGAAATGGAACAACAAGTTAAAATGATTTGTGAACATTTAAAAGAAGCAATAGATATGTAGAAAAGTTATGCAGATCTAAAAAGGGTTGATAAGAAATTTGAACTTAGTAAAAAGGTCTTTTTACGGGTTAAGCTGAAAAAGAGTTCTATAACCTTTGGCAAGGCAACCAAATTATCACCTCATTATGTGGGACCTTTTGAGATTATTGAAGTAATCAATCATGTAGCTTATCATTTATCATTACCACCTACTTTATCACAAATGCATGATGTTTTCCATATTTCTTTACTTAAGAAATATGTTTTGATTTATCACATGTGTTAAATTGGGATTCCTTATAGGTCCAAGACCTAGAAATAATCATGGTTGAACCCATAAAAGTGCTGGAAACTTTCCAGTTGCACTTAAGAAATTGTGAAATTAGTCAATGCAAGGTTCGGTGGAAACAATTTTAATGAAGAAAGTGCACCATGGGAAAATCTTGAGGACATGAAAATTGTTTTTCCTCATTTATTTGAACAGATTAGTTTTGTTGATTGATAACAATTAAATACCTTATTTTTTTTTAATATTTATTACTAATCTAAAACACAATAGAAATAATGCGTACAATATTCACACTAATCTAACCATGGGATCAGGACAGAATCCTGAAAGCCACATCCACAATAACTGGAAATATTGCTGCTTTGGAAATAAAATAGATTAGAAAGGACACATCACAGAAAGGAAATAATGGGAACATACTTTCTTTCGAGCAAACACAGATCATGAAATAATAATACGAGTTCTAGATAACAAATGTAATGTAATGTTTGAAACAATTTAAAATGATTGAGAATGCTAAACTGAGAACAACTTAAGATCCTGAACATAAGAGCAATATCTTAAGAGAGATGAATCTCACAACACAAAGTTTGCAAAAATGACATCAATTTCTGTTCTTTGAATGATTGAAAGAAAATACAAAGTTCTTCTTCTGCTCAAAGGTTCTCAATATTCCAAAAATCTCAACCCCTTGGAATGCACGAACATCCCTTATTTATAATAAAAAGAGTTGAGAGAAAATAGGACAAACCCTATAAAAAGTGTTTTAACAAGAGTCCTATTTTACTTGGCTCTCACGCAGGAGACCAAGTCAAAATTTACTTCCTATGTGATGAAACAGAAATGAAAAAGACATGTCAATTTCAAGATTGAAATGACATGTTGCATTGTGACTTAGTCTGAATCATCATCTTTCTCTTCCTCATCTTTCCCTTCTTCCAGTAGAGCTCTTTTTGTTCCAAAATTCTTGGAATTTCTGGATTATACCTTGCATCTCATTTTCATCAGGTGTAGTGGAATGATCACTCAGGACTTCACATGTTTCATGAGTGTCACTAGCATTCCAGAAGCTTTCTCAATATTTTGTTGAGTTTTCTCAGGGTTTCCAAAGAATGTTCAATCTTTACAAACCTGTCAATGATTTCAATGCCAAATCCGTGAGTTGGTTCATGTTGAATTGATTCTTGGATTTGTTTGAAAAGACCATCAACTGGTAGGATACCCGAGTCTCCACCCAACACTTTTGCATAGATTTTGATCAGTTCTTCTTCCAGGTCACTCTTGCCATCAATCAATTGATCTCTTGATTCTCTCAATTTTCCGCAAGCTTCGTTGAGAATCTTTATTCTGAATCTGATGGCCTTGGTCAGCTGGAAATGCTTATCCGCACATGTGGGATGATGCCCTCTTCAACCAAGATGCGTGATGGGATTTTCTTCAGCACCTGGAGAGCTTCAAAAGTCAACTCTAGGTGCCCGATCTCTTGAGAGAAATCATCATCCATCTTTTCCCCATCACTCTGTATATTCTCCAAAGATTGATAGACTTCTACAGTGTCTTGGATCACTTCTTTCCCCTATAGGAGCAGCCTTTGGGTCCATTCATTCGACCACCCTCCCCTTTTCATTAATCTTTTCAATTATAGGTACCGATGAGAAATCGAACCCGATAGGAATAGAGGATGATGGTGGACTCAAGGGGTTTTGAGAGCTTAAGTAATACCTTAGTCAACTGCTCCACCTTTTCTTTAAGCTCATCCCTGTTGTCCTTTGTTTCCTTTAATTTCTGGCATAGCACATTCATAGCATCTCGTGCATCCTGTTGTGCTCCTTCTATCATCACCTCTCCTAGAGAAACCCTAGTTATCTGATAGTCAGAGGCCACTATGTCCTCTTTGGTCTTGTCAGTCGTGGGAGTGGCGATCTCTACAAACTTATGTCCCGAAGCATCCACTAAAACCCTTGAAACTATTTTGGGTTTCTTGGCTGATTTAGTAGTGGAAGCCTTGAGTGAACTAAAATCAAAGGTTGGTATGGGTACAACCACCTTCCTTTTCCTTGGAGTTTCTCCAGTAACCATTGAGGCATGCCAGAAGGAGTTTCCACTATTGTAGAAGTTGGTGTCATACTTTCAGGTGGAGGGGATTCACTGGTGGAGTGGGAACAATCATCAGTGTGGTAGTAGATTCGGTGAAAAGAGATGTAGGAGGAGGCATATCTATAGTTACTTTGGTCCCAGTAGAGAGAGGTGAGAGTCCGGAGAAAATGCTGGCCATGGCTAATGAAGTGGATGGGGAAAGAGGAGGTAGAAGTGGTTGTGAAGTAGGAAGTGCAGATCCTAACGCCAAAGCTTGGGATGCAAGGGATAAAGTTACTTCTGTTGGGTAGTCAACAAATGGTGAAATTAGGGGCTGACTCACCTCTCCTTCCAAAGAAATTTCCCTATTTTCTCGGTGGTGTTGGTGACTCGCACGTTCACCATTTCAACTGGAGTAGCAGTTGAAGGGGTTTCTTCTTCTCTTCTCTTCTTGACAAATTTGACCTTTATAGGTCCCTTGGAAGAGCTTTTGTCCTTTTCCTTTTTGGAGGGGCCCACCTCCAAAGCAACCAAATTTGAGAAACTATCTTCTTTGAAACTCATCCCCCAAGAGGTGAGCCATGCCTTGGTGCGTGTGAGAATCGGGCTGATCTATCGGTAATAGAGGCTTTCTCACCGATAGACCAATCAATAGGTGGGAAAACATATTGATCTTCATTCAATCCATCATAGGAAGGATCCAACACACTTTCATTATCACCAGTACCCTCTGGAATGTCAGCGAGCTCGAGTGTCTGAATCTCTACAAGTGTCAACCTGCTATGATCTTTCCTTTGGACAACAACTTCATCACGTAAATCAATCCAGATGTCTTCTATGCTTGGTACGTGTAGGTGCAGAGTTCCATATGTCTTGAGGACTCCTCGAAAATCGAACCCATCTCTGGGCTTCATGTGCTTTTTTAACTTATCTTGAAGCTCATGTACAACATTCTTGGCTTTTACCACCATTGAGCAGGTATACCTTCCAATAGAAATTGGGAAGGATATGACGGCCTTGTGTTTACTCTGTTGGAACTTATGAAAATCCAACAATTGCCTAACCAACTCCATCAAGATTAGTTTGTCTCCTGGATATCTGGGCAAATGGAAAGGATCACCCAAGTACATGACCACCCAAAGGTAAGTGAACTTCTTGAATTGTAAGAAGACACAACCCCATTTCAAAACTTCAGCCCATGCCTCATTAGAGACTCTTGTTTTCCTCAGTTTGGGGTTTAACCTGTAGATGTTCTCGTAAAAGAAGGCATCATTTACCCTTCTGAATTGGTCTTAGGACCTTTTCTTGTTAATTGAGGAAAATACCGATAAATATGTTCCACTGTCTTGTTCCCCTTTGTGTCCAATCTGGGGTAATTCCTCATGTCAGTTGCTACATAGGTGACATACGAGGACATATAAAACTTCCCAGTAGACAAGATTGTTGTCATCTGAGAATCTATCTCGTTACTGATAAGGGTACCCCAATCAATCCCCTGTTGATTCTTCTTAATGATGATCATGAATTGGTACATCCATCCTTGGAAAACATTTGATTTAGGGAAACCAAAAACCCGACTCAACAGAGTAATGATATCATTGATTTCTTGAATGAAATCACTTCTAGGAACAAGTCTTGGGAACCTAGAAATAGCCGGCTTGGCTTTGATTAGGAACTTCTTATTCACATGTTTGATACAATCTTCCTGATCATTGTCCCAAGATTTTTGGGCTGACTTGAGATCTACGTCCCCATACTCCTCAAAGTTAGGAAACTTGAGAAGGTCATCGAAGTAACCTCATCTAACTTGATTACGACCTCTCTCACCTGATTTTTCATGAACGAGAAGTAGAGTCATAATTTGAAGCACAAGCTAAGATGAACTCAGGGCACTGAGCAAGACATGGGGAAACCTACTGCAAGAGGAAGACCACTGCCAACTATTGATTTCATCCATGGGGTCTGGGAAGAACTCTTGACTCTATTCCAAAAGTCTTCCATATCTATGTTTCCGAGTTCTGTATCTCAGATGTCATAATTACAATCAATGTAGGAAGGAGACTCCACCTTCCTAAATTTATACTTCATCCTCCCTGATTTTTCCATCTTATCCTGTGATGGACCGGATCCGACATGAGGAATTCCAAAGGAGGAGTGAACTGATTGCTTCTGATTTAGACACTTGGGTTTGAGGACCTGCTTAGCAATCCCAGAGACCCAAAACACTATAGAGAGTATTAGAGATTAGGGGTGTTGAACACTCGGAAAGTCTCAACAATCAGTTGAACCTATGGAAGATATGAGATGTCCGCCACTCTGGAAAACCCGCAACACTGGAAGATGTCGAAGGGTTCAGAAAATCCGCACTATTGTTAGATGCCGGGAAGATTGGAAATCCCGCTATACTTGGAGGATGCTGGGAGGTTTGAAGTATCTCGACACCTTAGAGGATGCTAGAGATTTTGGAATGTCCGACACCTTGGATTTCCGACAAACTATGGGTTTTGGAAGCTGCAAAACACCCTACGAAACCCGAAAAGAAGGAATCGGGTTTTTAATGGGTAAAACATACAAATTCCTCTCCATTGCTATGAATCTTTGATACATTCTTCTATTGTCATAACAACGGCATATTCCAAGGAATAAAACAAAGTGAGCATTCCAAGGGTGAACCCTAAAACACAAACTTGATTGGAAAACAACCCAAAAAGGAATAAATAATCAAAAACCCCAAAACCCTAACAAGAAAGAAAGAGGAATTTAGAAGGATCATTACACAATTCTTCCACAAATTTCACAAACAAAGAACAAAGGAAATACCTTCAATCAGATCAAAAATGATAAAAAATGAGCAACTCAATCGAGCACATGAAGGTGAGTCGGGTTTCGAGGGTTCAAGATGCATGCACGAAAATCCATGAGGTAAAAAGTACATCTGGTAAAAATGACGTGGAAATCGAGTATTTATAAAAAATTCACATTTAATACACTTCATTTGACACGTGTGTCAACCACCTGACAACTCGGCATTAATGCCATGTCAAGCATGTTTGGGATGTCCAAAACCCGACACAAAGGATTTCATATCAATTCAGGTTTCGGGTTGCGGGAAGCAAGTGACATGAAGCATGATGCTTGATGGTTCCAAAACCCGATACAAAGGAGTGAATCGGGTTTTGGGAATCAAAAGACATGTGACATGAAGCATGTTTTGAATAAGGCATGTTCCGATGCTCGAGAGACCCGAAAACCCGATACAAAGGATTTCATATCAATTCAGGTTTTGGGAATGGGAAAAGTGACATGAAGCATGATGTTTGAATCTAAAAAGACATACAAAGGAGCAAATCAGGTTTCAGGAGTCAGAAGACATGTGACATGAAGCATGTTTTGACTAAGGCATGTTCCGATGCTCTTTAGACCTAAAAACTTGAAAGACTTACTTGATGTGGGTTTCGGGCTTTGGGGAACATACAACATGAAGCATCCAAAACTCATGTTGTCTTGCTATGGAAACCCGAAAACCTGATTATCTCTCTAAAAGGGCATTCTTAGGAAACCAACTCAAAATTTCCTAGGGTTATCACTAAATTTTGGTGTAAACACAAAAATGAGATAACAACTGGCTCCAGTTGGGGACTTTCTTTGTGACATCAAAGGAAGAGAACTCAAAATCTCTGGCTTTATCCATTGGGCTATGGAGTCAGAAAAGAAGAAAACCGAAAACAAAACAAAGAAAGAAAGAAGACCAAAAGCAAACACACGACAGAAAATAAAGTATGTACAATGCAAAAGAGCATCTTGCATTAATGATGGAACAACTTCAGATGTTGGCCACTGAAAGGAAAGGGAGTGACTCTCCATCAAGATATGATAGACAGAAACTATTTTCACCATTCAGCTGATGAATCTTAAAAGGTCCTTTCCACAAAGAATCAAACTTTCCATGCATTCCTTTCTGCTCCCTTCTCTTATCCCAAAGCAACACCAGATCTCCAATTTGGAAATTACGTTGCCTTGATTTCTTGTCAAAAATTTTCTTTACTTTTTTTGATGACCCACAATGTGATCAATCACCTTGCTTCATTCCTCTTCTAGCCTAGCTAGGTACATAACCCTTTTTTCAATAGAATCTTGAAAAGTCACATCTTCGACTGCTTTGGCCAACTGTAAGGCTGGCAACTCTACTGAGATAGGGATCTCAACATCAATCCCATACATAGTACTTGGAAAGGAGACATTCCTATAGCTCACTTTGGGGTAATCCGATCCACCCACAATGCATCATACAATGCTTTGTGCCATGTCCTCTGGTTTTCATCTACTAGCTTTCTAATTATGGTAACCAGGTTCTTGTTGCTGGACTCAGCTTGCCCATTGCCTTGGGGATAATAGTCAGATGAGTGAGCTAGGGTGATGCCGAATCCATAACAAAATTATGTCAACTCATGCGATGAGAAATTGGAGGTGTTATCAGCCACAATCTTGTGAGGCACACCGAATCTGACAATTATATTTTCTTTAAGGAATTTGCACACGGCTTCTGAGGTTGCTTGCTTGATTGGTGCAGCTTCCACCCACTTGGTAAAATAGTCTATAGCAGTAAGTACGTAATTGTGTCTAGCACTAGAGGTAGGATTCAACATTCCAATGAAGTCAATTCCCCACTGATGGAAAGGTTCTTCAATCACTACGGGCTTTAGGGGAAGAGCTGCTAGCTTAGGGTGACCAATGAAATGTTGACAAGCTTCACACTTGGACACCCATTCTGTTGAGTCCCGAAAGAGAGTAGGCCAATAGTACCTAGCCCGTAGGATCTTATAAGCTATTACAGAGGATGAGAAATGTCCTCCGCATGCTAGACTATGGAAGGATTCTAGTAACTTTACCTGTTGTGACTTATCAACACAATAGCAGGAATACACCATCAATACCTTTCTTATATATTCTATTATCCCACATGAGGTATCTTACAGATCTTAACTTGACTATCCTCTTCTCCTTTTGGCTTAAATGTGGGGGGAATTCACCATAAGTTAGAAAGAAAGCAATATCTGTGTACCATTCATCAATTGTGCTCATGAAAAGCACCATGGGCAACTTTGAAGAGGTGTCTTTGGTCCTTTCACATTCTATTTCAGCATGATTTTCCGTGATCAATTGGCACATAGACCCTTCCTCGTACCAACTTGGTAGGTCTAATGTCCAAGTCATACTCCTGAACTTTAGCTATCCAGTTACCTCATTGACTACCCAGCTCTTGTTGAGTCAAAATGGATTTAACAGCGGTGTCGGGAATGAGAACGAGGGTATGAGAGTTCAACACATAGTACCTAAAATGTTTCACCACTCGTACCACTGCATAAGCATGCTTTTCAATTTGTGACATTTTTAGTTCATGTTCCTTTAATGGGAAGCTCATGAAAGTGATGGGAGCTTCAATGCCCTCCCCGTTCTCCTGCATCAGGATGGCTGACACTGTGTGTGTGGAGGCGTAGTATGTACATGATGAAATATTTTTGAAATCTGGACATACTAGGATAGGAGCGCAAGCAATTTCCCTTTTGACTTCATCAAATGCAAGCTTCCCTTTAGTACTCCATCGAAATGGAATTTTTCCTTTCATCATCCCAAGGATATCCTTGGTTTTATCAGTGAAATCAGGTATGAACCTTCTTAGGAAATTGACCTTTCCGAAGAAGGAATGAACTCCAGTTTTACTTGTGGGTAGGGTAAGGATTTGAATGGCCTTCACCCTTTCTGGGTCGATCTTGGTTCCTTCTCTAGTCACAATATGACCCAAAACTTTCCTTCGGTCACTCCAAACATGGACTTCTTGGGATTTAATGAAATTTTGTGACGCGACATCTCAAGAGTACTTGTTCTAGATGATCATAATGATCACTCCATTTTTTAGAAAAAATGGTCAAGTCATCCAAATATACCACTATGAATTTTCCCATCAGATCTCTGAATGCTAAGTCCATAGCTCTCTGAAAGGTAGCTCTAGTGTTGATTAAGCCGAAAGGCATCCTCCTGTAAGCAAAGGTCCCCCATGGGGTTGTGAAGGCCATTTTATGTTGATCTTCGGCAACTACCTCAACCTGATTATATCCCAAAAATCCATCGAGCATGGATAGCATCTCTGATCCCGTAACCATTTGTAACACTTGATCCATGATAGGCAAGGGGTAGTTGTCTTTTAATGAAGACTGATTCAAGTTCCTGAAATCAACACAAATCCGGATCTCGCCATTCTTCTTCCTGACCAGGTACGATGTTAGCAACCCAGGTGGAATGGTGGATTGGAAAGATAATCCTAGCATCTAACATCTTCTGAATTTCTGTAAGAATGGTTCCTGAGATTTTAGGATTATAATGCCTCTGCTTCTACCTGTAGGGTTTTACATCAGGCTTCAAAGGAATGTTGTGTTGTACATCTTTGGGCTTGAAGGATTTTAAATCTACATAGGACCAGGCCAAGACATCCATGTATCTCTTTAGGAGTGAAGTGAATTTTGATTTCTCCTCGGGGAACAACATTTCCCAATATTCACCATCCGAGGTTGATCAGACGAACCTAGATTGACTTGATCTACTTCGAGGAAGAAGCTCCTTTAGTTTGTCTCTTGTTTTGAATGAAACGGTCATGCTTGTCAAACAAACCCTCCAGAGAAACCAACCCTTTGGGAATCTTGTTTCCTTTAAGCTGAATAAACTCACCATCAACCTCTTGATATGGATCTGAAATAGATTCATGGAAAGCTGATTCTGAACCTTCAAAGTATAGCTCACTAAAATTGTCAGCTTTTTTCTAGAAAAGACAACACCTGTTGATCATCGTTGAACACTTGCCAATGAGCCACATTATCCAGATACTGGGACGATACACAATCTCAATGGTGTATGTATCTTGTTTGAACTGGGGATGAGGGAGAAGGAGGGATGCAGACATGGCTAAAGAATCAGCCTTGTCATTATAATCTCTCAAAACTGCTTTGATGGAGAATGCATCAAAGCATTCTATATTATCCCAAACTTTGTTCCTGTAATGTCTCAGGTGATCATTTTTCACTTGATAGATCCCTTTGACCTGGTTGACAATCAGCTCTACATCTCCTTGAACCTTGAGATTTTGAATTCCCTTTTTTTGGCCATTTCTAATCCTAATAACAAAGCTTCATATTCAGCCGTGTTATTAGTATTATCAAACTGCAACTTGAAGGTAGAGGGAAAGATCTCAGAATCAAGAGATATAAGAACTACACCAACGCTTCGATCCAGTGGTTGAATAGCTACCATCAAATTGAGGGTCCAAATAGCATTAGAATCTTCTTCCTTGACATCTACAGCTGGTACCTCTGATGTCATGAAGTAATTTCCAAAACTAGCATCTTTGAAAAGGATTTGAGCCTTAGGGTCATCTGATTTAGTTACCAAATACTTTTCCTGAGGCTCAGGATGGAGAACACGATAAACCCCATTGACTGGAATTTTTCCTTGGTCTAATCCATATTAATCTCTCCTCCGATGTCTTTACAAAAACCTCTACCCAAGAGGATACCGTAAGCTATAGGAATGTCGGCAACTAGAATGGTCATTTTCACTCTCTTCTCTGGGAAGGCAACGAATGCAAACTATGCATCTTTGATTTGACCAATCAAGGGAACTTGCTTGGTTTCCATGGAGTAACACCATCCATATGACTTAGTCAAAGTAAGCCCAAGGGCATGGGCTACTTTTGTGGGCATAACATTGTCAGAGGCCCCTGAGTCGATGATGCAATTGCTGAGTTTAAACCCATTTATAAGCAAAGACAAATAAAACGGTTCAATCTTTCCTGAAGAAGAAGTAGAGGTCAGATTATTCTAAGGTGGGGATTGAGTAGGATTTGGAAAAAGACCTTTTGAAGGTGGGGGAACAATAGCTTTGCTTCTAATGAATTTGGTGAGTTTTTCAAACTGTTTCAGGATTTGACTGAAGGTATTCTGCTTCTGACATTTGGATCTTGGTTCTTTTTGCATGGTCGATAATGTCAAAAGTAGTATAAGGAGTGATAGTAGGTTTGGTTCTAATCACATGAGCTTGAGCTGAGGTACTGACCTTGGGAGAAGGAGAATGAGGGGAATTTGTTACCTTTTTGGTGACTTCTCTTTCAGTTTGCGCTGAGATAGGAGTACCTCTCTTAACTATGGCTATGGGAGCTTCCTTGTTCTTCTCCTTGGGGCTTTCAAGAGGTTTTCTTGGATTCTGAGATTGGGATCGAGTGAAGACAACAAATGAATGACCATCCAGTGCACATTCATCTTCCTCGTATTCCAAATACCCAATGCTGGAGTCGCTAACCGAATCGTCATAAGACTCATCAGCGTATCCTGAAGCTTCAAAAGCTTCAGAGGAATCCTGTTCTTTTGGTTCTTCCTCTTCTTCAACTATCTCTACTACTGCATTAATGGGAGGAGCTTCGATTTCCAGCCTCGGTTGAGCAGGAGTTAACCACGGCCTGTCTCTTACATGCACCATTGGTGTTATTGAAATTCTATCTAGGGATATCCCGATACGGAACATTTCTCACCTGTTAGGACATTTTTTTTCAAAGCAATCAAATCATTAGCCATCTTTTGAATTATAGGGTCAGTATTACCTTGGGAAGAACCTTGATTTTTAGGCTTGGGTGCATCTTTCCTGATTCTTCCTACCAGAATGAGATCATCCTCTATTTCAATAGCCATTGACTGAGTGGTAGCCAAATCAAGGATAACCGACCTTCTTAATAGGAAGCTCACATCGGGGCTGAGCATTAATGAAGAAGCATTTCTGATTTTCCAGAGTAGGTACAACTAGTTCTAGAATCTTTTTGATCAGCTTGTTGAACTTTGCCACGAAGTCCCACATGGGTTCGTGAGATTCCTTTTTCATATGGGTAAGTTGTGCTAACAAAGCATGAGAATCTTCAGCCGGTTTGAATCGTGCTTCAAATCTGGTCCTCATGGTAGCCTAGTTTGTGATGCATGCATTTGGAAGGTGGTAAAACCACTGCTGTTGCACCGTGCAATGTTTCAATGAAGAGTCGAATGGAGACATCTTTGTGAGCTACTCCAAGAACACCGCATGCTATAAATAAAGATGCAATGTGTTCATCAAGATGCTGCTTCCCATCACCATTGAACTTGGGAATGTTTTTACGTGATCCATGTGGTAACTCGTGTAATGGTGGAGTTAAAGAAAGAGGACCAATAGTTATGCCCCAGGGCATAGGTTGTGCTGCCATCCTTCTGAAAAGAGTGTGTATAGGGATCTGAGTTTTCGGAAAAGAATAACACATGACAAGTTGTAGACACTTCTCATTCTACGGGGATCTGGTTTCTCCAAATAGGTGAAGAACTTCTGGTTCGGTTAGAAATAACGTTGTTGGGGGAAAGACTGAAATTATGTTGTTGTAGCAAATCAAAGAGTGGATCAATTTCACCCCGGGCTCGGTGGGACCGAGTGAAGATCTTTCTAGCCAGCTTGAACCGGGAAAGAGATCTTGTTGAAAATAAGGAAAATACGGAGTCACCAGACACCAAGAGGATAAGCTTTATACTATTAATCCGTATTCCCCAGTGGAGTCACCAAAAACTGTTGGTTGGATATTTTGTCAAGATGAAATATGAGGTTCAACCACAGTACATGGGATTGAATCCCTCCTCAAAGACAAGGTGAGGCTGCCTGTTTATTACTAATCTAAAACACAATAGAAATAATGTGTACAATATTCACACTAATCTAACCATGGGATAGGACAGAATCCTGAAAGCCACATCCACAATAACTAGAAATATTGCTACTTTGGAAATAAAATAGATTAGAAAGGACACATCACAAAAAGAAATAATGGGAACGTACTTTCTTTCGAGCAAACACAGATCATGAAATAATAATACGAGTTCTAGATAACAAATGTAATGTAATGTTTGAAACAATTTAAAATGATTGAGAATGCTAAACTAAGAACAACTTAAGATCCTAAACATAAGAGCAATATCTTAAGAGAGATGAATCTCACAACACAAAGTTTGCAAAAATGACATCAATTTCTATTCTTTGAATGATTGAAAGAAAATACAAAGTTCTTCTTCTATACAAAGGTTCTCAATATTCCAAAAATCTCAACCCCTTGGAATGCATGAGCATCCCTTATTTATAATAAAAAGAGTCAAGAGAAAATAGGACAAACCCTATAAAAAAGTGTTTTAACAAGAGTCCTATTTTACTTGACTCTCACGTAGGAGACCAAGTCAAAATTTACTTCCTATGTGACGAAACAGAAATGAAAAAGACATGTCAATTTCAAGATTGAAATGACATGTTGCATTGTGACTTAGTCTGAATCATCATCTTTCTCTTCCTCATCTTTCCCTTCTTCCAGCAGAGCCTGTTTGTTCTCGAAATTCTTGGAATTTCTGGATTATACCTTGCATCTCATTTTCATCATGCATAGTGGAATGATCACTTAGGACTTCACATGTTTCATGAGTGTCACTGGCATTTCCGGGAAGCTTTCTCAATCTTTTGTTGAGTTTTCTCAGGGTTTCCAAAGAATGTTCAATCTTTACAAACCTGTCAATGATTTCAATGCCAAATCCGTGAGTTGGTTCATGTTGAATTGATTCTTGGATTTGTTTGAAAAGACCATCAACTGGTAGGATACTCGAGTCTCCACCCAACACTTTTGCATAGATTTTGATCAGTTCTTCTTCCAGGTCACTCTTGCCATCAATCAATTGATCTCTTGATTCTCTAAATTTTCGCAAGCTTCATTGAGAATCTTTATTCTAAATCTGATGGCCTTGGTCAGTTGGAAATGCTTATCCGCATGTGGGATGATGCCCTCTTCGACCAAGATGCATGATGGGATTTTATTCAGCACCTAGAGAGCTTCAAAAGTGTACTCCAAGTGCCCGATCTCTTGAGAAAAATCATCATCCATCTTTTCCCCATCACTCTATATATTCTCCAAAGATTGATAGACTTCTACAAAGTGTCTTAGATCACTTCTTTTACTCTATTGGAACTTATGAAAATCCATTCAATGACCTAACCCTCCATCAAGATTATTTATCTTTTGGATATCTAGGAAAATGAAAAGGATCACCCAAGTACATGACCACCCAAAGGTAAGTGACTTCTTGGTAAGAAGACACAACCCCATTTCAAAAATTCAGCTCATGCCTCATTAGAGACTCTTGTTTTCCTCATTTCGGGGTTTAACACGCAGATGTTCTCGTAAAAGAAGGCATCATTTACCCTTATGAATTGTCCTTACCTTTTCTTGTCAACTAAGGAAAATACCGATAAATATGTTCTTTGTCTTGTTGTGCCCTTTATATGCAATCCAGGTAATTCCTCATGCCGCCAGCTTCCTGCATAGGTGACATACGAGGACATATAAAACTTCTTTGGAGTTTTCTCATAAAATTGAGGACAAGAGTTGTCATCTTAGAATATATCTCGAAGCATTCCGATAAGGGTACCCCAATCAATCCCTGTTGATTCTTCTAAATGATGATCATGAATAAGTACATCCATCCTTGGAAAACATTTGATTTGGGGGAAACTAAAACCTAACTCAAATGAGTAGTATGATATCATTGATTTCCGAATGAAATCACTTTTCTAGGAACAAGTCTTGGGAACCCAAGAAATATTGAGGCTTAGCTTTGATTAGGAACTTCTTATTCACGTGTTTGATACAATCTTCCTAATCAGTTGGTGTCCCAAGATTTTTGGGCTGACTTGAGATCTCGTCCCCATACTCCTCAAATTTAGGCAACTTGAGAAGGTCATCGAAGTAACCTCCGCCTAACTTGTTTACGACCTCTCCCGCCCGATTTTTCATGAACGAGAAGTAGAGTTGTAATTTTAAATCACGAGCTAAGATGAACTGAGGCACCCTTGTAGACATGGGGAAACCTCCGCTATAAGAGGAAGACCACTTCCAACTATTGATTTCATCCATGGGGTCTGGGAAGAACTCTTGACTCTATTCCAAAAATATTCCATATCTATGTTTCTGAGTTATGTATCTCGAATGTCGTAATTACAATCAATGTAGGAAGGAGACTCCACCTTCCTAAATTTATACTTCATCCTCCTGGATTTTTCCATCTTATCCTATGATGGATCGAGATTCGACATGAGAAATTCCAAAGGTGGAGTGAACTTATTGCTTCTGATTAAGACACTTCGGGTTTGAGGACCTGCTTAGCAATCCCTAGAGACCCGAAACACTATATAGAGTATTGGAGATTAGGGGGTGTTGAACACTCAGAAAGTCTCCCAACAATCAGTTGAACTTGTTAGAAGATATGAGATGTCCACCACTCTAGAAAACCCGCAACACTGGAAGATGTCAAAGGGTTTAGAAAATCCACACTATTGTTAGATGCCGGGAAGATTGGAAATCCCGCTATACTTGGAGGTTTCAAGAGGTTTGAAGTATTTGACACCTTAGAGGATGCCAGAGATTTAGAATATTTGAAACCTTGGATTTCCTGACAAACTATGGGTTTTGGAAGCTACAAAACACCCTGGGAAACTTGAAAAGAAGGAATCGGGTTTTTGTTAGGGTAAAACATACAAATTCCTCTTCATTGCTATGAATCTTTGATACATTCTTCTATTTTCATAACAACGACATATTCCAAGGAATAAAAAAGTGAGCATTCCAAGGGTGAACCCTAAAAAACAAACTTGATTGGAAAACAACCCAAAAAGGAATAAATAATCAAAACCCCAAAACCTAACAAGAAAGAAAGAGGAATTTAGAAGGATCATTACACAATTCTTCCACAAATTTCACAAACAAAGAATGAAGTGAAATACCTTCAATCAGATCAAAACATGATAAAAAAACAAGCAAATCAATCGAGAATGAAGGCGAGTCGGGTTTCGGGGTTGAAGACGCATGCACGAAAATCCATGAGGTAAAAAGTATGTCTGGTAAAAATGACGTGGAAATCTGAGTATTTATAAAAAAATCACATTTAATACACTTCAGTTGACATGTGTGTCAACCACCTGACAACTCAGCATTAATGCCATGTCAACATGTTTGGGATGTCGGAAACCCAACACAAAGGATTTCATATCAATTTGGGTTTTGGGTTGCGGGAAGCATGCGACATGAAGCGTGATGCTTGTGGTTCGAAAACCGTCGATACAAAGGAGCGAATAATGTTTTGGGAATAGAAGACATGTGACATGAAGCATGTTTTGACTAAGGCATGTTCCGATGCTCTTTAGACCCGAAAACCCGATACAAAGGATTTCATATCAATTCGGGTTTCGGGTTGTGGGAAGCAGTGACATGAAGCATGATGCTTGATGGTTCGAAAACCGATACAAAGGAGTGAATCAGGTTTGGGAATCAAAAGACATGTGACATGAAGCATGTTTTGAGTAAGATGTTCGATGCTCTTAGCCCGAAAACCTGAAAGACTTACTTGATGCGGGTTTTGGGCTTCAGGGAACATACAACATGAAGCATCCAAAACTCATGTTGTCTTTGCTATAGAAAACCCGAAAACTGATTATCTCTCGGAAAGGGCATTCTTAGGAAACCATCTCAAAAAATTCCTAGGGTTATCACTAAATTTTGGTGTAAACACAAAAATGAGATAACAATGATACAATTCCTAGCTATTGCTAAAGGAGCCTAATTATTCTATGTTCCTTAGATTGTAATACTATCCAAAGTTGTAACCTATCCTAAGTTACTATGTTCTTTTATTAAGATGGTATGTTAATAATTAAAGGACCTATACTAAACCTTAAACATTACCTAAGGACCTATGTTAGTTCCTAAACTAATGTTGAACCTAACCTAATGTTTGGCTAACCTAAAAGGGGCCGATGGGATGACATGAAAAAGGGAAAGTTGGTGGCACCATCTTCAAGGTATTTATGAGGAATTTGTGGACATTAAAAACTTTTGTTTGGCCAAAATTGGTAAATGCATGAAATGTGATAGGGAGGTTGAGTTGACACCTCTATCAAAGTGATTGTTGCATGGAAATTTAAATTTAGACCTAACCAAATGTAAGTTGGTGATGGCGCAACAAGGGAAGGACTTTCATTCTGTATGGCATTTAATATTTTTGGGTAATGGAGAAGAAACCACCTAGGAAGAAGGAAAGTGGGGAAAAGAGAATGGTTTTGGTTTTCTTTGGTCATTTGGTATTTTTGATCTTTAGCTTTGATGTGCGTTTATTTCTTTCAAACCCTCGGTTTGAATCCTTTCATGAATCATTTTCCTTGCATGGTGATTAGAATGATAAAAATAGAATTGTGAAGTTATAAGGAGAAGTAGAGAAGTTCTAAGGAGTTTTGTTGGCATTTAGTAGAAAGGAATAAGTCATCGAATCTCTCGCTTTGAGATTTATAATGGGAAAGTTAAGGCCGGAGCTCTTTTAGGCATGATAGGCCCTATCCATTAAGTCTTTTGATTTTACTTAAATGCTTTATAATTTTTTTTTCTCTGTTTGAAATCCTTTGTTTTTATGATGTTTATTCTTTCTTGGAAGGTGTTTGTTTTTCTCTTGGTATGCAACTGATTATTTATTGTTGAGAACGAAAGCTAGAAGTGATGAATGTGACTGTAATGCTAGCTTGTTTGTAAATTGACCTTCTTACTATTGAAAGAAGTTTATATGGTTCTCTATCTGATTGAAAAATTATGTGGAGGTTTCAAATACTTTTAACAATTGCATGCCTTGTGGAAATCTATAGATCTTAACTTGCATGTTTATTTTTGGAATATATCTTAAAGGAGTCTCCATTTTTGCATTACGTCATTGTTCGGGTTAATGCGATCTCTTGTTTGGGTTTTTTATTGATAATATAAGTATAGACCATTATTTTTCTCAACTTAGTTCGTGACTTTTTTTCTAAGTTGAATATAGTTCATGTTAATTTGGGTTATGAATATTTTGGATTTTTCCCCTAATGGGAACCGCTTGTAATATTTTTGTTTCTTTTTAAATCTCTTTACTATTACCATCCATTTTGGGTATAAGAAAACCCACCTTGAGCATGAAAGACTCCATCATGAGTGTAGGTCCTATGAATTATGATCATAAACCTACTCTGGGCTTTGAATTTGAATGAATCTTTTGATCTAGGTAAGTTTTTCTAAATTTTTGATTGATGTTTAAATCCTTGTTATGGGGGTTACTCAAATGACTTAATTACCTCTTTTTGGATGTTTGTAAGTTCTATGGAGACTGGTTGTGAACTCATTCTTATTTTATCTCCCTTCTTTTTGTAACTGAGTTATTTGGAATTAAAACAAGTCATTTGTTTATTGGTTTTAATTCATGTATTGAGATGATATCTTTTGTAGGAGAATTTGCTTCTAGTAGGACTATTGAGTGTCTTGTTTCCATTCCTTTCTAACTTGTTCTTTAATTTTTACCTAATTTTGGGTTATGGTGTTACCTCAGTTAAGATCTTTTTGATATTAAATGGGTTTCCCTCAATTGATTAAACACTTGATGTTCGTTACTCTTAGGGAAGTTGGTTATGTATCATTTCATTTGACTTTTCTTAGAGGGGATGCTTAGCCTGTGAAATGAGGCATGGTTGTGGCTTCCTCGTTATTGTTTTAGTAGCTTTGTATAGAGGGAATTTTTCTTACTTTGGTTAATACACTTATCAAGCTATTCCAACATCAGGGTTTGGAAAACTTGATCTAATTGATGTATAAATGTTTTCCTTTCTCTGTAATCGATATGTTGGCTAGAATCCTTAAGATACTTTGATATTTTGAGACTATTGTGTTGAAGAGCTTCTTGAGGTCATGGTTGAATTCTCTTTCTTCAATTCTAGAATGTTATTCATTCATTACCTTTGTAATCATTTATTTTGGACGACCTCACGATTTACGATTAAGGGAATGATATTTTTTAGTTTTGTTCTAAACTTTAACTATTCTTCCCTTTTTTAATTTTTATAGTGGATGGTGTAAACTTAAGTGACTTTCATTGGTAGCTCATCCTTATTTTGGCTTATGAATTGTATTAAAGTGTAGTTGTTAGGACTACAGAGTGTAAGTTATGATTGTTCCTTTGAGTTGAACTTGAAATGAACTCACTCAGGTATTTTAGAGTATTTCTTTTGCGAGCTATCTTGTTTGATTCTATTGATTATGCCTTCCTTATTTGGAGTATTGAAAAATAATCTTAATCAATCTAATTTAGAATCATTTTGGTGAGCTTACTATAGTTGTCATTTTTAGATAGGAATATAATTCTATTTTGACTTGTTTATTCCTTCATGTATTGCTTTGGATGTTCACTTGAAATAGAAAAAAATATACGTATTCTGGAAGGTAGATTTGTATATCTAGAATTACTTCTCGAAAATTTAGAATTGGTTAAACCCTAATCATGGAAATTGAATGATAAGGTAAAGTTAGGAGGAAATATGATTTCCTTTCTTTAATCCAGTTCTTTTATTTATGCACGTTGAAAAGTATTTTATGATGAAAATTTTAGGGTTTATATGTTGATTAACTAACCCCTTTTACACATTAGAAATTTTAAACTCATCTCTCCTTGATTGCTTTTCATCTTTTAGAGAAAAGTCTTTATGTTTTCATTTTGTGTATTCATAACTATTTCATAAACAACAAAGTTATTTTTATGAAACAGTTAGATAAAATTACAATGTTTTAATGATTTAGTGCTTATCAGCTCAACTCAAATGCACTAACCCATGATAACAATTGTGCAAATGGATTTCGTAAAATATGAAACAAGAAAGACATATAGAAAGTTACATTTGTTTTACTAAAGAAATTGTATCTTATTGTGATTATTATGTGGCGTCATTACTTGAGATGTACTTTTTTGGAAAAGAAAGTTGTAATAAAACTATTTTTAAAAAAAATTATGATACTTTGTAATCTCTAAGATACTTCTAGATTCAGTGAATGTATCATTCCTTCTTGATGAATAAATGATGGGATGATTGTTAAATACTACTTTATTGTAATACTTCTTGTCATGAATTGGAATGTATTATTAAGTATTATCCTAATGAAGGAGGGCATTTTATATACTTAAATGTTATGGGATTATTATGGGGATTTGAAATGTTAGTTGGTTGATTTTCTCCTAAAGAGATGCAACTTATAAGTTGACACTCATAAGTAGATCCTTAAACAATATAAAAGGACTATGATTGAATTATATAGATGTATGTGTATGAATTCTTGATGTATTTAAACATATGTAATCTGTGTCATAAATGAAAATTAGTCCATAATATAGGGAGAAAGTATCCTTCCCATGAAATCAATCATAGAAACATAACATAAGATCTTGTTAAAGTGTTATAAATGTTGTAAGTAAATGATTGAATGTATACTTCCTTAGGCATATTTCCTTAATCAAAATTTGGAATTATTAGAAAGGAATTAAATGGAATTTAGACTTCATCTTCATGGAGTCTAAAATAAAAGAGTTTATAATGAACTTATTTAATCTAGGGCTGAAATATGTAAGGAATCAATTAACACATTTCCGTAACTTCAAGATCTATCATGTCGTTATATGATACAACTATTTCATTCAAAGACAAACTTAAGCATGTAATTAAATGGTTAGAAAGCATATTTACCTACATACCTACCTCACATGCAGTTTTAAATTTTAACCTTATAGGTTAAATGATGATGGATGAATCTTTAAGTGTTGTTGTAATTAATCTTTTAACAAAGATTAAATGGGTTGATAAAATTATAATTCTAGGTATTTGAACCAGTTGAGGAAACTCGGTTGGATGTTGGAACACTTCAATCTGTAGCGTAGTACCTTCGTAATGGTAGGAGCCATTACAAGGAAACTATGATGCATTTGATATGTCTCAACACCCGACATAGTTTGTTTAACTTGATTGACATAAAAGTAAGACTGGATCATGGTTCTATCCAATACGGGGATAGGAATAAGATCTAGTGTTGAGGTCAACTCATGTTGACTTAGGATAAATAGACACATCTAATCAATTTATGTCAATTGAGTATGCCTATTTACCCTTATTCAGCATGAGTAGTCTTCCGCACTAGTTCATGATGTTTCCTTGTCTAGTGTGAAACCTTGAAATAGATTAGGACGCGACAGAGTCAAGAAAGACCACTCTAGATGACAAAACAAGTTTCGTGAGTTACTCATTCCATTTGATGAGTCTGTCATCATGGAATGTAAACATGATAAACATGTTTAAAAACTTTCACCTAAGTATCGCAAGTTGTTGGTTGCGTTGTCCTATATCAGCTAGTTTAAGAAGTGGGTTTTCATATGAATGTTGGTAATAGATATTCAGATAAGCCTCTTAAATAGAACACTTGGGTACCCATAAAATGGTAAAATAACCAAGTATATGTTGTATACACATTATTGAGTTAACATGAGAGATCGGTGTTTCACCGAGTCATTTCTGATAGCATATGGTTTTTTTTTATGAGATGGATTGGTATTGGTATGTGTGTTCTAGATTATGTTAATTTAGAACAAATAAGATTATGTATGATAAAAAAAATCCTCATTATAAAGTCTTAAAATGGGAATGTTACAGGAACACTTCAAGTATGATAAGGTTATACATGTGATATGTCCACATGGTTCTTGAGCTCTTATCATTTTTAGGTGTCTCGAGTTTTTTTTTTTCTCATCTATCAAGTTATCATCTATTGTAACTTTTGTATGAGTCTTTAGAGGTTTATTCTTTGGTTGTTTGTTAAAGTGTGTTACAAAGTAATGTCTTCTGTACAACCTTGGTTGAAAGATCCTTTATTTAGAATTTCATGGTGATGGTTGAGTCTTCATGTTTGAGTTTCATATAAAGGATGTTCAAATTTATCCCTTGAGTTAGAGGTTTGTCTTACTACTTAGATTTTTTTAGGAGTCATCCATGTGTCAAGTATGGTCTATGAAAAATGAATATTGAGTTCAAAGTCGATATATATATGTGTTTTTATCTCTAAGTCAATTTCATGTATAATCCATGTTCAAACCCTAAAAAAGAGAGTGCTTAAGTGTCTAATTGTCAGTTAACAATTGTGCTTTGTAAAGAATTATTTATTAAGGTTACACAATCAGGTATTGGTTCTACTTATGAAGGTATGACAGTCAAACATGGTGGTATTTTAAGCCCCGATCTACCTAAGTGTAAGTTATCTGGTTATACCTCTTTTATAAGATGGGTTGAAGAATATTGTAATGATCTTGAAGAGTATGGTAGAATCATAATCGATGTGCATTGTTAAGGTCGAGTCCTTTTGATTAGTATTCTCTAAGAAGGTGTATGGTCCTATGAGTTGTTGGTCCTCTAAGGGTTCTTGGTATATATCCAAGTCTGGTTCTAAGCCTCAAGTGTTAGAATTTCTAACTCAACTAGTATATTCAGTAAGAGTGGTGCCCTTGACAAGTTGTTATGTGTGATCATGCACCATGGATACAAATTCATGATGACTATGCACAATAAGGTATGATAAATTTTAGAAACGTCTAAGTTTTGAGTTATTGAATAAATTCATAGTTGTAATTTGAGTGCATAATTCTATAAGATATGGTCTAATTCCTTAAATAGGATGATTCTCACTATTTTAGACACAATCTATGTAAAGTATGGAAGCTTGATGATGAACTTTGAAGAATATTCAAGTTGATGTGTTTGACTAAGTCAGATTGTGAAAATTACTACATAAGAATGTAACAAGGCTAAGAATCATGAAGAAAACTATGTCTACATCTTAAAATTAGTGAATGGTGGTTTGGAGTTCTATAAGAATCAAGGGAATTAAGTGTATTATTGTGAAGGATTCATCAAAAATCTTTTTAAGATAAGTTGGCAAGGTATAATTCTAAAGGACACGGTATGTTTGAGAGGTACAAGTATGTGATAGCTTCTCGGAAGTTAGAAATGAGTCTCGGAGGTTATAAATTCACACTCTAGGGGAGTTAGGTCCATTTTGATCTTATAATTTTTTCTTACATTAAGGGGACTATTTTCATGATCTATAGTTTCTCTCAAAGTTGGGTTTACTCATTAGAATCTCAAAGTTGATGAAAGAGAGATTGATAGATCTTTTCTCATGTGGGTTTAAGTGATGAAGATGTATATGAGATCCAAAAGGTATTTTCATCTACCATGAGTTATATATATAAGTCAATTCATGTGCTCCAAGTTTGAGATCAAGGAATAGAAGATTTTTTTCTCTTTAAGAAGTAAGATAAGGGTTTATATCATGAAGAGCTAGACACAGGTTCATCTGAGACTAGTGTGTTGATCAAGAAGGAAAATTGATAAGATCAAATTGTTGAAGGTCTGAAAATGTACACTCAAGTTTCTAAGATATGAAAAGGTAAGCTACAAGTTATTGAAGTCAATTTAAGGAAAAGGGAACAAAGTTTTGATCTTGAATCAATGGTCCTAGTTGAGAAAATGAAGACAAAGGAGATTGGTATGAAAGTAATAAGATAGTTTTAACTTGAAGGCTCAAAGTCATTTAAAGACCAAGTATGGTGGACATCATGCATGGCAATAGGGACACTCGGCCTCAAGAATTTGTAAAAATGTGATGCATGTATGAATAATGAGTAATCATAATATGTAACCTTTGTGATACAAGTAATGATTATGATAATTGTGAATGTTTAATAAGCTTGAATTGAAGAAGTAGGTCTTAACAAAGGTCTCTTTTGTTTGTATAATCCATATGAGTCTAGAAGGACAAGTACAATATGTATTGGAGTATTCGGGATGCTCTAGGCTATTGGCATATGTCAAAGGAAGGTAATGAGCTATATGACCAAGAAACGTGATCAAGAAATAAATAGACATATCTCGGATGGACAAAGTATCATCTAGGAGTCTTGGCTTAGATCAAGTAAGCATTTCATTACTCCCAAAGATAGTATATAAGGTAAATGACAACGTTATATATATTGCAGTAAGGCTTGGAAAGTTTCTTTTGTGAAATTTTGATGGATATTTCATCAAAAAGAGTATAATAGGTCTGTATGAAGTAAGAATAGTGACATACAAATGTCACAAAGTCTCTAAATAAAGAGGAGTCATTGGTGACATAGATTAGATGCCCTATTATTCTATAAGTCTTAGAATTAAAAAGAAAATTTAGAATTAGTTCATGATTTATAGAAGGTTTCTTAGGTTCCTCAAGCATGAGTAAAAGATGAAAAGGAAATTTTCAAAGATCTTAGGTCTAAATTGTGTGAATTGAGTACAAGGACAACTATCTACCAAGTCTGTGATAGGGAATGATGAAGTATGAGGATGTCTAATGGTTGTTACTATTTGTAAAAGGTCATTTTGTACCAAAATATGATGCTTGATGTTAGGTAAGTATACAATGTTGATCAAGAAGCTGAGACACACTTAGAAATATTGATATGTAGTCTATGAAAAGAGAGAAAAAAGTTTGAAGGTATAGATATACGAAGGTTGTAAAGGTAAGAAGAGTCTATCTTGATATTTAATCAAGTTCATGTGGTGTCTAAGTGAACTAGAAAGGAAAAATAAATCATGATTGAAGGTACAACGACATGATAGTGATTAATGTAAGCAAGATGAATTCATTAAGACTAGAAAGGTGATTTGTGGATATTAAGAAATGCTTCTTGGAAGTGATGATTCTACTAACCCCTTTCCATGACTTGTAAGTAGGGTAAGTACTCATGTTTTTTCATTCTCAATGAATAATATGGTGTATGAACCCAAGGGAGTATTTAGATGTTGTTTTGCATGATTGAGTTGAGTATAGATCTTGGAGAAGTTTGGTAAAAATGAACTGAAGATGTTGTTTAGGGAAAAGTTTTCCAAAGTTAGTTTTGTAATCCTTGGAGGAAAAACTAGTGATTTATTATAGTACCTATACCTATAAGGTGATGTTAAGCATGAATGAAAGTGAAAATGGAGAGTACATGTTCTAGGGGGAGCTATTTTTGGCTCATATCAGGTCTATGGTTCTTCACATACTACTTAAGGAGTCAAAGAGGAGCACGCTAAGTTTGAGGGGGAGATATTTGAGATAATTAAGTTGTTTTGAGAATTGTTTTAATTATGTGTTGTCTTTTTCCATGTAAAGCTGTCATTCTAGCCTTTCTCATAAATGTCAAAGGGGAGAGAAGCATTAGAAACATGGGAATGAGGTCTTATAGGTGTGTGTTTTATTATGGTTTCCATCAATGTTTCTAAAGTTGGTTATGATGCAGTTACCAATAAAATATCATGGTCATATTTAATAGCCAAATAGGTTCAAGAAAAAAATTCATCCTAACTCCGCTAATTGAGGAACAACATTAGTATAGATGGCTCAAAACTTGTAATATGAGAACATATCATCATGGAGGTTTTCTAAACTGAAAATGAATCCCAAGAATTATTGCCTTAAATAAAATAACCTATTTACTATGCCTATCCTCTTCTTCTCTGATCATTTTAATTATCAGGTTCATCCATGAGAATTAAATATCACCGTGCATTCACCTACCCAATTAGTCACTTCTTTATTGATCAATGCTTAATTCTTGGTTACTAGCTCAATAAACCCCATTGAATTATTAAATATTATTGGATTTTATCCCTATTCCCACACTCATGAAAAAATGTTAAAACCATAAAAAAAAATCAAAAAATAAAAATTCAATACCTCTGTTCATTTAAACAAGACTCCACGTATATGCTCTCAAGAACACCTTCCTTATTCTCTAATGGGTTATGCACTTCAATGGTCATTCTTAAGGAATTATCACTTCCAATAATTTTTTCTTCACACCCCCAACATGATTGTAAAATATATAATCTTAATTCTTTATACAACTCCTTGTCCTTCTATATTTGCAAATTTGCTCTTAACCCTTCATTAAGTCAATCTCAGTCAATAGTCACAATTATTTTCATTTTGGTGAAGTAACCATACATATAAAATGCGTTTTGGAGTACCCTTAAAGGGATTTGAAATGTGTAGAAATTTTCAATCCTAATATCTAAATGAAAGCGTACCTTCCTTTGTAAATATGCTCTCCACATTAGCCCTTTAAACTGCAACCTAGCCTTAAACAAGAATGTCAAGCTTTCCTCTAATTTCATCAATGAAAAATAAAAATTCCTTTTAAATATCTTCCTAGACTCTCTTGAAATGATTTTAAAAAAATTTCACTTTAATATTCGTTGATTTACCCCTTCAAGTGCTAATCCTAGTGGCTCTTTGAGTTAACCCTCCTAGAGCCCGAGAGAACAAAAATGGTTATAAATTCCATTTTATCCTTTTCCAAGGCACTAAATTGCACCTCTGGAGTCTTCATAAACCAATCCCAGTAATAATATTACGATTAAGGTCATGGTTTCACAAATGTGGCATAAAAACCCTTAACTCTCTTGCATATGATGTCACATGACATTGATGGAAAAGGTAGAGTGGAAAAGCATACAAGTCAAGTGGTGTCTAATGGTGCTCAATGGTTCAAGTTGGTTTCAAGGTGCTACAAGCTCAAATAGTGAGGTGGTTGTTTTATAAAGGTAGATTACAGGATGGATTTATAATTTTAGATGGTCTACAGGCCAATAATGGTGTTTCAAGCATGAGAAAGATGTCTCACCAGGTGTATCAGGTGATCTAGTGGAAGTTGTAGTTGAAACTAGCCCTTTTAGGTCTATTTCTAGAGTCTGATAAGGTGTGAAAAGTTGGTACAACTCATGAAAAGGTCATGTAAGCATGGGATTATCATATTAATAGTTACTAAAATATGTGTGAGCAAAAACAAGGCTCATTTTATCTCCTGGAGTCAAAATTTAAAAGTTCACAAAATTTGGATTTGAGATGGGATGAGGAAAATGAGATGGGATAGAATATTTAAAGCATAATTTTGGAAAATTGTCTTATGTATCATGTATAGGGGTGAGTTTTTGTGCTCCAAGAAAAATTTCATCAAGTTCTGAGAAGGTATGTGAAAGTTATGCTAGTTTTTCTAAAATTGATCCCTCTTGAAAAATAATAAGGTTTGTCTTCTTAGCACCCAAGAAAAAATATGAAGACTCATTCGGATAAATCATAGAATAAATTTTCATATAATATTCCAATATTTATATATTGCAAAATGTTTCAGGTGATATGGACTAGTTTTAAGAAAGTTATGATCTTTTTCTAACCCTATTCCTTTTAACTCTCAAGCACTTTCTTAACATAGTGATAGAAAAATTTGTTTTCTAACTTCAAATCACTAGTATGAGTTATGTTAGGATTCTAAAGGATGTTTAATGGTGTCCCAACAATTCTCATGTAAGTCAAAAGTCCTTCAATCCATTTTGGTCAAGGTGATTTCTTGTAAGGGTAGCATCTTTCAATAGATGAAATAAATGAAAAGTCACAATGCTTTTAAGTCTCCAAGTCTTTCATGTTTATAAATGATGTGGTTCTAGTTTTTGGATAATTTAGTAGAATTAATGAGACATGGAACCAAACTATTTATTTCTCTACATTATCCTATGATAGTTTTTGAAGTTATTCAAGAAGTTTGCAACATTTAATGCATATCTCCTGAAGTGTCTCTATCACAATGGTCATAAATAGTTATAGAGAATGATGTGATTTAAGAAGTATAAACAAAATTTACTCCTCCAAATTTGAATGAAATGTTGTGACAAGTGGAATTAAAAAGTATGAGATTAAGAAAAAATGAAAATAATGTGTGTTTGAATGTCTTTATGATAGTTATAAAGTGAAGTGAACTCCATGTGCAAGATGAAAGTATAAAGTGAAGGTATTAAATGTTTTTAAAGTTTGATGAAGATTTAGAAGGATGTATAACATGTGATCAACTTCAATCCAAATTATTAATGTTTCCTTAAATCATGTATCCAGGCCAACAAACACCGTATAATCATATGTATATGGGTGATAATATACATTTTTTTTTTATTGATCTAGGAGAAATGGAGAAATTTCAAATTAAAACAAATTCTTAGGAAAGTTGGAAGTTGGTCTCACATAAAGCCATATAAACTTAAATTTTCTAATTTCAATTCAAAATGAATGAAAATGAATTTTTATGATCTCTTAAGTGATGTATGGTGGTCAAAACCCGATTCTAGGGTTTATCGAGACATTTTTGTTTGAATCTCTTAAAATAACCAAAAAAAATATTATTTTTTGGAAAATATATCTGTCTCCATCACACAAAAATGTTTGCAAAAAAATAATTTTGAGTTTCATTGAGTATGTGGAGAGAATTACTTGAAAAAAATATTTGGACACTTTTAGGAAAATCTGCAAAGGATCAGAGTTTGGGTTAGTATCTTTAAGTGCATTTCTTGGGAATCTTTTAAATAAAAAGTTATCTCAATCAGAGTATCTATCAGATTGTTCATTTTTAAACAAGTCTAAATGTGATTTTGAAAATGTTGATTTGCAAAGTCAAATTTCTCTAGTATGACATGGTTGAGTAATTTAACTTGTATCTTTATTCACAATAGAAATGCAATATTAGATGAAAGGTGAATTAAATCCTTATAACAAGCCTTGAAATTTTGAGAGGATTTCAAATTACGTGGAAAGTTTGAACAACATTTTTCTTCTAAGCTTGAAAGTCAAAAGTAAGTAATTTTTCGATCTTAAAGTCTCAATTCATAGATAACTCAAATAGGGAATGTGAAGAGATTATTCATGTCTATAGTTCAATGGGTTAAATCACTTCAAGAGTAATGAATTTAAAATTCATGAGTCTTGTTGTTTTCAAAACTCTTGAAACTTCCTCTTAGTTTGAATGAGAAGGAAAAAAGACACCTACTAGTCTTGATTAAGGAATGTGAACTAAGTCAAAGTTTTTGAAAAACTGGAAGGTGAAATTTGATGAGTTAGTTTATATTTATGAAGAGATCAAAGTGGTGAAAAAAGGTAGTTGAAATTTTGAAAAGAAACAAAAAAATGAGAAGTTGAAGTTAATGTGAGAAGCATGGAAGTGGAAGAGTATTGAATAGTTGAATTTGTGAAAACAGAGATAAAAATATATATATATAGACAAATATTCAAAAAATATATATGGAGACATTGAGAAAAAATTAGAAGAATAATTAAAAATGAAATATATGCAAAATAATGAAAACAATGAAGAAATATAACTGGTCATATGCAAAACAATGAATTGAAGAAAGATCACAATAAAAAAAAAATGAATGAATTGAAGAAATATTAAAAATTCTAAGACAATGATTTTCAAGAAGTTTGAAATAAGTATTAAGAAAATGAGTTTAAAGAAGATTGAAATCAATGAGTTTGAAGAATTTTATAAAATTAGTACAAAATTAGTGAGTTTGTCAATTAACTAGATAGTAGGTGGATAGAGAAGTGAATGAAGTTAAAGTTGATGAAATATCAGGTCAATTGTGAAAGGTATATTTCTAATCTAGGATCACTATCAGGTGTTTACATCCATATTGAAGTGTGGTCAGATTTCATATTTCTTACTGAGTTGTAGCTCAACCTAATTAGGAAGTGGTCATTTTCTGGAAAGTTGTGGTTTGCATATTTTCAAGTTTTTGCTTGAATTTGAAGTTGTAGCTTCATTAGTTTAGTTATAGCTCAAATATTTTGTAACCTTTGGCCTATCAGTTGATGTGGTTCAAGTGGGTTTTCTCCCAATTTGGTTTTCCACTTAAAAATTCTTGTCTCTTGTGTGTGTGATTGTTATTTCTCTTTTGATGTGCATTACTGATTAAGTGAACAATCTGATTGAGTTTTGGTTTAAGGTTGAATTGAACACTGATTCACCCCCTCTCTTAGTGTTCTAGTTTCTAACAATTGGTATTAGAGAAGGCCTTGGTGTAGTGAGTTTAACAACTCAAGGGAGATCTAGATAATTCAACTATGGAAAAAAATCAATCAGCTAGTGGATTTTCTACCTCCAAAGAAACCCTTGTTCAATGGATCAAATTATGCCTTATGGAGTGTTAGAATGAAAACTTATTTAATGTCACTTGGATTTGACATATGGCAGTTAGTTGATAGTGGCTACACTATACCAGCCACACCTCCTAGATGCAACAAGAAAGAGAGAAAGTGAGAAAAATTCTAAAGCTATGAATGTAATTCTCTGTGGGTTAGTTGAGGCTGAATTTATAAAGGTCATGTAGTGCACTACAAGCTAAAGAAATGTGGGAAAAAATGAAGAAAATATATGAAGGAGATAATAAAGTGAAATTGTCCAAGTTGCAAACTTACCATGCACATTTGAAAGCATAAAGATGAAGGAAGGTGAGAATGTTTCTTCATATTTACAGAGAATGGATGAAATCATAAACTGATCAGAGGCTAGAGGCTTAGAGAGAAGATAGAAGAGAGTGTGGTTGTGTAAAAGGTCTTAGATCCTTGTCCTCAAAATTTGATGCCAAAGTGTCAGTAGTAGAGGAAGCTAAAGACTTAACCACCTTGAAAATGGATGAGCTTCATGGAATATTAAATTGCATATGAAATGAGAATTAGTGACTCAAAATAGTAAAGAAAGAGGAAACCTTCAAAGCTGATAAATAATCACAGGGAAAGAAGAACACAATTGATTTTGATATGGAGATTGATGAAGAGAAGGTAGAGGCCATGTTTTTAAGGAAGCTGAAAGAGAGGTTCAGGTAAGTACAAAGGTAAGCTTCCATTTAAGTGTTTTAGTTATGGCCAAGTTGGTCATTTTTCTTCTAAGTGTCCTAATAAACATAAGGGAAACCAAGATGATGAGGAATATTCTCAAAAATAAAAGAATAAATTCAAGAAGCAAGGGGAAAAATAAATACTTCAAAAACAAGAAAAACTTCTACACACAAGAAGGTTCAAGCTCCTCACAATCAAGTGATTCTAGCAGCTCTGAAAGTGATGATGAAGGTATGCAAGCTGAGACCTTGTTTATGGCTATAGAAATGTCTATTGCAAGCAATTCTAAAAGGAAAATTTTAGACCAATATGAAATTTTAGATGAAGAAGAAGCAGAAATTCAATCTTGAGGCTAAATTAATAAGTTCTCTAGAAGAGATAAAGCATCAAAGGAAGAGAAATAAAAAAACTGAAACTCATGGTGAAAGAGTATGAAGGAAATATCAGCCTTCTTGAGAAAATCAGAAAAAGGAAGCTCAAGAACATGAAGAAATGATTAAGGAGTTTGAAGCACAAGTCAAACAAATTGAAGAGGCTTTCAAGATCAAGGAAGAAGAACATTTGAAGCTCAAAACTGAAATGGAGCTGCTGCAAACTTAGTTGGATCAGACCTCTACAAAATTGAAATTCTACCACAAGTTTGAAAAGAGCACAACTGATTTGAGGTGATCTCTTAAGCAAGCAAAAAGATGAAAATGAAAAAACTGGTTTGGGATTTGAAGAGAAGAAGGAAGATGACAAATCAAGCAAGCAAGAAGGTGACCAAGACAATTCAAGAGCCCCTAAAGTTAAGAAAGTTGATTTCAAGAAGAAACATTCATCCAGGAAGACACTATGCCATGAGGTATGCACACTCATTTTATGGATATTGTTTTGCATGTAATGAATTTGGTCACAAAGCTGCAAAATGTAGGATGTATTCAAAAGGTCATGGTAGACATATGAAATTTTATCATGTAAGAAAAAAGGATGAACTGATTTGTTATAATTTCAAAAGTATGGGCATATAGCCAAGTTTTGTTATCAAAGACCTCCAATAGAACATGAATGTCTACATAGGGTTAAATCAGATCCTACATGCACTAAAGAGCAAGGATTGATAGCACAAACAACCTTTCATTCTAGAGTGAAGACATGGAGTGGTATATTGACAGTGGGTGTTCTAGCCATATGACAGGAAACAAGAGAAAATTCATATCCTTAGAGGAAAATGCATCTAGCACAGTGAGATTTGGGGACAATACATCAACAAATATTGTTGGAAAAGGTAAGCTAAGTCTTGATAATGGAAAAACCATAACTGAAAATGTATTGTATGTTGAAGGATTAAAGCACAATCTCTTGAGTGTTAGTCAAATGTGCAAACAAGGATATACTGTTGTATTTCATGATAAAGGTTGTGACATAAGAAAAAGAAAATAGGTAAGGTGGTTGAAAAAAAAAAGAACTAAAAATAACATGTATGTTCTCAAGGAAGTAAACAAAGAAAAATGTTTCACAAGTAAAGTGGATGAGAGTTGGATTTGGCACAAAAGATTGGGACATCTAAATTTTGACAATATTGTCAAAATTAGTTCTATGGGGTGTGTTAGAAACATGCCCTAAGATCAAAAACCAGCTGATAAACTTTGTAAAGCATGCCTCCATGGGAAACAAACAAAGAGAAGTTTCAAAACAAAAGAGTATTCTACCACACAACCTTTAGAGTTGATTCATACAGATCTTTGTAGGACCAACCAAAATTGAAAGCATACATAGGGGATAGCTATTTCATGTTGTTGATTGATGATTTCATAGGATGACATGGTTTTTTCTCAAAGAAAAATCAGAGGCATTAGAAAGATTCAAGGATTTCAAAGCTCTAGTTGAAAATGAAAAGAATGGAAAAATAAAGAGCTTAAGGTTGTGAGAGGAGGAGAGTTTTGGTCAGCTGAATTTGATGATTTTTGTGAGACTCATGGAATAAGAAGACAATTCTCAGCTACAAGGACACCTCAACAAAATGGGGTGGTTGAAAGAAAGAACAAAATTGTGCAAGAAATGGCTAGAACTATGCTAAATGAGGAAAAATTACCTGATGGATACTAGAGAGAAGCAGTAGGAACAACAATATACATATTAAATAGAGCTCAAATCATAGAGTAATAACAAGAAGACACCATATGAGCTATGGAAAGGAATGCATGCAAGTGTAAAACATCTCAAAGTATTTGGAAGCAAGTGCTACATCAAGAGGGATGATGAAAATCAAGGTAAGTTTGACTCAAGGTGTGATGAAGGTATATTTTTAGGATACTCAACTGTTAGTTTAACTTATAGGTGCTATAATAAGAGTCAAAACAAGATAATTGAAAGAAAAAATGTTATATTTGATGAATCATGTTCAAAGAAGGTGAAAATTCAGCCTAAAGAAACTCCACAAGTTGCTGCAAATTAGGATGATGAAGAAATTTCAGAAGTTGAACATGAAGAAGAAAGTGAAGAAGATGAAAGACTTGACACCAAAGCACCTTCAAGGAAAGTTAAAAGAGATCATCCTTCAAGCCAAATCATAGGAAACAAAGAAGCAAGTGTTCAAACAAGAAGGAGACTAAAAAATATTCAAAATCAAGAAGATATGGCTCTTCTATCCAAAATAGAACCAAATAATGTAATGGAGGCAAGTAAGGATCAAAATTGGATAAAAGAAATGAATGAAGAGCTGGACCAAATTGAGAAAAATGAAACATGGGAGCTGGTACCTAGGCCAAAAGACAAGAATATCATTGGAACCAAGTGGGTTTTAGGAACAAATTGAATGAAAAAGGTGAAGTAACTAGAAATAAAGCAAGGTTGGTTTGTAAAGGCTATGCACAGGTAGAAGGAGTAGATTTTGATGAAATTTTTCTCCTATGGCTAGGATGGAAGCCATTAGGATTTCTTAGCATATGTAACTCATAAAGGATTCAAAGTATATCAAATGGATGTGAAGTCATCATTTCTCAATGGGCACTTGAATGAAGAGGTTTATATTGAGAAACCAGATGGTTTTACTCTTATTGATGATTTGGATTATGTGTGTAAGATGAAAAAGGAACTTTATGGGCTCAAACAAGCACCTAGAGCTTGGTATAGTAAGTTAGAAAAATATTTGATTGAGAAAGGATTCAAGAAAGGTGTAGCATATAAAATTGTACATTAAGGAAGAAAAAGAACACATGTTGATTGTTGTTGTTTATGTGGATGACATCATTTTTGGGAGAAACAATGAAAGCATGTCACATGGCTTCTTATGAGGTAATGAAAAAGGAATTTGAAATGTCTATGTTAGGAGAGCTTTCATTTTTCTTAGGGCTGAAAATTATTCAAGAATAAGGAAGGAATTTTTATTTCAAAACAAAGTACATTAAGGAAATGCTTAAGAGATTCTAGATGCATGAATGCAAGCTAGTAAACACTCCTATGAGTGTAGGGTGTAAACTCAGCAGAGAAGATATTCACCAAAGGTAAATCAGACTTTATACAAGTCCATGATAGGCAAGCCTTTTGTATTCCACAACATCAAGACTTGATATTATGCAAGTAGTTGGCTTGGTAGGAATATTTCAAGAAGACCCAAGGGAAGTTCATCTTCTAGTAGTGAAAATAATATTTAGGTATCTCATGGGGACATTAGATTATGGTCTTTGGTATCCAAGATGTAATGAATTTCAGATTAAGGCCTTCACAGATGCATATTGGGAAGGCATCATAGATGATAGAAAAAGCACAATTGGTGGAGCTTTCTTTGTAGGTAAGTTCCTTGTTTCATGGTTGAGTAAAAAGCAGTCTCTTGTAGCTCTTTCTACTTGTGAAGTTGAGTATGTTGTCAGTAACTATTTGTTGTACACAAGTGATGTGGATGAAACAAACTCTTGAAGATTACAAAGTGGAAGTGAAGGGCCCATTCCTTTATATTGTGATAGCACAAGTGTTATTAGTGTTTCAAAGAATCCAGTGTTGCACTCAAAGACAAAACATATACCCATCAAATATCATTTTCTGAGAGAACAAGTCAATGAGAAGAGAATTAGCTTGAGCATGTATCCAAAAAGAAGAGGTGGTTGATATAATGACAAAACCTTTGCCTAGAGCCAATTTTGAGTAGTTAAGGCATAAATTGGGGGTAACTTCAGCCCCTAAAAGTCACTAAATATCTTAGAATGATAGGGGAGAAACTAAGGTGCCAAATTTTCTCCAAGAGGGATTAATTTGAGTCCAAACAGGGGAGTTTGTTTTCAAATCCCAGGCACAAATCAAGAGGTCTAGTAAAGACAGTAGAAGAAGGTGAAGATTGAATATTCATGATTTTATCTCAGAGGGAGTGTTGCAAGTGTTGAATGGAAGAATAATGACAACAAATTTGAGTCTCTTAGGAAAAGAGCAACATATTTCTAGGGGAGTGCCTTAAGGTATGAGCATACTCTGTTTTTTTTTAATTTTTCAAGCTAATCAGTTTTTGTGTTTTTACACCTTTTTCATATATGTCAAAGGGGGAGAGAGTGTGCTGGAAACTTGATTTCATGGTCTGAAAATGTCATCATATCCAGTTTTCCATCAAATTTTTATCTTGTTGCCATCAAGAAAAAAGGGGAGATTATTGCACCCTATTTCATTGGTGGTTGTTTTCATTGATGTCACATGGAATTTATGGAAAAGGAAGAGTGAAAGAGCATACAAGTCAGGTGGTTTTCAATGGTGCTCAATGGTTCAAGTTGGTTTCAGGAAGCTTCAGGCATGATTTAAGTTGGTTTCAAGGTGCTACAAGATCAAATAGTGAGGTGTTATTTTATAAAGGAAAATTATAGTTTGATTTCTGATTTTATATGGTCTAAAGGTAATTAATGGTGTTTCAATCATGAGAAAGAGGTCTCACATGGTGTATCAGGTCATTTGGTGGAAGTTGTAGTTGAAAATAACCCCCATTTGGGCAATTTCGGAGCATGATGAGGTGTGAGAACTTATTATAGGAAATTATAAGGTCATGTGATAATGGGATTAGCCTAGGAATAGAGTATATAACATGTGTGAGAAAAACAAAATTCATTTTAGCTCTGGTGTCAAAATTCATAAGTTCATAGAAATTGGCTTTGAGAACTAATAGTGAAAGTTGAGGAAAATAAGATGGTATAGAAGAGAAAAGGAGTAATTTTGGTAAATGGGATTATATGTATCATGTATAGGGGTGAGTTTTTGTACTCTAGGAAAAATTTCATCAAGTTCTGAGAAGGTATGTGAAAGTTATGCTAGTTTTCTAAAGCTGCCCTCTTGAAAAATGCATTTTGAGGCCTCTATCTTCTTAGCACCCAAAACAAATATGAAGACTCCTTAGGATAAATCATAGAAGAAATGTTTTATAGGATTCAAATCTTGAGATATTGTAAAAAAATTCATGTGATATGGAAAATTATTAAGAAAGTTATGATCTTTTTACAAACCCTATTCCTTTCACTCGATCACTTTCTTGAGATAGTGAATGAAAAAGTTGTTTATCTAGCTTCAACTAACTAGTATGAGTTATGTCAAGATTCTCAAGGATTTTTATTGTTTTATCCAATATTACTTGTGTAGTCAAGGCCTTCAAACAAACTTGGTTCATTTCAAATTCTTGCAAGGGTAGTCTCATTGATAGATGAATTAAATGGCACAGTCATGATACATTGTACAAAATCATGTTTGTAGTTGACAATGGTTCTAGCTGTTGGAGAATTTATTATGAGTGAAGAGCAATGGAACCAAAATATTAAGTATCCATATTATCCTATGATATTTTTCAAGTTGTCAAAAGGCAACATTTAATGCATACTTTGAATTCTCTATGAAAATCCTTCTTTTCAAGCTAGTGCTAGAATGTGAACATGCCATTTTGTGTGTTTGGGAAACATGGGATAACATCTCATGATGTGGGACTTGGGATCGAGTTGAACCTTTAGAGAATGCTGAATTTCTCTTCCTAAGTTAAGTGTTGAACTATTCCTAGTGTAATAAAGTGATTATCTAGACATATGCTAACATTTTTATGGGTTTTCGGGAAAGAGATTGCAAGAAATGAAACTATAATAGGGATGTTGATGCACCCAATAAAGGGTGTTTCCAAAATCAGGAAGTATTGATTTGAAGAGGGTGTGTGCACCACAAGTCAACTTCACCTCTGCTAACTTAGAGATGGTACAAAATACCACAGACTAGGAAGCATGTGTTCCCTTTGTTAAACTTGATCAAAAAACAATCTATCAGTCTTCCAGTGAAGAAGGATAAACTTGGGAAGGGTGAACAAACAACATAACTCAACTGCATGAAGTACTCCACCACTTGATAAGCATAGAACTCCAAGAAACCTGTAATAGAAACTTGCACTTACACATTGTACTGTGATCATCATGAGAAAGGCACAAAGAAGTATAGAAGGATGAAAGGACCAAGATTAGTCACAAAACACACACTTTTATTACTTAAATAACATGCACAATGCATCATACATTCAGAAGAGGCAATAGTTTCCATTACAATCTTGAAAGGAGGCTTGAAAGTTCCCTCAACATACAAGAACAACTTGCAGAAGAAGGAGGTTTCTTGAAAACTATACACTTGTCTTAGAATTCTAACTTTTCCAACCTATTGGAATGAGCTTCCAACTTACATTTATAGAATTTGTGTGTGAGAGAGAGAAGAAGTCATAAATTCTCTTCCTAAATTGAAGGCACGTTATTGTTCATTTATTATAGTTGGTTGAACCACTTGAGAAGGTTCCATCATGTGCCATCAATTTCATGTTGACCTAATCCTCTCCATTAATTAAAGGAATATTTAAATAAAATATTTAATAATAATAATAAATATTATTAATAAAATATTTAAAATAAAAATATTAATTTTAATTTAAAAAATATGGTGGGACCCCCATTGATTGAGTTTGACTTGAGGAGGGGGTCAATGAAAAATGGTAAAAAAATATCCTAACTCGGTGGTTGGCTCGTCAAGCCAACTCACCGAGTTGGGCTTAAGCTCCTCCATCCTCCCACTTCAAACGAGCTCCTCACAAAGCCACCGAGAACTTTAATGAGATCTTCACCAAGTTCACTTCATGCCAGATTGAGATTTGATCTCTATGTCAATCTCACTACCTGCATCATTAAATCTAATGAGAATGATATTCTTGCCTTGACGAGATCTCAACTCCATATTAGGACCAAGGCTGATTCAATCCACCATCATCGCCAAGCACCTTTACATTTATGTTTTGAGATTCACCGCCAACTCACCTAGTTCTTGGAATGCCTCACCTTCCCATGTGCATCATTGAGTTCCAAAATCATCACCGAGCACTGACACCATTGCAAAGTGATCGCCGCTAAGTTCAAAGAGCCCAATTCAATCCTCATTCAGCCGAGTCATTTGTTTCTTCCACTGGGCTCAACCTCCCAATACTTGGCTATGCACGTGAATCATCAAGCCATGTAGGAGCTTAGTCTTCTTTTCAATGTCTCAACATTTTTTTACTTAACCTCAACCAAACGTGAGCACATGAATGATGATTTCATCACGTACATGGTTCTCCTTATGAACGAGCTCAGATCCTTCACTACCCATTATATATGTGAATGTTGATGCGGCCCTTTTCCCATACCAAACTTGAATGAACTCCCTCTTGCAATGTGATTTCAACTTGGGGAAGGACTCGCCCTTGTCATCTCATAGCTTGACCTAGGAGCTATTCTTAGGGCCTGACCAATTTCCATACTCCAACACCGAGTTGAGCTCATAGTCTTTGCATGGTTCACTTTGCATGGCATGTTTGCAATTCATATTGACCAAGCTAACATTTTGAGCCCCGAGTTTCCATTCCATTGAAGGAAAAGCTACTGATTTAATCCTCCTTTGCATCGAGTTCCTTTGCATTGAGCTATCTCAGTTGTATTGAAATTCAAGATCCATATTTAACGCGAGGACTCACCATAGATCCACTTAATTTCATATCACCTCGCATTGAGCCGAGTTACTTGGCATCACCTTCTTGTTGAGCATCCCTATGTCTTCATACATTGAGCCCCACACTAATTCGATACTAAGCGATCTCTCTACATTAAATAAGATATGAAACTTATATTGAATCTCCTCAAACTTGATCTTTGAGATGCCTTTTCATGGCTTCACCAAAGTTTTTCCAAGATCACCTACGCACTACGATGATTTTTTCATCCCTACGTATTCTGATTTCTTCCTAAAATTATCCTCATTCGGGTGACCAACTTACCTTGTATTCTCAAGCTCCTATCTTGGGAATGTCTAGCTATCTGTAATGTTGAGATCCTTCCTTTAAATGCATCATCAAGCTATGCCTTGTGCATCAACATTAGGAAAATACTTTTGTGATATTGTGCACCGCTCAATCTTATGAGCCTAGAACTTGATACTTTTGCTAACATCGACCCATCTTCAATCAGCATTGTATTTCTCGAGCATCGCCATCAACTTCCCCATCACTTGGAGGATGAATCACTTCCCAGTTTAGAACCATTACTTAAATTCCCTTCGAGACTCACACAACAACTCAAACCACTCCTTCGCATAAAATTCTCATAACGGATGCTATCATATTCTCCCCATTTGGTGAATTACCCATGGATATCCATGTTTAGAATAATGAAACTCATATCTCAAAGACCATCTAGCCATCCATCAACATTGTTGTATGGCTTATATTTCCCGAAGTCCCCACATTCTTAGAAAATTGCATATTAAACCCTAACATGGAATATCTCGACCGACTTGAGTCAATGTATTGGAAAAAATAATAAATTCTCCCCCCCAAAACTTGAAGGTCCAGAGACTAACCTAAAACAAACATTGTGGTAATACATCCCACAACAAGCCCAAACCAAGCTTCCTCTTCAATCAACTCATGTAAATCTATTGAGCTCAATCATGAGATACTCCTTGGCTTGGAAACGAGTTTCTCTTTATGGTCCTTGTGGTGTTGCAACCGAGTTTGAACTCTTCTTTTCCCTCTTGAATCAGGCCAAAATATGAGCTTGGCTTGATTTCCCCTTTAAACTCTTACAATAGAGAACTCACCTAACAGCTATTACCACGCATCGATTCATGCATGATCTTGCTTTAGATAATATTTCCCACTCCACTCGGTTGGTGAGTTTTTAACATGATTCAATACATCAACATCCTCACATCAACATAGACAAGATTAGTCAAGAAATATCTAAACTTTTGAATCGTCAGTTGCATCAACTAAGCCATCATCCAAACCCAACTCACCTTTCTTTCATCGAGCTCCGTCGACTAGCTCGACTCATTGTAACTGAGTACCTCCATGAGTTAACACTGAGTTGGGACTGAGTTAAACAAGTTATCAAGATCCCATTTGAGTTCCAAAATGACCAACTCGCTCAAGCTCCTAGTCTCCCTTAGTTCAAACCTCTAAGTTATGTCATTTATTTTGCTAATGATCTTGACCCCCTTGCATCGAACCATTATGACTCACTTAAGTACGTGAACCAATCCCTCTTTGAGCTAGCACCACCAAGGCCTTTTGGGCTACACATCGAGTATTTTGGCACCAAGTTGATTCCTAGTTGGGCTAGGTGAGCTCACTTATCAATTTATTAATATTTTAATCATGTTATCTCCATGATGACTGGAAGTGGGTCCAAGTACCTAAGACCAATGTCGTAATTTGATCGTAATAGGACCCTGTTGTCTAATTTTGTCATGTGTGTAAAATTGGATAACATTTTTGGTGACCTCTCGGGGATGATTGCCTACTAAGCATGATTCTAATAGCCTTAAGTCATCCATTGGGCATGGATTCAATGTTAGAATCTTGAAAGTAATTTTATTTTTTGTGATACATCCTGGAATCCCCTTGAGAAAATTTGATCTTAGACCTCCTAGAATGCTAGGCATGAGGTATAATGAATGCTTGGCATCATGAAACTATATAATTTTGAATAAAGTAGATGTATGAAAATCTTATGGAAACTCTAAACCTTCCTCTCCTTAAAAACCACCAATAATGAAACAATTTACAGAAGAAAACAAAACACAACAAAAAGGAAAGAAAAATAACAACACACAACAATGTGCATAAGCACTTGGAGGAAAACACCACTGAATGCTTGGCATCATGAACACTACAGAATTTTGAATGAAGCAGATGTATGAAACTCTTATGGAAACTTTGAACCTTTCTCTCCTTGAAAACCACCAATAATGAAACAATGTACAGAAGAAAACAAAACACAACAAAAAGGAAAGCAAAAGAACAACAACACACAACAATGTGCATAAGCACTTTGAGGAAAACACCTAACTCAACTATACAACGGGGTGGAATGATTTCAAAATCAAGATTTGATATTATCCCATTCACATGAATGGAAAGTTCTTCTCCATTGATCCTAGATAGATGAAATGAATTCACCTCTTTGCAAATTGTGATGATGTATGGCCTACTCCAGAGAGCATGAAACTTGGCGTGCTTTCCTGCTTTAGCTCTATCCTCATCCCATTTGAGAACTAAATATCCCTCTTGAAAATTCTTTTCGGACACTTTCTTATCAAAAAATTTCTTAACCTGAGACTTATGTTTCTCTAAAGTCTTCATATCCTTGTTTTGTACTTCTTCTAACTCCATGAGTTTGGAAAACCTTACTGTTAGTGGATTTTTATCCATAACTTCAAGCTGATGAGCCAACTATAAAGAAGGTAATTCTAAGGAGAGTGGAATTTGTGTTTCTCTTCCATATATGAGCATGAAAGGAGAATTTCTGATGGCCCTTTTAGGTGTGATCTGATCTTCCCATAAAGCAGTCTTAAGTGTGTGTGTTCCAAGTCCTCCTGTTAGTCTCCATTGTGCACTTGATAATCCTTATGAGGTTTTTGTTGCTAGACTCAACCAATCCATTTCCTTGCGGATAGTAATTGGACAAATTCTTGAGGTAGACCCCATTTTAACATCCCATTCACTTAAATTCATACCAAGAAAATCCATTACGTTTCGAAATGATCATTGTAAACGGAACACCGAACCTCGTCATTATACCTTCTAAGAAATCAAGAACTACCTTCTCATTGCTTTCATTCAATTCTACCACCTCGCCCATTGAGTAAAATAGTCCATTGCAATAAGGACCCATTTCTTTCCATCATTGGATGGAGGATTAATAATTATGATGATTTCAAATCCCCATTGAACAAAGGGCTGATCCACTTGAATTGGATACAACGGAAGAAGCTCACAAATTTTGCTTTCTAGTGAAAAGGAACATTCCTTACACTTCCTTACCCAGAGATGGGCATCTTTGAAAAATATGGCCAATAGTAGTTAGCTCGCATGATCTTGGTAGTAGTTTTCATGAAGAATAATGTCCTCAGATAGGCCATTATGAAAATCTTCTAGTATCTTACTTACATGTTCCGGTCCCACGCACCGAAGGAGAACACCATTCAAATCCTTTCAAAAGATAACATTATCTACCAAAACATATGGAATAGACTAAAGACAGAAATTTTGTCTTTGATTTTTATCCATGTTCACAGGATATACTCCTGAGAAAAGGAAATTATTCATTTTGGATAACCAATCAACTTGATCATCACTCTCATCAATGTTTAGGAGTGTTGTATCCTCATCACCTTTTGATTCCACGTCTGCAGCAAGTTGTTGACACAAACCTTTACCTATGAAAATTTTGGTAACTTTGATATGTACGTCATACTCCATCACCTTCATGATCCATCCAACACACTTTTTCATTCATCTCTTTGTTCAAAAAAATTCCTTGACACCTAGATGAGACACCATTAGATGAATTTTTTTGTTGGAAAACATGTGCTTGAATTTATTCATATGTCGAATAACCGCAAAGAATTGTTTTTCAACAACTAAATATTTGAGCTCATAGTCTTTAAGGGATTGACTGAAGAAAGTAATTGGTTTATCCATCAGGTCATATTTTTTCTGGGTGAGGATACCTGAAATTCTCTCTTGACATGAAAAAGCATAAAGGATAAAGTCTTTATTAAACCTAGGGTTCACTAGCATGGGAGGTTGAGAAATGGCCATTTTGATGGATTAAAAGATCTCCCTTCCTACCTCTATCCACGATAATGTCATATTTTTCTTCAGCATGGATGAAAATGGTTTAGCCAATATCACGAATTAAGGGATGAATCTCTACATGAAATTTATGGTTTCTAAAAAATATGGAGACCCTTCTTGTGACTTGGAAGAGATAAGGACATAATCGAATGAATCCTGGTTGGATCAATTGAAATTCCTTCTACTGAAACAACATGCCCCAACAATTTTCCCTCATGCACTACAAAAATACATTTCTTGGGGTTAAGTGAAACCCCAAATTCTCTACATCTTTGGAAAACTTTCCTTAGATGTGTGATGTGGTCTTCTACATGCTTAGAGTATACCGTTATATAATCAAGGTAAACCAAAATGATATTGTTGATTAGTCCCTTAAATTCCATGTCCATGGCTCTTTAGAAAGTAGCCCGACATTGGATAATATAAATGGCATTTTTTGTAAGCATACGTGCCCCACTTGGTAGTGAAAGCCATTTTGAATTGATCGGATTCTTGGACCATAATTTGATTGTAACCTAAATATCCATCAAGTAAAGAAAATATTTGATCTCCTGCCATAGTATGAATAATTTTCTCCATTGATGGAAGAGGATAATGGTATTTTAACGAGGCATGGTTCAAGTCCTAAAATCCATGCACAAGAAAATCTCTCCATTCTTCTTTCTTACGGGCACTAGATTGGCTACCCAAGAGGAGTGCTTGATGGGAAAAATTATACAGGCCTCGATGAGTTTGGTTAGCTCCTTTCTCATTAGTGGCTCAATTTTGGGATTAATTGGCCTATGTTTCTGATGAACTGGCTTGGCATTGGGATCTAGGTCGATGGTATGTTCTGCTAGACCTAGATCAAAACCATGCATTTCCTTGTAGCTCCATGCAAAAATTTCATTATATTATTGACAAATTTTGAGAAAATATTCTTTCTCTTCGGGAGTGCATACTTTTCCGATCTTCAGAAAATTTTCATTTGCTACCTCAAATTCCTCAAAATATTCTTCTTTGACCACCATGTTAGAGCTTTGTCTTTTGGCTTGGTCTTTTGAATTAAAGATAGATTCTAGAGTGACTAATACTTTTGGTAGTTTGTTAATTTTTAATTATATGATTTGATCACCATATGATTCTTACAAATTTTCTTGATTTCTCGTAGCAAACTTCACCTCTTCTTTTAGGAAATGAACAATTTGTTTGTCACTATCAAACACTTGCCACCTACGACATTATCAAGGACTACAGGTCAAACCACAATTTGAAAAAAAAATTCCCTTCTTTCGTGATATCAACATGTATGTCGTATTGTGAGCCAATTGTAGAAAGCTATCAAATCTTGATTTTGATTTCTAGGAACCGCATGGATCCCAAAAGCTTCAAAATATTCAATCAAGTCCTAGATTTGATTCTTATATGATCTTAAAAGATCATTTTTGGATGTACTATGTGTCATTACTTGATGAACAACTAACTCACTTGTCTCCAAAAATAGTCAAGGCTTTGATTCCCTTCTTTTGAGCTAGTTGAATTCCTTACACAAGGGCCTCATATTCAGCAACATTGTTAGTGCAACTAAATTGTAACCAGAAATATGAGAAGTAATTATCTCCCTATAGATAAATTAACATAACACCAACACAGATCCATTCTTACTTCTCAAGCCATCAAAGAACAATTTCCACAGTCCTTCAGAATTGCTTGGTGTTTTGACAAGTTGTGGTATGATCGTATCTTCTTCATGAATGCAATATGTACCCAATCCCATCTCTTCCAACAATAGAAAACCATATTCTTCCTCTGCCAACACATCAGTGTAGGGATTGTTATGATGATCTCCACTCACTTCATCCAACATGATATCGGGGACTTCTTCAACAAGAGTGGTTAGTTTAATTATTAACATCTTCTTCTTCGGGGGGGATGGTATAATTCCCATTTATAAGACTAGAAATTTAGGGTTCTACATGATTATGGAAGATTTATTCTACCCTTATAGTTACTTTGGTTCTATATCGATTCTTGAGAATCATATGTGACCAATCAACCAATAGATAACCACTCATCTTGGTAGTGAAATATCGTGATAGGAAGATGGCAAAGAGAGGAGGGAGATCAATGACTGATATGTCTTGGGTGAACAAAAAAATTGGGCATGCATGGATGGTAAGTTGAAGTCCTTTGATAACTCAATAGTTTTAATGGTTGTGCCATCTAGTTGAATAACTCCTCTTGCAATTGGCACATATTATATGCCTAGTACATCTATAATTTTTTTGGGCATGACCGAGCTACTAGCACCAGAATCAATCATGCAATTATGTACCAGGTGGTCACCAATGATCAGGGAAATATAGAATGGTGGTGGTTTGTTTTCCTTAGGAATATTTTCCCTTGGTTGACACAAACTTGTAGCAGTTGTTGTTCCATGACCCGATGATCCGTCGGTTGTACCAAAACTATTCAGAGCCTCTCGCAACAAATTTATTTGAGAAGGAATTGAGAGTGTGTCCCACATGGTAACACTTAGGTTGGTCTTCTTCATCTATTCTACTATGCTAAAGGGAATTGCTCTAAATTTTTTGATACTTCTTTGGGCGTTAGAATCCTCTTTTGGAAAGTGCTTATTGGGTACCGTGATTCCTAAAGAACCTTCTTTCCTTATAACTTGGATAACATGTGTTTCGATGAATTATTTCATGCATCTTTATCAATCGCCACTTGTGGCTGAAGCTATGAAGTGGATGCTTGATCAGATTTAGAAGGTTGAGGTTCCATTTCTCTCTTTTTGGAATGAGTGTTTTCCACCACTGATGAGGAATCTGTATTCAACCCACAAAAATCTTCTTCTTTCCAATTTAGCAAAGTGGTTTCTTTAGGTGCCTACAGTTGATCTGTTATTTCTTGTGTAGATGAATTTTTGTTGGCTTTGGAGGGGAAGATATGGTTTGACCATAAGGGCCTAGCTCAAAACTTCATTTGGAAAAATATTTTGATTGTGGGGTTGAGAACAAGGATAACACCATTTGTAGTCTTGAACTAGATTATTTTGGATATGTACTATGGCTCTTGATGAGCTAGCAACAAGAGGGTTCCAAAAGTTCAAAGGCCTAACATTCACAACTTGACTTGCGGTTTGATTTTGTGGCTGATTGTTCCCTTGAAAAGGAATGCTTGTTAGCTTTGATATTGCTGATTTTGTGGTTGATATGGATGATTAGATTTAAATTTTACCTCTTGAGTGTAACGAGATCGTTCCCAAAAATTTGACACAACAACTTGAATTCAAATAGATCATTTGAAGAGGTAGGGAAGACCGAGCTGGTTACTTGGAGGTTGCTAGAATAGGAGCAATGGTAAGCCGATTGTTCATAAGATCTGGAGACAATGACATTGGCGGTCGTGGAGCTATCTTTCCATCCTAAATTAAGGAATTCTATTCTCTTATGGAAACTTCGTAGGCATCAGGTAGTGTATTCCCTCCCATGGATGGGATCACAACGATAAATTACTATTCAAGGCTTGCAAAGAGTACAAGAATGCATTATTTGAAGAAGGCTCTATGAGTGCCAGAATCATATTATAGGTCTTGTGGAATTGGAAGTTGAAATCACTCATGTATTATTGGGGAGATCTCTTTATGGTAATGAGTTTTCCAAGAAGAAAGGTGATCACTCTTTTCTTCAAATTTTTACAAATATTTTATCCTAACTCATCCCAAGTGGTTATAGTACCAACACTTAACCCTCAAAACCATTGAAGTGCTTTTCCTTAAAAGAGGTAGCAAGAAGTCTAACTGCAACATTGTCCTCCATGATATTATGTACTGCACAAATTTTGGCTACATCAAGAATATGTTCCACTGGAGTAACGTGATTTTCCCTTGTGTAGAAGGGTAAAATTTTGAGTGCCACAATAGGTATAGGGTCATGTTGAGCCAACAGAAGAGGAATTATTGCATTGAAAGGGGAAAAAATTGGTTCCTCGCCATAGAAACAAAAGGTTGATTATTCCTCGGAGGAGGAAACCACCCATAAGGAGGATTTGAATGACCCCTACGAGGTAAAACTGAAACTGGTGATGTTGAAACGCCTCATCTCCTTCTCTTTGGAGGAGACAAGGATAGTTTGATATGTTGATAATTTCCTTTCTTTGAAGAAGCTCTTATTTGAATTCTTCACATAAGTTAATGCACTAAGATTTGAAATCCAGAGATATAGAGTTGCTAAGTACTTTGATTTGTGAAAGTGAGAAGAGAAGTACCAACTCTCTCCCACTTGGGCATACCAAAGCTGTTATCACCAAATCAATGCACCCTCTCGAATGGCCAGAATGTGAGTAGGACATTCAGTGTGATTGGGAAACATGGGATAACCTCTCAAGATGTGGGACTTGGGATCAAGGTGAACCTCGGAGAAGGTCAGATTTCTCTTCCTAAACTAAGTGTTCTACTACTACTAGTGCAATAAAATGGTTATCTAGACCTATGCTAACATTTTCATGGGTTTTAGGGAAATATATTTGTAAGAAATGAAACTATACTAGGAATGGTGATACACCAAATAAAGGGTGTTTCTAGACATAGAAAGGGTTGATTTGAAGAGGATGTGTGCACCAAAAGTTGACTTAACCTACTACAACTTAGAGAGGGTACAAAATACCACATCTAGGAAAAATGTGTTACCTTTGTTAAACTCGATAAAAAAAAACAATCTATCATTCTTCTAGTGAATAAGGATAAACTTGGGAAGGGTGAACAAACACCAAAACTCGATTGCATGAAGTACTCCACCACTTGATAAGAATAGAACTCCAAGAACCTATAATAGAAACTTGAACTTGCACAGTGTACCTATAAGCATGAGAAAGGAACAAAGAAGCATACAAGGATGAAAGGTGCAAGATTAGTCACAAAACATAGAGTTTTATTACTTTAATAACATGCAAAATGCATCATACATTTAGAAGAGGAAATAATTTCCATTATAGTCTTGAAAGGAGGCTTGAAAGTTCCCTCAACATACAAGAACAACTTGCAGAAGGAGGTTTCTTGAAAAATATACACTTGTCTCAGAAGTCTAACTTGTCCAACCTATTGGAATGAGCTTCCAACTTACATTTATAGAAGAATTTATGTGTGAGAGATAAGAAGTCATAAATTCCCTTCCTAAATTGAAGGCACATTATTGTTCATTCATTACAGTTGGTTGAGGCACTTGAGAAGGTTTCATCATGTGCCATAAATTTCTGTTGACCTAACCCTCCCCATTAATTAAAAGAATATTTAAATAAAATATTTTAATAATAATAATAATAAATATTATTAATAAAATATCTAAAATAAAAAATATTAATTTAATTTAAAAAATATGGTGGGACCCCTTGTTGAATAGTTTGACTTGAAGAGGGGGTCAATGAGAAATGGTCAAAAATAGCCCAACTTAGTGGTTGGCTTGCTGAGCTAACTCACCGAGTTGGGCTCAAGCTCCTCCACCCTTCACCACAAATGAGCTCCCCACAAAGCGACCGAGATCTTTAATGAGCTCTTCACCGAGTTTGCTTCATAACAAAGTTGATATATGTGTGGAGATCACCTTCGCATCGTTCAATATATCGAGCATGATTTCCTTGCCTTGACAAGATCTTAACTTCGTATTGGGCCCAAAATTGAGTCAATAAACCATCATCGCTAAGAGCCTTTACATGTATGCTTTGAGCTTCACTTTCGACTCGCCTATTTCTAGGACCGCCTTTCCTTCCCATGTGCATTGAGTTCCAAAATCATCACTGAGTGCCGAAACCATCGAAAAGTGATCACCATCGAGCTCAAAGATCCTAATTCACTCCTCCTATATCTGAGTCATATGTTTCTTCCATGGGATCGACCACCCAATACTTGGCTACGTATGTGACTCATCGAGCATTCTTTGGAGCTCGGTCTTCTTTTCAATGTCTCGAGACTTTCTCAAGTTAACCTCAACCAAAATCAAACACATGAGTGGCAATTTCATCATGTAAATAGTTCTCATTATGAACAAGCTAAAATCCTTCACTTCCCATTATATGCTTGAGCGTTGATGTGACCCTTTTCCCATACAAAACTCAAATGAACTCCCTCTTGTAACCTGATTTTAACTTGGGAAGGACTCTCCCGAGCTCCATACTCCAACGCTGAGTCGAGCTCATAGTCTTTGCATGGTTCACTTTGCACAGCACTTTTAAAATTTGAATTGACCGAGCCAACATTTTGAGCCCCGAGTTACCATTCCATTGATGGCCAAGCTACTAAGTTTCTCCTCCTTTGCATTGAGCTCCTTTGCAGTGAGCACTCTCACTTGTATTGAAATTTAGGCTCCATATTTAACACACATACTCATCATCAAGCCACCCTATATTGTATAACCTCGCATTGATCTGAGTTACTCGGAATCACTCGACTTCCAAGATTCCCTCTATATTCATGCGTCGATCCCCACTCTAAGCCAATACCGAGTAAACTCTCTACGTTCACTAAAATCTATGCCTTGCATTGAATCTCCTCAAATTTGACGTTGAGATGCCTATTTTGGGCTTCACCACAGTTTTTCCATGATCTCCTACACGGTGTGATGATTTTTTCATCCCTACTGCAAACACGAGTTCCTCCGGAATGCTCCTTATTTGGTGACCAACTTACCTTGCATTCTCTCGAGTTCCCATTCCTGGGAATTGATAGCTCTTCTATAATGTTGAGCTCCTTCCTCTGAATGCATCACCAAGCTCTTCCTCATGCATCAACGTCATGAAACTCCTGTGATATTGTGCATCAATTGATCCGATGAGCCTAGAAATCGATATTTTTGCCAATGTCGACTGATCTTCAACCATCGCCATATTGCTTGGTCCGCCATCATCTTCCCCATTGCTTGGAGGATAACTCTATGCCTAGTTTACAACCATTACTTAAATTCCCCTAGTGACTCGCATAACAAATCAGACCAATCTTACTGTGTAGAATTATCATGGTGGATTGACATCATATTCTACCCACTAGGTGAATTACCCATGGATCTCTGCATTTTGAATAACAAAACCTGGGACCCAAAGAACATCTAGTCATCCATCAACACACGGTTGTATGACTTATATTCTCAAAGTCCCCACATACTTGGAAAATTATGTATTAAAACATGAGGTGGAATCTTCGACCCGACATATCAATGTATTGACAAAAAGAACAAACTCTCCCCTCAAACTTGAAGGTCCAAGCCTAACCTAAAACACACGTCGTGGTAATACATCCCACAATGATCCCAAACCAAGCTTCCTCTTCAATCAACTCATGCAAATATATTGAGCTCAATCATGAGATACTCCTTGGCTTGGAAACGAGTTACTCTTTGTGGTCCTTGCGGTACTATGACCGAGTTTGAACTCTTCTTGTCCCTCCTAAATCAGGCCAAAATATGAGCTTAGCTTGATTTCCCCTTTGAACTCTTACAACAGATAACTCACCTAACCGAGCTATTACCACGCATCGAGTCATGCATGAGCTCACTTTGGATAATTTTCCCCACTCGGTTGACTAAGGTTTTAACATGATTCAATACACCGACATCCTCACATTAACATCGATGATCTTAGTCAAGCAAGATCTAAAGTTTTGACTAGTCGGTTACATCGACTAAACCATTGTAAATTCACCCCAGGGTAAATTTGATAACATGCATTAAATACTCAAGTCCCAGGCAAATAGATTGATTCAAGGCAAAAAAATCATGTTTCAAGGGTTCCCTCGGCCTTTTTCTAACTCTCCTGTCTAAGGAGAAAAGAGAAAGTTCTAAAAAGGGTGAAAAAGTTGTAAAAAACAAGCTTGGGCTAGAAAAAATCATGAAAATTGGCTAAGTCCTAGTCCAGGCGGTCCTTGGGACAGTTGGACATCGGGCGCAAACCGGTGAAAAGCCTCTAGGTGGGTCACGCAAAGCCTTTGGGACAGTTGGGCCGTGGGGACGCGTGAGACGCGAAAGGGTGAACCAGCTGAAGGTAAAAGCAAAATCGACTAACTGTTTTGCAGAGATAAGGTTGGGACATCTGGGCCGAAAAGACGCAAAGGATGCGAAAAGGTGAAGCGGCCGCAAAGAGGGACAAGGAAGCCCATTTCAGGTGGTTCTGAAGAATTTGTCTCAGATAGCACTGGGACAGTTGGGACATTAGGACACATGGGACACGGAAAGCAGAAGGAGCCGAGAGCCAATCAAATCATGCCACGTGTCTTCGCCTCAAAGAGGGACAGAGAAGCCCGAATCGGGCGGATCGGAAGTTTTTGTCCCAGACAGTTTGGGACATCCAGGACAAAAGGACGTGGTGGACGTGAAAAGCTGGTAGGCCCGCGGACGAATCAGGAAACGCCACGTGTCACAAGGGAAAATGTCCAAAATTTCAAAGGGCAAGGTTTGAAGTGTTGGCACGAGCCAATAAAAGAGGACACGTGTCCTAAGGAGAAGGGGAGTGTGGAGCTCGGGGAGGAATTAGAGAATTTGGAAAAGTTTTGGCAAAAAACTAAAAGGTAAAGGATGACCCCGCGCCCTTGTCCTCCAATCAGATCATGCCACGTGTCCCAGTGGCGGGGATGTGGGGAAAAAATGGGAAATTTTCCAAAATTACAAAAAGTCAAAACTTTCAAGGAAAACCCATGGGTAAGGAAGGAGAGAGAAATCTCATCCAATCGGTGCCCGACACGTGTCGTCCAGTGGCGGAGCGCGGGAAAAAATTTCAAAACCCATTTTTTCCTGTTTTGTGCCCTAAATCTTCAGATCGCCATATCTTTCGATCCAGAGCTCGGATTTGCACGTTCTTTATATCATTGGAAATCTTATAAAATTCTCTACATGATTAGGGTCAATCTTGAATTTTGGTTTAGATCTAGAGAGAAAAGTTAAAAATGACTGATGCGTGTTCATGGCCAGAAATGACATTTCAGCGACCAAATTTAATGTAGAATGGGTCGCATTCTCCTCCAATTCGGTCAAAAATTAATAGGGTATGGGTTTGTAAGGTCCCCATGCCATTTTAATGCATTTTTAGTCAATGAGGAATGGGCTCCCATGTTTTTGTATGTTTTCTCTCTCCTGGGCTCGACCCATGCAATGTAAAAGCCAGATTTGGCTCATTTCTAAAGGTGGAACACTTTTTGGCATAGCAATCTTCTTCTTTCACCTCCAACAAGTGATTGTTGCAAGAATCTAGACCTCTTCAAAGATTGTATAAGTTTTTACCTCTCTGAGGTTGTAATGCAATGGTTTTGACATTGGAAATGATAATGCAAGCTTTGTGAATGGGTTTCAGTCCTTTGTTTGTATTATTTGCTTCATTTCAGATCCTAAATTATATCTTATCAGTTTGTGTATGTTTTATGTTGCAATCTTTGGTTTGTGTCTATTTGCATGAAAAAATATTCACCACTCCTTTTGGTGCATCACCATCTTTAGTTAGTTTCAATTTTTGCATTTCTATCCCTGTCTCCTTGCAATTTAGAGTAGGATTAGGATCTGAACCTCTGTAGTTGTGCAAATATAGATCTAAATCAGAGGAGTTTGAGGAACCAGCCTCTAATCTGGAGATTCCTCTCTCAGTTTCACAAGTCCCACACTTGGAGAGAGGTTTCCATGTTGTGCAATCACTGCTTTGGATGCTAGAAACATCAACCTAGAAGCGATGTGCATCCGGGGGTCTTTGTGATTCACCACTAACAGTTTTGGCATGCCGGTGGGACACTAGAGGTCTCATTTTTATTGCAGCAAAGTTGATGTGCATCTGCTACAATTTTCTTGCTTGAAAAGAGCTATTATTTGCATATCTGGTGACTCCAAGGGGAAGAATCAACTGGTTTCAGCAGTGCAGGCCTGAAAACTCATGAGAAGAATCACCACAAGGTCAAGAGTTGGAGAGAAGAAGAAGTGTTGTTTGAATACTGCAATTATCTCCAGAGAAGAAAAAGAGGAAGAAGGATTCAAAGGTCTCCATCTCCACCAAAGCAGAACTCTCTCAACTCCTCCACTGGTAGGCCTTTCATTCGAGTCAACAAGGGTTTTAAGACCAATTAGAATGGCACAAAACAACCCCATGTCAACTTCACGGGTAGCAGCCCACTTGCCCTCAATGCACAACATCAATTCCTATTGCAGCCTTGAAGAACATTCCCTACTTCTTTGGAGAAAATCGGACTACTCCAGGTGATCATGTTAAAGATATTGCTAACCTTTGTGTGTAATCCATGAAATCAATGAGATGCAAGTGGTTGTCAAGTTACTGGCATCTTCATTCAAGGGTAAAGCATTGCAATGGTTTAGGAGCCTTGGAGCTGGTTCTATCACAAATTGGAATCAGCTGTGTATAGCACTTCATGAGCAATTTGGAGAAAAGGGAGACAACTTGTCTCTTTTGGAGCAGCTGACAACCATCAAGAGAGCTCCCAATGAGCAGCTGACCGATTTCAACTTCAGATTTCAAAAGACTTGGGAGAGAATTCCAGTGGCAGTCAGGCCAACAGCAGAAGGTGCTTTTCTCTACTATCTCAAAGCTCTAAATTCTGATATTTCTATGTTGATTCAGTCCATGGGAGGCATAACTATCCCTATGGCTTATAGCATTGCCATTAGGGCTGAAAATTGTTTGATCCAAGCTGAAAACTTGCCCCTAGACCTCCCATGCCATTGTTTCCAAGTTTAGAGAGTCCAAACACCAATCAAGCACCTAATTTGGCTCCTTCTCCCACTCCTAGAAATCAGAGTTCAAATGAAGCTTCCACTTCATCTCCAAGTGCCCCAAATGAGCTTCAAGAAGTCATGAAGCAATTGCAAAACCTAGGCAATGAGCTGGTTACTCTCAAAAGGCAACAAGCCCAAGGTTTTAGACCTTCTTATCAACCCCAAGCTTAGCCTAATAGGCAGCCATACCAACCACAAAGGCCACCTAATCCAGTTGCAAATATGAATCAAACAAGGCCTCCTGCCAATAGACCATTTCAGCCCTATAATCCAAATGCCATATCGCCTCTAAGGCATTGGTGCCAACACAAAACAACATTGCTCAGGAGTATGATTGGTGTTTTCCATGCAATGAGCCTCATAACCAATCCATGTGCTTCAATGGTGCTTTGAATCAAGCACTAATGGTGACAACTCTTTGGTGTGGAGGGTGAGGGCAGTCAAGGAAACAACCAACAACAAGAAACATTCCAACAATCAGCCCCAAATGACACCACATTGGTAAATTGGCAAGCAGAGGATTTTGTGGCATGAATCAAGTAGTTTCTCAAGGTGTTGCAGCCAACACAAGGTCAAAAAGGAGGAATTTGGGTGAAGAACAGCCATTAGCCCCAACCAATCCACAACCTTCCATGGCTCCACAAATGATTGGCAAGCAAAATCCAATTTCAAATGCACAAGGGCAGCCAAGAACACCCCTAGGCCAACTCAAATACCAGTTGTTGCTGCCCACATGCAAGGAGTGAATGTGCAAACCAAGGGACAACAAAGAGATCCTTCATCACCATTTAGTATCATTGATCAGATGAAGAAGACAAACGTCAATATATCAATGTGGGAATCCCTATCTATCCCAGGCCAAAGAGATCTGCTGCAAGCTGCCATGAAAGAATGGCCAACTTCAAATCAGCAAGTTCGGGAGGCAAGACAAAGTGCTTACAAATGCTGCCCAGCCTGAGGAAATCATGGAGGACAAGCAAGGTAAAATGTTGAAGCCCCCTCCTTTCTATGTTTCATTGATCATTGGAAATCAGCTAGTGCACAATTGCATGATAGACTCGGGGCAAGTAGCTCGGTAATGCCTAAACAAATAGCTGATCAGCTAGGGCTCCAGTATGAAACAACATCCAAAGGGGTAGTGCAGTTAGATGGGACAGCAAGTAGCAAAGTTGGAGTGATTAGAAACTTGAGTCTTACCTTGCATGCATGTCCAAATGTTGTTGTTTTACAAGATGTATCAGTCATAGACCTTCCACCACTCTTTGCCCTATGCTTGTCGAGGACTTCATGACAAGATTGGGGATATTTGTCTGCTGATTGGTCACACATGCTGTTCAGAATGAGGTATGGAACTAAGGCTACAATCAGGTCTGAACCTATTGCAAACTTCCACATTGAGCCTTACACTCCAAGTCAGATTAATGCCAATTGCTCAGCATTTGATCAAGAAGATCACCCAAGCACTGATGAAGCTGACACCAAGGTTGGAAGCATCCCGGATCTAACTCTTGATGAATGGGCAAACAAGATACATGCATTTGATCCTTATCGAAGTGGAAGAATGCGAGCTAGGGGTCTGTGCATTGCATACGAAGAAAATCAGCCTATTCCTAGCATCACCAAGCCAAACCACAAAGATGACAATGAGGTATGGCAGCTATTTTTGATGGATCAAGGAGTAGACAAGGTGCAGGAGGTGGAGCTATGCTTGTTTCACCTCAAGGAATAAAGTACTATTCAGCTTTTAGATTTCAGTTTGCATGCTCCAATAACACTTGCTGTTGAATATGAAGCCTTGGTGCGAGGATGCATTGGGAAAAAAAGAAAATAAAGAACTTGCAAGTCTTTGGTGATAGTGAATTGATTGTAAATCAGGTCAAGGGACAACATGCTTTGCCAAGAATGATCTACTCGGAGTGCTACAAGAATAGGGTGTGGGACCTCATGGAAGATTTTGAGGGTTTTGGCATCAAATCCATTCCTAGGAAAGAGAATCAAGCTACTGATAGGCTTGCAGCAGTAGGGGCAGCCTTTGACATTGTGGAAAGCATTCAACAAGACAAGGTACAGCCAAACATCCACGTGATTGTGAGGCCTTCAGTGCCGGATAACAATGTTAGTTGGCAAGTGTTTGAAAATGACCAGCAAATCATCCATTTCTTGCAAGAAGAAGTTGAGTTCTCAGCCAAGAATCAAGAAAAATTGGAACAAGCAGTATGGTGACCAAGTGGTACAGTGAGAACTAACAAGCTGCCCAAGGGACTTATCACTTTGGAGTCCATTTTTAACCCCAATGATCAGTTTAGAAAGGAGAAAGCAAACATTCAGGTCAAGAGAGAGGATTCAGTATCCATCTTGGTAGAAGAGAACAAACCATTGCAAATTGGAAGGATGACAATTGAACAAGAAAGGTATGAGTTCATACAAGTTGTGTCAAGAGTTCACTGACGTGTTTCTTGGAGCTATGAAGACTTGAAAGGTTTGATCCCAACTTAGCTCGGCATACCATTGAATTGGATCAAATACTAAGCAGCTGTCGGGAGAAACAAAGACCAGTCAATCCACACATGGAGCCTCTCATGAGGAAAGAATTGGACAAGCTGATTGAGTCAAGGATCATATTCCCAATCAAGCATTCTAGTTGGGTTGCCAACTTAGTTCCAGTCAGAAAGAAGAGTGGAGAGATCAGATTGTGTGTTGACTTCAGAGACTTGAATAGAGCCTCTCTCAAGGACCATTACCCACTCCCTTCCATGGAGCAAATCTTGCAAGTTGTGGCTGGCTCCGAGAGGTTTTCACTACTTGATGGCTACTCAGGCTACAATCAATTATGGTGAAGGAAGAGGACCGAGTTCAAGAGACCTTCACAACCAAATGGGAACTTTTGCATATAGGAAAATGCCATTTGGGCTGTCCAACGCTAGTGCTACCTTCCAAAGGGCAATGGACATGGCATTCAAAGGTTTGATTAACAATGTGGTGCTGATTTACCTTGATGATATCACTGTTTTTTCCAAAAATGCAGCAGACCACCTCTCTCATTTGAGACAAGTCTTCACGAGGTGCAGGAGATTTGGAGTGTCTTTGAATCCTAAGAAGTGCATCTTTCTTGCACATGAAGGAAAGCTCCTTGGCCATATTGTCTCAAAGAAGGATTAGCAATTGATCCAGAGAGGGTTGAAGCCATAAGAGCACTACCATTGCCAAGCCACAAGAAAGCCCTTCAGAGTTTCTTGGGAAGGATAAACTTTGTTCGGAGGTTTGTCCCAGATTTTGCAGCCCTTGTCAAGCCCATCACCAAAATGTTAAAGAAGAGCATGGCTTTCAAGTGGACAGCGAGAAGGAAGCGAGGAGAGTTTTGAAGCAATCAAAGAAGCCATCTCTCAAGCACCAACTCTCATCAACCCGGACTTCTCCAAGGATTTCATCCTCTATGCATTTGGAGGTAATGACACTATTTCTGCCATTTTGGTACAGCAGAACAAGGATAATGATGAGCAGCCAATTGCCTTCTTCAGCCGGAGCCTAGATGACTATGAGGTGAGGTACTCTTTTATTGAGAAGCATGTACTTGCAGTAATCAGAAGCTTGAAGAAATTCAAGCATTTAGTCTCAAACAACAAGGTCCAGTTGCTGGTCTCACATGCGTTGGGGTTAAGGACTTCCTCCTCAACAAGGATTTGAATGAGAAAAGGGTAGGTTGGATCACCCGTGTCATGGAGTATGACATTGAGATCAAGATCACCAAGCTGGTAAGAGGGAAAGGATTGTGTGAGCAGCTGGTTTTGGGGAAGCAAAAAGAAGTATGCAACGAAGAAGAGGCTGTTTTGATGAGTCGGAGACAGCCATGAGCCAGTGGCAATCAAGAAGAAGACAATGCTGCCCCCACTCCTTGCTGGACCCAAGGCATTATACACTTCCTAGGCACGAGGCCTATGCCCCTCAGGAGATGAACAAGACCCAAAGGAGACACTTCAGATTGCGAGGCTGTCCGTATGCCATTGTTGATGGAGTTTTGTTCAAGAAAGATGTGAATGGAGTCTTTCTTTGAGATGCATTAGCACAAATCAGATTCAAAGGGTGTTGGAAGAGTTTCATGGTGGACCAGTGGTGGTCATTTTGCACCAAGAGTGACAGCTCTAAAAATCATGAAGGCTGGTTATTATTGGCCTAAAATCTTGATGATTGCTATGCATGGATCAAGAGGTGTAAAAATTGTGCATTCTTCACAGGAAAAGAGAGACTTGCTGCCCTTCCATTACATCAATCTCGGTTGACCAGCCATTCATGCAATGGGGTTTGGACTTCATTGGAGTCATTAATCCCAATTCAAGCCAAGGGCACAAATGGATTTTGTCCCACGGACTACTTCACCAAATGGGCGAAGGTAGCACTCAAAGAGGCAAATGAGTCTAGCATCTTAGACTTTTATGAGGGGATAACAACCAGATTTGGTGTACCTGCTACAATAATCTCTGATAATGCATTGGCATTCATTGGATCTAAGGTATTTGAGTGGGCTGTCAAGCGGTATCTACCTAAGCACTTCATCAAACTATTACCCTCGAGGTAATGGCGGGCGAGAGTCTACAAGCAAGAACTTGTTGAGGATCATTAGGAGGACTCTTGATGAGAATCGAGAGGTCTTGGCATACCAAGCTGAAATCAGCCTTATGGGCTGATAGGATAACTCCCAAAAGATCCGAGGTAACTCTCCATTCAAACTTGTCTATGGAAGAGAGGCAATCTTGCCCATGTCACTTGAGTTGCCAACATTGGAACTCATGAAAAGCTGGAGTTGCTTAGAGTTTGAGCCCATGGAGGTGAGGTATGCGAGTTGATGGAGCTGCAAGAGATCAGAAATCAGGCATCCCAAGCAATGGAAAAGGATCAAGCTTTGATCAAAGAAGACCTTTGATAGGAAGGCCAAGGATAGATCTTTTCAAGTTGGAGATCTAGTGTTGAAATGGGATGTGGATAGAGCAAAACCGGGAAGGCATTCAAAATTTGATGCCATTTGGAGTGGCCCATACATGGTCACGAAGTGCAAGAACAACAATGCTTTCAATTGGCCTCATTGGATGGTGAAGAAACTGCAGATTCCAGTAAATGGAATCTATCTAAAGCGTTGCTTCTAGAGGAAATTCACTACCTTGTAAATATTAGATTAGATTTTCATTCCTCCAGTGCTTGTGCACATTGTTTTGCTGTAGGTTAGTTTTGTTTTCCCTAAGTGCTTTGGCACTAGCTTGCTGTCCATGGAGATGTTTTGTAGTCCTTGCTTCCATCAGGTGATATTCCATCTTCCTCCTTACACATTCTAAGTCGAGTCGGTTGGGGTTCTAAAGCAGAGAAATTTGATGACTCCATGCCCAATGGACTACTTACTTGAAGCACTGGTATCTTCTACCTAGCGAGGTAGATGACCCATTGAGTCACCAAATTGTTATCAAAATTCACCCCCAGGGTAAATTTGATAACATGCATCAGAATACTCAAGTCCCAGGAAAATAGATTGATTCAAGGAAAAAAATCATGTTTCTAGGGTCCCCTCGGATTTTTTCTAACTCTCTGTCCAAGAAGAAAAGAGCAAGTTCTAAAAAAGGGTGAAAAAGTTGCAAAAAACAAGCTTGGGCAGAAAAAATCATGAAAATTGGCTAAGTCCTAGTCCAGGCGGTCCTTGGGACAGTTGGGACGTCGGGCGCGTGAAATCGGCCGAAAAGCCCCGGGCGGTCAGTGAAAGCAGCTTTGGGACATTGGGCCGGGGGGGCGCGGGGCGTGCGAAAAGCGAACCGGCGAAGAAGGTAAAAAAAATAACTAAGCTGACTGTTGCTGAGATAAGGTTGGGACATCTGGGCCGAAAAGATGCGAAGCCTTGGTGAGCGTGAAGGGTGAAGCGGCACAGAGAGGACAAGGAAGAATTTCGGGGCGGTTCGGAAGAATTTGTCCTAGGCTTTGGGGACAGTTGGGACAAAGGGCGCGTGGGACGAGGAGAAGCAGAAAGAGCGAAGCCAATCAAATCATGCCACGTGTCTTCGCCTCAAAAGAGGGACAGGGAAGCCCGAATCGGGTGGATCGGAAGAATTTGTCCCAAGCAGTTTGGGACACCCGGGCCAAAAGGGCGTGGCGTGGGTGTGAAAAGCAAAGAAAGCGAGGCCGCGGCCGAATCGGGAAATGCCACGTGTCACGAGGGAAACGTCCAAAATTTCAAAGGGCAAGGTTTGAAGCGTTGGCGAGCCAATAAAAGAGGACACGTGTCTAAGGGAGGGGAGTGCGGAGCTCGGGGAGGAATTAGAGAATTTGGCAAGAGTTTTGGCAAAAAACTAAAAAGTAAAGGATGACCCCGCGCCCCTGTCCTCCAATCAGATCATGCCACGTGTCCCAAGTGGCGGGGCGCGGGGGAAAAATGGAAAATTTTCCAAAATTACAAAAAGTCAAAACTTTCAAGGAAAACCCATGGGTAAGGAAGGAGAGAGAATTTCTCATCAATCAGCGCCCGACACGTGTGTCGTCAGGGTGGCGGAGCGCGGGAAAAATTTCAAAACCCATTTTTGCTGTTTTGTGCCTAAATCTTTAGATCGCCATATCTTTCGATCCAGAGCTCGGATTTGCACATGTTCTTTATATCATTGGAAAGCTTATAAAATTCTCTACATGATTCTAGGGTCAATCTTGAATTTTGGTTTAGTCTAGAGAGAGAAAGTTAAGAAACAGCTCTGATGCGTGTTCATGGCCAGAAATGACATTTCAGTGACCAAATTTAATGCAGAATGGGTCGCATTCTCCTCCAATTTGGTCAAAAATGATAGGGTATGGGTTTGTAAGGTCCCCCATGCTGATTTAATGCATTTTTAGTCAATGAGGAATGGGCTCCCACGTTTTGTATGTTTTCTCTCTCCTAGGCTCGACCCATGCAATGTAAAAGCAGATTTGGCTCATTTTAAAGGGGAACATTTTTTTGGCATAGCAATCTTCTTCTTTCACCTCCAGCAAGTGATTGTTGCAAGAATCAGACCTCTTCAAAGATTGTAACAGTTTTTACCTCTCTGAGGTTGTAATGCAATGGTTTTGACATTGGAAATGATAATGCAAGCTTTGTGAATGGGTTTCAATCCTTTGTTTGTATTATTTGCTTCATTTCAGATCCTAAATTATATCTTATCAGCCTGTGTATGTTTTATGTTGCAATCTTTGGTTTGTGTCTATTTGCATGACAAAAATATTCACCACTCCTTTTGGTGCATCACCATCTTTAGTTAGTTTCAATTTTTGCATTTCTATCCCTGTCTCCTTGCAGTTTAGAGTAGGATTAGGATCTGAACCTCTGTAGTTGTGCAAATATAGATCTAAATCAGAGGAGTTGAGGAACTAACCTCTAATCTGGAGATTCCTCTCTCAGTTTCACAAGTCCCACACTTGGAGAGAGGTTTCCATGTTGTGCAATCACCTTTGGATGCTAGAAACATCAACCTAGAAGCTTGATGCATCGGGGTCTTTGTGATTTTCTGCCACAACAGTTTTGGCACGCCGGTGGGACACTAGAGGTCTCATTTTTATTGCAGCAAAGTTGATGTGCATCTGCTGCAATTTTCTTGCTTGAAAAGAGCTATTATTTGCATATCTGGCGACTCGAGGGAAGAATCAAGCTGGTTTCAGCGGTGCGGGCTGAAAACTCATGAGAAGAATCACCACAAGGTCAAGAGTTGGAGAAGAAGAAGTGTTGTTTGAATACTGCAATTATCTCAAGAAGAAGGCAAAGAGGAAGAAGGATTCAAAGGTCTCCATCTCCACCAAAGCAGAACTCTCTCAACTCCTCCACAGTAGGCCTTTCATTCGAGTCAACAAGGGTTTTAAGACCAATTAGAATGGCACAAAACAACCCCTATGTCAACTTCGGTAGAAGACCCACTTGCCCTCAATGCACAACATCAATTCCTATTGCAGCCTTGAAGAACATTCCCTACTTCTTTGGAGAAAATCGGACTACTCAGGTGATCATGTTAAAGATATTGCTAACCTTTGTGCAATCCATGAAATCAATGAGATGCAAGTGGCTGTCAAGTTACTGGCATCTTCATTCAAGGGTAAAGCATTGCAATGGTTTAGGAGCCTTGGAGCTGGTTCTATCACAAATTGGAATCAGTTGTGTATAGCACTTCATGAGCAATTTGGAGAAAAGGAGACAACTTGTCTCTTTTGGAGCAGTGACAACCATCGAGAGCTCCCGATGAGCGGTGGCCGATTTCAACTTCAGATTTCAAAAGACTTGGGAGAGAATTCCAGTGGCAGTCAGGCCACAGCCAGAAGGTGCTTTTCTCTACTATCTCAAAGCTCTAAATTCTGATATTTCTATGTTGATTCAGTCCATGGGAGGCATAACTATCCCTATGGCTTATAGCATGCCATTAGGGCTGAAAATTGTTTGATCCAAGGTGGCAAACTTGCCCCTAGACCTCCCATGCCATTGTTTCCAAGTTTAGAGAGAGTCAAACACCAATCAAGCACCTAATTTGGCTCCTTCTCCCACTCCTAGAAATCAGAGTTCAAATGAAGCTTCCACTTCATCTCCAAGTGCCCCAAATGAGCTTCAAGAAGTCATGAAGCAATTGCAAAACCTAGGCAATGAGCTGGTTACTCTCAAAAGGCAACAAGCCCAAGGTTTTAGACCTTCTTATCAACCCCAAGCTCAGCCTAATAGGCAGCCATACCAACCACAAAGGCCACCTAATCCAGCTGCAAATATGAATCAAACAAGGCCTCCTGCAATAGACCATTTCAGCCCTATAATCCAAATGCCATATCTGCCTCTAAGGCATTGGTGCCAACACAAAACAACATTGCTCAGGAGTATGATTGGTGTTTTCCATGCAATGAGCCTCATAACCAATCCATGTGCTTCAATGGTGCTTTGAATCAAGCATTAATGGTGACAACTATTGGTGTGGAGGGAGAGGCAGTCGAGAAACACCAACAACAAGAAACATTCCAACAGCAATCAGCCCCAAATGACACCACATTGGTAAATTGGCAAGCAGAGGATTTCTGTGGCATGAATCAAGTAGTTTCTCAAGGTGTTGCAGCCAACACAAGGTCAAAAAGGAGGAATTTGGGTGAAGAACAGCCATTAGCCCCAACCAATCCACAACCTTCCATGGCTCCACAAATGATTGGCAAGCAAAATCCAATTTCAAATGCACAAGGGCAGCCAAGAACAGCCCCTAGGCCAACTCAAATACCAGTTGTTGCTGCCCACGTGCAAGTGAATGTGCAAACCAAGGGACAACAAAGAGATCCTTCATCACCATTCAGTATCATTGATCAGATGAAGAAGAACAAACGTCAATATATCAATGTGGGAATCCCTATCTATCCCAGGCCAAAGAGATCTGCTGCAAGCTGCCATGAAGGACTGGCCAACTTTGAATCAAGCAAGTTTCGGATGCAGAGACAAAGTGCTTACAAATGCTTCCCAGCCTGAGGAAATCATGGAGGACAGCAAGGTAAAATGTTGAAGCCCCCTCCTTTCTATGTTTCATTGATCATTGGAAATCAGCTAGTGCACAATTGCATGATAGACTCGGGGCAAGTAGCTCGGTAATGCCTAAACAAATAGCTGATCAGCTAGGGCTCGAGTATGAAACAACATCAAAGGGTAGTGCGGAAATTTGGATGGGACAGATAGCAATAGTTGGAGTGATTAGAAACTTGAGTCTTACCTTGCATGCATGTCAAATGTTGTTGTTTTACAAGATGTATCGAGTCATAGACCTTCCACCACTCTTTGCCCTATGCTTGTCGAGGACTTCTGACCAAGATTGGGGATATTTGTCTGCTGATTGGTCACACATCTTTTTCCGAGAATGAGGTATGGAACTAAGGCTACAATCAGTCGAACCTATTGCAAACTTCCACATTGAGCCTTACACTCCAAGTCAGATTAATGCCAATTGCTCAGCATTTGATCAAGAAGATCACCAACAGCGATGAGGTGACACAAGGTTGGAAGCATCCTGGATCTAACTCTTGATGAATGGGCAAACAAGATACATGCATTTGATCCTTATCAAGAAGTGGAAGAATCTGAGCTAGGGGTCTATTGCATACACGAAGAAAATCAGCCTATTCCTAGCATCACCAAGCCAAACCACAAAGATGACAATGAGGTATGGCAGCTGTTTTTTGATGGATCAAGGAGTAGACAAGGTGCAGGAGGTGGAGCTATGCTTGTTTCACCTCAAGGAATAAAGTACTATTCAGCTTTTAGATTTCAGTTTGCATGCTCCAATAACACTGCTGAATATGAAGCCTTGGTGCAAGGGATGCATTGGGCAATAAAGAAGAAAATAAAGAACTTGCAAGTCTTTGGTGACAGTGAATTGATTGTAAATCAGGTCAAGGGACAACATGCTGCCAAGAATGATCTACTCAGGTGCTACAAGAACAGGGTGTGGGACCTCATGGAAGATTTTGAGGGTTTTGGCATCAAATCCATTCCTAGGAAAGAGAATCAAGCTGCTTGACAGGCTTGCAGCGGTAGGGCAGCCTTTGACATTGTGGAAAGCATTCAACAAGACAAGGTACAACCAAACATCCACGTGATTGTGAGGCCTTCGGTGCGGATAACAATGTTAGTTGGCAAGTGTTTGAAAATGACCAGCAAATCATCCATTTCTTGCAAGAAGAAGCTGAGTTCTCAGCCAAGAATCAAGAAAAATTGGAACAGCAGTATGGTGACCAAGTGGTACAGCTGAGAACTAACAAGCTGCCCGAGGACTTATCACTTTGGAGTCCATTTTTAACCCCAATGATCAGTTTAGAAAGGAGAAAGCAAACATTCAAGTCAAGAGAGAGGATTCAGTATCCATCTTGGTAGAAGAGAACAAACCATTGCAAATTGGAAGGATGACAATTTGAACAAGAAAGGTATGAGTTCATAATTTGTGTCAAGAGTTCCCTGACGTGTTTCTTGGAGCTATGAAGACTTGAAAGGTTTCAATCCCAACTTAGCTCAGCATACCATTGAATTGGATCCAAATACTAAGCCTGTCAGGTAGAAACAAAGACCAGTCAATCCACACATGGAGCCTCTCATGAGGAAAGAATTGGACAAGCTGATTGAGTCAAGGATCATATTCCCAATCAAGCATTCTAGTTGGGTTGCCAACTTAGTTCCAGTCAGAAAGAAGAGTGGAGAGATCAGATTGTGTGTTGACTTCAGAGACTTGAATAGAGCCTCTCTCAAGGACCATTACCCACTCCCTTCCATGGAGCAAATCTTGCAAGTTGTGGCTGGCTCTGAGAGGTTTCACTACTTGATGGCTACTCGAGGCTACAATCAGATTATGGTGAAGGAAGAGGACCGATTCAAGACAGCCTTCACTGACCAAATGGGAACTTTTGCATATAGGAAAATGCCATTTGGGCTGTCAATGCTAGTCTTTACCTTCAAAGGGCAATGGACATGGCATTCAAAGGTTTGATTAACAATGTGGTGCTGATTTACCTTGATGATATCACTATTTTTTCAAAAATGCAGCAGACCACCTCTCTCATTTGAGGCAAGTCTTCACGAGGTGCAGGAGATTTGGAGTGTCTTTGAATCCTAAGAAGTGCATCTTTCTTGCACATGAAGGAAAGCTCCTTGGCCATATTGTCTCCAAAGAAGGATTAGCAATTGATCCAGAGAGGGTTGAAGCCATAAGAGCACTACCATTGCCAAGCCACAAGAAAGCCCTTCAGAGTTTCTTGGGAAGGATAAACTTTGTTCGGAGGTTTGTCCCAGATTTTGCAGCCCTTGTCAAGCCCATCACCAAAATGTTAAAGAAGAGCATGGCTTTCAAGTGGACAGCAGAAGGCAAGGAGAGTTTTGAAGCAATCAAAGAAGCCATCTCTCAAGCACCAACTCTCATCAACCCGGACTTCTCCAAGGATTTCATCCTCTATGCATTTGGAGGTAATGACACTATTTCTGCCATTTTGGTACAGCAGAACAAGGATAATGATGAGCAGCCAATTGCCTTCTTCAGCCGGAGCCTAGATGACTATGAGGTGAGGTACTCTTTTATTGAGAAGCATGTACTTGCAGTAATCAGAAGCTTGAAGAAATTCAAGCATTTAGTCTCAAACAACAAGGTCCAGTTGCTGGTCTCACATGCTAGGGTTAAGGACTTCCTCCTCAACAAGGATTTGAATGAGAAAAGGGCAGGTTGGATCACCCGTGTCATGGAGTATGACATTGAGATCAAGATCACCAAGCTGGTAAGAGGGAAAGGATTGTGTGAGCAGCTGGTTTTGGGGAAGCAAAAAGAAGTATGCAATGAAGAAGAGGCTGTTTTGTGAGTCGGGACAGCCATGAGCCAAGTGGCAATCAAAGAAGAAGACAATGCTGCCCCCACTCCTTGCTGGACCAAGGCATTATACACTTCCTAGGCACGAGGCCTATGCCCTCGGAGATGAACAAGACCCAAAGGAGACACTTCAGATTGCAGGCTGTCCGTATGCCATTGTTGATGGAGTTTTGTTCAAGAAAGATGTGAATGGAGTCTTTCTTGAGATGCATTAGCACAAATCAGATTCAAAGGGTGTTGGAAGAGTTCCATGGTGGACCAGTGGTGGTCATTTTGCACAAGAGTGACAGCTCTAAAAATCATGAAGGCTGGTTATTATTGGCCTAAAATCTTGATGATTGCTATGCATGGATCAAGAGGTGTAAAATTGTGCATTCTTCACGGGGAAAAGAGACTTGCTGCCCTTCCATTACATCAATCTCGGTTGACCAGCCATTCATGCAATGGGGTTTGGACTTCATTGGAGTCATTAATCCCAATTCAAGCCAAGGGCACAAATGGATTTTGTGACCACAGACTACTTCACCAAATGGGGAAGACGTAGCACTCAAAGAGGAATGAGTCTAGCATCTTAGACTTTTATGAGGGGATAACAACCAGATTTGGTGTACTGCTACAATAATCTCGATAATGCATTGGCATTCATTGGATCTAAGGTAGTGAGTGGGCTGTCATCGAGAGCGGTATCTACCTAAGCACTTCATCAAACTATTACCCTCGAGGTAATGGCGAGGCCGAGTCTCTACAAAGCAAGAACTTGTTGAGGATCATTAGGAGGACTCTTGATGAGAATCAGAGGTCTTGGCATACCAAACTGAAATCAGCCTTATGGGCTGATAGGATAACTCCCAAAAGATCCACAGGTAACTCTCCATTCAAACTTGTCTATGGAAGAGAGGCAATCTTGCCCATGTCACTTGAGTTGCCAACATTGGAACTCATGAAGCAGTTGGAGTTGCTTGAGTTTGAGCCCATGGAGGTGAGGTATGCAGAGTTGATGGAGCTGCAAGAGATCAGAAATCAGGCATCCCAAGCAATGGAAAAGGATCAAGCTTTGATCAAGAAGACCTTTGATAGGAAGGCCAAGGATAGATCTTTTCAAGTTGGAGATCTAGTGTTGAAATGGGATGTGGATAGAGCAAAACGGGAAGGCATTCAAAATTTGATGCCATTTGGAGTGGCCCATACATGGTCACGAAGTGCAAGAACAACAATGCTTTCCAATTGGCCTCATTGGATGGTGAAGAACTAGATTCCAGTAAATGGAATCTATCTCAAGCATTGCTTCTAGAGGAAATTCACTACCTTGTAAATATTAGATTAGATTTTCATTCCTCCAAGTGCTTGTGCACATTGTTTTCTTTATAGGTTAGTTTTGTTTTCCCTAAGTGCTTTGGCATGACTTGCTTCCATGGAGATGTTTTTGAGTCCTTGCTTCCATCGGGTGATATTCCATCTTCCTCCTTACACATTCTAAGTCGGTTGGGGTTCTAAATAGAATATTTGATGACTCCATGCCCGATGGACTACTTGAGCACTTGGTATCTTCACCTAGTAGGCAGAGTGACCCCTTTGAGTCACCAAATTGTTATCAAAATTCACCCCAGGGTAAATTTGATAACATGCATCGAGAATACTCAAGTCCCGAGGCAAATAGATTGATTGAGGAAAAAATCATGTTTTAGGGTCCCCTCGGATTTTTCTAACTCTCTGTCCGAGAAGAAAGAGCAAGTTCTAAAAAAGGGTGAAAAAGTTGCAAAAAACAAGCTTGGGCTAGAAAAATCATGAAAATTGGCTAAGTCCTAGTCAGGCGGTCCTTGGGGACAGTTGGGACGTCGGGCGTGAATCGGCGAAAAAGCCCGGGCGGTCCGTGCGCGAAGCTTTGGGACGGTTGGGCCATGGGGACGCGGGGCGCGAAAGGCGAACCGGTGAAGGTAAAAAGAAAAATGACTAAGCTTTGCAGTGAGATAAGGTTGGGACATTGGGCGTGAGGCGCGAAGGGCGTGAAAAGGTGAGCGGAGCAGCTGAAGAGAGGGACAAGAAGCCCATTTCGGGGCGGTTGAAGAATTTTCCTGGGCAGGCTTTGGGGAGTTGGGACGAGGGGACGCGGGGCGCGGAGGCAGAAGAGCGAGAGCCAATCAAATCACGCCACGTGTCTTTGCCTCAAAGAGGGACAGGGAAGCCCGAATCGGGTGGATCGGAGGAATTTGTCCCAGACAGTTTGGGACAGCCGAGGCCAAAGGGGCGCGAGGGGGCGTGAAAAGCGGCGAGGCCGCGGATGAATCAGGAAACGCCACGTGTCACAAGGGAAAACGTCCAAAATTTCAAAGGGCAAGGTTTGAAGCGTTGGCCCGAGCCAATAAAAAGAGGACACGTGTCTAATGGAGAAGGGAGTGTGGAGCTCGGGGAGGAATTAGAGAATTTGGCAAAAGTTTTGGCCAAAAACTAAAAGGTAAAGGATGACCCCGCGCCCCTGTCCTCCAACCAGATCATGCCACGTGTCCCAAGTGGCGGGGACGCGGGGAAAAAATGGGAAATTTTCCAAAATTACAAAAAGTCAAAACTTTCAAGGAAAACCCACGGGTAAGGGAAGGAGAGAGAATTTCTCATCCAATCAGTGCCGACACGTGTCGTCCAGGTGGCGGAGCGCGGGAAAAAATTTCAAAACCCATTTTTACTGTTTTGTGCCCTAAATCTTCAGATCGCCATATCTTTCGATCCAGAGCTCGGATTTGCACGTTCTTTATATCATTGGAAAGCTTATAAAATTCTCTACATGATTAGGGTCAATCTTGAATTTTGGTTTAGTCTGGAGAGAGAAAGTTAAGAAACGGCTCTGACGCGTGTCCATGGCCAGAAGTGACATTTCAGTGACCAAATTTAATGCAGAATGGGTCGCATTCTCCTCCAATTTGGTCAAAAATGATAGGGTATGGGTTTGTAAGGTCCCCATGCTGATTTAATGCATTTTCAGTCAATGAGGAATGGGCTCCCACATGTTTTGTATGTTTTCTCTCTCCTGGGCTCGACCCATGTAATGTAAAAGCCAGATTTGGCTCATTTCTAAAGGGAACACTTTTTGGCATAGCAATCTTCTTCTTTCACCTCCAGCAAGTGATTGTTGCAAGAATCAGACCTCTTCAAAGATTGTAACAGGTTTTTACCTCTCTGAGGTTGTAATGCAGTGGTTTTGACATTGGAAATGATAATGCAAGCTTTGTGAATGGGTTTCAGTCCTTTGTTTGTATTATTTGCTTCATTTTAGATCCTAAATTATATCTTATCAGTTTGTGTATGTTTTATGTTGCAATCTTTGGTTTGTGTCTATTTGCATGACAAAAATATTCACCACTCCTTTTGGTGCATCACCATCTTTAGTTAGTTTCAATTTTTGCATTTTTCTATCCTGTCTCCTTGCAATTTAGAGTAGGATTAGGATCGAACCTCTGTAGTTGCGCAATCACATTGGATGCTGAAACATCAACCTAGAAGCTGATGTGCATCCATGGGGTCTTGTGATTCGCCACTAACAAGACCCAAGTTGAGCAAGTTTCGAGATCCCATTTGAGTTCCAAAATGACCAACTCGCTCGAGCTCCTCCTAGTCTCCCTTAGTTCAAACCTCTGAGTTATGTCATTTATTTTTCTAATGATCTTGAGCCCCTTGCATTGAACCATTATGACTCACTCACTACGTGAACTCGAGCCCTCTTTGAGCTAGCACCAAGTTAGCACTGGGCTACACATTAATATGACATCGAGTTGGGCTAGGTGAGCTCACTTATCAATTTATTAATTATTTTAATCGTGTTATCTCCATGATGACCAGAAGTGGGTCTAGTCCGTGAGACCAATTTCATAATTTTATCGTAATAGGACCCCGTTGTCTAATTTTTTCATGTGTGCAAAATTGGATAACAAGAAATGTTAATCAAAGAATAATTGTCGAAGATCACCAAGGAGTTCATGCTGAATAGAAGGCCGGAACCAAGGATGCGGAAGGATAGGAAAAACTCGCACATGGAAGGCAAGTTTAGATTTAAGAACTTAGATAATTTTGAGCATAAAGACCTATTTTTAGAAGATGGCATGTGGAACACACCAACAATGCAGAGATGTGCATGCCATGCATTGTCTATCTTTGGAGAAGCGGTTTGAAGTGTTTATGCATGGAGACAAGCGAGAATAGAATTGACACTTCAGTTAACTACAAGAGGACTATATATAACACACTTGCATGTGTGGCTATGATTGTAAATGGCATGTGACTATTAATAACATGTGGCCTATTTCTAGAATAGATAAGCGGTGAAGGGAAAGTCCCCACCCTATATATATGATGTTAGGTACATAGAGAGAGAGAGATGGATGTATGGAAGGATATGTGTGTATGTGTGTAATAGAGTATATATGCATATTATTGAACTATTGTATTAGTTCCATACGTGCATTGGTATAGATTGAAAATATTGTAAGGAGCTTCTATATTTACTAATAGATGGAAGATATTGGCTAAATCTAAGTGTCATTCTGTGTGTAGTTGAGTAGTGCATGTTATTAATTCAATCATGATTACTGTTTAAGCTTGTTCTTTCATAGATATGAGGGTAGCATGCATTGTGGAATGATGGATTAGTTATGAATCTATATGTTACTTCCTTCATCATGTTAACATCCTATTATAACAACCCTAAAGAGGGACCTGGTACCTTTTCATGCTTCAGGTGAGCACTCGCCCTAGGCTAAGTGAGGTGCCAACGTGACTAGGGTGTTATCTGGTAAATTCTAGGTTGCATCATTGGTTCCATTGTCGGGACCTCTTTTTCAGTTGTTTTCAGGATGGTTCATGATGAAGACGTATTGGTTAACTCTAGAAAGTATTGAGGAATGGATACATGATCTGGAGGAATAATATGTGCGGCGGTTCAAAGAATGGATCTAGGTTTAACTCATGCACTTGGGTAGAACAAAACATGTATGACAACTTATATGAGAGATTTTTTGATATCTTTCCAGTAGAACTATACGAGTGGCTTACTGCTTATACATCTTAGTGGAATTGGAGGTATCATGTACTTGTCCTGGACACGGGGAAGAATTTCATGCCCTCTATGATGCTGATGATCGATCTAGACTCACTTGGTGGATATGTGGTTTTGTGGTCTTCTAAACAATTATATTCTGGAATATTCAATTTCAACATACTCTTTCCCAGAGGTAGTTGAGTTCTAGTTTTTGTGGTATCCAAGGGGAACATATTTGCAAGGTATTCCACTAGTGATCAAGATCTTAATGGTAAATTTTAACATGGAGAGTAAACCGATGGCTAACTAAACTTCACCACGCATGGGGAAGGAACATGTTTGGTTTAAGATGGTAGACCTAGTGATAGAGAAGCAAAGAGAGGAAATGTGGTTTAAGTATAATGAGGCGCGTGAGAGGGAGATAGAGAAGTAGCATTTCGTTGTAGAGAGTATGGCATGGAGGAGAGAGATGGCTCGTGAAGGATTTATGGCTCATGTAGAAGACATGGACCCAGAGCATCAAGAACTCCCCCATCTTGGAAAGAATGATAAAGATCCCCCCTCGGCCTCACATGGAAGTGCACCAATAGAGATTACCTAGACCGTGTGTGCACATATTAATCCACCTTGTGACCTAGCCCTTGTGCTTGGTTTTTCAAGATCTATTACGACAAGTAACCAAAAAATGAATTTGGGAAGTAGGAGAGTAGAAGTAAGTCGGGATCAAGAACATCAATGACAAGACAAACGGCTTCAATTTAATTTTGAGAAGCATTCTTAGGTGCATCATCCACACAAAATGTGAGCGTGAAAAATGTTAGATTCACCTCTAGAAGTGGAACTACCTCACAGACTATAGGGGTACAAAGATAGTACTACCGTCGAGCACAGAGGAGTATGTCTACATGCCCTATTCTAACTACAGGTGGTAGATCAAGAGGTATATGTGGTTCTAGTTCTGGTGGATCTGGTGGTTTTGGAGGTAGAGGGAACATAGGAGGTTCCATATTAGGTGTTCAAGGCCTGCAGTAACCATAAAATATCTATATGGAGATGTCTCTTTGTCTCCAAGAGTATAGAGGTATAAAGGATTCTCCCAAACATGTGAATATGTGTGAAATATTGTGGCACGCTAAAGGGATCATGCATCTTTGAGTGAAAGGCAAGTCAATTCACCACTACATTATAGGGGCATGCACACAACGGGTATAGGAAATTTTACCCTGATCAAACTTGTGTGGATTATACAGCATTGAGAGATGCTTTCTTGAAAGATTTCCATATACCCGAGTTCGAGTAGAAGATTATAAGTGTGCTCAAGGATGTTAAGCAATGCACTACTGAGAGTGTACGTGAGTATGATGCTCATTTTAAGACACTTCTATCTAAGTTGTCTTATGATATTCACGCTAGCCAACATGCACAATGGTTCATTGGAGGGTTGATTACACCTTTTATAAGGGCATTGTCACATAAGACATACAATGATCCACACGAAGAGCTTGAATCATATTTACATGCTGAGGTAGTTGGGAGCATTGACACTGGCGTTAGTCCATTCCTAGAGGCACAAATTACAGCTATGACAAAGCAGTTAGAGAAGCTATCAACAAATTCAGCCCATGAAACACACTTAGGAATTTGGTGTATAGATTGTGAAGTGGAAGGTCACACCAAGGATAGTTTCCCTCACCTATCTGTATGCTCACTACTATTGGATTGTGAAATTTGTCATTTAAATCGTGATGCTAGTCAACTTTGTTCTTTATTCTGAGTGTCCGATAAGGAAGAATGTATCTTGCTTTCACAACAATTTTAGGTCCATGACCCATGATATTGAGGATTGTCAGCTGATTGGTCAGATCTAGGATGCTATAGACCTTAGGGTATGATAGACAAGTATAACAGATAGTTCTAAGGGTAAGAATGAGCACCATGATCAAGATCATAATCAAACATGCTATGATAGGAATGAGGGGCATTTTGAAGGAGGTTATGGAAGGGGAAGTGGATATCATGGTAAATATGGAGGATGAGGCCGTGGTGGAGGAAGAGGTAAGTTACCTTGTGGAACATGCTATACATGCGGATCTCCTAACCTTTATATGTGTGAATATCCTCAAAATATTACATGTTCTTTCTGTAGAAAGAACCATAGCTATGAAGAGTGCCCAGACTTATATGAGCATATGAGTAAGCAGCATAAACAAGAAAAAAAGGCACTGGGATGGTGAGAATCTAGTGCACGGTAGAGGATCAGTGGATGCCTAAGATATCATAAGGACCTGAGACATTGACATTAAAGATTACTACACACGCTGAAGTAGCATGCGTGAGATAGACATTGCACAAGAAGCCTATGATCACCAAGGAGGAGGTTTTGCATGCGAGGTACCCAGATCCTGGTCATCAGAAGGAAGTTTACCAGGACACCATAGAAGTGCTAAGGAATCTTCAGGGTGAGATACAATACCTAAAGGAGTAAAAGAAAGCATCAGAGATAGTCCAAAATGATATCGATGATCTACGAGAGGTGTGCAAGATGTTGTGCCAAGAGAACATTATTCCACTATTAGGAAGTTGTTTAAAAGGGAACATTCCACGCACAAGTCTTAAGACCAGATGATAGATTCTGCATGCAATTCTTCCCCCTGATAGCATTTACTATGAAAAAGAAATTACTCTGAATGTTGTTGTGGATGGATGGCTATTGAGAAACATATTTATCGATACAGGTGCAGAAGTAAATGTGCTTACATTAGATGCACGGGTACAAATGGGAAGCCCTCCATTGCATCCATCATTTAATGTGCTGTTTATGGAAAACCAAATTAAGGTCAATCCCATAGGAATTTTGAAAGATTCATCTATAACTATACAAGGGTCCAAGTTCACTAGGGATTTTGAGGTATTAGCACTTGCAGAAGCTGACAAATTTCTAGCTCTGCTTGGAAGCCCTTGGTGCTATGTAAAAAATGCTGACTTGAGATTCAATAAGGGGTATTACTACTTTGAAAACAAGGAGGAAAGGTTTGTGATACCTTTGATAGATGGAAAGTCTACACCATATGTTGAACCTCTAAGTGAGGAGGATTTAAATAGAGTCTATGTCTATTTAGGACCCAGAGGTCAATGAGTCATCAAAAGAAGGCATCCTATAGTGGGAGGATTCTCATTCTATTAGTGATACTACGAGTATTGCTTGCAAAAATTGGGCTCATGGTACATATGAATTAGTAGGATGTGAGGTGAAAAGCATGGTTGCACACAAGAATGGACTTCATTCAATTTGACGGATAGGTAGCACAATATCTTGGTATACGAAACAAAAGATCTTCCTGCCTTTTTGAGGGCCATGGAAACACAGTGGAAAGATCAAGTTAAAAGGAGAGATATGTTAGTATATACACTGCATGGGACAGAAGCGCTGGGTAGTCCATAGAGATAATCTTATAAATTGGGAAGAGATTGGAGTTGCTTTGTCTACTAGGTTTATAAGGAATAATGCACCTACACAAATCTACACTTATCATGGTGAACAACCTGTTGAGCATCACATTCAACAGTGTGATAGACTGGAAAACAGACAAGAATCATAGACACCTTCACTCTAGGTGCATAGATTGTATTCTATGCTACAAGGATGCACACATGCTTGGTATGTATATGCATAACTACATTTTGAAACTAGGAATTAGCATGATTTGACTTCAGGAATGATCCGACTTTTTACTACTTCTCGACTAAACCCCTTGTAGTAGAGGCATTAAAATTTTTCAACCGCTTAACTATGGGAGATAGTGTAAAAGCCAAGGAGCATATATAGGAATTATTCTCGTGAGGCGAGTTCGAAGAATTTTTGAAAAGGAAGAAGAAATGGACTCCATACTACTTGAACATGCTTTCCTTGAGAAAGAGAAAGGAGATATGGTTTACATCATGGATGATGAGGAAGTTGAGAACCTAGATATTGAAAATTCACATGGGGTGTGTGAGGTATTAGACCGTGTAGACAAGGATGCACGTGCCTACCATGAACCCATGAAGACAAAGAAGGTGAATATAGGTTCGGAAGCTGAGACTAAGGAGGCCATAATTGGATATTATTAGTTAGACTCAGAGGTAGCAAAGATCATTGAGTTAATCGAGTATTATCAGGACTTATTCCCTTGAGGATATCATAAACTTAAAGGCATGAATGAATCACTTGGGGAAATGAAGATCAAACATAAGGGCGGTGCATGGCCAGTTAGAAAGAGACCTTATAGAATGAATCCTAATTTACGTGAAAAGGTAAAAGAAGAAATTGATAAAATGTTGAAATCTAGAATTATCAAGCCCCTTGATGAGTCAGAATGGGTTAGCCCAATGGTGATCAGTATCAAGAAGGATGAACAGATTAGGATATGTGTGGACTACAGGGAGTTGAATGCTACATGTGTCACAGATCCATTCCCTACACCATTCATTGAGGAAATACTAGGAGTTACAGGGCACGAAATATATTCCTTCATGGATGGATTTTCTGGGTATCATCAGGTTAGGATTACTTAGGAGGATCAAGAAAAGAAAACATTTACTACTAAATGGGGAAGTTTTTCCTATACTGTGATGCCCTTTGGATTGAAAAACATGCTTATTGTATTCTCGCGCATAGTTGTTCAGGCATTTAAGGATTTTATTCATAAATTCTTACAAGTCTACCTAGATGATTGGACAATATATGGGCTTGTGAAAGATCATTGTGACAATCTGTGCTTAATGTTTGAACGATGCAGACAATTGAGTATCTCTTTGAACATTAAGAAGTGCATATTTGCTATGCCATTTGGGATACTGTTAGGACATATAATCTACAAGGAAGGTTTGCTAGTTGATCTAGCCAAGGTTGCAGTCATTTTAGGCCTGGAAGTGCCTACCAGTCAGAGTAAGGTGCATGGATTTTTAGGTCATACAGGTATTATAGAAAATTCATAAAAGGGTATACCAAAAGTGTGCTGCAACTTTGGAAGAATTATGAAGGAAAATGTACATTTTATTAGGGAGAATTGTAACAACACATGTTTGAGATATTAAAAGAGAAACTTACTACCGTGCCCATTCTACATTTTCCCTCATGGGATAAACCATTTCATGTGCATGTGGACACTTCTGGTATGGCCATTGGCATTGTGTTAGCTCAACCTGGCAAAGGTATTATAGATCATCCAATCTATTTTTCTAGTAGGAAGCTGACTCCTGCTGAACGGAATTATACAACTACAGAGCACGAAGCTTTGTCAATGATCTATGCATTATACAAGTTTCGATAGTACTTGTTAGCAACACCATTTATATTTTATACATATCACATGGCCTTGAAGTACTTGGTAAACAAGCCCGTCTTACAGGGGAACATGTAAATGGGTGCTTCTATTTCAAGAGTTTGACTTCATATTTGTGGTGAAGCCAGGGAAAATAAATTCTAGACTAGATCATTTATCTAGAATCAATTCAGGAGAGGATACACAAACAATTGAAGAAACAATGTCGGATGCATAGTTATATAGGTTATAACGCGTGCCCATAGAATTAGAAGACATTTTTGTCTTTCTATGAACAAGTATGGCACCAGAAGGAATGAAAGCATTAGAAAAGAAGCAGCTTGTTATACGCATGACACCATTTATGTTAATCAGTGGTGACCTCTACAAGCTAGGTAGAGATGAAGTATTACGATGTTGTGTATTAGAACATGAGCGTCAGGATATCATGGAAGAAGCTCATGGTGGTATTGTAAGAGGCCATTATGCAGGTGATGTGACTTCCCAGAAGATCCTACTTGCTAGATTATGGTGGGAGACATTGTATAAGGACTGTAAAGAGTATTGTAAGGCGTGTGATCATTGTTAGTGCCTCAGAAAACTAGGGAACAGAGATGAGATGAGATGCATTTGAGACCAATCACTAGTCTTTGAACCATTTGAGAAATGGGCCATTGATTTTTTAGGACCTATTTTTCCAGCCACACACAGGACTGGATCATGCTATATCATTACTTGCATAGATTATCTCACATGGTGGGAAGAAGCAACACCTACCAAGGACTATATGGTAGCTACAACAACTAGGTTCCTATGGGAGAATGTTCTTAAAAGATATGGATGTGCCTTAAGCTTGACAAGTGATTGAGGTACACACTTTTTAAATGATACAATCAGGATACTATTAGATGAGTTTATGGTTGCACACCATAAAAATACACCATATCATCCTCGAGTAAATGGGCTGTTGAGGCATTCAACAAGATTTTGAGCTTAATTTGAAAAAAAATTGTGATGTTGGAAGAAAGTATTGGGATGACAAAGTGTTAGCTATTCTTTGGGCATATAGAACAACTTACAAGAGATTGAACAAAGCCACACCATTTTAGTTGGTGTTTGGCATAGAAGTCATTATCCCTATAGAATTTATGTTACCTTCTTTGTGCATTATGTGCGCTGGAGGTCTAGCTGATGAACATGATTTAGAAGAGTGTATCAAAAAGATGATTCAACTGGATGAGCTTGAGCCATAACATGATGGAGTGGAAGCAGGAAAAGGCCAGGTAGAAGGCATGGCATGACAAGAACATAAGGGATAAAAATTTAAAATTGGACCAATGGTACTTCTTTATGACTCTTTTTTGAGCCATCTAGGCAAGCTCAAGGTACATTGGTTGGGGCCATATGTTATCACTTCTATACTTGAATCAGGTGATTTCAGTTAGAATAACTTGATGGAATGCGGCTACCTAGTTACTTTAACGAGAGTAGGTGAAGCCCCTGCTATAAATAAGTCTTCTTGGTGTTTGTAATAAGGTAGTATTACCATTTATTTTAGGTTTTCAATTATGTATTTCCTTCATTTCGTTATGATTTGTCAATTTTTTTTTTGTTCTTGTGTAATAAGTGTGCTTGTGTGCATGAAGATAATTATTGTATGAAGACTATTTATGCGCAAAGGACTACACATACTTTTAGTGTGGGGTGGTTGTAGTTATCCAAGAAAAATACTATGGGAATTGAAAATTGAAAGGAATAAGCTGCTATGCTTTAAGTCAAAAGAGGATTGTTTCTCGAAGTGACCAAGGATGGAGATGAATGAAAGAACAATATAACGCAAGGTAAGAAGAGGCCATGTTAGCTACTGGGAGAAGGTATAGAAGAGAATTCTATGACCGAGAGGGTAGGAAGGTGCGCTAGAAGGTTATAGTTGGGCACAAAGATGTACCACGTGGAATGAATGGATTTTTTCAATGAATGAGGGGATATTTGGTAGGTGAAGGAGCAATAAATGCATCAAAATTTGAAAAAATTATATAAGAATGGGATGCAGATTTGTTTTTACCCTTATGACTAAGAGTATTTGAGAAAGAGCCAAGTGTAAAGAACCGAGTGATCAAGTTAAGGTGTGAAACCAAGTGTGACAACAAAATATGTGCAAAAAGAAGCTTGCGTCCCAGAAGTGAAGGTTTTGAGAAAAGTAGGGAGGCAGAAAAGGGTTCGATTCACGAAGTTTCCACCTAGGGCATGATTAAATTGAGATAGGGTTTGATTCAAAAAGTTGCAAAGTTGAAGAGGAGACATTTGCAAGGTAAAAATGGCACCAAAGAAGACATTTGTAGCAGCAGTAAAAGGAAAGAATAAGGTAGTCATTGAGGAGGAAGAGATGGCACCCGAAAGCCATTTTTAGAGATGTAATATCTAGAAGGAGTCATCATTGGGCAAGAATGGGATTCACCCATCAGAAAGAGAAAATTAAGTGAATATAATCACACAGGAATTTAGAGGATAAGAAGGAGATTGATTCTTTGCTCATTGCTAGAATGAACAAGCGCATGGTGGAGGACATGCCAGTATATGATGATGCAGGTGAAAATATTTTGAAGAGAATTGGGGTCTACTAGTTGTATGATCTTCCATATTTCAGAAAGTATGAGCCCTTGTATCAGTGGCTCATGAGCAAGGTACATAAAGACTTCTTCTACTTTATAGGGCACAAATTTAGAATCTCATTTTCACTCGTCTCATCAATTACAGGTCTAAAGGCCATAGGAGAAGATATAAAAGGTGATCTTGCAGATAAAGCCATGATTGTAAAGACCAAACAGGAGTTGGGATACTTGAAGGGTCTACACAGAATGGACATAGATAAATTGAAGAACTGTCTAGTTGTACAAGCTGCAGCCCACCTTGTTACCAAGTTGAATGATCAAGAGTGGTGGTCTCAAGTAAATACTATGTGGTTGCATGTGGCGTGTAAGATGTTAGAAGGGACAATATATAACATTATAGGCTATATTGTAGAGCAAATAGTCAAAGAAGTGCACACAGGAGGGAAGATCAGCTTTGGGGCTGTTCTAATATCATTGGTATTTATGGAGATCAAAGTACCAAATGGACCGAAGGAGAATGTATGGGAATACCCCATGGAGAATAAGTCCCCAGTTGAAAGATTCAACAAGTACTGCACAAGGAGGCCATGATAGATGATGTAAAGCAAAGGGCAGAGAAGTGGTATGATAGGCTCCATGCAGCCTTTGGGGAAGAGTGATACATCCCAAAGGACCTACCAGTGGTGGTAGGAAAAAAAGTTCAATTTTTTGTATATCAACACTTCTGCATTGCACGCTTCCTAATGAAAGATGGATTCTGGAGCCCTTGGTGCAAGTTGCCTTACACATTCACTACAAGGTATTTTCAAGCATCTGTTCATATATTTACAGACACACACGCCGACTAGTCTTCAATGCAGATAAGGTAGACTGTGACTACCATACATTGAGGAAGAAGTATGTGTATCTTGGTAGAAGCACTTATATAGAGAGGATCATTTCAGAGGTACTGAATATCAAACCAATAAGCCTGGTTGTAGTAAATGTGGGGGTAGCATTGGTGTATCTCTAGTTGAAGCTGAAAATGGAGAATAAAAAATATGTGGAAGGATAGTTCGTACTTCTAGAACCACCAAAGGGAAAGTATACAATGGAGAACATCCAAATGCTTAAGCCCAAAGAACCATTTGAAGTGCAGGATGAGGAGGAGGAGTGAAGATAGTGGTGGTTTGGAGCATAGGGGTAGGAGACATCCTACAAGTAAGGGTGAAGCTGAGTGCACCGTTACAACACCTAAACCACAATAGGGTGATGATGAGGATGTGAATGCAGCCCAAGGAGAGATCAGGTTTAAAAGGGTATTTATGAGAACAAGGACCCAAGGTGCTACTCTAACCACTATGCATAAATCACCTAGACTCTCCCCACAAAATGAGGCTACCATGCAAAGGAGGAAACTAAAGTTGAATGAGGAGGCGAAAGAGTCAAAGGAAAGAATGCATAATTCTCTTATACTTCCAGAGGACACAAAAGAATAGGGTGAGGCATCAAAGGAAAAAGAAGAGGATGAGAAAATACCAGAGGAGACAGCTGCAGAGAATGTTCAGGACATGGAGACACAAGTCCCAAATTTGGAGGATAAAGTTCCTAAGTAGTAAAGGTCTAGAAGAACAAGTGGAGAGCACATTTCATCGGCCATGGGGTATGCAGAGGATGTAAGAAAAATTATGTCTGCACTGCTTGTGAGCATGATAGCGTAGAAGGATTTATTTGGTTGGGAGTTAATGGATGAATATATGGCGACATTGCGCACTTGAAAGAAACTATCATGGTCAATGCACACCTACATGGATGAGCCTAAATTTTATGTGTGTGAAGAGTCATGCATTTTGAGAAGAATGAAGAAGGCACCTCAAGCTAGACACATGACAATAAATCCTACTGTCATGTCAGATGAGCAAGTCAATAATGCATTGGTGAAATTTTTTGCTAAGGTGGCTAGAAGAAACACGGACAAAGCTTTCACGATCAAAGTGCTAAGCAAGGAGTTGAAGAAAAAGGACATAGAGATAGCATACATAACATAGGAGAGGGAATTCATGTAAAAAAGAACGAGGTGTTCATAAAAATCACATATGAGATTGGGGACAATGTAATTAGAGAAAGGCCACACTTGGAGGCCAAGGTACCATAGACATTTCCTTCAATGATACACTATGTGGGAAAGTTGGTGGACTTGGTACTTGAAGATGAAACTCTGCATATGCAAGTGCTAAAATGTAATGAACAAGATGCCAAATGAGACAAAGCATCTGTGATGAGAAAAATTGCATCTTATGAAGGGTTATTGCAAGCATTATAGGAAGTATTAAAGAAAGCAGACTCAGGCTTTAAATATATGCATAGATCTAGAGGCACTTATCAACATCAAGACCCTCGAAGAGAATAATGAGGTCCAAAAAGTGATGAAATATGAGACATTGGGCCACACAAAAATATTGTCAATGGTTAAATAGAAGCACGAGGACTGACATCAACAAGAGCTGCACAAGACTTAGATGGAAGAGCTTAGAAAGCTGATTGCACAAAAGATGGACCTTTTATAAGGAAGAATGACATCAATGTCTAGTGTTGTGTTGGTTCTACAAAATAAGAATGGAGACATTACAAGGGATGAGTTAGAATCCATTCGTGGAAATCCCGAGAAAAATTAGAGCAAGCACTCATTGACTAGAATATATTAGAGGCTGAAATAAAGGAAGAGTATACAAAGTTGATACTACAGACTTATACAGAGGAGGTTGCCTAATAACCTCATAGATATTATTTATTTATCTACATTCTTTTATTCTTATTCTTTCCTTCAAATTTTGGACATACCCATTATCGGGATGACAATGAGATTAGTGTGGGGTAATGTTGATCAAAGAATACTTGTAAAATATCACACAAGGAGTCCATGCAGGATAGAAGGCTCGGAACCAAGGCACGAGAATGACGGGAAGGACTGCATATGTAAGGCAAGTTCAGATTTCATGACTTAGCCGATTTTAAGCATGAAGACCTATTTTTATAAGATGATGTTTGGAATACACCAATGATGTAGAGACGTGTGTGCCATGCATTTTTATCTTTGGAGAAGTGGTTTGAGGCATTTATGCATGGAGACAAGCTGAGAATAGAATTAACACTTCAGTTAACTACAAGAGGACTATAGATAGCACACTTGCATGTGTGGCTATGATTGTAAATGGCGTGTGGCTATCAATAGCATGTGGCCTATTTCTGGAATAGATAAGCGGTGAAGGGAAAGTCCCCACCTATATATATATATATATATATATATGATGTTAGGTACATAGTAGAGAGAGAGTTGGATGTATGGAAGGAGATGTGTGTATGTGTGTAATAAAGAATATACACATATGATTGAACTAATATATCAATTCCATACACGCATTGGTATAGATTGACATTATTGTAAGGAGCTTCCATATTTACTAATAGATGGAAGATATTGGCTGAATCTAAGTGTCATTATGTGTTTAGTTGAGTAGCGCAGGTTATTAATTCAATCATGATTATTGTTTAAGCTTGTTCTTTCATATATCTGAGGATAGTATGCATTTTGGAATGATGGATTAGTTATGAATCTATATGTTACTTCCTTCATCATGTTAACATCCTATTAAAGAAACCCTAAAGAGGGACTTAGAACCTTTGCACGCTTTGGGTGAGCGCTCAGTCTAGGTTGAGTGATGTGCCAGCATGACTAGGGTTTTATCTAGTAAATTCTAAGCTGCATCAAGAAGTATGAAAAAATTTCCCTCTTCAAAATTTCAATGTAGGTGAAATTTAAATTCTTCAAAGTAGGATACTAAGAAAAATTAAAATAATGTGTGTGTGGATGTCTTTATGAAAGTTAGAAAGTGAAGTGAACTCCTATGCTAGATGAAAGTATCAAGTGAAGGTAGAAAACTGTTGTTTAAAGTTATGATGAAGATCTCAAAGGATGTATATCATGTGATCATCTTCAATCCAAATTCTTAATGTGCCCCTAAGAATGTATCCATGCTAACAAGCACTATACTGTCATTATGGGTGATATTATGTATTGTTTTTTCATTGCCCTAGGATAAATTGGAGAAGCTCAGTTCAAACAAATGCTTGTGAAAGTTGTGAGACACTCCTACAAAGCCATAGAAACTTAAATTTTCTAATTTCAATTAAAAATGAATGAAAAATATTTTTTTATGTGGTCTCGGGTGGTAAAGTGGCTCGATACCCTAATTCTAGGGTTTATCGACGTTTTTGTTCAAATATCTTAAAATAGCTAACAAAAATCCTAATTTATTGAAGAATGCTTTGTCTCCATCACACAAAAAGTTTACAAAAATAATTTTTGAGTTTCATCTAGTATGTGGAGATAATTCCTTGACAAAATCTTTGGACACTATGAGAATAGTCTGCATGAAAGTCTGGGTTTAATATCTTTAAGTGCATGTTCTTGGGCAAATTCAAAATAAAAAGTTCTCTCAATCCTTCTATCATCTTATCCATGTTTAAATAAGTCTAAATTTTCTTTGAAATTTTGTGCAAGTCAAATTTCTCTAGTATAATAGGGTTGATTTAGTAACTTGTATCATTATTCATTGTACAGATGTAATATTAGATGAAAGGTGAATCAAATCCTTATGACAAGCCTTCAATGGTTATGATAGGAATCAAGGAATTTGGAAAGGTTGTTTATCTTGCTTGAAAGTTCAAAAGTCACTTGATTAGTCTCAATTCACATCTAACTTGAATAGGGAATGTGAAGAGCCTATTGAGGATAAAGTTCAATGGGAAAATCACTTCAAGAGTCATTAGTTTGAAGATTTAATCTTGTTGTTTTAAAAAATGTTGAAAATTAATCTTAGTTTGAATGAGAAGGAAAAAATACACTTGTTGGTCTTGATTAAGGAATGTGAACTAAGTCAAAGGTTTTGAAAAACTGAAAGGTGAAATTTGATGAGTTATTTTATAAGTATGAAGAGCTTGAAGTGGTGAACAAAAAAGGTAGTTGAAAATTTGAAAAGAAACAAAAATGAGATGTTAAATTTAATTTGAGAATGCATGGAAGTTGAAGAGTATTGATCATTTGAATGTTTGAAAACAAAAATTAAAAAAAAGAAATATAAAAATATTCAAGAAATATATGTGGAGATAGTGAGTTAGTAGATTGAATGAAATATATGCTAAAAAGTGAATTGAAGAAAGATCAGATTCAATGAAAAATAGTGAATTGAAGAAAGATCACAGACAATTCAAAAAAACTTAGAGGATGGATCCTCAAGATCTTTAATAATTATACTCCATAATTGTCTAAGAGGTGTATATAGTCACCTTTAAATGCTCACTCTATCACAGTCTTCAAGGTTTTATGTTTTTATACAAAAAAATTAGGATTTCATCCTCCAACCTAGCAATTGCATTCCCTCAAGAGTTATCTTGCATTCCTAGGTATCATAAAATAAGATTCAAGATTTAGTTTTTGTGTAGAGACTAAATTTGAAATATCTATGCAAAGCCTAAGAGGGTTTTATGAGAAAATTGAGAAGTCATTAGTTTTTTCAAAATAAGATAAGGTCTCTTTTTCATGCTACGAGTTGTTCACCTTTGTAGTTCTATATTGACTTATTCCATTCACCTATTTCAACAGAGATCCATAATTCAATCAACCAATTAATATTTCACAATATCTTTCCCCGTGCAATCACTCGTTTTAGAGATCCATTCTTTCTTTTTAAGACCTAAAACCTCCAACCATGCTTAGTTCCTACATAAATACATCTTTAGAAATCTTCATACAATGTTCCAAGAGAGAGAGATAAAGATACCAAAATATTTATTTCCTTTATATAAGCATCAAAATTACTTCAAGACAAGTATGCATGCACCTACTCGAGATGGATTTATAATAAAGATGCAAGAAATTACTCATGTGTTTATAAGAAACTAAGAGTTCATAGAATCAAGAAAACCATTCCTTGGACAACCAATAAAGATACCAAATCATGAACCAAAAACAAAATTTCTTCCTCAAAAACACATATATTCATACATTTTTATCCTTCCATCCTCTCATCAATGAGGAGAGTTCCTCCAATACTAACTCCTCTTTACATTTTATCCCATCTCATAGTTCTTTTTCAACCATAACTAAAATTCACATAGCTTTCTTGGCTACATACACACTATGATGTAGTTTTACAAGTTTTAAGAATTTAATGTCTTCCTATAACTTAGAAATTATAATCATGTACTTGAACAAATGCACGCTCCTTCATTTTCATTACAATTACCTTGTTGCTCTATGGAAATCAAACTTATTCATTCTCAAGTATTTACAAGTTCAAACCTCATTTGGACAGAAAAACACAAAGGAAGAGAATGCAAATTTTAAACCTTATTGCTTTTCTTCTAATGATTTTTATGACCCTTAAAAACCTCTAGAGATCTTATACAACTAATTCATCTCTAAATAGATTGATCCTTTGCAAATGAAGGTTTTCCTCAAGGATACTGTTGCATCATACTCCCAAGGTGGAGAAGAATCATACATATTATGTGTTTCCTTCTCTTGTTTTCATCCTCACAACTTGTCTTTGATATCCTCTTCTTTCTTCAACTATTTTTGTATCCTTCACAGCCTCCAGGGTCCCATATAATGAGTTTTAATCTTCTATTTTCTTTGATAATGCTCCATTTATTTTTGTTCTTGACATTCAATCTCATGATCTTTAATTTTTCTTGCCTCATGCCTACACATACAAGGATTATAATAGAAAAATTACATATTTCCTTAGGCTCCATGATGTTTTCACCACTTTGTACATTCCATGCTCAACTTGTAGTCAATCACATGTCATGTCAAAATTTTCATCTTCTTGTATATTTACAAGTTTATTCTACCTTTTCATTATTTCAAGCTTCCTTGAGTATGTCCTTTCTTTTCCTCTATTGTCGTTTCCATCTCCATATTTCTATGAATTCTCCTCAATCTCAGCTATACCTGCAATTTTTTTCTTTCCATCCACTTCATCCAACCAATCTTGCAAAATATCATCCATGTCATTCACAAAAACTTCACTACATTCTTGTTCACTATCCTCAAATGCACAATCAACATCACTTTTTAAAATTTTAAGGAATTATTCCACTTCATTTTCAATGTCAACAACAAGGAATCAAATGCACTCACCTTGCATTCTTGTTTTTCTAAGCTTATCTCTTGAATTTGATTGCTTTCCTTGAGTGTTTCTCTCTTTTCTTGTTAATTTATTGTATCTTTCTTCTTCCACACCATATTATCTTATTTTTTATTTGCTTGCACATTTAAGAAGTCTGATTTCTCCTTCTTATGTTGCTCTTGTTAAATATTTTATTTTCTTTCTATGCCTTCAATATTCTCTAAACATTCTTCATTATCTTCACTCTCTTTTTCTTCTTGACTCAACTGTACTTTCCCTTTATTTTCCTACTTGATACTACACTCTCTTGACTGATTTTAACCTGTACCTATCATGAATAGTATCTCAAGCCTTGTTATTTCCTCATTCAACAAGAGTTAATTCTCCCCTTCACTTGATTAATCATATTTAGGACTCATTTGGTCTTCTTATTCATTAAAATCACATGCTAATTCACAAAAATAAGCTTTCACTTCCTTTACCTTCAGTTCATCTTCATATTTCTTCATTTTAAATTATCTTCATTTGATTGTATTTCATTAATATACTACTCACCATACATGTTAGTGTTCAAAAGAAACTCATTCTCAAATTTAAATAATTCATTATTTTCTTGCTTAACCAAAACATTCAACTCATCATGTTTACCTTGTCCTCTGCTTGTTTGCTTCACTTTCCAAGCCCTTATTAGGCTTCCCTATGCTTCTTATTTCTCTTTGACTCTCCATACTTTTCTTCTTATTCCTTTAAGCTGATATGTACATGTAATTTTAGTCCTCTTTCTTGTCTTAGAAGATGATTTAGGCTTATAAACATTTTCTTCACATGTTATTTATTGTTATGTTTCGTTCCTTTTAGAAGTCTTCTCTCTCTTGAATTCCTTCCAAGGCATCATAAGGGTTGGGGCTAGGAGGGTTGGGGCTAGGAGGAATACTGTAGAATGTCGAGATGGTGTGCGCGTACCGTAGAGAAAGATCAGTGGCTGCGAAGAACTCCTTTTTGTCTTGGAAGGACTACTGCAAATAAGAACACAAGACCACAAGATTTTAATTAGATAATAAATGAGAAGCGCCTTGGGCTTGGGGAAATATAAAACTTCCTTTCGAAGGTGGTGGTTCCCCTGCTAATATGAATTAACACAAAAGACTATAAGATATTAATTAAATTGCTTTGTTGGTAGGTAGGGGAAAGGTGGTTATTGGTTATAGTCGGTATAACCGATGCGATTTGCGATAACCGATGGCGGTTCTTGATGACCGATATCGGTAGAGTCTAGGATACGAAGGTTAGTTGTTTTGTGGGGTGGTGGTGTTATTTGGTAGTTGTGTTATTTGTAAAAATTTGTATATGGGTGATATTAGGAAATGAGGTGATGAGAGGTAGATGAATGATGGTTAGATGAAATGGCGTTGGGTAGTGGATTCGAGAATGGATTTGTGGGGATTTATGATTCAAAAAGTTGAAGAAATGTGATTAAAAGGCATAAGAAATGTTATAACAGAAGACATGCGAAGAGATGTGACTTCTTGGTTTTGTGAAGATGTGAGTTGATCTCCGGTATCGATTGCGATCCTTAGCTTACTCTCCTTGGTTTCTTCACTTGTCTCTGCTCGGTCAAGTGAAGATCTGGACTCTGTTGATCACTCCCAATGATCTCTGTTGATTCAAAAATCCTTCGACCTTGATCCAAAATGAAATTCCGATCCTTTGTTTTTGGTTTGGGAGGCCATTCTAGAGGAGCCGATGGCGGTTACATGTAAAGCGGCGGTCGAGTAGGAACCGGCATCGGTAAGGAAAAAGTAGGCTATTTTTAGTAAAAATAGCCCACCTTCCTGCACTTTTCTCAGAGAGATTAGTTGCGGGCTTGGTCAAGTGACTAGAAGGTCGGTTTTGGGTGCGAGAAAGGGGTCATTAGTCATGGGTGTAGGTATAGACCAAGTTTTAGGTCTTAATTAGGTTAGTTTAGGATTAGGGCTAGGTCATGATGAGGTGGCAAAATGAGGTGGTAGGTGAGGTGATGGGGATTTATCAATTCTGAGGTAATTAATAAATAATTGTGTAAGGTTTAGGTAATGAGGTTAGGTTGCGAAATGGGATGCGGGTCACGAGGGTCGTAAGACATGAATTTGGTGTCTACATTAGCCCCTTATTGTCGTGTAGCTTGTGTTGTAAAGCTGCGCGGACAATAATATGAAGTGGTTTCTCCTGTTAAGGATATAGGTAATCCCCCTCAAATCTATCACAGATTGAGAGAATGGGAAATCAGGGATAGGGTTGATAAAGGGTGAATGGTGTAGAGAGGATGGTAAGATGGTGGGGTAGGTCCAAGGAAGCAGACGCATGTTGAAATGTAATAGTGCGACTAGGGTACATGATTTGACGAGCAAACCGGCAATGCATAGGCAAAGGTCGATAGTTTATCCAAACAAGGGTGATATAATCCCTGGTATCAAGGCATAGGAAGTAGCTCGGGGTATATAACGAGGTAAAGGTGCGAGAGCGTTTAGGCATGTTCGGTAGTACAAATGGTTGGTTTGGTTGAGATAAACGTCACGGTCTAGGTCTAGGCAAAGTTGGTCGACAGATCAAGTCAAGGACCCTAATCATGCTAAAACACAAACAGGTGAGCTCGATTGAACAAAAGGTACAGGATGGATGGATAAAATAAAACGTTGATTGTGGGTATGGTATTGAAGTGTAAGTGATAGTGGGTCGGGCCAAGTTGTTAGGTTCTGAGCCTTGGGTCGGGCCGGATGGTTAGGGTGAGCCTTGAGGCCTTGGGTCGGGCCAAGTCGGTTGGGTGGTGGCCTTGGGTCGGGCGGATGGGTAGGTTGAGGGGTGGGCCTTGGTTATGGGTAGGTGAGGCCTTGGGTCGGGCAAATAGGTGAGGTTGAGGCCTTGGGTCGGGCCAAATGGGTAGGTTGAGGCCTTGGGTCGGGCCGAATGGGTAGGTTGAGGCCTTGGGTCGGGCCAAATGGGTAGGTTGAGGCCTTGGGTCGGGCCGAATGGGTAGGTTGAGGCCTTGGGTCGGGCCAAATGGGTAGGTTGAGGCCTTGGGTCGGGCCGAATGGGTAGGTTGAGGCCTTGGGTCGGGCGAATGGGTAGGTTGAGGCCTTTGGGTCGGGCCTTGGGTCGGGCCGATAGGTTGAGGCCTTGGGTCGGGCCAAATAGGTAGGTTGAGGCCTTGGGTCGGGCCGAATGGGTAGGTTGAGGCCTTGGGTCGGGCCGAATGGGTAGGTTGAGGCCTTGGGTCGGGCCGAATAGGTAGGTTGAGGCCTTGGGTCGGGCCGAATCGGGGAATAGGTAGGTTGAGGCCTTGGGTCGGGCCGAATAGGTAGGTTGAGGCCTTGGGTCGGGCCGAATAGGTAGGTTGAGGCCTTGGGTCGGGCCGAATAGGTAGGTTGAGGCCTTGGGTCGGGCCGAATAGGTAGGTTGAGGCCTTGGGTCGGGCCGAATAGGTAAACAAATGGTGTTCAGCAAAGGTGGATATAGGCGATATGTGGTTAAAAAGGGGCAAATGGTAAATAAAAAAAAAAAAAAAATTGGGGAAAGTTGGCAGAAAAACCGATGTCGATTCTACATGACCGATATCGGTTAAGGGACCGATACCGGTTCATTAGGGCAAAATGAAACCGATATCGGTTATGGGCGAAAAACCTATAAAAAGAAAAATACGGCTTGTCATTGTCACTTTTGTTATTTGAAAACCAAATTGATTTGTCTGACGTGGAGAGTTGAGATTGGAGGTTTTATTGAGTGAGGTGGAGCTATTTTTTGCTAGAGGAGTGAGTTGTTTGCGGGCCAGTGAGGAGGAAGCGATTGATTGATTGGGGACCCCAACAGATCAGTGGAGCTATAGCACGAGGCGGGGAGGAGCGAGGAGAGGCTGGACCAGGTGGACCACCACCACCCATCCCACCACGGCGCGTGTCATCGTTCGGGTAGGTTCGGAACTCTTTATTTTGTGCATTTGAATGGTATTAAGCTAAATTGGGGGTTTGGGTAGGAATTTACATGTTTTAGGAAATAATGAGTAAATGGACGTAATTTGAAAAACGAAGAGGATAGATGGGTAAAATAGGGCAAGGCGGCTGGGTGGGTAGGTTTTTAGGGTGTTTGGGTGGGTAGATAAGTAGAAAAATGCAAAAATGTGGGTGGGGGGGCGCGCGGGGGTTCGGCTCCGGGAAATGACAGTGACCGATGTCGGTCGCTAAGCGACCGGCATCGGTCGCAAAATTTTAGGGGCTGGGTTCTGTGTGGTTGACCGGCGTCGGTCGGTGGTTGACCGGCGTCGGTGGGAAGAGGGCCGTGGTCGGTTGTTTGGGACCGATACCGGTCCGAAGTGTTTGTGTTGTTTTGTTTTGGTTTGTTTTGTTTGTTTTTGCTTTGGCTTGTGTGGGTTTATTGGGGGTTTGTGTGGGTTTGTTTTGTTTTGGGGTTGGGTGGGTTTGGGTTTGGGTTGGGCTTGTTTTGTGTTGGTGTGTTTTGGGGTGTGGGTGGGGTTTGTTTGGGTGGGGTGGGTTTGGTTTTGGGTTGGTTTGTTTTGGGTAGATTTTGGGCTTTGGGTCGGGTAGTGGTTTGGGTGGGTTGAGTTGTGGGTAGATATGGGATTTGTATGGGTTGGGGTTGGGTGGGTTTTGGGTTGGGTGGTTGAAGGTAGGTTGCTAGAGGGGGGTGGTAGAGAGTTGGGGTGTGGTCGGGGGGATAAAAGGGGGTTTAGAGGGTAAAGTAGATGTTGTGATAAAGAGTAGGTCTAAGGATGTGGGTTGGTTTTGCAGGCACGTCAGCAGTTGACGATGCGGGATAGGATGCCCCCCATTTGTTGGTGCGGATGCGGCCACACGTATCTGCGGCTCATTGGGCGATCATGCGTGAGGTGGGACTCGGCGGAGTCAGCGATCTGAAGCTATTGATAGAATCACGGCGATGGTCGCCCTCATCGAGAGATGGGATCCGGCGACCAATGTGTTCCATCTCCCGGTAGGGGAGATGACTATCACATTGGAGGATGTGTATCGCATCCTTGATTGCCGATCGAGAGAAGCGTGTTCGAGTAGGTCGAGAGGCGAGCGATGGCGGCATCCTGCAGGTTTTTGGAGATGCAGCCGCGCTACTTACCTATCACAGCGCGAGTATCGGGTATGGTGACATGTACCGTGCTTGCCAAACACGAGACACGAGTTGCACGGCCAGCCGTCTTGATGATGATTGGGATCACCTACTTCGCCCTCCCGGACTCAGAGGGAGGCCGTTTTCCACGGGCATTGATGGGGGTGCTGCTTGAGATGGTGGAGGAGCATACTTGCTATGCGTGGGCACCAGTGTATCTGGTGCAGCTATACAGAGAGCTCTGGGGTTATCGCCGGATGCGGCGATTTGGTATTTGTTCGACTTTTTTACTTCACTGTTGGGCATATGAGCACATCATATGCATCGAGACGATAGGGTTACCCAGCGGCGGGGCCACGAGGTTATATACGAATACGGCTTTCGAGAGGTGGTTGGGAGTCGTGGGGCAGCCACGGCGGTGCTTGCGGGGAGAGACGTTGCCTACTACGAGGCATTTATTAGAGGGCCTGACAGCGGTAGATATTGTATGGAGACCTTACAGAGGTCATCACCCTCGCGGAGGAGCCCGCTTACGATTTGCGTCGATCAGTACACATTACGGATAGCGGGACGGAGGCGGGAGAGTACGAGAGGATACCCCTAGAGAGAGTGCAGCGAGGCGAGATGGGGCTGCGGCAGGGCGAGCCACCTCCCTTCCCTCGGTCACGGGAGGGATGATGTAGAGCCCCCACTGCTGCACCACAGCCCTTGGATCCAGTTGGGTTCTTTGAGAGGCAGCGAGATGACACGAGTAGATGATCTTTGGTTGTGCGGGAGCATACATGGTGTGGTGGGTGGTGAGTCGAGAGAGCGGCGAGAGTAGCCACAGCCCCGCACAGCCGAGACTTAGCGGTGTGGCGAGAGAGAGATCAGCTCGGGGTGAGTGCGGCTCTTACGAGGGGGCGGCTTGCTGCTGCGAGGCACGAATAGGGAGTCTTACGAGGCGGTAGCTTGAGCTCGAGCTCGAGGCGAGCACGAGCACGGCAGCACCACCACGGCGCGGCCACGAGTGCGAGTGCAGCGCAGTGCAGTGCAGCAGCAGCGGCAGCAGTAGGCACCACCAGCACAGCAGCGGCCACGGCCCAGCCCGCAGCACGAGTACGAATACCGTGCCAGCTGGCAGCACGGCCACGAGCACCACCAGCCACGAGCACGAGGGGTACTAGTATTAGAGTGCGGGACCGGCCCAGCTCCTTGGTGGCTCGAGCGCTATATGGAGGTTAGAGCGGAGGCCGATACTATCGGGATATTCTTGATAGTACGGAGTTGAGTATCGGCCTTATGCGGCTCATAGAGCGAGACCTCTCACGGCCGAGAGATCTCGGGAGAGTGCGGCCACGGCCGGCGTGTGCGTGGCGGGGGAGGCGAAGGCACCACGAGGGACCAGCGGGGAGAGTGCGAGGCGGTGGGGAGAGGCGAGGAGCCGGCATGGTTTTGTATTTGTATATTGGATATGGGCACCGGTCTGCGAACCGGTTATGTTTATAGAGGCTGCGTGCCTACATATTACTCATTTATTCATTCATTCATTTATTGTATATGCTGCTGCGAGCGATGCGGGTTTATGCTGATTGGTACCCGGCTGCGAGCGAGTATATTTTGATATGAGGGACCGGCTGCGAGCGAGTCGAGATTATTGATAGTTATTGCGGCTGCGTGCGGCTTTGTTGGATTATGAGATCACAGAGGCCCCGATGTAGGGCACAGTGTATATTTGAAAACTTGTATATATATATATATATAGATGATGTTTTGATCCACATGTTGTGTTCAAAATGTTTTTAAGTATTTCATCAATGGTTTGTGGTATATAGAATGTATGATGAGTTTAATTGACATGTTGATATATGGATGATGTGTTATATGATGAAATGTTGCATGTTTTGGGCTGGTTTTGTGACATTGTTATATATGTATCTGATGAGTTGGATCCAAATGATGTATAGATAGATAGTTTTTTGTTTTGTTTTGGTATCCTTAGTTGATGACTTGTTTGTTTTTGTAAAATAGATGATGTTAATGAAATTGTAATGATATGTGTGGTGGATGGACAAATATGGATAATGGTGATGAGATGCAGGAAAAGAGGCGGGCGCGACAAAAATTAGGTAAAAAATGAAGAAAAGAACCATGTTTCAAAAAGGCAGGTGTATAACCGATATCGGTTAGATATAAGACGACGGTAGTTAGTAGACCGATATCGGTTACATAACCGATACCGGTTATTTAGGTATGAGCTTTTCTAAAAATAAAAAAGCTAAGGTGGTGACTTAAGTTCTAATTTTGAGAGCCATGCAAGAAGTTAAATACGTGAGCGCGGCGCTTTTTGATGGTAGAGACAGGTAATTGCATGAGAAATTTGAGTGATAAGGAGAAAAGAGACAGGGAAAGTGAATGTGATCTGAGATTCAGAAGACAGAAAGGCAGGTTTGAAAAAGGTGGTGATAATGGCAGGACGAGGAGAAACATCCAGAGGCGAGGGGACGAGAGGAAGACAAGGGCCACCTCAAGCTCACTGCGACTCGAGAGGTAACGTTTTGGTTGTGATTTGATTTCTGCATGTTTTGTGAATAAGATGGGGGAGAGTAGGTGGGTAGATATGAGAAAGAAAAGATGATAACAAGGGTTATAAATGAGGTGAGTGTTACGTGGTAGGTAATCAAGGGTTTTGGGTATATGCATGTGTATCTGAGAGAGGAATAAGCGAGCAATTTATTGTCGTAGGTGGTTGTTTTAGGCAAGGTGTATGAAAATATGATGGCCGATATCGGTTAGGGATAACCGGTATCGGTTACTCAATCCGGTTACCGGTTATTGTATAAGCGATACCGGTTCTTTGTAGGAATTTCCAGAATTTGAGAAAAAACCCGGGGGGATTTGAGGAATTGAATGGTTGTTTGTTATTTGGATGTATGCAGGCAGAGGCAGGGTTGAGGATGAATGATAGTGTACCAGCGTTGTTGTCACGAATCAGCGGATGTAACTTGGTGAATGGACATTGATAAATCGTTTGGGGTTAAGTGGAATCGCTATTATTCACGAATCGCACGTAACCATGCTATGTTACGGCGTTGATTGAGAGATGGAATCTGAGACAAATACCTTCTATCGCAGCAGGGAAATAGCAGTAACATTGGAAGATGTGTTCCGTATTTTGAGACTCCCAATTACAGGAAAACAGTATATCGAGGCATTACCTAGCGGGCGGGGAGCGATAACTTGCGATATTTGGTCCATACGCACGAGATTTAACACGGTGAGGTTTGTCATTTACGTATGGGATAATGTATACGGCACATCACGAGGAGACAAGGTTAGCGGATAATATTAATGATAGCGGTAGGGTATTATGCATTAGAGGCGGAAGGGGAAGATTTCCAAAGGCATTGATGTGTGTTATTTGGGAGATGATAGAAAGGGGCGTGACTTTTGCATGGGCACTGCATATTTGGCGGAGCTATACGAGGGTCTATGGGCTTGTAGGTGAAAATCACGGGGCGAATATTTGGATTGTTCATACTTATTACAACTTTGTTGGGCCTATGAGCACATTGTTTGTGTGCGACCAATAGGCCGACCCATCGATCGGGAGAGGCCGGAGTACGAGAGGTTGGGATTGAGACGATGGGTCAGAGCAGAACAAGAGAGCAAGATCTCGAGCCGTGACGGGTGACATTGAGTATTACGAGGCGTAGGTATGGGAGAGGGTGACGATTGCGGATATCTGTTGGAGGCCTTACGGGAACTATATAGTAGCAGAGAACATAGGCGAGGAGTTGAGGGTGTAGAGCGATTGAGGTGGATCGCGGGGCACGAGGCCGGAGTGAATATGAGAGGATTCCTATAGATCGCGTGCGGCGACAATTTGGATTTGTGCGGGATATACCCAGGCTTATAGACCATATATGAGGATCGATGCGAGAGCGGCATTCTCACCTCCCGGCCAACACCACCTCGAAGGGCACGAAGAAGTAGCGGCCGATCGCGGGGGTAATGGATGCGAGGCAGCGAGAGGCCTATAGATTATGGTGGGTAGCAGAGCTGCGAGGTGTACGTGATCATCGACATAGCGGTGATTACAGCGAGAGAGGATCATCTGCTGCAGCGTTTGGTTGTGAGCTCAAAGCAGGTGAATGAGACAAGAGGATTGTTAGTGGTTGCGGAGTCACGGGCGGAGAGACTAGAGGCTGAGAGTCCTCCATGCGAGAGGCGTATTCATATGTTATAGGAGAGATTGGCGAGATCGGTGGGCGGTACCAATAGCCGTGGTACCTTTGAGGAGAGAGGCTGGCGAGAGTCGTCGCGATCACGATCATCACCTAGTTCGGGATGAGGCGTGAGGTCTAAATAAATGTTAGCAAGGTATAAGAATAAATAAAGTACCGACACTGCGTGTCGATGATAGAGAAGATGTATTTGTTTAACATCTAAATAAAAGCGAGATATGTATGTTGATTTGAGTTATAATAATAAGAATGTTTTCGTTTTGACTTTCGGTGTTTTGAAAAAGGATAAAGAGGAATGTGATTAAATAGAAATACACAAAAATATTTATATTTACCACACATGATAGGTTATGGTAGGGGATGGTCGAGCTAACCTTGGGAGACCCCATGTCTCGAAGTCTTGCCTACATAGCCCATTGCACAAAGCAAGGAGGGCCTCGGACCGATGTAGTTCTCCCTTAGGATCAGGGAGAGGCGAATTCAGGCAATTTGGTACGGTTTAGGCAATTGGTTGGTTGGTAAGAATATTGATATTAATATTGGTAAGGTAAGGTTGTTGGTGTCGGTAATGAATTGGTGATGTTGTAAAAGGTATAAGGGAAGCGAAAGTTAGCCTACCCAAGTAGAAGGGAACCATGTCCTGATTAAGATCAACACACAATCCTAGATGCGAGGCAAAAGCGGAAAGAGTGCTCCGTAGGTGAAAAGAGCTAAACAAACCACACAACGTAGAAGCGAGCTTGAAGCCCTAGGTACCGTGCATAGGCGAGAAGTCAATAGGTGAAAAGAGTTGTATGATCACATATATCGGGTGTACGTTACGTCCCTTGAGTTGAAACAAATGGTGAGGTGAGGTGGATGATATAGTTGAAGTACGGAGAACTCATTACAAAGTGAGTGTTACGGCGAAGAGAACCTACCCTAAATAGACAAGTCCATGACCCAAAAGTTCTTTTGAATGAGGCTTTTATTTATTGAATATAGGTGATCGATGCGGGAAGTCTCTGAGGATATTGATTGTACTATTCTTGAGGTCTTCACGAAGCTGATCAATGCGAGAAGCTTCGATAAAAGGTGTGTGTATATTTGTCCTTCGAGGAAGCGATCTATTTATAGTAGCGAGATATGATTTTAATGCATATTTGTCCTTCGGGGGCGATCTATATATAATAGCAGCAATAATTTGGCATATATTTGTCCTTCGAGGAGCAGTCTATATATAATTTAGATGACTAGATGTTCTTTTGGCGTGAAGCATCTAGTTTGGTAGGAAGTTTGACTCAAGAAAATCCCATAAGAATACGGCTTATTTTAATACTTTGAAGTCATGGACTAGACTAAAAAGGGAAGGCATCGTTTGAGGTGAGGGAGGTGAGAAGTGAGCTTGATTTTATTTTGAGATGTAGAAACAAAGTGTATGTAGCGGTAAATGAGCTCAAGGGACGAGCGGTAGGTAGATAAGAAGTGATATAACACTAAATTCAATAGTAGAATGGTCGAAGATACGAGGCATTAAGGGGTTCGAGGCTCGGAGTTTACCATTAAGCGAAGCTAAGCGATAAGTGCACGATCCATAAGTGTGAGTGATTATATAAGGCCCAATCGATTGGGAGCAAATTTTCCACGTTTGCTCTTTTCTAGTTTGGTTACATGTTGATTCTCTTTGAGGACAAGATCACCAACCTTAAAGGTACGCTCATGAAGTCACTTATCATAAGCACGCTTGATGCGTTTTTGATAGATTTGAAGGTGATCAAGAGAAAGCTGTAAGGCGTCGTTCGTCAAGAAGCTCAATTGGGCTAACCGCTCTTGGCGGAAATCATCGTTGGTGAGAATATCTGAAGAGATATTCTAAGGGAGGTATTTGTATTTCGAGAGGCAAGGACGGCCTCGGTACCATATACAAAGAAAAAGGTGTGGCATTAGTGGAGTACGAATGCTGAAAGTACGATAAGCCCAAAGGGCAAAGGGAATGTGATCGTGCCAATTTCTTCCGGATTCATTGACAACTTTCATGAGGATTTTGGTTAGGGTTTTATTAGAAGATTCAGCCTGACCATTGGCCTGCGGATAGTAAGGCGATGAGAAACTAAGTTTGATACCAAAGTTGTCACAAAGGTCTTGTAACAACTTGTTTTTAAAAGATTTACCATTATCTGTTATTAGGCGATGAGGAATACCAAAACGACAGATAATGTGATGGATAATGAATTCGACAATTTTTCCTTTTTGATGAAATGAGTGGAATGGCCTCCACCCATTTTGTGTAATATTCGGTTCTTTGTGATTATCCATCGGTGGCGTTGTGAAGAGGGCGGGTGAATCTCACAATAAGGTCTAAACCCCATTGTGAGAAAGGCAAAGATCTCGTGCGACTGCGGCGGATGGCTAGGAGTATGTTGAAGGTTAGCATGTTGTTGACACATAACACAACGCTTAACATATTCATAGCGATCGTTATTGAGAAGTAGGCCAATAATAACCTAGGCGAAGGATTCGTTTAGCCACAGCGAGAGCCACTAAAATGTCCACCACAAATCCCATCATGGACTTGTTGGATGGTATAGGTGACCTCGCGCCGGTGAGACATCGAAGGAGGATGCCATCAAAGCCACGTTTATAAAGAGTCCCCCATAACTACATAATGAGAAACACGTTTAAGAAAAGCACGTTTACCAGTACTAGTAAGGTCAGATGGGAGAACAGAGGTTGTAAGGTAGTCGTGAAATTGGTGATACCAAGTATCCTGTGAATTAGTAGACACAGTATTTATCATACAAACTACCGGGGTTGAGTAGGATGGGGCAAAAAGTTGTTGGACCACGACGAATAATTCAGAGTCAGTTGATGAAGCTGGAATTTGCGAGGCTAAGCAAGCCATAGTATCCGCAAATTTGTTAGTGGAGCGGGGAATGGTTTGGATAGAATAGTGAGTAAATAAGGCTAGAAGTGAGTCCACGTAGTATTTGTACTTTTGAAGTTCCTCATTTTTACATTGGTAGATGCCCATAACTTGATTGACTACGATTGAGAGTCGCAAAAATATTGATAGATTTGATACCTAAGTGTATCGCAACTTGGAGACCCGAACAAGGGCCTCGTATTCCATTTGTATTATTAGTGCGGGGAAATCAAGCGGAATGAAAGAGGCATAGGTTCAGCGTCGAGAGGATGAGAACAACGCCGGCTCCTCCGCCGCGTTGGCATTTAGATCCATCGAAGAAGAGGTCATTTGATACGACTCTTCCCTGAGTGAAAGAGTGGCGATGAGTTCGTCGGGGAAATTAAAATTGGTGAATTGTTCCCCAGGTAAAGGGGCTTCCATGAAGTTGGTGCTGCGATGGTTTGTCCTTTGATTGATTTTGGTGGGCGAACTCAAGGTCGAGAGTCGGCGAGGAGCATGAGCCATCGGGCGATGCGTTGGTTTAGATGAGGTTTGGCATACATGTAATGGATGGGGTCCGTGTTGGTGATGATGAAAGTTTTGTGATTCAGAAGGTAGTGTCAGAGTTTGGTAGCCACGAATGATAGGGCTAGGCACAATTTTTCTACATGTGTATACCTAGTCTCATAGTCCACCAAAGTACGACTTATATAATAAAGCGGCTTGTTCTCGATTTTGAGTCACGATGTGCAAGCATGGCCCCTACGGCGTGGTCGGTGGCGGAAAGGTAAAGGTAGAAAGGGCGGTCGTCTTGAGGTGGGATAAGCACGGGTGGCTGCGAGAGATAAGTTTTGAGAGCTTGAAGGCTTGGTGGCACTCTTGCTCCATTGAAATTCAATGTCCTTTTAAGGAGGTGATGGAAAGGTTGACATCGATCAGAGTTGGGAGATGAAGCGTCGGATAGATTGAAGTTTACCTTGTAAACTACGCAATTGTTTGAGATTTTAGGTGGGGGCATTTCTAGGATAGCTTTACTTTAGATGGATCGACCTCAATGCCACGCATGAAAAGAGGCGATAAAGCCAAGAAGTTTTCCCGAAAGAACACAAAGACACATTTCTTTGGTTGAAGGCGGACGAGAATATTGTAGCAGTGATCAAAAATAATGGTTAAAACATCGAGATGTTCAACTGCGATGTTTAGACTTGCCAAGAAGATCATCGGCGTAATCTTGAGGATTGTGTGCATAATGTCATGAAAAATGTAGGTCATAGCCCATTGATAGGTGGCACCGGCATTCTTAAGGCCGAATGGCATTACCACGATAGAGAAGGTTCCCGAGGAGTTATGAAGGCGAGTTTTGTGTTGATCGGCGGGCGACCAAAATTTGGTTGTATCTGAAAAGCCATCCATGAGAGAAAGCATTTCATGACCCGCGGTGAGATCAACAAGTTGATCAATGCTTGGTAGGGGAAGTCATCCTTAGGGCAAGCGAGGTTAAGATCCGGAAATCCGTGCATATCGAAGTCCCCGTCGCTTTAGTAGCCAGTGCGATGTTAGAAATCCATTGAGGATAGTCGATAGGCAAGAATGAAGGAAGCAGAAAGGAGTCGTTGGAGCTCCTCTTTGACCAAGAGGGCAATGCGTGGATGCATTTTCTCAATTTTTGTTTAATTGGCTTGGAATCGGGTTTGAGTGTAATGTTATGGACAGCAATGATGTAGGATCAATTCTGGCATGTCGGCGTAGGACAAGCGAAAGCTTGGTTGCGAGCACGGAGAAAGTAGTAAAGGTGACTTGTTACGATGCGTTAAGGGATTGTCCGATCTTCACAATGTGAGATCCTCCTCCGTGTGGATGTTGATTTCTATAGTAGACTCGTTCGGCATGGTTTGGGTTTGAGATGGTAAGGCTCGTTGAATATAAGAGTCATCGCGCCCAAGAGTAAGTGAGGATGGAGTCATCATCACGGCACTCAACAACATTAATTGAAGGGAGTCCTCTTGATCATATGCGGATATAGAAGGGGAATAGAAGAGGGGTGCTCATTATCGCGTTGATAAGTGAGGGGACCTAGGAAGATAGCATTTATGAAAAAAAAAAAAAAAGTTAGGAGGGATAGATTCGGGATCTATCGACTCGCGTGGGAGATGAAGGCAAAATGGGTGATGATGGTTTGGTAGGGGTACGCGTCATCGTCTTCTAGAAGACAAGCGACGCGTGAGGTTCGTCGATGTAAGTGTTTCCAGAAATCCGAGACCACTACGATCATTATGTTTGCGTGTGGTGATGGGGATGAGCGTATGTCGGCCTTGTTCATAAAGACCAAAACCAAAGCCTTTCCAAGCACAGCGAGTCAAGAAGGTGAGGGCGAAGCGACGATTTGTCAGGTATTGAAAATCGGATTGGAAGGGAACCACACCAAGAGGAGGTTCAGGGGTAATGGAGGATGCGTCAACACCCCCATACGTTAGGTTGGTGCGGCAATGGGGTGGTCGTAAGAGATTACCTCCCCCACGTGACGGTCGTAGGTGGGATGTGCATGTAATTGTCCGTACTCCTGCGGGGTAGGGAAAGAACTAACGTTATATAGGCGGTACTCCCCCAGCGTAAGGCGTTGAAAAACATCTACTAAGGGGTCGGAGGTTGGGATGTTAGCTGCGGGAAGGGAAGTGGTTTTTGCGACGGTGGTTTCATCAGTTGAAGGCGTAGGCGCGGTTGAGGTGGATGGTTGAGGTACATTTGAAGAGGATGGTTGGGTTGAATGTATGGGTGTCTTGATTGGTATAAGCACATCGTTAGGGCGGTATAACATATTGCAGGTTTTAAAGGGGGGAGGATCAGCTTTTACGGTGTAGGACTTCCCCTCGTACTCAAATTTTATGCATCTATGTAATGTTGAGGAACGCATCCCATGGCCGGATCGAGGCGACCCAGCAATATATTATATTGGAACTCTCCCTCGAGGACATAGAAGAGTTCGGGTAAAGTCGTGGTCTACCCGAATGTTGAGGATCACGGTGCCTAAGGTAGAGTAATAGCATCATTGAATGATCATGACATGATGGGGTTGGCACACATGCAAGCTGGAAGGGATATTCATTTGTTGGAAGGCTTTTGAAGAGATGATGTTTAGGCTAGCGCCCCGTCAATCATAACACGGCGTACCCGAATATCCCGAGCGTATCTTTGAGATAAAAAAGCGAGTCGGGATCTTGGTACCAAAGTCGATAATTTCATCTTGAGCCAGCTGCGGCAGCTTGGCTTGTAGTACGAGAGGCGGAAGTGGTTGGGGCGGTGGGTTGTTTGGTGAGAGAAGCAACGTGATTGGGTGTTAGAATGGAGCAGCGGGAAGGGTTTCATTAGGTAAGACCTCGATCCCTTGAAGAATTTCAACGAGAGCTTGTCGATGAGATTGAAGTCTGAATGAGATCATATAGTGTCATTTTACGGGTGATTGGTGAAAGTTTGTTTGATCATGGCTCGATGGGCAGCTCCATTAGAGCGGGGTAAGCGGGTCCACGAATAACCACTTTGGGTGGTGGTGCAATCGGGATCTTTGGACGGAGAAGAGAGAGGGCGCGGTGTGCTTTCTTTCGCTTTCTCATTGTTTTTACTGCGCTCGAGTAGCAACACTAATCATATTAATCTCGTAGACTGAGATGAGGAAGATGATTGGGATAAATCATGGTCTTGAGAGGTGGGGTTGTAATAATGATAGATCTTGGTGAGGCGGGGACAGATGGTATAGGAGAGGGAATGGAAACTAAAGGTCTCTCCCTTCGTAAGTTGTCTTTCTTAACCTTTCTATCTGGGAGAGGTGGTTGTGAAGGATGGTTTTAAAGCTTTGCATCCCTCCACATCATGTCTGGTGTGCGGTGATAAGCGCAGATCTTAGACTCATCATAACCTATAGGTCGAGGTTTAGACGGGTCATAAGGTCTAAGTGGGGGTAGGGAAATGGTCGCATTCTCTACTAACATAGCAAGGATTTTGGCGTAAGATCCTTTGAGTGGGTCAAAATCAGAAGAGGATGAGGGTATTGATTGTGCGGGTTTTGGTAATGTTTGGGCGTGGTTGGTTCGTATGGGTGGTGGTTTAGCCGAGGGGTGTTGACACGTGTTTTTCACTAAACGTGGTTTCTTTGGTGCAGAAGCTATATTGGATGATGAGGCCACAGATGGTGTGGTATCAGAAAACAACCACGGGGAAATAGGAGTGACCGAAAACAAATCTTTTGATGATGGAATTTGTTTAGGGTTGATAGGTGGACGAGGATACGCGGGTAGCGGTGTTGTTTATACCCAGGATCTCTGTATGTGTGTGCGAAGGCGTAGGTCGCTTTAAAAAGCGGGAGGTATGATATATTGATGTAAGGTAGAGGATGGGGTCCCAATATGGAAGGTAGGTGTGGCGATGATGGTTTTAGTTGTGATAGAGGCATAGGTTGAGGAGATTGAGTCTGTCTCTTAATGGGGTGGGCGGCTTTATTTTAGATAAATCAAGCCGCTTAGGTGGGTGTGTTAGGCCAGGTATGGGTAAGGTCCCAAGCGTAGGGGAAGATTTGGCTAAGTTAATAGAAGTGGACGGGGCATTTGGTAGAGGTGAGGGGGTGAAGGTGAGAACATGGGCATTTTAAGCACACGTAAACACTTCGGGTATATGGTGGAGGCCTCGGGATCGGTCATTTGCATTTGAGTAGAATATGGCGTACTCAAGCGTTCCCATAGGATTGTCATCTTACGTGGAATGCAGTCCTCACGTGTGAATGTGAACTTTTGTACGGAAGAAAGGTGGGTTGTGATTCCGGTCCCTTTGTGGGTGTGATACGAGGGGGTAAGATGAGGCCTTTGTATCAATAGATGTTAAGAGGTCGACCGGTTGTTGAAAAGATTTAGGTGATGAAGGACTAATAGGTAGGAGGGCATGTTTGAGAGGATCCGTCATGGTTAAAGAAATTTGGTGATGTCGGTGCAAGAGATTCCTCATCTAAGGATGTCAAAAGGAGTGGCGTACCTTCCTCTTGTGCGGCAAAGAGGGGTAGAAGGAAATTTGGGAAATAGATAGGTTAGATAACATCCGTTCGCAATCTTGTAGGGATGTGGTATAAGAAGACTCATCGATGGGAAGAGAAGTGCAGGCGAGTTAACTCCTTTATGGGTAAAGGAATGATTTGCTTTGGTTGATGGAGGTAAAGGAGGTTCGGGCTCTGTGTTAGTGAAGAGGCTTGATTCAAAATTTTCTCGATAGAGGCTTTGGGTGGGTATCGAAAGCTGCATGGATCTCATGAACACTCTCCTCGGCTAAGATATCTGGTTTACGTTCTTTGTTGGAAGAGTGATTCGGGAATGGTTTGTTAAAGATTTTCAAATTTCGGTTGGCGGGGGCATTAGGATTATCGAGGTTATATCCCTGCGTCGACCATTTCTGCACTATGTTTTTCAACATCTTGCAGTTTCATGACTATGTCCTTTACGCGGTGGAAATTCTGAAGTCATTTTCTTTGTACCGGGGAAGGTATGGCGAGTGGAATCAAACCCGGAATGAGGTTTAACGGGAGGTAATGTAATGGCTCTGCTTTGAGCAATTTTCCAATATCACACCATATGTTTCTCCCAAGGGAGTGTAGTTGATGGGCTCGGCTTTGTACTTATAGGTGGTTTTTGGTGGAGTATTGGACGGTGCTTGAGATTTGACCATCACCGCGTGGACAGCTCCTTTTGATTTAGAAGAAGTGGACGCGTGAGGAGTGGTGGTATTTGGTTTATTGGTAGAATCAGGAGTTCGGAAATTGGGGTTTTGTTGTGACCGCAATTTCTCTTCTTCTAAGGCTCGAATTTCTAGTTTCCGAGCCATGGTAAAGGCTTCATCGAATGTACGGAAAGTTTGAATTTGGAGGGTAGGGGAGATGTGCTTAGCGCAAGCCCGCGTAAACAGTTCGATAAGTTCGGTTTGAGGCAAGGCATACGTAAGTTGGTTGATAAGGCCCGCCATCGTCAGCGAAATCTGCGATAGATTCGTCCTCAAATTGTCGGATGGCATAAGGTCGGTGATAGATACTTTCTTGGCAATGTTAATGGAGAAATGATCCAAGAAAGATTGGGCTAGTTGGTTAAAAGAGAAGATTGAGTCTTTGGGTTAAAGCCTTTGTACCACTCAAGCGGAGTCTGATAAGGACATGGGAAAGGTGCGGAGTATGAGGCATCATCATGGGCAATCAAATAACAAGCATGTCTAAATGATCATGAAGTGTTGTTGAGGGTCCTCTTTTCTTATTAAAAGCGGGTAAATTTTGGTAACTCCCATTGAGGAGGATATGAATGAAGGGGAGACGAGAAGGGTGAATGGGCTCGACAAACTTGCTCGTATGTCAGCGCTACGACTTCTGAAGCGAAGCCTCCGGGTTTTGCATTTTGTCCATCATTTGTTTAATTAGATCGGTAGTTGGATGAGATGATGGTGTGGTTGTGGTAAAGCGGAGGCAAATTGGGCCAAGGACCACCGCTAGACCACTGGTGGGGTTAAGTGTTGATAAGGTGTGGAGGATGAATATGTTGAGGCAACCGAGAATAGGGATGTCCCATATAGGATGTTGAGGTCACTTTGGATACGTGTATGGGAATGAAAAGGTAGGCGGAGCTTGAGAAGGAAAGCTCGTGTGGATAGGTGGCGAGAGAGCAAGTCATGAGCGGAGCGATCTGCAAGAGAGATGAGGTAGAGGCGGTCGGTGGTAATGATATGTGGGGTCAGAGGTTAACCAAGCGGAAAGCCAATCGAGTCGTATGAACCTCTGAAGCCGTCGGATTGGGAGACGGGGCTAGAGATGCGGGAAGCGAGGCGGTATTATCGGGCGGAGTGGGAGCTAAATGAGCAGCTATACTAATAGGCATACCACAAGGAGGCTGACCATCGGGCGTACGGTCGGGGTATGAGACAAATAGTATTGTGCAGCACTAGGAATTAGCATCAGAAAATTTGGCAAAGTCCTTATCTCCCACGGGAATTTTAGGAACCTCATTTGGTATCAGTAGGATTCCCCACGAGAATGTGAAGGGGGTGATTCGGAAAAAAAAGCAGAGCAAGCATGTGAAACCATGGCGGTGGCTTGCTTCAGTGATAACAACCATGGACGAGGAGTTCACGGTAGGGTTTCAATCATCGGGAATAGAAACAAACTCAAGGTAGTAAAATTGGTAGGTTCTTTGGTTTGTCGGGGAATTGGAAAAACGAGTAACCGATATCGGTCACAAGTGCCGATGTCGGTTATACTATAGCGGCGTCGGTCGAGGTAACCGATGTCGGTGTAAGAAAGTCTGCAGGCTAACAAGATATAAAAAAGGCTGCTAATTTGATTTTTAACAACGTTTAGTATACTTGTCAATTATTGATCACGAAGAAGGCAGTATGAGAAAGAAAGCAGGACTAAAAACAAGCAAGATGCACACACAAATCCAGAGATTAACCCTAGGGTTAATTTTAATTATCGTGGGCTTATGCCTTTAGACGTAGAATGATGTCAGAATCCTAAACAAGAGACTTAGGGGAAATGTCAAGTTGTTTTGGCTTATAAGGTTACCTCAATCGGGCGGAGGAATACCGCGGAAAAAGGGGGGATGTTTGAGCTGTTGTGTTAATTGTGAAGTGATTCGGTATGTGTTGTGCAGTGAATGTAAGATTAATTTCTGTCAATACCGTGGATATCACCCCACGTGTACGACTGACACATTACTTAATCTCGTTCACTAGAATTGAAAAACAACAAGCGGGAATGCACGATGCACGTGTTTTAAACCCAAATCGAAAATTATGTTCGATGAAGCAAGAGAGATGACTTTCACTAATGCGAAACTAGGAAAGCAAGACAAATTCTTTCTGAAATATATAACAAAAAAGCATGACAACAAGTATGCTTCCTAAAATGAAAATAAGCAAGAGAAAGCAGAAACCCAAAATGGGTCCCCAGGCGTGCCAAAATGTTTCACTCGGAATGTTTCGTTCCTTTTAGAAAGAGATAAGGGTTGGGGCTAGGAGGAATACTGTAGAATGTCGAGATGGTGTGCGCGTCGTACAGTAGAAAGATCGGGGTGATTGCGAAGAACTCCTTTTTGTCTTGGAAGGACTACTGCAAATAAGAACACAAGACCACAAGATTTTAATTAGATAATAAATGAGAAGCGCCTTGGGCCAGGAAATATAAAACTTCCTTTCGAAGGTGGTCGGTTCCCTACTAATATGAATTAACACAAAAGACTATAAGATATTAATTAAATTGCTTTGTTGAAGTGGGTAGGGGAAAGCTGGTTATTGGTTATAGTCGGTATAACCGATGCGGTTTCGATGAACCGATGGCGATTTTGATGACCGATATCGGTAGAGTCTAGGATCGAAGGTTAGTTGTTTTGTGGGGTGGTGGTGTTATTTGGTAGTTGTGTTATTTGTAAAAATTTGTAAATGGGTGATATTAGGAAATGAGGTGATGAGAGGTAGATGAATGATGGTTAGATGAAATGGCACGTTGGGTAGTGGATTCGAAATGGATTTATAGGATTTGTGATTAAAAGGCATAAGAAATGTTATAACATGAAGACATGTCAAGATGTGACTTCTTGGTTTTGTGAAGATGCAAGTTGATCTCTGGTTCTTTATGGCTTACTCTCTTGGTTTCTTCACTTGTCTCTGCTCGGTCAGGTGAAGATCTGGACTCTGTTGATCGCTCCCAATGATCTCTATTGATTCAAAATCCTTCGACCTTGATCCAAAAATGAAATTCCGATCCTTTGTTTTTGGTTTGGGGAGGCCATTTACAGGGAACCGATGGCGGTTACGTGTAAGCGGTGGTCGAGTAGGAAGGCCGGCATCGGTAAGGAAAAAGTAGGCTATTTTTAGTAAAATAGCCCACCTTCCCTGCTTTTCTCCCGAGAGATTAGTTGCGGGCTTGGTCAAGTGACTAGAAGGTCGGTTTTGGGTGCGAGAAAGGGGTCATTAGTCATGGGTGTAGGTATAGACCAAGTTTTAGGTCTTAATTAGGTTAGTTTAGGATTAGGGCTAGGTCATGATGAGGTGGCAAAATGAGGTGGTAGGTGAGGTGATGGGGATTTATCAATTCAAGGTAATTAATAAATAATTGTGTAAGGTTTAGGTAATGAGGTTAGGTTGCGAAATGGGATGCGGGTCACAAGGGTCGTAAGACACGAATTTGCTTCATTTTGCACTTCCTTTCTTCTCCATTCTTATTCTTTCACTATGTTCTCCACTATGAGAACTCTCTTCTCTTCCTCATGTTTCTCACATGGAAAATCTCTTCCTCTTATGCCTCCATATACTCTCATTTCATGGCTTCCTCTATTTCTTCTAGCTTGCTTTGCAAGTGACTTGATTGGCCACTTCACTCTCCTTTTCAATCTCCATCCTCCTAGTTCTTTTTTTGATTTTCTTCTTATACATTTTCTTACTTTTAACCATATCTTTTCTAGAGCTTCCAAATTCTTCAAATCACTTCTCAAATATGAGATTTATCTTTCCATTTAAAAACCTTTCTTCATACTCCTTTCCTTCATGGTTTGAGTCCTTCCGCTAGAGATAATCGTGTAAAACCAAACAATATATCTTGCACTAATCTTTTCAAATCCTTTTTTCCTCTAGTATGCCCACTTTGATACAAAATGATGTAGCTTCCAATAAGATATCATGGTCATATTCATAACCAAAGAGGTTTAATAAATACACTTCATCCTAACTTTTCCAATTGGGGATAAATATTAGTCTAGATTGTTCAAAACTTGTAATATGAGAAGATATTGTTGGGCCCCCATAATATTGAATAAGTACAAAAGGCACGTAGGCATGCAAGGTCCCGATTAAGGAAAGATGCATATGGACAAAGCACGCAAGGCGGGGTTTAAGGAAGCTGTGGCACGCAACATGCGCGAGACAGAACCAAGGGTTCGAGACTTAGTCAAATTAGACGTCTGGGGAAGAACATGTGAAAATCATGACCCAGTTGTGCATGGATAAGGTTCCATCCACAGCGACATATTGGCCCATGAAGGAGCATGCTTGAGGTAGAAGCTTCTAGAAGCACATCATGGTATAAAGTTGAAGGCTCATACTTGGAGAAGCATGCTCGCATGGAGGAACACATTCAAAAACTTGACATTAGATCTGAGGGTGCTAGAGGATGAATTAGTAGTCTAGAAAATCTATAAATACAAGCACTGCAGAGTAAATAGATATACTTAGAGAGTGAGCGGAGATCTGCGAAATCGTAAGAACTCTACTAGTTGGTAATTGTATTGGGGAAAGGATGTATGGGACAAGGAAATTATAATATTTTATTTTTGGTAGCATAGTTACATTAGTCCAATTATAATGCATGACTACGGTGCGCTTCTCTATGACACTCTGTAATGGCTCCATGAATGTAATGATGTTTACTGATATATATATATATATATATGAATATCAATGATTACGATGCATATATCTCGTTCATAGGTTATTCTTCATTTTATGCTCGGTATGGATTCTCATATTCTTCTTTTCATGTTATGGTACAAGTTATATAATTTGTTAAGTACTCATCTAGAATAGCTGCAAGGATCTAGAGGCCGTTCTGAGCTTTATGGTTCTTGTATGTCTTAAATCCTTTTGAAATCTCTTAAACACAAATCATAGATGATGTTTCCAAATAAAATCAAATAAAAGAGAGACTCGACACCCACGCGTTCCTTGGGTGAGCACCCAAAGATCCGTTGGGTGATAGGCCGACACGTATGGGGTTCCTTTATTTTGTGATAGGGGTAAAAATGACTACATCTTGGTTCCGTTGCCGAGACCTATTTTTGAAGTTGTAGTGGGAAATAACATTCATCATGATATGTGTAATGAGTAATGACAAAGTGGTTAATGTTGGAAAGTGTTGAATCATGGTTCAAGAGCACGGAGGATGAATTTTCTAGAGATTCAACACTGGACTTGAGTTTGATGCACGTAGATGGGTAGAAGAGAACCTCTACCATGATCTATATGAAACTTTTTTCTACTGCTTCCCAGTGGAACTGTATGAATGGCTCTCAACCTATGCATCTAGATCAAGTTGGCATTATGGATCATGTGTGTGGACCCAAGAAGAATACCAAAGGCTATAGGATGCAGATTTGACGTGGACCCGTGTTGTGGATCATTGGTGGAAAGGAGTATTGGCTAGCTACACTCTAGAGTATGCCATTTCCACATATTCTTGTCTGGAGGTTGTTGAGTTTGAGTTTATGGGAGCCTAGAGAAAAATTTCTACATGATGTCCCTCTGGCTATAAAAATCTTGATGGTTACCATAAGTTTGGAGGCATTCCCAATGGCCGGATAAACCATTCTGAGCATTAGGCAAGGAAGCTAGGGTAGAGGAAGATGGCAGATGTTGTGACGAAGAAAGAAAGAGAGGAGAGATGACTCAAGTATGGCGAAGCGCATGAAATGGAGATTGCTAGACAATGCGAGGTTATAGGTGTGATGGATGTATGGAAGTAGACATTGCAGGAAGGATTTAAGGTTCACGTAGAGGACGTGGAACCTGAGCAATCTTTGTGACCCCATCTTGGCAAGTGTGTAAGAAAGACCCCTTTGGCTTCTGATGAGATTTCATTACGTGGAGAAAGAAGAACTATTGGTACGCATCTGAGCCCACCTAGTGACCGAACCTTGGCACTTGGTTTTCCATATCAGGGGGAAAATATTTCTAGCCCAGTTGGTTACATTAGAGGTGATCGGTCTACAAAAAGGAGGTATAATTTCTTGTTTGGGCCTTCTATGGCTGCAAACACCAACCTAGTGTTAGGAATTTTTGGGCAAGGTATAGACACACAAGCTTTTGGTCTCACATCTGGGAGTGGTGTGGGGTATACTATTAGCAGTGGGGCATTGTCATAGACCATAGGCGTGTAGCTCAGTGGAACTGTGGGGACCCTTAGCATGACCACTTTAGGACTGGTGGATCTAGTGGTTCAGGACCTAGTGGACCTAGTGGATTAGGCGGCGGAGGAAACACAGGTGGAAACCAAGGCTCTAGCTTAGGAGGATTTGGGCCCCAACCACCCCCACAAGTTTTCTTTGAAATGTCTCTACATTTTCCCAATTATAGAGGTATTGAGGATGCTATGGAACATGTTCACAAGTGTGAACTGCTATGGCATGCAAAGGGTATCACAACCCCAGAATGGAAGGCTAGTCAGTTTGTAACCACATTGCAAGGGTGCACACATAGTTGGTATAGGAAATATGACCCTCATCAAATAGTGGTGGACTATACTACTTTAAAGAACACATTCTTGGTAGAATTCCACATTCCTGAATTTGAGCAAAAGAGCATCAACACTTTGAAGGAGATTCAACAAGGAATGACAGAGAGTGTGTGGGAGTATGATATGCACTTTAAAACTCTCTTGTCTAAATTATCATATGATATTCACCCTTCGAGAATGCTCAGTGGTTTTTGGAGGATTGATCACCCCTTTTAGAAGGGCCTTATCTCATAAAATTTTTATAGACCCACACAAGGCATTGGAAGATGCTCTACATGCCGATTTGTTGGTAGTGTTGATCTAGCCTTAGCCCATTCTGGGAGGCTCGGACATCTGCTGCTATGGCCAAATAGTTGGAAAAATTTTTCTGTGAACTCAGCCCATGAGACTCGCAGTGGTTTGTGGTGCATAGATTGTGAAGTAGAGGGGCATGTTAAGGATAGTTCCCAGAAGGATAGTACACACTATGGCAGTAGATTGTGAAATTTTTCATGGGGACCATGATGCAAGTAGATGCCCCTTACTATAGTGCACAATCCGGAAGAATGTGTCTTGTTATTGCAAGATTTGTACCTCTACAACCCATGATACTAAGGATTGTAGGATCATTGATCATATCCATGAGGCCATTGATCATGGGGTGTGCCAAACTAGCGTTGCCAGTAGTTCCAAGGGTGATGATCACCATTATGAGGAGCGTGCAGATGGAGGTGCACGTGGAAGAGGTTTTCAAGGAGGATTCTAGGGTCGTGGTAACTGTGGAGGAGGAAGGAGTGAGTTCCTTGCGTGGAACCTATTTCAATTATGGATCTACAGAGCATTATAAATGAGAGTGCCTAGACCTATTATATTGCTCATGGTGTGGGAAGAAGCATAAGTATGAGGAGTTCTTGGAGTTGTTTGAGCACATGAATCAACAGCACTGGAAAGACAAGGGCACTGCAATGGTTAGCATTAAGAATGTAGACATATAATGGATGTCTTGGGTAATACAGATGCAGGAGTTTGGAGCCTATCTTGGTAACAACAAGGGCAGAATCTACGCGGGTAAGAGAGATACCAAGACAGAAGAACCTGGTTTTAAGGGAGGAAGTAGTTCATGGAAAGTATCTAGACCCTGCGCATAAAAAGGAGGTATATCAGGACACCATGGATTTCATTAGGAGTTTATAAGGGGAAATCCAATGTCTAAAGGAGCAATCTAGGAGGGAGGAGAGTTGAGGCACCAAAGGATGACCTGGATGAGGTCAAGGAGGTGTGTAAAATGTTAAGGCAAGATAATATCATTCCCTTTCTAGGATCATGGTTGAGAGAGAAGGTACCACATGCATTGGAGAAGAGTGTGAGATGTAGGTCTTGCACGTAAACCTTCCCCCTCACAACCTTGACTATGACAAAGAGATCACATTAAATGCAGTTATAGATGGATGGATCCTTAGTAATATCCTCATTGACACATACACAGAGGTTAATGTTCTAACTTTGGATGCATGATATCAGATGAGAAGACTTACATTACAACCATATTTGAATGTGTTATATATGAAAAACAAGACTAAGGCGATGCCCATTAGTGTCTTAAAGGATGCAGCTATCACTATCTAGGGAGATAAGTTTACTGGGGACTTCAAAGTCTTGGCACTCACCGAGGTAGACAATTTCCCAAAGACTACTTGGTTGCCCATGGTGTTACAAGAACAATGCAGACCTTCGGTTCAACAAAGGGTACATCAGCTTTGAAAATAAGGAGGAGTAGGTCATTATACCCCTAGCTGATGGGAAGTCGACACCCTATATTGAACCTTTGGGGAAGAAGTTCTGGACAAGATATATGTGCACTCAATCAGGGACCCAAAGATAATGCATCCTAATGACGAGTTATCCAATTTGAGGATGCTCAATTAGTAAGTGATACCACCAGTCTAGCATGTGAAAATTGGGCACATGGAACTTATGAATTGATGGGATGGTAGTTGAGAGGGTCGGTGACCAAGGTGAAAAAGGTGCACACAGTTTGGCACCTAGGAGGAAAGGAGCTGCCTAAGTATTCAGAAGGATCCTTCCTTGAAATTATTTTTCAGAAATGGAAACTCGGTGGAAGAATGAAAAGGAACAGAGAGTGATGTTAAGTTATGTCTGCTTGCACAGCTTCACTGGTGGTGGGTTACACATCAAGAGAGCCTTTTGTAATGGCGTGAGGTAAGAATTATTCTCTTTGTTAGATTATCTAGAGTAACGTACCCACCACCATCAAGGACTACCATGGGAAGGAGCCTGCCTCCTTCCATATATAGGAGTGTGAAAGGATATGGAGAGAAGGTGCGGAAGCTTTGCCACCATCCCTCTAGGTGCACAAGTTGTACTCTACACTATAGGGTTACGTGTGTGCATGGTACATTCATTTAGAGACACACCACCAGATAGGGAATTGGCAAGAGCTCATAGCTAACCTCATTCAAACCTTTGAGTATCGAGAGTACCAAGCCATCAGTTGATAAGGCCTTGTAGGGTATCAAACACCTTACCATGGGGGATAGTGCCATGGTGGAAGATAGGTTGTTGGAGTTACTAGGTGGAACAAGTTTGGAGGCACGCTTTGAAGAAGTAGAGGAAACATAAGAGTTATAGCTTGAGCATGTGTGTTTGGAAAAGGAGAAAGGGAAGTTGGTGTATGTGATTGATGGAGAGGAAGTGGAAAGCTTGGATGTTATCCATTCTGTAGGAACACGTGAGGTAGTGGATAGTGTTGATACTCACACGCGTGCCTACCATGAGCCCTTAAAGACAAATAAGGTTAACATCAGTTCAGGAGAAGAACCTAAGGAAGCTATTATTAGAGATTACTAGTTGGAGAAGGAAGTCTCTAAGATCATTAATCTGTGTGAATTTGAGGATTTATTCCCGTGTAGGTACCATGAGCTCAAAGGAATTCACCATTCCTTGGGGGAGATGAAGATAAAACTAAAGGATAGTGCACGCCTGGTTAGGAAGAGGCCCTACTGGATGAATCCCAATTTGTGTGTAAAGGTTAAGGAGGAGATAGACAAAATGATAGCTTCTGGGATCATTGAAGCAGTGGAAGAATTAGAATGGATAAGTCGATGGTAATCAACATCAAGAAGGATGGGAAGATTAGGATCTGCGTGGATTATAGGGAGTTAAATGTAGTTTGTGTCATCGATCCTTTTCCAACCCCCTTCACTGAAGAAATTTTGGAAGGAGTCGCTAGGCATGAAATCTATTCCTTTACGGATAGATTTTCAGGGTACCTCCAAGTCTGAATTGCAAAGGAGGACCAAGAGAAGAAAAATTTCACTACTGAGTGGGGAAATTTTTGCATATACGGTCATGCCCTTTGGGTTGAAGAATGCACATGCTATTTTTTCATGCATAGTGGTGCAAGTGTTCTAGGACTTCATCCATAAGTTTCTTCAGTCTATTTGGATGATTGGACTAGTGTATGGTCTAGTCAAAGACCATTGTGACAATTTGAGGTTAATGTTTGAGAGGTGTAGGTAGTTGAGGATATCCCTCAATATTAAGAAATGTGTATTTTCTACACCCTTTGGCATGTTATTGGGGCATATCATATGTAAGGAGGGCTTGCTAGTAGATCCCACTAAAGTTGTAGTTATTGTGGGGTTAGGGGAGCCTACTAGCCAGAGCACAAAGTGCATGAATTCCTTGGGCATACGAGGTTATTACAGGAAATTCATCAAGGGGTATGCCAAGATCGTTGCACCTTTAGAGGAACTACTCAGACATAAAAGTGCCTTCCATTGGGGAGAGGCGTAACAAAGGGCATTTGATACATTAAAGGATAGGCTTGTCACCACGCCTATATTACGTTTTCCCTCTTGGGACAAGCCCTTCCATGTCCATGTAGATGCCTCAAGAACCACTATTGGAGTAGTGCTTGCAGACAACCAGTGAAGGAATTATTGATCATCCTCTATGTTTTGTAAGTAAGAAGTTGACACCAATAGAGTAGAATTACACCACAACTGAGTGCGAGGCATTGTCAATGATCTACGTGCTTTTCAAGTTTAGACAATATCTGTTGGCAACACCCTTCATGTTTTACACCAACCACATGGCATTAAAGTATTTGGTGAACAAGCCCATTCTACAAGGGTGCATATGTCGGTGGGTATTGTTATTTCAAGAGTTTGAGTTCACCATAGTAGTGAAGCCTGGAAAAAGCAATTGTGGACTTGATCATCTGTCAAGAATTGATTCAGGGGAGGACACATAGAGTATTGAGGAGACAATGCCAGACATGTAACTATTTAGGTTGTGGCACACACCCTCGGATTTGGAGGAAATTACAGTATTTTTAAAGGAAGGTGTGGCACGGAAGGAATGAAGGCATTAGAGAAGAAGCAACTAACCATATGTGTCGTACCCTACATGTTGATCAGTGGAGACTTATACAAGTTGGGACGTGATGAAGTTTTGTGTAGGTGTGTATTAGATCATGAGTGCTTCTCCATCTTGGAGGAAGCACATGGAGGAAGTACAGGTGGGAATTATGTAGGTGACGTCATTATGCGTAAGATATTAATGGCAGGTTTGTGGTGGGAAACCCTGTACAAGGATTATAAAGACTATTGTAAAGCATGTGACCATTGTCAATGCATTGGAAAGCCAGGAAAGAGAGATGAAATTCCTTTACACCCTATCCCTAACACGGAGCCTTTTGAAAAGTGGGCAATAGACTTTGTAGGCCCTATTGCACCAGTGGTGTGTAGGACTGGGTCACACTATGTCATCACTTGCATAGATTATCTAACAAGGTGGGTGGAGGCAAACCGAACTAAATATTTTACAACAACCACACAAAGTGACAAGATTCTTGTGGGAGAACATTATCACGAGGTATGGATGTCCTTTGAGTTTAACCAAGTGATGGGGGTACACATTTCTTGAATAAGACCATGAGGATCCTGTTAGTAGAGTTTATGATGGATCATCACAAGACTATGCTCTATCAACCACAAGAAAATGGAATTATGGAAGCATTCAAAAAAAAATGAGTCATACCCGACCAAAATTTTTGATGTCGGAAGAGAAGATTAGGATGAAAAAGTATCGGTGGTGTTATGGGCTTACGGGACAACTTATAAAAAGGTTGAACAAAAACACACCATTTCATTTGGTGTTTGGCGTGGAAGTTTTTATGTTAGTTGAATTCATGTTACCTTCTCTACGAATAGCACATGAAGGAGGGTTAGCTAATGAGAAAGTGCTTTGGAAGAAATAATTGATGAGTTAATGAAGCTAGATGAGAGAATATCACGCGCCAGGTGGAGCCAAACAATAGAGAAAGCAAAGAAAAGGATTGGCATGATCGCCACATAAGAAACAAGAAGCTTGAGGTTGGGCGAGATGGTCTTAGTTTGTGATTCTAAATTTCTGTGCCATCCCTGAAAAGTTGAAATTCCATTAGTTGGGTCCTTACAAAATCTCATACATCATTCATTCGGGTGCATGCCAGTTACAAGCACTGGATGGGATGAATTTTCCTAGACACTTCAATGGGAGTAGGCTGAAGCCCTACTATAAATAAGTCTTCTTGGTGTTTGTAAATAAGGAAGTTTTTCTAGTTAGTTTATAATTTTCCTTTACGTGTTTCTTTTCTTGTGTTTCCCTTTCACGTTGTTGGTTTTTTTGCACCTTGGGTGTCGGTAACCTTATTGGTACTTTTAGTGTGGGGTGGAGTAATGTGAAGGAGTGCATGGTTAAAGTGCTAAGGAAGTTTGTGTTAAAAATCCCAGTTGAATGGCCTAGGTGAAAGAGGTGTATGAAGAGAAAATATGGAAAAAGGATGGTTGTTGTTAAGATAAAGCTACTTGTAGATCCCACATAGAAAGGAGGAGAAAGCGCATTAAACAACATGAGGTAGGTGAGAGAAAAAAATTAGGACAAAAGAAGTGTCTTCTGCACTGGTTACATGTGCGCAAGAATCTCTGTCATGTTGGATTGGTTGCGCGCGTGAGAAGGTTAGAGGGTCTGTCTCATGCGGGTTGGGTGCATGAGTGAAAGTGCTGAAGATGGGCTTTGTTTGAAAAATCCGCATTAAATGAAAAAGGTACGGTGGTAGGTGAAGTAGAAATTAATTCTCAAAAAGGGAAAACTATAAATAAAGGGGTCGAGGCACTTCATTTTTCACTTTACGTATAAGGAGAATGAAGTGCTTTTTGCACCTTTGCAAACTAGGGCTTCAAAAAAATTGATCCATGTGAAGAAAAATTTAGAGAGATTGAAGCATGGGTAACTAGTTTGGATTTGCGAACCAAGAGGAAGGGATTTCATGGGTGTAGGAGAAGTTATGAGAAGGCACCGTCTTGTGAAGGGAGTATCCCAGTTAGGGTTTGAAGAACTAGGGCACGGGTTTAAGACATTTTCTTCACAAGTTCGAGATCTAAGGTTGGAGAGAGCAAAAGAACAAAGTAAGACAAAGTGATTGAAGTAGGAAGAAGACCTAGAAAATGGAACCCAAGAAACCAGCTAGTACACCCAAGAAGGGCAAGGGCAAGCACAAATGAAGAGTGGTACGCAGAAATGCAAGACCCGGATGGAGTGTTGTTGGGGAAGGAGTGGGAGTCCTGTCTTAGGGACATGTCCAGTAAATGATTATAATCATAGGAAAAGCACAATTGAAAAGGATTTGGTGTTATAATTATTTCACCCAACAAACAAGATGACACGAGAGGCTTTGCCCATTTATAATGATGACGTGAAGGTCAATTTGGAGAAGGCATGGTTATTACAACTCTTTGATTTTCCCTACTTCGGGAAACCACGAGTGATCAGTATTAGTGACCGATGTCACACATGCATGAGGAATATTTTGACTTCGTAGGGCATAAGATGTGCATAAATCCTTAGCTAATTTCACATTTCATAGGCCTCATCCGTAAGGAGAGACAGTTGGAGGATGACTTGAATGACAAAAAAGTGATTAATGAAACTATCACCACTTTCATATACAAAAAGGGGTCAAGGTATTATGATATTGTAGACATCAAGGATCCAGTAATGAAGATGGCCGTGCACCTAGTGTCAAAGATAAATGGCCAGGAGAGATGGACCCAAGTCAATAATCCATGGTTGAACGTTTACAGAAAGATTTCAGAGGGCACAATCTATAATTTTTCCACATTCATCGCGGATGAAGTTATCAACTGTGTGAAGGAAGGTGACATGATCCTTTTCAGAAATGTGTTGCTAACCATTGTGTTTTTAGAGATTGAGGTACTAGATGCATCAGATAAGTTTGTATGGGAGTACCTTGCTGAAAACCCTCACCCACCAAAAGGTTTGAGAAATATGCTTGTGACACTATGACAACAAAGTGCACAAGGCGCACTTGGAAAAGTGGTACACTCACCTAAGGAACGTGTTCAAGGTAGAATGGAGAATTCCCAAATAAATCCGAAGCCACAAGGGGAGATGAAAACTTTGTTGTGTACCAAAGCATTTCTATTTGGGAAGATTCAAACTATCAGATGGGACATAGAGCCCATGGTGCAAGCTCCCCTTTTCCTTCACTCAATACTTCCAAGCGGGAGTAAATAGGTTTAAGGAGTCCAAAATTTTAAGTTGGACCTTGGTAATCTGGACCAAGACCATAGGGAAATGCACAAAGGGTTGGTGTACCCTAGAAAGCATGCGTATGTGGAGCGGTATGTATCACATGAAGTTCAGATGACAAGGCCCATGACTCTACCCATTGTAGAAGGATCCGCGATGTGTGTATACATTCGCATAAGACCAAAGTCAAAGAAGGGCACATATCTAGAGAATGAGGTATCTATACCTCAGGATCCAACTAGGAGGAAAATACCCGTGCCTAAATGGGAGGAAAAGGAACTAGAAAAGAAAATCCCAAGTGTGGTGGAAACACAGGTAATAGGTTCCCCTAGGACAAACTCCAGAACCAACATGTACATGCACGAGAAAAATCCCATAGTAAAAGAGAAGACTCTAGAGCCAGAAGAGCCATCAGATAAGGAGTCATCAGAGGAAGAAGAAACAAAGTCACCTACACAGAATTTCTGGTTAGGAAAAACCAGAGGGTAGAAGAGGAGACCACCTCAAAAGAAGCTAGAAGTTTGGGCAAGTACATATGAGAGAAGGATGGTAGTGGAGAAGAAGTAAGTGGGGAAGAGGACCCCGGAAAGATCAAGGGCCACCTATTTTCAATATACATGATTCTAGAGGAGGAAGGTGGAGAAGATGAACAGGGTTCCTTTTTGTGCGGCATAAGGATAGCCAGGTAGGAGGAAGTGCCCAAGACATGGGAAAAGATGAAGAGGCTAGTGCATAGAGGCAAGAGGTTCCAAGCTTGGCACAAGAGAAAATGGCCAAGGTGGTAGAAGAAGAGGAGACAAGGGACATTGAGACCCTAGCAGAGGACAAAGTGGAACTTGGCGCTCGGCCAAGTGTTGAGCAAAGAGATGAAGAGCGCGGAAGAAGAATGCAGCAACACTAGAGGCCCAGCTTTAATGTAAGTATACCCAAAGGTACGCACATGGGAGGAAGGTGTGTAGAGGGGGAGGCTAGAGATGGGTTATATTGATGACCCCAAGAAGGTGTTTCATGTGCGGTTCTAGAGTACACTTCTGGTGGAGGAGCTTGTATGCATGTCATATTTTGACAAGGAGGCTGCCTACCCATGGACAAGGAAGATGATCTCTTGGGAAATTGAGTCCCACCTTGATGAGCCGAGTTTGAGATAATTCATTTGGAAATAGTAACATTGCCAAGACTAGGAGAAGATAACCCAGTTTTGGATACCCAATATCTCTCGGATGAGCAACTAACAACGCGCTTAACAAAGTCTCCATTGAGATAAAGGCTAGACTCTTCGGGAAAAATGATAGGATCAAGGATCTGGAAGGGGAGCTAAAGGATAAAGAGGAAGAGATAGCTACATTAACTAAGGAGCTGAGCTAAGAAAAGTTAATCAATGCCCAGTGGCAGTAGGAATTGAAGGATGAAAAGGCCAAGGTGAGCGTTGTGTACAAGAAAGTAGAATCCATCAATGAGGCCATACTATTAAAGCATTCGGACCTAGCATCGCCCACACAGAAGTATGGATTTTCCTTGGGATGCTTGGAGGATTTAACAAGGGTCCTCACCATGGAAAGATAACCGCTAGCCTTAGAGTCTATAGAGGAAGTGGTTGCGTGCCTAGAGAAGGAAGATAAGTTGAAGATCATAGCACTCATTGTAGAGTACATCAAAGTGTTTGCTGATGTAAAGTCTACTTCCCAGGACTATTGAGGCCACATACAACATTTTGTGTGGGACAGAGACAAAGTGTCAAGCACCCTGGTTACCACTCATGAAGTGTAACTCAAGGAGTTCTAGGAGAAAAACAAGGGGAATAGGGTGGAAAGAGACAAAATCCTTGCCGAGGTTGAGAAGAAATCAGAGGCCATTGAAACCTTAAGGGTTTTAATCAAAAACCAGTTGAAGGAGCTATATCCGCATATCACACGAAGAATGGACGCGTTGGATATATGCAAGGAATTGGAGAAGATCACAGATACTATGAGCATGTAAGGAGATGGACTAAATTTTGGGGAGGTGAATGCCCTGGTCGACAACCTCTATTAGAGAGCGTAGGATGAAGTTGATGCCTAGAATAAATTGGAGGCCAACTTGCAAAAGGATTTTCCCAATCTATTGCAGTAATTCTTTCACTCTCCCATTATTTCTTCTTTCCCCATTCTTTCATCCCCTTATTCTTTTTCCTAGGTGTAATCCCATTGTATTCTTTCTCTCTCTAAGAGGAGTGTTCCCGTGGGCGGAGAACATGTGTAGTGTGGGGTGATGTTGGGCCCTAGAATATTGACTAAGTACAAAAGGTGTGTAGGCATGCAAGGTCCCAGTTAAGGAAAGGCACGTAAGGACAAAGTGCATAAGGCAGGGTTTAAGAAAAGGGTTTAAGGAAGCCCGTGGCACGCGTGACATGCATGGATAGAACCAAGGGTTTAGGACTTAGTCAAATTGGATGTCCAGGGTAGAACACGTGAAAAGCATGACATAGTTGCGCATGGATAAGGTGTCACCTGGTGACAGGTTGGCCGATGAAGGACCATGCTTGCAGTAGAAGCCTAGAAGCACATCATGGTATAAAGTGGAAGGCTCGGGCCGGAGAATCATGCTCGCAAGGAGGACAAAATTTAGACACTTAGCATCGGATCTGAGGGTGCTGGAGGATGAGTTGGTAGTCCAAAAAATCTATAAATATAAGTTCTGTAGAGTAAACAGATATACTTAGAGAGTGAACGAAGCTCGAAGAAATATTGCAAAAACTCTGCTAATGGGTAATTGTACTAGGGAAAGGATGTATGGGGAAATGGAATTGTAATCTTTCTTTTTTTTGTAGCATAGTTACATTAGTCTAGTTGTAATGCATGACTATGGTCCGCTTCTCTGTGACACTCTGTAATGGCTCCATGAATGTAATGAGGTTACCGATTTATATATATATGAATATCAATGATTCTGATGCATATATCTTGTTCATAGGTTCTTTTTTATTTTATGCTCAGTATGGATTCTCATATTCTTCTTTCTGTTATGGTACAAGTTATATAATCTGTTAAGTACTCTATCTAGAATAGCTGCAAGGATCTAGAGGCCGTTCTGAGCTCTATGGTTCTTGTATGTCTTAAATCCTTTTAAATCTCTTAAACACAAATCATAGATGATGTTTCCCACTAAACTCACATAAAAGAGAGACTCAGCACCCACACGTGCCTTGGGTGAGTGCCCAACATCCACTAGGTGATAGGTCGACACACATGGGGTTCCTTTATTTTGTGTTAGGGGTAAAAATGACTACAAATATCATCATGAAGGTTTGCTAAACTGACAATCAACCCCAAGAATGATTCCCTTGAATAAAAGAACCTATTTACTATGCCTATCATCTTCTTCTCTGATCATTTTAATTATCAGGTTCATCCATGAATATTAAAGTTCATTATGCATTCATCTACCTAATTAGTCACTTCTTTATTGTTCAATGCTTATTTCTTGGTTGCTAGCTTAATCACCCCCATTGAATTATTCAAGCTTCTTGGATTTTATCCCATATTTCCACACTCATAAAATAATTTTAAAAGCACCAAAAAATAAATCACAAAAGAAAACTTCAATACCTTTGTTCATTTAAATAAGACTCCACTTATATGCTCTCAAGAACACCTTCCTTACTCTCAATTGGGTTATGATATTCCATGGTCATTCTTAAGGAATTATCACTTCTAATAATTGTGTTTTCACACCCCTAACATGATTGTAAAATATAAAAGATAAATTATTTATATAGATCCTTGTCCTTCTATATTTGAAAATTTGCTCTTAACCCTTCATTAAGCCCATCTCGGTCAACAATCACAATTATCTTCTTTTTGGTGAAGTGTCCATGCATAGAAAATGGTTTTTGAGTACCCTTTAAGGGATTTCAAATGTGTAGAAATTTTTAGGATTAAGCTCTAAATTAAATTGTACCTTCCTTCGTAAATATGCTCTCCCATTAGCCCTCTAATCTGTGCCACCTTCCCTTTAACAAGTACATCGTTAAGATTTCCTCTAATTTCATCTAATGAAAAATTAAAATTCCTTTTAAATATACTTCTAGACTCTCTTGAGATGATTTTAAAAAAATTCACGTTAATATTTGTTGATTTACCCGTTCAAGTGCTAAGCCTTAGTGGATCTTTGAGTTATCCTTCCTAGGAGTCCGAGAGAACAAAAATGGTTATAAATTTCAATTTTATCCTTTTCCAAGGCACTAAATTGCACTGTGGAGTCTTAATAAACCCATGTCAGTAATAATATTACTAGTTAAGGTCATGGTTTCAAAAATGTGGCATAAAAACCCTTAACTCTCTTGCACAACATGTAGGTGTATGTTTGTGAGTCTTTCATTGCTTCTTTTTTCAAATTATATGAAGTATTGGTCTCTTTAAATAGAAATAGGGTTTCATCAGTATAAGATCATGATCTACAAGTGAATAGGTCAACAAAAGACTCATTGTTAGGTCTTATTGTCATACTTACATGGCAACACCACAATCCACTATTATATCTTGTCATACACATTCATATTCCCAAAATTTTTGTATCAAGTAAGGACATGTAGTCACAAAATCATGCACTTTAGAAATTTATTTATCCTGGTCTAATGTAGTCATTTATTTACCCTTAATAATTCTTTCTAACCCCAAGTGCGTTGACCTATCACCCAACAAGCATTGGGTGCTCATACAAGGCATGTGTGGGTACTAAGCCCCTCTTTTATGTGAGCCTTGTCGAAGGTTCTCGCCATTAATGGAGGATTATTTGTAGAAAAAGAAGTACATTCACTTAAAAATGTAGAAGATGTAACTAACAGATCTACAAAATTTATGTATCACATAAGCTAAATGACATTATAAGAAGTATAATAAACCAGATCTCGAGTCATGATAAGTCATATAACATGAGGGCTTACACCTATAAAGAAGATGTATATGATCAACCCATATATATATATATATATATATATATATATATATTTAAAAGAGTTTTCGTAGCCACATTAAAGTCAAAAAGGTAATATCGGACCATATATAGTAAGTGATAAAGGTATATCATATGCAACAAGATCTAAGCAGAGATCTTGGCTATGCCCTACATATTATAACCCATTTATAGACCCGACATCAATGTCAATGCTTAATGACATTCTATATAGATTTTGGTACCGAATCCTAAACCCTAGTGCAACCTAACATTTATGTAGTAATTCATTGCCTCGACTTTTGCTCCCTGGAACCCATATATGCATATGGAAATACCTCTCTTTATGCCTCTCCATACACACATCAACCTACTGTCTCTATATGTTTGTGTATATCTGTTTCTAGCTCAAGAAATTCCTTAAATAGGATCGTTGACCATCACCATGCCTTCTCCCGACCGGATCACGTGTCAAGTGTCGATGTGGTCCTTCATATGTGAATGCTTATCCATTTCGCAGACCTTCCACTCTCTATAATGATGTCTCTAGGATTATTCCCTATGTGAAATATCCTTTTCTTGACCTCCAAGGCTCCAGAGGCTAGCATCTTATCCAATTATCATGCCTAGTCGGGTCGTCATGTTTTTCCTCAAATTCCTCTAGAATGCCAAATATGGATAAGTCCTTTAAACCCATGTTCTACCTCCTGCGCGTGCCCTAGTTTCACTAAAACCCTTCTTAAACCCCTTTGTCCTACGTACTTTCCCTTGAGTGCCCTTCTTCTCACTGGTCCCGTGCACGTGTCTCTTGGTACTTAGCCAATATTTTAAGGTCCAACATCACCCCCACACTACGTGTGCTATCCATGATCGAAACAACCTACTTCTTCAAAGAATAAATAATAGTGGAAATGGGAAAATATGAATAAAGAACGAAAGAATAGAAGAATATGCTACTATTGTAGGAGTGGGAATTCCTTCTTCATGGTTGCCTCAATATTCTCCCAGGAATCTACCTCACCCGCACTCCGCTGAAGTAGGTCACTTACTAGAACACATACTTCATTAAAACTCAATTCGTTTCGCTTAGAATTTAGTGTATCTATAATTCCTTCTAGTTGCTTGCTAAGATTTCCCAACACATCCATTATGCGAGTGACCAAGGGATATAACTCCTTAAGATGATTCTTAACCGAACCTCACAAGATTTTGATTCCTTCCAAATTTTTCTCAACCTCAGCTAGGATCTTATCACACTCCACCTTGTTTCCTTTGTTCTTTTCTTGAATTTTTTAGATCCACCTCATGTGTAACAAACGATATGCTTGCTACCATGTCTCTATTAGTGTAATTATCATATATAACCTCAACTATTTGTGAGGTGGTCTTTATAATGGAAAGGTTCTCGTAATACCAAGTAACCATCTCCCAAATATTTAGTTTTCTCCCTTCTTTCGGTCCTCTATCACCTCTTCCACCGAATCTAATGTGAGTGGCCACCTATCCATGGTGAGGATGCAAGTTAAGTCCTCTAAGTATTGTAAGGTTGAATCATACTTTTGATCCGGAGGATTTAGATCCTGGATGCACTAGAATTATGGCACCTACAATCTCCTCTACCTTCGTGTAAAACTTCCGCACTTTAGCCTTTTCATCGCTTAAATCATGCATTAATTACATGTTGATCATCTCCTTCTCGCTTTATCTCCTTATCTATTTCACTGATCTCTTATTTTTTCTTCTTAATTTCTTCCTCCAACGCTCTTATCCTATCATTTCTCCTAAAGATCCTCACCTCAAATTCTATCGACACCTTGTTGAGCACGTTACAAACCTGCTCATCTGATAATTTTTGGGCATCCACAAGAGGGTTTATCCCCTTGGCCATTAGTGTCTCTACCAATGCATCCTTATTTACCTCAAACTTAGGCTCATCAACGTGGGTTTTGAATGCCTAGGATAACATCTTTCTTGTGCATGCATAGGCACTTTCTTCATCAAAGGAGGACCAACAAAGGATTTTTTCCTTGGGCACCGAGCTCTGGAAGCGTGCACGTAACACCTTACTAGGATCATCTACATATGTCATTTCCTTTTCTTGTGCTGCTACCATCCCCTTTCCTCCCATGTGTGCTGCTATGGGAACACTAAGTGTCAGTGGGATCCCCACCCATGCTTCCATATTGCTTCCCAATGCTCACACTCTCCTTTGTCTCCTTTAATACTTCCTTGGTGCTGCACTCCACCTCTTGATCCACCAATTCCTTTATAATTCCTTCTACCTCCTCTCTCGTGGCATCCTTTATCTACTCCTTATTTAGGCTTGGAGTATTTTGATCCTTCATGTTTACTTCTTCACTCCCTCCCTAGTTATGGGCACCTTCCTTATCCTCATCCTTTTCTTCATTTCCCTCTTCCTCTGACTCATGTACATCATACACATGATGGTTCTAATCCTCACCGTGATCTTCATCATTCTCTTTGCCCTTTCATCCTCCATGCTCTTTGTTTCTCCGAGTCCACCTTTTATGTTACTCTTTTGCTTCTTCCTAACTAGTGATTCCAATATAGGAGACTTTTCTTTTTCTTCTTCCCTAGGTGACTCCTTTCTCGTCAGTGATTCTTCTTTTACAGGGGACTTCTCTTGCTTTGGCACCTCTTCCTTAGGTGTCTTCTTCTTATTTTGTGGGGACTTCTTCCTTTGTGCATAGGTGCTTGGTCTTTCACTTGACTCCTACGCACCTACAAAATGCACTATATGTGTACTTAGTTCCTTTTTATCAAGAGCCTCATCTCTCTTCCTTTTCCTTGCAGTTTCCTTCTTCCTTATGGTGGGGTTTTCTGTGATAGAGACATCATTTGAAATGTAATTTCATTTCTCATACTTAGGCCTTATATGTAGGTATACCCTTTCTACGGTCCTCCCAGAAACAGAAAATGTCACTAGTTTCAACATATGTACGTCATGGGAGACATACTTCTCCACATAGGTGTGCTTCTTGGGATATATCAATTTTCTATGTAGCTCATGGTAATCTTGGTCTACCATACTGAGGTCAAACCTTAGCTTCTTTTCCTCTTTGAATCGATTGACCCCGGCTTGGAAGTATTGTGTTGTGAAGGAGAACGAAAATTTTCACCAGGGACCCTTGGCACCATATGTTAGAGTAAACTTGCCAATACAAAAATGTTGGTATATGGAGAATTCAGCCTCGCCTTATAGTAAAGAAGGTAATTGCTCAGTATTTTCCACTCAAAGCACCAAATGCATCACCCATCCACTTATACAACTTTTCTAGGCGTGCCTTGTGGGTTTCTGTCATGGTGTCAGAAGTGTATTGCTCAAATATTTTGGCGAGAGAAGGGTTCTCATCTGGGTATTCCCAAACAAATTTATCTGGCCCATTAGGCACTCTAATTTCTGAAAAGACAATGGTAAGGAAGAAATTACCAAACATGGTCTTCTCTCCATTGTGCATGGAATTGATGATTTATTTTGCTATTAAAGTCGATAGGTTAGATGGTCCCCTCCGAGATCTTATGGAAAATGTTCAACCAAGCCTTGTTGATATGTGTCCATCTCTTCTTCCCATTTAAATTTGTAACCAATCATGCAACCATCCTCATTATAGGGTCGAACTTGAAATGTCAAAGTAGTGTGGATCCTTCTTGTAGTCATAAGCTTCAACGGTCTTCTTAATGGCCTCCTTATCATCCAAGTCATCATCTAATGGTTATCCTTCACAGATAAGACCGATAAACTTATAAATCAGCTAGGGAGTTATTTTCATCCTTCGTCCCTGTGAAGTAGAATTTTTATTCATGCATGTGCGACATTAACCACTAGTATAATCACTCAAGTTTTCCAAAATAGAGAAACTCATAGAGTTGCAATAACCCAAAATTCTCCATTTTCACCTTTACCTCATCATCGTAAATAGGCATTTAATTTGGTGTCCTCCCGTCTATAGGGCGAACCAGTTTCAATTCCATTTCATTCTCTATGGTGCTTTTTTGATGGTTGTAGTCACTCATGACATGACCGCTTTTTAACATGTGATACCCATTCCTCACCAAGCAATGCACCATCTGGGTACTACATTTGTGCATACCATTCTTCATTGAAACTGGTGGAAACAACTTATTTCCCCTTTCCCTTTCCCTTCTTCGGTGAAACATTTTCTACTTTTCTTGGTGTCATTTCTTCGTTAGGTCCTTAAAATTTCTTCCTTTCTCCTGATCCTGGCTCTACTCAACTTTGCGGCTCCACTCCTTTGTGAAATTTCCTTCAAACCCCATGCCCTAGCTTACACAACCCTAACTTGGAAAACCTTTTTTCCATAATACGTCATAATCACCCATGGGATTCTTCCACATAACCTTCTCCTCTTACACTCTTGTACTTCTTTCAAATCTAGTTTGCTAATCGAACTATTTGTGCTCACAAATCTTCACAACCCTTTTTCACACAACTTTTCTTCAAGGATTCCCTAGTTTGCAAGATCTCTTCAATAATGAAAATAAAAGGTAAATAATAATGACCCCTAACCTTATAATTATATCCTTTTCTTTTCTTTACAATAAATTCCATGCCACCTACCAACCTACATTTGCAAAAAGGAGGCTTTTTCTAATGCCAAATTTCAGCACTTTTACCCCTACACCCGATCCCGCATAAAAACTTCTATAACCTTTTGGTGCATAAAACCTTACAGATCAAGATCCTTACACGCATTCTTTCAGCACCAAAAGGCACTTCTTCTATCCTTATCCTAATTTTTGGCATCACATACCTCATGTTTTTCTGTGCTTCTCACCCTTGTATGTGGTTTCTCAAATCCTTTTGACACCAAACTCCTCATGTTCACCTTTTCTACACGTTCCAAAATACTCACTTTTGATCCTTCAACCCAATACATAGAACAACATAGATTCTAGTACTTATCCCATCACTTCACCCCACATAAAATAGATGTACGGTCCTCTCGTGCATAGATTTTTTTAAAATAATAAGTGGTTACTAGTGCACAAATGTGCACAACACAAAGCAATGAGAAAGGGAAACACAAAGAAAGGAAAATGCATTAAGGGAAATCCTAGGCTAATTGGTAATACTGCCTTATTTACAAACACAAAGAAGACTTATTTATAGTAGGGCTTCACTACTCCCATTGAAATGGCCTAGTAACCATGTTCCATCTAGTGCTTTAGAATCGTAAAGCACACTGAATCAAGTATAAAGGATACAATGTATGGTCCCATCTAATGGACTTTGAATTTCATAGGATGGTGCAGAAACTTGGAATCATACAATAGAACCATCTTCCTAACCTCAAACTATTTGTTCTTGATGTGTCTATCATGCCATGCCTTCTTCCTATTTTTTTTGTTTTCTAATTCCAGGAGAAATATCCCGACTCTCATCTAATTGCATTAACTTATCAATCCTCTCCTCAAGTGATTTTTCATTAGTTAATCCTCCCGTGCGTGTTATACACAAAAATGGTAACATGAATTGAATAGAAACACCCCTTCTATGCCAAACACCAATTAAAAAGGTGTGGCCTTGTTCAATATTTTATAAGTAGTTTGATATGACCATAACACAAAAAATTTATCATCCCAATTCTTTCTTCTCACATCACAAATCTTGGTTAACGTGTGATTCAAAATTTTGTTAAATGCCTCAACAATCCCATTATCTTGTGGGTGATAAGGGGTAGTCTTATGGTGGGCTACCATGAATTCTACTAACAAGATCCTAATTGTCTCATTAAAGAAATGAGTACCCCTATCACTTTTTAAACTCAGCGGGCATCCATATCTACTAATTATGTTTTCCCACAAGAACCTAGCTATTTTTATTGTTGTGAAATCCTTTGTAGGTGTCTCTTCCACCTTGTAAGATAATCCATGCATGTAATGATATAACATGAAATTTTCCTTTACATAGCTGGGTAAATAGGGCCTACGAAGTTAATTACCCACTTCTTGAACGGTTCTACACTGATAATCATTCTTAATGGCATTTTATCTCTTTTCCTTTATTTACCAAGGCATTTGAAAGTGGTCACAGATTTACAATACTCGATACAATCCTTGTAAATCGTTTCCCACCAAAAACTACTAGAATTATCTTGTGTACAGTTATATTCCCTACATAATATCCTCTTACAATTCCACTATGTGCTTCCCCATGATTACAATGCATTTATAATCTAATAGGCACCGATGAAAAAAATTATCGTGGCCTAGCTTGTATAATTCTCCACTAATTATCATGTAGGGTGGGGCGCATATGGCTAACTACTTCCTTTCCAAAGTATTCATTTCCTTTGGTGCCACACATGTCTTGAGAAACACATCAATATCTTCTAAGTCAAAGGGCATGCACCACAATTTAAGTAGTTGTGAATCTGAAGTTGTATCCTCAATGCTCTATGCATCCTCCCTCGAGTCAATCCTTGATAAATGGGTAGGTCCTAAATTACTCTTACCCAGTTTCACAAAACCGTGAACTCAAACTCTTGAAACAACATGACCCATTGACATATGTACCCTTGTAAAACATGCTTGTTTACCAAGTACTTCAATACCATGTGGTCCATGTAGAATATAAAGGGTTTTATAACATATACTTCCTTAATTTATGCAACGCATAGATCATTGACAATGCTTCATGCTTAGTATTAGTATTTTTCTATTCTATTGGGGTTAGCTTTCTACTAGAAAAGCATAAGGGGTGGTCAAAAATTCCCTCTCCAGGTTGTGCTAAGATTTCTCTAATTGCCACTCCTAAAGCATCAACATGTACATGGAATGGCTTATCCCAAGAAGGAAAGCATAATATGGGTACAATGATAAGCTTATTCTTCAATGTATGAAACACCATCTACTGTGCATCTCCCTAGTGAAATGTACTTTTTTGTTTTAGAAAAATTTCCAATGACATGACAATCTTGGCATACCCCGTAATAAATTTCTCGGTAATAGCCCATATGCCCAGGAAATCCATGCTATGCTCTCGGCTAGTAGGTTCCCCCAATCCTACAATAACGAAAAATTTGGGGATCCACTAGCAATCCTTCTTTTGCATATGATATGCCCATAAAGGGTTCCAAATGGGGTAATGAAAACACATTTCTTAATGTTGAGGTATATCCTCAACGATTGACATCTTTCAAACATCAACCTTAGATTTTCACAATAGTCCCTCACTAATCCATATATCGTATAATCATTAAAGTAGAATTGAATAAACTTATGGATGAAGTCTTTAAATGCCTCCATGAAAATGCTTAAAAACACAACATGCATGTTATTCGGTCTAAAAGGCATGACCTTGTAGGAAAATATTCCCATTCAAAGTGGTAAAAGTTATCTTTTCCTAGTCCTCCTTTGCAATTCTAACTCCGATGATATCCCGATAATCTATTTGTGAAGGAATAGATCTCACACCCAACTACTCCTTCCACGATATCCTTAGTGAAGGGGGTTGGAAAATGGTGAATAACATATACCGCATTCATATCCTCGTAATCGACACAAATCCTTATCCTCCCATCCTTCTTAATGTTGATGACCATCGAGACTTATCCATTCTAAGTCCTTAATAGTCTCAATGTTTCCTGATGTAATCATCTTGTCAATCTCCTCCTTGAATTCAAAATGGAGATTGATTCACTCGATAAGGTCTCTTCTAAATTGGGCGTGCACCTTCCTTTAACTCGATCTTCATTTCTCCTAAGGAGTGGTGAACTCCTTTAAGCTCATGGTACCCATGTGGAAACAAATCCTGAAATTCACGTAACAAATCATTGATATTCAAAACCTCATTTTCTATCTAGTAATCTCCAAGTAGTCACCTCCTTAGGTTCTCGCCTCCAAACCAATGTTAACCTTCTTGGTTTTTCGGACGTTCATGGTAGGTGTGTGCTTACTCATCAGCACTATCCATTTAATATCCAAATTTTCCACTTCTTCACCATCGATCACATAGAACAATTTTCCTTTCTCTTTTTCCATACATTCACGCGCAAGTTGTATCTCCTCCGATTCTTCCTCATCAAAGTGCACTTATAAGCCGGAGTTCACCCAATAATTCTATTATTATATCCTCCTCCATGGTACTATCTCCTTAACAACCTACAACACCTCATCCACAAATGGCTTACTACTCCAATATTTGAAATATTGAAGGAGGTCGGTCGTAAAATCCTACCAGTTTCTTGTCGATGGCACATCTATGAGTGAATGTATCATACACACAAGTAACCTTATAAGGTGGAGTAAAAATTATGCACCCATAAAGAAGGTAGAAAGGCTTCGCACCTTCCATCCAGGCCTTATCACATGCTTGGACATGAAATGAGGTGGGTTCCTTCCCATGGTAATCTTATATGATAGTAGGTGCATTGCTGGAAAAATATAACATAGAACAAAATTCTTACTTCACGCCACTCTATAAGGTTATCGCAATGAGTCACCCACCAACGTGCTATGAACTCTGAGCAAGGTATAGCTAAGCATCCTTCTCCTTTCGATCTCACATCTCCACTAGGTCTTCATTTCTCATAGGAAAACATCAAGGTTGGCTCCCCCAGAATAACTTTACAAATTCTTTCCTCCTAGATGCTTGGATCGAGTGTTCCTTTGCTACTCTCATCACATACAATCTTAACTACTTTCCAAATAACTCATAGGTCCCATGTGCCCAGCTTTCACATGCCACACTAGTTGTATCACTTATATATTGAGCATATTCCCACTGAATAACACCCTCTTTTGTTGGTTACACAACTTCAGGATCCCGATAGTGCACATATAAATTATGTCTAGGTCTTCTTTTCCTAAAGGCTCAATATAGGGCGTTGAATTCCCATCCGTCAAAGGAATGATAACATGTTCCTCTTTGTTCTCAAAACTTATATACCCCTTATTGAAATGTAAGTCAACATTGTTCTTATAGCACTAGGGATGCCTAAGTACGCGTTGGAAATTGGTCCACCTCAAGCAAGCATTAAGACCTTTAATTCTCTAGATAATTTCACCCCTTTGTAGTGATAACAACATCCTTTAAAACACCAATGGGAATTGCCTTTATTTTTTAGCCATATACAACACATTTTAAGATGGTTATAATGGGGCCTTCCCATTTGATTCCAAGAATCCATGGTGAGAACATTAACTTTCATGCCCATGTTAACTAGAATATTTCTTAAGAGCCATCCATCAACAACTGCATTCAAGGTAATCTCCTTATCGTAGTTGAGGCTATGGGGAGTAAGGTTAGCATGCAAAATCTGCCTCTTACGCTCTGCTCCAAAGACTTGGTATCTTATTCCTCAACCACTCTCCTAAAAAAGGAATGATATTATCTTAGCAACACATCTTACACACCTCTCTAACATCAACTATATCTGACTGAGGGACTTCTCAACACTTTTTTCTACTCCAACATCCTAGATTACTACTTTGGACATTGAATTTCCCCTTCAAGACACATGATTACATCTATGGTATCTTGATAGACTTCCTTTTGATGGGTAGGGTCTGGATACTTCACATACACCACCTCTTCTCTTGTGATTAATATTGTCTACTTTGGTATTTCTCCGGTGTGTGCAACCTTAGCTCACATTATCACAAGTACATGTTCTAATTATGACTCATGCACCACCCTTGGCATCCACTGTGAGTCTAATTTATTAACGCTTACCATCACGGTGCCCTTGTCTTTTTGTTGTTGTTTCCTAATGTTTTCAAATAGCTTTAGGAACTCCTCATACTTTTATTCTTCCCACATCATGAGGATTATTGCAGGCCGGGACATTCATGCTTGTAATGCTCTATGGACCCACAGTTATAACAAGTTCCATGAGGGAATTCACCTCTTATGCCTCTATGATTTCCATGACCTATAAATCCTCCGCAAAATATTCTTGTAAGAGCTCCTCCATCCGCGTATCCTCCATAGTGATGATCATCATCCTTGGAATTATTTGCAATGCTAGTTTGACGCACACAAATATCAATGGCATCATGTTTTTGGTCAATTAATCTAAAATCCTTGGTGTCATGAGTAGTAGAGGTGAAAATATTGCGATAACAAGACACATTCATATGGATCGCGCACCGCAGAAGAGTGGGCACCTACTTGCATCATGATCTCTATAGAAAATTTCATAGTCTATAGTCATGGTGTGCACCTATCTCCAAGGATAACCTTCCCTCGTATGCCACTCTACCTCACAATCCATGCACCATAGGCCACTACAAGTCTCATGGGCCGAGTTCGCAGATAACTTCTCCAGCTGCTTTGCCATTGCAATAATTTGAGCTTCAAGAAAAGGACTAACACTAGTATCCACACTTCCCATATCCTCAATGTGAATGGTAGCTTCCAAGGCCTTGAGTAGGTCTATGAAATTCTTATGTGACAAATTGCTCTCATGAAGGGTGTTATTAATCCTCCAACAAACCATTGGGTATACTTGAGAAGGATGAATATCATAAGAAAATTTTGACAAGAGAGTCTTAAAATGTGAATCGTAATCCCATACACTCTTTTCAATAACTTTTTGAATCTCCTTCAAAGTGCACTTATGCTCTTTTGTTCAAACATAAGAATATGGAATTTAGCTAAGAAGACATTACACAGTGTAATATAATCTACTACTATCTAGTGGGGTCATACTTGTACTAACTATGTGCGTACCCTTGAAACATTGTTTGATTTGACTTGCGTTTCGTTCAGGTAGTGATCGCCTTTGCACGTCATATTTTATCACATTTTTTAAATGATCTATGGCATCCTCAACGCATTTGTAATCTAATAGATGCAAAGACATATCAAAAAAATAGTTCTTGGCCGAGGTGGTTGAGGCCCTTGTCTGCATGATCTAGAACCTTGATTCCCTCCGATGTTTCCTCCACCACCAAATCCACTAGATCCACTAGCACCTATCCCTCCTAACCCACCAGATCCTCCAGTGTCTACCGGGTCTTCTAGTTCCTATTCCACTTGACCCACTAGATCCACCTCTCATAGATGATAAAGGTCTGAAGTCGTCACACCTTATGTCCCCATTGTCATGCTTAATTGTGTGCCAATAGTTTGTGATATTGATCTGCTGCTACGGATGTGTGTCCCATGCTACTTCTACATGTGATACCAAAGATTTGTATACCCATACTTTTCCTAAATCTCACTCTAGAAAATATACCTCCAAACACAGAAATGATTGTGCACCATATATGTGCCAAATGAAAAGTTATACCTTCTAGGTTCGATCGTTACTTCCACCAGCATCAATTGGGTTAGTAATAGTTATCTCTGGATTTGGAAAACTAAGCACCAGGGGTTGGTCACCAAGTGGATTCAGATGCATGCCAATGACTCTTCTCCTTTCTTCATATGACAAACATTCTCTAGAAGCCGAGGGGGTTTCTCTTCCGCACTTGCCAAGATGGGGTAAGACAGATCGCTCGGGTTCTATGTCCTCCGCGTGAACTTCAAATCCTTCCTGCAATGTCTCCCTCCATAAATCCATCACTCCCATAGCTTCACATTTTCTTATCAACTCCCTCTTCGAGCCTCATTATACTTAATTTGTCTCGTATTCCCTCTCCATTGCAGCCATAAGGTCCACCATCTTCCTCCACCCTAGCTTCCTTGGCTAATGCTTAGAAGAAGCTTATCCAGCCATAGAAAATTCTTCCAAACTCAGTGTAATGATCAGGGATCGTTATAGCTAAAGGGATAGAATGCAAGAATAGTCCTCTTAGCTCCCTCAAGAAAGCAAACTCAATAATATCCGGAAAGGAATATGTAGAAATCACGTACTCCAAGGTGTAACTTGTCAACACTCTACTCCACCAATGATAAAAAACACACATCCAAGTCAAATTAGCATCATGTAGCCTTTGATACTCCTCTTGGGTCCATATGCGAGGTCTATAGTACCAGCTTGATCTAGATGCATATGCCGAGAGTCATTCATACAACTCCATTAGAAAACAAAAAAAGAAGGTCTCATAGAACTCATGATACAGATGCTCTTCTACCCATTTATATGCATCAAACTCAGTCCATCACTAAATATCTGAGAAAAATCATTCTACATTCTTTTAACACATGCTTCAACATTTTCCAAGATCAAGCACTCTGTCATCACACACCATTCTCACAACAACTTCGAAAGAGGTCATAGCTACAAAACAAAGATTTAGTCATTTATTTACCCATAATACTTCTTTCTAACCCCAAGTGCATTGGCCTATCACCCAGTGGGTGTTGGGTGCTCACCTGAGGCATGCACGGGTGTTGAGCCCCTATTTTATGTGAGCCTTATGAGAAGGTTTCGCCATTAATGGAGGATTATCTATAGAAACAAAAGTACATTCACTTACTTAAAAGGTATAAGATGCAACTAACAGATCTACACACATTTATGTATCATAGAAACTAAATGACATTATAAGAAGTATAATAAACCAGATCGAGTCATGATAAGTCATATATCATGAGGGTTTACACCCATAAAGAAGATGTACAAAACAAACCCATATATATACACATATATATATATATATTGATTTAAATGAGTTCGGTAGAGACATTACATTCAAAAAGGTCATCTCGGACCATATACAAAGTAAGTGATAGAGGTCTAGCCTATACAACAAGCTCGAAACGGAGCTCCCGGCTATGCCCTAGCTATTATAACCCATTTACAGACCTCAACATCAATTCCAATGCTTAATGGAATTCTATATAGCTCTTTAGTACCCTAAATCCTAAACCCTAGTGCAACCTAACATTTTTGTAGTAGTTTTTTGCCCTATCTTCGCTCCTCCCGGTACCCATATATGCATATGTATATCCCTCTCTTTTACACATCTCCATACACACATCCACCTACCTCTATCTCTCTATGTCTATGTATATCTATTTTTGGTCTAAACACTTCCTTAAATAGGATCATCGACCACCGCCATGCCTTCTCTCCCGAGAAGACCGCGTGCCCAAGTGTTAATGTGGTCCTTCATAGGTTAATTCTTATCCCTTTACAAATCTTCCACTCTCTATAATGATGTCTCTAGGAATATTCCATGTGTGGAATATCCTTTTCTTGATCTCCAAGGCTCTAGGTGACACATTATCCACTTATTATGTCTAGTCAGTCATCACATTTTTCCTCAAGCGCCTCTAGAAAGGCAAATATGGCTAAGTCCTTTAAACCCATGTTCTACCTCCCATGCATACCCTAGTTTCACTAAAACCCTTATTAAACCCCTTTTTCCTACAAACTTTCCCTAGAGTTCCCTTCTTCTCATTGGTCATGCGTGCGTGCACATCTTGGTTCTTAGCTAATATTTTAGGGTCCAACATCTCATACTACTATTTAGAAGGTTCTTGAGTGAAGAAAGTTGATTAACCCCATCCTTTTGGTCATGTTGTTTATTTTATTTCATAATATGTGACCTATTGCATCCATATACTTATCCATTTTATGACATTCCTCATTATTATAGCCTCAGCTAGAGCCCCCAGATTAGTATCTTTGGGGTGCTCATGGGTGCCCTAATCCACCCGGGGTTCCCAATCCTTTCGCACTTTCCCACCACTTTTTGGGCCTCTTCTAGCCATTTTTCTTCATTATATTTCTTATGGTCATCCTTTTTGGGGTTAATTACAAAATTATACCAAGAGAACCCTATAAATATAAAGTTATGAGACTATAATGAGGGACCTAACATCATATACTACTATCACTCCATCTAGATTTGCATCCATATATTACATTGGCATCCACATAGCTCCATCATCAAGGCACAAACTAGGACATCTACATCACACTTCATAGGGGAAGGGATTCTATTCTATTCCATGCACACATTCTATTACATTTTCTACATTTATCTATTTCTCGTTATTTCACAAAGTATAACTGGCATAAGAGCACCTAGGGAACGACATGCACATACTCACTAGAACTACATCCGGGTCCGAAATGTAGTGTAATGCTCAGTTAGTAATTACACTATTGTGGTATCGAGGTGAGTATGACCCATTCATTTGTAGATTTATTTCTTTGGGGTTGGGATACTTCCTTTTGGTCTTTTACATGTCATTTATTTCTCTTGAAATATTTTGAGCACTCGGCATATGACAAGGAAATTAATGTGACAAGAAGTGAAGGTTATCAGTCATCTTTAGGACATGTGAAGATTAGTACCGGACCTTTTTCCCAGACCAGGGCACCTATTTTTCTTACCAGAGTACTCGTTGGTGCCCCAATCCTCTCCCAGGAACTCCAATCCAACCATATCACTCAGATATGTCCTCCTTAGGACTCTGACATAGTCGTTCATAATTTTTGATTTTCTATTCATCACTGCGACATAGTTTGACATGCTTATGTTATTCAACTGACTTATTTCCTCTTCTTCTTACAAATTAGGGCTTAGTATTTCATTTTACATATTTTCTTAGACCCTTAAAATATTTCTTTACTACATTTATTTACTTTAGTATAGTTGTTCATAGCTTAGATTAACTATCTTAATACTACATAGTTAATCCATTTTTAATTAATCATTTTTGTGAACTCCGTCTTGAGCTACATACTCCTCGAATCTTCACTCATTTTAGGTTTCTTCATCTTGGCTATCTCCATTCATGACATTTTTCTTTTCCATTCGAATTACTAGCAAAACTCATTAATATTTTACCCAAGATACTCCAATTCCTGATAATACCCATCCCGATATAGTCTATAACACCTTTGCAGATGCATTCTCTCACCATATTTCTTTCCCATCTATTCCTCAGGCTGATCTTGCTACTTTTGACAATGACCCACCTTTGCATATCATCTGTCATATTCAAAATGTAGGTGTAAAACACACCTTAATTAATAACGGATCTAAGCTCAACTTGTGTCCTATGTCATTCCTTGAAGTTTTAGGTCTCTTCACTCATGACGTTAGCCCATCTAGTATTTCATTGCATGCTTATGATGGTTTTTTCCATCCATGTCTTGGTCACATTACATTTCCCATTATTGTTGGCCCAAAAACTATCCACACTATTTTCTTTGTCATTGATTTCCGATCTTGTATAACTATCTTCTTGGAAGGCCATAAATCCATGCCATGCAATCCATTACATCTATTATACATCATTGTGTTAAATTCCTTCATGACGACATTGAACATATTATCCTCATGACCGTGACCCATTCTAATACTGTGATTATGCTCCTAATACTAGTCTTCCTATTCCATGTACTAATACTACCGATGATCCCCAACCTATGGCTGAAATACCTCACTTACCACCACTTGACGGTACCATTTGTGTGATAGATGCAATTTATTCTATGCCACCTACTACTACTACTATGATTCCTTATCAGGGGCCTATCCAGTCTATGGACGTCACTCTATCACATTCACCTTCACCTGCACCACCTACCTTAGCATGCCCACTATTCACTTGCACACTTTTCATGAATAACTCATATTGGGAACACATTCCATTTGATCCTACATGTGATGTCACTATTTTTTCCCATGATGGTCTAGCTCGTCTTGGTTTCACTTTTGAGGATCTTCATCCTTCCACTCATGACCCTCATCTCTACTATGGCTTCATCACCATTACTGCTGCTTATGGTTTGTGAGTATTTCATCTTATGGTCTACTTATCATGAACCCCTCATTCTTCTCCACTCACATTAGGGGAATCTTGGCTTACTTATATTAGAGGCACATTAGATCCTAGTCATATAAAAATTTCATTTCCTATTCCCTTCGGTCATGTTTTCAATAGTTCTTTTCTTAGCTATTCACAAGATATCACTCATTGGTATGCACACGGCTTCCCACTTCCTCCACGCAACGATGAGGAGTATGTGATGGGCATGTAAAATTTATTCATTAATGGATCATTACATGATCAACCAGAAACTATTGCTTACTAGGTCACCAATGCTTATCCATATGACTTTCACCTAGAGGATGACGATCTTCTCGATGAATTTACATGATATTTTTGGGCACACACACTTGGGGGTTTAACACTTCACTTCCCCCTACTTTTTCTTAGCATAGATACATTTTTGCTTGTTCAATTTTCACACACTTATTAGGCATACTCATAATATATTCTAGTGTCATTACCCGATGACACACTCTTGTGCTTTGGTTTACACTTGACTATTGAGGGATTACTACTACACTGAACCCCACACATTGCACTCTAGGAATTATATACCACATCTATTCACATATCACGTTTCATAGACCATATGCAATACATTCTTTGTGTTCGTCTACAACATTGTGCCATTTCCACATTCATACAACAAATATTATACTCATTCTCACCTTATGCATTTTACATCATACACTATTAGGGTATTTATGCATATTCTCCCACATCCTATACATAATCGTATACCATACATCATACATTGTGCACGTCTTCATGTCATACATTTTCTATATACTATACTATTCTTCATCGCATATGATTCTAGCTTTACACCATCTTACATACTACACCACTAGTCTATCCACACACATAACATGCAATTCTATACATTACATTTTACACATTCTACACTTTTTACATTACATTCTACACATCATGTATTTACACATTCTACTCATCATATGGTCATCTATTATCATCACACATATTGCATTGCCTTCTATGCACTACACTCACTACCGGATGATGCAATTTACTTCCTCAGTCTATACTCAACTGTCGGGGGTTTACAAATCAAATGGACCTTACACATTTATTACTTGACCTTTTACTATGCAAAATTTCTAGGCTAGTGACATATGCTTTAGGCTAAATCGTCACCTATTCTATCATTTTCTAGTGGTATACACCTTAGGTTACATCACCACTCCCTACTATTCATATCGTAGTGACATATGCTTTAGGATAAATCATCACCTATTCTATCATTTTCTAGTGGTCTACACCTTAGGTTATATCACCACACCCTCCTTACATTTTGTAGTGATATACGCTTAGTGCTAAATCATCACTCATCCATTCATATTATAGTGATATACGCTTAGGCTAAATTATCACTCCACAAATCATTTTATTGTGATATACACTTTGGCTATAAGGTTAACACACATTGTTTATAGGTCACATCTCATCACTACACCTACACATTCCTCACAATATATTACATACAACACACACAACTCGATCATTTCCCGATGACGTACTCTTGTTTATGGTGCATTATTCATCGCTATTTGGGAAAAAAATGAACCTCATTACATAAAATTCCATCCACTTGGGGGAACGTGGATCCTATCATTACATCTTGCATTCCATTCCATCTTGAATTCCATTCCATCCATCCACAACATACTGCATATTATGGTTGCTTATACTCTTGCTTACTTTTTTTGTTCATGATCATTTTGTTATACGTGCTAGTTTGATTACTTTTATATCATTTATCTATACCATCCACACATGCACATTCACATCTTCTTCTAGTTGTGATCGAAGATACATGTCTCTTACATATAGTATGGATGCTCGCATTCTACCCTTCCTACACCTGGTCGCTAAGGGCATCCAAAAAATTTATATCTTCCATGTGCTATTGTTTCATTTTATACTTAACACTTTACATTATGTGCTTATGCATGCTTTTAACATACTAGCTATCTTTCTAACATGCAAATAGGTGCTTCATGTGCAACATTTTTTATGTAGGGATATTGGTTTCCATACTTATTTGTTATATTATCTGCTATTGTTTGTGGGAATTTCCTATGTTTGCTTTGTGCATACTTGTTTGTTGTTTGTTTCCATGATAAAATTGCATGTCTTGTGACATCATGAGTGATTTCCCATGTTTGTAGCCCACTTTGTGTGGCTTACTTGTCTTCTTATGTGTTGACATTACATTGTTTGCGTAACTTTTACATTGTTTTCTACATGCATGCATGTTTATACTTGTCTTTAGCTAGCCTTCTTGTTTGTGTGTGCCTTGGTGTTTACCAATCACTTTTTAGGGTTATAACATACATGTGGTTGGTACTCTTTTGGGGCCACATGTCTCCTATCAGTGATGTCACATGTGCCTTCAAAGAGGGGGCATTATTTGGGGGTTTATACTAACACAACGTATTTACACCGGTTCAATTCAAAGTGTACTTTCCACCCTTGGCATTGTGGGTTACATATAATGAGTGGGTTCAGACCGGTCTAACAACCCCATACATAATTTATTTTACAAAGATACATGGTGTCCTTAGAGTTTATGGGAAATAGTTACATGATTGGAGGTTACAGTGGGTGTGCCTCTCTACACTACTTCGGCCAGTGGCATCGGATCACCCACAAAACTAGGATAGTACAAATATCTCTACACACAGTTCTCAGAGAAGCAAGTTAGAGATTAAAGGAAAAATTAATTTCCTCCCTACACTCCTTTGGTTTAAGGCATGAGATTTCCCCAAAAACTTGTAGTATAGGATATCCTTCTACACTCTCTTTCTCAACATGGATAATGTGCACATGTTCCATTTACATTTGCCATTTCTGTTAGCATATTTTACATTGCATTTTCTACATTTACATACATACATATTTGACTACTTGATCTTTTCACCTTGTAAGTTTGTTGTATGAGAAAAAAGTAGTCAAATGGGGGAAACAACAACGCCAACAACAACAAAAATTCTTCAAAGCGGTAACACACATGCTTTACTAACCATGCAGTATATACTACACACTATGGCAATTACACACACATGTTACGCCCTAGGTTCACTCTCATCACTTTTTATTTGCACATTTTTTATCTATAGTTTACATGTGCCTCCATCTTTTTTTCACTACACGATTTTTTCTAGTACTTGATGCATTTTTTGTTACAATCTTCATGGCCATCGATACACATCTCTATCTACTACTTTAATTCACCGAGATTTCCTCTCACCAACATAAAGTGGGGTAAAATCTATTCACAAAATCATGCACTTTAGACATTTATTTATCCCATTCTCATACTATTATTTAGAAGGTTCTCAAGGGAAGATAGTACTAATTAACCCCCATCCTTTTGACCATCTTATTTATTTTATTTCATAATTTGTGACATATTACACCTATATGTGCAGCCATGTTTTGACATTCCATGTTAATATAGCATCGGTTTGGGTGCCCATGGGTGCCCTTGTCCCACCTAGGGGTGCCCCGATCCTTTTTGCACTTTCCCGCCACGTTTTGGGCCTCTTTTAGCCATTTTTCATATTTATATTTCTTCGGTCAACATTTTTGGGGTTAATTATGAAATTAGACCAAGAGAACCCTATAAATATAAATTTATAAGATGATAATGAGGGACCTAGTGTAGACACAAAGTGTTAGTATAGCACCCCTCCATCATCTCACATCCATTCCCTTCTCACTCTCACTTTTCTATTTCTTAACTTTAATTAAATCCCATCTATTTACTCACCTTATTTAATTGCTTATCGATGGGCTCCATACGGACCCATTTCATAATTAAAATTTTGGCATTATCTCCCATCTCTCACAAATTATACAATTCATGGGTATTAATAAACCCATCCGAAACCCTTTTCTTAATTTCAAATGAACTATTTTATCTCACCTACCCATTCCAATCACGCTCCCCACTACATATAATAATTCAAACTGTGGTCCCCATGTGATCACATCATGTCTCTTAACTCAGGTTACTCTACCCAACCCGGTTACACGTTAACCCCAATCTAACCTCACCTCCAAGATATAAATATGGGTTTTCCCCATATTTCAAGAGACCTGGACCGACCGGAAGAGGAGGAAATAAGTAAGAAAATCTGGGAAAATGTTTTTTTAATTCTAAGATTCTTATTTATCATATATTCTCACGGTGCCCTAGGTAATGACACTGTAATCCCCACAATACTCTTCTCATGATTTCTTAGTTCACGTAGCATGGTTCTTGTTACACATTGTGTTTGGATCAGATCAAGAACATCATCTACATACCCGCAGCGTCAAGTTCCTTTGTTCATCAGCTTGCATGTTATCTGTTTATCTTGTATTTTATCATTATCTTTCTAGACACGGGGGTTGACATCCTCCAAGGGAGTTAAAATCCTCTTGGAACCGGGATTATCTAGGTAACCCCGCATATTGTTATCTAATCTCATCTATTTTATTTTTGTAGATCTAGCTTCTTTATATCATACATATATCTTATTTGCACTCATAGATCCACATCTGCATCTGAGGTCCTAATCCTTCCATCATTCCAAGTTTCTGGTGGCTTTTCAGATCGCTTTCACCCGTGTGAGTGAAGTTTCATGTACAACATTTTGGCATGCCGGTGGGACCAGATCCTAGATTTGGTTGTTTTGTTTGTTATTTTACTCATCTTTTCTAACTTGCTTGTTTGCAATATCTTAGTATTTGTCGATTTCAGTTTAGTACGGTCACTCATTGAAATCATCAGGAGGTACATGCTCTTCTTGTTTTCTATTGAAATCTACCGCATGGGATATGAATTTAGAAATTAACCTTATTCTCCTAATTGTCGTCACATTATATATATTGTGCATCGTTTGTTTTTTCCGACTTACCTGTTCACAGGATTTAGTATTATCTTTGTCTGTTTGGCGTGTTACTTACACTTTTTCATCTTTCTCCGTCACGAGGTATGTGGTTTTTTTATTTGGAAAAGTTTTTTTATTTGGTTGTTTATAATTGATCAATAGTTTTATTGTTGTTGTTATTAAAAACAATTAATTAATAATAATAAATAATAATAAATGTAATTTATACTTTAAAAAAGAGAAAATAAGAAACCATAATATAATAATAATATTATTATCCCAGCTCCTCCACATCTAACATGTCCACATCTCCCTTCCACCGTCTACCTCTCCCCATGACTCCTCCACCGAGTCCTCCACTCTCACACCCTGTTCCGACTCCACAATCCAGCCATGATCCCCATCTCCTCTACCTCGGACGAGTCTTACACCTACAGTCTCAATTTTTAACTCCCTTTGGCCTCGTCCCTGAGTTATTCCCCCACTTATCTCCCTCTTCCTAAGCCCATCTCCTCTCCAACATCCCCGAGCTCCTCAATCCTTGACTGAACTACCATCCCCTTCCATCAAGTTATCTCTCCCTAACGCCACTCAACATCTTCTCCACGAGCCTCGATAAAGCTCACTTGATCTCTACATTTTCTCTTCTAGCCACTTCACATCCCGTTGACTCCACATGAGTAGGTAACACCTAGTATTTTATAGGTTTGACCCAAAATCCTACACCAATCTCCCTTCCTTTCAACATAAATTCTTTTTACTTCCACCCAACTCAACTTCCTACCCACTCAACCATAGTTATCTCCTCCCCCAATCCACGTCACTTGCTGCTTCATCCTCACACAACCCTTGCATCTACCTCCCTTCTCTCCTCTCGAACCTTCCTACCTCCCATGCTGCTCTCCATCCCCGATATCCATCCTTCTCTCTGCTCTATCTCCCATCCATCTTCTTCCCTTGTAGACCCTTCAACTCATCTCCACACACCCCTGCTTCCACCTCACCCAATATCTTGTCTCCTTCTCTCGTGTCTTTCCACCCCTTTGAGCCCTCTCCACATCTAACACAACCAAAAATCCCCATGACTCAACTCTCCCATGTCAACACCACACCCGACCACCCGACTCCCCAAATCAACTCCCCGATAATGCCATCCTCACAACATAATACCTAGCCAAATATAAATTAAATTATGAATCCACCCATTCGACTCAAGATAAACAACTCATAAGTAGATAAGACACCAGAAATCATCTCTCGAATATCACTTAACCACATAAAATATAATCTCCCCAACGGCATCCATTATATCAAGGTTTTCCAATGCTTTATCTTCCTAAATATAAACATCAAACATCTACCTTCTTTTCTATCGTTTTGAATTGAAACTGTGGAGCTTTATGGAGTATGATCCATTTTAACGGCCGAGTGCCATAGGTACACTCTCCCAAACTTCGATCCATGATCCTTCCAACTATTTCCAACTAGTTTCAAATTCACATAAGCTTTATACACATTGACTATCACGTCCCTCTATCCCACTGTCTCCGGTTTAGTCTTAACTCCATGAAAAATTCTATGGATAGTGACTGTCACGGTCTCTCTATAACAATCAAGTGTATCATTCCTTATAGGTAGTGATCGTATTTATAAACACTTTTCTTAGCAGTAAAATAGCCAATTAGATATTTCTTATTTATATTTTGTGATGCTCATTATGTCATCCATCATGTGAAGAGCCACATCCACATCTTCATCGTATAAGTCCAAATTTGCCACGTATAATTCCACATTCCTGCTCTAAAAAGTCTCCTTTCTCCACCTTTCGGCTTGTCTTCTTCCACCTAAATACAACCACCCCACATTAAAAGTAGGGTCAAATCGTCCTTTACATCATTTTGATGACAAATTTAAGCATTTTCTTTCAATGAACAAAACATTTATTGTTTTTCAAGACGTCTATCATCTTAATCCTATCTTGTTTTGCTTATGGTTATTCTTATATATAGTTCACATAAACCAATAAATGAAACACACACACTGATATTTTTTTGTTTACCCTGTCATAACGTAGTTCATAATTTCATATGACCCCATTATTAATAATTTTAGTCGCATATTATCATAATTTTATATTCCATAATATTTCATTGTTATTTAATAGTTTATTTCATAGTGATGCTTTCTTTATCCTAATTAAATACGAATGTCGAATTATGACTTTTATTAATCCATTAGATTAATTTCTCTTATTTTTTGTTTTTTTTTAAAATACTTTTTATACACAAAATATTTCTAACACCTATATCGGTTTAATCACATCAACTAAGTACATTTATTTTTTTTTTGCAGGGTGTCATCTACAAACTCCACAAGGTACACTCTACAAACTTGGAAACAACATTACATTGTCAAAGAAAAACATTGAAACATAAACACACTGGCAAATCCTTTTCACCGATCCCTTCCACAATTATAAAAGGTGCAATTTTAGGTTACCTAGGCATTTTGTGTCACCGATTGACACTTCTAATTACGTCATCATCACGTGCACTCAAAGAACAAGGAAAAACATTCTCCAGGTTTTTCTCATTTTTCTCTATTTTCTCTTTTTTGCATTAAACTCCCCCTTTTCTAAGTGACTGTCTACATCGAATGTCACATTTCATTTTGGTCTAAAACAAACCTCATGCATCCTTCCGATCAAATAGCCTAAATAAGAGGTTTAACTCTCTGCATTTCACTTATCACACACTTCCTGAGACTTCACGAATAAAATTACACATCAAAACATTCCTCTCACCTAGTTAACTAATTGGGACTTAAACACCCAATAGGAAACCGTCTCGGACATCTCCAAATCCAAAACTACTCGAAACCAATGTTAGACTTCGTTATTTAGGAACCTTTATTATCCATCTTAATTTTCTTTTCACATCTCATAATTAATCATGATGATAAAAAATATGTTTCTTGATTTGTTTGTCAACAAAATACATAAACAAATGTTTCTCTATTTCACACCTATTATCGCTCTCTCTCAAATCGAGACAAAACAACAATGTCCTCCACCCAATAAAGTTACTTCCTCTAACAACCTCTCCCAACAAGATTCTAAACTCAAAACCACATCGTCACCACCCAACCTCTAGTATCCATGGTCTTGCCTCATGAGATCCATGTCATCCAAAATTTTCCCCACCTTGACACCGACCAACATATCCCTCATCATGCTAGTCTTCCTAAACCGATAACACCAACTTCTCTCATTCCTCTAGAGACACTCGGGCCTCCTCCTAACCCCATATATGACTTCTTACTCCAAAATTCTCCTACAATCTCTCAATCCTCCCAATATCCTAAATTGGTTGATCATATTCCACCCACATCCCATTTTGACAATTCCATTAATATGCCTATCCAACCATCTCAACCTCTTCACACTTACATTCCTGCCCATCATATGCTCCAACCGTCTCAAAATCTTAACACACATATCCCCATTTATCTTTTACCACAACAACCTACCCTACTTCAACAACCACATCATGCCCCTATTAGTCAAATTCAGCCTATACAACAATCCCAACCCATGACACATGTTAGTCCTTACCAAACAGTTCCCCACACACCTACATATCCATAAATTAATCAATTGTCTTATCAAACCATTCCAAAAACATCCTATCCACAAACTTATCAACCACCTTATCAGACGCTTCACCAAACACCCATACATCCACAAATGCATCATTCACCTTATCACACTACATTTCAAACCACACAACCAATCCAATCTCAACCTTACAACACCTCGAGTGATTCAATTCATGCCTTAATGAATCGGTTAGCCAATTTAGAAACCCTTATTGTAGCACCCAAGAAAACCTTATCCTATGAACACATCTATAATGAACCCATTCATCCATCAGTTCTAACCAAACCCTATCCTCCTCATTAGAAACTTCTCACATTTACTAAGTTCAACAAAAAGGAATATCCCCAACAACATCTCCTCTCATCTAAACATGCATGTTGTCTTATTGTGCATGATCACGATCTAATTCTTCACACTTTCCCCGTGTCTTTGTTCGGTCCCGAGTTAGATCGGGTACAACAAGTATCTCACGACATTCCTTATTCTCTTTCACTCAACTTACACAGCTTTTTCTTAGAAAAAAATTCTATTAATATTGCACGCAAAACCACTATCGCTGATCTATATACCATTTGATAGTTTGAAGATGATCCCATCACTGACTTTGTCACATGATGGCATGGTGTTATAAACCAACTATCCTTGACTCTCCTGCAAACCCAACACATTGAATTATTGTTTCATTCTTGTGCAAACTTGAAACCCATGCCATTGAGAAGGGTCATCTCAAACCCAGATCTGCTAAACCTAAAGTTGAATCTACTAAACCATTCACACATAACAAGTTTAAGGCTGCAGCCAACACTGTGGTCATTCAACCCTCATCCCCATCTATGTCCAACACATGGTCTCAACAACGATCCCCTCAATCAACAACCAACTACACTCCCTTGGGAGAATCATACAGTTCGTATTTGATAAGTATGATGAGTGTAAACTCCATCCAACTTCCTCCCATACGACCCATCGACAAATCGTAAGCCAAGCCTATTTGGTATCGTGAAAATCACTATTGTAAATATCATCGAGTTAAAGGTCATGACATTGAAAAATGTTGTTCCTTCAAAGATCATGTCCAAAACTAGTAAATCAAGGGGATATCCAAATTGATAGCTCCATGGTGCAAACTAATCGACCACTAAGAAATCATGTCACCCCCTTTACATCTCAACTATCAAATGCTTATATGATTGACACTGTCAATCAAGATCTTATCTTATCACCAACTCCACATGTTCCCATAGTGGACATTATTCCCACCTCTTATTTAAAACCTATCACACCTACATCAACTTGCACTACCTGTCCTGAACCTACACCTTCTCCTATCCTTGTCACATCCACATCAAATTCAACTATACCATCCACTTCTGCCACTTCAAACACACCCCAATCTACCACATTAGATTCATCCTTAGCACTTATTTCGGCCCCACTCATATCCACACATATCCCTACATCTCTCACACCTACTCCTTCACCCACATCTACCTCAAATACACCTATTACTACACCTACATTACTCACAACCATCCCAACAAAACTCAGTTCTACTACATGCACCCTTACAACCCTACCTTCGACATCAACCCCATTAGAAAACATATCATTCTTACCCCTAGAAACATTTATGAAACAACTAGTCCCATCTACTTCTACACTTGACAATACTCCTGCATTTGCTACATTACCTATGATGTCTACTCCATCGGTTATCACATCACCCACATCTCCAAATATCCCAAAAATTCCTACATATTTGTCTAGGCTAATGACCCCTATATCTATCATATCAACCAATCCACCTATCTCTACCTTGACATCTTTACCTATATATTCACCCATGGCAACATCACCCATTCTACCTAAATACTCTTTTCCTAATTTTTCGTCACAACAACCAAATCCTCTTGATCAGAACCCTATCAAAGATACCCTTGGGAATATCTATCTTGAACCAACAAATCCACCTAAATCAAATAAATATGATTTACCTTCTCCTCTACAAAATCAACTCTTTCCTTGCAAAAACCAAAACAATCCACATCTCACATAGATATCATTAATCGCATAATGCAAACACCTATCTCTCCATTAACGTCCTCATCTTGTTTTAGGAAATTTTCTCCATTAATAACAACACCACCATCATATATTATGGTTGAGATTATTATCATCCCTTCTAGGAATAAATATTCTCATTTAAAGTCTAAGGCTTGGGAAAACATCCCCGAGTCCCCTCGCGCATCCTCGAAAACATTCAGGTTTTCCCCCTTCTCAACAATCAAATGCCACAACATCTATTTTAGGATTAGTCTCTCCATCTACGACATCTAAACAATACAATCCTTCAAAAAAATTTGATTTTTCCTCCAAAACATGAAATCCACCCATCTAATCTACATCCATTTTTTCTCCTAACTCCAAGCTGAGATGTCCTATCAAAACTCACAAGAGTTACCTTTCCCATGACACTTCAATGGGGTCTTACATAGATATCATTTGACATTTAACTTGAATATATGCCATCACACTTCCTCCCATTAAATAATTTAATCCCTATGGTCCCAAGCCATCATGGTTCAATCCTAATTGTAGTTTCACTTACCATCGTACCCGAGCCATGACATCGAACATTGTAAGGCATTTCGGACAATTGTTCACAATCTTATTGAGAAAGATGATTTCCTAATTTAGGGGAAAGTTCCTTCTCCATCTACCTTGAATCCAATTCATATCCCATTTTTCAGGTCTCCCATGATTCCTCCATCCACATCATCCCTTAACATCCCTCCTGCACATGACATTCCTCCTAAGGAAGGTCCTCCATTTTTCATCAATACCACTTATCTTACTAAGCCCACTTGTGGTCTCCAATTGTTTACCCCATCCAAATCTTAAAAATCTCATCTAAACTCTTTTGACATCCTTTAAATCCTTCACATTTAACTTATTCGGGGGAAACCTTCCTCTCCCTTGAGAATGTCATCCATATAGCTACCTTGTTACTAGGGGGCTTTGCTCTTTGACATTGTTTTGTCTACCTCCTTCGCATTCATCCAATCTAAACTATTTATGATCAAATCCTCACTCATTTTAAGTCCACCATTGTGGCCATATTTGTGTCTCTCTTAGGGCACCATTTATTTTCATCAAAATCCACCGTTGTGGTCATATGTTTGTTTCCTTCAGGACATAGTTTTATTTCTTGCTTGTCTATCATCTCATCTTATTGCAACTTCATTGTCTTCCCTCTCTTGGTGGTAAACCAGAGACATAACCTCTTAATGCATTGCACTTGCGACCAGTCTATTGTTAGCATATCTACCAATGAGCACTTAGTTATATCCTTAGATCATTATGCCATCCTTATCCCTTTCCATTTGTCATTATAATGATCTGAATTATGTGGTCCTCCACTACTTTGATGTGACCCCATAACCATTACATCTGTCACCTTCTCATTCTCCTATTGCAGCCATGAAAAGGGTCTAGGGTGTCTCTTGTACATTCCTTATCCCCTCCTAAGTGGTCTACTTTGCTATCCCCAGCTCTCCCCATGTAAAGCTAAAATTCATGTATGCAAAAGGAAAAATCAAAGTTATCAAAAACAAACTTATCCTGAAGGACATCTATTCATGCAAAAAGAAAAGCATACAAATAAAAAATCAAAGGAAATAGACTAATCCCTTGAAGTAAGGATATCATATTGTTCTTTCCACCCATATAAAGTAGACCATACCCTCGAAGGATGGATACTCTGTTATTATGGCATCTGGAAGGTTTCTCGCATTGATTAGTCTTCATTTTATCAAAATTTTCTGAAAGCTTCCCGCATTGATCAACTTTTTGCTATTGTTCTTTCCCTTTCCCTAAGCTAGGGCATAGACTTAAATAACACCATCTATAGAGAATCCTCTTCTTGCATACAAGTTACATCTTAATCCTTTGGTCATGTCAACATTAGGATTACTAGAATATTTTATCCATATTTCCCTCATGATATTTTTGTATAACTAACTATCGTTGGTTATGTATTAACACTTGCTATTGGCTGCAAGTGTAATGCCTTGAGTGGTAACCTTTCTTGTTTAGCTCCAATCTAGTTTGAAACATAGTTTCCCTGTATGCCCTTGCTACAATTATGTTCCTTTTATCTCATGAAGGTAATATTTTATCAACATCACATCAAATTTCACACATGAATGTGATCACAAATACACTTTTCAGTTTGTGAATTCTACTTGATCATCATTACAGTTTGTGAATCCTACTTGAGGATCCTTCTCAAGGCAGAGTTCGTTATCCTGCAGCTCCTTATCTCTCAACATGTTCAACAATGTATTTGATCCATTTCTCTTCACTCCCCATTTCCACTCATCCCCATTTGTCTCCACATCATCCTTCTCACCTTTTTGTCCCCTTGCACCATGCTAGATATCTTACTCGTCTTTCCTCTTGAGTTTCCCTTTCACTCTTCCACTTTCAGTTTGAGGCTCTTGCTTAACCATCCATACAACTAGAGAATATTAGTTAAGGTATATCTTCTCCCTTAGATCCTCCTACCTGTATAAGATTATCCATCATTTCCTCTTTCAGTAGATGACAATCACCGCCATAAACGTATTTCCACTCCTCCTTTTCCTCGACACATTTGCATCATCATCGCCACAACAAAGGCATCCCGATTAAGGATTGCCCTTACACTCTCCATCTACACTACATATGTTCCTCCATCCACTCATGTCACACTCCTTTGTTTCCTTATTATCACTTTGATATCACCTCCTTTCATCTCTTGTTCCATTTTGGTATACACTGCTCAGTCTTTTCATCATCCTTCTTCTTCTTCGGCTTGGTGATCCTACTTAACCATCCCCATCGCAGGGAAATCTTACTTAAGAGTTCCTCTTAAGAATGGTTTTCCATATAACCCTTCCACCTCCCATCATATCTTCCTCATATTCTATCTCCCGACTCTCTGTTGTCGTGAAAATGTGCAACAGGGAAATTGACAATTTCGAGCATGACAACTATACCCAGATGTCAAATTTTTCATGTTTTATCATTCCCAAGAACCCCAAGCCAAATCTGTTAGTCTGTTCACCCTCTATTTGATGTCAAATTTGTCCCTAGGTGATTTAGGAAATTCTATTCATTCCCCCTAGGTGATTTTAGGGAGTTTTGAAAAGATGTTATCTTCTGGTAGTATTGGGAAGGGCTATCGCTGGCCTTCCCAGGACTGGATTCAACCCCCTGGAGCGGAACATAAGGGCCAAATTAAACATGGACATGAATTGAATACATTAGAACATCATGGAAATTATTTTGGAAGGCTTTGGGAATTTTTGAAATACTTGGAGTAGTTTGAGAGAAAAACAAGGTTCTCAAGCCTAGTGGTACATAGGCCTAAAAAGATGTTGGGATTCGAAGAAGATTCTGGGAGCTCTGGATGGAGTTGGAAGTAAAAAAACATCTTTAGAAAGAGGATTCCAATACCTAAATTATGGTGAAATAATATTTTTCACAAAACCTTGGCGCATATGATTGGAAGGCAGTTTTTCTCAGCACAAGTGGAGTCCCAGATAAAACAAATACGATTTTTTAGGGATCATATGGTCGAATTAAGACATTAGACCCACATAATTGGATTTAAAATGACATTTACAGTCAGGATCATATAAAATTTCACCAATAAATTCCACCGGGAGCTCAAGTTATCTTCATTCCAAGTTACCCTCTCAAAGGTAGTTCAGGACTTAGTCATTTTTTCGAGAGGACACGTGTCAGCACCAGGAGCCTGGAAGGATTTCATGCCCCCGACGTCCATGAGGTCAGGTACATCAGCCCTTGTAAAATGTTCCCATCCCTCATGTGACCTCTAGGACCCTCATATGACCTCCAGACTTGACAGTTCAGCCCCTACCGCTTATTTGGAGATACGCACTCCCTGCCGTTGGATCGGGCACCACGTGTCAGCTCCAAGACCACCGTGGAAACTGATGTCCCTTATGTACCTGATGTGGGGGACATAATACCTTGAAAATGCACCCAGCCCCTATGGGGAGTCATTTGGACACCCACGTGACCGAAGTTTCACCCCAGTGTACATTTTTGGAGCATCCATTCCCTGCCGTTGGATCGGGCGCCACGTGTCACCTCCAGGACCACCATGGAAACTGATGTCCCTTATGTACCTAAGGTGGGGGAAATAAGACATGGAAAAAGTTCCCATCCCCTATGGGGAGTCATTTGGACACCCACGTGACCGAGTTTCAGCCCCCGGTGCATTTTTGGAGCATGCATTCCCTGTCGTTGGATCGAGGACACATGGCATCACCTTGACCACCATGGAAATTGATGTCCCTCACATCCCTGAGGTCAGGGACATAAAATTGCACCCACCCTCCATGTGCATGTTTTTAAAGTTTAAATCTAGCACTTAGCCATTTTCTTCCTCTCATTTCTCCTTCACAACTTCATACCTTGCCATGGCTCCGTGCATGATTGTCCAGACACCCGGTCCACCATTGTTGCTCGAACCAGCTCCGCCATGGTCACATAAACTCTCCAAACCATGAATGCATAGAAATATCTAGGCCTCATAGAAAAATGGAGTGAAATAATGAAGAATGAAGAGAAAAATGGAGATTGTTTGCCAGATAACCGTGAAGTCACCCGATCGAAAAATCCTCATATCTTGCAAGATACAAGTCGGATTGAGATGTCGTATTTTGCAGAATTCCTCATTTTTAAAGGTGATAAAGATCCAATAAATAAGAGGTCAAATGGTTCCTAAAATCATTTTCTCCAACAAAATCCTCACTTCGTGCACCGGCTCACATTCGTTGAATTTCCCATCATTCCGCAATGGAAACGAGCTAAAAACTTGCACATGAGTTCCAAATGAAAAACCTATCACAATGGAGTTGTTTTCATTGAAAATGGAGACAAAAACCATACCTACAAATTTTGAGCTCCATTAATGGCCACTATGACAACTTTGTGCCCGAAGCCACTCACAGTCAAAATTTCAAAATTTATTTCCAGGCATTCTAGTGGGAAAAACTATGTGAAATTCGGAGGGTGTGATTGTAACGAAAAGAAGAGTCCAAAAAGTATGTTCCATCACAAATTGAGCACTGGAAACACACTTTCTAAAAATAGTAAGTTTTCCTATACATGCTTGCTATTTTTGGCAAGTCTTCATCAAAAGTGGCTATGGAAAGAGCAGTGTGCATTGAAGATCTCCAAAAGGCTAGAATGATTATCCGGAGCAGAAAATAGTGGAAATGACCATTTACTAAAAATAGTAAGTCACACTCAAAGGGCAGTTTTGGCACAATGGGACATTCAGAACTTCACGTTGCATTTGGAGCTTTCCATCAACGAGGATCAATAGACTTCATCGGGAGACATATCCTCTTCTTCTTCTCTCTCTCTCTTTCTCTCTCCTCTTCCCCCAAATTTCTCTCACTTTCAAATTTTCTAATTCTTTGTTGGGGTTTGCACTTTTTCATATACCTTTAAGCCACTTAAAAGTGACTTTAGAAACATAATGTAAATTAAGTCACCTTGTTATTATAAAAGGGACTTAAATAGTTAAAGTGGAATATGATCAGTCTTAAGTCAAATTAAGGTATTCGAAAGGTCATGAGGAAGATGAAGAGTCATGTTCTATTCTATAAATTGTAAATCCATTCCCATTTCAAAGGGTTGGCAATTGATCTTGTAGACTCAAGAGTGCATTGTACCTAGAGAAAGCAAAGGAGATAGCCATTTTCTTCTACTCTCTTCCCCTCTCAAATTTCTTCCATTCCCACATTATGTACAACTTTGATTTGAGCAATCAATACAAGAAGAAGGATTTTATAGATTTCGTGACTAAGGGTTCTTTGATACTTGGTGATCGGTGAATTCTATTTGGTCTTGTTGCTATTCGCAGAGTTGTTTCTTCCGATAAATGCATGTGTTGAAGTTTCTAACTAGTGTGTGTGCAGGAATATGATTTTCTACCTGCAGCATTAGTTCTCCTACCTCTTTTCTCACTCCCCTTTCCCACTCTATAGATGAAGACTTACCTAGCAAGAGATTGCTAGCTTTTCCACATGGTTAGTGGAGTGCCCCTTTTGGATCCCCGATCGAAAGACCACTACAAATCCACACTTTCTCGCACATGCATATACAACAACTGCACCGAGTTAAGTAGAGGGACTTAGATTCCTAGAGCATTGGCAAGAAATCCACAAGTTTTTCCACCCGACAAATTTTCTCGCCAACACTCTCATTGTACTTGTCCACTCCAACCAACCCTTCCTCACATACATATCTAATACAATGTTGGCTTTCTCCATCCATATATCATCACTACTACAGTTTGGGATCTTACTTAACTCCTTCGCGGCATGGTGATCTTACTTAAGAGTCCCTCTTAAGCATGATTTGTCATCCGTAACTCACCCACTACCCCGCATTCTCCCCATCTCCATTTTCTCATCATTCCCCATCATCACATCCTCTCACCTCCTCTTCCATTCTCACAAACACCACTTCATACCGATCCCTTTTTCATCTCCACCATCTCGCCACTAGGTAATATTACTTAAGCTGTTGCTTCTCTTTCATTTTTGTCTTATTTCTTCATTTTTCTCTCAATCATTCTCATCCACCGCATCCTCTCCTTTCCTTCATATTCCTACACATCATGATCCCTCCTTTATTTACTCTTTATACTCCACCTTCTAGAGTTATCCCACATATATACCTCCGGACTTACATAACATTGTAATTGATCATCCCCTAACATTCTTTCATCATCATCTTTTGTTTATGTGCTAATAATTATAGGTGGACTTCTCTTAAAAATCACTCATCCCCATTCTCGCATAGCCTAAATCCTTTTCTTTTACCCCTCCATTCTATCTTCACTCCTTACTTCCTCTATGTCCTCTCGATCATTATCGAGGGCTTCTCCTAACGTACCTTCATTGGCATTACCCCTCCCATTATTCATTTACTTTCTACCTCATCTCATGTTTTGTACCATCCTTTCCTACTAATCATTATTGGTGGATTTCTCCTAACATCCATTCACTAGCATTTCCTCTCATATCCCTTCGCTTATTTTTCCTCGCCATCTCTCCATATTTCATTCTTCCTTGCCAATTTCTTCACTGTCTTCATCATGCACCCTCTCTCTATTTTCTCATCATCAATGTATCCTCATCTCATGCATCTCCACATATTTTCCAATCAATGTCATTCCTCCCCTCAAGCTTCTCTTTATGCTCCTTGTGCTTCTCACTCTTTATCAAATATCTCTATTCTTGGTTTCCTTCATAATTTTCTCTGGTGTCTTCTCCTCCTTTCTAATCCTCATCTTATTTCACTTCCTTTACATCATCCATCTCCTCATTTTACCTCTCATTTCCTCCTTACTTCCCCGTCGATAACCCGACTCTTAAACATTGTCCTATCTCCTTTATCATCTCATCATCCACATGCATTTCCATGCATTCGGTTCCATATTCTTTGCCTTGGATTTCCTCACTATGATCTATTTCCTTGAATTTTATTTTCTCGACATATCTTTCATTTTCCATTACCTCTCCACTTTCCTCTGCTTCATCCTCCTTCACACCTTTCATTTTAAATAACTCTCTCTCTTTTCATAATTCCACCCTCTACTATGTTCTTTTTTTTTTTCTCTTCACTTGTTCTTCATTTCCCTCTATCTATATAATCCTTCTTTGTTATCTTCTTCCTCCCCTTTCATTCCTTCTTTTCTCTTCATCCATCTCCATCCCTCTATTCCATACCCTTTTCGCCTTCACATTTGGTCTTTCTTACTCTTCTCACAATCAACCAATCCTCCTACCTATTCCCTTTTCTCTTTATCAAAATCCCTTACACTTGGTATTCACTGTCAATGCCAATATTTCTCTGTTTATGTACTACCATTGATCCATTTCATTACCATTCTTGTTCTTCTCTCTGCAACATTGACCTCTTCTCTTTTTGAGAACCCTGTCACATCTTTTATCTTCGCCTGTCCTCTCACAGGGGCATCATCATATCCATTTCTAAGAATATATTCCCATATTCCTTTGACATTTTTGTCTTGGAAGATACCATAATGGCCATCACCTATCTGATCTTGTTCTCTTCCATGAATATTTTCTCTGCTTTTGTTTTTTCACAAAATTATCTTGACTTCTTATCCTACTTATCGAAGAAACAAACTAATTTTTCTTTTACATCTTCTAATTTGCTAACACTTATGCATCTTTCCTATGAAACATGATTGCCATCATATTTATCACCCTTTTAGGGAATTTTATCTCACCTTTTTATCCTATCTGCTCATCATGTGCACATTTATGATTATTCCCCTGGGATATCTTATTTCAACATCCATCTATGTCTTATGTTGGGGAACCTTTTCATCCTTGTACTTGTCAACACATATAACTCACTTTGTGTCCTTATTGGGCCCCGTCTTGGGGCATCATTTTCATCATCCTCGTCCCTTTTATGGACGCATGATTCCTCATAGACAAAGGATTTCACACATCTTTTCACATTCAGTTGTACATATTTTGATGTTTTCCTATGACCCATTGGTCATCATGGTTTACATCCATACTGCAGTGGTCTTTACCCACTCACTAGTCTATAGAACATTTTCATCTATCTCCATTGAGACCGCAATTGTCCTCTACCGATGTGATATTGGAGTCACCACCATACTATTTTTCATTGTTATTGCGATCCTTTTGCCTGAGGCATCTTGTCTTTGGTCATGTCTTCATCCATCCTCAAACACATATTTCATCTAACCATTTTTGTTTTTGTCTTGTGGCTTGCTATCGCAAACCACTCAACAAAAAGGGGCAAATGTAGACACCAATTTTGGTATAGCGCCCCTCGTCATCTCACATCCATTCACTTCTCACTCTCACTTTTATTTTTCTTAAATTTAATTAAATCCCATCTATTTACTCACCTTATTTAATTGATTATCAAATGGGCTCCATATGGACCCATTTGATAATTAAGATTTTGGCATTATCTCCATCTCTCACAAATTATTCAATTCATGGGTATTAATATACCCATCCGACACCCTTTTCTTAATTTCAAATGGAATCTTTTATCTCACCTACCCATTCAAATCATGCTCCCCACTACATATAATAAGTCAAACTATGGGCCCCACATGATCACATCATGTCTCTTAACTTAGGTTACTCTACCCAACCCCAGTTACTTGTTAACCCCAATCTAACCTCATGTCCAAGCTATAAATATGGGTTTTCCCCCATATTTCAAGAGACCTTGACCGACCGTAAGAGGAGGAAATAAGTTAGAAAATTTGGGAAAATGTTGTTTTGAATTCTAAGCTTCTTATTTATCATATATTTTCACAAAGGTTCTGTAATATTGACAATCGCAATCCCCAAAATACTCGCTCTGCTCATGATTACTTAGTTTGCGTAGCATTTTTCTTGTTGCATGTTGTGTTTGGATCAGATCAAGAGCATCATCTACATACCCACAGTGTCGTTCCTTTGTTCATCAACTTGCATGTTATCTGTTTATCTTGTATTTTATCATTATCTTTTCTGGACACGGGGTTGACATCCTCCAAGGGAGTTAAAATCCTCTTGGAACTGGGATTGTCTCGAGAAACCCCCGCATATTGTTATCTAATCCCATCTGTTTCAGTTTTGCAGATCTAGCTTCTTTATATCATACATCTATCTTCTTTACACCCATAGATCCACATCTGCATCTAAGGTCCTAAGCCCTCCATCATTCAAAGTTACTGGTGGCTTCCTGTATTGGATTTCACTGTGTGAGAAAATTTTTTTCCTATACAACACCTAGCATCATCTACTACTATTACTCGATCTAGAGTTGCATCCGTCTATGCATTGACATCCATATAAATCCATCATCAAGGCTCAAGCTAGGACATCTCGCATCACACTTCATAGGGGGAGGGATTATATTCTATTCCATGCACACATTATATTACATTTATTACATTTAGATACTACTCACTATTTCACAAAGTGTGACTTACACAAGAACACCTAGGGCATGGCACACACACACTCACCAAAACTACATCTGGGTCTGAAATGTAGTGTATTTCTTAGTTAGTAAGCCCACTATTGTGGCAAATGAGTTCACTCTAACCCATTCATTTGAATATTTCATTTTGTATGGTTTTGATACTTATTTTTGGTATTTTTCAGGTCATTTATTCCTCTTGAAATATTTTGAGCATTCAGTGCACTACAGAGAAATTAATGTGATAAACATCAAAGGTTATCATCATCTTCAGACTGTGAAGATCAAGTACTGACCTTTTTCCCAGACTAGGGAAACTATTTTGATTACCATAGCACATATGGGTGACCTAGTCCTCTCCCCACTCCAGCCTAGCCATATCACCAATATCTATCCTCTCGGGACCCCATCATAGTCATTACTACTTTTTGATTTTATGTTCATCACTATGACACAATCTAACAATATTTTGTTAATCAACTGAGTTCTTTCCTTTTCCCTCTTGCACATTAGGGCTTAGTATTTCATTTCAAATATTTTATTAGACCCATAAAATATTTCTTTAATATATTTATTTACTTGAGTAAAATTAATCATAGCTTAGATTAAATATCTTCATACTACATAGTTTATTTTTAATTAATCAAGACAATAATTCTTCATTAAAGTAGACTTGAAAACACTTTGAGGATTTATCCTCAAGATATTTAATAATTATACTCCATACTTGTCCAAGAGGTGTATACACAGTCCACCTTTAAATGCTCACTCACAGTCTTCAAGGTTTGACACTTGCAAACAAAAAGTATGGATTTAATCCTCCAACTTAGCAATTGATTTCCCTTAAGAGTTATCTTGCATTCTCAGATATCATAAAAGAATATTCAATATTTAGTTTTGTGTTCAGAGACTAAATTTGAAATATCTATGCAAACCCTAAGAGGGTTTTCTAAGAAACCCGAGAAGTCATCGTTTTTGTCAAAATAAGATAAGATCTCTTTTTCATGCTCCTAGTTATTCATTGTAGGTATGTATTGACTTATTCCACTCACCTATTCCAACATAGATCCATAACTCAATCAACCAATTACTATTTCACAATATCTTACCACTATGTAATCACTCAAATTTAAAGACCCATTCTTGCTTTTCAAGACCTAAAACCTCCAACCATGCTTAGTTCCTACATAAATACATCTTTAGAAATATTCATACAATGTTCCACAAGAGAGATAAAGATACCAAAAGATTTATTTCCTTTATATAAGCATCAAAATTAATTCAAGACACAGTATGCATGCACCTACTCTAAGTTGGACTTTGTAATAAAGATGCAAACAATTACTCATGCATTTATAAGAAAATACCTAAGAGTTCATAGAATCAAGAAACCAATCCTTAGACAACTAATGAAGATACCAAATCATGCACCAAAAATAGAGCTTATGCACCAAAAATAGAATTTCTTCCTCAAAACCACATATTTTCATACATTTTCATCCTTCCATCCTCTCATCTAGGAGGAGAGTTCCTCCAAAAATAACTCCTCTTTACATTTTATCCCATCTCATAGTTCTTTTCCAACCCTAACTAACTTTCACATAGCTTTCTTGCCTACATACACACTATGAGGCATTTTTACAAGTTTTAAGCATTTAATGTCTTCCCTATAGCGTAGAAATTATAACCATGTACTTGAAAAACTACATTCTCCCTCACTTTCATTCCAATTACCTTGTTTCTAATGGAAATCACACTTATTCATTCTCAAGTTTTTACAAGTTCAAACCTCATTTGGAGGGAAATACACAAAGGAAGAGAATTAAAATTTTAAACCTTATTTATTTTCTTGTAATGAATTATATGAACCTTCAAAACCTCTAGAGATCTTATACATCTCACTTGTATTTAAAAAGCTTGATATTTTGCAAGTGAAGGTTTTCCTCTAGGATGCTCTGTATCGATTACCATCAATAACAAAGGGGATATTATTGGCCATTCTCGTGTTTTTATTATGATTGATGTCATGTCCATTAATGGAAAATGGTTTCATGAGGTCATGTGAGTCTCTATGAGGTGTTATTCAAGTATCAAGCATGAAGTTTAATTGTTAGTGTCGGATTTTGAGAGTTCTAGGTTGTCCTCGAGCATCGTCTAGTGAGCTAAGTCATTGTATGAGCTCTCTTGAATGGGTTGAATGTTTTCATGAGGTCAAAAATAGTTGGTATAATGTGTCATGGGTTTTAAGAGTCTACATGATGCCATCTTGGCCAGTTCATGAGGTGTCATGGTTGAGTTAGGTCATTCCAGACCTATTCCTAGCCCTAGTGCATGTATAATGAGATCGAGGTATGAGTTTTGGAGCTAATTGATCATGATGGAGATTGGTAGGAACATGGTTACAATGTACATGAAGTGTGTGTTGATTTTTAGGTCAATAATCAGAAGTACAATGCATGTTTGAGGTCCTTGGGAAGTAAACAAGTGAGAAACATGCAAGTAAACACAAGTAAACAACATTATCTAGAGAGTTTTAAACCTATTTGGAATAGATGGTGAGTATGTATAGTTATATATCGTTGTTATTTTTAAGGAAGAATTTTGAAGATATATTATTTTTGGTAAAAAAAGGTGATTTAAAGTGTGTTTTTGAGGAAAAAGTGGACCTTATGATGTTTTTAGGAATTTTTTGCTTTGCATGGGACCTAGAGACTTCGGGAGATTTTTTTCCATGGAACTAAGAAGGTTTACAAAAATAATGAGGTGGTTTTATCGTCACATTTTTATGAACGATCGTTAAGAAGATAAGTTGATTTGAAACCCTACCTAAAAGTGACTTGCAGAAACTTTCTTGTACCAATCTAGTTTTATAAAAGTGATGATTGGATTTTGTAGAGGAAACTTCAATATTTATAGAAATATAAATTATATCATGTGTCAATATGTGGGCCTCACTAGAAAATGCTTGTTTCGAAAACTTCAGTTTAAGGAAAATGTGTCCAAAGAAGGTGAAGAATAAATTTTCATTGTTTTTAGCCCTTTATTTTTTTATAGATTTCCATGATAGTATTAGATCGTGGTTGATATTATAAAGTGTGCATTATTTATGAACACTAGTTGTTAGGGTAGTTTGGAGCAACTTTTGGTAAAATTAAGATTGTAGGAGCTACAGGAAGAGTTATGACTCCATCCAAGTTGTGTTGTGATTTTGGTTTAGAGATATTTCCATTGGTATATCAAACTTGTGTTTTTGATATGGTATGAATAAGTTATGACCTATTCTTTGAGGGTCAAATATAAAGGATGCTTGTTCTAAGCAAGGTGTTAATTGGCTTCATCGTGTAAATTACTATTTTTGAGTTGTTTATGATTGGTGAAGGTTGATAAGTGCTTAGAAATAATTTCTAAGGGTGTTAAATTCTATGTTCAGGTGTGGAAGTGAGTTTTGAGGTGATGGAGAAAGTTGAGCTCAAGCTTGGTTCTTGAGTCCTAGAAGGGTAAGGAAACAATTTTTAGAGATAAACCTGGTTGAAGGCCTTCCACTTGGAGTTGGAAGGAAATATAATATTTTATGGAAAGAGTATTTAGAGGGATTTCTAGTGGTATATTTCTTATGTCTTGGTGATGATATTTTATGGGTCATCCAACTAAGTTTGCAGAGAAGAAGGTTTGTTGTTTCTCAGGACATAATTGTTTTTTTCTAAAATATTGAGCTATAAGGGGAATGATATAGATTGGTTTATTATTTATATTAGTTATAGAGTGAAGAGGGATGATTTTTTTTCCTAATTAAGGACTTTGGAGGTCTTAGAAGTAACATAAATGGTGCTAACCAATTGAGTTTGTAAAACTGATTTCTGGGCAACTTGATTTGGTAAAGAGGAAATGTGGTTTACACATATGGATGTGTCATGAGCGCTAACATGCATGGATGTGATTTATGGGTCCTTATAAATCCATTTAGTTAATACATTCCATATTTTAGTTTTTCTTGGGTGGTCTTGAGGCCTAAATGTGAAGATAGGGTGTTGGAAACAACTATTTGGTGAAGGATATGAGCCTTTGAGTTGTGTTATGAATTATTTGATTGGTGCAAGCTAATTAATGACCATGGATGAAGTTGATATGTTGTATTACACATATGTGATGAATTTAATAGATTTAATAATAATTGTTTTTGTATTTGTGGTTTTAGCTCATCTAGGTGATGGGGTTTTGAGCTAGTTTTGTGCATGTTTGGTGGTTTTAGGAATGACCGACCTATATGGGTCCAATGTGAATATTTTAATGAATTTATTGGGATTTTTTAAATTTTTATTGGTCTAAATAAAGGAGGGAGACCTACTTGCTTTATTTTTTTGAGTTGAGAAGGGTATAAAGCAAGGGTTTGAGTTCAAATCTGAACTAATTGTGCATGGGGGAAAGTGTGACCCAAGAGAGAGAGAGTGTGTAACAAGTATAATTGCATGATTTTAGAGATGAAGAAGTGTTTTTCAGGTTGAGTAATTATAGAGATCATGTTTCCAAGGGTTTAAAGAAAAGACAAGTCCAAAAGGAAGAAGATATGAAAATTTTGAAGGAATGAGGGTTTGAAAAAATTTGTGAGCTGAATTTGATCTCCATCAGTTGTGTGGTAGCAGAAAAAAACTAGATATATTCATCTTAAGATGTTTGAGTTAGTGATTTATAATATTAGGGGTTGTATACTACTTGTGGATTGGTGCTTCACTAAACTAGGGGTTAGTGCTCATTGTAGGGTTGGTGCTCTACTAAACTAAGGGTTTCTACTCCTTGTGGGGTTGTTGCATCACTAAATTTGAAACATAACAATATAATTTTTTTGTTTCAGTAGTTTTTCTACCTCATGAGGGTTTCCCACTTAAATATTGTATTTATGTTTCTCTCTCATATTTTATGGTTATTTGGATGTATTGTGCACTCCTAATAAGCCATTATTTAAATGTATATGAATGGATGGATGTTAATGAATGTTTAAATTAATGGTAAATGAAAGAATTGATTTATAAGACTGATTAACCCCCATCTTAGTCCATTGTGATTCCAACATGGAATGGATCTGATGGTTTGGAAAAGATTTTTGGGAGTTATGATGTTAGTTATGGGACCAATGATTACTCATTAGGAGTTGATTCAACTGCCTCAGATGAGAAACTTGGTTCTTCTTGATGTACATGAGATTGATAGGGGTCAATATCTCCTTGTTACAAATATTTAATGTGTTTTTCCTTTTTAACTTGTTCCTCCTCTTCAACCTATTACTTTTTTATTTGTTCCTCCCTGATCTTAGCTTTCTTACGAGACTCTATGGAAGATGGGACTTCAATGATCTTTATTTATACCACCTTCCTTTTTCTATTCTTTAAGGGTGGGATGAACCATAAGCTCTCTCAGGATTCTTGAGAGATGATGAGTGTGATAGTTTCCTAAGTAAGGTTGAGGTGGTGCCTTATCCCTTACTAGAATATTTGTTTCTTTTAAACCACTCTTTTAATCTTTAAACCAATTATTTTTTCCATTCTTTGATATCTCCATCTTCATGAACAATCCATGAGGGAATAGGAAGGGGAGATTATATCACTACCTCATACTATTCATCACACATCTTGGAACCATCCCCTTGGAATCCTCCAAAGAACCAATTAAACTCAAATGCTTCCATCTCTTTCACAAACATCCTCATATGGCCTATTTCCTTGACTTCAAGATCATCTACACAATTGGCCCAATAGTCTTCCAATTAAATGTGATGCAATACAAGAAGATTAAAATAATAAAGATCTTTCCTCATGTTAAAGTTGGACCTAGGAACATATACAAATAGGTGAAATGGAACTAGGGAGGACTCGATGTTTTTGACATCTACTATACGGTTTCAAGAGAAGATACCTAGCGAGATGGGAAATGAGACTCCTTTTTTATTGAACTTTTCACTTGACATGCACTTGGGAGATTTTATTTTAGAGATCTATCATGATGATCTTATCAATAGGGTACTTAAGTAGCCCGAGCGGAGCAAGGTCAAAACTAGTCACTCTACTATAGGTGAAGGTGTGAAATTGTGTGAAGTGGCACCCTTACTTCTCAATCAACTTAGCTACATGAGGAGATATTATTATTTTATGATTTCCTTATAGGATTTGGATGATATACATGGTGAATGCATCATTAACCCATGTGAAATGGACATTTATCTCCTTAAAGGTGATCTTCTTGTACTTCTAGAAGGCATGAGATCTCGAGGGACATTTTAAGAAACACACAATCTAATTTGGTGTTATGGAATGAGAGTGGATGACCTCCTACTCTAAAAAGTCCACTAGAAACAATTTTTTTTTCGAATATTCTATGACTTAATTCATCATCTAATGTCTCATTTCTTCCAGATCCAGGTGGGCAACATCACTATCTCCTACCAATGGATATTCAATGGACAAAGTGGAAATGGGCTCATATCTGACATATTTGATCTTCATGGTTTCCTAGAATAGTGATGGAATGATGAGATGAGGGTGTGTGTAAAATTTTGGTTTCATACGAAAACTTACTATTTTTAGTAAGTGACACCTCACCTTGACCTACTAAATTTAGCCAATTTTTTATGGTTTCACAATTTCTAGTTTTGGAGTCCCGAACTTGAGTTTTGACTGAGGGTTTTAGATGTTTGCTTCTTTAGTTTCATACTATATATTTTTATTAATTCATAGATGAAAACTTACTAAAAATAGAATTGGGTGCTCCAGTTGTCAAATTGGAGTGAAAATTTTCTTGTTGGATTAGGAATTTCACCACGAGTTCTTGCTTTAATTTTTGGGTGATTTTCTCCTCCGAATCTTTCAAAATCTCGGAAGGAATTTTTTTGGGTATAAATGAATAGGTAATTACATTGAAAAATATATAGGGATTGACGGGGATGAGTCTTGTATCTCCTTAAATGCATACTCAAGAGGAGTTCTCGGATAAAATTTCATGAAAAACAGAGTTGAAATGAGTTTTTTTGCCTTTTTGGGATGGGGTTTTCTTGCAAAATCAGAGCATGTATAGTTGCAGAAGAAATGGAGGGAAGGGGATTTATGAAAAATGGCCCCAAAATTATCAATTCATGTTCAAATATTCAAACACAAACCATGGTTAATCCAAACCCACCCCTTGATTCATTTGCACACCATTTCTTTAACCTAGGTTCAACAAGGGTTAAAAAATTCTAGATGGGGGAAGTGATCCTCCATTGCACCTTAACAAATTTGTTAAGTGGTTAAATGGTGAAAAAATTATTGCAGCATTGAAAAGTGTGCCATGGGGTCATCTCTCATGAGGAGGGGGACTAGTTTTCATAATGGTGTGAGTTGTTGATAATTTCCTAACATGCAAGTTGAGTGCTCAAGTTCCAGGAGAGAGAGGGATGCCAAGGGGTAAAAATTAATTGCACCAGGTGAAAAGGTGAAAAATTGCTTGAAGAATTAAAAATTTCACCATGGGTAGGTTGCTTCATGAGGAGGGGTACTTGGAGAGGTGTGAGGTGAAAACATGAGCCTAACATGAGATGATGTCACTTAAGTGACAAAAGAGTCTTTCCTCCATGGGGTCACACTTTTTTGCACCCATTGAAAGTTTTCACGTTGTTAAAAATTTTAAAATTTCTTGTGCTTGCAAAGTGTGCCAAGGGTCTTCTGGGTCATGAGGAGGGGGATTTTTTGAGCATGAGTGCATAAGCTTTCTCTAACCACCAAAGATGTCACTTAAGTGATGAATTCCTTATCCCTTGGGGTCGTACATTGTTGCAACAAATGCACATTTAAACCAAGTGTAAAGGTGAAACATTTCTTACAGGTTTGTAAAGTATGACCTGGACACTTACAGTAAGCCCACCTTCACCAACAACTACTAAAAATGCACCCCAGAGAGTGATTCTTTTCCTGAGCTTCTCACGAGTTTCATCGGAATAATTTATGTTATTTTGACTATAAAATACCTTATGAGACTAATGGTACCATGTCTAGGAGCCAATTTTTCCATAAATTTAATATTTACCCCACTTTTTGATTTTGGTCAAGCCTATGTCTTTGAAAGGTCAAGTTTGCCACTAGAGAGAAAATTATATTTTGTATAACTTATTGTCGTCACCAAATCACCCAACCCTCTAAATGGCCGTAATGTGAACAAGACGTTTGGTGTGATTGGGATAGATGGGATCACCTCTTAAGTTGTGGTACTTGGTCTCGAGGTGAACCTCCAGGAGAAGGCTAGATTCCTCTTCCTAAACTAAGTGTTGTACTACTCCTAGTGTAATAAAATGGCTATATAGTCCTATGCTAACATTTTAATGGGTTTTAGGGAAAGAGATTTATAGAGATAAAACTATACTAGGGATGGTGATGCACCAAATAAAGTCTGTTTCCAAACTCAGAAGGGTTAATTTGAAGAGATTGTGTGCACCATGGGTTCAACTTCACCTATTGCAACTTAGAGAGGGTAAAAATTACCATAGACTAAGAAACATGTGTTCCCTTTGTTAAAATCTATCGAGACAGAGAAATATATCAGTCTCCCAGTGAAGAAGGATGAACTTGAGAAGGGTGAATGGACACCACAACTCTATTGTATGAAATAATCCACCACTTGATAAGCACAGAACTCTAAGAACCTGTAGTAGAAACGTGAACTTGCACAATGTACCTGTAAGCATGAGAAAAGGAACAAAGAAGTAGAGAAGGATGAAAGGACCAAGATTAGTCACAAAACACACTTTTATTGCTTCAATAACATGCACAATGCATCATACATTTAGAAAAGAAAATGGTTGTCATTACAGTCTTGAAGAGGAGGCTTGAAAGCTCTCTCAACACACAAGGACAACTTGCAGAAGAGAGAGGACTCTTGAAAATTTGTACTTTCCTCGATGTGTAACTTTCCAACCTATCGACTTGTTGAACCCTTTGGAATGATCTTCCAACTTACATTTATAGAAGAATATGAGAGAGAGGAGATAAGGAGTCATAAATTCCTTCCTAAATTGAAGGTACATGATGGTTCATTTATTACAGTTGGTTGAACCACTTGAGAAGGTTCCATCATGTGCCATTAATGCCCGATTTGACTTATTCTTTGCAATTAATTAAAAGAATATTTAAATAAAATATTTAAATAATAATAAAAAATATTATTATTAAAATATTTAAATAAAAATATTAATTTAATTAAATTATAGTGGGTCCCACTGAAAATTGGTTTGCACTGAAGGGGAAATTATGGGAAAAGGCCAAAAATAGCCCAACTCGGTGGTTGGCTCACCGAGCCAACTCACCGAGTAGTTAGATCTCTTCCACACTATGTAATCGGCCGAGTCCATTGTCATTACATCGACCCATGAATCCACTTGTAACCAAGCTCCCCATGTTGAGATTGTAAAGAAAGCTCTCCATTGAGCTCCATCATCTCCGTTGTGGTGACCTCCGATTTGACTTTTCTCTTGTACATAGATCACAAATAACCTTCCTTTTAGACCCTAAGAAATCTCCATGCATGAGGATGAGTTTTCCTCATGTGAGCTTCATATGGAAATCGATTCCAAGATCACCTTCGTCCACATTGAGGATTCGTCTCTTAATGTCCACATTAAGCCTATTTTCGAACTCTTCACCCTTACATGACTCAGCTTAAACACTCAAAACTCACTTTGCATTAGCTCACTATGAGCTATTTCACCTTCGTTTTCAAGAGCTTGGTCCTATCAAATTGACCACCCTATGCGACATTCCAAAATTTGAATCCCCAAGCTACTTTGGCAATGTGCCAAAATTCAGAATCAACTTGGATACTCAAGTTACATACACCAATGCAACCCAAATGCACCTAACTTCACTGGTTTAGCTTGGTGAGCTCAACCATCGATGTATCTACGATCTCCTAAGTGACATCAATTTCATCACCATGTCATCTCAACTTAGAACTTTCCAAGTCATTCCTTTTCTATAACCAATTGTAATGAATTATAGCTAGACTCGAGTCTATTAAATGTAATGTGACTAGAAAGCTTCAGCTCACCTCATGCCACCAACGAGTCGACACACTTAACTTTATTTCCCAACGTGCTTGATGTTTCGACCCCCAAGCTTGATTTGAGCCATTCGATTTGAGCCCCTTGCTCGATATGGACACATCACCACAAAATTCATTTTCTTGTCAATTCCCAAACGATCTCTCTCCCAAACTCATTTCACGATGTGGTCCATGTATCATCTTATGCAGAGTTCACCTCACCATGTTCATTTTCATGAAATAGCTCAAACATGTTAGAGGTATCGTACATCCTCTATTTTGAGCTCGTGAACTAAAAATTCATCAATCACTACCCTTCATGAGATCATTGCAACCTGGGCTCTTTCTAAGACAAGATGAGCCACAAGTTTGAGCATTTGAACCAACGAGTTGGATTTTTCCTAGATGCACCAAAATATTGAGCTCACATACTTGACTTACCTTACAAAAACATGATTTCACTTATTTATTACTATGTAGCTCATATTACAATCCCCTTGGAACTCAAGTTTCTGAGTTGATCTCTACATGAGTTCTAATGCCACCATTTTTGGGAGCCACACACACTCCAATTGACCCTCCATGCATCAATTGTAACGTCTTTCTCCTAGATTGACATAATCAACCTGAACCTAAAAATCTCATACTAATCTATCTTCTCTATTTGACCGCCAAGTTGTGAAATTATTCTAGAAGGGTGATTCACTCTCACAAAAATATTGTCAAATCAATGCACCACTATTATCAACCATTGCCATGTCACTTGGTCTTGCCCAAAACCTTCGTATATCTCAAATAATATCTTGCCACTCAATCACTCACCTGACGACCTACCTACCAGATAGGAAACTACTTGGAATTCTTCCTCGCTCAGAATGATCATGATGGCTTTCAAATATGAGAGCTCTGATATTGAAATCATCTCCTCAACCTCCCCCATGTGGAAACATCGATTTTTCTTGTCAAGTAAGCATTCCCACTTGGCAATGAAGATAAAATTTCCCCACATGGAAATTTTTCCTTGGTTTACATGGAAAAAACCCCCCAAAATTCCCAAGTTGCGGAATGAATCGATTTTTTTCCCTAGGAACCTGCAATGGTGGATTTTGGGCCAAAGCCAATTTTCCTCCAAGTGGTGACCATATTGGCTCACCGAGCCATACAAAATTTCTCGAGCTAATCCACAACTTGGCCTATGAACTCGTCATTTTAACATCTCCCTATTTAGCTTGGTATTAGCCAATCCCAACTCGATTTTCTCTTCATGTGGGTTCGAATCACCATAATTTCAAAATACATGACTCACTTATCCAAACTTTAATCTCGATATCAAATTCATTTCTACAGTGATACCAAGTTCCTTGTGATAAACCTGTCGAGATTCATTTTACATTTCCTGAGCTCAAGCTATATGTGTTTTATATTGACTCAGCTTAGTTAGCCCAAGCTCTTCCTCTTACCAAACTCACCTGAATAATGAGAGTCCTTTAATCAAATATTTCCTTGTTGTTTGAAATCAATTCTATTTGTTTACTCATGAACTTGGCTTCACTTGGCGAAACATGTCAAGCTCCTTTCTTGCATTCATGAGATCTCAGGTTATCTTTAGCTTGATCTCATGAGCTTGGTCTTCATTGAGCTCTTGTGATCTCGGTCCTAAATGATTCTTTCGTTATTTCTGATCTCATCTTTGTCGATTCACTATTAGCTCACTCAATTCATTAACCAATGATAATTTATTCGTGATGCACCGAAAATTTTTTCTCTTAGTTTCACTATCTTGGCTCCAATGTTTGAGCTCACTCGAGATCTTCTATAACTCGCCCAAGCACAAAATGGCTTATTAGCTCGTAGTTTAGTAAGACCAAGCTCTAGACCGAGCTATGTCTCAACTCCATCATGAGCTTCTAGCTCTTAGGCTTAATATCTATTTCCATGACATGATTTGGTCACATTAAAACTTAACACAAGTCCATGTCAATTATCTGACTGAGCTAATGCCACCTAGCTTCAACTCAAAATTATTTATGATATCAACTCGCCGAGTCACTCACTAGGTTGATCAGTGAATTAATTGAGTTCATAGAGACATAGAGACATGTTAAATATCTTCAACATGATTAATTAATTGTTTTAATCATTTTATCTTGATAATGACTTGAAGTGGGTCCCTGGAACTAATGTTTTGTTTTAAATAGAATAGGACCCGTTGTCTAATTTTACCATGTGTGCAAAATTGGATAACATTTTTGGTGACCTATTGGGGATGATTTCCTGCTAAGCATGATTCTAGTAGCCTTAAGCCATCCATTGGGCATGGAGTCAATGTTGGAATCTTAAAAGTGATTTGATCTTCTGTGATATATCCTGGAATTCTCTCTTGAGCATTAGCAATCTTGGACCTCCCTAGAATGCTAAGCATGAAGTATATTGAATCTATTGAATGCTTGGCATCTATGAAACATTGCTAAATTTTGAATAAGGTAGATGTATATCCTTGAGAAACTTTGAACCTTCATTTTTATAAACCTCCAATGATGAAACAATGTGCAAGAACAACACAAAAACACAACAACAAGGAAAGAAAAATAACAACAACACACAACAATGTGCATAAGCACTTAGAGGAAAACACCTAACTAAACTATACGGGGGTGGAATGATTCTAAAAAAAATCTTTGAGATGTATCCCATTCACATGAATGGGAAGTTATTCTCCATTGATCCTAGATAGATGAAATGAATTCACCTCTTTGCAACTCGTGATGATGTATGGACCACTCTAGAGAGTGTCAAACTTGGCGTGCTTACCTATCTTGGCCATGTCTTCATCCCATTTGAGGACTAAATCTCCCTCTTGAAAATTCCTGTCGAAGCCTTCTTGTCAAAATATTTCTTAACCTGAGCTTGATGTTTCTCCAAAGTCTTCATATCCTTGTTCCATACTTCCTCTAACTCCATGAGTTCAAAAACCTTATTGTTAGAGGATCACTCTCCATAACTTCAATTTGATGAGATAACTCCAAGTAGAGTGGAAGTTTTACTTCCCTTCCATATACAAGAATGAAAGGATAATTCCTATGGCCCTTTTAGGTGTGATTTGATCTTCCCATAAGGTGGTCTTAAGCTGTGTATGCCAAATCCTCTTATTAGTTTCCATCATGCACTTAATAATCCTTATGAGGTTTTTTTTACTAGAATCATCCAATCCATTTCCTTGTGGATAGTAATTAGAAAAGTCTTGAGGTAGACCCCATTTTTAACATCCCATTCACTCAACTTCATATCAAGAAAAGCCATTGCGTTGTCTGAAATGACTATAAAAGGAACACTGAACCTTGTCATTATACCTTCCAAGAAATACATAATTGACTTTTCATTGCTCTCTTTTGATAATATTTCCTTTCTCCATCGAGTAAAATAGTTTTTTGCAATAAGGAACCATTTATGTCCATCACTAGATGAAGGATTAATCATTTCGATGAAATGCAACTCCCATTGAATAAAGGGTTGATCCAATTGGATTGGATGCAATGGAAGAGCTGCCAAATTATGCTTTCCCATGAAAAAGGAACATTCCTTACATTTCCTTACCTAGAGATGGGCATCTTTGAACAAATATGGCCAATAGTAATTGGCTTGCATGATCTTGGTAGAAGTTGTTCGTGTAGAGTAATGTCCTCTAGATAGACCATTATGAAACTCTTCTAGTATCTTACTTACCTATTCTAGTCCTATGCACTAAAGGAGGACACCATTCAAATCCTTTCAAAAGAGAATGTTATCTACCAAAACATATGGAATAGATTGAAGATGGAAAGTTTATCTTTGATTTTTATCCATGTTCACAGGATATACTCTTGAGAAGAGGAAATTATTCATTTTGGATAACCAATCAACTTGATCATCACTCTCATCAATGTTTAAGAGTTTTGTGTCCTCATCACCTTTTGATTCCATGTTTGCAGCAAGTTGTTGACATAAACCTTTACCTTTGATAAGTTTCGTAACCTTGATATGACCATCATACTCCATCACCTTCATGATCCATCCAATCCACTTTTTGTTCATCTCTTTGTTCAGCAAAAACTCCTTGACACCTAGATGAGACACCATCAGATGAATTTTGTTGTTGGACAACATGTGCTTGAATTTCTTCGAAGCTTGAATTACTACAAAGACTTGTTTTTCAATGAGTGAGTATTTGAGTTTGTAGTCTTTGAGGGATTAACTGAAGAAAGCAATTGGATATTCCATCAAATCATCATTTTGTTTGGTGAGGACCCCTAAAATGCTCTCTTGACCTACAAAATCGTAAAGGATAAATTCTTTATTAAACTTGGGATTTACCAACATGGGAGCTTGAGAAATTTTCATTTTGATGGCTTCAAATCTTTCTCATCCTTCCTTTGTCCATGAGAATGGAATGTTTTTCTTCAACATGGCAGTCGATGGCTTAACCAATGTCACAAATTGAGGGATGAATCTCCACACAAAGTTTATGGTTCCCAGAAAACTTTGGAGGCCCTTCCTATGACTTGGGAGAGATAAGGACATAATTGAATGAATCCTAGCTAGATCGATTGATAGTCCTTTTGCTGAAACAACATGCCCCAAAAAATTTCCCTCATGCACGTAAAAATACACTTCTTGGGATTAAGTGAAACCCCAAATTCCCTACACCTTTGGAAAACCTTCCTTAGATGCGTGATGTGATCATTTGCATGCTTAGAATACACAATTATGTCATCTAGGTAAACCAAGATGATATCGTTGATTAGTCCTTTAAACTCCATGTCCATGGATCTTTGGAAAGTATCCCCAGCGTTAAACAATCGAATGACATTTTGTTGTAGGCATACATGCCCCACTTGGTAGTGAAAGCCATTTTGAATTGGTCAGATTCTTGAATGATAATTTGATTGTAACCCGAATATCCATCGAGAAAATAAAATATTTGAGCTCTTGCCATTGTTTGAAGAATTTTCTCCATTGATGGGAGATGATAATGGTCTTTCAATGAGGCATGGTTCAAATCCATGAAATCTACACACAACCAAATCTCTCTATTTTTCTTCCTTACATGCACCAAATTAGCTACCTAAGAGGAATGCTTGATGGGAAAAATAATACATGCTTCGATGAGTTTGGTTATCTCCTTTCTCATTAGTGGCTCGATTTTGGGATTAATTGGCCTATGTTTTTGGTGAACTGGCTTGGCATTAGGATCTAGTTCAATGGTTTATTGTGCTAGACTTGGATATAAACCAAATAGGTATTTATAGATCCACATAAAAATGTTGTGATACTCTTGAAAATTTTTGATGAAAGCTTCTTTCTCCTTAGAACTACACACTTTTCCAATCTTCAGAAACTTCTTTTACGCTACCTCGATTTCTTCAAAATCTTCTTCTTTGACCACCATGTTAGAGATTTTTATTTTGGCTTGATCATCTAAATTTGAAATGGATTCCAGAGTGACTAAGCCTTTTGGTATTTTTTGGCTCTTCAATTGTATAATTTGATCACCATATGACTCTTACAACTTATCTTGATTTATTGCAGCAAAATGTGCCTCTTCTTATAGGAAAAGGACATTTTTTTGGTCACTATTAAACACTTGCCAGCTACTCACATTATCAGGGACTATAGGTTGAACCACTATTTTGAAAAATTTCTACCCTTATTTTCATAGTATCAACAAATATGTTGTATTGCAAGCCAATTGTAGCAAGCCTATCAACATCTTGATTTTGATTTCTAGGAACCGCATGGATTCCAAAAGCTTCAAAATCTTCAATAAAGTCTCAGAATCAGTTCTTATATGATCTTAAAAGATAATTCTTGGAGGCATTGCATGATTTCATTTGATGGAAAACTAACTCATAATCTCCAAAAATAGTAAGGGCTTTGATTCCCTTCTTTTGGGCTAGTTGAATTCCTTGCACAAGGGCCTCGTATTCAATAACATTATTAGTGTAACTGAATTACAACTGGAAAGATGAGAAGTACTTATCTCCCTCTAGAGAAATTAACATAACACTAGCACTAGATCCATTCTTACTTCTCGAGCCATCGAAGAACAATTTCCAGTCCTTCTAAATCACTTGGTGTTTTGACGAGTTGTGGTATGATTGTATCTTCTTCATGAATGCAGTATGTACCCAATCCTGTTTCTTCCAAAAGTAGCAAACCAACTTCTTCTTCTACCAATACATTAGTGTAGGGATCATACTGATGATCTCCACTTACTTCATCTAGCACAAAGTATCGGGAATTATTTAATGAGAGTGGTTGGTTCATGATCAACATATTCTTCTTTCGGATCTTCAATGGTGTAATTCCTATTTATATAACTAACAGTGTAGGGTTACACATGATTATGGAAGATTGGTTCCACCCTTATAGTCACTTTGGTTCTATACCGAGTCCTAAGAATCATATGTGACCAAACATTTGATAGATAACCACTCATCTTGGCAGTGAAATATCATTATAGGTAGATGACAAAGAGAGGAGGAAGATGAATGACTGATATATCTTGGGTGAATGAAAAACATGGGCATGCATGGATGGTAAGTTGAAGTCCTTTGATAAATCCAATAGTCTTAACAGCTTGTGCCATCTAGCTAAACAACTCCTCTTGTAAGTGGTACATATTGTATGCCTAGTACATCTACAATTTTCTTGGGCATGATCGAGCTATCGGCACCATAATCGATAATGTAATTATGTAATAGATGGTTGCCAATGATCAAGTAAATATAGAATGGTGGCAGTTTGTTTTCCTTAGGAATACTTTTCCCTTCCGGTTGACACAAACTCATAGTAGTTATTGCTCTATGAACCGATGATACACCTGTTATACCAAAACTATTCAGAGCCTCTTGTAATAAATTTCTTTGAGAATGAATTGAGAGTTCATCCCACATAGTAACTCTCGGGTTAGTTTTATTCAGCTTTTCCACTATGCTTAAGGGAATTTCTCCTACTTTTCGATGCTTCTTTGAGAATTGGGAGCTAATATATTTAGTTGTTGGGTACCGTAATTCTTAATGAACCTTCTTTCCTTATAGCTTAGCTAAATGTAGTATTTGGTAGTTTCTTTCCCACATCTTTATCAACCGACACTTGTGTCTCGAGGTCATGAAGTGGATGCTTAATCATCTTTGGAATTTTGAGGTTCCATTGCTATCTTCTTGAAATGAGTTTTTTTGCCACTAATGTGGAATCTGTATTCAACGTAGAAAACTCTTTTGCTTGCTAGTTTAGCAAAGTGGTTTCTTCAGGTGCCTGGAGTTGATATGTTATTTCTTGCATAGATGTGTTATCTATTAGCTCCAAAGGGGTATATATGCTTTGAAAAATAAGGGCCTGGCCAAGAACTCCATTAGCAAAAATATTTTGATTGTGGGGATGATAACAAGGATAACACCATTCATAGTCTTGAACTAGATTATTTTGGAAAGGTACAATGGATCTAGATGAGCTAACAACAAGAGGGTTATGAAAGTTCAAATATCTAGCATTCGCAACTTGATTTGTGGCTTGATTTTACAGCTAATTGTTTCCTTGAAAAGGAGGATGGTTAGCCTGATACTTCTGATTTTGTGGCTGATACAAACAATTGTATGGAAATTGTTGCCTCTTGAGTACAACGAGCTCATTTCCAAAAGTTTACAGTAGTGACTTGACTTAAAATAGATCATTTGAAGAGGCAAGGGCAGACTAAGATGGTTGATTAGAGGCTATTGGAATAGGAGCAATGATAGGATGATTGTTTGTAAGATCTAGAGACAACGGAATTGGTGGTCATGGAGCTATCTTTCCAGCTTGAATCAAGGAATTTTCCACTCTTATGGAAACATCATAGGCATCAAGTAATGTAGCCCCTCCCATGGACTAGATCATAACTGCTACATCGCTATTCAAGGCTCACAAATAGTATAAGAATGCATTATGTGCAGAAGGCTTTATAAGTGCTGGAATCCTATTCCAGGTCCTATGGAATCGGAAGTTGAAATCACTCATGTATTCTTGGGGAGCTCTCTTCATGGTAGTGAGTTGTTCTAAAAGTGATAGGTTATCACTCTTGTCTTCAAACTATTTACATATATTTTCTCCTAACTCATCCCAAGTGGTTATACTACCAACACTTAACCCTCAAAACCATTGAAGTGATTTTCCCTTGAAAGAGGTAGTAAGATGTCTAACCGAAACATTGTCCTCTATGACATTATGTACAACAAAATGTTGGTTACATCAAGAATATGTTCCAATGGAGTAATGTGAGTTTCCCCCATGTAAAAGGGTAAAATTTTGAGTGCTTTGTAAAAATATAGGGTCATGTTGAGCCAACAAACAAGGAATGCTTACATTAAAAGGGGGAAAACTTGATTTTGTGTCATAGTAGCAAGAGTTTGATTGTTCCTTGGTGGAGGAAACCTTTTGTATGGAGGATTTGAATGACCCCTATGAGGTAGAGCTACAACTAGTGATGTTGAAATGCCTCTTCTTCTTCTCTTTGGAGGAGACAAGGAAAGTTCAATATGTTGATAATTTCCTTGCTTTGAAGAAGCTCTTGTCTGAATTCTTTACATAAGTTAACGCACTAAGATTTGGAATCTAGAGATATAGATTTGCTAGGTACTTTGACTTGTGTAAGTGAGAAGTGAAGTACCAACTCTGTCACATCGAGTGTGTCAACAATCAGTTATCGCTAAATCACTACACCTCTAAATGGCTAGAATGTGAACAGGATGTTTGGTGTGATTGGGACACATGGGATCACCTCTCAAGCTGTGGGACTTGGGCTCAAGGTGAACCTCCAGATAAGGCCGGATTCCGCTTCCTAAATTAAGTTTTTTACTACTCCTATTGTAATAAAATGTCTATCTAGTCCTATGCTAACATTTTCATGGGTTTTAGGGAAAGAGATTTATAGAAATGAAACTATAGTAGGGATGGTGATGCACCAAATAAAGGGTGTTTCTAGACTCAGGAAGGGTTAATTTGAAGAGACTATTTACACCACAGTTCAACTTCACCTATTGCAACTTAGAGAGGGTACAAAATACCATAGACTAAGAAACATGTGTTCCCTTTGTTAAACTCTATCAGATAGAGAAATATATCAGTCTCCCAGTGAAGAAGGATGAACTTGAGAAGGGTGAATGGACACCACCACTTGATAAGCACAGAACTCCAAGAACCTGTAGTAGAAACATGAACTTGCACAATGTACCTGTAAGCATGAGAAAAGGAACAAAGAAGTATAGAAGGATGAAAGGACCAAGATTAGTCACAAAATGCACTTTTATTGCTTCAATAACGTGCATAATGCATCATACATTTAGAAAAGGAAATGGTTGACATTACAGTCTTGAAGAGGAGGCTTAAAAGTTCTCTCAACACACAAGGACAACTTGCAGAAGAGAGAGGACTCTTGAAAAATTGCACTTGCCTAAGATGTCTATCTTTCCAACCTATCTGACCTATTGGAACCCTTTGGAATGAGCTTCCAACTTACATTTATAGAAGAATATATCGAGAGAAGGAGTCATAAATTCCCTTCCTAAATTGAAGGTACATGATGGTTCATTTATTACAGTTGGTTGAACCACTTGAGAAGGTTCCATCATGTGTCATTAATGCCCGGTTTGACTTATTCTTCACAATTAATTAAAAGAATATTTAAATAATAATAATAAATATTATTATTAAAATATTTAAATAAAAATATTAATTTAATTAAATTATAGTGGGTTCCCACCGAAAATTGGTTTGCATTGAAGGGGAAATTATGGGAAAAGGCCAAAAATAGCCCAAATCAATGGTAGGCTCACCAAGCCAACTCACTAAGTTGGGTCGATCTCTTCCACACTTTGTGTACTAGTTGAGTCCATCGTCATCGCATCAACCCAAGAATCCACCAGTAATCGAGCTCCCCACGCCGATATTGCAAAGTGACCTCTCCACTGAGCTCTAAACTGAGCTCCATCATCTCCACTGTGGTGACCGTCGATTCGACCTCTCTCTCGTACATAGACTCGTGAATGACCTTCCTTTTAGACCCTCGAAATCTCCACGCATAAGGATGAGTTTTCCTCATGCAAGCTTCATAATGAAATCGATCCTAAGATCACCTTTTTCCATGTTGAGGATTCATCTCTCAATGTCCACATTAAGCCTATTTTCAAACTCTTAGCCATTCGTGACTCACCTTAAACACTCAAAACTCATTCTTCATTGGATCACTATGAGCTATTTCACCTTCGTTTACGATATCTCGGTTCTATCAAATTGACCACCCTATGCCACATTCCAACATTCGAATCCCTAAGATAATTTGGCAATGTGCAAAAATTTGGCATCAACCTGGATACCCGAGTTACATACACCAATGCAACCCGAGCGTACCTTACTTCACGGGTTTACCCCAACCGAGCTCAACCATCTAATGCATCTATGATCTCCTACGTGACATCAATTTCATCATCTTGTTGGCTCAACTTAGAATTCATCGAGTCCTTCCTTTTCTATAACCACCTGCAATGACTTATAGCTCGACCCAAGTCTATTGAATGTAATGCGACCGTAAACCTTCACTCACTCCATACCACTAAGTCGACTCACTTGCCTTTGTTTCTCAACATGCTTGATGTTTCTACTCCCAAGATCAATTCCAAGCCATTCCTATCTCGAGCCCTTGCTCGATATGGATACCTCACCACAAGAGTCATTTTCTTGTCAATTCTCAAACAAGCTCTGTCCCAAACTCATTTCACAATGCGGAACATGTATTGGCTTATGTAGAGTTCACCTCACCGTGTCCATTTCCATGGAATAGCTCGGCCATGCTCAAGCTATTTTACATCCTCCATTTTGAGATTATGAACTTTCATTCATCAATCATTTCCCTACACGAGATAATTTCAACCCGTGCTCTTTCTAAGACGAGATGAGCTACAAGAGAATGAGCATTCAAACCAACGAGTTGGATTTTTCATAGATGCACTAAAATATTGAGCTCACATACTCAAATTACCCTGCACAAACATGATTTCATTTATTTATCATTGTGCAGCTCATATTACAATCCCTTGGAACTCGGGTTTACGAGTTGATCTCTAAATGAATTCTAATGCCACCATTTTGTAGGAGCCACGAACACTCAAATTGACCCCCTCCATGCATCACCTGCAACGTCTTTCTCTTGGCTTGACAAAATCAACCTGAACCTAAAAATATTGTACTAATCTATCTTCACTATTTGATTTCCAAATTGTGAACTTATTATTGAACGGAGATTCACTCTCACGAAATATTGTCACATCAATGCACCACTATCATCAACCATCGTTGTAACACTCTGATTTTGTATGTTAACTTGGTAAATGTTTTACATACTGTTATAGCTCTTGGAATGAAAGCAAACATGTTAAGATACGTCTTGATCTTAAGAGAATGTGTTGCTAATTTGGATTCTTGCATACTGTGATTTATTGCATGGGACAACAAATATTGTACTTGTGTGTTTGCTGATGTGACGACAGATTGTCGTATAATTGCTTGCTCTTGTGCTGATTGACAGCATACCCAGAATCAACTCCATTGATTCAAGTATGCTGAGGTCCTCTTGTGTTTTCTATGTTAATTCACACTTGAACTGGACTAGGATTATTATGAGCGTGCAGCGCCTGATTACAGGTGTGAATAGCTAGCACGAAAATGCCAATGACAGGGGTTCGATTCTTGAACCCTATACTGTCGAATTCGGGACCTCGTGGGGTGAGAAACGCCTGGACACGGTGGCCTTGGCCTATAACTCGAAGGACTAACGTCCCGCTCTGCGTTAACGTGAATGTTAGTAAGGGGCTGGAAGGAAGTTGTTAGTGTTAGTGGTTAGTGTGAATTAAACCTAAACTAACCCTAAGACCTAACATACATCCTACACTACTATCCTAAGTGGATTTTTAAATTACAAAAAAAAAAAAAAGAGGGAAAAAAATAAATCTAAATTCTAAAACCTAAGGTTTAACTAAGACCTAGGTCGAATGAGTTATGTAACCTAAACTAATCCTAAACTAAGGGGTACGCAGACCCTTGGGAAGAAAGGGATAAGGATGGGAAGGAGGCATTCATTGGAATTAAATGAACTGTCCCTTCGTGGACGGCGCCAGTTTTGGCGGGGCAGGTAAGGAATTTAGAGGCATCTATTTTGAAATAGAGCCAAGTTCAGTTTGCTTGGAAAATTTGAAACTTAGAACTCGCCAACCCAAGTGGCGGTGGCGCGGAAAGTGAGGAAAAAGGCAAAGCCTTTAATGCATTAATGGTTTTTGATCCTCGCGACCAGTTCGCCTTGGAAACAGCATGAGGAAAAATTGATTTTCATTTTTGTTGGTTCGAGCCTTTTGTGAAGTTGCTCTGCATTTGGTTTCTTGGTCTGGTTTGGTCGAATCAGCTCTTGGCATTTGACATTTTTGTGGAGATTTGGAGGCTGTTGTTAAGCCTGAAGAAGGAAGGAAGTGTTGGAGAGTTTGTGCTGTTGCTGTGGAAGGAAAAACACGGCAAACAACGTTTTCTTCGAGCTCTGGAAAAGAGGTTTCAGGCATGTTAAGCCCTTCTCTTTAAAATCTTTGCTTTGATTAAATGTTTCATTAAAACAACCCTGCTCTTGGGTTGGGATTGCTTGATTGTTGTTGAGTTGATTTGGAAATGGATTTTGTTGGTTCTTGCTCCTTTTCTTTGGAAAATGATAAAAAGATTTGCTTTTGGTTGCTCGGCCTTGATCTGTCCTTGCTCGAGTCATGTTGGAAATGATTTACAGTATTGGTTGTTGACTGTATAAATGGTTTGAAATGGATATTCCCTTGACTGTTCATGTTGCTCGAAATTGGAATAGGCTGTGCAATCGCTCCTTATAGTGAAATTGTTTCTTTAAGTATAATCTTTTCTTGCTGTCATATTAAGAACTGTCCTTGCATGTAAACAAAAGAGTGAAGTGGAGATACCGCCGTGTATATTTCTATGAATTGGGTTTGTCGACCCTTGCTGTCTTTTCTTTTGGAAAGGTTAAGAAAATTGTTTCTCCGTTGATGTGTTAAACTGCTGTTTGTTCTTCTCGAATGGATTTACCTCCATGAGGTGCCGGTTATGGGTATTTTATGGAAATTTTAATTGGTTATTCTTGTGGAATGGAAGGTAAACTGTACAGGTTACTTGAGTTGTTTTTGGCATTGAAACTATACGTCCTTTTGCTGATGGACTAAAATAAAAGAAGCATTAGTGTTTGAAATTGTTTCTTATTGAAAGTTTCAAGGATATAGATCCTTTCCCTTCTCCAGTTTTGGGATTTTGGATGGAAGTGGCATTCGGGTTTACTGTGAGTAATTGAACTCGAACCATAGGAAGTTTAAGCAATAATGTCATTGCTGTACCTTTTCTTGAGTAGAAACTAAGCGAATACGTATTGGGTATTCGCGAAATAGGGAAAAAGGATAACTGTTTTTCCTTCTTAAAGTTATCTCTGGATTTCATTTCTTCTGATTGAAAGAATAAGGTGGTTTCACTGTGTTATATAAATGCTGGTTGGTCTTCTTATGCGAACTGCTGACACAGTTTCCACTTGATTGAATTCTATGCAAAGAATGATTATATTTTTATATACAAAAAAAAAAAAATTGGGATCTAATTTGTTTTCTGAGTTTGCTCTGGCTGTACTGAGCTCGTGCAATTAACACCTGGTTCGGGTTTGCTCTTATAGAAGTATGGACAGTTGAATATGAGTTGTTTGGGGTATTGGAATGAACGGTACAGGCCTTGAGAGTTTGTTTTCAATAAGAACGACTGTTCTGTTATACTTATAATGAGCTGTCTTGTTTGAGATGAACACGGATTAGGTGTTTGATTTCGTCTTGAACAAATGGTGTTTCATAGTGGAATTTAAAGAGAATGAATTCTTTTCCTGCCTGCTGTTTTATCCTGATGAAATTCATCGTCATGAGAATAATGGATTGCTGTAGGTAACAGTGATGAATAAATGTTATTCTGAACGGGGAACGTTACTAGAATTAGATCATTATGTGAATAATTGACTGCATGATTGAAATACTGTTTCTGTTTAGTATGCAGCGAAAGAAATACGATTTTCTTTATTATGGCAATTATATGGTATGTAACCTTATATTGTTTGATCTCGGATGTACCTAATGTTGTACTAATATGTTTTGGATCCTTAAAGGAGTCTGATTCCAATGAAGTATGGATATGAATGGTGAATTCTTTCCTGTCTTCGTTTAAAGCTGATTATTTATGAAATTATTCATGCTCCCGGAAAGTGAATTCCGAGTGGATTTTGTAAGTTTCACTCTGAACTGTTATTTTGATTTGTCTTTCGTATGGATTTCACTGTTAGGACAGTCATGTGGAAAGAAATAGAGATATGAATGAATGTTGTAGAAAAATGATCTTTCTTCTTTCATTCAGTTAGAAATCTGGAATTCGTGAATGATGAATTTTTATAGTGCTTAGATGGGAGCTACTATATGCATTGCTGTTCGCTTTCTTGTTTGTACTTGAATGCTTTAAATTTAACATGCTTCATGAATGGAAAGGAAAGTAATGGATTTATATTCAGTTAGTTTCATCCTTTACATTGTTATTAATGAAAGGCGTGGAAAGGATAACTGTATGCTATATAGGCAGCAAACTACTTGTATTCCTAACGTTACAAATATTGTAAATTGCTACTTGCAATGATTATGTGGAAACGGGACAGCAGTCCCTTGGCTGATTGTGATGATATATTTTTCTGATAGTTCAGTTGTTATGCTGATCTCTCCTTTGTGCCTATTTTGAGATTGATGTTTTGCTGTCGTTTCATAAAAGCAGGGTTCTTTTATCAAAGCTTAGTCAAGCATCTTATTTTAAGGATAAGTGCTTAATGTGCTCAGTTCATTGAACTGACCCGTGTAATTCATTTTGCAGATGGAATTTGATTAGAATGAAGACGTGGCTGTCTTCTGATGCCTCTTGATTAGATGTAAATTATAATGTAACTGTTGCTTTTATTCCTCTTGAGGAATTGTGAAAGAAGAAAATATATTCTTCTGACCTTGAGTTGTATGGATGCTTTGTAAAAACTATACCCAATCAGCTGGATTGGCAAATGTACAAATTATGACTTACAATATTGAATACAGTTACAAGTGTGATATTTTCAATAATTATATCAGTTGATATTGTTGTTTAAATTGGAAATATGATGTTATTTCCTGAGTTGGAATTGTTTCATTATCCTTGGATGGATGTTGAATTGAAACTGATATCTATTCTTACTTAAATACAACTTTTAAGTTGAACAATGCAATTAGTTCATACTTGGGTAAAGATGAATTTTTAATTGACATTAAAAAGGATTAAGAAGAATATGATTTCATAATCAGAGGGTATTCAGGATTAGCTTAGGAGCTAAGGAATATCAATTTAAATTTGGAGTATTCGAACTTCGTTTTCGAACTCCATCATTGATCCCGTTTGATAAAATTCAGATTAAAGGATATAGGATACATATATCCATAACTAATGATCCTTAACTATATAATGTTAAGGGGAACAAATGAATTCATTTCTCGAAGATTAGACCTCGTTTGAATGACGTCTAATAAGTTAATATTCTGAAATTAGTTGCAGTTGGAAACATCTTGGCTAAGTTTAATAGGTTAAACTTATTACGTCCGTTGGTACGGGCTGCTTAATCCAATGATTAAGAAATGAACCAAGTAAGGAAATGTAGCCCTTCGATACGAAGGAGACGATACTTGGCAAACTAATGGACAGTTTAGTCCCTCTTAGTTATATACAACTGCAACGGAAACGAGGATCAAGGGATCAGCGTGGATGCTGAAAATTGCTTAAACTATTAACTCGTGGCTAAGTCACTTGGGCAGGATGTGTATTCTCGATGGGAGGATTCTGCAGGACATTGGCATACGCCAGCTACAGCAAGGTGTCTTCATGAAGACGGGGTCTTCATGACGACACAATGTTGCAGCTGACATATAGCAATGCCCTCCCGAATTAAAACATTTAGAATACATAGGCTGAATGTGTAGATCTTAGCTGGGGTGGAGATAGGGTATGATCTGGTATACGGAGTGACTCCGGAATACTAAAGATAATCAGACACACGGAGTCGTGGGGTAACGACACCATATGTCTCGCGTATCTTTAGTTACTGTGAGTGCCTTCCTATACTCGCTCATATTACTAAGCTGGAATTGAAAATTTAAAACCGAACTTAAACGATGAGGACTGGTAGGAACCAGAAAGACCATTCTAGATAATAGGTGAAGTGAAGTGAAGGACGTATTCGTAGATGTGTATCACATCCAGAATATGATCATGCAAAGCATGTGAAAATCTTTGGCCAAAGTATCGCAATCAATGTCTTTGGTTGCGTTGTCCTTATCACTTAATTTAAGATGCAGATGTCGATGAATATCGATGAATGAGATATTCAGATAGGCTTCTTAAATGGATCAATTCGATAACCGAGGAAGGTTATGAGAACAAGTATATAAAATATACTATGCATAAACAAACATGAAGGATCGGTTGTTGCCGAGTCATGTACATGAAGGATCAGTTGTTTCCGAGTCATGAAATGAAGGATCGTTAAAACTCCGAGCCATGAAAATGGAAGGATCGGCAGTTCATCGAGTCATTTACAGCAGCATATAGAATCTGTTATAAGATTGAATGGCATTGAATGTGTGTTCCATATTGTAAATATGTGAACAGGGAACATTCGTTTTTAAAAGAAATTGTATGATCCAAACTGTGTTGTTTGGGCAGAGAACAATTATTAAATCTTAAACGTGTGTTTGAATTTTATAATTCATATGAGAACGTTATATATATATAAATAAAAAAAAAAATTCCCTTGTTCTGGTGTTTTAAAATGGGGATGTTACAATCGTCATGTCACTTGGTCTCACCCATAACCTTTGTATAGCTCATTGAATGACTCACCACTCAATCACTTCCCGATGACCTACCTGCTTGGATACGAAACTACTTGGACTTCTTTCTCACGTGGAATGATCATGATGTCTTTCAAATATAAGAGCTCGATATGGTGATCAACTCCTCAACCTCCCCCACATGGAAAAATCAATTTAGATTGTCAAGTAAGTGTTCCCACTTGGAAATGAGGATGAAATTTCCCCGCACGAAATTTTCCTTGGTTTACTTGGAAATAACCCCCCAAAATTCCCCGGTTGTGGAATGGTTTGAATTTTTCCTCGGGAACCCACAATGGTGGATTCTTGGGATTTGAAAGCCAATTTTCCACTAAGTAGTGATCATATTGGCTCACCGAGCCATCTATGAACTTGCTCGAGCTAATCCATAACTTGGCTTGCAAGCTCACCATTTTAACATCTCCCCCTATTTAGCTTGGTATTATCCAATGCCAACTCTACTTTTTCTCTTCGTGTGGGCTCGACTCACCATAATTTTGAAATACATGACTCACTTCTCCAAAATTTAATCCTGAGCTTGCATTAATTTCTATGGTGATACCGAGTTCCTTTTGATAAACCTTCCGAGCTTCATTTTACATTTTCTAAGCTCTGCCATATATGTGTTTTATATTGACTTAGCTTGGTTAGCACAAGCTCTTCCTCTTACCAAACTCACCTGAATAATAAGATTCCTTTAATCAACTTATTCTTTTTGTTTGAACTCAATTCTATTTTCTTACTCATGAACTTGACTTCACTTGGTAAAACATGTCAAGCTTCTTTCTTACATTCATGAGATCCCGAGTTATCTTTAGCTTGATCCCATGATCTCGGTCTTCATTGAGCTCTTGTGAGCTCGGTCCTAAATGATGCTTTCATTATTTTTGAGCTTGTCTTTGTCTATTCACTATGAGATTTCCCAAATTCATTAACTAATGAGCATTTATTCATGATTTATTGAAGAACATTTCTCCTAGTTTCACTAGCTTGGCTCCAATGTTTGAGCTCACTTGAGATCTTCTATAACTCGCCCAAGCATGAAATGGCTTATTAGCTCATAGTTTAGTAGGATCGAGCTCTAGACTAAGCTATGTCTCAACTCCATCATGATCTTCTATCTCTTAGGCTTAAAATCTATTTCCATGACATGATTTGGTCACATTAAAACTTAACACAAGTCCATGTCAATTATCTGACTGAGCTAATGCCACCTAGCTTCGACTCAAACTTATTTATGATATCAATTTTTGAGTCACTCATTGGGATGATCAGTGAATTAATTGAGTTCATAGAGACATAGAGACATGTTAAAGCTCTTCAACATGATTAATCAATTATTTTAATCATTTTATCTTGATAATGACCGGAAGTGGGTCCTTGGAACTAACGTTTCATTTTGAATAGAATAGGACCCCGTTGTCCAATTTTGCCATGTGTGAAAAATTGGATAACAATTTTCACATGAGACATGTAGAGGGTTGAATTAAATTCACTTTTATTTTTAAACCAGTCCCAAATTCCTTTCAGTAACTCCTAGAATACTCTTTTTAATCTCCACCATGATCAAAGATCTTCACTTTCATTATCGGTCCAATATCTCAAAATACTAACGACAGAATATACAAAAAAATTGAAATGTAAAGTAGAAATATTTATCTTTCCAATTATTATTTTTTTCACTTCACAAAATTATCTGAGGCTCTTGGACCATCTAGAACAATATCACTAGCTTTTTCACTCCTTTTATATCCCCGCACTATGTGCAAGAGTAGCCCGTTATTACACAAATTGTTCCTATTTTTTATTTATTTATATTAATTCCTAAAATTCATCCATTGATATCATATCTCTATCAAACATTTTTTTAGGAATTATGTCTTTTGGTATATCCTGGAGGTGTTCATTAGGTACAAGAGTCCTGAAAAGGCCTTTTTAGGCCTCCGATAGTAACTCCTTCAAAATGAATATAAATGAACTCATGAATTATTTCCCAAAACTTACTTGAACATTAAAAGAAACTTTAAAAATATAGTTAGAACAACTCTCTCATCCATGATGGGGTTTAGATAGTCATAGATTGGCCGAAGGCCAAGTTTACATTACCCGGTTTGAGGATTTTTTTGTGTGGGATTAGTTGTCATGGAATTTTTATAAAAAAATTCATGATATACATTTAACATGACAACAATATTTTTTTTTGCATTATGCATCAATAATATAAGGGGTTATTCAAATAATACAACATGTTTAGGGGTTGATGAATGCATGATAATGATGAACTATACCGTGGAAAGAGATCTCATGAAATAAGGTTTGATATTGATCTTTAAAATGTGCATAATGTGTCAAGAAGGGTGGTAAGGTATAATGATTATTTTTGCAAGTATAATTTCATAGGGAGCTTGTAATAATCTCAAATAGGTGTGATAACATGAAAAATAAGAAGAGATCATTAGAATGTTTCTTTAGGACTATGTTGGTATGTCTAACCCATTTCCATGACTTGTGTCCAAGGTATGTGACACTATATTTTCTTTAGTTTTTAGAGTATGATGTTATGAAGCTAGGGGAGCATCAAGTTGTTACTTCATATGTTATGTTTTATCCTATTGCTTTTTTAAGTTTAGAAAAATGGTCTTACAAGGTGCTTTAGGGAACATGGTCCTAAAAGTGGTAATGGTAGTGTTGGAGATTTTTTTTTGATTTAGCATGTTAAATACCTATAAGGTTGTCTATAGAAGATATAAAGCAAATGTTTAGTGAGTAAAATCTCAGGGGGAGTTATTTACATGATCATATCAGATCCATGTATCCTTTATTATTGTTGATGAGGTTCAGTAAAAGAAAGTACAACTTAAGGGGGAGTCATAAAATCAAGTAAGTCAGTTTTGCATTGTTGTCACTATGTCTTGTGTTGTCATTTTTCATATTATGTTAGCTTTGTATCCTTTTTCATAGATGTCAAAGGGGGAGTTGCATCAGAAACATGAAAAAGAGAGTCATGTAGGTGTTTTTATCTTGAGGTTGCCATCAATGTTTTTGAATGTGGTTTCCATCAATGAAAAAGGGAAATATTTTTAGACATTGTGTCTTAGGATATCATTGATGCAAAATTTCATTGATGGAAAAGGGATTCATGGTTCATATGAGTCTCCCGAGGTGTTAATCAAGGTCAAGTCTCGAAGGTTGATTGGTAGTGCTTAGTTTTGGTGAAGTTCTATGTTGTTTTGGTGCATGATCATGGTATGAAGCTCCAAAGTGGGTGATAGGTTATCATGAGGTCAAACATGGTTGGTATGATGTTTCAAAGGTGTCTAAATTTATGTATGTGGTCTCCATGGCCAATTCATGAAATGGTTGTGTTTAGTTAGGTCATTCTAGGCCTAATACTAGACCTAGTTCATGGTGCATGGTGGAGTAACATGTGAAATGGAGCAAGGAAGTCTTGTTGAAGAATTTTTAGAGAATTTTAGTGTTTTATATCATGTGTATGAGGGTTATCAAGATAGTTCTTAATTGTTTCATGATGTTTCACGATTCTTGGGAAGAAAGAAGGTGAATATTAGTCAAGAACACACAAGTATCAGTTTCTAGAGTGATTTAGATGTATTTGATAATGGATGAGTGTTTGCATGCATATATAAGGTCATAATGGTTCTGTAAGTCAAGTTTAAAGTTATAATGATGATATTTTCTCAAAATATGAAGTTTTTTAGAAAAATCAAGTTTTACTGAAGGAGAAATCATCTTGATATGAGAAATTTAGCTTCTCACCCACTCAAACAAACTTTTCATGGGAACTTGAGGCTTTGGGGTTTTTTTTCATTTATTATAGATCATTTTTCCAAAAAAATGAGTTTTTATGGATGTCCTATATCTATGAACAATTGTTAAGAAGTCATACTTCTCTTAATAGTGAAACCCTCATTCTAGAACGACTTAAAATATTTGCTTTCTATGGAATCCAAATGATATTGGAAATAAAAATTTATGCATAAAGGTTGATGAGGATTCTCTTGAGCTCATTTTGGTGGTGATTTGATGTTCCAACTATTTCAGGAAGTGAGAGAAAACCCTAGTTTTGTGGAGATTTACAGTTTCATGGATGAAATGGAAGCTTCAGGATGAAAAGTGAACTATACAAGTAATCCTTGGGAGATGTGATCAATGTACATGAAAATTAAATAGAATTTAAATTAAATAAAAGGGAACGTATGAGTCTCCAAAGTAGCCATGCGATTTTGGCCTTAAGGGCTAAAAGTTAGTCATAAAGGTTTGAGTTGTGTTTGATTGTTTTACATCTTGGAGAAATGGTTTTTAGTCATGAATAGTTGATAGAAACCTGATATGATGTGTTTAAGTGCTTATTTTTATTTGGAGAGATGTTTTCTTTCCTAAGCCCTAATGGTCTAATTGTTCCTCTTAGGCTTTCCAAGAAGGTGCGAAGGAATAGGTGTGTTGGATACATTTTATCCACATGAGATATGCATGTGAGTTCTTGAATATGTTTTCTAGGTCTCCTTGATGTTTTCCAATTGTTGGTTGAAATTGGAAATGAATTTGGATGTGATGAAGCATGTTTCTCTCAATACTAGTTCTTGAGTCTAGTTTGGTAGTTTTGAGCAGTTTCAGAGATTGGGATGGTTGAAGGAATTTCATTATGAGTTGGAACTTTAAGTGATTTGTTCCAAAAATTAGATTCAAATATATTTCTAATGGTATAATACTTGAGTCTTGATTAATATTTTTTCTATGTGAACTCATTCGATTTTCGGGACCTGGATTATGGGTGTTTGAAGACTTAGTTTGGGATGTTTACTTATTGGTGAGTTTCATGGTGAAGAAGGATGTTGCAAAGATTACTTTGATTTTTTAGGATTCTGATATGATTTCCTATAAAAATTTGAGATTTTTGAGCCATGACAAATTTTCTATATGCCCTTGAAGATCATAGTCCATTTGTTGGTGCTTGAAGAACTTGTTTTGAGCTAGTTTGAGGGTCTTGGTGATTTTTGGTGTTGTCTTGACCCCCGACAACCTACCGGGGTCTTTTGAGATGTTTTATATGATTTCATTGTTATGTTTTTGAGTTATAATGAATGACCTATACGTTCATTTATAACCTAGGGTTGTTTTGAGCTTGTGTCATGTATATAGGCTAATGGATTTGGTCATTTATGAATAGCTTATACTATAGGGATGTGAGTGAGAAAAATAAAGAAGAAGAGAAGCATAGAGTAATCAAGGATAAAATATAGAAGAGTGATGAATACTTGAGAAATATTGAGGAGAAAATGTTCAAGGTTAATTGACCTAATCAACAAATGAGAGGGAAAATTTGAGTGAGTTGAAGAAGATCATGTTTTGAGGGGGTTTGAAGAAAGAGTAGATGAACATGAGATCAATATCAGTTGTGAGAGAAAAACATCTTTAGTGTTCATTCATTTCAGGTGGTTGAGTTGGTGCTTGATCACCTTAGGTGTTTGTAGCCTCCTTATAATATTGGTGTCCTACTAAACTAGGGGTTGGTGCTCCTTGTGGGGTTGGTGCCTCACTAAAGAAATATTGCATCATGTGTAATATTATTGTGAGTCCTTTTTATGAGTAGTATTAATAGATGTTTTGGTGGGTTTTCTTCTCTTTGATGGTTTCCACTTCATATATGGTGTTATTGTGTTATCTCTTATTTATTTCATTCATGGATGGTTGGAACACACTTAATAAGCTCACACTTGTTTATATATGATGAATGGTTGATATGAATGATGAATTTATGAAATGGTAATTGAAGTTGAAATTGTTACATGCCCAATTCAACCCCCACCCTCTAATTCATTATAACTCTAACATTTGTTTGACTTAATGTTTGGAATTAGCTATGTTGATATTAGTAGGTGGATTAGGATGATTTTTTTTTGGGAGAATTCCTTTGCTAATGATACTTTATATTATGATGTGGAGGGGTTTACAGTCCTATGTGTAGTATTTTGGTATTTTATGGTAAGCTAAAAACACCTCATAGTTATACTAGGAAGGTTTCCACCCCCAAGGATCAGAGGGCTTAATAGGTGGTAATGTTATGATTGATGATTGCACAATTTTTTCAAGGATCTTAGTGTAATATCCTAACATGGCTGACTAAGATGATGAAGAGGATGAAAAATGTTGGAAATTGTATGAAGGTTTAGAGGTATGAGATACCCGAGTCATGTTTTTTGTGGCACATTTAGGTGTTGGTCAAGGGACAATTTTATATTTTGTGATAGTGATTGTAAGTTTGGATGAGGGATGCAGCCTAGAATGGAAGGTAAGGGCATGGTATTCTATAATGTTTATGTCTGGTGAGTGTCTCGGTAGGATTTTTATATATTTTTAAATGGATGATTTGTATGATTTTGTATTGGATTACCAAAAATTTTAACTTGGTATTGAGTGATATGGTCTTGGAAAGATCTATTTAAGAACTCAATTATGAGATTCTTTTCTTGTAATTCTAAAGTGACAATATGGGGAGTTCTTACGTGAGTAGAAATGGTATATTTTGTATTTTTGATGTGAATAGACTTGATATATTAGTAGTGAGGGGATCTAAAGATTTATGTTGCTCATTTGGATTTTCAGCTGTGGAATTAGATGGTACTATAGATGTGGTTAAGAATTTTTTTAACAGAGATGATGGTATGATGAGACCCTACAACATTATAATGAGGTTTGTTACTGATTAGGGGATGATTTGGAAAGGGTTGTTTAAACATTTTCATGATTTTATTAGGAGGTGTGTTCATATTATCAAGTTGTAATTCACCTTGGTTGATAATTTATTGGAGGAAGTTTCTCAACGAGAGATACCTTTCAATGTCATTTCCTCAAACTTGATGATACTTACAATAATTGTTATCTCTATACCATGTTGGATTCTATGTAGATTCATCAAGAGGTTAGATGATCGGGGAGGTAAAGCATAAAATAATCCAAAATTTTAACAAATACAATGATATAGGACTCCCTAAAGGCATATATTTACATTGAGGTTGGGATCATTTAGAATCTGGATGACATTTGGATGTAATTTTTAGAACAAATGTGAGTGTTGAAACTTTAGATTTTTCATTGCTGGAAGAAGTCTTCAAGAATGAGTTAGGATTATGTTTCTTAAATTGTAATTTAACTTTACCATCCTTAAGGGTGAAAATTTCTAGTTTCGGGCCATGGTAAAGGCCTCACCGAATGTTTGAAATGACTGAATTTGAAGGGTCAATGATATATGTTTGGCATTGGATTGAGAAAATAACTCAATTAATTAAATTTTTGGAATGAACGAGGATATTTGATTAATGATTCCTTTCCATTTGATGAAAAAATCAGCAATGGTATCATTTTCAAATTGTTCTATGTCATACAATTTGGTGATTGGTATTTTATAGGTGATTTTGATAGAAAAGTGTTCTAGGAATAATCGTGCTAGTTGTGTAAATGAATAGAGGGAGTGTTGTGGGATACTATTATACCAATAAAGGGTGGGGATAGCTAAAGACATGGGTAATGTCCTCAACATGAGGTCTTGGTCTTGAGTAATGAGGTAACAAGCATGAAAAGGGTCCCGATATGTTATTATTGTGGGTCCTCTTTATTGTAGAAATTGATAAAATTTGGGAATTTATAGTGTGTAAGATAGGTATTGCAAGGAACAATTGGATTGCTAGGTTTGCTATAGATCTTCTTGTTGGAAAGGTTATTTTTGAGTCATATGGTGGTAGCTTTAAGGCTAGAAATTTTGTTCATTAATGCTTGCATAGGATCATTTTGAGGCTATTGGATGTTTGAAGAGGAAGGGTTGGTTTGGTTATAAGTGAGGGGGTTTGATTGTTTATATAAGTGATATGGTAATGGAGTATTTTGAGAGAGGGGAATGTTTCTTGGAATGTTGTAAGTGTATTGAGAGACTAATGGTTATGAGGAGGATTGAATATACTTTGGTATGGGTGGGAAATAAAAGTGTAGACAAGGGGTTGTAACTATGGTGGATTCTGATGATCTAGGATGTATTCGTAGTGTGGCACACTTGTCAAGGAGATAAGATGTGGAAGAGGATGAGAACTGGTGATGAAACTTATATTTATGGCTGGTAAGGATGTAGGGATAAATACCACTAAGTTTTTAAAGACATATGTGGGTTATTGTGAGATGATAGGTTGTGCCATGGAAAAGGATCTTACAGATGTGGGTATCCAAATGGAGCTTTTCGGGGGAGGAAGAGGATTAGAAGATATATGACTAAATTTGAGGGTTTAAGAAATAGAATATTTTTAGGCACCCTATGGATTGACTAATAATGTAGATGCTATAGGTCCTTTTTACTAATGAAGGGTGGTGTAGTAATGGTGTGGTTTTAATTACCTTGAGAGTTAGCTGAAGATGTGGATGATGTGGGGCATTTTTGAGTAGTTATATTTTGTGATGATATGGAATTGATTTCAAAGCTAAAAATTGGAGCATATGAGGCAGTAACTGATGTTATCGAGTCACTAGAGGTAGGGTAGGGGAAATATGCTTGATAATTGGTTGATAGTAAAGGTCGTAAAGTCTGGAATAGTCACAAGTATTTACAATAGTAGATGGACAATATTCTAGATTAGGACAATATAGATGAATTCCTTTCACAGTAAGGTAGCTACTAAGAGTTATCGGGTTAACATCTAAGAGTTTTGTAAATCTTTGGGTCACTATTCTCGAAGAACTATGGAGGACAGGACTAGGAATGTCTAATGTTTCAGACTAAGTGTTGGGGGAATGTGGAGGTTCTTGAGTTGTTTTTAGGTATTTTTGAAGTGGGTATGACATGTTTGAGATGTTTTGAAGATGAGACTATTGTATAGTCAAAACCATGAACTATAAAAACAAGAAAAAAATAAAAAAGAAAGATTATTTTTCACAAAATGAATTCCACACAATCATAAGAAAGCTTTTTTTTTATTATCTTGATTAACTTATAAAAGTGTGAAATGAAAATATGGCTTAAAAGGAGCTAGGGAAGAGGCTTGCTAAGGTTAGTTTTAGGTGTGTTAAGGATATATTCCTTGATATACCTAAAGGTATGAGAGGCCAAAGTCTATGTTGGTGTTTTTACAAGATGTGATATTAGGGCCTACCCCCTCACTTCATGGTCCCGTAATGATAAAGGTGTTAGGTGCTTAGCCATTATATCACCCACTAGTTGTTTATAATTGTCTAGAATACCAAGTCAACTTCCCCCTTGGTGATGAAATCCAAGTAGGTAGAAATGGAAGGATATGTTTAGATGTAAGTTTGATTTATTATGTGGTTTGGTTATATGTGAGGGGAAATTGTGAATGCATCCATATAAACCCCTAATTAAGCTAGATGAATAGGAAAGAATGAAGATCCTTTTTAAGACCAAATTGAATATTTCTTTCTATGAAGACTAAGAAGAAAAAATGTAATACTAAAGGAAAAATGAAAGGAAATGTAACTCCTTTTTAATTGTTTTAAGTGTTTTTGAGAAAGCAACACCAAAGCACTCCAAGCTGAAAAGTTAGATGATTTTACAAACAAATAAATAAGATATGATAAAATATGGACCAAAGCATCCCATCGGGCATGCAAAAATGTTTAAGGTGGATTTAAATTTATTAATTTTATTAAAAATTTAAAAACTCTAAGGACAACATGGTTTAATGATACTTGCGTTGCTAATACAATTTCGAGATGTATGAATATTAAAGGTGTGATAGAATCCTCTTTCTAATGATTAAGAGAACCCCGCACATAAAGAGATAACTAGACAAGATAGATATTAGATAAAAATATGACGAGTTTCTTAGCAAAGGATGATCCCAAGAACCAATGGGATTCCTTTGAAGGGTGTCAACTTGTTTTGAAAATTAAGTGATAAATGATAAAATATACAATATGATAGCTAGACAATGGAAATATAAATTAAGCATCCAAAGGGATAGAGAGATCCTGCTCCATGTGATTAGTAGCCAAAGAAAGGGATAAGGGAAGATCAAAATCCTTGAAATATTTGATCCATGCCTATTTAGCAATGTCTTGTTCTTCATGTATGACTTCAAGCTAATCTTCGATGTCATTGATGTTTGGTGTCAAAGACATGACACAAAGACTCAAATCATGTGTGATATACAAATTATCCCAAAAATGATTGTGAGATGATAGGAAGATCATAGATGCTAGTAATTAGATGTGCTTGACATGGTACAATCATCTATAAGAAAAGACAACTTAGAAACAAATATATTAGAAGAAAAAAATCTAATAATGATTGAAATATGCAAAAAAATGTGATAAAAGGGATTTGAGACAGGGATCGCTGGTGATTTAAGGGAATCATGGGAGATTAAGGTAAATCACTAGAGATTCAAAGGAATTCTTACTGGTGTTTACGGTGTAAAGGTAGACTTGATTAAAAACTTAAGAGTTTATACTTTAAAACGAGATTAAACAATTGAATTGTTTTGATAATAGATGCATAAATAGAAAGACAATGTAAAATGAAAGGATGTACCTTATTTATGATATGAAACAAATATGATTACAATGTAGAAGGACTTTGTGATGAAATTGATCTCTCAAGGGTTTGACAAGACTTGATGAAGTGCTGAGATGTCATATGTGATGTCGTCTTGATGTCTAAAGAGCTAGAGCTTCATTGCAATTGTCAGGGATCCGGATTCATGAAAGTTGATGGGATTTTATAGAATCATCAAAGATTAGTTAGAATCATTGGTGATCTAAAAAAGTGTGGAAACCCACTTGGAAGTGGTTTCAACCACTTCCAAATGGGTTATTTTGGGTTTGGAAGCAAGTAGAGATAGGTAGGAAGGTGTTAAGGGTGTTGGGATGTTAAGAGGTTAGAGAAAAATGTGTAAGGATGGTTTCTATTTGGTTTAAGAGGTTTAGGTTACTTGGAATGAGAAAATACGTATTTACTAATAATAAAGTGTTATTTTTCAGGAATGAGAGCATTTTTTAGAATAACGAGAATAGTTTAGTGTTTCAAATGAAAATGTGAGGGGTCTGGATAGGTCATGTAAGGTGCCAAAAAATAGGTTTCTACAAAAAAATATTCCTTTTTAAAGAAAATAAACGAAACCATTACCACAAAAATAATGGAAAAGATAGCATAAATAAAAAAATTATTCATTAAACTCAATTTTCAAATCCTTTCAAAGTATCACCAAGTTTTTACAACCTTTAGAAAGTTTTTGTTTTCCATTATCACTATAGAAGACTAACCAAATTTGCTAGATTACACGTGTCTAATTTTCCATATGAAAACATGTTTTAAGCAACTAAAATATTATATTTCCATTCCAAATAAGTATCTCCAACACAACATTAGTTTTAAACATTTTACTAACCATAGAGAGTCATTGCTACTATGTGGGCTCATGTTACTTCATTGCACAAACTAGCCCAAGTGACAATATAATGGGCTTGCAAAATTTATGTGGCACCCCCAAATGAATCTTCTAAAAACTCTACTCTATTCTCTGTTATAAAAAGAATCACCAAAAAATTATGGAATCAGAAACTAATCACTGACGCTCAAACAACAACATTTTTTAGAACCGGTTGCTAAAAGCAATCATTTACTCACTAGCAAACTAAACAAAAATTCCTCGAGATGCAAGAACAATATTTTTTTAGGATAATGAGAGAAATTAAAAACACCAGGCTATTCTCCATATAACAAAAAATAGGTATACATGCTAAAAATTCCCTTATGGGATCCATGGAAAAAGGATGAGGTCTTTTCTAGGGGTTTTGGTCATAGGCAAATGATTGCTCCTCACAACTGGTTTTCCACCGTGACCAAATAACACTTCCTAAATATTCTCATCAAGTGTTTGAGTAATGTTTTAAGGTTGGATTGGGTCACCATATAATAAAGGTGGGATTATGAGAGTTTACAAAAAAATGTGAGGTTTAGAGGGGTTTTTACGTGTAAGTGTTAAAAGGCATTGGTCAAATTTTGAGGCATGTTTAAATTTACTAGTTTGCATTATATAACACTTATATTATTCCATTTTGACCCTTATGTGGTATTTGTTGATGGTGTATCCAATATAAGTTTGTTTGGTCAAGTTAATATTCCAAATATTTGACATGTCATCTAAGGCGGTTGTGTATGTTATTAGTTTTATATGATACACAAATGTAGTAAAAGGAGCTATAATAATGTAACAAACAAAGATAACATGCTAGATTCCATATTTGCATTTAAACATTTATAACTAATGAGAAATCAAAAATGGGAAAAAGGGGAGGAATAAATCCATTCCTATAACGGTTGATGAGTAAGAATTTAGGAGTTTGATGATACACGTGCCAAATACATTTGTTTGAGAGTTTCCAAGGCATTATTTTCACACCCATTTTGTGCATTTCCGTAACCTTTCTAGATCATGAAAACTTATCTATTTAAGGTATTTTTATGAAAATTTATTTTACGTTTACCCCTTTGTATTTTGCATAAAAGTTACCAAATCCTTCTCAACAAGTCCAATTTGTGCATACTCTGTAACCAAAAAAATTCATGAGATGACATCCAAATGAAGCATTTCTTTAAAAATCCCCAAATACTTAACAAGATCACCATTTTCTCAACATTAATTACATTCAATGAGATCACATTTCTTTGACACCCTTTTTGTTAAAAAATTTAGGTACATGTTGTAAGATTCTGCCATTTACATACATGTCTAACAAGGCACATACAAATTTAACAATTGAAAAATATCCTTTTCTCGATACGATTTGGTGGGTCCATATCCATTCCAAAGTTATCATCTTGGCACATGCTAATAAATGTAGGTAAAATAAAAATAATTTAGGGACTCTTCTTTGTAACTTCCCTTGTATTTTCATGGATGTTTCGAGGCCTTTTAAACAAACCCATTTTACATAGGTCTAACAAAAATATACACATAACCACAATCAATTTTATTTTTTTTCTATGGAATATTTATGATGAAAGGAAAGAAATTTAGAATTCCCACAAGATATATGGGAGGCCAAAATGTCGATTTAGGGTTTGCAAAAAAATAAGAGTAACTTACATTGTTGGGGTGAGCAGAATGGGACCATTTGAATTTGATTCGTTTTACCAAGCAGGTGAACGCTTTCTAGCTACTTCAACACTTTACATACACTTCTATCACAACGCTAGCTACTACAAAGTATGACCAAATTTATGTATCCTTATGTCGTTGATGGATGCACATATCTACTCTAAATATCTTGTTTTAGAACCTAAAATTTCTTCTACACTTTTGTTGAGTTATGAAGCTCAATTACTTTAGTTTAGCATGCAATGGAAACCTTCGGAAAATAAAGTAACCATCATCGGTCAAGGGGGAAGCGCATCGGTCACCCAAGACCGACATCGATCACAAAGGAGCAGCATTGGTCAAGCAAGGAAGGAGCGACATCGAGTTACTCAGTGCGAGGATTTTCTAATTAACTCTCGGGAATTAGATCTATTTTTAGTATTAAAGTATATATATTGATTGTAATTACATGGATAAGTGCCCTAAGTCTATAAACAACTATATAAGCATAAAATCTAGGGTTTAGAAGTAAGGATGATAACAAGAATTAGAAAGAACTTGCAAAAGTTGGTGAGAGAGAGAATTCTTGGTGATGAAGAAAAATCTTGAGGAAAGAAAGTATTGTACATCTGAGAGGTGTGGAAGATTGTAAATCTTCATTGTATATCTTGTCAAAGCTTTGGTAATAGATTATCTTGTTTCTTGTGGGTGTAGCCCACACTTGGTGAACCACGTTAAATATGGTGTTGATTTATGTCTCTTATTTTGTATATTTCTTCTGGTAGAATATCCACTTTTATTTACATGTATGCTTAGATCTGATATATTGTTTGTACAACCGGTGTGCTAACCCTAACAAATGGTATCGTAGATTTGTTTGTTGATAGATTTACTCATATAAGGTTTTCGGATTGAGTGGGAACTATAGTAATGGCAAAAGAAAACAAATACAAGGTAGAGAAATTTTGATTTGAACAAATTATCAATTATGGAAGATGAAAATTAAGGATTATCTATATCAAAGAGATTTGTATTTACTTGGTTGGATGAGAAGTCTAGACCTACAAAGATGACTAATGAAGAATGGAATATTCTTGATAGAAAGGCTTTGGGATCTATAAGATTGATCCTAGCAGCATCTGTGGCTTCCAATATTACATAAGCGGCTTCTACGCTAGATTTAATGAAATCTCTTTCTAATTTATATGAAAAACCTAGTGCTTCAAATAAATTTTATTTGATGAAGAATCTATTTAGTTATAAGATGCATGAAGGTGGATCTGCATCTAGTCATTTGAATGATTTCTGATCTATTGTAAATCAATTAAAATCGGTTGCAATACCATTTGATGATGAAGTAAAAGTTCTTTTACTTCATCATGTTCTTTTCCGATAGATGTGATAACTTGGTAATGGTTGTTAGTAATATAGCATCTGCTAGTAATATTTTTAAGTTTGATGATGTGGTTAGTATAGTCTTGAATGAAGAAATTCACGGGAAGATTATAGAGGAATAATCATCGGAAATACTTTGAATGTAGAAAGCGAAAGGTGGAAGAAAAAGAGATCCAAGAGTAAGAGTAATGGAAAATCAAAGTCAAGGGATATCAGATCTAAATCCAAAATTAAGGGAGTTACTTGTTGGAAATGTGGAAAGAATGGACATGTAAAGAAATATTGTTGGTCAAAGGATAAAGAGAACCAACAACCAAACTAAGGTAAATAAAAAAATCTTCCTACATCAGAGGTAATGCAAGATGTATTCTTTCTTTCGATAATAGAATTGAATCATGGGTTTTAGATTCAGGAGCTTCTTTCCATACAACCCCTAATAAAGGTTTATTTAAGAAATTATGTCCAGGAAATTTTGTGCATGTTTATTTGGGTGATGATGAACCTTGCAATATTCTTGGTAAAGGGAAATTTCATCTAAAATTACAGAATGGAAATACATGAGTATTTTGTAGGAAACTAGGTGGATTTGGTTGCATGGTTAATTTTACAGGAGACTCTTGGAAAGTCACTAAGGGTGATTTTGTTGTGGTAAGAGGTAAGAAGGTAGGAACATTATATTTATCTACGTAGACATCGATTCCTTTTCAAAGCATTATCTACTTCATATTCAGATGCATGCATGTGGCATAACCGGTTGGGCCATATGAGTCAAAAAGGAATGTAGATCTTAAAGGCTAAGGGTAAGTTATTAGATTTGAAAGATTTAGATATTGATTTCTATGAGCATTTTATCTTTGGAAAGCAAAAGAGAGTGATATTTCTCAAAGTTGGGGCAACTAAGGAGAATTGGAGCTTGTACACTTAGATGTGTGGGGACAGCTCAAGTAGCTTCTCATGGAGGATCCCAGTATTATGTTACTTTCATTGATGATGCTACAAGAAAGGTATGGGTTTATTGTATTAAATGTAAATCTGATGTTTTTGATAATTTTAAAATATGGAAAGCCCTTGTTGAGAATGAATCAAATTCTAAGTTAAATTTCCTTAGATCTGACAATGGTGGTGAATATTGTAGCAATAATTTCAATGATTATTGTTTAGTGAATGGAATACATAGAGAAATAATGGTTCCAAGAACACCACAAGAGAATGGTGTTGTAGAAAGAATGAACAAGAAAATCATGGAACGTGTTAGAAGTATGAGGATACATTCTGGATTTCCCTTATAGTTTTGGGCATAAGTAGTTGATACAATGGTTTATTTGATTAACCATGGGCCTTCAAGTTCACTAGATGGAGGAATACCAGAGGAAGCTTGGACTAGAAAAGAGGTAGATCTTTCTTTTCTTAATTTTTTTGGTTTAGAAGCTTTTGTGCATGTTGATAAGGAAAATAGAAAAAATTTGGATGCAAAATCCAAGAGATGCAATTTCATTGGTTATGGATCTAGTTATTTCAGTTTCCGTTTCTAATATTTAGAGAATTCTAAAATTATTAGGAGTTGCGATGTTGAATGGAATGAAAAGAGAATGTACAGGGATCAAATTTTTACACCCAAGGATGAAACGATTGAGAAGTTTGTGAATGAAAATGAACTCTCATATTCAAAATAATTACTGACAAGGTTACACACTAACTGGTGTTGGTTGACTTTGATGGAACTGGTCCGACAAAGCGGTATCGATTCTGAGAAGATCCAAACTGGCATCGGTTAGTAGGCGGCGTCGGTCAATGTTAGCTACGGATAGGAATTTCCAAGAGTTCTAAATTGAGCCTCCGGTACCCCAAACTCCTGTGAGAAGGTCACAAAGGGTAAGTAAACCTCCAGAAAAATTTACTTCTTCTCTATTTTATTTATTATTGACTGATAATGGTGAACCAGAGAGCTTTGAAGAAGCAATGTAGGATAAGACCCATGTCTAGTGGGAGCATAACATGACCGAGGAGATGGATTCTTTGGAATAGAACCAAACATGGGATTTGGTTAAGTTTCCAGTAAGTAAGATAACATTATAGAATAAGTGGTTTTACATGATCAAGGAAGAAGAGGGTGGACATAAAAGATACAAGGCAACGCTTGTAGTAAAGGGATTTACACGAAGCAGTGCGACTTTCGTGAAATATTTTCTCCTATTGTTAAGATGATTTATATTCATACTTTATTGAGTTTAGTTGTAGTAGAGGATTTACATTTAGAGAAACTAGGTGTAAAGATGACTTTCCTTCATGGTGATTTGGATGAAGAAACTTATATGTAGAACCGCCTATGTATGAAGTCAAGGGTAAGGAGAAATTAGTGTGCGGAGTTGAAAAAGAGTCTCATGTACGGGCTCAAGAAAGCTCCAAGGCAATGGTACATGAGGTTTGATAGTTTTATGCAAGAGCATGGTTACTTGAGATGTGAATATGACCATTGTGTTTATTTCAAAAGGCTTGAAAATGGGAGCTATATTATTTTTTTACTGTATGTGGATGATATGCTTATTGTAAGATCTAGTATGTAGGACATTGATGAGCTTAAGGGAAAGCTAGCTCACACATTTTCTATGAAGGATTTAGGAGTTGCAAAAATAATCCTTGGCATGCAAATACAAAGAGACAAGAAAAACAAGAAATTGTATTTGTCTCAGGAGGATTATATCTACAAGGTGTTAGAAAGGTTTAATATGCAAAATGTAAAACTTGTTAGCAAACATATGGCTGAACACTTGAAATTAAGCAAAGATCAATGTTCATCATCACATGAGGAGTTCAAATACATGACATGAGTGCCATATGCTTTAGCAGTTGGGAGTCTCATGTATGTTATGGTTTGTACTAGACCAGACATTACATAGGAAGTGGGAGTGGTGAGTAGATATATAGCCAATCTAGGTAAAGAGCATTAGAAAGTAGTCCAATGGATACTAAGGTATTTGAAAGGGACATTTAGCATGTAGTTATGCTATGGAGGTTTAGATATTTCATTATGTGGCTATGTTGATTCGGATATGGCTAGAGATTTGGATGGTAGAAGGAGCACTATTGGATATATTTTCATAGTAGGTGGAACGAAAGTTAGCTGGATTTCAAGATTGCAAAGGTTGTGGCTTTGTCTACTACAAAGGTAGAGTATGTTACAGCTATAGAGGCTAACAAAGAGATGATATGGATGAGTAGGTTCATGGAAGAGTTAGGAAAGAAGCAAGATGATTATAAACTATTCAGTGACAGTTAGAGTGTAATTCATTTGGAAAATAACTCAATGTTTCATTTGAGAATGAAACACATTCAGTTGAGGTATCACTTCATATGGCAAGTATTGGAGGATGGATAGTTGAATCTAGAAAATATTCATATGAGAAAGAACCCTGTGGATATGCTAACGAATCCATTAGCAAAGGAGAAGTTGGAACTACACTCCACTTCTATTGGTCTTTGAGTTTGAGACTTGAAGAGGAAGAAAAAAGCTAAGGAAGGATCCAAGAATGATATTACATGTATGGTGCAATAATTAATCTCCAAGTGGGAGATTTTTGAGTTGTGGAGCTCAATTACTTCAATTTAGCATGCAATGGAAACTTTATGGAAAATACAGTAACCATCATCGGTTAAGGGGGAGCCGACATCGGTCAGAAAGGAACCGACATCGGTTACCTATGCAAGGATGTTTTAATTAAATCTCGGGAATTAGATCTATTTTTAACATTAAGGTATATATATTGATTATAATTACATGGATAAGTTCCCTAAGTCTATAAACAACTATATAAGAATAAAAACTAGGGTTTAGAAGTAAGAATGGTTAACAATAATTAGAAATAACTTTCAAAAGTTGGTGAGAGAGAGAATTCTTGGTGATGAAGCAAAATCTTGAGGAAAGAAAGTACTATACATCTGAGAGGTGTGGAAGATTGTAAATCTTCATTGTATATCTTTTCAAAGCTTTGGATAATAGATTGGCTTGTTTCTTGGTGGACATAACCCACATTGGGTGAACCATGTTAAATCTAGTGTTGATTTATGTATCTTGTTTTGTATATTTCTTCTAGTAGAATATCCACTTTTATTTGCATGTATTCTTAGATCTGATATATAGTCTGTAAAATCGGTGTGCTAACCCTAACAACTTTTTCCCAACACATCTACCATAATTATGCACTAAAACATCAAACAAAAATCATTTCCTTCATGATTTTATGGATGTACATAATGTGTTCCATTTGTCCCACTCTAGAACCACTAAGAGAAAACACTAATAATGGTTGTGGATTTTGGCTTTGATCTGTCAAAAATTAGGGTGAAGCCTTCCATTGGCCACTTCAAAAGTGAAAAAAACAAGGAGATACCCTAAATTTTCCCTAGCCTCTTTACTTTTAAAAAAATATTTTACTTTATTTTTTTATTATTAGAATTTTAAAACATTTTTACATATAATACATATGTGTGTATATAAACATATCTTTGTGTGTGTGTGTGTGTTTATTTATTTATTTAAAATTGTTTTATCATTATGCTATATAAAACACACACACACACACACACACACACACACACACACACACACACACACACAAACCACAATTTGTAATTAAACCTCTCTGTAAAATTTTCTAATAGCCTCTCCTCAATTAAATGACCATTAACCTTACCCACACCCACACAGAGTCATAAGGCCTCGTGACTGAGCTCGAACACACAAATACATTGAGAAAAGACACTAAATAAGTGAGAGTAATGGAACAATAGTGGAAGGGAACTACATCTCCATCCCCTTATAAGAGCATCATCCTCGATGTGGCCAAATAAAATATTTAGATAGGTAATCATGAACAAGGAGGAGATGCATAATGACTCATGTCATTACAGAAAAGACTCTTATCATCAAGAAATACGAAACCAAGTGAACAATATAATTATAATTTCCTTCAATCATTTATGTTCTGTGAATATTGATAGTTCCCTTTACCATAATGAATCTAAACTAAATTTCATACTCATATCTAAATTTGTTTGACAGTTTTTTCTTGAAAGAGTATCCGTGATTTATAATTTTTCTCATAATACAAGTTGGTAAATTCGGTGTTTCCTAATCATTTTTATCATTTAGCAAATGATTTTCATCATTTTCACAGTGTTTCCAATAATAAAATGAATCACGGGGTTGTACACGATCAAAACCATAACATAGGCCAACTTCACATTTTCACATCCATAAAGTGAAACAAGACCATCAATCCCAACCATAGACCAACTCCTAAACGTATCCCTTCTTACCACATTGTACATAGTAATATAATGGGTCAATCATTAATAAGGTATGGTATACACTAAACACTCATCTATCTAAGGTGGAAAAAAACCCTAACCAAACATACGTCCGAGAGGACACAACATATTTCCATAAAGACACAACTTTTCCTCACCAAGAGGACACCCACATACCTAGGAAAAGACATAACCGATCACCTAAAACAGATTCCCCATATCATATAATCCACACAAAAAATTATATCACGAGGTTTATACAAGACTTAGAAGCAAATGGGTATGATGAAACATACTATAGTCGGGTCCCCAAGACCAAAAATAATTATTTCACTATCTATAGTGCCCAATGAATCCAAGTATAATAATATTTTTGAGTAAATCAAGAGCAAGTATCTCAACCTCTCTTATAGGAAACTAAAATAACCAATAAATAGTATCAAGTATCCATCTATGTGTGTGTCGATGTATCCAACATACCTATAGAAGTAAATTGTCCTCAAGTAAACCATAATTTGAAAGATTGAATAATCCCAAACACACCCATAAATTATGGGTTGAGTATTATATCTATATCAATAGTGAATAAAATCATCGATGATGCAAATAGAAACACAAATCATTATCAAATCCACCAACTATAGTGCATGTCACAGATGCCACTCTTCCAAGGAGAATTGAGTATCATAAAAGGATCTCAACCATAGAGGACTAAGTATCACATATGTCTCTCCACCATAACAGGATTAAATATCATAAGTGTCACTCCACCATAGGAGGACTGAGTATTAATTATCCAAGTAAGGTCGGGCCACTCCATGGTATCATATGCATCAATCCTCATCACCTCAAAACTAAGGTTATGTTACTACAACACCATGCATGTAGAAATGAAACCTTGAGAGTACCCTTATATGACATGTGTACACAATATGAAAAAGATAAAACCAACTCATCAAATTAGTAAGATAGTCCATAATACACGCTTGACAAAATTTATCCAAGTGGCTTCAAAAACCATGAAGATTTGAGTTTTAGCAAAAAAAAAAACAAAGAAATATTGGAAACCAAAGAAAAATAGCCAAATAACCACATTCAAACTTTGAAAATCTCAAAAGAAAACAAAAAAGAAATAATATGAGCTTCTCAATCATCCAATTAAATAAAATTTTGGTTATGAGAAAGTCAAGTTTACAAATAAAATACAAATAATTATTCACATCAAATTCTTTCATCGGCCTTTAGTGGCCATTGGTAGGGGTAATACAACATCTAGTGCACATCTCAACATATAAGAATAATAATGGATAAAATAATGTAGCTGCCAAAAATCATTGACCGAATCATAATCCTCTAATATATATATATATATATATATATATATATATATATATATATATATATATATATACATAACTCATATGAGTAAATCTATATCCACCAACAATACACCCAAGAATCTCATCCTAATTTGGAAAAAATTATATAGAGGATCCTCACCAAGAAACACTAATCTAAGATATTCTCATAATCATTTGTAGTCAGTTCCATAGGGTGGAGAAAAATTATATGATTATGGTGATATCTTGTTTGTAGGAAACGAAGCTCATTTGCAAAAGTTATAGCCCGCTAAAATTTTTGGGAAATGAGAAAATGTGGGACTACGTACAGGTTGGATGTATGTACACTCACCAAGTGGACCAATGGGATTACAAAACATGGACAATGTAGGAGATGGAGAAAAAGTTGGGTTAAGAGCACCAGTCTTGGACACTCGTACACGGATAGATGGAGGCCGTTATTTACTGGCTAGGGGGCCTCAGCCAAGTTCAACACACTTGATTATGGAGGGGTGTATTGGCCTCCTTTACTTCACATTTCATATGAGAGTTATTTCATATATCTATTTATAATATTTTTTATAGCATGCATGTGGGACTAACTGATTAATGCAAATAAATATTGCCAACTAATCCTTATCTTGGTTCACTAAAATTGGTTAAATCCAACACATGATTCTAATATCTCTATGTATTAAAGTTTTAAGAAAAGAAAATCATTTATCATATATATCCTTCCACGCATTTCCATGCACCACATTCAAACAAAGCACCCAAACTTAGCACTAAAACCAAGGAGGACCAAGTCAAATGGCTTCCATAGCAAATGCACATCTCTAGGCCACCTAAATTTAAACCCTATCCCCTCCTAAAGCACCTTGCATGTGGGATCTTATCCCTATAGAAAATGCACCCCACAAGGAGTGGGATTTGAAACTTAGGTGTTGGGACAAAATTTTAATGCTTTGACCACTATGCCATGGGATTAGAAACATTATATAAGGAGCATATTTTTATTTAAACACACAGAAGCCGAGGACTGTGATATTGTTTTGCTCATAACTTGAGCTAGAGAAGGAATTTGGAGGTGATGTAAAAAGTGACTCCTATTATTTTTGGTAGAGGAATGTGATGAGAAGATAAGATTCTTGTAGAAATATTTGTAAATATTTATTTTCAATATTTTAATAGATCGGTCCCATTCAACTAGACTCAAGACGTAGGCCACAAGTGCCAAACTCCGTTATCAATTCCTATGTCAATTTGTTGGTGATTCATCTCTGTATTTTCTGATTTTACACAGTAATTTTAGTTTTATTTCCTTTATTAAAAATACAAAAAGTTATAATAGTCAATTTTAATATCAAAAATCAATACAAAGCAAAGTTAAGTGTGTGCACAATTGCTAGTTAAATTTGATTTTCATATCACTGGTATCAGAGTTGGTTTTGGTTCAGATTAACGGTTTTTGGATTTCAAGTTTTTGTTGTGTTGGATGTTAACAAGGTCCCAGTCTAAGAAGGGTGAAGGATAGCTAGTAGAAGGGGATCTCAAAATTGGTACAAGATGATCTCGAATTCCTACAATGGCAGATCAAGAGGAAGAAGACTTTCGTCAATCATTCATACGAGATAAAGGAAATGTTGGAGACCAAGATAGACAAAGAGAAAAAGGGAACTGGAGGAGTTAAGAAAGAAATATCTAGTTATAATATTCCTAAAGGTGAACGTTTAAAATCATATTTTCCTTCATTAAAGTTAGATATTAAGTTTGAATTGCTAATGTATACTAGAGAGATAAATGCAGAGAAGATGGATAACTGGATCAAACATATAGAAGTATATTACAGGGTTTAAAGAATTATGGCTGATGAAGTAAAGATTCATCAGGAAACTCTTTGAATGGGTGGCACAACACTCATTTGGTGGGAGAGTAAGCTTCAGAAAGTGGAAGAAACCAAAGTTATTGTAATCACTTCTTGGTCTGAATTTGTTTCAAATCTTAGGCAACATTTTTATCCTCTTAGTTACAAGAAATAAGCTATGATGGATTGGAACACATTAAGAAAAGATAAGGGACAAAATTTTCAAGACTACACATATGAATTTAGGAAAAAGGTTGTAATTATGGGAATTTCCCTAAACACAGAAGAAACACTACTTAAATATACTTGTGGATTGCATAGTTACCTAAGGCATATGATTCTTGTTTTAGGTCCTACTAATCTTGATGTAGTGTGTGTTAAATCAACCCATTTGGAAGACTAGGGGAAAATGAAAAAAGGAGTCCTCTTCCTCTTCTTTTAGAAAAAAGAACAAGAAATCCAAAGGAAATGGTTCGAAAGAACAATGAAAAGGAAAGAGTAAGAAAAATACAAATTCTATCAAGTTACGAAGGAAGATGAAAAAACATTTTATAGTCATTGTAAAAAGAACCATGATGATTCTAAGTGTTGGAAATTACATCCGAAATGAAGCCTAAATGGATGCTTAAGAAAGGATAATAAAAGAAAAACAAACACGCAGTTCATGATCTTGGCTCGATTTGGTGATGAAACCAATATCACAACTATGAGTTTTTAAGGTCAATCAACTATTTCAATTTCCAACAACAAGTACTACAAATGTTGCATCTTCTTATAATAAAAAAACTATACATGATGATAAGAAAAGGAATGAGACTTTCCACATTAGAGTAATTTCAAAGCATATGAAAACCGATACTCTTTTTGATAGTGGATCTCGAGCTAATCTAATTTTCGAGGAGGTTGTTAAGAAACTAGGACTAAAAACTACACCACATCATAAGCCTTATCCTTTGGGTTGGGTTCATGATAATGTGAAATTACCAAGAACTAAAACTTGTACTTTCAGATTTTCCATTACGTATAAGTTTATAGATGAGGTTGAATTGGATTTAGTTCCTTTGGATATTTGTGGGTTAGTTTTAGGAATTCCTTATTTATATGATCGTAAAACAATCTTCTATAGGGAAGAAAATAAATATTTTCTTGTAAAGGATGGAATTGAGTTTATTGTTAGAGCTCATCATGACAAGAAAGATCTATCCTTGGTTATTGCAGTCAAATGAAAAGGCCTGTAAAATCAAGAATTTTTTTTTACTCATGGTGGTCAAAGCCAAAGATAAATATCATGATATGGATTTTGAGGATTGTGACCCAAAACATAAGAAGGAATTGGTAAAAATTGTTTCTAATTTTGATGATGTTTTCAAGATCCACAAGTTCTAACTCCCAAAAGAGGGGTTCAACCTAAGATACTGATTTGCTTCAGGATGCACCTCTTCCCAATATCGAATGTATAGATTGTCAAAGTAGTAGAGAATGAGGAAATCAAGAGACAGTAATGGAACTTTTGGCTCAAGGTATACTTCATCCAAGTACATCCCCATGTGGTTCACCAATTATATTGGTTCCTACGAAGGATGTTACTTGGTGAATGTGTGTTTATTTATGTGATTTAAACAAGATTACAAAGAAAGAATCATTACCCTCTTCCTAGAATAGATGATTTCTTTGGATCAATTAAAGAATGCAATTTATTTCACTAAGTTAGATTTAAGAAGTGGTTATCACCAAGTAAGGATTACGAAGGTGATGTTTGGAAAATTGATTTTAAAATGAAATAGGGATTGTTTGAATGGTTATTAATTCCTTTTGGATTATGCAATGCACCAACAACATTTATGAGAGTTATGAATGATATATTTAGACCATTTATTGATGATTTCATTATTTTCTACTTAGATGATATTGTTGTTTTCAGTAAGTCATGGATGCATTAAGGAGAGAAGTATTAGATGCATTAAGGAGAGAAAAATTGTATTTGAAGATGTCCAAATGTGAATTTGGAAAAACATCCTTAATTTACTTGGGTTATGTTGTAGACAGTGGTGAATTTAAAATTGATCCTATAAAAATAGAGGTTATCGTAAAATGGACTAGACCCACTAAAGTGACAAAAGTTAGGAGTTTTATAGGTTTAGTTCATTACTAGAGGAAATTCATCTCTAACTTCTCATATATTGCATCTCCTTTGCATGCTTTGACAAGTGTAATATTGGTATTTCAATGGGAGGAAAACAATAGAAAATTTTTGATACACTGAAAGAGAAAATAAGTATTGCTCCAATCTTGGCACTTCCAGATTTGTAACATTCATTTGAGATTGAGACAGATGCTAGTGACTATGCAATGGGGGTAGTTTTGATGTAGAACAAATGACCTGTATGTTACCATTCAGAAACCTTTGCAAGTGCGGTAAGAAACTATCCAACTTATGATAAAGAGTTATATGATTTGGTTCAGAGTGTTAAAAAGTGGAAGCATTATTTAATGGGAAAAGAAACAATCATACATACTGACCATCAATCACTTCAATACTTACAAACACAAACCAAGTTACAATAGTCTAGACATTTCAGGTGGATGGGGTTTTTGTAGCAATTTCATCTTGTAATAAGGTATAAAAAGGTATTCAAAACAAGGTTGCAGACATGTTATCTAGACCACCAGTTGTAGTAGCATCTATTCTTTTACAACATAGTTCTTTGGCTCATGTTAGTTATAAGGAACAATATGTTGATGATGTAGACTTTAAAGAAGTGTATGAGGATCTAATAAGTGGGAAACAAGTAGGGGAAAAATATTATCATTTGCATGATGGATTGTTATATCATTTTGGTAAAATTTGCATTCCAGAAAATGAATGTGTGCATATGATTAGGGAAGAACATACTTCTCTTATTTCTGGGCATTTTTGTGTTAGTAAAACAATTGCACATTTACGAAATATTGTTATTGGCCTAAAATGCATTAGCATGTAACCAGTTATATTAAAGGATGTTTTCTTTAGGCCACAATCAAGCCAAGTAATAGGAAATTAGGAATTTACACTCCTCTTCCTATCCCGACAAGGCCTTGGGAAAGTATTTCCATGGAATTTATAGGAGGATTTCCCATGACATGAAAGAAACATGATTACTTATATGTGGTAGTGGATAGATTTAGCAAGATGTGTGTGTTGATTCCATGTACTAAACATTTAACTGGTAAAGGAACTACACATTTGTTATTTTGGTTTGTTTGGGTTCATTTTGGTTTTCCTACTTAAATTATATTTGGTCGGGATTCCAAATTTCTAGGGGAATTTTGGTCAACATTGTGGGGGTTAATGGACACAAAACTGAAAAAGAGCACTATTTTTCATCCACAGACCGATGGTAAAATAGAGGTTGTAAACTACACAATGGTACATTTTCTTAGGGGCTATTGTGGAAAACATCCTAAATAATGGGATGAATATCTATATTATGTGCAACATGCTTATAATCGTGCCTTACATTATTCTACTTTAAAGTCTCCATTTTATACTTGTTATGGATATCTGCCTAATTCTCCTTTAGATGTATATTATGGAGATGAAATTTTTGTTAATGGTTCAAGTGATTCTGACAAGGCTAAAAGATTTGTGCAGAGAATACAAAAATTTCATCAGTATGTCCATGAACAATTAGAGAAAATTCAAGCTAATTACAAGGCCATACATGATAAACATAGAACTGATCATAAGTTCAAATTTGGTGATTCAGTTTGGCTTCATATCAACAAGGAAAGGTTGACCAGTGAAGGTAAAATATTGAAACCTATATGGTATGGTCCATTCCAAATATAGGAAAAAATTGGTAACAACAATTTCTAGTTAGATTTACCTCCATATATGCAAATATACTAAGTTTTAAATGTTGAGAATTTAAGATTGTATGAACCACCTATGATTGTTGATCATGATGATGCTAACATAATGCCTTCCATTGATGATTTTTCTCCTGAGTATCTTCATGAGTTATAGGAAGACATCATTTTGGAAAGGAAAATAAGAACTTTGTGAAGGGGTGAAAATGAGTATCTTCGTGTTGGGTTCGAAGGAATGCATCCAAACAAGGAAAATGGATGGAAACTGAAAAGGTGAGGGAGAAATACGCTCACCTATTCACCAATTAAGTTTATTTTTGGGGTCCAAAATTTTCTCAATGGGGAGGAATGATCTAGAGGATCCTCACTGAGAAACACTGATCTAAGATCTTCTCAAAATCAGTTTCATTTAGTTTCATAGTGTGGAGAAAAATTATATGATTTTGATGATGTCTTGTTTGTAGGAAACAGAGCTCGTTTACAAAAGTTATAGCCCTGTGAAATTTTTGGACAACTAGCAAAATTTGGGACTACATGTAGGTTAGATGTGTGCATGCTCACCAAGTGGTCCAATGGGATTATGACATGTGGAAAATGTAGGTGATGGAGCAAAATTTGGGTTTAGAATGCCGGTCTTGGACACTAGTACATGGACAAATGGACCCTACTATTTACTGGGTGGGGGCCCTCAGCCAGGTTCAACACACTCGAGTATGGAGGGGTGTCTTGGCCTCCTTCACTTCACATTGTATATCATATTTATTGCATATATCTATTGATAATATTTTGTATATCATGCATGTGGGACTAACTGATTAGTGCAAATAAATATTTCCAACTAATCCTTATCTTGGTCCACTAAACTTGGTTAAATCCAACGCATGATTCTAATATCTCTATGTATTAAAGTTGTAAACAAAGAAAATCATGTATCATGTATATCCTTCCACACATTTGCATGCACCACATTCAAACAAAGTGCCCAAACTTAGCACTAAAACCAAGGAGGACCAAGTCAAATGGATTTCATATCCAATGCACATCTTTAGGTCACATAAATTTAAACCCTATCTCCTCCTAAAGCGCCTTACATGTGGGATTTTATCCCTATAGAAAATACACCCCACAAAGAGTGGGATTTGAACCTTGGGAAATGGGACAAAAGGATAAGGCTTTGACTATTGTGCCATGGGATTGAATTATTATATAAGGAGCATATTTTTATTTAAACACACAGAAGCTAAGGACTGTGATATGTTTTCTCTCATAACTTGAGCTAGAGAAGGAATTTAGAGGTGATGTAAAAAATAACTCCTATTATTTTTGGTAGAGGAATGTGATGAGAAGATCAGATTCTTGTGGAAATATTTTTAAAGATTTATTTTCAATATTTTAATAGATCGGTCTTATTCAAATGGACCCGGAGACTTAGGCCACAAGTTTTGAAGTCCGTTATCAATTCCTATGTAATTTGTTGGTGATTCATCTCTGTATTTTCTGATTTTACACAATACTTTTAGTTTTATTTCCTTTATTAAAAAATACAAAAAGGTTATAATAATCAATTTTTATATCGAAAATCAATACAAATCAAAGTTAAGTTTGTGCACAATTGCTAGTTAAATTTTATTTTTAGATCAACAAATGGTTTTTCATTAAATTTATCAATTATAAAGTAATAGGATTAGTTGATTGAATATTCCCAAAGTGATCAATGTGGTTGTTAGAAGGGTTCTAATTTTTAGAGACATTAGAATAATTTGAGTTGGTCAATTCATCAATGCATAATAGAGTAGTCTAGAAATTCATGATTTAGAGAGAGAGATCATGTAAATGAATTTATCCAACCATCAACTGTCTAAATAGAAGAAAGGGTTATACATGAAATTTTTAAGTATAATCAATCGTCAAGTATACGAGAATAGGAAATATATCTCTTAGGTTTGCAGAAGTAATTACACTATAATAAGTAAACCATGTATCCATAACATAATATGTAATTAGGTGAGGAAGATTCAAATACCAAGTCAAGTATCCCAAGGAGGAAACCATATCTCTCAAATGTGAAATCTTTGTCACAAATCATATGCTCAAAACTATCAAATACCATACCCATATGTCATATCTACTAATAAATATAGATCATGAGAAAAAACACCAAACACTTGCTAACCTCCATATCTATCTCCAATCATCACCCATAGTACAACTACTTTGAAAAGTGGTACTAAGAAATTAATAAGCCATAAGTTTAAGATATTTTTGTTTATGTCACAATATAAGTCTAAAAAAGGAATTGGGGACCCATTATATGACATGCTCTCCAAGATGCACATACCTAGTACAACAAGTGGACTGAGAGAATCACCATGAATCCACATAACACGCCAAAAGGATTTTCATGACACTCATTCAACACATAAACTAAAGATTACCTTCTAGTTTGGTGAGACAAGGAGTTTTATTGGTGTAGTTTAGTATTTGTGGAATATCATTAAGAACTTATCTTCCATAACAACACCTTTGTATTATATGACAATATGTGTTAAGGTTTTTGTTTTGGGTAAGAAGTAAAAATATGCATTTGAGGCATTTAAACACATTATTATTCATGTGCCGCTTTAACTTTACCTAACTTGCAGCTTCCTCTTAAAGTAGAAAAAAATTCTATTGACTATGTTATGGGGGTTGTCCTACTTCAAGGAGGTAGGCACTGTATGTTACCATTCTAAATTGTTTCATGGAAAATTGTTGTATGTATAATAAGGGCTGTATGCTCTTGTTCAAGTGGTAAATAAATAGAAACACTATCGACGTGTAAGGAAACTATCTTACACATGGATCATCATCTAATTCAGTTTTTGTAAGCTCAAAATAAACTTCAACAAGGCAGACACTATAAATGGATAGGTTTCTTGCAGAAGTTCCATTTGGTAATAAAATATAAGAAAGGAGAAATTAAAAAATTAGGTGATATGTTGTCTAGGCATCCTTTGATATCATCTATAAGGACATTAATTCTTCTTGAACCTTTTGTATATATGGAAGGTTATGAATAGGATCCAATTTTTTTAGAGAGATTCCAATGGAATCCTCCAAGTGAGGGATTTGAGCCTAAAGGATATTATTGCTTCTAGGATGGGATTATCTACAATAATGAGAAACTTTGTGTTTCTAATGGGGAAATAGTACATTTGATAAGAGAAGCACACACTTCTAAGGTTATCTGTCACTTTAGTGTTATAAATACTATTACATACTTACATATGTATGTTTATTGGCCAAATATGTAAGCAAATGTTGCTAATTTTATCAAAGGTTGTGTTTTATGTAGTAAAATTAAGCTTAGTAATAGTAATTTAGGTTTATACATCCCATTACTAGTGTCATCCAGACCATGGGAAATAATCTCCACGGATTTTGTGGGTAGTTTTTGTATTTTAAAAAGGATATGGTTATATTTTTGTGTTTAGGAATTGGTTTAGTAAACTATTTATTCTTACTCCTTGCAAGAAAAATCTCACTTCAAACTACCACTTGAGACCAAGAAACAAACTAGGATTAGCTAGGAAAAATTAAGGAATAAATTTTTTTATTAGGAGAGTCCACAACTAAGTTGCAAGACATCAGTTTGCACTAACAGGTTCAAACAAGGTCTAATTACCAAATACATGTTTTTCCCATTTTAAACTTATAGCAAGTTCACAGGGTTTCAATTTTAGGGTTACATATTTTACTTAGGTTCAGGGAGAAATTTACCCCCATGCCTGCTCTCTTAACAGGACCTGAACTTAAACTATATTTTTCTCACATTAAGATTCATAAAAACTTTCCTAAATTATTCTCATTGGATAGGAAATTATCTCACCTTTCCAACCATATAAAGAAGTCCTCCTAACTCCTTGTAGAACTCTAGTTATGGCCTAGGCGGAGTTTTAGGGGGAAATTTTCCCTAGGGAGGTCCGCAGGATTAGGGAGAAAATTTTCCCTTAAGGTGGATTGGTGGAGCAGGGAGGGAAAATTGGAAATTTTCCCCCACTTTGGTGCAAAGCGCAAAACATCTCTGCTGCACTGCTGGGCCGGACGAAGTAGGACACATGGTGCATCCTGATTGGCGCAGGCGGCAGCATCGGCGGGGGAAAAGAAGGATTTGGAGATTTGGGTGAAAATACAAACGGAAAAATTTCTCACGCACCTCCACCAAGGATAAAAATCACACCACGTGGAACTTCCCCATGCCATGTGTCAAACTCTTATTCATCGTGGGGATCGCGGGTCGGTGGAGCAAAAATGGATGAGGAGATTTTGGGATTAAAATCCCAAGGGAGAAAATATCTCCGCACCCCTAATGATGCCCAAAGTTCCATGTGTCAGCACATGGTTGGACGGGGTTTCGTAGGTCGTGGGGAAATTTTTTTTAAAAAATTCCCAAAACCCAAAGTCAAATTCTCCAAAAGAAAATTTTCCTCCATCCCCATGCTCCAATCGCCACGTGGCATCCTCGTGATTGGATACAAAGCCAGGCAGAGAGGAGAGAGAAGTAAAAATTTTCACCAAAAGAGGAAAAAAATTAAATTGGTTTGTGTGGGCCCGTGCCTCCATGGGGACATATGTTGACACCCTATTGGTTGTGTGGGTGTAGGTCCGCGGGGAAAAATGTGAAAATTTTCCAAAGACAAAATTTTAAAAAATCTAAGTCTTCAAAAATTTCTACCCCTCCAAGATGCCACGTGGCATCAATTTATTGGATGAGAGGGTGGCAAGGCCACGGAAATTTTAAGAAATTTTTGTAAAGTTCAAAGTTTAAATTTTCTAACGTTGAATTGATTTATTTTTAATTTGGGATGGCCATTTTGAAGTAAAACTTCAAATGGCCATAACTTTTGATAGGGAACTCAATTTTGAGAAAAAAGGACTTTTTGGAAATCTTTGAGAATCCTCTTTGCACAAGAGTCATCAATTTTGATTTTTGATAAAGTTCTAAGGGTAAACTTTTAGAAAAAAATCTGCATGGTTTTTAATTACATAACTGGCAGTTTTTTCCTAACTTACAAGTTTTGTTCAATTTTGATTTCCTTTCTCCTCAACATGTAAATTGAACATGGAGGGATGATCATGGGTGTGTTTAGGAGTGTTTTCCAGGTTCAAATTATGGATTGGGTTGCAATTGATATATTTTGCATCTTTTGACAGGAAATCTATTATGTAAGTTTGGAATTTTTGTTTGATGAAGTCTTTGATAGTCATATTAATTGGTTGAGTTTCAAAAAGGTTCCTTAAACATTGAAACATATAACTTTCATTGTTTCATTTCTTGATTTAATTATAAATCTGAACTGTGCTATTATTGGACTTTTTAAATGCCGAATTAAAATTTGAAACAGATCCTTTTCAATGAACTTGTAAACAAATGAGCAACTTTAGTTATGGAAAACATGTCAAATTTCTTTCTCAACATTCGATTGATTCAACACCTACTTACATTCAATATGTAGATTTGATTTCAATTCTAAAACTCATTTCAAATATCCATTTTTTCATTTCTTTTTTTTTTAATACATGTTCTCTTTCTCAAAACATACTTGCAAACTATATCAATCATTAAAATTTCAACACAACAATGCAATTGGGAAAAGAAGATATTTCTTTCATTGATCTCCAATATCAATATACAATTTAACTCTTTCTTTGAATTCCAATTTGAAACTTACAAACTGTATGATGTTCTTTTTCCAAAATAGAGAGAGGAAAAGTGACTCTTCACATTTTGAAATACAAAATATAGGATATCATTTACATTGCTCAATCAATTACAACTTCCAATTACAATGTAAACACTTCACATTTCAATATCAATACACTCATCCACTAGAAGTGGGAAATGTTACAATGACATTTGCTCAAGGAAAGAAGACTGTCAAAATTTATTTCTCCAAGCTCCAAACAACAACATGCTGATTTCTTCATCTTTTATCTTTTGATCACAACAAGGAAGGGGAAAGGAAACGCTCTCCACCCAACCAAGATACCCAATGGGTAAAGAGAATCCATCTTTCCCCATTGGCCCCCAAGCCCCAACCATATTGAAATGGAGCATGAAACCAACACATGGAAACAAAGGCTTCTATCACAAACAAGCAACACTCACATTACACAAGAACAAAAAAACACAATTCAAAACAAAAAATAGTTCCCAACTGCATTTAAAAAAATCATACAACACATAAGCTTGAACAAGCAATCCAAACAAGATCAAGAGCTATGGAGGTCTCTTTATGCCTCCCTTGTTGAAATTTGGGCATCCACCAAAACAACCTGCCAAAATCATAACAAAACCCATAAACCTTATCCCTCCTCAACCCCTCCTTATCCCTCCTCCAAATTTATCCCTTATGCCCCGCCACCCCCGAAGTAAGAAATGTAAGCATATTCTTTTCCTAGGTGGATCCAAACCAACATTCCCTCCACAAAGAATAAGTGCTAATGGAAAATCCCTTATCCCTCCTCTGATAAACCTCATAGTCTTCTCTCTACACCATGCCCTAAGCATTCTACCCATCCATCTAAGAATGAAAACACAAGGCCATTCAATAATGCATGCAAAAAAAGGGAAAAACAACAAATTAAAATGGATAAGAGCCTACCTCTCCATAATGGAGATTTGTGTTCCAAAATAGCAGTTCTTTGATGATCAAATGCAGTCCCAAAATAGCAAATGAAAAGCATGCAAATCAATCCAAGCTCCTTCCACAAAGCAAGCTCCCAATGCAAGAGAAAATTCGACCCAAGAGAGCAATGACAAAGTTTCAACAACCCCAAAATGAGGAGGAATTCAAATTTTTAAAGGAGGGTGGAAGAGGATGATGTGGATTCCAAGTGGGATGCCACATCATTTTTCCTCATTCCCCAAGAGTGCAATCAACATCAACAACAAATCACCATTAAAGGAAATGACAAAATCACTTACATACACAACTTCAACCCATACTCCAAAAAGGAATGCATTAAAATTTGTAAGACAAGTGCAATCAATTCTTACACAAAATCATATCAAAATGCAATAAAAATAGATTGATTTTGACTCCAAAGCTATAATCATGGTTGGTGGAATATTTTGAGAGGTGTGGGACAAGTTTAACTTGTCCCACAAGCCTCCAAATTTTTCCTTCAAGGCCAAATTCGAATTTCAAAGAGGATGGAGTGTTTGACCTTCCAAAATCTTCCTACACAAACTCTTACAAATTCTTACACATCCTTACATGGTAACTTACACACTCTTTTACATTCTCTTACACTTGCATTAATATCTATGACATTTATTTATTACAATCTTTTATAAATATTTATTTATTTACCACATGGTTATACAATATATAAATCAGATTTCATTATCAACCAAGACAAAACATTTAATTTATATTCCACATCCCAATTAATTTAATTAAAACTTAACTATATGACTCTCACATTATACTATCACATTTAAATTAATTAAAAGAAAGAACACCTTACAAATAAAAATACACACAACAATAATAAAAGGGAACATACAAATAAAACACACATATCCCATGGTCATAATAGTGGAAATCCCCCCCATGGGAAGTCCTAACATAACACACAAATCAAACATAGTTTCCATGGTGACCTTGTTGATTTCACACTGAATTCCAATATGGTTAGTCTCTAGTCCCCGACATTGTTGTGATTTTTACCTGCAAAATAACAATACCTCCTTCGGCCTCGTGGCCATATCAGAACATCCAAAATGATATAAGCACATATAATTATTAAATCCAAATCACAACAATATCAAGAATTTAACATTTATCATTTAAATTCAATTTGTAACTATATCATCATCCAATAGATCTCTATACTAGAGCTATTCATAATATCAATAGTAATAATAATGTCTAAATGATCATCATCATAATAACTGAATCCATGATCCATATTAATCCATAGTCTATCATCTAGCCATCATAATAATAAAACATAATAATGTCCATAGTATTCCATGATCTAATCCATATACTAACATCCTAACACATCAAACACATAATAATGTCAAAATATGATCAAAGTGTCACGATTAGTATCTAAACAATGTGCCAAAGGAGAGTGTGCACTACATCCCCTCCCCTTAGACTTGACTTCCTCCCGGAAGTCACGGAACAAATGTGAAACTGCACTGCAAAACATTAGCATCCTCCCAAGTGGTACTGTAGTCTCATCATATCTTTTCCCACTAGACCCGTGCACGATCAATATCTCGCCTCGAAGGCCCAGGGTCCTATAATCTATGATACGGATGGGCTACACCATCACCTACCCCTGATCCTTCACCTACAATGAAGTCCAATCCAGCACATGAGAAGGATCCATGATGTATCTTCTAAGAATAGAAACATGAAACACATCATGTATGCGAGACAAGTCTGGGTGGTAATGCTAGAAGGTAAGCCAACGGGATGATACAATCCAGGATCTCAAAAGTTCCAACGAACCGAGGAGCTAACTTAGAACCTTTTCCATAACAGATCAGGCTCTTATGTGGCCTAATATGAAGGAAAACCTTCATTTCCACATCAAAATTATGCTTGGTCTATGTTGATCAATGTACTTATTCTGCCTATCTTGTGCCTCCTGTAATCTCTGCCTGATCAACACTACCTACTGCTCCATGTCCTATAAAAGAGCTGGTCCAAGAGATACTCTATCCTCCAACCTGTCCTAGCTAAGGGGTGTCCTACACTCCCTACCATATAAGGCCTAAAAAGGAGCCATGCCTATAGAACTCTGGAAACTATTATTGTAGGAAAACTCCACAAGGTACAGATACTCCTCCCATCTCACCTGGTGATCCATCACATACATCCTGAGCATGTCCTCCAAAATCTAGTTCACCCTCTGGTCCATCTATCTCAGGGTGATAAGTTATGCTGAAGTTAATCTTCATCTTGATAACATATTGCATGGTATTCTAGAAATGGGAAGTGTACAAAGGATCACGATCACAAATGATCTTCCGTGGGATCCCATGGAACTTGATGATCTCATCTAAGTAGACACATGCCATTGCACTAGATATATATATGGTCTTCACGGGAGAAAAGTGAGCTACTTTCATCAATTTATCAACCGTGACCATGATGGCATCATGGTGATATCTTGACATCGGTAACCCAACAATGAAATCCATGGAAATGGTGTCCCATTTCCACTTCAATATAACATGAGGAAAGAGAAGGCCAGCTGGATGCTGATGCTCGACCTTCACTTTCTAGAACTCTAAACAACGTGAAAAAATTGAGCCACGTCCCGTGAAGTCCTCTCCAGTGATACAACTATCACAAAGTGGCATGCATCTTTTCACCTCGAGATGGGTTGAACATGGTGCATGATGTGCCTCCACCAAGATGTCATGCCTCAATCCTCCATCTCTCGGGAACATATATCCAACCTCTTCTCCCGAGAGGGCCATCTCGCCTCTAGTGATAAACCATCAAACTTCCCCTCAAGGGGTCTCTGGGACTCAATCTTTGCTCGAGCTGTAATGTAGAAGTTGTCAAGAGGAAGTTGTTGAAGGATCCTGCTCTGCAAATCCATGCTCACTGAAGTAGCCATACTCACATGTCTCCGTCTACTGAGAGCATCTGCAACCACATTCTCCTTCCCCTTCACATGCTCTATCTCCATGTCATACTCACAAAGAAACTCCATCCAACGCCTCTAACAAGTGTTTAGATTGGGCTGCATGAAGAGGTGGTGAAGACTCAAATGATCTGTCTTGAGTGTGAATCTCCGACCAAGAAGAAAGTGTCTCCATTAAACTAAAGCATGCACAACTACCGCAAGCTCAAGGTCATGAGTGGATAATTAAGCTCATGATCTTTGAGTTTGTGAGACTCAAAGGCTATTACTCTATCCTCCATCATAACACCTCCAAGGCCTACTAACGAAGCATCTATGCAAATAAAGAACTCACCATGTGGATCCGGTACTGCAAGAATGGGTGTTATAGTGAGACATTCCTTCAGTGTCTGAAGGCCTACTCACACCTATCTAACCAAACAAACTTCTTCCATTTCCATTGAAGAGAAGTGATGGGGTGTGCTATCCGAGAGAAATCCTGAACAAATCTCCTATAGTAACCTGCTAACCCCATGAAGCTGCGCACCTCAACATTTGTAGTGAGTGCTAGCCAATCCATAATGGCTCTGATCTTGGAAGGATTGATTGCAATAACTTCCCTTGAGATGATATGACCCAATACCGTATCTTTGAATGAAGGAAGACACACTTCTCCAAGTACCCAAAATTCTTACGCTCATGAACACATTGAAGAACCTGTCGAAGGTGCCCCTCGTGCTCCTCATGCATATGTGAGTAAATCAAAATGTCATCAAGAAAGATGAGCATGAAGTGATCTAAAAGGTCCGAATACCCCATTCATCAAACTCATGAATATTGCGGGGGCATTTGTCAAACCAAAGGGCACCACTATGAACTCATAGTGCCCATACCTCATATGAAAAGTAGTCTTATGAATGTCTACCTCGTAATCCTCAACTGATGGTACCCTGACTTGAGATCAATCTTAGAGAACACCATGGCTCCCTTCATTTGATCAAACAAGTCATCAATGTGAGGTAGGGGATAACGATTCTTGATCGTTACCTTATTCAACTGGTGGTAGTCGATGCACAACCGCAATGATCCATCCTTCTTCTTCACAAAAATAACTGGTGCACCCCAAGGGGATACACTAGGACAGATAAGGCCTTTCTCTAGAAGGCCCTCCAACTACAACTTGAGCTCATAGATTTCTAGGGTGGTCATCTGATAAGGAGCTCATGAGATAGGCTCTTCTCCTTGAACCAGATCAATATGGAAATCAATATCTCGTGGGGGTGGCATCCCCGGTAGCTCCCCTAGAAAAAATCTGCATACTCTCTCAAAATGGGATGGTCATCTAGCGATGGCCCACTAGACCCATCCTCTACCCTATCACTGAACTGTAACTACATACATCTGATAACCCCATTGCACACACCGCTTAAGCTGCATAGTGGAGATAGTGTGAATAGAAACGGGTCCCCGACCCCGAAATCACCAACTCAACTCTAAGGTCATTTGCACAAGATATAGTCTTGTGATAGCAATCCATCCTGGCCCTATGTGTAGATAACCAATCCATGCCTAATATGACTCCATAAGAGCCCAAAGGAAGAATGCGGAGATCTAAAGTGGTGGTGAAAGGTCCCAAATTAACAACACACTCCTTGACTAAGGAGTCTACTGAGCCCTTAGCTCCCGAAGCCATCTTGACATCCCAACTATGACCCTATCTAACAACCACTAGCCTGCATCACTCTACTAAGGATGGTGTAATAAATGAATCAGAAGAACTAGAGTCAAACAATATAGAAGTGGGAACACCTCCAATACTACTGTGTAGTCTCGATGACCATGCTCTGGTGCTCAGCCTGGCGGTTCTCAACCGCTACATAGATCCTGTGACTCCATCCCATGTCTCCAAATGTAGGCTCTGAGATGGGTGCCTTACCCTTATTAGGGTTCTGGGGGAAATCTCTCCAAAAGTGTCCCACTACTCCACACCTAAAACAACCACCTGAACCTCTCCAAGTAGAAGCACCTCCAGAAGGTGCCCTAGAGGTAGGTGTCGTGGACCCTGATGATCTAGCTATAGTCTATTGTGGCCTCTGTGGTCAAGCTCTTACTAACTAAGCTCTAGCTCCACCTTGTGTCCTAGTGGGTCCCCTAGGAGGAGGCCCATCTGCTATGACCTCTCTGTGCATCAACTCTCGAGGAGGCCTAAAAGGTGGGTGGGACTGATGTATTGCTATTTGTGGTTTGAAAGATGACTACGAAGAATGCTGACCACCACATGAGGAGGAGGAGATGACCCCCTTGATCTGCTATCCTGTAACTACTGAATATGGCTCCTGACTTAGTCTCTAGCCTGTTGGGTTTTACCCCGAGTCTCCTCAACAATGTAGGCCTTCTCAACGGCCTCTGTTAAAGTCTGAGGATAGTGGATCCAAACTACACCTCCAATGTCTATATTAAGGCCCTAGATGAACCTATGGATCCACACTGCTCATCCTGCATGTAATCAATGTACTGAAGTAGGTCCAGGAACCTACTCTCATATTCTGCCACTAAAGGGATGCTAAAAATATTGTGGAACTCATCGATCCTCTGCTATATGAATCTCCGTGACAAGTACCTACTCCTAAATCTCTCCTCAAACAGCTCCCAAGTGATTGTCTCTAAATCTATATGGAGCTTCTGCTCCTCTGTCCTCCACCAAACACTAGCTCCATCCTTCAGTAGATGGATCGCAACATGAGCTTTTGTGTTGCTAGAACAAGGAAAAATCTTGAAGCAACCACTGCTCAAGCTAACTAGCCAGGCCTCTTCCTGGAATCCCCTTGTGTCACCTAAATAATGTGATGGCCTAAGCTTCAGGATCTCCCTAATGTGATCTGTAAACTGTGGTCTGACGACCTCTGGGCCTCTCTACATTACCTGTCCCTAAGCCTAGGGCTCCGAGACCTCTCTCTTTGTCCTAAAATACGGTCACCATGTCCCCTGAAGGAGACTCTGCTCTATCTGACTCTCCATGAAATTTCTCTCCTCCATGCTCCTCACTAAGTGAAGGAGGAGCATGCCCCTCTATAGAAGTAGCTTGTCATGCCTATGTCTGAATGTCCTCCTACTGATCCTCCATGTAGGGCAGCATTAACATCCTGGAGGGTCTACAAAATCTTTGGTAGGATAGCTACTAAACCCTGATCTAGTGGTGGTGGTGGTGGTGGTGGGGGTGATGGTGGTGGTGACTCTGGGTCTCGGTGCATGTTTCTCCTACTCCGTCTGAGCCTCCTGCATAGACCAAAGTAAGAGTTAGTTCATTACTTCTTGTTTCCTTCAATTTTCTAAGTTTACTATCATAAACAATTTTCAAACAGTTTTGTTTTCTAGATTAACAGGTTTGTTAGTTTTGAAAGTTTCAAGTCTCAATTTATTAGTGTGCCCAATGGTCCAAGATTTTGAACCACTTCTCTCGATACCAAGTGTAATGCCCACTTCAAACTACCACTTGAGACCAAGAAACAAACTAGGATTAGCTGGGAAAAATTAAGGAATAATTTTTTTATTAGGAGAGTCCACAACTAAGTTGCAAGACATCAATTTGCACTTAATAGTTTCCACGGAACAAGGTCTAATTACCAAATACATTTTTTCCCATTTTAAACTTATAGCAAGTTCACAGGGTTTCAATTTTAGGGTTACATATTTTACTTAGGTTCAGGGAGAAATTTACCCCATGCCTACTCTCTTAATAGGCCCTGAACTTCAACTAGATTTTTCTCACATTTAGAGTCATCAAAACTTTCCTAAATTATGCTCATTGGATAGGAAATTCTCTCACCTTTCCAACCATATAAATAAGTCCTCCTAACTCCTTGTAGAACTCTAGTTATGGCTGGGCGGAGTTTTAGGGGGAAATTTTCCCTAGGGAGGTCCGCGGGATTAGGGAGAAAATTTTCCCTTAGGGCGGATTGGTGGAGCGGGGAGGGAAAATTGGAAAATTTCCCCCACTTTGGCACAAAGCATAAAACATCTCCATGTGCACCTATGGGCTAACGAAGCAAGACATGTGGCGACACGATTGGCGCGGGGTGGCACATAGGTGGGGGCGAAAGGATTTGGAGATTTGGGAAAACCAAAGGCAAAATTTCTCACGCGCCTCTACCAAGGAGAAAACTCGCACCACGTGGCACTTCCCATGCCACGTGTCAAACTCTTATTCGTCGTGGGGAAAAAATTAAAAAAATGGAAGAGGAGATTTTGGGGTTAAATTTCCCAAGGAAGAAATTTTCTCCTTTCCCCCACACATGCCCAAAGTGCCATGTGGCATCTTATGATTTGACATGGGCCTCGGTGGGAGGGGGAAAATTAAAAAAATTCCCAAAAGGGAAAAAGTAAATTTTCCAAAGGAAAATTTTCCCCGTGCCTCTGCACATGCTCTAAGGGGGACACGTGTCATCCTTTATTGGATGTGGGGTGGTGTCCATGGGAAAAAATGTAAAAATTTTCCCAAAAAAAAATGGTTAGTTTTTGGTTTTAACCCGTGCCCCCTCTAGGGGGACACGTGTCGACATGTGATTGGTTTCGGGGTGCGGGTTGGGAAAATCGGGAAAATTTTCCAAAGACAAAATTTTCAAAATGTTAAGTTTTCAAAATGTCCACCCCTCCAAGATGCCACGTGGCATCAACTTGATAGGATGAGAGGGTGGTGGGGTGTGGACATTTTAAGAAATTTTTCTAAAGTTCAAAGTTTAAATTTTATAAAGTTAAATTGATTTATTTTTCTTTTGGGATGGCCATTTTGAAGTAAAACTTCAAATGGCCATAACTTTTGATAGGGAACTCCATTTTGGGAAAACAAGGACTTTCCGGAAAGCTCTTAGAGTCCTCTTTGCATAGGAGTCATCAATTTTATTTTTGATAAATTTTTAAGGGTAAATTTTTAGAAAAAAATCTGTAGGGTTTTAATTACATAACTGGCAGTTTTTCTAACTTACAAGTTTTGTTCAATTTTGATTTCCTTTCTCCTCAACATGTAAATTGAACATGGAGGGATGATCATGGGTGTGTTAAAGAGTGTTTTCCAGGTTCAAATTATGGATTGGGTTGTAATTGATATATTTTGCATCTTTTGATAGGAAATCTATTATGTAAGTTTGGAATTTTTGTTTGATGAAGTCTTTGATAGTCATATTAATTGGTTGAGTTTCAAAAAGGTTCCTTAAACATTGAAACATCTAAATTTCATTGTTTCATTTCTTGATTTTAATTATAAATCTAAAATGTGCTATTATTGGACTTTTTAAATACAAAATTAAAATTTGAAACAAAGATCTTTTCCAACGAACTTGTAAACAAATGTGCAACTTTTAGTTATGGGAAAACATGTCAAATTTCTTTCTCAACATTCAATTGATTCAACACCCACTTACATTCAATATGCAGAGTTGATTTCAATTCTAAAACTCATTTCAAATATCCAATTTTTGTCATTTCTTTTTTATATACGTGTTCTCTTTCTCAAAACAGATTTGCAAACTATATCAGTCATTAAAATTTCAACACAACAATGCAATTGGGAAAAGAAGATAATTCTTTCATTGATCTCCAATATCAATATACAACTTATCTCTTTCTTTGAATTCCAATTTGAAACTTACAAACTGTATGATGTTTTTTTTCCAAAACAGAGAGAGGAAAAGTGACTCTTCACATTTTGAAATACAAAATATAGGATATCATTTACATTGCTCAATCAATTACAACTTCAATTACAATGTAAACACTTCACATTTCAATATCAATACATTCATCCACTAGAAGTGGGAAAGGTTACAATGACATTTTCTCAAGGAAAGAAGACTATCAAAACTATTTTCTCAAGCTCCAAACAACAACATGTTGATTTCTTCATCTTTTATCTTTTGATCACAACAAGGAAGGGGGAAAGGCAACGCTCTCCACCCAACCAAGATACCCAATGGGAAAAGAGAAGCCATCTTTCCCCATTGGCCCCGAGCCCCAACCATATTGAAATGGAGCATGAAACCAACACATGGCAACAAAGGCTTCTATCACAAACAAGCAACACTCACATTGCACAAGAACAACAAAAGCACAATTCAAAACAAAACAACAGTTCCCAACTACATTTAAAAACAATCATACAACACATAGGCTTGAACAAGCAAGCCAAACAAGAGCAAGAGCTATGGAGGTCTCCTTATGCCTCCCTTGTTGAAATTTGGGCATCCACCAAAACAACCCGCCAAAATCATAACAAAACCCATAAACCTTATCCCTCCTCAACCCCTCCTTATCCCTCCTCCAAATTTATCCCTTATGTGCCCCCTCAAAAAGTAAGAAATGCAAGCATATTCTTTTCCTAGGTGGATCCCAAACCAACATTCCCTCCACAAAGAACAAGTGCCAATGGAAAATCCCTTATCCCTCCTCTAATAAACCTCATAGTCTTCTCTCTACACCATGCCCTAAGCATTCTACCCATCCATCTAAGAATGAAAACACAAGGCCATTCAAAAATGCATGCAAATAAAAGGGAAAAACAACAATTTAAAATGGATAAGAGCCTACCTCTCCATAATGGAGATTTGTTTTCCAAATAGAAGTTCTTTGATGATCAAATGCAGTCCCAAAACAGCAAATGAAAAGCATGCAAATCAATCCAAGCTCCTTCCACAAAGCAAGATCCAAAGGCAAGAGAAAATTCGACCCAAGAGAGCAATGAAAAGTTTCAACAACCCCAAATGAGGGAAGAATTCAAATTTTTAAAGGAGAGGGTGGAAGAGGATGATGTGGATTCCAAGTGGGATGCCACATCATTTTTCCTCATTCCCCAAGAGTGCAATCAACAACAAATCACCATTAATGGAAATGACAAAATCACTTACATACACAACTTCAACCCATACTCCAAAAAGGAATGCATTAAAATTTGTAAGACAAGTGCAATCAATTCTTACACAAAATCATATCAAAATACAATAAAAAGGATTTATTTTGACTCCAAAGCTATAATCATGGTTGGTGGAAGATTTTGAGAGGTGTGGGACAAGTTTAACTTGTCCCACATGCCTCCAAATTTGTCCTTTAAGGCCAAATTCGAATTTAAAAGAGGATGGAGTGTTTGACCTTCCAAAATCTGCCTTACAACCTCTTACAAATTCTTACACATCCTTACATGGTAACTTACACACTCTTTCAAAATGTATTAATATCTATGACATTCATTTATTACAATCTTTTGACATAAGATTTATTTATTTATCACATGGTTATACTATATATAAATCAATTTTAATTATTAACAAGAAACATTTAATTTATATTCCACATCCCAATTAATTTAATTAAAACTTAACTATATGACTCTCACATTATACTATCACATTTAAATTAATTAAAAGAAAGAACACCTTACAAATAAAAATACACACAACAATAATAAAAGGGAACATACAAATAAAACACACATATCCCATGGTCATAATAGTGGAAATCCCCCATGGGGAAGTCCTAACATAACACAACACACAAATCAAACACAGTTGCCATGGTGACCTTGTTGATTTCACACTGAATTCCAATATGGTTAGTCTCCATTCCCCGACATTGTTGTGATTTTTACCTACAAAATAAAATACCTCCTTCAGCCTCGTGGCCATATCAGAACATCCAAATGATATAAGCACATATAATTATTAAATCCAAATCACAACAATATCAAGAATTTAACATTTATCATTTAAATTCAATTTACAACTATATCATCATCCAATAGATCTCTATACTAGAGCTATTCATAATATCAATGTCACATGTCTAAAATCAACATCAATAACCTATCCATGTCAACTAGTATATCATCATCCATAATAATAATAATGTCTCAATGATCATCAAGCATAATAACTGAATCCAGATCCATATTAATCCATAGTCTATCATCTAACCATCATACTAAGAAAAACATAATAATGTCCATAGTATTCCATGATCTAGCATATACACATCATACTACATCAAAACATAATAATGTCCAAAATATGATCAAAAGTGTCAGGATCAGTATCTAAACAGTGTCAAAGGAGAGTGGGCACTACACATACTTACATATGTATGTTTATTGGCCAAATATGTAATCAAATGTTGCTAGATTTATCAAATGTTGTGTTTTATGTAGTAAAATTAAGCTTAGTAATAGTAATTTATGTTTATACATGCCATTACTAGTGTCATCCGACCATGGGAAATAATCTCCATATATTTTGTGGGAAGTTTTTGTATTTTAAAACATGATATGGTTATATTTTTTTGGTTAGGGACCAGTTCAGTAAACTATGTATTCTTACTCCTTGCAAGAAAAATCTCAAAGCCAATAATGCAGTTTAGTTATTTTTTACTCATGTGTGGGTTCATTTTGGTTTTCTCAACTCTATTGTTTCATATAGGGACTCATAGTTCATCAAGAAGTTTCTGTCTACTTTGTGGGAGAATATGGATACCAAGAAAAAGAGGTATATATATTTTCACCCAAAACTCGATGATGCATAGATCGAAGGAGTAATTTGGACATTGGTTCAACTCTTGCATGGGTATAACAAGAAACATCCTAAGACTTGGGATGGGAAATTGGTGTATATTCAACATTCTTATAACATGGTAGTTCATGTTTCTACTAGTACAACTTATTTTGAGACTTGTTTTGGTTATTTATATCACACCTCACATTTTCATGTTGTTATGTTGCAAAAATAAGTTGTGATGTGTTAAACAATTTACGAAAGTAAGTTGATTAATATTGCCTACGAGGTTGGATTACAAGTATACATATGTGGATATTACATAGATGTATATATACATGTGTATAGTTATATATTTAGCATTATACCCACACTCATCACCTCACATTTTTATATTATTTAATAATTGCAACTTATTATTGCTATACTTTATTTGGTTGATTGACCACCACCCTATTTTTGTATATGAAGATTTCTTAAATGTTGACAAATCTGTTACAATAATTTACTTTACATTATTTCAAAGGTTTGGATATAAATGTTATTGTCTTAGTGTTTTGATTGACCACCTTCTTATAACAATATTGGTCATAGACCATAAGGAATTAATAATGATCTTCATTGTTTCTCGAAAATGGCCTTTGTCAATGTCAAGGTAAGTTAATAACATTTTGACTTCCTTGTTTGACAATAAAAAAATGATGGGATATAATGGTCTCGCACAGGGAGAAACTAAATTGTTTTATATTAGCCTCATGCCATAATTCAATATCGATTAATAAATTTCATTTTGTAAAGGTCTTGGACCATATAAATTTTTTAAGTTGTATGATTAAAATGGATATGTTTATGCAAACTTGGAAAGATATGTTTATTAGATATGGGTTTAAGACTTCAAGCATATATATTGTTTCATTATTTATGGTATTCACCCATATCTTATGGTGAATAAGTTATTATTTTTATTTTGTTTAATTGAAAGATCATCGACCTTATCATTGGCTTAGAAATATTTATGAGTGTGACTTTGCATAGGAAATAATTGATAGTATAAAACTAGTCATTGACAACCATGCAAACATTGGTAAATTATTTGGTTTTGAATAAGTATTCAAATTCTCATGGAACCCCATGCATTTTGGAGGGAAACATTGGAGATTTTAACCAAGCCACTACATGGCACCTACAAAATTTAATTCATTTAATTTTAAGAAAGGATTTTTGGGAATGGGGAAACTTCTTTGAGAATTTTTGGCATGCAAAAATATTAGTCATTTTTATTTTATCCTATTGTTGTTCGATCTCTTCTTTTGGAGATCTTCTTGGAGGATTATAAATCTATTTTTAGTTGAGATTTTAGTGGGTCGAACCAGCTAAAAATAGATGTTGTTATTTTCTAATCCATGGTGTTTAAGTTGTTTAAATCGAGGGTTCATTTAGAGTTTTCTTGGTTTGATTTTCTATCAAATTAGCAAGGAATTTTATGAAAACGTTGAGGATATTTTTACAAGATAACATTCATGGATTATTCTAAATCCCTTCTTGTTGTTACATTTTGAAAAGAATGAAAATAATGGGATTTTCTTTCTTTTTAAATTTGTGATGATTTTATGAGTAAATATGAAATGGGCCTTTGAAATATTAAAATAGAAACCATTATTTCTTAGATGGGTAGTTAGAAAAATTAGGGGAAAAGGGTCCTATTTTGCAAATATGAATATGGGTTTTTGTGATGAATATGATATTTGTGACTGCATGCTCTTGATTTAGTTACAGTAAGACGGTGGAATTTGGTTGCTGAAAGTGAGTCTTTTGTATTAATACCTTTATAGATTTATTTTTGTTTGAAGAGGTTGATTTTCTAAGTCGACTTTGAAACTAGAGTTTATGTGTGAAAGGTAAATTAGATGAAGTGTTTTTATATTCTTTTGGGTTGTGAAAATGTTGCAATGCATAAACTGATTTGGAATGAATTTTTTTCTTTTATTGAAATCCTCTTGGGTTAACTTGACATTTTGAAATCTAGGTTATTATTATTTCATGATAAAAAGTGTTATCGAATATGATTCTTGGTTAGAAAGGGAATCTCTGTGAGTTGTCAATACATGGGTTTTGTTTGAATATTTTTTATTTTTTGGTAAATAGGTTTTTGTTACTAAGAATATCTTCCTTCTCATTTCGGGTTTCATTTAACTTGTAGATGAATCAACTCGATATGAGCTCATTATTGAAGATTGTATAAATAATGGACATTGGTATATTTCCTTCATTGTGATTTAAATATAACTCAAAGTCATGACTACACCCTTGCAAAAATTTTATGTATTTAATTTTGATATGTGAATATCTTTCCTTCTTAATTACAACTTACAAAAATCAATTTTCTTAAATTAATAGATAAAGAACCTTGGGAAAAACCTCCTTCATTGACTGATCATGATGAGGAATCTTCTTGTAATTAGATTAGTGATTTTGAGTCAAGGTAGACTCTTATGGAAATTGTGTGCATTACACATTTTGGGTTTTAAGTGTCGATTCTAGAATTATTTCAATTCCCTCCTATTGTAGATGTTTCATTAAACTTACAATGATAGAATAATATATTATCAACTATTATTAATTTGTTCATTCTAAGGAAACTTATAGTCTAGTGCATTGTTGAATAGTTTCATTTGTGAAATGGTAAGTATCCAAGTGGATCATGATACTAAAAACGCATTGTACCATCTCATAACTAATAATGTTATTTGTATTTAAGTTGGATTATTGGTGAACTCTGATAATGTTATGATTACCATGTAAATATTTTTATAGACCATATAGAAAATTATTTGTTAAAAGTCAAACAAGGCTCGTTTATCCTTAAGAGATGAATTTGATAGGTCGATCAAAGTGTTTCTAAGATACTTTTAAACTTGTTTAAATAATTTCATGAAGGTTTCTTTAATAAGATTCTTGTTATGATTGAGTAAAAACCTTCCAATATGGATTAGGAAATAATGACATAGCTAGATTCATTTATAGTTACCATTAAGTTAACGTTATCATATTCATTTAGTTTGTAACATAACAACATGAATGTAAGTGGATAACTCATGCCAGTTCGGCGAATTGGCCATTTATAAACTCGTTTTCCTACAAGTGTGCACCATGGAGTAAAATAAGAGAAGTGATTATTGAATCTTACTTACACAATTTTTTTGTGTATTATTGTTTGAAAATTTGTTATGGATCATTATTTTAATATAAGAGAGAGTTTTAATTCATGGTTTTTTATAAGGCATTATGCCTATTTGTAATATTTTGGACATTATTGTAATATGATGTTAAAAAGATAAGGACTCTTCCTTATAAAGATTTATAAATATCTTTTATCATTTATATACTTTTTTAGAGTTACAATGATGATTTTAATGTTGTTTTTACAATGTATATGTATTTGAAATTATTTAAATATTAAGTGAAAAGTATAAGAATTGTTGTTGTGAATAAATAATATGATTGAATGTTATGAAAATATTTATCATTTATTATATGGAATTTATTACAACAATGATAACATTGTTACCACTATCATTAATTAATGAAATGAAAACGATTAAAACAAGATATTATAAACAAAGGTACATATATATAAATAAAATAATGGTATTTCATCTCAAACTAAAGTTTCATTATGATCGATTAATTAATTAGTTAATATGAATAGTATAATAATAGACAACACATTGTTATAATTATAGTTGTACCTTCACCACATTAAATACATTATATAAGACATATGGATGTCTCAATAATGTAAGTACTATTCCACTAGTTACCAATTGGGATAATTATATATAAATAATGTGATTAATATAATAATGTTATATGACAAACATAAGATGTCCGTAGTACCCATACTTTTATAGCTTAGTTTATGTTGTTCCTCTTACTATTAGACATGTTTTGATAGGGATTTAATATGTTTTGGACATTACATTAGGAGATTTGATCGAATAGACATGTGTGGACATTTAGGCGCATAACGTCGATTTAGCTTGATTACTATGTTGTCACATTATCTTATGATGTCATGGATACTAATTGATATGATGTTGTTTTGGAACGTAATTATATTGATGGATACTCAGTTTGTTGCATGTTGGGATTCTATGGATACATGTCATTTTATCATTATGACTAACTTATGGTGAATTATGTATAGTTGTGCACGTTGTCACACTTTCAATTCTAGAAAGATGATATGTTAGTCTAGAATTCATTGATATCTTATTTAGTAGTTGATTTATATTTTATCAGATAGGTGTGTTTAATGTGTGCAATGAGTGTGCAGGTGACAGGTCACAAGAGAATATGGGACTCAGGCTAGCTACGTAAATTTACATAAGTAGCCCATGGGCTAAGCCCTAGCCATGTTTATTGCTTGAGGCCTTAGCGTTAGAATTATTGTTTTGGGCACCATGGGTGACCCTCATTTGTAATGTAATATGTCTTGTAATTATTAATTTTTCTTAGGGTGTTTAATTTGTGTTGTAAGCTTGTTTTGGGGAATTAATGACCCCACTTGCATTAAGTCTTGAATTAGTTTAATGATGTACTTAATCTAAAGGGTTTAGGGTCACATGTGAACCCTTGGGTGGGCCCCACACCCTCTACCCTTGTGCCAAATTTTCCAAACCCGAAATTGGGTTATTTTAGGGGTTTTTAGGGACCCCTTTTAGTTTGGGAGTTCCTTAACATGAAAATGAGCCCTTGGACCCTACCTAATAGGTAGGGGGCTTATTTCCAAGGCTAGAGGGAGTTTTCCCTCCCTTTTTCCTCTCCTTTGGTCACATCCATGTAAGGGGTATGGATTAGTGTGCTTGTTAAAAGTTGCACAAGAATTGTTTTGTTATCATTTAGAGTAATTTGGGAGAAGAGCCCTAAAAGTCATTTTATCCTTTCTCTTATTTATCTTTGGCATATTTGACCTTGGAGGAGGAGAGGGGTGACACATGTCACCCCCTCATTGGTGAGGATTTTTACTTGCTTCTCTTCAAACTCCCCTCATGGGAAAAGAAGAGAAATTTTTTTGGAGCTATTGCTTGGAGTCTTGTGGATTTGGAGCTAGAGTTTGCTTGGGTCAAGAAGTGGAAGAGATTGAAGTTTGGAGAGCTTTTCTTTGAGGTAGGCTTTTTGAAATTTATTGTGTTTGTTATATCATGCTTGAAATTTGTTGTTTGCTTGGAAATTTTTTTGTTGCATGAAGTTCTTGTTGTTGTTCATTTGATTTTTCTCCCCCATCATATTAAATGATGGAGTTTTGGAGTTGTGGGGGAAGAGGGATTTTTTCCTCTCAATCCTTATAGGCTTGATGGGCAAGCCTTGTAGGATTTAGTTACTCCCCTCAAATGGTTGAGGTGGGGAAGGTGGGTCATTTGGCATGAACCCCCTTCCCCATTCTTGGTAAGGAAACCCCTTTGGGGTTTGAAAATCCTTCCAAGAAGGATTGGTGAAAGGGTGGAGGAATAAGGAGGGCTTGAATGAAAATGGAGAAATAAGGAGGATATGGAGATATTGTTTTTGTGCATTTAATGTTGGTTATAACTTTTGGAGAACTTATCTTTTCTCTTCCCCATTTTAGAGGTAGAACTTGGGTTCTCCTCCTTTTCACTTTTACAAATTTGGAGTCTTGTTTTGATCTTTGCTATGTGTAGTGCCCACATTTTTATAGCTCCAGTTATCTGTTGGTTCCTTTATTCCTAGACATGTTTTGATTTAGACTCGATAGACTTTAGACATTTTACTATGATATTTTATCCTCATGGACATTATGGCATTTTTGGCGCATATTGCCAATTGGACTAGATTCGTATACTGATATATTTCTTATGATGTTGATGACACTAACAAGGTTATATGATAGACTTATTGGTTAGATGTTAGTCTCTTATGGTTGATTTGATTAATGATATAGTGTTTTGGATTTAATGATGGCAAATTTCATGCTAACCTAAGTGTATGTCGTTGCAATTTTATTTGTGGATGATTCATGGCAAACTATGTGGGTAATTGTATGCATTGCACTATCAATTGTAAATTATGTTCGGACATTATAAGTTTGATTGATATTGTGATGTATAGATGATGTTTATTGTATTGGATAGATGCGGTTAATGTGTGCAATGAGTGTGTAGGTGATAGGTATAGGAGAGCATGGGTTTCGGGGCAGCTACGTAATTGTGCACAAGAAACCCATGGTCTGAGTCCTAACCATGCTAAATGTTTGGGGCCTTAGATTAGATGTATTTAATTAGGCACCATGGGTGAACCCGTCAATTGTAATGTAATTATGTTTTGTAAAATTAATTAGGTTTAGGTGTGTTTTATTAAGTAAACTAGCTTAGGGGTTTAATGACCTTATCTTAAGTTAAGTGTTGGTTTTGGGAAAGTGTGTGTGTTGGTAGAAGGGATTGGGGACCACATGTGAACCTTGGGTGGACCCCACACCCTCTACCCTTGTGCCCAAGCATGCCAAACCCGAAATTGGGTTATTTTGGGCATTTTTAGGGACCTCTTTTGAGTTTGGGGTTCCTTAGCATGAAAATGGGCCCTTGGGCCCTACCTAATAGGTAGGGGGCCTATTTCCAAGGTTTGGATGGATTTTCCTCCCTTTTGCCCTATTTAGTCACCATCCATGTAAGATGGTTGGGTTGTGTTAAATTGTTAAAAGTTGCTCCACTTTGTTTTATTTTAGTTTTTGGTATTTTGGGTGATAAGGGATAAAAGGTGAGTTTACTCTTACTTATTTGGTTTTTGGAATATTTGACTCTTGAGAGGAGAGGGGGTGACACTTGTCACTTTCCCATTGGTGAGGAAACTTTTGGGTTCCTCTTCTTATTCTTCCTCATGTGGAAGGAATGGGTCTTCTTGGTTCATTTTTTTTAGCACTTGGAGAATTTTGGGAGCTTGGAGGTGAGCTTAGACAAAGGGAAAAGCTTAGAGTCTTGGAAATTATTATAGAGGTAGGATACTTAACCTTCTTCTTCTTATTTGTGCTTATCTTGTTAACTATGTTTAATCAATGGAATGGTGTCTGTGAAATGATGTGTTGTGAGTTGTATGGTTAATGTAGTTGTTTGTTTGTTCTTGTTGTTTTCTTTGTTTTCTCTCCACCATCATTTGGATCGATGGTTTTTGGAGAATGTAGGGAAGAGAGAGGGATTTCCCTCTCAAACCTCATGGTTGTTGGTCAAGCCATGAAGGTTCCTTCTCATCCCCTTATATGGTTTGAGGTGGGAGAAAGGTTCATATGGCTTGATCATTTCCCCATTCTTGGTGAGGAAACCCTTTTGGGTTTGAAAATCCTCCCAAGAAGGATTTCTATAGCATAAAGGAGGAATAAGGAGGATGAATAATTAGGAGGTATAAGGAGTTTGTATACATGCTTTGTTGGTGTTCCTATGGTTGGACACCTTGATTTGGGCATCCTACTTCCTCTCTTCCCCCTTGTGAGGTTGACCTTGTTATCCTCATATTGTTGTTTTCATGTCTAGTAAGTGGTTAAATGGTCCTATGTTTTTCTTGTGGTGTGTAAAACCCCATTATACTTGTGCACATTGTGGAAGCTAGTTCCTCTCTCCCATGGGCTTGGGGGAGGCTAGCATGACTTCCAACCATGGAAAGGCATGTGATGATGCCTATTGGTTGGGTAGTAAACAAGCCATGTTCTCTTGGAGTTGGATTCTTGTAAGAGTATTGGAGTTTGGAGCTCAAGTTGGAGATAGTAGAGCCTCTTACCATCTTGGTATTTGTCGTCCTTGGAGAACATTGCATTCACTTTGTAAATAAATGTGGCTTGTCAATTCTATACACTCTTGTAAATAACCATTATTGTACTTATTGCTTCTTGTAAACTTTGGTCTTTACTAAGAAAGTTTTTATTTTTATTGTGGCTAAAATCTTGTAATAATATCATTTGAGATCAAAATGAAACCATGAAATTTTACTTCAATGTCTCTTGTTGGAAGGTGTTGTTTTGTTTAGAAATCTACACAATATATAGTTATGCAATATACACTTGAAATATTTAGTTGTGCATTACATATAAAATCTAAAAATTTAGTGTGCTTGCATTTGAAAAAATTATGGCATTACACTTTGTTTTTGTGTGGATGTATCACTGTTTGTTTACCCTCACTTTTTGCAAGTTGTGGATGGTAGTCCTCTTTTCCATGGGCTTCGGGAGGCTAGCATGCATCCCAACCTTGGGAAAGGAATGTAATGATGTTGGTGGCCAAACAAGCTTCTTCTCCTTGTTGGTTTTCTTGAAGGCATGTGCATTGGGATCTCAAGATGGAAGTGGGTTGTTGGTTGGAGCTCTTTATCTTCTTCACTCTATTGTGGACATTACCTCTTAGTATATCTTTTGGATATGGTTTGGTGGAAGCTTCATTGTTGTAAAACCTCCTTTTTGTAGTTGTAAATTTCTTTTAAACTAGTGTAGGTTTTCTTGAGCAATCTTCCTCCAAACTTGCAAAGAGGCTTGTAATGAGTTCCTTTATTTCACATAGTATGGAAACATGTTGGGTTGATGTGTTTAAGCAAAAAAAAGAGTAAAATGGTATTAGATGTTTTTCTTTTATAAAAACTTGATGTAACCCTTATCTTTGGAAGGAAGTTTAAGTTCATTGGAAAAGAAATGTTGTGAGATGAGTGGGTTCTTTGATATAAATTTGTTTAGACTTCATTTGAAAGGAATGCTTATAGATGGGGAATGTGCTCTTTTTTTACAAAAAGAAATAAATCAATAAAAGATACATATGTATATTTCTTGTTGACATTCTTCTTGGGAAAAAATCTGAAATATGTTTTGTTAAAACATTGGAAATGAAATCTAATTATTAGCATTGAATCTCATGAATAATATCAAAGGAAAATACTCTCCTTCTTGCATTTTACCTCTCTTGTAATTGTTGGTAATATGAATAAATGAAATGAAAGTAGTTTCTTTTGTTATCCTTTCCATGAGTAGTTAAGAAATTTATTTATTTTTAATCGTAAAAAAATAAAATCGTTTTACCTATTGTTTTATTATATATATTATTATATATATATATATATATATATATATATATATATACATATATATGATAGATAATGTTTGGAAAACCATATTTTTTTATTAAATTGAAAATGGAAATCAAACAACATAAAATATCATAATATATATGTGTGTGTGTACAAAATGTTATATATATTAATAAACTTAAAACAAAATTTAATAAAAACAAAAAAAAACAACAAACACTATTTTTTTGTTATTTTAAAAAGTTTTTTTAGAAAAGAGATTTTTATAATGTTGTTGGGGAGGGAAAACCCATCCCCCTCCTGTCCACGGCACCCCACGGCCCTGCCCTCGCTCCCCCTTCAAAGCACGCTACCCTCCGCTATCCCCGTTTCCCCACCGTGTGCGGCCCCCTGCCATGTGGATTCCCAACCTCCTCCACGCAGCCTATCCACCTATCCCACACCCGTGCCTCCCTCCGCTCACCCATGACCTGCCACTCCACACACCACCACATGTTCCACGCCAGTCCTCCCCGACCGCGCGTAACCCTAATCCGCCCCCACACAAACAAAAAAACTAAAAGATAATATATATATATATATATATATATATATATATCCGAAACAAAACAAAAGCCTTGGGAGGTATGGCTGCCCTTAAAAGGGAATACAAAGGAATTAACAAGCCTCCATAACTCCTTAACTGCAATAAGAAAACAAAAAGAAAAGAAACAAAATGAAAGAAAGAGATAAAAAAAAAAGAGATAAAGATATGCTAGGGCAAGTTTAGGGTAAAGTGAGATCTAGGGCTAAGATTGATTCAATCCTAAGGCCCAAAAGTTACCCTACACACTTTCTAGTCATGAACATTTTATGGGAGTAGAAAACAAATTAAAAAGGGGATGTGGGTAATTAAATAAAGAGGGGAGACTAAATTATTATTTTAAAAAAAAAAAAGTGTAAACTTAATCAAATTTTTGATTTCAGGTTATTCTTATTAAAATGAAATAAGTAAACTTGGTTAGGATAGCGTTTAGAAAATTTAGAAATTAATAATTAATATGAATTAAATATTAATGAAAAGGGGTCAAGAAGATCATTAGTCCTCTATAAAATTTTTTTGACTTAATGGCCTGGTTTCTAGTGTCCCAAGGTGGGGCATTACATTTGGTATCAGAGTGAGGTTCACACACGTGGACACTCTGGGTAATCAATCAACCGGTTAACAACATTGGTGATAACATTAAAATTAAATAAATAAATAAAATAATTAAACATTTTCCACAACCATTTAATAACCTCTTCGCTCACCTCATGTATAGGATGGCACCCAAGAGGGGACGATCAGCTAGAGGCTTGGGGTGTAGTGCACCCACGCAATGTACCCGCCATCACCCAATTTGGGCCTCAGATATTAGAGGTCCTGCAGTAGCTGATAGGTGTTGTGTAACAACATCTCCCACCACCACAAGAGGCGAGAGAGGAGGACTTCCAATTGGGAGACGAGGAGCCGATAGGTGAGGATGCACATTCAAAGCCACCAGAGCATGATACACCGAGGTGGGAGAGGTCACATAGCCCTTCCATTCATCATGAGAGGGTAGCCTCATACCATTGTAGCGCTCTCACAGTCTTAAGGGACCATTTGGGGATAGACGACCCCTTTCACTTGTTGGACTACATTGCCAGGATTGAGATACAGTAAGTGTGATTAGAGATCTTCTTCACTTGCAGCCGCCTACCTACATTGGCTCTACAGATGGCTTTGGGGCTGAGTCATGGCTCCTTAGCTTGGATAGTTTCTTTGGCTTACACTCTTATGAGAGCAATGTCAAGGAAAGGTTTGCTATACACCTCCTTCGAGACGTAGCAGGTGTTTGGTGGAGGAATGAGGAGCGGAAGCTCCATCTAACTCAAGAGACAAAGTGACCTGGGAGATGTTTGAGGAGTGATTCAGGGCTCGCTATATGTCAGAGCATTTCATACGAAGAGGATCAATGAGTTTCATGACTTACGATAGGGATCTGGCATAGTAGCGTAATATGAGAGTAGGTTCTTGGATCTTTTGTAGTATGTGGACTACTTGCAAGATGAGAAATTATAGGTTAACAAGTTTATTCAAGGCCTTAATGCAGATATAATAGGATCAGTTAGGATGTTATCTCCTCCCACGCTTGAGAAGGCCATTGAGAAGGCCTACTTAGCTGAGGAGAATAGGACCAAGGCATAGGAGCACCGAGATAGAAACAAGAGCAAGTTTCAAGAGAGGATACAAGCCTTTCAGAGTCAGAGGTCACGGGGTATAGCACCACCCCTAGAGGAGGATTCTGGCCTCCGCCAGTAGCCACAAGGGCTCCACCACACCCACAGCGCAGACACAACACCATGGCCACCAGCAGCAGAGGGCTAGGCAGACTCAGAGCTTTCAGAGAGGTGGTACTAGAGGAGGTTTTGGTGGAGCTAGGGATAGGAGACAGGGTACTCAATAGGTATAGCCAACTCACATGTAGTAGTCTACTAGGGTTGGACCGACAGGATTAGTACACCAGAGTATAGGAGGGACCCCATCTCAGAGGGGTACAAGAGGATGTTTCATTTGTGGATCTCCTGATCACTATGTGCATATGTGCCTGCACAAACCCAATACCATGGACACATAGAGGGCCGCTAGATCCGAGTAGATGGTGGGTGATGTAGGATGTGCTCATCATGTATATGTAGTGGTTAAAAACCACTAGGCTGAGCATCAAGCCACAGTCATTGAGATAAAAGGTACTATCAGGGGTATTTCTGTTTCAGTACTTTTTGATTCAAGTGCTTCTAATTCTTTTATATCACCTTCTATAGTGGACCAGTGTGGGCTAGTTATGGCTAGGCAACCTAGATAGTTGGCAGGTTGAGTTGGCCTCTAGGGCCAAACTTACCATGGAATCGTATGTGGAGAGTTACGTACTTGATTTAGGAGCCTTCTCCACTACACTTGACCTCCGAGTTATTCCTCTAGGATCCTATCAGGTAGTATTGGGTATGGATTGGCTCGAGGCTCATCGAGCTAAGGTGGATTGTAGAAACAAGGTCATTGAGTGTCAGGATGATCTTGGTAGGGTAGTTGTGATATCAGGGATGTAGAGGCCTATCTCCTTGCGCATGATCTCGGCTAAGAAACTCAAGTGGAGCATGTGTAAGGGATGTCATTTTTTTACTATCACCATCAATGATCGATCAGAGAGAACTCCAGAGCATTCACCTTTAGATGATCATGTAGTTTTGAGGGAGTATGCCGATGTGTTTCCAAGTGAGAATCTAGGGTTACCACCTCACAGAGAGGTGGATTTCACCATTGATTTAGTACCTAGATCCACACCAGTTTCTAGGGCACCCTATCGGATGATGACTTTGGAGATCCATGAGCTCAAGATTCAGTTAGAGGATTTGTTAGAGAAGGGTCTCATTTGCCCTAGTATATCACCTTGGGGAGTGCCAATCGTATTTGTAAAGAAGAAGGATGGTTCTCTCAGGATTTGTGTAGACTTTAGGAAGCTCAACAAATTCACAATAAAGAACCATTATCTGCTCCCTAGGATTGATGACTTGTTTGATCAGATGCGGGGAGCTAGAGTGTTCTCCAAAATTGATCTCAAGTTAGGGTACCATCAGTTGTGCATATCAGATGCAGACATTCATAAGACAACTTTTCACACACATTATGGGCATTATGAGTTCACAGTTGTTCCATTTGGTTTGACTAATGCCCCAGCTGTCTTTATGAGCCTCATGAATGGAGTATTCAGGACCTTTCTGGATTGCTTTGTCTTAGTGTTCCTTGATGATATATTGATATATTCTCATTCCAAGGAGGAACATAAGGAGCATTTGAGATAGGTACTTCAAGTTTTGAGAGAGCAGAAGTTGTATGGGAACTTGGAAAAATGCATCTTTTTTCAGTCAGATATTTAGTACTTGGGTCATATCATATCAGGAGAGGGTATCTCAGTAGATCCCTCTAAGATACAGGCTATCTTGGACTAGCCAACACCCACATTAGTTACTAAGGTGAGGAGTTTTATGGGTTTAGTAAGGTATTACCACAGGTTTGTACATGACTTCTCCAGGATTGCTCACCCTATTACTTCTCTTCAGAGAAAAGGGAAGAAGTTTGATTGGTCAGAAAAGTGTGAGCAGGCCTTTTAGTTGCTTAAGGAAAGGTTAACCACGACACCCATCTTAGTAGTTCTAGACCCTACAAAGGATTTTTTTGTTTGCACTAATGCATCACTAGAGGGTTTGGGGGAGCGTAGTTCTTATGCAGGAGCATCGAGGTTATTGCATTTGAGTCTCGTAAGCTCAAGGACTACAAGCTTAACTACCCTACTCATGACTTGGAGCTTGCAGTAGTTGTTCATGCACTTGTGTGTTGGTGACACTTCCTTTTGGGTAGACCTTTCATTTTGAGGACAGATCATCGTAGCTTGTAGCATATCTTCTCACAATTGAACCTCAATGCTCGGCAACGGTGTTGGATGGAGTTCCTATGTGAGTATGACATGGAGGTGTAGTATATCAAAGGAAAGGAAAATGTTGTTATAGATGCACTTAGTAGGCGATGACATGTGCTTGCTTCATTAACACTACAATCAGATTTGAGAGGCAGGATTCTTGAGCACCTTCCAGAGGACAAGGTTTTATGAGGGAGCTAGACAGATGTTAGAGTCACAAGGTTCATTAGAGGGAAGATATTCTAGGTGTGTTTTAGAGGCAGATGGTTTACTTCGGTTCCATAGGTGCATCTACGTGCCTAAGGCTGGTGATCTATGTAGCTTCATCCTCACAGAGGCTCATCGAGCCCCATATGTGGCACACCTAGGAGTGAAGAAAATGCACGCTAATCTGAGGGAGTTATATTATTGGCCAGGTCTTCGACGGGACATAGTATATTTTTTTGCACATTGCCTTGAGTGTTAAAGGGTCAAGGTAGAGAATTCCCATCCCGCAGACACTTAAATCCTCATGATATTCCCGAGTGGAAATGGGATGTGATCTCCATGGATTTCATAGTTGGAATTCTTATGTCTTCTTATCATCATGATGCCATTATGGTCACCATGGATAAGTTGACCAAGGTTGTGCACTTCTCACCAACCAAGGTCACCTATAATGCACAGGCCATCACCAAGGTATTTATGGAGGACATTTTTAGGTTGCATGGGATTCTAAAGACCATCATCAATGATAGGGATACCATCTACACTTCAATTTTCTAGACTTCCTTTCAGACCGCTCTGGGTACTCAAATTAATTTTAGCTTAGCTTATCATCCAGAGATAGATGGACAAACAAAGAGAGTTAATCAGGTGTTGGAGGACATGTTGAGGATGTATGTGATGGACCAGCAGAAGAAATGGGAAGATTATTTGCATTTAGTTGAGTTTTCCTACAACAATAGCTATCATAGTTCCATTGGTATGGCTCCTTACCAGGCTTTGTATGGACGACCTTGTAGGACACCTTTGAGTTGGGATAGACTAGATGATAGGATTATTCTGGGACCAGCTTACCTACAGGATTTAGAGCAAGAGTTATTCTGATTAGACAACGCCTTGAGTAGGCTAGAGCACGCCAAAAGGCGTATGTAGACACCAAGAGGATTGATTGTCACTTCTTAGTGGGTGATAAATTCTTCTTGAGAGTTCATCCGCATAAGAGCCCAATCCGCTATGGAAAGGGTTCTAAGCTATCACCTCATTTTGTGGGGCATTTTGATATTTTAGAGTTCATCGGTCTAGTTGCCTACCACCTAGCTTTGCCACCACACCTTGCATGGGCCCATAATGTTTTTCATGTTTCTGTACAATGTATATTTGTACCAGATGCTTCTCATGTTTTGGATTGGTCATCATTATAGGTAGAGGATGGAGGACATTGGAGACTAGATCCTGTACACATACTGGAGCACCGAAGGTTGGCCCTTCGATGTCGATACTTGGACTAGGTTATAGTGCAGTGGGACCGATACGACAAGACAACAGCTACCTAGGAGGATGCCACACCTTTAAGGGCTAGATATCCCTATCTCTTTCAGTGACTTCCAGGAGGAAGTCTAATTTTAGTAGAGGGGGATGTAGTGCCCACACTTTTATAGCTTAGTAATTGTTGTTCCTCTTACTATTAGACATGTTTTGACAGGGATTTGATATGTTTTAGACATTACATTAGGAGATTTGATCTAATTAGACATGTGTGGACATTTAGGCGTATAACACCGATTTAGCTTGATTACTATGTTGGTTGCTTTATCTTATGATGTCATGGATACTAATTGATATGATGTTGTTTTGGAATGTAATTATATTGATGGATACTCAGTTTGTTGCATGTTGGGATTCTATGGATACATGTCATTTTATCATTATGACTAACTTATGGTGAATTATGTATAGTTGTGCACGTTGTCACACTTTCGATTCCAAAAAGATGATATGTTAGTCTAGAATTCATTGATATCTTATTTAGTAGTTGATTTATATTTTATCGGACAGGTGCGTTTAATGTGTGCAATGAGTGTGCAGGTGATAGGTCATAGGAGAACGTGGGACTCAAGCCAGCTACACAACTTTACGCAAAGCAGCCCACGGGCTAAGCCCTAGCCATGTTTATTGCTTGAGGCCTTAGCATTAGAATTATTGTTTTGGGCACCATGGGTGACCCTAATTTGTAATGTAATATGTCTTGTAATTATTAATTTTGCTTAGGGTGTTTATTTTGTGTTGTAATCTTGTTTGGGGAATAAATGACCCCACTTGCATTAAGTATTGAATTAGTTTAATGATGTACTTAATCTAGAGGGTTTAGGGTCACATGTGAACCCTTGGGTGGGCCCCACACCCTCTACCTTTGTGCCAAAATTTTCAAACCCGAAATTGGGTTATTTTAGGCATTTTTAGGGACCCCTTTTTAGTTTGGGAGTTCCCTTAACATGAAAATGAGCCCTTAGACCCTACCTAATAGGTAGGGGGCTTATTTCCAAGGCTAGAGGGAGTTTTCCCTCCCTTTTTGCCTCTCCTTTGGTCACATCCATGTAAGGGGTATGGATTAGTGTGCTTGTTAAAAGTTGCACAAGTATTGTTTTGTTATCATTTAGAGTAATTTGGGAGAAGAGGGCTAAAAGTCATTTTATCCTTTCTCTCATTTATCTTTGGCATCTTTGACCTTGAAGGAGGAGAGGGGTGACACATGTCACCCCCTCATTGGTGAGGATTTTTCTTGCTTCTCTTCAAATTCCCCCTCATGGGAAAAGAAGAGAACTTTTTTTTGGAGCTATTGCTTGGAGTCTTGTGGATTTGGAGCTAGAGTTTGCTTGGGTCAAGAAGTGGAAGAGATTGAAGTTTGGAGAGCTTTTCTTTGAGGTAGGATTCTTGAACTTTATTGTGTTTGTTATATCATGCTTGAAATTAGTTGTTTACTTGGAAATGTTGTTGTTGCATGAAGATCTTGTTGTTGTTTATTTGATTTTGCTCCCTCCATCATATGGCATGATGGAGTTTTGGAGTTGTGGGGGAAGAGAGGGGAATTTTCCTCTCAATCCTTATAGGCTTGATGGGAAAGCCTTGTAGGATTTAGTTACTCCCCTCAAATGGTTGAGGTGGGGAAGGTGGGTCATTTGGCATGAACCTCCTTCCCCATTCTTGGTAAGGAAACCCCTTTGGGGTTTGAAAATCCTTCCAAGAAGGATTGGTGAAAGGGTGGAGGAATAAGGAGGGCTTGAATGAAAATGGAGAAATAAGGAGGATATGGAGATCTTTCTTTTGTGTATTTAATGTTGGTTATAACTTTTGGAGAACTCTTTTCTCTTCCCCATTTTAGAGGTAGAACTTGGGTTCTCCTCCTTTTCACTTTTACAAATTTGGAGTCTTGTTTTTATCTTTTCTTTGTTTTTGTGTGGATGTATCATTATTTGTTTACCCTCACTTTTGTGTAATTTTTGGATGGTAGTCTTCTTTCCCATGGGCTTGGGGGAGGCTAGCATGCATCCTAACCTTGGGAAAGGCATGTAATGATGCCTATGGTTGGGTGGCAAAACAAACTTCTTCTCCTTATTGGTTTTCTTAAAGGCATGTGCATTTGGATCTCAAAATGGAAGTGGGTTGTTGGTTAGATATATTTATCTTCTTCTCTCTCTTGTGGACATTACCTCTTAGTATCTCTTTTGGATATGGTTTGGTGGAAGCTTCATTGTTGTAAAACCTCATTTTTGTATTTGTAAATTTCTCTTAAACTAGTGTAGGTTTTCTTGAGAAATCTTCCTCCAAACTTGTAAGAGGTTTGTAATGAGTTCCTTTATTTCACATGGTATGGAAACATGTTGGGTTGATGTATTTATGCTAAAAAAAAAGAATAAAATGGTATTAGATGCTTTTCTTTTATAAAAACTTGATGTAATCCTTATCTTTGGAAGGAAGGTTAAGTTCATTGGAAAAGAAATGTTGTGAAATGAGTGGGTTCTTTGATATAAATTTGTTTAGAATTCATTTGAAAGGAATGCTTATAGATGGGGAATGTGCTTTGTTTTTTCTCTTTTACAAAAAGAAATAAATCAATAAAAGACACATATGTATATTTCTTGTTGACATTCTTCTTGGGCAAAAATCTGAAATATGTTTTGTTAAAACATTGGAAATGAAATCTAATTATTAGCATTGAATCTCATGAATAATATCAAAGGAAAATACTCTCCTTCTTGCATTTTACCTCTCTTATAATTGTTGGGAATATGAATAAACGAAATGAAAGTATTTTCTTTTGTTATCCCTTCAATGTGTAGTTAAGAAGTTTATTTATTTTTAACTGTAAAAAAAAATCATTTTACCTATTGTTTTATTTTGTGTGTGTGTGTGTGTGTGTGTGTGTGTGTGTGTGTGTGTGTGTGTGATAGATAATGTTTGGAAAACCGTATTTTCTTCATTAAATTGGAAATGGCAAATTAAACAACATAAAATATCATATATAAATGTGTGTGTGTGTGTGTGTGTACAAAATATTATATATATTAATAAACTTAAAACAAAATTTATTAAAAACAAAAAAACACAACAAACACTATTTTTTTGTTGTTTTAAAAGTTTTAAATAAAAAAGAGATTTTTATAATGTTGTTGGGGGAGGGAAAACCCCTCCCCCTCCTATCCATGGCCACCCCACGTACAAAATTTATTAAAAATAAAAACACAACAAACACTATTTTTTTGTTGTTTTAAAAAGTTTTAAACAAAAAAGAGATTTTTATAATTTGTTGGGGAGGGCAAAACCCCTCCCCCTCCTATCCATGGCCACCCCATGGCCTGCCCTACTCCCCTTCAACACGCTACCCTCCGCTATTCCCGTTTCCCCACTGTGTGCGGCTGCCCCCCGCCACCGTGGGTTCCCCAACATCCCTTCACACCACCTATCCACCTGTCCCGCACCTGTGCCTCCCTCCACTCACCCATGACCTGCCACTCCACACACCACCACTTGTTCCACACCAGTCCTCCCCAACCACGTGTAATCGTAATCGCCCACACAAACAAAAAAAAACTAAAAGATAATATATATATATATATATATATCCAAAACAAAACAAAAGCCTTGGGAGGTATGGCTGCCCTCAAAAGGGAATACAAAGGAATTAACAAGCCTCCATAACTCCTCAACCTGCAACAAGAAAACAAGAATGAAAAGAAACAAAATGAAAGAAAGAGATAAAAAAGAGATAAAGATATGCTAGGGCAAGTTTAGGGTAAAGTGAGATCTAGGGCTGAGATTGATTCAATCCTAGGGCCCAGAAGTTACCCTACACACTTTCTAGTCATGAGCATTTTATGGGAGTAGAAAAGAAATTAAAAAGGGATGTGGGTAATTAAATAAAGAGGGGAGACTAATTTTTTTTTTTAAAGTGTAAACTTAATAAAATTTGTGATTTCAGTTGTTACTATCAAAATGAAATAAGTAGACTTGGTTGGGCTAGCGTTTAGGCAACTTTAGAAATTAATAATTAATATGAATTAAATATTAATGAAAAGGGGTTAAGAAGATCATTAGTCCTCTATAAAAAAAAATTGACTTAGTGGTTTGGTTTCTGGTGTCCCAAGGCGGGGCATTACAATGTCCTAACACTTAATGGTTTATATCTCTTATTTTAAGGGATACATACTGATTAGATAATTAACCTATGAGACTAAACAAAACTATTAGGATGAGATTGGATCATTATAATAGGATTGGTTGACTAAACCTATTCCTAGTAACAAAAGTAATGTTGTGATACCATACAAAGAAACACTTCTTAAGTAGTATCAAGTTAAGACCTCCATCAAAATTAGATAATGTGTCTTAATAAAAAAATATAAGACATACCTATTTTTAACACATTAAGATAACATTGTGTGAAGGAAGTGTGGGCTCTATGACCCACTTATCCATTCAAACAAACCTTATCCGTACCAACTTAGGATGGCTATGGGAAGGGTAGTGAGTACTTAATGACGTATGTCATTAAGTAGTCATTATATTTTGCCATAGGGATCATAAGATGGGACTAATGGCGTACACTCAAATTTATAAGTGATTCTTAGATCCTATGACATCGAAATAGAAAATTTTAACTTCTTAAATAACGAAATTGAGATCCAGATAACTATGTAGAGAAAGTTGTGTGGTGGCAGAGATAATTTTCATTTGACTTATGTGTGGTCATGAAACTAAGCTTGCATTACTCGCTTAATGACTTGGCCAAGTAGTGTAACTAGCCGTATGCACTATCCGATCACCATATTCCTATTATGAAGTGTTACATGACAAATGGATTGTAGCAAGTCTATTATCTAGGTTGACACATATGATTTGTACTCGTTCTCGTAACTCGTTATAAAGGTTAACCAAATGTACATAAAATATACTCACTCAGTTAGACCGATGTTAAGGGGAGATTAGGTAGATCTAATGAATCCTTATAGCTACACATCGTTATCATTATTATCGATAGATTGTAAACATTATTTTATGATGAATTTACTTTGTGCTGATAATAATTGAAGGCATTAATTGTGATGAAAGGGATTACTTATAATTTCTCACCTTAAATTAGTGAAGTATAACATGAGTGTTACATTTTGGTATAAGAGTTACGTGGGTTTATATCTCTTGGAATAAATGGGTCCTTATGCTAAAAATATATTTTATTCTTGTCTAATAGAACATAATGGTTATAATAAGAGGAAATAATGCAAATAATAGGGTGTAAGCGTTGAAACAACAATATCCCAAAAAATTGATGATATACTAATTGTCCTACAGATACTCAGAATCAGTATAGTTGTTCTTGAAAAATAGATGATGACTAAGGATAGTGATAGTGACAGTGATGTACAACATGGGAAACCTAAAATAGAAACCTTAATGTTAGGAATCAAAATGTAGTGGATCCCAATGCTAGAAACATAAATCATGGAAAATATAACACAAAGATATTAATGCTTCAAATCATAATGTTAATGCTACAAATCATAACACAATAGATCCTAATGTTGCAAATCCCAATGTAGGAAACCAACCTGAGAAAAAATATTCCTCTTGGTAGCAGAATTGTCAAGATACATAAAATGTATTAACCCACCAAATTTTGATGGAACAACCTTGGGTAATGGTGATGAGAACTAGTTCAACAAGATAGTAAAATGCTTTGATATTAGATATTTTTCTGAAGAAACCAAGGTAGTATGGGGTGCTTATCATCACTCCAATGAGGCTTCCTCCTAGTGGGATAGCCGAAAGGTGGATTTAGGTGTTGTTGTAACAAATATAACATGTGATCAATTTAAATTTTACTTGGGAAGTGTTGGTTACCATAATTATATTATAACCAAAAAATCTATGAGTTCCAAACCTTGGCACAAGGTAAAATGACTGTAAAAAAATATTGGGAGAAATTTAAACTCGCTAAAGTATGTTCTATAATACCAAACTGATGAGAAATTTTAGATACACAAGTTTATCATGGGACTGAATCCCATCATTTGTGGAGAAGTGGATGTTCATGGTCCTTCAACCATGGAAGCTATTTTTGAAAAGGCCATAAGGCAATAGAAAAGATGCAAGCTATATCTACTCACAAAGATGAAAAGAGAAAGAAAAACTTTAGCTCACCTTCACCACTAGCACCAAGAAAGACTTGGTGGAAAAATGTTGGCAATAAAGCCAAGAATGGAAAGAATAACACAACAACGAAACCTTCAACAAATTTTAAGAAAAATAGAAAAAATAAAGGTGTAACCAATGAAAATAAGTATGAAAGGAAAGGAAATTTCATTGGGTGTTTTTAATGTGGTGGTGACACTACACCAACAACTATCACTTTAGGGAAAAGGAAAACAATCCGCAACAAAGAATACATGCTGCAAAGGGAAAACCGCCAAGTTGAAAAAAAACAACTATAGAAGTAATAGGTAAGATATATGGCCTACTTAAAACTATCCTATTTCATATTGGTGCAAATAAATGTATCATTCCAATCAAATTAGGTGAAAAATTAAAAAATAAATCTAGTTATATGAAGAATTCATGGAGTACAATACGATAATGATGTCCAAACTATAAATTAATGTCTTTTTTTGCAACATTGGAACTACCTAGTTTTACCACATGATTAGACCTATACAGAGATCCTTTAGGTTCTTATGATGTTATAATAGGTGTAAAATATATGTATCAACAAAAATCAACTATTTATTGCTTTGAAAAATGGATTTAATGCTTGGATGATATGTAGAAAACATCAATCATTCAAGACATAAGAAGGACATTGAAGTAAGTCACATTTCTATAATGCAACTAAAAAGGATAATAATAAGGGTTGTACTCTTTACACAATAAATATATCATATTTTAGTGAGGAACGTAATACTTCCTTGGAATACTATCCATTATTCAAGAGTATAAGGATGTATTTCCAGAGGAGTTATGAGGACTTCCTCTAAGACACGAGTTTGATTTCATAATTGATATCAAGCATGGAACTCGAACCAATTTCTAAGGTTCCTTATAGAATGAATACACATGAACTAGTGGAACTGAAAGCTCAACTTCATGATTTATTATCTAAAGGATTTATTATACTTGAGTGTGTCTCCTTGGGGAGTGCCGATCATCTTCATCAAGAATAAATATGTCACGTTAATGATATGCATTGATTATCACATGCTTGAAAAGGCCACAATCAAGAATGGATACCCCTTACCAAGGATTGATGATAACTTTGATAAAATGTGATATGTATTTGCCTATTCTAAGATTGATTTATGATCAAGTTATCATCAACTAAGAGTAAAATATGAATACATTCACAAGATAATGTTTAGAACAAGATATGGTCATTATGAGTTCACGATGTTGCCTTTTGGACTCACTAATGCACCAATTGCATTCATGAACTTAATGAATAATATTAAATCAGGAATATCTAGATAATTTTTATCTGGTTTTCTTGGATGACATTCTGATTTATTCTAAATATATAGAATAGAAAAATAAACACTTGAAAATTATATTAGAATTGCTTATAAAGAGAAAATTATATGATAGATTCAAAGTGTTTGTTCTATAAGAATGAAGTGCAATAACTTGGGCACATAATCAACAAGGATGGAATTTCAGCTAATCCATCAAAACCAAAGCTATAAAATAATGGACATCCCCTAAAAAATTTCATGAATTGAGATGCTTCATGGGGTTGGGTGGTTATTATAGAAAATTTGTTAAATATTTATCTATATTTGTTGCTCTAATAACTTCTTTGAGAAAAAGGACAAGTAAATTTGTGTGGTTTGAAAAGTGTGAAGTAGCATTTAATTTATGAAAAAAACTTACTTCAACACATGTTTTGAAGGTTTCAAACCCCAACAAAATCTTCACCATGATAATTGATGCCTTCGGTGAAGGATTAGGCATAATAATTTTACAAAATGGTCATGTGATTGCATAAAATAGTTGAACATTGAGGATACATAAGATGAACTATGCTCCCCATAATTTAAAACTTGCTTCCATAGTTCACGCTTTGCAAGTTTGGAGGCACTACCTATTGGGAAATCCTTTTGAACTGAAAAAGACCACTTAGGGCTAAAATATATATTTACGCAACAAAACTTAAATGCAAGACAATGTAGGTGGCTTGAATTGACAATGTTATAATTTTAACATAAACTACATTAAAGGAATAGAGAACAAAGTGGAATATGTGTTAAGTTGTAGGAATCATGTTTCCTCTATTGTGACCCTTAGGACTCAATTTAAGGATGAAGTAATGAAACAAATGCAAATTGATTCATATTATCAACATGTAAAAGCTGCTTAAGCCACAAATCCAAATGATAAAAGATACAAAGGATTTAATTTTGACAATGAAGGAGTCTTAAGATACAATAAAAAGTTTATGTTCCTTTGGGAAATGAATTAAGAATGAAAGTCATGAAATAATTTCATGATGCTCCTTATTCTGGACATCCCGAGAGTGACAAAATTATTGGGTGATTGAAAAAAACAATATTTTTGGAAAGGAATGAAGAAAGACATGACAAACTATGTTTCTTATTTTCTTGAATGTTAGCGTGTTAAGAATGAACACATGCATCCTAATCTGGTCTTCTATACCCTCACAACATTCCGCACTGTAAATGGTAAGTTATTAGTATGGATTCTGTGCAAGGGAAACCAATGTCTAAAAATAATCATAACATGATTTTAGTTGTGGTTGAAAAATTAAAAAAAGTAGCTCACTTAATATTAGGTAATATAAAATATGATTCAACCGTAACCACAAAGTAGTTTTTACATGAAATTTTTAGGCTACATAGAGTTCCAAAATTGATATTTTCTACGTAAACCCTAGACCGACATCTCAATTGTAGAAAACCCGAAACTCACTTTGGGAACAAAATTGAACTTTAGTTCAACATATCATCCGAGGAAACAAATGGTCAAATAAAAAGAGTTAACTAGGTTATGGAGGATGTTCTCAGAATGTGTTTCATGGACCAACAATATAGATAGGAATAATATCTTCCATTGGTGGAATTTTCCTATAATAAAAATTATAATTCTTCGTTGAAAATATCACCATTTCAAGCGTTGTCTCAGAGAAAGTGTAGAACTCCTATTAGTTGGGATAGTACTAAGGAAATATAGGTAATAGGTCTTGAAATGTTATTAGAAATGGAAAAATAAGTGAAACTCATTTGTGAGATATTAAAGGAAGTTTTATGATAGGCGGAAAAGCTACGCAGATTTGGAAAGGGTGGAAAAAAATTTGAGCTTGGAGATAAAGTTTTCTTAAGGGTTAAACCCAAAAAGAGATCAATCACGTTTGGCAAGTCTACCAAATTGTCACCTAGATATGTGGGACCTTTTGAAATACTTGAATTCATAATCCTAATTGCTTACTAATTAGCATTAGCTCTGCATTATCAATAATGCATGATGTTTTTCATATTTTATTTCTTAAAAAGTATGTTTCAGATGTAACACATGTCCTAAATTGGAACTATTTACAAGTTTAGGATCTAGGAATCATGGTGGTTGAACCTATTAGAGTGTTGGAAACTTATAGGTTGCATATCTGAAATCAAGATATCGCTTAATGCAAGGTCCAATGGGACCAATATTATGAAGAAAGTGCAACTTGGGAGAATCTGGAAGAAATAAAAAACAATGTTTCCTTATTTGTTTTAGTGATGAATAATTTATTAATTATCTATAATGATATATTTGATATAATTTGATTGACTTAAATGAAAAATTATGTCATATTGCTGACTATTTGGTAATTTGTTGATTATAAGGTTGTTATAGCCTAGAATTCTAAATATTGATTGATTGGAAAATTAATTTTTTTCAAGTTTTTAATATTAAAATGTGAATTTTAATCCTTAAAAGTATTGTATGGATCCATTTTTTTATGAATATATTTTCTATTTACAAGTTAAAGGATGGGGAAATGATTCATTAAGGGGGAAAGTATGTCACACCCCATATTTTCATTTTGTTATGTTGTGAAAATAATATGTGATGTATTAAATAATTTACGAAAATAAGTTGATTAGTATTGTTACGAGATAGGATTACAGGTATACATATGTGGATATTAGATAAATGTATAGAGACATGTGCATAGTTGTATATTTAGCAATGTACTCATACTCGTCAGCTCGCATTCATATATTATTTAATAATCACAACTTATTTTTGTTATACTTGATTTGGTTGATTTATCACCACCTTTTTGTTGCATTTGATGATTTCTTAAATGTTGAAAAAATTGTTACATTACTTTACATTACATTATTTCGCTGCTTGGAAATAGTTATTATTGTCTTGAAGTTTTTACTAACCACCTTGTTGTTGCAATATTCAGTCATAGATCGTAAGGAATTAATAATGATCTTCATTGTTGCTCAAAACGGTCTTCTTCCAAAACAAGGTAATTGAATAATAGTTTGAATTCCTTATTTGACAATAAATAATGATGGGGTATAATGGTCTCAGACTAGGGAGAAATTAATTTTTTAATATCGGCCTCGTGCCATAATTTAATATTGATAGATAAATATCATTTTGTAAAGATCTTAGACCATATAAAATTGTAGATTTGTATAATTAAAATGGATATGGTTATGCAAACTTTGTAAGATATGTTTGTTATATATGGGTTTAAGACCTCAAGGCATCAATCATAGCTTATGGTGACAAAGCTATTGATTTTATTGTGTTTAATTGAAATGTCATCGACCTTATCATTTGTTTAGAAATGATTTTGAGGGTGACATTACATAGGAAATAATTGATAGTATAAAATTGGTCATTGACCACTATCAAAAAATTAGTAAATTATTTGGTTTTGAATAAGTATTCAACCACTTGTGGAACCTCATGCATTGTTGGAGGGAAAATTTTGTGATTTTAACCACTCCACTATGTGGCACTTGAAAAATTTAATGAATTTATAACATACGATTTTTGGGAATGGGAAAAATTCTTTGAGAAGCTTTGGCATGCAAAAATCTAATTCATTTTTATTTTCTCCTATTGCTTTCGGGCTCTCCTTTTGGAGTTTTGCATAGAGGATTATGAAGCTATTTTCATTTGATAGTTTAGTGGGTTGAACCGTTGAAAAATAGATGTTTTTATTTTCAAATCCATGGAATTTAAGTCATTTAAATATGAAGGTTCATTTAGAGTTTGTTTGGTTCGATTTTCTAGAAAATTAGCAAGGAAATTTGTGGAAATTTTGAGGAGGCTTTTTGTAGGACAACATGCATGGATTAGTCTAGCTCCTTCTTGTTATTACATTTTGAAAAGAATCTAAATACGGGGTTTTATTTTTGTTTATATATGTGATTATTTTATGAGTAAATATGAAATGGGTCTTTGAAATATGAAAATAGAAATCATTTTTTATTATATGGGTATTTGGAAAAATGAGGAAAAAGGGGTTCTAGTTTACAAATATGAATATGGGTTTGTGATGAATATGATATTCGTGATTGTATGCTCTTGATTTAGTTGTAGTAAGATGGTGGAATTTAGTTGTTGAAAGTGATTATTGTATGAATACCTTTACAGACTTATGTTTGTTTGAAGAGGTGAATTTTCTAATTTGAATTTGAAACTAGACTTTATGTGTGAAAGGTAAATTAGAGGTTTTGTTTTTTATATTATTTTGGGTTGAAAAAATGTTACAATGCATACAATGAGCTAGAATGAATTTTCTCTTTTTCCTAAAAATGTCTTGGGTTAACTTGACATTTTCAAAATTTGGGTTATTATTATTTCATGATAATTAAATTTATATGAATATGGTTCTCGGATTAGAAAGAGAATATCCGTGATATTTTGATAAATGGGTTTTGTTTGAATCTTTGTGATTTATTTGGTAAATGGTTTTTTTTGTTTTGTTTTTGAGAATATTATCCTTCCCATTATAGGTTTCATTTAACTTGTAGACTACTTAGCTTGATATGAGATCATTACTAAAGGTTGTAGAAATAATGGACATTGGTAAATTTCCTTCATTAATTATTATGAATAAAAATCTTCATTTTCGTTTGATCAGTAACTGAGTCATGACTAGAGTCTTCCAAAAATTATGTGTATTTAAGTTTGATTTGTGAATATTTTTCCTTCTTCATTATGACGTACAAAAATTAGTTGTCTCAACTCAATAGATAAAGAACCTTGGGAAAACCTCCTTCATTGACTTATCATGATGAGGAATCTTCTTGTAATTAGATTAGTGACTTTGATTTAAGGTAGAATCTTGTGAAAATTCTATGCATTATACATTTTAGGTTTTAAGTGTTGATTCTAGAAGGATTTTGTTCCCTCCTATTATAGATGTTTCATTAAACTTATATTAATAGACTAATATATTAACAACTATTCTTAATTTTTTCATTCGGGGAACTTATAGTCCAAAGTGCATTGTTGAATAGTTTTATTTATGAAATGGTAAGCATCCAAGTGGATCATGATAGTAAAAATGTATTGTACCATCTTGTAGCCATTAATGTTGTTTGCATTTAAATTGGATTATTGGTCGATGTAAAATGTTATGACTATCATGCAAAGATATTTAAAGATCATATAGAAAATGATTTGTTTAAAGTAAAACAAGGCTTGTTTATCCTTAAGATATGAATTCGATAGGTTAATAAAAGTGTTTCAAAGATAATTTTAAACTTGTTTCAATGTTTTCATGAAGGTTTACTTAATAAGATTTGTGTTTTGATTGAGTAAAAACCTTCCAATCTGAATTAGGAAATAATGACACAGTTATATTCATTTATGGTTACCATTAGTTAACCTTATCATATTCATTTATTTTGTAACATAACAACATGAATGTGAGTGGATAACTCATGCCGTTTAATGAAATGACCATTTATAAACTCATTTTCCTACAAGCAGTGCACGATGGAGTAAAATAAGGGAAGTGATTATTAAATCTTACTCACACAAATTGTTTGTGTATTTTTGTTTTACAATTTGTTACAGATCATTATTTTAATATAAGTTAAAGTAATACTTCATTTTTTATAAGGCATTCTACCTATTTGTAATATTATGGAAATTATTGTAATATGATGTTAAGAAAGAAAAGGATTCTTCAATTAAAAATATTTATAAATATTTGTTATCATTTGTATACTATTTGAGAGTTGTAATGATGCTTTTAACGTTGTTTTTACAATGGTATATGTATGTGAAATTATTTAAATATTAAATGAAAATTATAAGAATTATTGTTGTGAATAAATAATACGGTTGAATGTTACAACAATATTGATCATTTATTATATGGAATTCATTACAACAATGATCACATTGTTACCACTATCATTATATATATATATGAAATAATGGTATTTCATTTCAAACTATAGTTTCATTATGATCGATTAATTGCTTAATCAATATGAATAATACAATAATAGAAAACACATTGTTATAATTATAGTTGTACCTTAACCACATTAAATACATTATATACAATATATAGATGTCTCAATAATGTATGTACTATTCCTTTGGTTACCAATTGGGATAATTATATATACGTAATGTGATTAATATAATCACGTTATGCTATGAAAACCTTAAGTTGTCCTAACACTTAATGGTTTATATCTCTTTGTTTAAGGGATACATACTAATTAGATAATAAACCTATGAGACTAAAAAAATTTATTAGGATGATATTGGATTGTCATAATTGGCATGGTTGACTAAACCTATTCCTAGTAATGAAAGTAATGTTGCAATACCATGAAAAGATATAATTCTTAAGTAGTAGAATTTTTTTTTATTAGTGGAAAATAGTTTTGAAGGGAATATACCTGATACAAAAGAGGCTCAATAGCTTGAGATAAACATGATAAAGTAGCAAAAAGGATCGGGAATCTAGATATTACAATAAGCCAGACAGTAGTCAAAAGAGAAACTACTAAGAAAAAGCAAGACAAGGATAAAACTGCAAAGAAGTAGCAAAAAAACAACATACTTTTAGCAACAAAAGATAAAAAAATTCGTAACCATCCTACTTTGAAGAAGTTATTTCTTCGAAGCCCTATCGATTCTTGATTTGACCATCTGCAAAGAGGTAAATAATGCCAGAGTGGTGACATGTGTGGGGTCATTTGCATCCAGTTGTGAGAGGATCTGGTTCCTTTCATTATTTGTGCCCCAAATGTCCTCAAGGACACCACTCAGCATAGTAATGCTTCTTACCTATTGTTCAAGAAAATCACATATAGCCTTGAAAATTTCCATATTGTGATCATGTCTATCCTTAGATTTCCAAAGTCTATTTTTCAAGGAATTAAATTTCTTTTAAATTTCATTTGTCTGATCTACCCCAATATCAACATCCTCATTCAACTTTCTTTTCCCCTTTTGTTTATTAAGTTGATGCAGATCTTTTTTTATACTTTCAACTTATTTTTCCAATATTTCAATTATGTGAAGAATATTCTCCTTCTTTTTCCAAGTATCATTGTCTTTCCTTGCATTACGATATGTAGCAGATTGTGGGAAATTTTAATATCCTTGCTGCTCCTAAGGACTCGGTTGGAGGAAGAGGGGATTACTTTGGAGAAATTAGTAGCAAGTTAAGATCTCCGTTTAAATTAGATAATGTGTCTTAACATCAAACTATAAGACATACCTAGTTTTAACACATTAAGATAACATTACGTGAAGGAAGTGTGGGATCTACGACCTACTTATAAATTTGAATGAACCCTTTCCATACTAACTTAGGATGGCTACGGGGAAGGATATCGAGTACTTAATGACGTATGTTATTAAGTATTCATTATCTTTCCCATAGGGATCCCGAGATGGGACGGATAGCGTACATCATCAAATTGAGAAGTGAGTCTCATATCCTATGACTTTAAAATACAAAATTTTATCTTCTTAAATAACAAAATTGAGATCTAGATAAATGTATAGATAAAGTTATGCGATAGCAGAGACAAGTTTCATTTGACTTATGTGTGGTCATGAAACTAATTTGACATTGCTCACTTAATAACTTGGCCAAGTAGTGTAGCTAGTTGAATACATTATCGATCACCATATTCCTATTATGAAGTGTCGATTCAAGATTTATTGCAGCAAGTCTATTACACATAGGAGTTACACTCACTTGTCAAAAAATGTTATAAAGGTTAACCAAATGTATATAAAATATAATCACTTAGTTAGAGTGATGTTAAAGGGGATTAGGTAGATCTAATGGACCCTTACAACTGCACATGGTTATCATTGTTATCATATGGATTGTAAACATTATTTTATGTTAGATTTAATTGTTGTGTGTTGATAATCATTGAAGGCATTAATTGTGATGAAGTGATTTCTTATAAAAAAATCCCTTAATTTGATGAAGTATAACATGGGTGTTATAATTTTCCTAAGACAACATTTGATGTTATTTTGATACTACCATGTAAAGATAATGGGAGAGTGGATCCATAGGTCCCTAAAGTTAAGAGGATAATTAAGAAGATTTAACAAACATGCCTATAGGTACATGAGAGGTTGAAGGAATCACATGCTAAAAACACAAAACAAGAAATGATTAACATAGAAATGAGAATTATTTCCTTTTTGGAAATAAGGTATGGTTGTACTTGAGTAGAGAGAGAATCTAAGGTAAAGATAAGAAACTCAAATGTCTTATATATGACCCATTTGAATTTTTGGAACAAGTGGGCATGAATTAATTTCAGTTGGATTTACCTACTTATATGAGAACATATTCAGTTGTTAATGTTGGAAATGTATGTCTCTTTGAACCCTCTATGTTAGATTATGAAGAGGAAGGGTTATTTCTGCCATCCATTAAGGATCTTGCTCCATATAGTCAGCTGGAATTACATGAAGATGTGGTATTGTAGGGAAAAGAGAGGAAAACACAATGAGGAGTGTAAGACTAGTAGTTGATTGGAGTAAAAGGTAAATTGTCAAACAAGTCCAAATGATATTCTAGATAAGATATGGGGAAGAAATTTCCTCAACTCATTAGTTCTTGAAGCTTTTAGGGACTTAAAAGCCTCAAATTGGGGAGGCATGATCCAAAAATGGATATGAAAGTACCAAATTTATGTAATTCTCTATCTTAACTTGTAATATAGTCTCTCTCTCTCTCTCTCATGTAAATTGTAATATAAAAATGGTTGAGTCAGTTTGAAGGTGATCTAGATATCTTCGAATGAAAAGGCTAAAGAGTTCTGTTTTAAGAAGGAAGTTTAGTAGTAGTTATGTGGAATTTATGTAGTAGTTATGCATCAATTAAATGATAGTTTGTGACAGGTAAAAATGTGAAGGTGAATGGTTACAAAATTTTACCCTTCTCTAATCAATTTGTTTCACTTCATCCTTCATTAGTATATAAACATTAAATACAAGTGGGGAAACATGTCCATTAGAGAGGAGAAGAGTAAAATAAGTGGTTTTGTGTGAATCCAATTCTAAGGGTTGTAAAAAAGTAAATGCAAGTAAGAAAGGTTTGATTCTTTCATAAAGGCCACACATTGGGAGTAAGCTTGTATTTTTTTAGAATTGCATAGTGAAAGGGGAACAATTTCTCACCCACTAGAGTTTTTACCATTTGGGTTTCTAAAGATAATTCCTTTTCTCTTTGTTCTCTTGTTTATGATTTCCAGTAGTTTGTGTATTTCATATTAAAACTTGAACTCCATAAAGGAAAGGACATTCATTATCACTATTTATAGGATCTATTATAATTGTTTTCATGTTAATTTATGTATCAATTAAAACAAGTCTAACTCACATGTTTTCCTCACCTAACACTTTTAAAAGAACCTATTATTAAATATATTCCTAAAAACACTCCAAGATCTCATAAATTCCTTCAAATAGATAACACAATATAAGAGAAACCCATAAACAAGTTTGAAACACTCCTAACTAAATTCAAGAGTCAAGGTTCCCATTCTAGAGACTTTAAAATTTAATTCAAGCTAAGCATACTAAGCCACTATTTCCCATTATCAAGAGATCAAATTATAAATGTAGTTACATCCATATATATATATATATATATATATATATATATATCATGTGCTAGGTGGAAAACTACATGTGGTTTGATACCTCTTTTTAGTAATGACGATGTAAACAGTGTAAGGGCACTTTACTATCCTTTGAAGCTAGGTTTTCCTTGTGATGTTGGCACCAAGATAAAAGGATAAAACTAATTTATCCCATGACAATTTATGTGATATAATTCAGAATTTTATCTTCCTATCCAATGAATGATACAACCCAAATGAAAAACTTGAGTGTTTCTTTTTCCTAAGTAGTAGATAGAAATTAATATCCCAATTTCCTAGTTTTCCTCTTGCCCCTTAGAATATCTAGTAAGTGACGTATATATAAGATTCCTTCACTTTAATTTCATCATTAACAACTTTAAAATTTTACCCAATGTGATGAATAAAAGTTAAGAAAGGATAAATAAGTGATGTGGCATTTTAAACGTAAAAGAATAAGGTAAAAATACATAAGTGCCCAAAGGGGATAGTAGCACTTGAGTGCTCCTATCCCTTACTAGGTACTAGTGTCCAAAGATCTCTAAACATAAAATGAGAAATACTGAGCTAGGTAACACATTGTGTAATGTCTAAAAGTAAAAAGGATAATTCTAGAAAAACAAAGGACAAAAGTATGAAAAGATAAAATAATGTCAATGTAAAGCAAAACAAGTGTTGTTAATGTCTAGTTTTCTTACTTAAGAATCATGCATATAATGACATACTAGAGGCGTGATGTAATAGTACTAAGTGCATAATTTTGTATCTATATTTTCCCCCACTTTATGTTGGTGAATGAATATATGGTAGCATGAGTAAATAGGATGATAATATCTTGTGGAGAGTTGAAAGAGGTTGTAACCAATAGTGTGCTGAATGGAAATTATAGGATGTGTACCGTGAAGTCTAAAAGGGGATGAAAAACCTAAGGGTGATCTATGTGCATAGTGGAAATGATACTGCATTTGTATTTGAATATTACATTTTATTGAGAGATTTTGCTCGATATTTCTCCTTGTTTCATTTGTGTTTCCTTTTTCAGGATAAGGATGAACCTACAAAAGAAGATAAGTGTAGTCAATTCTCATGATAAATGAAATTAAACTTTAATTAAGAGAAATTAGAATAGAAATGTATATGAAAAATAAGTGAATCAAGGATAGAATACACCTGAATTTCACGAGAGAAAGGATAGAATTGTTCTATGTGTTTATTGCCTTGGAGATGATTTCAAGAGTTGAGAGTGATCATTTCACAAACTCATGTGAACATACCAAGGATTTAGGCATCTTCTCACCAGAGGAAATTTTTTGGGAGAGTTGTCACATTTTCCCTTCATTCATTGACTTCCCCTTGAATAAGTGCCACTACAGATGGTCACAAAACCAATTATAACTAGCCATAAATGACACATTATTCCAGGCACATCATTGTCCCTGCATATGCCCTAGATTTCACTCCTTACTCGATACTAGTAGAAAAGATGAAAATCGAGAAAGAATAATAATTAGTCCCCTTGCTCAAAGTATGAAACATACTACTGATTTTTTCATTGTGTATTTCATAGTAAACTTTATTTTATTATATGCTATAGGATTTTGATGAAACCTATCATTGAGAATTTGTTCAATTTTAAAAATTCCTATTTTTCCCCTAAGAAAAAACCACCCAAGTGGAACACTAGTGCCCATTGTTTCTATATGATCTAGGTACTTTTATCCCTGTAATTGTTTTGGCCCAAGTCTAATTTTGAACTAGTTTGTTAACTCATGTTTAGCCAAATTATGTTGTGTATCATTTTATGTCTCATTTATAAACTGCAGAGAGAGTGAAATAATTACTTGATTATTGCACCTACTCAATTGGGGTGTGCAAGATGAATCAATGTGAGTGCAACCCAAACAAGGGAATCAAGTTGATTTTCACATATGAAAAATAAATCCTACATGGGGAATATGTAATGTGCATGATAACAACCATGACACACACAAAACAATGGGGAGAAAGCTAGCATAAAGTGTTAGTGACAAACAACCATGAAAAAATGTACGAGAAATGAGTGAAACATAGAATAACACAACAAGAGATCATCATAATAATTGATGGCAAACATTAGACACCACTTAGGATGTCACAAGAAACTCAAGGCCTTCAAGGATATATAAGAAAAAATAATCAATCATAGGGCATAGCCCATAAAAATGACAATAAAAACATAAGCATAGAAAAATACAAGAAAATAAGATAACCATGTGTTGTCATGCTAAAAATCTAGCATGTAAAATTTAAAATTTTGGTCATGAAAACCAAACTCACAGTTAAAATCCCCTTTCTCGGTCAATGTAAACCTTTCCTATGACCATATTTTCAACTATATCACCCTCATTATGGCTAAGAGGAATGTGATAACATGATTTTCAAGTGTGTTTAATATACATATAAGTTTAGCCAATTTGGTTTTTGAAGATCTTGAGATATAAGAAAAAATAGTGCTTCCAGAGGCTTCAAAAGGGCTATTTTTAGTCATTTTGTCAAAGATAAAAATCCTCTAAAGAAATTCATGGAAGATTTAAATAATATAAAAGTTGTGTGGGAGATACATAAAGTTGTTCAATGTAGTTTAAGAATATAGTGTGAAGAAAATTTAGTTCAGGAACATGTTAAGCAATACTTGGTCTTTTTGGGCAAGGCACTAGGAAATGTGTGTTCTTAAAATGTTATTCACCTTATTTGAAATATTTTTAAATCCTCGTGAAGTGTTATAATCTAATATCCTAGGAGTAAAAAAATATGATACAACCTACTTCATGGTGAAATTATCAAGGAATAATTATGGGAGCATTTAAATGTGGAAAGTTGTCCATCAATGCAACACAAGAGTCCTTCTACAAGGAAAAACTTGTTTGAAATGTTTTAGGAGCCTCATAAATATTTAGGATCCTAAAAAATCTCAAGTGAGGGTATTTTTAATGCTCTCCATGATCCATAAGTTTGTTTCTCGGTTTCATCAAAAACTATTCTTGCCACACACCTAATCGGTGCACCACTCTTGGAAAAAGTGGAGATATAGGTAAAATTCAGATAAAATATAATTTTCAAGCATTATAAATACTCTCATTGGAGTTATTTGAATTTTTACATGAATATTCATATATTATTTTGCAAAATTTCATTAAGTTTTTACTCTGGGGTGAAAGAAACATTCTAGGAAGCAATTTTAAAGTGTAGATCATGCTTAGATGAAACACTTGGGCGCTTGGGTACACTTTTAGTGTCCTCTTAAAACCTTGGGAGAATTTGAGGTTCAATTTCATCTCATAATTTTTCCTCACTCCTATTAGTTGTCATTCCCAACTCAAAAACATAACATGAAGCCAAAAAGTGCACTTTTTGACTTATAAGAGTGTTTTAAGTGACAGTGGGTCCCATTTTCCCTTGGAGATGCACTTTAAAATCCCTTTTCACATTATGAGCACTTATGAGGTGAAATTTCACCCTAAATTTTTTTCATTCCCTCATTTGTGGAGTTTTTGACATCATAATGCTAAATCAAGTGAAAAACAAAAGAAAAGTCTTCACTCCCTCATGTGCATGCAATGGTTTCCTTCATCCCCCATGCCTATGACACACTTTTCATCTCACCATGCACCTTGGGAACATTTTTGAGGTGTAATTTTAGTCTTCAAATTTTCAGCACATAGCTATGCATGTTGGCACTTCATCCATACTAGACTAGAAGCTTAATCGAAGCGCACAAAACCACTAGGTCCTCCTTTGGTTGTTTACAAAGATGTTAGAATAAATAATCATCATAATAATGATAGAAAAAAAACATTCAATAATATACATCATAATATGACAATTGAGAAACACATATAATAAGGGAACTTATCTTCATATAGAAGTACTAATAATATTTGAATCCCCATTAAACCATCTTTGAAAAATAGTAACCTTAGCAATCCATAAAAATGTCCATTTCAATCATAATTCATTACATAACATATGAGTTGATTACATTATCACCCAATACATCCATGTGTTATACTATGCACACTCTCATACAAACTCCAAACCCCAAACCAAGTACTTAGATTCCAAGACTTACTCTCGAATAGCACTCTATTGGAACTAGTCAAAATAAGGATGCCCTACCTACATATATACTTATTCGAGACTTTCTCTTCATTGTTTACATGCTTTCTTTCCTAAAAATAGGTGTATTCTAATAATAGCCTGCATGCTTTTCTATTTTCCATTTACATCATTTCAAGTTACAAATAGCTTACTTTTATCATGCGTTAATTCATATATTTAGGAATCCATCACGCACTGCCTATATCTTCATCTACATGTTCCTTGTTCCACAAATAGATCTTGTTTAGCCACAAAGTCATCCTACTTTAGTTTATTCCTATATCTTTCTTGAGTGACACTTCATTTCTGTCTTTTCTATTTTTTAGCCATCCCTGGGAAATGGGTTGAGTCCTCAATCCTCTGCATGCATGGATGCAGCCTTATATGATGACCTTATCACTTTGTTGTGTGCACATCCACGTGCACTAAACTTTTTTACTTTCCTTCCTTTACGTGTGCACATGCCTGTTCTTCATACTTGTAAGCACTTGTTTACCATGTGATCATCCTCATGCACACCTATCCTTTCGTATGATTAATACTTAGTAATTTCATGTTTTTTATTAGATAATGTAAAAATAGGGATCATCTCCTAGGGTCCTTATAAAGGAGGAACAACAAAAAGGAGCAAAAAAATTCCTAGCAAAAAGATACAAAAATGTCCAAAAGGAGTTTAACAAGCTTAACTCTTATAATGAAATCTAGGACCATGACCAAAAATTAGTGGTGTAAAACAAAACAACTAGAAAAAACCAAGTTGAGATAGTTTCTAAAAATCCCGCCAATAGTCCAGGACCAGAAGATTAATTACCTTTTAGGGAAACTTCCCTGTTGTCAGCAGGACTATCTTTATTGAGTCCCTCCTCTTTTATCATCTCAGTAATATCTTCTTCCAATTCTTCAGAGCTACTAATACACAAATTGAACTTCCTCTTTTTTGTGCCCTCCTCCATCATGTCCATCCTGTCACTCAAATATTTTATTTGTGTCTCCAACACAATAATATTTTTTTAGACTTCACCGGGATTTACATATTTATTTGGAAGCTCGAATGAATTCCATCATGGTTTCTCAATGGCCAACATTTGTCTCCTCCATCACCTGAATAACCCTTTCCAAATATTGAACCTTATTGATCCACCCCTCAATATCCTTATCACCATTATCAATACCCTTATTCCTAGAAGTTCTCATTTTACCTCTTCCTTCAACACCTTTCTCCATACCTTTTTCCTCCCCAACATTCCTATACCTAGACATTTTACCGACCCTCATCTTGGCAAGGCATTCTACCAAGGTTAGGTCCTCCTCATCTTCCTTTTCTTTCAGAAGAATGACAGGGATGTGTTTCCCATTCTCATACATCATAAGGATGATCCCTCCAAAATAGAGGCATCTCTCTGTATTGTCCTTCCGGAATTCCTTCAAATAAGTAGTCGGCGACATGAAAAGGAAAACGGAATGTTCGCCATGATTTTGTGTCTAAACATATTAAGGAAAGAAAAATGAAGTGTGAATTTTGTGATATTTATCTTCCAAAGTAATATACTTCATTGTTTGGAGGCACATCTCTTTCAGATTCCGGAATACATGATCTAGCAATACCATCAGTGAAAAAGCACCTTTCCTTACCCACAAAAATGTCTCAATTTCATGCTCCCTGCGGGTTCTGTCTTTAAAAATCTTGAGCCCTTCCCATCCGCATCTCCATATTTTGGGAAATGGTGATCTCGAGAGAATTCAATTTCCATACCTCTCACCGTAAACTTGCCCTCTTTCCAATCCATACCAAAATCCTTTGACAATGAAGGATCGTAACCATGTAATTTGGAGATAAAATTGCAAAAAACCCCAATCCTAATTTTTTTCCACAAAGGTTAGTTGAAAGCCTCAATGCTCTAGCTCACCGGCTTGACCATAATTCTATCACCACCTATATTCGCAATGCATAACCTATCCTTCCTACTCTAACCTCTAAATTTCAGTAACCCCTTTTGAAACATTGAGACAATCTAAATTGCTTCCCTTAAGTAAGTTGTCTCGGTTTAAGTAATACCAATGCTCACTCATGTAAGAATAATCAATTTTAGTTTAGTATATATCTACCAATTACTTCATTAATTGTAGGGAAAATCATCACCTTTATTCCAAATTTTGTAATCATGTCTTTGTATTCCAAAAATTTCTGACTTATCCGCACACTTATTGTTTTGACATAGGGTATAATTAATTGAAACCTTTTCAAAAAAATTAAATTTCCATGACATCACTAAGAACATTTCTTAAGGTATAATTAATAGTATTTTTTATTAAGAGCATTAACAATAATGAGGGAGTCCCCCTCAATCTAGATATTTTGATCCCTCTATCCTTTACCAAATCAACACTACCCCACATAAGAGCTCTATCTCTCGCCATATTGTTAGTTTGTCTCCTAATGACCAACATAGGAAAAAATCCAATCACCATTACTTCTTTTAATGATCACTCCCCCATCGGGACCTAAATTCCCTTTTGACACCCCATTGAAATTTAGCTTAACCACATTTTTCTGGTAATAATGAGGGAATCCCCCTCAATCTAGATATTTTTGATCCCTCTATCCTTTTCCAAATTGACACCCCACATAAGAGCTCTATCCTTCGCCATATTGTTAGTTTGTCTCCCTAATGACCAACATAGGAAAAAATCCAATCACCATTACTTATTTTAATGATCCCTCCCCCATCAGACTGAATTCCCTTTCGACGCCCCATTGAAATTTAGCTTAACCACATTTTTCTTCGGCCTAGTCCATCTAGTGTGAATTCTTGGTCTTTTTATCTCCACTGGACTGAGGGTGAAACTTTGAAGAGCTTATTCCTCCCATCCAGGAAAGGTTTCTTTGCTTTACCTATAAACAATTTGGTATTTTCTTTGATGCCCGCTTATGAATCTACTTTAGAATCTATTAAGATTAGCTTCGGTTATGAAAAATACAATCATTCCTAGCTTTCCATAAACCCCAAAAGAGATGTGGGAGGGCTATTTTCCAGGCCATCACAAAAATGGGGAAATTGAAAGGACTCTCCCATTGTATGCAAAAATCATCAATGGTATTTGGAATGATCCTTTGAAATTTGAATAGTTCCTAAAAAGTCACAAAAAAAATTGAGAAAAGGGGCAAATACAAAGAAGATTATTGAAATTTTCCTCCTCTTTCCTACAAAGTGAGCATCCGTTGGAAGCTTCATACCACGTTTCCCGAGATTTTCCACTTTGTAATGATGTTGTTTTGGACCACCAACCAATATAAGATATTTACTTTAGGAGTAAGATCCTTCACCCAGAGTCTACCCCAATACTCTTTTGAATGGAATCTTTAAAATTTAGTCTATAGGCTGATTTAACCGAATAATTCCTAGATTCTTCCTCTTTCCATTTAATGGAATCTTCCTTGTTTTGAAAATTGGGTATGTATAATTCCTTAATTTGTTGTTGAGTTCCCAAAAAGGATGTAGGTCCCCATTAAAATCTAGAGGGGGGACAGTGACCTCCCAACTGATGGACTTCTCCTAAATCCAGAATTCCTCCAAAATTTTATCCTATCTTCATATTTTTGAGCTACCCTTTTCCAAGACTCCATGCTAGCTAGAGGATAGTCTTCAATCCAACTATCATTCCAAAACTGATTCTATTACCTTTGTCAATCTCCCAGATCAAACCCTTGGTCAAAATGTCCTTAGAAGCCACAAAGGAATTCTAGAATAAGGACCCTCTAGGAAAATCATTTTGGTTGAAAAAGGAGTCCAATCTACCTATATTCCGCAAGTATTTCTTCTTGATGATGTCCACCCAAAGACCCTCTTCTCTGACAAGCCTCCAACCAAATTTAGCTATTAGTGCCTCATTCATAAGAGTGAATTTTTTTAATCCTAATCCCCACATAATTTATTTTGACCAATAATAATTGCACACAAAATTTACATCTTAGTGAAATGGTACACTCAAACTCCACTTCTCCACTCCCACCACTTCTCAATCTCTCATGTGTACTCCCACTTCAACTTCCACCCTATAAATTCACCCTCCCATGCTCCTCGTAGCTCATAAAATTAAAAATAAATTATAATCATAAATTAACTTCCTTGGATTACATTAAATAACATTTTAAATGTAGTTCATAACTTTCAAACACAATTAAACTCCTTTTGTTCCCTAAACATCCAAATCTAGTTTTGCTCATAACTCATGATTCCAAGATCTATTTTCTGAATATTTAAAGCATGGATTGCTTATGAAAATACATTAAGAAGATTGATTACATGCCCCCATTTATGCACTCATTTATTTTTTACATCCTCTTGAAGTTTCCATCCAAAATTCACATATTCTCTGATCTAGAAAAACTTGGCTATTAGAATCTCTCAAAAATTGGAGCAAAGTCTTGAAATGAAAAATGGAAAATTTTGGAATTGGTTTCATTCGATCCAAAATACAAAAGAGAAATTTCTATTTTTAGTTATCCTATACCATATTTCTTACTTAAAAATAGTAAGTTCGAGGAAAATTTGGTTTCGGTAGCTAAAGATATTCCTTCAAGTGCAAAACACACAAACCTAGAAAATCGACAAGATTGGTAAAATTTCTAAGAATGGACACACATATATGACTTCATAAAAATATTAAATGTTAATAACAAGCTCAATATGATCACATATGTTCCTCCTCTTCATGCCTTATCTGTTCTAATGTTTGAGGAGGCCAAATGTTTAGTTTATAAGTGAATTCATGCATTTCTAGATGTGGTAAGTGTAAGGTGTTTCAAAGTAAAGATGCTAATTTTGGAAGTAGTTATAAATCTCTAGCTATCACTTTGTGGTGATCATCTCTCAAAAAATTGTCTCATGTGAGTGACAAAGGAAAATTCATGTTTGAGTTTATTTTTGTCTCAAAGGAAATTTTGCTTCATCTCATCTAGAGTGTTTGATCATAAAGTGAATGAAAGTGCATTCAATCTCTCTCTCCTTCCTCCATCTCGGTGTTGTAAGGATATGGTATTGAATATAATTTGTTATAAATATGTTTAAGGAAAAAATATCATCATGGTTGCATTATGTGGGCAATTGTCTCATTTTACACAAGTGCATCAAGTTCATTTCATGCAAATGGTTGGTCAAAGAGGCATGCCAATGTTTCATGGATTGGGAAGGTTGTTTCAAGTGAATGATGGAATTATTCATATGTCTTAGTGTTATTTTGATAAATTTCTTCTCACGTCTTCTCTTAATGTATCTGACAAGATACAATTGTTGATGATTCAAGAGGATACTTCTTTCAAAGTGTAAAAGGGTCGAGTTCTTCATCATAGTTCTTCATCACCTGCAGAGGTCATCAAAATTAGGATTGGATATTCTTCATCATAATATATTCTTCATCCTTCTTAATTCAAGTATGGATATTCTCTCTATTCCATCTATTTTATTCTTTCTTTCTTTCTCTATAACTATATTTCTTTGTTGAAAAGAAATTTTGTAAAAAAATTATTTAAGTCACTTAAAGTTCTATTTCTTTATTGAGGATTTCACTTTAATTTGAAAAGTTACATGGGAATGTGAAGAGACACATTATAAAGCTATATATTGTAAGGCTCTCTCTATTCCAAAGGATCAATTTTTCCTCCTCTCTAGAAAACTATGTTTCTTCTATTTTTCTTAGTGTATTCCTCTCCAACTCAACTACTACTCCAATAAAGCATTGTAATCCTGGATAACCAGGAAAATATTGCATTTTTTTATAAATATAATGAATTTAAACTTTGTTTTGATTGTGTTATTTGTCTTGGTTTGCATATTGGTGTATTTTCTTTGATAATATGGAAATAATTTGATTTTATGTCAATAAAAAATCATCATGTATTTGTTGAGTAAAACCCTCTTCTCACTTTCTCCTCTCTCCATACACAAACAATTCCTCCCCTATACTTTGTACAAGCACTTTAGCACATGTTTAGTAGATTATTCCCTTGTGATCCTTGAATGAAAGGACACCCCAAATATTAGAGTAGTTTACACATTTCCTTTTTTTTAATAAATGGAGTTTCCCCATTCCTAAGTAGAGAGACCTATGTCCCAAAGTGTTGGTGAAAGCCCCAAATTTTACTTTGTAAAAATTATTTTTCCAACTATTTTTGTGCCCACAATGGGAAATTTTGGTGTCCTGTTCCCTAGAATGAACCATAAAATATGGAAAATTAGATATACCAAAAAATCCATTAAAAAATCTCAGAAAACCCAAAATATGAAATCCATTTCTCAAAAACCCACTACTACCGATTTTGTGAGTAACCCTTCGTATTCCATAACACACCTTTATATTCTTGTTTAAGGTTTTCTCATAACTGGATGAAAAGAGATACACCAGATTAGATAGATTAAGAGGTACTTTTGATCCACATTTTGACGATCTTAAAATATAAAAATGAGAAAGGCTTATTCTCGCGCATACTTTGAAGCCATATTTTATATAGTGACAACTTTTTTATTTCTAACTCTAGTTCATCCATGTGTGATTTGGTAGTTCCAGGAGAGAATTTTTATGGTGCATGGGAGGGATTCATCTTTATCAAACATATACCAACAGAATAAGTCATATGTGTCCACAAAACTCTAATACCTAGCCCTTAAGACCATCACTTGATTATAAATGTATGAAATCTTGGAGCCTTCTTATGTTATCCTTTGTCTTATCCCCTTACCCCTACATTTTTCAAGTACTACCTATGAAATAGTATGCCTTGCTCTACTAACATCTTTTGTTCCTACATTATCCTCACTTCTTGTGTCACTATATATTTTAGTTTTGATTCATACTTAATCTCATGCTCACCACCACTTCCTCCAACATTCCCTAGTAGGCCCGCCATGACAGATTTGGCTTCTTCGTCATCCTTCCTTGACCCTCATTTGTTATGTGTACTATGTTATTCTTCATCATCATCCAAATTATGGATGATTGGGTGTTCCTCGTGTACTTCCTCCTCATCACAGGCCATCTTCTCCGAGTCCTCTATTTCGTTGAAAACCACACTTGGTTTCTTATTTTTGGGATGGTATTCTTCATTGGGATAGGATTTTTGGTTTCTTTTGGATGCTTCATAAGTTATTATGCCTTTTCCTTTATCCTTGTGCTCATGTTGCTTCTTCTTTATGGTCTATTTTTGGAAGATAAAGGTCGCACTCATCAAGTACCTCCCGTATTTCAGCTTTGGCCGAGATAGATAAATAATTTGATGAATTTCTTTCCCACCACCATGATTATTGGAATCAGGTCCATGTTAATGGATTCCATTGTTTCCACATATATAGACTTGGAGGGGTAGACAAAGGTTATGCGTAAAGTATAGTAATCCAAATCCAAATTGTCTACATCAAATTTTAATTTGTGTGCCTCTTTAATCTTGTTTACTTGTGCTTTGGAATTACTTTGTTGTGAAGGAAAAGGTATCTTGCACCATGGGATATACTCTCCATTTGTAAGTTTAAACCTACTCATGGTGAAGTTTTGGTGCACTACAAATTATTCCTTTCCTTCAAGAAACAAAGGTAATTCTCCAAGCATGCACCACTAATTTTGAATGTCTCATGCATCCAATTATACCATTTATTTAAGAAAAAATTGTATGCACTTGTGATTACTCTGTTGCATGTGTAATATTCAAACTTCTATGTGGGTGACTTATCATCTATCAAGTAGATCCATATTTTCTCCTTGGGTCCATCTAGCACCTCGACCTCCCAAAATACTATTAGCAACTATATTTCTCCATAGGTTATCTTTTCACCCTTCTACACTTGGATCCTTGCTTCATCCATAATCTCCTCAACAATGTAGAGAATAATATTATACATTGTCTTCTACGCCATCTTATGCACAATTTTTAGCCCCTTCTTATTCACATGTGACCACCTATCGGATGTTCTCAACTTGGAACCGATGAGGCATGCCATGAATTTTTACGGGTCATTGATACTTATAATGTCCATTGTGGGGTTCCCCTTTGATAATCAAGCACAGTGGTAGTGGCCTCTATTACCTCATCATCTTCTAGATCTTGTCCAATTTCTAACCTCAAGCTCCATAGTCATGTTACCCTTCCAAAATTGTGCAAGTAATGTGCATTATTCTCCCGCAAAGTAGAATAAATCCTCATGGATGTGTGACATGAGCCACTGGTATAGTCACTTTCAATTTTGAAAAATGAAAATTCATAGATTTAGAGAACTCTAGCATTCTCCAATTCCTTCTTTACCATGTCATCATAAACAAAATTCCCTACTTCAATCCTCTTTTCCATCTTTGTTAACACGTCCTTATTTATCTCCCCTTTGTGTTCCTTTGAGCGATGGTTATAGTCACTAATATTGCACTTTGTGAGTTGAGAGACCCATGGCTATGCTATTATGACCTCAGGAGGGTATTTCATTTCAGAGAACCACTCCTCTGGTGTATCCTCAACAACTAGATTCTTTCCTTTTCCCTTTCCCTTGGGTGACTCCTAAATGGGTGTTTCTTTCTTCGAGTCCATTGTTCAACTTGGAAAGTCTTCAAGTGTGTAGTTAACCAATTCCACTCCTCATCTACCACTTTCACAAGTCCAACTTGCAGAGAATTTGTGCCCTAGGTGTTGAATGATCCTTCTCACATGATTTTGTACTTGTGTTGACCATTCATTTCTTCCAACTCCCTCTTTGATTGCTTCAAAATTTCCTATTCCACCTCAATTTTGTGCCATAACCTCACTCTTTTCAACACTATGGCCTAAATCAAACTCTATGGACTTATAATTCTACAAACCCTAGCTCGAACTTTCACTTCTAAATATATTTATTACATGTCATTCCTCCACACACCCACTTCCACCAATGAATTTTTCACATTCATGGTTGTTCTAGTTTACCTTTAGTTCGATCTTTTACTCTAGTTTACAAATTTACTTTGTCTCGTACTTTGTCACTCTTTTAATTCCTATAAATCTTCATAAGGTAAGGTGAGAAATAACTCGCTTTCACCCCTTTTATAGATCCCCAAATTTTTATCGCATTAATTTCTCCTCACCTACCACCACTTTAAAGCATTAAATACACTTTATTCATTTTCTGCATGTATTCCTTCTTTATTTCACGTGTAAAATTCATAACCTTATGGCTCACCACTACTATCCGGGTTGTAGTCATCTTCGTGCGCACTTCTTTGTGCCACAACCTATCTTCCTCTATAACGCACACTAAGTAGTTCATCCTGCTCTTTGCCTCCCTCACATTACACTACGTGGTCCTCTACATGGTCTTTCAACATCGATAAATTCCTTTCAAGCACCATCATACTAAACACACTGTGAAACTTCCCTTTTGTGCATACCCAACTCATGTCCAACAAGCACACACCTCTAAACCAAGTCTAATAGATGTATCAACATTACATAATATATTTTTACACATTCACACCTATTTCAACCCACACTAAAAATATGCATGGTACTCTGCGCGTCAACTTAACAAATAGAAATCAACTCCAACATATGAACACGATTATTACAAAAGAAGGAAAAAGTAAAATAGTAAAGGGAGATCTAATCTAAATGGAAACATTGCCTTATTATAAACACAAAAGAAGATTATTTATAGTAGTGCTTCAATGTATTCCCATTGAACTAACCCAACACCATGGTTTCATCCATTACTTGTAATTGACATGCACTCAAGTTTAGTATCTTGGTCATTATATAGGGTCCCAACCAATGGAATTTCAACTTCCCTGGATGGAACACAAACTTGGAATCATACATAAGTACCATCTTTCCAATTGTACAGACTTATTCTTGATTTTCCTATCATGCCTAGCCTTCTGTGATTTCTTTTCTATCTTTTCACTCCAATGCAAAATGGTTGTTAGAAGCACAAGAGACTGAGAGGGGGCTGAATAAATCTATTAAAAATTTATTCCATTTCTATACATCATTCATTATCATTCATGAAACCATTTAATCCAATGTTAACCATATGTGTGTTTATTTAAGCATGAATCAACCATACACAAGAGCAAGAACAATATAATACACAAAAACACAAATTTTAAGTGGGAAAACCTCGAGGGAAGAAAACCCACTGAAAATATTCTTATATTACACAAATAAAAGAGATTTAGTGAAGCAAAAACTTAACAAAGAGTACCAACCCCTAGTTTAGTAGAGCACCAACCCCTAGTTTATGAAGAACCAACTCCACAAGGAGGATATAACCCCTTACAATGATTAAAAACTAAATAAACCATCTGAATATGAATATATATAAGTATTTTTCTTCCATAATTTACGGAGATCACAAATTCAACTCACACACCTTCAACTCTCTTTAAAACCTCATTCTTCTAACTCTCTCACTCTTGAACTTTCATGACTTGATTTAGCTTTAAATCCTTGCACACATGTTCTTAAACCTTATTAATATTTTTTCAAACATACTGAGCTCTCTTATTATGCCCTTAAGCATATTTCACACTCTCATGTAGGTCACATTTTCCCCTCTATGATCACTACTTCAAATTTGAAGCAAAACTCTTTGTTTATACCCTTCTCTACTAAAAACATAAATAAAGCTGGTATAGATCAATTATCTAAACCAATAAATCTTTAAAATATAACAATATATTCATAAAAACATTCATAATGGACCCATATAGGCTGACCATGCTCAAACACACTAAATAAGCCCAAAAATGGCTAGAAACCCCTCACTGATTCATCAAAGACCACAAACATCATCACCATGATTAGTCAAGATCCAAAATTCCTCACAAATTTCAAATATGACATAGAAAAATAATAAATGGTTTTAAATTATCTTTCACTAGTAAAATTCTTCATAACACTACCAAGAATGATGATATCCTTCTCAAACCAATTGTTTAGGAACAAGTATTCACCTATCATGCTCTAGATCGCACCATAGAACCTCAACTATGTCATGTAACCAATCATTGGAAATAAATTTAATTTTATATCACATCCATTATTTTTATAGATCATGAAACTTCTATCCATGAAAACCATTCTCATTTTCCTCTTCATCAAACTAAGCTTCTCATAAGGTAGTTTTAGGAACTCAACTAGTTTTCACCGTTTCGTCACTTTGAAGACCTCAAAAGGACTCTAATGGGAATAAATATTACCCCTATTCACTCTACAACTAATATAAAGCATCAAATAATCCATATAATGCATCTTCTACCTCCATCTTCTAGCCAAAGTAATCATGTCTTGAGAAACAAACAACCTTCTTCTTCACAAATTGAGATCTTTGACCTATAAAATATCCTTATCATGAGACAAAATACACACAATTGGAATTAAATATCAATCCTATTTCCATAAAATATTAAATTTCATTCCAAATCTAAGTGGAAGGTCTTCAACCAAGTCCATCTTTGAAACTGTTCATTTAGGCTTCTAGGACTCAAGAACTAGTCTTGAGGTCAACTTGCTCCATCACCTCAAAAATCACTTAAAATATTAAAAAAATCATGGAACACCATTATAAATGTTTTATAAGAACTCATAAACCTTTAAAAATCATGAATAATCTCAAAACAATCACCAACCTCATGAATCTACTCAAGACCATGCTTAACTAGGCATCTTCCAGATTTGACCTTTAAAGATCAGGTCATAACTTTCTAATAACTTATTTAAAACACAAGTTTGATATATAATTGGAAATATATATGAACTAGGATCACAAATAAACTTAAAAGAAGTCTTAATGGAACGTGTAGCTCCTACAATTCCATTTTTACCACAGACTGCTCCAAACTACCCAAAAGCTAGTCTTCATAAATAGTGTACACTTTTCCCTTTAGGACCTCAAAATGATCTGAAAATATCATGGAAATATAGGAAAAATCCCAGGTTAAAAAATATCAATTTATTTCACACCTTCTATGAAAATATTTTCTACAAAAAAACTTCTTGTAAATAATCCTTTTTAGGTGGGGCCCACATACAATAACATGATTTAATATACCTTTCAAGAAATATGGAGGAGTACTCTACAACCTCCAATCCTAAATTTTTCAAAAGGAATCAAAACAGACTCATTACACTCAACTTTCTCTAAGTCACTTTGAGTTAGGGTTTAACTAGGGTTACAAAGCAACTTATCTTCTTAACGATTGCTCATAAAAATATGACGATCAAACAACCTCTTTATTTTTTATAAAACTTATTATTTCCATGGAAAAAAAAACCCAAAAATCTATTGGTCCCATGAAAAGCATAAAATTATCAACGAGCATTAGAAGGTCAACTTTTAGCACCAAAACACACTCTAGATTGCTCGGTTTTGCTAAAAACTTCATATCTTGTAAAATATTCTTCACTTTAACCTGAAACTTGTCATGAATCATCATGAAAACATATTATAACTTTCCATACTCACCATCTATCTCAAATAGATATAAAACTATCTATCTATAGAGACTTACCTATGAAATCATGCCTAGTATTCACTGCTTGCTTCCCAAGGACCATGCAACACCTGTCAAACCTCCGATAAATGACCTAGAACTCATCATAAATTCCATGTATACCATCACCATGCTAATAACATTCTTGGATAATATTAATTAACTCAAAAAATCATACTCCAACTCATTTTCATGCTCTAGGACTAGGAATAGACCTAGAATGATTACTTCACACCATGAAAAAACACAAAATGGCCTAATTTACCTCATACAATATCTTATACACTCTTGACACATCATATGTACCATTTTTGACCTTATGAAAACCTTCAACCAACTCTAGAAATCTCATACTATGACTATACAAGCTAGAACTATGCCAAGAAAGTATGGCAACTCAAAGCAAATCCTGTCACTACCAATCAAAAATAGTACTGACCTTGATTTACACATCATGGAGACCCATATGACCTCATGAAACCCTTTTCCATCAATGCAATCAACATAAATGACAACACTAACACACAATTATCAATAGTCTCCCCTTTTTCATTAATGGAAACCACCTTCGAAGCATTGATGGCAACCAACAAGACCAAAACACACCTACTAGACCTATTTTATAGGTTTCTTATGCTTCTCTCCCCTTTTACATATATGAAAAAGGCCATAATGATAATACTACATGGAAAATGGCAACACATAGTGACAACAATGGAAAAAATGCACAAAAGACACACTTACTTTACTCAGAGACCCCTTAGTCCATAATTTCTATTTATTGCCTTCTTTAGCAACATATGATGATCTATGACCCTATAATGACTATCCAAAAATCCCCCTGCACTAATATTCTCCAATTTTTGCCTTAATCATTCTCTATACATTCTTATAGGTCTCTATCATGCTTAAGAACACCAAATCTACCTTCATGGCTAACAAGACACCAATTTGGACTAATGTCCCTAGACCACATTTTCAGTCAAGAAATGCCAAATTTCTCAATGCTCTACAAGCCCAAAATCAACATGAATCAACTCCTTATATCTCCCCTTGGGAACCTGTTTCTATCCATATCTTCTTGTGTATGCAAAAATTATATCTCTTACCTTTTATACAAGCCTTGGAGATACTCAAGCACTTCTTCACTGTCCTTGAATATTTTTTTGTGATTTCACCTTCTTTGCATCCTAATATAATTTTTTGAGTCAAAAATCACTTACACTTTATGTACACATGTATTTCATCCTTCATCTTGCCATGTTATCCTTTATATCACCTTATATACTTAATTGAGGTCAACAAAGGACTCCTCTTGCCTTAATAACCTTCTCGAGACTTGTACCTTAATGATTTTCTTCTTTCTCAGTCATATAAGGCCATTATGGGATAAAGGATAGCTTCTCTTACAACTAACTTATAAAAAAATCACCAATACTTTTCAAATACTTCTTGATAAACACCTTACCTACCAGATTGAGAAGAAAAATAGGCTCCCCCTATCTTGAGAAGATCTTTCAGACATCTTGACTCTATGATCACATTACTATAGTGCCTTTCTTCATCACATGATTTGTATTATCTAGATCTTTAAATACTTTCTTGAACTCGGTCATCTTACCTCTCGCACATAGTTTAAATTATGACCTCTAATACTTATGCTCAGTCATACATTCCTTGTCTAGTCTATCAAAGAAAATGAGATAGCTCATCCTACAGGAAAATAACATGAAAAGGTTAATCCCTTGTTCTTCTTGAAACCTAAGATCATTTGATCATATGAATGTGCTCCTTTAGTCAACAATCTTGTAACCATGCTCAACATACCTTTACAATCATTCTTAACATCTTACTCACCAGATTCAAAGCTCGAAACTAACTTCCTTTTCCTCAAAAGGACTTTTTGACTGTAACATGCTCTTTCACAATTTCACATCATAACATTCCTCATACCAAATGAGAGAATGATTTCATATCCAACTAACAAAATCAACTGGCTTGTTTAGTATTTTCATGTGGATCCTTCATTTTTCATAACATAAACCTTTAATTTTTTGCACATACATATGGTTCTTCTTGACTGTTAACTACTTGGATAACACATATAGCATCAACCTCATACTCTATTTTCTAATTTCAAGTAAACATTTAGGAGATCATGAACTTATTATTCTTTTCTCAACTATAAAGACCTATAATTCTATTGTATAATCCTTATAAATCATCGCAAATCATGTAAGACCTTGTTAAATAAACATTACAAACTTCTTGCCTTATACCATAAATTTTCAACCAATATACAAAAAGTTCTAAGGGTTCATGACACCATATTTGATACTATGCATCCACTTTCCTATAACCCTATTTCTTAATCCGTGTAACCCTTCATCATGCATTATTCACACTTTGTAACACCTTTGACAAACTATTATATTTCTCTTTTGCATTGCAAGCGTTGGCATGTGATTTTCTTGAATGAGGTGTGTTTCCTTAATTATCTAAGATCATGCTTGTTAAGGATAAATCATTTTTGCTCTTGGATTCATTGGACTGAAATGATATGGCTTGCAAGAATTTATTTTCACTTCTGATAGGTGAGTTACAATCTAGTTTTGAGAATTACAAACTTATATCTTTTAATTGACTTATCCTTGGATCAATTCTAGTGATCCAAGGAATGTTTTAAATCTCCTCACTGGACTAAATGGTAAACTGAAATTCATAATCTTGAGAGATGTAGTGGACTGAAATTTGTATGTTACAAATTATTTGATCTTGTAAGATCATCCTACATTTGGTTGTATGTTTATGCTTGGATATTTGGGATTGACCTCCTCGGGATATTGAATAACATAAGCAGAACAAAGCCTGCTTCACAACTATGAAGGGAATATAAATCCTAAACCTAAAGGATTAACCTAGAGTTATTATAAAACTAGGTAAATTCACCTACTTCCTAGCTATGTCTACTTATTCGGGTTACAATCTAACCTAAGCTTCATATTCTATTTTGTTGGGAAGGTGTCCTAACCTAAGTTGTTGTGTTAAATGGAATAAGGGAGAAATAACTAAGGTAATGCTAGGCTATTTTAACCTATTACCTAATACTATTTGGTTGTGAATTTGATCTAACCTAAGGTGGAAATTACCTATGGCAATGTTTTTAAAACCTAAGGTAATTACTTTTTAGACTAACCTAAGTTAGGGAAATCTAACCTAAACTATTAAAAGGGAACCTAAGGTCATATGGCATGGGGCGATGGTTACAATGGAATTTATTTGATTTGATTTGTTGAATAAATGGGAAGTACTTGCTAGTTTTGGCAGAGGTAAGTAAACTTAGTGGAAGCATACGTGGAGTCTTCACTAAAGTTGGAAATGCATGTTGAAGTGGAAATAGCATTTGCCAGTTTTAGGAGGCGGTGGCAAGGAGAGATAGGTAGGATATTGGGGAGTAATTACATTAATGAACCTCAAATTTTGTGTGCAAACCATCTTAGAAACAAGGAAGGTGGATTTGTTGGAGGTTGTTTGGTCTTGCATGCCTCACGATTTTTATCTACATGGAGCTATCTGGTTCTTCAAACCAGTAGTTTAAATTTTACTTTGTGGCTATTTTTGGTTTCTCTGGTCTATTTTCGATCCAAGGAAAGTATATGAGGCATTGGAGAGAAATATGTTTGGTTGTTGATCTTTCGTGGAGGAGAAAAAGAGTTGGTATCTCGGCTAGAAGTCTCCTTCAAATTGGTGAAGCACTATCAGGAATGATAGGATCTACCCATTAAGATTTCTTTCTTTCTTCTAAATGTTTCATTAAAACAATTCTGCTCTCATGAGATAAATGGTTGCATGTTTTGTCTGGTTATTTACTTTCTTGGGTGTATGAATCTCTGTGATTTTTGGATATGAATCCATTGCATGATAATGTTTACATTTGGAAAATCTCTCTCTCTCTCTACAAGTTCGATGGTGATAAGTATGTGGAACTTGTATTCAAAGTATAGTGTTTGGTTCTAAACTTGCGTTCAAAGCTTTGTGTTTCATTCTAAACTTGTATTGGAGGCTTGTGTTGTTCTGAACTTGTGCTCAAAGATTTTTGTGGTTTGAATTCATATTGGGACTGTTTGTTTGAAAGGATCTTGATTTAATGGCTTTGATTTAAGTCTCTTTTGGAAACTTCTCCTAGACGCATCTTGAGTTTGGAATGGTTGTGGTACTTCTATCCCAGACTGTACCATTTACCTTGAGTATGTGATGGCGTGTAAACATGGAGGATCTTCTACTCTCCTCTACTCTAGTAACCCACATCTTGTTTTAAAGTCTTGACTATCCCGATACTGGACCTTTTGTGGAAATGTATCTGGTTCAATATTGTATTGTTACTTACTCTTTGGTTTGAATTAGAGCTCGTTTGAAATAGTTGATAATGGTTTTGAAGTTTATAGATATGTAGTATGCATACTTCTTCTTGTGTTAGTTAAGGGAAACAATTACCTTCTCTGTCTTGATCTTCATGTACTAGATGGAGTTGTGAAAGTCATTTTGTTGTGATTTCTGTTTCAGTCAAGTTCGAGGTAATATTGAGACCTTGCTTGACTTAAATGTGTATTGGGTTTTATTACTCTCTTTCTGATCCTTTTAATTGATTTCGGGTTTTAAAAGAAAGAAGAGTTGAATAATCTTTTATTGAATCTTGTTGGTTGGATTTAATACCTCTGGTTCGAGATTGTTTCGTATAATTTGTTCTTCATTATGACCGTGAACTATATGTCTCTTTTGTATGGAGCTGTGTAAGACCTTGTAGTTGGGATTTTAGTTTCTATTGAGTTCATGAGTATTATAGAAACTTGCTTAGCTTATATTGGTGTTGGGTTTTGTATTCTTTGTTAGATTCATTGAATGAATTTTTGGGTCTTTAAAAGGAGAAAGGAATATATTTCTCTTGTGGATAGTATTTTGTTTTTAGGAATGTACTATTATGTTTTTGGGACTGTACTATGTACTCCTTTATGTGAAATGAATTTAAACTTGTGTTTAAATAAATTGGAATAGATGAACCAGGTTGTATTGATTTTGTTTGAATTCATAAGGGAAACTAGAAGTGTTTCTTTCTATAAACTTTTGATTGGTTTTGTGTTCTCTTTTGGGAACTAGTAAAATAACTTCTGAGTTTGAAATAGAAATGGGAATTCATTTGATAGTATAAAAGAAATGAATTCTTGATTGGATATTTCTATTTGAGATCCTTTAAATTTTGTAAAGATAAGTTCATTTGATTGAACTTCTCTGTAGCTCGACTCTCTTCTTGGCTGTAGAGTGATTACTCTCTTAGGTCTGTTCAACTTCTTGGGTTCATATTTTTGTCCTTTCTGTCTTGTAGGAAATGGTGGGAAACCACTCTTCTGAGATGGAACCTTCCTTGTGGATTGTTTAGTCTATTTTTATACTAAGTCGATGTTGCATTGATGGGAAAGTGAACAACTGAGTCTATCCTTTTGAAGGGAAAACATAATCATGTTAGAAAGATTATTTTTTTGACTGAGTCATGCTCCATTTGGATTTTGATATTGAAAGGACTCCTCTTTTAGCACTATAGCATGATATGAATCTTCCTTGGATGGACATAGAAGAGACTATTCTTATGTAAGTCTTTCCTTGATTTTTTTGGAATGAATGGTTTCAGATCTTTGGATGATATCTTCTATAATGTAGAATTTATTTAAGGCTTGCAAGTAGACTATTTTGATTATCTATCCCTTCTCGATTGATTTGGGATTCTTGTTTTAGATGTTGTCTCTTTAATGTTGAATCCTTATATTGGTTTCCTTGAACTGAAGTAGTTATGTGGGTAATCAGTTGAGTACTTTCTGAACCTGTTTCTGTCTTTCAGATGATTAGTGAATGGTGGATAGTATGTATTGATTCTTCTTCTTTTTATTAAGTTGTGGGATGAATCATTCTAAATATGTACTATGCGTTGAAGGTAACTCTTTTTGTTACATAGTAAAGATAAATTATGTATTTCAATTCAGAATGAATTATGAAATAATTAGACGACAAGATTTGTTGGTTGTTTAAAAAGTAATTGATTGGATCAATTAAACTATATGTTATAATGTAGTTGTTGTTGATTATATTATACTCTTTTATTAAAAGTGAATTCAGACTCATTATTGTACTTCTTTTCTGGTTGTTATTACTTATGCTTATTTGTATGATACTTATTAATTGTTTCATTAAAGAAGATTTGTTTTAATGGAACAATTAGTGGAATGCACTTCATTTTAATGCTTAGTGCTTATCATGCTTAGTTCAATGAACTAACCCGTGCTAGAAATTTTTGCTAGATGGACATCGTAAGTGATAAAAGAAGGAAATTTTTTTATGATGTATTGGCTTATTTAAGTCTGGATCTTTTGTAAAGAATTTGATTCATTTTTGAGTTGTATTGAAAAAGAAAAGTTATGTTCTTTTATGATCTTAATGTTGATCGACATGCAGTATGCCTGAAATGCATAGTCTTGTAAATGTATATTTTTATCATGATGAATTGAAAGGTTTGGAGACTGAATCCAAATTGTGGTGTAAATTCTCTTGTACTTTATATGAAGGAAATAGTAATGCTATCTTGTCGATATTATTTATATCTGTTTGTATTACTATTATCAATTAATAAGTTGGATTAAGGGGATAGTACAATCACCCTTACTATAGTGAAACTTATTAAGTTGCAAAAGATGTTGATCTCTATCTAAACAACTATAGTTTAATAATGAAATATGTATTGGTTATACAATTAAACTATATGAGGGATGAATGATAAGAAGGTTATATAAACCCTAACATCTAACCATGAGGAGGAAGACGCTTCCTCTCTCAAAAGAATAAAAGATAAAAGGAATGGTGGTTATGATCTTTAATCCTTGTGCTTCGTTTATAAAAAGTAAACACTAGCTGAATCTAGGTGGATGATACACCTTCTTTGGACAGCTAGGTTGCATTAAAAATTAACCATTTGATGTTTTCTGCCCTATTTTTGGGATAACTGCTTGTTATGCCATGTTAATGAACATCAATGCAAACATGAGTTAATGAAGTTCTTAATATCAAATTAGATTAATTATGGATAAATAACTTAATGAATGATTGGAATTAGGGTTAGGCATGGTTGTTGTAATCTGAATCTTAATCTAATTTAATTATGAATTAATGACCACTAAGGGGTATGTACATCATGATGAATCAGTTCTAATGGATGTTGGCACATGCCAACTGTAGGACTGTACCTTCGAGAAGACCAAGGGATTCTCGAGGATACAATGATGTAGTTGACATGTGGAAACACCCATCGTATTTGTTCATCTAGGTCTACACACATGGACTTGAACTTAGTTTCTCTCTAGGTCAAGTTATTAGCATGTTTAGAATAGGGAGTAGCTTTCTATGACTCAGGGTACCTTAGCGCATTTGGTCGACTTAGGTCGAGTTGAGTATGCCCATTTACCCTAAGTCATCATGAGCATCTTCCTATAACAAATTATGTTGCTAACCTGGGCTAGGGTCAAACCTTGGGCAAGTGGACTAACGGTAGTTAGTAAAGACCATTCTAGATAACAATAGAGTGAGGTGAAGGGCATATTCCGAAATGACGAGTATGTCATCTAGGAATAGTAACATGAACAAGTATGTTGAAAATCTTTGGCCAAAGTATCGCAAGCTGCTAGTTGCGTTGTCCTATGTCACCTAGTTTAAAGAAACATGATGTTAGATGAATATTGGTAACAAATATTCAGATAGTTTCTTTAAACAGATCACTCAATACCCGGAATAGGGTAGGAAAACCAAGTATACATTGTATACATAAAGTATTATATACTTTAAGACAAACATGAGAGATCGGTTTGTAACCGAGTCATGGAATGAGAGATCTGTAACTTACCGAGTCATTACAGCTACATATGGTTATCTTTTATAAGATTCATTGGCATGGAAAGTGTGTTCTAAATGGTGTTTTATTTAGAACAAAGAACATTGTGTTAAAAAAACTCCCTTATTTCTAAAGTCTTAAAATGGGAATGTTACACACACTCTTAGATCATACACATCATGCATTTAATGACTCACAAATCTTGAGAGACATTGTTCTCAAGCTCTCAAATCTAATACATGCCAACACGGTCCTCAAATGACTATGCACATGTATGAAAAAGTAATTGTCAATCTGATACTATAAAAACATAATTATAAACTAGAAAATACATGATATTATTCCCATATCCTCCATGAAGCATGAATACTCTATTAAGACTCAATTACTCACCTTCAGACTAGAGGCCATGCATTTTCACTAAGAAATACATTACCTGAGATTCTACAAATCCCATCTAGTATTGTTTACTCTTAAAATGCATCAATTCACCTTACCTCTATTAGTTTCAATCCTTCATGTTCATATTTTCATAAATCTAAAATCCATCTAGATTACCTCATTCAATCTTTGTGAGTACCATGACATACTCATAGCAACTAGTCATCACGAGACTCACTTGAAACCCTTACTATAACACAATTGGCTCATACCAAGACAAATAATTTACCTTATATCCTCTTCAAACAACATGTAGTTGACATTGAAATTCATTTATACCTTCAAGTATCAATCTAGTTTACAATGATACACCTTCCTTTTAAAAACCTTATAATCCTTGATTTCAATTTAGGACTCAAACCTAAAACTTCATGATTCATGAAAACATAATTCTTATCTTCAACCACAAAATGATACAATGCACTTGAATACATGCAACACTACCCTTATAACCACCAGGAGTCTTCATCGAACATACAAAACCTTTTTGCTGATAAATTTGGGGAACACATTTCTCCCCTTAGGATGGAAGCAGTTTTGAGCCACTTGTGCCAACTTCAAATTGTCTACCCTACCTCATACCTTCAAACAATGTCAATCCTTATTGTAAAAAACTTAGATTACCACTTCAAATAACATATGAAGTTTTAAATATTTAGGACTAGACCAATCTTTATGATTTTGCTTCACTAATAATGACCTTACATTCTTCAAAAGATGATGTCAATGATAGAAACATAGTAATGCAAGACATATACTAGGACTATGCTCGGTTTCAACTCATAAGACCATAAACATATCCTTAGAAAATAGTGAATATGAGGACTTAATAATTTATTGAAATACATAATCAAATGATCAGATGATGCCAACACTTCCTTTTGAGGATTCATTAGGATAGGTATTGTTGATACAAACTAGAGAACCTTAACAACCTTGAAAATTCATTATAACACCCCAAAAACCCTTTTGATATGAATTGGACCTTTTATGAAAGTGACATAGTGATTTTGAAAAACTTATGACCTTAAGATACACTTCCATAAAATTTAAACAACATAAATACACAAATCAAGAGCATGAATTCTTCATATCAGACCTTTCATTGAAAAATAGAACCTTTGATGAATAAACTTAGACTCATATATGAAAGGCCATCTTAAAAATCTCGTGATGAATGAATAATAGACCTATCATGATTTTGAAACTTTATTGATTATTTCATGACACACTCTTATTTAAAGTTCTAAAATTGAGCCAATACACATTGGAAGACACAACTGATCCATCAAAACCTTTATCATCTTCTAGACTTTGATTATCTAGACCAAACCTTAAGTACTCATTACCTTCACTACAAACTCATACACCTAAAAATATCAAGGAATTAAAAAAATCACATGAATAGGTCACATATCATACCTTATAACTTTTGATGTGTCCCACAAGCCTAGTTTATTCAACTTGTCATGCATTAGAGATTGGATAATAGTTAGGTGCATATGAATTCATTCAAAGCTGTATTATTTCAACCAAAGAAAACATACCTCCTAGATCTGACTTGGGCTTGATGAACTTGTTTTCCATCTTGATGGCACTAGAACACTCTTTGAAAAACTTCATTGGATTAGACTTCATGGCATGCATTTCGATTGGGAATAAATTTTCTTTGGCTTGAACAACATCCTTATTAAGCATAGGATCAGACATGACTATCTTAGAATCATTCTTAGGACTGATTTTCCTCTTGAACTCTTTATTTTCCTTCCTTTTGGATTCTTGAAACCTACTAGTATACCCTGAAGATTCAATTTGGTGACAATACCTTGTAATATGACCTTGTTTGTGACATTTTTGGCACACAATATCATTCTTCTTCCTTCTTGACTCATACACACTTAAGTTCCAACCAAATTTCTTAGCTCTATGTCCACACCCACAACATAAATGACATTCACCTTTGAAGAGGCCTTCATCATTCCTAGGAGACCTTCTTTTGCAATCTCTAGCTCTATGACCAAAATCATAAAAAACATAACAATAACCATTGAAAGAAGTACCATACCTATAAGCATTAGGTTTTCTAACAGGGTTAGACCTTATTAAATTATCCTTCTTGGTCACCTTCACATCAGATTGAGAACTTGGTCTAGCTCCTTCATCATTTTCCTTTTTCTTTCCCTTAAAACCTAGGCATGTCTTATCATTGGCATCTCTCGACTTTCTAATATCCCATAAAGATATTTAGAGCTCTTCGATAACCTCTTACAAATATTTAACCTATTGAATGTGTAACACCTCTAACATGGTTGATATCTATGATGACTTATGTTTTTGAAGTTGTAAACATTGACATGTGATTCTTGTTGAAGACGGTGTACTCTTGTGAATCAAGAAATCATGTTTGTTATAGATAATATGTTATCTACTGAAATAGGTATAATTCTACCATGTTTATGTTGAATAGAAAATGAAGTAATTCATCTCTTATTATAATTCATTGCTTGGGAAATAAGAAATTGATTTAGATAAACTAATCCATGAGTCTTTGTTGCACTTGAATTTGTGCTTCAGTTTTCATAATTTTTGGATACAAAACAACAACACCTTGGATCAATTTCATTGATCCAAGGTATGCTTCTAATTCATGACCTTGTGGTCATATTGACCAAGCTGGACATATCATGTGATCTCTAAATTTTGGATGTCTCGAAGTTGGATGATCTCTGTTGCTTCCTGCTTCATATGTGATCTTGGATGGTAATCTAATTATTCTTTGGTAAGTTTGGGATGCAATTATTTCTATAGACTAAGGAACCTAATTAAATTAATGTTCCTAAATTGGTAACCCTATCCTAAAGTGGTAACCTATCCTAAGTTACTATGTTCTTTTTATTAAGATGGGATGTTAATAATTAAAGGACCTAGACTAAACTTTAAACATTACCTAAGGACCTATGTTAGTTCCTAAAATAATGTTGAACCTAACCTAAACATGGGATAACCTAAAGGGGCCTAAGGGATGACATGCAAAGGGAAAGTCGGTGACACCATCTTCAAGGTATTTATGAGGAATTTGTGGACATTAAAAACTTTTGTTTGGAAAAAATAGGTGAATTCATGAAATTTTATAGAGAGGTTGAGTTGGCACCTCCACCAAAGTGATTGTTGTATGGAAATTTAAATTTAGACCTATCCAAATGCAAGTTGGCGGTGGCGGGAGAAGGGGAAGGACTATTAGTCCTATTTGGCAATTAATATTTTTGGAAATGGTGAAAAACCCACCTGGAAAGAAGGAAGATGGAGAAAATTTTGGTTTTGGTTTTGTTCAATAATTTGGTCTTTTGTGAGCTTGGGCTCTGTATGTGTTTTTTCTCTTTGAACCATAGTTCAAATCCTTACATGAATGTTTTTGCCTTGCATGGCGTTAGAAGATGAAAATAGCACTGTGAAACTATAATAAGAAGGAGAAGAAGGTTTTGAGGAGTTTGTTGGTGTTTTGTGGAAAGGAATAAGTTGTTGAAGTTCTGCTTGGAGTTTTACAGTGAGAAAGTGAAGGCTAGAGCTCTATCAGGCATGATAGGCCCTATCCATTAAGTCTTTTGCTTTTACTTAAATGCTTCATAAAAATAACTCTGCTCTATATGAAACCTTCTGGTTTTATGTTTTTATTCTTTCTCTAATGGTGTTTGACTTATTTTATTTTGGATGCAAACTGGTTATTTTTGTTGAGTGGAAAAATAATGAAATCTAGAAGTGTTGATTTGTTATTGTTATGTTATCTTGATTTCAAACCTTCTTGTTAGGGAAACAAGTATGTATTGGTTCTCTGAATGAATGGATTCTTATGCTAAAGGAGTATACACCATAACAGTAGTTCAGTTTACTTAATTCCATATATATAGCTTGCATGCCTTCAATATTGTTGTCGCAGGAAACTAGCTTGAAGGGTTTTTAGTTTGGCATTATCTTGTGATCGTCGTCTTGTCTGGTTGCTTGATAAAAGTAGTGGTAACCCATTATTTGATTCACTATTTTGGGGACTGTATTTTATTATGGGTATACAATCATTTATTATATGGAGTCATTTATGATTTGGTCATTTTTCCCAAATGGGAACTAGTTGTATACTCTATGTTCTTTCTTGAATATTTTGTTGTTACCAATCGAGTTGGGTATAAGAAAACTTACCTTGAGCTTGAAGCATATCATCTTCACTCCTTTGTTGAACCTTGAGAGAATAGAAGTATGTTTGAATGAAGTTGATCAAGGTAGAAGATCAGTTGAACATTTTAGTTCTGCTTTGTTTCATGTTTACTTTTATTTCCTTGTAAACCCATTTTGGGATTTTGAGTTCCTTAACATAGATCTTGGATCTGGGGAAGATTTCTTGAATTGTTGATGGAAGTTTAACTCTTATTTTTGGAGGTTTCCCAAATGAATTAATTACCTTCTTGTTGGATGCTTGTAAGTTCTATGGAAAAATTGGTTTTGAACTCCTTCTGGGTTGATCTCCCTTCTTTTCATCATTGAGTTGTTTGGTATTAAAATAAGCCAATTGTTAATTGGTTTTAATTCATGTATTGGGATAATATCTTTCATAGGAGAAAGAAATATATGGTAGGACTATCAAATGTCTTGTTTTCATTTCTTTCTGAGTGATTCATTAATTTTCACCCAATTTTGGGCTATGTTGTACCTCAAGTAAGATCTTTGATCTTAAATGAACTTCCCATGATTGATTAAGCACTTATCATGTGTTACTCTTGGGAAGTTTGTTTTGTATCTTTTCGTCTATCTTGGCTTAGAATGGATGTTTATCCTATGAAAGGAGATATGGTTGTGGCTTCCTCCTTAATGTGTTAGTAGATTTGTTTAGAGAGAAGTTTGGTTACTTTGTTTACTTCTCTTCATGAGATGTTCAACATTGAGGTTTGGGAAACTAGATTTGTTTGATGTATAATTATTTTCCTTTCTCTGTAACTGATATACTGGTTAGAATCTTTAAGATACTTTGATATCTTTGGGACTGTTGGGTTGAAGAGTCTCTTAAGGATGTGATAGAAGTATCTCTCTTCAATTCTGGAATGTTATTTATTCATTACCTTTGTAACCATTCCTTTAGGATGAACTCTAACATAAGTTAAAGGGAATGATATTGTTTAGTTTGGTTCTGAACTTAAACCATTCGCCCTTTCTGGATTTTTTAGTGGTTGGTCAAAACTTGTGTGTGATCCTGAAAGATAGCTTGTTTTCTTGGACTGGTAGAAGCAATCAAAATACTATTGATAAGGTCTATATGATGTTATCTTTGGCTGCTACCTTGAATTGAATACTAAACTGAACTCAGGACTTTTAGGATGCTTCAACCGAAATTACTTTGATTATTTTTAATGATTAAGTTATCCTTACCTGTTTGTATGGACTTATTATGATCAATTTACTTCTTAGGCTATAGGATGAGCCTGAGATAGTATGATATTTAGATGGAATTTAATGCATCATTGTTGTTCAAAAAAAATTCTTAATCTAAAAGATAGTTCTATATATATCTTTTATTACTTATTGAAAAGTTAGAACTAGTTGTTGGAGAAACTCAATTTAGATACATGAATGAGAAGGTGAAGTTAGGAAGAAATAAGAAGTTCCTTTCTTTAATCCTACTATTTAATTACATCTTGTTGAAAATATTTTTAAGATGAAAATTTAAGGTTGATATCTTTGATTAATTTAAAACTTACTTTCTCACTATAAACTTTAATCTTTTCTCTCCTTCTGGTTGTAATCCTTTAGGGAAAGTCTTATGTTTTATCTTGTTGTGTTTTGGAACTATTTCATAAACAACAGGGTTATTTTTATGAAACAGTTAGATAAAATCAATTTTTTTAATGATATAGATCTTATCATGCTCAGTTGAGATGAACTGGCCCGTGCTAACAATTTTGTAGATGGATTTCATAAAAGATGAAAGGAGAAAGACATATAGAAAGTTACATCTGTTTTACTAAGAAAAATGTACCTTTATTATGATGATTATATGACATCATTACTTATGTGATTTTTGGTAAAGAAATTTGTAATGAAACTATTTTTAAATTGTTTTTATGATACTTTGTAATCTCTGAGATACTTCTAGATTCAGTGAATGTATCACTCCTTGATGAATAAATGATGTGTTGATTGTTAAATAATACTTTATTGTAATACTTTCTTGTCATGAATTGGGATGTATTATTAAGTATTATCCTAATGAAGGAGGGTAGTTTATATACTTAAATGTTATGGAATGGTTGGGGGAATCTAAAATGTTAGTTGGTTTATTTTCTCAATTAGAGATGTAACTTATAAGTTGACACTCATAAGTAGATCCTTAAACAATATAAAAGGACTATGTTTGAATTATATAGATGTATGTGTTTGAATTCTTGATGTATTTAAACATATGTAATTTATTTCATAAATGGACATTAGTCCATAATATAGGGAAAAAGGATACTTCCCTTGAAATCAATCATAGAGACATAACTTAAGATCTTGTTAAAGTGTTATGAATGTTGTAAGTAAATGATTGAATGTGTACTTCCTTAGGTATATTTCCTTAATCAAAATTTGAAATTATTAGAAAGGAATTAAATGGAATTTAGACTTCATTTCCATGAATTCTAAAATAAAGGTTTATAAGGAACTTATTTAAGCTAGGGATGAAATAAGTAAGGAATTAATTAACACACTTTCATAACTTAAAGATCAATCATGTCGTGATATAATGCAAGATGTTTCATTTAAAGACAAACTTAAGCATGTAATAAAATGGTTAGGAAGAATATTTTATCGGCATACCTACCTCACATGTAATTTTAACTTGTAACCTTATAGGTTAAATGATCTAGTTGAATCTTTAAGTGTTGTTGTAATTAATCTTAAAGACAATGTTAAATGGGTTAATAAACTTATAATCTAAGGTATGCTAGTCTAGTTGAGGAAACTCAATTGGATGTTGGCACACATCAACCACAGTGTAGTACCTTCATAATGACAGGGGTCATTACAGGATACTATGATGCAGTTGATATGTCTCAACACCCCACTCAATTTGTTTAACTTGATTGACATAAAAGTAAGACTGGATCATGGTTCCATCCTATATAGGGATAGGAACATGATCTAGTGTCAAGGTCAACTCCTATTGACTTAGGATAACTAGACACACCTAATCAAATTATGTCAATTGAGTATGTATATATAACCTTAGTCACCATGAGTAGTCTTACACACTAGTGCATATTGTTGCCCTTGTCTAGTATGAAACCTTGAATCAGATTGGACTAATAGGAGTCAATAAAGACCACTCTAGATAACAAAACAAGTGTGGTGAGGGACTTATTCCATTTGATGAGTATGTCATCAAGGAATGTAAACATGATAAACATGTTTAAAAACTTTGGCTAAATTATCGCAAGCTATTTGTTGTGTTGTCCTATGTCACCTGGTTTAAGAAGCGAGATTTCAAATGAATATCAGTAAAAAATATTCAGATATGCCTCTTAGATAGAACACTTGGGTACCCCTAAAAGGGTAAAATAACCAAGTATACATTGTATACACATTATTGAGTTAACATGAGAGATCAGTTTAATATTGAGTCATGAAATGAGAGATCAATTTTTCACCAAGTAATTTATAGCTGCATATGGTTTTCTGTTATGAGATAGATTGGCATTGGAATGTGTGTTCTAAATTATGTTAATTTAGAATAGAGAACATTATGTATGATAAAAATAAAATCCCTGTTATAAATTATTAAAATGGGAATGTTATAAAATGCATATTATAAATAATATTATAGGGATTTTAACTTTGTATTCATACCTAGAACAAGATTCTTCTTTGTCCTTTAGGGCTTTAGATACTCTTTCAACATGTGATTCCAAACCCTTGATGGATTGACCATGATCTATCTCCATACAAATGATATGATCTTGTAAGTTATGAATCAATGAATCTATAACTTCATACTTTATATTTAATGTAACCTCATCATCTCGAAGACTTATACCTTTGCTTGTGCTCAGGAAGATCTCCTTTAAGTGATTAAACTTGCTTCTCAAGAACCTACTCTGATACCAATTTTTGGAATCAAAGGAGATTAAGAGGGGGTGAATCAATCTATTAAAACTTTACTCCATATCCATACATCATTATTTATCATTAATTTAACCATTCAATCATACATTAACCATATGTGTGTTTACTTAAACATTAAATCAACCATACATAATAGCAAGAGCAAGAGAGTACATAAGAACACCAAATTTAAGTGGGAAACCCTCAAAGGTAAAAAATCCACTGAAACTCTAATTATATTACACAAGGAATAGAGATTTAGTGAATCAAAAAATTCACAAGGAACACAAACCCTTAGTTTAGTAGAGCACCAACCCTATAAGGATCACCAACCCCTAGTTTAGTGAAACACCAACTCCACAAAGAGCACCAACCCCTAGTTTAATGAAGTACCAACTCCAAAAGGAGTATATAACCCCATAAGATGATTAAAAACCAACTCAACCATCTGAAGATGAATATATATTAGTAATTTTTCTTCCTAAAGCGATGGATATCACAACTTCAGTCACCGACCTTCAAACTCTCTTCAAACCCTCATTCTTCTAAATTCTTTGGGTCAAAGCATATACACTGGTCCCACTTTTTGTAGTTTTTGTACTTTGAGAAAACTATGTCTGACAACCAAAACATTACCAAACACATATAAAATGACCAAACATGCATTTTTAAGAGGCTATAAATAGCAAGGTGCGGGGCATCCAGAATTTACTTGATTTTTAAATTTGTATGGTATTTTTAATTATTTATTTACTAGTCGATTTTAAAATATTTATGGCCACAAAGTGGGACACACTTGTATGCTTTGACCACTGCTCACTCTTAATATTTCATGACCCGAGTTAGCTTCAAACCCTTACACACATGTTATTCAACCTTATTTCATATTTTTAAAAAATAATTATCTCTCTTTTTATGACATTAAACATATTTCACACTCTCATGTAGGTCACATTTTTCCCTATATGAGCACTAGTTCAATTTTGAACCAAAACTCTTGTTTTATACCCTTCTCAAATAAAAAAAATAAATAAATTAGGTCTAGATAAATCATCTCAACCAATAAATATTAAAAATATAACAATAAATTCATAAAAATATTCATAATGGACCCATGTAGGTTGGTCATGCTCAAACACACTAAACAAGCCCAAAAATGGCTCAAAACCCCATCACTTGATTCATCAAAGACCACAAACATCATCACCATGATTATTTAAGGTAAAAATTCATCAAACATGTCAAATATGAAATAAAAAAATAATCCATGGTCATATATTATATTTAACCAGTTTAATTATTCACAACACTACCAAGAAGGCTCATATCCTTATCAAAACAGTTGTTTCGAGGAACCAATCTTCACCTATCATGTTCTAGATCACACCATAGCACTTCAACTATTCCATGAAGAAACTCATGGGAAATACAGTGACATGTAGATTGCATTCATTCTTTCTATATATCATGAAACATCCATCCATGAAAACCATAATCACTTTCCTCTTCACCAAACTGAGCTGCCCAAAAAGTAGTTTTAGGAACTCAACTGATTTACACCTTTTATACCACTTTAAAGACCTAAAAATTCCTTCAATGGGGAAAAAATTCATCCCTAATCACTCTCAAACTTATATAAAGTATCAACTAATCCATATTATTCATCTTCTACCTCCATCTTCTAGCCAAAGCAATCTTATCCTGAGAAACAAACAACCTTATTCTTGAGAAAATAATATGGTTTACCTATCAAATATCCTCATCATGAGAAAAACCATACACCATTATAAATAAATATGAATACTCTTTCCATAATATCTGACATTTCCTTCCAAATCTAAGTGGAATGCCTTCAACTATGTACATCCTTGGAACTACTCATTTAGGCTTCTATAACTTAATAACTAGTCTTGAGGTCAACTTGTTCCATTACCTCCAAAATAACTTCCAACCTTAATAAAATAATGGAATTCCCATAGAATTTTTTATAAGCACTCAACAACCTTAAATAAATCTCAAAACAATCACTAACCTCATGAAGCCACTCAAGACCATGTTTAATTAGGAATCTTTAAGCTTTGACATTCAAAGATCAGGTCATAATTTTTTCATACCTTATCAAAAAAAAAAATTGATATATAATTGAAATATTTCTGAACCAGGATCACAACATAACTTGAACCAAGTCTTAACTCTACATGTAGCTCATGAAATTCAACTTTTACCATAGACTCCTCTAAACCGCCCCAAAACTAGTCTTCATAAATAGGAAAACTTTTCACTTATTGACCTCAACCATGATTTAAAAATATGACAGAAATATAGAAAAATTTCTAGGTTAAAAACAATGTCAACTTATTTCATACCTTCTTTGAGAAACTTTTCCACAAACTAAAATTCTTGAGTAAAGAATCCTTGTTGGGTGTGGACCACATAAAGTCACATGCTCTAATATACCTCTATAGAAACCTAGAGGGGTCATCTACAACCTCAAATCATAAATTTTTCCAAAGGAATCAAAATAGACTTAGTAAACTAAACTTTCTCTAAGTCTTTTTGAGCTATGGTTTAACTAGTGTTTCAAAGTAACTTATCTTCTTAACAATCATTCATAAAAATATGATGATCAAACCACCTAATTATTTTTTATAAACCTTATTAGTTACATGGATAAACATATCCCAGGAGATATAGGTCCCATGAAAATCATATAATTCATAACGAGCATCAAAATGTAAACTTTTAGCACCAAAACAATCTCTAGAAAACCCGGTTTTACCAAAAAAATTATATCTTGCATAATATTATTCACTTTTACCTAAAACTTGTCATGAATAATCATGAAAACATCATATAAATATCCATACTAATTATATAGCTCAAATAGATAAGAAAATCTTTATCCATAACGACTTACCTATGTAATCATGTATTGTCTTCACCTTCTTTACTTCCTAATCACCATGACACACTTTGTCAAACCTTTGAGAAAGGACCTGAAAATAATCATACATGCCATGTATAATATCACCATACTAATACCATTCTTGAATAGGAATGATGAACTGAAAAACGCATACCTCCAACTAGTTTTGCATGATGTAGGACTAGGAATAGACCTAGAATGATTGTTTCACACCATGAAAAACCATGAACTAACCACATTAACCTCATACAAAATCTAAGAGACTCTTGAAACATTATGTGGGCCATTCTTGACCTCATAAAAACCTTCAACCAATTCTATAACACTCAAATTATGACTATGCAAGCTAGAACCATGCCAAGACAACATGACAACTTACCAAAACATGTCACTACTAATCGACCTTCATGCTTTACCTTAAATGACACCTCATGAAGACCCATATGACCTCATGAAACTATTTTACATAAATGGACTTGACATAAATGAAAAAACTAACACAAAATGGTTAACAAAGACCTTCCTCTCATCTAATTGCATTAATTTGTCAATGCACTCATCAATTGTTTGTTCATCATCCAATCCTTGTGCATGCAATATGTAGTGATGGTAACATAAACTCCATAGGTAATACAACCTATGCACCAAACACCAAATGAAATGGTGTGGAATTATTTAACCATTTAAATGTTTTTTAATATTCCCTAAATAACAATAGATACCTTATCATCCCAATCCTTTCTTCCAACATCACATATCTTTGTTAGTGTTTGACCCAAGATCTTATTGAAAGCTTCATGATAGGGGTAATATTATGGTGCACCATCATAAATTATGCTGATAAAATTCTAATGGTCTCATTTAATAAATTATTCCCTTTATCACTCGTAAGGCTCAATGGACATCCATACATGCTGATGACATTTTCCCAAATGAACCTTGCTATCATTTCTACAGTGTAATATTTTTTAGGCATAGCCTCTTCCTATATTTTCAAGTAATCAATACATGTTATGACATAATGCGTACATGTATTGCGTGTGGTGGGTGGTGCGATGGGTCCTACAAAATCAATTGCCCATTTCACAAAAGGCTCTATGCTTGTTATGGGCCTTAATGACATCTTGTCTTTATTCCTAGGAATTCCAATTCTTTGACAACGATCGAATGCTTTGAAAAATAATTCTTTTCCTCGTATAATTTCTCCCACGATATACCTACTAAAATATCTTACACGTAGTCGAATATCCTACATAGTGTCCTTCACCTATGCCACCACAAGCTTCCTTTATGATGGTGTCACACTCATGCTCGAGAAAACACCTACGAAAAACTTCATCTCGACCCATTTTGTATATGTTTACTCCAATAAGTTCATATGGATATCAAGATGCTTCTTTTATAATGTCTTCATTCCTTCTGACATAAGTCCAATGTGCAAAAATACTGCAATGTCTTCCAAATTAGCCAATGCAGGGTTCAGTCAAAACAATTGTGCATTAGACATAGAATCTTTAATGCTCTGCGCATCCTCTCTAAAGTTGATTCTCGACAAGTGGTCAGGTCCTTGGTTGATTTTTCCTAGCTTTACTATTGTTGTAAAGTCAAATTATTGGAAAAAGAGTATCTACTGATAGATGTGCCCTTGTAAAATAGGCTTGTTGAATAAGTAATTCAATGTCATATAATCTGTATAAAACATAAATGTTGTGGCCAACAAGTACTGTCTAAACTTGTGAAGCTCATATATCATTGTGTTGTCATGCAAATGTGCAACAGGGAAAATGGAAGTTTCCAAGCATGACAACTATACCCCTATACCGAAATTTTCATGTTTTATCATTCATAGGAAACCCCGAATCTATTTAGTCAGTCCAAATTACATCCCAACAAATTTTATATCATCCCCTAAGTGATTTAGGAAATTCCATTCATTCCCCTAGGTGATTTTAGGACTTCATTGAAAATGCAAATTTTGGGGAGTCACGGGAAGGGCGATGTTGGCCTTCCAGGACTGGATCAACCCCTGAGTAGAAAAAAATGGTAATACTCAACATGGAGGTGAATTGAAGACCTTAAAACATCATGGAAATGGTTTGGAAGGTTTGGGGAAGTTTTTAAATACTTGGAGCAATTTGAGTAAAAGCAGGATTCACAAGCCTAGGTAATTCACAGGCCTAAAATAGTTGTTGCGCTTCAGAAGAATATTTCAGAATCTCTGGATGGAGTTAGAAGTAAAAATAAACATGTTTAGAAAGAGGATTCCAAGAACTACATTATAGTGAAATAATATTTTTCACAACACCTTGGTGCATAGGATTTGAAGGTAGATTTTATCAGGCACAAGTGGAGTCTCATATCACAAACTTGATTTCTCAGGGATCAAATTAATGAATCAATACATGATACCCCCACCATTGGATTCAAAATGCCATTTTAAGTCAAGATAATATAAAATTTCACCAATAAATTCCATCGGGAGCTCAAGTTATCTTTGTTCCAAGTTACCCTCTCAAAGGCAGTTCATGACTTAGTCATTTTTCTAAGAGGACATGTGTCAGCACCGGGAACCTGGTGGGATTTTCATGTCCCTGAAATCATTGAGGTCAGGTACATCATCCATTGTAAAATGCACCCATCCCCTATGTGATCTTTGGGACCCTCATATGACCCAAACTTGACACTTGACCCCAGTGTGCTTATTTGGAGCATGCATTCCATACCGTCGGATCGGGCACCACCGTCGATATAGGACCACCATGGAATTTTATGTCCCTTATGAACCTAAGGTGGGAGACATTAGATATGGAAAAATGTGCCTAGCTCCTATGGGAGTCAGTTGGACACCCACGTGACCGACTTTCAACTCCCAGTGCATTTTTCAAGCAAATCCCCTGCCATCGGATCAAGGACACATGGCATCACCTTGACCACCATGGAAATTGATGTCCCTCACATCCCTAAGGTCAGGAAATTAGGGACATAAAAATTCACCCATCCCCTCCATGTGCATTTTTGAAATTTTAAATCTAGCACTTAGTCATTTTCTTCCTCTCATTTCTCCTCCACAACTCCTCACCTTGCCATGGCTCGTGCTTGATTGTCTAGACACCCGGTCCACCATTATTGCTTTTAAACAAATCTTCCATGGCCATATAAACTCACCAAACCATGAATACATATAAATATGTATGTCTCGAGAGAAAAATGGAGCGAAATGATGAAGAAGCGGGAGAAAATGAAGGTTTTTGACTTCATGGTTATCTCGGAAAAATGCACCCACCCCCTATGGGGAGTCATTTGGACACCCACGCGGCTGAATTTCAGCCCACAAGTGTATTTTTCAAGTAAATCCCCACGCTGTCGGATAGAGGACACATGGCATCACCTTAACTACCATGGAAATTGATGTCCCTCACATCCCTAAGGTCGGGACATCGGGGGCATAAAAATGGGCCCAACCCCTACATGTGCATGTTTTGAAAGTTTAAATCCAACACTTAGCCATTTTCTTCCTCTCGGTTCTCCTCCATAACTCCTCACCTTGCCATGGCTCCGTGCATGATTGTCTCAGACACCCAACCCACCATTGTTGCTTGAACCGGCTCCTCCATGGCCACATATACTCTCTAAACCATGAATACACAGAAATATGTAGGTCTCAAAGAAAAATGGAGTGAAACGATGAAGAACGGGGAGAAAATTAAGGTTTTTTGCCATATAACCATGAAGTCACTTGATCAAAAAATCTTCATATCTCACAAGATACAAGTTGGATCATGATGTCGTCTTTTGTAGATTTCATAATTTTTCAAGGTGATCAAGATACAAAAAACAAGAGGTCAAATGGTTCCCATAATCATTTTCTCCAAAAAACCCTCTCTTTGTGCACTAGCTCACATTTTTGGATTTCCCATCATTCCGGAAATGGAAACGAGCTAAAAAAATTCACATGAGATCCAAATGAAAAACATATCACAATGGAGTTTTTTTCTTTGCAAATGGAGAAAAAAACCATACGTACAAATTTCAAGCTCCATTAATGGCTTCCATGGCAGCTATATGCCCAAAGCCACTGCGATCAAAATTTCAAAATTTATTTCCAGGATTTCTAGTTGGCAAAACTATGTGAAATTCAGAGGGTGTGATCATAAAGACAAGAAGAGTCCAAAAAAGTATGTTCCATAGCAAATCAGGAGCACCTTTGAAGGCGTAACACCCTTGACAACTGTTATATTCCTCTTTTGCATTTCAAGTGTTAACATGTGATTTTCTAGATAAAGATGTGTTCTTTTGACTATTGAAGATCATGGTTGATAAGGATAAATCATTTCTATTCTTAAAAATCATTAGACTAAAATAGTATGGTTATCAAGAATTCATTTTCACTTTGGAAAGGTGAGTTACAACCCGGCTTTAAGAGTTTCGGACTTATTCCTTCTTCCGACTCATCCTTCAATCGGCCAATGATCTAAGGAATGTTTCAAATCTTCTTCATAGAATGAATGGTAAATTGACATTCAGTAGTTTGAGGGACATAGAAGACTGAACTTTGTATGTTACAAATTCTTTGGTCTTATGTGAACGTGTTTTCATTCAGCTGTATGTTTGTGCTCGGGTCTTTGGTGATTGATCTTGGCAGGACATTAAGGATGTAAGAAAAATTCAATTCACAATAGAGGAGTTCGGAGTCCTAAAACCTAAGGATTATCCTAATAGTATCCTAAGCTAGGTAAGAACACCTATGTTCTAGCTACGTTTACTCATTTGGATTTTATTCTAACCTAAGCCTCTTATTCTATTTTGTTGGGTTGGCATCCTAACCTAAGCATTGTGCTAAATGAATAAGGGAAGGATTACTAAAGTAATGTTAGGCTATTTTTAACTAATACCTAATACTAAATGGTTATGAATTGAATCTAACCTAAGGTGGGAATTACTATTGGCAAATGTTTTAAGACCTAAGGTGGTAATTGCTAGACTAACCTAAGTTTTATGGGATCCATCCTAAACTATTAAAAGGGAACCTAAGGGTCACATGTCTCTAAGGTGACGGTTCCAATGGAATTTAAGTGAGTTGATAGGGTTTAATGGATAGTGGTACTACCAGTTTTGGCAGGGGCTAGTTAACTTTAGTGGAGGCATACGTGGAAGCTCCACTAAAGATGGAATTTTATTTTTGGATGGAATTAGCATTCGCCAGATTTAGGAGGCGGTGCAAGGAAATATATTGGGGAATATGGAATTAATAGTATTAATGGAATTAATGGGCCTCATTCTTTGTGTGCAAACCTTCTTGGAAACTTAGAAGGCGGGTTTGTAGGAGGTTATTTTGTTATGCATGCATTGCGTATTTTTCTCTGCATGGAGCTATCTAGTTCTTCGAACCAGCAGTTCGACCTTCACTTCAAAGCTATTTTTTGTTTCTACAGTCTATTTTTAATTGAAGGAAAGTATATGAGGCATAGGAAGAAAATATATTTGATTGTTGATATTTCATGGAGGAGAAAAAGAGTTGAAATCTGCTGGAAGTCTCCTTCGATTTGGCATAAGACCTATCAGGCATGATAGGATCTAACCATTAAGATTATTTTCTTTCTTCTAAATGATTCATTAGAATAACTCTACTCTCATGAGATTCATGTTTTCATGTTTGACTGGTTATTTTCTTGTTGGGTTTTATGAATCTCTGTGATGTTTGGATATGAATCCATGACAAAAATAATGTTGTTTTGGAAAATTTCTCTCTGTGCAAGTTCTATGACAGCATGCATGTGAAGCTTGTATGTAAAACTTGTTTCTATAGCTCTGTTTTTCATTCTGGAACTTGTATTCAAGGTTGTTGTGCTTTGAACTGACCTTCATTGCAATATAGGGTTCTGAATTTTATGGGAACCTTGAGTTTCATTTGATCTTGTTTTGGGCTTTGTGTTTTGATATAAAATTGTGTTGGAGCTTCGTGTTGTTTGGAACCAGTGTTTGGAAACTTATGCAACGCTGAGCTATTGCTTGAAGTTCATATTTGGCATTGTACTCATATTTTATTACTTGTGAAGTTTTGAACTTTTGTGTGAAGCTCGTGTTTGACACTGTACTCTTATTTGACACTTGAGTGTTATGAGCTTTCATTTGGATCGATGTATTCGATTATGTTCTAGTATTTTAGTGTTGGGTTTCACTTGTAATAAAAGTTTAAGCTTATAATTATTTTATTGAGAAAATTACTCACTAGAAAACTAGGTGATAGCTTGATTGATTCATTTTGAAATCTTTGAGATTTGGAACTGGAAACATCTTGTTTAAAAGAATGTGGAACTTCTGTTTTATGACTGTATCATCTTCTCTAAGATGGTAATGGTGTGAGATTTGGGGGGTGTTATTTCCCCTCTGTTTTGAGGAAACCCACATTCTGGGTTGATTGTTTTGTTTGAAACTAAGTCACCTTTGTCAAAATTTTGTGGTTGTGAAGTATTGTTTTGGATTTCTATTTCTGTTGCATTGGAGATAGAATAGGAGACCTTCTGAATAAAAGGTTTTGGGTTCTTGCTCTCTCTTCTGATTATTTAAAATAATTTTAGGTTTCAGTGGAAGGTTGATTTATTACCCTTGGAAACTGAATTTATACGAGAAGGATACTTTCTCTGTTTAGTTGTTTTGTGCATAGTTCTTTTGAATCATGAACTAATTACTCTTCGTATTAAGTGGTGAAGCATTTGTGAGTCTTCAGTCTTGAGTTCGTGGATAATTCTGAACTTGTTAGTTTATTATTTCGGGATTCTATTCTTGTTGGATACAGCGAATGAGTCCTTGGAATTCTTTTAAAGAGAGAAAGTGTAACATGTTTTTCATTTTGATTTTATTTGAAACTAGAAATTCATTTGTTTAGTTTAATGAAATGATTGATTATTGGACCTTTCCTTATAGAGTTTCCTTTTCTCTATCTTTTGGATAAGCTCATTGATTGAACTTCTTTGCACTCGATTCTCTTACGAGATGGTGATTTCTTTATGGCTTGTTGGTCTACTTTGTTCGAATCATTTTTGTAATGATGTAGAAAGATAGTAGCTAAGTCGGTTCTACTGATAAGTGAATGCATACTTATGGGATTGACTATTGTTGACTAAGCCTTGCCTTGTTTGGATGGATAAGAGTAGGTTTTGTCTCTTGTACTCTATCTTTTAGGGTGAACTCAAGTAGATATTAACTCCTTTATGGGGCTACTTTTACCGTAAACATTGGTTTATATCTTTGATTGATAACTTCTAACATGCAGAATTAGAATTAGAATTGAAGTTAGACTGTTTTGATTTTCTATACCTTCTTGGATTTTTATGAAATTTTGTTTAGATGTATATCTTTAATGTTGAATTTATAAGATTGTTATCTCAGAAAGGAAACAGATAATTCATGTTATGAACCTGATCGCTTCACGGATGTTATGAGTTTGGGTATGGTACTTAATCATTCTTCTTATTCTTGCTTAATATTTAGATGAATCATCCTAGAATGAACCATGTTGTAAACAATTCTTTTGTCTTATAGAAAAGACAAATATTGTACTTTATTAGGATAGAATTATGAAATAATGTGATGGCAAGATCTCTTGTTTGTTTAAAATTTATTGATAGGATCAGTTGAACTTTAAGTTCTTGGCGAGATGTTGTGGATTATATTTTGCTCCTCTTAAAAGTGGATATAGATTTATTATTGTACTTCTTTTCATTTGGTATTACTTATGCTTATTGTATGATATATTAATTATTTCATTAAAGCGGTGTTTCTTTAATGAAACAATTAGTGGAATGCACTTCATTTTAATGCTTAGTGCTTATCATGCTCTGGATTCATTAAAATGACCCGTGCTAGCAATTTTTGCAAATGGACATCATAAGTGATAAAAGAAGGCAACAATTTATATGATGCATTGGATGATATAAGTCTGATTATTTGTAAAGAATTATGATTCATTCTTTAGTTGTATCAAAAAATAAAAGTTGTATACTTTATAGAATGAAGGTTGTTGTTATGCAGTATGCCTAATGTGCATAGTCTTGTAAATTTATAAGTTATAATGATGAATTACGAGTTGTGATTTATTTGCATTAGTTGTGTAAATTATCTCCTACTTTTATGAAGGAGATGGAAGTTTTATCTTGTTTATATTATTCATATTATATTATTCTTATCTTGTTATCTTTGATAAGATGGATAAAGGGAATTAGTTCAATTTCCCTTATAATGATGCAACTTGTTAAGTTACATAAGATGATGTAAATTATCTAAACAATTTAACATAGTAATGTGATGTGTAATGAACATGTAGTAAGAACTATGGATATTGTGAATGATAAACCCTAACACTTAGTCATGTAGAGAAAGACTCATCCTCTCTTAAATGAATGTAAACCAAAAAGGATTGGAGATATGATTATTAATCATTAGACTTAATTTTGTATGAAGACTACTTTAGTTGGACCTATGCGGTTGTTAAACCTTCCTGAATGTTAAAGTACATTTTATTGAAACGTATGATATTGATGTCCTATTTTGGTTAACTGCTTGTTGAATTGAGTAAACAAACATTAAAATTAATCATAAGTTAAGGAAGTTCTTCAATGACTAAATGAAAGAAATTTAGAAAAGAACTTACAGAGTGTTAGATTAGGGTTTAGCAGGGTTGTTGTAATCAAGACATAATCCAAATTAACAATGTATTAATAACCTCCTGGGGGTATGTACATCTTGATGAGGTAGTTTCTGTAGGGTGTTGGCACACGCCAACTATAGTGATGTAATTTCGAGAAGACTTGGGTCTTCTCGAGAATACAGTGTTGCAGTTGACATGTGGTAACACCCTTCTACATTGATCAGCTAGATCTACATATGAATAGGGACTTGAACTTAGTTTCTCTCTAGGTCAAGTTAGTGGCATATTTAGGATAGGAAGTATCTTCCAAAGGCTCATGGTACCTTGGCACATCAGGTTTACTTAGGTCAACCAAGTATGCCCATTTACCCTAAATCATTGTGAGTGTCTTCCTATAATAAATTATGTTTCTAACCAGGGCTAGGGTTAAATTTGGGACAAGTGGACTGACGGTAATTAGTAAAGAGCATTCTTGATAACAGAGGAGTGAGGTGAAGGATGTTTTTGAAATGATGAGTGAGTATCTGTCTAGGAATAGTGACATACACAAGTATGATGGAAATATTTGGCCAAAGTATCACAAGCTACTAGTTGCGTTGTCTATGTCACCAAGTTTAAAGCAATGTGATATCAGATGAATATTGGTAACAAATATTTATATATGTTCTTTAAATAGATCACTCAGTACCTAGTTTAGGGTAGGAAAACCAAGTATATGAAGTATACGATAAGTATTCAATACTTAAAGTTAACATAAATAGATCGGTAGATCACCGAGTTATGAAATAAATAGATCGGTAGATTACCAAGTTATGAAATGAATAGATTGGTGGATCACCTGAGTCATTTATAGCTGCATATGGTTATCTGTTTGAGATTGATTGGCATGAAATATTTGTTCTAAATAATGATTTATTTAGAACAGAGAACATTATGTAAAAAAATTCCCTTGTTTCTAAAGTCTTAAAATGGGAATGTTACATCTTGGTATCAAAGCTGAAGATTACAGCTCTTGGACCTACTATGTCCATAATCTAATAAAACTTAAATTTTCTTGTTAATAGAAAATGGTTAGAATAAGAGGAAATGTTGCAAATAATCCTCCGCCTGAGGAAGGAGTAGCAACTGCCCAGAAACTAGATGAGATCCTTGCTGCCCTGTTGGACACAAGAGATCGTTTGGCTATACTTGAACAATAAGTAATGGGAAATGAGGAGGAAGAAGATGTTGATAACAATAATCAGCCACCTCCTAGGGACAACGCCAATTAAGGTGTTGATAATAACAATGTGAACATACCTATTCAGCCTAAGAATAAAAAGGCTAGGCTGGCAGCTGAACTCACTAATGATATAAAAAGGATAAGTCCACCCAAGTTTGATGGCACCACATTAGGAGATGGGGCTGAGAATTGGCTCAGCAAAATGGAGAAATACTTTGCAATAAGGAATTTCTTAGAAGAAACAAAGGTGATATGGGGAGCATATCATCTTTCTCACAAAGCATCTTCATGGTGGGACAACCGTAAGGCTAAGTTGAATATTGATGAAGCTAATATCACTTGGAATCAATTTAAAGGACACTTTAGGCAATGATGGTTGTCACAAATTTACTATGATCAGAAAATGACTAAATTCTAGAACTTATCTCAAGGAAAGATAACTGTAACTGAGTATTGGGAATGGTTTACAAAACTCCTTAAGTATGTACCTCAGTACCAAACTGATGAGAAGTTTAGGATACAAAAATTCATCATGGGATTGAATCCTGTTATAGGAGGAGAGGTGGATTTTCACAGCCCAACCATGATGGAAGGGGTTGTTGAAAAATCCACAAGGTAGGAACATAAATTAAAGGCAATTTTTTCTCATAAGGAAGAAGTAAGGAAGAAAGTTCCCAACTCCTCTACATCATCTCTTACACCTAAGAAAGGACCATGTAAGAAATTTGGAATGTAAATTAATAAAGAAACAACAAAAAAGTCTGTTGGTAAAGCACGGAACAACCTTTCTAAGAACAATAATAATGAGACATAAGTCCTATGGGGGTCGAATGATAACCCTAAGGATGGAAATAAACTCGAGCCTAGGAAGGAACATGTAGGAGGATGTTATAATTGTGGCAAAGATCATTATGTTAATCAATTTCATTTGAATAAGGATGATCACAATCAACAACACAAGATACACGCTGCGAAGAGTCGATAAGTAGACTAAGAAATATGCCACACCCATAGAAGTTTTGGGTAAGTTATTTGGCTTACCTATAACTATTATTTTTGATACAGAGCTACTGAATGTTTTATTTCTAGTAAATTAGTATCAAAACTAAAAATAAAATCTGGAAACATGGATAAAAATGGATTGTACAGTATGGGAACAATGTTGTTCATACATTTAGTATGTGTATTTTTAGAGCAGTCCTTGATTTACCTAACTTTTCCACTGAGGTTGATATTTATGTTCCACCTTTGGGGTCTTATGATGTAATCATAGGTGTTAATTGGTTAGCGAGTAACATAAGGATAAAGTGGATTGTTTTGGAAAACAAATTAGTTGTTTAGATGACCGTAGAAAACAACAGAGATTCAAAGCATGTGAAACATGAGATTTATGTTAGAAAATTGTTAGCTATGCAACTTAAAAAGGCCAAAAATAAAGGTTGTACCTTTATATGGTAAAAATTATTGAATCAACAAGAGAAAAATGATTTTAAGGAACAATATCCACTATTATGAGACTGCAGTGACGTATTTCTGGAAGAATTTCTAGGTCTTCCACCCAAAAGGGAGTTTGATTTCATGACGAGATCAAGCTTGAATCGAACCTATTTCTAAACCAATGTATCAAATCACTACTACAAAATTAGTAGAACTTAAGGATAAATTGTAATAACTTCGTCTAAAGGTTTGATTAGACCAAGTGTTTCACCTTGAGGAGCACCTATAATTTTTGTGAAAAAGAAGGATGGAACCCTTAGATTGTGCATTGATTACAAAATTTTAAACAAAGAAACAATCAAGAATAGATATCCATTTCCTAGGATTGACGATTTATTTGATCGGATGAATGGAGCATCGGTATATTCTAAGATAGATCTTCAATCTGGATATCATCAATTACAAATTAAGGATGATGATATACATCAAACAACTTTCAGAACAAGGTATGGACATTATGAGTTCACAGTTTTACCTTTTGGATTAACTAATGCACCTGCAACATTTATGAATTTAATGAATAATATCTTTCAAGAATACTTGGAAAAATTTGTGCTCATATTCTTGGACAACATTCTCATATATTCTAAAAGTATTGAGGAACACCATGAGCATTTGAAGATAGTTTTGGAAATATTAAGAAAGAGACGGCTATTTGGTAAGTTGTCTAAATGTTCTTTCTATGACATAGAAATACACTATTTGGGACATGTAATAAGTAAGAATGGAATTAATGTAGATCCTTCAAAAATTGTAGCTATAACGGAGTGTCCTGCACCCAATAATGTACATGAAGTTAGAAGTTTCATGGGACTTGTTGGCTACTATAGGAAATATGTAAAATATTTTTCTAAGGTAGTTGCACCAATAACTTCTTTACAGAAGAAAGATAAAAAGTTTGTTTGGAGTGAAAAATGTAAAATTGCATTCAAAACCTTGAAGGAACAGTTTACTTCAACACCTATTCTTACAAAGTACAGATCCTAATGGAGAGTTTATAGTAGTAATCGATGCTTCGGTGAAGGTTTAGGAGGTATTTTGTTACAAAATGGTCATGTCATAGGTTACGAAAGTAGAAAACTAAAGTTACATGAGTTGAATTATGCTCCACATGATTTAGAGCTTGGTGTCATTGTTCATGCACCTTTGTAAGTTTGGAGGAATTACCTACTTGGAAAACCTTTTGAATATAAAACTAATCATCTTAGGATGAAATATATCTTCACTTAGCCAAATCTTAATGCAAGACAATGAAGGTGGTTATATTTTTTTTGCCTCAATATGATTTTGACATCAATTATATCAAGGGTAAATAAAATAGAGTGGTTGATGCTCTAAGTCGTAGGAAGAACATTTATGCTCTTATAACATTGAGAACTTAGTTTAAGGATGAAGTAAAAGCGTTATGGAATCGAATCTTACTTTCAAAAGTAAGTAAAAGAAGAACTTGCTTTGCATATTCGAATGATTTGAGGTATAAAGGTTTTCACTTTGATAATAAATGAATCTTACGATTTGAAAACAAAGTATATGTACCTTCACTAAATGATTTGAGAAAGAAACTGTTAGTAGAATTTCACAATTCACCTTTTTCTGGACACCTTGGAATTACAAAAATGCTTGCTGATATAAAACAACAATATTTTTGGAAAGGAATGAAAAAGGATGTTATAGACTTTGTGACACATTGCCTTGAATGTCAACGTGTTAAAGCGGAATATATGCACCCATCTGGTTTGTTGTATCCTCATAACATACCGCAGTACAAGTGGCAAGTAATCAGCATGGACTATGTACAAGGGTTACCTATGTTAAGAAATAAACATGATGTTATTTTAGTAGTTGTGGATAAACTAACAAAGGTAGAACATTTTACTACTAGAAATTTGAAGGATGATTCTCCTATTTTGGCTATAAGATTTGTACATGATATTTTTGGGATTACATGGAGTACCTGAACTAATCATATCTAATAGAGATCCTAGAATGACGTCAAGGTTTTGACAAACGCTTAATGCATCTCTAGGAACTAAGCTGAATTTCAGTTCTACATATCATCTAGAAACGGATGGACAGACTGAAAGAGTAAATCAAGTTTTAGAGGATATGTTATAGATGTATTGTATGGATCAACAGTATAAGTGGGAAGAGTATCTTCCATTAGTTGAATTTTGCATACAATAATACATATAATGCTTCTCTTAAGATGACACCTTTTGAAGCATTATACGGAAGAAAATGTAGAACCCCTATTAGTTGGGACAACATGGAGGATAGAGAGGTAATTGGACCTAAAATTCTTACTGAAATGGAACAAGTTAAATTGATTTGTGAATTCTTGAAAGAAGCAATAGATAGTCAAAAGAGTTATGTTGACTTAAAGAGGGTTGATAGGAAATTTGAACTTGGTGAGAAGGTCTTTCTTCAGGTTAAACTGAAAAAAATTTCTATAACTTTTTAAAAAGGCTTCCAAGTTATCTCCTCGTTATGTGGGAGCTTTTGAGATAGTTGAAGTAATCAACCATGTAGCTTATTGTTTACCATTACCTCCCGCTTTGTCACAAATGCATGATGTTTTCCATATTTCTTTGCTTAAGAAATATGCATCGATTTATCACATGTGTTAAATTGGAATTCATTGTAGATCTAAGACCCATGAATAATCGTGGTTAAACCCACACGAGTGTTGGAAACTCACCAGATTACATTTAAGAAATCATGAAATAAGACAATGTAAGGTCCAATGGAGACCAATTTAATAAAGAGAGTGTAACTTGGGAAAACCTTGAGGATATGAAAACTACTTTTCAATATCTATATGAATAAAATTGATTCTATTGACAGATAAAATTTTAAGATTTTATCTTTATATTATAATAAGTATGCCGAGTTTTGGGCTGATATTTATTTGTTTTGAATAGAAAGCTATGTAATGCTGATTTCTCTAACTTAAAAATTCTTATATGTTTTTGACATATGGTAAGAAAAGTGAATAAGTTGATTTTCGTTGATGAAAAGCTGTTAAAAAATGAGATAATCATCGGGACAATAATTCATTTTAGGAGGGAAGCATGTAACACCCTGACAACCTGTTATATTCCTCTTTTGCATTTCAAGTGTTGACATGTGATTTTCGGATAAAGATGTGTTCTTTTGATTTATTGAAGATCATGCTTGATAAGGATAAATCATTTCTATTCTTATTAATCATTATAATAAAATAGTATAGTTATCAAGAATTCATTTTCACTTTGGAAAGGTGAGTTGCAACATGGCTTTAAGAGTTGCATACTTATTCCTTCTTCTGACTCATTCTTGGATCAATTTCGGTGATCCAAGGAATGTTTCAAATCTTCTTCATAGACTGAATGGTAAATTGACATTCAATAGTTTGAGGGACATAAAAGACTAAACTTTGTATGTTAAAAATTCTTTGGTCTTATGTGAACATGTTTTTATTCAGCTGTATGTTTGTGCTTGGGTCTTTGGTGATTGATCTTGGCAGGACATTAAGGACATAAGAAAAATTCAATTCATGATAGAGGAGGAGTTCAGAGTCCTAAAACCTAAGGATTATCCTAATAGTATCCTAAGCTAGGTAAGAACACCTATGTTCTAGCTACGTTTACTCATTTGGATTTTATTCTAACCTAAGCCTCTTATTCTATTTTGTTGGGTTAAGGCCCTAACCTAAGCATTGTGCTAAATGAATAAGGGAAGGATTACTAAAGTAATGTTAGGATATTTTTAATTAATACCTAATACTAAATGGTTATGAATTGAATCTAACCTAAGGTTGGAATTACTATTGGCAAATGTTTTAAGACCTAAGGTGGTAATTGCTAGACTAACCTAAGTTTTAATGGGATCCATCCTAAACTATTAAAAAGGGAACCTAGGGTCATATGTCTCTAAGGCAATAGTTCCAATGGCATTTAAGTGAGTTGATAGGGTTTAATGGATAGTGGTACTGCCAGTTTTGGTAGGGGCTAGTTAACTTTAGTGGAGGCATACGTGGAAGCTCCACTAAAGATGGAATTGTATTTTTGGATGGAATTGGCATTCGCCAAATTTAGGAGGTAGTGGCAAGGAAAGATAAGCAAGTTTAGGAGGTAGTGGCAAGGAAAGATAAGCAAGAAATTTGGAATTAATGGAATTAATGGCATTAATGGGCCTCGTTCTTTGTGTGCAAACCATCTTGGAAACTTGGAAGGTGGGTTTGTAGGAGGTTATTTGGTTTTACATACATTGCGGATTTTTCTTTGCATGAAGATATCAGGTTCTTTGAACCAGTAGAGTTCGACCTTTACTTCAAAGAAATTTTTTGTTTCTATGGTCTATTTTTGATCGAAGAAAAGTATATGAGGCATAGGAAGAAAAGATGTTTGATTTTTGATCTTTCGTGGAGGAGAAAAAGAGTTGGAAGCTCGGCTACCGAAGTCTACTTCAATTTGGCAGAAGCACTATCAGGCATGATAGGATCTAAACATTAAGATTATTTTCTTTCTTCTAAATGATTCATTAGAACAACTCTGCTCTCATGAGATTCATGTTTTCATGTTTGACTAGTTATTTTATTGCTGGGTTTTATGAATCTATGTGATGTTTAGATATGAATCCATGACAAAAATAATGATTGTTTTGGTAAAGTTCTCTCTGTGGCAAGTTCTATGACAAGCATGCATGTGAAGCTTGTATGTAAAAATTATTTCTATAGCTCTTTTTCATTCGGAACTTGTATTCAAGGTTGTTGTGCTTTGAACTGACCTTCGTTGCAATATAGGGTTTTGAATTTTATGGGAACCTTGAGTTTCATTTGATCTTGTTTTGGGCTTTGTATTTTGATATAAAATTGTGTTGGAGCTTCGTGTTGTTTGGAACCGGTGTTTGGAAACTTATGCAACGCTAAGCTATTGCTTAAAGTTCATATTTGGCATTGTACTCATATTTTATTACTTGTGAAGTTCGAACTTTTGTGATAAGCTCATATTTGACACCTGTACTCTTCTTTGACACTTGAGTGTTATGAGCTTTTATTTGGATCAATGTATTCGATTATGTTCGGTATTTTAGTGTTTGGTTTCACTTGTAATAAAAGTTTAAGGTTATAATTATTTTATCGAGCAACTTACTCACCAAAAACTAGATGATAGCTTGATTGAGTCATTTTGAAATCTCTTCAAGATTTGGAACTGGAAACGTCTTGCTTAAAAGAATGCGAAACTTCCGCTTTATGACTATATCGTCTTCTTGTTGTTGCAGCTCACAAAGATCCCCGGATGCAGATCAGGCTTCTAGGTTGATCACTCTAGCATCCAGTGTGATTGCACAACATGGAAACCTCTCTCCAAGCATGGGACTTGTGAAACTGAGAGAGGAATATCTAGATTAGAGGTTGGTTCCTCAAACTCCTCTGATTTAGATCTAATGCTTGCACAACTACAGAGGTTCAGATCCTAATCCTACTCTAACTTACAAGGAGACAGGGGTAGAAGTGTAAGAAATTGAAACTAACTAAAGATGGTGATGCACCAAAAGGAGTGGTGAAACATATTTGTCATGCAAATAAACACAGACCAAAGTTCACAACATAAAACATACACAGACTGATAAGGTATAATTTAGGATCTAAAATGAAGCAAATAATACAAATAGAGGACTGAAACCCATTCACAGAGCTTGCATTATCATTTCAGTGTCAAAGAACACGCATTACACCCTCAGAGAGGTAAAAGAAAACTGTTACAATCTTTGGAGAGGTCTAATCCTTGCATCAATCACTTGCTACAGGTGAAATAAGAATTCTGCTATGCCCAAAAAATGTTCCCCCTTTTAGCCATGAGCCAAATCTGGCTTTTACATTACATGGGTCGAGCCTAGGAGACAGAAACGTACAAAAACATGAGAGCCCATTCCTTCTTGACTGCAGGTGCATTAAAATGGCATGGGGACCTTACAAACCCATACCCTATCATTTTGACCGAATTACAGGAGAATGCGACCCATTCTACATTAAATCTAGTCGCTGAAATGTCACTTCTGGCCATGAACACGCGTCAGATCTGTTTCTCAATTTTATCTCTCCTAGAATGCACCAAAATTCAAGATTAACCCTAGAATCACGTAGAGAATTTCATAATCTTTCCGTTGATATAAAGAACGTGCAAATCCAAGCTCTGGATCAAAAGATATGGAGATCTGAAGATTTAGGGCACAAAACAGGTGAAACGGATTTTTAAATTTCTTCCCGCGCTCTGCCACCTGGATGACACGTGGCATGCATTGATTGGTCGTCAGTGCACAGGCAGACCTTTACTTTTAGCTTTTGGGTGAACTTCTTTCCAAATTCTCTAACTCCTCCCCGAGCTCGCATTCCTTGCTCCATAGGACACGTGTCCTCTTTTGATTGGCTTGGGCTGACCCCTCAAACCTCGCCCTTTGAATTTTGGACTTTTCTCCTTGTGACACGTGTCATGATTTGGTTGGTCCACGGGTCTACCGGCTCTTTCGTGTCCACCACATCCATTTTTCCTGGATGTCCAAAGGTCGCCCTCGGGACAAAACTCTAATCCACCCGAAATGGGCTTCCCTGTCCCTTTTCTGCCGGTGACACGTGGCATGATCTGATTGGCTCTCGGCTTTTTCGGCTATCCGCGTCTTCCGCATCCCTTTGTCCCGGATGTCCCAGTACAAAAGTTCCCCATTTCAGCCTGAATCGGCGGTTCACGTCCTTCGCGTCTTCTTGTCCCAAATGTCCCAGAGCAGTTAGTCGATTTTCTTCTCCTTCACCGAACCGGCTTCCCGCGTCCCGCACGTCCCAACGGCCTGGATGTTCCTTTGCTCTGCAGACTACCTGGCGGCCTTTTGGCCGATTCGCGCCCAGATGTCCCTCACATCCCGACTATTGCGAGGACTAGGACTTAGACATTTTTCATGATTTTTTCTGGCCCAAGCTTACTTTCTGCAACTTTTCACATTTTCTCATAACTTTCTCTTTTCTTCTTCGGCCAGGGGAGTTAGAAAAAATCTGAGGGGACCCTAGAAACATGATTTTTGCCCTGAATCAATCAATTTTCCTGGGGCTTGAGAATTCAATGCATGTTATCAAAATTTACTCTAGGGTGAATTTTGGATAACAATTGGCGACTCAGTGGGGGTACCTACCTGCTAGGTGAAAAGACCAGTAGCCTGAAGCAGTCCATTGGGCATGGAGTTATCAAACATTCAGTTTAGAATCCCAACTGACTTAGAATGTGTAAGGAGGCAGATGGAATATCACCTAATGAAAGAAAAAGACCACAAAACATCTCCATGGATAGCAAGCTGTGCCAAAGCACTTAGGGAAAACAAAACTAACCTATAGCAAAACAATGTGCACAAGCACTTGGAGGAAAGAAAATCTAATCTAATATTTACAGAGGTAGTGAACTTCCCTCTAGAAGCAACGCTTGAGATAGATTCCATTGACTGGAATCTGCAGTTCTTCACCATCCAATGAGGCCAATTGGAAAGCATTGTTGTTCTTGCACTTTGTGACCATGTATGGGCCACTCGAAATGGCATCAAATTTTGAATGCCTTCCCGGTTTTTCTCTATTCACATCCCATTTTAACACTAGATCTCCAACCTGAAAAGATCTATCTTTGGCCTTCCTATCAAATGTCTTCTTGATCAAAGCTTGATCCTTTTCCATTACTTGGGATGCCTGGTTTCTGATCTCTTGCAGCTCCATCAACTCTGCATACCTCACCTCATAGGGTTCAAACTCTAGCAACTCCAGCTGCTTCATGAGTTCCAACGTTGGCAACTCAAGTGACATGGGCAAGATTGCCTCTCTTCCATAGACAAGCCTAAATGGAGAGCTACCTGTGGATCTTTTGGGAGTTATCCTATCAGCCCATAAGGCTGATTTCGTTTGGTATGCCAAGACCTCTCGATTCTCATCAAGAGTCCTCCTAATGATCCTCAACAAGTTCTTGTTTGTAGACTCACTGCCATTACCCCCGAGGGTAATAGTTCAATGAAGTGCTTAGGTAAATACCGTTCTTGATAGCCCACTCAGTCACCCTAGATCCAATGAATGCCAATGCATTATCAGAGATTATTGTAGCAGGTACACCAAATCTGGTTGTTATTCCCTCATAAAAGTCTAAGATACTAGACTCATTTGCCTCTTTGAGTGCTACCGTCTTGTCCATTTGGTGAAGTAGTCTGTGGCTGTCAAAATCCATTTTTGCCCTTGGCTTGAAATGGGATTAATGACTCCGATGAAGTCCAAACCCCATTGCATGAATGGTTGGTCAACTGAGATTGGATGCAATGGGAGGGTAGAAAGTCTCTCTTTTCCTGTGAAGAATGCAAAATTCTTACACCTCTTGATCCATGCATAGCAATCACTGAAGATTTTAGGCCAATAATAACCAGCCTTCATGATTTTTAGAGTCTGTCACTCTTGGTGCAAAATGGCCACCACTGGTCCACCATGAAACTCTTCCAACACCCTTTGAATCTGATTTGTGCTAATGCATCTCAAAGAACACTCCATTCACATATTTTTGAACAAAACTCCATCAACAATGGCATACGGAACAGCCTGCAACCTAAAGTGTCTACTTTGGGTCTTGTTCATCTCTAGGGGCATGTGCCCGTACCTAGGAAGTGTATAACGCCTTGGGTCCAGCAAGGAGTGGGGGAAGCATTGTCTTCTTCTTGATTGCCACTTGGCTCATGGCTGTCCTGGACTGTCAAAACAGCCTCTTCTTTGTTGCATACTTCCTTTTGCTTCCCCAAAACTAGCTGCTCACACATCCTTTCCTCTTACCAGCTTGGTGATCTTGATCTCAATGTCATATTCCATGACATGGGTGATCCAACCTGCACTTTTCTCATTCAAATCTTTGTTGAGGAGGAAGTCCTTAACTCCAACAAGTGAGACTAGTAATGGACCTTGTTGTTTGAGATTAAATGCTTGAATTTCTTCAAGCTTCTGATTACTGCAAGCACATGCTTCTCAATAAAAGAGTACCTCACCTCATAGTCATCTAGGCTCTAGCTAAAGAAGGCAACCGGCTGCTCATCATTATCTTTGTTCTGCTATACTAGAATGGCAGAAATAGTGTCATCACCTCCAAATGCATAGAGGATGAAATCCTTGGAGAAGTCTGGGTTGATGAGAGTTGGTGCTTGAGAGATAGCTTCTTTGATTGCTTCAAAACTCTCCTTGCCTTCTGCTGTCCACTTAAAAGCCATGCTCTTCTTTAACATTTTGGTGATGGGCTTGACAAGGGCTGCAAAATATGGGACAAACCTGCAGACAAAATTGATCCTTCCCAAGAAGCTTTGAAGAGCCTTCTTGTGACTTGGCAATGGTAGTGCTCTTATGGCTTCAACCCTCTCTGGATCAATTGCCAATCCCTCTTTCTAAACAATATGGCCTAAAATTTTCCCCTCATGAGCTAGGAATATGCATTTTTTGGGATTTAATGATACCCCAAATCTTGTACACCTCTGAAATACCTGCCTCAGATGGAAAAGGTGATCCACTGCATTTTTGGAGAATACAGTGATGTCATCAAGATATATCAAAACTATTTTATTGATCAACCCCTTGAATGCCATATCCATTGCCCTTTGGAAAGTGGCTCGAGCATTTGATAGGCCAAATGGCATCTTCTTGTAGGCATATGTTCCCCATTTGGTTGTGAAGGTTGTCTTGAACTGATCTTCCTCCCTCACCATAATCTGATTGTAGCCTGAGTAGCCATCAAGTAGTGAAAACCTTTCTGAACCAGCTACAACCTGTAATATTTGCTCCATGGAAGGGAGTGGATAATGATCCTTGAGAGAGGATCTATTCAAATCTCTGAAGTCAACACACAACCTGATCTCTCCATTCTTCTTTCTGACTAGGACTAAGTTGGTGACCCAACTTGAGTGTTTGATGGGGAAGATGATACTGGCCTCAATAAGCTTGCTTAACTCTTTTCTCATGAGAGGTTCAATATGGGGATTCACTGGCCTTTGCTTTTTCCTGACAGGCTTGGATTCCGTATCCAGCTCAATAGTATGTTGTGCCAACTTTGGGTTGAAACCTCTTAGATCTTTGTAAGTCCAAGCAAAGACATCTGGGAACTCTTGACAAAGTTGAACAAAATCAGATTTCTCTTGTGAGGTACTTACTTTGCCAATCTACAATCTTTTGCCTTCTTCCACTAAAATAGGCTCGAATCCTCACCCTTTACTTGAATGTTTGCTTTCTCCTTCTCGGTACTGATCATTCGGGTTGAAGATTGACTCCAAGGTTATGAGGCATTTTGGTAATTTGTTAGTTCTCACTGCACCACTTGGTTACCATATCACGATACTGACTTGTCTTGATTCCCGGTGGAGAACTTCACTTCTTCTTGTAGGAAATTAACAATTTGCTTGATCATTCTCGAAGACTTGCCAACTTGTATTGTTATCCGTAACAACTGGTCTCACAACCAATTTGATATGAGGCTGAGATTTTTCACTTTTGATATTTTCCACAACGTCAAATGCAGCCCCAATTGCTACACGGTCTGTCAATGGCTTCATTCTTTTTCTTGGGATGGAATTGATGCTAAAAGCTTCAAAATGTAATAAGATCCCATACCCAATTTTTGTAGTTCCTCAATGATCATTTTTGGCAGCATTTTTTTCTTTGACTTGGTTTACGCAATTAGCTCACTATCACCAAATACTTGTAAATTCCTGATGCCTTTCTTCATTGCCCAGTGCAGTCCATGAATTAAGGCTTCATACTCAGCCGTGTTGTTTGAACAGGAAAACTGGAAATGGAAGGCTGAGTAATACCTTATACCTTGTGGTGAAATGAGCATAGCTCCTCCTCCTACACCTTGTCTACTCCTTGACCCATCAAAGAACAATTGCCATACTTCATTCTTGTCTTTATGATCCGGCTTGGTGATGTTGGGGAGAGGTTGATTCTCTTCATGTAAACAATAAACTCCTAGTGCAGATTCTTCTACTTCTTGATAGGGATCAAAAGCATGTATCTTGTTTTCCCATTCATCAAGAGTTAGATCCGGGATACTTCCAACCTTGGTGTCAGCCTCATCAGTGCTAGGGTGATCTTCTTGATCAAATGCTGAGCAATTGGCATTAATCTGACTTGGAGTGTAAGGCTCAATATGGAAGTTTGCAATAGGTTCGAGATCTGATTGTGGCCTTAGTTCCATATCTTGTTCTGAATAGCATGTGTGACCAATCAGCAGACAAATACCCCCCAATCTTGGCTGTGAAGTCCCTTGAAAAACAAAGGGCAAAGAGTGGTGGAAGGTCTATGATTGATACATCTTGTAAAACAACAACATTTGGACATGCGTGCAAGGTAAGACTCAAATTTCTAATCACTCCAATCTGTTGCTATTGCTGTCCCATCTAGTTGCACTACCCTTTAGATGTTATTTCATATTGGAGCCCTAGCTAATCAGCTATCTGTTTAGACATTACCGAGCTACTTGCCCCGGAGTCTATCATGTAATTATGTACTAGCTGATTTCCAATGATTAATGAAACATAGAAAGGAGGGGGCTTCAACATTTTACCTTGTTGTCCTCCATGACTTCCTTCAGGCTGGGCAGCATTTGTAAGCACTTTGTCTTGCATCTGAACCTGCTGATTGAAGTTGGCCAATCCTTCATGGCAGCTTGCAGTAGATCTCTTTGGCCTGGGATAGATAGGGATTCCCACATTGATATGTTGACGTTTGTCTTCTTCATCTGATCAATGATACTGAATGGTGATGAAGGATCTCTCTGCTGTCCCTTGGTTTGCACATTTACTCCTTGCACGTGGGCAAAGAATAGCTGGTATTTGAGTTGGCCTAGGGGCTGTTCTTGGCTGCCCTTGTGCATTTGAAACTGGACTTTGCTTGCCAATCATTTGTGGAGCCATGGAAGGTTGTGGATTGGCTGGGGCTAATGGCTGTTCTTCACCCAAATTTCTCCTCTTTGACCTTGTGTTGGCTGCAACACCTTGAGAAACTACTTGATTCATGCCACAGAAATCTTCTGCTTGCTAGTTCACCAATGTGGTGTCATTTGGGGCTGATTTCTGTTGGAATGTTTCTTGTTGTTGATGTTTCTTGATCGCCTCGCCTCCACACCAGTAGTTGTCACCATTAGTGCTTGATTGAGAGCACCATTGAAACACATGGATTGGTTATGAGGCTCGTTGCATGGAAAGCACCAATCATATTCCTGAGCAATGTTGTTCTGTGTTGGCACTAATGCCTTAGAGGCAGATATGGCATTTGGATTATAGGCTGGAATGGTCTATTGGCAGAGGCCTTGTTTGATTCATATTTACACTGGATTAGGTGGTCTTTGTGGTTGGTATGGCTGCCTATTAGGTTGAGCTTGGGGTTGATAAGAAGGTCTCAAACCTTGGGCTTGTTGCCTCTTGAGAGTAACTAGCTCATTGCCTAGGTTTTGCAATTGCTTCATGACTCTTCAAGCTCATTTGGGGCACTTGGAGATGAAGTGGAAGCTTCATTTGAACTCGATTTCTAGGAGTGAGAGAAGGAGCCAAATTAGGTGCTTGATGGGTGTTTGGGCTCTCTAAACTTGGAAACAATGGAATGGGAGGTCTAGGGGCAAGTTTGCCACTTGGATTAAACAATTTTCAGCCCTAATGGAAATGCTATAAGCCATAGGGATAGTTATGCCTCCCATGGACTGAATTAACATAGAAATATCATAATTTAAATCTTTGAGATAGTATAGAAAATTACCTTCTGTTATTGGCCTGACTACCACTGGAATCCTTTCCCAAGTCTTTTGAAATCTAAATTTGAAATTAGTCAGCTGCTCATTGGGAGCTCTCTTGATGGTTGTTAGCTGCTCCAAAAGAGACAAGTTGTCTCCCTTCTCTCCAAATTTCTCTTGAAGTGCAATACACAACTGATTCCAGTTTGTGATAGAACCAGCTCCAAGGCTCCTAAACCATTGTAATGCTTTACCCTTGAAGGAAGATGCCAGTAACTTGATCAGCCACTTGCATTTCATTGATTTCATGAATTGCACAAAGGTTAGCAATATCTTTAACATGATCACCTGGAGTAGTCTGATTTTCTCCAGTGAAGTAGGGAATGTTCTTCAAGGCTGCGATAGAACTGGATGTTGTGCATTGAGAGCAAGTGGGCTGTTGCCTGTGAAGTTGACGTAGGGATTGTTCTGAGCCATTCTAATTGGTCTTAAAACCCTTGTTGATTAAATGAAATTCCTACTGTGGAGGAGTTGAGAGAGTTCATTTGGTGGAGATGGAGACCTTTGAATCCTTCTTCCTCTTTTCCTTCTCCTTGGAGATAATTGTAGGTATTCAAACAAAGACTTCTTCTCCAACTCTTGACCTTGTGGTGATTCTTCTCATGAGTTTTCAAGCTCGCACTTGGAACCAGATGGTTCTTCCCCTGGAGTCGCCAAACTATGCAAATAATAGCTCTTTTTAAGCAAGAAAAATGCAACAGATGCACATCAACCCTGCTATAATAAAAATGAGACCTCTAGTCCCACCGGGCGTGCCAAAATTGTTGTTGCAGGCTCACAGCACCCCTGGATGCAGATCAAGCTTCTAGGTTGATCACTCTAGCATCCAGTGTGATTGCACAACATGGAAACCTCTCTCCAAGTGTGGGACTTGTGAAACTGAGAGAGGAATCTCCAGATTAGAGGCTGGTTCCTCAAACTCCTCTGATTTAGATCTAATGCTTGCACAACTACAGAGGTTCAGATCCTAATCCTACTCTAACTTGCAAGGAGACAGGGGTAGAAGTGCAAGAAATTGAAACTAACTAAAGATGGTGATGCACCAAAAGGAGTGGTGAAACATATTTGTCATGCAAATAGACACAGACCAAAGTTCACAACATAAAACATACATGACTAATAAGGTATAATTTAGGATCTGAAATGAAGCAAATAATACAAACAGAGGACTGAAATCCATTCACAGAGCTTGCATTATCATTTCAGTGTCAAAGAACACGCATTACACCCTCAGAGAGGTAAAAGAAAATTGTTACAATCTTTGGAGAGGTCTGATCCTTGCATCAATCACTTGCTGGAGGTGAAAGAAGAAGTCTGCTATGCCCAAAAAATGTTCCCCCTTTTAGAAATGAGCCAAATCTGGCTTTTACATTACATGGGTCGAGCCTAGGAGACAGAAACGTACAAAAAACATGAGAGCCCATTCCTTCTTGACTGCAGGTGCATTAAAATGGCATGGGGGACCTTACAAACCCATACCCTATCATTTTGACTGAATTACAGGAGAATGCGACCCATTCTGCATTAAATCTGGTCGCTGAAATGTCACTTCTGGCCATGAACACGCGTCAGAGCTGTTTCTCAATTTTATCTCTCCAGAATGCACCAAAATTCAATATTAACCCCAAAATCATGTAGATAATTTCATAAGCTTTCCGTTGATATAAAGAACATGCAAATCTGAGCTCTGGATCAAAAGATATGGAGATCTGAAGATTTAGGGCACAAAACAGGTGAAACGGATTTTTAAATTTCTTCCCGCGCTCTGCCACCTGGATGACATGTGGCATGCATTGATTGGTCGTCAGGGGCGTGGGGAAGACCTTTACTTTTAGCTTTTGGGCAAACTTCTTTCCAAACTCTCTAACTCCTCCCCGAGCTCCGCATTCCTTGCTCCATAGGACATGTGTCCTCCTTTGATTGGCTCGGGCTGACCCCTCAAACCTCGCCCTTTGAATTTTGGACTTTTCTCCTTGTGACACGTGTCATGATTTGGTTGGTCCATGGGTCTACCGGCTCTTTCGCATCCACCGCGTCCATTTGTCCTGGATGTCCAGTGTTGTCTGGGACAAAAACTTCCAATCCGCCCGAAATGGGCTTCCCTGTCCCTTTTCTGTCGGTGACACGTGGCGTGATCTGATTGGCTCTCGGCTTTTTCAGCTATCTACGTCTTCCACATCCCTTTGTCCTAGATGTCCCAGTACAAAAGTTCCCCATTTTGGCCGAACCAGCTAGTTCACGTCCTTCGCGTCTTCTTGTCCCAAATGTCCCAGAGCAGTTAGTCGATTTTCTTCTCCTTCAGCCAAACCGGCTTCCCGCGTCCCGCGCATCCCGACGGCCCGGATGTTCCTTTGCTCTGCAGACTGCCTAGCGGCCTTTCGGCCAATTCGTACCTAGATGTCCCTCACATCCCGACTATTGCGAGGACTAGGAATTAGACATTTTTCATGATTTTTTCTGGCCCAAGCTTACTTTCGCAACTTTTCACATTTTCTCAGAACTTGCTCTTTTCTTCTTCGGCCAGGGGAGTTAGAAAAAATTTGAGGGGACCCTAGAAACATGATTTTTTGCGCTGAATCAATCAATTTTCCTGGGGCTTGAGAATTCAATGCATGTTATCAAAATTTACTTTGGGGGTGAATTTTTGATAACACTTCTCTGAGATGGTAATGGCGTGAGATTTGGAGGGGGTGTTATTTCCCCACTGTTCTGAGGAAAACCTCATTTTGGGTTGATTATTTTTTTTGAAACTAAGTCACCTTTGTCGAAATTTGGTGGTTGTGAAGTTTTGATTTGGATTTTTTTTCGTTGCATTGGATATAGAATGGGACACCTTTTGACTTAAATGTTTTTAGTTCTTTCTCTCTCTTTTGATTCTTTAAAATAATTTTGGGTCTTAGTGGAAGGTTGATTTATTACCCTTAGACACTGAATTTATATGAGAAGGATACTTTCTCTGTTCAGTTGTTTTGTGCATAGTTCTTTTGAATCACGAACTACTTACTCTTTGTATTAAGTGGTGAAGAATTTATGAGTCTTCAGTCTTGAGTTTGTGGATAATTATAAACTTGTTAGTTTTTGTTTTGGGATTCTATTCTTGTTGGATACAGCGAATGAGTCCTTGGACTTCTTTTAAAGAGAGAAAATATATATTCTCTTGGGATCAGTATGCTATTTTTGGAACTGTAACATGTTTTTCATTCTGATTTGATTTGAAATTGGAAATTCATTTGTTCAGTTTAATGAAATGATTGATTATTGGACCTTTCCTTATAGAGTTTCCTTTTCTTTGTCTTTTGGATAAGCTCATTGATTGAACTTCTCTACACTCGATTCTCTTACAAGATGGTGATTTCTTTATGGCCTATTGGTATACTTTGTTCAAATCATTTTTTTTAATGATGTAGAAATATAGAAGCTAAGCTAGTTCTACCGATACGTGAATGCATACTTGTGGGATCGACTTTTGTTAACTAAGCCTTGCCTTGTTTGGATGGATAGAAGTAGGTTTTGTCTCTTGTACTCTATCTTTTAGGGTGAACTCAAGTAGAGATTAACTCCTTTATGGGGCTACTTTTATTGTGAATGTTGCTTTCAGATATTTGATTGATAACTTCTAACATGTAGAATTAGAATTAGAATTGCAGTTAGACTGTTTTGATTTTCTATACCTTCTTGGATTGTTATGAAATTCTGTTTAGATGTATATCTTTAATGTTGAATTTATAAGATTTGTATCCCAGAAAGGAAAAAGATAATTCTTGTTATGAACCTAATCTGATTTTCAGATGTTATGAGTTTGGGTATGGTACTTAATAGTTCTTCTTATTCTTGCTTAAGATTTAGATGAATCATCCTAGAATGAACCATGTTGTAAACAATTCTTTTGTCTTATAGAAAAGATAAATGTTGTATTCTATTAGGATAGAATTATGAAATAATGGGATGGCAAGATCTCTTGTTTGTTTAAAAGTTATTGATAGGATCAATTAAAATTTATGTTCTTAGGTAGATGTTGTGGATTATATTATGCTCTTCTCTTAAAAGTGGATATAGATTTATTATTGTACTTCTTTTCTGTTTGGTATCACTTATGCTTATTGTATGATATATTAATTATCTCATTAAAGCAGTGTTTCTTTAATGAAACAATTAGTGGAATGCACTTCATTTTAATGCTTAGTGCTTATCATGCTTAGTTCATTGAACTGACCCGTGCTAGCAATTTTTGCAGATGGACATCATAAGTGATAAAAGAAGACAACAATTTATATGGTGCGTTAGCTGATATAAGTCTAATTACTTGTAAAGAATTATGATTCATTCTTTAGTTGTATCGAAAAAGAAAATTTGTATACTTTATTGAATGAAGGTTGTTGTTATGCAAAGACGCATAAAAGCGTAGTCTTGTAAATTTATAAGTTATAATGATGAATTGTGAGTTGTGATTTATTTTCATTGGTTGTGTAAATTATCTCGTACTTTTATGAAGGAGATGGAAGTTCTATCTTATTGATATTCTTCATATTATATTATTCTTATCTTGTTATCTTTGATAAGATGGATAAAGGGAATTAGTTCAATTTCCCTTATAATGATGCAACTTGTTAAGTTGCATAAGATGATGTGTATTATCTAAACAATTTAACATAGTAATGTGATGTGTAATGAACATGTAGTAAGAACTATGGATATTGTGAATGATAAACCCTAACACTTAATCATGTAGAGGAAGAATCTTCCTCTCTCAAATGAATGTAAACCAAAAAGGATTGGAGATATGATTATTAATCATTAGACTTCATTTTGTATGAAGTCTACTTTAGTTGGACCTATGCGGTTGTTAAACCTTCCTGAATGTTAAAGTACATTTTATTGAAACTTATGATATTGTTGTCCTATTTTGGTTAAGCTTGAATCGGCCGAGTAAACAAACATTAAAAGTAATCATAAGTTAAGGAAGTTCTTCAATGACTAAATGAAATAAATTTAGAAAAGAACTTACAGAGTGTTGGATTAGGGTTTAGCAGGGTTGTTGTAATCAAGACATAATCCAAATTAACAATTTATTAATAACCTCCTGGGGGTATGTAAATCTTGATGAGGTATTTTATGTAGGATGTTGGCACACGCCAACTGCAGGGTTGTACTTTTGAGAAGACTTGGGTCTTCTGGAGAATAAAGTGTTGCAGTTGACATGTGGCAACACCCTTCTACATTGATCATCTAGATCTACACATGAATAGGGACTTGAACTTAGTTTCTCTCTAGGTCAAGTTAGTGGCATATTTAGGATAGGAAGTATCTTCCAAAGGCTCATGGTACCTTGGCACATCTGGTTTACTTAGGTCAACCGAGTATGCCCATTTACCCTAAATCATGTGAGTGTCTTCCTAGAATAAATTATGTTTCTAACTAGGGCTAGGTTAAACTTGGGACAAGTGGAATGACAATAGTCAAGTAAATACCATTCTTGATAAAAGAGGAGTGAGGTGAAGGACATATTCTGAAATGACGAGTATGCCATCTAGGAATAGTGACATACACAGTATGTTGGAAATCTTTGGCCAAAGTATCGCAAGATGTTGGTTACGTTGTCCTATGTCACCAAATTTAAAGCAACGTGATATCAGATGAATATTAGTAACAAATATTCAGATATGTTCTTTAAACAGATCATTCAGTACCCATTTCAGGGTATGAAAACCAAGTATATGAAGTATAAGATAAGTACTCAATACTTAAAGTTAACATAAATAGATCGGTAGATCACCGAGTTATGAAATAAATAGATCGGTGGATCACCGAGTCATTTACAACTGCATATGGTTATCTATTTGAGATTGATTGACATGAAATGTTTGTTCTAAATAAGGATTTCTTTAGAACAGAGAACATTATGTAAAAAAATTTCCCTTGTTTCTATAGTCTTAAAATGGGAATGTTACTGAAACACCCTTTTAAAATAGTATGTTTTCCTATACAAACTTGCTATGTTTGGAAAGCCATCATCAAAAGCAGTTGAGATAAAGGAAAAATGCACTAAAGATTACGAGAGAGCCTGAATGAGTGTTCAGAGTAGAAAATAGTGGAAATGACCACTTACTAAAAATAGTAAGTTCCCTATATGGGTGTTTACCAAAAATAGTAAGTCACCCCAAGAAGTGGTCAAAGTAAAGGCAATGTGCGTAGGATTGAATGAATATTTTCATCACATCAAGATGATCAAGAAGAAGCAAGGATCACCTCTTACTAAAAATAGTAAATCTCCCATCTGGGCATTCACTAAAAATAGTAAGTCACACTCAAAGAGAAATTTTGGCACAATGGGACATTCAGAACTTTGTCGCGTCAGATATTTCCATCAACAAGTATCAATGGAATTCATCGGGAATGACATCTCCTCTTCTTCTTCTCCCTCTATTTCTCTCTCCTCTTCCCCCCAACTTTCTCTCACTTTCCAATATTCTAATTTTGCATTGGGGTTTGCACTTTTTAATATGACTTAAGTGACTTTAGAAATATAATGTAACTTTAAGTCACCTTGCTATTATAAAAGGGACTTAAATATTTAAAGTGGAATACGAACAAACTTAAGTCATATTAAGGTATTCGAAAAGCCATTGGGGGTAGACGATAAGTCACCTCTCACTCTATAAATTGTAACACCATTCCCATTTCAAAGGGTTGGCGATTGATCTTGTAGACTCAAGAGTGTAGTGTACCTAGAGAAAGTAAAAGAGATAGCCATTTTCTTCAACTTTCCTCCATTCTCAAATTTCCTCTATTTCTCCACTATGTACAACTTTGGTTTGATAAATCAATACAAGAAGAAGGATTTTTGACCTCTTTTATGAGGAGATTTTAGAAACTTTGAGTTCGCAATCTTATCTCATCTTGTTTCCATTTGTAGGGTTGTTTCTTCTCATAAATGCATGTGTTAAAGTTTATAACTAATGTGTGCAAGAATCTAATTTCCTACCTGTAAAATTAGTTTCCATATCTCATTTCTCACTCCCTTTCCCACTTTTAGACAAATTTCTCTCTTGCAGAGTATCTGCAAGATTTGTCACTGGGTCAGTGGAGTGCCCATGTTGGATCCCCAATTGAAAGGCCACCATAGAAATCCACATTTTTTCACACATGCAGATACGGTAGCTGCATCGGTTAAGTAGAGGGAATTAGATTCCTAGAAAATTGGCAAGAAATCCATAAGTTTGTCCACCCAAAAAAATTTCTCGCCAACAGTTTTTGGCGCCCACCGTGGGGCAGATTTAGCAACATCTGCACCCAATATACGACCGTAAGGTCTGAAAATAAAAATAAAAATCAGATTTCAAAGGAAAATCATTTTTTGAAGGTGAATCCAAGAAACGAACCCCTGTCATGTTCCTTTCTTTCTCACATCATGAATAAATTTTTAGATTGGAGAGAAGTACCAATGAGTGATAGTGAAGAAGAAGAATAAGATGTCTTCCCAAAAAAGAAGATCATTGATCAGCCATGGTTCTGGACTAGTGTTTACAAAGGAAATAAGAAAGAACATGTCATCGATGAAGAAGAATGTATTCAAAGGAGACATAAGATAAGGTGTGAAGCTCGAGAATATGCCAAATTCTTGCAAGAGATGAATGAGCAACTTGAAGCAGCCCATAGGGGAAAGAAGAAGAGGATAATTATCCTATAGAGGAATACCGAAGATCATTCGTACCATAGGTTTTCATACCCAAAAGGTTCTTGAATTCCACTAAATAAAATCCTATCCTTAAGCATTTCGATGAAGATAAAATCAGCATTCAAGAAGATGATGAAAGACAGGACGGTGCAAGATCCACTGAAGAATATTTTTGTAATCTCGCACAACTCACTACAAAATTGAGAACATTTTCCTTCTTCCACCATTCTCTAGAATAATTCATTGTATATGGTGATGAAGAAATGAACATTTTGAAAAGAGAATATGTGGAAATACTTGAGAGCATAATAAAAGGAATTCTGACCCCGAAGTCTTTAATTAAATTTGGAGGTATGCTTTATCTTTACAAAGAAGATGTGAACATTTTGAAACTCGCATCAAATGGAGGAAGAAGATGAGATGCACCTTATCAAAGAAGACTTAGATTTTTACCCGTACTATGAGGTTTTCATTCCCAAAATATTCTTGGATGCTTCTGAAGAAGATCTTGTCATGGAATCTCCCAATGAAATCCAAAGCAATGTCATGGAGAAAGAAGTTGAAGAGACAAAGATAGGATCACCATTCAACAATTCCATTTGGCTCAAGTCACAACCCATGGGGGGAATAATATATTTAGTAAAGGAATATCCTTGCTACATAATGGATGATCCAATGCTCTCTCGAAGACTCCACCAATGATGAAGAAGATGGTCAATTCAAAGTAAGCATGGATGATCTCTTTTCAAGTTTTTATCTTTCAATTGATGATGAAATGGAGAGATGTGAAGAAGTGCAAGAAACTCAGCTGACATCATGGCCCAAAAATGATGAATTCAAGATGGTCATAGATAATCCTCCTGATTCCTCAAGTGACATAAAAATATTTCATGAAGAAATGAAGGAATTCAAAGAATCAAACTCTCTCCTCGATGCAATCATGGATGATCAAATGGAAGAAGCCCACTCTATTTTCAAATCCAAGGAGAATGATAAATTTAAACACAACCTCTACTCAATCGAAAAAAATAATCATCATCATGGTGAGAACATAGCCTTTCATCTTTCACCTAAGCAAGAGGATTTAATAATGGATGATTAAGATGTAGCTGAAAATTCTTCTCATACTGCTGTCCCAACACGAGTTATCTACTCCTTACCAAGGAGAAGATGATATGGATTTCAATCTTGAAGGAGCCCCATTCCCTCAAAGCTTGGAAATATTCTCCTTGTTAGTAGGTATCATGAATCAAGTATGCCCATGTATGCAAGAAAGTGAATCTTTAACAACACAAATCATGAAAGAGGTGAATGAGAATGTTTCAGATGAATCATGGGCCCATATGGATCATATTTTTAACCATCTCCTAAAGGCACAACAAGAATATTCCTCCAATAAAGATAAAAAAGAGCCTATGGAAATTTTAGAAGAACTATCTGTACAAGACATCTTGAAGGCCACAGAAGAAACTGAGGATCCTCAATTCGGTCTTGAACTCTTGACCCGGGCCATGGAGATACAAGAAAAGTATGAGTCAATTTTTGCTTCCTATTTTGGTCCACTAATTTTTTATGTTGAAATGGAGTAGTTGGATAAGCTTGATGACTTCTCTAATACTTTGGTTGATGAGAATGAACATGAAAACATGTCTTTTTCTTCCACATTGTGTGAAGAAGTTCATGAGTGCAAAAGAATAAAAATTGGACATCTCCATTTTTGAAGACAACACCTCCGCCATGGAAGAAGATAATAGGGAAAACATTGAGCTGATTTGCATTGAAGAAAGTTGTTCAGAACATGGTGAAAATCAGCTGGGGGGCGTGTGACGAGATGCTCAATGGATAATCAGCTATATCGATAAACATGGAAGGTAATTGGCATTATGAAACCGACTTCAAAGAAAATGAAGGCGTGGAATTTCCAAGAAAGGACCTAAGCATCAAGAAGCTCACATGGAATCACTCCTACCAAGTATATAGACAATTGTGAAAGAACCTATCTTTTATAAGTAGATGAGGATGGAAAGATACTTTCTAAAACCCATCAATGGCTTTGCAGAACATCATCACTCATTGCCTTCGCTCGGGGTAACTCTTGAGGAAAGAAAAGTGCTTCAGTGAAAGCGGGTTGTCCCCCAACTTATACCATAGGTGATTGTTATATGTGTTTCACTTTCTGTTGTGTGTGTTTCCCTTCTTGTTGTGTGTCATGTGTTTCTTTTCCATCCTTTGGTGTGTGTGTTTGTTTCCTTCTTCTCTCTCTCTCTCTCATAAGTTGTACATGACTCTGCAGGGCCCAATGGATAAGGCACCTACCATCAAATAATTATATGGTCTAAAGTTGATATTCTAAATTCCCATGTTGTGTCTTCATTCCACTTAGTCTATGTCATGTCCCCAAACTAGAGCTAGTTGTTTTCGTGTAAATTTGTAACAGTGGAAATTGGAAGTTTCAAGCACGAAAACTATACCCCTATACTTGAAATTTTCATGTTATATCATTCCTGAAAGCAACCCTGGCTTTATCCAATTAGTCAAAATTACCTCCCAACCAATTTTATATCATCCCCCTACGTGATTTAGGAAATTCAATTCATTCCCCTAGGTGATTTTAGGACTTCATTGAAAATATAAATTTTGGGGAGTCACGAGAAGGGCTATCGATGGCCTTCCCATGACTGGATCAACCCCCTGGAGTGGAACACAAGGGTAATATTCAACATGGAGGTGAATTGAAGACCTTAAAACATCATGGAAATGGTTTTGGAAGGTTTGGGGAAGTTTTTAAATACTTGGAGCAGTTTGAGTAAAAGCAGGGTTCACAAGCCTAGGCAATTCACAAGCCTAAAATAGTTGTTAGGCTTCAAAAGAAGATTCGAGAGCTCCGGATGGAGTTATAAGTAAAACAAAACATATTCAGAAAGAGGATTCCAATACCTACATGATGGTGAAATAATATTTTTCACAACACCTTAGAGCATAGGATTGGTAGGTAGTTTTTATCAGGTACAAGTGGAGTCTCAAATCACAAACCTAATTTTTAGGAATTAGATGAATGAATCAAGAAATGAGACCCCCACCATTAGATTAAAAATTCCATTTCTAGTGAGGATAATATAAAATTTAACCAATAAATTATATCGGGAGCTCAAGTTATCTTCATTCCAAGTTACCCTCTCAAAGGCAGTTCAAGACTTAGTCATTTTTCCGAGAGGACACATGTCAGCACCAGGAGCCTGGAGGGATTTCATGTCCCCAACATCCCCCTGAGTTTAGGTAAATAAGCCATTGGAAAATTCACATAGCCCCCATGTGACCTATGGGACCCTCATATGACCTCAAGACTTGACAATTTAGCCCCCAGGTGCTTATTTGGAGCATGTATTCCCTATCGTCGGATCAGGCACCATGTGTCAGCTCCAAGACCACCATGGAATTTGATGTCCCTTATGCACCTATGGTGGGGGACATCAGACCTTGAAATTTTCATCCATCCCCTATGGGGAGTCATTTAGACACCCACATGACCGTGTTTCAGCCCCTAGGTGCATTTTTGGAGAATCCATTCCCTGTCGTTGGATCAAGTGCCACATGTCACCTCTAGGACCACCGTGGAAACTAATGTCCCTTATGTACCTGATTTGAGGGACATTATACATCAAAAAATTCACCCACCCCCTATGGGGAGTCATTTGGACACCCACACGAGTGACTTTGAACCCCTAAGTGCATTTTTCAAGTAAACACGTCGTCGATCGAGGACACATGGCATCACCTTAACCACCTTGTGGAAATTAATGTCCCTCACATCCCTAAGGTTAGATACATTAGGGACATAAAATTTTCCCATCCCCTCCATGTACATGTTTTGAAAGTTTAAATCCAACACTTAGCCATTTTCTTCCTTTCATTTCTCCTCCATAACTCCTCACCTTGCCATGGCTCCATGCATGATTGTCCAGACACCCGATCCACCATTGTTGCTCCGAACCAGCTCGGCCACATAAACTCTCCAAACCATGAATACATAGAAATATGTAGGTATCAGATAAAAATGGAGCGAAATGACAAAGAACGGGGAGAAAATGAAGGTTTTTGCCAGATAACCATGAAGTCACTCGATCGAAAAATCTTCATATCTCACAAGATACAAGTCGGATTGTGATGCCATATTTTACATATTTCCTCATTTTTCAAGGTGATCAAGATGCAACAAACAAGAGGTCAAATTTTTCCCATAATCATTTTCTCTAACAAAACCCTCTCTTCGTGCATCGGCTCCCATTCGTTGGATTTCCCATCATTCTGGCAATGGAAATAGAAACTTACACACGATCTCTAAATGAAAAACCTTTCACAATGGAGTTTTTTCATTGAAAACAAAGAAAAAAACATACCTGCAAATTTCAAGCTCCATTAATGGTTGCCATGGCAACTCTATGCCCAAAGCCCGCTGCCAGTCAAAATTTCAAAAATTATTTCCAGGTTTTCTAGTTGGAAAAACTATGTGAAATTTGGAGGGTGTGATAAATAACGACAAGAAGATTACAAAAAATTATGTTTTGTTGCAAATCGGGCACTAGAAGCACCCTTTCTAAAAATAATATGTTTTCCTATACAAACTTGCTATGTTTGGAAAGTCATCATCAAAAGTAGTTGAGACAAAGGCAACATGCATTGAAGATTACGAGAGAGCCCGAATGAGTGTTCAAAGTAGAAAACGGTGGAAATGACCACTTACTAAAAATAGTAAGTTCACTATATGGGAATTTACCAAAAATAGTAAGTCACCTCAAGAAGTGGTAAATCAAAGGCAATGTACATAGGATTGAATGAATATTTTCATTACATCAAGATGATCAAGAAGAAGAAAAGGTCACCTCTAACTAAAAATAGTAAATCTCCCATCTGGGCATTCACTAAAAATAGTAAGTCACACTCAAAGAGAAATTTTGGCACAATGGGACATTCAAAACTTCATCGCGTCAGAGATTTCCATCAACAAGGATCAACGGACTTCATTGGGAATGACATCTCCTCTTCTTCTTCTCCCTCTCTTTCTCTCTCCTCTTCCCCCCAACTTTCTCTCACTTTCCAATATTCTAATTTCGTGTTGGGGTTTGCACTTTTTAATCTAACTTAAGTGACTTCAGAAATATAATGTAACTTTAAGTCACCATAGTATTATAAAAGAGACTTAAATATTTAAAGTGGAATATGAATAGACTTAAATCATATTAAGGTATTTGAAAAGCCATTGGGGGTAGATGATAAGTCACCTCTCACTCTATAAATTGTAACGCCATTCCCATTTCAAAGGGTTGGCGATTGATCTTGTAGACTCAAGAGTGCATTGTACCTAGAGAAAGCAAAAGAGATAGCCATTTTCTTCCACTTTCCTCCATTCTCAAATTTCCTCTATTTCTCCACTATGTACAACTTTGGTTTCAGAAATAAATACAAAAAGGAGTTTCTAGCTTTATTTTACTAAGGGGTTTCTTCATAATTTGTGGTCGATAAATTCTATTTGGTCTTGTTGTTATTTACGTGGTTGGTTTCTTCTCATGAATGCATGTGTTGAAGTTTCTAACTAGTGCGTGAAGGAATCTGATTTTCTAGCTACAACATTAGTTCTCTTACCTCTTTTCTCACTCCCCTTTCCCACTTTATAGATGAATAATCCCCTAGCAAGAGATTTCTAGCTTTGCCGCAGGGTCATTGGAGTGTCCTTTTTGGATCACCTATCAAAAGGCCACCATAGAAATCCACCTTTTCACACGCATGCATATACGGTAGCTGCACTAGTTAAGTAGAGGGACCTAGATTCCTAGAGTATTGGCAAGAAATCAACAAGTTTTTCCACCCGACAAATTTTCTCACCAACACATGGATAACACCTCGCGCTCTGTTATTGTATAATTTTTCTCTGTGGGTGTCAACTTCCTACTTGAAAATCATATGGAATGATCCACATTTCCTTCTCATTGTTGTGCTAAGACTAAACCAATAATCATGCCAAAGGAATATACATGGACATGAAAAGGTTTAATCCATGAAGGGAAACACAAGATAGGTGTGGTGGTAAGCTTCTCCTTAGAGGTCTCAAACTCCTGTTGCGCGATACCCTAATAAAAATTTCCTTTGGCCTTGAGTAATTCCTCTAAGGGCACAACAATCTTTGCATAACCCTTAATGAAATTTCTATAGTAACCAATGTGCCCCAAAAAACCACACACTTCACTCTGGTTGGTAGGTTCTTCTAGCCCTAAAATGATTGCAATCTTAGTAGGGTCTACCAATAGTCCTTCCTTACAAATGATGTGCCCAAGTAAAGTACCAAAAGGGTTGGTAAGATTCTAAGTTGCATGCATCTCTCAAACATCAATCTCATATTATCATAGTTATGCTTTACTAGTTCATACATGGTCCAATCATCTAGATAAACATTCAAAAACTTATGAATAAATTCCTAAAATGCCTTAACAACGATGGGAGAGAACATCACTAGTGCATTCTTCAATCCAAAGGGCATCATAATGTATGTAAAACTTCCCCATTCAGTTGTAAAGTTATTCTTCTCTTGATCTTCATGCACAATGTGTATGTGATGGTACCCATAGAATTCATCTATAAAGCAATAGATCTCCTGCCCTAGTATGCCTTCTAATATTTCTTCAATGAAAGGAGTAGGAAAAGGATCTATGATACATGAAGAATTGAGTACCCTATAGTCAACACAAACCATGATCTAACCATCCTTTTTGATACTGATCACCATAGGGCTGACCCACTCAGATTCCTTAATATGCTCTATAATCCGTGACTCAAGCATATTATCGATATCCTCTTTGACCTTCTCACGCAGGTTTGGGTTCATCCTATAAGGCCTCTTCCAAACTAGACGCATTCCTTCTTTCATCTTAATCTTCATCTCTCCTAGTGAGGGATGTACACCCTTCAACTCATGAAAACCCCATGGGAACAAATCATATAATTCATGCAACAATTCAATGATCTTCATGACCTATGATTTTTAATAGTAATCTCCAATAATACCCTCCTTAGGTAATTCTTAGTTCCAATATTCACCTTCTTAGTCTTCATATGAACATGATATGTGCATGCCTACTCATCTAAAAATTCCATTACTTTGCATGCACCTTATGTTTTCTTAATGTACATGTATTAAACTTCATCATCATAAATGAGGTAGACTATATTCCCTTTTTTCTTTATCTCTCCACGCATGTCCGAGATGGATCACTTATATTTCTAGTACATCATCACCTAGCTTAATATTAGGTTCTCTAAAGATCTGAACCATAAGTTTCTATACCTTTGCATTGTCCCTGAAAATGATACACTTCATGATCTACAAAGCTTCATGGACAAGAGGCTTAGTAGAAAAATATTCAAAGGTGTGAATAATAACTTCCGTCATATCACAACAACTCATAGTTTCTTGCTTTAACTCAACATGCACATACCAATATCCCACACATATTTTTAATGTGGAGTAGATTTTTTTACCCAAAGGGATGGTGGTATATCCTATATTCCTTTTCCTAATGTATTTCACAATTTTGGATGTGTACTAGAGAAAGAGTTTTCCCATCAAAATCGATGAGGAGTGTATGGACATTGTTCCAAGTAAACCTTGTTAAAAATTATGCTATTACCTCACGCCATCCCAAAAGATTGTATCGTGTGTTTCCTACCAACAGAATGTGGTCTCGTGCAAGGTATAGACCATCATATTTCATCTATCTCCCTCATTTCTCCACTAGTCTTCCATAGTGTGCAAGAAATAGTTGGTATTATCTTCTCTTTTATATTTTGGTAACTAATTCTTTCCCAAACGCTTTGATCATGCGCAGCAAAATAATCATAGTGAATCTTCCTTTGACCTAATGACCTATCATCTCTTAATTTCCATGGTCCCAATTAGCACAAGTAACACTAGTAGTGTTACTAATAGATTTCACATCTTCAAAATGTAGGAATCCCTCTTTTGATGGTGCTATGTTATCTGGATCACTCATTATATGCACATATATTTGATTGAGCTCTTATTCACTAATAGGATCAATATATGGAGCAACTTTTGTCTCATCTAGTGGTATGACCAATCACTCATCCTTATTCTCAAAATATTTTTTTTTAAGTGTAAATCAACATTGTTTTCATAGCACCATGGATGTCCTAAAAGCATTGGGAAGTTATCTTCCTCTGTGAGTTCTAGTACTTCAAAATCACCTATGAGTTTTGTACCTAAATAGTGATAAAGGAATATTTCAATACACTAATGGGCATGACCCTTGTCTTATTTTCCATGTACAACACATTTGAATATGGCTGTAATTATGGCCTTCCCATCTAGTTACAAGCATTGAGTCAATACATTAACTTTTGCACCTATTTCAATAAGGATGTTACTCACCAACCAACCATCTATTACTACATCCAATGTTATCTCTTTTTCATACTCATGGTTCTATGGTGGTAAATTTTCATGAAATATTTGATGTTCGATTTAATCCCTATCCACATTAATTTCTCACGTAACCATTCTTGTAGCAAGGGGATGATATATTCTTGTCTCAAAATTCTTCATACTTCTTTTAAATAATCAACATCCTTATGTTGAAGCTCATTTCCCCTTGTGAATTCCCTCTCATACACTTTCTCCTTTAAGTGTTGGAATTCACCTTGCAGTTCTCTTACAACACCCATATTATTTTGATACACCTCCTTCTGATGATCATCATCTGAATATTTGACATGTATGACCTCTTCTCTCTTGTTCAATGGTTTTACCTTTACATGCTCATGCGCATGTGCCACTTTTGCATGAGTAGTAAATAACATGAGTTAAATCTTTAGATTATCCATATTCTTACATGCCCACTATTTAGGCTTCATTTTCTCTACTTTAATCATCCCCATGCCTTTGTATTTATTTTTGTTTTTACACATATTTTCATAGAGGTTTGAAAAATCCTCAACCTTGTGTACCTCTCCCTAGTACGCGCGGACCTACTTTTTAGGAAAATTGCATTGGTAATGATCCGGTGATCCTAAAGTGCCACACATAAACCTTCCTCTACCACCATGGCCTCTACTCGATATCCACCTCAAAATCTATCAATTCCATTATTGTGTGTTTTTTGGTCTATCCTTGCTCCTAATATTCACTTTCCATAATGTTATGGTATAACCCAATCTCACATGATTCATGAATGTGATCAATTAAACAATAATAAACTCTATCATGGGTATGTGAATAAAAAATATTGCAATACATGGAGATTATTTTCTGTGTCGTACGCTAAAAAATTGGACAATTCCTAACATCACTATTCTTGTGGAAAATATCACAAGATGTCAACAATGTGTGCACATTTATTTATGGGTAGCTATCCTTGGTATGTCCTTAAACCTTGCAATTATTACACCATAAGCCATTGAGTGTCTCTTGAGTTGAATTTATAGAGATATTTTCTAGTTGAGAGGCCATAACTAGAATCTGGGCTTTAAGGAAAGGGCTTACTCATGTATCAATGCTCCCAACTACTTTTGTATGAAATTCTTCCTCTAGTGCCTTGCACGCATTAGTAAATGTCTTATGAGATAATGCCCTCTTGAATGGTGTCACAAAGAAACCTATAAACCATTGTGCATGCTAAATTTTATGAATATCATAAGATAACTTAGATAACAAAGTTTTAAGCCATCCATCATATTCCCTCATGCTTTTAGATAAGACCTTCTTGATGTATTTTAGTAAACTAATGATTTTTTTTCAAACTTAGGTATATGAAACTCAGCTAAAAAGGCACTTTGTAACACATAATAATCCACCATAGCCTAATGTGGATCATATTTTCTATACCAACTGTGTGTGCTCCCTTGAAGTCTTGTAGAAAACTTACTTGCCTTCCTATCGAGGAGTTGTTATTCCTCTAGCCCTCCATAGAAACTCACACTTGTGCACATTTTCATTACATTCTCTACACCTATGTAATATGGTAAGTGAAGGTACATCTCGTAACAGATCCGGGGTATCTATTGATAAGGTTGTTGAGGTTTTTATCATGGATGTTTTTCTGGAGTGGGAAAAATTTTGAGTCCGATCCTCCACTAGGGTTACCTCCATTTGGTGGCTGGCCCGATACTTGAGAGACTCCCATCATGACATGTGGTGCCATAGAAAAACTTCCTTGTATCTCATTTGTTGTGATAAAATGAACACCAATTTTTTTTTTTCTATAGTCCCACCTATAGGATTTATTCTAATAGGTTATGAGCCAATGCTCTATCTTGTTGACGCATTTGTGAAATTACCCCCAAAATACTCATTTCAAACACTAGTACCTATTGCCTTTGTCATGTGTGTATCCTTAATTTGTTTCACCTCCCGAGAAGAAAATAAAATATTTCTACCTATATCTCCTAACCAATGTGGAGACCCCCTTGCTCACCTTTAATATGGTTCTCTTCTATAACAACCTATTGATTTAAAAACCTTGTACAAGGGCTAGGTAGTCGGGATGGGTCATATGAATGCCCGTAATTCTTATTTTCCCCTCATACATGCTCTTATTAGATGTCGATGGGTACTCTCTACTATACTTTCCTAATGTGGAGAATATATGCTCATGCGGTCCCTCATCTTCTACGGGGTTCTCATCACTTTCGTTAGTCTTCACTCTTCTCAATCTCAAGCACCTCCTCAACTGATCTCTTTCATGCACCATTATATATGAGACATATTTCTTGTTTCTCTTTATTCTTCTAGGTCCACCGCCATCTTTCCTAAACCTATCTCCTTCCCCCGCACATGGTGGGGTTTAAGCTTTCCATCAATATGTTCTCCATTCCCAATTCAACCATAAAGATATTGATAGTTAAATGTGTTGTGCACAAAGAATACCCTCTTGGCTCAAATAAAAACTAGAACTCTACTTCCTCTAGGTAAGAGTATGTCAAAATCACGTATTGCAAGATATAACTATGAAGTACACCTTCCCACCAATGATCTATAGCTCTAGTCCACAATTCATCCAAACCAGAGAGTGTTTTGTAGTCTTCTTACCTCCACACTTACTTTCTAGTAGTTTTAATACATATGTTCAGGCATATACTACCATCCACTCGTAAAATTATACTAGGAAGAAGATGAAAAATGTCTCACACAAGCATTCATAGATATTTTCCTCAATCCACTTTCATATATTAAAATCAAGTACAATGTTATACCTCTTATCGAACACATCCTAGTCATCATATATCCAATTCTCAATATTCTCTAAATACAATAAGAATGTCATTTGCATGTAACATCCTCGTAGAAAGATTGAAAAGAGGTCCCCATAATGAAACAAAATTTAGTCTTTAAATTGTCAACACACAGCCTATGCACATTGGCACTTTATCCAGACTAGGGTGGAAGCTCATCTAAAGCACACACAACAACTAGGTCCCTCCTTTGGTTGTTTATCAAGATGTTAACATGTGTAATCATCATTATAACCATATCAACAACTAATTTAAGATGATACATCATGACATGACAATTTGGCAATACATATAATAAGGGAAATATTATTCATATGAAATTACTAATAATATTTGAATCCCCATCAAACCATACTCATAAATAGTAACCTTAGAAATCCATAAAAAAATTTCCATTTCAATCATAATTCATTACATAAAAATGAGCTGATTACAATATTACCCAATATATCCATACAGTGGACCACGAGCACTCTCGCACGGACTTCATGCCAAAGTACTTAGATTCCAATACTTACTCTCATACTATCACTCTATCTGAACTAGTAAAAAAATGGATGCACTACCTAAAGACACACCAAAATTACTCACATGTTCCCAATGTTATCCTAATACACCATGTTATTCACCCATTTGTGATTAATTGATTAAATCAATTAATTCATACACATTACACCCTTTGGATTAATTAAATTAATCCCATGTACCCTTAGTACCCCTTTAGCTAAGTTAATTATCATTTATTAATTAAATGATTAATTAATTAGTTAGTGTGTGCACATCCTAGTCAACTGCCACTTAGTCAACATCCACTTAGACTCCATATCCTCATCCTAGTTAACTACACTTCTAGAATCCTAGAAATGTGGGGGCAATTGAATTACACGTATAACCACCTTTCTAGATGTAACTTCTACAATTAATTCCATCATTGCCCCTACAATACCCAGAAATTCTGCTACTTCCTTAAATGTTATTTTTAGCATGTGCATTCAACCATGTTCAACCAATTTCTAACTACTTCTACCTCTATAAATTATATGCTTACTCTCTTGTAAATCCTCTTGGATTCAAGCACAAAAACTATGTCAAATTGCATTCCAACTTCTACTATTTTGTAAGCAATAATCCAAGCCACATATCTCGTGTTCGTATAAATTTCACCCACATTTGGAGGCCATTTAAGAGCACCCACATCTCTGTGTTAATAGAAATTGCACCCACATTTGGAGGCCATTCAAGAGCACCCACAAATCAATCATTTTACAAGGTTATAAATCTTCACACAACCTACTGAGGTTTGCATTGGAAGGTTTCAAGAAGAGTTGTAATGTATTTTTTATCTTTCCATTATTGTCACTTTTCATTGTTTACTTTTAGGCATGCCTGGTGCGACTCGTACCCCATATTTTTTTAGTTTTTTGTTTCATCTCTTATTCTTTTGTTTCACAATTAATCTCTTTTTTGTGTCTAGGATCTATGTGTAGCTTTCAAAAGTCATGTTTTTAGGTGTTTTTTTAAAGCAACAAATTTTCTAACAAAAAAAAATAGCTTTAAAAAAGGATGCCTTTGTCTATATATGTACTCGGTGGGAATTTCCCTTCATTGTTTACATACTTTCTTTCCTAAAAATTAGGTGTATTCTAAAAATATCATGCATGATTTTATATTTTCCCTTTTTATTAGTTCTAGTTATATATAACATGCTTTTCTAATGCGTTAATTCCTATATTTAGGAAACCATCAAGTTCTACCTTTGTCTTCATTTGAATGTGCCTTGTTCCACAAATAGATATTACTTAGCCACAAATTCATCCCTCTTTATTCTATTCCTAGATTTTGTTTGAGTGGCACTTCATCTTTATTTTTTCTATTTTTATCCCTATCTAGGAAATAATCTAAGTCCTCAATACTCCACATGCATGCGTGCGAGAACTTATCCCTCTCACATTACGCACGCATCCCCATACATTGAATTGTTTTATTTTCCTTCCTATGCATACACACCCATGTAGTTATTCAAACTTGTAAGCAACTATTTACCCTACACATATCCTCATGCATGCTTATCCTTTCACATTACTAATACTTGGTAATTTCTTGTGAAAAAAACAATTACACCCAAAATTTACAACCAAGTGAAATGGTACACTCAAACTCCACTTCTCCACTCCCCCTACTTCTCCATCTATCAAGTTCACTCCCCACTTCAAATTCCACCCTATAAATTAATACTCCCCACAAATCATAAAATTAAAACATAAATTAACTTCCTTTAAATCCATTAAATCACCTTTTAAATATGGTTCATAACATTCAATCACAACAAAACCCCTTTTGTGCCCTAAACATCCAAAATCTAGCTTTAGAAATAACTCATGATTCCAAGATCTAGTTTCTTGAAGATTTAAACCATAAATTCCTTATGAAAAATAATTTAAGAAGAATGATTGCATGACCACTTTAATGTACTCATTTGTTTTTACATCCCCTTGAAATTTCGAGCCAAAAATCACATTTTCTTAGATCTAGAAAAACATGGTGATTGGAATCTCTCAAAAATTAGAGCAAAACCTTGAAATGAAAAATGGAAACTTCTGTAATTGGTTTCATTCCAATCCAAAACCCAGAAGAACAATTTTTATTTTTAGTAAGTCTCTACCATATATTTCTTTGAAAAATAGTAAGTTCAAGGAAAATTTAGTTTTGGTTCCTTAACACATTCCTTCAAGTGCAAAACACTCAAACCTAGAAAAATTAGAAAGATTGGAAAATTTCTAAGAATGGAAACCTATATACGAATTTCTAAAAATAGTAAATGATAAGAACAAGCTCAAATTGATCACATATGCTCTTCCTTTTCATGCCTTTTCTGGTTCTAATATTCATGGAGGAACAAATTTTAGTTTACGAGAAAATTTCTGCATTTCTAGATGTGGTAAGTGAAAGATGTTTCAAAGGGAAGATGCCAATTTTGGAAGTACCTGTAAATCTCCACCTATCACTTTGTGGTGATCATATCTCAAAAACATGTCTCATGGGAGTGACAAATAAAAACACATGCTTGAGTTTATTTTAGTCTCGGAGGGAATTTTTATTAATCTCATATAGAGTGCTTGATCATAAATTGAATGATAGTGCATTCGATATCTCTCTCCTTCCTCCACCTTGTTTTCAGAAGGATGTAGTATTGCATATCATTTTTATCAATATTTTTAAGGAAAAAATATCATCATGGTTGCATTATGTGATCAATTGTCTCATTTTACACAAAAAGTGCATCGAGTTCATTTCATGTGGATGGTTGGTCAAAGAGGCATGACAGTGTTTCATGGATTGGGAAGATTATTTCAAGTGAATGAGGGCATTCTTCATGTCTTAGTGGTATTTTGATCAAGTTCTTCTCACATCTTCTCTTAATGTATCTAATGATATACAATTCTTTATTATTCAAGAGGATACTTATTTTAGTGTAAAAGGGTGCGAGTTCTTCATAATAGTTCTTCACCACTACGAGAGGTCATCGGAATTAGGAGCGGGTCTTCTTCATGATCATATATTATTCATCCTTATTCATTCAAGTTTGGATCTTTTCTCTCTTCCATCCTTTATTCTCTCTTTCTATATGTAGTATTATATTTCTTGGTTGAGAAGAAAGTTTGTAAAAGTGACTTAAGTCACTTAAAGTTCTATTTCTTTGTTGAGGATTGTAATTTAAGTTGAAAATTCACATGGGAATGTGAAGAGGCACATTGTAAAGCTATATATTGCAAGGCTCTCTCTATTCCAAAGGATTGGTTTTTACCTCTCTAGAAAATTGTGTTTCTTCTATTTATTTCTTAATGTATTCCTCTCCATCTCAACTACTACTCCAATAGAGAATTTTAATCCTACTTAACCAGGAAAGCTTACATATTTTAATGAATATAATGTCGTTAAATTTTTTTAATTGTGTTCTTTTGTTGCTTTGCATATTGGTGTCGTTTCTTTGATAAGTTGGAAATAATTTTATTTTATGTCAATAAACTTCACATGCTATTTATTGAGTAAAAATCCCTTCTCACTTTCTCCTATCTCTCCATATAAAAACAATTCCTTCCTTGTACTCCGTGACGAGAAGTTTTCCACAAGTTTAGTGGATTATTCCCATGTGATCCTCGGATGAAAGGCCACCCCCAATTATTAGAGTAGTGTACGCATTTTCTTGTTTTCAATATATGGAGCTGCCCCATTCCTAGGTAGAGGGACCTATATCCCATATCATTGGTGAAAATCCCAACTTTTCGCTAACAAAAAATTATTTATCCAATAGGTTTTTGTTCTCACCATAGGATAGATGTTGATGTCTTGCACCCTAGAATAAACCGCAAAATCTTGAAAATTATATATACAAAAAAACCATAAAAAAATATCAAAAACCCAAAAATATGAAATCCATTTCTCAAAACCCATTACATATTTATGTGAGTATCCCTCCATATTCCACAATGCCCATTCATTGGATAAATTGAGAGGCATTGTTGATCCATAGTTTGAAGATATTCAAATACAACAATATCATATTTGAAACAATCCATATTACTTCTCTCAAGAATCATCTCCATTTGGTACATAAAGTGATACAACACGAAATCTAATTGAGACTCCTCCCAAGTCTCTAACTGAAACAATATTTTTCATTCCTCCTAAAGAATAATGAGAAGAAAAACTCAATGAAGAAGGAGAAAGAATGGTTACACATCTACCATGGGCATAAAATGTTGGCATGTTGCTACATCGGTGTTGTCATTGATGAAAAACCTCATTAATGAAAAATTGTATAGATTTTTAGGGTTAGATGATGCTCATAATGATGATGATATGAAGATACAAGTATGATATTAGTTGCACATGTTGATTCAGTGAGGATGGCTTGTTCTAGCAAGCCTATTCACGTGACCTAGCTAACCTAGGAGATGTTGCATGGTGATTAGAGATTATTGGTGACTTGAGAATCATGTTGGCATTTTAGATGTCATGTTTTGTGAGTTCTTGGGCACTCATATGAGCTTCAGGATACAGATACATGTTGGTGACTATGTTTTAAGTGCTTATTTGGAGCAGGTATGGTTGTTAGATAACATGAGATTGAGTTATGGAGATATATAAGATCATGGATTAATGTATTCAGGTTTTTCATGATTTATTAGGTATGTTTGGACCACTTTGAGTTCTTTCATGATGAGTTATAGTGTTATTTCAGTTAACCCTAGCTTCTACAATGCAAAACCCTAAGGGGTAGTTATGCAAGTATCAATGGATGGAAATATTGAGAGGTAATTATGACATTATGATAATTGGATATGTTATTATGATGTTTCCTTGTGCTATGGGAAAAATTTCAGGTTTCCATGATGATAAATTTGCAAGATATGATGTTTTTGGTGAAACATAATCAAGAACATATACATTTCCATCTCAAATTGGAACTTTTGATGCTCACCTTAAATTGTGTGCTTTGCATGGGAAATTTTGGATTTCAAGGATGTTTCTAAATTTATTTTATAAGGTTTCAAAAAAATAATTAGGTCATTTCATCGTCACATTTTTATGAATGAATGTTAAGAAGGTAAACAACTATTTATGAGTTTGAAACCCTAGCTTGAAAGAGGTTTGTGAGATTTACCTCCTAAGTTGCAGTAAGTGATTCCTATTACCTAGATAATTATTGTAACATGTATATGACTCTTCCATATTTATAGAAAGGTATGTTAGAGCATGTGGTCATATGTGGGCCCCACCTAAAAATGTAAGTTTCTAAAGAGTTACAATTTAAGGAAAATTTATCCAAATGAGGTAGTGACTAAATTAGAATTTATGTTATTTGTGGACTTGATCTAGATGATAATGAAGTTTTAAATTCATTTTTATGGTGAAAATGTGAAAATTGTGCCCTATTTGTGTTGATCGTCAAAGGACAGCTTTGGGCATCCTTCAAGAAATTGACATAACATGAGATAGGAGCAGCAGTTAAGAGGTTATTCAAGTTTTGTTGGAAATAGAATTAAGAAATATTTCTATTTATATAAATTTTTATTCACGATGATGAATTTTGATATGGTTTCTAGGTTAGTGTGTGGATAAGAAGATTTTTGGCTATCTAGGACATAACTATTTTTACTAAAGAATTGAGTTTTTGGAGCATGAGATGGATTGGTTGATTCTTTATATCATAAATAATGTGAAGGATAATGAATTTTGCATCCACTTAATCCATTTTTATGTATTAATAGTGTCAAGAAGGTTGTTAACCAGTTACTTTTTTAAGACTATGTTTTGGGAAACATGAATGGTGAAGGAAAAAGTTGATTTAGTTTGAACTAGTGATTGTTTATGGACTTATAAGTTGATTAAAAAATTTACAAAGGTTTTTAAGTTTCATCAAGTGGTAAAATTCCATAGCTGAGGTGTTATTTGATGATATTGAAGCCAAAGGGTGAAGACAAGGTGTTGGAAACAAGGGTTTTGTGAAGGAAAAAAGGTGTTGGGCCCATTAAATAAAATAATATGATTGGTTGATGTAAATTATGACCATTTATGATTTGTAAATGTTATTTTTAAAATGTGTGATGAATTTTAAATCATGACTAAAAATATTTTTGGTGTTAGGAGATTTTTGGCATTTCATTGCATGGTTTTTGAGGATTTTTTATGCATAGAAGAAGGGCTTTGCTAGGCCGACCCATATGGGTCACTTGTAGATATTATGAAAAGTATATGGGATTATTTTGTATGATGTATTGGTCGTGAAAAAGGAAGGAATTTTTTTGGTTTGAATTTGAATTAATAAGGAGCTTATAAAAGCAAAGTTTTGGGTATTTTTATGAACCAATTATGTGTGTGGGTGTTGTGTGCAAGAAGTGAAACCTAGGTGAGAGATTTTTGCAGGTGTTTAAGAATGAATTGAGATCATAAAAGTGTGTGACATGCTGAAAATTTATGAAAAGCATGTGTGAAAGAGTTTGAAGCCTTGAGAAGTGAAGAAAGAGCTAGATTGTGCAAGTTGTAATACCTAGGGTTTGAGAAAAGGTTTGGAAGAGTTTGGAGCTGAATATTTGGATCACTATAAGCTATGGTATCAACATATTTTAAGTGTTCACTCCTCATCAAAATATTTTTTGATGTGTCATATTCATGCAAGTCACTTATTGTGTGTAGTATCAACAATGGTTTAGGGGTTGGTGCCTCACTAAAAATATATCTTGTGATGTGTAATATTCAATTGAGTATTTTTGTGTATAATATCATAAAAAATGTAGTGGATTTTCTTCCCCTTAAGGGTTTCCACTTACATCTTGTGTCTTGTTGTTGTTTCTATTGCCACGATTTATTGTATGAATGTTTTATGTTGATTGTGCACACATTAATGGATGACTAATTGATTAATGGTTTATGTGAGTGATCAGAAATTTAAATTAAATTGTAAGGAATGATTCACTCCCTCCTTTAGCCCATTTTTCTTCCAAAAATTGGTATCAGAGAAGATTCTTTTGGATAAGTTTGATCACCTAAAAGGAGATCCTTTAAGCACAAAAATGGAAAGTGGTTCCTTTGTTGGCAAGGCACCTCGATTTGATGGTGTGAATTATATTTTTGGTTATTGAGGATGAAGACCTATATCATGGCTCTAGGGTTTGATGTTTAGGATACTGTGGAGCATAGCTATAATCTTGTTACCACTACTTCAAATATTGATGTAGAAAATAAGGCATGTACTAATGACTCAAAGGATTTTGGTGCCATCATAAGTGGCCTAGGTAAATCTGAGTTGGGAAAAGTGATGCATTTTAAGTCAAAAAATAAGCATGGGAGAAAATTCAAGTTCTGTATGAAGGTGACTCAAAGGTAGAAATTTCTAATATTTAAACCTTTATAAATTAGTTTGAAAGTCTTAAGATGAATGATAATGAGTTTATTGCTACATATATTCTTAGAGTTAATAAGGTTGTCAATAGCATGAAAGGGTTAGGAGATGATGTGAAATAAGAAGTAGTTATTCAAAAGGTTTTGATGTCACTAACTCCTAGATTTGACTCTAAAGTGCCTATTATTGAAGAGGTAAAGGACATAACTACTTTGAAGTTAGATTAGTTGTATGGTACCTTGTATTCTTATGAAATGATGATAGGTGATTCTAAATTAGCCAAGAAAGAGGTTGCATTAAAATTTGAAATGAATACTAAAATTAAGAAGGTGAAGGATGATGATGTTACTCTTGAAATTGAAGATGAAGATATCTTTGTTATGATGGCTAGAATATTGAAGCTTGGATCTTGTTGGTGAGAAAAAATTTTGTGTGGAAAACTTGTGGATTTCTTGCCAACGCTCTGGGAATCTAAGTCCCTCTACTTAATTTGTGCAACTTCGTATGTGCATGCACATGAAAAGGTGAATTTATATGGTGGCCTTTCGACCGAGGATCCAACAGGGGCACTCCATTGACCCTACAAAGCAAAGCTAGAAATCTCTTGCTAGGGAAGTCTTCATCTATAGAGTGGGAAAGGGGAGTGAGAAAAGAGGTAAGAGAACTAATGTTGTAGGTAGAAAATCAGATTCCTTCACGCACTAGTTAGAAACTTCAACACATGCATTCATGAGAAGAAACAACCCTGCAAATAGCAACAAGACCAAATAGAATTTGATGAACACAAAGTATCATGAAACCCCTTAGTCAAAGAAAGCTAGAAACTCCTTCTTCTTGTATTGATTGCTTAGACAAAAGTTGTACATAGTGGAGAAATGGAAGAAATTGAGAAGGGGGAATAGAAGAAAATGGCTATCTCCTTTGTTCTCTCAAGGTGTAATATACTCTTGAGTTTACAAGATCAATCACCAACCCTTTGCAATGGGAATGATGTTACAATTTATAGAATGAGAGGTGACTTATCATCTTCCTCATGACCCTCCATATGCCTTAATATGACTTAAGACTGTTCATATTCCACTTTAAATATTTAAGTCCCTTTTATAATAGCAAGGTGACTTAATTTACATTATGTTTCTAAAGTCACTTTTAAGTGACTTAAAGGCATATCAAAAAGTGCAAACCCCAATGAAGAATTAGAACATTTGAAAGTGAGAGAAAGTTAGGGGGAAGAGGAGAGAGAGAGAGAGAGAGAGAGAGAGAAGAAGAAGAAAAGAGTAGATGTCACCCGATGAAGTCTGTTGATCCTCATTGATGGAAAGCTCCAAATGCAGTGAAAATCTGAATCTTCAAACTCCTTACACACTGTGAAACTCCTCCAAATTAGCTCTTGAATGCTCACCCAGTTGAATGAACTAAGGTGGATCTCGAATTCCTATGAAAAATGGCTAGGATGCTCCCGAACAATGATGTCCCCCTAAATGATTAGCCTTGTACATCCCATTGTGCCAAAACTTCTCTTTGAGTATAACTTACTATTTTTAGTAAGTGTAAAAAAGTAACTCCCTCGATCCTTAGCTGAGTGTTGTGACCTTGATTCCCCTTTCTCCCTACGTTCCTCACTTCTTTGGATCAAATTTCTATTTTTAGTAGGTGCTCGAGGGCCCACTTACTATTTTTAGTAAGTGCCAAAAATTTCCGTTCTGGTGAATTCTCAACTATAGTGCACCTCTAATATCTTCATCTCCTTCAGCAGTTCTTCTATTAATGACTTTCCCGAAATAGCAGTTCCTATGTAGTAGACCTGCTATTTTTAGAAATTTGGCCTCTGGGAGTCGGATTGACGTGGAATGAAGTTTTTGATATGGGTTTTTTCCCAATATCATCCCTTTGAAATTTCGGGCCCGCGCTTAATAATCCAGGAGATTTTAAAGTTTTAATTTTCAAACCTGGCAGTGCTTCTGGGTACGGTAGCCATTAATGGACCTCAAAATTGTAGGTCTAGTTTTCTCCTCCATTTGTGAAGAAAATTATATTTTGATGTGGGTTTTTTTCTTCTGGTGCTTCATGTGCAATCTTACTTCGATCCGGCAACCGGTTTGATGGGAAATCCCACTTCTTTCTTCATTGAGCGAAAGGAGATTTCTTCATTGTGGATGCTCTGTCACACATGGGGGGACTTTGAAGGTGTCTTCTTGATGGACTTGGGTAGAGGAATGAGCAGAAAAATATATCTTGTTGTTTCATGCATCTGTTTGGGAGATTTCTTCAACTTCTCATTTCATGGCTATGGAGTTTTCTCCATTTTCTCCTTCTGTGCTCCATGCTTCTCCTTCTGTGTTTGATGAGGATTCCTTCTGAGACCTGCACATCACTATGGGGAATGTGTTTCAGTTCTTGGGTTGAGCAGGTCTGAGCATTTGCAATGGTGGAGTGATGGAAGAATGTTGCAGAGGAAGTATGGAGGAATGAAGTGCACATATAACTGTTAGAAGTTAGAAGCAAGAAAAAGCAACACTTGGAAAAATTTCAAAAAGATATGCATAGGTAGGGCTTGGGAAAATTTTTCCATGCTTGATGTCCCTGACCTTAGGGATGTGAGGGACATCAATTTCCACAATGAGCAAGATGGTGACATGTGGCACTAGGAGCTAAAAGGAGGTCACATCGGTGTCCAAATGACTCCCTATGGAAGCTAGGCACATTTTTCAAGTTTTGATGTCCCCCACCTCAGGTGCATAAGGGACATCAAATTCCATGGTGGTCAAGAGCATGACACGTGGCGCTCGATCCGACGGCAAGGAATGCACGCTCCAAATAAGCACCTAGGGGTTGAACTGCAGTCGCATGAGTGTCCAGAAGACTCCCTATGGGGGATGGGAAAATTTTTCAAGGTCTTATGTCCCCCACCTCAGGTGCATAAGGGACATAAAATTCCATGGTGGTCCTGGAGGTGACACATGGCACCCGATCCGACAATGTGGGAATGCATGCTCCAAATAAGCACCAGTGGGGCCTGAATCACAAGTCTCGGAGGTCATATGAAGGTCCCAGAGGTCACATGAGGGCTGGGAAAATTTTCCAAGGGATGATATACATGACCTTAGGGAATTTGGGGGCATAAAATCCCGCGGGATCCTCGTGCCGACACGTGTCCTCTCGAAAAAATGACTAAGTCCGAATCGCCTTTGAGAGGGTAAGTTGGAATGAAGATAACTTGAGCTCCCGATGGAATTTATTGGTGAAATTTTATATGAAATTCACTAGAAATTTAATTTATAATCCAATTATGTGGGTCTCATGTTTTAATTCTACCATATGATCCTGAAAACTCGATTTGTGATCTCGGGACTCCACTTGTGCCTCGATAAAAACTTCCTTTCAATCATATACGCCTAAGGTGTTGTGAAAAATATTATTTCACCATCATGTAGGTCTTGGAATAATGTTTCCTAATATTTTTTTTTACTTCCAAATCCATCCAGAGCTCCCAGAATCTTCTTCCAATCCCAAGAAATTGCTTTAGGCCTATGTATCGCCTAGGCTTGAGAACCTTGTTTTTCTCTCAAACTGCTCCAAGTATTTCAAAACTTCCCAAAGCCTTCAAAAATAATTTCCATGATTTTCTAATGTATTCAATTCATGTCCATGCTTAATTTGGCGCTTATGCTCCGCTTCAGGGGGTTGAATCCAGCCCTGGGAAGGCCAATGATAGCCCTTCCCAATACTTCTAGAAGATACCATCTTTTCCAAACTCCCTAAAATCAACTAGGGGGAATGAATAGAATTTCCTAAATCACCTAGGCACCAATTTGACATAAAATAGAGGATGAACAAACCAATAGATTTGGCTTAGGGGTTCCTGGGAATGATAAAACATGAAAAATTTGGCATCTGGGTATAGTTGTCTTGCTCAAAAATTGTCAATTTCTGTTGCATATTTTCACGACAACATATCTGATAAGTACAAAGGTAACTTTATTTATAAATGTTTTAAATGTGGTAAGATAGGAATTTTTTTGTTAAATGTCCTCATTATAAAAAAGGAAGATTATGATGAACATGTGCATGATGATAGCGATCGTGAAAAAAATTACAAGTAGGATAAGAGAAAGAATAACTTTAAGAATTTTAACTATAAGAGAAAGGATAAAAGAATTTTTTTATACAAATGAAGATGGTGAGTTATCTAATTCTACTAGTGGTTTTTCAGATTTTGAATTTGAATCAGATCATGAGGATATAGGAAATGAGGCTTTGTTCATGATCAATGATGCTAAAATTTCTTCTAGTGATGGCTCCTCTTTGTTAGGATATTTTCTATCAAGTTGCTGCAGTTATTATGGTGACAATGAAAAATTTTATCTTAAAGGGATTCAAAAAAATTGAAGCATGTTGAGAAAGAAAACAAGAAGTTGAGTTCACAAGTCAAAGAATATGAAAATTAGATTCACTAGCTAGAAGAGAAGTACAAGTCTGAATAAAGAAAACAAAGTGAGTCAATCATATTATTAGAAGAGAAGGTAAAGTATCTTGTCTCAATTTTGAAGGATAAAGAGAGTGTGTGCAAAAAATATGAAGAAGATATAGAGTTCCTAAGGGCTGAGTTACTAGAGGTTAGTAAGAAAACTATGTCCTTTCAAAGGTTTGAAGAAAGTACCAAGGCTCTTGATGATCTCTTGAGCAATCAGAAATTTGTAGGTGATAGAGCTGGTTTGGGATTCAAATCTAAATTCAAGAACAAAGAAATGAAGCAAGAGGACCTAGTTTCATGTAAGAAAATTGGTGAACCAAGCACCAAGGAAGAAAATAAGAAGACTCTCATCAAGGACAATGTGAAAGCAAGGCCAATTAGGAAACATAATGCCTCAAGGTATGAAAGGAATTTCAATGGATATTTTTATTCATGTAATGCATTTGGTCATAGGGAAAGAGAGTGTAGAAGGTATTCTAGAGATACTCATCCATGGAGAGATAATAGGAGTGAATTTTCTAAGAGTGTAGTGTGCTACAATTGCAATGAGAAAGGTCATGTTGCTATATTTTACTTGAATGATCCACCTAGACATGTTGATGGTTTCAAGAGGAAGAATACAATGGTGTGCTACATCTGTAATAAATTTGGTCATGTTGCAAGGAACTTCTATCAAGGTGTCTCAAGTCAAAATAGGAGTTTTCAAGGTCCTAAAGTGCAAGAAAGTGGATTTCAAATGCCTAGATAGTATGAAAATGGTGAAATAATAGTGGGAACCTAAAAGAGACATTGGTGTCTCATCAAGAGTTGATGTTGATAGAAGGAGAGGTATGACTTAGAGTCAAAATCAAAATAGAGTAGAAGGATTTTTCTAGATACCTAAGAGGGATTGAGACCTCTTCAATACCTTCTTTTAGGTCTTCATGGTGTTCATATATTTCCAATATTCTTATTGGAAGTATATTAGTACAAATGAAGCATTGGCGTGAGGGGAGGCTGTTTAGGAATGTGTATATGTATCCTCTATGTTCATAAGGTATGTGCTTCAATGTCTTTAAGTATGTTCCCATGGTTCCAATTAGTTGTTCCTGTGTGTGAAAAGTCAAAATATCAATATTATGGTCATTGGGTGCTCTTAAGGTCTGTGGTTGCTTGTCTTGCTTAAGATGTATATTTGAGTTATTTCAAAGGGAGTTTGAGTCATAATGTGGTTCTAAATAAGGCTTGTCATGTCAATCATATGGAATGTCTATTCTTGGTCTATGTAAGTAGTTGAATGTTTTGAACGAGTCTATGGAATTTGATGCTTCATGGTATCTTTTATGAGTCAAGTTGTGTATTAGAGGTGGTCATGATTTGTATTGGATTGTATCAAGTTTTTCTAGGTTTCTATGTTGAAGTATAGTCATGTTGAGGTCTCAAAGAGTTAGTCAACATGTGAAGAGTCCTTATGTGTTTTCAAGTCATTCAATGATGTGTCATAGTCATACATGGAAGTCTAAGTCCTTGTGGTCTATGTTATCTACTATTATGGAATGATATCAATATTTTCATGTTCTCTAATTTCTTGAAAATAATATTTGAATAAGTTTCATGCCATCAAGCATGATGGTTTTATCAATCATTATGAAGAGTTGAGTCTATGTAGTGTTCTTGAAGGTTAACAAGACAAAATCAAGATGTTTTCAGGTATGTTATTGGTTTTTCTTGATCTTGAATCATGGAAGATGGATCTCATAGTGTTATAAGGTGTAACTACAGTGTGAATGATCAATTTTGAGGTCAAAAGAGAAAATTTATGAATTTGAGATACTTCTATGCCTAGAATGGTTCTTCATAATGCTCTCGAGTGGTATGGATGTAATGATTAATTCGAATGATCAAATGGTCTTCTCAAGGGATAATTTTTTTTTGTAAATATTCTAGAGAGAATGAACATCATGTTGCAAGTGGTCTCGACCGAAATATGATTATACTATTAGGAATCTTTGATAACGTTGTGATTTGACAATATTAGTGCTAAAAGGCTTGATTGTAAGGCCTATCTTGAAATTTGGGCATGTATCCTTTGGAATGAGATCTCAAGATTTATTATGGATTTTAGATAGAAAAATGGGTATCTATATCAGGTGAGATATCCTCATGATTGATTATATGCCAAAAATTATGCATGATTCTTTAAGTGTCTAGGGCTGGTAGACTATGACAGTGATTTGATGATGTGAAGAAGACATAGTGAGTTTTTGATGAATTTTCTGAGATTATGAGACATGTATGAGAATATAGTATCCTTGAATGAGGTATAATATGATGTCAGAAGGGAAAATGTGTGGTAGTTTCATTTTGGGATCTCATGAGCCTTATATACTATGATTGACCTAATTATAGGATTTTAGGTCACCATTTAGCATTTTTGAGTAGTTCTTATGCTTGAACATGAGATAAATGGATTTGATATTGCCTACTAAATGTGTGAGAAGTGGTTGTGACATTAGAAGAATAAAATAGGCATCTTGTAGTCTATGTTATGACTAGGAATGCTCATTCTTTCTCATAAGAACATCCTACAAGCATGTAGTTTCTTGAATGGATATGATGATAGTGCTATTAAAGAGAGTCAGTGTCTTCATTAATTCTTAAGGTTGAGAAAGGTGTTGGTTTGAGGAGAATATATTATGTTGGTATCTTGAATCATTGTTAAGTCAAATGTTGATAAATCAAGGTCTTCGTGGGTTACCTATAGTGCTATAGTGTTGTGGTCTCTAATATCGGTGCTCGCGCTTCAGAACCAATCCCAAGCACACCAAAATATCATCTAGTTTGGCCTAGAATCTCACCCAAGGTGCACGCAGTGCCGATTCCTCCTTTATGTGAACTTTATGAGAATGCTCCTTAACACAAGGATGTAATATAAGCAGAAAATAAGTGCATTCATTCATGAAATTTAAGATAGAAGAACTAACTCCTATCCTAATGCATTCCAAGCATAGATTAACATGATCAACTAAAGGAAAGTATAGTCAACTCATGAATATAATAAAGAAAACCCATAACACACACATGAACATAATGGAAAAATGCATAGATCAAGATCCATCACATGAGTGTTTCAGAATCACTTCATTATATTCATAATCCAAAATATGGTAGCCAAGATAACATCAAGAGAGTTCCATTTGTGGATATGTTCACACTTGTAGAGATTAATCTTCATCATAGAGTTCACCATTACATATTATTCATGCTCTCCCATTCTCCCTATCTATCCTTACTCATTTATATCTTGCTCTCGATAACCATCATACTCATAGCATAATCATCCTCCTTCCATCGAATCGCTCATCATTCTCTCATGGGAAATTATAAGGGAATCCGATCATGATTTCTCTTCCACTACCTAGGAATATGCTAGATTTCACCATGTGTTTCCTCAATTGAGTGCCTTCTAGTATGCATGTGCCAGATAGTCATTAAAAACCTTGTTTCCTTATCCTTTCATGATAACTGTATTGATTCCCTGGAATATCCTTTCTTTGATCCGCAAGTCTCCATAGCTTATCCACATCTATATCTAGTCACTTTTATGTTCACTCCATATCCACATCTTTTCTTATTTCCCAAAAATTACTAAGTCCCAAATCCATTATGCTCTGGTGCAAGCCTTTGTGCCTCTCCAAGAATTACTTTTGCGCATGCCTTCACACCCTACTTTTGTGTTCCATAAGGCATTGTGCCTTAGGTACTTAGTTACTTTTAGGGGTCCAACATCACCCCACACTAAACTAGTTACCATCCTAACAAACCTCTATGCCACCCCAAAAAAAAAAATTTTGACCAAAATACTACCGCAAAGCATAAATAATAGAGGTTGGGAGTGAATATGAATAAAGAATTGAGGAATGTAGGGGAGATGCTATGCAACCAATTGGAGGAGTTCGAGGAAATCCACATCTATCTCATCCTTCAATTATGATAAGGCCTTTCCCTGGTGCTTCACCTACAATCTTTGGGCACCTATTCTAGGATGATTTTTTCCACCTTCCCTTTTAACGTATTAATGGCCTTCCCTAGCTCCATGTAAACACCCTAACTCATCCATCTATTCAATGATGGAGTCTCGAAGCTTTCTAATTTTGAAATCTAACTTTTCATGCTTTGTTTTGATTTTCTCCTTCTAGTCCGTGGTATAAACAACCAAGCTGTAAGCGGGATCTACCTTGTTGATGGGGATGGTCTCCTGAAACCTTTTGAGGGATGGCTCTTCCTCTGTCACCCTTGCATCGATAATTGGCTCGAATTTTCTACAACTATTGAATCCCCTATCTACCAGTATATTCACCTCCTTGAGTTGGGAGAAAAAATCTTCCAACTCGTGATCTAGGCTTTAAATATAACCTTTTCTTGTTCTTTTCCTTTGCAATCTCTTTAGGTGTGGGGCCCATGCCATCCTTGATGTTAACGAGTAACATCCCCATGAGGTCCTCAAGATACTCCATCTCATCCCCATAATCGGTCCTGGCCTAGTTCACCAACACCAGACATTATCCCAAAATGTTTTTCACAAGGGAACAAACTCGGTCATATGCCTCCTTCGTCCACACATGTTCTCCCCTTAACCCTTGGTGTAACCTATATATTTCCTTCTCCTTTCTCTTCTTCTCTATGATCAAGCTCCAAATAAAGGCCCATGTATCCAAACTATATTGGATTACCTCTAACTACATCTCTTACAATGCATTACATGCATGATCATCTATTAGGTGGTTAGGATCCACCACTTTATATGTATCTCCTCCCTTCTTCTTCAAGTGAATGGTCTTGATCGCATGATCATTGACCTCAAACTTAGGTTCCTTGGTGTGGTAGTGCATGCTCCAACTGAGCATCTTCCTGGTCCTGGGCACACCCCCATCTTGATCCATCAAATCCCAACCATGTAACTTTTCTTGTGGGAGGGTGGCCTAGAATCTTGTATGCAAGACCTTTGTGGGGTCATCCAAGAAGTCCATGTGTGGGGACATGGGTGTCCACTTATTCCTTGTAGCTTTGTGCTTGGTTCTTTGCTTCTTCACCCTAGGGGTGAATCCCTTATCCTCCTTTATAGTAAAGGAGTCCCTTTATCTCCCTTTGGGATGGCGTTCTGTGGTATAGTGGCCTTACACACTGGACTCTTATTAGCCCCTATAGAGTGTTCTTCTCCTTCTCTCCACTCCTGACCCTCTATTTTTTCTTCTAATTTCACTTTGAAAGTGGTGGGGTCTTTTTCCTCTCCTTCCTCTAAGCCTATTATGGGGCTTGATGCATTGGGTGTCTTTTATCTCTTTTCTTCAGGATCTTCCTTTTCTTCCTCCTCCTCTTTGCACCTTTGGTAATGAAGCATCGGTACCACCATGTACCAAATTGCTAGCACCCTTTCTACCATTCCTTTGTGTGTAGTACTTCCTCTTTTGGAGGTATCCAACCTTCCTTCATCTTATTCTTCTTCCTCTTCCTCTTCCTCCTACACTGATTTCATGGGTGGGATTGGCATCTCCCATGGATTTGGAAAGGGAGAGTTTGTAACCTCCACCTCAATCCCTCCTTGTGTTTTTGGCTCAGATATACGAACACCTGATGGACATACCCCTTGATGGTAACATTGGCTTGTGGGTGTAAGTCCATAAAATCTAGTTCCAAAACTTTGACATAGGTAGGTTGAGTGCCATACTTGTATGTAGCGCGCAATGTGTGGACATCAAAATCCACCTTGTCTACATCAAAAATAAACTTTTGCATGTCCTTGATCTAGTTGATGGCGCACTTCATATATTTGGTTGTGAATGTGAAGGGGAGTTTGCACCATGGCCCCATTTCTCCCTTGGCCATCATAAACTTCGCTAGACATAAATGTTGGGTAATGGAAAATTTTACCTGTCACCAACAACTTGTGGAAGCTCGTGAGGGATACACCACTTTTTCTCAAAAATTTTGCATAAATACTCAAACCATATATTCATCTGAGCCTTGTAAGCACTTGAGATGGTCCCATCATAGGTGAATTTTGTGAATTGGACTGCAGGGGACACATGTGCGGGTGGGTGAACCCAAATTTTCTCATATGGTCCATTTGGGACACCAATCTCCTAGAACATAATCAATAATAGGATGGATCCCCAAGTGATCTTTGTTCTTGCCATGTTTTGTACCCACACCTCTTCAATAATGTCATTCATAATGAATTAGGAAAAATTGTAGTTTTTCTTATTGGATACCCTGTAGGCCACATATAGGAACCTCCGGTTGATGTCTGTCCACCTTTCTAAGGCATCCAATTTACAACTAATGAGTAGGAGGAGACTCTCAATGTTGGGTCAGGTGATATGCAATTACATATGCCGTACCCCCTTCTTGTACTTTAGATTTTTGTCATCTCCTCAATCTTGGTAGTGGCACATAAATCAAGTACCATATCCTCTAGTGTTCTGCAGGCCCATAACCATCTGAATCAAATGGCTTGTGATCTTCATTCTAATTCACCTGTGAAATAGAATAAATCTTCATGCACCTGTGACATTAACCATCAAAAATTGGGGTAGGTTTAGAAAATAAGGGCATCTCCCATAGCTATAAAACTCTAGCCTTTTGTAGTGCTTGCTACATTGAGTCATCAACCTTAGGGTTTCCAAGCTCTTCCATCATTGAAGTGTCTGATACTAGGTCCTCCCACATCAACTTTTCATTTTTAGATGTTTTATGGTTGTATTTGTTGATCTTACATTTATATAGCTTTGAGCTCCACTTTTCAGCCTTAATAACTCTAGGAGGGTACTACTGCATCTCCAAGTAGATCTCCATGGGATCCTCTTTTTCCACCACTATTTTTTTTCGAGCCTTCTTTGGTGCCATATTTCTCTCCTTTTTCATTTTTCCTTAGGTGTTATGTCCCTTTCTTTTGAATGCCTTAACTCGACAACTTCCTTGCTTCTCTTTCACACCACCTCCTTCCTGATCTATTGTCTTCTTCCCTCCATGCTATGTCACAAGATTTTACTACAACTTTACACAAATCCACTAGTTCGTGATAGTACTTTGCGTCTCTCTTCTTTGAAAAACCTTTGTTGCACTTTGAGTTCGGGAGCACAAAATAAATTCTATAAGGAAAAGTAATCAAAATGACTACTCTTATCTCTTATTTATAATTTATCGATACCTTAGAGTTCCTCTTACCATGTGCCTTAATATTTCTTTTTAATGAAAAACTTTATTTCACTTAATTCAACTTCCGCAACTTCCCCTCACACTTTACAGATATAACCTTTAGGTGCTCCAATACCACTAAACTTCCATATACCTCCTTCAAGTACATCACCGTGCCAAAGCAAATAAACTCCGTGGTGTCTACTAAGTAGCTACTTATAATGTTTCCTACCTTATGTCATATTACACAATCCTTCCCTTCTTGTGGTCTTTAGATTATTTCAACCCACCTTTATAACTACATGAATTTATACACCTTAGCCACTACGTTGTTTGTTCTTCTCTCTTCACATTTTTTTTCTAATAGTCCACCGACAAAGAATTTTAGCCTCCATGTTTAATATAGCTGTTCCATGTTCAATATAGCTGCTACCTCACCCCACACAAAATTTATGCATGGTACCCTATGCATAGAACCTCTTATAATGCAATTAACTACCGGCACACCAATGCGTAACACAAAGCCGAAAGTGACAACAAAGGAAACAACCAAAAAGAAAAAGAAATATAAACTAATTGTAAAAACTACCTTATCTTTACTACTACAATGAAGCCTTATTTATAGTAAGGCTTCAACCAAATCCCATTGAAATAACCGGTAACCTCGTCCCATCTAGTGCTTGTAATTCAAACGCACCTTTGAATCAAGGATGTATGAGATGATGATGGAAGGTGCATGAGGGGGTTTTGGTTATTTTGATATTTTGTTCATTTTGATCATGGGTTCTACATGATGTTTTTTATCTCTTCAAATCTCCAGTTTTATTCTTACATAACTTTTGTTCTTCTTTACATGAAACTATTTGAGTGGGCACTTTGGAAACTATAAAAGAATTAGAAAGTGTTGAAGGTTCTATTGACTTCTTGTAGAAAAGGGAGAAGCTATTAAAGCTCTGTTTAGGGATGTTATGTGAATAAATGAAGGAAAAGCGCTATCAGATGTGATAGGCTCTACCCATTAAGTTTTTTTCTTTTACTTAAATGATTCATTAAGAGAACTCTACTCTTGGGAATAATCTGGTTTTTTGCTTGGTTGATAAGATTACTTTGCTTGAGACTTATTTTGTGTTGTTTATTGAGAATGATTTTTGACACTGTTTGGAATGCGAAAATTTTATTCTGGGTGGAGAGTTTCATACTCTTGAGTAGCTCATTTTGTTCATTCTTCTGTAGAGGCTTGAGAGTAAAGTCTAGATCTGTTATTATTCAGAGTTAAAATACCCTAATCTTGTAGGTAGCTTAGTTTTCTTAATATTTGGTACTTTCTTTGAAATGATCTTGTTTCCTCTCTATTGGAAAACTACAGTTATTAAACTATTTTGGAAAACCTCGACTATTTATTAAATCCTTATGATTCTTCTAGGAAGATAAAAAAATCATGACATCTACTTAAATTTAATCTTTCGAGTACTAGTGAAAGGATCAAAACTATGGGAAATTGTATGAAACCTTACCACTATCTATGATTGTGATTCTGGGTTTTATTTATACTTTTATTTTTGGTTGTATACTTTTGACCCTGTGAATATTACCGAAAGATAAATTGTTTTAGGTTTTGTTTGGAAATAATTTTTGTGTCTGTTAAGACTTGCTTGGACTTTTTCGTTCATTAAATAAAGATCTGGAAAGGATAACTAATGTTAGTTTCTTGAAAAGAATTATCGTTTATGAAAGTTTGAGTTATTTGGAATCTTGTAAGGGAAATGATATTATGTTGTTCAACTCATTTGGGTCTTGGGTAACCTCTAAAATGGTGGAAATTGATGCTAAGAAGGGAAAATTATCTTGGGTATTGGTTTACTATTTTTGATCGTTGTTGTCAACTTGAATTTACTGGATAGTTCTATGGACATTGTTTTGATGTATTAGTTAACTTGTTTCCTAACCTTGGGCTATCAAACTCAGTTTCAGTTATTTTGTGAACTAAGGAAAATTTATCTCCGTTGAAAAGGAATGCTTTCTCCTAACTTAGGTGTATCATTAAACACTCTTTATCTTATTTAAGAATTTGAGTTTAGTAGGTCCATTGTAGACTTATCCTTCTATTCATTTCCTTATTTAATTTCGAGTACATTCGGGAAAATAATTATTTTTTATCTTATGGACATTATGGTTAACCTAATTGTCTCCATGAATGATGAAAGATAATGGAATGATTGTTGTTCATTGATTCTTTTCTTCTCCTAGTTTGTTGTACATTCAGTTTGAACCTTGGTAAGATCTATATTTCGGATTTAGGTAAGTCTTTATAGGTCTTTGATTTCTCAAAGTTTCCTTTTTATCAAATAGGATTTGAGGAGAACCGATCTTCCTCTCTCTCCATCTTTTAACCTTCTTCAGCCTTTGAATTTGGTAACGGTTTTGTCCTTCTTTGGTCTATTCATTATGCAACTTCGGGTCTCTCTAGTAAGATTGATTTCAAATTGTTGTTAGGATAGTATAACTGAAGTTGAAAATGGTAGAATGGAATATTACGTTTGGAGGAATATTCGAATAGATCCTTATGTTTTATAGAGAATATTTAGATGGTTAATTGAGTTGGAGTTGAATGATAAACCTTGTCATTCTAATCTCTTAACTTAATAATATCAATTTTGTATCTTTCTGGATTGAGTGTCGACTCATTTTCTTGCTAAAAATATCTTACCCTTTCTATGATGTATTTTTTATTTTTCTTGACTTTAACTTAAATTAGTTCCTAATTTTGAGCTTGATTATTAGGATACTCGAACAAAGACACATTTAATGATATAAGGTTTTGGGATCATCCTAAACTTATTCTTATGCTTTTAATTTTGATTATTGGTATTTCAGAATTTAGAATGAATTTAGGTTAATGAAATATTAAGATGGAAGTATTATTGTAATGGTCTCTGAAGATATTTAGGATAGTTATCTTCTTCGTTAAATAGATTTAAGCTGAATGAGTGATCATGAAAATAAATGTATGAAAATAATAGTGAGATTTTGATGAAATGTTACTTATCTGAATTATTGTTTTAATTCCTTTGATAAAATAAAATAGTATGAAAGTTTGAAGTTGTTATATTCTTGACCTAACCTTACTTTTGTTTTGGAATATCTCTCTTTATTTCTCTATTTGATTTGAGTATTGTAACTCCTTTTGGCTATGTCTTTTAAATTGCTCAAGACTGTTTCATAACAACAGAGTTCTTTTTATGAAATAATTACCTAAAAGAACATCGTTTTAATATTTAGTGCTTATCATGCTTAGTTCAATGAACTGACCCGTGCTAGTAATTTTGCAGATGGAATTCATAAGTGATGAAGGAGAAATATCTTTAGGAAGTTACATTTGTTTATCAAAGAGTGGAACATTTTATGATGAAATATGGTTCATTATTGAAATGTACTTGATGGAAAAGAAATTTGTATTTGAAATTGATTTAATTATTGTTGTTTGACATTAGTAATGTCTGAAGTGTTTGGACTTGTAAAATGTATGAATCCTCTTGCTGAATAAAAGATATGTGATATTTTTTTGTACTTGATGTAAATCCTTTTGGCATTTAATGAGTGGAAATGTTAAGTATTTCTCTACTTTTTAGACAGTAACATACTCTTATGGTTTGGAATAGAATAAATAGAGATCAGAGGTGTTAGATGTACTACCCTCTCTAGTGAAAATGCAACTTATAAAGTTGACTTTCTTACATTGATATTCAACTATATCACTATGACTATATTTAAATCAAATGTTTGTATGAGAATAAAACTTTGATGTTAATTTATAATGTACAATGGGTTATAATGGAAATTAACCCCCTATAAGAGAAAAGGGAAGACAACTTCCAAGTAATGAATATTAGACTTGTCTTAAGACCTTTTGGGAATGAATCCTGATTGTTACCTTTGATTAGTTGAAGGTGTTCCTTCTCATGTAGAACTCCTTAACTAAAATAGGAATGTAGGGAAGGAAAAATAAATGGGATTATACTTCATTTCAATGAAGTCTAATATAAAAAGAAATTTCTAAAAACTTATATAAGCTATGGCTTGAGTAAGTGGGTAAGCAAAAACACTCTCTAGCATGTTAGATCTGTTATGTAAAACATAAATTAGAATGCTAATAGTATAAAAACATAACATGTGAAATGGTTAGGAGAAGATTTATCGAATACCTACCCTTATTGCAATTTTAACTTGGAACCCTAATGGTTAAGGAACTTAATTGTTCAAAGTAGAGTTACTAAAATTAATCCTTAATGAGGAAATTAATAGGTTATTAACTTTCTATCTAAGGTATGTTTGTCTAGATGAGGAAAAATATGATGGATGTTGACACACGCCAACTGCAATAAAGTACCTTCATGATGACTGGGGTCTTCATGAGGATACTATGTTGCATTTGACATGTTTTAACACCCTTTCGAATTTTTCAACTAGACTAACATAAATTATGACTTGATCACAAATCTTCCCGAGTCCAGGTAGAGATTGGAGCATGACCTAGTGTCAGGGTCAACTCACATTGACTTAGGATAAATAGACATGAACAATTGACATAAATTGATTAAGTATGTCTAAGTACCCTTAGTCACCTTAAGTAGACCCCCATACTAGGCCATGTTACTAACCTTGGCTAGGGTTAACCTTGAACAAGTGGAGTAAAAAAGTAAGTAAAGACCATTCTAGATAACATGAGCAAGTAGGGTGAAGGAATTATTCCATTTCATGAGTATGACGTCTAGGAATATAAACATGAATGGTATGTTTAAAATATTTGGCCAAAGTATTGCAAGCTTCGGAAATGTTGTCCTATGTCACTCAGTTTAAGAAGCAGGATTTCAGATGAATATCAATAACAGGTATTTAGATAGGCCTCTTAAATAGATAACTTTATACCTCTAAAATGTAATGAGAACCAAGTATATGTAGTATACATATTATGTGGTTAACATGAGAGATCGGTATGATACCAAGTCAAGAAATGAGAGATCGGTGTTTCACCGAGTCATTTACAGCTACATATGGTTTTCGTTATGAGATTGATTGGATATGGAATGTGTGTTCTAAATAATGTTAATTTAGAATAGAGAACATTATGCAATTTTTTTTAAAAAATTCCCTTGTTTCTAAAGTCTTAAAATGGGAATGTTACACTCATCCCATCCAGTTTCTGAAAGTGGTATGTTCTGAATCAAGGATGTATGAGATGATGTATGGTCTTAACCAATGGACTTTTAGTTTTCTAGGATGGCATAGAAATTTAGAGTCATAAAGCAAGACCATCGTCCAACCTCAAATTCTTTTTTTTTTTATATGACGATCATGACATGCTTTTTTGTGCCTTCTCGGTCCTCGACTTCACCTAGCAAGGGATTTCCTTTTATCCAATTGCATTAACTTATCCATACACTCATGTAGTGCTTTCTCTTCTTGACTAATCCTCCTGTAAATGCAATACACAGAGATGGTAGTATAAACTCTACTGATAAAACAAATTCCATGCCAAACACTAATTGAAATGGTGTGGCCTTGTTCAATATCTTATAGGTTTTCCTATATGCCCATAATATGGATGAGACTTTTTCATCCCAAAATTGTCTTCCCACATCACAAATTTTGGTCAACGTGTGACTTAGTATCTTGTTAAATTCCTCAGCAGTTCCATTATCTTGGTGGTGATAAGGGGTGGTCTTGTGATGGGCCACCATGAAATCTACTAAAAAAATTATCGACCGTCTCATTCAAAAAGTGTGTTCCCATGTCACTAGTCGGGCATAAAGGAAACCTATATTTATTGATTATGTTTTCCCATAGGAATATTTTTTCTATGGTTGTTGTGCAATCCTTCACAGGTGCTGCCTCTACCCACCTTATTAAGTAATCAATACAAGTAATGATATAATGTGAACCAGTTCTTTACGCAACAGGTGAAAGTAGTCCTACAAAATAAATCACCCACTTCTCAAATGGTTCTACGCTAGCTATCAGTTGCAAGGGCATCTCGTCTCTTTTTCCTAGTTTTCCAAGGCACCGGAAAGGGTCACAAGTATTGAAAAATTCAATAAAATTTTGGTAGATGATTTTCCACTAAAGCCCTACCAATAGAATCTTCCACATGGTTTTATTCCCTACATAGTGTCCTCTTATAATTCCACCATGTGCTTCCTCCATGATCGTAATGTGTTCATGCTCTAATAACATTCACCGGTGTAGAACCTCATCATGGCCTAGCTTGTATAAGTCTCTACTAATTAACATGTAGGGTGCGACGTGTATGGCTAATTGCTTCCTTTCCAAAGTCTTCATTCCTTCCAGTACCACACCCATTTTTAGAAACATAAAAATATCTTCCAAGTCAGAGGGCACGTGCCACAATATAAATAGTTGCACGCGGTATTATATCCTAAAGACTCTGCGTGCATCCTCCCCGATTCAATCCTTCATAAATGGTTAGGTCCCAATTTCATCTTACTTGGTTTCACAAGAACTATAAACTCAAACTCTTGAAACAACATGACCCACCAATAAATGTGCCCTTGTAAAACATGCTTGTTTATAAGGTACTTCAATGTCATGTGGTCCGTGTTGAATATGAAGGTTGTTGTCAATAGATACTACGAATTTGTATGCAAAGCATGTAGATCATTAAAAATTCTTCACACTCGGTAGTATTATAGTTATGTTCTTCTTGTGTTAGTTTTTGCTAGCAAAACACAAGGGGTGGTCAACAATTCCTTCTCCAGGTTGTGATAATATTTCCCCAATCGCAACTCCTGAAGCATCAACATGTACATGGAATGGCTTATCCCAAGAAGGAAAGCATAATATGGGTACAATGATAAGCTTATTATTCAATGTGTTGAATTTCATCTATTGTGCCTCTCCCCAATGGATTGTACATCCGTGCTTCAATAATCCTTCCAGTGTCATGGTGATTTTGACATACCCCATTATAAATTTTTGGTAATACCCTGTATGCCCAAGGAATCCATGTACCACACTCTAGTTGGTAGGTTCCCCCAATCCCACAATAATGAAACTTTGGTTGGATCCACAAAAACCTTCCTTACATATGATATATCCCATTAGAGTTCTAAATGGAGTAACAAAGAGACATTTCTTAATGTTGAGGGATATGTGCAATCGGCATCTCTTGAACATCAACCAAAAATTGTCACAATGGTCTTTCACTAGTCCATACATTGTCTAGTCATCAAGGTAGACTTGAAGGAACTTATGGATAAAATCCTAAAATGCTTGGACCACTATGTGTGAAAACATAGCAGGCATGTTCTTCAGTCCAAAAGGAATGATTTTGTATACAAAGCTTCCCCACTAAGTGGCAAAAGTTTTATTTTCTTGGTCCTCCTTTGCAATTCTAACTTGATGATATCCTGAGAAGCCATATGTGAATAAATAGATCTCATGCCCAACTAATCCCTCTAGGATCTCCTCGAGTAAAAGGGGTTGGGAAGGGATCAATTACACATACCACATTCAAATCCCTATAATCAACACAAATCCTTATCCTCCCATCCTTTTTTAATGCTTATGACCATTAGGATTATCCATTATGATTCCTCAATAGATTTAATAATACCTGAAGCAATCATCTTATCTATATCTTCCTTGACCCATACGCATAGATTTTGATTCATTCAAGTAAGGTATCTTCCTAATCAGGTGTGCACCCTCCTTTAGTTTGATCCATATTTCTCCTAAAGAGTGGTGAACTCCCTTAAGCTCATGGTATTCGTATTTCTCCTAAAGAGTGGTGAACTCCCTTAAGATCATGGTACCCATGTGGAAATAAATCCTAAAACTCATGCAATAGATCAATGATCTTTGAAACCTCCTTTTCTAACCAATAATCCCCAATAGTAGCCTCTTTATTTCTTGTTTCTGAGCCAATGTTAACCTTCTTTATTTTGAGAGGTTTATGGTAGGTGTGCACTTTCTCATCAGCACTATCTATTACCTCACGCATACCCATAGTATGGTTAACATCCAAGTTCTCCACTTCCTTGTCATCTATCACATAGACCAAATTTCCCTTCTCTTTCTCCATGCAAGCGCGATCAAGATATATCTCATCTTATTCTTCCTCATCATAGCGCACTTCTAAGCTAGGTTCACCCAATAATTTAAGTATTCTATCCTCCTCCATAACACTATCTCCCATAGTTAGGTTCTTAACAACCTGCAATTCCTCATTCACCAAAGGCTTAACAATTTGATATTAAAAGGTTTGAATCAAGTCATTTGTTAACTCCCACCAATTCCATGTCTGATGACATGATTCCAAATGACGCACGTACCATGTGCACGCATAACCTTACAATGTGGAATAGAACTTATGTACCCATAGAGAAGGAGGTAAAGCCTATCTACCTTCCATCCAAATCCTCTTGTACACCTGGACATGAGATGAGGTGGATCCTTTCCCATCATAGACACAAATTTTAGTGGGCACATTGCTCCTGAAGAATCTAATAGAGAGTGCAATCCTCACCTCACACCACTATAGAAGATTGTCCGATGTGTTGTCCACCAACATGTTTTAGTTCTACGTAAAGTGTAGACAAACATGATCCTTATTTCGATCTCACATCTCCATTGAGATTTTATGGATTGCATGAAAACATCGGGTTATCGTCCCCAGTGTAGCTGGGTAATTACTTCCCTCTTAGGCACCTAAGTGGGAGTGCCCTTATCACTCTTATAACAGAGCCTCTCAATTTCCACCTAATTAACTCATAAGTCCCATGTGCCTAATTTTCACATTCTATACTAGTGGTATCACTCATATATTGAGCATCTTCAAACTAAATAACTCCTTCTATAGGATTAATCACCTCAGGGTCCCTAATAGTGCACACATAGATTCTATCAAGGATTTCTTATCCAAAGGGCTCAGTATAGGGTGTTGACTTACCATAAATTAAAGGGATAATAACCCGTTCTTCCTTGTTCACAAAACTTATGTACCCCTTATTGAACCGTAAGTCAAGCATTTTTGTTATAACACTAAGAGTGTCCAAGTAATGACAGAAAGTTGTCCAACTTAGCTAGCATGAATACTTTGAAGTCTTCAGTGAACTTCAGCCCTTGGATAGTGATAACAACATCCTTCAAGACACCAATGGGAATTTCCTTTGTCTTGTTAGCCATATACATCACATTTGAGGATGGTTGTAATGGGGGCCTTCCCATTTGATTCCATATGTCTAAAGTGAGAACATTAACCTCCGCACCCATGTATATTAGAATATTTCTTAGGAGCCATCTGTCGACTACTGCATTCAAGGTAATCTCCTTATCATAATCAATGGTGTGAGGGGGAAGGTTAGTGTGCAAGACCTATCACTCATGCTCTCCTCTGCAGTGCATAGTAATTTTTCCCATAACCATTCCCCTAGCAAAGGGATGATATTATCTTGCCTCAACATTTTGCATACTTCCCTAACTTCATCCAGATCCTTCTGTGGAGCCTCAACACTCTTCCTTTTCTCTAACTACCATGACTACTCCTTTAGGCACTGGATCTCTCCTTGTAGGCTTTGAATTACATCCATGGTATCTTGATAAACCTATTTTTGATGAGTAGGGTCCGGATACTTCCCATGCACCACCTCTTCTCTTATGAAAAGTGGTTTCGCTTTGGTATCTCCCCACCACGTGCAACCTCATCTCATGTTGTCACCAGTATAGGTTCTAACTCTAACTTGCATACCACACTTGGCATCTATTGCAAGTCAACCTTCTTCATGCTTACCACTCCTACACCTTCATCCTTCTATTTTTGTTCACTCATGTGTTCAAATAAGTCTAGGCACTCCTTATACTTGTGCTTCTTTCCACGCCAAGAGCATTATAACAAATTAGGGCATTCATGCTTATAGTGCTCCATAGACCCAAAATTGTAACAAGTTCCATGCGAAACTCATCTTCCACCTCCACAGTTTCCTCAATCTTGAAATCCTCCATGGAAGCTTCTTCCATGGGTTCCTCCATCCATGCGCCATTCATAGTGATAAACATCATCCTTGGAATTGTTTGTAATGATAGTCTGTCACACACCAATATTAATAACATCATGTATCCGGTCAATCAATATACAATACTTAGTATCATGAGTAGTGGAGGTGTAAATATTGCAATAACAAGACACATTCTTACAGATCGTGCATTGCAGTAGTGGACACCTACTTGTATCATGATCTCTATGGAAACTTTCATAGTCTACCGTCATGGTGCATATTGATCTCCAAGGACAATTGTCCTTTGTATGCCCCTCTACCTCACAATCCATGCACCATAGGCCACTACAAGTCTCATGGGATGAGTTCACGAGATAACTTCTCTAGCTTCTTTATCATTGCAGAAATCGAGATTCAAGAAAAATACTAACACGGGTATCCACCCTTCCTACAACTCGAGCACGCAGGGCATCCTCCAAGGCCTCATGCAGTTCGTGAAAGTCTTGTGCAAAAGCACTCTCTGAAGGGCCTTATTAGTCCTCCAATAAATCATTAAGCATCTTTGAGAAGGATGAATATCATAATAAACTTTTGACAAAAGAGTCTTAAAACATGCATCATACTCTTGCACACTCTCTATCATCCCTTGTTGAATCACCTTCAATGTGATAATGCTCTTGTTCAAAATCGGGAATATGGAATTCAACTAAAAGGCATTATGTAGCACGGTATAATCTACTACTATCTAGTGGGGTCATACTTTCAAGATTACCAAATATGTGCGCACCTTTGCAATGTTGTTACAAACTAACTTGCCTTCCATTCCGAGGTAGTGATCCCCTTCACACACCATAATATCTCACATTTTTGTAATTTCTCTACAACATTCTTAACACCTTTGTAATCTGGTAGATGCAAATAAATTTCAAAAAATGCTTGCTGAAGTGGTTGATGCCCTTGTCGCTTGACCGAAACTTGGTTCCCTTTGGTGTTTCCTCCACCACCAAATCCACTAGATCTACCAGCACTAATTCCTCATAACCCACTAGATCCCTCCAGATCCATTGGTTCCACCAGGTCTACTAGTTCCTATTCCACCTCATGTAGCTAGTAAGGGTCCTGAAGTGGTCATGCCTTGTGTCCCTAATATTGCATTTGAACTAAATGCCAACAGTTTGTGATATAGCACCGCTACCGGATGTGATATCAAATATTTGTGTACCCAAACTTTTGGTGTAGGATATTTACCATGCATATATTTTAAGTACATGGGATTCCTCTATATATGTGATTCACCATGCTTAGGTGTCCTAGGGTGTTATTATTGTCTTACACATGTCATAGAGCGTCATAGGAGTTACATTTGACCGGTTATTCCAGAATGTAACTCCCACCTATTGACGACTACATTTGTGGGGAGTTATAGACCCTAACCCTATTTGTACACCATTTCATCTTGAGCAATACAATAAATTGGAGTATGGGATTTTATCCATTTTTCTCTTAATTCATGTACATTTATCTCATGGGTGATTTCTTGATACGATCTTGAAGCTACATCATTTTATAGTTGAATGCAACATTTTGATCTTTGATGGATTCCCTCTAGATCTTCGTCATTCCTCGACATGGTTTGATCATATCCATCCTGTTAGACATTTTTGGAGGTCAAAAAAATCCCTCATTTTAAATGTTTTGAGGCAAAACATTCATCATGGCATTGTAATAAATTTTTCGATATATTTTTCTTGTTAGAATGTCCTTCCTTCGAGTGTCGAAGATGAAGGGTTAGGTCCAGATTTGGCAGACGATAGTCCCCCTAAAAAGAAAAATAAACCCTACTGAAATTTTATTCCATTTCCAATGAGTACCCACACGACACCCTTTGCACCCTTTTTGGGAAAAATTTTAATTGTTTGCAAGGTTTATTGGAATTTTCCATCAGTTGTGGGAATCATTTTCTTGTTATAACTTTTGACTCGCTGCTTGGTTTTGAGTGCTTCTATAGTCAAAGTTCCATGTTTTTTCACACATTACATGATAACATTATAAATTTTGTAAACTGACTACTTTATAAAGTTCCACATTCTAGGGGTGTCACTAGTACTCTTGGGTTTTTACATGTAGATGCATTATCGGCTAAGTCTGACGTCTTGCTTTTGTGCACCTTGCACTTTTGATTATGCATCATGGAGGGTGCTCTTTCTAGACTTGAGCATCATAGGATATCTTTATAGCCTCCACCACTTCTTATTGGGAGAGAGAACTATTCAGCTTGGCATGCTTCCATGGAACATTACTTTGCTCATGAGGGTCTTTCACCCTTCTTACTTGGGCCAGTTCTTGCACCCACTAATCATCGTTGTCTTGAGGACTTTCTTGACACTTGTGACCATGTTTTTGGTCACATGATGATGCATGTATCTATATATCTTTTATTTCACGTGGTAGACTCAGATCCACCCCACCATGTCTGGATCATTCTTCGGTCCCCCTCTATAGAGACCCTTCACATACTATCCATTGTTGTTGTTGTTGTTGATTCAGTTGTCTCCTCTATTTCTTCATGTGATGATAGTTCCACTGATACAGACTCACTTGGTTCTACTTCTGATGATGAGGATTGTGCACCCAGTTCTGATGTTGAGAGTACTACAGAGGACTCTTCTCCTCCTCTCACTATTCCAAAGAGTGTTGACACATCCCACATCTCATCAGATATTGAGCAAGATCTATACAGTCTCATACGGTCATCACACCCACCTCTTTTCTACTTTCAGTGTGTGAGGCCCCTTTCACTCCTCTACCTTCATTGGATGACTCATACCTATTTGACATCACTCTTCTATTTGTTGAGCCCCCTCATTGGGATGAGTATCTACCTAACCTTAGTCATCTTTTCACAGAGTACACTTGTGATGTACTATAGGTTCCTCATCCATCTATAGGTATTTCAGAGGAGTTCATCATCTCCATTGTTGGGAGTGCCCCTTTTGGGAATCTTACCACTCCTAATTTTCCAAAGACCTTCATTAATCCACCCTTGCTTTTGGATCCATTTTCTATTGTGGGGGATGTTTTGTTGCCTTCACATCAGTTGGAAATCCTTTCTACAGGTGTTCACTCTTCATACTCTGATAGTTCTGTACTCATGACATTACCTTTGGTTCCTTTGCACTCACTTGCTAGACCTATGTCACACTTTTGTGGACCATACTCGAGTTATTTTGCTTCTTCCTTGGTTTCCTTCGTAGAGTGGGTAGACTTCCAACACGTCATTTTTGTCCTTCCTAGGCGCAGGCACACAATTCGGTGTGGATGGATCTTCTTTAGTCTAGAGGCAGAGGATCTCGTGATTGACATTATTTTGGGAGACCTTCTAGAGCTGTAGAGTTTAGATCTGTCCATGGCATCTTCTGCATTCCTCTCATCTCCCTCTTCTTCTCTCTTATTCTTCTTTACGAGAGATTACCTCTTTGTACATGGATCTTGTTGTCAAAATTTTACCCCCCAGGGTAAATTTTGATAACATGCATCAGAGTTTTGCAGTTCCAGGCAAGTAGGTTGATCCAGGAAAAATCGTGAAAATTGGCTAAGTCCTGCTCAAGGTTGCCTTTGGGACGTGTGGGACAGAAAGACGCGGATCGGCCGAAAAGCCTCCAGGCGGCCCACTAAGTATTTGGAACAATCGGGCCAGGAGTACACGGTGGGTGCGAGAAGCCGATCCGGCCAAAAAAGAAAGAAAATCGACTAACTGCTAAGCGGGACAGTTCGGGACAAGAGTACGCGAAGGACCCAAACCGGCCGGTTCAGCCGAAATGGGAACAAATGGTCTAAAAGAAAATGGGACATTTGGGTCACGAGTATGCGAACCGGCCCTGGGGTGAAAAGGTCAAGGCAGTCCGAAAAGCATTCGGGACATCTCGGGACAAGAAGACCGAACCGCCGGATCCGCCGAAATGAGCACAAACGATCAAAACAATGTGGGACAAATGGGACAAAACAACCCGAACCGGCCAGATCGTCCGAAATGAGCTCAAGGAGCACTGGGATATCCAGGATAAAGGGACGCGTGGGACGCGGATCACCGAAGGAGCCGAAAGCCAATCAATGCATGCCATGTGTCATCGGCCGAATGAGGGACAAGGAAGCCCATTTCGGGCGGATCAGAGGTTTATGTCCCAAATGGTTTAGGACATCCGGGAAAAAAGATACGAAGGGTGCGAAAGAGCCGGCAGGCCCGCGGACCAACCAAATCATGACACGTGTCACAAGGGAAAAGGTCAAAAAGTCAAGGGGCGAGTTTTCGAGTACTGCTCCGAACCAATGAAATAGCGCCACGTGTCCCAGCTAGGGCCCACAAGGAAATTTCAAATGAAAGCCCACCGAAAGGTAGATGAGAGAGAATCACACGACCAATCAATGCGTGCCACGTGTCATCTAGGTGGCGAAGCATGGGAAATATTTCAAAATCCGTTTTGGTCTGTTCCGTGCCCTAAATCTTCAGATCGCCATATCTTTTGATCCAAAGCTCGGATTTGCACGTTCTTTATATCAACGGAAAGCTTGTGAGATGCTCTACATGATTCTGGGATCAATCTCGAGTTTTGGTGCAGTCTAGAGAGAGAAAATTAAGAAACGGCTCTGACGCGTGATAATGGCCAGAAGTGACGTTCAACAACCTGTTTTAATGCTAATGGGTCGCATTCTTCTTCAGCACGGCCAGAAGTGACATTTCAGTGGCCCAATTAATGCAAATGGGTCACATTCTCCTCCAAATCAGTCAAAGATGGTAGGATATGGGTTGGTAAGGTATCCCATGCCGTTTTAATGCATCTGCAATCAATGAGGAATGGGCTGGCACGTTTTCCCACATTTCTGTCCCCTGGGCTCGACCCATGCAATGTAAAAAGCTAGATTTGGCTCAAAAATAAGAGGTGGTTCATTCTTTCTACTCTGCCCTCCCTTCTTTTCTTCTCTAGGGTTGAAAATGGAGTTCGAACCTCCTCCCTTGCTCTGTAATGGCATTTTTGCCTCTTACTAATGGAATGATGTTAATGTATGCAAACTTACGGAGCAAAAAACGTGTTTTGTGATGTATCTGTCCATCCTTCCTTTTTTTTTTGCTTGTTCTCTTCTTGCCTCTCTTCATTGCAGGTATTTGTGCATGTTTGAATGTTCATTGCAGGTTTGGAGCTGTGTTCATGGAGTTTTGGGACATTTTCTGTGTGAAATCTATCCTTGGGCTTGTGATGCATCTGTCCATCCTTCCCATTGCTCACCTCTCTTTGTCCCATGGCAGTTTTGATAGATGTCCAACATTCTCCTTCTCTGGTGTATCACCGTTTTAGTGTAGGCTTTTGTTGTTTTTCCCTTCTCTCTCTCTCTCTCTGTCTCCTTGGCATGGTTAGATTAGGATTAAATTAGCTTGCTGCACCTGGAATAGCTTGTGGGGGTAGTTTAGGAGCAGAACTAGCCTTCTCTGGAGATTCCTCTCTCGGTTTCACAAGTCCCATGCTTGGAGAGAGGTTTCCATGTTTGTGCAATCACACTTTGGATGCACGAACATCAACCTAGAACAATGATGTGCATCCGGGGGGTGTGCGTGATTTTGCATCAACAGTTTTGGCAGCTCGCCGGTGGGACTCTAGAGGTCTTCCACTTCATCTTTTGCAGGTTGGTGTGTTTCTGTGAAGATTTCAGCCTTTGGAGGCACTTGCAAACACATCTGGCGACTCCATCTGATCAGCAACCCATTTCTCTGAGCTTGCAGACCCATTTCCATCCATTTTCATCCATCTTCTTTCCATCCCTTTCATTCTTTTCCATTCCATGAAGTTGTGCAATCATGACTTCATTTCCATCATGGAATTCACATCAACAACAGTAGTATATTCCACCTCCAACATGTTTTACAAATCCTCCAAATCAGCATTTTGAGCAGATTCAAGATCAGTATGCATACCCATATGAGCAGCAGTGCCAAAGTCAGTTTGGCTATGGAGCTTTCCAAGAGCAAGAGTATGCATACAATGAAGACCATCAGATCCAAGATGCTGGTCTATTGGAGAAAATCCAAAAGATGGAGGTGGGGATGGTGCAGTCCAGGGCTCAAGAAAAAATGAAAGCTTTTGGAATCGGTTGTGGAGCACCCTGTCCATGGGTGGGACCTTTTCCAAGGCATTACAGCCCTCAGGAGAAGCTTGACTTCATGATTGCAACGCTGCCTTTGCTTGCAAAGTGGATTGAAGAAATAGAGGTGTATGAGAGGAGTATTCAACAACCTTGTCAACGGGTAAGCACACCTTCTCATGCCTTTTCTTTTCCTCTTTCCCAATCTATTTCATTTCAGCAGTGTCAAGTTTCAAACCCTCCATCTGCTGTCCCAAGTGTTGAATCCATCTCTCCATCTCCTAGTCTTCCACCTCATCTCAATTCTTCTTTCCTTTTTCCTTCTAGACAGTCATCCCCTCCACAAGAGCTAACAGAAACACCCCCTCCTCCAAAGAAACAAGAGGTTTCATCTCCTCCACCACCACAAAAAATTGTCAAATCAGTTGAGTTTCAACCCATCCCTCCTCTTGCATTCCCAAATCCATGTTGGGAGGATGAAAATCAGAATGCCAGTCAAGGAAAACAACAGCAAAAAGAGAGGCCAAACAAAGATGAAGAAATTCAAAGTCTGAAGAGTTGGGCTCTCAAATTTGGGATAACAAAGATCCCCTTGATGGTTAAGCCTACAGAAGAGGCTAGGGTTGGAGAACAAATGGTGGTCAGGACTGATTTTGTTGCAGCAGAAGAAGAAGATCTTGCAGCCCCAACTTGTCCTCTAGAGCAGCAGATTGAAGAGTTTGACTTGACAAACTTCATGCTGGAGGAAGAGTTCAATCAAGAGCAAGATTGCCTTCAAACATTGGAGGAAGGAGAAGCTGCTCCAAATCCAAAAGAAGAGGAGCACAATCTAGCTGTGAAGGAGAAAAGTGCAGATCCACGGGCTTTGAGCACAAAGCAGGCTACAGGAGAACCTTCAGTTCTTCTTTCCACTTCATCTCTCTCAAATTCTAGTACTGAAGAGGAGTTTGATCTCTCAAACTCAATATTGGAGAGTGAAGGAAACCATGGTGGTCAAGTTGCAGATCAAGAGGACACCATGGAGGAAGTTGAACATGAGCAGTGGGACAGCAATGAGGCAGTTTACCTGTCAGATTTGGAGGACTGTTTTGATGGAGAAGAGCCGGTTGAGTTTTCACCATTCTCTCTTTCATCATCCACATTCCAAACACCAGAGTCTGCTGTCATGGAGGAGAGCTTTCATTTGCAACAGCCTGCATCTTATAGCAGCCCTTTGGAATCAAAATTGGAAGATTTAAATCTTCCATGTTCTTCATTGGAGGAAGAGAAAGGACAGAAGGATTCCACCATTTCTTCCACATCATCCATTCAAGAGGGTCTACAAGAAGACTCCATTTTTGGAGTTGAAAATCATAGCAATGGGCATATCAAACGGATCAGACCTTGGCCAATCAGGTATTTGGCTTCATTGGAGCCAAAGGAGAAGCCCTGTTGGTCATGCTCACTTGGGCATGAGGATGAGCTCAAAGTACCAAGGATCGATCAGTTGCCATACCTCTTCAATCAAATGCGAGCAACTAAAAGAGGTATTGGATTTGTTTTCGATTGATACCTTGATGATTTGGATAGAAGACCAGCTTCTTGTTGATTTTCCATCCATCCAAACAGCCATGATCAAGTGCAAATCAATTGCATGGCTGCCAATTTTGAAGAAAGGAAGCTATTTCTCACAACCAGTTGCAGGGTTTGTTTAGCTTGCCTTTGCTTCAGATTAGAGTAGAGTAGCTAGGTTTGCTTTCAGCAGAAGAAGTGCTTGTGCACACTCTGCATGTTCCATTTGGGGCATGTATGATTTTCAGTTTTGTACATAGTTTTTGGTGTTGCTGGTTTTGCTCTTGCATAGTTCTTTCCAGTGGTTTTTGGTGAGAACAACTCCATGCCCGGTGGGTTTTCAAGTGGCTCAGAGGAGGTTTTCAAAGTTCAGATCAGTTTTCAGGATACTACTCATGACTCCATGCCCAATGGATTGCTTCAGGCAACTGGTCTTTTCACCTAGCAGGCAGGTGACCCCGCTGAGTCGTCAAAACTGTTGTCAAAATTTCACCCCCCAGGGTAAATTTTGATAACATGCATCAGAGTTTTGCAGTTCCAGGCAAGTAGGTTAATCCAGAAAAAATTGTGAAAATTGGCTAAGTCCTGCTCAAGGTCACCTTTGGGACGTGTGGAAGCAGAAAGACGTGGATCAGCCGAAAAGCCTCCGGGCACTGCTAAGCATTTGGGACAATCGGCCGGGAGTACGCGCGGCGGGTGCGAGAAGCCGATCCGACCAAAAAAGTAAGAAAATCGACTAACTACTAAGCGGGACGATTCGAGACAAGAGTATCTGCGAAGGACCCGAACCGGCCGGTTATTTGAAATGGGAACAAATGGTCCAAAGCAAATGGGACATTTGGGTCGCGAGTCTGTGAACCGCCGAACCAGTGAAAAAGGTCAAGGCGATCAGAAAAGCATTCGGGACATTTGGGACAAAAAGACCCGAACCAGCCGGATCGGCCGAAATGAGCACAAACAGTCCAGAAACAATGTGGGACAAATGGGACAAAAAGACCGAACCAGCCGGATCAGCCAAAATGAGCACAAGGAGCACTGGGACATCCGAGACAAAGGGACGCGTGGGACGCGGATCGCCGAAGGAGCCAAAAGCCAATCAATGCATGCCACGTGTCATCGGCCGAATGAGGGACAAGGAAGCCCATTTCGGGCAGATCGGAGGTTTATGTCCCAAATGGTTTGGGACATCCAAGACAAAAAGATGTGAAGGGCGTGAAAGAGCCGGCAGGCCCACGGACCAACCAAATCATGACACGTGTCACAAGGGAAAAGGTCAAAAAGTCAAGGGGCGAGTTTTCGAGTACTGCTCCGAACCAATGAAATAGCGCCACGTGTCCCAGCTAGGGCCCACAAGGAAATTTCAAATGAAAGCCCACCGAAAGGTAGAGGAGAGAGAATCACACGACCAATCAATGCATGCCACGTGTCATCTAGGTGGCGAAGTGCAGGAAATATTTCAAAATCCGTTTTGGTCTGTTCAGTGCCCTAAATCCTCAGATCACCATATCTTTTGATCCAGAGCTCAGATTTGCACGTTCTTTATATCAACGGAAAGCTTGTGAGATGCTCTACATGATTTTGGGATCAATCTTGAGTTTTGGTGTAGTATGGAGAGAGAAAATTGAGAAACGGATCTGACACATGATAATGGCAGAAGCAACATTCAACAACCTGTTTTAATGCTAATGGGTCACATTCTTCTTCAGCATGGCCAGAAGTAACATTTCAGCTGCCCAATTAATGCAAATAGGTCGCATTCTCCTCCAAATCAGTCAAAGATGGCAGGATATGGGTTGGTAAGGTATCCCATGCCATTTTAATGCATCTGTCATATGAGGAATGGGCTTGCACGTTTTCCCACGTTTCTATCCCCAGGCTCGACCCATGCAATGTAAAAGCTAGATTTGGCTCGAGAAATAAGAGGTGGTTCATTCTTTCTACTCTCGCCCTCCCTTCTTTTCTTCTCTAGGGTTGAAAATGGAGTTCGAACCTCCACCCTTGCTCTGTAATGGTGTTTTTGCCTCTTACTAATGGAATGATGTTCTGTGCAAACTTCTGGAGCAACAAAACATGCTTTGTGATGCATCTGTCCATCCTTCCTTTTTTTGCTTGTTCTCTTCTTGCCTCTCTTCATTGCAGGTATTTGTTCATGTTTGAATGTTCATTGCAGAGTCTGGAGAGTGTGTTCATGGAGTTTTGGGACATTTTACGTGTGAAATCTATCCTTGGGCTGTGATGCATCGTCCATCCTTCCCATTGCTCACCTCTCTTTGTCCATGGCGTGGTTTTAATAGATGTCCAACATTCTCCTTCTTTGGTGTATCACCGTTTTAGTGTAGGCTTTTGTTGTTTTTCCTCTCTCTCTCTCTCTCTGTCTCCTTGGCATGGTTAGATTAGGATTAGATTAGCTTGCCTGCACTGGAATAGCTTGTGGCAGGTAGTTTAGGAGTAGGAACCAGCCTTCTCTGGAGATTCCTCTCTCGGTTTCACAAGTCCCACGCTTGGAGAGAGGTTTCCATGTTGTACAATCACTTTGGATGCCGAACATCAACCTAGAACCCCGATGTGCATCCGGGGTGCTTGTGATTTTGCATCAACAGGTACCTTTCCGTGCTCATTTGTGGTCGGGACTCATCTTTGGCATCTTTATTAGATTAGAGAGTGGACTTGTATCTCTTTTTGGGGAGTTTTTCCCACTTTGGGTTTTCTCCTTTTACTCTAATTTTTGAGAGTTTCTTGTATGTGGGTACCTTATCAGGCTTGTTGTTAATACCCACTTATCCTTGTTTTCATCTATGTGTCCACCTAAGCTATGCTTCAGGGGGTGTTGGTGTAGGATATTTACCATGCATATATTTTAAGTACATGGGATTCCTCCACATAGGTGATTCACCATGCTTAGGTGTCCTAGGGTGTCATTATGGTCTTACACATGTCATAGAGCATCATAGGAGTTACATTTGACCGGTTATTCTAGGAATGTAACTCCCACCTCTTGATGGCTACATTTGTGGGGGAGTTACATACCCCAACCCTATTTGTACACCCTTTCATCTTGAGAAATACAATGGAATGGAGTATGGGATTTGAGCCATTTTTCCCTTAATGCATGCACATTTCTCTCATGGGTGATTTCTTGCTTCGATCTTGAAGCTACATCATTTTGCGGTTGAGTGCAATGTTTTTATGCTCATGGATTCCCTCCAGATCTTCGTTGTTCCTTCAATAAATTTTTTTCCCAAACATCATTCCAGATAATATACCTCCAAACACAATAAATTATTATGCACCCATAGATGTGCCAAATGAAAATTTATACCTCCTAGGTGTTGATCAGTCACTTCTACTAATACTAACTTGGTTAGTAATAGTTATCTCTAGATTTGGAAAACTAACCACCGGGGTTGGTCACCATATGGATTCAGATGCATGTCAACAAATCTTCTCCTTTCTTCATATGACATGCCTTTTCTAGAAGCTAAGGGGTTTTCTTTTCCATGCTTTCCAAGATGGGGTAGCATAGACTACTCAGGCTCCACATCCTCTATTTGAACCTTAATTCCTTCTCGCAATGTTTGTCTCCATAAATCACATGCTCACGAAAATTTGCATTGTTTATCTAACTCCCTTTCATGAGCTTCATTATACTTGAGTCATCTCTCTTACCTCTCCTTTTCAGTCATAAGGTCTACCATCTTCCTCCACCCTAGCTTCCTCACCAGTTCTTAGAAGAAGCTTAGCTAGCCATAGGAAATGCTTCCAAACTCGAGTGTAATGTTCGGGATCTTAATAGCTAAAGGGATAACAAGCAAGAATGATCCTCTTGGCTCCCTACAAGAACTCAAACTCGATAATATTTGGATAGGAATACATATAAATCATTTACCCCAAGGTGTAACTCATCAACACTCTACTCTACAAATGATCAACTGCACATGTCCAAGTTAGATCAACATCATGCAACCTTTAATACTCTTCTTGGGTCCATACATGAGGTCTATAGTACCAACTTGATCTATATGCATATTCTGAAATCTATTCATACAACTCCACTAGAAAAAAATATAAGAAGGCATCATACATCTCATGATATAGATGTTCTTCTACCCATTTACGTGCTTCAAACTCAGGTCTAGTACTAAATCTCTGGGAAAAAATCATCCTCCGTTCTTTTAAGCCATGCTTCAACACTGTCTAAGATTAAGCACTCTGTCATCACACACCATTCTCACAACAACTTCAAAAATAGGTCCCGACAATGGCACCAAAATGTAGTCTCTAATATCACTTCACGTTTCAACAACCAATCCCAAGCACACTAGCATATCATCTAGTTTGGCTTGGAAGCTCACCAAGGCACACACAAGCACCGAGTCCCTCCTTTATGTGAGCTTTATGATAACGTTCCTTCTTAACACAAGGATGTAATATAACTAAAAAAGTGCATTCATTCATGGAATTTAAGATGTAAGCACTAACTCCTAGCCTAATGCATTCCAAGCATAGATTAACATGATCAACTAAAGGAAAGTAGAATCAACCCATGAATATCATCAAGAAAACCCATAACACACACATGAACATAAGGGAAAAATACATAGATCAAGATCCATCACATGAGTGTTTCAGAATCACTTCATTATATTCATATGCAAAAATATGGTAGCCAAGATTACATCAAGAGAGTTCCATTTGTGGAAATGTTCACACCAATAGATCTTACTCTTCATCACAGAGCTCACCATTACATATTATTCATGTTCTCCCCTTATCCCTATCTATCCTTACTCATCTATATATTTCTCTCTAATAACCATCATACGCATAGCATAATCATCCTCTTTCCATCTTAACCGCTCATCATTCTCTCATGCGAAATCCTGAGGGAATCGATCATGATTTCTCTACCACTACCTAGGAATATGCCAAGTGTCGCCATGTGTTTCCCTCAATTGAGTGCCTTCTAGTATGCATGTGTCATCTAATACTAAACAACCTCTATTCCTTATCCTTTCATGATAATCATATTGATGCCCTAGAATATCATTTCCTTTATCTGCAAGTCTCCATAGCTTATCCACATTTTTATCTGGTCATTTTTCTATTCACTCCCTATGAATGTCTTTTTGTGTTGCCCAAAACTTACTTTGAGTCCCAAATCCATTCTTCCATAGTGTGAGCCTTTCCCACCTCTCCAAGAATTAATTTTTGTGTGCCTTTGTGCCCTACTTCTCATGTGCCATAAGGCTTCATGCCTTAGGTACTTAGTTACTTTTAGGGGTCCAACAAGTGCTTATAAAAGTTCCTAAGTTATGTCAAAAGTCTTCATGACATGGGTAGTCCATGATCCACTTCATGAAGATGCTATTGGTGTTTTCACATGTATGAGCTATGATAAGTGGGGTTCTTGACTATTTGGAACTGATTTTATGGTAAGGAAGAAGGTTTGGTAATGGTTAGTGTATAGTTGTATGCAAAAGTTACTTCTACAGGTGCATGATGTGATGTATGAACTCAGTCAAGTTAGGGGAACAAGTGAAAATTATTCTAGTAGATTATATGAATACACTCAAGGTATCTATGGTATGCATTAGGTTATTTCTCTAATAACTAGCAAGGTATGGCTCATGAGTATAGTATCTCATCCTAATATGACTTTAAAATCTTGAAATGGTGCTTTACAAGGATCTCAGTCCTAGTGTGTTGTGGAGAGTAAGAAATGGTAAGAGTCAATAAAATTTGTGCCTAGACAAGCAATGGGAACCAAAAAATGAAGGAATTAAGGTTATTTTATCTCATAAATGACATTTTTGGCATATCCATGGTGTGTTTGGTTCAGGTAGTGCTTTGCTACTGTTGGCTTCATGAAGAAGGCAAAAACATGGCTTGAGGTGAAAATGACTAGTTTTGCATACCTACAAGGTGAATGATGGTTTTTTTATCAAACAAAGGTACGATAATTCTCTCTTCATGATTTATTGACATGTTTAGATTATGTAAATTCTATTCTTAAGGGGAGTGTAGTGTCTCCATGCTTGAAAAGAGGCTAAAAATCAGGTTTGAGTGAATTTTTCAAGGTTTTGAGCTTGTTTGAGATATTTGGTTTATGTTACCAACAAAAAAATGATACTATAAAGTTGAGGAATATGAAGAAATTTTTTTATACAGGTATGCCTTTGTCATTAATGTAAAAATGGGGAGAAGTTCATGTGGTTTTCCATCAATGACAAAGGGGAGATTGTTGGCATGTTGTTGCATAGGTGTTGTCATTGATGAAAAACCTCATTAATGAAAAATTCAATGATGGTGTATGGTAAGATGATGCCCAAAATTATGATGATATGAAGATATATGTATGATCTTGGTTACATAGGTTGATTCAGTGAGGATGGATTGTTCTTGCAAACCTATTCAGGTGACCTAGCTATCCTAAGAGATGTTGTATAGTGGTTGGATATTCTTGGTCATTTGAGAAGCATGTTGGAATGTTAGATATAATGTTCGGGGAATGATTGGGCACTCAAATGAGCTTTAGGATGCGAGATACATTATGGTGTCTATGTTTGGTGTTTATTTGGAGTAGGTATGGCTATTAGATAGCATAATAATGAGTTATGGAGCTATATAATCTCATGAATTCATGTAGGTAGGTGTATCATAATTTATTATGTATTTTTGACCATTTTGAGTTCTTTCATGATGAGTTATAATGTTCTTTTAGTTCACCCTAGCTTCTATTGTGCAAAACCCTAAGGGCTAGCTATGCAAGTCTCAGTGGATGGAAATATTGAGAGGTGATTATGATATTATGATAATTGAAGATGTTAGTAGGATGTGTCCTTGTGATATGGTAAAAATTTTAGTTTTTCATGATGATAATTTTGCATTATATGAGGTTTTTGGTGAAACATGGTCAAGAAAGAGTGCATCTTCATCTTGAATTAGAAATTTTGATGCTCACTCTAAATAATGTGATTTCCATGGGACCTTGTGGATTTCAAGGATGTCTATAAATTGAGTTTATAAGGTTTTAGAAAAATAATGATATCATTTCATCATCACATTTTTAAGAACAAATGTTAAGAAGGTAAACAACTATTTATGAGTTTGAAACCCTATCTTGAAAGATATTTGTGATGTTATCCTCGTAAGTGGCCAAAACCATTTCCTAGTGCATGGATAATTATTATAACATGTATATGACTCTTCTATATTTCTAAAAATGTATGTTAGAGTATGTGGTCATATGTAGGCCTCACCTAAAATGCTAGTTTTTGGAGTTACGGTTTAAGGAATTTTTTTCCAAATGAGGTAGTGAATAAATTAACATTTATGTTATCCTTGGAGTTGATCTATATTTTTATGAGTTTATCTATATTTTTATGAGTTTTTCATATCATGGTGATGGTGAAAAAGTACAAAGTGTGCCCTATTTTCTTTGACTTGTCAAAGGACAGTTTGGGGTAGTTTGGAGCATCCTTTAATAAAATTGACATCACGGGATCTACAAGAGGAGTTAAGAGGTGATTAAAGTTGTGTTGGAAAGATAATTCAGATATATTTCCATTTATATAAGGTTTTATTCATGATGATGAGATGGATTAGGTGATTCTAGGGACACCAAATTTTGGTCACACTCCCCTTGGTCCCCTTCAATCAATGAACATAATATATTTAATTAATCATGACCCATCCATCCTATACTAATATTCATCCTCACATTATTAATTAATTTAATTTCACCCTCACACCTCCACCTCATTGTTACACCTCACCTTGAACCCATTTAAGGGGCATTTAACTCAAAATGACCGAGTCATCACTCTCAACAATGAGTCATCACTCTCAGTGCTAAGTCACCACTTAACCTAACTAACTAAGAATTCTTCCTAAAACCTAATTGGACTTATTCTATGACCTTCCTACCTTATCTAATGTGAAATCCACTTCCCTAAGTAGAATCAATCAAAATCATGTCAAAATAGTAAAGATCTCGACTATTTTTGGTAAACCTATACTTTCAGCGCTTAACCGATGTCGGTTATCCTCAACCGACATTGGTCACCGAATTACCATTAGTTACCTTATATACACTTTCACAACTCTTTATATGGGTTGGTCATTCAGTTATTGGAGCATTATTACATTCAAGCATGAATCTACAAGCCCTCATGCATCCAGACAACAAACACACACAACCATAGTGCAAGACAAGCAACCGATTCCCTTCCAAAGCATTGGAATACTCATGGATTCATAGAGGTTGTATTTCTATGGCACGAGACTCAAGAAAATATTCTTTGATCAACCATAACCCATATTAACTCCCAAGATCTATAAGACATCAAGTAAGTATTGTGATCCTAATCATTTTTCTTATTCCCTTTGTAGATCTCTGGTTTCTTTCAATAGTTTATTTCCTCTGTTGCCTATACATCACCTTCCTCCCATCAACCCACTATTCAACCATCCCAAGCCTTTTCACCATTCTAAACCTCCTTCTTAGTATCCATGAGTCTTCTCAGCCATATTACAACCCAAACCATACTACCCTCACTCTTTTGCAATCAAAAAGAGCCTAAAAGATTATATTTAATTAATTTCTATCAAATTTCCCCTACCGCGTCAGTCACCTTAACTAGCGTTAGTTTCCCCTCTCGGCATGGGTCACCACACACCAATATCGGTCACACTGTTTTCTACTAACCTTCACAAAATTACCTCTAACATCACCTAAATTCCACCCCAGACCTTATGAGATACCTCTGTGACCTTACATTACACCCTTGTGATCTATCCCAATCGAGAACATACCTTGCCTGATGCTAGATTTAGTTTAGATTTTAATACTTTTCTTAATATAGTTTGTTGATAACATTTTGAGATACCTAAATCAAAGTGTTAGCAATAAGACCTTTATTTATCATATTTAATTTCATTAATTTGATAAAAATAGTGGATTGAAAACCATCTAGGAAGTATCACACTTCCTAGAACTAGCAATCGCTAGGTAGTCCACTGTCATTTTCTATTTAATATCATTTGGTGGTCTTGCTTTGTATCTACAGGTAGTCCTTCCCAGAAAAAAAGTATTTCTCCACAATCAGCTTGGATAAAGTCAGTAACGCGTGCATTCAACCTTCGACCAACATAATCACAGGTATTCATCCTTGACAGACACCTTATTTTTATCACACAACTTATTTGGTGAAACATTTTGGCACGCCCGATGGGACCCATCAGGGGTTCTTTTGCATTTTTCATTCCTAGGTGAAAGATTGGGTGTCTATTTCCTTTTGAAAGCGTTCACATTAAATTTTCTCCTTTGGAAATTTCTCTCTCTTCTACTTGTCTCATTGACACTTGTATTTTGGACTAAAAAGAACCATTCTATTTATTTTGTATTGCATTAGTGAAATACATACTCTTTCCTATTCATCATTTCTCTCATTGACTGTCAGTGTGGATTTGGGTCTAAAAATATTTGTATATCATTTCTGAGTATTGCATCTATAACTCGTTTAAAATTGTGGGCAACCTATATGCTGGAAGTCATGCTCAAGTGATGCTTGAAAAATTGAATCATAGTGTACACTTTATTCTTTACACCAAAACACTAAAAATAAAGTACTCATTTTCTTAAAAAAATCCTACCTACGGAAGAAGCTGTCAACAATCACATGATTAGAGGATTGATAGTAGGCTCCAAACTAGTTTCTCTTTCTAGTCATTATCTCAGAAAAAGGACCTCCCTCATCAAAACTTACCTGAAACTATCCTTAGTTGCTGGATTTTTGTAGGGAACCTTTTATCAAACAAAAAAATCTACTCTATTCACAAGTTAGTCCTAAATGGCATAAGCTAGAACATAAAATCCACCACATAGGATTTCATGTTTGCTAGTTTTTGCTTGATCTTTGTTTTGAGGTGTGATTTTTTTCTTTATTATTCACTCCTTCACACTCCATAATCATAGTTGGTGTATTTCAACTCTTTCTGAGTGTGTTAGGGTCAATCATTTCCATACTCAGGTTTTTGGTTTGGTCTTTTATTTGATATAAATTACCAAATTCACTTTTTTTCCATGTTTTCACAAATTTCACAGTGGATGACATCGGTCCAGTTGACCCTCATCATTTTACTCATCTAATCGTCATCGGTTTGCTGACCATTGTCGGTTTCCTCCTTTTTTGGTCATTTTAACCAAACTAGTATTCATCACAGTTCTATTCTTTCTGGGGTTTCCTCAGTTACTTCACCATATCTCGTGTCTTTGAAATCATTTTCAAAGTCCAAATTTGCTTCATTTTCATCATTTATTGCCACATTTACAAATCTTTTGACTTTCCACAAGAACTGAAGATCGATCCTATGACCATCATCGATTACCCTCTGTCACCGACACTAGTTACCCACTTGTCATGTCGTCGGTCTCTGTGTTTTAATTTTTCAATTAAAACAACAACCCATTTTCACCTTTTAGAACTATTTTCTCCATTCCTTCTATGATTTTGTGTCATCTACGGATATCAGATTACCTTGTCTACTATAAATCACATAGTTTTGACTTGTAGCCAAGCAAATGCCCTCGAATTCCACACTATCCTTCAACCACTCCCACCTAGCCCATTGTCACCTTCCATTCTATCACCTATGGATCCTAGCTAGCCTATCATCTTTAGTACCAGTGATGAGGAGTTTGCAAGACTCTTTGATCAAAACCCCATTGTTTTACAATATTAATTAGCCTATTCATCAACTTAGGATTCATCGGGGTAACTTTTATATGACATGGATGTCCCAACTTGACCTATTACTAGCTCGGCCTTACCCTCTTCCACCTTACCACCTGTGGTGTCCCAACTTGACCCTACATCATCAATATCTACTGCACCTATGACATCTATCATACCTTTGATGTCAGTTTCTCCTATGGTGTCAACCATTCCTTTATCAACCGCCTTGAGTGTAGGTCTATCTGCACCTACCACCTCTCATATACCTATTGCATCTCAACCACCCATGGTATCGGCAACCCATACTCCCTTCCAAAACATTATCCTCTCCATCTTGTAGTCTCTTCCTCCAATTACTACGAGAGTTGTTACATCCACTCCACCTACCTACACTTATCACCAACAACCCCTATCTCATTTATCGCTTATTCAAGATACTTTCCACCTACATCTATTCCTCCCTCACAATTTTGTACTCAGCACCACCATATACTGGGATGCCACCCATGTCATACCTTCATCATCTACCCCTTTATCTTTGCGAGGGTGCTTAGTCATCACAACCTACTAACAATCTTATCAAAATGATGATGGAAAATATGTAGACATTGGAAGCATCGGTCTTTGGCTCACATAATTCTCTGACATACAATGATATTTTCAATGATCCCATTCACCCATCCATTATGATTCGTCCATACCCTATGCATTGGGAAATTCCTAAATTCAACTGATTCAACAGCAAAGAGGAACCGTAGAAACACTTGTGGTATTTTAAACATGGGTGTTATTTGATCACTCACGATGATGCTTTACTCTTATGAACATTCCCAATGTCCTTGGGACCTGCATTGGATTGGTATAGTGCTCTACCTAGGCACTCCATTTACTCATTCAACCAAGTAGCTCAAGATTTCCTAGACCAATTTTATATCAACATTGTCAAGAAATTCACCATGACTGACTTATACTCAACACGACAATACGAAGATGAATCTATTGTAGATATTTTCACTCATTGGCAGAGCCTAACCAACCAGCTCACATTTCAACTGCCTCAAACTGAGTTAATAGAATTGTTCACTAGGGCTTGTGCTAGGCACATCTCACTAACTCTCCAAGTTCAAACCTTCCACACATTTAACGAGGCATTCACCATGGCCCAAAAATTGAAATTCATGTCATTGAAGAGAAGAAGATACAATTGCATAACAAGAACGTTGAATTTAAATCAAATGATACATCTTCTCCTTCTAAACCATTTCCAAATCAAACCTCATCGTCTAACCAAATGAGAAAAATCTCAACCAATGACACTAACATTCATGAGGTTCATGTTGTGTTTGACATCATACCAACTCTTCCTTAGTTTCCTCCTACTCCATCTCTTGAGGAGATTCTTACATGAGATCCTTCATCCATAAAGGGACTTGTTTCATTTGCTCCTTTACCTATAAAGGAGTTTCCCTTATCTCCCCTTTACCCATAGAGGAGTCCACCATATCCGCCAAGACAATTTCCCCAAACACCCCTCAAACTAACAAATAACCCACAGTATTAATTGTCCTACCCACGAGAGAGTCTTTCTTAGCTTCCTCTTTGACAAAATATGAACCTACCTCATCCTACTTATCATCTCCCCTACCCATAGGGGATCCATTAGTAGTACCCCTTCCTATTGGTGATAGCTCTCCATTGGCTTTCAAGGATCCTTAATTTTCACTTAGATATTTAATCCACATAGTCGAAGCCAAATATTTCCTATCTTACATACATTATTTATAGGGATTACTACCAAATGAACATCATCCCCCTATAACGGTTTTGTTTTCATTTTTGGCTAACCGTTTAGATTATGTCGACCATTCTATGCTTTGGGGACACCTTCGACTACCTTTCTCAACTCATATGTAAATGTTTTTGTTGATACTTCCATGATCTATCCAAAATGTTTGACAACAAAAAAACCATGTCCATGCTCATTGTAGAAACCTCTTCTTCATCACCCTCTCCTACACCTAAACCTTTACCATAGATTGAAATTTTACCAATTCCTAAATCCTTACCTACATATATATCTTCCTCTCCATCCAAACCCATTTCCACATTGGGATTCATGATGAAATCAAGCCTAGTCCATCCCCCTATCAAACTAGATTTAGCCACATCCTCAAAAGCTAGCCCAAAGAATATTCCCCCACCTAAGAGGAAGACCCAACCTCTTAGGCCGCATACACCAGATTTTCCTACTACCCCTCTGTCACCTTCACCACTTCCATCTATCATAGGGCCCCACCCATCAACCTTGGCCAAGCAGCCTCCTACCCAAGGTAAACTAAAAGCACAACATCCCACCTCCTTGTCACGATCCTCTATTACACCCAAATTACCTACACAACTTATGCCTTCACTATCACCGCATCCTTTCTACCACCTATACCTACACCACTTCCAGTATCCTCATCATTACCTATGATATTCCCTTCTCTTCAAACAATACCTTCCACGCCTCTTCCCCCTTCCTTTAAAACACCTCCATTATCACCTTAGCTAACCCATCCTCTTCCTCCATCTATCTTACCTTCCACATCATGCACTTCTTCTTCATCTTTACCCAAGAAGGTGTAACCAAAGTCCAAAAACCCACTACCCTCCAAAGAGGTAGCTAAACCTACACCACCTTCAACCGCTAGTTCATCTACTACATCTTTACCCAAGAAGGTAAAATCCAAACCTAAAACCATACTACCTACCAAACAAGTGGTCAAATTGACTCAACCTCCAATTCCATCTCCCGTGGTGCCTTTTCCACTAAAATCATCCACACTTACTTCGCATTGTGATCCATTGGAAGGTTATTACTCCAACATCTTATCTAATATTTTGGAAACTTTTGTCATCACATTGCCACTACTTAGACCTTATGACCCACTCAAACCTAAACAAGAAGGTTTTGAAAATACAAAAATTACGCTTACCATCATGTGCCTTGAGAAATGATGTGGAAAAATGTAAGGCTCTGTGAACTGTTCTTCTCCAATTATGTCCTCCTAGATAAAAATTTGGTGATGATGATATTTTAGATGAGGACCCTATTCTACCTTCACCTATCACCACACATCATTTTCATGTACCTATTTAGCAACCTTCATCTCCACCTCCACAACCCTTTTAACCCCTCCAACATTTGAGATTAATATGGTCCACATAAGAAAGGTAGTCAAACTTCCACCAAAATGCCAATGCACTGCATTTTTTTCACAAAACCAATATATGCCCTAACCATATTTTTTCCTGTCCTGTCACTAAACCTATCATGACTCACTTGCTCCTTTACCACATTAATATGGTTAACATTACCACTTGATCTAGAAGATCAAAAGAATGGAGAAAACAACTAGCCCATCTGCTACTCTTTTTCCTAATATCTCATATGAACCTACAACTAAAATCACCACTGTGGACCCATATGACATATTTATGACAGGGTTTATCATCATATAATGATTAAAAATTACACCAATCTCCTCTAAAAATATCTTTGTATGACTGGTCTAAACCTTTGTGTCTCATCGATGGGACCTCATTGAGGTTCTGTAATCTATTGAGGTTTTACCTAATGACCCTACTCCTATGGTATCCATTATCACTCCTCACCATGTTTCCTCTCTCACCACTTCATCCCCTTCCCCTACACCCGCTACCACTCATCAAGTAGCCACTCTCAGTTTCTCTGACGATGAGATTATACCTCTCTAATTAGATGATCCTAATCCCACCCTATTCATTTTTGTCTACATTGATAATATACATGTTCAACATGTTATGATCAATGGAGGTGCCAATATTAACATCATTTCCTCCCATGTGTATAACCAAATGCACATCCCTACCAATTACATGCATAATAACCTAGTTATGTTATGTTCATTCAACGGTGTCATGACCCCACCCTTGTCACCATCATTCTCCATATTCATGTGGGCCCTCATACCATTCTAGAATTATTCTATGTCTTAGAGGGGAATTCCAGTATAACATGCTTCTTGGCCAACCTTAGATCCATGCCATGGGTTTTGTTCCTTCAACCTTACACCATTGTTTAAAATTTGAACATGAAGGACACAACTATACCATTCTATCCAACCCTTCACCATTCAATAATTGTAACATGTTGTATCGACCCAATGATACCCTTATACTAGTCAAGGGATCTACCATGAATACCACTTCTTCTTCGAGTAGTTGCCTCATCCACTAATGCTGCCACTACCTCTTACATAACTAACTTATTTATTCCCACCGCTACCACAACTTTTGTAGTCGACCCATCAGCCAACCCATCTAATTCTCAACCAATCAATGCTTCTTCTTCCTAACTGTCTAGTAATTCATCTATTCCCGCTACCCACATTTAAAGCTGTTGACCCCTTAGAAGGTGTTTTTCAACACCTCACTCGGGGGAGTACCACCTTTATATTATTGACACATGTTTTAGTCCTTAAGAGTACTGTAAACTTCACCAACATCCCCTTTATGATCACCGCATAGGTGAGTTTTTCCCTTATGGTCATCCCCACCTTCACACCAACTTAACGTATGGGGGACTTAATGCTTCAACCAAATCACCCGAGACACCTTCCCAAACTAGACCATTTTCATCCGAACTTCACTCTCTCACTAACCACTACTTTTCCCAAACCTTCCTCCGTCATTGTGATTGGAAGGGATTTGAATTTGGTTTCTATGAACAAGGTTTCCATACTATCCTCCCATGCACCAATCATAAGCATAAATACCGTAGTGGTATTGGCTTTGCCAAACCATCTCCTAAGAAGGCCCAAGTTGAACTCATTGAGGATGATAAAACTTCTCCACCCCATTCACCAACTTCACCACATTCACCTACAGAGTCTATGGATCTAAATTCCATTCTTCCTAAAAAAATTCATGAACACCATTTCTCTAGGACCCCTAACTTATCAACAAGATGGCAAGGCTCCCTCTTCTCTTCCCTTCTTATATCCTAACATGATCAATGATGATACACCTTCTATTAACGTCATTCAATGTCAGGACGATGAGTCTATTCTCACCTACCTTGGTGCGGGAAACTATTATATTTATCGGTTGTTACCTTCTGAGACATAAACCATGTTGAATGAATCAACTATCAAAATAAATATTCACACTTTTTCTTACTCATATTCTGATATTTATAGTATTGACCCAGGACATTGTGGTCCACAATATCATAACTATTCCCGAGGCCAAACCCGTGAAACATAAGCTATGTAAAACTCATCCTCGCATTGCTCTTCTTGTCAAAGAAGAACTCCAATGTCTCCTTTTTCTTTCCTTCATCCTACCCATTGATTATCATCAATGGATCTCTAACATTGTTCCTATCACAAAAGTGACAGGGGGACTCCACATTTAAACATATTTCCACAACCTTAACTTATCTTGCCCCAAATATGACTTTCCTTTTCCTAGTATTGACCAACTAGTTGATCTCACCACCGGACATGAAATTATATCACTCATGGATGGTTTATTGGGTTATAAACAAATATTAATTTCCCTAGAAGATCAACCAAAACCTCCTTCATCACTCCTTTGGGGACCTCTACTATCATGTAATGCCCTTTGGCCTTAAAAACGCTACTACTATGTATCAAGAGGCTATGACTTAGATCTTTCATGACATTATGCATTGCATATTAGAAGATTACATAGACTACATTATTTCTAAATCCAAACATTAGGATAAACATATTTAAGTCCTTAAGGTCATCTTTGACCATCTCATCAAGTAATGTGTTTGCCCTCAAATTAATAAGTGTTTCTTTTGTGTTCTCTCTAGCAAGCTCCTTGGTTTTATTATTTCTTTGCGTGGCATTGAAGTTTATCCCACTAAAATCAAGGCTATTCTCGAAATTCCTCCACCTAATAACCTTTGTCAAATTTGTAGTTTACAAGGAAAGTTTCAATCTATTCATCATTTTATTTCGTAGCATTCCGACTGCTACCATCCATTTCATTATCTCCTAAAAAATGATGTCTCCTTAAAATGGGATGATGAATGCCATAAAGCCTTTGACGCCTTAAACCAATACCTCCTCAATCAATCTATGATAATTCCCCCTAAGGATGACAAACCATTTTTCCTTTATATTTCTGCACTCGATCATTCCTTGGGTGCCATGCTCACTCATCATGATGAGAAACACAGAAAAAAGTATTTTCGTATATAATTCGTATGCTTTTAGACTATGAAAAAATATATACACACACTAAGAAAACTCCACTTAGCCTTAGTTTTTGTCACCACTAAACTTCGCCATTACCTACTCAACCAAAAACCTTTGTTATCACCAATACTGACCCCTTACATTACATGTACACTAAGCCCTACAAACATCAACGTGCTGCACATTGGCTCATGCTTATTACAGACCTAGATCTCAAATTCATCCATCAAAATTTTGTTAAAGGACAAACAATTTTCGACCAACTCACAGATGCACCTCTCTCCAGAAATCAATCCTATAACTTTGATTTCCCTGATGAATCCATCACTACTCTCTCTTTGGATGATACCATTTACTAGATTACTTTTTTCTTTAATGGTTCCAAACTTCAGTGTGGGGGTGGTGCTGGTGTTATTCTCATTCCTATTGATGGTGAGCCTATGCCATTATCTTTCAAACTAGATTTTGATTATACTAATACTATTGCCAAATATGAAGCACTCATGCTTGTACTTCAAGCCGCCATAGCCTTAGATGTTAAATCAATTAATATCTTTGGAAAACCTCAATGGTTGTGAACCACGTTAATGGTATATGCTAGTGTCGTAACGAGATACTTCAAGAGTAGAAGAATCATGATGACATAATTTTGACTACCTTTGACCGTTATGAACTTCAAACCATCCCGTGTTCCACTAATAAACTTAGAGATACCATGACCTTTCTAGCTTCTCAAATCCCTGCTTTGCCCTCTGACTCAAAAATATTTATCACCATACAAAGGTTGAAATCACCCTCTTATATGCTTCAAGACATCAACCTTGTAGGAAACATTAAAACTGACACACATGACCTTTGGTATAAGCAGTTTGTTGATTACCTTTCCTTTTCCATTCTTCCTCCAAATCTTACTTACAATGGACAACAAGCCTTTCTCAAAATTTTCTCTCGTTATGTCATCATGGGTGATTTTATTTATAAACGTGGTTTTGATGCTATCCTCTTACAATGTCTTATGAGTTTTGAAATTCCATACACCATCAAGGAATTTCATGATGGAATTTTCAGGGGTCACTTCAAAGGTTTATCTATCGCTAAGCGCATCCTTTACCTGAGCTATTACTGGCCAACCCTAAACCATGATTGTTGTGACTATGTCAAGCATTGTGTGAAGTTTTAGCAACATTTTAATATTCATCACACCCCTAGTCACGCCTTACAGGTCACACGAGACCTTTGGCCTTTCTCTCAATGGGGTTTGGATCTTGTTAGAGAGATCAATCCTCATTCTTCCCAACATCATCAATGGATTATTACTGCTACCAAATATTACACTAAATGGGTGGAATCCGTACCTCTTATTTCTACAAAAGTTGAGAAAATATGTGAATTCATTAATCATCACATCATTTGTCGCTTTGGTGTTCCTCACCGCCTCATCATTGATAACGGAAAACAATTCAAAAACAAAACCCTACGGAAACTCGTGATACCTTCAACATTCAACTTAGTTTTTATTCACCTTACTATCCTCAAAAAAATAGCCAAGCAGAATCAACCAAAAAAATCTTAAACAAAATTCTTATGAAAGTGGTTGATGATACTAGAAAGGATTGGCACATGCACATTCCTTTTTCCTTATGGGATTATCGTACTAGTATTTGTACCTCAACTATTGCCATGCCTTTCTCTTTGGTCTATGGTACAAAGGTTGTCCTACCTCTCGAATTACAAATTCCATCTCTTTGTATCTCACTCAAAGATATGATCAACGATGATGATTTTTTTCACGACCATTTGGCAAAACTTGAGTTATTAGAATAACGTCGTCTTAATGCTCTTGATCACCTCCAAATCTACCAAAAATGTATGAAATGTGTCTATGATAAACATGTTCAAGAATGAACCTTCCAATTCGATGACCTCATCCTAAAATAAAATCAACATGTAACAAAATCAAAGAAAATTAAACAGGGAAAATTTTCTCCTAATTGTCTTGGACCCTATATCGTTACTCATACCTATGGATCAGGTGGTTATCGTTTTTCTTCACTCGAAGGTAAACCTGATCCTGAGCCCCTCAATGCCTTGCATCTTTGACCATTATATTGTTGAATAGAGTCCTATATCACTTTATGTCTATTAAGTGCTTATCCCTTGAGCACCATTCACCTTCCACTTACCTATTTTAAGGATCAATGATTAAGCAAGAATTATGTGGATTACCCATCACCTTTTAGCCTTATCTTCAATATGAGTACCATGACTCTACTCATGGCATGATTCTCATGGATACTTTTCATCTTTTTAGGATGGAATCCCATGGTCGTTCATTACTTAAAACCTCTCTTTCATAAGCTAACCCTTGTGTGCTATGGTTTTGTCTTCATAAAAGAATCCTATACTTCTCTATAGTCTTGTCCATGACCTAAAAGTCCAAAAATAATTCAAAATTAATATACATGATTTTCAATCTCAAACTCCTTGAGTCAAACTTCTAGCAAAAAGATGACTCCCTCAAAAAGGAAATATAATCTTTCTATCTTGCTGCTATAAATAGACTACTCCCTCAAAGGATAGCTATACAAAGCTAGCCATATTGTACATAGTCTATCACAAAAAGAAGACTATTCCTACAAAAATAAAATAAAAATATTCTAAAGCTTCTGCATCAATCAGCTTCACAAAGACCTCAAGGAGATACTTTACTCATCCCACATAGACTTCCCGCATCGATCAGTCTATAAAAACAAAAGCAAAAATAAAAATACAACTTTTTTCGTCATGGACTTGCCTATTTTGATCTTAGTCTCATTTGCCAAAGACGCATGCTACTTCACACTAGGTTACATTAAACCAAATTCTTTCACCTCACCGCCCTTTCTTTCTAATTTTCTTCCTACTCAAGGGATGTGCCACAAATACAAAATTTCATGATCATGTGACCTTCTTCATCCTTAGAATAGTCAATCATGCAACACCTTTAGGGTTTTATGTTCATATGCCATCTTTGGTATGATAGACTCGTAATGGTTCTTATCAATTAGGTGTCTTTTTGTCTCCTCTTACCATTCACCTCTTTTCTTACTTATTGATTCTCCTACACATGACCAAACCATTGACACCTACATTTAAGAATTCCTCTTTCACCAAAATCACCCATGCCTATGACCTAAATTCACCCATGTCTATTCGACCTAAATACAACCATGCCTATGACCTAGAATTAACCATGCCTAAATGACCTAAACCCAACCATGTGTAAATGACCTAAACCCCACCATTCCTAAATGACCTGAACTCAACCATGCCTATGACCTAAACTCAACCATGCCTAAATGACCTAAAATAAAACATGCCGAATGAACTAGAATCAATCATGCCTAAAACAAACCAATCCATTCCTCTACCTCATCATATTATTCCCTAGCTTATGGGAGACCTACATCATCCTGAGGCCCTTTTTCATTGGGGCTATGTAGGCAGCACTCTGAAGGCATGGGGCCCTTAGAGGTTAGCTCAACTACTCTTTCCCCTAACCAATTTCCCCATTTTATATTCACATTCTACCTTAGTTGGTTTCCATTTTACACAAAACTGGGAAATTAAACAATCATAAAAACATACATACCTACCATTTTATAACATCACCATATCATACATCAATCATTTCACATTTCCATGATATCAAATATTTGGAAATTTACACCACAACATACATATACATCATCATTTATTTTCCATAATAACAATAACTTGGAAATTAAATCAAATGCAAAACCATGACCAAATCATGCCTAAATAACCTAGACTCCACCATGCCTATACCTAAATCCATCATGCCTAAATGACCTAACACTCCATCATGCCTACATGACCTCGACTCAATCATACCTAATTCAACTAGTTTCCATTTTACACAATAAAAATGGAAATTAAAAATGAGTACATCATCTATCTAGTCAACATCATCAACTATATAAATGGGAGAGTCTATGTATCAATACATATATACAATAAATATCAATATCTTAAAACTCTTATGTAAATCTCATGTCTTCAACATGCAAGATGATATATATATATATAATCACACACTATAACATATGGATATCAATCATCATCCCACTTGATACTATCATGTTTAGTCTCACATGTATCCTCCATTTGGCCCTAACGGGCCCAATATCTAAGCACTCGTAACCTCACCATGGCCCTATCTCTGGGGGTGATGACCCCTTGTGCTACCAAAATTGTGAGTCCTAGATCTTGGCCACTCACCGGATACCTGCTAGGCTCGGTACTTTTAATATGAGGGAACATCAATTCATGCGATCGCTAGATGATCCTAATAGTAGCCAAACTCATTCAGGAATCCCTAAACCATACCATCAACAAAGTATACGGTGGTTCCATCATCCCGATTGCTCCTGTGAACTCTTCGACCACTAAAAGTATCCACTTGTCCCAATCCAGGTGCCTATACTATGGGACCCTATCCCTATGCATGTGCTAGTACTGTATGTAGATACTTGGGCCTAAAAGGCCACAACTTGTTCTTATGTCATGGACAACTAACCTGTAATCCTATCACCTATTCTTGTAGGTTGGCTACCTACCCTCCATCCCCATGTCCTCCTTATGAAGGAACTGTGCCTGTTCTACTTGGGCCTGTATGGATGTCACCTATGCCTCTGAGGTGGTCACTTGTGTCTCGACGACCTGTCATCTATTCCTACAAACCTATAATCTGTGCTTGTAGGGAGGCCACCGACCACGTAATGTATCCTTATGCACTATGAAAATAGCTAAATCAAGCTATCCTAGCCTCAGTGAAGCGCCGCCCATAACTTTGTCACCCACCACTTCATGTATCCATTAGTAACTCCTACATCGTCAATCCTTCAATGATCTTGTACTGCTCCTCCTACCTGTAGGAGCAGGTCAAACATGGTGGATACATGGGTATCTCCATGTCATCTCTATGGTATTATGGAAAATTTGGTGCATGTCTTGCCATAATCCAAACTACCATCTGACCCTGTCCACATGTATCATCTCATGCTCCCTAGACCGCCGCCCTTGTATCCATTTTAGTATTTAAAGCTCCTCTAATGCCTCAGCCATACCTCGTATGACGGATATAGTCAAAGCATATGAAATCCACATGAAATAAACTACTTTGAAAGGCCCTATAATTACTTCATGTAGTATGACACATCATATGTGTCCCTCGCCACCCTCGGATATCCATTGGTGGTACCCATCATCTGAAAAATCCTTTTGCATGACATAGTATTTCACACATGTGCATGTGTTTAGCGGCATATTCTATGCCCTATACTCTAGAAGATGAAGAGACATCTCCATGTAAATACTTTAGGTTTGGTTTGGATCCTACCCACCTAATCCAAAACTCGATTATGTTAATTCTTCCTTAAGAACCACCAGATCCACCAAGACTAGAGCCACTTATGCCCCCGAGCCTCCATCTATAGCCGAAAGTGGACCAATGGATGTACTACCCGTGTCCTAACAATAATACTAAACCGAACTCATATAGTCTACAAAGTGGTACTACTCCTATAAAATAGTCCAAAATTCTATGTGCTTGAGTTCTATGCTTGATGATGCACTGAAAAGGTACCTCCAAGAAACAAAGAATATGTTTTCCTACCATAGATGTACTTCTTTATCGACTTACTCATGCTCTTCTACTATCTAAACTAGCTTCGACAATGGTTGTACTAGATGCTAGAAATCCAATCACTAGGGCTAGTGATGGGTGTCATTATTCCTTCATTTAATCAACTCTTAGTTGATGTCATATTAAAACCAGAGATCTGTCAAGCTATATGTAACAAGAAGAATATTAGTGATCTAGTAATTGATTGTAGGTATTTATTATTTTTATATTTGGGGGTTTTGTAGTGTCTTTAGGATTCCCTAGCCAAATCCTTATTAAAACTATACTACATGAAAATTTTTGAAATAAAAACTCATTGCTGAAATAAATAAATCTTCATAATTAAACATGTGGCTGGAAATGAAACGCACTTTTAAAAAAATGAAACAAATTACTGGAAGTAAACACACTCTTGTAGAATGAAAAAAATTGCTATAAATAAACACAAAATGTTGTTGAAAATGTTTGTAAGGAAATAAGAGTCTAACCTATAACACCTACAGGGACAAATACGTGACATAATTTAACTGAAGAATAATTTTTTTACAAAATTAACACTCAATAGATTTACATGACTTTCTTAGAAATATAAATACTAATAAAACAAAGAATATTGCTTCTTGGAGGAGTGGGCCCTTGCTCTGCCTTGAATTAGGAGTTGAAAAAGTATGATTCTCTCAAAATGAAATGGCTATCTTATTACTGAAAAATTTTTGTCTTAAAAATTTATTGTATGTCCATAATATATATATCTATATCCTTTCTAATCTATCTACAGGTCCTTATATATATTTTATCATCTGAAGATGCATTTATAATCACAAGTTCTTAATAGTTGTCCATCTATCAATAGGTTTCCATGAAACAAAATAATGCTCAAAGTAGATGTGGAAGTTAGGAACCTTGCTAGACACACAGTTGTTTGATCCTGCATACATATTTTTGGGGTCTGAAGAATCAGAAATCTATTGATCTTCTCCTAATTGGAAGGCCCATTGATTTCTCTATCACTAGATGTTGTCAAAATAAACAGATTCCCATTGATTCCGAACTTTGGAGAAGTTCTAGAACCAAAGGGAACTATTTTGGAACTAACTAAAAAGTTTTGGAGCTAAGTACAGGAGTTCTAGAACTAAGTGTTGGAGTTTTGGAACTAAGTCTGAAGGTTCCAGAACTAAGCGATAGAGTTCCTTTACTATGTGATAGATTTTCATAACTAAGCCCAGAGGTTCCAAAGCTAAGTCATATTAAAGCCAATGCTCCCAAAAATGTGTTGGTTGCTTCATACTTTGTTCTTCTGATTGATTGTGACTGTTTTATTACAAAAACTGAATTTCCACACACTTTTTTAGGAATTACATATTTTTATACATTAGAACTAGATCCAAAAAAAGATGGAAAATTACATCCTAACTTATACTAGATCAAACAAAAGTCACAAAATGCGGTGAGCTTGATAAAAATAAGAGTAAAATAAGATCATTTATTGCACATTGATGAGGCATATTTTGGCCTTATAATATCCCCCATACTTGTTTGTAAGTACCCTTACAAACTTTAGTCTTCAAATCTTGGGTTGTGAATTCTACATTCTAATTGATTACTCAGGTCAAATGGCTGAAACTAAATGTCCCAATGCTTTAGTTCAGAAATACTATACCCTGATCATGCTTCTATCTTTCTCTGCCACTCCTCAAAGTGAGTGGGATATTGAGGCTATCTATTTTTCCATGGATACATGGGGGTGAGAAGGAGAGGAGGCCTTATTCTCATTACTATACATATGCCCCTGCATTTTTCATTGACCTGAGGGATTAGCATACATAAAGATTTATCTCTTTCGAGACTCCATATTAATTTCGTGGGAGATATCACTTCTCTTCGTCTCAATGCAAACTGTGAGAAACTCCCATCTCTTCTAGCATCCATCATAAATATTTTCAAATTTTTTCTCCTCATAAGAGGTGAAGGCATCAATACTTTTATGTAAACTAGCAATATAATGTTCCTTGAATCAACTATCAAAGGCATGGGATCTAAAATGTATAACAAAGGTAGATGGTTTTCCATAGTGAGATCTCATGCAGATACTAGATGAACTAGATTTTAATAAATGTTTAGAATCCCTCTATTTCCATGAAATCTGATTTTGAAGTACAGAAATAAATGCATTCAGTTGGATTTCCCCTACATACAAATTGATCATGAAGCCTATATTATTTTCCAGCATAAAATTGCAAAGATAGAATTTGTAGAGAATATTTTTATTCTTTGCACTGGATGAGGAATATGTTGTGATGAACTCAGATTCATATTTTATTTCATATGGAAGGTCACATGTAATTCTTGACATCTGTCAGTGAATAAATTGTTCTTCTAAAAAGACATTATATGCAGGAGAAGGTCTCCTGCATGTGATTAATCTTTCACTCATTATGCAAACCATTTGTATCTTTACTAGACATTTAAATTTGTCTTCTTCCATTTTGTAAATTTTTTCTTCCCATTCCTTCCTTTCCTTCTTCTCCTCTTCCATCTTGCTTCTTAGTTCCTCATTTGATGTTTTAAATTCATTAAGCTCTCTGTAAGTATCATCCCACAACTGCTTAAGTGGCCAGTAAGTCAATTCAGTTTGTACAACCTGATTCATTGAAGATATCTTTGACATAACATTCTTTACTAGCCAATTGACATTCTTTCTCTTTTTCTACCATTTTCTATTTGACCAATGTCAATTCTTCAGTCCTATCTATGAGCTGAGTTTTTAGTTTCTCAATGAGCATTTCCCTATGCTCCAATTTGTTCTTGAGGAAGTTTAATTCCTCATCCTTTTCCCTAATGATAAGTTTTTCTCTAGACAAAAATAGAGCCTGTCTAACTTGTTGTTTCTCCTCTTTTTCTGAAATTTCCTTAGGAAATGAGCATTCCTCTTCCACCAAAGGGGATTTCCCTTTTCATTTCCAAGATGCCAATTCCTCTTCTTCATGTGATAGTGTTGTTGATTCACTCATCTCTTGAAAATCCTATTCTTCAAATCTTTCATCTTCTTTCTCCACCTTAGTTTGACTTGGTCAAGGAGGAGACATTATCATGCTGCCCAAAATATCAGCAACTTCTTTCTCCAAACCATCATGTTCTTCAATATCCACTAGAGTTCCCCTAGACCTCTTATGAACTCTTCTTCTTTGAGGAGCTTCACAATGTCCTGAAGTGGGATTCCTCCTAGAGATTCTTCTGATTTTCACTTCATGATCCAACTTAGGTGAACTGTCACTGTCAGAGATAGATATTAGTTCTTCTGGTATTGCTACAGAGGAAGGAGTTTCTTTTGAAGGCATAGTAGGTTTTGCATCTTTGATCATTCTTTCAGATCTCCTCCTCTTGACATATTAACTCCACCTACTTCCTTATTTTTCTCTGAAGGATCAATCTCCAAATTACTTTTAGGGGAGAAAGGGGTTGGTATTCCCCTCCTGATAATATCAAGGCTTTGTTTGAATTTTTTAAGGAACTTTTCCCATGCTTCTTCTCCATTTTTCTTTGAGAGAAAGTGGTGCTGACAGACTAGATGGACTAATCCATGATGTCTAATTGTCCCAACTCCCCAAGAATACCTCTGAGCCATTATTTGGATGGAGTAAAAAAGGAACCCTGGAAGGTTTACTATATATTTTGGTTTTGTAGCCCCATACCTAAGATATATTAGCATCTTAAGGACCTCTCTTCCCACAGTCCCAAATTGGCCATCACAAGTTAGGTACTTAACTACCCAAAATGCTACCCTGTCAAAGGGTTTGGGAAAGCTGGCTCTTCTGACCCCCTTGATGATTTTCTTAGTGTTATAAATATATTGGGGTTCAGATTCCCCCTCTTGTATCAAGGTTTCCACTAGTTCTTTTAGGGTCCCCTTGACAGGATTTGGGACATGTACAATTGGTACCCCAGATACATTGCTCATTGTATTTACAGTAAAGGGAATTACAATGATTTTAACCTTAGTTCTAGATTCTTCTAAATTTTAAAAAAATTCCTTACCAATTCATCATTGTACTTTGAGAATTTATTTAGGAACTCCAGCCACCCTACTTGTCCAAAAATGGCTACCACTTCTCCATCTACAAGAAGTTGTGTATCATCCTCTGGCTCTAACTTATTTTTTATCCCCATGGCAAAGAGGATGATTCAAATTCTTCCTTCTTTCAAATCCTTACTCTATTAGGAGATAGCTACAAAACTACTAGATTTAGTTGTGGAACTATTGGGTTTGGTTGCAAAATTGTTGGGTTTAGCTGCAAAATTCAAATATAATTCTATTGTTTCTTCCTTGAATTTTTTCTGCAACTGCTTCTCAATTTTTTTATTCCACCCAAATGATAGCTCATTATTAATACACCACCACTTTTACTTGTTCAATTGACATCACCCTCATGATTACTTGTTTTTAATCATAATGTACAATAAATGACTCATCATACTGACTACTTAAATCAAGTCTAATCACACATGTAAACTTTTAATTTAACCTTTAATAAGATCAAGACATAATTACCATCCTTGCTAATGTAATTCCTCCACCTTGATGACTCATCATTCCTAAAAAAAGTGAAAAAGGAAAAACAGTTAGAAAAGACAGTTGGAATTCCAAAGAAATTCCTTTTATTTTGAATTAGCCATTTATTGAGGAGACCAACCGTCATTTCTAGTTTTTAATTAGTCTTTGAGAGATTTTTTTGGAAGGGAATGCCATTTACTGATTTTCATTCCCTCCCTTTTTTATATATTTTAAAAAAAAAAAAAAAAATTTTTTGGGGAAGAGAATGGCATTTACTGGTTTTCATTTTCTTCCCTTTATTTTGGATCCATGTATTTGATTACTTGATCATTTTGGAAGAACTAGGTTCTTCCATATGATCAAATTCCTTATTTGTTTCAATCTTCTTTAAGAACTCATCCTTGGTAGGAGGATTCCTATAAAGTTTTAGCTTATGTCCATTGACCATAAGTGTCCTTCTACTGCCATCAATGAGAAGTAACTGAATAGAGCCATTGTCAAATATTTTCTCAATCTGATAAGGTCCTAACCATCTTGGTTCTCAATTTTCCTTTGAATTGCTAGTACTTGGAATCAAACAGTAATGCCCAATCACCTACCTTGAATTTCCTTTCCTTGATATGTGTATCATGCCACTACTTCCTTTGGTCTTGGATTATCTCTATCTATTGAAGTGCTTCCAATCTCATCTCATCCAATTCATTGAGTTGTAGAATTCTTTCCTTTTGTGTTGCATCCAATTCAATACCCAATTTAGTTGTTGTTCTCAATGTTTGTAGTTCAAATTCAATAGGTAACAAGGGATTTTTCCCATAGACTAACTCATATGGTGAGAACCCTGTTGTAGTCTTCCAAGTTGTATTATAATCCCAGACAACTTCAAGTAACCTCTTTACCCAATCTCTTCTACTTGCTTCAATTGTTTTGGTAAGGATGTTTTCCAATTCTCTATTTGTCACCTTTGCTTGCCCATTTGATTGTGGGTGATAGGGAGATGACTTCCTATGATTGATCTGATAGTAAATTGTGAAGTCCTAGATCATATTAGACATGAACTATGGACCTTGGTATGAAACTATGCTTCTTGGTACACCAAACTTCATCATAATTTTCTACCAAATAAAATCAAAACTACATCTTCATTAGCATTTGTTAAAGCCTAAACCTCTGCCTAATTTTTCACATAATCAGCACATACAAGAATGTTATCCTTTCCTTGTGAAGAAGGACAAAAAGGGCCAACAAAATCCATCCCCCACTTTCAAATGGTTCAATCACTACTTGAGGTTATAGAGGCATTTCATTGGTGAAAGTTGGTTCTCCCATCCTTTGACAAGGATCACACTACTTGATGTATTTATTCACATCTTTATACAGAGATGGCCAATAATAGCCAAGTGCAAATTATTTTGTGTGTTGTTATTTTCACTGAAAAGTGTCCTCCACTTGGTTCATCATGACATGCCCTGAGTATGTCAAAGATTTCATCTTCTCTCACACACCTACGTAGAACCAAATTAGGACCACATTTAAATAACATTCCATTCAACCATTTAAATTTTGCACTGGTTTTGATTAATATTTTTATTTGTTTCTTAGTAAAATAAAGAGGAAAATTCCCTATTGCAAGATAATTTTACATATCAACAAACCATGGTATATCAGCTGAAATAAAAAATAATTGTTCATCTGGAAAGTTTTCCTTAACTGGATCTTGCTCCCTGTAGTGGTCAATCTTGACAATAAATCAACTACCACATTAGACTTTCCTAGATTATCCATAATGGTAATATCAAATTCTTGTAAAAGTAATAACCACCTAATTATCCTACCTCCAACCACTAGTTTGTTCATTAAGTATTTAATTGCTGAGTGATCTGTATGTATAAATATTTTGTAACCTGTAATATAATGCCTGGACTTATTAATTGCATAAATCACAAGCAATATTTTTTTTTTTCAAAGTGGTGGTGTAATTTCTTTCAAGAGAAGTAAGATTTTTACTAAGGTAGTAAATAGCATAAATTTTCCCTTCTTCCTCTTTCTATCCCAGAATTGCACCAATTGAATTATTTGAGGCATCTGTTTGGATGTGAAAATGTTTCTCCTAATTAGGTCCTCTCAATATTGGGGCAGCGATTAACTTTTCTTTAATTTCTTTAAAAGGATTATGACACTTTTCATCCCAATGAAATTCACAATCCTTGGTAAGTAAACCAAACATGGGGGCAGAAATTTTACTAAAATATTTAATAAAATGCCTATAGTATCCAACATGCCCTAAGAATGACTTGATATATGTGGGGGTTTGAGGAATAGGTAAGTCGAAATAATCCTGATTTTGTTTTGGTCAACTTGAATTCCTCTTTTTGAAATGTGGTGTCCTAGTACAATCCCCTCATCAACCATCATCAAGAATTTCTCATGACTAAGAGACAAATGGTGTTGCTCACATATTGTTAATATTTTGTCCAAATTTTTCAAGGCATCATCAAATTTTTCTCCATGCACAGTGAAATCATCCATGTATACTTCCACACAATCATTGGTTAGATCTACAAAAATTGCTAGTATAGCCCTTTGGAAGGTTCTTTAGAGCATTACATAGTCCAAATGGAAATACCCTATAGGAAAAGGTACCCCATGGACAAGTAAGCTAGTTTTTTCTGATCCTTAGTAGCCACCTTGATTTGATTATATCCACTAAAACCATCCAAGAAGGAAAAGTATTGTTTACCTGAAAGGTTGTCTAAAACTTGATCTATGAATGGTAATGGAAAATAATATCTAAGTGTAGCTTTGTTCAATTCCCTATAATTAACACAAATTCTAAATTTTCTATTCTTTTTGGCACAATCACAAGAGGAGATACCCACTGACTATCCGAGATAGGGTAGATAAATCCTACTTGTAATAGCTTTTCAATTTCCTGCTTGACTATGTCCCTTAAGGATGGGTTGATCCTTCTCTGAGGTTTCCTAACTAGTTTTACATTTTCAGTATAAATGTGATGGGTACAAATACTTGGATGAATTCCTTTCATGTCTGTATAGTCCCAAAAAAAATCTCTAGTATGATTTTTCAAAACATCAAACAATTTAGCTTCTTGATCATTTTCTAACCAGTTGTTAATATTCAAAATTTTACCTAGTTGAATCTCAATTTGTTTGGTTCCAGTGTGTGATGAACTGATTTGTTGAAAAGGTTCAATTAGGGTGTTTAGTGGACATGAATTTGGTAACAACATATGATACACAACAACGTCTCTAAAGTTACCTTGAGAAATAATATTGGACAAAGGATAGTAAGCGAGTTATGATACTTATCTTGTTGTTGGTCAAACTCCTCATCACTGTTGTGTTCTAAAAATTCCTCACCATTCCATGATATCTTTAAGACTAAAGCTCTTGGTTCCATAGCTATTTCTTCCCCTCCCCAAGATAAATATTCTTCCTTCGAAGTGAAATTATTTACATCAGCTTGGAATTTTTGTGGTTCCGAGAGATAAGTATGCATGTTACGGAACTACGTGCAAGGTTACGGAACTATCCCGATTGTTCCCAAACAACTGGTGATCATTCAATGGATGATTAATCATATTCTCCACCTCTCTTACATGATTCTGCAATGTTATCATATACAAAGAAGACATATTTTATTTATTAGTATCATGATCATCTACCCATAATTTTTTATTATTATTAATAAAAGGCCCTGCGTATAAGGATATAAAGAAATTTTCTTAAAATTCTTACCATTTGAGGTAAGTAATGTAGCTAGCCATGGTTTTCCCAAAATAATGGGATTACCACATGTTTTACCTTTTGTCTATATTATAAGGAAGTCCACTAGATACTCCCATGACTCCACCATAATCGCCACATCTTTAATTATTCCTTTCGGTTTTTCTTGGTGATATGCCATCGTAATATGGTGCTAGCAGGTTGTATACTGTTAATGGTAATGTTTTCAAAGTGTCTATTGTCATCACATTTATAGCTTCTCCCAAATCAACCAAAACATTATGTATATCTTTATTTCCTATAGAGATAGAAATAGCAGGGCTTCCAGGATCTCCATATTTGGGAAGTAAGAGTTTTCCTGCTAATAAATCAACAAGTTTCCCATCTACCTTAATATTCCTAGGGTACTGATTCTTCCTTCTAGGTATTTTAAAACATAACATTTTGATTAATTTGTTTAATTCAGGAATGTCCTTGATTGCTTGCAACAATCGTATTTAAATATTTAGTTTCCTTAATTCTTTCACTAATTCAGATTCCTTGGTTTTAATAACTTCTTTAAATCTTTCTGGAAATGGAGTTTTAGTGGAGTTGCTATCGGGCTCTTTCCTTTTTATTTTTCATTCTCCTTAGGAAAACTGAACTAGGGGTTTCAGTTTCTCATTTCATCTCTGTAATTACAATAGGTGGACTATTAATTATTTTTCCAAATCTTGTTTGAATATCCTTACATCAATTGCATTAAGATAAAATGGTTTTTCTTACTCTATTTCGTAGACAGGGGTTTTTTGTTTGTTTTTGGGATTAGTAACTAGTTGTCCTAACATTTGTGTTTGAACCACATTTTTAGTTTGTGAACCTTTTCTGGAGAACCCATTATGGCCTTTTGATGGTGGTTGGGATATGTTCTTCCCTTAGCATAGTTATTAGGGTTCCACCTACGTTGTGACCAAGTATAAGGGTTACTCTAATCAGACCATGGTTGTTAGTGTCCCTAAGCATACCAAGCTTATCTTTCCCAATCTTGGGCATTCCATGTTGGTTAAGGGTTCCAAAGTGGTTGTCTCTAATTTTTGGCACTATCTGAGCTACCCATGGCATCATCCAGGGATTAGGAACAAATCTTGGTATGAACTGCCCTTGGCTAGGTTGTCTTTGGAAAAAGTTTACTTCTTCTATAGTGGATGAAGTGCTGGTTTGTTTAAGCTATTTTTTTATGAATGGAAGAAGAGAACAAAAATTAGCTTCATGTTCCCTAGATTCAAAAATAAGACACATTTCTATTTTATCCAAAGGACAATATCTTAGTGCATGCTTTTTTCTGCATATAGGACAATACATAGCTAATGGTTCAGTATTATCATTTGCTTTGGCTTGCAATCCATCCATGGTGGAAGTTAATTGAACTAGGATATCTTTTTTAAAGTTTTCTAGTTCATCCATAAGTTTTTTCATGTCTTGATTTGTAGTTTTCACAATTTTTCCTTTCCTAGGTCCACCCCTTGTTCTTGAATAACTTCTACAAAGGTCTTTAATACCATTCATTCGTATTTGATTGATGTTTTCACCTCCCATTAAGTTAAGGGATTCCTTAGATTCATCATCTATACCTTTAAGAAAGATGGTTTTACTTAGTTCTTCTTGAAGTACAAATTCACACCTTTTACTTACAAAAAGGAATCTATCTAAATAATCTTCCATATTTTCATCCTCTTCCTGTTTGATCCTAAAAAATTATTCCTTTATGTTTCTCCCTCGATAGTAGTCTTGGTATTTGTCTACGAAGGAGGTTTACATTTGTGCCCAGGTGGTAATAAAATTGAATCTTAATCCCATAAACCACCTCATTGCTATTTCTTTCAGAGTGGATGGAAACAACTTAATTTTTTGATTTTCTATTTTGTAATCATAGGTCGACGACAAGTACTTTAAATTCAAATAAGAATTGGTCATGATCCTCATATGACATCCCTATAAATGTAGGAAAGTGTGTAGATGAAATATTATTCATAGGTGTATCATCATCCTCCAACTAAATTGGATAGGTAAAAGTCCTATCAGGTTCTCTTTCAGCTTCTCGTGCCATATCTACAATATCTTCTAGATCTTTTTCCCAATCAATGTAATATGTGATCCACTTTGGTGTAGGTGAAAAGTTAGGAGTAGGAGGTTGAATACTCAATTGAGAGTCAAAAATTTCTCTAAGTGGGTCCTGGGATATAATCCTTCTCCTAAAAGTTCCACTTCCTTCTAGTGATTGATCCAAAAATTCCAAAGGTGGAAGTTTTGTTTCTTGTCTAACAGGAGACAATGGTGCTTCTAACTCTTGCTCAACCTCCTTATTTGAACCAGAGGTTGCTGATAGTTCTTGTGGATATATTTTTGGGATAAATCTACCCTTTGAGTCTCTTGGTCTACTCATAAATTTTATGATAACGTAGGGAAGATTCTTCAATTACTAGATGTATGATTGTTTCTCTTTTTGACACCTAATTAGACAATTCTAACTAGTGGGTCCTCAAAAATGGTGCCAAAAATGATGGGTGTCATTATTCCCTTCATTTAATCAACTCTTAGTTGATGTCATATTCAAACCAGGGATGTGTCTAAAGCTATATGCAACAAGAAGAATCTTAGTGATCTAGTAATTGATTGTAGTTATTTAATATTTGTATATTTTCTAGGGGGATTTTACAGTGTCCTTAGGATTCTCTAGCCAAAGTCTTATTAAAAATATACTATAAGAATTTTTTTGAAATAATCACTCATTGCCGAAATAAATAAATCTTCAGAATTAAACGTGCTATTGGAAATGAAACACACTTTTGCAAAATGAAACAAATTATTGGAAGTAAACACACTCTTACAAAATGAAAAAATTCTTGGAAATAAAAACACGTTTGAAAATTCTTTTGAAATTTTTTTCAAGGAAATACTGAGTCTAACCTATAACACTGCATGGAAAAATACGTAACAAAATTTAATCGAAGAATAAAAAGCATTTCTAGAATTAACACTTAATAGATTTGCATGACTTGTTTAGAAATATAAATACCAATAAAATAAAGAATCCCGCTTCTTGGAGGAGTGTGCCCTTACTCCGCCTTGAAGCATGCTTTGTAAATATAATTCTCTCAAAAAAATGGCAATCTTATTACTGAAAATGTTCATTCTTACAAACTTTACTATATTCCCATCATATATATATCTATATCCTTTCTAATCTATCTATAGGTCCTTATATATATTATCATATGAAGATGCATTTATAATCACAAGTTCTTAATAGATGTCCATCTATCAATAGGTTTCCATGAAACAAAATAATGCTCAAAGTAGATGTGGAAGTTAGGAACCTTGCTAGATACACAACTATCGATCTTGTATATGTTTTTCTAGGGTCTACTGAGAATCAACACTGCTGTTGATCTTCTCCCAATTAGAAGGCCCATTGATTGCTATATCACTAGATGTTGTCAAAATAAACAAATTCCAATTGATTTTGGAACTTTGGATAAGTTTCGAAGCCAAAGGGAACTATTCCAGAACTATCGTGAAAGTTAGAAGCTAAGTGTAGGAATTCGGAACTACGTGCGAGTTTTGGAACAAATTCTGAAGGTTCTAGAACAAAGTGATAGAGTTCCTTTGATGTGTGATGGAGTTCTGGAACTAAGCACGAAGGTTTTGGAGCTAAGCCTTATTAAATCCAATGCTCCCAAAAATGTGTTGGTTGTTTCATACTTTGCTCTTCTGACTGATTGTGACCTATTTTATTACAAAAACTGAATTTCCACACACTTTGTTAGGAATTACAGAGTTTTTAGATGTTAGAACTAGATCAAAAAAAAGATGGAAAATTACATCCTAACTTATACTAGATTAAAAAAGTCACAAAATTCAATCAATCTTGTTATTGTAGGTTATTATTTATCCTTTTATTTATTTATTAGGATAATTCTTACACTTTTGTTAGCCCTACACTTGTTGGGTTATCTTTCTTAGGTGTATTAGTTGTGTGGAGTTCGCTTACTAGTTGTGTTGAGTTATCTTCTCAGTTATGTGGAGTTAGCTTACTAGTATTTTGGAGTTAACTTAACTACTAGTATCAATTAGTAGGAGTTCTTCACCACTGATGTAGGTAGTAGTTGCACTTCCCTCCTCATATATGTACATATTTCTTATTGAATAATTCAAGTCATTCTATTGTAATGTATTGAGCATTATGGATTATGATGGATTTCCATATATGGTATTTTAGCTCTTCTTCTTTGCAAATCTAATGTGGTGTGCTATTATCATCTGAGATCATGGCTTGGAACAATATTATTATTGTTCCTTTCATGGTATCAGAGTGATAGATGATGTAGACATCCAGTAAGTTTTTCTTTGCAAGCAAGGGTTTATTTTTTTCATGTATATGGAATTTGTTAGCAATTTTTTACAACATGCATTTTTATGCAAAACAGAGTGTGGAATTGGATTTGGAAGGTGCCAAAACCCTAGAATTGACTATAAACTCGACCATGTTTTGAGATAGTCAAATTTGGGTGCATTCTTTTATCCATTGGATATAAGCGTGTACCTTCTGGACGCATTCTTTTACCCTCTAGGTATTTCAGTTTTAGATGCAGTATTTTATCCACTTTGGATGAAGATCGGAACCCTCTAGATGCATTCTTTTATCCATTAGATATAAGTGTCTACCTTCTTAATGCATTCTTTTACCCTCTGGGTATTTCGGTTTTGGATGCAGTCTTTTATCCAATAGATGCAGATCTGTACCCTATGGGTGCATTCTTTTATCCATTGGATATAAGCATGTACCTTCCAGATGCATTCTTTTACCCTCTAGGTATTTCGGTTTTGGATGCAGTCTTTTATCCACTGGACACAGATCTGTACCCTATGGGTACATTCTTTTATCCATTAGATATAAGCATGTACCTTTCGGATGCATTCTTTTACCCTCTAGGTATTTCAGTTTTGGATGCATTCTTTTATCCACTGGACACATATCTATACCCTATAGGTGCATTCTTTTATCTATTGGATATAAGTGTGTACCTTTCGGATGCATTCTTTTACCCTCTAGGTATTTTTCTTTTGGATGTAGTCTTTTATCCCCTGGATGCGATTTGTACCCGTTGGGTGCATTATTTTATCCATTGGATATAAGCATGTACCCTCTGGACATTTTAGGGTTTGGGTGTAGGATTTTATCCTTTGGTTGAAAAGAATGTATCATGTGGATGCACTCTTGTACCCTTTAGACATTTGGGTGTCACGTGTACCTTTCAAAAAGATCAGCATTAAAATATTATTTTAATAGCAAAACCTTGTAGAGCTCATAACTTTTGAGTCATAGCTTCGATTAAGGTGATTTTTTTTTTTTTAAATTGTGTATTTTTTGAGATCTACGCATTGGTGACATTTTTATACACATATTTCAAAGGTAAAAGGTATTTACTCATTATAATATTTACATGCAATCAATTATAAAGTGTTAAATTTGGGAGGGTGTTGTGATCACTTGTGGACGTAATTTCGGTTGAGCCTGACATCCTCAAATTTTGGGTATTACATTCTTGTATCTATGGGTGTATAGATTTATATCTCTCTTGTTTGTTGAGATATTTTGGATCTGTATTTTCGACACTTTTTTTGGCATGTTAACAGTCTCTCTTGTGGGGGAGCTATTCTGGTGGAGCCTAGTGTTAGTTTGTCAGTGTTTGAGTAGTTGATTTTGACAACTCATACAGATATGTGGTGTCACTCTACCCATTCTCGCGGTATGGGAGGGTGTGGTGTTGATCTTTGCCTCTTTGGGTTTCGTGCCCTTGTCTTGTTACCTTGGATTTGTCTTGGATCATGGCACTCCTATTTATTTATATCTCGTGTCCTTGCCTTGCTGACCTTGGTTTTTCTTGGATCGTGGCACACCTATTTGTAGCAATTGATCAAATTATGTTTGGTGTGTGTTTTTCACTTTTCGACATCACTCCATTGTGAGTCTCCTTGTATGGAGCTATTGCAGTGAAGCCCGAGTGTCGGCTTTTTTTGAGTTATATAATTGAGTAGTGGATTCGGACCATAGTTTTCACCACACTTCTTTAGCATTGTACAAGTTTTTGGAGTCGAGCTTCTAAGGATATCTTGCAGCAAGATTTTGCTCTCTACTTTGTTATTACTAGTTTTGCATACCTTGTTGTTGTCAATTTTGGAGTCTTTTATGCTTTGGACGTAGATCTATACCCTATGGGTGTATTCTTTTATCCATTGGATATAGCGTGTACCTTCAGATGCATTCTTTTAACCTTTGGGTATTTTGGTTTTGGATGTAGTTTTTATCCACTTTGGACTGAGATCTGTACCCTCTAGGTGCATTATTTTATCCATTGGATACAAGCATGTACCCTCTGACACAATGATTTATCCTCTGGACATTTTAGGTTTTGGGCACAAGATTTTATCCTTTGGTCACAAGCATGTATCATGTGGATGCACTCTTTTACCCTTTGGACATTTGGGTGTCACGTGTACCTTTTTAAAAGATCAGCATTAAAATATTATTTTAATAGTAAAACCTTGTAGAGCTCATAACTTTTGAGGCGTAGCTTCGATTAAGGTAATCTTTTTTTGAAATTGTGTATTTTTTCAAGATCTACACATTGGTGAAATTTTTATACACATATTTCAAATGTAAAAGGTATTATTACTCATTGTAATATTTACATGCACTCAATTATAAAGTGTCAAATTTGGGAGGGTGTTGTGATCACTTGTGGATGCAATTTTGGTTAAGCCCAGCGTCCTCAAATTTTTGGTATTACATTCTTGTATCTATGGATGTATATATTTATATCTCTCTTGTTTGTTGAGATATTTTGGATATATATTTTGACACTTTTTTTGGCATGTTGACAGTCTCTCTTGTGGGGAGCTATTCTGGTGGAGCCCAGTGTTAGTTTGTCAGTGTTCGAGTAGTTGATTTTGGCAACTCATACAGATCTGTGGTATCACTCTACTCATTCAGCAGTATGGGAGGGTGTGGTGTTGATACTACTTTGGGTTTCGTGCCCTTGCCTTATTACCTTGGATTTTTCTTGGATAGTGGCACTCCTATTTATTTGGATCTCGTGTCATTTCCTTATTTCCTTGGTTTTTCTTAGATCATGGCACACCTATTTGTAAATTTTGTTCAAATTATGTTTGGTGTTTGTTTTTCACTTTTCGACATCACTCCATTGACAGTCTCCTTGCATGGAGCTATTTTGGTGAAGCCCAGTGTCAGTTGTTTTTGAGTTATATGATCAAGTAGTGGATTTAGACCATAGTGTGCACCACACTTCTTCAGCATTGTACAAGTTTTTGGAGTCGAGCTTTTGAGGATATCTTGCAGCAGGATTTTCTCTCTACTTTGTTATTACTGGTTTTGGGTACCTTATGGTGTCCATTTTCCCAGTTATTGTATGTGGGTACCTCATCAGGCCTTGTTTTTGGGACCCACCTTATTTTTCACCCACCTAAGCTATGCTTATGAGAGGGTGTTAGTGTAGGTTATTATTTATCCTTTTATTTATTTATTAGGATAATTCTTACACTTGTGTTAGCCCTACACTTGTTGGGTTAGCTTGCTTAGGTGTACTAGTTGTGTGGAGTTAGCTTACTAGTTGTGTTGAGTTAGCTTCTCAGTTATGTGGAGTTAGCTTACTAGTATTTTGGAGTTAACTTAACTACCAATATCAGTTAGTGGGAGGTCTTCACCAGCGACGAGGTAGTAGTTGCACTTCCCTCCTCCTATATGTACATATTTCTTATCGAATAAATCAAGTCATTCTATTGTAATGTATTGAGCATTATGGATTATGATGGATTTCCATATATGGTATTTTAGCTCTTCTACTTTGCAAATATAATGTGGTGTGCTATTATCATCGAGCTTGTGGCTTGGAACAATATTCTTATCGTTCTTTTCAAAACTTGATAAAAATAAGAGTAAAATAAGATCATTTATTACACATTGATGAAGCATATTTTGGCCTTATCAGCTAGGTTACTAGGTAGATTCAGATGCACACTGCGGACCAGGTCATCTATGTTGGTGCATTCCCATGTGAGGTGAGGAGGGTTCCCTATTATGCTTATCCCAATGGGGAGTTCCAAATACTACGGCTCCATGCCTCCTACGTGAGATTCAAATCCTTCGTGAGCCATCTCTCTCCTCAACACCATTCACTTTGCAATATCACGTTACTTCTCTATCTCCCTCTTGCATGCCTCATTATACTTAAGATGCCTTTCTTCTCTTTACCTTTCTTCCACTAGGTCCACCATCTTTCACCAAACCTGTTCCTACCCCCGTGCGTGGTGGGGTTTAGCTAGCCATCGGTTTTTTTCCAAGTTTAGGGTTACCATTAATATTTTGATCACTAATGGAATGCCTTGAAAATAAGTTCCCCTTAGATAAAGTAAAAATTGGAACTCAACTACCTCTGGGAAAGAATAAGTGGAAATTGAGTACTATGAAATATAAATATTCAAAACACCACATAACTAAGTATCCACAACACACGTCCAAATTAGATCAGCATCATAAAGGGCCTGAAATTCTTCCTGCATCCACACAAGTGCGTGATACCTCCAATTATTTTTAGATGCATAAGCAACCAGCTACTCGTACAAATCTACTTAAAAATAACAAAGAAGCTCTCATACAGATAGTCATAAAGATTCTACTCAACCCAAGCGCGTGTGTCATACTTAGATCCAGTGTTGAACCTCTGAGTGTACTCTTCTCCCAGATCCTTTATCCACTCCTTAACACTTTCTAAGGTCAATTTTTACATATTCATCGCGAAACATCCACGAAACTTGATTGAAAAAGAGGTCCGGAAATGGAACTAATGATGTAGCCTAGAATTTACTATATAAAACCCGAGAAAAACCGAGGCACACCTTGGCACATCACCTGACTTGAGTTGAGTGCTCACCCAAAGCACGCAAAGGTACCATGCCTCTCTTTAGAGTTTCTTATGTAGGATGTTAGTGTAATTAAGATACATCATATTCAGAACCGTAAGTAAGCATAAACAATCCATAAAGCATAACTAGATCTAGATCTTATAGAAACATAAATTAAACAATAACCATAATAAGATTAACCATAAAAGAACAAGTTACAGTCATATTTAACACTATTATTCATCCAATATACTCCATTATATTAAACATTAAATTACATATAAGATTCTTACATTACAAAGCATTACCATAAGTTATGTGCGTATCGAGATCCAAAACATAACTCTACAATAATTCATTATCTAGCCTCTCTCAAACTACACAGTTCACTACATATTTATAAGGGTGGGGATTTTACCTTCACCACCCATGCACTTCCCAAAATAGGTTGCATGCTGATAATAACCATGTGTCTTTACAATAACATGTACACATGGAAGTGCGCTAATAATAGACAACCTATAGTTAACTGGAATAAGTAATCCTATTATTATCTTGAACTCATGTATAACGCTTATCAGACACTCATTCCCAAAATAGCATTTGCATGTTGCGCAAGTCTACATCCAAATGTGTGCTCCACACATTATCTTCCGAAAATAGCTCCCATCCATGAAAATGGCTAAGTCTAAAATCAACTTATCATGGCATGTGTTTCCTTTCCTATCCTTTCATGCCTTCAAGTATGCCTTGTTCCTACGTACGCATCCTATGAATGTATTCTCCTTAGGAATTTTTTTTTCCTCAACATTACCCCACACTAAATTACATTTTCATCCTGGAAATGGGGATTCTTTCTGATGTTCTCAAAGAATAAAGAATAAGAATGGAAAGAATATAATGAATCACTGTACAAAAGAATAGAAATTTACTCTGTAGCACCTTCTTCTTCAACCAAGAGGATCAATTATGGATATTTTATTTTAATCTCATCCTCTAATGTCTGTCATTCATCCAACGTGGTCCTTTTCTTCTCTGGAATGTTTGCGAAATGGCTTCCGATTCATCTTGAGTAACATTTTCCTTTTCATTCTGTAGTACTTGGACAACATTTTCCATAACAGTCATCATTCCCTCTAGAAGATCCATCTTCTATGTTATGTGCTTCCCAATCTCATCTATTCTCTCCTTATGTGGGTCTTGAGCTACTACAAGGGATTTGTGCTTCTGTTTCACAAGTGTCAATATTTTGTGCGTCCCAGTGTCTCATCTTTCATGGCCTTCAAAACATCATTATCTTCAACCAGAGTTTTGATCCTTATCCTCAAGTGCTTTGCACAAATATTTGGAGCTTGGTTTGATTTCTTCAATTCATCCTTCAAATTTTGGATCAACACCTCATAATTTGAAATTTTCCTAACCATGGAGGCCCTTGCTCTTTCTGCTTCTTGTTTAGGATCCTTTGGCACAGGAATTCGAATTGGTCCATCTTCTAGCACCAAATCAACCAATGTGCTCACATAATGCATAGCTGAAGGAAAATTCTCAGGTAACTTAGACTCAATATGAGGTCTTTCTTTCAAAATGTAGTCACTAATTTCTTATACCATGCTAATGAAGACCTCATTATTCTTCTATTGTAGGTCCTTTTCTCCTTTTAAATGTGTTATTTCTGTAATTTTTCCTTGTTATCTTCAAGTAGCACTCTAATGGTGGTAGCTTTATCAACATTCCTCTATGCCACCTCTATAGATACCTTAACCAAAGCATTTCTTACCTGCTCATCAGACATTAGAGTAGGCTTGACTGTCATGTGTCTACTTTGGGGTGCCTTCTTCACTCTCCTTGATACACAAGATTCCTTGTAGACGTCGAAATATGGCTCATCCATATGGGTCTGCATGGACTAGGATAATTGTTTCCTTGTGCGCATGGTGGCCATGTCTAGATCCATCAGCTCCCATCCATATAATTCCTTAAGGCCTAGTGTTCTCTGAAACCGGATGTAGACAATTTTTCTTGTGTCCTCAGCATAACCCATACTTGGTACAACATATTCTTCACTAGGTCTCTTTGTTCTTGGCCCCTTAGGAACATGAGCACCAAGGTTTGGAGTTTTCCCTTTTCCTTCTTGAGTAGTAACATGAGCACTAGGTTGATCTTGCACCATCTCTTCCAATTCCTTCATCCCTTCCTCTTCATCTTTCATTTCTTCATCTCTAGGTTCCTCCATATATTTTTGTTTCATAGGTGCTCCGGGCATGCTCTCCTCAGACTCCTCCACCTCCTCATCCAACTTCATCTTTCTCCTTATCTTCTTAAGAGTCTAGGTGATATTCTTACCGGTTGTGGTGTTCCCATGCCTTGGGTCCTGATTCTTATGAATACCTTCTTAAACCGGTGATATTCAAGGACTCCATCCACATCCAAGTCCTCTTCTTCATCTTGTGCCTGTGGTGGAGAATCTATGTGCTCACTCTCCACTTTATCTGTGGGATGCCTTCAGCCTCTATGATCCAAGCCTCCACTATCTTCTTGTTCCTCTTCCTCCTCATCTATATGTATGGTCACAGCAGGCTTTAGAGCTGACACATTCTCCATTGTGTGTTTTCCCTTAGGCAGCCTTAGGAGCATGAAATCATTCTCCACATACTTATTATTCTCTAGCCTAGGCTTGAGCTGAAGATATATGAGTGTGGCTCCACTATCCCCAATAGCCAAACTTACTATCTTCATGCTTATGATGTCTAAAATGAGCCTATCAATGGAGGAAGACCAATCTAGATATACATATGTTTTTTTGAGGGTGTGGTAGTCACAATCTACTTTGTCTGCATTGAAGTTCATCATGTGTGCATCAAAAAAATCTATCAATTGAGGCTGAAAGTAGCACGCTCTGAAGGCATAAGGAAATTTTCACCATGGACTCCATGTCCCATACTTCATGACAAACCGTGTGATGTAGAAGTGTTGATACACCTTAAAATGTACTATCTTACCTACTGTCAAGGGTAGTTCCTTTGGAATGATCCATTCCTCCTAAAATGCCACATACAGTTGGTCATACCACATTTATACACTTTACTTGAATGGGCCGCTCATTGTTCCTTAACATAAGTATTTCTCGAACCTTTCCACGAGGGACTTCTTCTCAATGAGGTATTCCCAAATTTTATTCTTTAGCCCATCGGGCACTCCAATTTCTATAAAAACAAGAGATAAGAGGATGGCACCAAAACTTCTATTTTCACCTAAGTGAGCTTTCTCAACAATAGTTTCTGTAATATATCTTGCTAACTTGTAGATTTATCCCTTTTTCATCTTCTTTGCAATGTATATCCACATTGTATTTACCTGTGACCATCTCCCTTGATCATTCAGCTTGGTGAGAAGATGCACAACTACCTACACCATAGGTTACTTCGCAATCTGTAGATGTCCATTCCACATGGACCCTTGGCATACCCCAACTCCTTTCTTATGGCTATAACTATTTCTTTATCAGTAATATCACTAACAATGTGCGTCAATGTGTCCTTCAATCCTATTAATGTTGAAATTAGGGTCATTGTGAGCCTAACCCTCTGTCTGGAAAAATAGAAGAATTCCTCATGGAATCTTCTCATAAGCCCATGGTATAAAGGTTCATATTTTCTAAAGTATGGGAGCTCATGTAGTTGAAAAAGTCCTACCTAATTAAGAAAATTTTCCCAAAGATCGTCATACTGTTTGGCATATCTTCCACCGTGTGCTTGTTGGTCTTCTTATTCATCAAAACTTCCAAATATCCCTTGTTATCAGTGGTGCAGTTGTTGTAGTAATTTAATTTACATCTGTGGATATGGGAATCCCAATCTTCCTTGACTATTACTCCTTATAGGTACTGCATCTCTAAAAAATTACTCTCGGGAGTAATTTCAACCTCAATTTCCACCTTTTTATTTCCTTTTGTGCCTACTGCAAGTGCTTTCTTTGGTGCCATCGTAAAAAATCCCACGTTTTGTCTTCTGTGTTGATTAATTTCAAACCCTAGCTCAAAATCGTGTGCCCTAGCTCAAAACAGTGTGCCCTAGCTCCTTCTCAACACTTATGCTTCACTCAAACCCTTCACCAATGGGGACACAAGCCTTTTCGTGCACAAATCTTCTCTCCATGTCTAGTTTCGCAACTCTCCGCACCTCAACATGATTTACTTGGCTCGGTTGTACTTAGCTCACTTGAATACTTGTGATTGCAAAGGTAAAAATGAACCCACATCATGTCCTTATATAAATTTTCAAAAATTTAGTGCATTTATTTCTCCTTCACCTACCAACAATCCTCTCATTAATTGACCATTTTCAAAATTTTCAAAAAATTCCACATGGTATAATTTCACACCCCAACTATAACCTTCTAGCATGCCTTCCTACCCTTTGGTTACAGAATTCTCTTTCATGCGCTTCCATGCACCGAGTACCTCGCCACTGCGCCTTCTCATAGTAGTTTCCATGGCCGCTTTTGTCCTCGCGTTATCTTGTCCCTTCATTCATTTCCATGTATGGTCTTCATTAGAAGTAATATCCTTCATAACATCTCATTTCCATACTTGAATAGCACCTGTAATAGTTTATTCTCATGTGTACCCATTTGTGAATAGAAAATAACAACCACCCCACACCAATGGTATGTAAAGTCCTCTGTGCATAAAATACTTTAGATTGTAATTAGATTCTAGCATGCAAACACAATTATTACACAAAACACCAAACTAAATTGACAAATCATAACGACGAAGAAGGAAATACTAGAAAGGGAAACCTATACTAAATGAAAAAACTTCCTTATTATAAACACCAAGAAGACTTATTTACGGTAGAGGGCTTCATCCTACTACCGTTAAATTAACTAGGTAGCTGGATTCCATCAATCATCTCTAGTTGGAAAACACCTGAGTCAAGTATATGAATGATAACATACGGTCCCAACCAATGCACCTTGAGCTTTCCTGGATGGTGCACAAACTTATAATCATAAAGTAGTACCATCTGTCTAACCTCAAGCTTCTTGTCCCTAATGTCGGTCATGTCATGCCTTACGCCACGACCTTTTCCTACTTCGACTCCAACGTGCTACGGTGCACCTCTCATCCAATCGTATTAACTTTGCATCAATTATTTATCCCGATGCTTCCTCATCAACTAGACCTCCAACATGATCAATACGCACAAAAGGTAACATGAATTCCATAGGAAGAAGCATTGCTGCACCAAACACCAACCGAAAGGGTGTGGCCATATTCAACCTCTTATTGTAACACCCTCGGCAATGGTTATATTCCTCCTTTGCATTTCAAGTGTTGACATGTGATTTTCTTGATAGAGGTGTGTTCTTTTGACTGCTGAAGATCATGCTTGAAATGGATAAATCAATTATGCTCTTTGATTAGAGGGTTGGTATGTTGTTGCTTGCAATAATCTATTTCACTCTCTTTGGATAAGCTGCAATCTAGTTTTAAGAGTTGCAACTTACCTTTCACCTTTGGACTCGTCCTTGGATCAATTCTATTGATCCAAGGTATGTTTTAAATCTTATTATTATAACTGAATGAAAAATTTACATTCATCAATTGTGAGGCTTAACGGACAAAACTTGTGTTTGTGGAAAATTCTTTATTAACTTGGAAAAAATGCTTGCATTTTGTTTTGTGTTGAGCTCGGCTCTTCTTGGTCAACCCTTGTAGGGCACTTATGGCATCAAGGGAAATAGGAACCCTACTTTCAGATTCTTGAGAAAAATAGATTGTTGTGTACCCTAATAAATATGGGATTCAGGTAAGTTACCTAACTACTATTACTATACCCCTTTACGAGGGATGACATTCTAACCTAAGTTGTTAGCTTGTAAGGAAGTGACCTAGGGGGATGCTAAGTTATTTCTAAACCTATAGTTTTTGGTTTAAACTACATCCTATCCTAGGGTGGCAAACTATTGTTGGGGGTTATATCCTAAGGTTATTTATTTAAACTAACCTAAGATCTAACCTAAGAAAATTCTATCTATCCTAAACTAATGGGATATGAAAGGGGACCTAGGGGCCATTGGCAATGGGAACTAAGTGGCGGTTCCAAAGCTTTTTATTGGGATTTGTTTTGATTTGGTTTTTAATACATGAAAGTATTGCTAGTGTGGCAGGGGTTAGTGAAAGTTAGAGGAATCTACGTGGAGGCATCTCTAAGTTTGGAAATTCATTATGAATTGCAATTGGGTCTCACCAACTATGAATGGCGGTGGAAAGGAAAGATAAGTGGGAAAATTAGTTTTAATGGCATTAATGTGCCTTGGGTTTGGCGAGCAAGCCGTCTTAGAAGGCATGCTGGCGGATTTGTTGGGGTTGTTTAGCTTTGTATGCTTCACAATTTTCACTCCACATGGAGCTATCTAGTTCTTTGAACTAGCGAGTTGACCTCCACCTTGTGGTTTTTTTTAAAATCTTAGAGCTATTTTGGGTTAGAGGAATGTATAAGTGGGATTGTGGAAAAAGAATATGGTTGTTTGATCTTGTTTGGAGGAGAAGAGGTCTTGGAAATTTGGCTAGAAGTCTTCTTCGAATTTCGAGAGGCACTATCAGGCATGATAGGCTCTACCCATTAAGATATTTCTTTATTTCTTCTAAATGATTCATTAAAATAATAATTCTCACTGGAAATTTTATATTTGATTGATGTATGTGGTTATTTACTTGCATGTAAGCTTGGAAATTTGTGGGTTTTGGAATACAAATCCTTTGTTGTTATTGACAGTTTTTGGAAAAATTCTTTGTTTTGGTTGTTAGAGGTTTGCATGTGATTGTTTTGGAACTCTGTAATCTGTACTAGAATCTCTTTTGTCCTCTGTAACTTAAACTAGTAGTTCTGTTATTGTATTTAAGCTTGAATCTTGTATTTGAAGCATGTTTTCTTACATTTAAAAATAAGGTGGAAAGAGTTGGCTTATTACTTGTTGGGTTTTGAATTCGTTGTTGGGTTCCAAATTTGTTGTTGGGTTGTCATTTCGATTTGTACTTAAGCTCATTGAGCTTGAATTAGAAGCTCCTTGGCTGTTTTGAACTTGACTGACAGTTTTTTTGGGATGGCCTTGAATCTTTGTTTATGATTGTGTTTGGGTAGTTGTAGTAGTACTCCATGAATATTCTAAACTTGTATTAAAGTCATGTTTGGTTTTAGCTTTATTGAGATCGAGTGATTTTTTGGAGTGTGTAGAACTTATTGAAGTTTTGAACCATGGATCTTATATATAGTTCTTATGAATTTTGTATTCATGGTTGAGTTATTGCATTGTGCTTTGTATTTAAGTTCTTGACTGAGATTTTATTCTTCCTTATGTAAACATAAGGATTGAACCCATAATAGGGTGGTGGTGTTATTATGAGATTTTATTAGAGCCATGTGATTCCATTTTAAATTCGTATTTGAACTTTAGTTGTTTGGACTTGTGATCTATGCATGAATTTAATGCAACACAGGTATTCCTTGTTGGTCATTTTGATTATGTATGGGGAAATTGATGAGTTGTATACTTACAAGTATTCTTTGAATTGATAACTTCAGTTCTTTTAGCACTGTATGATGGAAGGGGTCTTGTGGGTTGTTTTGTCGAAGTAGACTGTAAAAATTATTTGTGGCCTCCTTCATTTTTACGTTGAGAAGGAATGGTTGTTTTACTTCTACCTCTAGACTGCACTGTGTTTTTGAACTTAACGGGCGTGTGAATTTTAGAGTATATTCTATTCATATCTTCTCTAAGCGTATTCTTGTCTTGTGGGAAATTTTGACTGCCTTGTTCTTAGAAATAATTGGGACTGGAAATTTGTTCTATTAAGGAACCGACGTATCAGTTGTAGAGGTTCATGGAAAGAGTTACTTCTTCCTTTCTATCTTTTAATTGAAACAAACCCTACCTGTCGTATGATGTTTGAGGAACTAGAGAGGTCTAGTGGTTATCTTGTTCAGATGAGTTAGAAGAAGGTAGGATAGAACTTGTCTTATCGAATCACTTAATTATTTACTTCCATCTGAGTAGTGGGTTTTGTAGAATGCTAAGTTCAAACCTGATATTCTGTTTGTAGTCTGAAATTTTCAGTACCATTTATATGGATGTTGACAATGTGAATCTTGCTTGGAAATTTGAACTGCCTTCTCATTAGCAGTTTGTTGTTAATGTTTGTAATGGTGATTTAGTCTTTAGTTGTTGTGACTTTCCAATTGGAGGAATTTTACTCCATTGTTATACTCTTGTTGAACCACCATGTATTAAGAGAGAGAATTATACTCTCTTGGGAGGGGGTAGTCTATAGTTTGAAACTGTACTATGTTTTCCTCTTTGAATTGAATTGAATTTGAGCTAGGTGATGAGGATAGGTCTTCCTAGGAAGGTTGCATGGAAATTGGAAGTATGCGGACTTGACTGTGCCTTCGGTTTTTAGTTCTCTTTTGGAAACTAGCATAAAAATCTCTAAGTTTATATTAGATGATGGATTTCATTTCATATTATAAATGAAATGAAATAAGGTTTGGGGTCCTTGTTGGTTGGAGATCCTTTTCTATTGACTGATAAGTTATGGATTGAACTTCTCATTATTCATTCTCTTCTTTGTCTATATGGAGGGATGAAACTTAATAATATCAGTTATGTTGTAACTAATGAGATCAGATTGGGAAAAGTTAAGTGTATCCTTCTATCTTCATGAATTATGTATTAATTTATCAATAAGACTTGTTGACTAACTTAAAAGTAGTTTATAGGATCAATTAAGTCTTGTGGTATAATCCTGAAGTTTCAGATTATAAAATGTTCCTTTCTTAAATTGTAAATCCAGATTTCTTATTGTTCTTCTTTCTTGATGTATTACTTATGATTATCTACATGATGTTTTTCTTTTGTTTCATGAAAGAAAAGTTGTTTAATGAAGCAATTAGTGGAATGAACTTTAATTTAATGCTTAGTGCTTATCATGCTCAGTTCATTGAACTGACCCATGCTAGCAATTTTGTAGATGGACATCGTAAGTGATTAAAGAAGACATGAACTTTCATGTTGTATTGGGTTATTTGATTTTGAACCTTATGTAAAGAGTTTCGATTCATTCTTAATTGTATTAAAAAATAAAAGTTGTATTCTTTTTGGATTGAAGGTTGTTTGTCATACAACATGCCTAAAATACTTAGTCTTGTAAATGAAAAAGTTATAAATGAGGAATTTGAATGTTGGAGATTTACTGGTATTGGTTGTGTAATCTATCTTATAGAAGGTGGAATTTCTATCTTGATGACATTATTCATATCTTTTATATGTATAATTTGGATAAACTTGATAAGTTAGATAAAAAGGGAATTAGTTTAATCTCCCTTAATAAGATGCAACTTGTTAAGTTGCATAAGTTATCAATCTTATCTAAAAAATTCTAATATAGTATTTAAATGTGTAATGAATATGTGATGGAACGTTAGAGTTTGTGAAAGATAAGAAGGGTTTGACAAACCCTATCACTTAATCAAATAGAGGAAGGTTCTTCCTCACTAAATGATACATAACCCAAAGAAGGGTGACATGATCGTTAAACGTAGACTTCATTTCTTATAAAGTCTACCTTGGTTGAACCTATTTGGTGGCTACACCTTCTATGAATGATTATGATGTATGTAATGGAACTTATGCTATTGCTGTCCTATTTTGATTAATTGTTGTTAAACTAAATAAATGAACATTAAAAGAAATCATGAGTTAGAGGAAGTTATTTAATGCTTAATTGAACCAAGTATAGAACAAGGACTTGAGGAGTGTTGGATTAGGGTTTAACATAGACATTGTAATCTATTTTATAATCCAAATTAACTTAACATTAATAACCTCCTTGGTGTATGTACATCATGATGAGGTAGTTTCTATAGGATGTTGACACATGCCACCTGCAGGAATGTACCTTTGAGAAGACTTGAGTTTTCTTGAGGATACTGACATTGCGGTTGACATGTGGAAACAGCCTTCTGCATTGATCATCTAGATCTACACACAATAAGGATTTGAACTTATTTTTTCTCTAGGTCAAGTTAGCAACATGTTTAGGATAGGGAGTAACTTTCAATAACTCAGGGTACTTTGGCACATCCGGTTGACTTAGGTCAACCGAGTATGCCCTTTTACCCTAAGTCATCGAAAGTGTCTTCCTATAATAGACTATGTTCCTAACCTAGGCTAGGGTTAAACCTTGAACAAGTGGACTGACGGTAGTTAGTAAATACCATTCATGATAATAGAAGAGTGGGGTGAAGGACGTATTCCAAAATGATGAGTATGTTGTCTAGGAATAGCAACATACATAATATGTTGTAAAATCTTTGGCCAAAGTATCGCAAGCTACTGGTTGTGTTGTCCTATGTCACCTAGTTTAAAGCCACATGATACCAAATGAATATTGGTAACAAATATTCAAGTATGTTCTTTAAACAAGATCACTCAGTACCCAGATTAGAGTGAAAACCAAGAATACGATAAGTATTCAATACTTAATTTGAAACATGAATAGATCAAGTAGATAACCAAGTCATGGAATGAAAAGATCGGTGTATTACCAAGTCATTTACAATCTGCATATGGTTAATGTTATGAGATTAAATAGCATTGAATGTGTGTTCTAAATTAATTTTTAATTAGAACAATGAACATTAAGTAAAAAACAAATTCCCTTGTTTCTAAAGTCTTAAAATGGGAATGTTACACTTATAGGTTTTTTTGTACACCCAAAGTAAAATAGAAACTTTATCATCCCAGTATTTTCTTCCAACATCACAATTTTTTTCAAGGTCTAGCTCAATATCTTGTTAAAGGCCTTAGTAGTACTATTTTCTTGAGGATGATAAGGTGTAATCTTGTGGTACACAATCATAAATTCATCCAATAATATCCTGATTGTCTCATTTAAAAATTATGTATCCCTATCCCTTGTCAAGCTCAATAAACATCCATGCCTAGTAAGAAAATTTCCCCATAAGACCACAGAATGTTATAGATTTTGTACAATCCTTTGTAGGTGCACACGCCCACTTTATAAGATAATTTATGTAATTGATGATATAGCGTGATCTAGTGTTAGACGCGAGATGGTGAAATAAGACCTACAAAGTCTATAACCCATTTCTCAAATGGTTCTGTACTAGTAATAGGCCTCAAAGGCATTTCATCTCTTTCACCAAATTTTCCAAGGCGCTAACAGTGATCACACGCCTTACAATACTCTTTATAATCCTTGTATAGGGTCTCCCACCATACTCCAATGAGCAGAATCTTGCGTGTGGTGGCATCACCTACATAGTGCCCACCTACAATACCACCATGATCCTCTTCCATGATATATGTATGATCATGTTCTAGTAAAAACCAGTGCAATACTTCATCTCTACCTAGTTTGTATAAATCTCCACTGATCAAAATAAAGCGTGTCACATGAAGTGTAATTTGTTTCTTCTCCAATGCTTTCATTCCTTCTAGCACCATACCCATGTGTGAAAAGAATAAAATATCCTCCAATTCTAAAGGTGCGCGAGGTAACCTATAAAATTACACATTTGGAATTATATTTTTAATTATCGCACATCCTCCCTTGACTAAATCCTTCATAAGTGGTCTGGGCCAAAATTACTTTTACCTAGTTTTACCACAACTATAAAATCAAATTCCTGAAATAAGAGTGCCCATTGACATATGAGCCTCTCTAAAAAAGTCTTATTTACCAAGTATTTTAATGCCATGTGATCAGTATAGAATACAAAAGGTGTTATTAACAAGTATTGTCTGAATTTATGTAGTGTGTAGATCATCGACAAGGCCTCACGCTCTATTATTGTATAATTTTCTATGTGGGAGTCAAATTTCTACTAGAAAAATAGATAGGATGACCTATAATATCATCTCCAGGTGAGCTAACATTGTGTCAATGGTTGTGCCAAAGGAGTCCACATGTACATGAAACGGTTGGTTCCATGAGGAAAACACATAATGGGCATTGTTGTAATTCTTTCCTTTAACTCCTCAAATGTGCATTGTTGTGGTTCTCCCCAATAGAACATCCCTTTTCCTTTTAGTAACTCTTCTGGGGGTACGTCAATATTCACATATCCTTTGATAAAATTTTGATAATACCCTGTGTGGCCTAATAATATGTGCACCTCTCATCGAGTGATAGGCTCTTCTAGGCCTATAATAATGCAACCTTAGTTAGATCCACTAACAAACCTCCCTTACGAGATGATGTTCCTAATAAAGCTCCAAAGGTGTAGAAACACACACTTGATGTTTAAAGATATGCTTAACTATCTACATCTTTCAAACATCAAGTGCAAATTTTCACAATGATCCTTAACAAGTCCATACACCATCTAATCATCTAAATAAATTTGTAGGAAGTTGTGCATAAAACATTAGAATGCTTGAATAACTATGCATGAAAATACAACGGGAACATTTTTCAAACCAAAAGGCATCACAGTATATGCAAAAATTCCCCATTCAGTGGTGAAAGTTGTTTTCTCTTGATCCTCATGTGCAATTCTAACCTAATGATACCCATAGAATCCATTTTTAAAAGAATGAAATTTGCGCCTTGCAATTCCTTCTATTATTTCCTCGGTGAAAGGTGTAGGAAAAGGATCAATCACACATGCAACATTAAATTCCTTGTAATACACACAAATCCTAATATGACCATCTTTCTTTATACTGATCACCATGGGGCTAACCCACTCTAATTCCTCTAGGGGTTTGAAGATGTCATATTTCAACATTTTCTCAATATATTCCTTAACTTTGATGCACGGGTTAGAGTTCATCTTGTAAGGTATCTTCCTGATTGGGTGCACTCCTTCCTTTAGCTTAATATTCATCTCTCTTAATGACTCGTGCACTCCTTTTAACTCATGGTAGCCCCTAGGAAATAAGTCCTGAAAATCCCGTAGTAACTCAATTATCTTTGCCACTTCAAAATCAGACCAATAATCCCCAATTATTGCCTCCTTAGGTTCAACATCCATGCCAATGTTCACTTTCTTAGTCTTCATAGGTTCATGATAGGTGCATGTATTCTTATCCGTATTATCTAACACTTCGCACGTACCTTTCAAATGATATATATCCATATTTTCTACTTCTTCATCATCCACTGTGTAGATCATATTTTCTTTTTCTTTCTCACAACAAGTGCACTTAAGTAGTGTGGCATCTATCTCTTCTACTTCATCAAAATGCACTTATGAGTCTACCTCACCGAATAAATCCTGAATGATTTCTTCATTCTTTGCAATGTCTCCCATAGTTAAGCAATTTATTACCCTTAATAACTCTTCCACCAGAGGTTTAGTACATAAGTAGTCAAAAGTTTGGGTCATTCCTACAGTCAAGTCCTTCCAATTTCCAGTCTCCCTATGCATCTCTGCATAAACTTACCAGGCTCGTGTGCAGCCTTGTAAAGTGGAATACAGTTTGTGTACCCAAAGTGAAGGTGGTAAAGCTTCATGCCCATCTTTCTAGAGTCTCTCACACTGTTGATCGTGGTGCTGAACAAGTTTATTACCATGATACATGAAGATTGTAGTAGATGCATTGCTCCTGAAGAACCGAGTGGTTAGAGAAATTCTGAATTCATTCCATTCCATAAGATTATCCCTGTGAACCATCCACCAACACATAAATATCTTGCACAAGGTATATACTAACATATTCCTTTTTCCACTTGATTTTTCCACTTCTCCTCCATGGCACATAGGAATACCGTAGGATCTCCTTCTCTAGTGTACTGAGGTACAAGGTTGTTACCTATTCTCCGAATACATCGAGGTTTGCTTCTCCATGAAAATTCACTTCTTACTTCACTCCCAACCATATCATAGGTGCCATGTGCCCAATTTTCACAAGCAATACTTGTAGTATCACTGATAGACTGTGCATCTTCCCACTAGAGGATTCCTTCCTTTGATGGCTCAAGTACTTCTGGGTCTGAATGGCACGTACATAAATTAAGTTTAGGTCTTCCTCACTCAAAGGTTTAACATAAGGCACAAATTTTCCATCTATCAAAGGGATAATTACTCTTTTTTCCTTGTTATCAAAACTTATATACCCCTTATTGAACCATAAATCAAAATTATTTACATAACACCAAGGTTTCCCAAAAAGATGCGGGAAGTTGTGTAGTTCTGCAAGTGCTAATACCTCAAATTCCCTAGTGAACTTGGCCCTTTGTATAGTAATGGATGCACCCTTTAAAAATCCTATGGGTGTGGCCTTAGTTTGATTGGACATGAACAATACATTAAAGGATGGTTGTAATGGAGAGTGCCCATATCGTACCCATGCATCTAAAGTAAGAATATTTACTTATGTGCTTGTATCAATCAATATATTACTCAAGAGCCACCCATCCACAACAACATTGAGTGATCTCCTTGTCATAATCCAAGCTATGAGGGGGAAGATTAGCATGTAGGATCTACCATCCATTCTCAATACCTACACATGGAGTGTTTCCCTTTAGCCAGTTCCCTAATAATGGAATGATATATTCTTAGAAAATAATTTTGCATACCTCTTTCAAGTCATCAATATTTGATTGAATTGTCTCTGTTACCTTATTTTTTCTAATTTCTATGACTATTCCTTTAAACACTGTATTTCACCCTAAATATTTCTAAGTACTTCCATGGTTCTTGATAAACCTTCTTTTGATGTGCAGGGTCTAGGTACCTTGCATGTAAAACTTCCTCCTTGGTGATGGTAGGCTTCTGTTGTAATGCCTCTCTGGTGCATGCAGCTTCAGCACATGTAGTAATCTTCATAGGTAATACCTCAGGTTATGGTGCTAGCTTTGGCATCCACTGATTTTCCACTACGCATTGTATTCTAACCATCTATGCACCTTTTTTCTCCTATTTATGTTTCTTGATAATATGCTCATATAAGTCCAGACATTCCTCATAGCCAATATTCTTCCCAAAAAAAGAAAAAGTAATATTTTGAGTACATTCACGCCTGTAGTGGTCAGGAGATCCACATGTAAAATATGTTCCGCAAGGGAACTCACCTCATCCACCACCACAACCTCGACCCCACATCCACCATGATATCCTTGATCTCTTCCACAACCTCCTTCAAAGTTCCCTTCATTCCAATCATAACACGATTGAGTGTGATCACGATCATGGTGCTCACTTTTTCCTTTAGAGTTATCTGATACTCAGTCTATCACACACCAATATCTATGGCATCATGGATCTAATGAATCAACCTGAAGTCTTCTGTATCATGAGTCATGGACTAGTAAATTTTACAATAACAAGATACATTCTTCCTTATCGCATGTTGTAATAATGGGTAGTGGCTTGCATCATGGTCCAAATGACATATCTCACAGTCCAGCAGCAGTGAATGTACTAATCTATTAGGAAAACTATCTTTTCTGTTCCCTTCCACTTCACAATATGTACACAAAATCTCAGTGTGCATCTCGTGTGCTAAATTTTCTGATAGTTTCTCAAACTTCTTTGCCATATTTGTAATTCATGCTCCAAGAATGGGCTAACTCTAGTTTCTATACTCTTGAATGCCTCGGCACATAAAGTTGCTTCAAGTGCTTTGTGCAAGTCTGTATAAGTCTTATGTGATAGTGCTCTCCTAAAAGGTGTGATCAAGCCCCCAAAAAACCATTGTGCATGTTGGTTTACATGAATATCATAAGAAATTTTAGACAACAATGTCTTGAAATGGGCATCATATTCCTGAACGCTCTCGGTATTTCCCTTTATAATATTCTTGAGCATGCTTATACACTTCTCCTCAAACTCAACAATATGAAAATCCATAAGGAAAGCATCCTTTAATGTTGCATAATATACAACAAGTATGATCAAGGTAAAACTTCCTCTACCAATGTGTGTGTGTGTCTGCAATGTAGTTACAAAGCGACTTACCTTGCACTCGAATCCGTAACTCCTTTTGTGTGCCATAGTATCTTACACATGTGCATTTTTTTAGCAGCATCTTCTATGCACCTATACTCACGGAAGATGAAGAGATATCTCCATGTAAATATTCTTGGGTTAGTGCGGACCCTGCCCACCTGATCTAGATCCACTAGAGTTAGAGCCTTTTATACTCCCTGATCCTCCACCAGTATCCAGAAGTGGACCAGTGGATGTAATTCCTTGTTACCTCTACCTCCCAAACCACCAAATCCACCAGAACTAGAGCCACATATGCCCCCTGATCCTCCACATATAGCTGGAAGTGGACAAGTGGATGTAGTTCCCTATTTCCTAATAGTGGTACTAAAGTGAACTCTTACAGTTTGCAAAGTGGTACTACTCCCATACGTGAGTCCAAAATTTTGTGTGCTTGAGTTTTGTGCTTTGATGATGCGCCTCAAAAAGCTACCTCCAAATAATAAAGAAGATGTTTTACCTGTCATAGATGTACTTTCTATCTTACTTACTCTTGCTCTTCTACTTGCCCAAACTAGCTTATTAGTCTTTGGTTATACGTATACTAGAAATCCAAGCACAAGGGATAGGTTACAGTACATTAAGATGTGTGCCTACAACCTAGGTCATCTCTACTAGTGCACTCCCATATGAGGCCAAGGAGGGTTCCCTATTATTCTTGCCCAAATGGGGAGTTTGAGATGCTCTGGCTCCACACCTCCTACATGAGCTTCAAATCCTTCATGAGCCATCTCTCTCCTTGACACCATCAGCTCTCGTAATATTGCATTACTTCACTATCTCCCTCTCGCACACCTCATTATAATCAAGCCACCTTTCTTCTCTCTGCCTCTCTACCACTAGGTCCGTCATCTTTCACCAAACCTGTTCCTACCCCCGTGCATGGTGGGGTTTAGCTAGCCATCATTTTTTCTTCCAAGTTCAGGGTTACCATCAATATTTTGATCGCTAATGGAATGCATTGCAAATCATTTCCCTTGGATAATGTAAAAATTGGAACTTATCTACCTTAGGGAAAGAATAAGTGGAAATTGAGTACTCTGAAATATACCTATTCAAAACATTATGAAACCAAGTATCCAGTAGTGCACGTCTAAATTAGATCAGCATCATAAAGGGTCTGAAATTATTCTTGCATCCAACCAGCTACTCATACAACTCTACTTAAAAATAACAAAGAAGCTACTCGTACAACTCTACTAACCACCTAAATGCATAACTCTACTAAAAATAACAAAGAAGCTCTCATATAGACAATCATACTGATTATTATGAACCAAGCGTGTGTGTCATACTCGAGATCCAAGATCTTGAACCTCCAAGCGTACTCTTCTTCTAGATCTTTTATCCACTTCTCAACACTTTTTAAGTTCAAGTGGTACATCTTCATCACTAAACATCCTAAAAATAGTTGAAAAAGAGGTCCCGTCAATGGAACCAATGATGCAACCTAGAATTTACTATATAAAACCTAGAAAGACCCGGGCATGATGACACATCACCCATCCTAAACTAAGCACTCACTCGAAGCACGCAAAGCTACCAGGCCTCTCTTTAGAGTTACTTATGCGGGATGTTAGTGTAATGAAGATAGATCATATTCAGAACCATAAGTAAGCATACACATTCCACAAAGCATAACTAGATCTAGATCTTAGAGAATCATGAATTAAACAATAACCATAATAATATTAATCATACAAGAACAAGTCACGGTCATGTTTAACACCATAATCCATCTAATATACTCAATTTTATTAAACAATGAATTACATAGAATATTCTTACATTACAAATCATTAATGCATGTATTAGATCCGATGTATCATATTAGATCTAGTATCATAACTCTACAATAATTCATTATTCATCCTCTATCTAACTACACATTTCTCTACATATTTATAGGGGTGGGGACTTGCCCTTCACCTCCCACACAATTCCCAAAATAGGTCACATGCTAATATCATCATGTGCCTTTACAATAACATACACACATGCAAGTGCGCTAATAATAGACATCCTATAGTTAATGGGAAGAAGTAATCCTATTGTTATCTTGAAATCATGCATGGTGCTTATCAGATGCTCATTCCAAAAATAACATTTGCATGTTGCGAAGTCTCCATCCCAATGTGTGCTCCACATGTTATCTTCCAAAAATATCCCACATCCATGAAAATGGCTAAGTCCCGAATCATCTTGTCTGGTGCGCATTTCCTTATCTATCATACTGTGCCTTCAAGTACGCCTTATTCCTACATACACATCCTATGCGTGTCTTCTCCTTAGGAAAATATTTTCTACTCAAAATTACCTACTCCCAGACCACCCAAACCTATCCTAGCTTCAAGTCACGAACCCTATTTAACCCTCCCTCATTTCATTTATTTCTAACCACGATTTCACAAATTAACGTTACACTCAAATTTTACACAAAATGATTTCAACAAACTCTCTTTCAATCAAATAAAGGATTCAGATTGAATCCTACCTCATCTTAGTACCATCTCCGTGGTGGCACATCTTGCCACTTCACTAGTGGTCCACCTTCTCCCTCTCCCACCTCCACCATGCTAAAATTAACTCATCACCTCACAACCAATCAAATTGATCAACTCGATCTCATGGACCCGCCAATCGAATGTCAATCACCCATTGCATGGCTCGCCAACTCAGCTAGATGTCTCATACTATCATTTTCCACTCCTCAACTTATCCTCTATCATTTTCTAAAAGTGGAAAGGTTAAAATGAATCCATAAAAGTGGATTTTTCCTTTTTTAACCCCAAATTGACATGACCGATGTCGGTCATATTGAGACCTAGCCAATCAATGTCGGTTTCACTATAACCGACATCGGTCACCCTAAATAACCATTTGACCCACCCCATGCCCATTTTTCCTAAAAACATTATTGCTCCAACAACTTTTGACCTTACCAACACCTATTACACCCTACCTGCAAGCCTACATTACCTATACATTTCCTTAACTACATTTAGGGACATGTTATTTACCTATACCTTGGCCTTACCTATGCCCTGACCTACATACCCTGACTTGAATTTCCTTTTGTGACATTTGAGTTTGTGTACTCACTATACCTTGTTATTTTGTTACCCGCGTTGTTTAGCCTAATGACCTTGCCTTGCCTAATGATGTGATTTTTATCCCAACCATACCTTTGGTGCTATGGAACAAAAAATATTACCCATTCCTACACTAGACTTCATTGTGTTCATGACCATATCCTATACCTTAGATATCTGAATCACTTCAACCTCATTTGGATAAACCTATTTCCCTTTTAACAACATAAATTTTGCAAGCTCTTCCACTTGGGATCATATCGCGATCTATACGTGTGCATGCATTCGATTACCATTGACCATTACCCACTATGTCCATTACCCATTACCCAAAAATTACCATACCCTTACCTACGACCCTCACTTTCAACAATCACCTATTTATCAAACCACTCCCTAACTAATTTTCTAGCCTCATCAGTTCATAGTTTGAGGGGATCACCTTTAGCCTTACTTGAGGCAACCTAACCTCCTCTTATACCAGGACATTGACTTCCTATTTTTTTAATGTCACTTACAAATAAAAGCTACAAAACAAAAAGGGGAAAATGTAGATACCAAATTGGGGTCACACTCCCCTTGGTCCCCTTGATTAATTAACGTAATATATTTAATTAATCATGATCCCTTCATCTTATACTAATATTCATCCTCAAATTATTAATTAATTTAATTAAGTTAATTTCACCCTCACACCTCCACCTCATCATTACACCTCACCCTAGACCCATTCTAGGGGCATTTAACTCACAATGACTGAGTAATCTTTCTCGACACCGAGTCATCACTCCCAGTGTTGAGTCACCACTTAACCTAACTAACTAAGACTTCTTCCTAAAACCTAATTGGACTTATTCTATGACCTTCCTACCTTCTCTCACGTGAACTCCACTTCCCTAAGTAGACTCAATCAAAATCATGCCAAAAATAGTAAAGATCTACCTATTTTTGGTAAACCTAGACTTTCCCGCCTTAATCGACGTTGGTTATCCCTCAACTGACACCAGTCACCTAACCGCCATCAGTTACCTTATATACACTTTCAAAACTCTTTACATGGGTTGGTAATTCAATTATTGGAGTATTATTGCATTCAAAATCTATTATCCCTCCTACATCCAGACGATGAACACACACAATCACAATGCAAGACAAGCAACCAATTTCCCTTCGAGAGTGTTGGAATAATCATGGAAGCACATGGGCCATATTTTTTACGGTACAAGAATAAATCAATTCTTCTCGATCAACCATCAACCATCCCAACTCCTAAGATCTGTAAGACATCAAGTAATTATTTTGATCCTAATCATTTTTTTGATGTGTAATCACAACACCCTTGAATGTCTTCAACTCGATGGGTTGAAACTATTAGTGTGATTGCATAACATTGAGATTTTCCCATAGTGTGGGACCTTGCGATTGGGAAAAATCTCCGGATGAAGGCCAATTCATATTCCTCTATTCAGGTGCATGCATTCATATTACAAAGGATCTACTCTGAAACCTACTCTAACTTTCCAAGGAGACAGGGTTAAGAAGATGCATAAAAATAAATCCTAAAACTAACTAGGTGATGCACCAAAGGAATGTTTAACTCCTGCTTTGTCATCAAATACAAACCATAAAACATGTAATACAACCACTAGCATAGATAACTGAAATGTAATGAGAGGTCAGATGGAGATGATGAATACAGAGAGGATTGAAATTCATCCAAAGACATGAATTATTAGCTGCAAAAGTTAATACAAGATACACTATAATGGCCAAGAGGCAAAAACTTGCATTACGGTTTGAATGGGGAAGTTTGAAACTCCAAAAATTCACATGCCAAAACGGAATAAGGGAGGGGCAAAACCAAAATTTCCAACCTTTAGAAAAATGCCCCTCCTTACAATTTATAGGAAGAATCAAAGAAGGAGATGAGAAGAATTCGAAATCCTACTCCAACCACCCTAGAATGCATTGAATTCACCCAAAAAATAATTCTATCTACTTCTAAAACCCATACCTTCATGTACCATTCCTTTTTGGGCAATAAAGGAATCCCATACCTCATTATGGTGGTAGGTGAGAAACCTAGGAGACCCTCAAAATGGTGAACTGTATTTCTTCATTTTGACTAACTTAGTCTCACTTATTTAAATATATCCAATCATAGTTGGGTAGAGGATCTTGTGAGCTTTCTAAAAATTCCTCTCTTGTGTAAATATGAGATTTCATTCAAAATTTATGGCCATTTGAAGGTTGAATTGCATTTTACAAAAATGGCGGGCTAGGAGTTCCGAAACTCGAAAGTCTGAAATGCATACAACCTCCGAAATCCCAAACTTTGGAATTTCATAAATTTTTATTTCAGAGAAAAAACACTGTTCATCCGCCAAAATGCTCTAAGAGTTCTAAATTTCAAACCCAAAACCCGAAAGTCGAAATTTGGACTTTGAATTTTGGACATTTTGGGTGATTTTTTCCATTTTTTCTTGAGAATTTCGAAACCCAAAAACCTGAAAGTCTAAAATTTTGGACTTTCAGAATTCAAAATTTCAGCTCCAATTTTTCCATTTGCACCTGAGAATTTCCAAAACCTGAAAACCCAAAAGTCCAAAATTTTGGACTTTTAGACTTCAAAAATTCATACTTTTTGATCATTTTCCAACTTTGTGCTCCGAATTCTCTGAAACCCTGAAAACCAAAAATTCTGAAATTCGGACTTTCAAACTTTTGGGTTTTGGAAATTTTCAAGAAAAAAAAATTCCTTACTTCTCTCGAAACGCCAAAAAGTGAAGGTATGAAAACCTCGATATTTTCTCCATTTTTTTCACGTGCAAGGTGCGTTGATCAATTTCACCCAAGGGGGGAAAAAATTGGACAACACATTTTCTTATCCCCTTTGTAGATCTATGGTTTCTTTTAGCACTTTATTTCCTATGTTGCATGTACATCACCTTCCTCCCATGACCCACTATTCAACCATCCCAAGCCATTTCACCATTCCAAACCTCCTTCTTAGTATCCTTGAGTCTTCTTAGCCATATTACGACCCAAACCATACTACCCTCACTCTTTGTGCAATCACGAGAGAGCCTCTGCTTCTATTTAATATTTTTTTATCAAATTTCCCCTCTAGATGTTGGTCACCTTAGCGTCGTCGGTCTCCTCTCTACCAAACATCAATCACGGACCAATATCGTTCACTATTTTTTCTACTAACATTCACCAAATTACCTCTAACATCACCTAAAATCCACCAGACCTTACCAAATACCTTTGTTACCTTACCTAACACCCCTGTGACCTATCCCAACTAGGAACATACCTTGTTTGATGCTAGATTTAGTTTAGATTTTAATACTTTGTTTAATCTAGTTTGTTTATAACTTTTGGGATACCTAAATCAAAGTGTTAGCAATAAGACCTTTATTTATCGTATTTAATTCATTAATTTGTTATAAAAACAAGTGGATTGACATGACCTTTTAGGAAGTATCACACTTCCGGAACTAGCAATTGCTAGGCATTCCACTATCATTTGCTATTTAATATAATTTGGTGGTATTGATTTTTATCTATAGGTATTATTTCCTAGAAAAAAAGGGTTTCTCCACTATCATCTTGGATAAATTCGATAACATGGGCATTTAACCTTCGACCAACATAATCACGGTATTCCTCCTTAATTGTTACCTTATACATTTTATTGCACAACTTATTCAATGAAACAGATGCTTTATATCACCTGGAATGTGAAGAAGGATTAATTTTACATCTAATTAATTCATTTGGAGTTATTGATATTAACAAGAAGGGTGTTAACCAGTTGTGTTTTGAAAATTACTTTTTGGGTAGCATGATTTGGTGAAGGTAAAAGTGTATGTAGTTTTAACAATTGGTTGTTTCAAGACCTATAAATTTCTTAGAATTGTTATACAAGTTATGGAATTTACATCAAGTGGTCATATGCCATAGTTAAGGTGCTCTTTGATGGTATTGAAGCCAAAGGGTGAAGAGAAGTCTTGGAAATAGGTGTTTTTGAAGGCAATCAGAATTGGGCCCATTAAATGAAATAATATGATTGGTTGATATAAATTCCAACCGCATATGGTTTTTAAATTGTATTCTAAACATGTGTTATGAATTTTACAGAATTACTAAAAATATTTTTGGTGTTAGGGGATTTTTGGCATTCCATTGTATGGGTTTTGAGAATTTTTGTTGCATAGAAGAAGGGTTTTCATTAGGTGAACCATATCGGTAACTTTTAGATGTTATGAAAATTATATGGGATATTTTTTATGATGTATTGGTAGTGAAAAATGAGGGAAAATGTTTTGGTTTGAATTTGAATTAAGAAGGAGCTTATAAAAGCATAGTTTTGGGTGCTTTTGTGAACCAGTTGTGTGTGTGTGGGGTGTGTGCAAGAAGTATGACCTAGGTGAGATATTTTTATAGGTGTTAAAGCATGAATTGATATCATATCAAGTGTGTGAAAGGTTTAATATGGATGGAAATCATGTGCGCAAGAGTTTGAATCCTTGAGAAGTGAAAAAGAGGTAGATTGTTCAAGTTTGAAGACCTAGGGATTGAGCAAGGGGTTGGAAGAGTTTGGATCTGAATCTTTGGATCACTATCAGCTATGGTACCATGATATTTTTAGTGGTCATTCCTCATAAAAATATTGTGTGATGTGTCATATTCATGCAAGTCTCTTGTTGTGTGTAATATAAATAAGGGTTTAGGGGTTGGTGCCTCACTAAAGAAATATCTTGTGATGTGTAATATTCTCTTGAGTCTTTGTTGTGTGTAATATAAGAAAAATATTTAGTTGATTTTCTTTCCCATGAGGGTTTCCCACTTATATATTATGTTTTGGTGTTATTTATCTTACTCATGATTAATTATATGAATGATATATGTTTATTGTGCACACATTAATGGATGGATAATTAATTAATGGTTTATGTGAGTGAATATCAGTTCATTATTCTCTCAAAGCATAAAATACTAGTCCATTGGCCTTAGCTCCACCACTTCATGAATTCCAAAAGGATAAAGAAATAACTTTCTCAAATTATATGGAGATGGAAAGCAATGACCAAATGATCATATTACAAATTTCATCATATCCTATGATATTCTTGGAGTAACACACGAAGATGTTCTTGGTTGTTTTTGGAATCATTACGGTGCGGTCTAGATTGTTTTGACTTCTTTCCATCACAATCCATTACTGATTAGGATGATATGAAAACCAAGTTTGAAGAAAGATTCAAGACTGTAGAAGATGCTCATGACCTCCTTTCTCAAATTTCTCCTATGTAGAAAGAACCAAAAGATCCCATGAGAGAATTTATAGAAAAGTTCAACAAGTTTATCAACAAGATTCCTACTAACGCTTGTCCAATGTGGACACTTATAAAAGGTTCTTCACGAATGCCCATTTTTAGGTTAGTTTTGTACTATGGATATCATAACTAAATAATTTGTACAATGTTAAGGAACTTTTTATTAATGTGGAAGATGACCTCATCATGTCAGGAAAGATAAAGAACTATTCAATGAGGATAAGGTGCAGAGGTATAAAGTTAAAAGAGTTGATCCATTGCTACAAAAATTAGCTAATGATGTGCTCTCATTGAAGAAGAAAATTTCACAAGCCATCGTCTCAAATAAATGCTTTAATATCTCATGGATGTCTTCATTCATGAGGATAGTACCTCCATCACGAAGAATGATATAGAGGTCAACATTGATTCGGTAGGTGTGAAAGAGAAGCATCTATAGTAGTTGTTGAACATAATAAATCCCATTGAAGTGAAATTCATGGAGAACATGATACATTAGGATGAATTTACCAATGGATATCATGAGGCTGTTGCAAACATAGTGAGCATGTAATGGTAAAAAAGTAGTTTTGTGATGGTGAAAAAATGGAAAATGGAAAATAAAAAATTGAAATGAATTCATAAATAAATGAGTAGATGAAAACGAGAGGTTAGATAAATCAAGGGATGATATGTCTAGATGGATCTTCACTTACTATAATAATAATGAAAAAATTCTCAAGAAATTGAGAAAGGGGTCATACTTCATCAAACTTGTAAATGGGTTTAAAGAAAAAAAAGCATTCGGTGATACCCCTATAGGGTAACATCTAAAGGAGAAAAAGTGTTACATTTAAAGTGGGTTGTCTCCTGCATGTACAATAGGTGATTTTAATTGTGTTTCCCTTTCAGTTGTTTTTCCTTGTTGTGTTGTGTGTTTCCCTTTCCATCATATTATTTTTAAGTTTCCTTGTTTATGCGGATTACTTGTATTGTGGATGTGTTGGGTGACTTTATTTACCCAATGGATAAGGCACTAGTCTACTCCCTAGGAGATAACTAAGGTTTGTGATTATTCTATTTTTTCTTTTCCAATCCAAAACAATTCCCCAAGTAAGAGCCGAGTTATTTTCATGCTAAAAATATAACATGAAAATTTTAAACTTTTGGTCTTGATAACCTTGAACCCACACTTGAAATACCCTTTACGGGTCAATGTAAAGCTTTCCTTTTACCATATTATCAACTATTTCACCCTCATTATGTTCAAGAGGAACATGATAACATGATTTTAAAGTGTGTTTCATGTGCAAATAAGTTTGGTTCTTTAAGCTACTGAGATCTAAGAAAGAACAGATCTCCCGGAGGCTTCAAAAGGGTTATTTTTGGTATTTTCACTACCAAACATCCTTCGAATTCATACATGGAACAATTTTTTTGGGAGATCCATGAAGTTGTATGTGGTAGTTTAGGAATATTATGGGAAGAAAATTGAGATCAGGAATAAGTTAAACAATACAAGGTATTTTTGGGCAAGGCACTAGGAAATGCGTGTTCTTAAAAAGATAGTCACCTTGTTTGAAATGTTTTGGGATCCTTGTGATGTGTTGGAAGGTCATATACCAGGAATCAAAATTTGATAGACTCTACTTCATGGTGAAATGATCAAGGAATAATTTTAGGAGTATAAGATTGTAGAAAACTATCCATCGGATCAACACAAGAGTCCTTCTACAAGGTAGAACTTGTTTGAAATGTTTTAGGAGCCTCATGAAGAGTTAGGAAACTACAAAATATAAAATGAGGGTATTTTTAATTCTCTCCATGATCCATAAGGTATTTTGGACCAATTTCATCAAAAACTATTCTTTCTACTTAGTTCATTGGTGCATTGCTCTAGGAAAAAGTGGAGATGTAGGTAAAATTCACTGAATATCTAATTTTCAAGCCTTATAAATAGTATCATTGGATTCATTGGACTATTTTCATGAAGATTCATTTATTATTTTGTGAGATTTAGTTAATTTTGGACTTCGGGGTGAAAGAAACATTATGGGAAGAAATTTTGAAGTACAAATCATGCTTGAATGAAACACTTGGGCACTTGGGCACACTTTTGTGTGCCCTATAACCCTTGGAAGAATTTTTATGTGTGATTTCACCTCATAGGGAAACTCACTCCTATTAGTTGTCATTTCCAACTGAAAAACATAACATGAAGCCAAAAAGTGCACTTTTTGACTTATAAGAATGTTTTAGGAGATGGTGGGTCCCATTTTTCCTCCTATGTGAACTTTTAAACTCCATTTCCACTGTGGGTGCACTTATTAAAGGTAAAATTTCACCCAAAAAGTGTTTCATGCCGTCATTTTTGGAGTTTTTACATACATACATGCTAAGTCAAGTGAAAAATAAAAGAAAATCCTTCACTCCCTCATATGCATGTCATGATATCCTTCATCCCCCATGCCTATGCTACACTTTTCATCTCACCATGCACCTTGGGTGAAGTATTTAGGTGTAAATTTAACTAAAAAATGTTCCCAAGTACAATGATACACTCAAACTCCACTTCTCCACTCCCCCACTTCTCCATCTCTCATGTGCACTCTCCACTTCAACTTCCACCCTATAAATTCATCCTCCCATGCTCCCCACAACTCATAAGCTTAAAAAAATTAAAAACACAAATTCACTTCTATGGTAGTCATTAAATCAAATTTTAAAGTTGGTTCATAACATTGAAACACAAAAAAACCCTTTTGTGCCCTCAACATCCAAATCTAGTTTTTCTTGTAACTCATGATTCCAAGTTTCATTTTCCTCAAGATTTTAACCATGGATTCCTTATAAAAATTCCTTTAAGTATATTTTTTACATGCCCCCTTTAATGCAATAAATTTTAATTTATTTATATATTAAAATCATAATAAAATAATACTTGCAAAATTATTATATGATTTCCTTTTCATTGTGTTTCTCTTGCAAAAATATCCCTAGTCCCCTTTGGAAGTTTCCCCAAGTTCTTCTTCTAGCTCTCACAATAAGCCTTTCAAAAATACATCATTGCTTCCAATTACCCTTCAAATAGCACTATGTCTCTATTTATGCAGTTCGACCACTTTGTCGCCTAATGGTTAGGCCCTTATGATTTTTCTCCACCGATTAATGTTGGAGCCCCACTCCATGCACTTTACATTTTCCACTATGGGAAAATATCCCACATGTAGCACATGGTAGGTAGCTGAATGGTTTAAATGGTATTAATTGGGAATTATGCATTGGCTTATGAGCCATTTTGTTAGCCAATGGTTATGTGGTCAATTGAACTATGCTACGTTGGGTGTTAAGTGTACTGAGGCCATATGGCGCGTGGAGGATAAGTGCTTTGAGTTGTGAGGATATAGAGATAAGCGCTGAGTTTAAAGGAATTGGGTGGTTAGAAAGGAGATAAGGTAGCCTATGTAGAAGATATAATAATTATCTAGGTAGTTAAGTGGGTAGGCTAGCTTGGTGGTTAGGTTGAATCCGTTGGCCGAGTTAGCCCGACTTGCCGAGTCGGGTTGTCCATCAAGTTAGCACTATTTATACTATATAACAATTAATACCACATGTATCTTGTTATTACAATTAAGAGAATATATATAGAAAATATCTATAATGGTAATATGAATATTTGAGGGAAAGGCACCCCTCCACAATCAAGTGTGTCAAACTTGGTGAGGGTCCCGATCAATAAAAATGGGACACATCTTTTTGTAACCGAGTGTTGAAGAACATAATTAATACCAAATTTTTACTTCATATCCATTGTTCCAAATGCCATAATTTCATTGGTCTACGTAGATGTGCATGCGTCATGTCACCTATGCACAGCCTATATTTTTACCACTTGGAAAAAAATTTGGTGGGCCATAACTTCTACATACATTATTTTTTTTACGTAAACAAGATACCGTTGGAAAGATATAATTTTCCTCTACTCAATGCAACTACCTATAGCTTATTTTGAGAATATTATAGGTTGGTGTTTCTCAAAAATGATCCTCTAGATCATTCCTCCCCATTAATAAATTCTTGGAGCTCTAAAAGTTATATTATTTGGTAAATAGGTGAGGGTATTTCTCCCTCACCTTTCCGATTTCCATCCATTTCACCTTGTTTGGATGCATTCCTTTTAAACCCACATGAATATATTCAACATCACCCCTTCACAAGGTTCTAACCTTCCTATCCAAAATGATATCATCATGTAACTCATCTAGATACTCAAGTGTAAAATCATCAACATAAGGTACATGTAGTCATTTTTACACCCACCAGAAGAACAAGGGAATCCCATGTGTGCCGACCTATCACCCAGTGGGTGTTGGGTGCTCACCCGAGGCATGAACGGGTTTTGAGTCTCTCTTTTATGTGATTTAAGTGGGAAACCATCATCTATGTCATGAATCTTAATGAATAAAGGTGGAAATGAGACATATAATCATCATAAGGCTCAGAACGACCTCTAGAAAAATGTATTCATTCCAAACATAGAGTGTTTACAGATAACAAATAGAATTACAGTAGAAAGGAAAATACAAAAGGATTTACATTTATTCCATAACATCCATGAACATAAATGAAAAGATAATGATATGAACCGAATCATTTATATTTATACTCATTCATGTTTGTAACCTCATTACATTTAATGGATCTATTAGAATACCACAATTGTATCGGACAAAGTCATACATCGCCCACAACATGCATGCCGGCCTATCACCCAAAGAAGTCTTGGGTGCTCACCCGAGGCATGCGTGTACACCGAGTTTCTCTTTTATGTGAGTTAATTGGGAAACCATCATCTATGTCATGAATCTTAATGGATAAAGGTGGAAATGAGACATACAATCATCATAGGGCTTAGAATGATCTCTAGACAAATGTATTCATTCCAAATAGAGAGTGTTTATTGATAACAAATAGAACTACATTAGAAAGGAAAATACATAAGGATTTACATTTATTCCATAACATCCATGAAAAAAATGAAAATATAATGATATGAACTAAATTAGTTATATTCATACTCATTCATGTTTGTAACCTCATTACATTCAATGGATCCATTATACTACCACAACTTGATCAAACCGAAGTCATACATCACAGCACGGATCATGTCATTCATCCATATAAAGAAAAATTTATAACCTATCCCCTTAATACATTGCTCCCTTATATAGATTCTACCCAATCCCACAGAGTTCTCGTAGTGTTTTGCAGAGCTCCACTCTCTATAATCTCCTCTCTTTTCTATCCGATCTCTCCCTTTTCTATCTCATGCGATTGCTCACATATATAGGCATCCCAAAGTGCCAACTCATCCTTTTGCAGCCTCAGATCTGGTGCCAAGTGTCTTAATGTGGTCCTTTATGGGAGCGTGCTTCTCTAGGCCCGAGATCTCCACTTTTTCCATGTCTTCCAGAACCTTCTATCATATGGCATATTCCTTTTATGGGCATCATGTTGCCAGTGGCACCTTATCCACTCTGCATGCACATTTGGGTCATGCTTTTCTTGTGTCCTACCCAAAATTCCCAATATGGATAAGTCTTGAAACCTTGGCTCTGTGCGATCACCATGGATTTTCTTAAACCCTTCCTTAAACCCTATCTGTGTGCCTTCTCCTTATGCACCCTTCACTAACTAGGCCTTGCATGCCTACGTGTCTTTGTGTAATTATCCATTATTTTGGGGTCCCAACATCACCCCACACTATGCTTGTTCTTCATCCGCAGGAACACTTCTCCAATGAATAAAGAATTACAATATGTTATAGAAGAATAAAATAATTTGGGAAGAGTAAGAATAAGGGGATTAAGGAATGGGAAAGAATAAAAGAATGAGAGGGTAATTATTTCTACAAAAGGAGTGGGAAGTCCCTCTTTAGGTTAGCCTCCAACTTTTTGGGCATCTACTTCACTCTGCGCTCTGGCGCAGAGGTCCCGACCAAGGTTCTCACTTTCTCAAAGCTTAACCCATCTCCTAGGTATTTATAGTCTCAACTACCCCTTCCAATTGTTTTCCCATATCCTCAAGTGCATCCATTATTCTTGTGATTTTTGGAGTCTGAGTTCCTTCAACCATTTTGTTTGAACCCCTTAAGTTTTCAATGGCCTCGATTTATTTTTGACCTCGGAAAGGATTATGTCCCTTTCTTCCCTATTTCCATTATTCTTTTTTGAAACTCTTTCAACTCTGCTTCGTGAGTGGCGACCAAGCTACTCACCACTCTATCCCTGTCTGTGCAATTATCTTTATCGACCTCAGCAGATTGGGTAACAATCTTGACATCTAAAAGTACCTTGCTATATTTAGCAATGATTGCTACTAATTTCAATTTTTCTTCCCTCTCCAAGCATGCTGCCACTTCTTTCATGGACTCCAAGGTCAATGATTGTATCTCCATGGTGAGGAGGTGTGTCAAATCTTCTAAGAATTTAAGATCAGATCCGTACTTGTGCACGGACAAAGTGTTAGGTTTATATGCTTCAACATAATGGTGCTTGTGATAGACTCCATATTTTTGTATACTTCACACACCTTCGCCTTCTCATCCCTTAGTTCACACTTCAGCTATGCGTTGATCAACTCTTCTTGTTTCAAGCCCTTAGTCTTCTTAGCCATCTCCTCTTCCTTATTTTCTAGATTTCCCTCTAGAAATCTTACTCTGTCATTTCTTCCAAAGAGCCTATCCTTAGTCTTGATTGCGACCTTGTTCAACACATTACATAACTACTCATCCGAGAGTTGTTGGGAATTTACCAAGGGGTTGGTTCCCTTATACTCCGATTGACATGATTGCCCCTTGATATACTTTGAACTCTGGCTCATCAATATGGGACTCAAATGCCCAAGAGAGAATCTTCCTTGTCCTGGAGTACACACCCTCCTCATAAAATAACTCAATAGATAGACTTTATTCCATGGGTACATTACTCTAGAAATGCATGTGTAACACCTTCCTTTGGTCATCAACATAGCCCATGACCTATCCTCATTCTGTATCAAGGCTCTTCCTTCCTGAGCGTGCATATTTGGGTAAACTCACCGTTAGTCTGGGACCTCCTCCCATACTAAATTTTTCTTTCTCAATGCTTTCATCCTTATCCTCTCCCATCACTATGTCGGTGCTACACTCTAATTCTTGTTCTACCAAGGCCTCGATTATTTTTTTCTTCTCTTTCTACCACCTCATTTACTTGCTCCCGCATAAGGCTTGGAGTTTTCTTCTTCTACATGCCAACCTCCTCACTTCTTCCCATGTCCTAGGTGCCTTCCCTCTCCTAGATACCCTTGCACCGCATGAAAAGGAACTCCTATTCTTCTTCTCCTCCCTCTTCTTCTGAATCATGCACATTGAAGACAAGTGGCTCTTGATCTCTTTCAAGATCATCTTCTTCATCGTCATCATCCTTTTCACCTATGTATCTCTCCAAGCTCTCCATCTCCTCCGAGTCAGTTTCCTCTTCTATCCTCTACTTCTTTCTGAGAGGTGACTCTTCCGTAGGGGATCCAACCTTCTCTGCTTCCTCTAGTGACTTCTCCTTGGCGAGGGTTGCTCTGGTGCCTCTTCTTCCGGGGTCTTCTCTTTTACCAAGGATTTCTTCCTATGCATATAGGTGCTAGGTTTGGTGCTTTCCACCAACGTGCTTACTAGCTGGGTAGTCTGCACACTTGGTGCTTTTTCTTCTTCTCTCTCCCTTTTCTTGAGCATGGGCTTTCTTCTACCCATGGGATCTTCAGGTATGGAGACATCATTCTCTAGGTATGCACCTTTCTCAAATTTTGGCCTAATGTGGAGATATACATGCATCATGGTCTTTCCTGCAATTGTTAGAGTCAGGGGTTTCATCATTCTGATTTCATGCACTGCATATTTTTCTATGTATGTGTGATTCTTGGGGTAGACCAGAATCCTACGCAACTCCCTGTGGTTCGATCAACTTCACTAAGGTCAAACCTTAGTCTCTTTGCTTCTTTGAACTGTTAACTCCTACTTGGAAGTACTGGGTAGTGAAGGAGAACGGGATTTTACACCATGGGCTCATGGTTTCATCCACCAACTTAAATCTGCCTATGCATAAGTGTTGGTACACAACAAACTTAGCTTCTCCCATTGTAAGTGTTGGTAGTTGTTCTAGGATTCTCCACTCTGCCCCGAACACATCCCTTAAGTGCTTATACCACTTGTCCAGGCACGCCTTGTGGGAGGTTGTCATTGTTTCACATGTATACTTTGAAAATATTTTTACGGGTGAGGGATCTTCAGCTGGATACTCCCAAACAAACTTGTCTACCACATCAGGCACTCCTATCTCTGAAAATACAATTGTCAGGAGGATATTTCCAAAGAGTATCTTGTCTCCTTCTTATGCATTACTGATTATCTCATCTATAATGAAGGCTGATAAATTATAGGCTGTGTCCTCGATATTTTCTGTGAATAATCAACTAGGCCTTATTCACCTATGTCCACCTTTCTTGATCATTTAACTTTGTGACTAAGCATGTAGCCATTCTCATGACGGGATCTAGGATTTCGTAATATCAAAATACCTCAACCCCTTCTTGTAATCATATGCAGCAATGGTTTCTTTGATGGCATCCTTGTCACTTAGGTCATCATCTATGTTGTCTCCCACATAGATGAGGCCTGTAAACTTAGAAATCAGCTGAGGGGTTATGCGCATCTTGTGCCCCGTGAAGTAAAAGTGATCCTCATGCATGCGTGACATCAACCACTGATAGAGGTGCTCAAGCTTTCCAAAGTAGGGAAACTCATAGAGTTGTAATAACCCTACCTTCTCCAACTTCACTTTTACCTCATTGCTTATAGATGGGAAAACCCTTTGGTGTCCTTTTATTCATTGGGCACACTAACTCCAGTTCCATTTCCTTCTCTGTTGTGCTTGTGCAATGGTTATAATCACCCATTTCCATCTTTCTCAAATGGGATTACCACTCCATCCCAAGATAATTCTCTAACCTTTCGCACGCAACCAATCCATCTTGACAGGAGACTCTTGCACACGTGTAACCAGCGCCGAAGGCACTTCTTTTGTCATGATTTTTGCTCTCACCTACCTTATGTTACTTTGTGCTTCTTCCTTTCTTGTACGTGGATCCCCAATGTAGCTTTATCCTAACACCAACCATCCTTTTTCACCTTTCCTTACATGTACTTTCTTCACAGGGCCATTCAACTAGGATTTCCAATGCATTCCTTCTTGGCGCTTCACACTTCAATTTATTCCACCTTACTCCACCCCACACTAAAATGATGTGCAGTCCTCTATGTAGTTACAACTTTCAAAAAGTAATGAGATTACTGGCACCCAAGGCACAACACAAAACAACAATGAGAAAGGGAAACACAAGAAAGGAAAATGCATTAAAGAAAATCCTAAACTAACTGGAAATATTGCCTTATTTACAAACACCAAGAAGACTTATTTATAGTAGGGCTTCAGCCTACTCCCATTAAAGTGTCCTGGAAATCTTGTCCCATCCAGTGCTTGTAACTGGCATGCACCTGAATCAAGGATGTACAAGATGGTGTAGGGACCCAACCAATGCACTTTTAACTTCCTAGGATGGTGTAGAAACTTAGAATCATATAGTAAGACCATCTACCCAACCTCAAACTTCTTGTTCTTAATGTGGTGATCATGCCATGCTTTTTACTTTTCCTTTTCTACTATTTGGCTCCACCTGGCGAGTGATCGTATTTCATCTAGATTCATTAATTTATCAATCCTTTCTTCCAGTGCTTGCTCATCATCCAACCCTCCTACATGCGCTATACGTAGAGAAGGTAACATAAACTCAACCGGCAGGACAACTTCCAAACCAAACACTAATTAAAACGGTGTGGATTTGTTCAACCTTTTATAAGTTGTCCTACAATCCCATAATCTGATTATACCTTGTCATCTCAATCTTATCTTTTGACATCACAAATATTTTTCGGGGTATGAATCAATTTCTTGTTAAATGTTTTCGTGGTTCCATTTGCTTGTGGGTGATAAGGTGTAGTTTTGTGATGAACCACCATGAATTCTACTAATAGTATCCTCACGCTTTGGCATCCATACCTCATGATAATGTTCTCCCACAAAAATCTTGTTGTTGTAGTTGTTGTACTGAGTATTTAGTTGGGATCGCCTCGCCCACCTTGTCAAATAGTCCGTGCAAGTGATTATATAGTGTGATCCAATCCTACACATTGCACTCTCAAAAGGTTCTAGGCTAGGGATAGGGTGAAAAGTTATTTCATCTCTCCTTCATGGATTGCCAATGCGTGACAATGGTCACACGCTTTATAAGATTCCTTGTAATATTTATACGAGTTTCCCACCACAATCCTGCCATTAATATTTTATATGCGGTGGTGTCACATGCATAATGTCCACCTGGACTTCCTCCATGTGCTTCCTCTATGATGGTGAAGCACTCATACTCTAGTACACATCTGTGTAAAACTTCATCATGCCCTAATTTGTATAAGTTCCCACTCATCAACATGTAGGGCACTACACGTATGGCTAGTTTATTTTTCTCTAATGTCTTCATCCCTTCCAGTTCCATACCCATTTTAAGAAACACAATAATATCCTCCAAGTCTGAGGGCATGCCACAACCTAAAAATCTTCTCATCTGACATGGTATCTTCAATGCTTTGCACATCCTCCCCCGAATCAATCCTAGATAAATGGTCAGGTATGGAATTAATTTTTCCTGGTTTGACAACCACCATGAACTCAAACTCTTGGAATAACATCACCCACTGACATATGCACTCTTTTAGGATGGGATTTTTCACCAAATATTTAATGCCATGTGGTCGGTGTAGAATACAAAGGATTTTCCAGTAGAATCTTGCCTAAACTTATGAAGTGCGTAGATCATAGAAAATGCCTCACGATTGGTCGTTGTATAATTCTTCTATGTTGTTGTCAACTTCCTGCTTGCAAAGCATAGGGGATGATCAACAATTCCATGATCGGGATGTGTAAGCACTTCCCCAATGGCAATTCTAGAGGCATCTACATAAACATGGAAGGTCTTATCCCAAGAGGGGAAACATAATATAGGCACGGTGACAAGCCTATCCTTCAATGTGTCAAATGCCTTTTGTTGTGCATCTCCCCAATGAAAGGAACTTTTATGTCTGAGAAACTCTTCTAAAGGCACGAAAATCTTAGCATACCCCTTGATGAACTTTCGATAGTATCCCGTGTGTCCAAGAAACACGCGCATTGTGCTTGGACTAGTTTTCTCCCCCAATCCCACAATCACTGCAATTTTGGCAGGATCCACCAACAAGCCTTCTTTGCATATGATGTGTCCCAACAGGGTAGAAAATACACACTTCTTGATGTTGAGGGATATCCTCAACTACCAAAACCTTTCAAACATCAATCTTATATTGTCACAATGGTCCTTGACCAGTCCATACTTTTTCAATCATCAAGTTAAACCTAGAGAAACTTGTAAATGAAGTCTGGAAGGCCTGCACTACAATGTGTGAGAACATAGTAGATATGTTCTTCAACCCAAAAGGCATGACTGTATAGGAAAAACTTCCCCACTTGGTGGCAAAGGTTATCTTTCTCTGGTCTTCCTTTACAATCCTCACCTGGTGATAGCCTAAGAACCCATCTCGTGAAAGAGTAGACTTCACGCCCTACCACTCCTTCTAGGATCTCTTCAGTGAACGGGGTTGGGAAGGGATCAATGAAACACATTGCATTCAGATCCCTATAATCAACACATATCCTTATCCTTCCATCCTTTTTGATACTAATCACCATTGGAATTATCCACTCTGACTCCTCCATAACCTCTATGATTCCTAACGCTATCATCTTGTCTATTTCCTCCTTGACCTTCATGTGCAGATTAGGATTCATCTAGTATGGTCTCTTCTAGACCGGGCGTGCACCTTCCTTCAACTTAATTCTCATTTCCCCCAAGGAATGGTGAATGCCTTTGAGTTCATGATACCCACGTGGGAATAAATCCTCAAACTCATGTAAAAGATCAATGATCTTAGAGACTTCCTTCTCCGACCAATAATCTCTAATGATAGCTTCCTTGGGTTCTACCTCGACCCAATATTAACCTTCTTTGTCTTTAAAGGTTCATGATAGGTGCATGTTCTTTCATCAGCACTATCCATCACTTCACGTGAGCCTAGAGAATGGTTAACCTCCAAATTTTCCATCTCTTCACTGTCTATGACATAGAGCATCTTTCCTTTTTCTTTCTCTGTGCACGCATGCTCAAAATGCACCTCATCAGACTCATCTTCACCAAATTTTCCCTCCAAGAATGGCTCTCTTAGCAATTCTACAAGTCTATCCTCTGCCTTTGCACTATCCCCCATTGTAAGGTGCTTGACCTCCTATAATGCCTTATCCACCGATGGTTTGGTGCTTTGATACTCAAATGCTTGGACGAGATCAGCCGCTAGTTCTTTCTAATTCCCTGTTTGGTAGTGTGTCTCAGAGTGGATGTACCATGCGTGCGTAACCCTATAGTGTAGAATATAGTTTGTGTACCCAAAGGGATGGTGGAAAAGCTTCCGTGCCTTCCCTCCAGGCTCTCTCATAGGCTTAGATGTGGAAAGAGGTGGGCTCCTTACCATGGTAGTTTTTGATGGTGGTGGGCGCGTTGCTTCTAGAGAAACAAACAGAGAAGGAAATTCTCACTTCACACCATTCCAAAAGATTATCCCGATGTGTTTCCTACCGAGTGTACTTGATTACGAGTAGGACGTATCTTAACATCCCCCTTTTTTCATTTTCCTCCTTCCACTAAGCTTTCATCTTCTACAAAAAGACCTCAATTATGAAGAGTCATTTTGTAGGGCTAGGGTGTTATTTCATAATGTATTCAGTCTGCTATGACCCTTTTGATGTAATCTGGTTACCGTAAAAAGTTATGAATTAATGAATATTGTGGATTGTTATGAATATCTTTATTTATCGGTCCAAACCCTAGAATTATTCATATTTCTCATGGTTCAAATCTGATTTCTTTGTGATATTGTAGTATTTACTTTTACATTATGGTGCATCTGTGTTTAGATCTAGTTTCTTTACTTATGTGCTAGAATGGATGCACATATGTCTATTTATGTTGAAGCATTCTTACAAGACTCACATAAAGGAGGGTCTCGGCACCCTCGCGTGCCTTGAGTGAGCACCCACTTAAGGCTTGGTGATGTATCGACATGCTTGGGGTTTAAAGGGAGTAGGTAAAGGTGACTACATTTTGGTTATGTTTCTGGGACCTCTTTTGAAGCTGTTGTAAGAATGGTGTGTGATGACAAAATGCTTGACCTTGGACAACATCGAGACTTGGCTTAAGAACATGGAGGATGATTTTGCACAATGATTCAACACTGGACCTGAGTTTGATGCATGTAAATGGGTAGAGGAGCATTTGTATCATGAGCTTTATGAGATGTTATTTTTGATTTTCTAGTAGAACTGTATGAATGGTTATCGGTGTATGCATTGAGGAAGAGTTAGTATTATTGACCTCATGTTTGGACCCAAGAATATTATCAGTGGCTTCATGATGCTGATCTGACATGGAATCATTTTTTTATCATTAGTGGAGTGGTTTGTTGAATAGATATACATTGGAGTACATGATTTCTATGTATTCTTTCCCATAGGTTACTAAGTTTTAGTTCTTGTGAGAATCAAGAGGATCTTTCTTACACGTTATACCGTTATCCATCAAGATACTGATCATCACTCTGAGTTTAGAATCATTTCCTATGGCTAGCTAAATTCCCACTAGGCATGGAGCACATAAGCTATTGTGGTGCAAGATGGTGGATCTTACGTTAGAAGTGGAGAAAGAGGAGAGACAGATCAAGTATAATGAAGCGTAAGAGATGGAATTAGATAGATAATGAGAAGTTATAGGATCAATGCAATTATGGAGGAAAACATTACGGGAAGGATTTGAAATTCACGTGGAGGATGTGGAACATGAGAAGCCTGTGCTACCCCATCTTGGAAAGTGTGGGAGAATAACCCCTTAGGATTCTAATGATAGCTTGTCATATGAAGGAATGAGAAGAATCATAGGTGTGTATCTAAACCCACCATACAACCAAACCCTTGTGCTTAGTTTCCCAATTTCTAAGACAAGTATTTATAATTCGAGTTAGCATTAGTAAGAAAGCAACATCAGGTAGATATCATTTTACATTACATCCATCTATGGCCACATAGACATTTTCGATGTTTAGGGGAATCATGTTAGGAACTTAATTTGGACAAGGTGTGGGTACACAAAGTTTAGGTATCATGACTGGAAGTGGTTCAATGTCACAGACTATTGGCACATAGTTCAACACAATGGTAGGGGCACAGATTAAAAATTCTTTGGGCCCTTTTCCTACTACAAAAGGAGGATTTGGTGGATCCAGAGGGATAGGATCTAGTGGATATATTGGCACTAGTGGTGGAGGAAAAATAGGAGGGAATATAGGTTCTAAATATGGTGGAAAAGGACCTCAACCACCTTAGCAGGTGTTTTATGAGATGTCTTTGCACTTACCTGATTACAAATGTGTTGAGGAAATTGTAGAGTATGTACATAAGTGTGAGTTTTTATGAGGAGCTAAGGGTATAATTACCTTGGAGAGAAAGGAAAGCCAATTTGTAACCACATTGCAAGGGCACACACATAGCTGGTACTGAAAGTATGACCCACATCAGACGGTGGTGGATTATACTACGTTGCATGATTCCTTTTGGTAGAATTCCACATTCCTGAATTTGAGCAGAAGAGCATCAACACGCTTAAGGAGATTCAACAGTGTATGGTAGTGAGTGTGTGGGAGTATAATGTATGCTTTAGGACTCTCTTGTCAAAGCTATCTTAGGCTATCCATCCCTTGCAACATGCTCAGTTGTTCATTGGAGGATTGATAATACCTTTAAGATGAGTTCTCTCCCATAATACTTTCATGGATCTGTGCAAGGCCTTAGAGGCTACTCTACACGGTGAGGCCATTAGAAGAATTGACACATGAGTAAGCCTTTTTTAGAAGCACATATTGCTTCCATGGCAAAGCAGCTTGAAAAATTGTCTGCGAATTCAGCTCATAAAACACATAGTGGACTTTGGTGCATAGATTGTGAAGTGGAAGGACACACAAAGGATAGTTTCCCTCAAAGGTTAATGTACACCATGTCATTAGATTGTTAAATTTCTCATGGGGATCATGATCCAATTAGATTCCCATACACTACTCACGATATGAAGGACTGTCATTGATGGACCAAATTCATGATACCATTGATATTGGTGTGCATCATACCAACATTAGGAGCATTTTTAAGGGAAAAGGTTGTCACTATGAAGGGTGAACATATGGTAGAGGTCGAGGAAGAGGTTCTTAAGGAGGTTTTAGAGGCCTTAGCAGACACAAAGGAAGGGATGAATTCCCATGTGGGACTTGTTACAATTGTGGATCTATTGAAACACTACAAGCATGAATGTCTAGATTTGTTATAGTGCTCATGGTGTGGAAATAAGCACAAGTATGAGGAGTTCCCTGAATTGTATGACCACATGAGCTAGAACTAAAAGAAGGAAAAAGGTGCGGGGATGGTTAGTGTGAAGAGAACTGACACGCTATGGATTCCTAGGGTAGCACTTAACCCTGAGTTAGAACCTATTTTGGTAACTACATGCACTGAGACTACACGTTCTAGATAAGAACCAAAGTAAATTCCACTCATTACAAGAGAATAAGTGTTACATGGGAAATACCCTGATCTAACCCATTAAAAATAGGTTTACCAAGAGATCTTGGAAGTGATTAATAACTTGTAAGGAGAGATTCAATGCTTGACGGATAAATCATGGAAGTCATAACATGTGAAGAATATTGAGGTCCCTCATATCGACATGGATGAGTTCGAGAGAAGTATGTAATATGTTGCGCTATGAAAAAATTATCCCTCTGTTAGGAAATTGGTTAAGAGAAAAGGTATCACGCATGAGAGATGACATGAGAGGTAGGTCTTACATGCTAATCCTGTAACACCCTTGACAATTGTTATTTTTCCTCCTTTGCATTTCAAGTGTTGACATGTGATCTTCCTTATAAAGATATGTTCTTTTGATTGATGAGATCATGCTTGATATGGATAAATATTTTCTACTCTTAAGATCATTAGACCGAATTAGAATGGATTCCTTGAATCCATTTTTCACTTCGTAGGTGAGTTACAATCTGGTTTAGGATTTGAAAGCTTATCTATTAATCTGACTCATCCTTGGATCAATTTCAGTGATCCAAGGAATGTTTTAAACCTGCTCTATTGAACGAATGGTAAATTGACATTCCATGAATTAAGTGACATATTGACTAAACTTTGTTGTTACAAGTTCTTTGATTTTTGTGTGAACATATTTCCATTCAGTTGTATGTTGTGCTTGGGTCTTTGGAGATCGATCGTGGCAGGACAATGCTGGCGTAAATGAAATACTGTTCATGACATTGGGAGGATTCGGGATCCTAAAAAGGACTATCCTACGGAATCCTAAGCTAGGTAAGAATATTTTCTACCTAAGCTATGTTACTTAACTGAATTTTTATCCTAACCTAAGTTTTGTGCTAAAGGATTTTGGAGAGGTTATTAGGCTAATTAAATTAACCTAAAACCTAATGCTATATGGTTATGTGATGAACTAACCTAATGCTTAAAACTATTATGTTGGGGTTATATCCTAAGGTTACATATTATAAGCTAACCTAAGATCTAACCTAAGTTCTAAGGGATCTATCCTAAAATATTTTAAATGGGAATCTAATGGGTAGCATGTATCATAGGTGATGGTTCCAATGGCATTTAATTTGTTGATAAGGTTTTAATTGTATAGAAATCTTGCCGAGTTTTTGGGGCTAGTTAACTTGGCAGAGGCTTATGTGGAAGTGTCACTAAAATGGAATTTCATGTTAAATTTGATTTGGAATTTACCAGACTTGGAAGGTGGTGGCAAGGAAGGATAGGTGGGAAAATTAGAATTAATGGAATTTATTGTTTTTGGTTCTCGTGCTCAAACCATTTTGGAAGGCATGCAAACGGGTTTGTATGGGGTTGTTTCACTTTGCATACTTCATGATTTTTTCTTTGCATGCTCTCTGGTTTTTCGAACCAGTAGATTGAACTGCACTTAATGGCTATTTTTGAAGTTTTTGATCTATTTTCGGTTCGTGGGATGTATAAGAGACAATGTGGAAAAAGAATATGGTTGTTTGATCTTTCGTGGAGACGAGGAGAAGTTTTGAGCTCAGCTAAAGGTCTCCTTCAATTTAAGCGAAGCACTATCGGGCATGATATTTTCTAATCTTTAAGATCTCTTTCTTTCTTCTAAATGTTTCATTAAAATGATTCTACTCTTTTGAGATTCTTGGCTTGCATGCTTTATCTGGTTACTTGTCTGTTGGGTTTTATAATCTCTGTCATCTTGGATATGAAACCATGGAAAAAATTACGTTGGTTTTAAAACTGTCTTTGTGATAATTAATAGTGATACATGCATGCGAAGCTTGTATTAGTAGCTCTGTTTTCTATTTCTAAATTGTGTATACAAGGTTGTTTTGGTGTTGGAACTGACCTTCATTGCAATCTATGGATTCTGAACCATATGGGAACCTTGAGTTTCATTTGAGGTTGTATTTGGACTTCGTGTTTTTATATGAACTTGTGCAGGAGATTCTTGTTGTTCTGAACCAACATTTGGAAACCTAGGAAGCTCTAGATTATTATTCAAAGTTAGTATATGGCTCTGCACATGTATTTTTATTACTTGTGTTTCCCTAAACTGTTGTTAGAGGTTCTTGTACTTTGGAATCATGTTTTGATTCTTGAGATGACTTGGACTATTATTGAAGTCCGTATAGGGCATAGATCTTGTGTTATTTTCTAATGACCATTTGAACTATTAATGGAAGTTTATAATATACACAACACTCATATTTTATTACTTGTGTGGATTTTGAACTTTGTGGGAACCTTGGGTTCCGTTGGAGCTAGTATTTGGGCTTCATGTTTTGATATGAAATTGTGTTAGAACCACTTTCTGTTCTGAACCGGTGTTTGGTATCTTGGGTAACTCGGGACTACTGTTGATGCCATATGTGGCTTTGTACCCGTGTTTTATTTGGTGAAATTTTTTCTTTTGTTAATGAAGGTTTTTGTTTTTCACCGCATTCATATTTTGTTAATTGTGTAGTTATGAACTTTTGTTGAAACTTCATTTCGACTGTTCAATATTTTGAGTTAGGTTTTACTGTAATAAACATTTAAAACCTTCAACTCTTTTGTTGAACTCTTTGCTCAAAGAAAGTTGGGAGAATAGTTGGTTGAGTTGTTAGGAAAAATCTTAGGGATCTTAACTGAAAATGTCCTTGTTTGATGAATGAATTTGGTAATTCTTTTTTAGAATTGTTTCTTCTTTTCTGGGATGACAATGGCGTTTTATCGGGGGTATTATTTTCCCCTTTTTTTTGGAAACTCACATCTTCAGATCTCTTAAAATAAGTTCTGGGTTTTGTTTAAGAGAAGAGTTAGTAATTTAGTACTCTGTATTTTTATGGAGGGATTACTTGTCTCTGTTCAAATAGTTTTTTTATTATAATACTTATTGAATCAAGAACTGATTACTCTTTTGTAATGTAATAATGAAGCCTGACAATGGGGTTTCAGTCTTTGAGTTCGTTGATACATCTGAGCATGTTTAGCTTACTGATCGGTTATTTTTCTAGCTCTTGTTGGATATAGTAAATACACCTTGTGTCTTTATAAAATAAAGGAATGTGATTCCTTTAGAACAAACTATGTTTTAGGACTGCTATTTGTATTTCATTCTAAGTATGGAATTGAAACTCGTGTTCATTGAAGGTAAAGAAGTGTAAGGAATATGGCAGTGTGCTTTCTTCTTACTAGATAGATCATTGGTTGAACTTTTCTGTTTTGATTCTCTTTTGAAATGGAGATTTCTTTATGAGTTGTTTGGTCTTCCTTGTTCAAATATTTTGTTGAAATGTTGTAGGAAGAGATTAGATGATTCGGTTGTTGAACAGAAAATGTAAACTTGTTTGGCAGAATGTTTGTTTGACAAGGCTTGCTTGTTTGGTTTGAGATGAGTAAGTTTTGTCTCTTGTACTCTATCTTTTTATGAATTCTCCTTGGATGGACTCAAGTAGAGATTAACTCCTGTATGAGTCTACTTTGATTTGTGAATGTTGATTCAGATCTTTAAATGCTAACTTATTATATGTGGAAGTAGATTTAGACTTGCAGGTAGACTGTTTGATTCTCTCTTCCTTCTTGGATTGAAATGAGATTTTGTTCTGGTGAATATATTAAATGTTAAATTTTAAGGTAGTTGTCCTTTAAATGAAACAGATTAATTCACGTTATGATTTTATTCTATTTTTTAGATGTTTTGTGTTTGGGCACTAGTGGCAATGATTCTCTTCTTCTTCTTTGCTTATGAGTTAGATGAATTATCCTAATTAGAACCATGTTGTAAACCTTTCTTTTGGCTTGAAGAAAATTTAATGTTGTATTCTATTATGATAGAATAGGGGAAACAATGTGAAGATATGATCTGTTGTTTTCTTAAGGATAATTGATAGGATCAATGAAACTCTAATTTTGTAAGGTTGGTATAGTGGATTATATTATGTCCTTTTCTTAGAGGTGAATTCAATTGGATAAAATATACTTCTCTTCCATTTGCTATTTTTGTATTGTTATTATGATGTAATAATTGTCTCATTAAGGAGAGTTGTTTTAATGGAAAAATTATTGGAATGCACTTCATTTTAAGGATTAGTGCTTATCATGCTTAGTTCATTGAACTGACCCGTGCTAGAAATTTTTGCAGATGGACTTCGTAAGTGATAAAGAAGGAAAAACTTATATGATACATTGGCTGATTTAAGTCTGATTCGTGTGAAGAACTCTGATTCATTCTTAAGATTGTATTGAAAAAGAAAAGTAGTATTATTTTATAATGAAGACGGTTGTTATGCAGTAGACCTAAATGCCTAAGTCTTGTAAATGTATAAGTTATAAAGTTAAATTGAAAGTTGAGAGTTTACTTGTATTGGTTGTGTAACTTATTTTGTACTTGTATGAAAGAGATGGATTCTATCTTATTGTTATTCTTCATATTATTTAAATGTTAATTGGATATCTTTTAATAAGTTGGATAGAGGGATTTAGTTCAATCTCCCTACTTGTGATGTAGCTTGTAAAGTTACAGATTATGATATTCATTATATAAACTGTATGACATAGTAATGTAAAGTGTGGTGAACATACATTGAGAAATGTGGACATTGGGTAGAATAAACCCTAACACTTAACATGTAGAGAAAGACTCTTTCTCTTTCTTAATTGCTCATAAACCAAAAAGGTTTGGAAATATGACTACGACTTATTAGAATTTATTTTGTATGAAGTCTACTTTATATTGGATATATTCTGGCATTGAACTTTTCCAAAAAGTTTTTGTACTTTTTAAATATGACATATCATAACATTGTACAGTTACGGTTAATTGGCAGTTTAACTATGTGTTCAAACATAAAAAGTGACAATGAATATAACAAAGTTCTTAATGGGATAAATGAAGCAAATTTAGGGGGAAATTTTGATGTGTGTTGGACTAGGGTTTAGAAGGATTCTTTGTAATCATGAAATAACCCAAAATAACAAAGCATCCTTGGGGGTATGTACATCTCGAAGAGGCAGTTTCTGTAGGATGTTGGCACACGCCAACTGCAGGGTTGTACTTTCGAGAAGGCTTGGGTCTTCTCAAGAATACAACATTATAGTTGAAATGTGACATCACCCTTCTACATTGATCATCTAGATCTACACACATCTAGAACTCAGACTTGAACCTAGTTTCCCTCTAGGTCTCAAAAGGAACATATTTAGGATAGGAATTAGCTCCCAAGGGCTTAGGGTACATTGGCACATTCGGATGACTTAGTTCAAACAAGTATGCCCATCTACCCTAAGCCTTTGTAAGTGTCTTCCTATAATAGGTAATTTTTCTATCCAAGGCTAGTGTTAAACCCGAAACAAGTGGACTGACGGTAGTCAGTAAAGACCAATCATGATAATAGAAGAGTGAGGTGAAGGATGTATTCCAACATGATGAGTATGTCGTCTAGGAATAGTGACATACATAGTATGTTATAAATCTTTGGCCAAAGTATCACAAACTACTGGTTGTGTTGTCCTATGTCACCAAGTTTAAAACAACATGATATCAGATGAATATTGGTAACAGATATTCAGATATGTTCTTTAAACAGATCACTCAGTACCGATGTAGGGTAGGATGACTAAGTATATGAAGTATACAATATGTATTCAATACATAAGATAACATAAATAGATTGGTAGCTCACCGAGTTATGGAATGAATAGATTGGTGAATCTTGAGTCATTACAAATTGCATATGTTTATCCATTGAATTTGATTGGCATGGAATGTTTGTTCTAAATATTGCTTTATTTAGAACAGTGAACATTATTATTGTAAAAAAATTCTCTTGGTTCTAAAGTCTTAAAATGGGAATTTTACATCTTGGTATCGATCGAGAAGGTTACTGACTCTTGGACCTATTATGTCCACAATCTGATGAAACTTAAATTCTCTTATAACAGAAAATGGTGATAACAAGAGGAAATGTTGTAAATAACCCTCCACCTGAGGAAGGAGTGGTAACTACTTAGAAAATTGATGAGATCCTTGTTGCCCTGTTGGACACAAGAGATCATTTGGCTGTGGTGGAACAACAAGTAATGGGTAATGAGGAAGAAGAAGAAGCTGATAACAATAATCAACCACCTCTAGGGGACAATGCCAATATGGGTGTTGATAATAACAATGTTAACATACCTGTTCATCCTGAGAACAAAAAGGCTAGGCTAGGAGCAGAACTCACTAATGATATAAAAAGGATAATTCTACCTAAGTTTGATGGCACCACATAAGGATATGGGGCTGATAACTAGCTTAGCAAAATGGAAAAATACCTTGCAATAAGAAATTTCTCGGAAGAAACAAAGGCGATATGGGGAGCATATCAAATTTCACACGAAGCATCTTCATGGTGGGACAGCCGCAAGGCTGAGTTAAAAATTGATGAATATAATATCACATGGGATCAATTTAAGGGTTACTTTAGGCAATGATGGCTACCACAACTTTACTATGATCATAAAATGACTGAATTTCAGAACTTAGCTCAAGGAAAGCTAATTATAACTGAGTATTGGGAGTGATTTACAAAACTCCTTAAGTATGTGCCTTAGTACCAAACTGATGAGAAGTTCAGGATACATAAATTCATTATGGGATTGAATCCCATTATAGGAGGAGAGGTGGATGTTCATAGCCCAACCACGATGGAAGGGGTTGTTGAAAAAGCCATAAGGCAGGAACATAAATTAAAGGAAATTTCTACTCATAAGGAGGAAGTAAGGAAGAAGAATCCAAAATCCTCTTCATCCTCTCTTGCACCCAAGAAAGGACCATGGAAGAAATTCAGAATGAAAATTAATTTTTCATCTGATACAAATAGGAAAGCAGTAACAAACAAGTTTGCTAGTAATGCACATAACAACTTTGCTAAGAACAATAACAATAGACGAAGTCCTATAGGGGTTAGAACGATAACTCTAAAGTTGGAAATAAATCCGAGCCTAGGAAGGAACTTTTAGGAGGCTGTTATAAGCTGTGGAATATATCATTAAACAAATCAATGTCCTTTGAAGAAGGATGATCGTAATCGTAGCACACAAGATACATGCAAAGATGGTGACAAGCGGAGCGAGAAACATGCCACACCCATAGAAGTTCTGGGTAAGTTATTTGGTTTACCAATAACTATTCTTTTTTATACCGGAGCTACTAAATGTTTTATTTCTAGTAAATTAGCATCAAAATTAAAAATAAAAGCTGGAAACATGGATAAAACATGGACTGTATAGTATGGTAATAATGTTGTTCATACGGTTAATATGTGTCTTTTTGGAGCAGTCCTTGATTTACCTAAATTTTCCACTAAGGTTGATCTTTATGTTGCACCTTTAGGGTCTTATGATGTAATAATTGGTGTGAATTGGTTAGCATAACATAAGGTTAAAGTGGAATTTTTTGAAAAACACATTAGTTGTTTAGACGACTTGCAGAAAACAACAAAGATTCAGGGTGTGAAACGTGAGATTTATGTTAGGAAACTGTCAGCCATGCAACTTAAAAAGGCCAAAAATAAAGGATGTACCTTATATGCAGTAAAAATTACTAAATAAACGAGAAGAAATCAGCGATTTCATGGAACAATATCTCGTGGTTATGAGACTTCAGCGATGTATTTTTGGAAGAATTGCTAGGTCTTCCACCCAAAAGGGAATTTGATTTCACTATTGAGATCAAGCCTGGAACTAAACCTATTTATAAGGCACCTTATTGAATGACTACTATAGAATTAGTAGATCTTAAGGCTCAATTGCAATAATTTTTTCTAAGGGTTTGATTAGACCAAGTGTTTCACCTTGGGGAGCACCAGTGATCTTTGTGAAAAAGAAAGATGGAACACTTAGATTGTGCATTAATTACAGAATGTTAAACAAGGAAACAATCAAGAATAGATATCCACTACCTAGGATTGATGATTTATTTGATCAGATGCGTGGAGCATCGGTATACTCCAAAATAGATCTTCAATTTGGGTATCATCAATTACAAATTAAGGATGAGGATATTCATAAAACAACTTTCAGAACAAGGTATGGACATTATGAGTTTACGGTTTTACCTTTTAGATTAACTAATGCACCTACAGAATTTATGAATTTAATGAATAATATCTTTCAAGAATACTTGGAAAAAAATTCTTGTATTCTTGGATGACATTCTCATATATTATAAAAGCATTGAGGAGCATCATGAGCATTTGAAAATAGTTTTGGAAATTCTAAGAAAGAGACGATTGTTTGGTAAGCTGTCCAAATGTTCCTTTTATGACACAGAAGTGCACTATTTGGGACATGTAATTAGTAAGGATGGAATTGTTGTAGATCCTTCAAAAATTATAGCTATAACGGAATGGCCTACACCAAAGAATGTACATGAAGTTAGAAGCTTCATGGGACTTGTTGGCTACTATAGGAAATTTGTAAAAGATTTTTCTAAGATAGTTGCACCAATAACTTCCTTATAGAAGAAAGATAAAAAGTTTTTTTGGAGTGAGAAATGTGAAATTGCATTTAAAACCTTGAAGGAACAGTTAACTTCAGCACCTATTCTTGTAGTACCAGATCCTAATGGATATTTTATGGTGGTAACTGATGCATCCGGTGAAGTTCTAGGAGGTATTTTGTTACAAAGTGGTCATGTTATAGCATACGAAAGTAGAAAACTTAAGTTACATGAGTTGAATTATGCTCCACATGATTTAGAGTTTGTTGCCATTGTTCATGCACTTTAAGTTTGGAGGCATTATCTACTTGGTAAACCATTTAAGTTAAAAACTGATCATCTTGGGCTGAAGTATATTTTCACTCAGCCAAATCTGAATGCAAGACAATGAAGGTGGTTAGAGTTTTTGTCTCAATATGATTTTGACATAATTTATATAAAGGGTAAAGAAAATAATGTGGTTGATGCTCTAAGTCATACGAAGCACATTTATGCTCTTATAACATTAAGAGCTCAGTTTAAGGATGAAGTAAAAAGTGTTATGGAATCTGATTCTTACTTCCAATAAGTAAAAGTAGCACTTACTACATATTTTAATGATTTGACATACAAAGGTTTTCACTTTGATAAAGAAGGAATCTTACAATCTGAAAACAGAGAGTCTATGTACCTTTGCTTAATTATTTGAGAAAGAAATTGTTAGCTAAATTTCACAATTCACCTTTTTCCTGACACCTGGTATCACTAAGATGTTTGCTAATATAAAAAAAAATTGGAAAGGAATGAAAAAATATGTTATAAATTATGCTACACATTAACTACGGTACAACATGTTAAGGCGGAACATATGCACCAAATTATTTATTGTATCCTCATAGCATACCACAATATAAATGGAAGGTAATAAGCATGGATTTTGTACAAGGGTTTCCTATGTCAAGAAATAAACATGATGTTATTTTTTTAGTTGTTGATAAAATAACAAAAGTATCTCATTTTATTGTTGGAAATATGAAGGATGATTCTCCTGTTTTGGCTAAAATATTTGTACATGAAATTTTCAGAATACATTGGGTACTTGAATTAATAATATCTAATAGAGATCCTAGAATGATGTCAAGATTTTGGCAAACACTTAATGCAGCTCTAGGAACTAAGCTAAATTTTAGTTCTACATATCATCCAGGAAATGGATGGACATATTGAAAGAGTAAATCAAGTTTTAGAAGATATGTTACGGATGTATTGTATGGATCAGTAGTATAAGTGGGAAGAATATCTTCCATTAGTTGAATTTGCATACAATAAATAATACATATCATGCTTCTCTTAAGATGGCACCTTTCAAGACATTATATGGAAGAAAATGCAGAACCCCTGTTAGTTGGGATAACACAAAAGATAGAGAGGTAATTGGACCTAAAATCCTTACGGAAATGGAACAAGAAGTTCAAATGATTCATGAAAACTTGAAAGAAGCAACAGATAGGAAAAAGAGTTATGTTGACTTAAAGCAAGTTAACAAGAAATTTGAACTTGGTGAGAAGGTTTTTCTTTGGGTTAAACCGAAAAAGAGTTCTATAACTTTTGGCAAGGTTGCCAAGTTATCACCACATTATGTGGGACCTTTTGAAATAGTTGAAGTAATCAAACTTGTAGCTTATCGTTTAGCATTACCACCTGCTTTGTCACGAATGCATGATGTTTTCCATATTTCTTTTCTTACGAAATAATTTTTAGATTTATCACATGTGTTAAATTGGAGTTCCTAGTAGGTCCAAGACCCAAGAATAATCATGGTTAAACCCATTTGAGTACTGGAAACTCACTAGTTACATTTAAGAAATCGATAAATAAGTCAATGTAAGGTCTAGTGGGACAAGTTTAACGAAGAGAGTGTAACTTGGAAAATCTAGAAGATATGAAAACTGCTTTTCCATATCTATTTGAACAGAATTGATTTTGTTGACTGATAAAAATTTATGATTTTATCTTTATATGACAATAAGTATGCCAGTTTTGGGTAGATATTTATTTGATTTGAATAAACAACTATTTAATGCTGATTTCTTGAACTATAAGGTTCTAATATATTTTTACTTATGGTAAGAGGAAAGAACACCAACACAGATTTGAACACAAAGAAGAACAACAAAAGTGACATATCCCCAAGTCAGGTGCTCAAATTCGAGCTCAAAAGGAGAAGAGCAGATTGAAACCGATACAACCATTTACTTAGGACAGACAAGACTAAGCTAATCCAAAGTTAAACAGAGCTACCTCATTCCTACAACATCACCTAAACATCAAACTCGAATGACAAGAACTAGTAATCCAACAAGATGAACTGATAAGGTAACTCCCGAAGCCCGAAATATCACTTGGAAAAGATGCATAAACAAAACTCAATAAGCCCTTTTCAAATCATGACAAATGAATAACTTTCAACCCTACCATAAAGTATATTGTATCAAGGGGATTCGCTTAGATCCCAAAACCATTTAAGTCATTAGTAATCATCTCATAACATACAGGTGTGAGAAACAAAAACAAAGTCATATAAGTTCAAGCTAGAAGATAAACATGTTCTAGCACATATCAAGCAAGGGAGAACAAAACTGAACATAATCCTTTCTTAGAAAGATAATGAGTTCTCGATTCAAAATGTCTCACCAGAACAATATAACATATTTACTATTTTTTTGCTAACAAGAACAAATCCCCAGAACATTGAAACCGAAAATCCATTTCAACATAGTTCAAACAGAAGTAACAAGATTTGAAAACAAATTTGAATTTTTAGTAGAAGATATCACATATCATACCTTCATCCAACAAAGGGAACAAACCCAGATCATGCTTTTATCAAACAAGTAATTTCAAGCGAAATATACAGTGAAAAATACAAGAAAGAATGCAAGATAAAGATATCATAAAAAATCATTTGTTTCCAAGAGCAGAGTTATTTTAATGAAACACTTAGTAAAAAGCAGAGAAACTTAATGGATAGAGACTATCATTCCTAATAGATCTTCTTATCGATTTGTAGAATATTTCTAGCCAAGCTCCCACAATATTTTATTTTTCCAAGCATCATCAACAACTCCAATCTTCCTACTTCCTCTTATACTTCCAATGGATCCAAAAATAGCTCAAGAATGCCAAGAATATCGAAGGATTGAAAATAGAATTGCTGGTTTGAAGAACCAAAACCTCCATGTAGAGAAAAAATCAAAAAGAAAAAATGATCAAACAACCCTTCCAAAATATGTCATGCATCTCTCCTAGGTGGTTTCTTCACCACAACCGAGATCAATAAATGCAAGGATAGTCAGTGTTTCCCTCCTATTTCTCCACGCCACCGCCATCCAAATTTGGCGAACTCCATTTCAAAATTTGCATGCATTTTAAATTTAGTGATGATGCCAACTAGGCATCCCCCTAACTCCCCATGCCTCCACCAAAACTAGTAGTTTAGAGGTTTTTAATACCAAAATCAAATCTCATTAATGCCTTGAAAACTGACGCCACCACCCTTTCCACTTGCCAAGTAGTCCATAGGTACCCCTTAGCTTAGTATTAGTTTAGGTTAGATTAACATTAGGTTAGGATTCAACCTTAGTCTTTAGGTAAATATTATTTGCCTTAGGTTATTTCCAACCTCCACAACCATAACCATACCAACTTAGGTTAGGGTGTCACCTTAGTAGTTTAGTAATAGGTCCTAGGTAGGTCTTAGCTACCTTAGGTTAAAATCCAAATAGGATAGAACATTACAACTAGGTTAAGGTGTTAACCTTAATAGCTTAGTAATAGGTCTTTGGTCCTATTACGCTATTCAACGTTATAAATATTTAACAAGAAGGCCTAGGCTGGCCAATTACAACATGATGTAAAGAAAGGACACCTGAAGCCGGGTCCTTTAAATTTATAAACAAAACACAAATCAGTCCCTCTTCACCTTCCATTTCAGAATGCCAAGTCAACCAGATGAATTAGGTAAGGAGAACTGAAGCATACCTTGGATCAATGGAATTGATCCAAGGTCTTGCTATCAACATAAAATGAGTTAAGACAACAACAATACAAGTTCATAATCCCTTTTTCTAAAATGAATTAAAGATGTACAAAAAGATGAATGGTCTCATTTTCAAGTAAGAAGAAATCACAACAAAGTGAATCTCTTCACAACAATAATTTATCCATTGTAACATCTTTGGAAAACTAATAGCTTTCTCCTCCTTACACTGCAAGATTTGATATGTGATTTGTCATAAGAAGGTGTATTATTTTGAATATTGGGAATCATGCTTGTAAAGGGATAAATTATTTCCGTTCATGGATTCATTTTGCTATGTTGTTGTTACTTGGAAGTAAAATTATCCTTCCTTGGGCTCTGTAAAAGTTGTGAACCAGAATTTCTGTTTGCATACTTATTTTTAATAACAGAAAAACCTTGGATCAATTCCATTGATCCAAGGTATGCTTCAGTTTCTTACCTGTTCAGTTTGTTAAGTCGACATTCTGGAATGGAAGGTATTAAGAGAAATGAGTCTTTGTATGTTTACAATTTTTCAGACCCTTCTTTTGAGGTCCTTGTTTTACATTTTCTGTGAAATACGAAATTGGATCCTCTAGTTAATTTCTTATGATGTTGGTTGGTGTAAGAAGGAAAAATACTTACTTCAGGACTATTAAGGTAAATCCTTAATCCTAGATCTTTAAGATCTGTCCTAACTAGATTCTAACCTAAGGTAAACTAGACCTACCTTAGATCTATGTCTACACTAATCCTGTTGCATCCTAATCTAAGTTGTATGTTTTACAAGTGTGGGATTTGGAAATAACCTAAGGTAATGAGAGGTATATCTCTAACCTATTACCTAATACTAAACTACTATGGGGTATGGCTTATCCTATGATGGAAAACTTACCTAAGGAAATGTTTAATGACCTAAGGTAAATAACTTTTAACTAGCCTAAGGTCGGATCCTAAACTAATGTTTATCTAACCTAAACTAATGTAAGGTGAAAGGGGACCTAAGGGGTCACATGGAAAATGGGAGGTGGTGGCGATGGTTTTAATGGCATTAAAAGATTTTATTTTTGAATTTATGGGACATGGTACTTGCCGATTATGTGGAGAGGCATGAAGTTAGATGGAATGTCCAGTTTGCATCATCACTAAAGTTAAAGATGCATGCTTTAGTTAACTTTGAGTTCTCTAGTTTTAGATGGCAGTGGCATGGAGATATAGGTGGGAGAATTGAATGCAAGTGCATTGATGAGCATAGGTTTTGGCAAGAAAACCACCTTGGAAACCATGCAAGAAGATTTTTGGGAGGTTGTTTGGTATTTCATTAATTTTGATTTTTTCTCTACATGGGGATTTTGGTTCTTTAAACCAACAAATTACATTTTCAATATATTTTTATTTTTAGCCCCTTTGGACTATTTTCGATCCAATGGAGGTATAAGAGGCATATGAGAAGGAAGTTTTGGGTTGTTGACTTTGTTTGGAGAAGAAGGAATTGTGGAGGCTCGGCTGGAAATCTTCTTTAAATCAATAGAAGCACTATCAGGCATGATAGGCTCTACCCATTAAGTTGTTCTGCTTTTCTCTAAACGTATTCATTAAAACAACTCTACTCGTGAAACAAATGGGTTTTTATTTTGATGGTTACCATGCATTCTTGCTTATAAATTCTCTATATTTTTGTTGAGGAATCTCTGCTAGATAATATAGTAAGTGGGTCATTTTCTGTTAAGTTAATGGTGAATCATACCTTAAATCTGGTTGTGACTTGAGTAATGTTGAATATGTGTGAATCCTGCTTGTCTGCTAAAAAGGGGTTAATGGAAATATAATGTTGTTTTAAGTTTGAATTGGGTTTTTCTGTTATGGTTGATAGAAGGTAAGAAATGTATTCTTCTCTGTCGCATCCTTGATTTGGTTGAAGTATTGTTACTTCTATTGGAACCGTATTTATGTGGGTGCTTGGATTCAATGTTGTGTGAACTAGAACTCGTATGGGAAACAATAATGAATGAGTGACTTCTTGAAGTTTACTGTATAAACTTTCATTTTTTTTAACCTGGTATTTCAATAGAAAGATGGGTTGATAATGGGTGTTTGGATTTTCTGTATTTGTGGATTCAAACTCATGTGGAAACAAGAATGAATGATTTATTTATCCTCTTATCCCTTTCAGTTAAAACTTAGTTGTTCAAATCTTGTTCCTTTATGGAAACTATGTGGTAATGGTTTCTTGGATACTTAGATTTTGGAATTATCTTGTTGAATATAACAGTGTGTGAAGTTTCCTCTTTCTGAACTTTAAATGTTGTTGGGTTTTTCCTTAAATCTTTGGAAGACCGAACTAAAATTTGGATAAATGAAGTTCTATTATATTTAAGGATTTTGAGGAAGTTGGTTTGGTCTGAGTTGATATTTGGATTTATTTACATAGCTCTGTTGAGCTTGCTTGACATCGATCTTGATGTCCTTCTTCACTCTAAAGTAGATAATGATCGTTTAGACTTACTCGTATTGATCTAGGTAAAATCATCATAAGTATGAGTTGTTAAATGAAGATTTATTGAATGTATGAGTTATTGAAACCTAGTTATTTTCTAGTTTTAGGATCTATATGTTGGGTGAATAGTATATTTGTGAGATTTCCGGTTTATCTATCATCTCTTAAGTTGACTTGTGCACCTGTAGCTAAGTCATGTCATTCTTTGTGTTGCATCTTCTTTGAAATCAAATTTAGATGGATCTTTCTCTGTCCATTCAAAAGATGTTTTCTCTCACCTCTGTGAGGATGCGAATGTGAGTCTTTCTTACCGATTGTTGCACTATCGTCCTGAAGGAATGAATAGACTATGGTTCCTTGACTGAAACTTTAATGATTTGGAATGACTATTGAAGGTTGTTATTTTCTGTAAGATGTTTAGCAATTCTTGTTATTTCATCTCCTTCTTAATAAGGATAATGTACTACTGATACTATAATTGTGTCATGATGGGGAGCCTTATTTTGAGAACTGATTTATATACTACAGTCATATATTCGGTTTAGTATCTTCTAGTGCATGATTTATTTTTTTATAAGAGTTAAAGGATGTTGTGATTGGGTCTATACCAGTCCTTTTATGACCTTCTTTACTTGGGATAGAATGTTGGAATCCTCATCTAAACATGATTGATTGACTCCTTGCTCTTATATTCTCTGAGGTAAAGTTTTCATCATCGTTGTCTCCTTTGGAAAGTGTAAGAGATTATGTGTTGCATTCTCTTTTCTGAGTTTTAAATTGATATTCAGTTTAACTGAATTAGAAGGGAAGTTATAATTTGTTTTATCCCAATTCATCCTTCCCTCTTCTATGTAAATCTTGTTTATATATTTAATAGGTTCAGTTTCATTACTTTCATGAATGCATTTGAGTAGTCATTGATACTTCTTACTTATTCACTTGACTTGTATTAAAGGAATCAATATTTGTAATAGTTGATTAATGTGAAATGTTATTTATTGAGTGAATACTTTCCTAATTCTAATGTGTGGCCTAACTTGAGAACTTAGGCTATATCTTGGACTTTAAAATTAGGATGTAGCATCTAAAATAGGAATTTCTTATTTTTATGTTGTAGATGATTCATCCTAAATCCTTTCATGAAGCTGGAATTAGCTTGGTTGTAGATGCCTTTTTATGAAATTTTGTAATATTGAGTTTGATAGTACTTGTTTCTTAAAGTAACTCTATTTTTGGAAAAATAATGGAGTTAGTTTTTGTATTTCTAATTCAGATTGAATTATGTAAGAAATAATTAGTATGTGCCTTTATTGGAAGGAGATAAGTAATTTGGGTGAAACATTACTTATCTGATATAATGTTGTAGAGTGTTAATTATATCATGATCTTTTCTTAATGATTATTTCAAGTTGATCAATTGTTCTTCTTTTATGGTTGTTATTACTTATGATTTATTTATTTTCTTGGCCTTACTATTTCATAAAAGTAGAGTTGGTTTTATGAAACAGTTAGTTGAAGGCACATCATTTTAATGCTTAGTGTTTATCATGCTCGGTTGATGAATGCCCGTCTGTCTTAGCAATTTTTGCGAGATGGAATTTGTAAGTGATAAAGGAGGAAATAACTTATATGATGTATTGGTTTCTTAAAGTCTAGATCTTTTATAGAGAAATCTGATTCATTATTGAAATGTATTGAAAGAAGAAAAGTTGTATTCTTTAATGATCTTGATGTTGTTTGACATGAAATATGTCTAAAATGCATGGTCCTATAAAATATGTATTTTACCATGATGAATTGAAAAAGATTGAGAGTTACTTATACTTGTTATGTCATTTTCCTTGTGTATTATATGAAGGAAATTTGTAATCTTATTTACATTGTTTTCATTCTTATCTGAATGGATCCTTATTTTTGTTGTAACTAAATGGGTTGGATGGATGGGAATTAGTTACAATATCCCTTATTTGAATGCAACTTATTAAGTTGGCATGCATCAATGTTATTTTATCTAATCATGCATGGTTTATTGAAAAGATGATAATAGAAGTATAACTTAACTACCATGACTCATGTAATGGAAAAGGGTATAACAAACCCTATCACTTAACTAGAAAAAGGAAGGTTCACTCCCTCTAGAGTAATACCTTGATAGGTTTCAAAACAAATGTTTGGTATATGAGATCGTTAATCAATTAGACTTCATCTCTATGAAGTCTACTATAATGGAACCTATTTTGGATCTTAAATAGGCTATGAATGGTTGAGTTATATTAAGTAAATATTATGATGGATGTTGTTTTTATTTTCGATTAACTGCACGTTAAGCAAAAATTTAATGAACATAAAAGTAATCATAAGTTTATGAAGTTCCATATTACATTAACAACTCAAATAAGGATGACAAACTTAAGGGTTGTTGGAAGTAGGGTTCAGCGGGGTTGTTATAATTTGAATCTTAATTAAGAAATAAATGAGTGTAAATGACCTCTTCATGAGGTGTGTACATCAAGATGTGTAGTTTATGTCAGATGTTGGCACATGCCAACTGTAGAACTGTACCTTTTGAAGACTAGGGTCTTCACGAGGATACAATGTTACAGTTGACATGTTGCAACACCCCTCAGCATTGGTTCATCTAGACCTAATCAAACCTAGACTTGATCTTAGTTTCTCTCTAGGTCAAATTAGGGATATGATTTAGCATAGGAAGTGACTCACAATGACTTAGGGTAACTAGGCACATTCAATCAACTTAGGTCAATTGAGTATGTCTATATACCCTAGGTCATCGTGAGTGGTTCCCTATACCAAATTATGTCACTAACTTGGGTTAGGGTCAAACCTTGAACAAGTGAACTGACGAAGTCAGTGAAGACCATTCTAGATAACAAAGGAGTGGGGTGAAGGATGTATTCTATTAGATGAGTATGTCATCTAGGAATAGTAACATGAACAATATGTTGGAAATCTTTGGCCAAAGTATCGCAAGTTTCTAGTTGTGTTGTCCTATGTCACCTAGTTTAAGAAATGGGATTTCAGATGAATATTGGTAACAAATATTTAGATAGGTTTCTTATACAGAACACTCAAATACCCAGAATAGGGTAAGAGAACCAAGTATACTTAGTATACACATAGTATTCAATACTTTTAGTTAACATGAGATATCGGTTAGAAACCGAGTCATGAAATGAGAGATTGGAAGTTCACCGAGCCATTTACAGTTGCATATGGTTATCTATTATGAGATTGATTGGCATGGGATGTGTGTTCTAAATTATGATTATTTATAACATAGAACATTAAGTTAAAAAAATATTTCCCTTGTTTCTAAAGTCTTAAAATGGGAATATTACATCCATTGTAAACATGATTTCCAAAATTCATAAGAGTACACATTCCTAAGACAAATCACATGTCAACATTTGCAATGTCAAGAGGAAATGTAATCAAAGTAATAGTTTTGTCAAATATGTTACATACTTCCCTCCTAAAAAGAATCATCATCCCGATGATTATCTTAGTCAAACAATTTGCATCAAGGAAAAATCAAATTATTATACTTCCATTCTTACATTCTTAACAAAACTAGATTTTCAATTTCCACAATCAGCATTAAAGTAGTTGTCCATTTTAAATAGTGAAATATCTACCCAAGATTGGTAGATTTATTGACATATCATGAATAAAATATTAAAATTTTATCAGTCAACAGAATCAATTATGTTCAAACAAGTATGGAAAAGTAGTTTTCATATCCTCCATATTTTCCTAGGTTGCACTTTCTTCGTTAAAATGATCCCACTGGACCTTACATTGGCTTATTTCAAGATTTCTTAAGTGTAAATGATGAGTTTATAGCACTCAAATGGGATTAACCATGATTATTCTTAGGTATTGGACCTGCAAGGAATTCCAATTTAACACTTGTGATAAATCGAAACGTATTTCTTAAGCAGAGAAATATGGAAAACATCATGCATTTGTGATAAAGCGGGAGTAAAGCTAAATGATAGGCTACATGGTTGATTACTTCAACAATTTCAAAGGGTCCCACGTAACGAGGTGATAAATTTAAATCCTTTCCAAAATTTATTGAAATCTTTTTGGTTTAACCCATAGAAATACCTTCTCACCAAGTTCAAACTTCTTATCAACCCACTTTAAGTCTACATAACTCTTTTGCCTATCTGCTTTGCTTCTTTTTGGAATTCACAAATCATTTTAACTTGTTGTTCCATTTTCGTAAGGATTTTAGGTCCAATCACCTCTCTATCCTCAATTTTTTCCAATTAATGGGGGTTACGCATTTCCTTCCGTATAATGCTTTGAAAGGTGTGATTTTCAGAGAGGCGTGATACGTTTTATTATAAGAAAACTCAAATAATGGAAGGTAATATTCCCATTTATACTATTGATCCATGCAATACATTCATAACTTATCCTCTAAAACTTGATTAACTCTTTCATTCTATCCATCCATTTCCGGATGATATACAAAACTGAAATTTAGCTTAGTCCCTAGGGTTGCATTAAGTGTTTTCCAAAATTTAGATGTCATCCTTGGGTCTCTATCTGATATGATCAATTCAGGTACTCTATGTAATATGAAAATATCATGCACAAATATTCTTACTAACACTAGTGAATCATCCTTAAGGTTACCAATAGTTAAATGTGCTACCTTTGTTATCTTATCAATAACAACTAGAATAACATCATGTTTATTTCTTGACATAGGAAACCCTTGAACAAAATCCATGCTTATCACTTGCCATTTATATTGCGGTATGTTGTGAGGATACAATAAACCAACGTGATGCATATGCTCAGCTTTAACACATTGACATTCTAAGAAATGTGTCACAAATTCTATCACATCCTTTTTCATCCCTTTCAAGAAATATTGTTGTTTTATATTAGCAAGAATTTTCATAATGCTAGGGTGTCTAGAAAAGGTGAATTATGAAATTTTGCTAACAATTTCTTCCTTAAGTCATTTAATAGGGGTATGTATACCCATTTTTCAAACCACATGATTCCTTCATTGTCAAAGTGAAAACCTTTATATCTCACATCATTTCGATCTATAACAAGTGTTTTTGTTACTTGCTTTGAAAATAAGAATCAGATTCCCGACGCTTTTACTTCATCCTTAAACTAATTTCTCAACATTATAAGAGCATAAATGTGCTTCCTACAACTTAGAGCATCTGCAACTCTATTTTCTTTTCCTTTAATATAACTTATGTCAAAATCATACGGAGATAGAAATTCTAACCATCTTTACTATCTTGCATTCAGATTTGGTTGAGTAAAAATATACTTCAACTCAAGATGATTAGTTTTTAGTTCAAAAGGTCTACCAAGAAGATAATGCCTCCATACCTAAAGTGCATGAACAATGGCAACAAGCTCTAGATCATGTGGAGCATAATTCATCTCATGTAACTTGATTTTTCTACTTTCATAAGCTATAACATGATCCTTTTGTAATAGAATACCTATGAGACCTTCCTTGGATGCATCTGGTACAACAATGAAGTGTCCATTAGGATTGGGTACAAAAAAATAGGAGCTGAACTTAAGCGATTCTTTAGAGGCTTAAATGCATATTCACATTTTTCATTCCATACAAATTTCTTATTCTTTTTCTGCAATGAAGTTATTAGTGCAACAACCTTTGAGAAGTCTTTAACAAACTTCCTATAGTAACCAACAAGACCCATGAAGCTTCTAATTTCATGTACATTCTTTGGTGTAGGCTACTCGGTTATTGCAACAATTTTAGAGGGATCTACCGCTATTCCATCTTTTCTTATGACATGACTCAAATAGTGCACTTTTGTATCATAGAAAGAACATTTGGACAACTTACCAAACAATCTTCTTTTTCTAAAGATTTCCAAAACTACTTTCAAATGCTCATGATGCTCTTCGATGATTTTAGAGTATATGAGAATATCGTCCAAGCATTCTTGAAAAATATTATTCATAAAAGATGCAGTGCATTTGTTAATCCAAAAGGTAGAAGCTGTGATTTCATAATTTCCATACCTTGTTCTAAAAGTTTTTTTATGAATATCCTCATCCTTTATTTGTAACTGATGATATCTAGATTGAAGATCTATTTTAGAATACACTGATGCACCCCACATCTGATCAAATAGATCATAAATTATAGGAAGTGGATATTTGTTCTTAATTGTTGCTTTGTTTAACATCCTATAATCGATACAAAATCTAAATATTCCATTTTTTTTTCACAAAGATTACTAGTGCTCCCCAAGGTGAGACACTCGATCTAATAAAACCTTTAGAAAAAAGTTATTATAATTGTGCCTTAATCTCTATCAACTCAATGGTAGTCATTCTATAAGGTGCCTTGGAAATAGGTTCGGTTCCTGGTTTGATTTCAATCATGAAGTCAAACTCCCATTTGGAGTGGAAGACCAGGTAACTCTCCCGAAACACATCTTTGAAATTTCATAATAACAAATATCTTTCAATCAAGTCACTACTTTCTTTGGTAGTTTCAAAAAAATTTACTACATACAAATTACAACCTTTGTTTTTGGCCTTTTTAGGTTACATAAATGGCAATTTCCTAACTGAAATATCACGTTTTACACCTTGAATGTTTGTTCTTTTTCGCAGATCATCCAAACAACTAATATGTTTTCAAAATAGTCAACCTTTGCCTTATTCTCAGCTAGCTAATTAACACCTATGATTACATCATAAGAACCCAAAGGAGCAACATAAAGGTCAACCTCTATGGAAAAACTAGTCAAGTCAAGGACTGCTCCAAAAAGACACATACTAACGATGTGTACATCATTATTTCCATAATTTAAAGCCCATGATTTATCCATTTTATAGCTTTTATTTTATAATTTCAATGCTAATTTAGAAGAAATAAAACATTCGGTAGCTCGATGATCAAAAAGTAAAGTCGCAAGTATGCCAAATAGCTTACCCGGAACCTCTATGGGTGTGAATTTCTTTTCAACTTGCTTATCGGCTACTACGGCGTGTATCTTGTGCTACGATTATGAACATCCTTCTTCAAAGAACATTGATTTGTGTAATTATCCTTACCACAATTGTAGCGACCTCCTACTGGTCCCTTTTTAGGCTCAAATTTATTTCCAACCTTAAATTTATCATTTTGAACTCCATAGGACTTCTATCTGTTATTATTGTTCTTGAAAATTTTATTTCACACATTAGCATTAGGTTTATTTTGCAGATTATAGGACCGATGATGGTCAAGGTGACCAACGTTGGTCATGATCTAAAGTAAATAGGTGAAATAAGGGCTAGGTAGAAAAGTAAAATAGGCGAGGAAGGGGTAAGTGAAGATTTATGTAAAGGGAAGAGGGTAAAATGTTATTTTGGTGATGTGGGATAGGTAAGTAGGTGAAATGAACTAAGATAGTGGGTAATGATGATAAGGGACAATAGGTTTGTAGGTGAATTAGGTAAAGGGGGTAGGCATGAGTGATGTGGTTGGGTATTGTGTGGTGGGTTTTGGTGATTTGAGTTGGTCAAGTCTTGACAAGGTCATGTTGGATGATGTAGGTGAGAGATCAGCTGAGGATGAGGGACATAGTACCACCCCTATTGGTATAGATGTGGCCTAGCGTGACCACGGAGGATTGGGAGCACATGAAGGATGTTGGACTTAGTGTGATCTGACACTATAGGTGTATATCCTGGGATCATAGCTTGACATTCACTCTCATCAATAGATGGGACTCTGTGACCAATACCTTTCACTTACCAATGGGTGTGATAATTGTCACCTTGGGGGAGCCAGTGTATTCTATTTCATCTGAGGAATTGGTGGAGTCGATAGTGGCAATATTTAGTGAGGTGATGGGTGAGCTAAGGTATCACAGCGCGAGTCTCACTTATGGAGATATGTATGCAGCCTATCCGTAGGAGACTAGGATATCGATGTTGATGATGGTGGTGGTGGGATGTTTTTCTCTACCAGATTCTAAGGGTGGGAGATTCCTACAAGCACTGATGGGGGTGCTACAGGATATGATAGAGGAGTGGATATGTTTTTCTTGGCACTTTGGATTTCCTAGTTCAATTGTATAGGGAGCTATGGGCCTATGGGATATTGAGGAGATTTGGTATGTGTTGTACCTATTTATTACACTGCTTAAGAATACAAGCACATCATGTGTGTGTGACCAGTTGGTTTACCATGATATGATTGGTTCGGGGTGGCTTGTGCGAGTTATTTTTAGATGATGGCTACAAGTCGGTGGACAACAAGGTGGCAAGGGACACATATGATGAGTCATACTACATGCGGTAATTGAAGGGCCTTTCGGTAGTTGGCATCATATGGAGGCCATATTTTGACTATGCATCATATAAAGGCATGGATGAGGAGTTATAGGATATTTATCTACCGATATGGATACGGGCGGCGTCTTTGGGGAACATGAGATGATACCTATGGATAGGGTCAGATGACAGTTTGGACTATGGTAGGATGTGCCCCCACCATTCCCACAGTACCATAGAGATGACATGGAGAGACCCATATCTCCACCATGTCTAAGTGTTCCTACAGGGTAGGAGGAGTAGGTAGTAGATAGATGAATCGATTATGCGGGCGTCACCGATGGATATAAGAAGTGGTGGGTGGAGCAGGTTAGGGGTGGTCTGCTGAGGCCGAGAAGCCTGATTTAGCTATTGTCATAGTGCAAAGGGATACATTACAGGGTTAGGTGGCCACCCTACAAGCAAAAATTACATGGTTACAAATAAAATTGATAGGGTCGGAGGCACGGGTAGCCACTTTACTGGGCTTAAGTTACATCCCTACAGGCCGGGTAACACAGGGAAAGTGACTACACAAGGTGGAAATGGGGATGGAGGATAGATGGTCACCTAACAAGAACATGTGATTGGTTTACGGGGCCGATTGGCTATGGCACGAGCACAGTGGTGGCCTTACGAGTCCAGTTATAGCACGAGTACCCCCGGAGCCTAGGGACGGGTACCATATTACACACACCTTCACCAAGATATAGCCCCGTGGCACAGGTAAGAGGTCAAGTATTAGGATAGAGGCCGAGGTCATTATTAGCAGGGCGAGTTCACATGTTACGGTGCGACCCATGGAACCACCCCATACTATATCAATGGAGAGGTTCATGGATGCCTTGAACAAGGCTCGCTACTATTAGGATCATTAGGCATTTGTAGGTATCAATTTTCCATCATATGCTAAGTACATAGCCCAAAGAGAAGCCTCTAAGCATACTAGATCTAGGAATCATAGTTACGGTAGCATAGGGGTGGATGACCCTAGATATAAGGCCATGGTGAGGTTACTAGCTCTCGGAGGCTGGTCTCGACAGAGGGCCATGAGGAAGAGATGGGTGAGACTATTTAGAAAGGCATCAAGTGGGGGTGATTGGTTATTGTATAGATAGTGTGCCATTATTTTGATTTTTGATATATATACCAGCCTACATGTCGAAGATGTGAGATTGTACATGAGATTTTTGAGATACTGATATTTATTTATATCTGTGTATATATGTATTGATACATGAGACTTTCCCATTTATATATTTGATGATGTTGATTAGATATATGATGTACTCATTTTAATTTTCATTATTATTGTGTATTATAGAAACTAGTTGAATTAGGCATGATTGAGTCGAGGTCATATAAGCATGATTAATTTTTAGGTAATTTAGGCATGGTTGAGTCAGGTATAGGAATGGTGGAATTTAGGTGAGTTAGGGAGTTGATATTATGTAGGCATGATGGATTCAAGGTCATTTAGGAATGATGGAGTCAGGTATAGGTATGGTAGATTCAGGTATAGGCATGGTGGAGTCAAGGTCATTTAGGCATGGTGGAGTCAGGTATAGGCATGGTGGAGTCTAGGTGATTTAGGTAGTTGAGGTCATGTAGGCATGATGGAGTCAGGTATAGGAAGTTGAGGTCAAGTTTTGTGCATTTGATTTAATTTCCAAGTTATTGGTAGTATGGAAAATAAATGATGATGTATATGTATGTTGGGGTGTGAATTTCCAAATATTTGATATCATGGAAATGTGAAATGATTGATGTATGATATGGTGATGTTATAAAATGGTATATATATATGTTTTTATGATTGTTTAATTTCCAAGTTTTGTGTAAAATGGAAACTAACTAGGGTAAAAATTGAATATAAAAGGGGAAAATTGGTTAGGGGAAAGAGTGGCTGAGCTAACCTCTAAGGGCCCCATGCCTTCGGAGTGTTACCTAGATAGCCCCAGAAAAAATGGGTGTCAGACCAATGTAGTTCTCACATAAGCTAGGGAATAATATGATGACCTAGAGGAATGGGTCTATAGGTTTTAGTCATGATTGGGTCTAGGTCATTTAGGCATGGTTGAGTATAGGTTGAATAGGCATTGGTGATTTTTAGGTTGAATATGCATGGGTGAGTTTGGTGGGAGAGGAATTCCTAGAATGTAGGTGTCGAAGGGTTGGTCCTGTGTAGGAGGATCATAAGTAAGAAAAAAAAGGTGAATGCTAAGAGAAGACAAAAGATCCACCTAATTGATAAGAACCATTATGAGTCTATCATACCAAAGATTGGCATATGAACATAAAACCCTAAAGGAATTTCATGATTGACTATTCTAAGGGTGAAGAAGGTCACATGATCATGAAATGTCACATTTGCGGCACATCCCTTGACTAGGTAGAAAATTAGAAAGGAAAGGTAGTGAGGTGAAAGAAGTTAGTTTAGCATAACCTGGTGTGAGATAACATGCCTCTTTGGCAAGAGACACAAGATCAAAATAGGCAAGTCCATGATGAAAAAATCATCGTTTCCTTTTTTCTTTTGTTTTTATAGACTGATCGATGTGGGAATTCTATGTGGGATGAGTAGAGTATCTCCTTGATGTCTTCATGAATCTAATCAATGCGGGAAGCTTTAACATATTTTTATTTTATTTTATTTTTATAGGAACAGTCTTATTTTTGTGATAGACTATGTGTTTTCTATGATAGTTGTCCTTTAAGGGGGTAGTCTATTTATAGTAGTGAGATGGAGCAGTAGATGTCCTTTTTGAGGGAGTCATCTTTTTGCTAGAATTTTGAATCAACAAGTTTGAATTTGAAAATCCCGTATAATACTTTTAATTTTTTTTTTTGGACTTTTAGGTGATGGACAAGACTATAGAAAAGTATAGGCTTCTTTTATGAAGACAACACCATAGCACACAAGGGTTAGCTATGAAAGAAAGGTTTTAAGTGATGAAAAACCATGGGATTCAATCCTAAAAAGGAAGAAAATTATCCATGAGAATTATTTCATAAGTAGAGCCATGGTGCTCATATTTAAGATAAGGCTAAAAAAGTGATGGGTAATCACATGAGTCTTGTTTAGTCGTTGATCCTAAGAATAGGTAAGTGGAAGGTGAATGATGCTCAAGAGACAAGATTTTAATAAACATAAGATGGTTTAGGACTTGACTCAACAATAGAATGGTAAAAATGCAAGGTATTTAGGGGCTCAAGTTTAGGTTTACCTTCTAGTGAAGACAAATGATAAACACCTAATCCATAGGTATGAGTAACAATATAGGGTCCAAGCCGATTAGGAGAATTTTTTCCCCATTTGTTTTTCTCTTCTTTTTCACATGTTGATTTTCCTTTAGGATGAGGTCACGACACTGGAAGGTTCATTCTTGGAAACATTTATTATAGCCACATTTGATACATTTTTGGTAGATTTAGAGGTGATCAAGATCATTTAGATGGTGTTCGTCTAATAACTCAAGTTGTGTCAAACGATCCTAGTGAAAAATCATCATCATTGAGCATACCTTTTAGTGAGATACAAAGAAATGGAATTTGGACTTCGAGAGGCGGGACAACCTCTCTATTGTAGACCAAAGAGAAAGGCATGGAAGCGGTTGACATACAAATACTAGTGCGATAAGCCCATAAAGAAAAAGGAATGTGCGTATGCCAATCCTTTCCAATATTGTCAACCACTTTCATAAGAATTTTTTTTAAGGTTTTTTTGGTTGGTTTTGTTTGGCCATTTGTTTGGGGATAATAAGGTGAAGAAAAAGTGATTTGAATTCCGAAGGCATCATAAAGTTTCCATAGGGTTTTTTTAATTGTTTTTGTTATCAATGATGAGGTGGTGAGGAACACCAAAGAGACAAATGATGTGATGATTGATGAATTCACATATTTTCTCAACTTTTGTATAAATAAGAGGTATGACTTCCACCCATTTAGTATAATATTTGGTAGCGATAATAATCCATTGATGGCATTGGGAAGAATGAGGGTTGATCTCTCTAAAAGATCTAAACCCAATTAAGAGAAAGGCCAAAGGTCTCGTGTGATCTGTAAGGCATGACTAGGGGTGTGATGAAGATTAGCATGTTGCTAACACTTTACACAATGCTTGACATAGTCACAATAATCACGATTTAGGGTTGGCCAGTAATATCCCAAGCATAGAATGCGTTTAGTGATAGCTAAACCATTGAAGTGACCCCCAAAAATTTTGTCATGAACTTCCTTGATGGTGTAGGGAATTTTATAACTCGTAAAAAATCGTAAGAGGATAGCCTCAAAACCACATTTATAAAGAATACCACCTATGATGACATAGCGAGAGACACTTTTTAGAAAGGCTCATTGTCCATTATGAGTAAGACCTGGAGGTAGGATGGAAAGGGCAAGATAGTCAACAAACTACTTATACCAAAGGTCACGTGGGTAATTTTCAATGTTTCCTACAAGTTTGACGTCTAGAATCAGATAATAGGGTGTGTAACCTTTGTACAGTGACAAAATATTTTCAAGTCGAGAGGGTGAAGTGGGGATTTGAGAAGCCAGATAGGCCATGGTATCTACAAATTTATTAGTGGAATGTAGGGTGGTTTGAAGTTCATAATGGTTAAAGGTAGTCAAAATTATGTCAACATGATGTTTATACTTTTGAAGTATCTCGTTACGACATTGGTATATACCATTAACTTGGTTCAGAACTAGTTGAGATTTTCCAAAGATATTAATCAATTTAACATTCAAGGCTATGGCGGGTTCAATACCTAACACGAGTGCTTCATATTAAGTGATATTGTTAGTACTGATAGAAATCTAGTTTAAAAGATAATGGCATGGGCTCGCCATCAAGAGGAATGAGGATAACTCTAGAACCACCCCAAGCTGAAATTTGTAACCATCAAAGAATAATGTCATCTAGTAAATGGTATCATCCAAAGAGAGGGTAGCGATAGATTCATCGGGAAAATGAGGTTAGAGGATTGATTTCTGGGGAGAGGTGTGTCTACGAGTTAGTCAGCAATTGTTTTTCCTTTGACATATTTTTGATGGGTGTGATGGGTGTCATTATTCCCTTCATTTAATCAGCTCTTTGTTGATGTCATATTCAAACCAAGGGTGTGTCTAAAGCTATATGTAACAAGAAGAATCTTGGCAATATAGTAAATTCGTGTAGGTATTTTGTATTTTATGGGGATATTTTCAATGTCTTAAAGACTTCTTGGTTAAAAACCTTATTGGAATAAAACTATGAAAATATGTTGGAAGTAAACACACTTTACATAAATGAATTGTTGGAAATAAACACACTTTAAAAAATGAATTACTGGAAATAAACACACTTTACAGAAATGAATTGTTGGAGATAAACACACCTTGCAAAAATGAATTGCTTGGAAATAAACAAATAGTACAGAAATAAACACACAATTGAGAATGCTTGGAAATTATTGAAAAGAAATAAGAACTTAATCTAGAACACCTACAAGGACAAGTCTACAATGATTTCAACTTAAGGAATTGAAAGTGATATAGAATTAACAGATCTAAACTATTGCTTTAAAAATATAAATACCAACAAAATGAGGATCCTAGTTCTTGGAGGAGTGGGCCCTTGCTCCACCTTGAAACAGGATTGAACAACTTAATTTTCTCTCAAAACAGAAATGGCTATTTTATTGATAAAACATTCTGCATTACAAAACATGTTGGATCTATGTATATCAATCTATATCTATCTCTGTTCTATATCTATATTCCTCTATCCTCCTTTTAATCTATCTATCTGCAGTCTATATGTATATACTTCTTCCAAGGGTGCATTTATGGCCGTAATTGTTCCACTGATACGATGGAAGTGAATCGTGCCCAGAATAGATGTTGAATTGGAACATGGTTGGATGTATAGTTGTGTGATAATTATCCTATGGATCTACAAGCATGAAGAGTTGGAAGTCTTAAAATCTACTCCTAATTGATAGGATCATTGATTTGACAAATCACCAGCTATTTGGAAAAGATTCTTATCGGTTCCGGAACTTTAGAAGAGTTCCAAAACTAAAGCAAATTATTCCAGATCTAACCGAGAGAGTTCTGGAGCTATTTGTAGGAGTTCTAGAACTAATTCTGATAATTCTAGAACTAAATACTAGAGTTCTGGAACTAAGTCCAAAAGTTCTGGAACTAGGTGATAAATCTTGTGACTGTGTAATGGAGTTCTGGAACTAAGTTGTATTGAAATAGATTCTTTCAAAAACATGCTTGACCGCTTCATACTTCATTCTTCCACCTAATTACGACTGCTTTATTACAAAACTGAGTTTCCAAAACACTTTGTTAGGAATTACAGAGCTTTTAAATGTTAGAATCATAATCAACAAAAGATGGACAATTACATCCTAACTCATATCAGATCAAACAAAAGTCACAAAATGTAGTCAAACTTAATCAAAAGGAGAGTAAGATGAGATCATTTATTGTACATTTAACGGGCATATTCTGGCCTCATCATTTCCCCCATACTTACTTGTTTGTAAGTCCCTTTACAAAATTTACTCTTCAAATTTGGGGTTATATATTCTGCATTCCATTTGATTGCTTAGGTCAAATGGTTGATATTGAATATCCCAATGCTTTAATTCAAATGTACTATACCCTGCTCCTATTTCTACTTTCCTCTGCCATGCATCAAATTCAGTGGAATCTTGTGGTTCTCTGTTCTACCATGGTGACATGGGGGTGAGAAGGAGTGGAGGTATTGTTATCATTCCCATCCATATGCCCCTATGCTTTTCATTGATATGAGGAATTAGCGTACATAAGTATTTTCTCTATGCAAACTCTAGATTAAGTTTGTGGGAGATATTACTTCCCTTCTTCTCAATGCCACTGTGAGAAATTCCCATATTTTCAAACATGCCTCATAAATATCTTCAAAATTTTCCTCTTCATAAGAGGTGAAGGCATTAATACTTCTCTACAAATTGGAAAGATAAGGTTCCTTGAACCTTTTATCAAATGCATGGGATCTGAAATGTGTAGCAAAGGCGGATGGTTTACCATAATGAATCCTCATACAGAGACCAAATGAACTAGCCTTTAACAGATGCTCTGACTCCCTTTCCTTCCATGTAATATGATTTTGGAGAATAGAAAAAAATGCATTAAGATGGCTCTCCCCTACATACAAATTGATCATAAAACCTGAGTTCTTTTCTAGCATGAAATTGTAGAGATAGAATTCACAAAGAAGATTTTTCTGCTCTGCATTGGCTAAGGAATAGGTTGCTGTGAAATCAGCTTCATCTTTTATTTCATGTGGAAGACCACATGCTATCCTTGAAAACTTCCAGTGAATGAATTGTTCCTCCAAAAACACACTATATGCAGGAGAAGGTCTCCTGCATGCAAGTAATTTCTCACTCATCATGCAAACCATTTATATTTTCACAAGATATTTAAATTTGTCATTTTCTTCTTTGTAAAAATTTTCTTCCCATTCTTTTCTTGATTTCTTCTCTTCTTCTATCTTGCTTTTCAAGTCCTCATTGGATGTCTTGGCTTCACTGAGTTCTTTGCAAGTATCATCCCATAGTTGTTTAAGTGGCCAATAAGTTAATTTAGTTTTTGTAGAGACTGCATTGTGACAGAGTAATTTTTTTTCGGAATTTTGACATTCTTCCTCTTTCTCCATTATCTATTGTTTAACTCTTGTCAATTCCTCAGTCTTTTCAGTGAGCTGAGTTATTAATTCCTCAATAACCATTTCTCTTTGTTCCAATTTAAGTTTGAGAAAATTCAACTCCTCATCCTTTTCTCTAATAATGAGTTCTGCTCTAGACAAAAATAGAGCCTGTTTAACCTGTTGTTTCTCTTCTTTCTCTGAAATTTCCTTGGGGTTAAGCATTCTTCTTCTACCATAGGGGATTTCCCTTTCCATTTCCAAGATGCCAATTCATCTTCTTCATGTGATGGTGCTGCTGATTCACCCATCTCTTGGAAAACTTGTTCCTTAAATCTATCATCTTCTTTTTCTATCTCTATTTGGCTTGGTCCAAGAGGATTCATGGCAATACTACCCAAAATATTAGTAGCTTCTTTTCCAGCCCTTCTTGATCTTTGATCTCCTTCAGAATTTCTCTAGACCTTTTATGAATTCTCCTTCTTTGAGGAGCCTCAAAATGTATAGAAATAGGTCTCCTCCTAGAGATTCTTCTAATTTTCACCTCTTGCTCTTGCCTAGGTGAGTTTTCATTGTCAGAGACAAATATTAGCTCTCCTATAGCTACTGCAGAGGAAGGAATTTCTTTAGAAGGCACAATAGGTTCTGCAGTTTTATTTGTTCTTCCAGATCTTATTCTTTTGGTATTTCCACTCCACCTAGTTCTTTCTTTTCCTCTATAGTGGCATCAATTTCCAAATTAATTGCAGGAGTAGAAGGAGTTTTTATTACTCTCCTGAGAATATCAGGGCTCTACTTAAACTTGCTAAGAAATTTCTCCCACATTTCCTCTCCATTTTTCTTCAAAAGGAAATGGTGCTGGCACACTAGATGTACTAACCCGTAATGCCTTATTGTTCCCATGCCCCAGGAATACCTCTAGGCCATTGTATGGATGGAGTAAAAAATAAACCCTAGAAGGTTTACTATATATTCTGGTTTTGTAGCTCCATATCTAAGGTATATGAGGATCTTCAGAACTTCTCTTCCTACTAACCCAAATTGACCATCACAGGTTAAATACTTGACTATCCAAAATGCCACTCTGTCAAAGGGTTTGGGCAAGTTGGCCCTTCTGACCCCTTTTATGATTTTCTTTGTGTTGTAAATATATTGGGGTTTAGCTTTCCCCTTTTTAGTAGGGTTTCAACCAGGTATTTTAATGTCCCTTTGACAGGGTTTGGGACATGCACAATTGGCACTCCAGATACATTACTTATTGTATTCACAGAAAAAGGAATAATTTTTTTCTAACCTTTGTCCTAGATTGCTCTAAATTTATAACAAATTCTCTTACCAATTCATTGTTATACTTGGGAAACTTTCTTAGAAATTCCAGCCATCCTACCTGATGAAAGATAGCTGTCACTTCTTCATCTACAATGAGTTGGGTATCATCCTCTGGTTCAACTTCTTTTTAATCCCCATGATACAGAGGTGATTCAATTTCATTATTCTTTACTCTTGTGTGGTTTAGCTAAAGAAATCTTCTCTTAGCTGAACTGGTGAATTTAGATATGGAATTACCATACTTAGTTGTGGAACTTATGTGTGCTAGCTGCGGAATGCAAACCTAATTCATTGTTTCTTCCTTGAAGTTTTTGTAACTAGTTTTCACTTTGTTGATTTCACACTAATGATAACTCATTATAACTATGCCGCCAATTTATTCAATCAATATCTTTCTCATGATTACTCACTTTTAATCATGATGTACAATAGATGACTCATCATATCAACTTTTAAATCAAATCTAATCACACATGTGAACTTTTAATCTAACCTTTAATAAGTTAAAGACATAATTACCATATTTGATGATGTAATCCCTCTATCATGATGACTCATCATTCCTAAAAAGTGAAACAAAAGGAAAATGGTTAGAAAAATAGTTGGAATTCCAAAGATTTTTATTTTGAATTAGCCATTTATTTGGGAAGATCAACCGCCATTGCTGGTTTTCAATTGATCTCTGAGAGAAACTTTTTTTTTGGGGAAGAGAACACCATTTACTGGTTTTCATTCTCTTCCCTTATTGTTTTTTTTCTTTTTTTTTTTTTTTTTTTATTGTTTTTTGGGGAAGAGAACGCCATTTACTGGTTTTCATTCTCTTCCCTTTATTTTGGATCTATTCATCCAATTATTTGATCATTTTGGAAGAACTGGGTTCTTCCATATGATCAAATTCTTTATCTTCTTCAATCTTCCTCAAGAATTCATCCTTAGTAGGAGGCTTCCTATAAAGCTTTAGCCTATGTCCATTGACCAAGAGTGTTCTTCTACTGCCATCAATGGGAAGTAGCTGAATAGAACCATTGTCAAATATTTGATCAATCTGATAGGGTCCTAACCATCTGGTTCTCATCTTGCCTTTGAATTGTTGGTACTTGGAATCAAACAGTAATGCCCAGTCCCCTACCTTAAATTTCCTTTTCTTGATATGTGTATCATGTCATTACTTCCTTTGATCTTGGATTATCTTTGTCTACTGAAGTGATTCCATCCTCAATTCATCCAACTCATTGAGTTGAATGATTATCTCCTTTTGAGCTGCATCCAACTCAATACCCACCTTGACTGTTGTCCTTAATGTCTGTAGTTCAAACTCAATAGGCAATAAGGGATTTTTCCCATAGACTAACTCATATGGTGAAAACCTGTTGTAGTTTTCCAAGTTGTATTGTAAGCCTAGATAGCTTCAGGTAGTCTCTTTACCCAATCTCTTCTTCCTGCTTCAACTATTTTGGTAAGGATGTTTTCTAATTCTCTATTCATTACTTCAACTTGTCCATTTGATTGTGGGTGATAGGGAGATGACTTCCTATGATTGATCTGATAATACATTGTGAAATCTGGATCATATTAGACATAAATTGTGGTCCCTGGTCTAAAACTATGCTCCTTGGTGCTCCAAACTTTACCATAATTATGTGCCAAAGGAAATCAGCAATTGCTTCTTCAGTGGCATTTGTTAAAGCCTGCACTTCTACCCACTTTGTCACATAATCAGTACACACAAGAATATGTTCCTTCCCTTGTGAAGAAGGACTAAAGGGACCAACAAAATCCAACCCCCATCTCTCAAATGGTTCAATCACTACTTGAGGTTGTAGAGGAATTTCATTGGTAAAGGTTGGTTATCCCATCCTTTGACAAGGATCACACCACCTGATATATTTCTTCACATATTTGTACAAAGATGGCCAATAATAACCAGTGCCAAGTATCTTATGAGCTGTTCTTTTCACTAAATAGTGTCCTCCACTTGGTTCATCATGAAATTCCCGAGAGGATGTCAAAGATTTCATCTTCTCTTACACACCTGTGTAAAACCAAATCATGACCACACTTAAATACAATTCCATTTAATTATGCATTGGTTTTGATTAACTTCTTTCTTGGATCTTGCTCCCCTGTAATGGTTAGTCTTGACAAGAAATCAACTACCAGATTAGATTTACTGGATTGTCCACAATGGTAATATCAAATTCTTGTAAAGCAATAACCATCTAATTATCCTAACTCCAACTACTATTTTGTTCATTAAATATTTAATTGTTGAGTGATCTATATGTACAAATATTTTGTACCCTGTAATGTAATGTCTAAACTTATTAATTGCATAGATCATAGCAAGAAATTATTTTTTAGTAGTGGTGTGATTTCTTTCATTGGGAGTAATATTTTTGCTAAGGTAATAGATAACATACATTTTCCCTTCATCTTTCTATCTCAAAACTGCACCAGTGTAATTATTTGAGGCATCTATTTCAATATGAAAAGGTTTCTCCCAATTAGGTCCTCTCAATATTAGAGTAATTATTAATTTCTCTTTAATTTCTTTAAAATCATGTTGACACTTTTCATCCCAAATAAATTCACAATCCTTGGTAAGAAAATTAAACATGGGGGTAGAAATTTTACTAAAATCCTTGATAAAGCGTCTATAGTACCCAGCATGTCCTAAAAATGACTTGATATCAGTGGGGGTTTGAGGAATAGGTAAGTCTGAAATAATTCTAATTTTGTTTTGATCAACCTGAATTCCTCTTTTTGAAATATGGTGTCCTAATACAATCCCTTCATCAACCATCATCAAACATTTTTCATGGCTAAGAGACAAGTGGTGTTGCTCACATCTTGTCAATACTTTGTCCAATTTTTTAAGGCATCATCAAATGTATCTCCATGCACAGTGAAGTCATCCATATATACCTCTACACAAGTCATTTGTTAGGTTTGCAAAAATTGCTAATGACTCTTTGGAAGGTTACTAGAGCATTGCATAATCCAAATGGTAATACCCTATAGGCAAAGGTACCCCATGGACATGTAAATGTATTTTTATCCTGATCTTCAGCAACAAATCTGATTTGATTATATCCACTAAAGCCATCCAAGAAGGAAAAGTATTGTTTACCTGAAAGGTTGTCTAAGACTTGATTTATAAATTATTCGGTTCCCTATAGTCAACACAATTTTCCATTTCTCGTTATTTTTAGGGAAAATTACAAGAGGAGACACCCACTGGCTATCTAAGATAGGGTAGATAAAACCTACTTGTAATAGTTTTTCAATTTCTTGTTTGACTATATCCCTTAAGGATGGATTTATCCTTCTCTGAGGTTTCCTAACTAGTTTAATGTTTTTAGTATAGATGTGATGAGTGTAGATACTTGGGTGGATTCCTTTCATATCTTTGTAATCCCAAGAAAAATATTTAGTATGATCTTTCAGAACATCAAATAGTTTAGCTTCTTCATCATTCTTCAACCAACTATTAATATTCAAAATTTTACCCGGTTGAATCTCAACATGTTTGGTTCCAGTGTATGATGAACTAATTTTTTGAAAGGGTTCCATTAAATTATTTAGTGGACATGCATGTGGCAACAACATATGATATGTAGCAACATCTCCAAAAGTTCCTTGAGACAAAATGTTGGACAAAGGACAAGTAAGAAGAATTATGATACTTATCTTGTTGTAGGTCAAACTCTTCATCACTACTACTTTCCAAAAATTCTTCATCATCTCCTGATATATGTGAAGCTGAAGCTACAGATTCTTCCTCTCCCTAAGAGAAATCTCATTCCTCCAGAGTGAAATTATCTTCATTTGCAGGGAATTGCTGTTGGTGTGGTTCCGGAACTAACTGTGATGGTTTTGAAATAGATTCTGTAGGTTCCGAACTAATTTCGTAGGTTCCAGAACTATTCCCACTGCTCCAAGGATGATTGGTGTATATTCAATGGTGGGTTAATCATATCTTCTATTTCTCGTATGTGATCCTGCAATGTGATCATGGCCAATGAAGACAAATTTTTCTCATTAATATCAGGATTATCAACCCATAATTTCTCTTGATTATCATTAAAAGGTCATGCAGAGGGATATAATGAAATTTTCTTAGAATTCTTACCATTTGAAATAGTCATATCACTTGACCTGTAATCAATTAAGGTAACAATTGTAGCTAACCATGGTCTGCCCAAAATAATGGGATAACCCAATGTTTTACCTTTTGGCTACAATATAAGGAAGTCAACTAGATATTCCCATGACTCCACCATAACTACCACATCTTCAATAACTCCTTCTGGTTTTGCTACAGACTAGTCTACCATCTACAATATGGTGTTAGTAGGTTGTATACCTATTAATGGAAATGTTTTTAGAGTGTCCATTGTCATTACATTTATAGCTGCTCCTAAATCAACCAAAATGTTATGTATATCTTTATTCCCTATAGAGACAGAAATAATAGGGCTTCCAGGATCTCCATATTTGGGAAGTAGGATCTTTCCTGCTAATAAATCAACAAGTTTCCCATCTACCTTAATAGTCTTGGGGTACTGCTTCTTTCTTCCAGGCCTTTTCAAACATAGCATTTTGATTAATTTGTTCAATTTGGAATGTCCTTAATTACTTGTAACAATGGTATTTCAATATTCAATCTTCTTAGTTCCTGCACCAATTCAGATTCCTTGATTTCTATAGCTTCTTTAAACCTCACTAGACACGAAGTTTTAGTAGATTTTCTTTCTGGTTCCTTATCTCTCTCTTTTTCATCTTTCTTGGGGGAAACCGGACTAGCAGTTTTAGTTTCTTTTGTCATTTCAGTGATGATAACAGGTGGACTGCTAACTATTTTTATAGATCTAGTTTTTATATCATTACAATCCATGGCATTTAGATCAACTAATTTTTCTAGTTTTTTTCTGTAGACAGGAGTTGTTTGTTTGTTTCTTGGGTTTTCTACTGGTTTTGTTGGTATTTGCATTTGGACTACATTTTCAGTTTGTGAATTTTTCTTTGGGGCCATTATGGCTTGTTGATTCTAATTAGGATATGTTTTCCTTGAGCATAGTTATTAGGGCCCCATCTAGGTTGTGACCAAGAATACTAGTTATTTTGACCAGTCCATGGTTTTTGGTGTCCTTGAGCATACCAAGATTGACCTGCCCAATCCTGAGGATTCCAAGTTTCTGAGGGGCCCAAGGTGGTTGTCCCTAACTTTGTGGTACTATTTGAGTAGCCCATGGAATCATCCAAGGGTTAGGAGATGACCTTGGCATGAACTTTCCTTGGATAGGTTGTCTTTGGAAAAAATTTACTTCTTCTGATGTGTTGGTTGTTTGAGTTGATTCTTTAGGAATGGAAGAAGAGAACAAGTGTGAATATCATGTTCTTTAGATTCATAGATAAGACATACTTTTTTATCCAAAGGACATTCCCTTATTGCATGCTTCTTCCTGCATCTAGGACAATACATGGCTAATGGTTTAGTTTTGGCATTTTCTTTAGCTTGTAATCCATCCATAGTAGAGGTTAATTGAACTAAAATGTCTATTTTAAAGTTTTCTAATTCATCCATTAGTTTGTTCATATCTGGATTCAAACTTTTCACTGATTTTCCCTTCCTAGGTCCACCCCTTGTTCTGGAATAGCTTCTACAAATGTCTTTAATTTCATTCATCCTTAATTGATCAATGTTTCCACCTCCTATCAAGTTAAGAGCTTCCCTAGATTCATCTTCCAAACCTTTAAGAATTTTTTTTTACTCAACTCTTCTTGAAGTAAAAATCCACATATTTTACTCACAAAGAGGAATATGTCCAAATAATCTTCTATATTCTCATCCTCCTCCTACTTGATTTTGAAAAACTCTTCCTTCATATTTCTCCCTCTATAGTAATCTTGATATTTGTCTAGGAAGGCAGTTTCCATTTGTTCCCAAGTGGTAATAGAGTTGGATGTTAATCCCATGAACCAAATTATTGTTGCATATTTCAAAGTGCATGGAAACAACATGAGTTTTGATTATCTACTTTGTAATCATAGGTCTGACACAATATTTTAAATTCAAACAAAAATTGGTCAGGGTCTTCAAATGACATCCCTCTAAATGTGGGTAAATGTGCAGGTGAAATATTTTTCATTGGTGTATCATCATCATCCAATTGAATTGGATAAGTAAAGGTCCTATCAGGTACCCTTTCAACTTCTCATGCCATTTCTAAAGTATTTTCTAAATTCTTCTCCCAATCAATGTGGTATGTGATCTGCTTTGGGGAAGGTGAAAAATCAGGAGTAGGAGGTTGACTACTTAATTGAGAATCAAAACTTACCCTAAATGGATCTTGAGAAATAATCCTTCTCCTAAAATTTCCACTCCCTTTTGGTGACTGATCCAAGAATTCCAAAGGTGGCAATTCTGCTTCTTGTCTTACAGGGGATAATGGTGCCTCCAATTCTTGGTCAACTTCCTTATTTAAACTAGAGGATGATGTTAATTATTGTTCAGATATTTTTGGGAGAAATCTACCCTTGGAGTCTCTTGGTCTACTCATAAATTTTGTGATAGCTTAGGGAAGATCTCTTCAATTACTAAATGTATGATTGTTTCTCTTGTTGACACCTAATTAGAAAATTCTAACTAGTGGTTCCCTAGAAACAGTGCCAAAAATGATGGGTGTTGTTATTTCCTTCATTTAATCAACTCTCTGTTGATGTCATATTCAAACCAGGGGTGTGTCTAAAGCTATATGCAACAAGAAGAATCTTGAAAATATAGTAATTGATTATATGTATTTTGTATTTTATGGGGGATCTTTTCAATGTCTTAAACACTTCTTGGTTAAAAACCTTATTGGAATCAAAATATGAAAACATGTTGGAAGTAAACACACTTTACAGAAATGAATTGCTTTTGGAAATAAACACACTTTATAGAAATGAATTGCTGGAAATAAACACACTTTACAGAAATGAATTGCTGGAAATAAACACACTTTTCCTTGGAAGTAAACACACCTTGCAGAAATGAATTGCTTGGAAATAAAAAACATTACAGAAATAAACACACAATTGAGAATGCTTGGAAAATGATTGCAAATAAATAAGAACTTAATCTAGAACACATGCAGGGACAAGTCTACAAAAGATTTCAACTTAAGGAATTGAAAGCGATACATAATTAATAGATATAAACTATTGCTTTAAAAATATAAATACAAAAAAACAAGGATCTTGGTTCTTGGAGGAGTGGGCCCTTGCTCCGCCTTGAAATAGGATTGAACAACTTAATTTTCTCTCAAAACAGAAATGGCTATTTTATTGATAAAACATTTTGCATTACAAAAATGTGTTGGATCTATGTATATCAATCTATATCTATCTCTTGTTCTATATCTATATTCCTCTATCCTCCTTTTAATCTATCTACAGGTCTATATGTATATACTTCTTCCAGGGGTGTATTTATGGCCGTAACTGTTCCACTGATACGATGGAACTAAATCATGCCTAGAATAGATGTTGAATTGGAACATGGCTAGATGTACAATTGTGTGATAATTATCCTAGATCTATAAGTATGGAGAGTTAGAAGTCTTCTAATCTACTCCTAATTGATAGGATCATTGATTTGACAAATCATCAGCCATTTGGAAAAGAGTATTATCGGTTCTAGAACTTTAGAAGAGTTCCAAAACTAAATTAAATCATTCCAAGTCTAACCGAGAGAGTTCGAGCTATCTGCAGGAGTTAGGAACTAATTCCGATAATTCTGGAACTAAATACTAGAGTTCCGAACTAAGTCTGAAAGTTCCGGAACTAGGTGATAAAGCCTGTGACTATGTAATGGAGTTCCGAAACTAGCTTGGAAGTTCCAGAACTAAACTGTATTGAAACAGATGCTCTCAAAAACATGTTGACTGCTTCATACTTCATTCTTCCACCTGATTGCAACCTGATTTATTACAAAACTGAGTTTCCAAAACACTTTGTTAGGAATTATAGATCTTTTAAATGTTAGAATCATAATCAAAAAAAGATGGAAAATTACATCCTAACTCATATCAGATCAAACAAAAGTCACAAAATGTAGTCAAACTTAATCAAAAGGAGAGTAAGATGAGATCATTTATTATACATTTAACGGGCATATTTTGGCCTCATCAAGGTGAATTCGAGATCTAGGTGTACAAGAATCATGAGCCAATGTGCATCACATTGATGTTAGTAGGGATTAGCATAAATGTAATGTAAGGGGTCGATATTGGTGACAAAAGGGTATTATGGTTGACTAGGTAATGGCAAAGTTTAGTGGTGACATAAACTAAGGATAAACGAGTTTTTGGTGTGAGTATATCTAGTTTCGTAGTCTAAAAGTGTACCTCTTATATAATAAACCACTTATTCCATGTGTTACTCGCCATGATGAGTGACCATGGAACCTAGGGAATGATCGGTATAAGAAATGTAAAGGTAAAATGGTTGGTCATTCTTAAGGCAAATGAGTATAGGTGGTTAGATGAGGTATTTTTTAAGGTTTCAAAGGATTTGTGGAATTTATCATCCCATTTCAAGGAGACATCCTTTTTAAGGAGATGATGAAATGGATGGCAGTGGTCAAAAATATGAGAAATAAAGCGACAAATAGATTGCAACTTGCCTTGCAAACTATGAAGTTGACAAAGGTTAGTAGGTGGAGGCATTTCGAGAATAGCCTTGATTTTAGTGGGATCAAATTCAATGCCATGCAAAGAAACAATAAAACCAAGGATCTTTCCGGAGAGAACAACGAAGACACACTTCTTAGGTTGAAGGCGAACATAGTATTTGATAAGACAGTCAAAGATGACCTAAATGAATGTAAGGTGTTCGTCTCGATGTTTTGATTTGGAAAGAAAATCATCAATGTAATCTTCCAATATGCGATGCAAAATGTCATTAAATATATAATTCATATCCTGTTGATATGTAGCACCAACTTTTTAAAGGCCAAAGGGCATGACATGATAGGAAATGTTCCCCCAAGAAGTGATGAAGGTGGTTTTTGTTTATCTTTTGGGGTAAGTAATATTTGGTTATAACCCAAGAAACCATCCATGAGTGATATCATCTCATGGCTGGTGGTGTGATCAACTAGTTGGTCAATACTAGGTAAAGGAAAGTCATCTTTGGGGCAAGCTAAGTTAAGGTCATAGAAATCTATGCAAATATGGAGTCCCCCTGTCACTTTTATAATAGGAATAATGTTAGAGATCCATTGGGGATAATCAATGGGTAGGATGAAGGAAACCAAAAGAAGGTGTTGGAGTTCTTATTTGACAAGAAGGGAAATGTGAGGACGTGTTTTTGTAGCTTCTATTTAATGGGTTTGGCCTCAGGAATATTTACAATATTTTGGACCACAATGTTTGGGTCAATATCGGGAATATCAGCTTAGGACCAAGCACAAGCACTATTATGATCCCAGAGGAAAGAAGTAAAAGCCTATTTTAAGCTTTTACTACTATTCAACAACATCTAAAGATTGGCCTATTTTTAGAATGTGTGGGTCATCCTAAGTGTGAAAATTTATTTTGATGGTTGATTCATTCAACATGATTTGTATCTCATAAGGTAACAACAATTGGTCAATATAAGAATCTTACACACTAAGGTAGGTGAGAATGGACTCATCATCCTAGCATTGAACGACGTTAATAAAAGGTGTATCGTCATCGATCATGTCAGGATACATGAAGGGAAGAGAAGAGGGAGCCTCACCATCTCATTGATAAGTTAGAGGTCATAGGAAATAGTGTTCATGAAAAAAAAATTAGGAGGAATGGATTCTGGATCCATAGACTCTATAGGTGAAGGTGGTGAAGTTGGTGAATGGGGTGGAGAATGTTTATCATCCTCAATGAGTTTGACTCGAGCCTTCTTGGGAGATGGTTTGGAAAATCCAATACCACTATGGTCTTTATGCTTACGAGTGGTGCATGGGATGACAATATGGTGGCCTTGTTCATAGAAACCAAATCCAAATCCCTTCCAAGCACAACAATGGAGGAAGGTGTGGGCGAAAGCAGTGGTTGGTGAGAGATTGAAAGTTGGAGGAAAATGGTCGAGTTTGGGAAGGTGTCTCGGGAAAGTAGGTAGAAGCATCAAGTCCCCCATATGTTAAGTTGGTGCAAAGGTGGGGAGGACCATAGGGGAAAAATTTTCCTATGCGGTGGTCATAGTGGGGATGTTGGTGAAGTTTACCATACTCTTGAGGAGTAAGGAATGTGTCAATATTATAAAGGTGGTACTCCCCCAGAGTGAGGCATTGAAAAACACCTTCTAAGGGATCAATAGTTGATATGTGGGTAGTGGGAATGGATGAATTACTGGATAGCTAGGAAGAAGAAGCATTGGTTGGTTGAGAAGTAGATGGGTTAGCTAATGGGTTAGCTGCAAAAGTTGTGGTAGTAGTGGGAATAGAGGAGTTGTTTGTGGAAGAGGTAGCGACAACATTGGTGGATGGGGCCATGGGTGAAGGGGAAGTGGTAGCGGTGGTAGATTCCTTAACTAGTATAAGGACATCATTGGGTCGATACAACATGTTATAGGTCTTGAATGGTGAAGGGTCGGATGGAATGGTATAGTTGTGTCCTTCATGTTCAAATTTTAAACAATGATGTAAGGTTGAAGGAACACAACCCATGGCGCAGATCCAAGGTCATCCAAGTAGCATGTTGTATTGGAATTCCCCCTCTAAGACATAGAATAATATTGTAATGTTAAATGGAGCCACACGAATGTGGAGAATGATGCTGCCAAGGGTGGAAGTCATGGAATCATTAAGCGAATGCAACATAAATGTTATTATGCATGTAATTGGTAGGGATGTGCATTTGGTTATATACATGGGAAGAAATGATGTTGATACTAGAACTTCCATCAATCATCATGTGTCGAACATGTATATAATCAATGTAGACATAAATAAATAGTACAGGATCAAGATCATCTGATTGGAGAGGTAAAATCTCATCATCGAGAGAAAGCTGAGATCAACTTGATGAGTGATACCTTTACATGTTATTTATTGTAAAGCATATAACATGTAAAGCTATGTATTCCCTCCTTTATTCATATCAATTAAAATTTTTATCTCATATTCTACTTAAATAGTTTGTAAACCTTCCCTTTATATGTAAAAATCCTCAAAAACATGGTGACATAGGAAAATGAGGGAAACATGAAGGCCCTAGATTATCGAGAGGATTATTATATTATTTATTGTTGATGAACTTTAATATTTTTATAAGTGATTTTTATAGAAATCATTTTTGCTTCCATGAATTTTGTGGAGACATAAATATCTAATATAATGAAAGTAATAATTAATGCTTCCTCTCCTCATTTGAGGAACTCGTGATAGCCTCTTAATGTAGGGTAAGGAATGAAATAGGGAGCCCTTTATTCCTTGAAGTTCATGTAGATCGGTGACAAGTATTCTAGGTCGAAATGGAAAATAAGGATCAAAAGGATGGTAGGAAGTGAGGTCTTGGGGAAGAGGATAAAATAGTCTAGGAAGATGTTATTAATAGGGTGGTTGATAGTGGGAAGATTCAAATAGAATGTAAACATATTGTAGGAGATGCATAATATTTAGAATATTTGGAGGTTTAAAAGGATAATATTGGTATGGGTATGGGGATCAAGTATTAAGATGAGGAAGTACATTATTTTGAAGGTTTGAAAAATAAATGGAAGAGTAAATTTCTGAATAGGAGTTGCAAGTGGCTTGACTGGACTGATTTAGTAAGAAAAACTATTGAATGTTTGTCTATTTTGATGAGTATGGGTGCTAAAATTGTTTGAGATGATGTAGCTAACAAATTAATTATAAAAGTGACTAGGGAAAAACATAGATCCTATCAAGGTATAAAACAATATTTTTCGAAGGGGAGAGATGGGAATAGGAGAACATTTATAAAACGGAGAGAGTAGGAAAATGGTGGAGACCAGGAGTTCTGAGGAGATGGAAGAGAATATGTTGGATGAAAGGAAGAATGTGAACTTCACAACCGAGAAAGAGGTAAGAGGGACCTAGCTAGAGGGCCCCGTTTATGTGGACAAAGCTAGTGTTAGGGAACAAACAAAAAAGGTACCTCTTTTTAACCTCAACCATGTCCATAATGAGAATGGATTCTCTTTTGACATCCTAGATCTGGTTATAGAATGGGTTAGTGCTTCAATGAATAATACCATTTTGGCTAATATTCGATTAGTCACCCGAATATTGATGAGTTTCATAAATGGGGATGTTGGAAATGGATTCCTAAAGGGTTAATGGAGGTAGTTTGTTATGCTACTGCTTATTTTGTGATATCTCTATCCTGGAAGAGGATTTGTTAAAAATCCTAGTGAGGTCAATGGCTTATGTGTAGAGTGGTGGTACTAGTTCAAAATGGCATCTAGGCTTTAATCTGCTTGAGACTAATAACAAAGAATATCCCCTTTGGGTTAGAATCCCAAGGCTACCTCTTGAATTTTGAGATTTGGACATCTTACAAGGGATAGCCAAATCCATTAGTGCTCTGGCTATCATCAACTCTATTGCTAGTGTCAGACCTCAATTGTTTTTTGCACTTTTATGTGTCAATGTGGCTTAAAAGACATCCGTTTCCCGGAGTATTGAGCTCAAAGCTAAATGGGGAGTCCATTTTCATAAAATATACTATGATTTCACACCCTTTATGTGATTCTCATGTTTCAAAGTAGGGCATAATGTTAAATAATGCCCTAAGGCCAAAGAAGAGGCTACTTTGAAATCCCATATCAAAAATAACAAATGAAATGCAAAGGAAGAATTGAAAGGAAAAAGAATCATGAATCTTAATTCTAGTGGACCTTTAAATATTAGCCTTACATAGATGAAATTTAATAAAAATTACATGGATGCAAGTTAATAAACCTTCAGAGGTTAAAGATATTATACTTGAAGTGTTAGCATCGGTCTTAGAGGAAGTTTTTGTGGATGAAGGAAAAGAAAATGTTGGTGATGAAGTTGTTGAGCTAGCTTTTAAAATAGTGGAGGAGTTTGTGGTGTAAGTTGTTGTACATGAGGACAATATTATTGGATCTATTATGCAAGACATAATGGAAGTAATTTTATTTTCCCAACAACATGTTGTCTAAAATAACTCCCAAGTTATTTTGACAACTTACATTCCCATTCTAGCTTTGAAGCTTCACTTTACATGTTGCAAGCACTATCAGTTGTCTCTTTGGCACACTTCCTTGGTTGTTTTCCTTCACACGCCTTGCATGCTCTTCTTCCTTTGCAAGCCATCCCCTTTCATTTTCCTTTCTTATATTTGTTCTATCTTCCCTCGCACACACTTCCTATTCCTTCATCTTCCTCCCATTATTATGTGCACCCCACGCATGCATCTTTGAATTGCTTACCAAAATAGGCTAAGTCCCTTGTGCTTTCTTTCAAGTTCCCTTTCCTTCTTATTGCCACACATCAATATTTTACATCTCACGCCATCCCTAATTACTATATTTCTATAAGTATGCATCCATTTCCTCTGCATGCATTACTTTTACGTGCCTCTCCTCTATTATCCTTGTGTACCTTCCACTTTTGTGCATGTATTTATACCTTCCTCTTTTCCAGTTCTTATGCAATGTGGCATCTGTCAAACCTTGAGTGTGGTACACGCAACCTATTAGATAATGCCAACTAGGTGTCAAATCCTTGAGATGAACCTTTGTATGAGACATGGTAAAATGAAAAAATAGATGTACGGTTGGATTTCTTTCATCCATTCTACATGCGCCATGTGTCATTGCATGTCGAGTGACTGCAATTTTCAAATAATCATAACTTCTACTACATGACTTAGAATAGGGTGTGGTTTGTTTATTCAAGAGATTATGACATAAGATTCAATGGAGGATATTCCAATTCAAATGATGGAGGGATTAGGTAGGTGAGAAGTCAAGAAACACACTTTCAACCATTAATGCAAAGCTCAACTACCATATTTTCATCAGATCTTGTCCCATTCCTTCTTCTACAAGATAGATCAGACATGGTGAGACGCGTTTATCATCTTTGCGGCAGCCAATTTATGGGCACTTGTTTCTCATTGTTGGTGGTTGTGATTCAAATTTCATTTTCCCCTTCTTCTTCCTGTTCTCCCATTCTTCTATAAATATAAGAACCATGCTCATAAAATGGTTAATGGTCATTGTTGTAGTTTTAAGGACTTGTTCTTATGCATTTCTTGAGTTGAGAGCCTTTAGATTTGGTCTTATGCTTGTGGATATTGGACTCATGCACCATTATAAATATTTGCACATTTTGGAAGTAATGAAAGCTTTGTTTTGTTGTTATCTTACGCCTAGTGTATTTTATTTACTTCTCCTTACCTCTCTTTCACGTTTTTTGTTTTTGTTCCATTCCACATCCCTTGAGTCCATCTTCTCATTGTGCCCCATGAAAATGATTGTATATTTTTTTCTTAATTGTGACACACATGCCTATTCTTCCTTTCCACTTTCTCCTTCATTTTCACTCAGAATCAACAACATTCATCTCCCTTTCTTTACGGTGTTATCACCTCCCTTAGATTATTTTACATTAATGCACATTCTTCTTATATCAATGGTCCCTTGTCATCATTATCTTAGGATTTAATTTCATCATTACAAGTAGTAGTAGAAATAGGTAGAGGAACCGGACTTCTCTAGAGGTCTATCTCAAGAACACAAGGTCCCACAACTTAGAGATAGTCCCATTGTTGCCTCAATGATTTAGTTGACTTGATGCGAGACAGTGCAAGTTTGATCTCCAATAGTTTCGGGCATGCCCGATGGGACCAGCATTGAAAGCCTAAATTTCATCATCGCTAAGTTTTGGTGTGTGACTTAGTGATTTCCATACTTTGAAGGCTTGTTTTAACACATCTCATGACTCCTAACACTCATATCTACTAATTCAAGCAGTCCACATGCCTTTCATGAGAAGATTACATACCAAGAAAAGGGTTGTAGCTGAGATTTCCTTTGAATACCTCTATATTTATCTAAGAATAAAATATAGCAAAACACCCTCACACTAATCTCCATCTCTAGTGTTTCATGTAATTTTAACTCCTCCTTTCGGTAGACTGTGAAACTGTCATGGAAGCTCTGCACCACCTCCAAAGAAATTTTCTAACTTCACTGGTGGAATTCCTCTTATTCCCAATGCACAACATGATATGTCAATAGTCAGACTCAAGATTATTCCATACTTCGCCGGTGAGAATCAAGTCACCCCTATTAAGCACATCTAGGATGTATCCAATGTGTGCTCCATCTATTTGATCACACATGATGATGTTGCAATAAGGCTCCTCACGGATTTGCTCAAGGAAAAGTGCTTCATTAGTACATAAGTCTAAGACTTGCATCTATTGCCAACTGGGATGAGCTTGAACAACTTTATATAAATATTTTGAAGATAAATCAAATCACCTATCTTTGGTGGAGCAACTAACGACAACTAAAAGAGCACCCAATGAGGAGATGATTGATTTTAATATCAGATTCCAGAAGACTTGGGACAAAATTACTCAAGTGGTAAGGCCTACAACCCAACATGCCTTCTTATATTATCTGAGGGATTTGACTAGTGATATCTTAATCATGATTTAGTCCATGGGATGTATAAACTTACCTACTTCTTAAAATATTGCAATAAGGGCATAAAATAGTCTCATTCAGAAGGAAAGTTAACTCCCACAATGTCGATGCCCTTATTTCCATAAGTGCCTCACATGCCCCAACCTTTTGTTTCCCTCTTGAGTAGATTACTTAACCCACTACATCAACATCCTACTATCCCACACAAAAAAGGGAGGATGAAGAAATGAAATCCTTGATTAGAAACTTGTCTAATAAAGTTATATCTTTAGAGAAGCATCAGATGCAAACCTTTAGAAATGGTCCTAATGAGTGGCATAACATAAATAATCAGGCTTGGTGATATCAATATGTAAACTAGAGATATGGTCAAAACCAATAAAATGATAGATGGCATACTAATGCACACCTTCCCTTACAATTTTTTTCTCCCATGTAGCCTCTTCTAGTGCCCAACACAAGCCAAACACTAGTTCCAGTTCAAAAAAATCTAGCACAAGAGTCATAATGGTGCTTTCCTTACAACATGCCTCACATTCGAATCATTGTGCCAATGCTACATGTATGCATGCCTACATGATTGATGCTACTTATAATTGTGAACCTTACACAAGCACAAATAAACCTAATAATCAAGAAAAACTAGAATCTCCTCCCGATGCAAACCTTATGTTCTTTGGCACCAAATACTTCGTGTAATTTATCAAATTTGTAGATGACACAAACAAACCATGTGCCTAGGTTGTTGACAACACAATGTACAAGAAAATAATGCTTGAGTTAGGCATGCAACCTTTAGCTCCAATCACATAGGTTGATCATAAAAATCAAGGAGATGTAGCTAAGTCATCCAACATTAATGGCAGATAAATCTTTACACATGAGGTTTCACATAATGCTCCAACACTAGCAATGCATGCCCCTCCTTTGGTAGGTCAAGCCTCTACTTAAGCTAAGGCCCCTACCTCTGCGCCTAAAAAATCAAGAAAAGATGTTGATGTTCCCTAAATACACAAGTTAATGGGTTTTCCATTAAAAATTATGGACCAGATGAAGAAAACAAATATGAATGTCACAATGTGGGATGCCCTAGCCATTCCATCTTAGCACAACTTGTTGCATGAAGCTCTGGCCCAGCTTGACATGCACCGATTCAATTTGTCCAAAACCATGGGCTACTTTAAATATATGTCAAACAGAGGATAATCAAGTAATTAAAGTTTAAAAACCCAACCCTTTTATATGCCCGTGATCATATGCAAACACCTTATCCATAATTGTATGATTGACTCGAGCGTTGGTACTACTCTTCATGCCTTAGAAAATTGTTGATGTCCTAGGTCTTAAGTAAAACCATTTTTCCAAAGGATTCCTACAACTTGATGGCTCAATTGTCACCACTTTAGGAGTTATACAGGGTCTTAAGTTAACCCTCCATGCATTTCCAAGTCTCATAATAACTCAATATGTGTCAATCATTGACCTTCCTCCTTTGTTTTACCTTTGTCTATCAAGAGATTTTAGTGCTAAAGTGGGTGGTTAGTTGTCTTCAGATTGGTCCCATATGTTACTCAAAATAAGGTAAGGTACCCAATTTACCATACATCTTGAGCCAATATTTTCCTATCACATTGAGTCATATGAGCCATCCCCTCTCCAACCTAATTGCCTAATCCAAAAATTCCAAGAATGAGTTTCAGAAGAGAATCCAATTCCTCCTCCTCTACCTAATTTAGTGCTAGATGAGTGGAAGAAAGGCACAAAAAAATTGATCCATAAGATGAAGATCTTGAAGCTTTTGAAACTGGGCTTGGAACTTATTACATCCTTGAAAAATAAGTTGTGCTTCCGTGTGCGCTCAAGCAAGTTGAACAAAATTCTGGTTTGTGGAAGCTTTACTTTGATAGTTCCAGGAGTAGGAATGGCGTAGGCACGGGTGTTGTCCTAATTTCTCCCAAGAATGAGAAATTATTTTTCATACATAGGCTATAGTTTGCATGCTCCAAAAATGTAGCTAGAATAAGAAGTGTTGGTGCATGGTCTTCTCATTGTTGAAAAGAGATAGATTAAAGCATTGTAGATGTTCGAGGACACAAAATTGGTCATCCACCAGGTCACAAACAAGTTTGTTACAAATAATAAGCTCCTCAAATATTATAAACATAGAGTTTGGACCTCCTTGAGAGATTTGATGCTCTGAATTTATAGGTGGTGCCAAGGAAGATGAAAAAAATAAATAGATCGAGATGGATGCACTTGGTTCTGATTTTCTCTTACGGAGGACTTTGTCAAAGGGAATGCATAGCATGTCAAAATGGTGATTAAGCCATCTATTCCTGATAACAATACTAGATGGCAAGTTTTGATAGTGACGCGTAGATTATCTAGTTCATTCAAAATGAATTTGAGTTCTCTTCAAACATGTAAGTTGACTTGCATGACAACTATGGTGACCAAGTGATTCAACTCAAGAAAAATAAGCTACCTAAAGTGTTGGTCACCTCGAGAACAAATTTTCAGCCATGATGATGATTTCAAGGCTAAAGAAAAGTATATGCATGCCACGTAATAATATTTCTCCTTAGTCACTATTACACGTAGCAAGGATTTGTTGCTCAGTAAAGCTTGCATGCATGATGAAAATCAGGCCTTCATTTCTCTGTGTCATAAATACAATGATATATTCTCATGGGAATATAAAGACCTCAAAGGATTTGATCCAAGTGTTGCTTAACACTCCATTAAACTTGATCCCAGTATTAAGCCCACCAGATAAAAGTAGAGACAAGTCAATCCAAGGATAGAGCCCCTCATGAGGAAAGATTTGTCTAAACTCATTAAGGTGAATATTATTTTTCCCATAAAATACTCTACTTAGGTTACAAATCTTATTCTAGTGCACAAGAATAATGACAAAATCATACTCTGCATTGATTTTATATATTTGAACAAGGAATCCACTGAAGGATCATTATCCGTTCCCTTCTATGGACCATATTATGTAGACATTGGTTGGTGCATAGAGATTTTCCATGTTGGATGGGTATTTTTGCTTCAATCAGATCATGGTCAAGGATGATGATCAATTCAAAACAACATTTATAACCAAGTGGGGAACATATGCATATCAAAAGATGCCCTACAGTCTATCAAATGTGGGTGTAACCTTTTAGCGTGCCATGGACATTGACTTTAAAGGTTATATTAATGAGTTCATCTTAGTTTACCTAGGTGACATAAATATCTTCTCAAAGCGAGCATGGATCACATGACACACCCAAGAGAAAAACTTTAAAATATTTAGAGAGTTTGGGGTATCTATTAACCCCAATAATTCTAATTTTATTGAGGCACGGGAAATATTTTAGACCATATATTCTAACGGGATGTCATTGCTATTGATTATGAGTGCATTTCATCCATCTTGTCTCTTTTCCTTCGGCACACAAGAAATCCTTGCATTCCTTCCTCAAAAAAATCAATTGTGTTAGAAGATTCATTCCTAACTTTCCAAGACTAGTTTGGCCTTTCACCCTCATGCTCAAGAAATACATGGCCTTCAAGTGAAAATCAGAAGGAAAAGAGAGATTCAACAAGATCAAACAAGATATTTATTGCACACCAACACTCATCAATCCAGATTACTCAAAGGATTTCATAATTTATGCTTATGGAGATATTGTCAGTGTTGTTGTTGTCTTGACACAAGAAAATGAACAAGGACTGGAGCATCCAATGGCTTTCTTGATTAGACTTTGAAGGATTATGAGTTAAAATAAATTCATATAAAGAAACAAGTTTATTCCATCCGATGTGCGCTTAATAAGTTCAAACATATCCTTACCACAAATCATGATAAGGTGCTAATCTCACACTCTAGTGTGAGAGAATTCATCATGAAAGTAGAAATCAATGAGAAAAGAGAAAGGTGGGTGACCAAGATGATGGAATATGACGTGATTATAAAATCTAAAAATCTAGTTAGAGGTAGCATGCTCTACAAACATCTTTCCAAGGATCTGCAAAATGAACTTGAGGATTCATTATTTATAGATGAAGATATCCTGCACACCAAACCTAAACAGAACAAGGATCCTAGTGCACGCAGCTGGTTGTAAGTGATGGTGACATTCCTTTCTTTTGGTGCATACCCTCCTGGACTAAACAAATATAACAGGAGACATATGAGGTTATAGTATATTCCATATGCATTGATTGATGGTGTCCTATTCAAAAGGAATCTTGATGGTGTGATGATATGGTGTATTGATGACACACAAATTAAAAAAGTGTTAGAATAATTTCATGATGGATTCTCTGGTGGACACTTCTCTTTCAAGAATATAATAATTAAGATTATAAATTCAAGATACTTCTCACCTACCCTATTCATAGACACACATAAGTGGGTCATAAATTAAAAATAATGCACTCTCTTTGCGAGTTAAGAAGAAATTGGCAGTGCTTCCCCTCCGACCAATCCAAGTAGACTAGCATTTTGCACAATAGGGCCTTGACTACATAAGCATTATCAATCCTCCTTTGAACACTAGGCATAAATGGGTGTTGACAGCTATAGACTACTTCACCAGATGGATAGAATCTTTCGCGCTCAAGGAATCAACCAAGTCAATCATCCTTGACTTTCTTGAGGGCATCGTAACAAGTTTTTACATTCCTTAAACCATTATCTCTGATACTACAAAGGCCTTCCTTGGTACCAAAATTTTTGATTGTGCTCGTAGTCTTGGTATCTATTTGAATACCTCTTCTAACTATTACCCTTAAGGAAATGGCTTGAGTCCAAAAACAAGACCCTTATTAGGATCATGAAGTGGAAAATGAATATCAACCAAATGTAGTGGCACATAAAGGTCTCACATGCGCTTTAGGTAGATATAATCATAATGAATAAGGTAATAGGTACTTCAACTTATAAGCTTTTCTATGGTAAGGAGGCTACACTTCCTTTATCACTTGAGTTGAATTCATTAGAACTTTCCTGGAACTTGTAATTCAAAGGCACAAACCAGAGAGAAATCAGAATGGTAGATTTTTCTAAACTTGAAGAGTCAAGGAAATCTTCCATGATCAAGCTAGAAAAACTTGAGCAATCAACTAAGAAGTGGTTTGATAGAAATAATAGGCCTCAAAATTTCAAAGTTGGGGAATTAGTCTTAAAATAGGATGCCAACAGAGCTAAACTAGGGCATCATTCAAATTTTGATGCACTTTGAAGTGGCTCATACATCATCAGTTCTTACAAGGAGGCTAAATCATTTTATTTTTCTCATCTTTATGGAGTTGCGCTACCGATCCTAGTTAATGGGATCTATCTCAAACCATTCCATTAGGCTTATTACATCATTTTGTATATATTATAATAGTTTCAATTCCTCTAAGTGTGCTACATGCACATTGTATTTTTATACATAATTCTTTCTTCTCACGTGCTCTTTTTTAATTTTAAGATGTCATTCATCTTTCAATAATTATCAACAGATTTTGTAGGATTTAGAACAAATTTCAGAATTTTTCATCAAGTGACCTCGGGGAAATTCTTCAAATTTGTAGAGCATTAAATCATATACATACCGACTCCATGCCCAATGGATGCTCTAGGCTACTGATCTCTTTCATCTAGCAGGAAGATGGCCCCAAAATTTTGTCCAAAATAACTCCCCAACTTATTCTAATAACTTACATTCCCATTATGGCTCTAAAGCTTCACTCTTCAAGTTGCATGAACTATTAATTGTCTCCTTGACACACTTCCTTGGTTGTTATGCTTCATGCACCTTACACGATATTTTTCCTTTACATTCCCTTCCCTTTCCTTTTCCTTTCTTCTATTTTTTCTATGTTCCCTCATGCACGCTTCTTGTGCATTCACCTTCCTCCTAGTATTATGTGCACCCCATACACACATATTTGAATTGCTTACAAAAATTGGATAAGTCCCTTACGCTTTTAGTCATGTGCCCTTTCCTTCTTTCTACCACACATCAATATTTTATTTATTGTGCTCTCCATGTCTACTTACATTATGTAATTATGCATCCATTTCCTCTATATGCATTACTATTGCACACCTCTCCTTTGATATCCTTTTACACCTACTTCCGTGCACTCCTTCACTCCTTTCTTTGCACCAGTTCCTATGCCATGTGGCATCTGTCATACCTTGAGTGTGCTACACACAACCTATCACAACACACCAATTGGGTGTCGAATCCCCTACAATGAACCGTTGCATGACATGTGGTAGAAATGAAAAAATGGATATACGGTTGGTATTCTTTCATCCATTCTACATGTGCCATGTGTCATTGCATATCATAGTGACCTTAATACTTCAAATCATCATATATGTTTCTACATGACTTAGAATAGGGTGTAGTTTGTCTTATTCAAGAGTTGTTGATGTAGGCTATAGTGTAAGATATTAAAATTCAACCAAGAAAGAAGCCAAGAAACACACTTTTAGCCATTAATGTAAAGCTCAACAACTATATTTTCATCATATATTGTCCCCTTCCTTCTTCTAATAGCTAAAGTAGACATGGGGAGATGCATTATCAACTTTTCAGGAAGATTTGTAGGCATTCATTGCTCATTGTTTGTGTTTTTGATTCAAATTCGAGTTTCCCCCTTCTTCTTCTTCCTCTTTTCCCCTTATTGTATAAATATAAGAACCATAATCATAAAATGGTTAATGCTAATTTTTTTAGTGCTAAGGACTATTTTTCTTATTTTTTTTGAGTTGTAGGCCTTTAGATCTAGTTTTATGCTTGTGGATATTTGTCTCATTCACCATTAAGCCGATTTGTGTGTTTGGAAGTAATGAAAGATTTTTTTGTGGCTATCTTTTTCCCTAGCGTATTTTATTTTCTTCTCCTTGCTTCTCTTTCACATTTTGTGTTTTTGTGCCATCCCACATCATTTTTAGGTCCATCTTCTTATTATGCCCCATGAAAATGATTGTATGTTTGAATTCTAGACTTTGACACGCATGCATGTTCTTGCTTTCCACATTTTCCTTCATTTTCTCTTAGATCCAAAAACATTCATTCCCCTTTCTTTCTGGTGTTATCACCTCCCTTATATTAGTTTTACATTTAAGCACATTCTCCTTGTATCTTTGGTCCCTTGGCATCATGAGCATACGATTTACTTTCATCGTTAGGAGTAACAAGATAACAAAGAAATAGGTAGAGGAATCAACTTTCTTTGGAGGTCTGTCTCAAGCATGCAAGGTCCCAAACCTTGGATATAGTCCCATTTTTTCCTAAAAAAATAAATTCAACATGATCTGAGATGGGTGAAAGTTTGAGCTCCAACATAACCCAAGGAATACTTACTGGTTACAAACAACATGTTTAATGTGCTAGAAATCAACATGGAGGACATATATATAGTTGAAGAGGATCTTAAATGAATGTTGGAAATAAATAAGGGCCCTTTAAAAAGTAGCTATATAGAGGATGAATCAAAATTTAAAGTTCCTCAGGTATTGTCATCTGTTAGTATAGAGGATCAAGGAATTGAAGAAACCCAAATCCTAATGGTGTAGACCAAAAAAGTCCAAAATTAACTCCGAAAAAGAAATCAACTCCTAGAATGAGAGGGAATGTGAATAAATATTATGTTGGAGAAAATAAAGCCTCTCTTGGTAGACCATCAAAGAAAGGAAAGAGAGAATAAGATTCTAGGAAGAAAGTGATGGAAAGGAAGCAAAGATCCTTGATGGGAGGTAAGAAATCCAATATGTTTAAATGATAATTCTCTCATGAAATATAAGGGGTCTCAAAAAACCAAGTAAACATATAATTATGAAGGATATCATGAAGGATAAGATGTCAGGAATTATTACTTTGTAGGAAACTAAAATGAATAAAGAAATAATGATGTATTTTCATTAGTATATTTGGAAGGAAGTTGGGTTTCACTTCGACAATCTATGGAAGCTTTAGGTGGGATTATTTTTCTATGGGATAAGGAAGTGGGGAGTGGAGTCCCCTTATTCAATAGTCAAAACCACTTATATGTTTGTTTCACACATTTAAATATTGGAAGTAAGTTTATTCTCTCTAATGTTTATGCTCCAAACTCTTGCTCTGGTAGAAGGATTCTTTGGGATCAGTTAACTAGTTTCAGGAGTTTATCAAAATAGATCCACTTGATTATTAGGGGATACTTAAATACACCTATGAATTATTGAGATAAAAAAGGAAATTAACTTCTTATTCTGAAAACATGGAATATTTGGAAACTTTATTCATTAGAATGAATTGTTTTATCTTGAGATAAGTGGTTCTAAGTACACTTGGTAAAAAGGAGTGAGAGGGCCTTATTTAGATATTATTAGATAGATTCCTTATTAGTTTCCAATGGTTATAGGATCAAAATTATTCACTTTTCTCCTTTCTAGCATTAGATCTGATCATAACCTAATCATCCTTAAAGCGGAGAGTTAGAAATCTCAAAAGGTAGGCCCTTCTGGTTTGAAAAAATGTGGACCACCCATTCTAAGTTGGAGGAAAGGATTGAGGAATGGTGGAACCTTAAGATGAGAGGAAATTATATGTACCAAGTAACAATCAAACCCAAAAATGTCAAAAACAATATTAAAAATGATATAAAGAGACCTTTGGAAACATTTTCTTGCAAAAAGATTTTTTGTTTAGGAATAGAAGGAAATGGAGAAAATTATGGAAGAGGGAGAATGGATTAATGAGGATAAAGAAAAAGAGAAAATCCTCCTCTGTGAGCTACATTCTATATTTTGCAAGGAATAAATATACTGGAAATAGAAATCGGGATCAAATGGTTACAAGAAGGTGGCCGAAACACCAAATTTTCCCACATTTTGGCCACCATTTAAGCTAACAAAGGCCGGATATAGGAGATCACGGGACCTAACGGGAGGCTAGTTTCGAGGAGAAAGCAATTGTTGATACTATCATTACCTTTTTAAGCATATCTTCTCTTAGGAAGGTCACCGGATTTAAATGTCACTAATAACATGTTGGAGATCTTTGAAACTACCATTGATGATGATATTAATTAATACCCAATTGTTATACCTTCATAAAAGAGATTAAAATCATTGTTTTGATGATGGAGGGAGATAAAACCCCTAGACCTGATGGGTTTCTAGATTTTTTCTTCCAAATATATTGGGACATAGTAAAAAGGAGGTTATATCGGTGGTTCATGATTTTTTCAATCAAGATATATGCTTAAACAAGTCAATCACACTTTCATTTCTCTAATTCCCAAAAATCTGGGAGGTAAATATCTTGTTGAATTCAAGCCCATCGAGTCTATGCAACATGGTCTAAAAAATTATTTCAAAAATAGTGGCTTTTTGTATGATGGATGTGCTCAATAATTTCATTTCACCCAATCAGGGAGCCTTTGTACTAGGAAGACAAATTTTGGACAGTGTCATCTCCATACATGAAACCATTCACTCAGTTGAAAAATCCAAAAGAGAAGTGATGATTATCAAATTGGATATGTAGAAATCATATGACAGGATATCATGGAACTTTCTATTTAAGCTTCTCCAAAAGTTGGGCTTTGATATTCATTTCATCAATCTGATTCAATCATGTATTACCACCTCTAGTTTTTCATTCATTATCAACAAAAAACCTCATGGTTTTTTCAAGTCTAAGAGGGATCTAAGGTAGGGTAATCCACTGTCACCCTTTCTCTATATCATTTTTGTGAAGCATCAAGTAGGCTATACTCAAAAGTAAAAAATGAGAGGAGAATTGAGGGAATCAAGGTCTTGTTGGGCCAAGCTTTGGTCTAGGAAGCTAAGTATTTAAAAATCATTACTAAGAACTATGAGGAGGTTTGAGGTCAAAACTGTAACTTTAGGAAGAGCTCGTGTTGATTCCTCAATGTTATTGAAAAACAACAACACCACTTAGCCAACATCATGGAATGTAATATAAATAATCTCCTGGATAGCTATCGAGAATGCCCTTGTGTGGATGCAAAATTGAAAACACTATTTGGAATAAAATCATTGATGATTTCACAAAAAAATGGCCTCATGGAAAATAAATTTATTGAAACAAGATGGAAAATCCCAATTGCTTCAAATTTTGATGCAGGGAATGGCCATATACACAATGTCTATTTTCACTATGCCCCACAAAATCAGAAAAACTATTTAAGGCATAAAAAAATATTTTTGTGGTCAAGAATGAAGTCAAAATGAGGATACACCTAATATCTTGGGAGAAGGTGACAACACCTAAAGACATAGGTGGTCTCAACCAAAAAATATGTAGATTATGAATTAGGATCTTATTACCAAAATGGGATGGAGGTTACATAAATAAGAAGGCATATGGATTGACATCTTGAAAGAAAAATATTTGCAGAATGTTGGTGGAACTTAAGGTTTTTTACTGATAAATATCTCTGTAAAGGATCTATTTTTTGGAATAATTTGGGGAAAGTGAGGTGATTGATGAATAAAGGAGTCAAGTGGAATTTTGGGAATAGTACTAATATTAATTTATGGGAGGATCCCGGGATCATAAATCAAGCTTTAAAGGATGAGATGTCATGGAAAGATCACCTCCTATTTTACAAAGGGGAGTTTGGTGAGAAAGTGTGTGACTACTGGATGGAAGGAATAAAATGGATATAGATTATCCCCCACCTTCTTACAGTGGCCCCCTCCTTCCCTTTGAGATCCTCAACAATGAACTTAAGTTCTTCCACATTCCACCAAGACAAAGTCAAGATGATTTGATATGGAGGAACACAAATTATGGGATTTATGAAGTTAATTTTGGATATCTGCTTAAATTTGAACAAATTTAAGCTAATGATTACTTGAAGAGAGTTTGGAACAAAAAAATTATTCCAAAAATCAATCTTTTCTTTTGGGAATTTTTCCAAAAGAAAATTCTCACTGTGGACAAGCTAAGAAAAAGAGGCATGATAATCATAAATAGGTGTACCCTTTGTAAGAACCAAGAAGAAACTACTAACCATATTATTTTAGAATGTTCCTTTTCTTTTCAAGTTTTCTTGGTGGTGATTGATATATTCAAAATTAAGATGATCCTTCCTAGGGATGTCTCAAACCTCCTTGAACAATGGATTTCCATTTTCCACCATGATTGTGTTAAGGATTTATGGAAAAATTCCCTCCCACGTACACTATGGGGTATATGGATCAAAAGGAATAATATGATATTTAGAAAGCATGGTTCTTATACTAAGAATATGGTGAAGCGAATCATCGAGAACATTAAAGATAATTTTCAAACTATCAAAGAAATTCATCCAACCCCCCTCAGTTTAGATTTGGATATTATAAATAATTTAAATCTCAATGTCAAAAATGATATTAATAGTAAAGAAAGGGAGGAAAATAAAAATAAGGCTATATGGAAATGCCCAAAATATGGGATGTGCAAACTAAACTTTGATGGCTCAGCTAAGATGAGGGAAGGAATTTCTAGGGGGTGGGATAATAAAAGACCATAAGTGTGAATGTCTAAGGGTGTATGTTGGCCCGGTTGGGAACCACTCAAATAACCATGCCAAATCCATAGCTATGTTATGGGGATTAAGGCTAAGTGAATATATGAACATACAAATCCTAATAATTGAAGGGGATTCTTTATGTGTGATTAATGCTCGAATCATGATGATAACATGGGATGGAAGATTAAGAATATCATTAAGAAGGCCAAGCAGATGATGAGACAGTTCGATAGGGTTAAGATACAACACGTGTTTAGGAAGCTGGAACAATACCACGGATAGCCTAGAAAATCATGGAAATGACCTACAAGTTCAGATGAGTTGGCAGCATTATAAGTTACCTTGGAATTATACCAAAAAAAATTATTAATAAAGACAAGATAATATGAGGTTGGGAATAATAATTATAGGGATATACAGGGACATAACTAGTGTGGATTTGAATTGCAATTTAGAAAGAGATTTTAACATCAACATCAAGTCAAAGCTTTGTTTTATGTGTTTTTCCTTCATTTCATTCAAAATCATGATTTTTTTGTGGTGGGAAAAACATGGGTCGTGATAGAGTTTGGAATGAATTCATAACCTATATACATCTGAAAAAGGGATTCTACTATGGTGGCTCCTTTGACGGGGTGGTTTATCCATTTCTATTAAAAATTGTAGGGCCATGATCCATGACTCACCAATGAGTTTGGGAAAGCTTGGGAGGATGGTATTTTCAAGATGAGGGGAACTAAAATTGAGGTCAATGAGAACACCATTTATGATGTTATTGGTATGTCCACCGAGGGCCTAAAAATATTTAAGGATAACACTAGGAAAAAACATGAAATTTCAACCTTCGTTGGACTCGGAGAAAATATTATTCAAGTATGATGATGGTATTGTTATAAATTTCTTTCGGGTAGGTGGGTGGATTTATGTCTTGTGGTGATGAATTAAAGAATATTTTCTCTTACCACTTGTCCATATTGAATTATCTTCATAGAAACCATGAAATGAGCTTTCCTTTTTTCCTCCTTTGGTCCTTGAATACTTCTATAGAAGACTACCAAGATAAAAATTTGGAAACCCTTCTCCACCATTTATTAATTTTGTTGATGTTTAATAAACTTAAAATCCTTAACCCTCCCCATCCTCAAGACAAAAGTGATGATTCGTATATTAAGACCTTGGCATCTCACATGAAAAGAAGGAAAAAGGGGGAACAACAAGATGGTCCTTGGCATTTCGACATTCGTTGTGATTTGAAAAAGGGTGACATGGGTAGGGAGGAAATTTTTGGGAATATGGAGAGAGATAGGAAATAGTGGATTGGGAAGCCCACATCCTCATAGTGGATTTGACTTTAGACACCATTTCGGTGGTTAACAAAACTCAGTGTAAAAATTCAAATATTTCTGTTATAGAAAAATATATATCAAAAAACAAGCGTATTTGAGGGTTGAATGCAGAGTTCATTATGTAGGAATAGAGGATATCTATCCTCCAAGATTGGATTTCTAAAATAGAAGTAGAAAAGGATGAGGTTGATTTGTAAGCTGGAATTGGGTAGTTCTAATGAGGAAGTCATGGGGAGATAGAGGATAATAAAACTAAAAAAACTCCTTCCATGGTCATCATCAAGTGCAAAGGGAATAGGGAAGTGGGCCCGAGTACTAGTTACAGAAGAAATATTATCAAAGCAAGGTAGATTGATGAAAACCCTTTGGCTGACCTTTTCCTTATTTTACCTTTCTTAGGGTTGTTGTGTCTAGCTACTTTGGTCTTCTAAGTATTTTGATGTTTTAAAACAAATATCTTGTAATACTTAGACTGTTGTTGTCGATCTATTATGTGAGAATTACTTTTCAAGTATATTTGACATGGTGATTTTGGTTTTATTTTTGGCTTGTGGGTCTTTGATTCTTTTGGTGTAAAGGGTTTTTAGTCCCTTTGAAACTAAATCTTATTACCTATCTAAAAAAATATAGATAGAAAGGACTCTAGTAAAAATTTCCTATTTTCAGAGCTACACTTATTAAGGTATAGAACAAATTGGTATATATTAAATATACCTTAGGATATTTCAAACATATTCTTGAAGATTTTAAAATAGACATGAAAGGATTGGGAAACAAATCTAGGGAGGTTTTTTTGACCAAAAATATTAGATTGGGCACACATGAAGATATTACACCCTAATATCCTTTATGCATGTAAATTGGGTGCACACTTGTCGGAATATAGGGCCTTTCCTAGAACATATGCATTGATTCTCCACGAGGCTTGGTTACAACTCCAACTAGGAAGACTAACCTATTTTCTCATAATAAAAATTCAAATGTAGGTATTTTTTCCAATTCTTATTCTTTTCAATAAAAGAATAGAAAAAACTTATTTGTGAGGCATATATACATAAATTTATTTTACCCTTGAATATTAATCGGAATCCTAATCCTTATGTTGGTGTTGTATTGTTGAGATATTTTTATTCTTACATTTAGAATGAGGTTAGGATCAGACACAAAAGAGAATTTTATTCTATAAAAGAGGAGACACAATCCTTGTGGTTTATGTATGAATACCCTCAACCTACAAAGATTAGATAAAAATATAATAGATTATGGAGGCATGCTCAATTTGATAGTGATATTGAGGAACTCAAGTGGCAAGTGGGAATGTTGGGTTGCCAATGTGTTAAAATTTTCTTCTTTTAGGCATATATTGTGTTGGGTAAATAATTTGTTACAAAGATAAATTAGGCGCTTTCACCAATGATATGGGACAAGTTCCCTCTTCTTAGGAGTGGGGAATCTCCATTTATTAAAAAAAGGAAATATGTACACTACTCTAATCATCGAGGGTGACCTTTTGATCGGGGATCACACAAAAAATACTCCCCTAAACCCATGGAAAAGTGTTTTTATGAAGTAAAAGGGAGGAATTGTGTGTGTAGGGAGAGAGAGGAGAAAGTGAGAGGGGTTGTTACTCAATAAATAACCTCTAATTTTATTTCCATAAAACCATATTATTTCCAAGTTAGCAAAATAAGACACCAATATGAAAAGGAAGACAAAGAAAATAATTAATACAAATTTTAACTACATTGTATTCAACAAAAGATACAATATTTCACTGGTTGTGCATGATTATAATACTCTATTGGAGTAGTAGTTGAGATGGGGAGGAATACATTAAGAAAGAAGTAGAAGAAACAAAATTGGATATAGAGGAGTGAAAAATTATCCTTTGGAATAGAGAGAGCATTACAATATATATATACACATTTATAATGTGCCTGTTCACATTCTCATATGAATTTTCAAATTAAAGTGCAATCCTCAATGAATAAATACAACTTTAAGTGACTTAAGTAACTTGTTTACAAAATTTCTTCTTAAAAAAGAAATATAATTCTAGAGAGAGAAAGAGAGAATAAAGAGAGGGAAGAGAGAGAAGCTCCAAACTCGAATGTAGAAGGATGAATAATCTATGATCATGAAGAATATCCACTCCTAATTTTGATGAACTTTGTGGTGATGCTCTAGTGATGAAGAACTCGATGAACTCTAACCATTTTACACTGAAAGAAGTCTCCTCTTGAATGATCAACAATTATAACTCATTGGATACTTTAAGAGAATAAGTGAGAAGCAATTGATCAAAATACCACTAAGAAAAAGGAATAATGCCCACATTCATTTGAAACAATATTCTCAATCTATGAAACACTTCCATGCCTCTTTGACCATCCATCCACACGAAATGAGCTTTCGCCCTTGTGTAAAATGAGAAAATTTCCTATATAATGAAACCATGATTATCCTTTCACCTTGAGGATATTATTAACCAATGAGATACAAGACCGGATCCTTGTAACATCGATGTTGAGTAAGGAGAGATAGATAGAGAGAGATATTGAATGTAATTTCATTCACTTGATGATCAAACACCTCATATGAGATGAAGTAAAATGTCCTCTGAGACCAAAATACACTCAAGCATGAATTTTTATTTGTCACTCCCATGAGAATTTTTTTGAGATATGATAACCACATAGCGACGGTGGAGATTTATATGTACTTTCAAAATTGGAATATTCACTTTCAAACACCTTACATTTATCACATCGGAAATATGGGGATTTTCTTGTAAGTTGGAGATTTGACCTCTATGAATATTATAACTAGAAATGCATGAAAAGGAGGATAATATGTGGTAATATTGAGCTTATTCTTATCATTTACTATTTTTAGAGAATTACACATGGGTGTCCATTCTTAGAAATTTTACCAATCTTGTCAACTTTCCAAATTTTGAGTGTTTTGCACTTTAAGGAATGTCTTGAGGTAGGTCTGAAACCAATTTTTCTTAGAATTACTATTTTTAGTAGGAAACCATGGTATTTGATTAATAAAAATATAAATTGTTCTTCCAGTTGTTCAATCAAAATTAAATCAAGTACAAAAGTTTACATTTTGCATTTGAGGCTTTGCTCAATTTTCGAGAGATTCTAATCATTAGTTTTTCTAGATCTAAAAATATGTGATTTTAAGCTGAAAAATTCATGCAGATGTAAAAAATAAGTGAGAGTATAAATGGGTTGATGTAAAATCTCTTCATAAATTAGTTTTCATAAGGAATCCATGGTTAAAATCTTGAGGAAAATGGAGCTTGGAATCATGAGTTATGAGAAAAACTAGATTTGGATGTTTAGGGCACAAAAGGGGTTTTCTTATGTTTGAATGTTATGAACCAGATTTAAAAGGTAATTTAATGGTTACAAAGGAAGTGAATTATTTTTTTAAATTTGTGTTTAAATTTTATGTTTTATGGGGAGAATAGATGAGGGAATTTATAGGGTTGAAGTTGAAGTGGAGAGTGCACATGGGAGATGGAGAAGTGGGGGAAGTGGAGAAGTGGATTTTGAGTGTCCCATTGTACTTAGGTGCATGTTTTGGGTTCAATTACACCTAAAAAGTGCACCTTGGGTGCATGGTGATGAGAAAAGTGTGCCATAGGCATGGGGGATGAAGGAAACCATGACATGGACATGAGCAAGTGAAGGCTTTTCTTTTGTTTTTCATTTGATTTATCATGTATATATGTCAAAAATATCCACTAATGAGGGTATGATTCATTTTTTGGGTGAAATTTCACCATTTAAGTGTGCCCAAGGTGTGATCAAAGTTTTAAAAGTGCGCCTAGGATGGAAAATGGGACCCCTCATCACTTAAAACACTCTTATAAGCTAAAAGGTGCACTTTATGGGTTCACATTATGATTTTGAGCTGGGAATGAAATATAATAAGAGTGAGTCAAACTTATGAGGTGTAATTTCACCTCAAAATTCCACCAATGGTGTAATTAGAAACCAAAAGTGTGCCCAAGGACCCAAGTGTTTCATCTGAGCATGATTTGCACTTCAAAGCTGCTTCCCGAAATGTTTCCTTCGCCTCGAGTAAAAAATTAATGAAATTTTACAAAATAATATATGAATATTTATGGAAAAAATAAAATTAATCCAAATATCCTATTTATAAGGATTTAAAATGATATATTTAGTGAATTTTACCCGCATCTCCACTTTTTCCTATAGCGGTGCATCGGTGAGTTGAGTGACAAGAATAGTTTTCAATGAAAATGATAAAAATAAACTTATTTATCATGGATAGAATTAAAAATACCCACATTTGAGATTTTTTAGGCTCCTAAATCTACACAAGTCTCTTGACACCTTTCAAACAAGTTCTACCTTGTAAAAGGACTCTTGTGTTGCACTGACAGACAATTTTCCACATTTTTTATCCTCTTAGAATTCATCCTTGATCATTTCAACATGAAGTAGGATCTTTTAGACTTCCAATTCCTAGTATATAAGATTCCAAAAATTCATGAGGCTCTCAAAACATTTCAAACAAGGTGACTAGCTTTTTAAGAACATGCATTTCCCAGTGCCTTGCCCAAAAAGACCCGATATTTCTTAACTTGTTCATGAACTCAATTTTCTTCACATAATATTCCTAAAATACCTTATAAAAATTTATGGATATCCAAAAAAAATATTGGATGATTTTAAACTTCCTTGTATTCCTATGGAGGATGTTCAATAGGGAGAAAAGGACCAAAAATATCCTTTTTGAAGCCTCTGGGAGCAATATTTTTCTTAGATCTTAGTAGCTTCAAGAACCAAGGTCGGTAAAGCTTATCTCGTGCATGAAACACTCTTGAAAATCATGTTATCATGTTACTTTTGACCATAATAATGGTGACATAGTTGAAAATATGGCCATAGGAAAGGCTCACATTAACTAGGAAAGGGGATTTCAAGTGCAGGGTTGGTTGTCATGACCAAAATTTTAAATTTTGCATGCTATATTTTTAACATGAGAACAAATGTATCTTACTCGGGGAATTGTTTCATATTGGATGAAGGAAAATGGAGCAAGTAGGAACCTCGGTTATCTTTTGGGGGATCATATCAGTTCCTTATCCATTAGGAAAATACAGTCACACAACACATCTATAATACGGGTAAGACACACAAACAATGAAACCCAAAACAAACACACAAAGGAAAGGAAACACACAACAGAAACAAGGAAAAACAACTGAAAGGGAAACACAATGTAAATAACCTATTGTACATGTAGAGGAAAACTTGCTTTCACTATAGCATTTTTTATCCTTTGGATGTCACCCACACATAGGTAACATCGAATGATTTTGTTATGCAAACCCATTAATAGGTTCAATGTATGACCTTTTTCTCAATTTATTGATAAAGTTTTCATGATTATTTTGGTAAAAAAATATCGATTTAGGCATCTCACTTCCTTAATTTCTTTGACATCTCGTTTCAATCTGCTCATTTATTTTTTAATTCATTCTAATTTCTCATTTTCCATTCTCCATTTTTTCACTATCACAAGAATGATTTTTTTACCATGTCAGTATCACCATGTTCGTAACTTCCCTCATGCTCTCTATTGGGAAATTGCCCTGATTTTTCATGTTCTCCATGACTTTCATTTCTATGGGACAATTCTGATAGATAGTTTGAAATTTTCACCATCATCATATATATCTCTATGATTTATGTTCAACAGCTGCTCTAGATGCTTCTCTTTCACACCTATTGAATCATTGTTGACATCTATATCATTATCTATGATGGATTTACTACCCTCATGAATGAAGGAATCCAAAAGAGATTCAATAATTTCCTTTTCCCTCCATTCTTCATGAATACAATATTATTCACAAAATGGGAAAGAGTACTCATCTTCACATTCAAACTCATCAACCAATGTTTCAAGAGAGACATTGAGCTCTTCCATTTATTCATGTTTTTTTAACATTTGTGCATCAATTGAAAAGTCCAATCAGATTCATACTTATCTTGCATATACATAGCATAGGCCAGGATTTCAAGATGAGTTGAGGGTATTCAATTTCTTCCACAATCTTTAAAATATCTTACACAAATTCCTTCTTCAAATCTGCCACATACTCACCTTCACATTGGGTCTTAAGAATATGGACAAGAGAGACTAGTTCACTTTCATAAGGTTCATTGAATATCACCCTTTCTTCTTCATGAGTGGCATCATCTTGAGAGAATCAAGTACCTTCTTATCCATACATTCACCATCAAGAAGGTCCTCTTCTTCAATATTCATTTTTACAATTATGTTCATTAGTTAATTTTTCATTCCACAACTCATTTAAAACATTATCTTTCTCATGATCGACATTTCTTATTATTTTGGGGCTTCCTTCTTGTGATTCATGGCATACCTAATCCTCATTATCATGAAATATCTTTGTAATTCATGGTTCTTCAAATCAGCCTCATGTTCCTCAACTGGTTCACTCACATTCAAGAAATCTTCCATCGAAAAAGGAAGTTCAATAGTTTCTCTTGAAGTCATGAAATAGTTGTAACTTCTTGAATCTTGATATACAATGTTTACCCTTAGATCATCTTCCTTTTGAACAATGTAATTCATTTTTCTTACTGGAAGGAGCTTCTTCATGGTACCCTTGACTGGTATGGTGGAAAATGACCAGTCCAACTTTATAACTCCACCAATGTCTCTACAAAATCTTTGAATTAGCAACATCTCATATACTATGGGAATTTCTTCCATGAGTATCTTGAGATGGGCCTTCTTATCAAGAAATTCCATAATTACTACTTAAATATATTTGACTTGAGAAATAAGAGGTAATTATTTGGTATGCATGGAATAAAAATGGTCAACAACAAGTACAAAAGTGAGACCAATAGCACATGCAAATTTTGCATGTATAACATTATTTGAGGCACAGATTTAATAATACAATTATTCAATTTATATCTATTGATCAACAAAGAAAGGTAGAAGGGTTTAATTTTTCCAGAAGTGGAGGGTGTGGAGGTGATAAGATTTTGAGATATAAAATTTCTAAGAGAAGGAATTGACTCTTTTGTGGTGAGGTTTTAGAACATGAACTTGAATTAATTTCTTTGATAAACTGGATAAGTTTATAAAATTGCTTGGGGTGAGTTCTTAAATATTCATAATTAGAGATTTAGACTTTGGAATTATTAAAATGTTCAACTATGTCAAAATGAGACTCATATGAGGAGGATGATAGAATGGGTGTAGTAACAAGAGGATTAATACTTTGTATAAAAAAACTGAATTCAACATCTTGCTACTATTTTTATTCATATCATTACACTTGAATATAGAAATAGGGGGAGAAATTAGAAAATGAGAAGAATATTTACCCAAATTTGAATATGTAGATTCAATTGTGGGTACTTTGGGATTCTTCTTTGTTGATTGCATGGGAGGGGTAAATAGTGATCATCCTTTTGTTATTGTTTTTTGTAGAGTTTCCACTTGAGGATCTTTGAATTTTCAAGAATTATCCCTTTCTTGATCCTTTAAATGGGTGAACATCACATAAGAAAGATTATTCATATCAACAATGGTTTCATCATCCTCATCATCAAAAGAAGGAGTATATTTACAGAAGTCAATTTTTTCAATATATTCAATCTCATCAATAGACAAAATTCCCGCATCATTTTCATATTCAAATTTTGCTTCAGGCCTTACCTCAAATGTGGCATTCATGAGAGGTGATTCAAGAGATAATATTCTTGCTCCTCCACCTATTTTATTTTTATTCTAATTTTGATTTTTGTTTTGATTCAGATAACCCCATGAGATGGTGTCTTGTGGAATTTTCTTCTTCAATGATAGCACATCATTAGCTAATTTTTATAGCAATGGATTAACTCTTTCATATTTACAACTTTAGGCCTTATCCTTCATTGAATAGTTCTTAATATTTCTTGATATGATGAGGTCATCTTCCACATTAATAGAAAGTTCTTGAGAATTGTCTAGATTGTTTGGTTATTATCTTTGTAGTATAAATATAACCTCAGGAAAATGGGCATTTATAAATAACCTTTTCTGATTTTCCAAAATCAAATGAGCATTGGCAGGAATTTAGTTGATCAAATTATTGAAATTTGCTAAGAATTATCTCATGGGCTCTTGTGGTTCTTTCTTCATCTGAGAAAGTTGAGAAAGGAGGGAATGAGAATCTTCTACAATCTTGAATCTTGCTTCAAACTTGGTTTTCATATCATCCCAATTAGTAATGGAGTGAGATGGCAAGTAGAAAAACCAGTCCACAAAGTGGCATCTTGTAATGATTCCAAAAACAACCACATGGAAACACATTCATGTTACACTCCAAGAATGCCACATGATGTGATGAAAGTTTTAATATAATCATCTGGTTTTTATTTTCCATATCCATATAATTTGGGAAAGTTATTTCTTGATCCTTTTGGAAATTCATGAAGTGATGGAGCTAAGGCCAATGGAACATGAGTTTATCCCCATGGCAAAGGTGTGGCCATTATTTCTCCTTATTCCTATGGTTATTCTTCTTCTTCTTTTAGAGGAATGAGAACTAGTGGTTTAGGTGGAGACCGAGTAGTCTCAATTAGATTTATATATGTATCACTCGATGTACTAGATGGATATGATTCTTGAGATAAGTAATATGGATTGTTTTAAATATTATATTGTTGTCTTTGAAAATATTCAAAATATGGATTAATAATGCCTCTCAATCTATCCAATTTGGTGTATCTCTTTTTAGACAACTTCGAGAAAACCTACTTTGGTGGTTCCCAATTTTACACCCCTTATGGCCTGGAAATGCTTTCAGAGAATAGGAAGGCTTAGAGGATGAAAAAAATGTGTGATACCTGTAATGTGCAGCCGGGAGGTGTTTGATATTATTTTGAAACCAAGCTCTTGGGATGATTGAGAGGCATATTTAAATAGGACGGTCGATCTTTCGCTTTTTGTTCTACCTTAAACCAAGGTGAGCCAGAACCCATTGGCTATCATGAATGGAGAGGGGATAATTTGCACTTCTTTCCTCTTGATCTTTCAAATGGTAATTCAATCTGAGCTAAACATGGCCATGGATATAACATTCATTCACAAGGTTTTTCATAAGAATGTCATTTATACTTAGTACATTAGAAACATGTTACTAGAGACAACAAAGTTTAATTATTCTTGCATCATTTTTTATGGAAATATGGGTATGAAGAAGAATCTCCAATAATTCTTAAGAAATATAACAATAGGTTAGTAAATGGATCTTTAAATGGGAACATGATGATGTGGGAAAATTCTAATAGTTCTAATTTGTAAAAGAGGGGGAGTAAATGATGATTGATTTCCTACAACAAAGCATCAAAAAATACTATGACAACATGTTACCCTAAAAAAGTGAAGAACATATGATTAAGTAGTGAAAATTTCCCAAATAAAAATATTTTCATTCATTTATACTCAACAAATGCAAATATCTTCAAGACAATATTTAAAACAATTAATATAAAATCCTATGCAGAGCTCTAATGAATTACTTATTTCTCCTATTCTCATATGCAAAAGATACACTCAAAGGATGAAAAAATCATCTAACTAGTAGGTTGCAATAGGGTTTTATAACCACCTCAGATATTGTAGAGTAAATACTAAAAACAATACTAATTTAGTGACAAAGAAGATACAACTTACCAGAAATATGATCTATTATATTACATATAAAAGAAATAAACACAAAATCGTAGTAAAATTATAACTCATTAACCAAATTTCAACATGCGAAATCTAGAACACATAACTAGAATCATAAGTAGCATATGTCATTAAAAATTTCAATTTCTTAACAAGGGTACATAAATTAAATGCCCTCAATGTTCACCAATGGTTGTACATTGAAACCAACTTGACACAAAAAAATTGAAAACTCAAAGTTCATATGTATTCCATATAAGAAAATGGAAACATGTAGAGTTAAATTACTTTCTTTCAAATTCTCAAAATAGAAAACTAACCCCCTTGAAATAAGGATAGGCCCTCATATTTATACAAAAAAACTCATGGATTCATATTTCAATTTCCCCCAAAACTAGCAAGACAATATTTCTTTCCTTCATAGTAAAGGAGTCGAGCTCTCATTTGAGTGGGAAGCCATCTTGTCCAACTGAAAATATTCTATTTTTAGTTACCAACTTTGGAATCAATTTTTACTTTTCTATTGCAGATGTGGACATGTGAAAAGTAGGTATCTTGTATTTCCATATGTATTTCTATCTTAGTCACCTTGTCTTAATCACTCATGTGTTTAGTCATAACCATTTTCCTCCTGACGTCATTCCTTCAATTGATTTTATTTTTACCTTTTTTGCAGAGTATAATTTGAGAGAGGAATGATTATAGGTAACCATTTAAATTTAATGTCTTTCTTGTGTAAAATCTTAAATCAAATCAAATAAACATATCCTTTTGCTCTCCTTTTCTCTAATTCATGTCGAGCATTAAAACCTGGTCCTACATTTAATCTCGTCCCGATACTTTACATAAGATTCCCTGGGATTCATTTTCCTATAAATTCACACTTAATTCCTATGAATTTGAAAGTTATTTATAGGATCATAAGCGGAATTTTCTAGGAAAGAGGTGGTGACATTCCCTACTTTAGAAATTGAAGACATGGAACTCAAAGGAGAGTTGAAAGATCTATCTTTAGAGACTCTTCATTCAACGTTTAATATCTCTCGGTCTAAATGAGGTATTCATCAATATGTTGTTTTCGATTTAAGATCAAAAGTATCCCATAGGACCACTAACTCCCCATGTAATTCGTCTAGATTTTATTAGTAAACCTACAATAATTAATCCCTTCTTCTCGGTGTTCCAATTTTTTTCACCATTTATTTCACCTAGAATATTACATATTTCCTTAGCAATGAAATAAGTTTTGGGACCATTGCAGTCAAATTATTAATACAAACACCATTCATATATCCCATACATTGTTTACTAAGGAAGTAGAAGAGAAATAAATCCCGATTGATGCTCATGTAGCATTTGGTTCATATCCTCAAGAGAATATATCCTCACTTTTTTGAAAATTAGATGATTTGGAGAAATGGATTGTTTGCCCTTAAAAACACCTCGGTGAAGTATTCTCTCTAAAAAAATTTTACAGTTCCTTCATCTCAATGAATTTTATTATTCATTCAGTCCATTGAAGAAATGCAAAAGGGTCCCAATAGCTCCAATTAATACACCCAATCTTGTTCTGTAAAAAACCAATTTATGTTCCCAAGTCATTTTTGTCTTCTAAAGCTGGTATTTTTGAGGTACTAAGACATATCTGACATGAGAGATCAACCTTCTTTAATGGGCTTCATCATATAAGAATAAATTAGAATCAGTTGGAATTTTGGAAGGAACAAGGGAAGGATTTAAGGATCTTATAGATAAAGGAATGTCTCATGATTTAGTAGGAGATATAAAATATGTGTTTGGGGCACAAGACCATAAGGAATTCGAGTTCAGGAAAAACAAATTGTTATCTCGTATTCCTATTTATAGAGAGGAATTTGTAGTCATTATTTGGCCATATGTTAGTTACAATTTTTTTTATAAATGTACACAAAATTGTTTATATAAATTCCAAGGGCAAGGGCCCCTATATAATCCCCATTTTAATTTTATCATATACACAAAATATACATTTTGTATGGAATTTTATAAATGATTGATTTTAAACTAATTCATCCTCAATTTGTTGAGTTTTTCTTTCAATTCACAATTTTGAAAATACAAAAATTGGATAGTAAAGAATGAAGGAAAAACTTAAGAAGAAAGATATAAAGATAGGGAACAATCCTAAGCTTGATCAAGTTCAAAAATTTAACCTGGTTTTAATGTTTTGGTTTGTCTATGTATGCATTATACTTGTTGAAAATTTATAGGGCATATTCCTCATCTGGACCTTCATGGAATTTGAAAATTTCTTCTTTCCTAGAGAAAACATTCACGCATTCTATAAACACTCTCTCCTTTTTCTTTATACTTTCATTTCACTTTTCAATATACTTTTCCAAGTGCATAAACCTTTAGATGAAGGAGTAATCAAATACTTTATGGGCTTCATTCCCTATTGCAACATGTTCCTTGAGTATTTTAACTAGTTCGTATTTATCATTTCAGGGGAATACATCCCTAGATGGGAAGCATCCTTTCTATATACAATTAAATGCCATCAACATAATCATGTGATTTTCTCCTTGCCACTGGATTTTATGAATTCCCTTCTATAGTTCCTATATCTGTATACCAATTCCTTTTTAACACAAGAGATGATCCCTTTTCCTATCGGAGGTATGATTCCTTCCTTTTCCAATATTAAATCACGATTATATTTATACCTTCGAGCTTGGGTAAAATTCCTTTCCATCAGTCCAATTCATCTTGGAATCTTTCAATCTGTTTAGTTCCATTTTCAATATGTTCTTTGATATAGTTATAACATGCCCCAACTTTTATCAGGGCACGACTATCTTTCTCAATAACTTTCCTTTCCCATTCTTTGGTAGTTGCATTCCGGGCATTGACATCTTCAACATCTCTCAAAGCAGCATTTGTGTCCTCAGAGGTGAGTGCTTGTGAAGTTGAAGGTAATTGGACAAATTTCTTTACAATATTAGATAAGGCTTCAACCCTTTCTCTTAATTTATTTTTGGTCTCCTTATATTTATCATTTTTTTATATAGGCCCCGGAGGCCATCGTAGCCTCTGTTTCAAATTATTTGTGGTTAGCTTCCCCTATGGAATATAAGTGACTTGGTAGTCACTCATTGTAATTTCAGATTTTATTATATCTCCTTAGGGGTGGAAATCTCTAATGTCCTGTACCACTAAGGGTCGGCATGGGTTTTGGAAATTACCTTGGATTTCTTTGGGGCTCTTGTGGGTTTTGAAAACAAAACATTTTCAATATCAATAGTTTCTACTTGAACTATTTCTTTCTCTTCCTTTGGGAGCATTTCTCCCAACCATACTATTACAGGGGAATTTCTTCCTTTGGAGGTGGTGGTGCTTGTTGTGATGTGCCACAATAAATCACAAATTTTTTGGAAGGAACATGAGGAACCTCTGAAACTAAAAGCTATATTTGTGGGATTTCAGTCCCCACCACTACTTCATTTGAAGGAATCTGTGATGCACTTATTCCTTCACACCCCTTATTTTTTTCATCACCTATAAGTTCCTAGGAAACACCATTATAGGAGTTGATTCTTGAATTTTATCACTAGCTTGTTCATTCTCCTTTCTTTTAGACACCTCATGAATTGTGATATCTTTGTTGACTTTTGTTAATGCTTATTTCATGGGGTCAACAAAAATTCTGGATTTTCTTGTGTTGCAATACTGCTTCTTCTTGAGGCTTCATATTTGTGAAGACAACCATTTCTTTAAATGATACCTCTGTGGCCTTTGAATTAATTAGAAATGTTTCAGTTGTAGGAAATGTGACTTCAATTTGTTGCAAATTTGGAGTTGATTTACTTATTTCATCATCATGTATTTATGTGGTCTCCATTAGCTGATTATATAGGGGTTTCATTGGCCTTTTCCTCAATTGATAAACTTTGGAACAAGTCAATAAGTCTGGTACATGTGTTTCTTTTTCTTCATCAACCTCAACTATCTCAATTTTTTTGAGTTGTTCCTTCTTGATTTGGTTACGCAATATGAGTTTCATGTACCTCGAGATGATGGGACTAAATCACTCACTTTAACTTTTGATTTTGTTACTTCATGAGCCAATGTTGCAATAAGATTTTTGTCACCTCATCTAATAGAACTAAGTCAATGACCATTGGCTCATAGATTTATTTTCCATGTCCTCTCATAGATGGGATGTTCTCAACCTCGATATATTTATAGCTCTCTCCAAAGGGTATACAACCCTATCCTTTTTGTTCTTTTAAAACACTTGAAATTAGATTTATCTTTCTCTTTAGCACTTCACACCTTGAGTTGTGGGTCAATATCAAGTAAAGAACCCCTCATTATCTTTCTTATATTAGAAGATCCTGAAAAAGTTACCACATGATTTCTAGGTTTTGAAGCATTTGTTACATTCGCTTTGTAGTGGTATAACTTGAGTGATGGGGGCATCCTTCATGGTTTTCATTAGTATCTCCTCATCATTTTGGGTCAAGAGGGACATGGAGGTACCTATTTTACTTGTAGAAACAGTCCACTCCTCTATTATTCTAGTGGTTGGATTCTTGGAAGGAAGTTGAGGTGTTTTCCCCTCTAAGGGATCCATTTGGCTTTCTCCTTCTTTTAAAGGAGGAATATATTCTTGAAGAATTCTTGTAGCCTTGTACTCTTGCAGTACCTTAGTATTTTTTAAATACAAATCCAAACCTTTTCTTGTTAACCATATCAATGTTCTCCTCATTACATGTGTAGTTATGGTATGCAGTCTTTTTGTTTCCTTCTAATTTCAATCATGTGGCTCAATTGGTTGCCCTACCAAATTCATCTCAGTGTAATATTAGCTCAAAATTTGTTGGTCATCTACAAATTTTTGAAGTACAGATGTAATTTTGTAATTTATCACCTATTGTAGAATTATTCTAGAGAAGTCTCTTAGTTTGACTTCCTCTTCATATCTATAATTCATCCAAAAATATTCATAGTGTGATTCATGTTCATATGAACTTCCTAGGACTAAAATCACCACCCATATGATGTCATAGTTAGGCCTTAGCTGAATTTTTCCATCTCTAGTTTGTTCATCTCTTCCTCTAGGAGTTTGGCCTTTATGAAGGTTTTGCATGTGTATCTCCCTATTGTGATTGGGAACTTGATGTTGGTTTTGTGTTTACCAGATATCATCTTGTGCACCTCTTCCAACTACCTTGATATTTCAAAAAGTTCTCATTTGTAATCTAGATATCTAGGAAACATGTAAGGGTGCCCCTAGAAACCACTTACTCTTATGTAAGTAAATAATATGATCTGGATAAAGTAGCACCAATAATCACTTATTTATCTTTTGGCATCTGCATATATTATGAATTTCTCCGATTCTAGTTTGAAAAGGCATATAATGGGTATAAATGAAGCATCATTTATCTTTCAAAATTTCCTTTGTGTTTCTCCAAGTTCAACTTGGGGTATACATCATAAATGTTAGGAAAAACACTTAGCTTAATTCATCATTAGTTGATATTTGAATAAATGTAATAAGTTAAAGTATTTAATTTAAATACTTTAAACTTATGTCAATAGGTATTAGTTATACTTAGTTGTTAGTTAACTAAGTGTTAATGTTTTCATCCCAATGTTTGTGGGATCATTTTCTATCTTGCATATTTTATTCCTAGATGATTTCCATAAGGGCAATAGGGGTAGTTAGGGGCAATATGTTATTTCTACATATTTGCTCAAATTAGGTGATTTTTTTCCATATATTGTGGATGAGATAGAAGTTGTCCAATATCTATAAATATTGTAACTCTCTCATTTGTTTGCAACACTTTATTTCATATTAATAAAATTATGAAATCATCGTCTTGTTTTCTGTAATTAAATATGGGTTGTAAACAAGATTTGGTATCAGAGTAACATTATGATCTAGAGAGGAGTGTAGGAAGTTTTAGGTAAGTTTAGGGAGATCTGGAAAAATTACAGAGATAGGAGGATCCATAGATGACCCCAACCATTTCACAGTCCCTATCCTAATCCACAACTTGTTTCACGGTTGATTTGCAGTTAAAGAACACATGGAGTGAAATCACAGGACCTTGCAGACCTGGATGCAAATCTAATGCAAAATTTTACATTGTTTCATTCTACGATATATTTTTTAAATTACATGTACCTGTAATTTTATTTAAAAATAATAATTCACCTCTATGTGCATTTTTTTAAAATTGGAAGCATTTTAAAAATATATATACAATATTTTTGTATTGTGGGGACCCAAGATTTTCAAGCTCCCCACATAACTTCTACTTCCTCTTCTCTGTGCTCTATCTTTTCATATATCTGGCAAGAAATTATACATTTTTGTGAGAATATCTCTATCCAAAGTAACATTCTGAAGTCTCCAATCAACCTGGAGATTACATTCACAATTCAAGAGCATTCAAGAGAAGAAGAAGATGTGCCAAAGAAAAAGAAAACAAATCCAATGTAAAGGAAGCAATAAATTCAACGTTTCCTGCAAAATATCTAGCGTCTAAAATTGTGTCCCAATAATACCTATGAAGGGAAAGTAAGGAGGAAATCAATAATTAAAAATGTGGCCAAGGGTTATTATAACACTTAGGCAAAGTGGTTGAACTGTAGTTGTGCCCTAAAACGCACTATGCATGCATGTAAGTCGTTACCTATGTTCGGTTTTTAAAAATAGTTTTTAAATTTTTTTCCATTTTTGGATGTCATGAAAAAATCAGAAGTATAAAAAAATTCCATTTTTGGAAAGGGGCCCAGAAAGATATTGAAATCACAATTTTAAAAAGTCATAACTTTCAACTAGTACCTCGGATTGAGGTGCCATTTTTAAAGTGTGTATTTTTGTGAGATCTATGAGTTAGTATAGATTTTAATAAGCTTTATTTTGTAAAAATTGAAAAAATAGAGATTGCTTGTATTTCAAAAGAGGCCAAAGAGTCCAAAAAATTATTTATTTTCAAATCGGCCAAAAGAGCCATTTTATTTTTACAAATTGGCCACAGAGCCAAATTTCTAACAAGGCCAATAGCGCAAAAATTCATTATAAACAGCCGAAAAGGAGCCCAAAATAAATAAAATAATATTTGGGGGTGTGCATGATTTAAGGGGGGAAAGTGTTCAATTTTTCTTCTACTATTTATCACTTTTCACAATGGCCACAATTACAACACCAAATTATTTTTTCCAGATTCTCAACTTTTGTGTTTTGATAATTATCTAGCATGGAAAACAAAAATTCACACATAACTTGATTTTGAAAATCTATGATCATTGTTTCTAGTACATTAACAAGATCTGCAACATATGTTACACAACAAGCTACATTTGATCATGCAAATCAAAAATCAAAGTTAATAATCTTGTTTAGTGTTTTGATGAGGTATAACCTCATATTCATGAGACCACAACAAAAAAATAATCTTGGGACAAGTTGAAAACAATATATGAGTCAAAAAATAAGAACACAATACTTCATCTCCAGAGTCAACTATTGAACTTGAAAATGCAACCAACTGAAAAGTTGAAATGTTTTTGAGAAGAGTAGTAACTTTGCGTGCATCACTTCAATATTTAGAAGAAGTAATTGACACATCACTCGTGCCTATATTATTGAGAGCTCTTCCTCCTTATAGTATTTTTGTGACCATGTTAAACATAACTGGTAAAACAACAACTTTTGAAGAGTTAGTGAATATGCTACAACAAGAGGAAGTTATTCACTCAACTACTGAAATTGAAGAGCAGGCACTTACTTCTAATAAAAAATGAAAAAAAGGCTAACTCTAGTAAATAACCTCAGAAGCAAGTTAATATTCAACAAGGAAAAAAGGACAAAAAAATGTCTTATTTGTGGTCAAAAAGGACACGAGTTAAAAAATTATTGGTACAACACATTCAAAGCAAGGATCATCAAGTGGTAAAAAGATTAATTATTAACAAACAAATATGGTCAACAACATAGTGAAGAGGGACAAAATAATAACAAGTGGAAGAAGAAACTAACTCAACAATGAAATGTAGCCAAATAGGAAGATCAATTTGATGATGATGACTTCTATATTCTACACTGATCAAATGAAGTATCCAATTCTACAAATCAAATTTGGTATGTCGACTCGAAAGTGTAACTTAACACGTGACATGAAATAAATATTGGTTCTTCAAAATGAGTAAAACACCCACCAAAAATCACGTCTCTTTGGATGATGATACATCATACAATGTTGAAGGCATTGGTTCCATTTCACTACCACTTGGGCATCATAATTGTAAAATTAAATATGTTCTTTATGTCCCTGGTTTAACAAAAAAATTGTTATCCGTGAGTTAATTATTAGATCACAATCTCAAAATTTACTTTGATTGTAAAGGCAATAAAAATATGTGCCTAATTTGAGATAAGTCATGAAGCTCCAAAATTGTTGCAAAAGCTTCGAATGTGGGAAGAATGTTTCAGTTGGATTTGTTTCAATGAAATGATCAAGCACTTGTAGCTAAGGATACATCATCAACTCAACTATGACATCAAAGACTTGGACATGTGAGTTTTGGCTATCTTGACACACTTCATCGATATGACATGGTTAGGGGTTTACCACCTCTAAAAAAGGGTACAAATAAATGTCAGCATTGTTTGGTAGGAAAAAAAAATAGAGCACCATTCAAACATAGTAAATTTTGGGATAAGGAAAAACTTGACTTGGTGCATACCAATTTATGTGGACCAATGAGACCTAGCCACTTTGGGTTTCAATATTTCATGCTCTTTGTTGATTATTTTTCAAGAAAAATGTGGATATACTATCTTTCTACAAAATACCAAGATTTTGAAACTTTCAAGAAGTTCAAAGCCCTTGTTGAAATAGAGTCTAGTAGGAAAATAAAAACACTCCACTTAGATCAAGGGGGAGAATACACCAGCAATGAGTTCAATGATTTTTTGAAAACACATGGCATTCATCATCAAATGGCTCCTCCTCACACACCATAACAAAATGGTGTTATTGAAAGGTAAAATAGTACTATCATGGATATGGTGCAATGTATGATTTATGATGCATGTTTATCAAAAACATTTTGGGCGAAACAACTAAAACAAAAGTCTATTTACTAAATAGAGTTCCCATTGCATCTCTTGATGGAGTAACACCACATAAGAAGCATGGTCAGGGCATAAGCCATCTATTTCACACCTTAGATTTTTGTATGTAAATAAAATATGCACATTCCAAAGGAACAAAGAACTAAGCTTGATATGAAATCAAAAAACCATATCTTCTTGGGATACGATTATGAAGAACTTGTCTATAGACTTATGAATCCAAGAACAAGAAGGGTATACACTAGTCGAGATGTTGTGTTCTTTGAGAAGATTGAAGAAGATGCTCCTTCCATACACTCAGATGATGAAAAAATCATCCCTACGGTGAAAAAGAGGATGGTAATCACTTTGATGATGATAGTGATGATGGGGAAGATAATGAAATTCAACCTCCACACGAAACCACAAAATGTATTCCTAAATGGTATACAAGTATGATTAGAGATGAAAAATTGGATAGTGTCCCCTGACACATCTACCACTGGAATGAGGATTCACATTATGGCTCAAAATGAGGTCAATTTGGCCTTAATGGGTAAATTTTGAAACTATTGATCCTTCCTTAGTTTGGAAGATCTACATTCTAAACCTTGGAAAGATTTTATGGATGTAGAAGATAAGTCACTTATGAAAAATAATACACTGGAAACTTACAGATATTCCACCAAGGAAAAAGTTGATTGGATGCGAGATGGATCTTGAAAACAAAGTACAAAGTAAAAGACAACATTGATAAACATAAGGATAGACTAGTTACTAAGGGATATGCTCAAAAAGAAGGCATTGATTATGAGGAGAATTTTTCTCCCACAGTTAAGATAAAAATATTCAGGTTAATATTTTCTCTAACTACACAATTTGGTTGGAAAATACACCAAATGGATGTGAAAAGTGCATTTCTTAATGGATATTTATAGGAATAATTTTACATGACTCAACCAGAAGGTTTTTTCATACGAGGTAAAGAGAAAAAGCTATGTAAACTCATAAAATCAATATATGGTCTAAATAAGTATCCAAGGACATGGTACATAAAAATCAACGATCCTAATCTCTATCTCAAAAATCAAAGGGGGAGAGATAGTGATCGTTATATTATATGTCGATGATCTAGTCATCACTGGAGGATTAGTGAGGATGATTTATTTAACAAAGAAAGATCTAACACGATCATTCGACATGACCGATCTTGGGCTTCTACATTATTGTATTGGACTTGAAGTTTGACAAAGAGAAAATCATATCTTTGTGTCACAATTGAAATACGCAAAGAAAACGCTCGAGAAATTCAATATGATGGATTGTAAGCCATTTTCCACACCTATGGAGACAAGACTTCAACTATCTTGAACAGATCCATCACCACAAGTAAATACAACTCTTTATCGGCAGTTGATTGAGATTCTCATCTACTTGACTTACACTAGGCCGGATATCAGCTATGTAGTCAGCTATCTTTCACGGTTCATGCAAGAACAAATATTTTCTCACTGGAAAGAAAAAAAGTGGATAGTGAGGTACATCAAAGGAACTATGGACTATGACCTAGAATACAAGAAGAATAATAACTTCTTCTTGATAGGATATTCAGATTCAGATCATGTAAGAAACATAGATGATAGGAAATCCACTTGATTTGTATTCTTTTTAGGATCTAGACTGATATCATGGGGGAGTAAGAAGTAGACTTGTGTTTCAAGGTCCTCTATAGAATCATAATATTGTGTTGCAGGTGGAGCTATCTATGAAGCGATATGGCTCCGACGTATACTTGAAGGATTGGGAATACCACAAAAGATCCAACTATCCTACATGTTGATAACAAAGGAGTAGTAAAACTTGTTCGGAATCCAGTTTTTCATGAGCACACAAAACACATTGATGTTAAGGTACATTTCATTCATGAACATGTTCAGAACAACAAAATCCATCTCCACTATTGCCCAATAGATATGCAACATGTAGATGTATTCACAAAGTCACTTACTCAAGGTAAATTTGAGGGTTTAAGAGATTTTATCTCTTGTTCAATTGAGATTATGCTGAATTAAGGGGGGAATGTTAGGAATAAAACTTAGCTTAATTCATCATTAGTTGATATTTGAATAAATGTAATAAGTTAAAGTATTTAATTTAAATACTTTAAACTTATGTCAATAGGTATTAGTTATCCTTAGTTGTTAGTTAACTAAGTGATAGTGTTCTCATCCCAATGTTTGTGGGATCATGTTCTATCTTGCATATTTTGTTCCCGGATGATTTCCATGAGGGGAAATAGGGGTAGTTAGGGGAAATATGCTATTTCTGCATATTTTCTCAGATTAGGTGATTTGCTTCCATATATTGTGGATGAGATAGAAGTTGTCCAATATCTATAAATATTGCATCTCTCTCATTTGTTTGTAATGCTTGATTTCATATTAATAAAATTATGCAAGCACCGTCTTGTTTTCTATAATTAAATCTAGGTTTAAAAAAGAATATGCCATATATGTAGTGAAATCCTTCATTATTAAGATTCATGGGAGTTCCTTACGGCATGCAATATTATAGACTCGGTAAGACATCATGTAAAATTCACACCTGATTGCAGTTCCTTGTCTAATATGTACAACCATTTTTATAAGATAATCATGAATTGATGTGCTTATAATTTTTTCCCAAAAAACCTTCCCATTTTTAAAAAGAATGAGCTGGATATAACTCATCATCCAATTAGAGGGAACTAGATTTATTGGGACACTAGTAGAGTAACCTCTATTTTTTATTAACAATTGACTATTCATACTTTTGGTACATTCTGCATGTTTGGTGCTCCATAATACTTTTGTTAATTGTATGTAAATTTTCACTATCCTCTCAACTTTGGGCAATCCCAATATAATTCTAAATGTCTCAGGTGATAATGAAATAACCCTAACACCACTTCCATCTAGTACCTCCTTGGTTTTGGATTGTAGTTTTCACCACAAGTCCATACCAATTATGGGAAATATATGGAGGGTGGGAAAGTGACAAATAAGGAAATATCACTAGCATTAATTTTTGTAATGTAATCACTACTGTTGGGAGCATGTAATATTTATAGGAAATCTTCTAAGTAAACATTCCCTAGGTTAGTGTCTGTCACCTCATCCAAATTGCTTGTAATATGTGAAGTAATGGGTGTTTTAGTTACTTTTATCTTCATTTTATTGGTGAATCTGAGGAAATTGGTATTTTAGGTATGATGGGAGTCAAGAGAAAGACCAAGTGTGGGAGGATAAATGTAAACCACATATTATTCTTAAAAACCCTTACGAACAAATGAGAAATTTAATCAATATTTAAATTTTTAAGGATATTTACCCACGTTTGTATATTTATTTAGAATACCAGTCACATATGCATGATGATTGCTTTAATTTTCCCAAACACCTCTCTTTGCAATCAATTAGTTCAATCTCACAATCCAAGTTCATAACTTTAGGGCTCTGAATGCTCAAATTTTGTCGTGAGAAGGTAGAAATGTGAAATAATTGGCAAAATTTTGAACCTATAATCCTTTCATGTGAGAAACATTAATGAAGGAGGCCATAAATGTATTATATTCAATATCATATGTTGATATCTACCTTTTATCATTTGAATGATAACCATCCACATGTCTTTTTTGGCGAGGAGTGGAGCTCGGGGCCTAGTTTGCATTTTTGTATTTAACTAGAGAAGTCCAAAACTACAAAGTCATATGGGGTACCTGATATTGAGCTGCATTAATAGGATGAAACATGTCCTTTGTTGGGCCTTAAGGGTTCGGATGTAGTTTACACTTTCATATGATGTGTGAAACTACAAAGTAAAAATATTCATGAGATTCCTTCTTTTTTCGTCTTGTGTTGTTATGATGACACATTTCCTTTTTGGGTCGTGGGGCTTTGGATGCATTTTACATTTTGCATATGAGATGCACTTTGTAAAAGAGAAAATCTTGTAAAGTTGCCCCTCCTTTTATTTATAATATTCCACGATATATTCCCATATCGAGAGCCGAGGATATATTTTCGGTTTGCATTCTTACGAGAAAATGCAAATATACATGATAGCTAGGATCGTGCTCTGCTTGCCAATGTGAAGCCTCCCAAAGAATTTCACATCATTGGGTGTGAGGAATGAAATTGCATTTTTACACACCTGAAAAAATGTAGTTTTGCGAGGAAAGAATTGTGTTCAAGATTTTATGCATTCATAATCAATACTTTTGAGCTTTAGGTATGTCTATTTTGAACTAGTTAAATCATTACCACCCAATAGACCGGAAAACTTCTTAAAAGAGTTAATGTATGAACAATAGTGTAGCTTTTACTTGACATAAGTTCATGTTGAATAAAAACGTAGTTTAAAGAAGAATTTTATGGGGTCATAGAACTTATGTAAAGAAAATTTTAAAGGATACGAGAAATTTTTGGAAGAATCAACTTAGTTTAAAATACGAGTTCAAAATGAGCACCAACACCTACAACACAAATATGAAGGGACATTGTGGAATACAAAGGGTTACTAATAAAAAAATTAGTAGTTGGTTTTTGAGCAATGTATTTCATAGTTTTGGATTCTTTGATATTTTAAATTTTTTAGGATTTTTTGGTTCATTCTAGGGTACATGAGAGCAAAATATACCCCACGGTGGGTGCCAAAACTATTAGAAAAATATTTTTCAGCGAAGTAAAATTACAGTCTTTCACCAATGATATGGGACTGTTGGAAGAAAAATCACTAAGAGGGGGTGAATCAGTGAACAATAAAACTTTTCATTCACTTAAACAATTTCATCCATTAACCATTCAATTAACCATTAAGCATGCATCCACAAGAACATAACCATAAAAGATAAAATGAGAGCACATCAACACAAGAACAAAAGATGTAAGTGGGAAAACCTCAAGGGGAATAAAACCCATTGAAACATAGATTTATTAGAGTAATTAATCAAATTTATTTGAGCACTAACTCAACAAGGAGCACCAACCCCTAGGTTTAGTGAGGCACCAACCCCACAAGGAGCACCAACCCCTAGTTTTAGTAGAGCACCAACCCTACAAGGAGGCACCAACCCCTAGATGACTCAACACCAATCAAATCCACATGATATTTTTTTCACCTCTGAAATGTTACACTAACAATGAATGATGACACAATGAATCTCACTTTCCTTCCTCCTTCAAATTTGCTCTCTAGGTCAACTCGTTCACAAGATTCTTCACCAAGATGATTAGGTCTAATGACCTATCTCTCCAACAGATCCACACACCCTCTCTTTATGGTCAAAAATACCTCTTTCACCTTCTAGAACCACCCCTTTATCTCACACTTTTTATCTCACTCACAACCAACTCAAATGAGCTTTATAACTTGTTTTTATACCTGATTTATCATCATAAAACATGTAGGTCAGCCATAATATGGAAAATTAAATTTTAAAAGCATAATAAACATCCTTAAAAATTTCTACAATGGACCATATAGGTCAGCAATAGCCTCTAGAACCTTCACATCTCCACTAGGACCCAAGAAGCCCTAAAGCACAAAAATTTTCAACTCACCAAAGATGATTATTCTAGAGAAAAAATGACATTCACAAAAAATTGGAAAATATTTATAAATGTTTTTAAGGCTAATAACAACCTCCTGAAAACTTGAATCACTTTGCATCATCATCTCACCTCATGAAGCCACTTGAGATCAAGGACAACCAATATGCCCCAAAACTAGTCTTCAGGAATGAAGCTAAAACCCCATCAAATGACCTCATCCATAAAAGTGTAATATATAAATGAAAATATCAGGACCTCAAGGTAATAAAAAAATAAAACCATTCCAAAAACCATATTGATACACCTCTAAAATGCATCTGCAACCATGTCACTGAAAGCGCTCGAAAATTCCTCAAAACTAGTCTTGCAAAATAGACTACATGATAATCCTAAGGGGTAAAAATTATATAAAACCACCATGTACATGTAGTATGGCCTCCAAACTTACTCAAACATAAATTTAGTTAATAGGTCTCTGCAAAAATCTAGAGAAAACATAACTTCTTCTAATAATTTCCATTTTGAGTGGGGTCTGTCACAACACCAATCCGACACTATGATAATTCTTCACCGGGAACTCCTCATGCTATGATTATTAACTAATGCACAGCTCTTATTTTGGTGGATGTAATCTGGAAACACAACAACAAACATAACACAAGAATACCATAGACTATGATAAGAAGGAATAATGATAAATCTGAAATATCAGTGTAAATTATAATATCAACATGAAATTGTTACAATCTCACCCATGAGGTTCTTCAAGTGTTATTAACTTCACTTTCCTTCAAACAATAACTATGGGAGAAACTTCACAATTACACCTCTTAATGGCTTCTTTAACACACCTTCAAAAATGATGGCTTCCTTTACACACTTACTCATACAATATTTCTCACTACTTCTCTCTATGCTAAATGAGGGGGTGGCCTCTTTATTTATAGGAATTCAGGTTTATCCACCTTATCTCTAAGATAGGATAGGAAATCTCTTCCGGCTAATCATATTCCATGCCTAAACTCTTACCTTTACATGTAGGCTTATCTTCTAAGATAAGATAAACCTTATCATCTCACATGGGTTCCACCTTTTTATACTTTTCCACAAATAAAATATACAAAATATCTATGACATCACTCTTTGTCCTTATTACAAATATAATATTTCTAAATCCTAATCATGTAGACCCTACTTCTCTACTTATCCCAACTTTGACATTTTAATATTACCGGACCACTTATGACAAATATTTACTTTTTACAACATTCTTATTGTACTTTGACTATTACCGTACTCTACATTATTGGTGGCACTGTACTGATGGCATCGTTATCTTCTATTGGACGCCACTACTAATTATACTTAACAACATCCTATTCCTAATACATACATTAATAAAATAGAAATTACGGAGGAAAATTTTAATGTCGACATTTTCCCCCTTCCTAACTTCTACTCCATCCTCGGAGTAGACTCTTATGGACATTTTGAAGCTGGTGCTTGGAAAATCTTTAACTTGTCATGGTTGACCCATTTTGTAATGGGAGTACCATCCAATTCCTCCAGTCGATATGTACCATTTTCATGCACAATTGCTTATTTTGTAGGGCCCCATCCACTTTGGAAGAAATTTTCTGTCTTTTTTTTTATCTAGAATCATATACTAGAACCAAGTCATTCACATGGAATGGAGACCAACGGATCTTTTGATCAAAGTATTCCTTCTGCTTCATTTTCTTCTTATAGCTTGTATCCTTTGTTATTTCCCTCATTTCCTCTAGCAAATGAAGATGTACCAACCTTTCTTTTATTGAATCACTTTCATCCATCCTTTCATTTTTCATAACTCTCACAGTGGGAATATCAAACTCAATAGGAAGAACTAGATCAATGCCATAAGCCAACTAAAATGGGGAGTATCCTGTTGCTGACTTTGATGTTGCCCTATATGCCCACAATGTTGCATGAATCCTTTTATCCCACTTATGTACTTGCAAGGCTGCATCTTTTTCTAGAATTTGACACAACACAAAATTTATTCCCTGTCCATTTTTTTCTTGGATTATATTTTTTCCTTCATGTTCTTAATATAAAACTTGTTGACTAGGGCTTCTACCACCTCATTAATGAAGTGGCTTCCTTGATCTATTACAATTTCTAAGGGCAACCAAATCTGGTGATAATGCGTTCAGATATGAACCTTGCCACTTCATCCATGGAAGATGTTTTCAATGGCCTAGCTTGACCCACTTGGTTAAATAATCTGTGGCAACTACAATATACTTATTTTGGCATGGGGTAGTTGGAAGTGGACCTAAAATGTCTATTCCCCACTTTTCAAAGGGACCAAGTGGAAGAATAAGGCATAATAGAGCTGATGAATTCTTATGATTACCTTGTGTTTGACAAATATCACATGTCTTACAATAATTATAACAATCTCTAAAAAGAGTGGGCTAGTGATAACCTGCGTCCAAGATCCTTCTTGTTGTAAGTTGTCCAGAGAAGTGTCCTCCACATGTACCATTATGGAATTCTTCTATCAGCTCCTTCCCTTGATCACGTCCAACTTCCCTCTTGTACTATCCATCAGGTCCTATTCGAAATAATACTCCATGCAGAATAGAATATGGACGACTGGCTTGAGTAATCTTCCTCTTAGTCTTTGCATTGGCACCATTAGGAAACTTGAATTCATTTAGATAATTCTAAATATCTATGTATTCACTAGGGATTGTGTCAAGAGATAACAATGCTGCATCTGGGAAATCATCATCATCACAAGGCGAACCTAAACCATCATAGGCTCGAGAGAGTGCATCTGCATTGACATGCTTCTTTCCTGGCCTATCTATAATATCAAATTCAAATTCTTGTAGAAAAATTATCCATCTTGCTATCCTCCCTGATGGGTTAGGCTTATTGACAATATATTTTAGAGCACGATGATCTATTACTGACTATAAATTTCTACCCTAGCAAGTAATTTCTAAACTTCTTTCTGATAAAAATGATAGCTAGAGCCTCTTTTTCGATTTACAGTATAATTTACCTCAGCCTTTGCTCATTTTTGCTGCTCCCAAAGTAAATTGGATGATCATTCCCATTTTCATCCTTTTGGCTCAGTACTTCCTAGTGCTTGCATCGAGGCATCAATATACACAATGAATGGCTTGCTCAATCTGGATTCTTTAAAAAGGTGAAGACACTAGGGCTTCCTTGATTGTTCAAAAGCTTCATGCGCCTTATTTCTGGTTCATAAGTAACATCCTTCTTCAAGAAGCTGGGTTAGTGGCATGCAATATTTGAGAAATTCTTGATGAACCTTCTATAGTAACCCACATGGCATAAAAATGATCTCAACTTACTTCTATTCATAGGAAATGGTAAATCTTTTATTTTTGAAACTTTATCGGGATCGAGTACCAATACCATCTCTGGATCTGACATGCCCTAAAAAACACCTTTAGAACATCCAAAGACACACTTTATAGGGTTTAGTGAGGCTTGTGCTTCATCTAACCTTTGAAATGTTGTCTCCATCTAGTGCAGGTGGTCTATCTTGCTCCCATAGATGCAAAAATCATCCAAGAAATACTCTGATGAAGTTCCCAATGTAGGGTTCAAACACCCTATTCATCAAACGCTGGAACGTTGCTGGAGCATTACACAACCCAAAAGGCATAACTCTATAAGAAAATGTTCCCTAAGGAGTGGTGAACATGGTCTTCAGCTGATCTTTCTGTTATATGAACTTGGTTGTATCCGCTATATCCATCAGCAAAACTATAGCACTCCTGGCCAGCTACTTCATCCAAAATCTGATATGAGAATGGAAGAGGGTAATGATCCTTCTTTGTTGCCTTATTGAGCTTCCTATAATCAACACAAATGTGTAGCTTCCCATTATTTTTATTGAGATCACAATGGGAGAAACCCATTCTGAATTCTCCACAGCAAATATAAATCTTACATCAAGCAACTTATCTATTTCTTCTTTTACAGTCTTGGAAAAATTAGGATTCATTCTATATGGCATTTACTTTATGGGCTTAGCACCATCTACCAGCTCAATAGAATGTTCTACCCAATTTACTTGACGGAGTTCCTTGTAATCAAAAGTGAATATGTGTATGTACCTTGAAAGAGCTAGAGGTAGGATTCCTTCTCACTCTCCATCACAGCATCACCAATCTTTATTTGTTGGAGATGATCATCAATTTCTTCTTCAGATAATTTTATGGGATCATGAGTTGGTGTGACTGGAAGGATATCCATGACCGAAACATCAACCTCACTTTCTTCATCTTCAGTGTCCACTTCACTAGTACTCGAGTAATCAGAGGATGTCCAATCATCAGTTTCATCACTTGAATCCACAGGTTCTATCTTATGATGCCGAGGGATCATGTTTATCTTCACCCTCTCTCTACCACATCCAAGTGTCATGAAGCCTTCATTCTAGTAGTTTCTTGCATGAACTCTCCTTAGCCATGGTCTTCCCAACAACATTGGGTACGCAACAGTACCATTTTTCATCACCTGAAATTCTACCACACATACAACACCCATAACAAATATTGCCACATTTGAGACTACACCTTCTGGTTTAGTTTTTCCTTTATTTAATGACCTTAACATAAGTGTTGAGGGGAGATCAATTTTAAACCCAACATATTCATTCAGAGACTCGGTCATTACATTAATTGCAACACCTCCATCAACTAAGACATCATGAATTGAAATACCATTACATAATACCTCAGCTTGTGGAGCGTAGGGATCCACCTCTGCCTCCAAAACAGGGACCTCAACCTCCTTCTTTGTTGAGCATTGAGTCCACTTTGCAGCTCCCACCTCTTCTCAAAAGACATAGCCAAGAGTTGACCATATGTAATATTTGCAGGCCTTTTGGATAGATCGTCTAAGATGGAGTATGGTCCTTGTCCCTGTGAAATCAAAAATCCTACACACCCAACTTTCTTCTCCTATGTTTCTTACTAGTTTCTCCTTTCATCTTCTTAGGATCATTTCCATCTTGGTTATCTTTTTCTTTCTTTCTTTTTGTTACAAACACATCTACTTCATTATTTATGCTCTTATCTACTACATCAAAAGAATTCACAGGTGCTTTTCCTTTATCATTATCTCTTGTACCAGATGTAGAAGCTCTATCTAGACAATTATACTTATAATGACCCTTTTTATAACAACCATAACATACAACTTCAAAAATATTTCTTTTTGGACCTCTATCTCCTCCCTGAGAACTAAATTCTTTTCCTTGAAGAAGATTAATAGTTAACTGACCCATCTTTCTGAGCAGATCTTCATACTCAGTAGATGTACTAGGAGAAGGATTTGTGCTCACCGAGAGTGGTTGTGGATTTTGGACCAAAGGTGCTGGTGTAGGCTCTACTTTAGCAACAATTTCTTTGGGCTCCTCTTCCATGCTTTCTTCTTGCCTTCTTACAATCTCCTTTGCTTGTTCAATGGTAGTTGGGCGGTCATACTTCACTTGTTGTCTAATCTCTGGCTTCATCCCAAGAATGAAGTGCTTACAGAGGAGATTATCCACGCCATTCATTAACCCATCCGCTAATCCTTCCTTCCGAATCTGGGCATCGAGCTTCCTCCTTAGCTCTAGAACATGAGCATGATAATCCCTTATCTTCTCCTTCTCTCCTTGGGCTAGCTTTGTGATATTGATCATGAGATCTGAATATTTCTTTTGTTCACCAAATTCTTCAAGAAAACTTTCAGTTAATAAATCCCATGAGTTTTTCACATTATCACCTAGTGTTTCAAACCACCTAAGGGCTGAACCATCCAAAAGGTAGGAAAAATTCAGTCCATTATTCCCTTCGTATAAGGCCATTACAAATACAAGATTGTTTAAACTTTTGAATGAAAGAGGAAGCATCTTCATTAGATTGGGATAAAAAAACAGAATCTTCCCCATTTCCAAAAGTAACCAAAGTGAAATACCAACCCACAAGTACAATCAACAATACTTGTGTGCACAAATAATTGGAATCACTATAATAGAAAATAGAAATGACCACGGAAAACTATGGTAAAACTTGACTTACTTATGTGGTAAAAAGCCTGAATTTCTTGTGGTAAACACTATTCATAGTAAAAGTGTAAATACTATTCACGGTAAAAAGTGACTTTACTATGGTAAATACTATTCATGGTAAAAAGTGACTTTACCATGGTAACTACTATGCACAGTAAAAACAAGGTTACCCTCCAAATGTTTTCTGACTAAGTGGGAATATTTCTCTAGAAAATCCACCAACGAGGAATGGTCCCGGCAACGGAACCAAAATGTCAACACCAATCCGGCACTATGATAATTCTTCACGGTAACTCCTCATGCTATGATTATTAACTAATGCACAACTCTTAGTTTGGTGGATGTAATCTGGAAACACAACAACAAACATAACACAAGAATATCACAAACTATGATAAGAAGGAATAATGATAAATCTGAAATATCAATGTAAATTATAATATCAACATGAAATTATTACAATCTCACCCATGAGGTTCTTCAAGTGTTATTAACTTCACTTGCCTTCAAATAATAACTATGAGAGAAACTTCACAATTACACCTCCTAATGGCTTCTTTAACACACCTTCAAAAATGATGGCTTCCTTTACACACTTACTCATAAAATATTTCTCACTACTTCTCTCTATGCTTAATGAGGGGGGGTGGCCTCTTTATTTATAGGAATTCAGGCTTATCCACCTTATCTCTAAGATAGGATAGGAAATCTCTTAGGCCAATCATATTCCATGCCTAAACTCTTTCCTTTACATGTAGGCTTATCTTAAGATAAGATAAACCTTATCATCTCACATGGGTTCCACCTTTTTAGAATTTTCCACAAATAAAATATACAAAATATTTATGACATCACTCTTTGTCCTTATTACAAATATAATATTTCTAATTCCTAATCATGTAGACCCTACTTCTCTACTTATCCCAACTTTGACATTTTAACATTCTTTGGACCACTTACGACAAATATTTACTTTTTACAACATTCCTATTGTCCTTTGATTGTTACCTTACTCTACATTATTAGCGGCACCGTCTTGACGACGTTGTTATCTTCTATTGGACGCCACTACTAATTATACTTATGACATCCTATTCTAATACATACATTAATAAAATAGAAATTACGGAGGAAAATTTTAATGTCGACATGGGTCCACACACAACCATGATACCTAAATTACACATGGAGAAATATGGTATATTCATCTACAACATAAAATCATAAAACTTATTAAAAAATTAAATTTTGGGCCATAAACAACAAGATATTATCCATCACTTTAGACCTAGGATTTTAGAATGGTTTAACAATTGTTTAGCTTCTTAAAGATTGTTCATAAATTATGGGCCTTAATGTCTGAAATAATGCCACAAAACTAAATATATAAACCTTCCTCACATTAATTGAATATATCATATCCTCATGCAAATGTTTCATGTACCAATGAGCATCTAAAATTCAAATTCAAGCTAGGATTATCACTTGCAAAAACTTAGTAGGAGTAAAAATCACATAACTTACAAAATATTCATCATTAGGACCTAAAATTTGGACCATACCTCTGAATCAAAATTTCAACACATATTCAATACCCACCTTTGATAATATTCACTCAGAAATGATGAATCCACTTCATTAGGGCATGTTTTCTCAAGAATTAGGTCTAGGAACAGACCTAAAAACTCACTTTCCATGCAATATGCTCAAAATAATGACCTCAAACTTAAATAAAATGATAGAAAAAAATTTAAATATCTCTTACATAGCTCTAATTTACATTTCCAATCTGAAATCATACAAAATCACATTACTACGTCACTTAGGGCTTGAGAATAGGTGTAGTGTAGACCTAGATAACATGACTCATCCCTTTAATTGCACTTTAAGAAACTTGTGAGTGTATATAAAAACATCTACATTATTCACATGCTCTCACCAAGATCAAAAATATATTAAAACATGAAATCCATCATATCATATGATACCTACTTACTAGGCCTTAAGAACAAGTACCTTGAACATGTTTTCGTTACCAAAAATGACCTTCTCATCACTTTGACACACTTTCACACCTATAAGGACCTTAAACACACTTTATGACACCTCAAAATATCACCAAAACACTTCCATCTCCTCTACAAGCCATCATACTGACTCAAGAACCCATGAAACACCATAAAGACCAAGTAATCTCAATAGGATCCTAAACCCGACATGACACTACCAATCAATCTTCATGTCTCTTACCTCTTTTGACATCATTGTAACCATATATATCAATGAAAACACCTAAGACATTACTATTTTGACATCAATAACAACCTACTACTAACATGGACAAGGTCCATCCGCTTAGGAATGGGTAAGCTCCATTTGTTGAAAATAAGGAAATATGTACACTACTCTAATCATCGGGGTGGCCTTTTGTGGGGATCACATGATAATATTCCACTAAACCTAGGGAAAATTTCTTGTATGGAGTACAAGGTAGGAATTATGTGTGTAGGGAGAGAGATGAGAAAGTGAGAAGGGGTTTTAATCAATAAATATCACACTAACTTTGTTTACATAAAACTAGAGTATTTCCAAGTTATGAAAAGAGCACACCAATATGCAAAGCAAGAAAAGAAAACAATTAAAATTTTTTTAACTATTTTATATTCATCAAAATATACAATATTTCCCTAGTTGTGCAGGATTACAATGCTCTATTGGAGTAGTAGTTGAGATGGAGAGGAATACATTAAGCAAGAAATAGAAGAAACATAGTTTTCTAGAGAGGAGCAAAAACTGATCCTTTGGAATAGAGAGAACATTAAAATATATAGCTTTACAATGTGCCTCTTCACATTCCCATGTGACTTTTCAACTTAAATTGCAATCCTCAAAAAATAAATATAACTTTAAGTGACTTAAGTCACTTTTTTACAAAATTTCTTCTCAACAAAGAAATATAATTCCAGAGAGAGAAAGAGAGAATAAAGAAAGGAGGGAAGAGAGAGAAGATACAAACTCGAATGAATAAGGATGAAGAATCTTTGATCATGAAGAAGATCCACTCTGATTTTTATGACCTTTTTGGTGGTGCTCAAGTGATGAACAACCTTGATTAAGAACTCTAACTCTTTTGTACTAAAATAATTCTCCTCTTAAATGATCAAAAATTGTACCGCATTAGATACGTTAAGAGAAGAAGTGAGAAGCACTTGATCGAGAATACTACTAAGAAATGGAATAATTCTCTCATTCACTTGAAACAATATTTCCAACCCATGAAACACTATCATGCATCTTTGACCAACCATCCACATGAAATTAACTCGATGCCTTTGTTGTGTAAAATCAAATAATCATCACTGGACAATGATACAACCATGACAATCCTTTCAACTTGAGCATATTGAAAACCAATGAGATATAAGACTTGATCCTTCCAACACCAAGGTGGAGTAAGGAGAGAGAGATTAAATACAATTTCATTCACTTGATGATCAAAGACCCCATATGACATGAAGTAATATGTCCTTTGAGACCAAAATACACTCAAGCATGAATTTTTATTTTTCGCTCCCATGAGACAAGATTTTGCGATATGATCACCACATAATGACAAGTGGATATTTACAGGTATTTCCAAAATTGGCATTTTCACTTTGAAACACCTTATACTTACCACATCCAGAAATGTGGGGATTTACTTTTAAGATCAAGATTTGACCTCCGTGAATATTAGAACTAGAAAGGCATGAAGAGGAGGAGAATATGTGATCATATTTATCTTGTTCTTATCATTTACTATTTTTAGAGAGTCACACATGGGTGTCTATTCTTAGCAATTTATAAATCTTGTCAATTTTGCCAATTTTGAGTGTTTTGTACTTAAAGGAATGTCTTGAAGTACCTGAAACCCAATTTTTTTCTCAAAATTACTTTTTTTTAGTAAGCCATCATGGTATATGATTACTAAAAAATAGAAAGTGGTCTTCTGGGTGTCGGATCAAAACAAAATCAACAAAAATTTACATTTTACATTTCAAGGATTTGCTCGATTTTTTAGAGACTCTAATCACCCTTTTTTCTAGATATGAAAAATGTGATTTTTGGTTGGAAAATTCATATGGCTGTAAAAAATAAAATATTTCATAAATGAGGGCATGTAAACACTCTTCTTTAAGGCATTTTGATAATTAATCCATGTTTAAAATATTGAGGAAAAAGATCTTGGAATCATGGGTTATGGGAAAAAATAGATTTGGATGTTTAGGGCACAAAAGGGGTTCTATTGTGTTTGAATGTTATGAACCAACTTTAAAATGTTATTTAATGGCTTGCAAGGAAGTGAATTTATGTTTTATGTGTTTTGGGGAGCATGTGTGAGGGAATTTATAGGGTGGAAATTTAAGTGGAGAGTGCACATGAGAGATGGAGAAGTGGGGGAAGTGGAGTTTGAGTGTGCCATTGCACTTGGGAGAAATTTTTGGGTGTATGGTGATGATAAAAGTGCACCATAGGCATGGGGGATGAAGGAAACCATGACATGCACTTAAGGGAGTGAATTTTTTTCTTTTGTTTTTCACTTGACTTATCATTTATTTTATTTATAAAACACATTTAAATATACAAACTAACATAAAATAAAAATACATCTAAGAGTAAAAACTAAAATAAAACTAATCTAAAAGTAAAAACTAAAATTAAACTAACCTAGAAGTAAAATTACATTTAAAAACTAAAAATGATATAACACTTATTCACACTTATTATTTATTAGGCACTAGTTACCTTCCACTAAAAATAAATATAGTTACTTATCCCACACTAATTATCTTGAATTTACTTGTAGTAATATCCCCGCACAATTATTTACCCATTCACACTTGTTATCTTTCACACTATTAAAATAACTTACATTTCCATTTCCATGTATAAATACATAATCATATTTTTTATTAATAAAAATTTGTTCGGAATTATAAAATATATTATTTTAACCATTAAATATTAGTTGGTAAATAAAAAAATTCATTCAACGCACGTCATTTCACTCCTTGTCTGCCACTGTAGGAACACCTCTCGGTGTAATAAGCCAAAAAATGCACTTTATCGGTTCATGTTATGTTTTTAAGTTGAGAATGAAAACCAATAGGATTGAAGAAAACTTATGAGGTGTAATTTAACCTCAAAATTTTACAAAGGGTGCAAGGGGACACCAAAAGTGTGCCCAAGCACCCAATTGTTTCATCCGAGCATGATTTGCAATTCAAAACTACTTCCTGAAATGTTTCCTTCACCATAGAGTGAAAAATTAATGAAATTTTACAACATAATATTTTAATTTACATGGAAAAAATCCAAATAATCCATTTATACTATTTATGAGGATTGAAAATGAGATCTTTAGTTACATTTACTTGTATCTCCACTTTTTCCTAGAGCGATGCCAAAGAAATTTGAGTCGAGTGGTAGGAATAGTTTTCAATGAAACTGAGAAAAAAAAATATGGATCATGGAGAGATTTAAAAATAACCTTATTTTAAATTTTTATGCTACTAAATTTTCACAAGTTTCCTTAAACACTTGAAACAATTTCGCCTTGTAGAAGGACTCTTGTCTGCTACACCGATGGATAGTTTTCAGCATTTTGTATGCTCTATGGATTCTTCCTTTATCATTTCACCATGAATTAGGACCTTCCAAATTTATTATTCCTAGGATAAAAGGTTTCACCAATTCATGATTCTCTCAAAACATTTTGAACAAGGTGACTAGATTTTTAAGAACATGAATTTCCTTGTACCTTGCCCAAAAAGACCCTATATTGCTTAACTAGATCCTAAACACAATTTTCTTCACATAATATTTCTAAACTACCTTAGAAAACTTCATGGATATCCCAAATAAATCCTATATGATTTTATTATTCCATGTATTCCTCATGATTATGTTTACTTGATGACAAAATAGCCAAAATAGCCCTTTTGAATCCTCCAGAGCACCGTTCTTTCTTAGATTTCGGTAGTTTCATGAACCAAGACAGGTAAAATTACATGCACATGAAACACACTTTAAAATCATGATATAATGTTCCTCTCAAACATAATGAGGGTGAAATGGTTTAAAATATGGTTGGAGGAAAGGTTTACATTGACCGGGAAAGGGGATTTCAAGTGTGGGTTAGGTTGTCATGACCAAAATTTTAAATTTTGCATGCTATATTTTTAACACGAAAACACATTAGATGCTCTACCATATATAAAATACTCCCATAAAATATTAAGAGAAAATAATTAATGTCCCCATATAATGTTGGGGAGGAAAGGTTATGAGCACTATTATGAATTTAAGAAATGAACAAATGGGTGTTAGATGGTTTGGCGTGAATTCCAAGTATTTTTATTTTGGTGGCCTCTTATGCATTCTTTAGGGAAAATTTTGGAGATAAATACGAAAAACTCAGGTTTGGATGGAATTTTAAGATACCCTTGGTTATTATAGGAAATTAGATGATCCACCTACCTCACCTTTGGATATCTCTACTTTATGTGTATAATTGACATTGAAATTAACTACAAAGGAAGTAAAGGCCCTATAAAATGCATTATTGTTTCTATAGAAATTTTTGAGGAAGGGTTACAATAGCTACAAAGGAATTTATGTTAGGATATAATGACATATTTTTATTTAGGATTATTGTTAATTGTGGTTGTTATATAACCTTTTCATTTTTGGGGATCTTAATGGCATATTAAGGTAAGGTTGTGTAAAAACAATAAATATATAATGGGTAAGGGGCAAAAATCCTTTTTATCAATAAAAAATAAGCAAGTATAACTCACCTATTTACCTTGCATAGAAATTTCATGAACACTCATTAAAAATACATTCTTAAAATCACTCCAAACTCTCCTAAATCCCTTCAAAGAAACAACATAATATAAGAGCATCCCACACAAAAGTATGAAACATTCCAAAAATGTTCAACATTAAATCTTCCCATTCTAAAATCAATTGAAGCAAAGTTAAGATAAATACACCAAGCCATTATTTCACAGTGTTAAGTGATTAAATTACCAAATTAGTTGTATCCTTATAGATATCACATGTTATGCAAATAACTACATGTGGTTTTAGGCCTTTTTTAGAGTAGTGCCAATTTAGATAGTGTAGGGGTGATTCAAACTAAACATTAACCTTTAATTAGGGCCTCTATCCCATGGTTAGGGTTTTATATGGTTTCACATCATATAGATGGTTTTAAAAAAATCAACACCTAGGGTTCAAGTGTGAGGGTCATCATAGGGTTTCATAATTACACAAAGAGTTGAAGAGTTATAACACACTCACATTCAAAATCACATGATAGAGGACTATACTATACCATGCTATAAAATATGCCACACCATTCCATATCACTCATATTTTCACTCTAGTTCTAGAAATAAAGAACCTTTAGGTCATTTCAGTCTACATAATCATCATGCACTATTAGATCACATCATTTTTTTTTTAAATTTAAGTTCACTCCTCTTCTTATGATTTTGTTAATCTTATCTATCATTATATCTCACAAATTGATTTCAAGATATACTATAATTGATGTATTAATTTATATTAATTCATCTAAATATACAACATGTTTCTAACCCTCTAACTCTTACATAAACAACTCATTCACACCTTTCATTTATCTATTTTTAGGGTTAAATCATTGAGTTTCTCTTATTGTGCAACAACACGTGCAAGAACATAAGTCTCGTGACTTCTTTACACATGAATTCAACACTTTCCTTTTACGCAGGGATTTCTAAGCATCATAAAACCTATTTGGCATCTTACACCCCACACAAATATTGTTTCACTTAATTCCCATGTGTCACCTTTTTATAAAACTCCTACACATGACATGTATTATTTCTAATCTCTTCTCACAACATCAACAAGATAAATATTTACTTTTTGTATGTTTCTGATTATTTCTTCCCTATTCACAACATATTAGAGTATCTCACTAGAGTGGGAAGATCAAATTCCAAACACTTGGAAGAGTTTCAATTGTCCCACAATTAGAATAGGAAATGAATTATTACCCCTTTTTTTGTAATCATCTTCAATTGTAATTTCCTTCTTATAACCACCCATTCAATGCCATTTTGGAACTATCACCAATACTCCACCTCCATAGAATACTATTAATTTTGATGAAATCGAAATTATGGATGGCATTTCAAATAAAAATTCACTATTTATTAAATATTATATCAATAAAAATCCTATATGTGGTATTACATTCGATAGTGTCTCAAGTTAAAATCTATGTACTCCGATATTGATTATGTATTTAGGATATAGCCAGCAACATGTAAAAATTTCTTATTGAGTTATTAATGGATTTATTAGACATATCACATTACTATTTCAAGTGGGGAAATATTATTTCTACACATTTCTCAGTTCTTCAAATCATTTGTACTTGTGACATATTAATGATTTAACCCTAATTTAGAATAAATAAGATGAGATAGGGTAATGTGTTCTTATTTATCCAATGATTAACAACATATTGGTATATTCATATTAATTACTAAACATTAATGTAAAAATAAAAATATATTCTCATTATCAAATTTCAAGATAAAAGAATCAAAATTATCGATAAAGCATGAGGGAGTGGATACACCTAGCTGATTACAAAGATAAGAAGTTGAACTAGCCATGTGGAGTGACTATGTAGACTAAAAATGATCTATAAGTGCTTTTTTCTAGAACTATAGTGAAAAATTGAGTAGGTATGGAACAATACATTAGGTATGGAAGTGCCAAATGATTTTTAAATTTTAGATAGTTATGTACAATGATTCATTTGTAGTCTATAACTTTGTGTGTGTTTGCGACTATGTGTGATGAAATTCTTTGTAAAACCCTAGTTGTCACACATTTGTAAAACCATTTCTATGATGAAAAATAACTTTAAGTATTACCAAATCATTACAAAGAGGCCAAGGTATTTACCATTGAAGCCCAACCAAAATCCAAAAGCATCACGAACCAAATAGCTAAGAGAAACAACCACAAAACCAAGAAGTAAAATAACTAACAATAGAGAGACATAAGAACTAACAACAAACAACTATTAACTAACAGTAGAAAACCATTATCCCATGTTTCTTCATCATTCTTTTATCATCTCCCCATTGTATTCATACAACCATTCCATTCTTTGACAAGGGAGGCGATAGTAGATTTCCAATACTTGTAGTTAGGCTCAGGAATCTCCACTTTGGGGCCTTTTCCTTCTTTTTATTTTTCCTTTGCAAGTTCCATAGAATGAATCATCTCTGCTAAGAGTTTGAGGTGGTGGATGGTGCTTTTAACATTGAGGAGGTGGACATCATGAATATATAGAATGATTTCTTTCATCTTCAACATTTCCTTTTCCATCTCCAGGCTTCTTTCATTAGCATTTTTGAGTTGTTCACTAAGAACAATAGAAGATAACTTTTCCACTTTTTCAGTTAGTTCCCTCAGGTCCATGGACACCATATTGATCTTATGTCTATTAATATCAGTATCTAACCTGCAATTCTCAAATTCCCACATGAAGGCATGTGATTTGACTAGAGTCTGGGTGGTAAACAATTCCTTTTGGGCAGTTTTAAGAGCATGCAAGCTTTCAATGGCCTCCTCTGAGTTCTTTGAATGCTTGCCCTCAGAAGTATCCAGAGCTTTCTCACTCTCCATCTCATCACTACTTTCCCTTCAGTGGCATCTTTATCCTTACTAGAATCAGAATGGGTTAGGTTTCCTTCTTGGTTCTCACCCGAGTCTAAGATAACCTCCACTTCTTCAACCATCTTTGGTGCCTCCTCCACCCTGCTTCATTTCTTGACTCCACCTTGACTCAGGTTGGATTTGGTTCTTTTTGCCATAGGTTTACCAGTCAGATCCCCACTAAAACTTCCCTCCTTGGGCTCCAAACATTCAAGCAGCTGAAGCCCCAAATTTTTCATTTTTTCCCAAAAGGGGAGTTCCCAACCTGATAAGGGATTTGATGAGGCCTTGGTGCAATGGTAAGGTGAAGGTACCTTTCTCGACCATGGCAATATATTTTGAGAGGGAAGTATACAAGAAGAAGGGGAAATTATAGGGCTTAGCATTACTGGACATGGTTCAACATAGGGAAGTGATATCCATATATCACTTTGTATCACCCTTCTAAGGTAATGTAGGCCATAATCAACTGAGCAATTTCTTCAAAAGGAGGGGAAAATTTCCCCAGAGCATAACCATTATGGAGAGAGACAGGCACCCCCTTACCTTGCATAAAGCATTCAATCTCAAGTTGTAGTCTGACTTAGGTTTGTAGATACATCTTCCTTCCAAAGCTAAACCCGTAACTTTGGAAATAAGCTTGGGGGTAATGGTGAAGGAGAAGTTACCTGACCCGAACATGGCCTTCTTTCTAGGTTTTTGCCACAACTTCACTCAACTTTTTCATCAAAGCCATCAAATATGTTGAAGAAGGGTAACATTCCCACCTTTTCAAGTAGGATCTCAGCTTCTTTGGATATCTCTTGTCTCTTGCTAGGTTTTGTTCACACTAAGTCACCCCCATTCTTCTAAACATGTTTCTTCTTTCTATTATGAGAATGGTTACCTTCCCCAATCTTATCATCCCACTTCCAGAAATCAAAAATATCTGACCTACCCTTGCTAGGATTTGAAAGGATATTTTGCACGAGTTCGGGAATCATGAGAAAGTGATGTCACGAGTCTGAGGAATTATTGCCTCCTCATTTGTAGGTGTATTATTAGGGATACCTTCCCTTTTCATGATTTCTTTAAATTTGTCTTGCATCTTATTAAGATCCTCGACCACCTTAAGACCCCTTGCGTCCACCCCCATATTGGCCATAAAATCAGCTAGAGTGTTTCCTTCATGATACACATGTTGAAAGGATATAACCTCAAAAGAGGATAATAAAAGCTTAGTTTTATTGATGAAGTCAATCAACAAAATAAAGGTTGGGATTTTCCTTTCAAACATGAGATGATATACAAAGATTCCCTTCCACTTCAAGGTGTTTTAAGCCTTTCTCCTTGGCTAACTTCACACCCCAGAAAATGCAGCCTGCCTCTGCAACATTGTTTGATTGAAATCCCAGGTCAAAGAAATAGGCAAGAAGAAATCTTCCTTGAGAATCATGAAAGACTCCTCCTCCCCCTGCTTTCCTAGGATTACCTTTCGCTGCCCCATCAAAGTTGAGTTTAAAGAAACCTTCCCTAGGAGTATTCCACTTAATCCCCACACGAGGATTAATCCTTTTGGGTTTGGGATCACCAATAATGTTCCAATTCTTTAAAATGTGTTGTTCATTGTCAAGAATTTCCATTTCATTTTTCCTAAGGATAGAAAAATTATTTCTAACAACCTGTAGGAGTTTGTTTATAGTCAACCTAATGGGAAGTTTCTTGTTTTTGAAGATCCTTCTATTTCTTTCTTTCCATAATTCCCACCAGAGGTGACCCAAGCTCATGACCCAGAGATTTTTATAGCCCTTGACTAAAGAAAGGACAATTCCATTGATTCCAAGCATCCTTGATCTCTTTAGGGATTACCCAAGTAAACAGAAGCATCCCAGAATAGAAGATAGCATTAGATGGGAAAAAGGACATTCCAGGAATAGGTGATTCATAGTTTCCATATTCACTTCACAAAGAACACATCTATTGGCCATCTAGAATCCTCTTTTAGCAAGATTATCAACAAAGTAAGAATTTTATTTATTACTAAAAGCCAACTGAAAACATTAACCTTAGGAGTTATGTTCTTGTTCCAAATCTTACTAGCATTTAAATCTTCTTCTCTAGTTTCTCCCTCAAATAAAAGGGAGTAGGTAGATTTGATAGAGAAATTACCATTTTTTCTTTGTCCCAGACAATTCTATCTTGGTCCTTGTTGTTAGAAGATACATAATTTTTTAGAAAATCATTGAGCCTGCTCAAGTGTTCATTGAAATCCTGTCTGTCCAATTCCATGAGTTTCCATGTCTGAAAGTTGTCTTCATTAGCCATATAGTTATTGATTTTTTCCCCATATTTATCTTTGAGTTATCTAGAAATTTGGGGAATTGTCTTTAAGGACAAAATTCCCAGCCCATTTATCTTTCCAGAAGCATATCTCATTTCCTTTTCCTATTTTCCACCTACTTGCCCCTAGCCACAATTTCTTTTTCCTAGTTAATAGCTTTCCATATGCATGAACCATTGAAGGATGCCTGTTTAAAAATCCATCTATTGTCATTAACATCCATCCAATATTTTTTCTTTAGAATTCTGGTCCAAACTCCATTTTCTTTTGTTAACCTCCACCCAATTTTTGCAAGAAGGGCTTTGTTCATTTTTGTCTAGTCTCTAAGACCAAGTCCCCCTATCTTTTTGGGTTTACAAACTCTATCCCAAGCCACCAATGGGATTCTTTTTTTTTTTGTGCCACTCCATAAGAAACGTTTTTGGATTTTTCCATTTTTCCCCAACACCTCTAGGAAGTTGATAGAGGGACATGACATACACCGGGAGACTCTAAAGAGAACTAATGAGAAGGGTGATTTTTCCAGCCTAGGATAACACATTAGCTTTCCATCCTGCAAGTTTTCTTTCAAACCTTTCAATTAAGAAATTCCATTCCAAACTAGAGGGTCTCTTGTCCCCAAGAGGAATTCCTAAATAAAAGGTGGGGAAAGATTTATAGTCACATTCCATAATTTCAGCTATCTTCTTACAATGGTTGTCCATGGTGTTAAGGAAGAAGAGAGAGATTTTTCTAAAGTTTACCATCTATCCCGAAACTTCCATATAGTCATCTAGAAGAGATTTTATTTTCTTAGCTTCGGGAACTGATGCTTCCCCCACCAAGAAAGTGTCATCAACAAAATGCTTGGTGTGACACTTTTTCCATCTCCTTTCTGGGAAATCCCTTTGATGAAGCCACTTTTAGTTTCAACATTTAGTCTTCTGCTTAAAGCTTCCACCATAATAATGAAGAGGAAAGGGGAAATGGGATCCCCTTGCCTCAAACCTTGAGAGCTAGGAAAAAAACCAAAGGGGGTCCCATTAATGAGAATTGAAAACCAGACATTAGAGATACATGCCTTAACCAGATTTCTAAAGGACACATCAAAGCCAAACCTGTCAAGGATTTTGTCAAGAAAGCACCATGAAACCCCATGTAAGCTTTGGCCATATCCAATTTTAAAAACAAAGCTTCCTTCTTACTGAGCTTAGCCTGAGTGAATAGTCTCTTTGATTGTGATGATCCCATCCTGGATTTGGCACCCAATGAAAAAACCCCCTTGTTGATCAGAAATGATAGAGGGGAGGATCAGTTGCAAATGGAGAGCCAAAATTTTTGTGCAAATTTTATAGGATGTATTGCAGAGACTTATAGGTCTGAAATATTTTAATTCCATGGCATTACCACATTTTGGAACCAAAGTTAGAAAGGTACAGTTCATGTCTTTTAGCATAACTTTCTATCTGAAAAATTCCTTCACAACCTCAAAGACATATTTTTAATTATGTCCCAGAAGTGTTGAAAGAAGAAGGCTTGGAAACCATCTGGACCAGGAGCCTTGTCAGGATTGAGGTGTTTTACAGTGAATTCCACTTCCTCCATTGAAGGGATCACTGAAAGCATCAAATTATCTTCATCAGAAACCAAAGGAGGAATGCACTTTAAGAAGTCTTGCTCTTTAATCAAATTTGGATCACAATTATTAGTAAGCAGGTTTTGGAAGAAGGAGATAGCCTCTTTATTTATTTCTTCTTTTTCTTCCACCATAACACCCTCTTCTTTTCTAATTCTATTAATTATATTGAAGCTTCTACGTTTTAAAGTAGACAAGTGAAAGAACCTTGTATTTTTATCCCCTTCCTTTAGCCATGTAATTTGATATTTTTGTCTCAGAAAATTTCCTCTTTGCCCAAGATGTTGTGGTATTCCGCCAGGAGGGAAATTTCCTTTTCATGGTCCTCTATATCCATCTTAGAATCCCATCTCTTTGTCTATCTTTGAACATTCTGCTAGTTCATCTCTGATTTCCATTTTCTTTTGAAAAATATTTCCAAAGCTCTTTTTATTCCAAGCTTTGAGGTGAACTTTAACATTTTGGAGTTTTTTAGAAAGTCTATACATCGTTGTTCCTTTAACCTTTAGTTTCCACTAGTCATTAATGAGGGCATTCAGTTCCTCACTCTAGAGCCACATCTTCTCAAAATGGAAGGGGGTTCTTCTTCTAGATGGACTCTTGATTTGTAAGAGAATAGGGTTATGATCAGACCCTATCTAAGGAAGAGAGAAAAGAGAGATATCCTGGTTTAACCACTCCTCCGAGACCAAAACCCTATCTAATCTTACTTGAATATGTTGGGTTCCAACTCTTCTATTAGACCAAGTGAAACTGCTTGCCTTTAAGATCAATATCATGGAGCTGTGAGGAAGTAATAAATTCATTAAAATCCTCCATGCCAACTGTAAACTCCTTAGATCCTCCTTTTTTTCCCCGGAGCTAGGGGGTATTGAAATCCCCCATAACAATCCATCTTGAACCTTTGATAGAATAATTAAATGAAAGAAGGTGATGCCAAATATTTTTCCTTTCTTTATGAAGGGTAGGAGCATAAATGTTAGATAAAACCCATATATTTATGTTTTCAAGATCTCTCATCATCACCACCAAATGATTATCTCTTTTGACCAAAAGAGTTCCTTCATAATGGGTGAATTCCACACCACAACTAAACCTCTAGAGGCTCCTTTCAAACTAACAACAAAAACTTTAGAATTATTCCAAAAAGACTTGCAAGAACTTAAAAAAGGTCTTCTTTCATTTTAGTTTCTTGTATAGCTAACACATCAATTTTTGTCTTTCAATCATGTCTTTGAGAATCCTCCATTTCATAGGGCTATTGATCCCTCTACCATTCCATGAGATGTAATTCATTTCCGTAGATTGGGTTTATTTTTCTTAAAGACCTTTGGTCTAAACACATCTATTTCCCTGAATCTATATCCTTTTGGGTAGTTTTTTTCCTTGATTCAAATTTTCTAGGCCTGCCTTGTTTACTACTAATAACTTCCACATTTATAGGATTCTCAATCTCTTGAGATTTAGGAGGGGAGGATATTGAGGATTCCCCCTTTTTTCCTTTGGATCCACTTTTCTTTTTCTAAGAGGTTTTTTTCCCTAGAGATTCCTTTGTTTCCTAGCATTATTTCTTCTTTCTTCTCTTCCATCATCTTGATTGGGGACATATGAACATTCATAATTTCCTCCAAGGAGAGGTTACTTTCATTTCTCCTGTCATCCCCTCACCCACATGGGAATCCAAACTTACCTTCTGCCCCAGAGTTTCTTCCCCATTACTCTATTCCTTTACAATTTCCTCCAAAACATTGTCCCCCAACTTCCATTCTTCCTTTAAATTTTGTTCAATCTTAGCTGGTTCCTTGAGTATGTCATCATTCCCTTTTGAGGTAAAAATATCTATCTTCCTACCCTTCATGAAATCCTTAACAGGTTCTTCCATTTTTTCCCCTACCTTAGAATCCGACCAGGACAAAAATTTTGATTTCCTTCTATTGACCACCAGGGTGAAACCATCCTCATCCATTTCCATGGCAGATTTAATTGGAGTTTTGTTAACCACCTTTTCCTTTATTTGCAAAGGAGAAGATCCTTTCTCAAGATCTTTGGAAAAATCTTTCCTATGATCAGCAACACTTTGCATTAGGCCTTTCCCTTTTTCCCCTTTACCTTCATTTCTGGCACTGGAATATACATTTTGGATACCTTGAACTTATAGTTCTGGGAAGAGTGACCCCAACCATTGCACTTGGAGCATTTCATAGGGAACTTTCCATTTCAATATTTTTCTCCCAAATCCCTAGATGCATGACTTTAGTTTGATACTATTGGGGATATCCTTATCTATTATTGTATAAATACAAAAACGAGCACAGATAAGTCTAGTCATATGCCTGGTTGCATTATCTATTATGACCAAAGATCCTGGGAGTTCACTATGCCTTTGACAATGTCTTCATGCCAAAATTCCAAAGGAAGGTTTGGAAGGTGTATCCAAATAGGAAATTGGTTCAAATTTTCCTTTTCTGGGTTGAAAGTAGGTTCCCACTTCCTAAGATACCAACCAGATTTTCCCCAAAACTAGGGTCCTTATTCTAGAACCTTCAAAATATCCTCTTGGGTATTTTAGAAAATTTTGTTAAGGCTAAACTATAGGATATTTTCCTACCCATAAAAGATATAAAATTAAAAATGTAACTATTTGGTGACTAGGAATGAAACCATTAGTTTTTGACTAAATGGTTGGATGATTTGGTCCAAGCAGACGGTCCCATATAAAAATTCTATGGGATTTTGTAAAGTTATGGGAATGATTCCTAGGAAGAATATACTACTTTATACTATTGTAATTATTTTTTGAGTAATTGAGAAGTGTGAAACATATGCCTAGAATGTGCACACAAGTCATGTTTTAGGTGCAAATCCAATACTTTTATTGCCAAATTTAGGTGTCTATAGTTTCTAGTATTCCATTAGATTCATAAGTTCCATGTTATCACATCTACTATGTATAATTGTGTCAAATGCATCCATTGTAATGAATTTTTCATAGTTCATGACATCCCTTATGAATCTCCTTTGTTAATATGGTTTCTATTCTTAATTATAATCCTTATTAAAATAGTCACATAAACTATATTCACAAGATTGATTCAAATCTTTCCTCATTAAATAAGTACTCCTTTACTATCACCTCTTAGACATAAGTTATAATCAAGATCAGTAAAATTTAATTCAACAAATTATCTTAGAAATTTTAGTCAAATCAGCATGTCCTATGACCTAAGCTTAAAGTGATGCGAGTCTCTATTTTACACAATAAATTGTTGAGGCATATGCTCTTTCTAGTGTTACTTTCTTTACACTCCTTTATATACCTACATTATTATACTACAACACACAATTCCATTTAGGAATATCAAACACATATACACGTCCAACATGTCTTCTCACTCAAACATAGTTCTTGATTCTCCCCATCTGTATGATTTTATTATCGATACAATGCTTTAAAAAATATTAGTGATAAAAATATTAAAAATCGTATGATCCAAACAAATCAAAATATTCAAAATATTTCAAAAATACCAAATTGGTTCCTTGGTGTGATATGCTTTTCTAGATTTTACTTTCTATGTGTGTTATATTATTAGATGTTTTGGTAGATATCATATTATTTATCCATATATGCATGTTTCATGAGGTATATGAGTGTGATGCAAGACACACATGATCTAAATTTTTCATATGTTGGAATGTACCTTTTCCTAGTGACCTTACTAATATAGGGGCATCTTCTACACTATTAGGTTTCATTGTTCTATTTATTACATAGTACTTTTCATTTCGATACACATGTCCTAGTTGTGTTCATATATTAGACAATGTGATATATGTTATTATCGGTATTTTTAGGACTAACACATATGGATTATATAGGACTAGTATATCTTTTTCTATACACCTATTGGTTTATATTTACTTATTCTTTACACATTGGATTAATTATTACTTGTATTGTGTGTTTGGATATTGGACTCTTGTGTGTATGACAGTTTTTGTCCCTTTTTTATGACCTTAATATCATTTTATTATATGGACCTTGGCCTCTTTATGCATGTGATACCTTTTCGTCCCATATATGTAGTCTTTGGGCCTTTCTATGTGAGATTTTGCATGACATTGTGTTTTTGTAGTCTTGTTATATTTTCTACATCTATGTGACATGATCTATATCATGCAATCTTTTTTTAGCGCTGGTTCTACAAAGTGACTATCTATAGTCACCTTTCATATGTTCTAATTATGTTTACTTATTATATTTGAAATGTACATATTTACATTATTTTGAGTTGAGTGATATAAAATCTATCTCCCTCACCTTAAAATGGGGTGAATTTAGTGGGTATTATAGAAATATAAATGTAAATATAGTAGATAGACCTAATTACAAAATTACGAGGACATAGTAATAGGTTACATGAACAAAAGTAATTTCTATAAATGGATAATACCATACACTTAGAAATAATGGTGGTACGATAATGTCCTAAAAACTTTTGGTTCTATCCAACTAATTTTTACATTCAAATCTACAATTTTTCAAGAGGATACAAATTTTATAGTGGTTTAGATAGGGAATCATCTCCAAGTGTTTACACCCTTATTTATATTTTTATGAAGGATGTAAAGATTAGAATTATGTAGAACATAATAATCTAATTAGCTTCCAAAATCAATTAAACATGACTATAATAATGCATTTTAACTTGAAATAAACTACAAAATTGATAAATGATAAGTAAATTGTTTAAAATACAAGAGAAGAGAGAGAAGTACTTAGATTTTTTATGAATATTCCGGAATGATTTGGATGTGCCATGTAGTTAAATATGATAATTTCATACTTTTTAAAATGCACAAAATATTTTGAAACTAGAAAAATTGTAGGTTTAGGACCGTAGAAGATATGTACAATCTATGCAATAGTTGTATAGTTCACAACAATGTTACACATGCCCCAATGATGATACTGAGTCTCCTAGTAAGGTTTTGGGATCCGGAAAATCTCTCCAAGTATACATTAACATCCCGCATGCCCCGCTTAGCCTCCCGTGCTCTATTTTACTCTTTCCCCCTCTTTTCCTTTGCATTTTGGTCTTTAGTGACAAAACCACCACCCCCGACTAGGCGGTGGTATCGTGACCGCCACCTGTAGGGTGGCGGTCCCATCCGCTTTGCCTTGCTCATGGCGTGGTCCTTCACGTGTTTTTCCATGCATTTAATCGTGACTCACATAATTTTCAACTTTACTAGCTTTTTCCACCACCTTGGCTTGTATTTATGATTTTGGTTCCCTGGAATAGTGTTTCTCCATTGTTTATTGTAAAAGAGTTCAAGTTGGATTTCACCTTTGGGTAAATGGGAATTCTATAAATAGCTGGTTTGTGCTCAAGCAAATGGCCCCTCAAAATTGCCTCTCATCTTCTCATTTCAATAGTTTAGTCTTTCAGTTCTTGTTTAGGAATTCAATAGTTTTCATTTGTTACATGCATAGTTAGTGTTGTTTTGCTATTTAGAAGCCACATGATCTTCTTGTGCTAGTGTTGTTACTGTTTCATGCAATCAATTGAAATAGGATAGTTTCATTTTTAGTCTGAAGCCATTAGAGTTATAGGTTTTGTTTGTCAAGAAGGATAGTTTTAGGTTCTGGATGTTTTGTGTTGCATGACTCGTAATAAATCCCACTAGGAATTACATAAGCCAAGCTCTGTTCTCTTGTGCTATCCCTCTCCTACTCACATTGTATTTAATCTACATCCAAAGCCCATTGTTCCAATACCTACTTCTGTTGATGCTAGCATTACACGCTTTTCTGGATTCACGTGAGCATGAAGGAATGAGGAGACCACACTGAGGGGACAAAGCCACACACAATCGGATTCGCCACTATTCTATGCAAAATCCAGGTTCAAGCTATCAAAGTTTTAGTTAAAACATATCAAATAGAGTAGTAAATCATTTCATTTCAGTTAATCTCACTTTTGATATTGCCGGGGAAGCTGTGGGGATTGATAGTTTCTAAGAAACTATGATTCATTCCTCACTTCTGAGGTAAGATCAAGGGTCTTTCAAATAAATTAGATCAGTTATTTGATTATTTAGAATAGATTCACAACTGCACAGGTAGGTAGCTATACTCGGCTACTTTGTTTGTTTTCAATTATTATTAGCTTAGTTGTCATTTTCTAGATATTAAATAATTGCTCTTTCAAATTCTATTTAAATAGTTGTTATCTTAATTCTGTCAAATATTCTGTCAAAAATACAAAAATAGAGAATTTAGATATATGTTGTAGATATACTTTGCATAATTAGTTTACTTTGCTTTAGTTAGATCTATATTATTTCTTTTATATGACAATCACGGGACCTAGGGAGCCCAGAGAATACGTATTCAAACCAATCGTGCCTCAACCCAATCTTGTTGTAGAAATAACTGACATAGACCAAAATCTTAGAATTCAGGTCTTCCGAGTAACAACAAACCTACAAGAAATTAGCGCACAGTTGAGAGGATTAAACATAGAAGATGACAAAGCGCATACATTTTGGTCAAACCAGCCAAACTACAGATTACCCTAGATAAATATCCACATGACTATAGAAGGGCTTGAAAGAGAGAAAACATTTGGTTGTGATCCTTTGGTCCCACAACAGATGACGCAGGAGACATTCTCACTAACATAGACACTAGCTTAAGAATTCAAGTTTCCAGAACACCTGTAAGATACTCTGAGAAGATTGCACAACTTTTAGTTCTAAACATAGAGGCGAAAAGGCATACGACTATTGGATATTAGGGATTAGGGATTGATTCTGCATATGACCATAGGAGGCCCACAACAACCATGAACCTATGGTTGTGATCCACAGATCCCACAACCCAACGAGCCCACAGGTCAATCAGATGTTGATACTGGTTTACACACATTAGTATTTAGATCCTCTCCACTTCCACCAATCATTATCACACAACTATCCTCACTAGACGTAGTAGCTAATCAAGCTAAGGATTTCTAGACTAGACCAGAGAATCACCCATAGAATCCACTATATATCCATCATCCATTTTCATGACCCTATCGGGAGACATATACGAAGCACCCATAGGTTATCTTCCATGTATTCCACAACCTATAGATCGGATCACGCCAGAGCTCGATATTGATTGGAGCCTTTGAGCAGTCATCCTCACCGACCGATCTATCATGCCAATTCAGTTAGGAGGGCCTTCTTTGCCTTAGATTTGCAGATTCCATTAGTGCGCATCGAAGACATAAGATTACCTAATTAGTTTTTCTATACCCCACGTATATTCCATCCCCACCGGCTGTCTCAGCACGACCTCGGGAGGTCGGGTGTGAGGAAGAGTTACTTGTAGATTCCCATGCTCGCTTGTCACTTTTCCATCATACAAAATTGGTGAACCCAATGTAAAAGAAACAATTATTCCTCTTTTACCTTTTTTATTTTCCATCAACTTTTTATTTTTTTCATCCACCTCTTTCCCATTATTCTACGGGTATTCATATACCCCCCAAATATGTCGAGATTCGATGCATATGGAAAACCTCTCCTAGGTCTTGAGGCATACTATGATCAACTGAATAGACAACCATCACCCTCGCTCTCAGCATGGGGTGACAACTATTCAACTAACCAGTTTTCAACACAAACTCCTCCTCAAAGGACTAGATATAGTTCTTCTTTCCAAATAGAGGAGTTGGATCAGCTCACTCAAACACAACAACCAGAGCCTTCAGGCTCGAACAAAATGATGCTCACTGGAGAATCTGGTTCATCTCCTCAGGTGTTGCTTAGACCACAAATTAGTAGACAATCAAATCCATATCTATTTTTAGATGATGAACATTTAGCACATTATGCTAGGAGTGAACAACACTCTCAGAGTATGTACCCACCTATAGGAAGTTTACAAACACAACCCGAGGTCTCTTTTCAAGAAAACACCTCCATGCCACTACCTATAGGAAATGCCCTCGGTGAAACTTGGCAGGGAAACGATCAATTCATAGTAGGGTACCATATGCCTATACAACCTCAGGATATACAACAAATGCCACTAAGGAAATACTGTGACTTCACCAAATGAAGTCATCTCAACTTTAGTAGAAAAAGTTAGAGGGTTAGAACTTGCTCAAGCAAGTCAAAATTCTCAATTCATGCAGGCAGGAAATTCCAATCCTCCACATCATCCTAGCCAAGTAGACCTCCTCACAGGAATAGGCACATTGGGCATGCCTCCTCAGTATTCACAACAAACGCCAACTAGAACCATGTTCTCAAACGCCACTCCAGTGGAGAATATGATACCTCCCGGTTTAGTACAAAACAATCCATTTCTAAGCAATGCTCCTCCATACTTAAACATGTATTCCAAATCACCACAGGGAGATATGTTCTCTTCTCCTGGCATATTCACTCAACCATGGGATTTCCTTATGTCCCTACAAATGCATACACTACGCCATATCAACAACCCATTCCACCTCCACCCCCTCAGCAAGCACCATCAATGGTCGAAACCTATGCGATAGGAACTTATTCAGAATATTTGAAAGAGCCCTTAGACTTCACTATACGAAGCATCATGCTTCCAAGACCTCTTCCCGATTTTCCCAAATACAAAGGGGAGGGAGACCCGAATGCACATATCAAGGCCTATGCCACAACCATTCGAGAACTACTCCCTTGGGATGGAGTTGTTGCTAAAATATTCCCAAAACTTTAGAGGGTATCACCTCGATTGGTATTATAGAATACCTGAAGCCTCAATACATTCATTTAAACAACTCATTTCAGAGTTCATCAAGGCATTCGACATGAACAAATTGTTGAGAACAGGAATCAGGGAATTCTTGCATATTAAACAAGAACACAATGAATATGTTGCTCATTTCATCCAAAGATGGTGTATAGTCCTCTATTCTTCAGCAAGTGCTCCAAACATGGACCAGATGGAACTATGTGATTTATTCCTTCATTCTCTCAAGAGAGGTAAAGGAAGAAGTCCAGAAGTTCCCACTAAGAACTTATGATGAAGTGCTCGAGAGCACCCTCCGAATAGATCAAGCTGCAATAGATAGCGGTCGCAAGACATATGGAACAAATGGGAGGTTAATCATCCCCAACCAAAATACTACGACTTATCCTACTACCACAAACGTCAATCAAGGACCTAAAATCCTTAACAAAAATCATGGTGTAACAACAGATGGAGTAACTGACCAAGCAAAAAAAAAATGTTGTAAATGCTCCACCGCCGGTTAACAATCAACGAAACAACAATTTTACCCCGACAATCAACTCGGTGGATTTTAATCATCCACAACAACAACAACAACAAAAGGTAGATCCAAACATAGGGTCCAAGTCAAAATTCAACTGGATATCAAAACCAAAACCAAAACCAAAGCAACAAATGCAAAACTTTAATCCTAATAGTCAATGGTTTAATCAGAGTTTTGGACCACAACACGTGCCAAACCAACAACCTAGGAATTACAATCCCAACTCGTATTGTGGTTTCCACAAAATTTGAGGCCATGACACTAGAACTTTCCGTGATTACAATAAGTTCATGCAACGTCTGCCAGAAGAACAAAGACAACTTTTCATAGATATGTTCTTAGTAGATCCTGCATCACCTGTGCCAAATACTTTCATGGGAGTAGTCTCCCCTCAAAATTCTCCCTCAAGATCTTCAATGATCCGCTCCCAAATCACAATAACAACAAATTAAATCCAAATGGGATGAACAAGGGTGTAATGATAGGAAACAATGATCATGAAGCCTCGACTTCACTAAATCCACCTGTTGCACCGCAATTAGGAAATCAGCCACGAACCAAGATAGTCGGTTTAGTGGAGTTAGACACTGAGCTACACGTGGAAGCCATAACAAGGACACGAGAGTATTCCTCTCAGCCAAATCCAAGTTACCCACTAGAGCCAGATAACATTCAACAAACATTAGTAAAACCCGTAGGTGCCTATGATTTAATTAATGACCTAACAAAGACCTTCTCTCACATCTCCTTTTTGGACTTATGAAGAACTCTCCTGCCCATAGGGCTGCTCTTTTAGAAGCATTAGGTTTAGGTCATTTAATTAACATCACTCCACCTCCCAAACACAAGTAAACCATATAGACTTTGATATTCACCCTCCAGGGCAGCCGGATAGGGATACCGAGTTTATATTCGACATAAACAAAATGCCAACAGATGCTGAGATTGCATAGAGGTGATCCAACCTTACATTTACAAGTGTGGGTTTATAACAATTACGTTAAACGTGCAATGGTTGATGATGGGGCAGCAGTTAACATAGTTCCCTTCTCTTTCCTTCAAAAGCTAGGGTATGGAGAAACAAATTGTTCCATGACTCGGAATACACTAAGAGGCTATGATAGCCTTAAAGCCACTTCGATTGGGACTATAATACTACCAGTCACCTTAGGACCCAAAACAATCCTCACTAAGTTTTATATTATAGATCGGGAAACCAACTATAATATGATCCTCGACCAACCATGGATACACCGTATGAAGGCAATCCCTTCTACGTTATTTCAAGAAATAAGATTCTTGCACTTAGGAAAGATATTCATAGCAAAAGGTGATCCAAACCATTCGATATACACCTAGTAGACCTGAAGAAAAGGCCAGGCATTCACTCTGAGTTTGAACTCCCAACAAACCAACTTAACAAGCCAACCGACTCAAAACCAGAAGAAAAGTTGGTACCTACAATGGAGTTAGAAGTTACGAACCTAATCAAGAATATCCTAGCCCTCAAGGATGAGGCTAATGTTGTAGAAACAGTATCATTAGGAACTACTACAAAATTTTTCAAATTGCTAGAACAGGATCTACCAATTTTCCTACCATTTGATTCTGTAGGTATGGGATGTACCCTAGGAGTTGGTTCTCTTCCAGCAGAGGAACTCTATGCATGGTAGAAGTAACCAAAGTAGAAGAAATAGACGTAGCAAATGTCCCAACATCCATCTTCCCAAGTAAATATTGGACTCTCCATTTCGATGGAGCTAGATGTCATTATGGGGCTGGGGCAGGTGTGATCTTTACTTCCCGAGGGAAAGATCCTACCATTCACCTTTAAATTAAATTTCAAATGTACAAACAATGGCACTGAGTACGAAGCCCTCCTCCTTGGCCTCATCATAGCTAAAAGGATCGGTGTTAATGACATCAGAGTGTTAGGAGACTCTCAATTAGTAGAAACCAAGTCTCTGAGGTGTATGAGACTAGAGCTGAACATTTACAACTCTACAAAACAACAGTATTAGATTTGAGCAAAGGATTTAACTTCATATCAATTGAAGCAATCCCATGAGAACAAAACCTTCTCGCAGATTCGATAGCAACCTCAACTTCACGTTTCACTCCAAACAGTGAGTTGGAAGACACCCGTTTCATGGTATCCCTTCGTACTGAACCATTAGTAAAGAAAATGTCAAACCCTCTTTTAACAAACATAGCTGAGAATACATCTACTATCTTAGATCACGTTGATAGTGATAGAGCCACTCTTGATTACCTAAACACCTATGCAGAGTTACATCTCACCCATCACGTGGTAGATTTGTCCTTAATCCCACATTCATCTTCTTACTTTGGAAATCCCATGATAGAGCTTCCCCCACAAAAGGAGCTCGACATATACGTGGTAGAGAATGGAGAAGATCTGGAACTACCTCCAGCCCCGCCTGAGTTTGAAGAAGGTAACACTTCTTTAATCGAAGAAACAATTGATATTAACATCAGAATGGAGGAAGAACCAAAGATCTTAAAACTAGGATCTTCGCTAACTCCAGAAGAGATAGAAATACACACTCAAATCCTCAGAGAACATCAAAAGGCTTTTGCATTTAATTATAAAGAAATGATGGGAATTACACCACACATCACAGTACATAACCTCATCACCAAATCAGATGCAAAGCCAATTAAACAAAAATCGAGACCAATGAAACCCAAGGTAGCTCTCATGGTGAAGGAAGAAGTAATGAAACTTCTCCAAGTAGGGTTCATCAAACTGGTCGATTACTCTCAGTGGGTATCTAATATCATTCCCATTCTCAAAAAGAATGGGAAGATATGCATCTGCATAGACTTCGAGACATTAACAAAGCATGCCCCAAGGATGACTTCCCATTACCATCCATTGACGTCATCGTTGACGCAACAACTGGATTTGAGCTTTTGTCTCTCATGGATGGATTCTCAAGATACAATCAAATCAGAATATCTGAACAAGACCAAGCCAAAACCACGTTTATAACTCCTTGGGGAACTTATTGCTATGTTGTTATGCCATTCGGTCTCAAGAACGCTGGCGCTACATACCAATGGGAAATGACATACATATTTCATGATCTTATTCATAAAATCATGGAATCCTATGTAGATGACTTGTTGGCCAAGGCCAGGAAGTGTTGTGATCACCCGGAAGTGCTCCGCATCATTCTTTCACATTTGATCAAATATGGAGTCACACTAAATCTAGAAAAATGTGTATTTGGTGTGACAGGAGGGAAACTCCTAGGTTACATTATATCATCACGAGGGATCGATGTAGACCCAACCAAAATCCGGGTTGTTCTTGAGATGATCCCACCATCAGATGACTCTGGCATTAGATCGTTTCTTGGAAAGCTCTTGGTGCAATCCGGAGATTCATTCCTAGACTTAAGTTTTTCTATTCATCCGATCAATAATTTGTTGAAAAAGGATTGCTGCATTATTTGGACAAAGGAATGCCATGAGGCCTTCGAAGTAGTTAAACACTTCTTGTTGTCTCCTCCCACGTTAATGCCACCTAGACCAGATCATCCTTTGATCTTATATTCACGAGCTACGGATGTCTCGCTAGCCTGCATGTTGGCTCAAGAAGACGACAATAAATGAGAACATGTGATCTATTTTATTAGCCGAACGTTGCTCGATTATGAAATGTGTTATACGCAGGAGTAATGAGAATGCCTTTCATAGTCTTTGCAACCAAAATGCTTAAGACATTACATGCTAAACCAAGAAACAAGGGTCATTGTAAAAACAGACCATTTACAAACTTTCCTCACGCAAGGGTCCTTGTCTAAAAAGGTTGGATGCTTTATAACCTTAATGGGTGAATTCAAATTAACTTTTGTAAACCAGAAGTCCGTTAAGGGACAAATCATTACAGATTGGTTAGCCGACAACCCGTTAGACGGAGGTGATCTAGTAGATCTAGATTTTCCCGATGAATGCATATATTACATCGAAACCAGACCTCCTATCTCTGAATGTCCTTGGTATACTGATATTATTAATTATATCATGGACCATACGTATCCAGAAGGTGCTACACCACAACAAAGAAGGTGGTTACACATTATCGTAGCTAAATACGTTATTATAGAACAAGTGCTCTATCGTAAGGCTTTCGATGGAATGCTTCTAAGGTGTGTTGACACAGAAGAATCCAAGAAGATTCTCTATGAATCCACATGGTGGAATATGTGGCCATTTTGGAGGTCATGCCACTACCCACAAAATACATCGGATGGGCTATTTCTGGCCCACTCTAGAACACGACGCAGTAGAGTTTGTATGCAGATGTCATAAATGCCAAGAATTTTCCCACGAGATTCACATGCCGGCACAAGCTCTACAACCAATCGCAACTCCATGGCCCTTTTCTACATGGGGCCTAGATTTGATAGGGAAATTCTCTCCCTCATCAATAGATGGCCATAACTTCATAATCACGGCCACCGAGTATTTTACCAAATGGGTAGAGGCTATGCCTCTTACCACTGTACCAGGTGCCGTGATCGCCAAGTTCATTTTGAACCAGATCATTTGTAGGTATGGTGTCCCACAAATCATTATCTCAGATAATGGCACTTCCTTTAAGAATGATGAGGTCCGTGAGCTATGTAGTAAATTTAAAATAAACCATCATACAACCTCCCTGTATTACCCTCAAGCTAATGGGCAGGCTGAAGCAACAAACAAGACGTTGAAAGCTATTCTCCTCAAAACGGTAAAAGAAAACAAATGAGATTGGCATTTAAAGTTATATCCAGCCTTGTGGGCCCACCAAACCTCAATAAGAACACCAACAGGAGCAACTCCTTTCTCATTGGTATTCGGAGTAGAAGCAGTTCTCCCACTTGAGGTTGAAATACCCAGTCTCCGCATCTCACTACAAGGGATTCTGGATGAAGAAGCTTATAGAGAAGCACATCTCTCCCAACTAGAAAGCCTAGATGAGGCCAGATTAGATGTTGAATAGTGGCATAGAGTTTATGCTGACCGGATGTGCCGGCAGTATAACAAAAAGGTCTATGAATGAGAAATATATGAAGGAGATCTAGTTCTAAGACTAGACAACTGGATCGATAAGAAGACCGGTGAAGGAAGGAAATTCCAGCCCAAATGGTTGGGCCCATACCGAGTCATGAAAGACTATGGAAATGGTGTGTATCTCTTATGTACACTAGAAGGTGAGGAATTCAACGAAACAATCAATTCCTTGCATCTTAAATGATTCTATGCATAAGCGACCAACACTATTTGTATAATTATATCTACATTGCATCTTCATGTAGTTAGGTTCATTTTGTCCACTCATTTCATAAAGTTTTGTGATCAAGGAACTTATTCACAAGCAATTCATTACAAACTTCTGTTGGTATTGGTAGAAGCATTCGAATCATACTTCTTCATTTTCATAACATCATCAACCATTTCAGAATCATTTCATCAAATAAAGCTAGATATGACAAAGTCTTAATGGTAGCCATGCCAAGGCCTGCATGCTTGTTCTCACTTTTGGTTTCTTCCTAGGGTAGGTGTCTTGCCTATGGTCTATTCTAGAAGCTTCATGGTGTCACATCTATCCCGTATATAGATCTCTTTGGAAATAAGAACATACTGACATTTTGCTCAAATAAATAAGTCAAATATAGATCAAACAAAAATTTTATTTTTACACATTTCCTTTGCCCTACCAACCTTCGGTGATGAGCTTGCATCTCTTACTAGTGACGTAGGGTTGGGAAAGGATGGGAATGCCCTTACTCGCCTATGCCTTGTCCATGGTGATAAGCCCATGCTTCCTACTAGAAGCATGGGGCAAGGTGTAGGGGGTCCTCTTGACAAAAACGTTAAAGGTCATAAGCAAATAGTTCAAATAAACCTTTGAAATCTTGAGTCAAAAACAAGTGAATCAGATGTCCAAAATTCCAAGAGAGTTTAAAACCCTGAAAACCAGATTTTGTCAACCATGTGGCCATCTATGGATCTAAGTCTAGATAAACCACAAAGCAAGTTGCATTCTAAACTATGGAGTCACTTGAGTAGAATAGGTTTGTAGCATCCTAATTTGGTTCCATCAAATCTTTGTCTATCTCTCATCACTACCATTCAACAAATTTCATAGCTTGTGCCCTTTCTAGCTCTAGTGGTGAGCCCTCGCATCTTACTAGTTGTGTGGAGTTAGGAGTGGGGCAAGTACATCTACTCATCATACCAGTTTATCATCTCATTTTGTCAAAACAAATATGAAGTACTAGAAAATTTTACTTATAGAAAGCTAAAGTTCAAGATCACATGTGTCTGCATTATCATATATCAACATTACGAAATACAAAAAGAAAGAAAGAAAGCATTTGTATCATTTGTTCTCCATTGCATACATTCTGAAAAGCATATAAAAACAACATTATAATTTACATGTGGAAATGAATCACAAAATCCTAGACACCAAGAGTCTGATCCAAAAAAATATATATATATATATATATAATCAAGTTTCATACAATGCCATCATGCACTAGGCATGGTCAAAATGCTCAATGAGCCCGGGAAATACAAAATAAATCGTATAAACAATCTAAGAGTCACTACAAAAAGAGCCAAGTGGCCTCTCAACCCCTATGAGATCCCTCTGAAGGTGCACGACCACGTCTAGGACTCCGGCTACGCCGCGCTCTAAATGCACTGAGGGCTCATGATCCCGAGGAGCAAGTTGTAGCCTCGCTATGAGAGTGACTCCTCATCAGGTGCTCCACTGTCCTATATCCGGCCAACTCGGTATGGAGGGTAGTCACCATCTTGGCCACATGCCAGATAGGGGAAAAACATCAGTATGCCTACCTACGGCTACCGAAGGCTCCCCTGCATCCATGGATAGCTCGGTGAGTCCTCTCCATGGGGATCATCAGGGTATCAATACATACCCAGTGAATCAGGTCTCACCACTCATCAAGCAGTCTCTACAAGAAAAGGAGAAAAACAAATTAGAAATAATCAAAAGATAAAACAAAATGAACAAAAGGAGAGATAGCAACTAAGGCAATCCTAGCTAAAAACAAATATTAAAAGAAGAGTGACAACTCACTGGATCTCCGGCCTCCAAGAGGGATCCCTAGGATCAGCACCTACCACAGATGCCACCACTGATCGAATGTCCTCCTCCTGTGTCTGGGGCAACATAGTGTCCTGCTATGGACTCATCCTCTCCACCTAGATCCTGAGAGGGCAACTCCTCTGAGACTAGGGTCACCCTCTCCGCACTCTGCTCTACCCTCTCAGCCTGTAAGATCTCTTGAGTGTCATGCCACTCGAGATCACTGTCCTCCTCTCCACCCGACTCACTAACCTCCATATCCTCGGTCTCCTCCTCCATCTCTCCCCCTGTGAACTCCTCAGACTCAGAGTCTATATCAATGGGGTCATCACTGCTGTGGGCAGGGTCGGTGATGATGATCTATGAAGTAAAGGTGCCTGAGGAGCACCGGCTCTCCCTCGAGCACGTACCACCCGCCTAGCTGCAATAGGGACACCAGGAGTAACAACGGTCCAACCCCGGCCTCTAGGACCTCCCCTAGCCTCCCGAACTGATCTGAATACTGGCACCACTGGGGGAAGCATAACAACGTAAGCAAGGCCAAACTGCTGAGGCACTTGGTCAAAGGGTGTGTCTCTACCTTCCCATCCTATCCACAAGCTGCCCTGTAGTAGAGAGGAAATCAAAGTGAGGGTCTCCTCACCCCATAACCCTGCCATGGCCTGATAAGGTGTGGCCTCCATATCATCAGTAGTCAGGGAGGCAACTGGCTGGTGAGGTGCTCTAAGCACCGACATCTCTGTCCATCTGGCTGCCCTCACGGCTCCGGATCCGCCACCTCTACGCCTCTCCCATAAGGGATGATACGCTCATAGACCCAACTCATAACCTAGGGTCGGATGGCTCAAAGACTGTCCCTGTAAGTGAACCACCCAGTACAAATCATGATAGGTGGTCCCAAGTATGTCGGCTCCCTAGGCATAAATCCGCCATGTGCCTCAATTTGTGCAATAATAGGGGACCAACAGTAGAGTAAGGTGTCCCCTCCCTTGTCCCCGATCAATCTCGAGGCAAGGATCCCCATAATAGCCTGATGAATCAAAGGGATAGGAAAGCTAGGAATGGAATGGACCCTCACCCCCTTCTTCGAACCAGTGGAGACAACTCATGTCTCCCATGTATGTAGCCCACTGAGCTATCTGAGCTCGTGACCCCGCTGTCTCAAGTGTAAGTCATCTCCCAATGATCGAGACTCCCAAGATATGGTAGACATCCTCCAGGGTGATAGTCCACTCACCCCTGACTCCTGGAAATCGGAAAGTGTTTCGATCAGCATCCCAATATGAAAACAAGTCACAAAGTATGTGACTAGAAGGTGCGACATGAGGAACCCGTGATATACGTAATATGCCGGCCCTCTGAAGAGTATCCTGCTCATCCTGAGAAAGTGCATCCAACACTGCTGGAAGCTAGCCACACACACTCTCTCTCTGGCTCCATCTGATATATTCCTCCTTCTGCATACACCCAAAAACATGCAAAACGGAGTAAGTTAGTATTCAAATTACATTGGAAAAATCATTAAAACATATAAGAATACTAAAAATGCAAAAAATGAATAAAAACACTGTTATTTTGGTGTTCTATAGGAAGGAGGACCACCCACCGGTTCAGAAACCACCGCCTTAGTAGGTGGTGGTTCCAGAACCATTGCCCTTAAAGGGCATGGCGGTCCGTCTGTAACCACCACCCTGCTCAGGGCGGCGGTCGTGTCCCACATTTCCAAACGGGTCACGTGCCCTAAAAATGCCTAAAAACACAAAAAAGACTATTTTGACTAAAACAAAGCCTACCCATTAGGCACCCCCTAAGTGACCCTATTAACACCAACATTTTCAAAAATAATCCCCCCATGACAAAGATTTCATCATTTTAACATTTTGGGGTAAAAATGTTAAATCAAGAAGAACTAACTTGTGATCTCGGTCGATGTTCCACTCGTGGAGGCATGATCACTATCTGTCACAAATGTTTTGACTATACTCTCATCAAAAACCATCACCGTGGGTCCCAGAGCTCAAAATCAATCAAATCGACACGCAAATGAATAGGAAAATGGGCCCATTTTTACATATATAGCATCTTGACTCATTTTGAATGCCCTTTTCGCAGGTTTGGAGTGCCGACGGAGGTAAGTTCTTATCCCCGTGCAAATGGTAAGTCCTCATTTCATATTATTTTAGTATTTATTTTTGATTTATTTTATCTATCTGCACTTGAGTCCTCTTTTCATTTTGCAGTAGTAGGGAATTTTGGATGGCATCATTTCGACACACGGATGTGTTAGGTATAATTTCTAACTTCCCATTTCGGGACTACCGCCATACTCAGACCCACCATTTTACGCCTCTTCATGGCTAAAATGCTTCTCCGAGGGGGCAATATGTACGTACCCAAAATTGTAGGGTACTGCACCATCGAACAATGTTACACATGCCCCAATGATGATATAGGTCTCCTCGCAAGGTGTTCGGGATCCAAAAAAGCTCTCCAAGTATGCATTAACATCCCATGCCCCGCTTAGCCTCTACATGCTTTATTTTGCTCTTTTCCCCTCTTTTCCTTTGTATTTTGGTCTTCAGTGATGAAACCGCCGCCCTGCCTGCAGGGGCGGTCTCGTGACCCCGCCCCCTGTGCAAGGCGGCGGTCCTCAGAACCGCCGCCCTGCTCATGGCGGCGGTCCTTCACACATTTTTCCGTAATGATTTTAATCGTGACTCGCACGTAATTTTCAACTTTACCAGCTTTTTTCCACCGCCTTGGCTTGTATTTATGATTTTGGTTCCCTAGAATAGTGTTTCTCCATTGTTTATTGTAAAAGAGTTCAAATTGGATTTCACCTTTGGGTAAATGGGAATTCTATAAATAGCTGGTTGGTTTTCAAGCAAATGGCCCCTCAAAATTTCCTCTCATCTTCTCATTTCAAATTTTAGTCTTTCAGTTCTTGTTTAGGAATTCAATAGTTTTATTTGTTACATGCATAGTTAGTGTTGTTTTGTTGTTTAGAAGCCACATGATCTTCTTGTGCTAGTGTTATTACTATTTCATGCAATCAATTGAAATAGGATAGTTTCATTTTCAGTCTAAAGCCATTAGAGTTGCAGGTTTTGTTCATCAAGAAGGATAGTTTTGTTCTAGATGTTTTTGTGTTGCATGACTCACAATAAATCCCGCTAGGAATTACATAAGCCAAGCTCTGTTCTCTTGCGCTATCCCTCTCCTACTCGCATTGTATTCAGTCTACATCCAAAGCTGCCATTGTTCCAATACCTACTTCTATTGATGCTAGCATTACACGCTTTTCTGGATTCACGTGAGCATGAAGGAACGAGGAGACCACACTGAGGGGACAAAGCCACACACAATCGGATTCACCACTATTCTACAAAATCCAAGTTCAAGCTATCAAAGTTTTAGTTAAAACATATCAAATAGAGTAGTGAATCATTTCATTTCAGTTAATCTCACTTTTGATATTACTAGGGAAGCTATGGGGATTGATAGTTTCTGAGAAACTATGATTCATTCCTCACTTCTGAGGTAAGATCGGGGTCTTTCAAATAAATTAGATCAGTTATTTGATTATTTAGAATAGATTCACAACTACACAGCAGTAGCTATACTCAGCTACTTTGTTTGTTTTCAATTCTGTTATTAGCTTAGTTTTCATTAGCTAGATATTAAATAATTGCTCTTTCAAATTATATTTAAATAGTTGTTATCTTAATTCTATCAAAAATACAAAAATAGAGAATTTAGATATATGTTATAGATATACTTTGCATAATTAGTTTACTTTGCTTTAGTTAGATCTATATTATTTCTTTTGTATGACAATCATGGGACCTAGGGAGCCCAGAGAATACGTATTCGAACCAATCGTGCCTCAACCCAATCTTGTTGCAGTAATAATTGACATAGACCAAAATCTCATAATTCAGTCTTCCGAACAACAACAGACCTACAAGAAATCAGCTCACAGCTGAGAGGATTAAACATAGAAGATGACAAAGCACATACGTTTTGGTCAAACCAGCCAAACTACAGATTACCCTAGATAAATATCCGCATGACTGTAGAAGGGCTTGAAAGAGAGAAAAATTTGGTTGTGATCCTTTGGTCCCATAGCCAGACGCAGGAGACATTCTCACGACATAGACACTAGCTTAAGAATTCAAGTTGCCAGAACGCCTGTAAGATACTCTAAGAAGATTGCACAACTTTTAGTTCTAAACATAGAGGCCGAAAAGGCATACGACTATTGGATATTAGGGATTAGGGATTGATTCTACGCATATGACCATAGGAGGTCCACAACAACCACGAACCTACGGTTGTGATCCACAGATCCCACAACCCAACGAGCCCATAGGTCAATCAGATGTTGATGCTGGTTTACACACATTAGTATTTAGATCCTCTCCACTTCCACCAAGCATTATCACACAACTATCCTCACTAGACGTAGTAGCTAATCAAGCTAAGGATTTCTAGACTAGACCAGAGAATCACCCATAGAATCCACTATATATCCATCATCCATTTTCATGACCCGGGAGACATATACGAAGCACCCACAGGTTATCTTCCACGTATTCCACAACCTATAGATTGGATCATGCCAGAGCTCGATATTGATTGGAGCCTTCGAGCAATCATCCTCGCCGACCGATCTATCATGCCAGTTCAGGTTAGGAGAGCCTTCTTTGCCTCAAATTTTCAGATTCCATTAGTGCACATCAAAGACATAAAATTGCCTAATTAATTTGTCTATACCCCACGTATATTCTATCCCCACCGGCTGTCTCGGCTCGACCTCGGGAGGTCGGGTGTGAGGAAGAGTTACTTGTAGATTCCCATGCTCGCTTGTCACTTTTCCATCAGATGTGTTCCCTTATGTATCTCGACACCAAGATATTGTGCTAATTGTGTAGTAAAAAAATGGTATTAGTGAGATGTTGTGTGACTTAGCTATACAACTAGCCCTTATGTTTATTGAAACCCTTGTGTAGTTCTTGGAGTGACTTTTCTATTTCTTAAAACTTGTCTCTATGATCTTTGCATACTTGTAGATGGGTGAAGATAGACTCCTTGACCTTGTTGAGTTCTTTAAATTTGTAGTTGGGACTTCTCTAAATGATTTAAAATTAATTTAAATTTATGTAGGAACCCTTTTTGTGATTTTAGAATGATATTTTTAATAGGACCTTGTAAGAATTCCACGCGAGTTATAAAATGATAATGAATTACTTATATAGTATTTTATAGGTGAGATATTATGATAAGGACAACACTAGGAAAATGAAATGACCCAAAGAATGATTTAGAATTGAAATTTTAATCATTTATTAAGAAAGGGTGGGTTCGTACATGTTAGTTAGGACCATACCTAATATTCAAACCCTTCCATATGGTTTTGGAAAAGATGGTGAAACTCCTAAATTAAAAGTTATACAATGAATATCAAATGTTTTATGCCTCTTTGATTGAATAATATTTATAGAATTGTTGACAAAGCATGGTGTAAAGATAAACAAGTTGTAGAATAGCTTGAGATATGAATAGGTTGGATTTTTAATCTGATAATTTTTCTTGAAAAGGATATAAGGTGAAATATGTCATTGCACAAGGACACATTACCATATTTTAGTGTCTACATTTACCCCCTTTAAGTGTGTAATTAAAAATTGCATGCTTAAAGGAAACATAGACCTAAATGTGCACATATATTTTACCTTCACTTGAAAATACATTGTGATGTGTTGGTGTTGGCATGCTCCATGATGAAACTTGCAACATAAAGTGTATTTAATGTCTATGATAAAAACTAAACTTTAACTTAAAATATAGATAGTGCATTGTAACTTTGAATCATAGTCAAAATTATGCAAAGGAGATGTAAGACCTAAATAGAGTACACCTTTTTTTTTTTGCAGAGGTATTATCTCCCATTTTTTTCGGTCCTTGGAGAGTTGGAATGTGCTTTGGAGATGTCGGTGTAGATAGTAAAATTTTAAAATTTACCATTTGATATTTTTCATTGTGACTATGATCATTTTCTAAGAAAAATATCCACATTCTATCCCCTCTTAGTACATCTTATTATCTCTCTTCCAAATTTCTTATTCCTACAAATGTATGTTTCATCAAATTCTAAATATAAATGCAATAAATTGATATTTATCCTTTGTTTATCATGATAAAACTTTCAAATTGAACTCGTTAACACCTTTTAAAAAATAAAATAGTAGGTTCATGATGTAATTTCCGGTCTTGAAAAACACATACTCTAACTTAGCTTTCAATGATATTATCTCTATTGGGTCATTTTATCCTCCCAAGTCATCCTTTTCATAATGATTTACCTTTGAAACCATATATCAAAAAATTTGTACCACTTCATTTACACACGTAGAAATATAATAATCTCTCATTGTAAATACTAATTTAAAAAGGCAATCAAGGCTCCCTAAATCTTCCCAAAGATGATGAAAATCCATTAGGGTAGTCACTACTATACTTCTGAAGCACTCAATCAGGTAAAGGAGTTCAACTTCCCTTATTTCCAAGTATCCAAATATCCCAATACAATGTCTTAGTAAGAACAAGATCATCGGAAACATTATCAAAGTGGTTCAAGTTATAAATCTAGCCAAATCCATATAGATTTGACATGATAGATTAGAACCATGTGTGTTTTGAGGTCTCTTTAGAGTAGTTATGACATAGTTGGTGTATGAATTACACGTTAACCTAGATACAAACCTTCTTAAAGGGTCTTCCACCCATGGCTAGGATTTGAGTTCAATCAAAATTATTTATATGGTTTCGTGATTGTATAACACTTGGGATTTGATAGTGACACACATTTATAAGAAACTTAAGGGCATAAAAAGCTATAGAATCCCATTCCAAGTAATTCCAATATTTTACAATAGGTCTAAGGTCATATAACTAATTTTTTCATTGTTGTACGATTTTGAACCATGACAGCTTTCTAATTTTAGTCTTAGGAACAAAGCATCTTTAGGTTCATTACTCCCATATTATCTAGTTTGTGCACATAGATCTCTCTTGTATCACTCTATATAGCTAAGTTCATCTCTCCTCTTATGTTTTTGATATTATAGCATATTATTATCATTGTTTACAACTATTAATACATTGTTCTCATACTAAATTATTAATGTTAGAAATTAATTAATCATAATAACCCCATGTAACAAACCTTACATCCTTTTTATTTTTGTGCATTCCATAACATTATAAAATCAAATATGGTGTAAAAATTTAGTGAACCTGACTCTTGAATTGATTTTTTTCTAAAGCCCTATTTTCCCTAAGGTTCCCTTTTTCATTCTCCTTTACTTTATATCATCATTATTTATTCTTATATTTTCTATCATTTCTTTCTTAATCCTAGGTATCTCTCTCTCTAGACAGTATGAGATAATATTCCCCTTATGTTGGTACACAATATGAAAATATGGTCCCTACCATTGAATCCTATTATATTGTTGATATCTTTTCTAGAACCATTTTCATTATCATCACCAACCATGTACAAGGTGAAGGATAAACTAGATTTGAAAATCATCCTCATGTCCTTCCCAAGGATGAGGCACAAGATATTACACTTTTTTACAATAAAATCCCACTAACATTGATTGACATTATTCTATATGTTAATTGAGACCAACTTAAGTCTTCCTCATAATATCATATAAATAAATTTGTTATTCCTACATCTTCGATGGATATATCTATGGGGACACCTCATATTCCAATACCTAATTTCTCTATTACCATTCTTGTGACTACCATTATTCCTACATACAATCATAATGGTTCACATGCTTCTTCTCCTATCATGTAAGCTCTTGAATAAGTTATTCACACTTTACAAGCTCAAATATTACAATTATAACAAGGTTCATATACTTCTTCTCATGTTATGGATTCTACTCAATTGTTTCATAATCCACTTGCACCCAAAGTGGCTTCTTATCCTTTGCATTTTTCTTTTATTTCATCTAACATTCCTATTTATGATGGCAAGAGTGACCCTACATAACACCTTCAATCATTCCATGTTTCTTACTTTTATCACGTTTCTAATAATATTTTACTTACTAAGATCTTCCCTATAATTCTCAAGGACTTCACTTTACAATGGTTTTATGATCTCCCCACACATTTTGTGTGATCTTTTACCAATTTGGAAAATCAATTTCTTGCACAATTTTCTATCAATATTGGGGACAAAGTTTCTTATGCTCAAATGTCTAAAATACAAAAAGGGTCTAATGAGCTCATTAGTGATTATGTATTATGTTATAATAATATGCTTACTAAAATGATTTTTATTTGGATGGTAGAGAATCTCAAGATATCTTTACACAAATATTTCTTTCTCCTTTGTAATAATCATATCTATTTAATAATTCTCCCTCATTTGATCATCTATGTCATACAATGAAAGAACCCAAATCTAAGTTACTATATATGAATATTATTAAGTATGTTGTTATCTCTTTTATTACATATTATGCCAAATTTCCAAGCAAATCAACATTCAAAGGAAAGGCTAATAGAAATAAGGCTGTTACAAAAGATATTGTTCATGTTATAGATCAATGTAATAAGTTATAATTACAACCTACTTGAAGGAAATTTGCGCATTTACCTTAGACTCCACAAATATTTATCGAATAATTACTTGAGTGCAATCTCCTCCATCACTTGAGGTTGATGTAAGTAATTCTCAAGGTAAGAGTATTGATGCTAATGCTTATTGTGACTATTATAGATGTACTTTTCACCTCACTCATTGATGTATTTAAATTCACCACATTATACAAGATCTTATTGATACAAATTCAATTAATTGGAACAAGCTCACTAAATCCTCTAAACCTACTAATGATAATGAAAAGATAAAAATATTCAATGATCCACTTGTAAATCATAATATTAAAAAGTGTACTTTAGAAGTACATAATGCTCATCATGCGGTAATATCACTACCTTCTTATGATCACCCATTGGATTTATTATTGGCACTGTCATTCCTATGCCATCTTCTCTACCAATTATTAAATTTGATGCCTCTAATATGGATACTACTCTCATCTCATATACTTTGTATATTTATACATTTATTAATTAGGTACATATACACATTGTTTTGGTTGATCCATATAATAATTGTAATTTATTTACACTTAAGCTACTTTATTCTCCCTGGATATACTAAAAATAAAATCACACACAATTATAATTCTGATTTAAGACATATTATTCTATCAATTACTATCAGCTTTATTACCACACATGTCCCATTTATAGTGACCTCCACTTTTAACTCGGGTGACACACATCTTGATCTTCCTTGGTTACGTACTTGTTGGGACATTCCATCTATCTTACACTAATGTTTCAAGTTTATTCACTATTTTTTTTTTTCATAATTGAATGTATTCCCTTTGAGGATCCTCTTCCTAAGTTTCTTAGCCACACTTCTATGGTTCTCATTCTAACTCCTAGGTCTCTAGACAAGCCTTCTACTTCACATGTTATCATTGATGATTCTTTCCCTGCTAGTTAGTTAGATAGTCCTTCTACTTCACATGTTGTATTTATCTCACCCTCTTAGGATTCCTCATAAGTCTTTGATACACCCTTATCCATAGGTCATATATCAAGATATAAATAGTCAACCCGTGGCTAACATAATATCTTATCATGTCATATCATTTTTATTTATGATTTCATATACTTAGTGGGTCTTCCTTATGGATTTAAATAGTATATTAGGGTATATATAGGAATTATAAATTAGGATATTATGATCATAATAAGAACTTGAGTCTTATTTTATGGTTTGGAGGTTTCCCCTCGAAGTGGCTAAGTAATTCTACTTGCATATCATGATAATATTTTTCTATATTTTGGTTTTCCTTGGTTTGATATTTTTGTTGATATTCAATTATATATAATTAATTTTGTTACAAGTGGTATCAAATCTTGATCTTGACCAAAATTAGGTAAAAACCTAATTTTGAAGATTCTCCTATATCTTTGATACGGTAGCAAATTTTTCCACAATTTTGACCTAGTGTTGTGATCTTAATAAAGTAAGATTATCTCCACATTTCAAGTATTTTTACTTGTTTTGTATAATTTATATCATTTTTATGGATTTTCATTAATTCACTACCTTGGTTGTAATTTTGGTAATTTTTTTAGGTTTATTGTATTTTCAAAGATCTTGACAAAAATCATCTAGGATTTGTTCTATGCGATTCTCTCTATTCGACCAATAAAATTACAAAACCTAGATGTTAAATCTCTATCATAATCATTGTACCCCAAGAACCAAACCATAATTCATGATAGGAAGATCAACTAGAGGCCAAGGGAAGTGTCAATTTACTCTAGGAATGAATCCAAATAAGGAAGATTTGGATTTGGAATCTTCATCTTCTATAGCATCAAATTTATTTAACCAACTTTAGGAAAGGGTTAATAATATGGTGAGTAAGGAGGTATTCTAATATGATCATAAAACATTGAAAGATAATATGAAAGATAAACTTCAAGTACTAGGAGGTAAAATTCATATATGTTTGTAATTAATGAGAAAGGATATGATGAGTACTCTTTCAAGCATGAAAATGGACATGAATTCCCATTCAAGTCACATGGGTTCCTCAAGCAATGCACACCCAAATATAAATAATTCAACCTTAAATATAAATTAAAAACTAAGGGGGATCCTCTACACAAAGTGGTGGACCTTCATTTCATTGACAAAACATTATTCCAAATTAAAGATGCGCAAGATCAATGGACATGATTCGATCACATGGATTAACCAAATGGAAAAAAATTATCTACAAAAATACCAAGTGGAAAAAAGGTGGTAACATCATCCTCTTGTATCTAGAACTAGAAAAATTTATTTGTTATAGATGGATGTTGAGCAGAAGAAAAAGAATGGTATCCCTATTACTTGGTCTATGCTCATTGTTGAAATCCAAAATCACTATAGTTATAGTGTTATAGAGAACTATTTTAGCCAAATAGCCAAACTATTACAGACAAGGATAGACACGGATTATATCTATAAGTTCTTAAATCTATCATTATGAGTGAATGACATATCATATGACCACCTAAATGATATCTTTTTGGGTGGAATTTGTTGGTGCCTAATTTGGTCTAGTTGAAATCTTGGCACATTTTTGTGAATTTCCCGAGTATATTGAGTAATCAAACCTTTCCATCATTTTCCCATCAATTTGTGAACTTTTTGTGTGGTTCCTTGGGCCTAAATGTCATAATTTTGTCATGGCTCAACCTTGCTTCATGATTTTAAACTAACATATTAATGTTTTCTTTGATTTCTTGGTGCCTTGATAAAGTTATAGGTTTAATGGTGTGGGAGATTTTTTTTAATCTCAATGTTCTTATCAAACATTCAAATTGGAGTTGTCTATGTAAGAGACTTGGTCATTTTAAAATTTTACCAATCTATATTTTTACAAATATGTAAACTACATGTATACCCCCAAAGTGCATAAAATGGAATGTTTGAAGTATCGAGGAAAATAGGGCGTTAAAGCAATTTTACATTTTTACAAAATTACAAGTTACAAATACAAGCCCAAACCCCACGAAAGGAATATTCCTTCACCTACTTACTTATATGAACAATCCAAATTTTATCCAAACTACAAATGGCAAGTTCATATCCAAGGCCCGAAGTGGAATGTTTGGAGAATCTGGAAACAATGGAGAAAAATTATAACTTCATACTTTTGTAGTTAGTAGCTTTTAGTTGTTTCAATATTAAAAATTATGTGTTCATCCCCAAATTATGACAAGGGGACATGTGACACAATATATAAATTACAATGAATAACTATAGCTTTACAATTTTATAGTTTCCAATTTTGCATTTCTACAAGATTGCAAATTACAATTTCATCCCCACTTCCCGATGGAAGGGGACACATATCATAATCTAGTGATAATAGATGAAGAAATTAGATTTGTAGCTTCAAAATTTTCAACTTTGAATTTGTTGAAAGGTTCCAAACTTCACTTTTGTTCCCTCAACCTTAAAAGGTGGACACATGTCAGTATCTCAAAAAATTTGGAAAGGAACATAATTTTGCATTTTTTGCAAGTCTCGAAATTTTTACACATCCCTAATGCCCAAGAAAGGTGAATAATCATGAGAAAGGTCTATGAATATGCCACATAAGATGATTATTAATCCTGAACTAATGCAAAAAATACTTCTCATCTAATAGAAATCAAATGTGGCCAATATATCTACTTGTAAGGATGAAATTCAAAGTTTGTAATAAAAGATCAACGACCACAAACAAAGAAGACATAGAGGCAGGTTACACCATTAATAAAAGCATGTGTAGGGTAATATATGGATGGAATTCACAAAACACTCTCACTTTACCTCCAATTTTTAATTTTGAAGAGCACTTTGAATCCCTAAAATGAGAAGAAGACCAAATTCATACATTTAAACCATAAAAAGATTGTTTTGGAGCTTTGCAAGTTTTTAGTTGTTAGTCTCTACTCAAAGGAAAATTATGATGGTATTTAAATGGGTAAGTCTTTTACCAGTGATTTTGAATGGTTTGTGGTATTGTGGTATATTGGTTGAAATTGTTGAAAGTATTGGGCACATATAAACTATTGTGAATACCTCTTTCAATAAATGTTTCAACACCTCACCTTACAAACATGAAGATTCAATTTTCCAATGTCCAAAAATCCTCCTACCTCACCTCCGATTTGGAAAAAAATCATAAAAACTAACTTGGGAAATGCAAACCTAACTAAATTTCAACAAATGTTACATGTAGTAGAAAGGAATGAAATAATGATGAAGATTGATTCAAGAGGACTCACTGTATTTGTTTCCTTTCTCCCATTTTCTCAATACCTATAATTGGTACGGGTGTGTGCAAAAAAATACAACCTAACAACTAATGAGGTTAAGGATGAAATAAATGCTTTGGTCATGTCCTTAACCACTAAATGTTTTTAGGAGTTTCTAGGTATCCCCAATGCATAAAAAGTGGTGGACATTTCCATTGAGAATGCTTAATAGTTTTGGAATGCAAGCAATGAAAAGTGTTCCAAAATATTGAACAACAATTGGCTTGAAAATCCAATGATATCTACCACTAGGATCCCCAAGAAACTAAATAGATCTGATTTTTTAGAAGAAATTAGATACATTATCACATTGCTAAACAAGGTTAGATGAAAGAAATCTACATACCCCTATAATAACTGGATGTTTAAATTTATTCGAGATAATCCTAATTGAAAAGACATATCCAAAGTGGTGAGAAATCATCAGTGATTGCATCCACCAACAACTACTCAGAATGACAATGCATATTGAGGAGGGCTCTACTAACAAAATGGAATTTTACATGACCTCTTACTTTGTGTACAAAATTACTCACCATAGGTCATTCCCTGGGATGAATAAAGTGAAATAATTTGGTAATCACATATTGTATGATGTCTACCCACAAATGATCTTGGATAATTATATCTTAAAAATCAAGTTGGTACATGATATTTTATTTTCTCCCCTTATATGCTTGTTCAAGCTAGAGTGGGAATATAATAGGATATCTCCCAAGAAATGAAATTAATCACTAAATATGGATGTTACTTCAACAAATTAATAACTTTAATCATCTTGCATACAACCAAGGTACTTTGATGACATATGGACACTTTGGAAGTGTCAAGACAATTGGTAAAGCAATACACAAAATGATTGCAGGAAAGCACAAGGAAAATATTATGTTCCCAATAAGGATTGGGAGGTACACATTCCCTACTTTGGGCAAGGCTAAGCTCTTGGAAGCATAAATGGGAAGAATCACTTTTAAAATTTTACTCCTATGACTAACTATGACATCATATGGATACTCCAAGGAGCTTTGGGGAATTCCTATGAGCATGAGCCTCATTATGAGGAATATTCAATGGATTTTAGTGATGAGGAGGAGGTATGATTAAGGGAATATTCTAGGATGACCCTCACCAAAGTCATGGACTATAATATTATAGTTGTTCCTCATGAGTTAGAAGATGGAAAGGACTTGGTGAGCAAGTATTACATTGATAAGAAGATAGCCTCGCAGCCCCTCCCAAGTGTTGAATGGACAAGGCCAAAAATTGCCTCATTGAATGATAGAAATGCTCATATTATCAAAAGCAATTTGATTTGGCTAACTAGATAGGGAATTGATTTGGCCCTACAGAACACAGTAGTCCTGAGGGAATACAGAGTGGGTGGAACCATAAAGGATATATTTCCTCCTTTTAGGAAAGCAGATGTAAAATTTCCCACTTGAAGGAAATTCCCATAAATTTCTATCAGAGGGCCAACTTCATAGGATGTAGAGGAACTTAGTGTTGTAACAAGAAATACGGGGACCTCTGTGTCAAAATTGACACATATGAAAAATAAATACTAAAGAAAACCATGCAGGTGCTCTTGCTATTATAGCCACGCCTCTCCAAGGAGTCTCACACCCAACCTCAAATTCCTAAGGAAACTTTGAAAAGGATACCATCCAAGTGGATGTTCTAACTTCTTCATTAAAGGGGTCATCTATCAAGGGGAAAAATATGAGAGGAAGTGTTTCCCAAGCTAACCAAATATGGGTCCACCATTGGAGACCATCCATGAAGAGGGTGAGGAGGAACTTGTAACCCTACATTTTGTAAGAATGAAGAGGGATAAGTTGGAAACACATACAATGTGTTGGAGAAATTATTTTTCATGTTACAAAGTATTGATTTTTCACCAATGGTATGTGGTTAAGCCCCTCCTTCTTGTGTATGGAGAGGTTACCATTATTTAATGTAAACTAACCTAAAGTTATGGGGTGGTTGTGAGGCTAGGGATCACACAATAATACTCCAATAAAGCTATGGAAAAGTGCATGTACAAGGTACAATGGAGGAATTTGCAATGGAAAGTGGTATAGGGGAGTAGGGGAAATAAGTAGAGAGAGGGTTACCATTGTGAGTAGGAACTATCATAGTTCAAATACAATAGCTAGAGTAGGTCCACATTTAATTATAAAATTAGAATAATGTGAACAATGATAAGACAAACAAATCATAGACACAACATTCCATTTACACATTTATCAAAGGCGCAAACACATTTTTTGGTTTTATAATATTATCATGTATGAAAATTTGAAAAGAAAGAGTATAGGAACATAAGACAAGAACTAGAAGAATTACAACTTTTATTACTTGATGTAGAAGTGGTAATCTCAATAATGTACATTCAATCAACAATTTCCAATCCATTTGGAATGGAGATGACATTTCAATTTATAGCATTACAAACTATGCTTCCATCTACCCCCACATGAATTTTCACTTACCCTTACAACTTGTGACCTTTCATATTCCTAGGAAAGAAAAGTGAGTCCCTTTTTATTAATTAAAGGGAACTCATTACAATGCTTAACTATAGGTCACATTTAAATGAATAAGACAAAATTGAAATGTCTTCTCCCAATGGATAATTACGACATGCTAGAGAAAGGGGGAGGAGAGAAAAAGGATTTTATTGATCCGATGAAGAGAAAATTTGACTAATGGAGAATTTTTTGATTCATGATCCCTAAACAATTTTTTTAGAACGGGATCTTGTCTTTTGAATTCTCTACTAAATTGAGTTGTTGCAGGTATCACCCTATCTTCTTCCGAAATGAAAATTTCACTCAACACTTTGATCCATGTCTAAGGAACATCATGATATTCTCGCACTAACTTGGTCATATTTTTTGATATCTTGCAATGTTAGAAATAGAGTTTTTGATGTTGGAAAGGAACTCTAAGGTATATTTTTGAATGAAATGGGTTCACCTACCTCTTTTTTTACCAACTACTAGAAGGAATTAATGATTTATTTTGATGATGAATTCTTGGTGAGTGGAGGGAATCCAAGTTCCTAAACATAGTTACAGACCTTATTCAAAATATTGAAATCATTTTTTCGATTTGAGTCAAGTTCGAAGATGGTATATTTTATCATACCACATCTAAAATCCATGATGCAAAAAAAAATTGGGGACAAATTGTCAACAGCTGATGCAAACACATTTTTACTCACAAGGGTGTGAGATTCGAGGGATCTCATATCGGACATAAGAAAGAAACACTTATACAAGTGGATATTATATTTTTTAATCCCTTCCTTTGATTTCTTCACATCTGAAAAAGTGGCAGGAGTATACCTAAATAGCTAGAGAACCTCTAGGTGAAATGTCATTCCTTTCTCCATGATTTTCTAGATCCATCTCTCTTTAGCATTCCTCGCATCATGTGTCGTTGTCCCTTCTTGATCACCTCACACTCAAATATAATGATTGGAGAAATGTCTTCCATAGAGAATGGATGTATTTAATTGGGCTCTAAGAAAGGTTGAATGTAGGCATTGAGATATTTCACATGCTCCTCCAATTGCTCAATTATTCATTTGTACTCTTCATTTCGAGAAAGGAGGTAGGTAGATGATTCCTTGAATAAATGAGAGTCACCCTCATGTGAATCTTGACCCAATGAGATGTAGGTTAAGTCATAGTTTGATGATTCATCTCCTCAATGAGATTTATATTCTTAGGTCGTGAAATTTATAAATACTAGTCACCTGGAAGTTTCACCAAGAGACGGGAAGCCACATGTGCCTTATTCATCCACTTGGATCTAAATATTTTTTGATAGCTCTAAGGTAAATCATTGTATCTTGTTATGTTGTTCTTGGTTCACTTTTGAGAAATTATTGAATCCATGGGAATGGATCTTCAGGAGTGGAATTAATGTTGGTCACGGGAGACTTTTAGGAGCTTGATGTAGGATCACATCTTGTTCATTATGGGAAAGTTCTAACACTGGGGAAAACATACTTAAATTCTCTTAAAGAAAAGGAGGATGTAATGGATCACTCTTGCTTTACTCAAGAGGATCTATGGGATCTACAATGAACCTTACCTTTTTATTATTCCTAATGGAATATGGTACCTCTATGCATCTTCTTTTCATTATCGTAATTTTTGAAGGTTCACATTCAAAGTGGCCCTTGGTTATAATAAAATGAGGTTTGATTGAAATGTTTTCTTCCTTGGGGAGTGAATTATTATGATAGATTATAAAATAATATCCTAATATAATGTAATTTTGTAGTGAATAAATGAATACTAAAATAATACCCAAGCAACTAAGCAAAGAAAATTTGAAACCCTAATGTGGAAAAAGGGTTAGAAAATCCTTAGATTATTTGTAGAGGTTGTTGTATATGTCGCAAGTGGAGACCCACCTGAATAGAGATGGAGGATCTCATATAGAAGCCTAGAAAAATGTAGATCTGGATTATTTGATTGGGTGGGGGTGCCTGGAGAAGGATAGAGGTTGTCGTGGGTACCCTGGTTTAATTTTTAGGTGACCGATCTACATAGATTCTTAGAAAACCTCCTCGATGTTTTGTAAGAGTTTCATACTTGTTATCCTTTTGTTGTGTGTATGTATTTTTAGATAACCAAGTTCACTATAAATATAGAATGAATGAATCACCCGTAAAAACCCCAAAAAGCATTAAAACCCTAAAAAGAAAGATGTAAGTGAAGGGGTTGAAATTTCCTCGGCTACAAAATGATGGACTTATAACTAAGATTATCACTAAATATTAGATTAATTAAGCCCTGGTCATTAGTTTTTCATTGATTTCAAGTGGTATTGATGGCAAAGTAGTGAAATGAGACTTTGTAATGAAGTTCAGGATGGTCTCAGTGCTCTACAAGCTTGGTTGGTGAGGCACGAATTGATTAGAAGCATGGACATGGAAGGCATGACTAGTTTAAATGTGGTATAAGTTAGGTATGATGATGTAATCATGATAACAAGCTTCTATAGTGAATATCATGCCAGTTGATGAAAGTATAAGGTCAAACTAGTTCATTTAGGCCTATTTCTAGAGCCTAATGAGGTATGAAAGGTTAGTACAGGTCATGAAAATACCATGAAAGCATGGGATAAACTTTTATAAGGTTTTTATAGTGTGTTTGAGAAATTTCAAGGCTCAATTCATCTTCTAGAGTCAAAACTCATATTGCACAGAGAAGTGGTCTTGAGAACTAACTGTGTTCTCAAAGGAAAATGAGATTGAGTAGAGCTTCACATGAAAAATTGGGACTAATCACCACATGGAAGGTGTATAGGGGTGTCTTATAATTCTCCATGTCAAATTTCATTAGATTATGTAGAGGAATTTTTGAGTTATTCAAGATTTACTAAAAAAGCCTTTTTGAGAAGTGCATTTGGAGCAGTATGGCTTCTTAAGGGTAAAAAATTATGGAGACTCATTCAAATAAATCATAGAAGTAATTTTTGGATTAAATTATCTTATAAATCATGTGCAAAAATTGTTTTATCAAAAGGAGGTGTATTTGAAAATATATGAGCATTTTAGTGGAGCAGTATTTCTCTCTCTTGGACTGTGCTCTGAATCGATAAGTACAAGAAGATGAAATTGACCTCCAAAACTTGTTTGATCACTTCTAGAGTGTTTTATAGTCTAGTAATGATGTTTCCCAAGCTCATAGGATACTTGAAGGTCATTCTCCTTGAAGGTGCATATAGTAGCCCAAGTCATTGTTCATGGTTGTGAATGCTCCTGATATGGGTGTGCTCTAGTTGTCAACAAACAAAAAACTTGCTCAATAAGAGCCCAAAATAATTCCATAGTTATTTTACAATAATTTTTATCAAATTAAATGTCCTTTTAGTGCATTCTAATATATAATCTTAGTTGGCATATATTGTCCTAGAGAGACCTTGTCTCAATGTTCCTTGAAGCCATTGTTTTGCTAGTTTTCCCTTCATTTCAAATATTTTGATCATTATTGGAAGTATATATAGGGTCAAAAAATTTATCATTTTATGAAAATATTGGGTGTTTTTATCACCTGATTTGAAAAAATAAGGTTTGAAGGCTTACTTTTCCTAGTTACAAGTTTGTAAGGTAGTGATCTTCATTGTCCTTTTCCAAGTCATGCTCAACCAAGACTATACAACTTTGTTTGAGACAAGTACCTCTCACAAATGAAGATAATTAAAGATAAATAACATTCATGTTAAATCTACCAAATTATTTGGAGCAGGTTCCTATGGTTCTCATAAAGTTCATTTGCCCAAATTGATACATGCAATCGAGCTCAATACCGTGTAATGCAAAAAAATTACCTAATTCAAGCAAGAACATGCATTTTTGTGACTCAAATTAGTTGGAGAAGAAGGAAATATGTTTTATGAAGCTTCATAAACTATCTCAGTCAAATTTCATGTGAATTGGTTGAATAAATTGCTTTAAAATTCCTCTTAGGATTGTGACTGTGCATATACCCTGATCTAGGGTTTTTGTGAAAGAGTTTTGGTCAGTTTGAAAGACTCCACTATTGAAAAATGATGAAATTAGGATGGGACATATGTGAAACCATTCTTAATGAAGTGTGGTGTAGTAATTTTGTCACGAATTTTTTAAAAGTCATTCTTGACTGGTAAACTCATAGTCTTACTAAATTTTGTCAAGTTTTTGAGAAGATGTTGTCTCCAACAAGAAAATCAAGAGCCTCAAAGCTAAAATCCATGCTTCCCAATGAGTCCTAAGGAGCCACAAAGACTTGGAACTAGCTGAAAACCTCCTGCATATTAGCAAGCCGGTGGAGGAGCCCAAAGAGGAGGAATTGCTGGATAGGGTGGACAGATTAGAAAAGGAGATACAAGAGCTCAAAGGGGCTATAAAAAACATGGAAAGAGCTAAGGGTAAAAGGATCCTTCAAAGTGAGGAGGAAGAGGGGGTTATTGCTGAAGTCTTCAAGAAACTACAGTCCTTAGATGGCAGATTGGGGAATGCTAAAAGCCGCAATGACTACATATTGTCTGCCCTCAAAAGCATTTATAATTTCATTGAACAACATGTCCACAGTGTTTGCAGTTTAAGTGGGATTAATGAGGACATATGGGGCCCTAAAGAGAAAAGGGACATTGCAATTGCCCAAGTGGATTTGCAAGACTCCTCTCAGGCCACTGCCATTGCCTTCTTCATGTCACTGCAGGCTATCAAGACCAAGATTGACAGAGCAATCAAGTAACGGCTTTGTTGTGAAGTCGAATTTTTTTGGCTGTGATGTGGCTATCATCTCGCGGTTCTGGAGCTATTTTTTGGTGGAGCTCTTTATGTTGTTTCTCTTTTGGTTCCTTTTTGATCTTTCCTTCTCATTTCTGGATCTTTGTACGTTTAGATCCTTTTTTCAATTATATTGTAATATTTGGCTATTGAGCCTTCCTTGGTTGACTGTTTTGGCCTTCTCTAGGCTGCTTCTCTCATCTTTACTATCTGGCTTTTGAGCCCTTTTGTATACAGGGTATAGTCCCTTCAAAACTATTTTCCCTTAATAAAAAAAAAAAAGACAATATGGATCCAATAAACATTGTGGGACCTCTTGGGTGTTTGAATTAATTTCCTTACATCCATTTTGCAAGATTACTCTAGGATAATCGGACGGGTAATGAGTGGTGTTATTGCAAGAGGAAAGTGATATGTTATAGTGGTTACAAGTAGTTGACTAATGATTGTTGTTACAAGTTGTGGTAGGATGGATGAAGGTTTGAAAATTATTTGGGGACCATAATTTAAGTTTGAACAAAATTATTTCTTCATGTCATATCAGACTTTAATCAACGGAGACTTTTATGCCTATATAATGACTTCCATCAAGACTATAAACAAATTTTATAAATTGAATGTGATTAAGTAATGTGTAAGTTATTCAAACCTCATGCTAAGAGTGCACTAAAGTCTTGAAGTTATTAATCTCTTTTTCTCAATGGTTGGAATGTGGAAATCTATATTGTGTCTATAAACTGGGCTAAGCACATTATTTCTGAAGGCAAAGAAATGGATGATAGGGGATGGGGACATGGTGAATTTTTGGGAGGACAAGTGGTTAGGTGATAAACCACTAAAAGAAAACTACCCTAACCTTTATAAAGATGTTGTTGAAAAGTATGGCACTAAGGTGAGAAATTACTTCAATATGGAGGATCCTTTGAGTTAATGGAAAACAATTGATTTGGTGGACATAACAACAATGAGATCACCTCTATTAACAACAAATTAAGTGGATTTATTGTTAAAATAATATTATATCCTTTCAACTTATATTGGTACGGGGAAGAAAATGGTATTTTCTCGGTTAAAAGTGCTTATAATGCCTTTTTATTGGGAAGAAGTACCTGATAGCTTTAAGTGGGAGAATGTTTGGATCAAAGAAGTAATCCCCAAGGTTAACATTTTTTGGTGGTTGGTTCTCCATGACAAAATTCTTATGGTGGATAACCTCAATAAAAGGAATTTTCACATGGTGAATAGGTGTGTTCTTTGTTAAAAAGAGACCAAAGATTCTTTACACCTATTCCTCCAATGCCCTTTTAAATGGTTAGAAACACCCTTTTAAACCTTTTTGAAATAAAATGGATTTTCCCATCATCCATTAAGCAGTTGTGGTCTCAATGGTACATCCCCTTTAAGATTCAAGGACTCAAACATCTTTGGACTCTAACTCTTATGCACCTAGTTTGGGAAGTTTAAAAGGAGAGGAATAGATGAATCTTCAAAGGTAAGAAGGAGTCAAAAAATAGAGTGGGGGATCATTTTTATAATGTTATTAATGATAATTTTTCTATTATTCCCTCCCATAAGAAAATTATATTCCAGACTGAGAGTAAAATATCTAAGAATTTGGGGTTAACACCCAATCAACAAGTCTCTTCTATCCCAAATCCCGAGGCTATATTGTTGGGTGAAACCTTGTAAGGATTGGATAAAACTTAATTTTGATGGAGCATCCAAAGGGAACCTTGGGAGAGCTGGTTGTGGAGGGGTATTTTGAGATCATCAAGGAAATTTTATTTTGGGTTACCATTGCAATTTGGGAATCCAATCAAACCACATAGCTGAAGAAGCAACATCCTTCTGGGGTGTCTCTATAGCTCGTCAATGTAATTTTGTTAGATTGGAAGTGGAGGGTGACTCCCTCAACATTATTAACAACATACTTGGTAAAGGTACCACATCTATCTCTATTCAAAATTCTATAACCAACATAAAGGAGATGGTAGGTAACTTTGAAGAAATAAAATTTGACATATATATAGAGAGGCCAATGGTATTTCTGATTACTTTGCTAATGAAGGGGTTTATAGTCAAGGTATGACATTAGTCACCAATGTGGAAGCTATCGATCCTAAGGTGTGAGAAAACCTTAAAAATGAATAGAATAGACACATCATTGTTTGATAATCATTACAGGTCATGGAGTTTCCCACCATATAATATGGATTTTATTAACAAGATTTGAAAGACATGTGTGATTAAGAGTTGGGGTCACATAAGGATTGGGTATTGGAGTTAATCATGCGAGCTCATTAATCACACCTCAAATGCATTTATTGAAAGTGACATAGCTTGGATTGCATGACACATCTTGTAACATTTAAAACTTAGAGCTCCTACAAATTTTTTTCTTGAAATCTCAAATGGGGGTGATCTAGTGTGAACTGAACCATGAGACACGGAGGTAGTTAAACCAAAGGCTATGGGATTCTTTGATCATATGGGGATCTCCAATAAGAGGATGATTCTAGGGATGATAATGAAGTTGTTGAAACTGATGTGGTTCAGAGTCTTAATTAGCTTAAAAATAAGAAAGAACAAACTTTATCTATTAAGGCTACATGGGAGTAGAATATGCAAGGAAATCAAGTTCTTGTTAACACTCATCCGGAGGTCAAAATGTTGGGTCAAATGGGTTCCAAGAAGGGTGAAAATCATCTTGCCAAAATGGCTATGGACATTGATGAATTGAAAGGTGACATGAGGCTTACGAAAAATTATGTCCAGTTTCTCTTTAATGACTGACACTCTATGAGAATGCAGGTTGAAGACGTTGTCAAAATCACAAATGGTGGGAACTTTGAGATTCTAAAATAAAATCACAAAAACCTCACCAATGACGTTGATCATATCAAGACCATATTGCATAGCTATATGGAGTGGAATATAGTTACAAGTGGACGACAAGCCTCGCAACAACTTCAAACCCTCAAAAATTTGGCCAATTCTTATAGGCAAGTTGATGAAGCAGTCAATTTGAAAAAAGGAAAGTGGATACTCACGAATGTGGCCTGAATTACATTGGAGCCAACATTGAAACCTGTCAAAGGAATGGGCTACATTGTTAGCCAATTCAAGAAAGTCAAAAATTAAATTGTGTTGGTAACTATTGGATTTTTATTTTATTATGTTATTATTTTATATTGGTTGTGTCAAAGCAATGTTAATTTTCTTTCTACTATGTTATGTACTAGTTCATATGCTCAAACTGGAGCTTAACTCTTATAGTTCCCATTATATGTATCTTTTGGAATGATTTGTATGTGATTATCTACTCACTTAGGATATTTTCCATGTAAGGGGCATGGTCCCCTCAACCCTGTTTTACCTATATTAAAAAAATAAAGAAAAATCCTTTTTTTTATGAGAAGTTGAGGATCCAAGAACTTGAGCAAAGGATATGACTTGAAAAGTTAGAAGACCACTACAAAATGAAGTTGGAATTCTTAAATTAAATGAAAAAGGGTTATTTTCACTTAAATAAGTGTAACTATCCTATAATAATCTTTGAAGTAAGACAAAGTTACAAGATAGTGTAACCGAACACAAAAAGAATAGGCAGAGAGCAAGATGTGAATACAAAATGATTGAAAAGAGTTGAATAGTCATGAGGCTCGTGGGATTTCCATAAGAAGTCATATGAAATTTCAAGTGAGGTGAAGTGAAAAGAGTGTTGAATAATTATTGAAAGTGCAATAAGAACTTCATGAGTTGGTTTGAGAAGTCAAAGGGATTTAGAAGGAGTTAAAATAATGTGAAAAAGATGTTGTATAAATGATGCAAATTTGAACTAGAATAGGGGTTGGCGGTGAGTTGAAATTGAAAAGGTAGAGAAAGATAGTGTGAAGAGTAGATTGAAAAACTTTAATATCATATGAAGTGAGAAAGTGACGTGTAGATTAATATAGAATAATGATAAGAATGGGTTGTATGAAAGGGTATTAGAAAATAGAGAAGTCTGAAATATTTGAAACGAGAAGAATTAGATGAGTGATGGTGATGAAATTTGAATAGAAATTAAGGACAAGGAATATGTGGATAGCCATATAGATAAAGAACTAAAATGCAAAAGGCAAGATTAGAGATAGAAAGCACAAAGAACTAAAATGAAACTTCTTGATTGTCGTGGCAATTAGTGAATGAGAAACATATGAATTTATCAATAAGTTATAATGATTCGGAGATAATGAACATGAAGTGATTATTTTTTAGTACAAATTTGAGAAATAGGTGAATGGTGAATGAAGAACTAGAGAAGGATCGTGATCAGTTGAGTAAGCAACATGAAACTAAATGATCAAGTCGTAATATTGTTATTGTGTTTGTTTCCTAAGTGGGTTCTTGGGTTATAGGGGTAGGAGCTCCTTGCAAGTTGTAGCTTACTAAACTAGTCTAGTGGGTGTTAGGAAAAACATAGAAGTGGGTGCTTCATAGTTTGAGTAGGTTCTCAAACAAGTTGAGATCATTGTAATACTTTGGAATGGGTGTTCCTAAATAGAGATTTTGATTTTAGTGGGTTTTCTCCCTCTAAGGGTTTCCCACCATAAATTTGGTGTCTTGTGTACTTGTCTTCTTGCATGCAATCTAATTTGTTCATGGTTTGATTTTGTTATAAGTAAGAATATTTAAAGGTTGAAAAATTGATCTGCACTGATTCACTCCCCCTCTCAGTGCTTGTGATTTCCAACAATTGGTATCAAAGCATGGTCCTTCTAAGTTAATCCTAACAGACTTGAAGGTGATCTTGATAACACAAGCATGGGTTCTTTGGCTGAATCAATCCTGAAGATAAAATATGACATTGCTCAATCCTTGATAGAAGGCCTAAAAATGAGATTAAGCACATGGAAGCTAATCATTGTCAAGAATTAAATGAAGTAGCTACACTTGTGGAAAATGTTTCAAGATATTTGAAATGAACAGAGAATGATTTCCTAAAAATGGAAGAGGAGGTAAATACCCTAAAAAATGAACTGAGTCAAGTCACAAATTAGTTACAAACACCTTCAGGTGAAATAGAGCACAAGTCCTATCAAGCATCCATCCAAGAAAAGACTGAAGAGTGTGATAAATTGAGGGTATATCTGAATACTATCAAAGAAGAAGTGGCACAAGAAAATAAAATATATTTGAAGCTTAAATCAAGCCATTCAGAAAAAAAAAAAGGAAAATGAAGAGGTTTATTCTAGAAAGAAAACTAACAAGAAGAAGACAAATATAGGAAGAGCCAAGTCAATTAGACATCCAAATGCATCCAAGTATGAGAGGAAATTTAATGGTTATTATTTCTCATGTTCTGAATTTGGACATAGAGCTAGAGAGTGTATGAAAAACTATGAAAAGAGCACCCATGGAGATCTATGCTACTGAATATGAATGGAATATAGTGTGTTTCAATTATAGAAATAAAGGTCATATAGCTAGGTATTTCTTAGAAGAACCTCTAAGACAATTTAGCAATGACATTCATCACTCAAGAAAAAGGATAAATCAGGTCATATGTTATACATGTCATGAAGTTGGACATTTCTCAAAGCACTGCTATAACTATAGACAACTCAAGCCTCAAGTAGCTCCTGAAAAGAAGAAAATGAAATGGGTATACAAAATCAAGGAAGCAAAGTCAGAAGTTGAGAAAGAAAAGACTAAAAAGAAGGTGCCACAACAAGCTAATATTATATCAACAAAGGATGACAAAGGAAAACATAAGGAAAATCAATCTAGTTCAAATTATGAAAAATGTCTTCCCCAAATATTAGTGGAATAGGTGTATGAAGTGCAACATTTATGCTTATCAAGCATACAAACAGATGATGAGAGGTTAGGTAATGTGGTCATCACTCCTAGAGATGCAACTAAGAAGATTAATAAGAGTGTGAAAAAAATGAAATGGAAAATGGAGTCATCATGTTGTTATGATGACTTTATATTGTTCGAGATGATTCAAGGCTCAAAGTATGCCTTATCTAAGATTCTAGGAGGCATATTCATTTAAATGAAGCATTGGAGTCAAAATGAGTCTTCTCCATAATGTAGAGGGTATGTAACCTATGATATGTCAAGGTTTTGTTTGGATTCTCTTGTGTAGAAGTATGTAAATAAGTTTTATGTTCTTTTTGGTCTAATCATGATTAAAATTGCTTATCTAAGACATTTGTGTATGTTCATAAGTCTCATGACCTTGTCTTATGAATTATGTAAGTATTGTTGAATATGTGAAGATAAGAAGGTGTATATTTTCATCAGTAGGTGTTGAAAAGAGTGGTGTCACTGTCAAGAGGTTTGTTATGTGATCAAATGCAACATCAAAATTTTCAAATTTATGTTCTTAGTCATGAATTTTTGTTTTCATCAGTCTATGGTCAAAGGTCCTAAGTCTGATTGAGCATACTTTTGGGGGAGTTAGTAGATTCATGAGGTCTAAGCTTTATAGTTTCCATGTCTAAGTTATGTGGAGTATCATGAAGTCACCATTGTTGTTGGAGCCTACATTCAATGTGTTCATGTGTCCATCACTTGTATAGTGCTATGTAGATGTCACAGAAGTTGTCAAGTATCATAATGTATAAGAATTATCATCATGAATAGTTTGGACATGAGTCTTGGTCTGTATCATGAATTGCAATTTGGTGTATAGTCATCTAAAGTCCCTTTGAAGGTGGTTTAAGGAGATCAAGTCCTACTTGATTAGTTAAATCTCAAAGTGCTTGACTAAGATAATGATCAATCAAGAAAGCACAGTATCATGATTTTCCATGCATATTGAGATGCTACAGGTATGAGTTATACATGACAGTGTTAGACTATTTTCCAGTGATCAACAATGTTAGTAACTCAGGTATGGAAGATAGTTTCACTCATTCTTGATAATTTTCTTGAGGTGTATATTGTTGACATGCTTTCAAAGTGTGTGGAAGATATATTGATGGTGATCTCAAGGAAAAATATGCTAGTGAAATTCTACTAGTGCTCCATAGTGGAAGATGATAACCTACAGGCTTCAAGTGGTCAAAGAAGGAAAAATTAAGTTGAGTCAATGGAATGAAGTGCTCTTCAAAACTAAATGTTTTCCTAAAAGTATTGGCAGGTTTCTCATGATGTATATGGATTCTCCAAGATAGGGGGAGTGTGTCCCTGATCCTTCAAGAGGTTGACATGGTGTTTTCATGGCCATTCTAAGTATGAAAGAGATGTTTCTCTCATTAGTTAAGTTGGTGATAGTGTGAAGTCTGTTTATCTTAGTTAATCATGATTGTAGAAGACTATTTTAGAGCTTTAGGACCTTGACAAAATTGTAGAGTTGAATTCAAGGCATGATAGCTAAACCAGTAACTCTAAGTTGTGCTCTTAAGCTAGAATTTGAGTCATTTTATCCAGGGGAAGTAATAATTACATGAATCTAAGCATGGTTGACCTTCAGTTGCTTGTTGAACATTGTCATTTTTGCATTAAAAGTGTTTTTCAGGGATTTAAAGGTTACTAACACCAAGGTATAGTGTGAAGAGTATGAAAGATGACTTGTATTGCATGGAGTTAAGCCTAGAAATGATGGTCCATAGTCAAGAAAGGTGTCATGATGATGAGAGATGATGTTTACTGACAATGGTGGCATGATGAAGATGTGTATGAATCAGTTCTATGACTGCAAAAATTATCCTAAGATGCTTAAAATGGATGGTGGAGTCACTTATCTAAGGGGAGCTTATGGATAGGTAAGATTAGTTGCTCATTTTTTCTTGTTCTTAATTTTCATTGGTTTATGTCAAGTGACCAAGACACCTTTGTAAATGATGTCAAAGGGAGATAGATAAAGAGTATATAGCCAGAAACCAAGTATGCAACTGGTTTCCATCAAATCTTATAGGTTTCAGGAATTAATAGTTTATATGTGGTACAGGTCATGTATGATGATGTAAGCATGATAACAAGATTCTATAGTGAATATCATGTCACTTGATTAAATTCTAAGATCAAACTAGTTAATTTAGGGCTATTTCTAAAGTCTAATGAGGTATGAAAGGTTAGTGTAGGTCATGAAAAGACCATGAAAGCATGTGATCATTTTTATAAGGTTTTTATAGTGTGTTTGAGCAATTTCAACGCTTAATTCATATTCTGGAGTCAAAACTCATATTCCACAAAGAAGTGGCCTTGAGAACTAGTTGTTCTCTTAAAGGAAAATGAGATTTAGTAGAGATTCATAGGAAAATATAGTGCTAATAACCACATGAAAGGTGTAGAGGGGTGTCTTGCAATTCTCCGTGTCAAATTTCATCTGATTGTGTAGAGGGATTTTTGAGTTATTCAATATTTTCTAAAATAACCTTTTTGAGAAGTGCATTTGGAGCATTCTGGCTTCTTAAGGGTCATTATAAAAATATGTATACTCCTTTCAATAAATAATATAAGTAATTTTTGGATTAAATTATCCTATAAATCATGTGTAAAAATAGGTTTGTAAAAAGGATGTGTATTTGAAAAGATATGAGAATTTTAGTGGATCATTTTTCTCTCTCTGGATTATACTCTAAATCAATAAGTAAAAGAAGATGAAATTGATCTCCAAAACTTATTTTATCACTTATAGAGTGGTTTACAGTCTATTCATGATGTTTCCTATGCTTTGAGAAGATACTTGAATGTCATTCTCCTTGAAGTTCCATATAGTAGCCCAAGACATTGTTCATAGTTGTGAGTGCTCTGATATGGGTGTACTCTAGTTATTAACAATGGATAACTTGCTCAAGCAGAGCCCGAGAATCCTTCCACATGTATTTTACAATAAGGTTGATCAACTGCAATATCCTTTTAGTGAAGTCTAATATATAATCTCAGTTGGCATATACTATCCTCGAGAGACTTTGTCTCAATGTTCCTTGAAGCCATGGTTTTTCTTGTCTTCCCTCCATTTCAAATATTTTGATCATTATTGGTAGTATATTTGGGGTCAAGTTCTTTATCCTTTTACAAAAATATTGGTTGTTTTCTCACCTGATTGGAAACAAGAAGGTTTGAAGGCTTACTTTTCCTAGGTATAAGTTTGTAAGGTAGTGATCTTCACTATCCTTTTCCAATTCATGCTCAACCAAGACTAGACAAATTTGTTTTACACAAGTACCTCTCAGAAATGAAGTTCATTAAAGATAAATAACATTCATATTCAATGTACCCAATTACTTGGAGTAGGTTCCTATGGTTCTCATCAAGTTCATTTGCTCAAATTGATACATGTATAGTCAGAGCTCAATACTGGTAATGCAAACAATTACCTAATTCAAGAAAGAACAAACATTTTTGTGACTCAAATTAGTTGGATAAAAGGAAATATATTTTATAAAGCTTCATAAAATATCTAAATCAAATTTCATGTGAATTGATTGAAGAAATTGCTTTAAAATTCCTCTTGGGACTACGACTATGCATATACCTTGATCTAGGGTTTTTGTGAAAGATATTTGGTTAGTTTGAAAGACTCCAATATTGAAAAATTATTAAATTAGGATAGAACATATATGAGACCTTTATTAAAATGTTACAAAAAAAATAGGTCATTTAATGAAGTTTGGTGTAATAATTTTGTTACAGAAGTTTTTAAAAATTGTTCTTGACTAGTATGCTCACAGTCTTACTAAATTTTGTCAAGTTTTAAAGATATTATGAACTTCCTTATGTTTAATAAAGACAATATGGATCTAATAAACATTAAAGGACCTCTGGGTGTTTTAATTATTTTTCTTACATAAATTTTGCAAGATTACTCCAGGATAGTGGACTACAACAATGGTGTCATTCGTAAGAGGAAATTGATATATTACGGTGGTTGCATAAGTAGTTGACTACTGATTGTTGTTACAAGTTGTGGTAAGATGGAAGAAGGTTTGAAAATGATTTGAATACCATCATTTAAGTTTGAAAAAACTTCTTTCTTCATTTCATATCAGACTTTAATTGACAGAGACTTGTATGCATGTACAAGAGCTTCCATTGAAGACTATAAACAAATTTTCTAAGTTGAATGTAATTAAGTAATGTGTAAATTATTCAAACCTCATGCTAAGAGTACATTAAATTATTAGAGTTCTTAATCTCTTCTTTGATCGATGGTTGGAATGTGGAAATCCATATTTTTTCTTGTACTCACAAAGACAAAATCCTTTGTTTTTATGAGAAGTTAAAGAGCCAAGAACTTGAACAAAGGATGTGACTTGCAAAGTTAGAAGACCACTACAAATTGAAGTTGGAATTCTTGTGAATTCAAAAGGGTTCTTGTTAATGAAATAAGTGTTATTGTCCTATAATAATCTTTGAAGTAAGACAAAGTTACAAGATAGTGTAATTGAACACAAAAATAATAGGCAGAGAGAAAGATGTGAATACAAAAAGATTGAAAAGAGTTGAATAGTCATGAGGCTCATGGGATTTCCATAAGAATTCATATGAAATTTCAAGTGAGGTGAAGTGAAAAAGAGTGTTGAATAATTGTTGAAAGTGCAGCCAGAACTTCATGAGTTGGTTTGAGAAGTCAAAGGGACTTAGAAGGAGTTACAAGAATGTGAAAAATATGTTGTATAGATGATGCAAATTCGAACTAGAATAGGGGTTGGTGGTGAGTTGAAACTAAAAAAGGTAGAGAAAGATAGTGTGAAGAGTAGCTTGAAAAACTTTAAGACTGTATGAAGTGAGAAAGTGCAGTGTAGATGATGATAGAAGAATGATAAGAATGTGGTGTATGAAAGGGTATTAGAATATAGAGAGGTATGAAATATTTCAAACAGAATAAGTAGATGAGTGATGGTAATGAAATGTGAATAGAAAGAAAGGACAGGGAATATGTGGATAAACATATAGATAGAGAACTAAAATGCAAAAGGTAGGATTCTGAGATAGAAAGCACAGAGAACTGAAATGAAACTTCTTGATTGACTAAGAAAGTTAGTGAATGAGAAACATACTGATTTATCAATAAGGTATAATGATTTAGAGATAATGAACATCTAAGAAGTGATTGTTTTTAGTGCAAATTTGAGAAACATGTGAATGGTGAATGAAGATCCAGAAAAGGATCATGATCAATTGAGTAAGCAACATGAAACTAAATGATCAAGTTGCAATATTGTTATTGTGTTTGTTTCCTAAGTGGGTGTTTGGGTTATAGGGGTAGGAGCTCCTTGTAAGTCGTAGCTTGCTAAACCAGTCTAGTGGGTGTTAGGAAAAACATAGAAGTGGGTGCTTTATAGTTTTCGTAGGTGATCAAATAATTTTAGATCATTGTAAGACTTTGGAATGGGTGTTTCTAAATAGATATTTTTATTTCAATGATTTTTCTCCCTCTAATAATTTCCCACCATAAATTTTGGTTTCTTGTGTACTTGTCTTCCGCATGCACTCAAATTTGTTCATAGTTGGATTTTGGTTATAAGTAATAATATTTAAAGGTTAAAAATGTATCTACACCGATTCGCCCCCTCTCGGTGCTTTTTATTTCCAACAATACCCATTGTAGTTTTGTGTGTGTGTGCATAATTTTTCCATAGGTTTCTCTTGTGTCGAGTTCCACTTGAAGTAGCGAGAAAGTAGCTAGATATAGAATGTAAATAATGTGTTCATGGAAATGATAGACTCCCATCCTAAGAAGTTTTATGTAGATGAACTAGACTTTGTCCCTTGTGATGGAGCTAGATGGATGTAAATGGAGCTATAAATACCCTTTATGGATGCAACATTAGGTTGAGATAGTAGATGCTTCGTGTTTTGTCCCTTATTATGATCACATAACTTTATATTTATGTGATTTCTTTGCTTGAATTTTGTAACTAACCCCAAAAATTTTGACTACCAAAAATATAAGATGCTCAAATGGATATAAAGGACCCAAAAAGTGTGAGTAAAGTACAAATAGGACAAGGGATCCTAGAGGGGATGGGAGCACTGGCACTAACAACCTGGTTGGGCACTCGTATCTAGAATGACAAATGTCGAAAGGTGAAAATACAGACTAAGCAAGTAAGAGTGTAAGATTGAAAGTAGAAGCATAAAGCAAATAAAGGTGGCCAAATACATGGGTTGATTAGTAATTTTCTTACTTATGAACCATATGAATAGTAGTATGTAATCGAGACTAGATAATTACCCAAAGTTCATGATTTTGTGTCTACATTTTCCCCCACTTTATGTTGGTGAGTGGAAAGCTTAGTAACATAAAGTAGATAGAGATGCGTACCTTATATCCATGTAAATTGATGTAGAAAGCATACTAAGGGACTAGAAAAACCATGGAGTGGTAAAAATATGGAGTGTGGAGACTAAAGATGAAAAAGTGTAAAAGGTGATGAAAATAAACCTAGGGTAGAAATATGTGTATGAATGTTGTGTTATACCTATTGTTGGTGTCGATGTGTGTGATGCTTTCTTATGTTTACATCTTAATTCTTATACAGATAGACCTACAAAAGAGAAGATGATCAAGTAGTAAAATATGCATGTATATGAATTAAAAGCATGTAAGGAAGTGTGTAAAAGAAAATTCTAAAAATGTGAAAAAGGAACATGTTTACTTGATCCGTGATGAGAGAAAGGGTTTAGAAAGTATCTTGAATATGATTTCGATGCACAAAATTTTTACTGGTGAAGTCACGTTAAAGGAAAAATAAATGTAGGGGGAAAGTATGATCTATCCTCCAACCTTTAACTGCTTCCCAAAATGTAGAGATATTTGTATTGTCTAGTTTTTGGGTGATCCGTCGCCATGAAAAAAATTAGTGTAGAAAAGAATGTCTAGTGTTATCTTCTAACCTTTAAATTCTCCCTGGAATAAAACACCACTGCATATGGTGTGTACAAATGCATGTGCTAAAGATAATCCACCCTATAAAATCCTTTATGTAGAGTTTTGTAGAATGTTTGAACCCAATCACCGTGTAATCGCCCCATGGTTATAAGCACTCTAGAAAAGGCATCATTGTACTAATGACCCAAGTCTAATTTAGAGCCCTGAACTATGATGTAGTGGTATTTGTGTTGTGTTTTGTATACTTTATATGGGGTGAATAATTCACCCATATGATTCCCCCTCATTTGGGGTGCATGCGATGTAATTGAAGGAGTGTGCAACCCAAAAGAGGACTGACTGACATCATTGTATTGAACTATGCCCTATAGGGGGAAGGGAATGTGCTTGGTAAAAACCAAGGCACACGCAAAAAATTGGCTAGGAAAAACAAGTGTTAGCATAATTAAAGAAAAAAAAACTAATGTAAAATAGACATGTAAGCTAAAGCAGACATTGCATATGCTAAAAATATAAGTAAACACACAAGAAGACAATTGTAGATTGTGAAAAAGTGAGATGTAAACATGGTACATCACTCACAATGTCACAATACAATGAAGGTTGATGAAACCAAAATCATACAAGTGTGCACACAAGATAAAGGGAAAATTACACAAACAATGACATAAATGAAAAGCAAGTACAAGCAATATAATAGATAACCATGGTGGTAAATAGTCATGCAAAACAAATGTTGCATGTGAAGCATCCATTAGCATGTTAGAAAGATAAAATGTATTTCAAATCATATATAATCTAATAAAGTAGTGTGTTATGAGATAATAAAACCTGTAGTGTACGAAAGAGGATGCCCTAAGGAGCCGCTGTGGGATTGGTACTAGGTATTGTGCCAAGTATCCATGTTGCATGTAATGGATATGTATAATCAACAATCACAACTAGAAAGAAAATGAATGCACATGTGTGTATGATAAAGATAATGACATACAAGATATCTATCTAGCATGTGTAATAAAGTGAACATGTACAAGTAAAGAAATAAAAAGTAAATGTAACCAAGATATGTAGTATGCTATGGATGGATGGAATGGAATGCAGAGTGAATGATAGGAGATGTGTGTCCCCCAATTGAATGGAATTATATGCAGTGAGGTTCATTTATTTATGCCCCCTTAGTAGTCAAGAATGAACCATAAATGAGAGTGCATCATTAGGAAATGGTCGAACTATATGTTATGTGTATTGTGATGTGATGAATGTGTAATGATTATATGCAGCATCGAGATGAGGTGTGATGATTTATCCTAAAGCATATATCACAACAAAATAATGGAAGAAGTGATGATTTATCCTAAATCATATATCACTAAATGATGCTAGAATAAGTGATGATGTATCCTATGGCATATATCACTAATCTAGGAATGTCGAATGAGAAAAAAATGAATGGTTGAATATGTGAGTGTGATGAGGTCCATTTGATTTTTATACCCTCAATAGTAGTATGTATTATGATACTAGAGTGTTTCATAGGTAGTCTTGAGTGTGGCACATAATAATAGATTTGTAAAATGTGTAATATGTGTAGTAGACGTGAGGATGAGAAATCGTCATGTGTGTAGTGTGTAATGTTTAATGTAGGATGTATAGAAGGTAATGCAAGATGCGTAGATGATATAAGATGTGTAGATGCATGTAATATGTAAGATGTAAGATGTAAGATGTAGGATGTATGTATGTAAGATGTGTGAAGATGTGTGATGTGTAGTGTCTATTGTGCAGTGTGTGAGGTTCATGTGTATAGGATGCCCTCAACAATCAAGTGTGAACCGAAGCACAAGAGTGCATCATTGGGTAATGATGATGCTAATGTATGATGAATATAAAAGACTAGATGCGAGAAAAAATGATGGTGCTAAGAGAGGGGTGAAGAAGTATGATTCCCCCCAAGTGTATGTTGATGAGTGTGTTATTCAATGATAAATAGGTGATGTATGAGGGTGATAAAGTATAATAGATAGTGTATTGTTGATTGAGTGATGTGATAAATGAGGAGATATCGTATTGTATGTGTGAATAGAAATAGATGGTTGTATATGTATGTATGTAGGAGTGATTATGTAATATATAAAGATGTCCATGAAGTATGTAATGTGAAGATGAAATGGGGTTCTTATTGTAAGATATCCCTCAATAGTCATGTAAGAACCATAAGAACATGAGTGTATCATCAGGGGGTAAGGTGACAAGAGTCACGTGAACAAAGAAAAAGCTTACATAAAGTCATAGAGTAATGTGTAGAAAAAGCAATAAGATGACCATGCGATGGTTGAAGAAATGTTTCTTGTCTATCAAGTAGGAGGAATAATTTCTTTGAAAAAATGAATTGGAAACAGAAGTGGAGTGGGATGCATAGAAAGCTTGAATGGTGTCAGCTTTGGTGGTATGGATGATGTTGCAAAATACTTTATAGGAGAATAAGGTTGATTGATTTTTAGAGGCGGTTGCATACTTTGACTTCGTAATGTTGTAGATGTCTTGAGAGGAGGTGTTATATTGATTTTGAGAGGTGGTTTCTTAGGCGGTGCTTGAATTTCCTTATAATGGTCATTAGAAGTGATGGCATGGTGCTCATTAGACATAGACGAATCAGGTTTAGGAACCTATTGAGATCTAGCATTTATAGATGGGCATACAAAAGATGTTGTGTAGTGAATGAGATAAAGCCCTGATGCTCGAGATGTTTGATTCTCGTTATAAATCATAGCAATCATTTTCATTATGTCCATTGATTTGATGATAATGGAAATATGGATGACCTTGATATTTTCTAGTCGATAAGGAGGATAGTAATGAGTAGGTGGTAAAGTGATCAATTGATGACTAAGGAGCTCAATAAGAATGTCATGTTGCTTAGTATTGTGATCAAAGGTGAGAGGCTCTAGTAATGGTATGACTTGAGGCTCACTAATATGAGCACATGTAGTAGACATAGAATGAAGATGAGATGTAGAAGGAGAACAAACATGAGCCTGAGAAGCATCCTTAAGATGTTGGATTTCAGATTTGAGAGATGTAATCATGGATTCCATAGCCTTAAATTTTTCTTGAAATAAATAATGCAAAGCTTGAATTGACTCCAACATGGGTTTATTAGATGGAGGATCATGAAGACTAGGGTTATCAAATAAACGATAAAAAATAGCACTTACTTGATGCAGAGGCATATCTCAGGGAAGATACATGGTGTATAGGGCCTTTTTAAGAAAAAAATGGCAATTAAGATGCATTTGAAGTAAATTAGACAAGGAAATTTGAGGAATTTTAGGAGCCATGATAAAGAAGATGATATGCCAAAGAAGGATCCAAAAGACCAATCATGAGTATGGTTCACCAAAATGATTATGCTAAAATGTAAAATAATAGCCTAATCTAATGCAATTTTACAGTGAATAAATGAATACTAAAATACCCGAATAATACCTATGAAACCTTAATGTGTAAAGAGGGTTATAAAATCCTTAGTTGGTTCACAGAGGTTGTTGGAATGTGTCACAATGGAGACCGGCTGAACAAAGATGGAGGACCATCACACAGAAGCCTGGAAAAATGCATATTTGACTAGACTAGGGCACCTACAAATGATAGGGATGCCCTGTGGGAAATCTAGTCTACTTACATGCTCGAGAAAACCTCCTTTGAGGTGTTGTAATAGGTTTGCACTTATTCTCCTTTTGTCATGTGTATATCTCTGTGAGATCGTCGTAAATCTAGAATGAATGAATCACTGTAAAACCCCAAACAAAGAATCAAACCCATAAAAATGAAAGATGCAAATGAAGGGTTCAAATTGTCCTCTGCTGCCAAAATGATGGACTTATAACTGAGTGATGCACTACATCTTAGACCCAATGTAGTTCTATGTGTGTGTAGAATTGTGACCTAGGTTTCTCTTGTGCCATTCACACTTGTAGTAGTGAGCAAGTAGATAGATGTAGAATGTAAATAATTTTTGCATGGAAGTAATAGACTCCCCTCTTATGAAGTGTGATGTAGATGAACCAGCCTTTGTCCCTTGTGATGGAGCTAGATGGATGAAAATGGAGCTATAAATTCCTTTGATGGATGCAACCTTATGTGGAGATAGTAGATGCTTCATTATCGATCCCTTATTAGGATCACATAACTTTATATTTATATGATTCCTTCGCTTGAATTTCGTAATTAACCTAGAAAAGGCTGACTACTAAAAATATAATAATCTCAAATGGCTAGAAAGGACCCAATAAGTGTGAGTAAAGTACAAAGAGGGAAATGGAACCTAGAGGGGATGGGGGCACCTGGCGCTAGCATCCTAGTTGGGTGCTCATGTCTAGAATGACAAATGTCAAAAGATGAAAAGATAGACTAAGCAAGGAAGAGTGCAAAATTGAAAGCAGAAGCATAAAGAAAGGAAAGGTGGTCAAAGAAATGGGTTGGTTAGTATTTTTCTTAATTAGGAGCCATATGAATATTATTATGTGATGGATACTATGTAATTACCCAAAGTGCATGATTTTATGTCTACAAAGTGACCACATTACCAACTATTTGACCGAGTGTTTAAGAACACTATTGTGAATGACATAGAAGTGAGGATGATTTCTCATCCTTGCATACAAAGTGCCCCACATGAAGATCACATATTTAAATTTCTCATATCTATATAATTTATTGAGTGAAATAATATTTGGGAAATATTGAGTACCTAATTTTAAAATGATCCAATGGAAAAGGATGAATTATTGATTCTTTGAATAGGATGGCTTGAATACTATGATGACTTGACTAGTTCACTTTTCCTTACTTCTTGGAGAGATGACAATGGATTCAAGACATTGTGTTTCTCAACTTTCCCAATGAGTTTCTCATTTTACTTATGATCGTGATGAAATCATTTTATGAATTTTTAGATTCCAATGGGGCTCTTGACTCTTTTCAAATTCTTTTCTAACCGCACAATGGTCCCAATTTTCACATACTATGCCTCGATATGCTTTGTCATGGTCCTTAACACAAATGTGATCAGAAGGATACTTTAAGATCCTTGCAGAATATAAATTTTATTGATTTGAGCTATGAAACAATTTTATGACCATGCAATGATGAAAAATAGGAAGATGAGTGAAAATGGAGACAATTTTCTACACCGAAAGCTAAAACTTTCTATTTTTGGCAATTTTGGAAACTTTTTATTTTTGCACAAACCTTATTTTATGAAGATTTTAATGCACTTCAATTAATTTTCTTGATGATTATTTTCTATTTTGAGAAATTTTATATTTTAAAAATTTCTACACCGAAAGCTTTGAAACTTTCTATTTTTGGCGATTTTGGAAACTTCGATTTTTGCACAAACCTTATTTTACGAAGCTTTTAATGCACTTCGATTAATTTTCTTGATGATGATTTTCTATTTATAAAATTTTACTTTGTTAGGAAATAAGGTATAAAATGCATGGAACTATCCCACACAAGATCATAATAATAGAAACTAATATGTAGAAAATACTACAGATCTGAAAATGAAAGTGTATAATAAAAAGAACACAACACAAAGAGATAGGATTTAACGCGGTTCACCAAATTTGGGCGACATCCACTAAGAATCACTTGCTCACATTTTATTACAGGCCACCTCTCTCTCTCAATACAATACCAGATCTGTTTGGATCTCGTGCTCAACAAACTCTCCTAAATTCACCCTCAAATTCACACACATCTATAATGTTACATCAAGCCTACCATATGTAAAAACCACATAAATATACCAAAACCATGGGCCAAAACCATCCCATAATCCTATGGGTCAAAAATATTGCCCATATGAGAATAGCACGTTTCTCAATATATCAAACGCGTTTTTGAGGCAAAATGTTTTTCCAAACCCCCTGCTACTGGGGATGCCACCCTCAGACCCCTACCGAGGCCCATCCCGACCTCGAACCCCAGAGAGAAAACGTGGATAGTGTACATGTATTCAACACTTCCACACATTAAAATAGGCTTCATAAAATAACAATCTCCCACTTGGAGACTACTTTTCATCCGAGAAAGCTTCTCGACCCTTCACTTTCATCTATGAATACCAGCGAAATTTGAACACAACTTCAGTTTCTCCCTTGTGACCACCTTGGTCATCATGTCTACAGTATTTTGACTAGTATGAATCTTCTCCAGCTTTAACTTATCTTCCTCAAAAAATTTCCTAATGAAATGGAACCTAAGTTGTATATGCTTTGTCCTAGAGTTGAAAGCGAGTTCTTAGCTATGTGTATAACAATCGACTATCACTATGCAGCTTCCCTTCCTTATGCTTATGCCCCAACTCCTCAAGAAATTTTTGGAACCAAATCATCTCCTTTTCTTTTCTATGTGACAACAACATACTCAGCCTCCATGGTTGACAAAGCCACAAGCTTCTGTAGTCGTGAAATCCAGCTCACTATTGTCCCACCTACAGTGAAAATATAACATGTCATGCTCCTCTTGTTATCTACATCTCTAGCCGTATTTGAATCTAAATAACCACATAAGGTGGTGCCTGATCTAATGAAGCACAAAATTGTCCCCATGGTCCCTCTCAAGTACCAAAGGATCCACTTTATTTCTTGTCAGTGATATTTACCTGGATCACTCATAAATCTACTCATATATCATACTACATGGGCAATATTAAGCCTAGTGCACACCATGGCATACATCAAACTACAAACTACTGATGAGTAAGGTACCTTGGACATCTTGATACTCTCTTGCTCTGTCCTAGGACACATCTCCTTTGATAACTTGAAATGGCTTGCCAAAGGAGTCCTAAGTGGTTTAACATGATGCATATTAAACCTCTCCAATACCATCTTAATGTAATCTTCCGAGATAAATTCAGCTTTCATTCCTTCCTATCCCTAGATATCCTCATACCAAGGATTTTTTTGGTTTCCCCAAATCCTTCATAGTAGAGGATTCACTTAGTTATTTCTTGAGTATTTTTATTTCCTACATGTTTTGCACTCGCAACTAACATGTCATCCACATATAAGCACAAGAAAATATATATGCCATCCTCAAAAAAATTATACACACAATGGTCGAATGACATATAATATAACCTTGCTCCATCATGAAGCTATCAAATTTCTTATACCATTGACATGGAGCTTGTTTTGGGCATACAAGATCTTCTTCAATTTGCACACCATCTCCTCTTTACTTTTGACCTCATAGCCCCTCAGCTCTGCATATATAGATCCTCCTTCAAATCACCATGGAGAAATGTAGTCTTTACATCTAGCTACTCTAAGTGCAAGTCGTATACTATCACTATTCCAAGAACAGCTCTAATAGAAGTCATTTTTACTACGGAGAAAAAATCTCATCAAAATCTATACGTTTTTTTTTGTGTGCAAACCCTTGACCACCAATCGGGCCTTATATATTTTCTTGCCTCCTTCTTCCCCTTTAACTTTGTATACCCACTTGTTCTATAATGCTCTTTTACATTTGGGTAGCTTCACCAAATCCCAAGTATGGTTCTCCACAAGAGCCTGATGCTCCTCATCTATGGCTTTCTCCCACTTCTTCCGACATATAACTACATTGCTTCATCAAATCTCTTTGGCTTTCCACTTTTAGTGAGTAATAAATAATAAAGAGAAGGAGAAAAACATTCAAGTTCTCTTCTTACCCTATAAGACCCTTCGAATATAGGTGTTTGGAGTTCATGTTGATTAGGTTCCCGATTTGATTCATGTGTCAATTTCCCATCTAGAATATCCTCTACCACTACATATTCTTTCTTGTATTCTTCCCTATTTTCCTATAACCGTTTCTTGTACTCAACTTTCTCATTAAAGACCACATCCCTACATCGAATTATTTTCTTTTCCTTAATACTCCAACATTTAAATCCAAGTTAATCACCACCATAACAAATGAAAGTGCATTTTTCCGATTTAGCCTCTAGATTGGTCCTATCATCCTTGACAATATGAACAAATACCTCACATCCAAAGATGTTAAGAAATGAGTAATAAAATTTCTTACCATACCAAGCCTCCTCGGGTATGTCTCCATCCAAGGCACTTGAGGGTCCTCTATTTATCAAGTACATAATTGTGCTTACCTACCAAAAAAGAAAGAGGAAGACCTACATGTAACCTCATGCTCCTAGCACGTTCCATTATTGTTTTGTTCATTATTTCTAACACCCCATTCTACTATGGAGTTCCTCGAACCATCTTTTTCCTGTGAGATCCATTCTTAGAACAAAATCATCAAAATCATTATTGTAATACTCCCTCCATTAGCTGACCTAGGACTTTTGAGCTTAAGACCTATTTCATTCTCTACCAAGGCTTTCCATTTACAAAAAATGTCAAATACATCAAATTTATTTCTAATACAATATACCCAAACTTTCCTTATTGTATCATCAATAAAAGTAACATCATAATTTTAACCCCCAAGAGATAATACCTGAGATGGTCCCCACACATCAGAATGTACCAAATCTAACTTACTCTCTTTCTTCATAGGTACAACCTTGAGAAACCTTACATGCTCTTATTTCCCATATACGCATTTCTCACGAACTCCAAAATTGTTTCGTATATCCAGAAAATCCTTCTTAATGATCTTCATTCCCTTATGGCTCATATGACGGACCCTATAATGTCATAATGTTATATTGACTTCTGAAGCCACAAAATTACAAACATTAGTGCAATCAGTGGCTAAATAAAAGGTTCCAACCTTCTTATCTCTTACCACCACAAGAGTACCCTTGATAACCTTCCAAGAGTCTGCTGTAAATGTCACAAGACAACCATCACTTCCCAATTTTCCCACCAATATCAAATTTTGTCTTAATAAAGGCACATGTCTGACATCCTTCAATAACCATGTATTCTCATTCTACATTTTAACCTAAATAGAACCTTTTCCAACTATGTTGCAAGGCTCATCATCACCAAGAAAAACATTCCCTAATTCCCCTTGAACATAATCAACAAAATAATGCCTATGTGGAGTAACATGGAAAGAAGCCCCTAAATCTAAAACCCAAGATTCAACAATATTGTGTAAAGAAAGAATCAAAGAATCCCGACATACATTACCCATTACCACATTTTCCTCCTTTTTTTCTTCATGTTGTTTATTCTTTTCCTAAATCTCCCAATAGTCCTTCTTTGCATGCCTAGACTTTCCATAGTGCTAGCATACCATCTTGCTTTTGGATTCGACCTTCCCGATCTTTCAATTTTTCACATCTTCCCTTATGCTTATCTCCCTCTAGTTTCCATCGTTAAAGCATTCCCTTAATTAGAATATTCCCTAGATATTTTTATTTGCATTTCCTCACTTAGAATAACCCCTATAACATCCTCAAACTTTGACTTCAAGTTAGCTGGAATATAGTTACCTGGTATTACTGACTATTCCAACTCTCGGAAAGAGAAAAAAATTAATAAATCCCTAACTTCTTCATAAATTCTATTGTAATCGAAGCTATCATATTTACAACCATATTAAAATCATTTAAATGATATCTTACTGAACCATTCTTAGACATTTTCACATTAAAAAACTTTATTATTAAAAATATCTTGTTAGAGGCAGAGGGTTTTTCATACAACTTCCCTAATGCATCCATAAGTTATTTTGTAGTCTTTTCCTTTGAAACATTAAATAATACTAAAGATGCAAGACATATCTAGATTGTTCCAAGTGATTTGCTATCTATAAAATCCCATTCTACATCCGTCATGCTCGAGGGTTTGTTCCTTTCTTAGAAAATGAAATATAAAGATCCTTCTGATAAAGGTAATCTTCCATCTGCATCTTCCAAAGACTAAAATTCTTCCCGTTGAATTTATCAACCCTTGATCTTCCATCATCTTTCATAGCTCCCACTCAAGCTAAAAATTTCCCTGTGATTCAACACTTTAAAACCAAACTAGGCTCTAATACCAATTGTTAGGAAATAAGGGATAAAATATGTGGAACTATCCCACAGAGAATTGTAATAGTAGAAACTAGTATGCATAAAATATTACAGATCTAAAAATAAAAGTGTAGATTATAAAGAACACAACACAAAGAGACAATATTTAACATGGTTTTCCCAATTTGGGCTACGTCCACCAAGAATCACTTGCTCGTATTTTATTACAAGCCACCTCTCTCTCAATACAATACCCATATCTATTTAGAGCTGTACTCAACAAACTCTCTTGAATTCACACCTGAATTCCCACACATCTATAATGTTACATCAACCATACCATATGCACAAAACCACATAAATAAACAAATAAATTAGTTTTACAATATCGTGGGTGCCAAAACCATGGCCCAAAACTATCCCAACAACCTATGGGTCAAAAATTCTGCTCATATGAAAATAGCATGTTTCTCGATATATCAAGCACATTTTTTGAGAAAACTATGGATAGTGTACAATAATTTTAGTGTATATTTTTCAACACTTCCACACATTCCACAACATAATAGTTACTTTTTTAGAACTTACTATTTTGGGAAAGTTGCTTGTTTTACCTTGTTTATTGTTCCCGATGTTTCTAGATGTGTTGAGTGATGGGATCTTGCCATTTTGAGAGTTTTACTATTCTTAGAATGTGAGTGTACATAGAACTTTATATTTTTATAAATTGGGCTTACTAGTGTTGGATTACAATGAAATCACCATTTTTAGATTCGGCTCTCCACTGGGATCTCGTGCTCCAATTTTCATTGTGTTTCTTCTACTGGAACTCTTGGAAATCAAAAAAGAAACTTTGGAAGGTAGGGTTTCAGATTTTTTCTGTGAAAAATCAAGGGAATCATCTAGTATGAAGTTACAATCATCATAAAGGCGCCTGGGAGTAGAATAATCTGCAAAAATCTTAGTGCAATTAGATTTTCGGTTAATAATTATGAGAAAGAATTGGTTTTGGAATCCATGGATGTTATAAAAAAATATTGGGAATAACCTCTACTATAATATAATGTTTTTTTAATATTTTACAATATAAAAAGTGGTTGATGGGTGAACAGTGTAAAGAATAAAGATTAAAAACACTTTATCTTTCACTTTCTTGTTTCCCTGCTAACTATGATTTGACCTTGGGTTGAATGAAAGCTTAAGTGGAGTAAAAATATAGGTTTACATGGTGTAATGGTACATAAGGAATATAAAAGGTAACTTATAGAAATATGATGACAAGTTTCATCATGTGGTGAAGTGTGGACAAGATGAAAAAGTTGATCAAGCACCTGCAGGGCATGAGAGAGATCACATGGAGGACTGGATGAGGAGCTTGCACATGGGTGCTCATTTTTTTCCTCTTGGGAAAAATTCAAAATAGGGACACAAATTATCACTTGGAGATATATCATGTAAAGTGGCAACATTTGGTGGAGTGTGCATGAGATTGAAAAATCTAGGCAAACACCTAAGGAGTGAAAGAGGGTCACATGAAAAACCACAGAGGAGGCTTGCACATGGGTGCTCATTTTTTCTCTTCTATCCCCTTGGAAAAAATTTAAAATAAGGTGGAAAATGAGTAAGTTGAGAGATATCATGCCAATTATCCGAATCTGAGTGGCCTAGGGAAAAGGGGTTGGTTAGATAAGCACCTGCAGAGCTTCAAAGGCTCTCATGGGGGACTAGATGAGGAGCTTGCACATGGGTGCTCATTTTTCCCCTCTATGCCCTTTGTAAAAATTTAAAAGAGGGGAAAAATGGGTGCCAGGAGTGAAATCATGACATGTGGTAGTAAAAATTTTGGCTAAGTATGGGATCTACACACTCTTGACTAGTGAGAACTGAAAACTTCACTCCCAAAGATTGGAATGGTATTTTGAGATGAAATTTTATATTAATATGACTATAAGAGACCTTATAATATCATTGGAATATGTTTGAGAACTTAATTATTCCTCAAACTTAAAAAATTGACTCATTTTCTTCAGGATAACGAGGTGCACCTGTAAAAATTGAAATGTTTCAAGAAACCATCAAGTCTTGGATAAAATATGATTATTCTACCATGTATAGGATTATTACATATTTCAATTTCCTACTTTTTTGGATTATAACTCCTTATGAAGCTCTCAAAATCATCCAGACAAGTTTAGGTTCATAATTTGACTATTCATTCCTTACATCTAAAAAACCCTTTTGCTGCAGAATGTCCCTAAAACATAAAATATTTCCTAAAATTTATTAAACCACTTCCAACACATCCAATTCTATCCAATACCAAATTTTTTTATGGTATTTTGGAACCTTCCCAAAAGATGCACATATGCCTTGAAATAGCCAAAATTGGCCTTTCTCATTGTCGTAGAACTAGTCTTCTTTTGCACTTCAATGAATGGTATGATGAACCTTATCACTTCCTTTTTCGGTTCAATATAATCATACACAAGATACCTACTGACCAAGAAAGGGATTTGGGAAAGTTTGCAACAAATTTTCACATTTGGCTTAGTTGTTATGTTTTAAAATTTGAATTTTTGGGCTAAAAATGAATGAAAACATAATAGAAACAACCACATAGACAACAAATGAAGGGGTCACTCCACATTTATAGGAACTTTTATAACCACTCAAGTTCTAGAAGTAGTACTTACTACCCCACCTCTGTGGCAATAATAGGTACCTTCCAATGTACCTATTTAAGAGACTCTTGTTAATATTCCAATTGAAGAAAATCATATGCAAGACACCCAAGGAGGTGAAAGGAAGGAAACCCCAAACCCATCAATTCAAAAATATTCACCGAGTTGTTACATGGGCTGGATGAGATATTGGAGTTGATCTTATCTAAGAGAATATATAAGACATATCGGTTGAGGAAAAGGAAGGATATCGGGCATCACATGAAACACCTACCATAAAGAAGGATGTAAGTGGTGAGGAATAAAATACCATTTAAAAATTATTTTCTATAGGTGAAGTTGAATAATAAAATGTTGGGGAGGTTCCATCAGTCAAGGTTGAGCAACCAAATATCATAGAGCCTACGTAGCCAACTTTGGGACCAATTGACAAGGAGATTATAACGAAGGAATTTATAGAATAAGAAGCTCAACATCAAAAGTATCCACAAGTTATGCCAACTAAGGAGCTTTCTCCATCCCTAGAAAAAAAGGTTTAAATTACAAAGCTTACAAATACAAATACTCAACCATATTCAACCATGACGAAGGAAGAGGTAAAGGACTTATGGGAAGGAGCATAAGTACAGATTTATCATTCTTTTGATCAAACAAAAGCATGATTGAGGAATATAGTCTCACTCTCCTTATACCTCAAAAGAAGATAATTTTTCCAAGTGTTCCCAATAAAAAGAGCTGGGAGAAGGCAATATAAAAGATAAGATTTGGTTGGGAGAAATAGTCCCAAGGAATAGAAAGGTAAAGGTTCAATTAGAGGAATCTAAACTTTAAGGAACCATCTCCTTAAATCCATCAACATCCCCAAAGAAGGAAATAATATTATCAAGAACAATGGTAGGGTCTTAGGGAGAAAGGTTTGTTGAGGTATCAACCCCCAAAATAATGTATTAAGTGATGAGGCTTCCCCTTATGATTGCTAAGCTACCAAGATTCCACTAGGAAAGAAGACCATTGAGGTCCTAAAGCATGATTTTATCATGGAAGATTGTGTTCTCTTCTAAAAAAGGACAAGGATAAAGAGACTAATAAATAACTGAGAGAGAAGGTTGATATTTTATCAGCCCGTATAAAAAAATTAGTGCAAGCTCCTTAAGCTAGCCAAGAAATTTTTAGAAGAACATTGAATACGGGGATGTGAATCAGTCATACAAATATTTTACTTCATTTATCGTATATATTAAACATTCAAATTAACCATTCAGCATGCATATCTAGTTGTGAGCTTATTGGGTGTGCAACATCCAAAAATAAGAACATGAAACAAAGTAGAGAACACATGAACACCATATGTAAGTGGTAAACCCTCAAGAGGAATAAAACCCACTAAAAATTCTACTAATATTACTCATAACAAAGGAATTTCAAGAATATTACACATCAAGAAAGATTTTTTTAGTGAGACACCAATCCCACAAGGAGCACCAACCCCTATTTTAGTAGGACACCAATCCTACAAGGAGGATACAACCCCCTAAGGTTATCAAGAACCAAATATAAAATCTGAAATGGATTATCACTAAATATATTTTTCTCCCATAGATGATTTTGATCACTAATTCATCTCCACACTCTTAAAACCCTCTTAAAACAAGCTCTTTCCTAACTCACTCAAATCTGTTCCTTCTCTTGATGATTAGGTAGATGAACTTGCATATCTGATCCTCAAAAAATTTCAACCTTTCAAACCTATTGTCATCTCTTTCCTTTACCTCTCTACACTCTTATTTCACATCTTATGGCTCTCTCACTTCCTTATCATCACCACTAGTCACAATGAGAAAATATAACATGCTTTATATACATAACCCTAACTTAATACATCTCTAGGTTGGCCATAACCTTATAGTTCAGTCATACCAATAAAAAAATACACATAAACACCATATAAATTACCTCAAGAGACCCAGAGAGGTCGAAAATGGTCACACCATCAAGGCATAACACTAGGAAAACTCAAGTAGGCTAAAACAAACACTCCAAGCTTCAATGAATGCATCATGATCATCAAGGCCATCTAAAAAAATTGATTCTTCAAATATCCACACAAGTTAGTGATAAGATCTTAACATCACCAAAAACATAAGAATATTTATAACTACTATCTTCATCGTGAAACACACCAAAAAGCAACCATGAACAACTAGGTCTTCAAGTACCTAGAAATTAGTCCCAGAAAAAAAAGTAACTTCTCGTAGAAAAATAATTATTAAGGATCAATTAGCATATGGATAGAAATATCTCTAATCATACTTTCTAAAAATATCATTTCATCCATCAAAACATAACATAAGGCCTCCAACTAGCTCAATCTCTAAAACAAGTCCAAACTACAAGATGGACTCAAGAACTAGTCTTAAGGGATCATGCTTCAAACACCTTCAAAAAAAATTCCAAGCTTAACAACCACATGTAACACATCAAGGAAACTAATAACCATATTCTCAAGTGTTCATAAGCATATGTCATATGTAAAAACCAAGCAAGCACATTCGTTTCAATCACCTATCTTAGCAAGCCTAAAAGGACCAATTAGACCATTAGTTCTTAGGAAATAAACCACCTCTTCAGATCAAATAGATCACTCCAAAACATAATGTTATGCCTCTATGAACTATCCATGAATATCAAGAACTAAAACAACAATCATTTCTATCAAACACACCTCAAGTCGCAAGATAAGGTTTTAGCCCTTCTAGGCCAAAAGCAGTAGGGTGACTTAGAGGACTGTGTCCTTTAATTTCTCCACTATAGCTACTTAGAAATTTTTATGGTCATCTAGTACATCTCCCAAGTATTCTATAACAGTTCAATTTTCATCATGAAGCTTCCATCTCATCCCGAAACTGCAAATCTCCACAAAATGAGGGTTTTCTCCTACTTCCTTAAATAGCTAGAACATGAGACCACCACCAAAATGATCCCTAGAGAATAATATATAAACCTTATCAATAATTTTAGCTTTCCTAATCCATTTGGAGAACAAATAATTCAATTCTTCCATATCACTTTGCAAGGAGGGTTTTAGTTAGGGTTTTGACATGTATGACTTCTTATTGATTTCTCATAAAGATGGGATGACCAAATAAAATCATTATTTTTGAAGAAAAATATAGACTCAATGAAAAACATCCCCCAAATCCTTAGGCTCACATGAATAACCCACACGTTTGGGTGAGAAAACAACTTCATCTATCGAACTAGTTTTACCTTCTCACAAACTTGGTTTTTCAAAAATCAAATTTCTTGCTCTTCCTTCACAACCTTGACCTGAAAGTTTTCCTGGAGCACCATGATAGCCTCCTCTAATAGACCCAAATATTATCCATGCTCAAATATTCTTGAATATCTCTGGACACTAAGAATTTCCTTTCCTTTCTAGCCTTGTTCTCAAGAAACTTTCTTCAAAGGACCTTACAACATCATCATACCTTTAAATATAGACCTAAAAATCCTTTAAAACATCATATGTAGTGACACAACACATTTACCATACTTATACATGACTTACATGCTCCATATATCATTCCACCATGTTAAACCTCATGCACTAGTTCCAGGAATAGGCCTAGAATGACCTAACTCAACACAACCTCCTTATGAACTTACCATAGATACCACTTGCAGACACTTAGACACCTCTTACACATCTCATGGAACATGTTTGACCTCATGAGGATCATATACCACATTAGGAGTAATCAAACTATGACCATGCCCACTAGACCATGTTCAAGACACCATAACAACACCAAAACCAAACACTACCAATAAACTTGTAAGCTTGTCCTTGATTGACACCTCATGGAGACACCTAACACACCTTGAATCCCTTTTCCATCAATGACTTTTGACATCAATGAAAACACCAAAGACATGGTGGCTAACAATCTCCCATTTTATCATTGATGGAACCACAAGACCAAACACTTACAAGACTCCCTATTTCATGTTTTTGAGCCTACTCTCCCCTTTAACATCTATGACATAAAGGCTACATGAAACGAAAATGAAAAAGCATAAAAACAAAAAAATGTATACTCAAACTTTCTTCACTTTAAATTTTTCTTGACTTCAACAATAGCTAAAGAGATCCATAAAGCTGATATAAACATCTTTAATGCTCCCCATACCACATTTTAGCTTCATCCTCACACAGTAAACAATCTTCACATGATTCCAATCTTCATAAAACTTACAAATTTGTTGCATGACAATATTTGTACCAGTACTCATACTTTCAACTGATTGATTCAAGATCCTTGATCCATGCACTTATTATTTTGAGCTCTATTTTAACCTCTAATGCTTTGACTAGCTCCCCTGGAACTATATATCATTGTCTTAGACCTTAAAAACTTATTCCTATTATACATTATCACCTAAGAGTTATGTATTCCTTTGAACTCAGAAAAATTATTCTTACCATGCTTCTCATACTTCTTTGACTATCAATCGTTCACACACTGACTCCCCTAAGACCATACATGTTTAGAATTAATAACACATAGCCATCTTTACTTCACCAGGACTCCATGACCCATAAATTTTGAACTGAGACTTCTCATATATGCCATTAAATGGATCCATTACCCCTTAATGTATATAATATCAAGACTGACATAACCATAGACTTGAAGCATAATATAACATAAACATGATAAAATAACTAACTCCCCATATGAAGATATATCCTTGACACACTTTGAGACTTAACTCATGAGATAACACAGATGGTAACAATTTAGGACCACAATCTTTGAAGCTTATTTTTAGATATAATTTTTGAATTTTTTCTTAATTATAGAGGCACACTAAACTCATGAAACATCTACTTATGGCTCCTTTTGAAAACATTCTAACATTACCTCATTGTTTATGCAAGAATGAGAACTCATACCTTGAATACATGTCATGGAGAAAGGTTACAACTAATACCACATACCGACATAGTTTTCAGTATTCTTTGCCCCTATTTCATTGCTTAAGAGTTATTTATAGAAAAAATTGACTCCCCTGGACTAATGCTATCTAAACCCTTGGTATTGATACTAAATATTTTTTTATGAATCCTTATAACATCTCAGGCCTCAATATAAATGCATGGGCCTTCAACACTCTATTCTTCCTACTAGATCAACTATTTACCATAGAGCACCAAGTATTCAATTTTGAAACCAAGATTTAATCATAAGCATATCTAGAATGAAGTAGATATACTTAGAAACATGAAATCTCCCATGAACTATGTATCAACAAACCTCATTAATGATATTTTATTTCACCTTTGATAATTATATTCTCACTTGAATGCCTTGCCATACCTTACTCATGGAGTCCAAAAAGACACTGAGATAGTTTATCATCAATCTTGATTTTATTCTCTTGACCAGATTAGCTCCCCTTTAATCTCAAAATCACTTCTTGAAGGCTTACACCATGAGATCTCATGATAGTAAATCACTCCTAATAGTCAAATAAGAATGATGATAATATGACAAGAAAACCTCTACATTTTCTTGAGACATACTTCGATCTGCAAGAGACATATATGATACATATGACTTCAAAGTGGCTCACTTTTGTAGACCATGTAACATAGCCTCTACACAAACTAATGAAACACAAAAGATAAAATTTTTACCATTTTAGTATCTTAGATAAATTGTACCTTTGCATAAGAGGCACTTGAATCTTCAAAATAAAGCCTCTTGACCTTCTTCATGATCATCAACTTGTGCTTGACTCTTACACTTCATCTAGGAGCTCCTTCATTCACTTACAACATACATGAAGATAATTACACCACTAACTCAAACTTGAATAAAAAATATTGGATATATACAGACAACAATAGAATATTACATACCTTGGGTTCAACCTTACTCTCTTGGAATAAGACACAACCATAGAATCAAACTCCTCAAACATCTTTGATGAAACATGATTGAACACCTAGTAAGACTCCTAAACAAGAGTATAAAATCCTACTAGCTCCCCCTAGAATACACAATACCTCAATGCTACTTAAGACCACTTTTCAAACCCATAGTACCCCTTAATAGACACAAATTTAGACTACAGTTTTCTTTTTAGAACATACATCTTTATAAACGACAAGGATCCTAGAATTAGACTCCATGAATAGTCACGGCTCATACCTTATAACTCTTGATGTATTCCAAATACCTAGCCTTCTTAACATCTCATGCATTGGTGACTGGATTGGAATTAAGAACATATGACTCCCTTCATCTCTTGGTTCTTCAATCATAGAAAACATACCTCCTTGATCGGATTTGACCTTGACCGACTTGTCTTCCTCCTTCTTATCCTTATTTATAAAATTTGTCTTTTTATTTAGCTTGACCCTTCTTTGATAAACTTTATCGGGTCATATTTAATGTTTTGCATCTTTTCCTATGATTTATCTTCCTTGGCTTGATCTACCATGATTATCTTTACTGATTTAAGTTCTTTATGCACTATTATTCGTTCCTTGTATTCATTCATAGATACAAACCTTTTTATTTCCTTGGTTGAGCTTGGATATTCTTTATGAGACATCTTTATGAACATCTACTTGCCTTGAACATTCTTTCACTTTTTATATGCATTATAATTATCTTTTTGACAAAATATTTCTATATGGCCTGGTCCATGACACTTGTAACACAAAATAACATTTCTTCTTCTAGGAAGATATGCACTTAGATTCTAACCACAATCCTCGGACTTACGGCCATACTCACAACATGAGTATCATTCACCTTTGAAGAAGCTTTCACCACTCCTAGAGGACCTTATTCTTAAATCTCTATCTCTATGACCAAAATCATAACAAACATAGAAATAACCACTAAAAGAAGCATACCTCATTGAATTTGGTTGTCTAACAGGGTTAGACATCTTGGAATCTATCTTCTTGGTCTCTTTTATACCTTAAAAACTGCTATGAAATGTCATATTGTCAACATAATTATTCTCCATTATTTCATATGTATGAAACCTTTTGAGTGTCAGCTCTAATTTTGATTTCAAGGAATTTAGTTCACCTTCATATCTGATACAATTTTTTTCTCTAACTCTTAGGGTTTCTACTTCAGTTTTAAGCTTGCAACATTCTTCTTCTTTTCCCTTTAGAGCCTCTATCATAATCCTAATTTTATATTTCAACTATTTTATGGCTTGATCATGCTCTACTTCCATATCACTAATTTTTTATTTCATTCCAAAACAAAGGACTCAAAAAAATTATATTTTCTCCTTAAAAGATTAGTTGATTTTCCCATTGTACTTCAAGGATATCCTTCAAGCTGTTAAAATTCCTTCACAAGGACCTAGCTTTGATACCAATTGTTAGAATAAAAATGAATGAGGGGGAGATGTGAATTAGCCATTCAAAATATTTTACTTCATTTACCATATATATTAAACATTCAAATTACCCATTCAATATGCATATCTAGTTGTGAGCTTATTAGGTGTGCAACATCCAAACATAAGAACATGAAACAAAGTAGAGAACACATGAACACCATTTATAAGTGGGAAACCCTCAAGAGGAATAAAAACCAGTGAAAAATCTACTAATATTACTCATAACAAAGTACTTGCAAGAATAATACACATCAAACAATATTTTTTTAATGAGACACCAATCCCACAAGAAGCACCAACCCCTGGTTTAGTAGGACACAAATCCTATGAGGATTTTATAACCCACTAAGATGATCAAGCACCAAATAGAACACTTGAAATGGATTATCACTAAATATATGTTTCTCCCATAACTGATCGTGATCACTAATTCATCTCCACACTCTTCAAACCCTCTCAAAACAAGCTCTCTCCTAACTCACACAAATATGCTCCTTCTCTTGATGATTAGGTATATTGACCATGCATATATGATCCTAAAAATTTATCAACCTTTTACACATATTTTATATCTCTTTCCTTAACCCCTCTACATTCTTCTTTCACCTCTTATGGCTCACTCACATCCTTATCATCACCACTAGTAACATTGAGAAAATATAACATGATATATATACATGACTCTAGATTAAGACACCTCTAAGTCAACCATGACCATATAGGACGGTTATACCAACACAAAAATACATATAAAACACCATATAAATCACCTCAAGATACCCAAAAGAGGTCGAAAAGGGTCACACCATCAAGGACTAGCACTAGGAAAACTTAAGTAGAGTAAAATAAGCACTCCAAGCTTCAACAAATGCATCATGATCATCAAGGTATTATAAAAAAAAAAATCAAGACTTAAAAATATCCAAAAAAATTAGGAAAATCTCTTATCATCACCAAAAAAATCTTTGTGACTATTATATTTATCATGAAACACACCAAGAAGTAACCATCCATAATTGGGTCTTTAAAAACCAAGAAACTAGTCCCATAAAACAAGAAATTTATCATAAAAAAACTCATCATAAATAATCAAGCATAATATGGATGGAAATATATCTAAGTATAATTTCAAAAACAAATCATTTCATCTATCAAAACATAGCATAAGGCCTCCAACTAACTCAATCTCTAAAATAGTTCCAAACTACCAATATGGACTCAAGAACCAATATTTAGGGATCATGCTTCAAAACACCTTCAAAACAACTTCCAAACTCAACCACCACCTATAAAACATCAAGGAAACTTATATTAACATGCTCAATTATTCATAACCATATTTCATATGTATAAAACCAAGCAAGCACACTTGTTTCAGTCACATATCTTGGCAAGCCTAATAGGACCAATTAGGCCATTAGGTCTTAGGTAATAAATAACCTCTCCAAATCAAATAAATAACTCCAAGACATAATGATATTCCTCTATCAACCATCCATGACCATAAAAATCTGAAACAATAAACATTTCTATCAAACACACCTCAAGTCACAAGATAAGGTTTTAGCCCTTCTAGGCCAAAAGCGATAGGGTGACTTGAAGGACATGTATCTTCCATTTTCTCTAGTGTACCTAATTATAAACTTTCTTGGTCATCTAGAACATCTCCCAAGTATTCTATAATATTTCACTTTTTATGTTGAAGCTTCCATCTCAAACACCGAAAATATAAATCTCCACAAAACAAGGGCTTTTCTCCTATTTCATGAAATAATTGGAACATGAGACTACCACCAAAATGAGCCCTAGATAATCCTCTACAACATTGATGCACCATTTTATCTTTCCCAATCCATTTGGAGCAAAAATAATTAACTTCTTCCATATCTCTTTGCAAGGAGGGTTTTAGTTAGTTTTTTGACGTGTCGACTTCTTAACGATTGTTCATAAAGATGTGACAACTAAATCAAATCATTCTTTTCTAAAAACGCTCTAGAGTTAATGAAAAATATCCCTCAAATAATTAGGATCCCATGCATAACCCACACATGTGGGTGAGAAAAAAAATGTCTATCGAGGTGGTTTTACCGCCTCAAAACTTGGTTTTTCCAAAAATTGAATTTCTTGCTCTTCCTTCATAACCTTGACCTAAAATTTGGCCTAAAGAACCATGATGACATCCTCTAACAATCCCAAATATTTTCCATGATTGAATTTTTTTTCTAATTTTCACACCTTATGAAAAATTAGATAACTTAAAAATTCATGTTTAAATAACTTGATGTGGTCTCAAATGCATTAGGTGAAATGTCGGTGACTAGGAATTCTAGGACCTGTTGGTGGCATTTCTGAGATGCTACCGACCGATAACATGTATAACTGCTACTACAGTTGGTAGTATGTTTAAATTCTACCATCTCGTAGGATGTATAAATTCTACCAGTTGGTATCTTAATGGAGACGTGGCACATTCAGTAGGGCGGCAATGCAATGGGGTGTCGATAACATGTACGGATGCCAGCTTTGGTTGGTAGCATGAATCATGCTACCAGATGGTAGTGGAGGTAGATGGTGCTCAAGTCATAGTGAAGCATGTAAAAGTGGTAATTATAGGTGTATTGAGTATGAATGTAACTGGTCGATACTTGGAAAACATGCTTTGCAACATTGACACCAAAAGAATTATGCAGCCGATGGTGGCGGGATTGGCATGTAATGACCCTCACTATATTAGATTGCAATTGGTTGACTACAAGAATATCAACAATGGGTCAAGCATTAATTAATGTAGTACATAGTAGCTCAATGACCAGTTTAATGAGGTATGGTGACCGGAGTCTTCTCTTACTGCAATAAAAGTACTATTGGGAAATAAATTAGTAAGGTTTCCCATACCTCTTTTCAAAGAATTAATGCAAGTTATCGGTTGGTGGAAGAAAATTCAAGTTTCCTTCTCTATATAATGTAAATCCCCTTCATTTGTAAAGGGGATGTTCTTAAAATGTAAAGGAACTCTATAAAAATTGTTCTATAACGTTCATGAGTTGTAGGCTTCATATTTGACCATTTTGCAAGTTGATTCTTGCCTTATTTCCTGTGATGTAATGAATTGTGCATCCTTTTAAGAAATTAAATTTAGGTTTTTTGGGTTGTATCTTCCCTATCTTGTGTTTTATTTCATTTCCTTTCCTTTCATTATATTTATAGATATATTGTTCTCTTTGCGAGGATCAAATTTGTTGTGCTCCATGAAAATGGTGATTTGAGTGTTGTTTTGGATTGTAGCACTTATGTCTTCCTTTTTATCTTTCATTTTCACTCACTATAATGTCTCGACCCATTTTTCTTGGTTTTATCACCTCCCTTAGTTTATGATTTCAATTTTATGCATCTTCCCTCTCCTTGGTCCCTTGGAATTATAGGTTAGTGTTAGGTAGTTGCATTTCCCTTTCTAGGAGTAGTTTTAGCATTAGTAATAGGTAGAGGATGCCAACCTTCTCTAGAGTTCTATCTCATTTTGAGTCCCATAACTTGGAGACAGAACCATGTTGCCTCAAATCCTTAAAGAAATCTAGTTTGGGACATGTGAAAATTTTGAGCTCCAGCAGTTTTTACACACTTGGAGGGACCATTGAAATCTTTATTTTCAACTTTTTGTTGAGTTTTGGTGTGTGACTTAGAAATTTCCAACCACATGAGGCTTATTTCAACATATATGGTGACTCAAGCATCAAATCAACTGGTTTCAATAGTTAGTGTGCTTCAATTTTGTGAGAAGAATTCAGACGAGTTCTAAAATAGTAGGAGTTTTGAGTACCCATAACTATCACCAAGAAGAAAAAAAAAGAGGAAGAATAGTTCAGAGGTCTCCTTCACCACCAAATAGTACTTTATCCACACCACATCTTGATATTCCTTTCTTGTAGTCTACTAGTGTTTTGAGACCTATTATTATGGTAGCACAATAGGGGAATCGACCAATTGTTAACTTTATTGGTAGTAGTGCTCTTTCTCTCAATCCACAACATGACATTCCAACATCTGCACTTAAGAGTATCCCTTTATTCACTAGGTAAAACCATACCACTCCAGTTGACCTTATTTAATACATAACCAATGTTTGTGTTTTTCATCAAATTTTTGAATGGGGTATAGCTATTAGCCTAATAGTTTCTTGATTCAAGGTAAGAGCTCTTCAATGGTTCAAGAGTTTGGGAGTATGAATAATCACTAACTAGAATGAGCTAGAGAAAACACTTTGCAATCAATTTTGGGAAAAGGTAGATATCCTCTCCTTATTAGATCATCAAATAACTATAAAGAGGGCTCCCAATGAGCTCATGGAAAATTTTAATTTCAGATTTCAGAAGACATGGGACATAATTTCAGCCCTCGTAAGACCAACTCTAGAAGGTGCTTTTATTTACTTTTTAAGAGCATTAAATTCTGATATTGTTTTCATGATTCAGTCTATGGGGTGAAACATTTCTTGGGTCCTATGCAATAGCCATTAGGGCTAAAAAAATTAATACAAGCCAAGAAACTAGCTCTAGACCACCCATGCCCTTGTATCCTAAATTGCCTCAAGCTTCTTAGCCTTCTATTGCTCCTATTCCTGAGTAGAATTCCCAACCCAATACCTCCACATCATACTCTCCCACATAGAAAAAGGAGGATGAAGAGATGAAGGACTTGATTAGAAATCTATCCAAAAAAGTCATATCCTTGGAAAAATAGCAAGCCCAATCTTATAAGAATTATTCTAACTAAGGGAAATATTCAAACCAAGGATTTAACCAAGGTTATCATTCATTTAGGAACCAACAACCTAATCAAAGATATGGAAAAATCAATAGAATAATAGGTGGTAGGGTCAAAATGCACCTCTTTCACTAGCAATTACTCATACTCAGCCACTTCCTATTGTTAGTACAAGTCAAGCATTGGTTCTAGTACAAAATAATGTAATACAAGAAATGGAATGGCTTTTACCATGCAGTCACCACATAATCAACTTATTTTTGAAAATGCATTACATGCTCAAGCCTTCATGCTTAAACATTATTCCAATCAGTAATAACTATAGATAGAAGTAACCCATCTTGATATGGAAGAATTCCATGAAGTCAATCCTTACATAAATCTCATGTTCTTTGGGGCTGATGACTTATGTGTAATAAATCAAGTAGTGGGCAGTTCTAGCAGACCTTGAACTAGTGTTGTTGATAATACAAGGTCTAAGAAAAGGATGTTGGAGTCTCAACCTTCATCTTCTTCTAATCAAGGAAACGTTGTCAACAAGGAAAGGTAATTTGGGTAGATAAAAATATATTTCATGAGGTTCCTAGTAAGGAAGTTGCTTCCTAATCAAAGATGCATATCCAAAGCAGTAGAACCAAGGAAGGATAATCTTGTACCAAAAATGTAGAAATCCATGGGCCTTCCTTTCAATGTTGTTTATAAAATGAAGAAACAAAATGAAAATGTGATAGTGTGGGATGTTTTGGCTATTCCATCACAAAGGGACATCCTATGTTAAGCTCTCAAGTAGCTTCCCCAATTTGATCCGGTCTTTGGAGAGTGCAAGACTCGTGTTGTTTTCAAATTTTGTCAAATAAACGAAGAATAGGTAAGAAAAGTTGTCAATAACCCACCCTTTTATATGTCCTTAATTGTGGGAAAACATCTAGTTCATAATTGTATGATTGATTCAGGGGCTAGTAATTTTGTAATTCCCAAAATGAATACGGATAACCTAGGTCTTAAGTACAACCCTATTTCTAAAAGTGTCCTACAACATTATGGCTCAACCATTGGTGTCTTAGGAGTTATATAAGATACTAAATTAACCATTCAAGATTTCCCAAGTATAACTATAACCCATGATATATCAGTAATTGACTTTCCTCCCATGTTTTCAATTTGTTTTTCAAGAGACTTCACTGCCAAAGTAGGTGGCTATTTTTCTTCAAATTGGTCTCATATGCTCCGAAGAACTAGGTACAGTACCAAATTTACCATACAATAATTCTATATTTTCTTACCATATTGAGTCTTATGACCCCACCCTCTCTCCAATAAAATTTCCTAGTGCAAAAAAATATGAACAAGAGTCAATTTCATAAGAGCAGCCCACTCCTCCTATACCTAATATTTTATTACATCAATGGGCTAAAAGGTGTTATGAATGGGATCCTTATGATGAATTTTTTAAAACTAGTCTTGGTACATATTGCATTCTTAAAGAAGGGTCTACTTTACCCACACCACTCAAACAAGAAAATAATAGTGCTTCTAGACTATGGAAGATGTTCTTTGATGGTTCTAGAAGTAGAAATGGATTTGGGGAAGGTGTTGTACTAATTTCTCTAATGAATGAGAAATTCTTCTTTTCCCATAGATTGCACTTTGCATGTTATAATAATGTATCAGAGTATGAGGCATTAGTGCATGGTCTTTTAATTCTGAAAAGAGGAAAATAAAGGCATTGCATATTTTTGGGGACACTAAATTGGTTGTCCACCAAGTAAGAGGAAGTGTGCCACAAAGAATAAGATTTTGAAATCTTATAGACACGATTTTGGGATCTTCTGAGAGTTTGGATGTTCTTAATTTACGGGTGGTGCAAGGAAATTGAACAAGAAGGAAGATCAAATGGAATGCCTTTGTTCTAAATTTTCTCTAGTTGAAGATCTTATTAAAGGTATTATGCAACACATGAAGGTGGTGGTAAGGCCATCCATTCTAGATAATGAAACCAAATGGTAGGTATTTCATAGTGATGAAAAAATTATGTAGTTTATCTATAATGAGGATGAATTTTCTTCAAACATGTAATCTACTTTACATGTGATTATGGTGACCAAAGCATTCGCTGAACACAAAAAAATTTACCAAATGGATTGGTCACTTTGGAGAAAAATTTCATGTCCGATGATGAATTCATAGGAAAGGAAAAGAATATAATAACAAGGCAAGAAGATTTTCAATCAGTCACTATTGCACAAGGAAAGGAAATTCTGCTATGAAAGGTATTTGATGAAATTGAGAAGCAAGATTTTATTTCCTTATGCCAAAAATTCAATGATGTTTCATCATGTGATTATGAATACCTTAAAGGATTTGATCCAACCATTTTCTAACATTCCATTTACCTTGATCCTAATGTAAAACCAATTGGACAAAAATATAGGTTAGTGAATGCTAATATATAGCCCCTCATGAGAAAAGATTTATCCAAACTAATTGAGACCAATATAATTTTTCCTATCAAGTACTCTACATAGGTGGAAAACCTTGTCCCTGTGAGGAAGAAGAATGGGGAAATCAAAGCGTTTTGTTTATTTCAAGGATTTTATCAAGGCATCTCTAAAATCATTATCCTCTACCTTTCATGGAGAATTTTTTTCAAAATGTGGTAGGATCTAAAAGGTTATCTATGCTTGATGGATACTCAGGTTTCAATTAGATCAAGGTTAGGGAGGAGGATTAGTTCAAAACTACATTTACAACCAAATGGGGAACATATTCATATCAAAAATTCCTTTTGGTTTGTCAAATGAAAGTGATACATTCCAAAGGGAAATGAAAATTGATTTCAAAGGCTATATCAATGAATTCATCATTTCTATCTGGAAGACTTTACCATTTTCTCAAATCAGAGTAAAGATCGTATCAGTCATCTTGAAAATATATTTGAGAGATGTAGGGAATATGGGGTGTCTCTTAACCCCAATAAATGTAACTTTGTAGTCTATAGGGGAATATTTTGGGACACATTGTATCAAAGTATGTAATTTCCATTGATCTAAAAATAATCTCATCCATTCTCTCTCTCTCTCTCTCTCTCTCTCTCTCTCTCTCTCTCTCTCTCTCTCTCTCTCTCTCCTAACTCATAAGAAATTCTTGCAATAATTCTTGAGAAATATTAACTTTGTTAGGATATTCATTCCTAACTTTTTAGGATTGGTCAAGCCTATCACTCTTATGCTTAAGAAGGATTCAGATTTCAAATGGAAAAAGAAAGAAAAGATATATTTTCCAAAATCAAACAAGAAAATTTCTCAAGCTCCTACACTTATCAATCCTAACTATGCTAAAGATTTCATCTTGTATGCATATGGAGTTGAATCTAGTATTGTTTTTGTTTTGACTCAATAAAATGATCAAGGATTGGAACATCCAGTGGCCTTCTTTAGTCATACATTGAAGGATTATGAATTGAAGTATAATCATATTGAAAAATAGGTTTTTTCCATCATGAGGGCTCTAAATAAATTCAAGAGTATGCTTTCCAATAATCATATCAAAGTTCTAGTCTCACATTCCAAAGTGTGAGAGACTTCATTATGGGAGTAGAAATCAATGAGAAAAGAGTTGGATGGGTGACTAAGATCATGGAATATGATGTGACTATCAAGGCCAAAAAAATTGGTAAGGGGTAGAGGAATTTGTGAGCAACTTTATTTGGATGCTCAAGATGATCAAGAAACCTCCTTCATGAATGAAGAACTTCCACATAATGTTGAAATTCAACAGGATGAAGGAGATGTAATCAACAATCAAAGCTGGATTATTTTTATGATTACCATCTTATGTATTGTTGCATATCCTCTTGGCCTTATTAAAATAAGAAGAAGATAGTTGAGGCTTCAATTCATTCCTTACGCATTGATTGATGCCATTTATTTTAAAAGAAACATGGATGGAGTTTTACTCAAGTGCATTGAAGAAGAGCATTGTGATAAGGTTTTTTGAGTTCCATGATGGTTTCTCATGTGGACATTTTTCAGCTAAGGTTACTGCGATGAAAATCTTTAAAATAGGTTACTTTTTGCCCACATTATCTGTTGATGCCCACAAATGGGTTAGAAAATGCAAATAATGTGCCTTTTTCACTGGTAAGAAGAGGTTGATTTCCCTTCCACTTCATCCAATTCAGGAAGATCAGTCATTTTCCTAATGGGGTCTTGATTTCATTAGCATCATCAATCCACACTCTAATGCTAGTAATAAATGGGTTTTAACAGCAATAGACTACTTTACGAGGTGGACAGAGGTTGTGTCATTGAAGGAAGAAACTAAGTCAGTCATCCTTTATTTCCTCAAGGACATTGTTACAAGGTTTGGTATCCCTCAAACTATTATTTCTGATAATGTAAAATATTTCCTAAGATCTAAAATTTCTAATTGGGCTCTTGCACATGGGATTTATCTTAAGACTTCTTCTAATTACTACCCCCAATGTAATGTATTGGAAAATTCTAATGACAAGAACCTGATTAGGATCATGAAGATAAAAATGGACATCTATAAAAGATAATAGCATGACAAGGTGAGGAAGGCTCTTTGGGCTAATAGAATCACAATGAAGAAGGAAATTGGCACTTCCCCTTACAAACTTGTCTATGGAAAAGAATATATGCTTCCTTTATCACTTTAATTTCCTTCACTTGAATTTTCCCAATAGGTAGAATTTGAAGAGACATATCAAAGAGAAATCAGAATGTAAAATCCTATTGAGCTTGAAGAGCTAAGGAATTATACCATGATCAAGTTAGAACAACATCAAAAATCAACCAAACAATGGTTTGATAAAAAGGATAGGTTTCAGATGTTTAAGGTTGGTGATTTGGTCTTGAAATGGGATGCTAAAAGAGATAAACCAAGGAGACACTCACAATTTGATGCAATGTGGAGTGGTCCATATATCATTAGTGCTTGCAAATAGGCTCAATCTTTTGAGTTATCTGACCTTGATGGAACTTCATTAAAGATCCTAGTTAATTCCCATGATTTTCATGTTGTACATATTTCTGTGTCTTTTATTGTTATTGCACATTCCTGTTTCTAAAAAGGTTTCATGATGGAAGTAAGGTGTTTGATGCAAGTTCCAGTCGCATTCATTCAACTTAATAATATCAGCATACGAGAAGTTGTGGTGGAAAATCAAGTAGATCTAGGGGTGAGTTCTTCAAAATTCATATCAGTATTTAGAATATCAAGTTGACTCTATTCCCAATGGATGCTTTAAGGTGACTGATATTTTCAATTGAGTAGGTAGATTTCCCCTAGAGGTCGCTAAAACTATTTTCTAATTTTCACACCCAATGCAAAATTATACAAATTACAAAATATGGATTTAAATAACATGATATGGTCTCATCCAGATTGGGTGAATTTCAATGATCTGTAATTTTGGGATCCTGTCAAGATTATTTATATAGGTACTCTTGACTGTAGCATGTATAAATGCTACCAGTCGGTAGCTTAATGGAGATACAACACATTTAGTAGGGTGGAAGTGCAATGGGACACTAGTATCATGTATGGATGCTAATGGTCAGTAGAAAGTTGGGATGTTACTGCTTTGGTAGTATAGGAAGATGGTGGTTAGGTCATAGAGGAGCAGTCAAAGAGGTAATTGTAGGTATAGGGAGTATTGATGCAATTTACTAACACATGGAAAACATACCGCTAATCGATGGCAAGAATATTGTAATCAGCTAACACCAATGGAATTATGCAAATCGGTAATTGGAAGGATTGGCATGCAACCATACCTCACCAAAGTATATTACAACCTGGATGACTATAGGAATATTGACGATGGTATGAACATTAATGAATGTAGTACATAGTGGTTCAATGACTAGTTTTATGAGGTGTGGAAACTATGTCTTCTCTGCAAGAAAGGTACAATTGGGAAATAAATTAGTAAGGTTACCCATACCTCTTTTTAGATAATCAATACAAGTTGTCAGTTGGTGGAAGAAATTTTGAGTTTCCTTCTCTATATAATGTAAATCCCCTTCATTTGTAAGGGAGGATGTTTTAAAACATAAAGAAACTCTGTCAAAATTGTTACATAACTTTTATGAGTTGTAAGCCTCATATTTAGGCATTTTGCAAGGTGATTCTTTCCTTATTTCTTGCATTGTAATGAATTATGCATCCTTTTAAGCAATAAAATTCATGTTTTGTGGCTCGTATCTACCCTAGCTTGTGTTTTATTACATTTCCTTGCCTTTCATTGCATTTACAGATATATTGTGCATATTTTGTTCTCTTTGTAGGGTTCAAATCTGTTGTGCTCCATAAAAATGGTGATTTGAATGTTGTTTTGGATTGTGGAACTTATGTCTACCCTTTCCTCCTTCATTTTTCTCTCATTTTCACTCATTGGAATGTCTCCACCCCTTGTTATTGGTGTTATCACCTCCCTTAGTTTAGGATTTTAATTTTATGCATCTTCCCTCTCCCCTGGTCCTTGGAATTATATGTTAGTGTTAGGTAGCTAAATTTTCCTTTCTAGGAGTAGTTTTAGCATTAGGAATAGGTAGAGGAAGTCGACCTTCTCCAGAGGTCTATCTCAGTTTGAGTCCCATAACTTGGAGATAGTCCCATGTTGCCTCAAATCCCTAAATCAATTTTATTTAGGATACGTGTAAATTTTGAGATCCAACGCAAATATACTTGAATCTCTCAAGATATGAAGACTTACTTTTCCTTTCTAGCCTTGTTCTCAAGAAAATTTCTTCAAAGAACCTTGAAACATCATCATACCTATGAAATAGACTCAAAACTTGAAAGGATGTAAAATCAAGGTAAAATCAAGGGAGTATGTGGATGAAATAGACTCAAAACTTGAAAGGATGTTCCCCTCAAGGGGCATATATACCCCGAGATCCAAAAATGTAGTTAGGCAAATAAATATTCTTTAGTAGAATATTATAGGGGAATTAGAGCCCCTAAGGATTTTGACTATTCTTTTGTACAAAAATTTATTCATTTGGAAGGATACATTAATAAATTGGCCAAGAGGATTAAAAATAAGAAGGTTATATCTAATGAGTTTGACAATATTCTTTCCAAACAAGAAATAATCTTCCTCTACCATGTAGGGCTAGATGAGGATCCAATTTTGGGAATGTTTGAAAGATTTGATGTTTACATAAATAAGCTAGAGAAAGAGTTTTATGGAAAATAATTGGACCTCAACCATTTCCCTTGGCATTCCTTATTATTTATCCCCTTCCTTATTCTTTATTCCTTATTTTATCCATTCTTTTCAAAAGAGAATCAAAATTATTTGACTATAATATGTAACCAAATATTTCCTGAAGCATACATAGAATAATGAATATTGTAGAAGAAGATAAAAGAGTTTTTTGATAGAGGAAAATAATATTTTCCAATCCTCCATGGGTTTGATCATGACATAAAACCATTCCTTCCAAGAAAATCAAAATGAACTCTTTTACTTTAGATGCCTCTCCCATCCTGATTGCAGACCAAGGATCACAACCCCATGTGTATCTTGTTTTCATTATTCTATGGGGTATCTGGGTATATTCCCTTTTGGGAAATTTTCTATGAAATTGAAGTCATGTCTCCACTTAAGGGGTTATAAGTTTGGGGTTCTCTATAGGGTGAATTGAATACACAAAACCAATTTTCCATGTATATGTATGGTATTTTCAAATGTAAATAGAGACAAAATCAAGAAGTATACTCCTTTTTGTTGTAATTTTATATCTATCATATCAATGAAATATAAAGAATCACATTTCAGAGCATTGTATCAGATTGGTTATTGAATGAATGTTGTTTTGTAGTGTTACTTAGCAATATTTGTTTCAGTTATAAAATTCCTTTCTGTAATGGAAATCTAGGAGTGAATATTTGCATACTTAAAGGGTATCCTAGGCTTTATGAATTTAGTAAAATAGATACATGACATTCAAATCACAAGTGTTTGTGTCAAGGTTTTAAATATTACATGGTAATGTTTGCACAAATTGGGTATCCATGAATGCAAATAACCCTTGAAAGTTTGTGTTATTTTTATTTTTAGCTCTTATGCATCATAGGACTACCAGGATGAAATGGTGAACATTTTTGTTTCTCCCCATTAGATTCCCACCCCCTTTTTTCATCTAATTTCCACAGTACCATTATGTTCTACCCATGAAAATTACATTTCACTTGTATATGTTATATGCGAGTTTCCTACAATCCATATTTCCTTTGTATTACTCAAGTGATCTTGCCCTAATTTTAAAAACTAAGTGTAGACACAAAATCACGCACTTGGGTACATTTCTAGGTCCTAAAGAACACTAGTGTATACATGATTCCCAAGCAATAAAAATAGTGGTTGACAACTATCTTTGGCCTCTTTTATCTTTGTCTTACTTTCTATTTGTTCTTACACACCCTACAAACCTAGTCATAACCTAAATTATTTATCTTTTATGGCTTTAGACACCAGCTCCCATCCGAACAGTAGCACCCAAGTATTCTTGTCCCTTTTGGGCACCCCTTACCTTCTCTCTTTTATCTTTTAGCCATATTTTCACTTATGGTTCAGCCTTCCAGTTGTCAATTACAAAATTCAAACAAGGGAATCATATATATACTTAGTTACTTCACAAAAATTAGGACCAAGTACTAAGCATTACATATTATCACCTAAGCTTGCATCCAAAGGAACAAAGATAAATTCAAAGGCATCCATATATCACTCACTCAAGGGATACGGGTGCATTATTCTACATACATAGCATATGAGGGGAATTTTATTAAATTCCATTCCACACATTTAGATCATTGAGCATATCTAGCCCCTATCAAATGTAACTTACACAAGGGAATCCTAGGGCATCATTTACACACACACACACACACACACACACACACACACACACACACAAGAAATACATGGATTATGAGATGTATTTCATTGTTTAGTCATAACTTCACTCTTTGGGTGACCGTCGAGGTCAATCCAACTCCCATTCTACATTTTAGTTTTTAGGTTTGATGTGGTTTGTGGGTATATGTAATTGAACTTCTTTCTTACGGGTTATAGGTACCTTCAAAAATAAAGGAGTGAATATAAAATGATAGAAAAGGACCAATTTTGAAACCATTTTGACATAGAAGAAACCATATTCTTATCATTTACACAGCCACCAGCACCTAGGAACCTTGGCTCTATTTGCGGGCGCCCTTGTCCTGAATGATTGTTGAGTTCTAGAATTCCCATGGAGAATTTATGATTTTTTTCACAGTCTATTTAGTACTTTACACTTCCCATATCACTTCCATATTGTGTAGATATCATCTAAGTCTTCTTATCTCCTTCTCTTATTTAAGGTTTCATATCATTGTTTTTTTATTGCTTGTGTCTCATTGTATATTAGAATTTGTACATCTTTAGGAATATTAACTAATCTGAAAATAATATTTATTTAATCCAATTTATATTAAATCACTAAGCATTATGAATGTTATTTAGTTCCATGTTGTCAACAACATCCTTCTAATGATATTCATAATCACATCTAATATGTCTTTAGTAGTCTAATGTTAAGTATGTGGAATGTTTGTGTGACATATCTCTTGAGTGAGTATGTAATTTTATGCTATACTTTATTGAGATTTATTTTTATAATAAATTTGGGGGATATTGAATCATAGTATCCCTCCCCCACAACCTACCATTTGGTCCTCTCACCATAGTTTAGGAAGATCCAAAAGTAGTAAGAGACTAGCCACACCCTTTGTATGTGCCTCTCAATCATTTCTAAGACTTGGACATGGAAGAATGTTAGATATGTCCCCAGCTACAAATGACATATTTCAAGCATATATCATCCTTCTTGTCATTCCTTCTCTAAATCTAAATCAGGTCTTTGGGGTGCGAAAATGGGAACCAACATGCTTCTGGTGTCATTTTCGGGAACATTTATCTCATTTCTCTTGCGATATTATTACCATGGTTTAAGACATGTTAATATGTTTAACACTTACCTGGTTGTAATTATGTATGTTCCTAATTTGATTCACCCAAGGTTTTATGGAGGGATTATCCATTTGTGTGGTATTAGAGTGTGATTGAGTGTAGTTTCCTATTGATTTATATTTTCTAGAGTGTAACCAATAATGGTGAATTCATTCTAAGTTATTGGTAGGTTCACATTTTTAAAGATGGAAGGATTGAGATCTTCCTTTAGATCAAACCCTACTAAAATACTTATTCTTAAGTTGAATGACCTATATAGAAGATGAAATCGTCTTTGGAAATATATGAGTGTTTTAAAGCTCAAAAGGTAAGGATATTCAATCCTTTGATCTTGGTGATTCCCCTTTGATTGAAGATTATTCTAGTTCCTCTGGTAGTTCTAAATCAAGTATCTTGGTTTACCAACTTCATTCCTTGTTTTAATAATACTCTATGTCTAAATTTGCTCAAATTTTTCCTAAACCCACCCATTGGATTAAGGTTGACGACATGACACTTTGTTTGCGGATACTCCTTTGATAAATTTCCATAACACTGACCCTACCCCCTAACTTCACATACCACTCATTCAAAACCCAATTAATCCTCTCCTTAAAAATATAGTTGACCACAATATGGATCATCCACCTCCACCTCCACCTTTCGATTCTAAAGTTTCAGACCTATTAACTTTAGGTGCAAGCCTAGATATGCTAGTGAGGTCCCTAATGAAGTGAGAAATATACCACCAAAGTTTCAATGTAACAATGTTATTTCTAAATAACAACACATTATATCATTTAATAATATCATTGATGATTATTATATTGACTCGAGGATGTTTACTTGAATTTATTTGTGCAAATGCTTGAATAATATGTTAGAGAATGGTTCAATGCATTACCTCATGGGGATATTAAATCTTGGGAGGAGATGATGAATGTATTTCAAATTCTATATGTTGATAGAACATATCCTACATTTCTTTTGTCTAAATTTGAGAATATCAAGAAGTGTCCTAATGAGTGTGTGTGAGACTTCAATATTAGGTTTAATAATACATTGATGAGACTTAGAACCACTCTTAGGCTGATTAATGAGTCTTGTTTGATAAAATATTATGATTTTTTTTATAAGAACACAACTTATTATCTAATAGATAATGACCCTTTTAATCTTAGGTAAGATTTTACCATGGCCATAAAAATTGAGAATAATATCAAGGTTGCTGGTAAATCTTCTAAAAGAGAAGGGATCAAGTTAGTGAACCCTAAAAACAAACAAACTAGTAAACCATCCACTTTAGAATAGAGGTTGAAGACTCTAGCCAATGTTGTTAAAGAGATTTCTTATATGTTAGCTAAAACAGAAAAGGCATCTCCATGGGATCTCGAATGAGAATAAAAACCAACGTTCACCTCATATTAGAGGGGATAATAAAGGAAAGAGGCCTATGGGTTGAGATGATAGGAAAAAATAATTTAGAGATACTAAAGGGGTCATTGATCCTCTAAGTTATTGGGTGTTAGCAATAGATAAATCTCCCCTCATTTAGTGGTGTGAAAAATTTGCTTGCCCCATGATCTTTGTGAACAAGTGGCCTTGGTAGTAGATGTTGAGGATTCTATATCTAATCAGTATTTTGATGGTGCATTGATGTTTGAAGAGATCCTAAACCTTAAAGGTGGATCTACGTCTACAGATCTCTTGTGTGTCAAGACAAGTGGATGACTTTTGGATAGTTATGGGTAAGGTATGTTATTATCCCATTAAATTTGATTATGAAATTAATATGACTCAATATTTTGAGCTTCCTAATCATGAATTTGAATACTTAAGAACTTTAATGATTAAGAAATATGATGGGGGAGTTCTTTCAGTGGAGGATAGGTAGTTATTGATCAATGCATCAATAGCTCAAGAAAAGGAATATAACATGAGAATAAAATAACAAGCTGCCCTTACCCAAGGAGAAGGATCTTCTATTGGTCCAAAAGGTGGGGATAAAAATAAGGACCCTAACAATTTATAAAGTTATATCACACCTAGTAATGTTGCTTCTTCTTTTCATCCTCTTAAACAAAAGAGTCTTTCTTATACTTCTAAAAATAAGATTCCCTTATTGACTAATGTTCCAAAAGGTTTTGGTGGTACTTTCAAAAATCCCAAATGATATAAAACACCAGTTAAATAACCCGATCCTAATATACCTTTTTTTTCTCTGTTTCGAAAGTATGTGTACCCTCTTAATGGTGTTCACTCTTCCTCCCAATACATCCATGCCTAATTACAATGTTTATGACATGGCCCAAATTTTAAGCCAATTGAAAAATCATTTTTCCTCTAATATAACTTATTAGGATCCCTAAGTATAGGCATCGAGACTTTGAGTACTTGGGTTTCTATGAAAATATGGTTACTGAGATGAAGTTAGCCAACCACTTACTATTGAGAATGAAATTGAAGAATCTCAAGAAATTATTGAACCTCCCCTGAAGTTTACTTGGGTACAACCTTGGTTGAGATCCAACTGGATGTTAATATTTTTATACAATATTATTAGTTAATAGTTGGCTCTTGCACAATTTTATGTGTGATACTAGTGTATCTTGTAATAGTATTTCATTAGTATTTATGAATGAACTTGGAATAAGAATATTTGCTTCTTATGAGAGATGTTATGCAATGGAACCAAGAGAAGTACCAATATATGGTTGTGTTATAAGGTTGATTATACAATTAGATACTCATCATGGTAAGTACCTAAAGAATGCATGTTGTTGTGGTTGATTATCCTGATAAATGGGGAATGTTATTATTCAAAAAATGGGATGCTAGTGTGGGTAGTAGTGTGTAAATGGACTTATCATATGATACTATTTGTTTGGAAGGAAAATTAGTAAAAGTACAAAAAGAATATAAGTTTATGCATTTGATTAAAGATCTTATGAATGTATCTAATAGAGTTCTTTACAGTATACGAGGATTTGGGAAATTTTATTGGCAATGCTAATTTTGGTGACCATTTCATTAACCTTGAAATACAGATAGAAGACCCTAACACTCTTTGGATTATGTTTTTGATGGAGGATGTTCTAGTTAAGGTAATGGTGTTGGTGTGATGTTGTATTCCACTAACGAGAGAGGATCCTTTAATTTTTCCTTTAATCTTTGTTTTAGTTATACTAATAATATTGTATAATATGAGGTAATCATACTTAGATTAAGGATCACTTGGAGGCATGGAATTAATAATTTAATAATAAAATGGGATTCTACTTTGGCTATTAAACAAATTAGAAAAGTATATGTATATAAAAGTTATATATTGAAGCAATATAGGAATGAAGTTTGGGACTTAATTGAAATGTTCGATTCCTTTAGTATTGTGTATCATGAAATGAATCAAAATATAGTTGCTGATATGATAGAATTTCTATCCTCATAATATGAAATTATGTTGTGACCCCGTATTTCCAATTTAAAGTTTAAATGTTAGTCATGCCTTCTATATATGACAATGTTGAGCATTGAAAAGTTTTTGATGATGATAGTCACATCATGAAATTCCTAAATTTTGAATCGAGTTCTCTAACCATCAATAGCTTCAACTCACTTTAGATCAATCATTCTTTGTTGTTGAAATCAAGTAGCACCCCTGGATGCAAATCAAGGTTCTAAGTTGATGTTTAGGGCATCCAGTGTGATTGCACAACATGGAAACCTCTCTCTAAGTGTGGGACTTGTGAAAATGAGAGAGGAATCTCTAGATTAGAGGCTGGTTCCTCAAACTCCTCTGATTAGATCTAGTATTTGCACAACTGCAGAGGTTCAGATCCTAATTTTACCCTAATTTGCAAGTAGACAGGGATAAGAAATGCAGAAAATGAAACTAACCTAATGATGGTGATGCACCAAAGGAGTGGTGAACATTTTTGCTCATACAAATAGGCACAAATCCATGAAATGCAACATGAAAAACATACACAAGCTGATAAGATGCAATAAGAGATCTGAAAATGAAGTAAAAACAATACAAACAGAGGACTGAAAGCATTCACAGAGTTTGCACTGTCATTTCCATGTAAAAATCCCTTGCATTACACCATCAAAGAGGTATAAACCTGTTACAATCCTTGAAAAAGGCCTGATACTTACAAAATTCACTTGTTTTCAGGTGAAAGAAGAAGTCTAATGTTCAAAAAAGTGTTCAACCCTCAAAAAATGAGCCAAAACTGGCTTTTACAGTACATGGGTCGAGCCCAGGAGAGAGAAAACGTGCAAAACGCATGGGAGCCATCCCTCATTGAATGAAACTACATTAAAACAGCATGGAGGTCCTTACAAACCCATGCTCTGACATTTTTGACCATGCTGGAGAGAAAAGTGACCCATTTTGCATTAAAATTGGTTGTTGAAATGTCATTTCTGGCCATGGACACGTACCAGAAGTGTTTTTATTTTTCTCTCTCCAAACTGAACCAAAATTCAAAATTGACCATGGAATCATGTAGATAATTTCATAATCTTTCCATTGATATAAATAACGTGCAAATCTGAGCTCTGGATCGAAAGTTATGGAGGTCTGAAGTTTTAGGGCAAAAACGGCCCAAAAAACGGATCGGCGGGCAAAATTTTAAAATTTTACCTCTTTTTGGTCTTTGGAAAAATTTTCAAAAAACCCCCCACACCCTGCCACCCAGGTGCCATGTGGCATGATTTGATTAGGCACGGGCTCCTCCTGGCCACTTTCCCTTCATTTTTACCTTTGGAAATTTTTTCCAAAACCTCTGTAGGACTGTCACTTGGACATGTGTTGTTCCTCCATTGGTTGATAGGTTTCTCCTCCCGATTTCTCCTTTTGAAATTTTATATTTTTACCTTGGGAAAAAATTCATTTTTTCCCCCGCGCCCCACCACTCCGGGACACGTGGCATGATTTGGTTGGATGACAGGGGCGCGGGCTCATCCTTCGCCTTTGAATTTTTTGGCCGAAAACTTTGCCAAATTTTCCATTTTCCACCCGAGCTCCGAACTCCCCGGCCACCTCTGCCACCTATCATGTTTCTATTGGCTCAGCCAATCCTCCAAAATTTGCCTTTGAAAAACTCGGCAAAAACACTTAGCCAATTTTTGATTTCTTCCCCCCGCCGCTCTAACTGATGAAGACACGTGGCATGATCCCATTCGCCGCGGGCCATGCGGGTGAAAATCTACATTTGAACCTTTTGGCAAGACTTAGCCAAATTTCACTTTTCTCCTCCACGGTCTGCAACCCTCCTCTGGACATGTGGCAGCTCCTATTGGTTGCGGGCCAAAATTCAAAAATTTTCCCACATGCAAAACACTTAGCAATTTTTTACTGCGCCTCCCCTTGTGACACGTGTCACACTGTGATTCACCCGGCGGGCCCGCGGGAAAAAATTTCCTTTTGCATTTCCGACCAAAACTTGGAAAATTTTCCAAGTTCTCCTCCGAACCCCGCCGGCTCCTGGACACGTGGCAGCTTCCTATTGGCTACGGGCTTCCAAAGGGAAAATTTCCCACAAAAACTCCGCCGAGCCATAACTTGAAAAATATGAGGAGTTAGGAGGAAAACTTTACCTTTCTAGAAATCTGAGAGAGAGCTCTATCTGATGGTGCCATTTCCAGAAAGATTTGAGTGCCTAAAAATCAAAAAATGAAGACTGAGGCATAAGAGAGGCAAGAACACAAGGAGTTAGCTAGCAAAATGAGTAGGGGCACATTTTGGCTAACAATTACTCCTTTAAGATACACAATGTACCCCAATAACTTGGCCTTTTGTACACAAAAGTGACATTTCCTAGATTTAAATAAATATCAAACTTCCCGCATCTAATCAATATTTTCTCAAGATGTGTGAAATGATCATTCTTTTTCCTGAAGTAAATTATAATGTCATCTGATAAACCATAATAAAATCATTAATCAACCTAGAAAATACCACATTCATGGCCTTCGAAAAGTATTGCCATAATTCATTAGACCAAAGGGTATTATAACATAAACATAAGTTCCCTAAGGGTGGTACAATTTTTTATATTGTTGGACTTCTTGACCACCACTTAATTGTATCCTCGAAACCATCCAAAGTTGAAATCATCTCATAATTTGTTACCCTTTGCAATAGATTGTCCATGTTAGGAAGAGGGTAATTTTCCTTTAAATAATATTTATTGAAATTTATAAAATCAACATAGAGTCTCATGTCACTATTATTTTTCCTGACTAGGACCAAGTTAGCAACCCAACATGAATTTCTGGTTGGTGAATGATTCCCCCATCCTTGATTTTCTTAAGTTCATCTTGCATATTTTTGGCAAACATGGGGTTTATTGTCCTTTTCTTCTACCTAAAATATCTTGGTTGTTATGCTCCAATGGAATAACATGTTAAAAGAGACCTTCCATATAAGCATTCAATTTTTAATATGACCAAGCCAAGCAATCTTGATATTTCTTCAAAATTTTTAGTACAGGATTGTTTTTCATATTCACTTAAATTTATACCCAACCAAACGTTATTAGGATCTTTGTTGATACCCAAGTTACATTTAGTCACATATCTTATCCCAAGGCTATATTTATTAATATAATATGTTGGAACTATCATTAAAAGCTTCAAGATTTACTAATCTGTTAGAATTGTGTTTGTCTTTAACTGAATTCTTTATTTTCCAAACATAGTTTCTTTTCCCTCACAAGTTTCCACCATGGGATCTAAATCAATCAGATTTTTTGATATCATATTGGATTTTCCACCAAAATATATAATCAAGAATTCTTATACACATATATTTGCATAAATTCCAATAATGATATAACAAGTAATGTAATATGAAACTAACTCACAAAAGAATAATAATGAAAAATTAGAAACCTCTTATTACCTCAAGTGGTGTCTACAAATATGAGTGTTTTGTAACTCTTCCATGAGAATATTCCCAAAATAGGAAGAGGAGTTACATTAGAAAATGGGAATGTAACTCCTATGAAACACTACTGTGTGTAATATATGTCATAGTAACTCTTATTATGCTCAATACACCTATGATAGATGAGTCACCAAGGTTGAATTATTTTCCAAGTAAATAAATATGAGGAAAATAATATCTTACGCCAAGACTCTCACTCTAGTTTTTCAATATATTGAAGAAATTTTCCCCACCATGCATTTTCAATGGTATATATTACATTACCAAAGCCTTATACTTTTGTAGTTTACTGAGCATGCACACTTCTATAAATTTTCCTTATTTATAAAATATATTGCATACCTTGTAATCAAATATGACCATCTAATTTATATGTGTGTTATGTCTCAACACTCTTTAAAAAAATTCATACGATTGGCATGCTCCTTTTCTTTTTCATATTTTTCATGTCGTACATGTGTGTCACCATCACTTTCCCTTTCCTTAAAAATAAGGCTAGACAAAGTCTTAATCTTGTCAATGCCATTTCTTAATTCAAATGGCATACCTTTTGTAAGTTTTGGTGCATTGGATATATTCTTTTCTTAAATGAAAATATTTCAAATCCCATTGCCATATGCTTTTGTAGTAAATCCTTATGCACCTTTTTTAGCCACAATTTTTCCTTTATTTCATGGAGTTATTTTCTTAAATCATGTGCATTTTTAGGGCACATAGATATTTTTGTTTAGAGTTAGCTCCTATATATCCCTAATGGGTTATTCATCCAATTAGGAAAAATATCCATCATGCTTATTGGTTTTATGAATTATTCATTTTCATTTATTGAGTAATACATATTTTGGGTTCTATTATTCTTATTCTTCTTTACCCATTTTATTGACTATATTTAGAAATATCATAATCTTATTGGTACTCACTACCATTTGTTTCACTAATTTTATATTTTTGGTTGTGTGCACTACGTCATCCTATTCATAATATTGTTGTACAACTCATTCTATATTCATTTTTGGCTTCAATAAGTAACACATTTGGCTTGCCTAATTGTTCACAATAATTATTTATGTGGGTTGATAACACAGAGATTTGTCTCACGTGTTACGAAATATGTACTCTTTAATGGAGGCATATATGTCTCCTTTGAAAATGAGTATAGAATTTAACATACTTTACATACATAGTGATTTTTAATTCTTAATCTTTTTACAAAGTTCAAACAATACTTAGTAGTGAAATATAAAGGAAGTTTGGCCCAAGATGTCATGATATTATCAGTAAAAGAGATGCATGTTAGAGACTAATGTTATATCACTGCAATTTTGGTGTGAACCTTGACCAACTCTTTAATAATTCAAGGTATGTGCTACTCATCCCAAAGGCTACCTTGAGTTGTATAAAATTGTTATCTTGTTTGGCCTTATAATCCCTTGTTAGTGTAGTATGTTTAAGATATTTTTATACCACATGATTGATGATTTATCTTTGAGTGTGAATTTCCAATTCACCTTCCCATCTCCTTTAGGTACACCAACATCATTGAATACTAGTAAGAGTAAGAGCAATCCCCATTTTATATTTCTCTCCAGGACATGAACCATGTACACATCCACTTATATTATCTTGGAAATTTATCGTGAGATGTTGTAGCATGTACCATTGGCCATCTTACGTGTTATTTGTGGAAACTTTTTATTTACCTTTACCCATATTTTCAAACTTTCCAACTTACAACTAACAAGGCCCATAGAAAATCTTGTGCTAGATTTAGTGATATTGGAATGGATAAGGTACACCATTCTTGTTTTTATTTCAACAATTCACCTATTTTCTCTATTTTCTACTCATCACATAACTCAAGCCTAAAATCATCTTTAGGTGGTTGCCAACCCAATGATCTTGTTTACGAGTCATTTATCCTCATCCTTCACCCTCTAAATTAGAAATATCACTAATGGGTACATGAAATAAGAAATTGAATCAACTTCGTGGGTTTTTAAAAGTATGGAAACTCAAAATTCTATAATACCCCCATATCCTCTAGCACATTTATGTCAAGTATCATCAAATATAATCCCAACATCTACAGTATTTTGGTTGGTCTTCTTCATGTATTCCTCCATGATTTTTTCCTCTAATCTTGGTGCATGATGATTAAAATTAGATATTTTCTATGTCACCGTAATGGATTTCTAATCTTATTTGTGCACCATAGAGTCTGGATACTATATTTTAGTGAATATTTTTATGACGTTTGTAGGATTCTTAGCCTTTAATTTTACCTTTCTGCATTGTTTCATGGAGCTCCTTCCTTCTTGTTCATATGGCTGAAGTAGTGGGATGATATTCTTCATATTCATTTTCCATTTCCTTATCCTCATTCCTTATATATATTTATTCATCTTCCTCTAACATTGAGGCACACGATTATTTTGAAAAATTGAATAACTATGGAAGGTTGATACTTGTGTGGAACTCAATTCATATGTATCCCCAATACTTCCTTTTTCCAACCTTCATCTAGTCCTTGATATTTTTTTATTTATTATGGGGTGGTCAAGGTTCTGTGAATCCTCATTTTTAAGAATATCTTGACCTCCACAATAATGGGATTCAATATAAGCAATTGAATAATATATAACCTATAATATGTACTCTTCCTATTTTTATTTTATTTTCACCCATGTATCTCGAGATCCTGGTTTTTAAACAATGGGAAAATGCACTTGGTTTGTGCTCTACAACCTTCTCAGTAACCATCAATTTAATTTTTATTAGATTTTTGATAGTTAAAAATGTAAATGTTTTGTTAATGAGTTCCATAGTTCTTATATACCTTTCCAAAATTTCATGTCCCTTCATAATTATTTTTTCCACGTGCATGAATTCTCACTTGGTCACCTTTTCTATTTTTTTGTTATGTGGTTTCCAATTGTTTCTAGCGTCTAATTCCCTATCCTTTTATGATTTTTAAATCATTCATAAAATGGTAAATTATATCATTAATTTGCATGTGTGCACCATGATTCTTATGTTATTTATGTTTCTCTTCTCCCCACACTTGTATTTTCATTCATTTATTACATTCCCATGTTTTTCCACACTCTTTTGCATCAAAGCACATTTTTTTATGTGAACTTCTTAGCCTCATAGAATTTCTCAAAAAAATCTCTCCTTCCACAATTTTCTCTCATGTTCCCCAAACCTACCTTATGATATGCCTTTTACAATCATATTTTCTTATTCCTTATCACTTTTGTAAGTGAGTTCTTTCAATCTTGCATCTTACAAACATTTCTACCATCTTTTGCACCCAGAACACACTTCTATTTTTCATCTTACTATTTTTTTTTCATATTCCAAATTTTCTTTACCTTACCCCACAATAATCACGTGCAAATTCATCTACATGTAAACACTATATTTGCATATATATCCCCTTCTCTTAGATAAAGAGAAATATATTCATGCTAATCACTATATAAGAGTATCCATTTTTATAGAAATCCTTGACATACATCAACAAAGGCATGAAATAAAAACTTTTATTTAACAAAGAACAAAATTCATAAATTCAAACTACCTAGATATAAAATACTTTAATAACATATTGGTATATTTCTTATTCAAATTACAATAGGGACCTTCATGGGTAGTAGGGTTTTAGCCTACTTCCATTGAAGTGTCCCGATAAAAAATATCCATTGGTATTTTTTAGTTTGCATGCCCATGTGGTAAATATAACATGGACTTCATAGGATGCTAACTAATTATTTTTCAACTTTTCTCGTGTGGTGTGAAAACTTGAATCATAAAAATGACTAGGGCACACTTTATTGTTTTTTTCTTTGTATTCCTATCATGCCACATTTTTGTCTTGTTTTATACATACCCTAAATCCATCACATGTGAACCCTATTTTCATAGAGTTTAAAGAAATTTGTTAGGTTATCTAATACTAAATCATCATCATCCATATTAGAAATGTGCATGATTTTGAAAAAGTACCATGAATTCAATTGGTAGAATAAATTTTGTGTCAAACACCAAATAAAGTGGTATTTATTTGTTTAACCTTTTGTAAATTATGTGGTATTCCCATAAAACTATTAATACTTTATCAACCCAATATTTCCTTCCAACCGAATAAAACTTGGTGAGGGCGGTGCTTATAATCTTGTTGAAATCTTCCACCGTTCAATTTTCTTATGGGTCATAACGATTCGTTTTATGATGTGCAATCATAAATTTGGATAGAAATATGCACAATCTCATTGAGGATATGAGTAACCCTATCACTTGTGAGGATCAATTGGCATTATTAAATACTAATAATATTCTCCCATATGAACCTCGTGGTTATGAGTATAGTGTAATATTTTTGGTGTGTCATCATCCCAACACGTAAGGCAATGCATTACTTTTATTATATATTGTGCACTAATTCACCATTTATATGGGTTGATTGGTCCAACAAAATCAATATCCTACTTTTAAAATGGTTCTTGCACAAGGAATGGGTACAAAATAATTTCATCTTTCATGCGTTGTTTTTCAAATCACTTTGCAATGATTAAATTTCCATGCATAGTCATTGGCATCATGGAACATGTTTTTCCACCATATCCATAATGTTAATATATTGCATCCAATTTTGTCACTTGCATAGTGTCCACTTATGATCCCTTCATGTTCCTCTATTAGGATTTCTTGTTTCTATTGGTCCATCACATATATTTTTAGCACTTTGCCTCTTCCCATTTTTTATAAATCCTCCGATGAGTCAAAATGGTGTGGATTTCAATGTCAACTACTTATTTTGTTATGTTATAAATTTTTCTAGAGAAAACCCAAATTATAGGAAAACGGTGATGTCATTTATTTCATCCAACACACTCTTAATGCACAATAGTTTGGCATCTTTCATATCATCTTCAATATTTTGTCCTTCTTCACTTTTGGTGATGCGTGAAAGATGATCAAGCCTTACTTTATTCTTTCCTAGTTTTATCACTATTGAAAATTGGATTTATTGAAATAATATTATCCACCAGCATATCCTCCCATGTATAAATTCCTTTTTTACCAAATATTTGAGCACCATATCATTTGTATAGAAAATAAAATGGGTTCCTAACAATTACTGACCAAAAATTTTGAAGCATGTAGACCATGGAGATCCCTTCATGCTCTTATGGTATAATTTTACTCTTCGGGGTGGTATAATTTTTCTTTCCCCAATTTCATGAGAAATACTGCTACCACTATTCTTGATGCATAACTATGCATGTGGAAAGGAGTCATCAAATCTAAAAGTTATAGAATTGGTGTGATGGAGAGATTTTCTTTGGAATTGTCAAAATATTAGTTTTGGTCTTCATTCCATTTGAAATGTTCTTGTTTCTTGATTATTTTTCCAATGGCATGGCTATCTTGGCATATGATTTAATGAATTTTCAATATTATCTAAAATGACCCAAAACATTCATGTACATCCCATTATGTATATGACACTTCTAGTTGTACAATAACTTCTATTTTTTCTAGGTTTACCAACATTCCACACTTTCATATAATCTACCCAAGAAATCTCCCTAAAGGACTCACGATGAAACATGTATTTAGATAGATTATATTTGGATTTGACAAAATCTCTCAAACATTAAGAACACACATTCACAATGGTCCTTGACTAAACCATACATTGTTCAATCATCCTAGTAGAATTATAAATCAAATTCAATCACAATGATGCATGAAAAACATCATAAGTGAGATGTTTATCCCAAAGGTAATTATTGTGTAGGAAAAGGGTCATCATTCTATTCGTACATCATATTTTGGTTATCCTCCTAAACTATTTACACTTGGTGATAACCTCTGATCCCATTTTTGAAGGTGTATATTTCTCACCTTATCACACCTTCCAATATATCCTTGTAGATAGAAAATCACACACTTGGGTACATTTCTAAGTCCTAAAAGAATGATAGCATTTACATGATGCCTAAGAAATAAAACTAGTGATTGACAACTATCTTTGGCCTCTTTTCTTTGTCTCTTTCTTTAAATTTGTCTTATACACCCTACAAACCCAGTCGGAACTTGATTCATTTATATTTCATGGCTTGAGAGACCAAAGGTGCTCACCAGACGAGAGGTTCTCAAAGCGATCCTATACCCTTTGGGCTCCCCGACCATTTCTTATCTTACTCACTCCTTTTATCTCTCTTTTATCTTTTGGGCATATTTTTCACTTATGGGTCATCCTTCCAATTTTCAATTACAAAATTCAAATATAATAATCATATAAATACATAGTTGTGTGCTTAAAATAAGGGACCAAACACTAAACATTACTATTACCACCTAATCTTGCATCTAAAAGGAACCTAAAACACTCCAAGGAATTCATCTAACATCTATTCAAGGGACAAGGGACTACATATTCTACATACAAAGACATATAGGAAGGGGAAGTGTATTCTATTTTATCCACACATCTACATCTTAGAGAAAATATAGCTTATTACCTAGTACATCTTACACAAGGAATTTATAGGGCATCATTCTTACACACACACACACACACACACACACAAAATACATAGATTATGAGATGTAGTGCATCTCTTATTCATAAGTTCACTCTTGGGGTGATCATCAAGGTCAATCAAATCCCCATTTTGTATTTTCCTTTTTGGGTTTGATGTGGTTTATGGGATTTTTAGGTGAAATTATCTTTTTCAAGTTACAAGTATCATCGGTGGTCATAGTGCAAACATCAAGAGGTCAATAGAGATAAATTTTGAAACCATTACGAAACAACAGAGACCATATTTTGAGCTTTGGCATAGTCACGGGCACCCAGATCCGGTCATCAAGTACCCATGTGCCGTACCCTACTAAATTTTCCCTTATTTGGTAATATTCATGAGTTCTGAGAATTTAAAGAGATCGATTTACAACATTTTTTTCATTTTTTCAGCACCTTACCCCACCCAAACCACTTCTAGATTGCGCATAAATTAGCTAAGTCATTTTATCTCCCTCCTTTACTTAGGGTTTTATACTTTACATACTTATTTGTTTATTTCTTATTGTATGTTAACAATTATACATATTTTATTATAGTAGTTACTCTGCAATAGGGTTTTATAATTCTATTTTTATTAAATTATTTGGTGAACCCATCCGCTCGAACCCTTCCTTCTTATGCCCATTACTTATAGTGGCCGATTTGGGTCTTTTGAGCACACTGAGCTTCCTCCATCTACCCATAGGGTTTTTAAACCAATGTATGAATCTGATAACCCATTTGCTAACACATAGAATGTTTCTCTGGAAAAAATTGAAACCTCTGATAGCGAGCAATCGTACGATCAGGACATAAATTTTGATCATGGATATCTAGACAAGCTCACTAATTTTTTTCAAGCTCTACGCACCAACCCTTTACATATTCTAAATTTTCTCAATGCCTTAATTACCATGAAACATTCTTGAGATGTTGATTCTTATCCTCTTTTAGGTTCCTCCCCATCTTTCATGGCCTCCACCCAACCCCTTAACATCCCCACTTCCATTTCTACCCCTATCGCCCTCTCATTACTTCCAATACCTTTAATACATAACTTGGTTCCTCTTCAAGAACTCATGACTTAGCTTCTTTATATCAAAATCTATAAATTCAAATATGTCAGTTACAACAAGCTACTTCACACTCCTCTCCATCTCTTGATTCCTCATTACTCCTTCATACCCCTTTCACACCTGCCATTTCTACTTATCCACTTCCTCCTAATTTTTTCACTCATAAATTTCCCACCTTCAATGGCCATGATGACCCTCAATATCATCTCTAATCTTTACACGTGGCCTGTTTTGACTATGCGGATGATCATACATTGTTAGCTAATCTATTCCCTAAAATTCTTTAAGATTACACCATGTGTTGGTTCTATGGTCTACATGTTCATTTGGTAACTTCTTTTATGAATTTATCCTATGTTTTTCTTAATCACTTTTCCATCAATATCGTCACCAAGATCTCTTATGTATAGCTTGATAAAATCAAACAAATATCTAGTTGACTATGTTTTACATTACAAGAACAAGCTAGATAAGATGACCAATTTCCTCGTTGATTCATAATTGTAAGATCTTTTTGTTCAAATACTTTTACCACCACTTCAGAGAGTGTTATCTTTGATATCTCTCCTTCATTTTATCAATTATTCCATACACTCAAACTATGTGAGGTCAAACTCCTATCTATGGGAAAATTAAAATATCATGATACTCCTTCATCCTCTTTTAATAGGTTTTAAGCTAAATCAACATTCAATCCATCTCCTAATCCCACCGAAGAAAAGAAAAATTTTAATGTTATCTCTCCACTTGAAAATATTCAATGGAAACCTCTAAAGCATACTTTTACCAAATTACCCTATGCACCCTAGTTTATATTGCCTCAACTCATCAAAAGTAACCTTATCACTCTTCCACCGCCACTCAATATCGATCCCTCTCACCCCCATGGCTGCAATTATGATGAAAATGCACAATGTGATTATCACCAATGTGTTGGGAATTCTATTGATCACTACTTAAAACTCAAGCATATCATTTAGGATCTTATTGACAATAATTCACTTAAGCTCCTTAAGCCATCTACTTCTCAACCAATCAAACATAATAAAAATCTAAAAATATTTAATGACACTTTTCCCAAGCATGAAAAGCAAGCTCTTGATTCTTCTGTTAATCATACATATTGAGTTGTGCCTCTTCCGCATTGGAGTCCATTGAATTCCTTTTTCCTACCATTGATGCATCAACACCAGTCATTAAATTTTTGGATCGTGATTATTATGCTCCATTCACTTTTGATTCATTGCATATTAGTGCTTATATTGGTTTGTATACTATCAATAACACCATGATCTATCCAATGGCTCCTATCAATGTGTGTTCCATTACACTTCTCATGGCTATCAAATGTCCACTATCTAATATCACATATCCAGTTCCTAATTATTTTGGATACATCAAGCTTCCCATTACAGTTGGGCCTCTTACCATGCTTGTTTCATTCATTGTGGCATCTTAAATTAAAGGATGTTGCATGCTCTTATCTCTCTCTTGGCTCTGTGCTGCCCAAACCATTCCCTCCATGAATCATTTGTGCATTAAGTTCATTCACAATAAGTAATTTTTCAGTCTTAAAGGTGTTCCACCATACACACCATTTCCTAATCCTAGTCTTGTTGATATCTTTACACCAATTACAGCATCTAGGCCTTCTAGGCCTCTAAAATCTAAGGCACACTCTACACATAGTTCTCCTATTCATACTCATCCCACTCCATGACTTTTTCATCCTCATTGATCCAATAGTCTACCTCATCAACCTAATTCCCCTACTCATGAAGCCCCTTTCGCATAGGTTTACAAAATCACCTTTGCCACATATTCCTCCTTCACATACACATCCTTACCCTCTTACATCATCAATCCTAGAGCATCGTCACATACCTTTATCTCCTCGGATATTGAATGGAGGTTTCTTTCCCTTCACTATCATTAGATAGCCTTATATCCTTCTCGCACTTGGGGGGTATCACGCTTTCTTCCCCACTACTAGCATCATAAGTTTTCTATAATATCTACTATCATGCTCCTTTCTTCATATCTAATATCTCTCGTGCACATTAATACACAATTTGTATCATCATTAACCTATGATGCACTCTCGTTCCACAACTCATACTCAATTGTTGAGGGTCTAAATATGAAATTAACTTCACATCATTCACACCTTGTGCTCTATGCTTCATGATACATATTTCTAGCTTCTATTACTCATACCATTTCCCGATGACATGCTCTTTTCTATGGTTCATTCTTGACTACCGAGTGGTAATTTATAAATGAACCTCATTTTATTCACATTCACTAGGGGTTGTGTTGCTCTATCATATTCACACTTTTCATACCATTCCATCACACCCATACATTACATTTTCATATCTTAGTTGCATCTACTCTTGCTAGATTATTCTATTTACATGTAACACTTTTTGTCCTCTGCTAGATGATTCTTAGTATGGCATCATCTTTCTATATATACACATGCATGTTCACTTGCTATTTTATGGTGAATGCAGATCTCTTACAAGTTCTTCCACACTACTTGCAATGATGTTTTCCTCTATACTTTTACTAATCCCACTTGACCTTTGTTGAGGGCATCTACTTTCTTTACTATCACATACTACATAGGTTTTATTGCTACATTTTTAACTATTTCTCATTTACGATTACTTTAAATTTTGCTGATTTATACATGCCTTGACATGTTATTTATCTTTCTAACATGCTAACGGGTGCTTCATGTGTAACATTTTCCTTGTAAGACTATATGCCACCATGGTTATCTGATACACTTTTCTTGACATTGTTTTCTATTGTATGTTATTGTTTGAGACTATGCCCTATGTCTTATTTTACCATTATTTTCTTGCTTTTGGCCGCTTCATCCCTTATTGTCTTGTGACATTATTAGTGATGTCCCATGTTTAAATGCCACTTTTTGTGGTCCACTTTGTTTGCACACTTTTTCTACATTTTCTTATATTGCATGTTTAATACTCTTTCTACTAACACATGTTACTATCCACTTTGTTTGTATATGCCTTGGTGTCTACCATGTACATACCCTACCCCTTGCAGGTATCTAGTTCACCACAACATAAATTCCTCTATTTTTAACCACACACTCCTACAGTCTTCACATGCACCCCAAATGAGGGGGTCATACATTGAGTGAACAAATCACCCCTAAAACATCTCATAGTTATAGTACATATCTTTTAAATATAAAAATATAATATAAATATAGTTATAGAATGGCCCAAAATTGAACTTAAGTCCTCAACACAAGCACAAACTCCATTGCCTTCAAGATCGACAATAGTGCACCGGATGTTTATGTCCTCCATTGGGAGATAATGTCCAAGAGGCATATATAATCGACTTCTCGAGATCATCCAGTTTATAGAAGCCTTTGAAGAAATTTTACGATTCTGAGACATAGTCCTCGAGGCATATAATGTATTTTATCTCCTTCATTCAGAACTAATTCATAAAAATTGTAACAAAAGGAAAAATAGGACCAAATTGGGACATACCATCTTCGAGTGGTGCTTATTGGGAAGATTCGTGGAAGGATATTAACACTATACCTCTCTCCCCAACACTTTCTCTTGGCATGAGATCGCCCAAAACTTGCCACTAGCGTGAGATCACCCAAAAAAACTCGCACTTGACATGAGATCACTCAAAAAAAATTCTATTGGCATGATATTTCCTAAAAACTCATTCTTCGCAACATTTCAGGACATTTTTCTATCCTTTACACTCTTCTACATCAAGTGCACACTTTCCTTTACTACTACTTTTACATACTTTTGCATACTTTGCTCAGATTTTTCATATACAAGACTTTGACTACTCTTTTTCTCTTCTTTTGCAGGTCCATCCTTAATATGTAATAAGAAGTAGCCCACAACATAAAATATAAGTACAATAGGTACAATAAATGCATAAGCTTCACCCCTAGGGTCACTTTCCTTTCCTAGTCTCCACACTTCACTTGTCCACTTGACACGCTATTCAACACACTCTCTACATGATCAAAAGGTACACATCTCCTAACTACTTTATGTTATCGATTATTTACACAACAACATAAAGTGGGGAAAATATAAACACAAAATCACACACTTGGGTACATTTCTAGATCATAAAAGCATGCTAGCATTTACATGATTCCTAAGCAAGAAAACTAGTGATTGACAACTATCTTTGGCATCTTTTCTTTGTCTCTTGTTTTATCTTTCGTCTTACACACCCTACATCCCAGTTGGAACTTGATTCATTTATATTTTATGACTTGGACACTAGAGCCTAGCTAGCATAAAGGCACTCAGAACTGTTGTCCCCTTTGGGTGCCTCGACCCTTTCTTATCTTAATCACTCCTTTTAGGTCCCTTTTATATTTTGGGCATATTTTTCAACTATGGATCGGCCTTCCAATTGTAAATTAAAAAAATTCAAACAAGGTAATCATATAAATTCATAGTTATGTGTTCAAAATAAGGGACCAAGAAATATTCATTACTACCTAAGCTTGCATCAACATGGAACCTAAAACACTCAAAGGAATTCATATAACATCCATTCAAGGGAAAAGGTAATGTATATTCTACATACACGACATAGGAAGGGGAATTTTATTCTATTCCATCCACACATTTTCATCTTAGAGAAAATTTATCCCGTTATCTAGTGCATCTTGCACAAGGGATTCCTAGGGCATCATTCATACACACACACAAGAACTATATGGAGTTTGAGATGTAGTGCAACACTCAATCATAAGTTCACTCTCGGGGTGGCTTTTGGGGTTAGTCGACTCCTCATTCTATAGTTTCCTTTTTGGGTTTGATGTTGTTTGTGGGCTTGTGTAGGTGAAATTTTCTTTTGAGGTTACGAGTATCATTGATGATCGATGGAGAGAAATTTTGAAACCCTTGTGACACAAAAAAGTAGATTATGAGCCTTTGCACAGATCACCAAAGCACTCATGAGTAGTTACCAAAACCTAGGAACCTCTATCTAGCACAGGCACCCCTGTTTGACATTATTCTCATGTTCCAGATTTTACGGTGAGCATTTACAACATTTTTTTGCAGTCTATTCATCGGTTGCACCTACCCGAGATCACTTCTTATCCATTTATAAATCAGCTACATCCTCTCTCTCTCTTCCTTAGGTTTTTATAATTTGCATCTTAGTTTGCTTGTGTCATTTACTATATTTCATTATTTGTACAACATTTATTTCAATAGTTACTCTGTAATACTTATATTTAATACAAATTAAATCAAATCAATCCTCGAGTGAAAGGTGTGGGAAATGGATCTACAATGAATACTACACTTAACTACCTATAATCCATACATATCCAACTATGGCCCTCCTTGATACTAATCACCTTGGGACTAACCCACTTAAGACTCCTCCATGTGGATTATAACCCATGTTGTCAACATTTTATCAAACTATTCCTTAAATTTCATGTGTAGGTTGGGATTCATTTGGTATGCTTTTTGCATTGGATTAGTTTCCTTTACTATATTACTATACATTTTATTGAGAGAAGGATGCACTCTCTTCATTTTTATTAGTTTCATAGGAAAAGATATACATAGTCACATAAAATTTTATAATTACTTCATTCTCCCTAAAACTAATAGTCATCATCTATTGTGATCTTTAACACTTCCTTGGTGCCAATATTGATTCGATATATTTTAGTGGCCCGTTTCATGGTTCATTTCCAAATCCATTTCTATCGATGACCTTAATAAATCCAATAATTGTCTCAATATTGAGGTGATTGGAGTTTGTTCCTTCACCTATCACGTAGGAAATTTTCTCCTTTCCTTTCTCTTTTCAATTGAAATCTATCCATATTACATTATCCTATTACTATATTCATTATGATTGTTGCACTCTTTAATTTTTTTGGGCAAGTACATCCCTTTATCTTTGTAGATTTTTATCATTCACTCCTTACCTATAGCATTATCGCCAAATATAGCACAATAAATGCACCAGAGTGATTGATGTGTATTGGGTGTATTAGATCCAATGGTGAAGGTGTGCAAAACATTAACTTTACCTTTTCTCAAGTTGTGGTCTTCATTCTTGATTCCTTGTCTATGTACCAAACATGTGCTCAAACATATAAAGGTATGGTAGAATCCATGATTCCACGGAGTAGGATTTATTATCATGGTTCCTTCTCTCCACATTTCTTCACACTTGTCTAAGTGATCCTTAGGATTGGTTATCCCATTATATCTTAGAATTGTATGTGCATGGTTGGTTTGGTAAAGCCTTGCGTATAGCTTCGTGTACTTGGTTCCATGATTTTAGATAAGGGTAATGTTTTTCTCACTATGTCGCTAGAATCCCTCCTGTTGTATATATAATTATTTGTATGGGTTCCTTTTCATGTGGCATGTACTCATTCATTTTATGTAATAAACATTTAACATCTCCCCACGATGGTATTGAGGTATAGGTATGGTACTTTCCTACCAAGTTTCTAGACATACTTTAACTTATTTTGTGTACTCAACATATGTCTCTAATTTGATGAGATATGTTGAAATCATATTCAATTAGCTCATATGACCCATGCACCCTATTTTCACAAGCCACACTTGTTATATCAAAAATTTAGTTTTCCTATCCCATTAGAGTACGCCTTCCTTAGATGAAAATATCCCATACACTCAGCTCTTATATTATATATATTATCCAAGTCTTCTTCTCCCTCAAAACTTTCTATGTATGGGACCCCTTGGACGGTATCCATTGGAATATTCATGTGTTGGGTGTAATTATCACAGTTGATATAACATTATTTGAATTGAAGGTATATATTGTTAGTGCAATACCAAGGTTATCCAAGGAGTGATAGAAAGCTATCTTTCTCTACTAGCTCCATCCTATCAAATTCCCCTCGAAATGGGCTCCCATGATGTTGATAATGGAAATTTTCAAGACACCTATTGGTAGCACATGGGTGTTGTTAAACATAAATAAGATGTCGAGTGAGGGATGAAGTATTAGATGGCCAAAGTTATTACGCATACCAAATTTGATTATGTTGACTTTTACGTTTGTTTTTACCATTATGGTGTTGACGTTCTGCCATCTACATATGCATCAACTAGGATCTCTTGGTCATATTATTCAGCTTATGTGGATTTAATATACATTTGTTACACTTGACTAGGTTATTTCCTAATGTTAATTCATTGATCTACTAAGAGATTCATTAACAAAGGAGTGGTATGATTCCATCTATGTTTAAGAGCTTGCAAACTACTTAATTCTCATCCATTTTTAATTATTAAAACTCTAGAAAGCCTCTAATTTTATTTTTGGTGTCTTCAACTTCCCTATGGAATCAAATTTCTCCTTATAGATATCTGACTAGATCATTTGTCTCCTGCAAGAACACTTTTTGTTGTATCACATTAGGATCTCCCTTTTCTATTTTGAACTAATCACTTTTGATTTCCTCTAAAGGAAAACAAAATCTTGTGCATGTGTGTTGGATCCTCTTGTAGTAATATGGGCATTAAGGAATGGATTGGTAGTTAGAATATTTAGCTTACCTCTATACTCATTTGGAGAAGGACATGCAATTCTTATCATACATATTCCATTCTCACTCTTATCATGCATCATGAAATATAGATCAAGATATTCTTGAATTTGTGTTCCCCTCTATAATATGTGCATAATATAAATGCAAGGAAATCCATTTAGTAGTGATATGGAGAGCTACAATAATAAAACTACGTTGGTGGAAATATTCCTATTTCATGACCTCTACATCCTCATCCACCTCACCTAAACATATTTTCCCCATGGTCCTCTTATTTATACCCCATTTTTGTTTCCCTTATCCTAAGATTGTATGCCTCATGTATTTTATGTGTCACTTAGAAATATTTCATGTTGTGATTGTGGGAATCACAAATTTTACATCATAGTAATACCTTTATTTGGGTTACACATTGAAGTAGGGGAAATTCCTACATTGTGATCTTCTCCACATATTTCACATACCTTTAGCATGTCATGCACACTTTTATGAAGAATATTTATCTAGGTGTGACCCTCAACTTCATATTTGGTACACCAAATACTATTGTTTACATCCTAGAATTTTTACGGTAAGATTTTTCAATCAAGTTCATATAGATTCTATTTATGCCTCCATAAATGGGATAAAACCAATATAAATTCTCCCTACTTCTTCCATGTAAAAAGATAGTTCCAATTTATCTCTTCGATGTGTGAATATTTTATGGGATATGATTCACTTGAATGGCATAATAATTCCACCTAAAGACCATTATCATGCTACATCTCATGGATATCATTTGATAGTTTATATATAACATTTTTGAACCATGTGTCATATGCACACATGATCTCAATTAACTCTTGATGTCTATCTTTTAGCGTGGTGATACTCTACTAATCAAATTCTAGGATATCAAACTCCTTTATGAAGGTTATCCTTAGTTCATCTTAGTCCACTACCGATTATCGGGATGTTATCTCGAGGTGGTGATCTATTTAGTGTTCTATATTAGATCACACTTATGTACATTATCCACAAAATTATTAACCCTATGATAGTTTGTAAGATGAAGCAACATCTCATCAAAAATTAGGGTCACAAGTGTAGATTGCATGGGAGCCACAACTCTTCCTTATGTCAAAGTATTTTTCACTTACACTCTGATGTTATCACATTGTCACCACTTATTGAAGTTTCGACGTGATATTTTTATTGATGGTGAATGTGACCATCCCACTTGGTTGTATTTCCAATGGTTTTTGGGTTAGCTACACAATCGCAATCCCTCGTGTAATTCCACTAGACTAATTTTATTTTCTAGTGTTCAAAATTCCAAAATAACATGTGCTGGTTATGTTTGGAGGGTGAGTGAATTGAATATGTCTTGGCTTATTTATTTTTATAAGTTTTTTTAGTACATGAGGAAATGTTATTTCAAAGATATCTTTCCATTTTACTAATTTTAATCCTCCTCACTTTCAATTTTGATTGTCATTAAATTATCAATATCAATAGATCCACACACATAAGCATGTGTGTTAGTTTTGGAAAGTATTACATTGGCATTGTACTATACATCTTCGTCATGTCATTCCCATTCACATTTGGTCTTTTTGGCGGTTCCGAGGTTGATTCATCATTCGGACACATTCCCTTCATATTTATTTCCTTCTGTCAATATTTTTACTACCATATTTTCCTTAACATGTTCTCTTTTCAACTATCCATATCATAATATTATCTTCTTCTTTCCTCCATTAACATATTTCATTTCTCATGTGTGTATGAGTTTATCACTCCATGTGGAATAATTCAATTCCCAAGTTCATTACTAGCTTATTGATATCCAAAGGATGTTTTCATGTCTAGGATCCATGTGGCTCATGGAAAAAAATGTATTCTACCACATTCATGCAATATTTTTGTAAATAGAGTATTCAATGATGTAGTTGTGAAGAACTCCTCTCTACCATAATTACATTGCATGTGTCCATGTTGCATCATGTTGCACAAGTCTTCTACTACAAATTGGGGTCCAACTATACTTCTTCGCTAGATTCAAACTTTTGTTTAAGTAATAATTGGCTAACCAAGTGTATAAATTGGAAGGTAAATCACTGAAGAAATTTTCATAAAGCACATCGATTCATGTCCTTTCATAAGGTGTTTGATTTCTTAAGCTCATCCGCAATGTATATTTGTAACCTAGACATCCTTAGTTAAATTTTCCATGCTTTCTTATAGTTTCCCACTCATTTATATGCATGTTTTGTCCTTTAATGTCAGATCGCCACCCTACCTAGGCGGCGGTTCTAATACCACCACCCTTCCTAAGTGGTGGTTTTAAAACCACCACCTGTGCAAGGTGGTCCCATGACATCACCCTATGTAGGGCAGGCGGTCCTACGTGCTTTTTCTAGAACTCTTCACGCATGGTTTTAACATGCATGGTTTAACTTAAATTTGACTTCTAGGGTGCGTTTGTGAACCAAATTGCTTAAAAATAGTCTTGATTGCATGGTATTCCTTCCCTCTTCTATTTTTAAATATATTTAATTAGTTGGAACTACATCTTCACCCAATGATTTTGCACTCTAAGGTTTTCTTGTGCATGAAGGCACATCCCAACCAATTCATATATAATCAATGCTTGTATTCAAGAAAATGGCCTGAGAATTTGTGTATCTTGTATAGTATTGTTGCCACAATCCTGCTAGAAATTACATAACCAAGCTCTGTTCACTTGTGCTATCTCTCTTCCACTTGCATTACAACCAAATTGCCTTCAAGCTATCATTTCTCAAGTGCCTTCTCTTATTGTTGCCTTTGCATTCCCAATTCCTTAGACTCATATGGACACACAGAGAAAGAAAGGATAAACTTGAGGGGACAATTCATCACACAACTAGATTTACCTTTGTTTTGTGAATTCTAGGTTGGAGTTTTTGTTTGATTTCCTTCATTGCTGCAATTTATCATTGTTACATCATATCAAATAGAGTAGAAATCAATTTCCTTTCATTTGCAAGTAATTAGTTAATTTCCAAGAGGGTTTAAATCATTAATAGAACTCTCTCATGATGAGATCCTCTTCTTCCCATCCCTATGGATCTAAAGGAGAGAATATCTGTAGGAGGTTGTCTACATATCATAGATCATTTGGAAAATTTCTTTTTTTAAGTTAGTTTAGTTTCAATACACTCAAACACGGGTGAATAACCACACCAAAGTTATTTTCTTATTTAGTTTTAGTGTAGAAGTAGATTTGATTATTTAGAATAAAAGAAAATTGTTTGTTTGTGATTGTAATATGTTTCAATTTTGTTTTTTTATTTAGGTTATTTCCTTTTAATTAGTAGCATAGATTGTTAGTTTCATATTGATTGATTTGGACACTTCAAACTAGTTCAACATTAAGATTAAATTAGAAAAACCATAGGAATTTACGCTACCCATTCATAGCCTCTAAATCTTCCCTTTACCAACTCAACTACTAGAGATCACACTACCAGATCTTAGTCATTGATCCTCCTATAGTTAGCCATCCACACATTCAACATCGGCTGCTCTGGCACAACCTCGGGGTCGAGTGTGGTTGAAGGTTGCATGTCAATTTTCATCCGTATAAATTGGTGAACCCAATGTGAAGGATTAATTCCTTCTTGTTTCCTTTTATTTCATTTTTATTACCTCACCTCTCCATTTCTTCCCTATTTTGGTAGGTATTTTATACTTTCTAAAATATGTCTAGAAGAGAGTTTGGTGGGCCATTTGGCTCTGATAGATATTACACCAATGTTCAACCACAACAGTCCCCTTCTCTTTTGAGGTGGGGTGACAATTACACAAGCAACGTCCAAACCTCCCCTAGTTACACTTCAAACCCCATTAGCTATGTAAGGATGGAGGAGGTTGATCAATCATTAAACATGCAATATGGTCAACCCAATGCAAACCATGTTGTTATCACAAATGGAACAAGTTCTTACCATAGAGTCTTTTCAAGACCTCACATTGCCATGCAATCAACAAAAGATGATATATTTACATGAATAACTAATCCTCTTCATCAGATAGATGAGTATTTGGATAGAATGAAGGCTACAACCTCTGAGATTTTAAATGCCTATCCTAAGATTCTTACTTTTGAGGAAGACAAGAATTATAACACTCGAACAATTCATGACAGGTATCATGAGCCTACTCAATCAAACCCTACACCACAAGAACCCCAACAAGGGACTCAATCCTCTCCCAATGATCTTATTTCTACTTTAGTAGGGAGGATTAGAGAACTAGAAAGTGCCCAGACTTCACAACCAACACATGTAGTAGGGAAAAACATGGGTATCTAGTTGACAACAAAGGATACATCCCTTCCAATGAGAAACCAATGCAATATCATGTACAATAAGGTTATCTAGTTCATTCAAATCTAGGTGATCTTCTCACAAGGTTAGACACACTAGGGATGGGTCCTCATCCTTCTCAAGCTTATCCTATACAAGGGGGTTGGCCGGAAGTGCATTCTTGAATGCCGCCACAACAGAAATGACGTTCCCCGAGTTTTATGCCCGCTAGTCCATATCTTGGTACTATCCCACCTTACATGCACATGTATTCAAAAACCCCAGATGGACCCATATGCCATTCCCACTCCCTACATGCCATATCAAGGGACCCCATATGTTTCCCATCAATGCTTATAATGCATCTTATCCAACTCCTCCTCCTCCACCTCCTCATCAAGGATCTTCAATGGTGGAATCTTACGCAATGGGTACATACATTTGAGTACTTAAAGGAGCCTCTTGAATTCACCATATGTGGTGTCATGCTTCCATGCCCATTTTCGATCTTCCAAAATTTAAGGGAGAAGGAGACCCAAATGCTCATATCAAGGCCTACGCTACTACTACTATCGGGAATTGCTTCCTTGGGATGTTGTAGTGGCTAAGATATTTCCAAATACTCTCGAAGGAATCACATTGGATTGGTATTACCATGTATTCCAGAAGCTTCTATACATTCCTTTAAACAACTTTTTTCGAGTTCATCAAAGCATTTGACATGAACAAGTTGTTACATACAAGGATTAGGGAGTTCTCTGCATATTAGATAGGAGCAAAATGAATCTGCCACCCATTTCATCCAGAGATGGTGCCAAGTTCTCTATTCCTCTGCAAGTGCACCCAACATGGACTAGATGGAACTTTGTGATCTTTTTCCTTCACTCACTCAATGAGAGACTAGGGAGGAAGTCTAAAGTTTCCTTTCCGTAGTTATGAGGAAGTATTAGAAGGTGCACTTTGATTGACCAAGCCACTATAGATAGTGGGCGTAAGATCTATGGTCCCAATGGGAAATTGGTATCCCCAAATCAAAATAATGTAAATTATCAAAACAATGGTGCCAACAACCAAGGACCTAAGGGTGTGAATCACAATCATGGTGCTACCATGAATAGTGCTATTGATCAAGCCAAGAATGTTGGTTTTCCAAACAATAATAACACTAACAATAAAAACAACATGGGAAATCAAAGAGGCCCTAACACTTGTCTTCTCAATCAACATAGTTGATGTAAACCATCCCCTCAAAAAAAAAATCAAACCCAAGGCCCAAACCAGTATCAAAACTTTGGCCAAGGGGAAATGAATCATGGTTATAATAATCAATTTCAAAATTATAACCGAGGTTATAATCAACAACAAAAGATGCTTATCAAAGGCCAAGAGATTATGACCCTAACCTATACTATGGTTTCCATAAGGTTGAGGTCATGATGATAGGACTTTCCATGATTGCAACAAGTTTTTACAAAGACTTCCCAAAACCAAAGGCAACTCTTTATAGACATGTTCCTAGAAAATCCTAAAACAAACCCAACCTAGTCATATTGAACCTATCACACCTCAAAATGTGAACCCTAAACATCTTGGGGATTCCCAAGTGAATCCTCAAAATATAAACAAGGAATTCCTATAGGAAAAATGACCATGAAGCCTCAACTTCTGACAACTCTCGGTCAAGTTTCTCCTAACCTTGGTTCAAATGATAATACAAAAATATTGGGGTTAGTTGAGCTAGAGGTCAAGCCAGAAATTAATGCAACAACTCGATGAAGGAGTACATTTCACAACCCCTACCCACTCTTTCCTTCCCATAGGATGACATTCCTACAATCTCAAAACCAGTAGGAGCCTATGATTTAATATTGGATTTGAACAAGACCTTTTCTCACATTTCATTTCTAGATTTGCTAAAGAATTCACTACATGCATCATTCTGCATTGCTCAATGCACTAGGTCTTGGTCATCTAATCCATGTTATGCCACCTCCTAGCACTCAAATAAATCATATTGACTTTGACATACATCCTCCTGAAAAATAATGATAGGATACTGGGTTTGTTTTTTATATAGACAAGATGTCATCTGACGCTAAAATTTCCCAAAGAGGTGATCCTGCCTTATTTTTACAAGTTTGGGTTTATAAAATTGCATTAAGAGAGCCATGATTGATGATGGAGGCTGCTTGTAAATGTGGTTCCTTCTCTTTCTTGCAGAAGTTGGGATATGGAGAGACAAATTATTCCTCTACAAGAAACACGTTACTGGGGGTATGACAGTCTTAAAGAAACCTCGATTGGAACCATAGTTCTTCTAGTCACGCTTGGTCCAAAACCATCTTGATGGATTTTTACATTATCGATAGGAAACAAGTTATAACATGATCCTTGGGAGACCCTAGATTCATCGAATGAAGGCTATCCCTTCTACCATGTTCTAGGAGATTAGATTCCTCCATTTGGGGAAGGTCTTCATCACTCAAGGGGATCCTAAGCCCTTCGATATACACTTATAAAACCTCAAGAAGAAGAAAGGAGTCCATACGGAGTATGAACTTCTGTGAATCAATTGAACAAACCACCTCCATCAAAAGAGTTAGTCCCGATCACCTGGGCATGCCAAAGGCTGAAGTCATTGACCAAAAACATTTGAGGTGGCAAAAATAGATAAGGGTAAATCAATATCTATGGAAATAGTGTCCACTAAAACCACAAATGGAAATTAGAAACTCTTAGAGAGTGATGATCCGATCTTCCTCCCATTTGAACCATAAGGGATGGGTAGTCTTCTTGGTTTAGCATCTCTTCCCTCCGATGACCTAGGTCTAGGTGTAAACATGATAGAATTAAAAATGAAGAAGGGAAATTTGAGATTGAAATGATGCCCATCAAAACCATCTTTGAGGTTTGTTCTATTCTAAACCCCAGTTTCAACCCATGTGCATCTGAAACTAAGCTTTTGCCATATCCATGGGGAAAGGCCTCATCATTCAACAAGTGTCACAAGTAAACACAACACTCTACATAGGAAACAAGGCCGAGCAACATAGTCATGCTCACCCACACACCATGTCTCAAGAATATGACAAAGAGGTTCACGAATGCCTCTTTCAAAAAAATGATTTTAATGATTGGACATATACACTTTTGGGAAAGGGTTGTAAGTTTAAACCCAAAATGGTAGGCCCTTGTCAAGAGAATGGAAATTTTGAGGATCATGGTTCTCCACCATTGTGTACTTTTAGGGGTGAAGAATTTGATATTCATTCTTTCTTCACCTTAGCCATCATGACATGTAGTTTCACCTACATTTCCACATGTACATTATTGCATCCGCATTGCATTTTCATTTTTTAGTTCATTTCATAAAATTTGTGATCAAGGGACTTATTCTTATAGCAATTCCTAAAAAACTTCTGAAAACATCAAAAAAACATTCAAATCATATCTCTTCAAATCCTCATGGTATCATCAATTGTTTCTGAATCATTTCATCAATTCAAATAAGATAAGACAAAGCTTTGACAGTAACCATACCAAGGCTTACATACTTGGTTCTATTTGTAGTTTCTTCTAGATTAGGTGTCTTTTCTATAGATTTGTTCTAGAAGCTTCATGGTGTCACATCTATCCCATATACATCTCTTTGGAAATAAGAACATTCTAGACATTTTTCCTAGATAAATAAGTCAAATGCAAATCCACAAAAATTTTTTTTTACACATTTCTTTTCCCTACCAACCTTCGATGTTGAGCTTGTGTCTCTTACTAGTGATGTAGGGTTGGGAAAGGAGAGAAGTGCCCTTACTCACCTATGCCTTGTCCATGGTGATGAGCCCATACTTCCTACTGGTAGCATGGGGCAAGGTGTAGGGGTCTCTTTGAAAAATTTGAAAGTTAGAAATAGTTCATTCAAATGTTGTGAAATCATAAATCAAAACAAAGTGAGTTAGATGTCCAAAATTCCAAAAGATTTTAAAACCTCAAAACCATATTTTTCAACCAAGTGGCCATCTATAGATCTAAGTCTAGATAAACTAGAAATCAATTCACATTTTAAACTATGAAGAAAACTTGAGTAGAATGAGGTTGTAGTGTCTCAATTTGGTTTTTGTCAAATCCTTGTCTTTCTCTCATCATTACCATTCAAAAAATTTCTATAACTTTTCCCCTTCTGGCTCTTGGTGTTGAGCCCTCGCATCTTACTAGTTGCATGGAGTTAGGAGTGGGGAAAGTTCATTCACTTATCATATCACTCTTTTTCACATGTTTTTCCAAAACAATACGAAAGTACCAAAATTTTCTTAGAGAAACTAAAGTTCAACATTACAATGTGATTGCATTATCATATATCAGCATTAAAAAAAAAAAAAAGAAATCATTCTATTAGCATTCATATCCACTGCATACATTCTAAAATCACATAAAAATGGATGTTCTAAACATCTAGAGTACACATGTGAAGTGAAACCATAAAAGAAGTCAACTCTATACAATGAATTACCGAACCAAAAAGAAGATTTTGTATATTTATCATAATAAATTGAGTTTTTTGTACAATTCCATCACACACTAGGCGTGGTCAAAATGCTCACAATGAGCCCAAAATATACAAAAAAATCATATAATGCCTCACAAAATGGAGACTAAGCAATAAAGGCACTCTGCCTATCCGCCTCTTTGAGGCCCCTTATGACCACTCTAGTTACAAATTTCTTAGGATTTCTTCTCAAAAGCATTCAAATAGCAAAGGGCCAAGCCTAACACAAAATACCATTCCTAAATCCATTCCAATTCAACCATACTCACAAATAAAATGGTCACCGTGGGCCCAGAGCTAAAAAAATCACAACAAGAATATGTGCAAATGAATTGAAAATGAATTGAAAATAAGTTTGTTTTATATATATATATATGCTTTTTTTTAAACCTTGTTTCAAGTGTATGTGTCCACAGGGATAGAGCATTGGTGTAGGTATATTCCTATCCCCACACAAATGGTAAGTCCTCTTGTCATTTTGATTTAGTGTTTATTTTTTGATATTATATCTATCTGCACTTGAGTCTTCTTTTTCATTTTATAGGTAGCGGGAGTTTGGATGACAACATTTTGGCACATGGGCATGTCAAGTATAGCTTCTAACTCCCCATTTCAAGAATGCCATACTCGGACTCTATATTTTATGCCTCTTCATGGCTAAGATGATTCTTGAGGGGGAAAATATGTACGCACCCAAAATTACATGTGCTACATTGTCGAAAAATGGTTACAAAAGTCCCCAATGATGATTCATGTCCTTTTAGAAGGTGTTCAAGTTCCTAAAGCTCATTTTAGTGTATATTTGTAACCTAGACATCCTTACTTTAGCTTTCCCATGCTTTCTTCCAACTTCCCACTCATTTTTTTGCATTTTTGGCCTTTAGTGTCAGATTTGCCACCTTGCACAGGTGGCGGTTCAAAACCGCCAGTGGTAGGGGAGCAAGTCTTGCATGTTTTTTTTATAGAACTCTTCATGTGTGGTTTTAAGACATTTGATTTCACTTAACTTGACTTCTAAGGTGTGTTTTTGAACCAAATTTCCTAAAAATAGTCTTGATTGCATGGTATTTCTTCCCTCTTCTATTTTTAAATAGATTTAATTAGTTTGAACTACCTCTTCACCCAATGATTTGGAACTCTAAGGTTTTCTTGTGTATGAAGGCACATCCCAGCTAATTCCTATATATTCAATGCTTGTATTCAAGAAAATGGCCTGAGAATTTTGTGTATCTTGCATAGTATTGTTGCCACAATCCTGCTGGAAATTGCATAGCCAAGCTCTATTCACTTGTGCTATCTCTCTTCTACCTACATTACAACCAAATTGCCTTCAAGTTGTCATTTCTCAAGCACCTTCTCCTATTACTACCTTTGCATTCCCAATTCCTTGGACTCATATGGACACACAGAGAAAGAAAGGATAAACTGAGGGGAAAAGTCATCACACAACTGGATTTACCTTTGTTATGTGAATTCCAGGTTGGATTTTTTGTTTGATTTCCTTCATTTCTGCAATTTATCATTGTTACATCATATCAAATAGAGTAGAAATCAATTTCCTTTCATTTTCAAGTAATTAGTTAATTTCCAAGAGGGTTTAAATCATTAATAGAAGCTCTCGGTGATGGATCCTCTTCTTCCCATCCCTATGGATCTAAAGGAGAGAATATCTATAAGAGGTTGTCTACATATCATAGATCATTTGGAAAGGTTTCTTGTTTTAAGTTATTTTAGTTTCAATACACTCATCACAAGTGAATAACCACACCGGGTTATTTTTCTTGTTTAGTTTTAGTGTAGAAGTAGATTTGATTATTTAGAATAAAAGTAAATTGTTTGTAATTATGATTTTTCAATTTTTTGTTTTATTTAGGTTAGTTTCCTTTCAGTAGTAGCATATATTGTTAGTTTCATGTTAGTTTATTTGGACACTTCAAACTAGTTCAACATTGAGCTTCAGTTAGACAAACCATAGGGAATTTATGTTACCCGTTCATAGCCTCTAAATCTCCCCTTTGCCAGCTCGTCTACTAGGATATCACACTATCATATTTTAGTCATTGATACTCCTATAGCTATCCATCCACACATTCAACATTGGGTTCTCCAGCATGACCTCGAGGGGTCGAGTGCAGTTGAAGGTTGCATGTCAATTTTCATCATTCTTTGATGAGAATTACTATTGACCAAGGTAGTTCTTCCCAAATCCCTCTTCTACTCTATCCAACTAATTCTCATTATTATCCTAAGTGAGATTAAACATATTTCTCTCACATCATCATATTATCATAATTTGAGGGATCTTGGTATCCTAAGTTCTTCCCTCCAAACTATGACTATGCACATGATTATATTTTAATACCATCTAATGCAATATCTTTCAACATTGATGCATTGGCTTATCACACCAATTATGTCCTTGGCATGCTCACCTAAGGTGTGAGGAAGGAAATAGTCATTTTCTTATTTGGCATAAATGATGAGTTACACATAAATTCTATGTTATTGTCTTTTAATAGCTCATTCACCCAGGTAGTAATTAGATTAGTGATATTAGCTAAATAAATGTGCATAAACATAGAACAAATCTATTCACTCAATGAATTACAATATACACATAAAATAGTCATAACATCTTCCACTCTATCAGGATATTATCCAATGTCATCCACTACACTAGGTATCATTACAATGGTGTCCTTCTACTCACAAATATAACATCAATTGTTGGCCTCTCTCTTTTATACAAATACTTCAAGGGTACTCATACTGACAAAGTATCTCCCTTCATTGTATCATCATTAATTGCATTGCACATTAATCTATGTTTAATTATTCCTTCAAACTAAAAGGGTGGAATACATCAATAGATAGTGCCACTCTTAGTCTTTCTATAATACATGAAGACTCTAACTACCCGATAATTATGCTCTATTGATGTGCTACCCTTTTCTTATTGTAATTTACCAACTATTCCCTGCAACCAAACATCCTCATCCCTTTTGAAGTGTGTTAATGATCTACCATATGACACATGCATATCCCATCTTGATATTTATATTATCCTTAATTTTATTTCAACTTGATTCCTTCATAAAATTCATAGGAATAGATCATGATTAGTATGACATTATTCCCCTATATATTTAATCTTTTATAGACTCCTTTGACACCTAACATGCAAACCTTTATTCCTCCTTTAATTCCTCACATTTACAATTGTTTAGGCCCCCTTTACAAATTTACAAGATGTGTTCCAACCATACTTTAAACTAATTAAATTGTGTGCATGTATAGAAATCCAAATTTCCATATACGCTATAGGAAAAATACATAGAGAAAAATTTCTTTTTTATTTAAAAAATATTGGGGACCAATATAAATAGTTTTGAACTATGTGATATGACTAATGTACACACTTGGAATAAGAGATAGCTAGGCTTAAAAATATAACTCCAAAAAATAAAAAATAATCATACTAATGTCATTAACTACATTACAAATTAAAAAATGTATGAGTGGTCCCTACACATAATTACATGTAATGAGAGATAGAAAGAGGGAGGATAGAGAGAGAAATATAAGAAATCATAATAAACAGTCTTGTCATTATTCCTCTTAGACTACCCTTTGTGTTGACTCCTAGCTAAATTATGAATTTATTTGGATATATAACTAGCATATAAGGTATGCATAGATATCATGGTCAAACCGGAGTTCTAAGCTCCTAAATAGGGTCTTATCCCTCTAGTGTTAATCCTGAAAATTATGTCCCATTGTGATCTAGTTAATAATCCCATCTTCCTCATTGCTTCCATGCATTGGGGGATTCTTTTGTAATACCTAAAAATGGATAATGTTTTGGTGGCACCATCCCTCTTGGGACAAAATCATTTACAATCTTGGATTTAAACCATAATGTGTAGATTATGTTTTCTGTGCCAATCATGTTCATCATGTTGATTCAAGAAAAGGGTGAGATGTTTCCCATGTTGGGTCTCCTCAAAAATATGACTCAGCTCAAAGAAGGGATGTGATTGTTGGAATTTAATAAGGCTATGGTTTCTAAAATGTCTAATTTTTTATCTTCATTTCCTCTTCTTTGGATTTCTCCATGCATTAGACTCTCCTCCTTATATATTGGTTTCTAGTTACGCACACTTTTTATCTTGAACTGAAGGTTTTACAAAATAATGTGGAATAGGAGGATCATTACAAGGATCTTTTTATTACCTATAGGTTCCAAAACTATTGGCCTTTCATGATGTATCTTCATTCCTATATTTCTACTCATTGGAAAGATTTTTTTATGTTCTAGTTATCTACCCATGTGTGAAGGGGTATATAATTATTATTTTTCAATATGAGGATAAATACATGATTATACACTTTAATCCTGGTCATGGGGCTCAAGTTTTATCTATATGAACCTAATGTTTCTTTAATTCAACTGTTTGACTCATTCCTTTTAAGAGGAACCAATATGGGTGAGATTTCCTAAACTCCCCTTACACTTTTGAAAATGTTCTTATCATTATACAATTAGAAATTATTTGGGAGAGTGCCAATAAATTTCCTCTAAGGTGCATACACGCTGCCGACCCAACTTTTCTCAAAAAAAAATTCAAATGGATTTGTCTACTATATTACTAAAAGAAATTTAATTTAAAATTGTGGATTACATCTAGAAACAATCATTATATTATGAAATAGCTATTTTCAAATGCATAATATGTTTTTTTGTTGGTCATTTGAGAAGTGGATTCAATAATAGGAAAAAAATTCTTCTCTAGTAGGGGTATTCTAGGATCTTGGTAGAAAGAAGATTATATCCACCACAATATTATTCAACTATGGGTGTTTCTCTAAGGAAAATGATGTTTATGGGGTTGGTGACAACAAGCATAAAGTTAAGGATGGGAATGTGAAGCTTAATCCAAGTGTTATTTATTCTGTTATGGTTTTGGATCTACTTGATGATGAAGTCGAGGCTAGGAATTCTATTTATCCAATCGAGTTTTAGATTCTACGATGGGAGATCTCTTGGATCATTAGATGAGGGATATCTTAGCTCTCCTTTATATGCATGTGGGTTTTTTTCAAAGTCGGCCAAGGGTATATTAATTACTTTTTGAAAAGGGATCCTTCCATTTTCATGCTTATAATACCTCTACAATCTACATTTTGCACGAGATTTTGAATATTTTCCCTGTAATGGAAGGAGATACTTTTGATGCAATCATTTATGGTTGTTTTCATTTCAAACCTTCTTTATTTTTATGGATGTTTACCCTCTTATTTAACATTAAGTTTCATTCATTTGTAATCTTTGAGGTCCATGTTTTCTTTAAGATTCTTTCTTATGTAGTTGTTTTATGTCTCTTGGGTCAGATTTGAACCTGTCTCATTTTTCATGCATCACCTCTTTTTTATCATTTTGTAAATTTTATCTTTTCTAACCCTAATCCCTATGAATTCATAGTTTAAGTTTAGTTTAGTTACATTTCATGGTTGTAGGTTAGTTTGCATTGGGATGAGAGAGAAGGAACCAACCTTCTCTGGAGATTTTCTCACTTACAAGGTCCCACACTTGAAGAAAAATCCATGTTATACCAGATTTCTATTGTTAGGAAATGAAACATGCAGAGGGTGTTAACTTTTGGTAATAAAATGCCTATAGTTGGATCCCAACACTCTGGCACATCACCCTCAACAAAATATTCCACCCTCACAACCATATCGAACACTAACCTCCCCAATCTTACTAATATGTACCCCTCATCGAAACCATTAGGTGCCCAATAACCTTATAGTGTGCTAGGAAACCTTCCTCCATTTTATAATCCTCCATTATCATTTCAACAACATCAATAATTTTAGTTTACGTACACACAGTAATATTCCTCAAAAAATCCATACACCTCAATCTATCCTCCTCTAATATTTTATAAACAAGATGGCCAACTTATAACCTTCTACCTTGGGGCACAAAATTGCATTTTCATATGAGAAAACTTGTAATGAACCTATTAATCCAATAGTCATAGTCAAACCATACCCCACACATTGGTAAATCCCCAACTTTATTAAGTTTAATAGTAAGGAATACCCTCAAAACCATATGAGAGCATTCTGACATTCTTGTTATCTTATATCCCATGATGATGTTGTTTTGTTTCACACCTTCCTCAAGTCCTAAGAGGGGCGTGCCTTAGAATGGTATAGAAACATCAACCAACATTCCTTGTAAAAATTCACACAACCTGGCCCAAATATTCCTCAGTACTTGTGCATCAACATTTTGAGGAATATATCTATTACCTACCTCTATGCCATAAAATAGTTCGAGGATGAGTCCCTTACCGATTTCATCACAAGATGACAAGGAATTATAAATCAGTTTTCATTCTCACTTCCCCAATTTGAGCTAATCGATTTATTTTCTTGATCATATGCCAAACATATTTCTTCTACCCTCTAAATCTAGTCATTTTAGATCATTGAAGAAGCCTTTACCATGAACAAAAAACTAGAAGTGCAATCCCTTGAAGATGAAAAGCTCAAACTACACGACAAAACCACAAAACTAGACACTTCTAAAACCTTCTCTAAATCAAAGGGTGCAGCTAGTATTGTCATTCTTAAAATAACCTCATCCAATCAATCTAATTCATCACAAACATAATCTCATAGATCAATAGCTCAAACATTAAGACAAAATATACCTTTAGGATAATATTATGACGTCATCCTTGAAAATTCCTTAAGGCTCACTTAATCAAGTCACCACCCATGTATAATCCATTTGACGATTCCCTACCTAAATCCACATGGTATAGGGAGAAGAAATTTTGAAAATACCATAAATTAGAAGGTCATTTGTGATGTGAAAATGTGCCAATTTATTCAAAAATGTGGTCCAAAATATCATATACAAAGGAGATCTCTAGTTAGATAATCCCAATGCTCCCTCGAAGCAATCCTTAGGTCGTTTTTCAAACAGCCATTTCCTATTCACTCACATGTGACCAACTCAATATAGGTGCACACCAATAACCCCATGAGTTATGTCATTAACATCATCTCCAAATATCTCCTTCCGATAATGCCCCTCCACCACCAACACTACCCCTAGAAAATTCAAAGTTTCTAGACCTTCTTACGAGTAGTCCTCCAATCGAAACTTGACCCCTATCAATCATCCGCACACCCATTATTCTGATATTCCTTATCTAAATTCATGGATCACTCTAAGGTGAAACCTAAACTATAAAACCCCAAAACCAAACACTCCCTAAATAAATAGAAGATCTGAAGATTCAAAATCAATAAAACCTACAACGCCCATGATGAAAGCTTGAACTACTACAATCCAAAGAAAAGAATCAAATCACATCCACAGTATCCTCTCTACATTCTATTATGGGGCCCTATCCTTCTTCTAAATTAAATATTATAATCAAAAATTCCAAAATAATCCATAAACAACCTCCTCTTTTATCATCTACATCTCAAATGATCTTGCTAGTAGACTAACACCCTTGGATTCTTACATATCCTACTATCTCCAAAAAAAGGAAAGTTCCACCAATCCCCTTGAAAATTAGACACAAGACATATAAACCTAAAAACTTGAATACCCCGAAGGAAAACACACCACACAGACCTTTGAATGGAAACTACATTACCATCTTTGAAAATCTTGTGTAATCCACCACCATCATGCTACCCCAAATCAAAATTTTCCAACCCTCATATATAGAGGTCGACATGGTACAAACCAAAAAAAACTTGTGCCTACCATAGGATCCCGAGGTTATGGCACTAAGAATTATAAATCCCTTAAAATGAAAATCCAAAAACTCTCTCATTATGATCATATTCTCACGAGAAGATGATCATTTTGATCCGTCACCAACCCTAGAAGAATTCACATCAGAATCCTTAACAACATCAAATTAAACATTCACATAACAAAGGGACAATCCAAAATTTGACACTAGGAAGCCTCTGCTAGACATTTTCTCATCACTCGTTTCCAAATTTCCTTTCTTACAAAATCCAAAAACACAAGATAAAGGAAAAGACAAAGTATTTATACGAGATAGCTTTAAAACCTCCTTAATCATCTTCCCCCAAAGCTAAGGTGTCCATCCTTGGATCAACTCAAACCAAACCCACCACAACCATCCAAAACACAATCCTAAAACATCTCCACCAAGTACCTAAGAAGATGTCCATTTACGAGCTCATCCAAAACCCCCCATAACATCAACAAGGAATGATAGAGGTATTAAAATACATTTATGTCCCTTCATAAAAACCATAACCACTATCCTCCTTCATCGTTTCCTTAAAAAAATGACAACCATCACATTCGACTCGAAAAATATCTCTACATTCCAATTAGACAATCAAGATCCTCATTATTTATCACAACCCAAATCAAAAAAACTCACATCAAATGAGTCATGACTAACAATTGTGTGAGAATCAATATTATCTCCACCCATACATTTAAACAACTTCTACTACTGAATATTTTGGTGTGTCACTCACCCATTTTCATGTGTTCCTTTAATGAAATCATTGCCCCCAAACTGGGAAAAGTAGTCCTACCCATCCAAGTCAACAACCTCAACGTCATTGAAATATTCTACCTAGTAGAAGGGGAATTCCAATACAACAACCTATATATAAATCCTTGGATTTGGAAAATGTGTTGGATCCCTTCCACCTTGCACATATGTTTTAAATATGTGTATGAAGGGAAATTTCTTGTTATTTTGACTAATCCTAATCCATTTAAAACTTGCAATATGACTTATCTACCTAATGATGTCTTAATACCCTCAACAGTACCACATCCTCCAATGAGACCACTTCTAGCACTTCCTTACCAACATCCAAAATCCCTGACATTGAATCCTTCGACTCAACATTCCAACAACTCTCACTATGTGAATACCAATTGTAAGCCCTAAATACATTCCCCACACCTCAAGAACATGAAAAACCAAACAAATTACCATTTTACCATCCTAAAGTTGGAAATTTCGTCCTCTTTGTCCCACCTCACCAAAAAAATAATCTCATATATGGGTGGATCAGCCACCCATCCTCATATTAGGACAACCAATAACACATAAGGCCCTTTTCATTTGATTTCTCCTTCCTATACAAGCCACATTTTTTCTAGACTTACCTTTACCATTACACATGGAAAGGATTTGGCATTGGTAAATACAAACAAGACCCTCATAACTTATCTTTGGTAGACTTCAAATTACCTCACAAAAAGTAAAGTATGGGTTTTATAAGTCCTCCTATGGTCCTTCCCACCCCTGAGCTCAAACTAAAACATATCCCATCACCCACTTTGAGACATCCACATAAATAGATAATGACATTTCTATCTCTCCTAATGTTATTTTAGTCAACAAGATTTCTCTAGGACCTCTAACTTATCAAGTTGAGGATTGAATTAAAACCCTTCCTCTATTTTTTCTGACATGATATAAGAATATTCTCCTATGATTAATGTTTTACAATGCCAAGATGATGACTCCATATTAACTTACATGAGAGAAGAAGATACCCACCTACATAAATAATTTCTTGCCAACACACTGCACACTCTTAAATTAATCCACCATCAATATTAAAATCAAGACCCCAAAATTCTATGCATTTTGAAAATTAATAAATCCTTAAATCCTCAAGAACAACAAGATTTTACCACCTTTTCATCCAAATGGATCCAAGCCTTTTCTTGGTCCTATAATGACACATCAGGTATTGATCCTAATATAGTTGTGCACAATATTTTCACCATCCTTGATGTTAATCTGCGCAAGCACAATCTGTACAAAATGCATCCTTATATATCCATCTTGATCAAAGAAGAGTTGCAATGAATTTCATCCATCAAATTTATCTAACTTATTGACTACCTACAATGTATATATAATATTGCGTTAGTTACTTAAAAACTTTGGGAAACTCGTATTTGTACTAACTTTTGATACCTTAATCTCACATGTCCTAAATATGATTTTCCCTTCCTAATATTGATCAACTAGTAGATATCAAAATTGGTCACAAGATTTTATCCCTCATGGAAGGATTTCCATGTTACAACCAAGTCCTCATCACCCTTGAAGATCATCATAAAACATATTTTATTGCCCCATGGGGGACTTTTTGTTACAGAGGTCATCCCTTTTGGTTTGAAAAATGTAGGAATAACCTACTAAAGAGCCATGACTTATATATTTCATGACCTAATCCATAAGACCATTTAATATTATGTAGATGACCTCCTTAGCAAATCTAAAAGTCACAAACAACACTTACTTGTCTTAGATGTAATCTTTGGTATTGGTCGATTTAGCCTTCATCTCAATCTAGATAAATGTGTCTTTGGATTCTGATTTGGAAAATTTTATGCTTCATCGTATCCATTAGAGGAATTGAATTTTATCCATCCAAAATAAAATCCATCATGGAGATATCTCCTATATCAATTTAAAATAACTATATAGCTTGCCAAGAAAACTACAATACATTCACCGTTTTATTATGCAATTATCTAACCATTGACAACCCTTTCATCACCTCCTTAAGAAGGACGTTAAATTTAAATGGGATACCCCTTTTCAAGAAGCCCTTGAGGCCCTCAAACAATATCTCCTATCACCACCCATCCTTATACCTCCTAAGGAGGGTCAACCATTCAATTTATACATTTCTACTACCAACCGATTTAATAAAAATTGAATATTTTATTTAAATCTAAGTGAAAACATCTCTTGTAAAATGAAGTAAACTAAAATATAAATGCTAAATAATGTATTCAATATCAACTATGAAAGGAAATGAGAGGGGTAAGGTACTCATCTAAATTTCTCTTATCCTGATGAGTTTGGACTAGACAATATGATAAAACAGAAGCTCGGTCTAGCACAATGGACCAAAGAAAAATATAGTAGAGGCGAGAAATGGATGGTGGGTCACCGGAGAGGGACAATAGTACCCACGGGATCCCAGTGCGATTATGGGTGCCTAAGTCTGAATAAAATATCATGATCTCTTTTTTACAAGTGTCACTAGGGTTTCACACCTTTTTTATTTTATCGCTACAAGATCACACAATAATCATCGAAATGTTGTAAACTGTAATGAAATAATTACCTATGAAACCTTCAAATAGAAATCAAATCCTACAAAATAAAAATGTAAAATGAGGGTTTGGACTATCCTCACCCACCATAATGGTGGACTTACAATGAGCAACCGCACTACATCTCAGACCCAATGTAGTTTTGTGTGTTTTTGTATGATATATTGCTCTTAGGTCGTCCTTGTGCCAATGATGCCAAAATAGTGGGAAATATCTACATAAAAATGTAAATGTGTGGATGGAATACAATAAAATCACCTTCCTATGTAATGTGTATGCGAGTTATGTGCCCAAATGCGTACCTTTTTCTCTATGTAGATAGTTATCCCTTGATAAGAATTTTCCACCCATATAATGGTGTGTATATTGTGTTTATATAGGGATCTCTTGTTCAAATTTTAACACTACTAGCCCAACATGCTTGATTGACTAGTACCTCTCGGAGATGAGAGGAAACTGAAAATACCGACCTCAAATGCCAAAAGTAAGATCAAACATAAAGAGGACACGGGTTCCCAGGATGGATAGGAGTTCCTAACACTAGTGTCTAGTCATGGGCGCTAGTGTCCATAGATAAGTGATTAAAATTAAGTGAATACCGACATATGAGGATTCCTATGACTGACCAGAACTATGTGTATGAGTTCCAAGTGTAAAATATAAAATCAATAAAAGACCAACAAGATAATTGGATGGTCTATGGGATGGGTCATCAATGAATACTTTCCTTATGCAAGATCCATATATATAACAACATAATTTGAATTATAGTAAATAGTAACAAGTGTGTTATTTTGTGTCTACATTTTCTCCCACTTTATGTTGATGAGTAAAATCTCTCGGTAAGAATGTAGATAGAGATGCATACCGAGAGAACTCTAGAGAATCCCATGTTGCGAGAAGAACATGTAGATGTAGTAGAACTAAGTTCCAGTGATAACACATAGTGTGAAAAACCATGGATCGACATGTCGATCCAAAGTGGTGTAATGAGAGATGTGAGACTATAATGAGGAACACTAAGCGATATTGGTGATTGCGATGTTCAATGATTAGAAATTTTGATTTTTTTGTTGATGGTGATGTGATGGGGTGGGAGTGATTAGTTCTAGACCTGATTGTGTGTGTACAAAAACTAAGGATTTGGGCATCCTTCCACCAGAGGAAGAGTGTAGGGAGATAATTCTAGTGTTACCCTCCAACTTTAACTACATCCCCAAAATTTCTAGCCACTACTGAGACAGACAAAAGACTGAATTTTGTTGATTTTGGATCAAATTCAATTTGTTCAAATGTGATAACCCATATAGGAGCAATATAGGAAAGGAAATGACGTCTCATTTCCCCCACTCCATGGGTGTCACCGAAATGTATTTCTTCCATGTTAGGTCATCTGGAAGTAGTCACAAAATGTAAAGTAATTTCCCATTTTAGGTCATTTGGGAATGTGGTGAAGTAACTCCCAAGTTAGGTCATTTGGGAGGATAAATACAGTGTGTTGAGTCGATTTGATTAATATTTTGGTAATATTTTTACTATCGCAATTTTAACATGTGTGATTGATTGATTAGTTACTCATGGAGATATTTTACGCTTGTTTCCCCCATGTTAGGTCATTAGGGGATTCACTAGAAAGTGATGTGAAATGTCACATGGTGTACAAGAAAATACTTGAAAATGTAGATTGATTGTTTGATGGTGTAATGGGAATTATAGGATGACCCCAATTATACACCCTCCCTTTCAAAGAAAGGGGTAATGATGATGAGAACAAATGTTGAGCTGAAAGGAAGTGTATGTATGATAGATATCACAAAATTGTGTGTATATCAAATGATAATAATGTTAAGAAGAAGTATAATGTGTGTGAGATGTGTATGATATGGTAGTAGGTGGAATTCTTAAGATAAAACTACAAATGAGATAAGAATTGAAGTAAGTATGCTCAAGATATGATGGAAATCATACGAGGTGTATTGGTGTGAAGAATAAGTGTGAATAATGACTATAGCGTGGTAAGTAATGAAGATTTACTATAAATAGTAAATAGAAAAAGTGAATAGGTATTTCATTTGGTAATTATGCAAGTGTGATTGTGATCTCTAGGTGTGCGAAGATGCCTCAAGTGAGAGCACCACGATTGAGTTGGTTTAAGATGGTGGTAGAAATTGTGGCATCACATACGACAATGAGAACTAGTAAGTGTAAATGTTTTCAAAAATGTGTTGAAATTGGTCATTTTTGGTGAATTTTTCAAAAAAAAAAAAATCTTGGTATTTTAAGCCTAGACAAGAGCGGTGAGGATACTAATGACCCTTAGGACACGAGCGCCTAGGCATGGGTGCTAGTGACCTACTCTGGGTGCCCCGGTCCTACTCCTGGTCTTTGGAGTCCCGAGAAAGTTTGGGTTGAACCCGAGATGATTATATATGTGAAAGTTGGTGCTTTTTGATGTTGTAGGTAGGTGTGTTTGTATGTTTATGGTGTTCTAATGTCATGTTTTTTTGTGTTTTGTAGAGGGACATTCATTTGAGAGAGTTATCATGGTGGTCATCATTTGAGCATATTGTTAGGATTGGGGTTGTCAGACGAGGAGTGTGATGTACTAGACCGTTTCAGCCTATAGCACATAGCGAGGATGGGGGATGTGCCCCATAATATGCCTATGCTCACTACTTTATGTGAGAGGTGGAGTGCGAGATACACTGCACCTTTTGGCTTCTTATGGGGGATAAGACGGTGACTCTAGAGGATGTGTATAAGATATTGCCAATACTTATTACTAGTGAGAGGGTTTAGATGATGGCCATAGATGATACATAGAGACAAATGAGGGCCGTTATGAGGTACTTTATAGGGTCATGAGTATATACTGAGGTCCATATAATATTGGACACTATAATGAGGTCACATGTTCCGCGGTTATAGAATTTTATTTCCATGGTGATTACTTCATCGATTGTAGTCAAGGGAGGTGGTTTAGGCATCTTTTATAAGATGCATGTAATTTTTCTCCAAATATAGGAGGAGGGTATGGGATATGCATGGGCATGATGTGTATTGGCCCATTTTTATAGGGATTTGTATAGATTCATGCAAGAGGAGCATGGGGGTGGTATTTAATCTATGATACTACTACATGTATGGTTCTATGAGCATATTGCTATATTGATGTTGGTAGGTGGTCTCATGAGGAGAATGGGAAAGGCCATATATTTTTAGGAGATGGCTAAGAAATGTTTTTAGGAAGATGGATACAGACACCTATAGAGTGATGATAGATCGTATGGGGCCCAAATTCATGATATAGATGCCATACTAAGACTATGGAGGATGGCCGAGGAGGATGTAGTGGAGTTACACTATATACGGAAGACCATGTGGTTAGAGGATTGGTTTCTAGGAGTGACCAAGTTATTTCAAGTGGAGAAAGTATCACAATATTTTGGTATGGCCCATGATGTGCCCCCGTAACCATACATATGGTTTAGGGCAATTATGTCCCTTAGGAGGGCTATAGCTATCTTTGGGACCCACAATAGTGTGTAGCTAGTACATCCACGGACAGACGAGACCGATGTGACAATAGAGGTGGTAGATATGGATGATGTGGGGTACACAGAAGCCTACCATGCATAGTGGGCATCACACGATGGGTGTTTACGTATCTATTTTTCATAGATGTGGCAAGAGAACCTCCAGAGGGAGGAGTGGAGGGAAAAGCACATGCCTCCGATAACGTAATGTGAAGTGGTAGCAGAGCATAAGTATTTATATATTGATGTTTTATGGGTTGGTTATTTGGTTGTGGAAATTTTATTGTTTTCTAATGTATTGATCTATCGTTGCAGGGGATCTGTCCTACCTTTTATTATGGACACATCCATCCACACATTGATGTGGAATTTTCCCATAGATGTACTCATAGGAGGTGGTATGTTAGAGCGGGTGGATGTGATTGTGGGTGGACATGCACACTTGTTTGATCTAGTGGCACTAGCGAAGCCACATGTATAGTGTTCGAGTGAGCGAGATGATGCGCGAGAGGAGACACAGTGAGCTAGAGAGGCTATGGGAGGAGGTTCTATAGCTCATGATTTATTTACATGGTTCGTGGAGTTGTAGGGCCATTTTTCATAGCATTCAATGAAGAACACACTATTACATAGGTAGATAGAGAGATATAGGGCCGCGACCAATGACGTAGATTGATCGTCGAAGCTTCTAGAAATAGAGCTCCCATAATGATAGATAGTGATAGCGATGATGAGATATGATCTATATGTACTGATGTAGCGATGTATGAGGGCTTTCCCCCAGTATTGGAATTTTTTTAACTATGATGGTGATTGATATTTATATATATGGACTATTGGCATCATTTTGTTGTACTTGATGTTTTATTGATGTGTGATGTGATGATGTGTTGATTATTGTTGTGATTGTTAATGTGTGATATTGCGATGATTGTTTTGTTGATATGATTGGGATTGGGAATGCATAGTTATTATGATGATTAGATACTATGTATGATTATAGATTATGTATGTAATGTGATTGCAATGTATAATAGTTAAATGATGAAAAGTGTCATGTAATGAATAATGTAAAAGAGTATGTGAATAATATGGTCGTAATAGTTTATTAGATCGTGTGTTAGTATGATGAATGGGGGAAGGAGAATAGCGATGACCCCTAGTGTTTAGATGATGAGGTTCATTTATATAAGATCCCTCAGCAGTAAAAAATGAACCATAAAGCCAAAGTGTGTCATCAGGAAGTGACATGAGAGTGTAAACTAGATAGATATGTCAATATAATGTGTAGCACGAAGATATGGTGAGGTTCTTATTGTAACAGATCCCTCAACAGTCATGTAAGAGCTAGAAGAACATGAGTGCGTCATTTGGGGGTAAGGTGATAGAAATTAGCTACCAGAGACCAAACCGGTGTGAAGCGGTGGAAGCGTGTGGAATGGAAGCAACATAAGTGTATGAAAAAATTTGAATGTCATGTGGAATTGTGCCAATGATGGATGATCCAGTGTGGGAAGTGAAGATGGTGAGAGATTTGGAAACTAATGTGTGGTAGTAGTATGACAAAGTGAATGAGATGGTGCATCAATAGATGGATGATATGAAGATCATGCATGATCAATAACTTGTGGTGGTGGAAAAATAATGACCTTAACACTAGATGAAGTAGACAAATAAACTAGAGTAGCTGCATGCTTACGTGTGAGTGGACATATAGACCACTCATGAGAGTGAGAACCAAATGAAATCACACCCTTCTCTTCTAATTATTGTAAGTGATCATGAAGGGTGCAACAATCATTATCGCAATGACCATTGATATGATGAAAGTTAAAATAAGGTCTATCATGTTGGCATTGCAATCGATGAGGAGGATGATGTTGATTAGAAGGAAAGTGAATCATACGCTTATCAAGTAGAGCATGCAATACATCATGTGGTCTAGCATGATGAGAAAAATGTAAAGGCTCCCGTGAAGGAGACATCGAAGTCTCAGGTGGAGCTTGATGCGGTGGAGGAGATAAATGATGTTTATGCAATGGAGAATATTGTTTTTGTTTGCAAGGTGGAGGAGATGGAGTCCTAGGAGGATGTTGAACATATGGAAGAGGAGAAGAAATAGGTGATGCAATAGTAGGAGAACTAGGAGTTGGCTCTAGAATTTTTATAACAATGAGATCTTATTCTAAATAAATTATTTTATAGCACAAGAGTGTGAATGATTCACATGTATCATATTTTAAGTGTTCCTTTAAAGTAGGAATGTAGAAATGACCTAAGATAAAAAAAAATTCTAGGTTAATGGGTTGGAAGACTAACTGATGCATGCAAGCATTGAAGCGCAAAATATAATCAATGATAGGTTCTGTTTTTCCTTGATGTAAGCCAGGTAGATGATCATATGTGACCTTAGGACCATTTTTAAGGATAAAGTGTTGTAGAAAGGATTCTTCCATCTCACAATAGGTACTAATAGATCTGAAAGGTAAATGATTGTACCATTAGAGAGCATCGAAGAAATACTATCGTGAAAAGCTTTTAGAAATAATCAATCATTAGAATAAGAAGCCATAGCTAGATGATAATGCTTGAGATGTAAATATGGATTTCCAGTACCATCAAAACATGTAAATGTAGGCATAATGAAATCCCTAGGAAATTTTAAATTGTGAATATTTTTTGGAATAGGATTTCCATGCAAATAATTGTTATTGATAGAAGCATAATAGGCCTTGATTTCTAATGTGAGAGATTGGACCTGAGATTTTAAGTGGCCAACAACATGCATGAGTGATAAGATTTCATGTGGAGGAATGGAATAAGATGGAAATAGTGTATTGAGTGGTTACAATTTTCCATTATGAGTGATCATAGGAATGTCAAGAGGAGACATAGAAGATGTCGATGCTAAGGGCACACTAGATATGGGTGTTGAAGAAGTAATAGGTGGTGAAGAACATGGAGCATTGATAGAAACTATAGGACTAGAATCAAAAACCTCGGTAGGAGATGATGTAATAGATGGAGATGAGTCATGCATGTTACTAGAGACAATCTCGAGAAGAATATGAAAGCGGGGTAGGGGATTCACATTCAGCAGTATGCAAATAATTATAATCATGATTATCGGTGTCTCATCAAGATTAAACAAAGATTCGAGATACAAGGATTTCATTGAGCATATCATCAAAATAGAATGAAGGAGGAGAAGTACTAATATGTGATGTGTCATGGGAAACATTTTCAGAAATGGATGAAGTATGATGTGCAGCTATAGAAGCATGTGAACTAATATGAGAAAAATAATCATGCACATGTTTATTGTCCTCTTGTTAGCTAAAGCATTGTCATCAAGATTAAGCATAAAATTAAGAATGGAATCATCTAAGTTCTCATTAGAAATAATAGTAGGTGGAGTATGGTTGAATGAATAACAAGGTGTACAATGAGTAAAGCTTCTAGATCATCAACAATGCTAATGGTGTAATTATCAAATCTATTAGAAACATTGCATTCACCAGCTAAGAGTTTCCTTTGAGTATCATCTGGAAGAGTGATGTTGCGATATAGAATGCTAATTTCAACTATGGTAGCCTCATCATAAATATGATTAATGCTTACATGAGGCATGACTAGCCTAGGAGGAGAAGAGCTATCCTTAGCCATTATGGTTTTAGTGGATCCTAGGGAAAAATTCTAAGCTACGGGTTCACCAAAATGATTTAATAAAATATAAATATTTTATTTAAATCTAAATGCAAAGATATGTTGTAAAATGAAGTACACTGAAATATAAATGCTAAATAATTTATTCAATATCAACTAAGAAAGGAAATGAGAGGGGTAAGGTACTTATTTAAATTTTTCTTATCCTACAGTGAGTCTAGACTAGACAATATGATGAAACAGAAGCTTGGGATGTTGCAATGGACCACAAAACAATGCAATAGAGGCATAAATGGCTAGACGGGGACACCTTGTGAGGGATAGGGGTGCTGCTTGGTGCCCGAGTATTGATTCTAGCCACCGAGTCTATAAAAATATTAGGATCTAGTTCTAACATTGTCTCTAGGGTTTCACACATTTTTTCTTTCGTCCCTACAAGATCGCACAATAATCTTGAGCTATTGTAAACTGTAATGAGATAGTGACATGCAAAACCCTAAAAAAAACATCAAATCCTAAAAAAGAAATATGAAAAATAAGGGTTTAGACTATCTTCAATCACCACAATGGTGGACTTACTATTGAGCACTACACTACATCTCATACCCAATGTAGTTTTTGTGTTTGTGTGTGCAATAGTGCTCTAGGTCACCCTCATGCCAATAATGCCAAAATAGTGATTAATAGCTAGATAAAAATGAAAATGTTTAGATGGAATAGAATGAAATACCCTTCCTATGCAAAGTGTGTATGCATATTAATGTGTCCAAATGCAGTCCCATTTTCTCTATGTAGATATATATCCCTTGATAAGAATTATCCACCCATATAATAGTATATATGTTGTGTTTATATAGGGATATCTTGTTTGAATTTCAACACTAATGACCCGACATGCCGACTAGTAGCTCGAGAGATAAGAGGTAAAACCGAAAAGACCAACCTCAAATGCCAAAAATAAGATCAAACATATAGAGTACATGGGCATCCGGGATGGATAGGAGCACCTAGGGCTAGTGTCCAGTATTGTGTGTTGGTGTCCGAGAGATAAGTGATGATGAATGAGTGAAGATTGATAAACATGGATCCCGTGACTGACCGAACTATGTGTATGAGTGCCAAGTGTGAAATATAAAAGAAATAAAAGACTAATAAGACAATTGGATGGACTATGGGATGGGTCATCATTGATTACTTTCCTTACACAAGATCCATATATAAAATAACATACTTGAAAATATATTAAATAGTAGTAAGTGCATGATTTTGTGTCTACACCGACCACACCCTAGCCGCAATGTTTTCTCACCAAGATTACCAAAATCGGGAATAGGTTGTCTACTACAACATTAGTACTCTTATTGATTATGATACTGTTATACCCAACTCATAAAACTATGTCACACCCTATTATTTGTGACCTCCAAGATTCGTCACTACCTCCTAAATCATAAAACTTATGTATTCACAAACTTCAATCCCATGAAGTTCATATATTTCAAACCCTATCACAATCAACAAATCTTTGATGGCTCAAGTTATTGATTGAGTTTGACCTAGAATTTATCCATCAAAAATCAATCAAAGGACGAGTCACTTTGTTGAACACCTCGTAGAAGCACCCTTAACCAACAATCAACATTTCGACACTTGATTCCCTGATGAATCTATAGACCTCATATTTCACGAAGATCCCCTTACCAAAATGACTTTAGATTTCAATGGATACAAATTCAAGCATGGGGGAGAGGTGGTATCATCTTAATACCCCTGAAGGGACACCCATGCCCCTGTCCTTCAAAATCAACATGTATTGTACCAATAACATGGTTAACATGAAGCTTTAATCTTAGGTCTACAAACAGCCTTGGCATTAGGGTTTAAAACTCTTAATATCTTTGGTGATTCTCAACTCATAATCAATCAAATCAAAGGTACTTACTAATGTAAGAATGATATCTTATAGAAATAAAAAACCATCATTGATAAATTAATTAACACCTTTGACCATTACAATATCCAATCGAGTGTCATGATCAACCAATAATTTTGTAGACACCATGACCTCCCTTACTTCTTTTATCCCGTTCGCATCTCTAGAATCTGACCTACATGTAATTTTCCATATATTCAATTAACCTTATTATATCAATACGATATCCCCTATGTTAACAACATTGAATACATACAATCGAACACTTGGTATTTATAAACTTATGATTTCCTCTCGAAGATAAAATCCCTTTAGATATTTCCAAAAATGATATAATGTATTTCCAACAACAAGATTCCAGCTATGTCATACTATGAAGAGGCTTTAACAATATCCTCGGTCATTTCCTCCAACCTCCTGAAACTAAACACTCCATCAAGGAATTCCATGATGGTATGTATGAGGACACTTCAATGACTTGGTTGTTGCTAATTAGATCTTACAAATCAGCTACTCTTTGGACTACAATGAACCAAGATTGTTTCCAATATGTCAAAAATGTCTCAAATGTCAACAACATTCTAACCTCACATATGTTCCTAGCCACACTCTTCAACCTACCCAAGATCTTTGGCCCTTCTCATAATGGGGGTTAGACCTCATTGGTACAATCAATCCTTGTTCATCCCAATAACACAACTCCATCATCATAGCTACTAAATATTTCACTAAGTGGGTGAACGCCACTCCCCTCGTTTCAACCAAAGCATATAAAATAGTCGAATTTATTCATCAATATATTATTTGTCACTTCGACATTTTCACAAAATCATCGCAAATAATGGAAAATCCTTCAAAAACAAAAAATTCCAAAAACTTTGTGACACATTCAACATCAAAATCTTCTTTTCTACACCATATTATCCAAAAGATAATGGAAAAGTTGAGGCATCCAACAAAACTCTCAATAAAATCTTTGCTAAAATTATCAATGATACCGGTAGAGATTGGCATCTTCACACCTCCTTTTCTCTATGGGCTTACCAAACAAGAATTTGAACCCCTATAGATACCACCTCATTCTCTCTAGTCTATGGCTCATAGGTTGTCCTCCATCTTGAGGTATAAATACCCTCCTTAAAAATCTCCCTTAAGGATTTCATTTCTAAACAAGACTATCTACAAGAATAACCTCTTGCAATTAGAACTATTAGACGAATGTCACCTAACAACCCTCAAACACCTTAATGTTTACCAAGAGATGATTAAATGAGATTATAACAAACATCTCTAAGAATGTGATTTCAACATTGGAGATCTTATCCTTAAAGAAAATCAACATGTCACCAACATGGAAAAAAGTAAACGTGGGAAATTTGCTCCAAATTGGCTTGGACCCTATATCATAACACACAAGTATGGATCTGGGGCATATCATTTGTCTTCCCTTGATGGAAAACCTAAACATGAACCCCTCAATTCTTTGCACTTGCGACCTTTCTATTGTTAAAATCCCCCTTTTAAAAAACCAGGCTTCACTAAAAATCTCATTTTTACCTCAAAACCCATCTCCTCTCCATACAATGATCATATAGAATTACATGGTCACTCATCAGATAAATCAAACTAACCTTAAATATGGACACCATGGCTCTTTCTATAGCATGTTCTTGGATAATTATCCCTATTATTAACCTAAAACTTCAATTCATCATATAACCCCCTAACCGAGACATGACTAAGCAAATCTAGTACCACCACGTGACTTAGAATTGGCCTCTTTACATAGCACCTTAGGTCCTCACCTGTCAATGATGGTCACAAGGATAAGAACCACCATAAAAAAAATTACCATATACTATCCCATAAAGGAAAACTATTATTAAAATAATGTAGAACAGTCCCTCAAAGGATGACTACCCTAAGAAACCAATATAATATCATAGAGCACTCCCTCGAAGGTTGGACACCCAGTCAAAATAAATCATTATTATGGACCACTCCCTATAAGGATGGAACCCTCGAAATCTTCCTACCTTATTCATCTTTTACATTTCAATATAACAAATAATCAAAATTGATATCCCCATAAATCTTCCTGCATCAATCAACTTTCTCTCACAAAAATACCACAAGAATCTTATCCACGACATTAAAAATATAAACCTTAAGGTTTTTTATAGAAGGATCATCCCTTGGAAAAAGTCACCTTCCTTCCAAAAGTGCTTGATAAAGGTAAACCTTGTCCCCTCTTGTATCTAAAATAAAATTAGACCATCATGGACCCATAACTGGTAATTACCTTTTTGACAATTGTTAAGATTGCAAGTGCGTCGAACAACCATAATCCAACATTGTCATATTGTATCTAGTCAGCGATAGATAAAATAACTCACATGTAATCCTTTCCATTGATATATAAAAATAAACAAGGTCACCATCCATAAAAATACCCAAAACATCCAACATTCAAAATCATAATAAAACCTTTTTTACATCATCATAACTTAAACTCATCTCATACCATCCAAATATATCGACACAACATCAATAAAAATACAATTACATTTGTATCATAACCATCTAATCCAAACCATCACATTTTACATTACCAAACATCATAAACCATAAAATATTATCATTTAACACATACCCAACATGTCATAATTACATTTACATCATCAAAACACTCCAACATATCCAAAAAACCATATATGCATATATATACATCCAAGTCAATGTACATCTTAAAATGATCAAGAACTCTAGCCCATACAAAAGTACAAAGTACATTTTACATCACAAATCCCTAAACTGTTAGCTATCCTCTCAAGCTCCACCTCTAAACCTCTTATTATCCTTATATTAATAATAGGAACTTTTTGAGAGGAATTTCACTAACTCACCACATAGTTAGCATATCGTGGCACCTTAGGAAGTCTATCTGTCACCACCTTCTCATAATACCTAAGCTTAGAAATCACCACCCGATAATGATCCAAACTCACTATACCCAAAGTGGCCCCATCACTTCTCCTAGTTCCCCTATTCCTACTCTTCTTAGTGCCCCTACTCCCCATCCTTGAGACCATGATATAGCTATTGTGCTCTCTGTCACCCCATACCTCTCCCTTAATATTTCATGCTACCTACAAGACTACCAATCCCGGTCATGTCGTGTCTATTATAACTCTATCTCTAGATTTATCACCTACTCATCCCTCTCAATTAGCTCCTGTCTCAACCTAGCCACATCCACCTATGTCATAGGCATCTCAACCTCTAACCCACCTTGTTTCTACCCTCCCGCCTCCTCCCTCATATCCACATCCTCCTCTCCCTCCTCTCATTGAGTCCTCACAACTCTCTCCCCGATCTCCCATAGGTTCCCCTACCATGCCACATATTATGGTGTCACTTTAACATCATCAATATCCACATACACCACCTCCTCCTTTTCCATCAAATAGATCTCCCTCATCTATGCTACTATAAGCTTGGTGTCCCCATCACCTCTCCTATATATAATAAGCTCTCATGGCACATCATGTGTGAGCCCAAAATGTCACCTCACCTACCCAAACCGAACCACCTCAATCATCTCCACTTGATGCTTATACATCCACCTCTCCTGCTGCATCATACGCAGCTCATTTACCTCTCCTAGACATACATGAAACCCTACATACATAATCCATATCACATCATCCACCTATATATTATCCATCATCCCCACACAATACTCCATACTCCATGACACAAAGATCCCACACATAATCACTCAACCATATCATAAACCCAACATAATACATGCTCTCATACCACCCGACCCATGGAATATCTCATGGTCGAGATCATTGTAATGTACTTGTAGGCTCAACACTATAACATAAATGTCACATCCAACCCATATCTCCTCCCTACCGGCCACTTCCACAACTCCCTACAAAAATTATGCTAGTAGATCTAGGCCCCAAGAAAATATGGTCTCGATGCTCTACCATATTTGCTACAACTCTTGTCAACAACCAAAAAACCTAGCCTCCTCCCTAATCCGGTAATGCATAACAACTAATACCTACCTTGATCATCATAATAAAAGTTATCCCATGCAACTTTGTCTCATCCCAAAAAGGCTCAAAAATAAAAACCTCTACAACATAAGCCACATCTAAAGCATCATCTCGTTACAACCTCATTATAGTCATACCCCACATAGCCTCATCAATAGGAACAATAGCCTCACCCCGAATAAGAAACTATACAATATGATATATATCCTCCGAGTGATAGTTATCTCATTTGTAGGAAACTAAAATGTCCCTCTACTTACATCCCATCGATCTAACAATGGCACCATCATCTCTAAATATTGATGGTTGTGCCTATAATGATGTAGCCCACCCAACCCCAAAAACTTAAAAGAAACCAAATCATCATCACTCATATCTTGGCGCGACCACTCCAATAATGGTGGCAACTATTCCCTCATCAAAAGGCATCTCTTTGCTGATTTCAAAGAACACACGAATATATTAGCCCTAACAACACAAAACTCATCCAAATATCCAAAACCAATAAAACACATCTAATCAACATTGATCTATGTAATTAATCTTGATTACTATGGATCTATATTGATTCCTACAAATTGATATCAATCCTAGTAATCGGCATCGATCCTATATCTCAATATAGTAAAAATCATAACCAAAAACAATAAATACACCTACCTCTATCTAAGACGATCGTCACCTCCTCTTACCACTCCCACTAGCCTTCATTTCTCACATATACTCAAATATATATTTATATAATATAATATCATAGCACATAGAATGAATCCACACAAACACCCCATTTCTATATATAGCATTTTGACGCGATCGACATCGATCCCAAAATCGGTGTCGATCCGATTAAATTAGTATCGATTATACAAATCAAGATCAATTCCCCTTGAACTTGCACAAATTATTACAATTTGAGCCCCTTCGATCCCTAAGACCCACACTATATACTCTCCATCACATGCACATCCCATTCAAATTTTTTAGTGGATTGTGAATCCCCGATTGTCCCATATCCTATGGAATTGCCTTCCACACCACACATTTGTCATAGGTAGAACCCCTTTTTCATCCCCTTGGTATCTAATGTCATTTTTTCATGTCACTTGTTTTCTTGATAACTTCCCCATTTTCCACTCTAATACACATATATATACCTTCCCTCATCCTTGGGCTACCATAGTTGTTCACACATACACCTTTTTCAAGCATAAAACTTTACACATATACACCCATACATCTAGAAATTTTCAAACTGGCTCTCTGTTGGTTTTCAAATAGGACTTTTGGAAGAGGTTCCCTTATTGAGACACGAACTTATTTACAAATATACAGAATGTCATTTTATGGTTGAACTTGGATACCACGAAAATGTTTTCCACAAAGATCATCAGTTACAAATGGACTGAGGAAAGAGGGTACGAAGATAAGCAGAATAGCAAACGTTTGGAATTATAGATAACAGAATAATTCTTTACGAGTGCGAAGTTGCAGGGAATTTGGAACAAGATTATTTGTATTAGCTGAATATGATTAAAGACACAAAGTTCTTCAAACGACCTTCTTCAGATTCATTAATCAAAGACACAAAGTTCTTTCTTGGTTGTGCAAGATCACTGTATTTGCAAAAGCAATCAGCGAGACTAACAAATTAAGTACAAAATAATCTTCACAATACTAAAGGAAAACACAGAGGTACAGAGATTCAGATAGAGAATGAATAGAAAGCCCTTTTGTATTGATACGTTCAAGATCTATTTACAATTTCGAGAGTATGCCAAGTTCTTCCTCCTCTCGAAATGGCGTGTAAAGACCATTATATAGATTACAAATTTCAGTTACGTCTTGTAACCGTTTCTTTTAAATAAAGAATAGTTAAGGGATGCCAAACGCAATACCTTAACCAATTACATGGAATACGAAAGGAATGGCGAGAAGAGAGAAAGAAGGGGAAGGAGGCAGGTGGCCAGTTTTGAGAGGGACCCACTGTCTTCAGAAACCGCTTCTTGAATTTCTTCCATGTCTGAGCCATGCCTTTGCCACGAGGGACACACCAGACGTTTCATCTTGAAGATGACAATGGATATCTTTGAAAACTGATGTAACTGGCGTCTTGAAATTCGTCCTTCGTAACTGCTTCTTGAATTTGATCCTTGCAACTTAAATTCAAATTTAGCACATCCGGGTCGAGCGGGAAAAACTAAGTATGAATTGCATTAGGTTCACTTGGGACATGTGAGACGCGAATGCGCAAAACACGCGGCTTGGCCGATTCGGGTGAAACATTGGAGAGACGACTTTTTGCATTTTGGGACATTTGGGACGAAAAAGCGAAGTACGCGGTTCGGATATTTCGGCTGAAAATGGAGCAACGTGCACAAAAGCTTTTGGGACACTTGGGACAAAAAGTTCCGAAGCCCGAAATGGGACAATTTCGGAGTTTCGGCCGAAAATGGGACAGATTGCACTTTTTGATTTGGGACATTTGGGACAGAAAAGTGCGAAGTACGCGGTTCGGATGGTTCGGCCGAAATTGGAATGACTTGCACAAAAGCTTTCGGGACACTTGGGACAAAAACTTCCGACGGGCCCGAAATGGGACAATTTCGGAGGTTTCGGCCGAAAATGGGACAGATTGCACTTTTTGATTTGGGACATTTGGGATAGAAAAGTGCGAAGTACGCGTGATTCGGGAATTTCGGCCAAAATGGACAACGTGCACAAAAGTTTTGGGACACTTGGGACAAAATCGACGGCCCGAAATGGGACAATTTCGGAGGTTTCGGCCGAAAATGGGACAGATTGCACTTTTTGATTTGGGACATTTGGGACAGAAAAGTGCGAAGTACGCGGTTCGGATGGTTCGGCCGAAATTGGAATGACTTGCACAAAAGCTTTCGGGACACTTGGAACAAAAACTTCCGACGGGCCCGAAGATAGGACAATTTCGGGGATTTCGGCCGGTCGGAGAACAACTTGCACTTTTGTACTTGGGACAACCGGGACAAAAATATCCGACAGGCCCGAAATACTTACAAAATGACCCAAAACTTAGATTTTTTAGACTTCCAAGACTTTTTTTTTTTTTTCACACCACCAGCTTGACAGAAAAGACACTTAGACTCAAAATTTTGAAATTTTACCTTTGACAGAGCAGGGAATTTTTAGTGGACAACAGCTGGCTCCTTCTGGGGATGACTTGGTGTAAATTCATGGAATGAGACAAGGCAAGAACTTAGACAACTTGGTGAAGCAGACCAGTGCCTTATCCATTGGGCAAAAGGAGTCAAGGACAAACCAATACAAGGGCAACACACACAACAACAGAAGGGAAACACACCAAAAGCAAAAAGCAGAAACACTGTACATAATATACAAGGGACTCCCTAGTCACCTAGGACTTGAACAACTTCAAATACTGCCCACTATAAGGAAGTGGGAGGGGGGAACCATCCATGTAATCAAGATAGAAAGAGTTCTTACCAGCAAAGTGTCTTATCTTGAAAGGTCCAAGCCACAGAGAATCAAATTTTCCATGGCTACCACGAGGTTCGTGTCTTTTGTCCCACAACAGCACGGTATCACCAACTTGGAACTCTCTGCTCCTAGCTTTCTTATCAAACAGAATCTTCACCTTCTGCTGGTGGGCAGCTATTCTGTCAGCAACCTCCAATCTATCCTCGTTCAGTTTGTGCAGGTACATGATCCTTTTGTCCAGAGCATCACTGAAACTAGTGTCTTCAATGGCCTTCATCAGGTGCAAGGCTGGTAGTTCCACTGTCACTGGCAATTGAGCCTCTACTCCATACACTATTTGAAAGGGGGACATTCCAATGGCTCTTTTAGGTGTGATCCTGTCTGCCCAAAGAGCATCGTAAAGTTTCTTATGCCAGTTTCTCTGAGATTCATTGACCAACTTTCTTATGATAGTCACCAGATTCTTGTTGGTAGATTCTGCTTGTCCATTTCCCTGGGGATAATAATCAAGAATGAGCCGAGAGATGCCATACCCAGAAAGGTAAATCCATTATCTCGTTGAGGAGAAGTTTGAGGCATTATTCTGTTACAATCTTGTTAGGTACACCATACCTAACCAAGATGTTCTCTTTTGATGAAGTTGCATACTACTTGTAAGTGGTGCTTGATGGAATAGCTTCCACCCATTTGGTGAAGTAGTCAAGCAGAAGCTTAGCACATGAGTGTGTCCCCGCACTAGAAACAGGGTTGAGTGCACCAATGAAGTCTAGACCCCACTGTTGGAATGGTTCCTCAATCACAACTGGTTTGAGAGGCAAAGAAGCCAATTTAGGTCTTCCCACGAAAGTCCGACAGCCTCACATTTATCCACCCACTGGATGCATCTTTGAACAAGGAAGGCCAAGAATACCTCCACGGAGTATCTTATGAGCTGTGACTGTAGATGAATAGTGCCCTCCACATGCTTGATCATGAAAAGCTGAGAGCAACTTTCTCTGTTGTTCCTTGTCTACACACTTCAGAAATCTCCCGTCCAAACCACGCTTGAACAAGGCATTTTCCCACAATACATATTGTGCTGATCTCAATTTAATAAATCCTCTTTTCTTTAGCAGTTAAATGAGAGGGGCATTCCCCGTAGGTGAGAAAATGGGCGATGTCAGCATACCATTCATCAACTGAACTCAGGAATAGAACAGTAGGAAGGTCAGCTTTCTTCTCCAATAACTCATGTTGGGCTCCTTCAGCAATGAGCTCGCAAAGACCTTTTCCCCGAACCAGCTTGGTTGGCTTGATATCAAGGTCATACTCCTGGACCTTAGCCACCCAGTTTCCCCTCTTGGATCCAAATTCTTGTTGCGTGAGAATTGACTTTACAAATGATATCGGGACCAAAGACCGTAGAGTGAGAGTTGAGGATATAGAAACGGAACTGCTTGACAGCTTTGACTACTGCAAAGGCATGCTTCTCCATCATGGTGTACTTTAGCTCATGGTTCTTCAGGATATAGCTCATGAAGGCAATTGGTAGCTCATGTTTATCAGATCTTCCTGGGTTAAGACAGCAGCCAGAGTACTATCTGTAGCGTAGCAATAGATAATGAAATCCTTGCTGAAATCAGGGCAGGCCAAAACTGGAGTTTTAGCAATAGCTTTCTTGATACCCTCAAAGGATTCCTTTCCTTCAGAAGACCAACCAAATGCTTGCTTTCCTTTCATCATCTGAGAAATATTCAAAGTTAATTCAGCAAAATCAGGGATGAATCTTCTTAGAAAATTGATCTTACCGAAAAAGGAATGCACGCCTTTTACTAAGTAGGGAGAGGAATCTGGATGGCTTGAACTCGCTCAGATCAATCTTGATGCCATCCTTTGAGACAATGTGTCCTAATAGCTTTCCTCCGTAACACGTAAGATGATTTTTAGGATTTAAGGAAATCCCATGCTCTCTACATCTCGCAGAATCGCTTCCAAGTGGTCGAAGTGATCCGCTCTTGTCTTTGAGAACACTGTCAGTCATCAAGGTATATGACTATACATTTTCCTTTCAAGCTTCCAAAAGCTAGATCCATAGCTCTTGGAAGGTGGCACCGCATTAATCAGCCCAAAAGGCATTCTCTTGTAGGCAAAGGTACCCCAAGGAGTTGTGAAGGCTATCTTATGTTGATCAGCAGTATCAACCTCTACCTGATTGTATCCAGAAAAGCCATCAAGCATAGATAACATCTCAGAGCCTGTTACCGCTTGCAAAATCTGATCCATCATAGGCAGAGGGTAGTTATCTTTCAGAGAGGCCTGATTCAGTTCCCGAAATCAACACAGATAAGTGATCTCACCATTCTTCTTCCTAACAGGTACAATGTTTGCAATCCAAGTCGAATGGTGAATGGGAAAGATGATTTTAGCCTTTAGCAGTTTCTGAATCTCCTGAAATATGGTGTCAGCTATCTTTGGGTTGTACTGCCTCTGCTTCTGCTTGAAAGGCTTGATTCCTGGCTTGAGAGGGATAGAGTGCTGCATTTCTTTTGGCTTGAAGGCTTTTAGATCTTCATAAGAATAAGCAAGCACATCCTTATATTTCCTTAGAAGGTCAATTGCTCTTCTCCTTTCATCTGATGTGCAACACTTCCCGATATTTACCAGCTTCGGGTCATCAGAACTCCCAATATCAATTTTATCATACTCAGCTGATTGCTGAGGTCCAGTGGAAGCTTTAGATCTCACGTACCTGTCATGTTTATCAAACAACTCCTCCAAACTCACCAAACCTTTGGGGATCTTGTTTCCTTTGAGCTTAATGCACCCTTCCTGATCGTTTCTTCTCCTGGGTGACGGCTTGGTCCGAAGACACGCTCTCACGAGGCAGGTTGCCACTTCCTTCGAAATACAGTTGCTCAAAATTGCCCTTGAGCTCCAGGAAGGAAAGCAAATGCTGGTCGTCGTTGAAGACTTGCCAGTTATTAGTATTGTCAGGGACACTAGGTCGGTGGACCATCTCAATAGTGAACTTATCCTGAGAGAATTCAGGATGAGGAATCAATAGTGACCCCGAGACAGCCAAGGAATCAGCTCTGCTGTTCTTTTCTCTGGGAATTGCTTCAATGGAGAAGGCATCAAGGAATTCAATTGAATCCCAAACCTGGTTCCGATAGTGCTTCAGCCTCCCATTTTTTACCTGAAACAGGCTTCTGACTTGCTTCACAATCAGCTCTGCATCACCACGAGCCAAAAGATTTTTTACACCTCGTTCTTTGGCCACTTGCAGTCCAAGGATGAGAGCCTCATACTCTGCCGTATTGTTAGTGTTCTCGAACTGCAATTTAAATGAAAAGGGGGGCAGCAGCCCTCTCAGTGATATTACAGTAACACCAGCTCCAGAACCAGCCGAGGAACAACTGCCATCAAATTCTAAGATCCAGACACCATTGGGATCCTTAGGTGATATTTTGCAGGGTCGGATTTCATCAGGGGACAAAATCATGTAATTACCATGGCCCCTGTCCTCATAGAGTATTTGTGCTTTAGGATCATCTGTCTTCTGCACAATGTACTCGGACTGCTTCTCAGGTAGTAGCTTCTTCATTTGTCCATTGACAGGTATGAGAGCGTGTGACCAATCCATTTGAATCTCTCCACCCACATCTTTACAGAAGTTTCTGCTTAGCAACATTCCATAGGAAGGAGGAATGTCTGCTACTAGTATGGTAGCCAAGACCTTCTTTTCAGGTAAAGCAGCAAAAGCCACTTGTGCATCTTTAATCCTTCCCACCAAAGGTACTTCCTTACTTTCCATGGAGTAGCAAGATCCATAAGTACGAGTAAGGGTCAAGCCTAAAGCATGAGCTACTTTGGCGGGCATCACATTATCTGAGGCTCCGGAATCTATGACACGCATCGAGCCTCGGGCAGCCTATAAGGAGTGTTACATAGAAAGGCTTGATCTTGTCACCAGGTGAGGTGACAGCAGCTACTAGACTGGGCTGTGGTGCAGAAGGAGGTGTGGGCAAAAGGCCTTTGGAGGTGGTCTTGGAATGGGAATTTACAAATTGGATCATCTTGGCAAAAGCTTTTGGATGGGTTTGGTAATATTCAGCCTCTGAAATTTGAACTTTGGTCCTTTTTAGATGATCTACAATGTCAAAGGATCCAGAGGTGGATGGTCCATCATCATTAGGCTTATCAACCCTAGGAGAAAAAGAAGAAGAAGTCACTTTAGGGGCAGGGTTGGCAGTACTTACCTTTGGTGCAGATGAGGTAGGAATAGGAGATCCTCTTCTGGCAATTACAGGAATAGTTGCAGGCTGCTCTTTGGACTTCTTCAGGGGTTGTGTCACCTTTTCCCTCTGATGTGTCTGTTCCCGAGTCATGACAGCGAAGGATTCGCTATTCATATCTGCTACCACTTCATCATAGTCATCTGCATCATCAATGCCTTCAGTGGTAAAGAAATTGACTCGAGATCTCTCGGGTTCTTCTGCCTCATCATCGAATTCCTCCAGGAACTCCTCACAAGCTTCATTATCATCTTCTGGTTCTTCGACCTCGCAAGTTGCATTCACAGGTACTTTGACGGGAGGTCCTTCAAGTGCCAATCTTGTGTGAGGAGCTGGCAAACGGTTTCTGGGTTGAAAATTTCTTCTCGGAACATCTGCATACGGTGCATGCTGAGCTAATTGTTTCTTTATAGCTACTAGATCGTTTGCAAGTTTCTGGACTAATGGATCAGTATTGAGTCCAGAGGTGGAAGAGGAAGAAGCAGCAGATTTGGATTTGGGAGGATCTCTCTTCAACTTCCCTGACATGATTAGGTCATCCTCGACACTAACAGCCAGTTCTTGATCCAGAATTAACGTTCCAAGATTAGCCCTTCTTAGAGCATAACTGACTTTAGGCGTTTGGGCATTCAAAAAGAAACATTTTTGGATTTGATCAACCGGCCGAGTATTCACAGGAATTTTGTTGATCAGTCTGTTGAATCGAGCCACAAATTCTCTCATAGGTTCCGATGGATCTTTCTTTATTTGAGAAATCTGGGCAAGCAGTGCATGCACATCTTCTGCCGGCTTGAAACGGCTTTCGAACTGAGTTCTCATGGTATTCCAGTCGATGATGGCACCAGCCGGAAGGTGATAGAACCAGTCAGCAGCATTGTCCTGTAACGTCTCGACGAACAGTCTTACTGAGACGTCTTCATGTTCAACCCCCAAGACCCCACACGCAACTATGAAGGCTGCAATATGCTCATCAGGGTGCACTTTGCCGTCGCCTTTGAATTTGGGGAAGTTCTTTCGGTTACCTCTAGGTAACTCATGCAAAGGCTGAGTGAGGGCCAGGGGCCCGACACGTTGACCCCATGGTACTTGTGCCATTCTTCTTGGAAATACGGTTCTGAGGGGAACTGTAACACCAGCAAGGATTAAAGCTTGTAGATTAGGACTAGCAGGCTCTGAAGGACTTCTTTCTCGAACAGGTGGAGTGCTCGTTGAACGAGTTCTTCTATTTGAAGGGAAAGGAAAACCCTGTTGCTCCAAAAGCTGAAACTGAGAATCTTCGATACCAAGGGCCCTTCTCCCTCGAGTGAAACGCGGAGTCGCCAGATCAAAGGATGATCGAAAAATTATAGTACTGGAATGCGATTTTCCTCAAAGCAGAGCTGGAATGCAAATTTCTCCCAAATGAGTCGCCAAAAACGTTGGTTTTCAAATAGGACTTTTTAGAAGAGCAACAGTCAGGGGACAAGAAGTCCCTCCTCTTTAATGGGAGAGGTTCCCTTATTGAGACACGAACTTATTTACAAATATACAGAATGTCATTTTATGGTTGAACTTGGATACCACGAAAATGTTTTCCACAAAGATCATCAGTTACAAATGGACTGAGGAAAGAGGGTACGAAGATAAGCAGAAAAGCAAACGTTTGGAATTATAGATAACAGAATAATTCTTTACGAGTGCGAAGTTGCAGGGAATTTGGAACAAGATTATTTGTATTAGCTGAATATGATTAAAGACACAAAGTTCTTCAAACGACCTTCTTCAGATTCATTAATCAAAGACACAAAGTTCTTTCTTGGTTGTGCAAGATCACCGTATTTGCAAAAGCAAGCAATCAGTGAGACTAACAAATTAAGTACAAAATAATCTTCACAATACTAAAGGAAAACACAGAGGTACAGAGATTCAGATAGAGAATGAATAGAAAGCCCTTTTGTATTGATACGTTCAAGATCTATTTACAATTTCGAGAGTATGCCAAGTTCTTCCTCCTTCGAAATGGCGTGTAAAGACCATTATATAGATTACAAATTTCAGTTACGTCTTGTAACCGTTTCTTTTAAATAAAGAATAGTTAAGGGATGCCAAACGCAATACCTTAACCAATTACATGGAATACGAAAGGAATGGCGAGAAGAGAGAAAGAAGGGGAAGGAGCGGTGGCAAATAGCCTGAGAGGGACCCACCGCCTCTTAAACCGCTTCTTGAATTTCTTCCATGTCTGAGCCATGCCTTTGCCACGAGGGACACACCAGACGTTTCATCTTGAAGATGACAATGGATATCTTTGAAAACTGATGTAACTGGCGTCTTGAAATTCGTCCTTCGTAACTGCTTCTTGAATTTGATCCTCGCAACTTAAATTCAAATTTAGCACATCCGGGTCGAGCGGGAAAAACTAAGTATGAATTGCATTAGGTTCACTTGGGACATGTGAGACGCGAATGCGCGAAACACGCGGCTCGGCCGATCGGGTGAAACAGTGAAGGACGACAAAGCACTTTTTGATTTTGGGACATTTGGGACGAAAAAGAGCGAAGTGCACGCTGTTCGGATATTTCGCCGAAAATGGGACAACGATGCACAAAAGCTTTGGGACACTTGGGACAAAAACTTCCGAAGCGCGAAATGGGACAATTTCGGAGTTTCGGCCGAAAATGGGACAGATTGCACTTTTGATTTGGGACATTTGGGATGAAAAGTGCGAAGCACGCGTTCGGATTTCGGCCGAACTTTGGGAATGACTTGCACAAAAGCTTTCGGGACACTTGGGACAAAACTTCCGACGGGCCCGAAATGGGACAATTTGGAGGTTTCGGCGAAAATGGGACAGCGCACTTTTGATTTGGGACATTTGGGACAGAAAAGTGCGAAGTACGCGATTCGGGAATTTCGGCCGAAAATGGAGCAACGTGCACAAAAGCTTTCGGGACACTTGGGACAAAAACTTCCGACGGGCCCGAAATGGGACAATTTCGGAGGTTTCGGCCGAAAATGGGACAGATTGCACTTTTTGATTTGGGACATTTGGGACAGAAAAGTGCGAAGTACGCGGTTCGGATGGTTCGGCCGAAATTGGAATGACTTGCACAAAAGCTTTCGGGACACTTGGAACAAAAACTTCCGACGGGCCCGAAGATAGGACAATTTCGGGGATTTCGGCCGGTCGGAGAACAACTTGCACTTTTGTACTTGGGACAACCGGGACAAAAATATCCGACAGGCCCGAAATACTTACAAAATGACCCAAAACTTAGATTTTTTAGACTTCCAAGACTTTTTTCACACCACCAGCTTGACAGAAAAGACACTTAGACTCAAAATTTCATACCCACATATACATACCTTAGAATACCCCTCCATAAACACACATGACCAATTTACCCATCACAATATTCATCAACCCTTATCTACACCTGTATTCACTATTTTACCTCACCAACCACCCGTAACCATATAAAACAAATAAAAACAAAACAAACACAACAACCTCAACCCCTTAAAAAATTCCCCATTAGACAAAAACAAACCCAAACCCATTATAACTTGCATCAAACCAAAATAAAATGTGGTTGGAACCAAACCCAACCAAATTCCTTGAAAAATCCAAGAATTGCATTGAATCCCTCAATCATCATTGATCGTTGTGGAACAACATTGATTCCCTTAAACAATTTCAATTCTATATAAACCATCACATGCCTTTTCCCAAGGATATGAAGAACTTACAGGTTGAAAGGTTATTTTAATAAACCCTTAGAGAGATTGAATTGAAGCCCCTGTTGGCATGAAGAAGATAAGGCACCTATTGCACTAGCTTCCCTTTGGAGAAGTCATCTTCATCATTTGACCATCGAGTCATCTTTAACACAAAGGTATGCCTTTCATTTGAGTTTATAATCCACTTTTTTCATTTTCAATAATAACATCATTTACTCCACACAAGGAGTCAAGCCCAAAATATCCCTATCTAATCATCCTCTTTGAAAATTGGTGTTGTTAGACATTTGGGATTACAAACACACTTTTAAGAGACAATCGGAATTGATCGTGATTGACATTTATTCTGTCAAAATTACCTAACCTTGTATTTTTTCATACATTTTGATTCATTTACTTCATATCTTGAAGTCATGGATAATGTTATCCTATGTGCAAGCATGTATCTCTGTTAGATGACCATCCCAAGAGCAATTTTTGAAGCCACCAACATCTATAACCTCCCCATAGTTCATCAACCTTTTATGTGGGAGCAATCTGACATCAATCATGAATTGAGTATATGCACCATCATCCTTACACCTAATCTAGATGACATCCTCCAATTTGGACCCCTTTTTGTAAGACAGTGATGAAGCCAATCTTTATTGGGCCAATCATTTCAATCCACCTCATCCCATCATTAAAGACATTGATTAAGTCCCGATATCTAAACATTGCATATTAGTAATTAGATATCCATATTATCATATCTTATCTATTGTAATTCCATTGTTTGTCATATCCATCTTGATTTCTCAAAAGTGGGTTGACATCCATGAAAGGGAGTCTTTTCCTTCTCGGGACTGACACTTTCTAGGAAACTCACCTATTATTTTACTAATATATCTTTTCAAGTTGTCTACTTGTGTGTAGGTTTTCCTTTCTAACAAAAAAATGATTTCATATGTCACTTGGATTCCACGGTGTGCATTCTCTATCCCACAGGTAACTCTAAACCTTGTTATAATTCTAAGTATTAGTGTTACATTTCTTAAAGAAAATAACTCAAGCTAAAATTACTAAAACACTCCTTGTTGATTTATTTCCTTGATTCATGATCGAAGAACTTTTAAGAGGATACTTTGCAATTTTGGTGATGATCCAGATGATTACATTGATTCAAGAATAAGGAAGGGTTTTGGGGTTGAGGCTTGCAGGTTTGATCTTTATCCTAAGTGCTTGTGGTGTGATTGTGTGAGAAGGAGGAATTATAGGGTCCATATGTAAGTTTCATGGTGTTTTGACAATCTACAAAACTTATAACTTGTTACATTCACCCTCTCCCTATGCTAATACTCAATTCAAGCCAAGAACTTAGTCATTTTTGTTCAAATCCTCCTTTAGTTGGTTGAAACAAGTTTTGGAAGAACTGATGGAACTCTTCTTTTGTTCCTACATTTCCCTAGTTCCATGCTTTCACCGCTTTACCACTTTATAAGTTTACAAAATTAACTAACTCTTTGGTCGGGTATGTCAAACACCGATAGAACAACTTAAATTGTTCATTTCTTCCTTCATTTATCCACTTCACCACTTCCCTAGGCCCCTACCTTCATCGGTTAAGTTATAAAATGTTGGCCCAATTTGAAATATTCTAGAGTTTAATAAGTTATTTGCTTCCCCTGCAACACTATTCGATTATGTTGGCCCATTTGTAACCCAAAGAATTTTTCTACATTCACTTTTTCCCTCAAGAAGTGACCACCAATGAGACCTTTCCACATGGACAAAGGAGGTTACAAATTGCAGTTTCAACTTGGAGGCTCGGGACCAATCAAATCGAGCCACATGGAATCATCTCGGGAACTTCCAAAGGAATACGCAAGTTGGAAAATAGTAGTTTTGTAAAAAATCAATTACATGTGGAATTCGAGGCCCAATTGTAGTTTGAACACATAGCACATTTTGGGAGCTAGTAAAGGAAATGTAGCTTTGCATATGACAGTCTTGTAGTTTGCAAACTATAGATTGCACCTTCATGTCCAACCTCCTTGGAAAATCATTGAATTCCATATGTGTTGGGATGAGAAAAGTACTAAGTACCAAAACATGCAAGAGCATGCACGCATGGGAGAAGAAGTAGTGCACATATGAGAAACAAGTTTACGTGTGGGAATGTGTATACAAGGCAGATTAATTAAGGACTTAGCCATTTTTTAGGATCAAGCTAAAAATATACTTTGAGTGTTCACCATGCAGAGGATAAAGAAGGCTACCTTGGCAAGTAAGTATTGGCTATTTTTGGAGAAAGCACATGCATGAGTTTAGCTATTAATAGGATTAAAGAATGATATTATTAGGTAATCTATTATTAGAAAAAAATTATAAAGCATGCATGTAAGTACACATGGCTATTTTGAGCATGCCTATCTTTAGGAAGTGCATGGGCGGTGAAGGGAAAGTCCCCACCCCTATAAATACTTGGCTTAGGAAGGGTTATGGATCATGTTTTGTATGTTAGGGTATGTTTCTCTATTGTATCATGTGTGTATGACTAAATGTTTCCATGTACTAGGACATTATGTATCAAGTTCTTACTATGTAGTTGTTTATGAGGATTAATGGATAACTGTGGTTGGATTATGATCATTGATGTGTCTGAATATGGAGATGTGTTCTTACAATTGATCTTAGTCATGGTTATCTGATATGTTTCCTTATTATGTGAGTTTCCAATTAAATGTATACAATGGTTTAGTATAAATGAATGAATACTTGGTTAAATATCATTATGGATATACATTCTAACATCTTGAAAATAAAACACAAAGAAGGGACCTGGTAGCTACATGCATTTCTAGTGAGCATTCGATTATACTAAATGAAGTGTCAAAGCACACATAGTATTTACGTGAAATAAAAGACTACATTTTTGTTCCATTGCCAAGAACTATTTTCAAAATTTCTACCAGAATGTTTCATACAGATTACGTATTGAGAGCATTGAGATTTGGGTAGAGGACGGTGAAGATAAGTTTGCGCAGAGATATAACACTAGAACTAATTTCAATGCACATCGTTGGGTGGAAGATAATATTTATCATGAGCTCTATGATACATTCTTCATATTATTTCTAGCATAATTGTAGGATTGGTTATTAACTTATGCATTAGGGAGACGTTGGGGTCCTAGACCAAGACTTTGGATGCAAGAGGATTACCATACTCCTTTTTTGCTAGATGTGGATTGGACTAGATTTGTAGATCGTTGGTGGGCTAGAGTGTTGTGCAATTATACATTAGAGAGAGATATTTCTATGTATTTGTGGTTAGAGTAGGCTAAGTTTCAGTTCTTATGCAATCCCAAAGGATCTTACTTGTGTATTATCCCCTTAGCAATCAAGATATTTACTATAAAACTGGATTTCAAGAGCCTCCCTATGGCTAACTAATGCCCCACCATGTGCAGGGGTAGGAGCACGTGTGAAAAAATATGGCGGACCTAGTGGTAGAAATAAAAGAGAGGAAAGATGACTCAATTTTAATGAAGTGTGAGAGAGGGACATGGTATGTGCGTGGGAGATTGAGGAGGCACTAGAGTTAAGGAGGAGGATGGATTGCGAAGGTTTTGAAACTCTCGTAGAAGACAAGGAGCCGTAGTATTAGGATCTCCCAAGTTTGGGAAATATCAGTAGATAATCCCCTTCGGCTTCAAATGATAGAATGTCAGAGGAAAGGATGAGGACCAAAGGCGCACATCTTATCCCACCTAGCCACCTATCACTTGTGTATGGTGTTCCAAATCTAGAGGTAGTCATTGAGAAGCAAGCTAGTATATGTAAGTAATAAGAGATGGGTAGGTATAGTTTTACACTGAATTTAAAAGGGTGTCAAGTTAGTAGCATGCTCATGCCAACACATTTGGCACCATTATTTAGGAGTACCTATGTAGGGTTGTTTTCAAGCACATCATCGAGGACATAATGTTGACGTGTAGACTATTTGAAGTACTTGAGTAGTATCTTTGACCACGTAGACTTTTGGTTCCCGATCAAGATACTACAATTGGGACACAAGGAAGCTCATTAACTAGACCACATCCTACAACAAGGGGTGTGAGAGGTTCAACGGGATCAGTCACTTCTTGAAGGAAACAATGGTGGAATTTATGGATCTCGGATCGGTGGACAGGGGACCACATCCACAACAACTACCACCAAATAAACCATCACCTCAATAACCAATTCATCTAAATCCTCAATTTTACTATGATACATCTCTCTGTTTACAAGAGTATAGAGGTTTTGAAGATGCAAGCAGAGCATGTGCATAAGTGTAAAATTTTATGGTGCGTAGAGGGAATTAAAACTTCTCATAGAAAGGAAATTTAGTTTCTCACTACACTGCAAGGATATGCACATAGTTGGTATATGAATTATGATCCACATCATACTTTGGTAGCTTATAATGATTTGTGCATTGTGTTTCTGGAAGAGTTTCACATCCTAGAATTTGAATAGCAAAGCATTAGCACACTCAAGGATATCAATTAGGGATTATCTAAAAGTGTGAGGAAGTATGACATGCATTTTAAAATCTATTGTCTAAGTTGTCTTATGATATTCATCCTAGTCAACATGCACAAGTGGTTGGTTGGAGGATTGTTAACTCCATTTCAAAGATCACTCTCTCATAAGACATATGTTAATGCATGCGAGCCTTGGAAGTCACTCTACATACTAAGGTGGTTGGAAGTTTTGATCTTTGGAGTAAGACCATTCTTAGAGGCACTGAGATCACATGACTATGGAAAATTAGCTAGAGAATATTTTCGCAAACTCAACACATGAGGCACACACTAGTATATGGTGCATTGATTGTGAGGATAAAGGACATACTAAGGATAGTTATCTATGCAAGTTTGTTTGTGTGATGTTACTAGATTGTGAAGTTTGTCACTTAGACCATGATGTTTGGAAATATCCTCTTTTGAAGCACACAATTCAAAAGAATGTGTCCATGTATTATAATATTTTCCATTCCCATTCCCATGACATCGTTGATTGCAAACTAATTGATCATATCCATGAAGCCATTGAAATAGGAGTGCGTTAGACTAGTGTGGTGAGTGGATCCAAGGAGCAGGAAGGACAACATAATGAAGGATGCATCAATGGAGACAATATAAAAGGAGGATTTTAAGGAGTATACCGAGGATGAGGTCGCAGTGGTGGTAGAGGTAGGTTTTCTTGAGGAACTTGTTACACTTGTGGATCCCTTAATCATTATCAATGAGATTGCCCTCATAATACAGACTTTCTCATGGTGTGAGAAACAACATAAGTTAGAGGATTTCTTGGACTTATATGAGCATATGAGTAAAAAATATAAGGACAAGGGTGCAAGAATGATCAAGGTGCAATGCGCAAATGTTGATCAATGGATTCCTAAAAAGATACCTGATCTAGAATTACAACCCATGTAACCCATGTTGGTTATAATGTGTGTCAAGGAAGCACGCGCGCATGAGCCTCAAAAGGCCAAGCCTATTATTACCTGGGAGGAAGAGATACATGCTAAATACCCAAATCAAAAGGAAGTATACAAAGAGACTATGGGAATCATCAAATAACTACATGGTGAAATATAATGCTTGAAAGAATAGGCACACGAAAGGGAAAATGCAAATCATGTTGAGCTCCCACAGAAGGATGTGGATGACTGAAAGAGGTTTGTAAGTTTTTACACTAAGATAATATTATTCCATTACTATGGGAATGACTATGAGAGAAGGTACCACACACTAGAATTGAGAGCAAAAGTAATACATTACATGTAAATATACCATCCCATGACCATGAATTTGACAAAGAGATTACACTAGATGCAATAATTGATGGTTGGTTAGTAATAAATATCTTGATAGATATAGGAAATGAGGCAAATATACTAACTTTGGAAGCATAAAATCAAATGGGGAGGCATACATTATAGAAATCTTCGAATGTGTTGTATATGGAAAACAAAACTAAGGCTATGCCTATTGGGGTACTAAAGGATGCATCCATTATCATTCAGAGGAGCCAAGTTTACTGGAGACTTTGAGGTATTGGATATTTTCAAAGCAGACAACTTTCTAACATTACTTGGATGACCCTGGTGTTATGCGAACAATGTTAATTTGTGCTTTAACAAGAGATACATCAGTTTTGAGAATAAATATGAGCACATGATTATACCTCTATTTGAAAATAATGTGAAGCCTTATGTTGATCCCTTGAGTGAAGAAGATCTTAATCAAATTTACGCATAGACGGTGCACAATCTAGAGCATGTGGAACCATCAAAGGAATGTGTACTTCAGTGGGAAGATGTGCAGTCTGTAAGGAACACTACTATTGTTTCTTGTGAAAATTGGGCTCATGGAACAAATGATATGGTTGGGTATAAAGTGAAAGGGAGAGTCACAAGGATAATATGGTCATGCATGGTAAGGTAGTTAGGAACAACTCGTGCACAATGATATCTTTGGTGAAGGGAATTTCGATACATTATTGTGTGTCATGGAGGATTTGTGGCCAAATAAAGGAGGTAGAAGAAACATGTTTGTAAATACCTTATGTGGGACAACAATGCACTAGTGGGAAACACAGAGAAAATATCTTGGAATGGTTAGAAGTGAGAATCCCCTTTTCCACAAAGTTTACTTAGAGAAATGTACCTACACACATCTATGAATTTCATGGTAAGACTCCAGCTTCCCATCACTTCCATGCTTATGAGAGGCTATGTGCATAAGGCTAGGAGGATTTACTGCCATCCTTATGGGTACATAAATTCTACTCCACACTGAGTGGATGCACATGCACCTCGTATGTCCATATTGAGCTAAAAAAGGATACTAAAAATTAGAAAGAGATGTTTGCATGTATAATTAAAACTTTTGATTACCTTTCTACTAAGCCTCCAGTCTATGAAGCATTGCATATCATGGAGTGCATCACATTGGGAGATAACGTAAATGCGAGAAGAACTCATGCTAGAGCTCTTGGGTGAACCTAATTTTGAGGTGCACCTTGATCCTGATGAGACAAAAGAAGTATAGTGGGGTTGCGCCTAGAAAGAGAAAGAGAAAGGAAAGCTAGTGTACATGATTGATGATGAGGAAGTAGACCACTTGGATGTTATTCACACCGAAGGTGTACGTGATGTCATGGATTCTCTGCGATGAAAAGGCTAATGTGTACCATGCCCCCATGAATATGAAGAAGGTAATAGTGGCAGACGATGAGCCTAAGGAGGAAATCATTGGGGATTATTGGTTAGAACATGAAGTATCCAAGATCATCAAAATTTTGTGTAGCTTTCAAGATATCTTTCCAAGAGGTTACCATGAATTAAAAGGTGTGCATCCTTCCTTAGGTGAGATGAAGATAAATTTGAAAGAAGGCACGTGCTTGGTTAGGAAGAGGCCTTATAGAATGAATCCTAACTTGTGCATGAAGGTGAAGGAATAAATTGATAAGATGCTTAAGTCTAGAATAATTGAGCCTATTGAATAATATGAGTGGGTAATCCCCATGGTTATCAGTATTAAGATGGATGTACGAATCAAGATCTGTGTAGACTACAAATATTTGAATGCTTCATGTGTTATAGATCCTTTTCCCATGCCTTTTACAGAAGAAATCCTTGAAGGCATCATAGGGCATGAGATATATTCTTTCACAGATGGTTTTTCAGGATATCATTAGGTGCATATCATGAAGGAAGATTAGGAGAAGACAACTTTCACCACTGAGTGGGGAAAATTTTCATATACAATTATGCCATTTAGATTGAAAAATGCGCTAAAGCAATATTCTCGCACATTTTTGTGCAAGCATTTCAGACTTTATTCACAAGTTCTTACAAGTATATTTGGATGATTAGGTAGTGTATCACTTAGTCAAGGATCATTGTGATAATATTAGGCTTATGTTTGAGTGGTGCAGACAGTTAAAAATCTCTCTTAACATTAATAAGTGTATCTTTGTTACACCCTTTGGAACACTACTTGAGCACATTATTTATAAGAATGGATTATTGGTAGACCAGACCAAGATAAGCTGTCATTTTTGGTTTAGAAGAGCCTACCAATAAAATTTAAGTGCATGGATTTCTAGGACATATTGGTTACTACAGGAAGTTTATCAAGGGATATGTAAATATTTTCGTGCCCCTAGAAGAGTTACCTAAATCCAAGGAAATTTTTATTGGGGTTACATGTAACAGAAAGCGTTTGAGACTCTAAAGGAAAGATTAAATCTGCACCTATTTTTCTCTTTCCTTCATGGGAAAAACCATTTCACATACACATTGATGTCTCGGCATGGTAATTGGTGCACTTTTGGCACAACCAAGAGAAGGCGTTACGGATCATCCTATTTTCTTTGCAAGTAGGAAGTTGACACCGGGAGCATCATTATACAACAATGGAACGTGAAGTCTTGTCCATAATTTACGTGCTTCACAATTTTTAGCGACTTGTTGGGTAATCCATTTATTTTCTATACTGAGATCATGTGGAATTTAATTACTTAGTCAAAAACTTGTTTTACAAGGGCACATCGGCAAATTGATACTTCTGTTTCAAGAATTTGAATTTATAGTTGTTGTCAAGCCAAGAAAGAGTAATTAAGGGCCTGATAATATATCAAGGATAAATTTAGGTGAGGATGTGCACAGAATTGAAGATACTATGTGTGATGTTTAGTTAATTAGGTTAAACCATGTTTCCACGATTTAGAAGATATAGATATCTTTTTGTGCCTTCGGATTGGCCGAGAGGATGAAGACATTGGAGAAGAAGCATCTTGCAATACACAATGCACCTTATTAGCTAATTGGTGTAGACTTGTACAAGATGGGAAGATACAAGGTTTTGCACCGGTGTGTTTTAGAGCATGAGCATGAAGCTATTATGGAAAAGGCTCATGGTGGTATAACATGAGGACATTATGCGAGTGTGATGTGATCGTGCGCAAAATCCTTATAGCTAACCTTTGGTGGGAGACATTGTATAAGGATACCAAGGAATATGTAAAATCATGTGATCATTGTCAGTGCCTTGGGAAACCTAGACATAGAGATGAGATGCCACTCAAACCAATTACAAGCACATAACCTTTTGAGAATTAAGATATTGACTTTTTGGCACCCATTGCATCACCCGCACGGGAATGGATCACGCTACATTATTACTTACACAAATTGTCTCACAAGGTGGGTAGAGGCTATTCCTACAAAGGCTTGTACTACGGCACCACGACAATAAGATTTATTTAGAAAAACATGATTAGTAGGTATGGTTGCCCATTAAGCTTGACAAGTGATAGAGGAATTCATTTATTAAATGAGACAATTAAGAAGATTTGTTAGAATATTTTTTGGTAGCACACCATAAAACTACTCCTTATCACCCATAAGCTAATGGTACTGCAGAGGATTTCAACAAGATCTTAGAATAAACATTGAAAAATATCTGTGATGTTGGAAGAAAGGATTGGGATGATAAAGTGTTAGCTATGCTTTGGGCTTATAGGACCATTTATAAAATATTGAACAAGGCCACACCCTTTTAGTTGGTGTTTGGTACTGTTGGTGAGAAAAAATTTCAAGGAAAAATTGGTGGTTATCTTGCCAACACTGGGAGTCTAAGTCCCTCTACTTAACCGGTGTTGTTGGCATATGTGCATGTGTGAGTAAAAAGTGATTTTTATCCTGTGGCCTTTCGGTCGGGGATCCAATAGGGGCACTCCACTGATCCTACGGGAAAGCTAGCAATCTCTTGCTAGAGAAGACTTTGTCTATAAAGCAGGAAAGGGAGTGAGAAATGAGATAGGGGAACTAATGTTGTAGGTAGGAAATTAGATTCCTGCACACACTAGTTAGAAACTTCAACACATGCATTTATGAGAAGAAACAACCCTGCAAATGGAAACAAGACAAGATAATATTGCAAACTCAAATTTTATAAAATATCCTCATCAAAAATGCTACAAACTCCTTCTTCTTGTATTGATGCTTAAATAGAAGTTGTACATAGTGTGGGAATGGAAGAAATTTGAGAGTGGAGGAAAGTAGAAGAAAATGGCTATCTCCTTTGCTTTCTCTAAGTACAATGCACTCTTGAGTTTACAAGATCAATTTCCAACCCTTTGAAATGGGAATGGATTTATAATTTATAGAATGAGATATGACTCATCATCTATCCCCCAATGGCTTTTCATATGTCCTCGTACAACTTAAAACTTTTCAACTTCCTAGGATAATATTAAGTCCTTTTTATAACATAAAGGTGACTTTTACATTAGAAGCATAAAGTTTTTTTAATTTCATTAAAGGAAATCTAAAAAGTGCACCCCCTAATGAAGAATTAGAACATGGAGGAGAGAGAAAGTAGGGGGAGAGAAGAGAGGAGAGAAAGAAGGAAGAAGAAGGGGAAGAAACATTGGTGATGAATAATCTACCTTCGATGAAGTCCACATCTCCTTCTAGATGACCTAATGAGGTGTTCCATTGTAGTGAACTCTGCATCTCCAAACTCTTTATACCCTAAGAAATTCCTTCAAATTAGCTCACGAACACTTTCCAAGTTGAATGAATTGTTCTTCTAATGACAGCAACTCCCAACCTGCACATGATATACCTGTGACCCAAACCATGTAGTGAGTGTCAAAAAACTATGTCAAGTTACCTGAGATGGATCATGAATTCCTGTGAGAAATGCCTATGGTGATCTCACATGATGATGTTGACCTAAATGATCATCCCTTTATGTCATGTTGTGCCAAAATTTCCCTTTGAGTGTAACTTACTATTTTTAGTAAGTGCCCAGATGGAAGACTTACTATTTTTAGTGAGAGGTGATTTTTGTCTCTTCTTGACCATCCTGATGCAATGAACTCCCTCATTCACTCATGTGCACACTACCTTCACCTCATTCGCTTCTTAGGGTGACATTATTTTTAGTAAGCACATGTATAACGAGACTTACTATTTTTAGTAAGTGGTCATTTTCAACGCTTTCTGCTCCATATAATCATTATTACTTCTTGGTTACCTTTGTAACACAATACTTTCACTGCAACTACTTTTGATGATGACTTTCCAAACATAACAAGTTTGTATAGGAAAAATTACTATTTTTAGAAAGTGGATTTCAATGCTCGGTTTGCAACTTAACGCTTTTTTTGGACTCGTCTCGTCATCACAATCACATCCTCCAAATTTCACATAATTTTGCCCACTAGAATGCTTAGAAATAAAATTTAAATTTTTCACTGGCAGTGGCTTCAAGCACGGAGCTGCCATGGTGGCCATTAATGGAGCTCGAAATTTGTAGGTCTGGTTTTGTCTTTGATCATGATGAAAAAAACTCCATTGTAATAGGTTTTTCATTTGGAGTTTGTGTGCAAGTTTTTAGCTTGTTTCCATTGCGGATTGATGGGAAATCGAAAAATGTGATCTGGTGCACAAAATGGGAATTTTTGGAACAAATGTTTCAAGGAGCCATTCGACCTCCCGTTTGTTACATCTTGATCATCTTGAAAAATTTGGAAATATGCAAAATACGGAACCTCAATCGACTTGTATCTTGCAAGATATGAATATTTTTCGATTAGGTGACTTCATGGTTATTTGGCAAAAAATCTTCATTTTCTCCTCATTCTTCATTTCTTCAACACCTTTGATCAATCCTTCCCCTAAGACCTATGTATTTTCATGGATTTGAGTGTTTATTTGTTGTGGTAGATCTGGTTCGGGTCATCAATGGTGGGTAGGTGTGAGTAAAGCAATATTGGACAAATTACTGGATCAATGATAGGGTGAACTGTGAAGAAGAAATGGGGGGAAATAACGGCTAAATTCTGGATTTAATTTTTTTAGAAAAATGCACGAGAAGGGGATGGGTGTATTTTTATGTCCCTGATGTCCCTCACCTCAAAGGGGCATGAGGACATCAATTTCCACGGTGATTAAGAAGGTGACACGTGGCGCGATCGACGACAAGGGTGAGAGCTAGAAAATCAACACTGAGGGGTGGAAATAGGTCACATGGGTGACAAAAATGATCCCTTAGAGGTGCGGCACATTTTTCAAGGTTTTATGTCCCTGACATGTGAGGGAAATGAGGGACATTAAATTCCACATCGAACTTGGATCTAACACGTGGCGGAGATCAGGAGCAAGGAATTTGAGATCCAAATTACACCAGGGGTTGAATTAACAATCCTAAAGGTCGCATAGGGTTCTAAAGGTCACATGGGGGCTAGGAAAAATTTTCCAAGGTTGATGTCCATAACCTTGGGATGTTGGGGACACAAAATCCTGCGAGGATCTTGGAACTAACATGTGTCCTCTCAAAATTTGGCTAACTCTCGAACTCGCTCTCGAACTCGCTCCAAGAGGACAACTTGGGATGATGATAATGTTGGTGTGTGTATTTTCCACATCATCAGGTGAGTCATCTCACTTAGGTGAGATCATAGGTCCATGTGTCATTTAGGGGTCATTATGAGATTCCCTTACGCATCAACGCATGCGTCAGTGCGTCATATGCGTCATTGGGAGTTACACTTCTATTCTGGGAATGTAACTCCCCCTCTCTACTCGAGTTGTCATGATTATAGCATTGGGGGTTACTCAGCACCTCCTATATGTACACCCCATTTGATCTATGAGATAGAGGAGAGTTTTATGGCTTAACCAGTTCTGCCCATTTGTCGAATCTTTGCATGCACATTCGGTTGATGCTCGCTCCTCTTGAGATCTCTTCACGACTGTCGTTCACACGTTTATTGATGTGCATGTCATCCCTCGTGATCCTCGCTTGTGGGTTTTCAAACCCTCTTTCATGGTATCAGAGCGGATCTTGTGGATCCGTGCACTCATCGGTGTTTCTGTGCGTGTTTTCTAGCTTCGGCGTGATATATAGATCTCTCTCAGCATGTGTCGTAATGGATATTCCAGTTGTGCTCTTCTTGCATTGATTCGGACATTTATACTTCCGTTCGGGTTTGATCATGGTTTGTTTGGGTTGTTGTTCGAGTTTATGGTGTTTTTCGAGATTCTAGTGGTTGTCTTTTTGGGTTATCTGTGTACTTCTTGCTGGTTACAGGTTATGTTCAGGTCTAAGGAGGAATACAAGTTTATTATGTTGAAGAGCCATTCTAATAGCTCACCATACTCTCATTGGTAGACAGCTCATTTGCTTACATGTTGCTTGGTTCATAGTCGAAGTGGCTCTTGCTTCATTGCTTGTTCACCTGCATTGAAAGTTTGCTCGCTGTTTGGATCTGTGGTGGTGTTCGCTGAAGGAATCAGCTGTGGTGTTTGCCATTTGAATCTATTCTTGGCTCACCGTTTTTTGCTGTTACTGTTGCAAACTTGTCTTGTTCCCTTCAAACGGCTCCTCCAGCGTCCTCTTCCATTGGAAAAATGTTTTTTGACTTTGCTCAAACGTTTTTGGGCGTTTTTGGTGTTTTGGGTCTTCAAACGGCTCCTCCAGCTTGTGCAGACCTACAACACTTGCTCCCAGCACCTCCAGTGACCGTTTTACACATCTCCAGCAACCTGCAACCTACAACATCATATTCAACGGCTCAGTCTTTGCTTGAAACGTTTTTGGGTGTTTTTTGGGTGTTTTTAGGCATTTTGGTCTTCAAATGGCTTCTCCCACTTGTGCAACCTGCCACACACTGCTCCTAGCACCTCCAGCGACCCCCGCGTTTCTGCAACACCCTCATTCTACCTCCGGCGACCTCCGGTGACACATACATTTGTCTTTACGGGACGTTTTTCTTTGCCTGCACAACTAGCACGTGGTCCTTGACAGAGCTTGAATAGTCCACTCTTCCAACATGGGCCCCTCCTCTCCACTTTTTTTTAATGTTTTAAAGTGTTTAAAAATTAAAACATTCAGTTTGGCATTGGCATTTTTATTGTAAGGTTGTATTTTGGCTTATTTAATACCCTCTTACGCTTGTCGAAGACGGAGGGCGAGGTCGGGGTTGGCAGGAGGCTAACCCCCCCTCGTAGTCAAAACAAACCCCTATTAAAATTCCATGCCGTTTCCAACGAGTACCCACACGATACCCTTTGCACCCATTTCAGGCATTTTTTTAATGTGTTTACAGTATCTAGTGCATTTTTCCATTAGTTGCGGGAATCGTAATAATGCCATAACTTTTGACTCACAGCTCGTTTTTGAGTGCTTCCTTGGTCAAAGTTGCATGATTTCTCACACTCTACGTGATGGGATTTCCAATTTTATAAACAAACTACTTTTATAAAGTGCCGCATTCAGGGGGTTGCTTGTACTCTTGGGCCTACACACGCGAGATGCATTGAAAATTTGAGTCGACGTCTTGCACCTTGCATCTTGCATTTTTTCATCATGGAGAGTGCTCTTTCTAGACGTGAGCATCGTAGGATCACCTTACAACCTCTACCACTTCTCACTAGGGAGAGAGACCTATTCAGCTTGGCGTGCTTCCATGGAACGTTACTTCGCCCATGAGGGTCTTTCAGCCTTCTTACTTGGGCAGTTCTTGCACCCACTGATCATCGTCATCTAGAGGACTTCCTCAACACTTGTGACCATGTCTTTGGTCACATGATGATGCATGTCTCTCGTTCTCTTTGGTTTCACGTGGCAGACTCAGATCCACCTCATCATGTCCTGAGCATTCTTGATCCTTCTATGGAGACCCTTCACATCTTTGTTGCCATCATCTCTCTACTTGCTGATTTAGTTGTCTCCTACATTTCTTCATGTGATGAGCAGTTCCACCGACATGAGCTCGCTTAGTTCTACTTCTGATGACGAGGATTCTGCATCCAGTTCTAATGTTGAGAGTACTACAGAGGACTCTTCTCCTCTTTCTCTCACTATTCCAGACATTGTTGTCACCCCCCACATCTCATCAAATATCAAGCAATCTCCTACTCAGTCTCACACCGTCATCACACCCACCTCCTTTCCACTTCCAGTGTGCGAGGCCCATTTCACTCCTCTACCTTCATTGGATGACTCATACCTATCTGACATCACTCTTCTGTTTGTTGAGCCCCCTCATTGGGATGAGTATCTGCCTGACCTTAGTTGTCTTTTCGCAGAATCTACTTGTGATGATCTACAGGTCCCTCATCCATCTACAGGTGTTTCAGAGGAGTTCATCATCTTTGTTGTTGGGAGTTCCCCTTCTGGGACTCTTACCACTTCCACTTTTCCGAGAGACCTTCATTGATCCACCCTTAGCTATGGATCCCTTTTCTATTGTGGAGGATGTTTTGTTCCCTTCACATCACTTGGACATCCTTTCTGCAGGTGTTCCTCTTCACTCTGACAGTTATACGCACTTGGCATTACCTTCGGTTCCTTGGCACTCACTCTCTAGACCTATGTCACACACTTGAGTGCACCGACTCGAGTTCTTTTGCTACCTTGATTTCCTTTGTGGAGTGGGCGGACTTCCAACATGTCATTTTTGTCCTTCCTAAGGGTAGGCACATAGTTCGTTGTGGGTGGCTCTTCTTGTCTAGAGCGAGACAATCTCATCATCAACATTCTTTTGGGAGACTTCCAGAGCTGCAGAGTTCGAGATCTGTTCATGGCATATTCTCGCATTCCTCTTGTCTCCCTCTTCTTCTCTCTTCTTCTTCTTTTTGAGAGATTGTCTCTTTGTACATGGGTACCCTTTCATGCTCATCTATGGCTAGAACCCATTTTTGGCATCTTTCTTAGATTAGAGAGTGTTTTGTTCTCTTGTGGTGGATGTTTTCCCACCGGGTTTTCCTTCACCTGTTTGGGACTTCTTTCTTGTACATGGGTACCTCCTCAGGCTTTGTGTCGGGACCCATTTCTCATTTCTGACTTGCCGCCTCATCCTAAGTTATGATGAAGGGGGGGTGTTGGTGTGTGTATTTTCCACATCATCAGGTGAGTCATCTCACTTAGGTGAGATCATAGGTCCATGTGTCATTTAGGGGTCATTATGAGATTCCCTTATGCGTCAGTGCGTTAGCACATCAGTGCGTCAATGTGTCATATGCATCATTGGGAGTTACACTTCTATTCTGGGAATGTAACTCCCCCTCTCTACTCGAGTTGTCATGATTACAGCACTGGGGGTTACTCAGCACCTCCTATATGTACACCCCATTTGATCTATGAGATAGAGGAGAGTTTTATGGCTTAACTAGGTTCTGCCCATTTGTCGAATCTTTGCATGCACATTCGGTTGATGCTCGCTCCTCCCGAGATCTCTTCACGCTACCGCTCACACGTTCACCGTGCTGATGTGCACGTCGTCCCCTGTGATCCTCGCCATGCGGATTTTCAAACCCTCTTCGAGATAACTTGAGCTCCCGATGGACGTTTTGTAAGATTTTATATGATCCCGACTGAAAATGTCCTTTTACATCCAATGGTGGGGGTTTCATGCCTTTATTATTCTACTTGATCCCTTAAAATGTGTATTTTTGATTTGGTACTCTCATGTGCCTAAGAAAAGCGCTTACAGACCTAATGCGTCAAGTTGTTGTGAAAAATTGATTTCACCATCTTGTAGGGATTGGAATTTAATTTTTGGTGATGTTTTCTCTTAACTCCATCCAGAGCTCTCGAAATCACATTTGGAAGCTCAGCGGTTGTTTTGGCATGTGCACTAACTAGGCCTGTGAACCCTAGAATTGGTGAAACAGCCCCAACTTCTCTGATCCCTTCCAGAATCTTCTTGAATAATTTCCATGATGTCCCAATACGTTTGAATCACCTTTGCATCCATTTTGGATCTTTTTCTCCACTCCATGGGGTTTCTCCAACCCTAGGAAGGCCAGTGATAGCCATTCCCACAACTGCTTATAGCTTGCAACTTTTAATGAACTCCTAAAATCACCTAGGGGAATGAATGGAATTTCCTAAATAACCTAGGGGGTGATATAAGGTTAATCGGGAGGTAACTTGGGTTGACTGGAAAAGCCTTGGGTGTCTTGGAATTATTAGAAAAAATAAACACGGGGTATAGTTGTCATGCTCGAAATTATTGATTTCCTTATTACACATTTGCATGAAAACATGTATAGAATTTGTACTACCAAAGTAGAATTTATGTTACCATCCCTACATATTACATGTGTAGGTGGATTAGATGATGAGAAATTTTTGAAGAGGACATTCAAAAATTAATGTAACTAGATGAGATGTGTGCAATTGCACGTTAGAGCCAAAATATTGAGAAGGCAAGATAGAAATCATGGCATGATAGGCAAATTAAGAAAAAGAGATTTACAATTGGTAAGATGGTCCTTGTCTATGAATTTAAGTTTATGTGCCACCTAGGAAAATTGAGGGTACATTGGTTGGGACCTTTTGTAGTAACCAAGATACCTAAATCAGGCACATGTCAATTGCACGCGTTGGATGGCACTATGTTGCCTGGTTACTTCAATGGGAGTAGGTTGAATCCCTAATATAAATAAAGCTTCTCAATGTTTGTAATAAGGCACTATTTACACTTAGATTATATTTCCCTTTTATGTGTTTCTTTCTAGTTTTTGCTATGTTTTTTATTTCGCTTCTTTGTTTTGTTTTAATAAGTGTGCTTGCATGTAAGAAGCTGATTATTATCTATTGAGTTCATGTGCAGAGGACCACACATACTTTTAGTGTGGGGTGAACCAGATACAAGTGTGTGAATGAGACCTTATTAGTATCTTAAAGTAGTAGTGTGTGTGATGGTAGAAGGTTATTTTGTCGGTCATGCAAAGTGTACGCATAAGAAAGATAGGAAAAAGTGTCTTGGGAAATGAGAATGATGGTGATAATAAGGAAAATTCTCAGGATGAATACCATGCATGGAGGAAATGAACGCATAGTGTAACATGAGGTAGGTAATGTGAATGAACTACTTGGTATATGGCGTAGAGGTTTATGTACTATGGCACAAGGAAGTGTGTGCGAGGAGGTTTGTGTCTGGAAATTAGTAATCATGCTAGAAGGTTACGGTTGAAGCACGTGGAAAAGAGAAGCAACTAAAAAGTACAACAAAGAAGGAAAAATCATATTTAAATTTGTTGTACGGTGGTTCGTGGCGAGCATTAAATGTGGTAAAATTTTAAAAAATATAAAAGGGCATCGGGGTAAATTCATTTTTACCTTACCTTATGAAGAACTTTCAAAGAGTGAATTCTTGCGATTTCTTACGATATTGAGTGCAGAGCTAGAAAATCAACTGAACCAGATCAGATTAAGGACATGATCGAGTAAGATAGCTCCTTCATAAGGAATTTTGAGGCTTGGGGTTGTGTGAAATCTTGTTTATAGAAGTTTGTGAGTTTTTTGGTGAGGGTTTATGAGCTACGACACAAAATTGAGTAAAGAGAATAAAGTGAAAAGAATCGTTGGCGTAGATGGTTTGAAGCAAGAAATTCATGACACCTAAGGCTCCTAAGGAATGGAAGAGTAGTATTTTCAAATTTTGTACTAGAGTGTGCAATCACACCGGGAAGGAAACAACATTGCATCACCCAAGGGGAAAGGAAAAGGTAAGGGCAAGGAAAATCCCATTATCAAAGATTTACAAGAAGAATGGTACTCATAAATGTAGTACCTAGACAAGGTGATTATGGGGAAAGATTGGGTCTCTTATGTGCACAAGATGACATTCAGTGATTACAACCATCAAACTGATGTGAGTGCACGTGAGATTGACATGGAGCTAATTGAGAAGACAAAGAAATGGATGTCATACGATAAACCCATCTATGATGACAAGGGGTATCACATTCTGTAGAACGTAGGAGTTCTTCAGTTATATGAACTCCCCTAATTTGGAAAACCTGAATGGATTTATCAATGGCTAATGTCACATGTTCATGAAGATTTCTTATATTTTTCTAGAAGGAGGATGTGTCGACCACACCTTTGATTGGAAAATTTCTTGGTCTATGACACATGAACAGAGCTCCCAATGGATTTAAATGATGATGATGAAGTGAAGAAGATTTCCAAATACATGAACTCTCAATGAGGAGGGCACACCATGGACATTTTAAAACTAGATGATCTTGTTATCATAATGGTCACATGGTTGTTTACTCAATTTAAAGGCCATGAGAGATGGGGCCAAGTAAACAAGCAATGGATCCATGTCACAAAAATTTATCTGAAGGCACAATTTATACTGTGTTGGGTTCATAGCAGAAGAGATTATTGAGGAGGCACGTGCATGAGATAAGATAATTTTTGGGAACGTCCTACTACTAATTGTGTTTTTGGAACTTAGGGTGTTGGATGGACCGAATGAAAAAATATGGGAGTTCCCAAAGAAGACACTGCCCCAGAATTTTTTTTTGCTAACTACACTTGTGATACCATCACTAATGCATATAAGGCCGAGGAGAAAAATGGTACAAAAGAATGTGTGAGGCATTTTGAGAAAAATGGCGCATTCCAAGTGAACTACCCGGGCAATTGAAGGGAAAGGTTGAGTTTGATTTCTACGAGAACTTGTTTATTAATCAATTCTACCTAAAGGATGGGTCCAAGAGTCCTTAGTGCAAACTTTTGTTTCCATTTACAGCATGTTATTTTTAGACTATGGTGAATAGATTTTGAGGCATACAAATTAAATTTTGACACATATAAGGTAGACTATAAATATCATACTTTGCATAAGACACTTGTTTATCCAAAGAAGAGTTTGTATGAGGAGAAATTCATATCAGATGATATTAATATGACCAAGTTTGTCACTTGTGTGATTGCTAATCAAGAAGTAGCTAAGGTATTTAGCTACCTAAAGCTGAGAAAAGTGGATGGAAAGTATGTGGAAGATGACTCAACAATCCTAGAATATCCTACAAGGAAAAACATTATGGGGCACAAGAGAATGTGCAAGGAAACTCCCCCAACTAGTGAGGAGGAAGAAGGAAGTGAAGATGAAGTTCTGTTTAGAGTTAAACTACAAAGAAGACTCTAGTGCATAATGTGGTAGAAATGAGTGTGAGCACGAAGAGGCCACCAAATAAGAATTCCCTCATAAAGAATAAATAGAAGATTTTGTCTATTGAAGACACGAGAGGAGGCCGTGAGGAATGAAGAAGAGGTCAAGGAAGAGGAAGTGTTGGAGAAATATCCCTTAGTTCATGATATTGAGGAGTCGGATGTAGAGGAGTGCAAGCAAATCCCAAGTAATGGAGATAGATATGAAATGGTTTGAGGTGCCCATTGCTGAGATTTTGGAGGAAAGGAAGGAGCCTACTAAAGAGCATGAAGATGACAACAAGATGGATCCACAAGTTGAGTGCCACATTGAGAAACAAGTAGAGTGTATTTTGGAGTGCATTGTAGAATAAGATATCGAGTGCGGAGAAGGAGAAAATAGTATTGGGGAATCATGAGACGTACATAACACCCTTGCACTAAGCTTTCTAAAATGGATCCGTGTGAAGAACTGGTTTCCAAGGCACACACCCTAGGGGCATATGATGTGGTATGATGATCCTAACAAAGTTCTATGCATAAGATATCGAGAGAACAATGACAACATACAATCTCTTCTATTGGTCATTCTTTAAGACAGAACAACCTTTATTGTGCACAAGGAAAATGTTCTCTCGGGAATTCCAATCACACATGGAAGTGATTGATTTCAAGTTCATCATGCAAGCATTAACTAAAACTAAACTTAAGTATAATCCGGATGAAGCATACCGATAGTTGAAGCATAGGTGCTTACAGATGAACAAACATGTAATGCACTTAATAAAATATCGGTAGACATAAGAATATGAATTTTTGATAAAGACTACTGCATAAGGAACCTATACAATGAGTTGGGGAAAACAATGAGGAGATAAAAGTGAAGGATGAAGAGCTTGTTGTAAATATCTTCCCCCCGGGTAGATATAGACAAGCAGAAGAATATGGAAATCAAAGAAGCTCAAACCCCCGACATTTATTGCGTTGCCAACTAGAAGGGCGCACAACACAAAGGTTTTGACATGAAAATGGATGCACCTATGGCGCAGGTAAGAAGATGTCGACACGCCAAAAGTCGCACCCATGGCGCAAGTTAAGGGTGCACAAGAAGAGGTGTCGACATGAAAATGGATGCGCCCATGGCATAGGTAAGAAGATGTCGACACGCCAAAATTCGCACCCATGGCGCAGGTTAAGGGTGCACGGAAAGAGGTGTCAACATGAAAATGGATGCACCCATGGCGCAGGTAAGAAGATGTCGACATGCCAAAAGTCACGCCCATGGCACAGTAAGAAGGGCACACATAAGAGGTGTCGACATGAAAATGGATGCACCCATGGCACAAGTAAGAAGATGTCGACACGCCAAAATTCACGCCCATGGCACAGGTTAAGGGTGCATAGCAAGAGGTGTCGACATGAAAATGGATGCGCCCATGGCGTAGGTAAGAAGATGTCGACACGCCAAAAGTCACACCCATGGCGCAGGTCAGAAGCACATAACAAGAGATGTCGACATGAAAATGGATGTGCCTATGGCACACGTAAGAGGATGTCGACATAAGTATGGATGCGCCAAGGTGCACCTTCAAGAGGCGCAACATTTTGAGCGCAGCGACAGACCACGACCAGATATTCGAGGACGGCCATAACTTTTCATAGGGAGCTCAGATTCACGTAAGGTTGGACTTTTTGGAAATATTACGAGGTCCTTTATCCAACTATGACTGGATATATTTAATTGGGTGGGAACAAGTTCTTAAACATGCAAAATATATTTTCCACTTTTAAAGTTTGCTAGGGTTCTCACCTACCACCATAATGAGATGAATTAAATGCAACCTAGAGGTGGTTGGGGTAGATTTGGAATTCCTCTCTCTTTTCTCTCTCATTCTTCCTATAAATTGTAAGGAGGGATTTTTTTCTAAAGTTTAGACATTCTTGTTTTGCCCCTCCTTCTTCTCTTTGGCGGTGAAATTGTGGAGTTCAAACCTCCCATTTTAAAAGCGTAATGCAACTTTACCTCTTGGCATTTTGTAGTGTATTGTATCAATATTTGGAGTAAGTAATGCATTTACGCCGATGATTCTCAACCCTCTCAGTGTTCATTTGCATCCTCTTGATCTTTCACTACAAATTTGATTATCTGTGCATGATCTTGCATTGCATTTTTATGGTTTGTGTTTATTGGCAAGACAGGTGTTCTTCATTCCTCGGTGCATCACCTTTGTAGTTTAGGTTTTATTTTATGCATCTTCTTACCCTGTCTCCTTGGAAATTTAGTTTAGGTTTTGAGTAAACCCTCTGCATTTTTACATGTGCATCTGAATAGAGGAATAGGAACCGGCCTTCATCCGGAGAGCTTTTCCAATTTCGCGAGGTCCCACACTTGGGAAAAGCTCCATGTTATGCAATCGCACTGAGAGTCTCAACCCATCGAGTTGCAGACATTCAGGGGTGTTGTGATTCACCATCAATAGTTTTAGCATGCCCAGTGGGACCAAGAGGTCATTCCACAAGATTTGAAGGAATTTTCAAGAAATTTGGACTAAAAAATTACAAGTTTTACAATTTCAGATTTTTCACCTTCCAGGCTGAACTTTGAAATCGATTTTCAAGGACTTAACTTGCTCGAAACAAGTCAAAATTTCACCAGTTGATAGATCGGGGATAATCTTCAAAAGGGTATTCTTAGATTTTTGGGATTTTGACTTTCAAAATTTCATGGTTTTTTGTATTTCGGGTTTTCCCAGTTGCCTTGCATGACCTGAGTTTCATCCGTACCATTCGGGGATTAGTAACTGCACAACAGGACCCAATAATCGAATTGAGGAACTATACCTTCAAGGTTTGAAAATTCTATTTTTAATATTTGTCAGGTTTGGTGTGTAACCTGGCATAATCTAGCCTTTTGAGGCTCATTATCTAACACATCTGGCGACTCCGAAGGGGTAGAATTCAGCGGTGTAGCAGCAAAAGTTACCCAGGCATATGAGAAGAATTCAAACCAGGTCTGATACTCAAGAAGAGGGGCTATTTGTCCACTTGCAACTATCACCAGGAAGAGGAAGGAGAGGAAGAAGACCACAAAGATCACCATCTCCACCTAACAGGACTTTATCAACCCCTCCACCTGGTAGACCTTTCATCCAATCAACAAGGGTTCTCAAGCCAATCAGAATGGTGCAACCACCAAATCCCTTTGTCAATTTCACTGGTAGCAGTCCACTTGCCCTCAATGCACAGAATCCAGTTCCAATTGCAGCATTAAAGAACATTCCATTTTTCACTAGAGAAAATCATACCACTCCGGTGATCATGTCAAAGACATTACTAACGTTTGTGCAATCTGTGAGATAAATGAAATGGATGTTCTTTGTCAAATTGTTGGCATCTTCATTCAAAGGGAAGGCATTGCTGATGGTTTAGGAGCCTTGGAGTTGGTTCTATCCAAAATTGGAATCGAGTTATGCATAGTTCTCCATGAGCGGTTTGGGGAAAGGGAGACAATTTGTCTCTACTAGAACAATTGACAACTATCAAGAGAGCTCCCAATGAGCGGTGGCCCGACTTCAACTTCAGATTTCAAAGGTCTTGGGATAGGATTCCGGTGGCCGTCAGCCAACAATTTGAAGGTGCTTTTCTATATTATCTTAAAGCTTTGAATTCTGATATTTCTATGTTAATTCAATCTATGGGAGGCACAACCTTACCTGTTGCTTATAGCATTGCCATTAGGGCCGAAAACTATCTTATTCAAGCTGGTAAGCTGGCTCCTAGGCCTCCCATGCCCTTGTATCCAAACTTAGAAAATCCAAGTACTAGTCAAGCACCCACTTTGGCTCCTATTCCCACTCCTAGAAATCAAAGTTCAAATGAAACTTCTACTTCATCCTCTAGTGCTTCAAATGAACTCTAAGAGGTTATGAAATAGTTGTAGAACCTTGGAAATGAGCTAGTGAATATCAAAAGACAACAAGCTCAAAGTGCTAGACCGTATCAGCCTCAAGCGCAATACCATGCTAGGCCCCCATACCAACAAAATAGGTCCCCATCTCAGGACTGCAAATCAAAATCAAAGCCAAGTAAGGCCTCCCGCTAATAGACCATTTCAGCCCTATAACCCCAATGTTGCATCTGCTTTAAAGCATTAGTGCCAGCACAAAACAACATAGCTCAAGAGTATGATTGGTGTTTCCCATGCAATGAACCTCACAACCAATCTATGTGCTTCAATGGTGCTTTGAACCAAGCCTTGATGGTGACAACTACTAGCGTAGAGGGTGAAGTGAGTCGGGAAGAAAATCAGAAACAAGGGACATCTCAAAGAAAGCACGGCTCCAAATGATAACGCACTTGTGAATTGGCAAGCTGAGGATTTTTGTGGCATGAATCAAACAACTTCTCAGAGTGTAGCAGCTAACACAAGATCAAAGAAGAGGAATATTGGTGAAAGGCATTCATTGACTCCAAGTTATCTACAACCTTCCATCACTCCACAAGGTGTTGGTAAGTAAAATATAGTTCCAAACACACAAGGACAGCCCAAACCACCTTCTAAGCTAGCTCAAATGCCAGCTATTGCTGCCCATGCACAAGAAAGGAATGTACAAGCCAAAGGACAGAAAATAGATCTTTCATCCCCAATTAGCATCATTGATCAAATGAAGAAGACGAATGTGAATATATCGATGTGGGAATCTTTATCCATCCCGGCCAAAGATATCTTCTACAAGCTGCCATGAAGAATTGGTCAACTTCGAACCAAAGAGGCCCATATGTAAAAGAAGGTCCTCACAAATGCTGCTCGGCAAGAAGGAGTCATGGAGGAAAACAAGGTAAGGTTTTGAAGCCCCCTCCATTCTATGTTTCGTTAATCATTGGCAATAAACTAGTACACAATTACATGATTGATTTCGGGGCAAGTAGTTCTATCATGCCCAAGCAAATAGCTGATCAATTTGGGTCTCCAATATGAATTCATATCAAAGGGGGTAGTGCGGTTGGATGGGATAGCGTGAGTAGCAATGGTGGGAGTGATTAAAGGTATGAATCTTACCCTACATGCATGCCCCAATGTTACCGTTTTGTAAGATGTTTGGTGATAGATTTGCCACCACTCTTTGCCCTATGCTTATCAAGGGATTTCATAACTAGAATTGGAGGCTACTTATCTGCATTTGGTCACACATGTTGTTCAGAACAAGATATGGTACTAAGGTCACAATCAGATCTGAACCAATTGCAAACTTTCATATTGAGCCTCATACTCCAAGCCAAATCAATGCCATTGTTGACATTTGATCAAGAAGATTATCAAAGCACAGATGAAGCTGACACCAAAGTTGGAAGCATCCCAGATTTGACTCTAAATGAATGGGAAAGCAAGGTACATGCTTTTGATCCCTACCAAGAAATAGAAGAATCTGAGCTAGGATTCTATTGCATACATGAAGGAAACCAACCTATTCCTAGCATCACCAAACCAGACCATAAGGATGACAATGAGGTATGGCAATTATTTTTCGATGGATCAAGGAGTAGGAAAGGTACAAGAGGAGGAGCTATGCTTGTTTCACCTCAAGGAATCAAATATTATTGACCTTCCGTTTCCATTTTTTCTGTTCAAAAAACACACGGTGAATATGAGGCCTTGATTCATGGACTTCATTGGGCCAGGAAAAAGGGCATAAAGAATTTACAGGTGTTCGGGGATAGCGAGCTGATCGTCAATCAAGTCAGGGGACAACATGCTACAAAGAAGGACCTCATGAAGAGCTACAAGAATAGGGTGTGTGACCTTGTTAAGGATTTTGAAGCTTTCAACATCATGTCCATACCTAGGAAGAAAAATGAAGCCACGGATAGGCTCGCAGCAGTTGGAGCAACGTTTGATGTGGTTGACAACATCAGAAGGGAAAAAACACAACCACATATCCATGTGATTGTGAGGCCAGCAATTCCAGATAATAACACAAGCTGGCAAGTGTTTGAGAACGATCAACAGATCGTCAATTTCTTACAAGAAGAGGCTGAATTCTCAGCTAGGAATCAGGATAGATTAGAGCAGCAGTATGGGGATCAAGTAGTACAGCTACGGACAAACAAGCTCCCCAAGGGTTTAGTAACATTGGAGTCTATCTTCAACCCTAATGACCAATTCCGTAAGGAAAAGGATAACATACAGGTCAAGAGAGAAGATTCAGAGCCAATTCCGGTTGGGGAAGGCAAAACACTTCAAATTGGTAAAGTGGCCACTGAGCAGGAGAAATCAGATTTCATACAACTTTGCCAAGAATTTCCAGATGTCTTCGCTTGGAGCTATGAAGACTTGAGAGGTTTCAATCCGAAGTTGGCACAACATACCATAGAATTGGATCCAGATGCTAAGCCCATTAGGTAGAAGCAGAGACCATTCAACCCTCACATTAAGCCTCTAATGAAGAAAGAGCTAAACAAGCTAATAGAGGCAAGCATTATATTCCCGATCAAGCACTCAAGCTAGGTTGCAAACTTGGTTCGGTCAGAAAGAAGAGCGGAGAAATCAGGTTGTGCGTGGACTTTCGAGACCTCAATAGGGCATCTCTCAAAGACCATTACCCACTTCCTTCAATGGAACAAATATTGCAAGTAGTATCCGGTTCGGAGAGATTCTCTCTCCTAAACGGCTACTCAAGGTATAATCAGGTAATGGTGAAAGAGGATGACCAGTTCAAGACGAGCTTTCACCACCAAATGGGGCACTTATGCCTACAAGAAAATGCCATTTGGGCTATCAAATGTTGGAGCCACTTTCCAAAGGGCAATGGATATGGCATTCAAGGGGCTGATCAATAAAATAGTTCTGATATATCTTGACGACATCACTATATTCTCCAAAAATGTAGTGGATCATCTCTTCCATCTAAGATAGGTATTTCAGAGGTGTAGAAGATTTGGGGTATCATTGAATCCCAAAAAATTCATATTCTTGGCTCACGAGGGAAAACTTCCAGGCCATATTGTTTCAAAGGAGGGATTGACGATTGACCCAGAAAGAGTTGAAGCAATTCAAGCGTTGCCATTACCAAGTCATAAGAAGGCTCTTCAAATCTTCTTAGGAAGGATCAATTTTATCCACAGGTTTGTTCCAAAATTTGTAGCTCTCGTGAAGCCAATAACACTGATGTTGAAGAAGAGCATGACATTTAAGTGGGCATCTGAAGGCAAGGCAAGTTTTGAGGCAATAAAAGAGGCTATATCTCAAGCTCCGACTCTCGTCAATCTAGAATTCTCCAAGGACTTCGTGTTATATGCCTTCGGTGGCGGAGACACAATTTCTGCAATCTTGGTACAGCAAAACAAGGAAGGATTAGAATAACCAGTTGCTTTCTTCAGTCAAGGCTTGGAGGAATACGAAAATAGGTACTCTTTCATTGAAAAGCATGTCCTCACAGTGATCAGGAGCTTAAATAAATTCAAGCACCTAGTCTCAAACAACAAGATCCAATTATTGGTCTCTCATGCGGAGTCAAGGACTTCCTTCTAAACAAGTATTTGAACGAGAAAGCGTGCAGGATGGATAACCCGTGTCATGGAATATGACATTGAGATTAAGGTCACTAAGTTGGTCCGTGGAAAGGGATTATGTGAACAACTAGCTTTGAGTCAGCAAGTTGAAGTAGGTGATGAAAAAGAGGCTGTCTTGGTCCTGAGGATGGTCAAGAAACGGGGGAAAATGATGATGTACCCACTCCTTGTTGGACTCAAAATATGATACACTTCCTACAGATAGGCCTATGCCCTCCAGAAATGAGCAAAGCAAAGAGGAGATACTTTAGATTACAAGCCATTCCATATGTGCTTGTTGATGGTGTTTTGTTCAAGAAAGACATCAATGGAGTTCTATTAAGGTGCATTGGGACAGGTCAAATTGAGAGGGTGTTACGAGATTTTCACAATGGAGATTCCAGAGGACATTTTGCCCCATGAGTAACAGCTCTCAAGATAATGAAGGAAGGGTATTATTGGTGTGAGTCTTCATGATCGCTATACATGGATAAGAAATTGCAAGAAATGTGCACTCTTCACGGCAAAGAAAGACTAGCAGCGCTTCCATTGTGACCAACCATTTATGAAATGGGGATTGGACTTCATTGGGGTCATAAATCCAAACTCAAGCCAAGGCCACAAGTGGATTCTCATGGCAACGGACTATTTCACCAAGTGGACCAAGAAGTAGTAGGCGCTAAAGAGGCAAATGAGTCTAACATACTAGACTTTCATGAAGGAATAGTGACCGGAGTTGATTGTGTCGGCCACTATCATATCAGACAATGCATTGGCATTCATAGGTTCCAAGATTACAGAATGGGCTATCAAGAATGGAATCTATTTGAGCACCTCTTCAAATTATTACCCGCAGGGTAATGGACAAGCAGAGTCCACGAACAAGAATTTGCTAAGAATCATCAGAAGGACTTTGGATGAAAACCAAAGGACATGGCATACCAAGCTAAAATCAGCATTGTGGGCTGACAGAATAATGCCAAAGAGGTCTACTGGTAATTCTCCCTACAAGTTGGTCTATGGGAAAGAGGTAGTATTGCCTATATCATTAGAATTACCAGCATTGGAGCTCATGAAGTAGTTGGAGTTATCTGAGTTTGAACCAATGGAGGCCAGGTATGCAGAGTTGATGGAATTGGAAGAAATAAGAGAACATGCAGTTATGATGATTGAAAAGTATCAAGCCTTAGTAAAAAGATGGTTTGATAAGAAGGCGAGAGCAAGGACCTTCCAGGAAGGGGAACTAGTTCTGATATGGGATGTAGATCGGGAAAAACCAGGAAGGCACTCCAAGTTTGATTCCATTTGGAGTGGCCCCTACATGGTCACGGGATGTAAAAGTAGTAATGCCTTCCAATTGTCTACATTGGATGGAGAAGAACTCCCGATTCTCAGTTAACGGAATCTATCTTAAACATTGCTACTAAAAGGAAAAGGTTTACCCTTGTAAATATTAGCCTAGTTTTCAATTCCTCTAAGTGCGTATGCACATCGTCTTCTTATAGTTAGGTTTCAATTTCCCTAAGTGCTTTAGCACAGGTTTTGTTGCTCTCAGGTTGAATTTCTACAGTTCAACATGCTCTCGGAGAAGGAGTTGCGATATCATGGCTCAGGATCATAGATCAAGTTGGTTTCAAGTTATTGCTTATGACTCCATGCCCAATGGATTGCTAAAAGGCCACTGATCTTCTACCTAGCAGGCAGGTGATCCTGTTGAGTCACCAAATTGTTGTAAATATCTTCCCCGGGTAGATATAGACAAGCAGAAGAATATGGAAATCAAAGAAGCTCAAACCCCGACATTTATTGCGTTGCCAACCGGAAGGGCGCAAGACACAGAGGTTTCGACATGAAAATGGATGCACCCATGGCGTAGGTAAGAAGATTTCGATAGGCCAAAAGTTACACCCATGGCACAAGTTAAGGGCGCACAAGCAAGAGGTGTCGACATGAAAATGGATGCGCCCATGGCGCAGGTAAGAAGATGTCGACACGCCAAAAGTCACCCATGGCGCAGGTAAGAAGGGTGCACGTAAGAGGTGTCGAGATGAAAATGGATGCACCCATGGCGTAGGTAAGAATATGTTAACACACCAAAAGTTGTGCCCATGGCGCAGGTTAAGGGCGCATAGTAAGAGGTGTCGACATGAAAATGGATGCGCCCATGGCGCAAGTAAGAAGATGTCGACACACCAAAATTTACGTCCATGGCGCAGGTCAGAGGCACATAACAAGAGATGTCGACATGAAAATAGATGCACATATGGTGCACATAAGAGGATGTCAACATAAGGATGGATGCGCCAAGGCGCACCTTTAGGAGGCGCAACATTTTGAGCACTGATAGGAAGCAGACCCTGACCCAGATATTCAGATGGCCATAACTTTTCACAGGGAGCTCAGATTCACGCAAGGTTGGACTTTTCGGAAAGCTTACGAGGTCCTCTATCAAACTAAAACTGGATATCTTCAATTAGGTGGGAAAAAGTTATTTAAAATGCAAAATACAATTCACCACTTTTAAATTTTGCTAGGGTTCTCACCTACCACCATAATGAGATGAATTAAATGCAACCTAGAGGTGGTTGGGGTAGATTTGGAATTCCTCTCTCTTTTCTCTCTCATTCTTCCTATAAATTGTAAGGAGGGGATTCTTTCTAAAGGTTGGACATTCTTGTTTTTCCCCTCCCTTCTTCTCTTTGGCAGGTGAATTTGTGGAGTTCAAACCTCCCATTTAAAACTGTAATGCAACTTTGCCTCTTGGCATTTTGTAGTGTATTGTATCAATCTTTAGAGCAAATAATGCATGTCTGTGGATGATTCTCAACCCTCTCTGTGTTCATTTGCATCCTCTTGATCTTTCACTACAAATTTGGTTATCTGTGCATGATCTTGCATTGCATTTTAATGGTTTGTGTTTATTGGCAAGACAGTGTTCTTCATTCCTCGGTGCATCACCTTTGTAGTTTAGGTTTTATTTTATGCATATTGTTACCCTGTCTCCTTGGAAAGTTAGTTTAGGTTTTGAGTAAGACCTCTACATTTTTACGTGTGCATCTGAACAGAGGAATAGGAACCGGCCTTCATCCGGAGATCTTTTCCAATTTCGTGAGGTCCCACACTTGGGAAAAGCTCCATGTTATGCAATTGCACTGAGAGTCTCAACCCATCGAGTTGCAAACATTCGGGGTGCTTTGTGATTTGCCATCAATAGAGCTCAAGGAGAAGGATGAAGAAATTTTGAGGTTAAATCAAGAGCTCATGGATGAGAAGAGGTGGAAGCATGCCACATATAAAAGGAAAAATGCATTGCAGATGCTATTACACTCACGCACTCGGACCTAATTGATCAAATCCAATCGATGTATGAGATGAAACTTCTTTGCTTAGAGGACTTGACATGCAAGCTTACACATGAGGAGAAGGTTCTTGCGATAGAGTCTACACAAGAAGTATTGGCGCAAAAAAAGAAGAGTGGTAAAGAATAGATCAAATAACACCTCACATAGTATGATGCATTGGTAGTAGAGGTTAATAGGGCTACGCAATTGGTGGAGTTTGTATATGATAATTTTGAGTATTTTGATCATGTTGTATGGTTTCTTTTCATTAGGAATGAAGTGGACTTAAAGGAGTTCCAGGCCAAGAACAAGAGTAATAAGGAAAAACAAGAAAATATATTGGTCAAGGTAGAGCAAGAAGAGGGAAATAATAAACATGTTGAAAACCTCACTCAAGGATAGGTTGAAGGAACTCTTCCCAAAAATTACATGCAGGATGGATGTGTTGAATGAAGCGGATAAGCAAGCTGGAGGATTTGATTGAACAGATGAAAGGGAATATTGATGACTTAACTTAGGCAGAGGTCCCTGACATTGTTGATAATGTGCCATTTTAGGAAAGTAAGGAATTGGAAGGGTGGAAGGAATTGGAGAAAATATTGGTTAAGGAATTTCAGTTCTCCTCCCCCTAAAATAGATTGATTCTTTCATTCTTTGGCGCAAACCGTATTCTTCATTCTTTGTATCATGGTGGGTATACTACTATTTTTGTGCAAAAGTTTCCAATGTTTCCAAGGATGGAAAACATACCTAGTGTGGGGTAATGTTGGGATGATAAAATGATTAAGTGCCGAACATGCAAGAACACATGCACATGGGATTAGAAGTAGCACACGTATGAGGAATAGGGTTAAGTGTGGGACTATTTATATAAGGAAGATTAATTGAGGACTTAACTATTTTCTAGGTTCATGCTAAAAATAGACTTGGAGTGTTCACCACACAAGGGATAAAAGAAGGCTACCTTGGTGGGAAATTATTAGATATTTTTAGAGAAATCACATGCATAAGTTTAAATATTAATAGGATTAAAGCAGGATATTATTAGGTAATCTATTATTAGAAAAAAAAATGTAAAGCATGCATGTAAGTAAGCATGGCTATTTTGAGCATGCCTATATTTAGGAAGTGCATGGGTGGTGAAGGAAATTCCCCAACCCTATAAATACTTAGCTTAGGAAAGTTTATGCATCATGTTTTGTATATTAGGTATGTTGTTTTGTTGTATTTGCATGTATGACTATCTTCCCATATATTGGATGTTATGTATCAGCTTCTTACCATGTAGTTTTTATGAGGATTAATGGATAACTATAGTTGGATTATTATCATTAGTGTGTCTAAATATGGAGATGCCTTCTTACACTAATCTTAGTCCTAGTTATTTGATATGTTTCTTTATTATGTGTGTTTCCAATTGAATGTATGTAATGGTTTAGTATAAATGAATGAATACTTGGTTATATATCATCATGGATATGCATGTTGAAAAGTAAAAACAAAGGAGGGACGTAGTAGCATGCGCTTCGGGTGAGCATTTAGTTATCTTGAATGAAGTGCTAGTGCACTATCGGAGAAGTGCTAGTGCACTATCGGAGAAGTGCCATAGATAAACTGCTTTGAAGAATGCACAAGTGAATGATGTGAGACGTGAATTTTTCTAAGACAAAACAATGCAAACATACAAGACTGCAAATTACAAAAATGCAAGAGAGATAATTGCAATAACATAGAAATAGCTCCAAATCAATATGATCAAATAGAATAATGCAAGAGATGTACATATATGAGGTGAATTTGTAACCTCCTCATATAATCATGGCAATATTCACCTATAATAGTGGTAACCAATAGATAGAATTTTGTATTCATGTGGTGACTAACATGTAGAATAGTGTAGTCAAGTGTACACCTAAGCAAGAATATCCCATAAGTGTAGGGAAACTCCAAGTGAGGTGGAATATCACAAGTAGGATAATATAAATAAAGTGAGGAAAATAAATCCTACACTAACACCCCTTATAAGTATGACTTAGGTGGGTAGTGAAAAAATGAAAGTGGGTCCCAGTAAATAAGGCCTGATGAGGTACCCACATACAATGCAATCTCTCATAAGATAGAGTAAAAGGAGAAAACCCAATGGGAAAAACTCCCCCAAAAGAGAGATAAATAAGAGAAGGTAGGACTAGAAATCCCCACTCAAAGCTACAACTACTTGTAGCCATCCAATATCCTATAAAGAAACCTCTTGGAGTGACTATGGCTCAGAAATAGATGCAGTGAAGAGTGGATCACCATGGAAAAGTGAAGGTATCCACCAAGTTTCTAATGGATCTCCAACCAAGGTGTGGTTCATATCCAAGGAACTATGCTCCTCATACATGGTAGAAGTGCCAACTGCTCCATGAAGGAATGATGTATCTGATGCAGAAGTGAAGAAAGAATGTGGAGGGTCTTGTAATTGAGTATAAGATTGTCTATTATCTTATGAAACCTAGATCACGATGCTTGCTCCCTAAAAATTCCAAGGTGGATCAGAAGTAGGTGGATCAAGAAATAACTCCTCTAAAAATGGAAGGTGACAAGGATATGGTGGAGGTGGGTCCCCATCACTACTGTAGTCATTTGTGCTAGAAGAGAATTTCTCATCAGAAATGTGCTCAAGCTCAAAAGTTTCATCAAGTACGGTGAATCGGTGAAGAATATAAAGGAGGAACAAAGTGAGAGAAGGAATATAACCAAGTCTAATGATCAACTACACCCACTACAATGATAGTGTCACTGTGTAGCTCTCTGACATAGACTAAATCTAGAGTGAACTCAACCCGCATGCCCTGACTAAGGTGAGTAATTTGGTAGACTGATAAGAGATTAGTTGATAGTGAAGGAATACTAAGAACATTATTGAATGTTCCTCCATTCACTTCAACAAAACCTCTCCCAAAAACCTATGTAGAATTGTTGTCACCCAATCATATAGTAGACATGTCACATGGATCTAATGAAGTGAAATCCACATGTGAAGAATCCATATGATGTGAAGCACCAGAATCAATAACCCATGTAGGAGGTGGTGGTACAACTGCAACTAGGGATCTCCCTTTTTCTCCTTTCCTGATTCTTTCTCTTTCCCTTTTCCATTGGTATTTGTATTGGAGGATTCATTGGTTGATGAAGACTGTTTGGAAGACTCGGGGTCACCTATCTTGTTCTTCTCAAGAAGACTTGTGAGGTGGTCAATTTGTTTCTTCAAACATTTTCTTTCATCATGTCTTCCTTTACAATACCCACATTTAATCCTTTCTTTCTTAGACTTATCACTAGAAGAGGAAGTTTTAGAGTTTGATGTAGAGGTGGAAGAATGTTGATCCTTCTTGCTTTCTTGATCCTTGTTATTCTATTTATACTCTTTGTTGTTAGAAGATTTTTTTTTCCATTCTTGGAAATGAGAGCTTGAGGTTTGGATGACTTTAAGGTACCCATTTGAATTAACTTGTCTTTATCCTTAGTCAAATCAGAAATGAAGTCATCTAAGGATGGCATAGACCATGTGGCTCCAAGAGCCCTCTTGGTATCATAAAATGTAGAAATAAAGAAAAATTAGTCAAGACCTAGTTTGACAAGCACTTGAAGAACAAGTTGTTCATCCTTATTATCTGCTCCACATTCTTTTAACTGCAATCATAAAGAATTGAGCTTGGTAAAGAAATCTTCCAAGGCGTCAAAGTTGTTAGGACTTAAGCTGATAAGTTCTATTTCTAGCTCATCACCCCTCATAGTGTTAACTTTTCCAAAAAACCAATCTAAGGATTTCCACGCCTCGTTGGGAGATTTGGTTAAATCTATGTGAAAGAGGAGTTCAAGAGACACTGAAAGACACAAGATACCAAAATTTGCATCACACTTATTAAACCACTTAACTTTTTTTGCATCTTCACTAGGCTCAGTTTCTAACCCCATTGTGATACAATACAACCCTTTACTCCTAAGTACAATGGTCATTTTTATTTCCATTCTTGGTAGTTAAAAGGTGTAAATGGATTAATTGTACTTGGATCCATTACAACATAAAGGAAAGTTAAGGTAGTTGTTACAAAAATAATGAAATGTGTGGAAAGAAAGAAGTTCCGAACACGAGAGGAAACATGCTATACACCCCTCCAGAAACTATATCAAGAATCCCCCCCACATTTTGGCGCTTTATAACTTAGTGCATTTTAAAAATTAAATAGGTTCAATGCTTTGAGAAATGAAAAATATTTAACTTTTGCTAAAAATGGCACTCGATATAGAGCTACCAATCAAAAGTTTTACGATAATTATTTCTCGTAAATAATCCCTATTTAAATGAATTTGCACTAAACTTGAAATATACCTTTTTTAACTAAAAATATAGTTCTAGAAAAATGAGGAGGGTTTGATGAACCCAAGCTTAAACACCTTTAATTCACATGCGTCGGGTGCGATTGAAATCCAAAATATGCTGAGGGTTGCAGAGGGGGTGGCGTTAGCCACCCTGCACAACCGAAGGTTGTTCCAACTAGGCCATTAGAATGAGACACTTTTTTTTTTACCTGCACATAGGTTGCAATCATGTTTGACCAAGAATATCTTCACTATGGCCCATAAATTGTTGCAGATCTGAGTGTAGAAAACAACACTGCCACGAGACTCAAAAACAACGACTCAAGATGGATATTCAATGCGTGTATGGGCTATTGGAAACTTTGTTACAGGTCTGAAAATGCCTCTTGATCAAGAAAAATGCCCTTTGTAAGTCTAAACAAGCATGCAAAGCACTACCACAGTGAAAACGCCCTTCACAAGTCCAAAACGGCAAGATCGGGATAAATCTTTTAGAAATCCTACAACAATGATTTAAGGCTTGCAAAAAGCAATCTCCATAACTATATATGCATTATACGGGCCTATAAACCTCAAAATCCTAAAAATAGGGCATATACCCACAAACCAGGAAAAACCAACACCAAAAACACCCAAATAATTACAAATAATGACCTCAAATGAAATTAAATTTACAGAATAATAACCAGACAAGCTCAATACCATCTCGGCTCTAATACCATATCGGAGAAGTGCCATAAATCTACTGGTTCGAAGAATGCACAGGTGAATGATGTGAGACATGAATTGTTCCAAAACAAAACAATGCAAGCATACAAGACTACAAATTACAAAAATACAAGAGAGATAATTGCAATAACATAGAAATAGCTCCAACTCAATACAATCAAATAGAATAATGCAAGAGATGTACACACATAGGATTTGAATGTGTAACCTCCTCCTAGAATCATAGAAATACCCACCTAGAATGGTGTTAACCAACAAATAGAATGGTGTAGTCAAGTGGTGACTAATACCTTGAATAGTGTAGTTAAGTGTACACCTAAACAAGCATATCCCATAAGTGTAGGGAAACTCCAAGTGAGGTGGAATATCCTTAGTAAGATAATACAAATAAAGCGAGGAAAAAAAATCTGTCACTAACATGTGCATAAAATTTAGGTGAAATAAAATACTACAACATGAGATCTCCATGGGGACCCAATCATCAAAAGTAGTTTTTAAGATTGCAGCTTTATAACTTGTGAATCTCGTGTCGGGACCGAACCTATTTTTGCATTTTCTCATAACTTCCATTATGGGCATCCATTTTTAGTGAAATATGTTGCATTAGGATCTTCATGGCATGAGCTTTCCACTAAGGGAAAATTTAGAGGAAATGGTGTAGTGTTTTTGGATTTTGTAGTTGCAGAAGTTTGAGTGGCCAAAATGTCATTATCATGAATGTAATGAAAAATTTAATCTGGAGATGCTCTTGTGATCTTGTTTTTGACCCCAGATACTTTTGGAATTATGATATACTCTTCTTACCCCCACCGAGTGATGATTATTTGATCTTTGAGTTGTGTAATGAACACTTGGTAGTTTTTCCTTCCTCTATTTTCCTAATCACGTGATCCTTCATTGATTTCACTGATTAAAAAAAATGTGACCTAAAGACCTAAATGTGGGTATAGGATATTAATGTTAATATAATTAGGACTAAAACACTGTAATAAATGGACTAAAACAATATGAAATAAATGCAAGTAAACTATTCTAAGTGAAATGAAACCCTAAATGTGTAAGAGAAGGAAGAGAAATAAATTAGTTGATTAGTAGAGTCTATCATAGGTTATCTCGGATCTAGAAATGAAATCAGGAAGTGCAGACGAACACTCAGGGACCCTGTGAAGGACAAATATGGGAGATCTGAAATGAGTGGGGTGCTGGGAGTGTACTGGGGCACCCCGGGGTGCCCTAGTCTGCAATCTGGGCACTCTGATCTTTGTAAATGTATAAAAATCAATTCTAGTATGGTCGTAAGTTGTCTTCAAGTGCTTCATGTCTGTCACGTTGGATCTTCTAGGTGAGCTGGAAAATGACCTATAATGCAAAATGAAGTATCAAACCCTAGAAAAATAAAATATTTAAAATAATGGGTGGGACCGACCTCACCGCACATAAAAATAGTGGACTTATCACTGATCGTTGCACTACATTTCAGACCTAGATGTAGTTTTGGTGTGTGTGTGTGTGTGTGTGTGTGTGTGTGCGCCTATTTGTGCCCTAAGTGATCTTGTGTCAGTCGCACTTTGTGAAGTAGTGAGCAATAGTAACTATAGAAAATGTAAATAGCATGTGTGCATGGAATAGATTAGAACCCCTCCCCCTATGCAGTGTGTGTGATGTAGATATCTTATCCTTGATGCATGACACTATGTGGATACAAGTTATGCAATGGATGTAACTATAGATGGAGTGATAGTAGTGTGTAATTTTATGACCTAGGACCTTTATTATGGTCTTATAGCTTTATATTTATAGCGTTCTCAAGCTTAATTTCATAATTAATCCCGACAAGGCTGACTAGGGAAAAGATAAAGACAAAAAATGGCTAGAAAGGCCCCAAAAAGAAGTGGGAAAGGATGTGCATAAATTAGGGCACCCAAAAGTGGGACCCATACACCCCAGGGCACTCCCAAGTATAGGTTGGGGTGCCCGATTTTGGGCTAGAATGACGAGGAAGTTGCGAAATGGGTGGATAAGTGCAATAAAATATGCGGGAATGAAGAAATAAAATATAAAATAAAGATGGCCAAAAGGTGGGATTAATTAGTACTTTATCCACTTGAGAACCTTCTAAATAATAGTATAATATTGGGCTAAATAATTCCTAAAGTGCATGATTTTATGTCTACATTTTGCCCCCACTTTATGTTGGTGAGAAGAACACACAGTCACATAAACTAGATAGATATGCATGCACACGATATCCATGTAGAGTGTAGAAGAAGACATGTCAATGCACTAGACTCAAGCGTGGAATGACAAAAAGAAAAATGTGGAGGAGCATGGACTCTAAAGATGAAAAATGCACATATAAAGTGATGAGAGTGAACATAGGGAGGAATGCATGTATAACTACTACCGTGTGTGTAGTGTACCTGCATGGTTAGTAAAGGTAAGTTCCTATAGTGGTGTCATTTGTCATTGTCATTTTTGCTATTATTGTTGCCCCCAATTTGATTTCTTGTTTCTCATACAGTGGTCCTACAAGAAGAAAATGATCAAGTATGTATGTAAAAATGTTGTGTAAAATATGCTAGAATCAAATTGTAAATGGAACATGTGCACCTGATCCATGTTGAGAGAAAGGGTGTAGAAGGATATCTTATACTGTTGGGATTTTTTGGGTGATCTCATGCCACCCTAGCTGAAGAAGTATAGGGAGGAAATGCATTGTGTCCTCCAAATTTAACCGCTTCTACTAAAATGTGTGAAGATATATCTATACTTTTCTAGTTTTTTTGGAAATCCGACGCCACTAGACAAAGAAGTGTAGAGAGGCACACACACTGTAGCCCCTAAGCTTGTAACCACTCCACATAATTGTCAAAGGACACCATGTCCTATTATGGCCACTATGTATGGAGTTCGTAGACTGGTCTAAACTCACTTGATGTGTTTGAACCGGTGTAAATACGTTGTGTTAGTAGAAAACCCTCAATGATTCCCCCGTCTTTGGGGAGTTGCAAAAAGGAGAATGCGGCCCCAAAAGAGTACCCAACTACACTCTGACCTGTAGAACTATGCCCTACAGGGGGAAAGGGAAAGTGCTTGGTATATACCAAGGTGCGGAAAAAAGGGGATGGCTAGTGAAAACAATTGTTATTACAAAAATACATGCATGCAATAAGACAAGTGTAAAATACGCAGACAATGTAATAAGTACCAAACAAAGTAGTGTAAACACGCAAGAAAACAAGAAAACCACACAAAGTGGGTTTCAAACATGGGACATCACTCATGATGTCACAAGACACGCAAGGCCATCATGGCCACAAACAACAGACAAGTGTTCACATAAGCAAAGGGAAAAGCCCACATACAATGGAAAACAATGCAAACAAGTAGTCATGGAAACATGTAATCCTAAAAACAAGTGTTGCACATGGAACACCTGTTAACATGTTAGAGTGATAACCAATATTTCAAAGTGAGTAAGAACATGTAGTATAAGATGTTAAGTACAAAATGAAATAATATCACCTAGCTAAGTTGAATGTGGATGCCCCTTGCGACTAGTATAGGAAGGGTAGAAGGCAAGCATCCATGCCACGTGTAAAGTCTTGTATCTATGATCACACTAAAAATGCATGAACATGCATGTGTGCATGATAATGACATATAAGAAAAAACATTCTAACATGTGTAATGGAGTGAGCATGCAAAACACTAGTAAACAAAAGTAAATACCCCCAAGATAATGCAGTATACAGTGGATGAATGGAATGGAATGCAAGATGGAATGATAGGAACAACATGCCCCTTGAGTGGATGGAATGTGTATGTAGTTAGGTTTTTTTTTTCCCTCAGTAATCAAGAATGAACCGTAAACGATATTGCATCATCGGGAAATGATCGAGTAGTGTAGGTTGTATCTAGCATCTGTGATGAGTGTGTGTGTGTAGTGGTGATGAAATGTGACATGTGGTAAGAGGTGTGTGGACCCTATAGTGGAAGTGTATACCATGACTCATTGAATGGAGAAGTGATGATTTATCCCCTAGCGTATATTACTATAGGATGAGTGTATGGGGATGAGACATGTGGAAATATGAGCGTGGACCTTATAGCCTAAGTGTATACCAGGACATGTTGAATGGATGAGTGATGATTTAGTCCTAAGCATATATCACTATGAGATGAAGAAGTGACACTAGGTGACAAGTTAGCCTAAAGTGTGTGTCACTATAAGATGAATAAGAAGGGAGTGGTGATGTAATCTAAGGTGTATGCCACTAGAAGATGATAAAAGGAGGGTGGTGATTTAGCCTAAAGTGTATACCACTACAAGATGATAAGAAGGGGTGACAATTTAACCTAAGGTGTATGTCACTAACATGTGAAATGGTGGATGAGGAAATTTCACATGTAAGGTCCATTTGATTGGTAAACCCTCGGCAATGAGTTTGGACCGAGGAACTAGAGTGCGTCATAGGGTAGTGAGTGTAGCGCGTAGAAGACAACGTAGTACAAATGACCAAGTGATGAATATGTAATGTAAATGCACGGTGTGGACAATGCAATGCAATATGTGCAATGGATAGGATATGTAATGTGTGAAATGCAATAGGAAATGTAGATAGGAATGGAAGATGCACAAAGGATAGAGGAAACTAGACCCATATATAATGGAATCTAGTGTAGTATAGAATGAATCAGATGGATGGATGCACTATGCAAATAAGACAATGTAATGTAAGATGCGGATATAGGTGTGGATAGAATATGTAGTGATGAGAGGTAAAGATAGACCCATAGATAATGTGACCTAGCGTAAATATAGAATGTATGGATGAAATCTAAAACTAGACTCATATATAATGATGACTAGTGTAGCGTGTATGAGATGAATGATGGAGAAATGACTAATAGATGAGGTATGTATAGGATAATGTAAGATGTAGGCTATGTATAGAAATGATGATAGAATGTAAGTGTGTAGGACCTAGCGTGCAATGTGTGGGGTTCAGTGTAATGGTAATCCCTCAACAATCCAATGTGAACCGAAGCACAAGAGTGTGTCATCGGGTAACGAGGGTGCTAGAAGGCGTAAGAAGTATACATATGTGTGAAGGATAATGTAAAGAGTAGGGGTGTAGCTATGCTAATACGAGGAAGGGGGGAGTGTGTAAGCTATTCCCCCCCCCCAAGTGATCAGGAAAGGTGAGTCAACTAATAAGGTCAAGGGATGGAGGCCCATCGACCTGGTTGGGGAGAGGATGAAAGCATAAAACTATGCGTGAGAAGTGTCGAATGGGAGACAAATGTTGCGCATGGGAATGAAGCCGATATGCATGTGATGGATGCACATAGGAAAAATGTCATGGTGTTGTAAAATGTGTAGGCAATGGAGATCGAGGCCTTGGCTTGTGTGGAGTGGAGGATGATCCATGTGGGATAAAGTGAGGCGGTGATCGGGATAAGATGTGGTAATGGTCTTCATGATAGGCTTGTGCTAGAGTGTAGGACTAACGGAGTGGCATGGTTGGGTAGAGACCAATTGAGGTGGTGAACTAGAAATGGTATGAGTTGTGGGCAATGTCGGAGGGTTGTATGAGTAAGAGGGGAAGACACACGAGTATCGGAACAAGAAGATGCCGATAATGGAGGTGAAGGAGGAATGTCATTAATAAAAATAACTTGATTTTCATATACAAATTTGAGGTGTAAATGATTCATAGAAATAATAGCTTGAGATTTACGAATCTAATTGAGGCCGAGAAGTAAATCACATCCTTTGACTATTTGACTAACAAGGTAAGGGATGAGAAGAGTGAGAGGACCAACTGTGATATGGAACTTAACAACACCATATGGTCGGTTGAATGGATAGTTGATTTGATAAAGGGTACCTGATAGAGCATAAGAAAGACAAAGAACATGCACTAATAGGGAAGATGGATCAACCTTAGTGTTGTTGATAAGGGTTGACCCAATAGATTCCTATATATGTAAATGGTTGGAGACAAATGTAGCATGGTAGTCAAAGCATTGGAGAAGGAGATGATTGGTGGTGAAGCGAAAGTGTGAGCAATAAGAAAGTTGAGAGGTCCAAGGGAGAAGACAATGTATGGCAGATATAATTAGAGGATGAATCGACTGGCTTAGTATCATGTTTGGGCAGCGGGTTGTTAAAGATTTGGAGTTTGTGGTTATCATTGGTAGGGACGGATGTGGGGGATTCTCGAGCTCAAGATGGCCACTATCGAGTAAGTCTTGGATAAGATGTCGGAGCTTGAAACAATGATCAGTGGAATGCCCAATGCATTGATGATAATCACAATAAGAATGGTCATCAAAGTTATGCCCTTTGGGTCGGGATGGGTTGAGTTGTAAAGGTGGTGGCGAGTAATGAGATTACTATCAATGAGTTGTGGCAACAAGATGCTTAGCGGGGTATTAAGTTTAGTAAAAGGACGATGTTATGGATGAGGGCGCAATTCCTTAGAGTAGAGACCACATTAATAGAGGTTTGTGGATTGATATTTTTATTTGCATAGGTGCCTTGAATAGTGTCTTACTTAGTAGGCAGGTGGAAGAAGAAGGTGCATCCAGATATTTGAGCTTGCTAACAGAGACAAGTTTGGTCTCACGCAGCTTGAGAGCATGACAAATTTGGTCGAATGATGGAAAGGTTTTGAAGAGAACACTATCTTGTAAAGGTGGCAAGAGGCTATGGACGAATAAATCCTGTAGTTTTGAGTTTGTGAGGACATTGGTCATCTTGGCCATGTTATTCTTATATCGTAAGACGTAATCAAGGAAGCGTTCTGTGGGGCCTTGTTTAAGCTGAGCTAGTTGGGCATAAGAGAGTGTGGAACCAATATTGATAGAAAAGTGCGTGAGAAAAGCATCAACTAAATACGTAAATGAAACTACCAAATGTAGTGGTAAGTCATAGAACCAATGCATCACATAGTCTTGTAGACTATGCGGAAATAACTTAGCAAGGATAGTATGATCATCAACATAATTGAGACAGGTGACATGGAAAGCACAAAGGTGTTCCCTTGCAGATCATCGCAGCCTTTAAAAATGGGCAATTTGGGAGAGGTGAAGCTAGGTGGGAATGGGTAAGTAGAGATATACGACGCAAAGGGAGAATACAACAAGGAGGCAGAATCAAGTGATAGAGGTCCTTTAGAAGTAGCGACTTATAACTGGCAGATTTGGTTTTGGAGATCTTGGTATAAGGATGCAAAATCGGGAGTATTAGAGGAGGAACCAAGCGGAACATTAGAAGCACCTTGGTGGGTGGGAGGGACAATAGTTGTTATAGGAGGAGTGGAAACACAAACGGGTGACGTGGATACCATAGGGGTAGAAGAAATGGGTAGGGATGCCTCACGAGCTCGCTTAGCAGTGAGTAGGGCATGTAAAACATGAGGGAGATGAGTGGGATTCTCATGTAAAGCTTGGCAAAAATCAGTGATAACATCAAGTTGTTCTTGGTCAACATTAGTATCCTCATCATAAGATTTCTCACTAGTCGTGGTCTCAATTTCATGAAGGGGAACCTAGGTAGAGGTGTCTAAGGGGTTTTTAGCTAGAGAGGTGGGTATGTCAGCCATGTATTTAGAAGTACGACGAATAGGAGAACGAAGCTCACAATAATGGAGAGGTCCAAAGCGACAAGTTACTAGTAATGGGCATAAACAAAAAGGGGCGTCAGGCTCACCAAAATGATTAACAAAAATGTGACCTAAAGACCTAAATGGGGGTATAGGATACTAATGTTAATCTAATTAGGGGACTAAAACGTTGTCATAAATAGACTAAAATAGTATGAAATAAATGCAAGTAAACTATTCTAAGTGAAATCAAACCTTGAATGTGTAGTGCCCACATTTTACGCACCCAAACAATAGCAAAATACTAGGTGATTTTTCTTTTACTTACATTTCTCATTATACACAACAAAACATGGGCTTCAAGTACAAAAACTCAACTCGCATATGACAATCACATAAGTCGTCGATTCACATAAACACATGAAAACACATAGGCATGTTGATGCCATAGTTTTCCCAACGAACAAATACTAGCAATGACCCAACCACAAGAAATATGACCTCAGGAACGGCGAACCCACAACACATCATTTCTTTAGATGTATTTTAGTTATGGTTAACATTCCAAGAACATTATTGAGCAAGGATAAATTTCTCATTTTTCCACCTACATATTCTTAAGTTTATCTCGCGGTTGAAAAAAAATAGTTTGACCATCTCAAGTTGGCTTCTTATACTTTATAAAAATTTCCATAACTAACATACATATTTGGCATAAACCAACTTGCATACAAAGTACTTAATTATCTTATTATTATGTTAGGTATATTCTTCTTCAACATTTATTTGATGTCTACTTGTTTTACCCCTACAACACTAGTGAAAGTGACTTGATATCAGGAATGCAATAAAAGGATTTGACGGAGATTTAAATACAAGGTAGCTTTTTACCAAAAACATTTCTCGCTCACACTATAGTTATTTCTCTACCATTGTTATTATAGTTCAAAAACTTGTTGAATTCCAATAAGATAGATAGATAGATAGATATCTATATATCTATATATATATATATATATATATATTTATATATATCTTTTGTTTTCTTAAAGTTTGATCACACCATTTGACAATTCATATTATTGGTAACACATGAAGATGTTTAAAATTAAGTTATAAGGACTCAAGCGTGACATTATTCCTAACCTCAAATTGGTTTTACTCTCATATGATTTACTCTTGCATCGCACTAAGGTCTCATTATTACCATCGATTTAAAACATAAGAGTTATGAAAGTACTTATCTGACCTCTTAAAGAAGCACATGGTTATAAGCATTATAAACCACACATGAACCACAAGTGATTTGTATTCAAGGTAAGATCCCATGTTTCTGCATCTCAGGATTCGCATGTGAAATACCCTTTATTTCTTAATGTCATAAAAGGACATAAAAAGGGATTACGGGACAAGATTTTGGTTTCTTGGGTCCTCTAAAGTCAACACCTTTCAAAACAACTTTGTTTTGCAAAGAGTTACTTATGATTTTCTATACACATGTTAACCCCCAAAACAACTAAGGTTAAGCTTAATTCCAATTTTCACCCAGGGCTTTAATCCCTATTACAGATTTGACTAAGGTTAAAATGTATTTACTCTATAAACCCTTCGTGAGAGTTCAAGGCACTATATTGTCACAAGCCAAAGATAAGACATTTATCTACGAGGGACTAAAGAGTTCACTAACAAGAATGCAAGACACAGAATAACTATATCACGATCTCTAATTATGTCGTTTGGATCCAATAGGGATTTCACTCGATGGGGAAAAATTTAATTTTAAATCTATCTTCGGAAAAACAAGGTAATCCACTAGGATACGGAGGAAGGGTTAGTTCATCTTACTCCAATGAAGTTTGACTGTATCGCTCCTATCTACCAGGTTTATGACAATGTCACTAACCATACTGACTAAGACGATAAACCCATTCTTGAGCTCTGATTTGCCTAAATTAGGACATTCCATCGAGAGCAAAGATTAAGTTCATACTACGGTTTTCAATGTCTTCTATGGTAAGGAGTATTGCACATGAAAAACAAGTTATGTCCCGATGTTGAACAAGGGTAGAGTGTTTTCAATTTTAATTCTCTTTATTACATTTACAAAGTATGAATGCACAAGATGACTCGTTAATCATTTAACGAAGACTAAACATGCACTGCAAGATATTACTTGTAATTCATTTACCTTATATAAATATCAACCCCTTTTAACCATGTGTTCTATAAATCAAAATTGAACCTAAGATTAAATGCACATTTCCTAAATGTCCTTAAAACTAGCATCTCATATATTTCAATGATTATCACATATAGCCTTCTATAACATGATATTAAATTATACAATTATTCATTTAACAATGAACTATATAAATCACAATGATAATAATTAAGTTACACATCACCTTTTTCGTCGTCATTCTTCCATCCTGCAAAACCCACGTGAGCATGATATCAACAATAAATCAGCTGGCATGACATCCACCCTAATCTAACATAAGTATCATTTTTAGTTTCCCATTTACATATGATAATAATTACAATTTGCAATCAAAATAAAATAGTCTAGAGACATGTATTCATTACATTTCATTTTACTTCATTTTGTAACACAGAGAGAGAAAGAGAAGGGAAGAGAGAGAAACATCATTTTGTCAAAAGTTCTAATGCACACAACGAGTTACACTATAGTGTTTTAAATAGTTATTTACATGTGTCTAAAGTTTCTAGGGTGGTTTGGCAACCCTATGAGGGTCCCGCAGCTTTCTATTTTTACATTTTCTTACTAGCTACAAAACATTCAAAACGGGCTCGGAGGCTAAGAAACCGCTTCCAAAAGTTATCTTTTGATGAGAATGCACACCACGATCAACTTTCTACGTGTCCCTAGATATACCAAGAGTTCATAGAACTGATGGAAATGGGAAAAAGTGAATGGTTTTCGTTTGGCGGCCAGTTCTCCGAGGCCATTGGTCGTAGTTGACCCAGTTACAAAAGAACAAAAATTAGCTCGAGGGCCAGAAAACCACATCCATAACTGACGTTCGATGGATGCGCACACAACGAGACACTTCCTACTAGTTCCCCTATATAAGGAGAATTCATCAGATTTGATGGGACTGAGAACTAGAAAACCATTTTCAAACGGCGACAAGTTTTCTGGAGCGACAAGTCGAAATTGGTCCTGTTTGGCCTCGTCAAACTGTGACCGGAGGCCTACAAAATGGCTTTGCCAAACTATCCCGAAAAGTGATTTTTCCTAAACTGAATGTTCCATGCAATTGTCTAGTATAAACGCTAGAGGTTTGTGAAGACGGGAAGTAATTTCTCCATCCAGGTTTCAAATGGCGGTTCAAAACGAAAGCCAACTTTCTAGATTTAACAGTTTTCTACTACTATAAACCAGTGTAACAGGGCTCCTATAAGAGCGTCAAAAAGATCACATATGTTCATTTAGGGTAAATCCAGATGTCATGGTGACTCCTCACATAACAAGGTACACAAATGAAACCTAACATCTCATTTTTAGAGTTTTGAAGGGTATTTAATGAGTCTTCAAAAATGCAAAAATTAACTATTTAACAGGAAGAAGGTCAACAATATTACTAGGAAGTCAAACTTAGCTTGTCGATATATCAATAGTGTAGCAATCTAACTAGGTAGGAAGATTTCTAAATCACCTCATAATGAGGGCGGAAGTTCATGTTTTAATGTAACGAGTTATTTTGGCATCGTGAGTAATGACTAGACATTTCATTAGTTTTTGCACGAGTTGAAATAAACAATTAACTGTATTAAGATCTTGATATTTTAAAATTATTTTAAGTTGTAAATGAAAACTAAAATACGAGAGTTATGAAAGATGAGGGAAGGTGAACCATGCCTGGAAGGGATGGAGTCGGTCAAACCCATGACTTTGGTTCAATATCTCGCTTGGCACTTCGTCAACCAGTTCACGAGCCTGGATCTAACCTCCACCATGTCACACCAACTTCCCGATCACTTGAAGTTTTCCAACAGAGTAAGTAGTTGCTTGTGCATTTCTAAAACCTTTTGAAACAGATCCATTATGTGCATATCTTGCAATCCTGGCATTCCATGAGACAACATTTCTTTGAGGTGTTTTGTCAAACAGTTGACTTGCCTTGTGTAAGCTTCCGCAATTTGCATACTTGTCTACTAGCGCATTTGCAACTAAAAATCCTCTACCATTATGCCTTGATGGTTGTCTGAGGCCTGCTCTAAAGCTCCCATTTTGACAGAGGCTGGGAGGATGCTAGAAAAAGGTTGTGGAGTCTGGCTTTACACGTACCAATTGCATTTTCTTGAAAGTTTCCAAGGCCTTTTCAACAACTCATTTTTTTGCACATCCTGCCATCATTGCAGTCCATAAAGCACATTTCTTTGAGGCATTCTATCAAACAGTCCACATGCCTTTTCAACAAATCCATTCTATGCATAGGTCAGCACACTTGGAGGCAAATGAAATATCAACAGGTTGGAGACATGTTTGTTGCATGGTGAAACAGTGTGATTGTCTCTTGAGGAAAGCCACGCCATCTGTATGCTGAAAAAATTGCATTCTATGAGAGTTGTCTCATTTTTCATCTGGTCAAAACAAACAGCCACGTCCCCCCCAATGCATTTACAAACTACAATACGACAACATTCCTCTGTCTTTTACTTTGCTAGGTGTCCACGCAGTGCAGGCGTGTTTTTTAAGACACGGGCAGGGAAAATGCGTGGGAGTCCAAACCTTGTCTCGAACTCTCTTTTTTTGCACGGGCTAGAACAAAAAACGTCGCTCAAAGGAGACTACAAATGCCTTTTTCCTCTAGTTTGTCTTTTTGCCTCCCCTCACACCTTCTTCACGGACCTAGTGGAAGAGTGTGATTGGTTGAAGTTCTCCCACCTCCCTCCATGAGATGCGCGGCGCTTTCCTCTAACAACAAAACCAAAAGGCAAAAAAAAAAACAAATGGGGCCCCAGCACCCCCTTTTTTCCCTAAATCCACCCCTCAACAAAAATCACAGGATTTTAATTTAAAACTTTTATTTTGTTTTTTTGTTTATTTTTGTTTTAAAAGTGGGGCACTACATCTCCCTCCCCTTAAGAAAGCATCGTCCTCGATGCAACAGACAATGAAGAAAGAGAAATGGTAGCAACAAGGAACAAATATGGGTGAAGGTACGCTCTAAGGTTAAGATTTCAGACACAAAATCACGGCCACGGGGTGGCCCTAGGAACATCGGTAGAAATTTTAACTTTCAAGGTTCTGTGAAGATTGGTAGTTCTCTCTTATTTTCATTTCATTAATCTCTTTCCATTAACATTATTCTTAATTCAAGTCCTTTAGAATTTCATTGTTGCATAACTTTAGTTATTTCATTCCTGTGGGTTCCCATCCTAAACTACAGTCACAACACCCTACCAGGGTCATACACAACACTAAAATTTCACAAGCATACTTTTACATACTTTCACGACCATATCACATCACAAGGGTTTCACCAAACCATGGAATGACAACAAGTAGACCACATAGCAAATAATTTCCAACAATTATGTCCTAGACATAGATCTAGTACACACATATGACTGACAAATTGGGTCAACATGCTGATACATATACAATGAGTATCACAAGACCCAAAGAAATCCATGACTGTAACAACATAGTTCCAATCCAATATCCAGTAGTCAATACAAATGGAAATGTCAATCCTCAAGCATAACAAAGTCTAACCAGACTCACAAGAGTACACATAACTTACTATACCAACTCCACACATCACAAGGCATCACAAAAAAACTCCAGATATCTCCAAAAGCACAAAAGGTAACTCCATATACCTCCCCAAAGCATCACCAAATAATCTCCATATACCTCCCAAGAGAAATAATCATAGTGTCAAAACCAAGTCGGGTCACTCAACCATAGAGCCCCATCAAGAATATTAGGTCACTCAACCATAGAGTGCCATAAAGAATAACAGGTCACTCAACCATAGATGCTGTCTCCTTTCTCCTTTTAATGAGGTCGGGTCACCCTATGGCCCTGGGCACATAGAGCCCCATCACCCCAAACCCAAGTGACATAATAACTCGTGGTTCGACAACCCGCTAGTTATCTGTAACTCCTTGGGGCATACCCCCATACTACGAAGTGGGTCCATAGGTTCAACCACCCCATGGTTAATCCCATGACCCTACTCCAACACATTACAACATTAGAACCAGCATAACAATCCATTCAAATGCCAAGTGGCAAACTCAAAAGCCTCGGGCTAGGCTACAAAACTTTTAAATATGAAAAGAAATTTTTAAAACTAAGAAAAAAAAATGGCTAATTAGTCATGGTTAGTGCAAAATCCAAATGTTAATGCGACAATCAAATAAATGCCCAAAATATAAGAACATGTCAATCAAGAAAATGACTAGTTCTAGCTAAAAAAATAATGATCAATTTACGAATAAAATATGTATTGAGGAAATAGCACATTACAATCACTATGTGGCCTCATACCGCCACCCAAGGGGTACTCATCGAGTTGTTGGCACTCGGACATCAAACCTCAGCTCGTAAAAATATACATGTAATCAGAAATGAGTATATCAATAATGTAACTGTCATCATCTCTGCCTGAATCATTCCTCCATACTCCCAAAAGGATCAACATAGTCAAAACCACATAGGAATATTCAATGAATAATCAAATAGGAAAGAGTAGGGAACTCTAGTTGCATAAGTTAAGCCTAAGGTGGTGCGCACCCACAATATACTGAGTAAGCTCGAAGTATACTAAACAAATAGAAGTGGATTTTTAATCTATATAAGACTCCACTTCCTCACTCATACTCAGCTCAAGATTATGAAAACTCCGGTTCACGCCTCCTCTCTCCATACATACACACTTGATAGTTTATCCCCTTAGGGTCATCTAGTGTAAGGTCCACAACATACACATAACTACATCACTAATACAATGGTGATTCACGCACATTAACCATAACGTCTTATGCATGGTATTTATATACAAGGTATAACACAATCATTACTTTCATGGGTTATGATACATCACATTACCACATCCTACACCCGAGGTGCAATCACTGTACACAAGGGATCATACTCACCATATGCCCCTAAATCACGACATGAACCGTCACATATTACATGAATTTTATGTATGAGGAACACAATGTCTAACCTTACAACATATAGTCAATTACAATACAACACGACGATGCACACAACTAATCACAATACAGTGATGACATCATGATAAACTGTGATTCACTTTACATCAATTTTGTCATGCAATACATCAATACATCTTCACATCACATAAGGTCAAAATGTTTCAACACTCTGCAATTCACAATATCATTCCTTTCACACACAACAAGGTGGTACATCACACACGGATTCCTCATTGGATCCACGAAATAGAGAGTGAATACTCTCATCACAAGCACATCAACATGACAACAAATACGCACTAAGTGACATGCACCACATGTGTTTCCATAAGGTCACAATCACGACATAGTTCACATAACAACATATATCACATTACTCTTCCAATATCCACCACATCAAGCAACACCATCACAATTCCAATCTGCCCCAGAGGTTCGAGAGCATGAACCTCACTCTGATACCATATGTAGTGCCCACATTTTACACACCCAAACAACAACAAAATACCAGGATAATTTTTTTGACTTACATTGCTCACTACACACAACACAACATGGGCTTCAAGTACATAAACTCGACTCACATACGAAAATCACATAAGTCGTCGACTCACATAGACACATGAAAACACATAGGCATGTCGATGCCACACTTTTCCCAATGAACAAATACTAGCAATGACCCAACCACAAGAAACATGACTTCAGGAATGACGAACCCACAACACATCATTTCTTTAAATGTATTTTAGTTATGGTTAACATTCCAAGAACATTATTGAGCAAGGATAAATTTCTCATTTTTCCACCTACATATTCTTAAGTTTATCCCGCGGTTGAAAAAAATAGTTTGACCATCTTAAGTTGGCTTCTTATACTTTATAAAAATTTCCATAACTAACATACATATTTGGCATAAACCAACTTGCATACAAAGTACTTAATTATCTTATTATTATGTTAAGTATATTCTTCTTCAACATTTATTTGATGTCTACATGTTTTACCCCTACAACACTAGTGAAAGTGACTTGATATCCGAATGCAATAAAAGGATTTGACGGAGATTTAAATACAAGGTAGCTTTTTACCAAAAACATTTCTCGCTCACACTATAGTTATTTCTCTACCATTGTTATTATAGTTCAAAAACTTGTTGAATTCCAATAAGATAGATAGATAGATATATATATATATATATATATATATATATATATATATATATATATATATATATATATCTTTTGTTTTCTTGAAGTTTGATCACACCATTTGACAATTCATATTATTTGTAACACATGAAGATGTTTAAAATTGAGTGATAAGGACTCCAAGCGTGACATTATTCCTAACCTCAAATTGGTTTTACTCTCATATGATTTACTCTTGCATCGCACTAAGGTCTCATTATTACCATCAATTTATAACATAAGAGTTACGAAAGTACTTATCTGACATCTTAAAGAAGCACATGGTTATAAGCATTATAAACCACACATGAACCACAAGTGATTTGTGTTCAAGGTAAGATCCCATGTTTCTGCATCTCACGATTCCGCATGTGAAATACCCTTTATTTCTTAATGTCATAAAAGGACATAGCAAGGGATTATGGGACAAGATTTTGGTTTCTTGGATCCTCTAAAGTCAACACCTTTCAAAACAACTTTGTTTTGCAAAGAGTTACTTATGATTTTCTATACACGTGTTAACCCCCAAAATAACTAAGGTTAAGCTTAATTCCAATTTTCACCCAGGGCTTTAATCCCTATTACAGATTTGACTAAGGTTAAAATGTATTTACTCTATAAACCCTTCGTGAGAGTTCAAGGCACTATATTGTCACAAGCCAAAGATAAGACATTTATCTACGAGGGACTAAAGAGTTCACTAACAAGAATGCAAGACACAGAACAACTATATCACGATCTCTAATTATGTCATTTGGATCCAACAGGGATTTCACTCGATGGGGGAAAAATTTACTTTTAAATCTATCTTTAGAAAAACAAGGTAATCCACTAGGATACGGAGGAAGGGTTAGTTCATCTTACTCCAATGAAGTTTGACTGTATCGCTCCTATCTACCAGGTTTATGACAATGTCACTAACCATACTGACTAAGACGATAAACCCATTCTTGAGCTCTGATTTTCCTAAATTAGGACATTCCATCGAGAGCAAAGATTAAGTTCATACTATAGTTTTCAATGTCTTCTATGGTAAGGAGTATTGCACATGAAAAACAAGTTATGTCCCGATGTTGAACAAGGGTAGAGTGTTTTCGATTTTAATTCTCTTTATTACATTTACAAAGTATGAATGCACAAGATGACTCGTTAATCATTTAACGAAGACTAAACATGCACTACAAGATATTACTTCAAATTCATTTACCTTATATAAATATCAACCCCTTTTAACCATGTGTTCTATGAATCAAAATTGAACCTAAGATTAAATGCACATTTCCTAGATGTCCTTGAAACTAGCATCTCATACATTTCAACAGATTATCACATATAACCTTCTGTAACATGATATTAAATTATACAATTATTCATTTAACAATGAACTATATAAATCACAATGATAATAATTAAATTACACATCGCCTTTTTCGTCGTCATTCTTCCATCCTGCAAAACCCACGTGAGCATGATATCAATGATAAATCGTTGGCATGGCATCCACCCTAATCTAACATAAGTATCATTTTTCAGTTTCCCATTTACATATGATAATAATTACAATTTGCAATCGAAATAAAACGGTCTAGAGACATGTATTCATTACATTTCATTTTACTTCATTTTGTAATACGAGATAGAAAGAGAAGGGAAGAGAGAGAAACATCGTTTTGTCAAAAGTTCTAATGCACACAACGAGTTACACTATAGTGTTTTAAACAATTATTTACATGTGTCTAAAGTTTCTAGGGTGGTTTTGGCAACCCGACGAGGGTCCATGAGCTTTCTATTTTTACATTTTCTTATGAGCTACAAAACATTCAAAACGGGCTGAGAGGTTAAGAAACCGCTTCCAAAAGTTATCTTTCGATGAGAACGCCCACCATGATCAACTTTCTACGTGCCCCGAGATATACCAAGAGTTCATAAAGAATCGGCGGAAATGGGAAAGAGTGAACGGTTTGCGTTTGGCGGCGATTCTCTGGGGCCACTAGTCATAGTTGACCCGATTGTAAAAGAACAAAATTAGCTCGAGGCCCGAAAACCACGCCCGTCCATGGCGGCGTTCGATGGATGCACACGCAACGAGACACTTCCTAGTAGTTCCCCTATATAAGGAGAATTCATCGAGTTGATGGGGTGAGAACTAGAAAACCATTTTCAAACGGCGACAAGTTTTCTGGAGCAACAAATCAAAATTGGTCCTGTTTGGGCTCATCAAATGCGGCCGGAGGCCTACAAAATGGCTTTGCCAAAATATCCCGAAAAGTGATTTTTACTAAACTAAATGTTCCATGCAATTTTCTAGTATAAACGCTAGAGGTTTGTGAAGATGGGAAGTAATTTCTCCATCTAGGTTTCAAATGGCGGTTCAAAACGAAAGCCAACTTTCTAGATTTAATAGTTTTCTACTGCTATAAACCAGTGTAACAGGGCTCCTATAAGAGTGTCAAAAAGATCACATATGTTTGTTCAGGGTAAATCCAGATGTCATGGTGACTCCTCACATAACAAGGTACACAAATGAAACCTAACATCTCGTTTTTAGAGTTCCGAAGGGTATTTAATGAGTCTCCGAAAAATGCAAAAATTAACTATTTAACAGGAAGAAGGTCAACAATATTACTGGGAAGTCAAACTCGGCTTGTCGATATACCAATAGTGTAGCGATCTAACTAGGTAGGAAGCTTTCTAAATCACCTCAGAATGAGGGCGGAAGTTCATGTTTTAATGTAACGAGTTATTTTGGCATCGTGAGTAACGACTAGACATTTCATTATTTTTGCACGAGTTGAAATAACAATTAGTATTAAGATCTTGATATTTTAAAATTATTTTAAGTTGTAAATGAAAACTAAAATACGAGAGTTATGAAAGATGAGGGAAGGTGAACCATGCCTGGAAGGGATGGATTCGGTCAAACCCGCGGCTTCGGTTCAGTATCTCGCTTGGCACTTCGTCAACCAGTTCACGAGCCTGGATCTAACCTCCACCACATCACACCAACTTCCTGATCACTTGAAGTTTTCCAGCAAAGTAGTTGCTTGTGCATTTTTAAAACCTTTTGAACAGATCCATTATGTGCATATCTTGCAATCCTGGCATTCCATGAGACAACATTTCTTTGAGGCGTTTTGTCAAACAGTTGACTTGCCTTGTGTAAGCTTCCGCAATTTGCATACTTGTCTACTAGCGCATTTGCAACTAAAAATCCTCTACCATTATGCCTTGATGGCTATCCGAGGCCTGCTCTAAAGCTCCCATTTTGATAGAGGCTGGGAGGATGCTGGAAAAAGGTTGTGGAGTCTGGCTTTACACGTACCAATTGCATTTGCTTGAAAGTTTCCAAGGCCTTTTCAACAACTCATTTTTTTGCACATCCTGCCATCATTGCAGTCCATAAAGCGCATTTCTTTAAGGCATTCTATCAAATAGTCCACATGCCTTTTCAACAAATCCATTCTCATGCATAGGTGGGAGCACGCTAGCAAATGAAATCTCAATAGGTTGGAGACATGTTTGTTGCATGGTGAAACAGCAGACTCTCTCGAGGAAACCCACGCCATCGTGTGCTTTGCAAAAATCACATTCTATGAGAGCTGTCTCATTTTCATCTGGTCAAAACAAACAGCAGCGCCCCCCAACGCATTTGCAAACTACAATACCTGACAACATTTCTCTGTCTTTTGCTTTGCTAGGTGTCCACGCATGTCTGGGCGCATTTTTTTAAGACACAGGAAGGGAAAATGCGTGGGAGTCCAAACCTTGTCTCAGAACTCTTTTTTTGCACAAGCTAGAAGTACGTTGCTCAAAGGAGACTACAAACGCCTTTTTCCTCGGTTTCATGTCGCCTCCCTTCACACCTTCTTCACAGCTTGGTGGAAGAGTATGACTGGTTCAGATTTCTCCCCACCTCCCTCCATGGCAGCGACACTTTCCTCCAACAACAAAACCAAAAGGCGAGAAAACAAAACAAATGGGGCCCCAACACCCACCCCCCGCCTTTTTCCCTAAATCCGCCCCTCAACAAAAATCATGGGCTTTTAATTTAAAACTTTTATTTATTTATTTTGTTTATTTTTTGTTTTAAAAGTGTGGGGCACTACAAAATGTGTAAGAGAAAGAAGAGAAATAGCTTAGCTGATTTGCAGAGTCTGTCACAGGTTGTCGTAGATCTGGAAATGAAATTAGGAAGTGTAGATGAACACTGGGGACCCGATGAAGGAAAAAATTTGGGATATCTAAAATGATGGGGCGCTTGGGAGTGTACTTGGGGTGCCCCGTGGCTCCCTAGTTTGTAATATAGGTGCTCTCGATCATCAGTAAATGCGTAAATACTAGTTCCGGTATGGTCGCAAGTTGTCTTCGAGTGCTTCTGTCTATCGCGCTAGATCTGCCAGATGAGTTGGAAAATGACTTGCAATGCAAAAGGAAGTATCAAACCCTAGAAAAATAAAAGATGCAAATGAATGGGTTAGACTGACCTCAACCACCAAACTAGTGGACTTATCACTGAGCGTTGTACTACATTTCAGACCCAAATGTTGTTGGTGTGTGTGTGTGTGTGTGTGTGTGTGTGTGTGTGTGTGTGTGTGTGTGTGCATGTCATGCCCTAGGTGCTCTCATGCCGTCGCACTTTGTGAAGTAGTGAGCAATAATAACTATAGAAAATGTAAATAACATGTGTGCATGGAATAGAATAGAATCCCTCCCCTATGCAGTGTGTGTGATGCATATCTCCTAGCCTTGATGCATGGCATTATGTGGATGTAAGTGATGCAATGGATGCAACTCTAGATGGAGTGATAGTAGTGTGTAATGTTATGACTAGGACCCTTATTATGGTCTTATAACTTTATATTTATAGGGCTCTCAAGCTTAATTTCGTAATTAATCCCAACAAGGCCGACTGGGAAAAGATAAAGACAACAAACGGCTATAAAGGCCCCAAAAAGAAGTGGGAAAGGATGTGCATAGAACAGGGCACCTAAAAGTGGGACCCAGGCGCCCGGGGCCCTAGTACATGTCAGCGCCCTAATTTTGGACTAGAATGATGGGGTAATTGTGAAATGGGTGGATAAGTGCAATAAAACATGCAAGAATGATGAAATAAAATATAAAATAAAGATGGCCAAAAGGTGGGATTAATTAGTACTTTATCCACTTGAGAACCTTCTAAATAACAATATAAGACCAAAGCTAAATAATGCCTAAAGTGCATGATTTTGTGTCTACATTCACCTTAAAGCACATGGATCATCATCTTAGCCCTTGATTCAACATATGCTAAGCATATTCTTCTAGGTTTGAGACATTATTGTATAAAAGTGAGGGCTTTTCCTCACGGGGTTTTAGTTGGAGTTCGGGCATCCTTTGGGACATTCTTCTGGTTGGTATTTGTGGAAAACATCTAGGCTTCTCTTCTGGGTTAAGTTCTGCAAAGTATTGGTTCATTGTGGCACCATTTGGTGGTTTATGCTAAGGTGGTTGCAACTGTACAACAAATACCATGCTTTGAGAGCATCTTTACATGTCTCCCTTGTCTCGTTTGCAAATGAACACATAGGATTAAACGACCATGTACATGTTTGTTATTTCTTGTTGTTAACAGATTTGAAATGAATAAATCTTCATTCTCCTTTGTAATCTTGTGTTTATCATGTTAAATAACTACAGAGAAGCATTTTTAGTTGATTGTTTGAGGAATGTTGTTTTGTAGTGTTACCTTGCATCATTTGCTTCAGTTATAAATTCCTTTTTGCAATTTCTAGGAATGAACATCTACTATCTCAGGGTATCCTTTGGTTTTAGGGATTTGACATGATCAATACATGAAACTTTATTCTCAAGTATCTATGTTAGGGTTTCAGGGATTATTTTGCATTGTTTGCCTTGCTTGGGTGTCCATGAAGGCAAGTAACCTTTGGAGGATGAGTTTCTTTTGATTTCAAGTTTGGATGCAACAAAGATATCATGCCAAGATGGTTAAGGCAGTTACTTCTTCCCTTTAGTCCCCCATTCCCCATCTCCATCTCCCCTTTCATTTTCACCATCCTTCTGTCCCACCCTCTCTGCAAATTTCATCACAATTTCATACCCAACATGTTATCTGCTGACAAATCACACAACCTTTGCTAGATCTGAAGTGTGTTTGCCCTAATTCACAAAGCATAACGTCCCAAACATCATTCCATCCCAAGTTGTCAATAGTACCCTTTGAGTGATGTTTGTGATCACATCCAATTTGTCTTTAGTAGCTTGTGTCTAAGCCATCAAGTGTTTGTAATGCTTGTGTGACCACTCTCTTGAGTGAGCACTACATTTAATGGTTGCACTTGGTCTTAGATCGAGTTTGAGGGCTTGAAATAGCACATCTCCCTCTCTCTTTCAAGCTACACCTTGGGTCCTCTCATCCTAGTTTAGGCGAGCCATAAAGTAACAAGTGAACAACCACACCCTTAGTCAAGTGCCTCCCTGTCATTCCCATAAGGCATGGTCAAGAGAGATAGATAGATCCATCCTCGGCTACAAAACGACACATCAACATGTCTATCTTTTCTCCTTGCCCCTTTCTCATTCTTGCCTTGTTCAACTTCTCTTCCCTCAAACCCCTTCTTCATCACCCCTCTTTTGTGTGCAATATTTAACTTCTTCTACACATCCCCTTCAATGTCGTAACTTCACGTGCTATTGTTAATTTGATCTTATTTTGGGAAACGTATTTCTATTAATAATAGAGTGGTGGCAACTCGCATGGATCAAACGATGAGTCTTGTAAACATAATTGAAATCATTCATTTAATTTCCCGACATCACGCTGTATCTATATAAACATCTGGAAAATCGCCAAAGGCAAGCAAGTCGCCATTGAGGCGAATATATCCATCAAATTGAGTACAAACGGAACCATATATATTGAAGTGTGTGAACATATACCTTGCTTCAATGCCATCCTTCACCTTTCCTCTTTACAACTTTCGGCGATTCTTTTTCCCATTATAGCACAAGAGAGTGCAGTGTGTTTTGTAACGAGGGAAGACAATAATGGATGATTGCTGTCTGGAGCAGCTGAGGATAATGGAGGAGGACCAGCAGCAGGAAGAAGACGAAGAAGAAGAAGAAATAATTAAGGTAAGAGCACTTACTAATACTTACAAGGAGGTCTGTCTAGATTCATCAATTTGGAGCAATCTACCCTCGGATATATTCGAAAGAGTAGTTGCCCATTTACCAGTTGTGTGCTTGGCCAGGCTTAGGACAGTGTGCACTAAATTGAACCAAACCATTTTATCAAACAATTTTCTGAATGCCCAAGCGGATCTGCCCTGTAGAGAGGCATGGATTGCTCTGTTTGAAACGGATTCATCTTCCCAATTCTGTGCATATGACCCAAATCCCAATACATGGTATCAAATCCCACTCTCATTCCTTCCCTGCCAAGTCACGGGCCTAGCTTCCGCAGGTGGGTTGCTGTGTTGTAGGGGGGAGATCAATGGGTCTCTATCCATTTTGATCTGCAATCCCATCACAAAGCACTGGACACTGCTGCCTCCCATGATAAAAAAGAGAATCGTCCCCATTATCAGTATGCAACTCCTACCAGACCTCCACACAGAGAAAGGATTTAAGGTAATAGTTGCAGGGGATGATTTGATATCAGATGGCCACACTGTCAAGGATTTGAGCTGTGAAATTTTCGATTCCAGGACCAAACGGTGGGTTCTCGGTGGTCCCATCCCCTAACACCGACCTTGAATTGGGTTCTGCAATCTGTAATGGAAATCTGTATTTGATAAGTTGTAACCCCTATGGCGCCCTTTCTTTTAATTTACAGGAAGGTGTGTGGAGTAAACTGCAGGCTCCCATGCCCAGAAACCTTACTATTCCTAGTCTAGTGGAGTGTTCGGGAAGGCTTTTTATGGTAGGGGGCGTTGTCAAGAAAAATTTGATTGGGAGCATCAGGGTTTGGGATCTCTGTGAAAATGCCATGGCCTGGAAGGAAATTGCCAGAATGAAGGAGAAAATGTTCAAGGAATTGTATACAGACAAGGGCAGCGATTTGTATTTCACTGCAGTTGGTCACGGGAATCTCATTTGCTTTCTCCATCTACCAAACGACCCAAATGCTTGCCTTGGATATCCACACCAGACTCTGGTTTTGGCTGCTGCATTATCCTGCAACTGGGGCATCTCAAGGCAAGCATTTGATGGGTTACCCATTTACCCCGAATTTGTACACATCTGTTTCTTGAAGGCGTCTCCCCACTCTTATTAGCTACTCATGTTTTCTGTGGAGCCACAAGCTGCTGGGATCACGCGTGGGGAACTTGTCAGAGATCTGTGGAATAAGTTTTGTAATTTGTAAGTTTTCCTGCAAGAAGTGGCCTGGGGTTTGGATATTGGCCATGTAGTTTTAGCGCTCTGTTTATTCACATGCCTGGAGAGTATCGATGTCTTTCTTATGTACTCTGTTTTCTTTTGTATCACTTTAACCGCCCTTTATAAAATAATGCATTTTCTTACAAATACCCAGTTGGGGTTTACATATTTTGAGTTGTTACAACTTACATGTACTTGTTTCTTACATAAATATTATTTCTTTTGAATTGTAAGAATAAGGTCAAGATTGCCTATTGCTCAAGAACTGAAATTTTAATGTCAACTGTAAAACTCTTGGCATTCTGTGATTTGAAGATATCTTCAAATGGGTAGTTTATTTGTACTTTTCTGGATTAATAGACAATTTTTGAAATGTTACTTCATACTTATGTGGATGAACTAATGAGAAGTAGACAGATGCTTACTTATGAAGGCATTCATAACTGTGATAACAACATCTACTAGAATTTTTAATAATTCCAGAGCTATTTTTGTAGTTAGATTACTGGGAGTGACGCTGGAAAACATTTCATTTGGTTGCGTTCTTTAGTTATAAATCAGACTTTAGCAGCTGGTAATATTGATTAATTGCCAGTTTGAAAGACTACAGTTTGCTGGCTTTCGTTTTAAGAACAGAGTAAGTACTAAGAACAAATGTAATGGAGATTTTTATGTTCAAGATTTGCCTTATAATTGACAAGACAAGGCATTTTTGATCTTCAGAATTGACATTTCATTTCCACACAGCTATAGTTTTCTCAGAAAATAGAGCATTGTGGTTAATCTTGGCGAGCTTTCGGAAATACGATGATGGGAGGAATTAAAAATTGTGCAGCATATAATTTACACATCTCTAACATAAAAAAATGTTACTGCTATTCTTACAATTCCTAGTGGTAAATTACTGTGAAAGCAACAATTTTTTTATTAATGTCACTGCAAGGAAGTTGAATCTGGTCTAAATTTCAGTGGACGACACATTTGTACATTTCTTGTTTAAGAGAGATTATGTCAATATATCGCTGCATAAAGAAGTTCTGACCATGGATATATTTTTTCTTTCTGCCGAGTGTTAAGAAAGTCAAGTCTAATCTATGTAGACTTTTTTTTTTTGTTTTTTTGATTTTTTGATTAAAGGATAAACATCCAGATCCTCTGGAGATTTTAGCATCTGTTCGTATTGGCTGCTGAATAATCAGCCTCCTTTGCAACAGTGCCAAGAACTAAGGAGTATTGAATGGGTTGTAGTCCAAATGTGTGGATGATGGCGTTTCACATACTTGCGGAACAGTACATACTTGTAGCAGAAATGCCCTTGTGTACTCTGTTTAGTGTTGAAACTGTCGTCAGATTATTTTGAATCTTACAGTGTGGCTATTCCAAGCAACTATTCCTGTAAGAAATTACACAACAATAACTTTCCTGGAAGGTTTTCATTGACTTTTGTCACAAACTTATGGTTACTAATGATAGCACATTCGTTTGCTGATCATGGAAAGCCAAAAGGTCAACAGATGATATTCTGGACAACAATTTTCAGAAATTTTATGTGGGCTGTAGGCTTGTTTCGTCTCTGAAATTTAGTATTGAGCCAATGGTTACCTAGCATACTTCTGGTAATGCTCAGTAACATTTTTGCAGATTGATGCAGATATTCATGCATGGTGTTTTTATCCTGATGCAGATATTCATGCATAGTGCTTTTATCCATTTGTTGAAAGCCATTGAAAGGATATCTACCTATAACAGAACCAAAAGAAAAGTAACATTATTGAAACAGAATGTAAACAGAATAGGCTAAACCCCAAAAGGTCAAAACACCGCAGCTAAATTTTTCATTCATTCAAGAAAAGAAATAAACTGGAAATTTGGAGGGCATGCATAAGATTTCAGCAGGGTTTGGAAAATTTATAGGTTTAGGAAAACATAGATTTGTGAGAAAAAATATCCTACCTCAAGGTACAGCTGAGAGGAATAACCTCATTTCTCACAGAAATCTCATTTTCATATATAATTCAATGTTTTATTACAGTTCAATTTTATTTTTATTTTTAAAACTTTTTGTATTGTATACTAGACGAACCCTGTACCCATCTATGTAACCCTGATTCTAAAATTTGTGCCCGTCCCCCAACCACGCTTTAAATTTGATGGTCCAGATGTTTTTGGCTTTTTTAGCTGTAAATTGCTTACAAATTTTGAAATCATCAGCGCATCTAATTGGCATGTTTAAAATATACCAGGCTTTTTTTTTTTTTATAAAAATCTATACGTAAACATACGCATGTTAGTATATTAGTATACTTAAACATATTAAGATACATAATCATATTAATATACTTAAGCACACACTGAAAAGTTTTAAAATAAATGAAGGTTAATGTTAAAATATGTTGTATATTTTGCATATTGTATATTTAAGAGTATTATAATTTTTTCATGATATAAATTAAGATATAAGTAGAACATTATACTAGAGCACGTAAAAAAGTAAAAATATGATTAAAGGATGTTGATAATTGATTTAGAAGAGTGTAATCTACACGTAATATCAAAGGTATATAGTTCCTAAACCTACTTCTAAGATAAGTGGTGAAGTCTTATTAGAATTCATAAGGGTTGTAAGCAAGAGTTAAGATAATATGCAAGAGCTAATCCTAAACTCGGGGTTATAATGTCATTAGGTAATAAACATGTGCTATGAGTGGAGCAACAATGTAATAGACAAAGATATGTTACACTATCCTAATCTAATACATGATGCATTAGAATAATCAATCAACCAATACAAAGTAAAGGTTTTAGGGTTAGGGATACTTACCGTTCACATTGGCTATGTTCGCGCATTAATTCCTCTTCTTGGTTTGCAACACCTTGTGAAAGATTATTGTGGTTGGATCACAAGAGGAATAGATAGAAGACTTAAGTAGACCAAAGTTGGGGACTCAAAAGACTATGGTAGACCTTGTTGGTCCAACTCTTATTTTAGACGCTCTCAAGTAACTTAATGTTTCGAGTGATGATTATCTCTACTAAACCCTAAAAACTCATAACCCTTACGAGGAGATATGCAAGTGTAGACATGGCCAATTATTTGATGATATACTTGAGAAATGATAATAGCGACACATAAATAGGGGAATATAACCTAAAATCATAAATCAATCCTTTGCCATCGATCATGATCGATGATGTTATTGGAAAGAGATGTCCATTTGGGTAACATCAACCATGGTTGGTGGTGTCGGTGGCATATAGTCCAATAAAAGTGAGGTGGAGTAGACACAAGGAAGGGTGGAGCAAGATGATTGGAATAGGTATGAGTGTAATTCGAAGGTGATGGAGGAAGGCAATGTAAAGGTAGTAGTACTAAGGATATCATGTGGTAATAGAAAGGTTATGGTATATAGGGTAAGATAGGAAAAGTGCCATAACAATCTTGTGAATCAACCCCTACCATTTTTTGGTGCACAAATCAAGGCATGCACTTAAGTGATTAATGCACCAACAACCCGCAAAGATAAATCATTAGCAAGTGACAGATAATGTGTATACATATGCCCCAATGAAAATCTTTGCTAGTCACAATAGTGTAACATGAGATACTCTCCATGAAAGAAACATAATACACAAATGAAAGTAAATAATTGTAAATTAAATAATAAATGAGAACACAATCGAATGAAATGTGTTTAACTCGGCAAACCTTTCCCAAAAATGAATTGTTGGCCTAATAAAATATTACCTATGTAACACGGGTGCATATAATAGTGGCACAGAAGAAGTCGGCGTGTGGATAGGCGCGGAAGGTTGGATGATTTGCACCCGAGGAGCACAAAGTTTGGGACTTAGCTGTTTTGACATACATGGGCTAAAAATAGAATGGAGTGTAGAGCACGCATTAGATCAAGACATGAAGACTTCGAGGATAAGCGAAGGCTATTTTGGGAACAAGTGGAAGATCAAGAGTCATGCAGAGTTAGAGCTAATAATAGGATTGGATCTAGAGTTAATTATAGATAATCTATTATTAGGCGAAGCTTGCATGCTTCTTTAGTTATCTTTGTAAAATGACGCATGACTATTTTGAGCATGCGACCTATTTTGAGAGTGCATGTATGTGAAGGGAAAGTCCCCACCCCTATATATATGTATTGGTTTGCATAGTTTTGGTATCACTGGATGTAACAAAGTTATGTTGTTGGTATGTTTGTGCGCATGACTTCGTGAATGACTTCGTGATGATACTTATGGCATATTCAATTTGTGTTGTGTCATGATTTAATATAATGGATCATTATGGATGGATATTGATTGTTGATGTCTCTATTCATGGTACTTGTATGGTGGATTTGATCTTAATTGTTATCTGAACCTTTATGTTCTTATTATGTGTGTTTCCAAATTGATCTCATGGATTTGGTTATTATGTTGAAATATATACTTTCATTGTGGTTATTATGAACATGCATGTTAACGCCTTGGTAAGACAGTAATAAAGAGGGACTTGGTACCTTTGCGCGCTTCAAATGAGTGTTCGATTTATCTCTACGGATGAAGTGTCAACATGCTTAAGGTTTTGAGTGTAAAAATATGACTACATTCAAGTTCCGTTGTTGGGACCTCTTTTCAAAACTATTTACCACGATGTTGCATGATGATGGCATATCGGTTGACTCTTGCGGCCATTGAAGATTGGGTAATTGACAAACAAAATCAATTTGTGCGAAGATATGGTTCTGGACTTGATTTCAATGCGTGCACGTGGGTTGATGAACATCTGTATCATGAGCTTTATGAGACATTCTTTTGTTGTTTTCCAATAGAGTTGTACGAGTGGTTGTCCGCATATGCATCAAAGAAAAGCTGGAATTATAGACCAAGGATTTGGACGCAGGAAGAGTACCAGGCTTTGTTTGATGCGAGATGAACCTTGGATGCGTGTTGTAGATCATTGGTGGGCTGGTGTTGTGCGCAATTATACTTTGGAGTACATTGTGTCTATGTATTCTTGTCCAAAAGTTGTTGAGTTTGAATTTTTAGTGAGCCCAAAGGATCTTACATTCGTTCTATTCCTTTGTCAATTAAAATATGGATGGTGGTCTTTGAGTTTAGAGCGCCTCCTAGGACTATCTAAACATACCACCGCGCCCAAGGGCGGGTGCAAGTGTGGTGATAGATGGCATGGAGACTCCGACAATAATAATGGAAAGTGAAGAAAGGCGGCTTAAGTATAATGAAGTGTGGGAGAGGGAATTGGTGAAGCAACGTGATATTGAGGAGTCTGTGGAGTTGCGGAGGATGATGTCTCGAGAAGGATTTGAAGCTCACGTGGAAGACGTGGAGCTAGAGCATCAAGATCTCCCCCACTTAGGAAAGCGTAGTAGATAATCCCCTCCGACTTCTGATGAGAGTGCATCTGATGATGAAAGACTAAGGACCGTGGGTGCACATTTGATCCCACATGGCGACCTAGCCCTTGTGCTTGGTGTTTGAGTTCCAGAAGTAATTATTGATAAACATGCGAGTGTAGGTAATCCAGTGGCTTTAGGTAGATATCATTTCCTTTGAATACATAAGTACATTAGACAACACATACATCTATGACATCACAAGCAACAACATCTTTGTTGTTTGGAGGACCGATTGGAGGAATATTTTTTGGCGTGTCATCGGCACGTGAGTTTGGGCGCGCGCGAGAACATTAGAAACACGTCTAGAAGTACTACAACTTCACAGAATGTGGGAGTTCAGTTTAGTACTATTGTTGGGATGCAAGGAAGTACATCCACTAGTCCGGCGCTGCTACGGGAGGTGGATCGAGCAAATCGAAGGCTTGGGATTAAGTTGATCAAGTGGTTCTGGTGGTGGAGGAAATACTGGTGGGGTTTTGGTTCTAGATTTGGTGGACAAAGTCTCGCACCCTCATTAGCGACAACGAGATGTTTTATGAGATGTCTATTCACTTGCTTGAGGAATATAGGGGTATTCAAGATGTTGTAGAGCATGTACACAAGTGCGAGTTGATATGGTGCACTAAAGGAATCATTGCTTCATATAAGAAGGTGAGTCAGTTTGTTACTACTCTTCGAGGGCACACACATATACGGTATAGAAAGTACGACCCACAGTATGTTGTGGTGGATTATGATGCTTTGCATTCTGTGTTTGTAGTTGAGTTCCATATCCCTGAATTTGAACATAAAAGTATCAGCACGCTTAAAGACATTAAGCAGGGCTTATCAGAAAGCGTTCGGGAGTATAAAGCGTTCGGGAGTATGAGGCGTGTTTTAAAACTTTGCTATCAAAATTGTCTTATGACATACATCCTAGTTAGCATGCACAGTGGTTTGTTGGTGGGTTGTTGACTCCTTTCAGAAGGGCACTATCTCATAAGACCTTTGTGGATCTGCGCGATGCTTTAGAGGCAGTTGGGAGTATGGACACTGTGGTAAGTCTGTTTCTAGAGTGTGCAGATTGTAGCTATGGCGAAAAGCAGTTGCGAAACTCTCTGCTTATTTAGCTCATGAAACACGTAGTGGGATATGGTGTATGGACTGCAAGGTTGAAGGACATACCAAAGATAGTTTCCTTGCAAGTCGGTGCACGCCATGCTATTGGATTGTGAGATTTTTCATTTGGACCATGATGCGAGTAGATGTCCTCTTTTGCACCGCATGATCCGGAAGAATGTGTCTATGTATTGTAAGATTTGTAAAACCCATACTTGTGACACTATTGACTGTAGAGTGATAGATCATATACATGAAGCCATTGAAGCTGGTTTGCACCAGACTAGTGTATTAGGCGGATCTAAGGAACACAGATAACAACATAATGAAGGGCACAAAGTAATGGAGATAACAAGAATAGAGGCTTTCATGGTGGATATAGAGGCCGAGGTCACGGAGGTGGAAGAGGAGGATTTCTAGAGGAACTTGTTTTACTTGTGGATCTCCTTATCATTATTAGCGTGAGTGCCCTCAAAATGTGGTTTTCTCATGGTGTGGAAAACAACACAAATTGAAGATCTGTCCCGGACTTGTATGAGCATATGAGCAAGCAAAGTATAAGCAAGACAAGGGAGAAGATATGATTAAGATACATCGTGTAGATGGAGATAAATGGATGCCGAAGGTTGGGCTTAATTTTGAATTACTGACCGGTGTTAGTTACCACACGCCTTGAGGTTGCGTGCGCTTGTGAACCTCCGAAGTATAAGCCGACTATAACAAAGCAAAAAGTGATTAATGCAAGTACCCTGATGTTGAACATCAAAAAGAAATTTACACGGAGTTTATGGATGTTATCATAGATCTGCAAGGAGAGATTCAGAGATTGAAGGATCGGGCGCATGTGATAGAGCGATCAAAGAAGGTTGAACTCCTACGAAGGACATAGATGACTTGAAGGAAGCTGTAAAATGTTGTGCAGAGAGAACATAATACCTTTATTAGGAGAGTGGTTGAGATAAAAGCTACCGCACATAGGTAACAAGTGCGAGATTTAGATACTTCACGCAAATCTTCCTCCCCATAACCATGAGTATGATAAGGAGATTAAATTGAAATCATTCATAGATGGATGGCTTCGAGAAACATTACGATAAGTACAGGTGCAAAATTTAATGTACTCATGTTGGATGCTTGAAATTAGATGGGAAAACCGCCATTGTAGCCTTCTTCGAATGTGTTGTATATGGAAAACAAAACTAGGGCCAATCCTATTGGGGCATTAAAAGATGCGACTATTATGATTCAGGGAGCCAAGTTTACTGGGGACTTTGAAGTATTTTGAGCTCGCGGGCAAGATAGTTTCCCAACGTTACTTGGGCACCCCTGGTGTTATGCGAATAATGCAAATTTACACTTCAACAAGGGGTACATTAGCTTTGAGAACAAAGAAGAGTGTGTCGTTATACCCTTGACAAATGTGAAGGTTGCCCGTATGTTGAGCCTTTGAGTGAAGAATCTTGAACATGATATACGCGCGTACAATTAGAGACCATGAGGTAACTGAGCCATCTAAGGAAGGAGTGATATAGTGGGATGATGTTCATTCAATTAGTGATACTATAAGTATTACTTGTGACAATTGGGCGCATGGAACGTATGAAGTAGTTGGGTGAGAGATTAAGAACACAGTTACTCGCATGATCAAGTCGCGCATGGTTAGGCGCTTAAGTTATAACTAGGTACCTCGGTACACTGGTGAAGGAAACCCTGATGTATTTCTGCATGCCATGGAAGCCCAGTGGAAGGATATGTGTGATAGAAGAAATATGTTGGTTTATGCCTTTCACAACACAACACGCTAGTGGGCCACACACAGAGACATCCTATTGGAATGGTGCGAGGTGAGAATCACCTTTTCTACTATGTTTCTATGAGCAATGTACCTTCTCAGATATGTGAATTTCATGAGAAGTCCCCTGCTTTGCAGCACGTCCAGGATTGTGATAGACTTTGGACGGAGGGGCAGGAGGCCTTACCACCATCACTTTAGGTACATAAGTTCTACACCACCCTAAGTGGTTGCACGTGCGCGGTATATCCATGCAGAATTGACACGGGAAACAATTAATTGGTAGGAGATGACCTTAAGTATGATCCATACTTTTGATTATTTTTCTAATAAACCTCCGGTCAACGAGGCACTTTGGAGATTATCAAGCGCCTTACTTTGGGCGATAGTGCGAAGGCTGATGAACTTTTGTTACACATGTTTGGAGAGCTAGATTTAGAGGTGCGCCTTGACCTTGAAGAGACTGAAGAGGAAGAAATGGTTCGCCCTGGGAAACAAAGGAAAAGGGTAAAGCTGGTGTGTGTAATAGATGATGATGATAATGAGGATAATACCCGAGAGGTTAACCGAAATGAAGGTACGCATGAGGTGATGGACACAACAAAAGAAAAGGCACGTGCGTATCATGAGCCTATTAAAACAAAGAAGGTTAGCATTGGGACAAATGAATAACCTAAGGAAGCGATTATTGGTGATTATTGGTTTTGAGCATGAGGTGGCAAATATTATTGACTGTTGCGTGTCTTCCGAACTTATTTCTACGAGGCTATCATGTAAAAGGAGTGCATCACTCTTTGGGTGAGATGAGGATCAAATTAAAAGAAGGCGTGCACCTGGTTAGGAAGAGACCTTATAAGATGAATCATAATTTACGCATCAAGGTGAAGGAAGAAATTGATAAGATGTTGAAATCTAGAATCATTGAGCCCATTGAGGAGTCAGAGTGGGTTAGCTCGATGGTAATAAACATAAAGAAAGATGGTAGGATAAGGATTTGTGTGGACTACAAAGAGTTGAATGTTGCTTGTGTCATAGACCCTTTTCCCACACCTTTTACTAAGGAGAGATCTTGGAGGGCATGATATTTACTCCTTTCGATGGATTCCTTGGTTATCATCAGTGTGTATCTTTTAAGAAGATCGGGGAAAGACAAGTTTCACTAATGAATGAGGAAGTTTTGCATATACGGTGATACCCTTTGAGTTGAAAAATGTGCCAAATGTGTTCTTGCGCACTATGGTACAAGCATTTCAAGACTTTATTCATAAGTTTTTATAGGTATATCTAGATAATTAAACAATGTATGGTTTGGTTAAGGATCATTGTGATAATCTGAGGCTTATGTTTGAGAGGTGCAAGTAGTTAAGCATCTCCTTGAATTTTAAGAAATGTATCTTTGCAACACCTTTTGGCACTTTGTTGGGGCGTATTATTTGTAAGGAAGGCTTGTTGGTAGACCCAACCAAGGTGGTTGTGATTTTGGGTTTGGAAGAACCTAATAATCAAAGTTAATTGCGGGGATTTATTGGTCATACAGGGTATTGCAGGAAATTCATTAAGGGTTACGCAAATATTTCCGCGCCCTAGAGTAAGCTGTTGAAGGCTAAAGGAAAATTCTATTGGGGTGAGGCGCAACAACATGCATTTGAAAAACTAAAGGAAAGGCTGACCACTGCACATATTTTATGTTTTCCTTCATGGGACAAACCATTTCATGTTCATGTTGATGCTTCTAGGATGAAAATTGGTGCCATGTTAGCCTGACAACCAAGGGAAGAAATTATAGACCACCCTATTTGTTTTATAAGAAGGAAGTTGACACCAAATGAACAAAACTATACAACTACTGAGCGTGAAGCTTTGTCCATGATTTACATGCTACAAAAGTTCAGACAATACTTATTGGATACACCATTTATCTTCTTCACATATCATATGACACTTAAGTATTTGGTCAACAAACTTGTTTTACAAGGCATTTGTAGGTGGATACTACTATTTCAGGAGTTTCAGTTTATAGTGATTATGAAACTAGGAAAAATTAACTCAGGACCTGATCATTTGTCAAGGATCAATTCTGGTGAGGACACGTAGAGCATTGAGGACACAATGTTGGATGCACAACTCTTTAGATTGAATCACATGCCCACAAGTTGGAAGATATTGCAGTATTTTTGCGCATCGAGACAAGCACCTGAGGGAATGAAAACCTTAGAAAGGAAACAACTTGCAATACACATGACACCTTACCAGTTGATCGGAGGAGATTTATACAAGCTAGGTCGTGATGAAGTTTTGCGCCGATGTGTTTTGGAGCATGAGCGCGAGGGGATTATGGAAGAAGCTCATGGTGGAATTACGGGGGAGGTCATTATGCGGGATGCCACCATGCTCAAGATTTAGCCTGGCTAGATTATGGTGGGAAACTTTGTATAAGGATGTCAAGGAGTATGTAAGGGCATGTGATCATTTACATTACCTTGGGAAGCCAAGAATCGAGATGAGATGCCTTTGAGGCCTATTGCAAGTGCTAAACCTTTTGAGAAATGGACGATTGAATTTGTAGGTCCTATTTCCCCACCCGTGCATAGGACTGGTGCACACTACATTATAACTTGTACAAACTATCGACAAGGCGAGCATAAGAAATGCCTACAAAGGATTGCACGACAACTATATCAACAAGATTCTTATGGAATAACATTATTAGTAGGTATGGATGTCCGTCGAGCTTAACAATTGATAGGGGCACTCATTTTCTTAATGAGACTATCAGAATATTATTAGCAGAATTTATGGTGGCACACCATAAGAAAATACCCTATCACTCACAAACCGGTGACACTATCAAGCTTTCAACAAGATTTTGGGACAAACACTGACAAAAATATGTGATGTTGGAAGGAAAGACTGGGATGATAAGGTTTCTATCATAATTTGGGCATACGGGACCATTTACAAAAGATTGAATAATTTGGGTCACACACTCCCCTTGGTCCCTTTTAATTAATTAACGTAATGTATTCACCTAAACATGACCCCTTACCTTGCATTCATATTAATTTAATTTATACGATTGAATTAATGTTCATCCTCACACTATTAATTAATTTAATTACTTTAATTAAGTTAATTTACACCTCACCTAGACACCTCACCATGGACTTATTCTTATTCTATTAATTAACTAGGACTAAGTCTCCACTTATCTTAACTAACTGGGACTTAGTATAACCCTAACATTAAAGTCATATTCCTTCTCCAACAACACTCCCACTTATCTAAGCGCTAACCATCACTTGAGACCTAGATGGACAATCAGAGCACACTAAAATAGCAAGGATTTGCTATTTTGTGTAAACCTAAGATTTCTTGCCTTAACCGACATCGGTTAACCCTCAACTGACATCAGTCACCCTAACCGTCATTGGTTACCATATATATAGTTTTGTAACCTTTTCCCGGGTTGGTCACTTCGAGTTTTGAGAGAGCTATCTGCATTCAAACACAAACCAAATATTTTCTCAGCATCAGATGAAGCGGGAATACATTCAACCACAGGCCCAAGAAAGTACCTGATACTCGTCCACAAAAATTTTCATTCATGGGAGCACTCCGGGAAGCATTACTGTGGTACTAACCACCAAGTTCTTCACAAATCAACCAATGCCATCCTTCACCAACTAGGCCTGCAAATACAAGTAAGTGTATTTGACTTGCATCATTTATGTAATTACTTAATAATAGGTTTTTTATCTTTTTTTATTAGATCTTGTTCTTTCTTGCATTCCTCCACCCCCACTTTCCTGCCAATCTACCCAACCTACCATCCACCACCACCTCTACGCTCTCCGTAGTTGAATTTTAGGCATTCCTGAGCCTTCCTAGCATTTTTACGAGCCTAACCATCCTCCCTCCATTCTCTGTGCAATCATAGAGAATCCCAAAAACTAAGTTTATTTAATTACCACCATTTTCCCCTACTGACGTTGGTTACCTTAACCATCGTTGGTTTCTCCTCTTCACCGGCATTGGTCACCGACCATCATCGGTTCTTTGTCTCCCTGTCAATTTTCACCAAACTACCCCTAATGTCCCCAAAACCTCACAGAACCTTACCCAAATCTGATACCTCGCTTATAACCTCACCCAGGCCTCCCAAATCTTTGTGCAGCGAAGAGAGAGCTTAGACACCGATTTTTAACATTCTTCCAATATCCACAGTAACTGATATTGGTTATCTTGAACCGACATCGGTCACACCCTGACCGATGTCGATCTCCATGCCTGGTAAATTGTGTTAAACCAAAAAGCTTCCTAATCATCCAAAATCAACCCAAACTACACCAGATCTTACCCAGACCCTTTCTGTGCCCCTCAGACCACCTACCCAACTACTGCAACCTGACTTGAGACCTTCACTAGTTTAATTATTAAAGCATTTAATTGGATTGACATTGATAGTAATTTGAGATACCTAAATCAGAACACTAGCATTAGATTCTCTTATTTTCATGTTCATTTGTTTTATATTGATATATATATATATATATGGATTGACAACCGTCGAGGAAGTATCACACTTCTTGGATCTAGCTCATGCTAGGAAATCCACTAACCTTTTCTATTGATTGTATCTTGTGGTCTTGATTTGCATTATAGGTAGTTCCTCCTAGCCAAAGGGAAGCTCACACAATCAGTTTGGATCAGAAATCGAAACGCACGCACTCAACCTTCAACCACGTGACTATAAAGGTATTCCTCCTTGGCCTATTTACCCTTATCTATTTCATTATCTCTACAACAATTCGGTGAAACATTTTGGCATGCCTGTGAAAGGGTTCTTTTGCATTTGTTCATTCCTAGGTAAAAATTGTGTGTTTATTTCCCTTTGAAAAGTATTCACATTAATTTTCTTCTCTGGAATCTTCTCCTTCTTTCTATTGTCTAAAAGAAATTGTGCTTTTGGTGCTTTAAAAGAACATGTCTTTCTTTTCTTGCATTGCATTAGTGAAAGAGCATTCCTCTTCCTATTCTCCATTTTGCTACATCGAACGTAATTGTGGATTTGGGCTTAAAACATTTACATTTCATTTTGGTTTGTTGCATTGTAGCTCACATTAATTGAGGGAAACCTATATGTTGGAAGTCATGCCCATTGATGGTTGACTAATTCAATCGTAGTTCACTTTGCACACTCTCTATACCAAACCACTTAAATAATTTACACATCTTCTTAAACATCATCCTACCTGGAAGAAGTTGTCAATGATCACACGATCAGAGGATTGATAGTGGGCACCCAGTTGGTTTCTCTGTCAGTCATTATCTCAAGAGAAAGGACTACCCCCGCCAAAACTTTACCTAAAACCATCCTTAGTTCTTGGATTTTCATAGGGTACCTTCTATCAAACCAAAAACTCTGTTCTATTCACAAGTCAAGTCCTAAATAACATAAGCTAAAACATAAAATTCACCAATAGGATTTTCATGTTTCTTAGTTTTTGTTTGATTTGTGTTTTGAGTTGTGAGGTCGTATTCTCCATTCTTTTCTTCCTTTCACACTCCACAATCATAGTTGGTGTATTTCGACTATTTTTGAGTGTGTTAGGGTTCATCATTACCATACTCAGGTTTTAGGTTGGTATTCTATCTAATCTAAGTCACTAAATCCCATTTTTCTTCATCTTTTCAAATTTCACAGTGACTGGTGTCGGTCTAATGACCATCACCAATTTACATCTGACCATCATTAGTTTACCTAACCGTTGTCGGTTTCCTACTTTTTTGGGTTATTTCACCAAAACAACACTCATCACATTTCTATTCTTTCTGGGGTTTCTCAGATACATCATCATACCTCTGGACCTTTGAAATCACTATCAAATCCATATTTGTCTTCATTTTCATCAGTTATTACCACATTTATCAAAACTTTTGATTATTCCATAATAATCGGTATCGGTCACCTAACCATCATCGGTCACCCTCTATCATCATCATCGATTAACCCAACTGTTTTCGGTTCTATGTTTTAATTTTTAATTAAAACAAACCATTTTACCTCCGAAACATATTTTCTCCATTTCCTCTTGTTTTTTGTGTCATTTATAGAGAGATCATATTACTAGGTCTATGCTAACTCACATGGTTTTGACTTGTAGCTAAGCCAACGTACTCTTGTTCCATGCTAGCCTTCGACTGCTCCTGCCTAGCCCATCACACCTTCCATCCTATCACCTATGGATCCTACTCATCCCATCATCATCAGTACGGTGATGAGGAGTTCACAAGACTCCTTGACCAAAATCCCGTTGCCTTACAATATTATTTAGCCCATTCATCTACTCGAGACTCATCAGGACAACTGGTATATGACATGCATGTGTCCATTCCCCCTACCCTTCCCCCACTTCCGTGTCAGCTATTACTAGCTCAACCTTACCTTCTTCCACCTTACCACCCATGTGGTGTCACAACTTGACCCCACAACATCTATATCTGTTACACCTACAACATTTGTCACACTTTTGACGTTAGTTGCTCCCATGGTGTCAACCATTCCTTCATCATCCACCTTGAGCATAGCCCCATCTACACCCACCACCTTGTATATACCTATTGCATCGCAGCCACCCATGGTGTTGGAAACCCATACTCCATTCCAAAACATGTCCTCTCCATCCCGTAATCTTTACCTCCAATCACTACAAGAGTCATTACATCCACCCCACCTACTTACACATATCACCAACAACCCCTATCTCATCTATTGCCTATTTGGGATATTTTCCACCTACATCTATTCCCCCTTCATAGTTTTTGTACTTGACACCACCATATACTTGGGATTCCCTCCTCATCATACATTCATCATCTACCCCCTTATACTACAGGGGGTGCCAATCATCACAACCTACCAACGACCTTATTAAAATGATGATGGAAAAGATGCAGACATTGGAAGCATCGGTTTTTGGCTCTCACAACTCTTTGACATATGATGAAATCTGCAATGAGCCCATTCATCCATCTATTCCCATTCATCCATACCCTACGCATTGGGAAATGCCCAAATTCAACTGGTTCAATAACAAAGAAGACCTGCAACAACACTTGTGGTCTTTCAAACATGGGTGTTATCTAATCGCTCATGATGATGCTCTACTCTTGCGAGACATTCCCATGTCCTTGACAGGACCTGCATTGGATTGGTATAGTGGTTTACCTAGACATTCCATTTACTCATTCAACCAAGTGGCTCAAGCCTTCTGGACCATTTTTTGATCAATATTGTCAAGAAGGTCACCATGACCATGACTTGTACTCAACATGACAATACGAAAGATGAATCTATCACATAGATTTTTTCACTCGTTGGAAAAGCCTCATCAACCAACTCACATTCCAACTACCTCAAACCAAGCTTATAGAGTTTTTTACTAGGGCTTGTGCTAGACACATCTCACCAACTCTCCAAGTTCAAACCTTCGCACATTTGATGAGGCATTCACCATGGCTAGAAAACTTGAAATTTGTGCCATAGAAGAGAAGAAAATTCAATTGCGTAACAAAAATGTTGCATTCAAGTCAAATGATGCCTCTTCCTCTTCAAACCCCAAAAAATTATTCCAAAGCCAAAGGATCTACCAACGTAGTAGTTTTAAAAGCTGGCCCATCTCACCCATCAATCAATCAAAACCTTCTTCTAACCTTTCTCCCATTCAAGCTTTCCAGTTCAGGTGGGAGCAATGAAAGTACACTCCCATAGGAGAGCCCTATTCTTCAGTTTTAGAAAAACTTCTAAAAGCTAGAGCAATTTCTCTTCCACCCATCAAACCACATACTGGTTTTGACCCCACTCATCCTATGCTTGCATGGTATAAGGAACATGATTATTATAACTATCATCATGTTAAAGGTCATAGCGATGGTAATTGTATAACCTTCAAAAACATTGTCCAAGAAATGTTAGATAATGGAGATCTTGTCTTGGACAACCCAAACACACCAGCTAATCAGAACTTGCATATCTTCAAGAATTTGTTTCCTAATCACACCCCATCATCTAACCAAATTGGTGAACCTTTGACTAATGACAAGTAATGTCTGTGAAGTTCATGTTGTTTTTGAAGTCATACCAGCCCTTCCTCAATTTCCTCTTATCCCCTCTATCGAGGAGATTCTTGCATGAGCTCCTTTACCCATGGAGGATCCTATTTCATCTACTCCTTTACCCATAGAGGAGTCTCCCTTATCTCCCCCTTCACCCATGGAGGAGTCCACAATATCGGCCGATGTCATTTCCCCACACACCTCTCAACCTAATGAACAACCCATGGTGTTAACTCTCTTACCCATGGGAGAGTCATGCTCACCTTCCTCTCCACCGAAAGAGGAACCTACCTCATCCCACTCATCATCTCCCCTACCCATCAGAGATCCTTTAGAAGCACCACTTCCATGTTGGTGACAATTCCCCATTAGCCTTCCAGGATCCTGTTGATTTTCTCTTGGCTCTCTTACCCACAAAGTTTGAAGCCAACTAGTTCCCTATCTCACATAACATTTTTATAGGATTACCACCAAGTCAACATCATCTCCTCCTAAAATGTGCCATTTTCATGCCTGGTTGACCACTTGGATTATGTTGATAATTCCATGCTTTGGGGATGCCTTTGGCTACCTTTTTCAACCCAAATGCAAATGTCATCTGTTGATACCTCCATGATTTATCCAAAGGTGTTTAAAAAACCAAACCAACCATGCCCATACCAGTCATAATGGCCTCTTCTTCATCACCTTTGCCCACACCTAAACCCTTACCAATAATTGAACTTTTCCAACACCTAAACCTTTTTCATCACCCATACCTTCCCCCATGCATCTAGAACCATTACCACATTGGGTGTCATGCCGACATCAAGCCTAGTCCATCCTCTATCAAATTGGATTTAGCCACATCCTCACAAGCCCACACAAAAACCATTCCTCCACCTAAAAGGAAGACCCAACCTTCTAGGCCGCATACACCGGTTTCCCTACTACCCTTCTTTCACCTTCACCACTTCCATCTATCCTAGGACCTCACCCATCCACCTTGGCCAAAAAACCTCCTACCCAAGGTAAACTAAAAACATAACAACCCATCTCCTCATCATGAGCCTCTGTTACACCTAACTTACCTACACAACATACACCTTTTTCATCACTTACAACCTTTTTACCACCTATACCCACACCACTTCTAGTAGCCTCATCACTACCTATGATATTCCCCTTCTCTTCAACCAATACCCTCCACCTTGCCTCTTCAAAAACCTTCACCGCACCTCCATTATCACCTTGGCTAACCCATCCTCTTCCACCATCTACCTTCCCTTCTACATCACACTCCTTCTTCACCTTTACCCAGGAAGGTGCCAAAATCCAAGATCCCACTACCCTCCAAAGAGGTAGTCAAACCTACAACACCTTCAATCGCTAGTTCATCTACTACACCTTTACCCAAGAAGGTACAACCCAAACCTAAAAACAATACTACCTACCAAACTAGTGGTCAAACCTATTCCACCTCGATTCCACCTCTTGTAGCACCTCTCCCACCAAAATCACCCACACTTCCATCTCAGACCCACACTTACCTCACATTGTGATCCATTGGCGTAGGGTCTTATACCAACATCTTAGAAAACCTTTTAGAGACCTGTTGTCATCACATTGCCACCACTTAGACCTTATGACCCACTCAAACCCAAACCAAAGGGTTTGATGATACCAAAATTTTACACCTACCATTGTGTGTCTAGGGCATGATGTAGAAAACTATAAGGCTCTTAAGACCATTCTTCTCCAACTATGTCCTCTTGAAGAAAACTTTGATGATGATGATCTTTTAGATGAGGACCTTTCCACCTTCACCTATCACCACACACCCTCATCCCTTACCTATTCAAGTGACCTTCATCTCCACCTCCACAACCTTTTTATCCACCTCCAACATTTGAGATCAATATGGTCCGCATAAGAGAGCTAGCCAAAACCCCACCAAAATGTCAATGTGCTACCTTCTTTTCACAAAACAGTATATTTCCTTCATTCTATTTCATCATCATGTCACTACACCTATCATGACTCAGTTGCTCCCTCACCCCATATTAATATGGTTAACATTTCCACTCGCACCCAAAAAGACAAAGGAAAGGAGAAAACAACCAGCCCATCACCAATCATGTGCCCAATATACCATCTGTACCCACACCAAGAATCACCATTTGGGGACCCACATACCCTATTTTTGATGGGGTCACCCATCATACAATGATTAAACAATTACACCAATCTCCTCTCAAAATGTCATTGTATGACCTTGTCCAAACCTTTGAGTCTCATCGATCAGGCCCTCATGGAGGTTCTGTAATCTATTGAGGTTTTACCTAATGACCCAACTCCTGTGGCATCCATGATCACTCCTCACCATGTGGCCTCTCTCACCACTTCATCCCCTTCCTCTGCACCCACTACCACTCATCAAGTAGCCACTCTAGTTTCTCTGATGATGAGATTGTACCTCTCAATCAGATGATCTTGATCCCACCCTATTCATCTCCATCTACATTGATAATATACATGTTGATGCGTTATGATCGATGGTGGTGCCAACATCAACATTATCTCCTCCCATGCATACAACCAAATGTGCATCCCTACCAATTGCATGCATAATAACCTAGTTATGTTGTGTTCATTCAATGATGCCATAACTTTGACCCTTGGCACCATCATTCTCCACATTCGTGTGGGCCCCCATACCATTCCAAAATTATTCTATGTCTTAGAGGGGAATTCTAGTACAACTTGTTGCTTGGATGACCTTGGATCCACATGTCATGGGTTGTGTTCCTTCAACCTTACATCGTTGTGTAAAATTTGAACATGAAGGACATAACTATACCATTCCATTCTTGACCCTTCACCATTCAAAACTTGTAACATGTTGTATAGACCTAATGATGTCCTTATACTAGTTAAGGCATCTACCACCACCACCACCACCTCTCCTTCACCCATGACCCCATCCACCAACATTTTTGCTACCTCTCCCACACCTAACTCCTCTATTCCCACTTATTGCCATAGCCTTGTAGCTAACCCATCCACTAACCCATCTACTTCTCAACCAACCAATGCTTCTTCTTCTTCACCCAGTAATTCATCCATTTTTGCTACCCACATACCACCGACTACCGATCCCTTAGAAGGTGTTTTTCAATGTCTCACTCTGGGGGAGTACCACCTGTACAACATCGACACATTCCTTACTCCTCAAGAGTATGGTAACCTTCACCAACATCCCCATATGATCACACATAGGTGAGGTTTTCCCTTATGGTCCTCCCCACCTTTGCACCAACTTAACATATGGGGGACTTGATACTTCTACCTACTCACTTGAGCCACCTTCCCAAAATGTGACCATTTTCATCTGACCTTCAATCTCTCACCAACCACCACTTTCCCACACCTTCCTCCATCGTTGTGCATGGAAGGGTTTTGGCTTTGGTTTCTATGAACAAGGCCGCCATACTGTCATCCATGCACCACTGTAAACACAAAGACCACAGTGGTATTGGATTTTCAAACCATCTCCCAAGAAGGCCCGAGTTGAACTCATTGAGGATGATAAACCTTCTTCACCCCATTCACCAACTTCACCACCTTCACCTACGGAGTCTATGGATCCAGAATCCATTCCTCCTAACTTTTTTTTTTTCATGAACACCATTTCTCTGGGACCTCTAACTTATCAATGAGATGGTGAGGCTCCCTCTTCTCTTCCCTTCATGTATCTGACATGATCGATGATGATACACCTTCTATTAATGTCATTCAATGTTCAGGATGATGAGTCTATTCTCACCTACCTTGGTGTAGAAGATTCTTATATTCACCGGTCATTACCTTCGAGACACAAACCATGTTAAATGAATCGACCATTGAAATCAATATTAACACTCAGGATGACCCACATATTCTAAAGATAGGCCAATCTTTAGATGTTGTTGAACAAGAAGATTTTACTTCTTTCCTCGGGATCATAGCAACACTTTTTGCTTGGTCCTATGTTGATATGCCTAGTATTGACCCAAACATTTGTGGTCCACAATATCATCACTATTCTGAAGCCAAACCCATGAAAAAAGTTGTAGAAAATGCATCCTCACATTTCCCTTCTTGTCAAAGAAGAACTCCAATGCCCTTTTTGGTTTCCTTCATCCTACCCATTGATTATCCCCAATGGATCTCTAACATCGTTCTGTCACAAAAGTGATAGGGGGGACTCACATTTCACATGGATTTCCATGACCTTAACTTAGCTTTCCCTAAAGATGACTTTCCTCTACCTAGTATTGACCAACTAGTTGATCTCACCACCGGCCATGAGATGTTATCACTCATGGATGGTTTCTCAGGTTATAACCAAATATTACTTACCCTAGAAGATCAACACAAAACCACCTTCATCACTCCTTGGGGACCTTTCTACTATCGTGTCATGCCCTTTGGCCTTAAAAATGTTGGTGTTACATATCAATGGCTATGACTTATATCTTTCATGACATTATGCATCACATATTGGAAGATTATGTTGATGATCTTCTTGCCAAATCCAAACATCGGGCTGAACACCTTATGTCCTTAAGGTCATCTTGACCATCTCATCAAATATTGTGTTCACCTTCAACCAAAAAGTGTGTCTTTGTTGTCCTTTCAACGGAAAGCTCCTTGGTTTTATCATTTCTTTGTGTGGCATAGAAGTTGATCCCACTAAAATCAAGGCTATTCTCAAAATTCCTCCACCTACTAACCTTCATCAACTTCATAGTTTGCAAGGAAAGTTGTAATCTATTTTCATTTTATTTCATAATCTTTTCGACCATTGCCACCCATTTCATCATCTCCTAAAAAAGGATGTCTCCTTCAAATGGGATGATGAATGCCATAAATCCTTTGATGCCTTAAAAAATACCTCCTCAACCACCTGTGCTCATTCCCCTAAGGATGACCAACCATTTTACCTTTACATTTTCTACTATTGATCATTCCTTGGGTGCCATGCTCACTCATCATGATGAGAAACATAGGGAAAAAGTGGTTTATTATATAATTCATACACTTTTAGACTATGAAACTAGATACACTCATGCTAAAAAACTCTACTTAGCCTTAGTTTTTTTTCACCACTAAACTTCACCATTACCTACTTAACCACAAAAACCTTCATTGTCACCAATATTGACCCCTTACATTACATGTATGCTAAGCCCTATCAACATCAATGTGTTGCACATGTTGGCTCATGCTTCTTGTAGACCTAGAACTCAAATTCATCCATCAAAAATATATCAAAGGAAAAACCATTCTGACCAACTTGACAGATGCCCTCTCTCAGAAATCAATCCTCTAACTTTGATTTCCTAGATGAATCCATCACTACCCTCTCTTTGGATGATACCATTTACCAGATGACCTTATTCTTTGATGGTTCCAAATGTCAGCGTGGGGTGGTGTAGAGTTATCCTCATTCCTCTTGATGGTGAGCCTATGCCATTATCTTTCAAACTAGATTTTGATTGTACTAACAATATCACCGAATATGAAGCACTCGTATTAGGTCTTCAAACCACCATCACCTTAGATGTTAAATCAATTAATATCTTTGGTGATTCTCAACTGGTTGTAAACCAAGTTAATGGTATATACCAGTGTTCATAATGAGATACTTCAAAAGTATAAGCATCATGTTGACATACTTTTGACTACCTTTGACCATTATGAACTTCAAACCACCCCGTTCCACTAATAAATTTGTGGATACCATGGTCTACCTTACTTCTCAAATCCCCGCTTCACCCTTCGACTCAAAAATATTTGTCATAGTATAAAGGTTGCAATCACCTTCTTATCTATTTTGAGATGTCAACCTTGTCGGAACCATTGAAACTGACCCACGTGACCTTTGGTATAAAAGTTTTTGATTAACTACCTTTCCCTTTCCATTCTGCCTCCAGATCTTACTCATAATGGACAATGAGCCTTTCTCAAAAGTGTCTCTCACTATGTCATCATGGGTGGTCTTCTTTATAAACATGGCTTTGATGGTATCCTCTTATGATGCCTTACAAGTTTTGAAATTCCCTACACCATAAAGGAAGTTCACGATGGAATTTGTGGAGGTCACTTTAGTGGTTTAGCTATCATTAAATGCATTCTTTCGCTTGGGATATTACTTGGCCCACCTTAAACCATGATTGTTGTGATTATGTCAAACATTTTGTGAAATGTCAACAACATGCTAATCTTCATCACACACCTAGTCATGCCTTACAAGTCATGCACGAGACCTTTGGCCTTTCTCTCAATGGGGTTTGGATCTTGTCGGAGAGATCAATCCTCATTCTTCACAACATCATCAATGGATTATTACACTACTGAATACTACACTAAATGGGTTGAATCCATACCTCTTATTTCTAAAAAAGTTGAGAAAATATGTGAATTCATCAATCATCACATCATTTTTCACTTTGGTGTTCCTCACCGCCTCATCACTGATAATGGAAAAATTCAAAAACAAAACCCTATGGAAAATTTTTGATGCCTTTGGCATTCAACTTAGCTTTTCTTCACCTTATTACCCTCAAAAAATGGCAAGTGAAGAATCAACCAACAAAACCTTAAACAAAATTCTTATGAAAGTAGTTGATGATACTGGAAAGGATTGGCATATGCACATTCCTTTTTGCCTTATGGGCTTATCGCACTAGTATTCATACCTCAACTGCTGCCACACCTTTCTCTTTGGTCTATGGTATAGAGGTTGTTCTACCTCTTGAAGTCTAGATTCCATCTCTTTGTATCTCACTCAAAGAGATGCTCAATGATGATGACTTTTTCCAAGACCGTTTGGCACAACTTGAGTTATTAGATGAATGTCATCTCAATGCTCTTGATCACCTCCAAATCTACCAAAAATGTATCAAATGTGCCTATGATAAATGTGTCCATGAATGAACCTTCCAGGTTGGTGACCTCATCCTGAAGGAAAATCAACATGTAAAAAGAGAGAAAAAGTAAATGGGGAAAATTTTTCTCCTAATTGGCTTGGACCCTATATCGTTACTCATACCTATGGATCAAGTGCTTATCATTTGTCTTCACTCGAAGGTAAACCTAAACCTGAGCCCCTCAATGCCTTGCATCTTTGACCATTCTATTGTTGAATCAAGTCCTATATCACATTTTGTCTAGTTAAAATGCTCATCCCTTGAGCACCATTCACCTTCCATTTTACCTATTTTAAGGATCAATGACTAAACAAGAATCATGTGATTACCCGTCACTTTTTCAGCCTTGTCTTCAATATGAGTACCACGACTCTACTCATGGCATGATTCTCATGGATACTTTTTCATCTTTTTCAAGATGGAATCCCATGGTCATTCATTCCTTAAACCCTCTCTTTCATAGTTAACCTCTGTGTGCTATGGTTTTGTCTTCAACACAAGAGCCTATCTTTCTCTATAGTCTTGTCCATGACCTAAAAGTCCAAAAACAAAACAATTTCAAAAGTAAAATGGGATTCAACTCCTTGAGTCAAACTTCTAAAAAAAGATGACTCCCTCAAAAGGACATCTACTCTTTCTATCTTTGCTATAAATAGATTGCTCCCTCGAAGGACAACTATACAAAGCTAGCCATATTGTACATAGTCTATCATAAAAAGAAGACTATTCTTAAAAAATAAAATAAAATATTTAGAAGCTTCTCCATCGATCAACTTCACAAAGACCTCAAGGAGATAATCTACTCATCCCATATAGACTTCCCACATCGATCAAGTCTATAAAAAAAATAAAAAAAAAAAGAAAAAGATAACTTTTTCATCATGGACTTGCCTATTTTGATCTTGGGTCTCTTGCCAAATAGGCATGTTGTCTCACACTAGGTTACGCTAAAACCAAATTGTTTTCACCTCATCACCTTTTCACCCTAATTTTTCTACCCACTCAAGGGATTCCACAAATGTGACATTTCATGATCATGTGACTTTCTTCACCCTTAGAATAGTCAATCATGTAACGCCTTTAGGGTCTTACGTTCATAAGCCCATCTTTGGTATGATAGACTTGTTATGGTTCTTATCAATTAGGTGGATTTTTTCACCTCTTACCAATCACCTTCTTCATTACTTGTTGATTATCCTATAGGACATAGACTAGACCTACACCTTCGACCACCTAAATTTCACCTAAATCAACCATGACCATTACCATGCCTAAAATGACCTAAATGACCTAAACTCAACCATGCCTAAATGACCTAAAATCAACCATGCCTAAATGACCTAAACTCAACCATGCCTAAATGACCTAAAACTCAACCATGCCTGACCTAGACTCAATCATGCCTAAAACTAACCTATGCCTAAAACTACCAACCCATCCCTCTACCTCATCATATTCTTCCCTAGCTTATGGGAGAACTACATCGGCCCTGAGGCCCCTTTTTGTTGGGGCTATGTAGGCAGCACTCGAGGGCATGGGGCCCTTAGAGGTTAGCTTGGCCACTCTTTACCCTAACCATTTTCCCCCTTTTCTATTCACATGCTACCTTAGTTTTCCATTTTACACAAAACTGGGAAATTAAACACTCAACAAACATGCATACCTACCATTTTATCACATCATCAAAACATCCAATCCATCATTTCACATTTCCATGACATCAAATATTTGGAAATTTACACCACAACATACATATACATCATCATTTATTTTCCATACTACCAATCACTTGGAAATTAAATCAAACCCAAAAACATGACCAAATCATGCCTAACTCACCTAGACTCCACCATGCCTATACCTAACTCCATCATGCCTAACATGACCTAAACTCAACCATGCCTAATTGACCTAAAACTCCACCATGCCTAACTGACCTAACTCCATCATGCCTAACTCACCTAAACTCAATCATGCCTACATGACCTCGACTCAATCATGCCTAATTCACCTAGTTTCCATCAATACACAATAACAATGGAAATTAAAACAAAGTACATCATTCATCAATAAATAAACATCGTAAAATATATAAATGGGAGAGTCTGTGTATATCATACACATACATATATACAGATAAAAATAAATACAAATAAATAAAAGTATCTCAAATCACTCAGATACAGCCTCATTATCTTTGGCACGTAGGGTGGTATAAAAACTCAAAATCACAAAAAACTCTCATAATACAACCTCACTATCTTCGGCACGCAGGACGGTATAAATAAAAAAAAAAAAAATATGATCATATCAAGTGACTAATCATCACCCCACCTGATATCCTCTAGATAGTCTCACCTGTCTCCTCCTCCCTACTATTTGCCATCCTGCCAACATCTCTACACCCTCCATGGGTCTCGGTCTAATCCTCCTCCAGCCCACTCGGGCCAAGCCTCTGAGAACTGTAACCTCACCTGACCCTATCCATGGGCTCTACGACCCCCTGTACTCCCTGAACTGTGAGTCCTAGATCTCATCCGCTCACTAGCTAGCTACCTGTTGGCTATACTTGGCATATGAGGGAACATCTATCTTGGTAGTTCATCAGGTGATCTTGATAATAACGAGCCTCATTTAGGGATCCTTGAACCTTACCATGACACCATTTGAGGTGGTGCCATGGGTCTCAATGTAACCTGTGAGCCATGTCCTACTAATACTGGCCTCGGTCCCTATACCTATGATCCCTGTCCTCCTCCCTATACCATGGGACCCTATCCTCCTCCCTATACCATGGGACCCCTCGCCCCTATGGGCCTATAGTATGGGACCTTGTCCCTGGGCCTATGGAGGTACTTGTGCTATAAGTTGGGCTTATAAGCCACACACTGTGCTCTGTGTAGAAAAGCTAGCCCTCTAAACTATCACCTATGCTTTGTAAGGTGGCCACCTAAACTCCATCACCATCTCCACCCTGTGCGGGTGCCTGTCCCTATGCCAAATGGGCCTGTAAAGCCATCACTGAGCCTACATGGGTGGCCACTATGCATGTGCCCTGTCAACCTGACCATGTAAACTGTGATCTGCATTTGTAGGGTGGCCACTTGCCCCTGTAATGCATCTCTCACTATGACCATAGCAAGATCTAGCTTCCCTAGCCTCGGTGGTGCCTGCCGTAGTATTTGCCACCCACCACTTGCCTATATCCATCAGTGACTCCTACATCATCAATATATCTATCTACTACCCACTCCTCTTTCCCTATCGGCACACTGGATGTGGTGGAGACATGGGTCTCTCCACATCATCTCGATGGTACAATGGAAAAGGTGGGGGTACATCTTGTGGCAGCCCAAACTGTCATCTAACTCTATCTACAGGTATCATCTCGTGCTCACGGCACATGATGCCCCTGTATCCACCTCAATAGTTGGAGCTCCTCTAACTCCTCTACCATGCCCCTATATGAGGGATAGCCAATATATGGCCTCCACACAATATCAACTCTGAAAGCCCTCCAATAAATTACTTATAGTATGAAACATCATAAGTCACCCTCACCACCCTCGACTACCCACCAACTGTACCCAACATCTGTATCCAACTGGAGCAAGCCACCCTCGAACCAATCATGTTCATGGAAAAAATAAATGTGCTTGTATGCCCAGTAGTGTAGTAAAAAAGTGCAGCACATCCCGAATCACCATAATCTCCCATAAGCCCATAGCTCCCTATATAGCTGAACTAGGAAATTTGGTGCCCAAGAAAAGCAGACCTACTCCTCTATCATATCCTGAAGCACTCCCATCAGTGCTCATGGGAATCTCCCACCCTCAGAATATGGTAGAGAAAAAAACCTACCACCTCCATCATCAGTATAGATAACCTCATCTCCTATGGGTAGGTTGTGTACATATCTCCATAGCTCAAGCTCATACTTGTGATACCTCATCTCACCCATCACCTCCCCAAAAACCACCACTATCGGCTCCATTGATGCCCTAAAGAAATAGAATACTGGCTCCCCAAAAATAAGAAGCCATAGAGATCTTGTACACATCCTCTAGGGTGACGATCATCTCACCCATCGGTAAGTGGAAGGTATTGGTTGTGGAAATCCCATCTTTCGATGAGATGACCATCATACTATGATCTCGAACTATCCACCTATAGCGTCGGACCCCGATAAGTCCAACCTTGGTCATATGTGACCACTCCTCCACGGTCATGCTAGGCCACATCTGTACCAATAGGGTGGTACTTATATCTGCATCCTAAGCTAATCTCTAGCTTACATCATCCAACACAACCATGTCAAGATTTGACTACCTCAAATCACATATTACCCAATAAACCATACCCAACCACATCAATCATACCTACCCCCTTTTACCTAATTCACCTACAAACCTACTAACCCTTATCATTATTACCCATTCTCTTGGTTCACTTCACCTACTTACCTATCTTGTATCACCAAAATCATATTTTTACCTCTTCTACCTACATTCATCTTCACCTACCCCTTCTTCACCTATTTTCCTTTCCTACCTAGCCTTTCTTACCCCTATTTACTCTTAACCTTAACCGCATCGATTGCACCTTGCCATCACCAGTTTTTCTTGACCATCATGGTTTCATTTAACTGGTGTCATTCACCTAAGACTTCGATGCTGGCCATAGATGACCAACGATAGCCAAACCTTGACCGACGTCGGTCTCTTTCGCATAAACAAAAAATCAAAACCCGTCCCCCATTATTAAAATTCACAAAACAACCTAAAACTCTATTCCCACCCACCTAAACCTGCCCTAGCCTCATTCCCAACCCTATTTCACCTATGTATGTCATTCCCACCCTTCATTTCATTTCATTTTACTCACAAATTTACATTTACAACCCCCACCCAAATTTACAATAAAACCACATTTCCAACAATATTTTCAACCAAATGAGCAATTCAAATTTGCCTCCTACCTCATCTTGGCGCCATCTCCATGGTGGCACCTCTGGTCTCTATGTGCCGGGACCTTCCGTACCTTCTCCCACCTCTTCCATGCCGAAAATCCACCTCAAATCTCTCATCTAATCAACTCACTCACTGATCTCGTGGACCCTCCTAATCGACAACCACTCACGTACTCGTAGCTAGCCAACTCAACTCGACACTTCACAATGCATCACTTTCCATGGAAGCACCACCTCTCTGTCATTTTCACAAATGCCAACAAGTTAAAATGAATTTTTCAAACCACGGATTTTACTTTTTCTCCCCAAAAATCGACATGATGCATTGTCATTGGTCATTTCGTGCCCTACTAAACCGATGTCGGTTACACCCTAACCAACATCACACACCCTAACCGGAATTAGTCACCCACCATTACCTTTTAAACCCACCCTATGCCCATTTTTCCTCAAAACATTAGTGACCCAATAACTTTTTACCTTACCAACACCTATTACACCCTACCCACAAGCCTAAATTACCTATACATTTCCTTAATTGTGTTTAGGGACATGTTATTTACCTATACCTCAACCTTACTGTGACATGACCTACATACATACCTTGACTTGAACACCTTTTGTGATAATGGAATTTGTGTACTCGTTATACCTTGTGATGTCATTACCCCTGTGTTGTTTAGCCTAATGACCTTACCTTTCCTATTGTCATGTTGTTTATCCCGACCAAACCTTTGGTGTACTGGATCATACCTAAATGTTCCTGCACCTAACCTAAGTTGTGTTTTTGGACCATATCATGTACCTGGATACCTGAATCACTTCAACCTTGTTTAGATAAACCTATCGACCTTGGATGATGTAGATTTTTCAAGCTCTTCCACCTAGTACCGTGTCACAATCTATACATGTGTGTGCATTTGATTTCATTACCCATTACCCAATATGACCCTTACCCATTACCCATATACCCTTACCCATTACCCAAAGTGCCCATACCCTTCCCTACAACCCACCTACCCTCACTTTCATCACTTACCCATTTATCAAACCACTCACCGACTCATCTAACACCTCATTAGCTCCTGGTTTGAGGGGATCACCTCCACCCACACTTGGGGAAACCTCACCTTCAACCCTACTTGGGGAAACCCCACTCTCACTTATATTTGGGGCAACCACTTCTATTTTTTCAGCATCACTTACCAATACAAGCTACGAAAAAAGGGGAAAATGTAGACACCAAATTTGGGTCACACACTCCCTTGGTCCCTTTTAATTAATTAACATAACATATTCACCTAACCATGACCCCTTACCCTACATTCATATTAATTTAATTACTTACAATTGAATTAATGTTCATCCTCACACTATTAATCAATTTAATTACTTTAATTAAGTTAATTTACACCTCACCTAGCCACATCACCTAGACACCTCACCATGGACTTATTCTTAGTCTATTAATTAACTAGGACTAAGTCTCCACTTATCTTAACCAACTAGGACTTAGTCTAACCCTAACATTAAAGTCCTATTCCTTCTCCAACAACACTCCCACTTATCTAAGTGCTAACCATCACTTGAGACCTAGATGGACAATCAGAGCACTGAAAATAGAAAGGATCTACTATTTTGGTAAACCTAGGATTTCCCACCTTAATCGATGTCGGTTAACCCTCACTGACGCGTCGGTCACCCTAACCATCATCGGTTACCATATATACATTTTGTAACCTTTTTCCCAAGTTGGTCACTTTGAGTTTTGAGAGAGCTATCTACATTCAAGCACAAACTAGATATTTTCTCAGCATCCAGATGACAAAATACATTCAACCACAAGCCCAAAAAAGTACTGATACTCATCCATAGGAATTTGCATTCATGGGAGCACTCGAGAAGCATTTCGTGGCACTGACCACCAAGTTCTTCATGGATCAACCACTACCATCCTTCACCAACTAGGCCTGTAAATACAAGTAAGTGTATTTGACTTGCATCATTTATGTACTTACTTAATAGGTTCTTTATCTTTTTGTTATTAGATCTTGTTCTTTCTTACATTCCTCCACCCCCACTTTCCTACCAATCTACCCAACCTACCACCCACCACCTTCTACCTCTCTCGTAGCTGACTTTTAGGCATTCCTGAGCCTTCCTAGCATTTTTACTGAGCCTAACCATCCTCCCTCCATTCTTTGTGTAATCACAGAGAAGCCCAAAAACCAAGTTTATTTAATTACCATTTTTCCCCCTACGATGCGGTTACCTTAACCGTCATCGGTTTCTCCTCTTCATTGGCATCGGTCACCGACCGACATTGGTTATTGTCTCCCCTGTCAATTTTCACCAAACTACCCCTAACGTATCCCCAAAACCTCACAAAACCTTACCCAAATCGATACCTCACTTACAACCTCACCACATGCCTCCCAACTCTTTGTGTAGATACAAAGAGAGCTTAGACACCCACTTTTAACATTCTTCCATTATCCACATAAAGAATCGATATTGGTTATCCTAAACCGACATCAACCACACCCCCGATCAACATTGGTCTCCATGCCCGGTAAAGCGCCTTAACCAACAAGCTTCCTAATCATCCAAAATCAACCCAAACTACACCAGATCTTACCCAGACCCTTCCGTGACCCTCAAACCACCTACCCAACTGCAACCTGGACCGAGAGCTTCACCAATTTAATTATTAAAGCATTTAATTGGATTGACATTGATAGTAATCTGAGATACCTAAATTAGAACACTAACATTAGATTCTTTTATTTGCATGTTCATTTATTTTATATTGAATTATATATATATATCAGTGGATTGACAACCATCGAGGAAGTATCACACTTCCTAGATCTAGCTCATGCTAGGCAATCCACTAACCTTTTCTATTGACTATATCTTGTGGTCTTTCTTTGCATTATAAGTAGTTCCTCCTAGCCAAAAGGAATCTCACACAATCAGTTTGGATCAGAAATCAAAACGCACACAATCAACCTTCAACCACATGGCTATAGATATTCCACCTTGGCCTATAGGCAATGGATGGCACTTTATTGCCCGGTTACTTCAATGGGAGTAGGTTGAATCCCTACTATAAATAAGTCTCTTGGTGTTTGTAATAAGACAATATTTTTATTTAGATTAGATTTCCATTAAATGCATTTTCCTATTATGTGTTTCCTTTCATCATTGCTATTGTTTGTCAATTTAGTTCATTGTTTTGTTGTAATAAGCAGATTTTCATGCCAATAGCTGATTACTATCTAATGAATTCATGCACAAAGGACCACACATACTTTTAGTGTGAGGTGGATAAGAAAGAATAAGTGATTGGTGCTTTGATATAGATTGGTGTGCATAAGAAAAAGATTATAGGTGCTTGGAGTTAAGGTATTTAAAGAAAAGTTCTTAGATTGAAAACCACACATAGATGGATGGACATGCATTGTAACTTGAGGTAGGTAGTGACATAGAGAACTACTTGGTATAAGGGGTAGTGGTTTTGTACTTCAGCACAAAGAGGCACACGAAAGGAGATATGTGGTTGAGAAGTAGTTGGTGTGCTAGAAGGTCACAACTAGAAGCATAAAAGAATACGACGTGACACGCGGAAGAGTGAAATGGTGGAATCAATGCCATATATGGTGGTGGTTAAAGAGAAATTAATGTAGAGGGTTTTAATGGATCTATAAAAGAAGAAGCTTGCAATGTTATTTTTACCTTGCATCCTTTGTGTTTTCGAGATGAGAAGTGTGAAGTGTGAAGAGAAATCATTTAAATGGTGAACTCGAGATATTTCAATACACAAAAGTACTAAAGCTCCACGTGGAAGAAGTGTTTGAGTGAGATGGGTGTGTGTAGAAGGAAATTTTCACATTGTTAGGGTTTGGCGGAGACAAAATTTGTAACTAGGGCACATGAGGGCATGGGATATTATGAGGAAACAAAGGAAAATAAAGGTGCAAGGGTAAGGCGTTGAAACATTTGCATTTTTGAGCATATTTTTTTCTTAGGCGAGAATAATGGTACCAAAGAGAGCTCCAACTCTTGAGAAGGAGACCAAGGAAACACCACATGAGTGGTTTGCAAAAATGCAATACCCAAAAGAGGTTATCGAAGGGAGATCGTGGACATCACAGTTGAAAAAATGCAAAATTAGTGACTTCAATCATTGGATAGAGAAGACCTAGAAGGATATAAAGGAAGATATAGTGTTGAAGACAAATAGGAAAACCGCAGAAAGACATAGGGTGTACAAAGAATAACATTTACAAGCTATTTGAAAGTGTTGGGGTTATGTTAATTGTTTAAGTTTCCATTATTTAGAAAGCTTGATCGTCTGTACATTACCGGTGACTCGTATCACACATGCATGAAGATTACTTCTATTTTGTGGGAAGGAGAATGAGAATTATGGAAAATTTTATCAGGAAGGTTACAAGTTTTTACAAATTAGGTGAGGATATTTTTGGTGACCTTTCTGATGATGATGGAGTAGAGGCAACAACCACTGAATTTAAGTATCATAAAGGAGGTTGAGATTTCAATGTGACAAACATAGAAGGAAAATCCACTAGGGTAGTTGTGTGCACTGGTCTCTGTAATTTGGGTGCTTGGATATTTTGAAGGAGGTAAACAAGCGATGGTTGTATATAACACAAAAAATGGTGAACAAGACATATTATAACATCATGAATTATATTTATGAAGGCATAATGGAATAAGTGTGCATCCAGATGACAAAGGTGAGAAGATATCTTGGGAAGCTATCTTTCTCCTCATTGTATTTGGTGAAATTGGTGTGTCCGATGGGACAAAGGAAAAAATAAAGTTGCATGTGAAGAAGTTTACGAGCTTCACATGCCAAGGCACTATAACATGGACATATAAACAACGCACAGAGAAGTGGTATAAAATAATGCATGATGCATTTGAGGGGGAATGACACATCCCTAGATAACTACCCAAGTGTTTTGGAAGGTTAGGAAGAGTTGTAACATATCAACACTCTCATTTGGGGTTCCTTTTACATGAAGACGAGAAAGAAAATCCCCTAGTGTAAGTTACCTTTTGCATTTACTACTTGTTATTTAAAATATTCAGTGAACTCGGCTACATAACGTTTGGAAGTTACAGTTTGACACTCGAAAAGGTAGACACATAAATTCAAATTATGTGGAAGACATATATCTACCCTAATAAGGAGACATATGTGGAGACAATGGAGTATGATAATATAGATATCACTCCAGAGGTCATGGTTGTGGGACAAATAGAAACCACACACGTCTATGTATATCTTGAGGCTGAGCTTCAAGGATGGAAAGTACATCATTGGCAAGGAGGTTTCACTCTTAGGTCCTTCGAAGAACAAACAAACTGTGTGCATGAAGAGAAAACATGAGGATACACCTGCTAAGGCGGGAAAAGGTGGACTTACAAAATGTCCGAAAAGAGAAGAAGAAGTGAAAGAAGATAATACTTGTGTTGGATCATGGTAGAAGAAAAATATGTAGGGGTGAAAGACTACAAATGTGGGCATTGGTACTTCACAGCCTGTGAGGAGGTCACAACGTGTAATGAAAGTGAAGAAGGCCAAAGAAGAGAAGAGAAGAAGGTGCAAGTATGTTCCCATGAAAGATAGTGATGAGGAGGGGTCGTCAAACAGGTCCATGCACTAGGATATCTCCATGCCTAGCCTTGAAATTTGAGAAGATGAAGGGATCGACGCTAAGAAACCATAGTTTGATATAGACATCCCCAGTGTGAGTGTATAGGAGTGTGAAGAAGAAAGCCACGTTGGGGGAGATACATAATTAGAAGATAATGTTAAGCAACCGACTGGTGGCCTTGACACTAGAGTTGGAGAAGAGAATAAATAAGGTGTTGGAGCACAAGAGCATATAGATGAGCCTACTAGTGGGCAGAATTAGGAGGATATGGTGTAAACACTGAGTTAGGGTACATCAATGACCCTACAAATATTATTCATGTAAGGTTATAAAACACTCTTTCCTAGAAACAATTATATGGATGAGAGCTAATGGATCCCGAGATGGATAACATACACACGAGGAAAAAATTTTCATGTAATATGCAGACTCAAATGAATGAGCCCAATTTTGATGTATGCGAGGAGTCATGTGCCACTGCAGACATAAAGAAGGCTTTGCATTCTAAACATGTGACAATCAAGCCCACGGATTTTCTCCGATGAGTAGGTGAGAAATGGACTAACAAAGATAAGCTGCAGAGGTCATGCACTGGAATGTTGATAAGGTAGCTACCTTGAGGATAAAAAAGATAAGGAAGAGGAAATAGAGAACTTGAAGAAATCAAAGGAGAAGCCAATGAATAGAAATTTTATTTTTTCTTGAGATGGTCGAGGAGATTGGAGAGGAAATTATGAAGGCACGACCACAATATGAGAAACATGTAAGTGGAAAATTTCCATCAGCCCTAAATTATTTACAAAATTTAGTGCACTTGATGTTAGACAAGGAAGCCAATGCGTGTGGCCCAAGTGCGAAGAAATAACTAGAAAGAAAGAGAAAGAGGTTTAGTTAAAAATACAATAAATAAGCAAATAACGCACAAGATAGTTGAATATGATGCACTACTATAGACAATGAAGGAAGAATTCCATAAGGAAAATTTGGCGTTAGGTATATGTGAGGATCCTGAGTAGATACTCAAGACACAGACATTGGTAGAAGAAAATGATGTCCTTACATCGAATATTAATGAAACCTTGGGCAAGGAAGAGAGATTGGAGCTATTGGCACAAAAGCGTGATGCGCTCAAGGCATCTTGGGGCCCACAATATCAAGGAGTTGGGAAAATCAATCACGTGGAAGATGGATGTTATGGATGATATGGTTTCAAGATTGGCTGGTGTAGTACGTGAATGGAAGTAAAAGGGAAAGGATATGACTCTGGAAGAAATGGATACAATGCTTGGAGATATTCCAATGGAATCGATATCAAGATTTATTACTTTAAACCGATACTACATGTTGAGGATTGAACACACATGGGTTATTCTTTTGTTCCTTGTATTATTTCTTTATTTGTCAATTCTTTATTCTTTATTCCTTAGAGATATAAGGTGGAAATACCCATTGTGAGGGTAAAAATGACATTAGTGTGGGGTAATGTTGGCCTAGTAAAATATTACCTATGTATCAAAGGTGCATATGATAGTGGCACGGAAGAAGTGGGCACGTGGATAGGTGTGGAAGGTTGACAGATTTGTGCCATGAGGTTTTGCACCTAAGAAGGACAAAGTTTGGGACTTAGTCATTTTGACATACATGGGCTAAAAATAGGATGGAGTGCAGAGCACACATTGGATAAAGACATGAAGACTTCAAGGATAAGTGAAGGATATTTTGGGAACAAGTGGAAGATCAAGAGTCATGCAAAATTAGAGATAATAATAGGATCAGATTTGGAGTTAACTATAGATAATCTATTATTAGGAAAAGATTGCATGCTTCATTAGTTATCTTAATAAAATGGTGCATGGATATATTGAGCATGTGACCTATTCTGAGAGTGTATGGGAGGTGAAGGGAAAGTCCCCACCCCTATATATATGTATGTATTGCTTTGTATAGTTTTGGTATCACCTTGGATGTAATAGAGTTATGTTGCCGGTGTGTTTGTGTGCTTGACTTTGTGATGATACTTATGGTGTATTCATATTTTGTGTTATGTCATGATTTAATAAACTAGATCATTATTGATGGATATTGATTTTTGATGTCTTTATTCATGGTACTTGTATGGTGTATATGATCTTAATTGTTATCTCAAGCTTTATGTTTTTATTATGTGTGTTTTCAAATTGAGCTCATGGATTTGGTTATTATGTTGAAATATATACTTTGAATATGGTTATTATGAACATGCATGTTAACACCCTGGTAAAACAATAACAAAGAGGGACATGGTACCTTTGAACAATTCAGTCAACATTCAGATTCATTTGGATGAAGTGCCAGTGTGCCTAAGGTTTTGGGTGGGAAAATAAGACTACATGAATTCAAATTAAACCACATGTTGGGTCTTTGGAGGGTGCAAATATACTTAGAAATTGAAATGATACAAGAGTAAAAAGAGGGAAACAAAGAAAGAGCAAAAAGAGAGTTTAAAAGCAAGCATATCAAATGTAGAGAGAGCTCAAAGGAGGGTGCTATGATGTTTTTATGTATCCTATAAAGGGACGCTAAAGTAGGTTTGAAGTTATAGGAGGGTAGTAAAAATGGGTTCGGGTTATGTTCAAATAGCCTATAAGGAGGAGACTAAATTATGTCTAAAAACGTAGGAAATGTCATGAGGTACACAAACAAGATACAAAATTGATATGGTAAGCATAATAAAGAGTGTAAAGTAACAAGGTAATAGGATAAGTTGGTTAAAAAAACCTATAAGGAAAGACTAAAATAGGTCTTGAAAACCTAGACAATGCCATGTGGTGCATAGATATGAGATAAAGGTTGTCTAGCATGCTCGAAAAAGAGTATAAAGTAATAAGGTGATATGATTATGTCATACCCATACATTATATAAGGAACCGCCAAATTAGGTCCACAAAATCTAGAAAATGTCATAAGGCTTATAGACAAGAGACAAAGTCGGTCTAGTAGCCTTAAAAATTGTAAAGTAAATAGATAATATGACTAGGTTAGGTTCAAATAGGCTATAAGAAAAACTAACTTAAGTTTGGGAAACCTAGAAAATATCATAAGGTGCAGAACACAAAAGATAATATTGGTCTATGAGGCTTGTGAAACATTGTAAATAGAAATATAATAGGACTAGGTCATGCTTGGATGGCCTTCAAGAAAAGATTAAATTTGGTTTGAAATACTTTTAAAATGTCATAAGGTTCATAGAAAAAGTTGATAAAATGATTCAACTGGCCTAAAAATTTGAATCCCTACAATGTGTAATACCTTATTTTCATTCTTAATAAATATTTCTCTTTATATGTTTTTAATTCATTAATCTAAGTGCATTCCTTAAGGGGCACAGGAGGGAGTGACGTAGGGCTAATTGATATTACCAGGTCAAAGCATTTTTTGTGTGGCATCTCTCCAACATGCTCTAACAAGCCTCCTTACTACCTTCTTTACTATCTCTTTACGACTACCTTCCCATATAAACGAGCATCTAATAAACGCCATCCATGAGTTCAAGATAATAATAGAATTACTTCTTCCTGTTAACTATAAGATGACTATTATTAGCGCACTTGCATGTGTGCATGTTATTGTAAAGGCACATGGCTATTATCAATGTGTGACCCATCTTGGGAAGTGCGTAGGAAACGAAGGGTAAGTCCCCACCCCTAAAAATATGTAGTGAACTATGTAGTTTAGAGATAGTGAATTATTGTAGACTTATCTTTGTCGGATCTCGATGCGTTCATGACTTATGGTGATGCTTTGTAATGTAATATGATTCTATGTATTACAGTGTTTAATGTAATGGAGTATGTTGGTTGGATAATGGTGTTAAATATTACTGTAACCGGTTCTTATGTGGTTGATCTTATTATAGTTATTGTTTAATTCATGAGTATATAAGATCTAGATTTGGAATATACTCTATGGAATGTTTATGGTTATTTATGGTTCTGAATATGCTATATCTTCATCACACTAACATCCTTCACAAGAAACTCTAAAGAGGGGCCTGGTACCTTTGCGTGCTTCAGGTGAGCGCTCAACTCAGCTTGGTGATGTGCCAGTAGCGCACCTAGGTTTTTCTCGTGTTTTATATAGTATATTCTAGGCTACATCATTGGTTCCGTTGCCGAGACCTCTTTTTCAACTATTTTCAAGATATTTTGCAATGAAGATGTACCAGTTGACTTTAACAAGTGTTAAGGAGTGGATAAAGGATCTGAAATAAGAGTACGCTCGAGAGGTTCATCACTAGATCCAAGTTTGATGCACGCACATGGGCGGAACATAATTTTGTATTTGTTTGTATGAGAGATTCTTTTGCTATCTTTCAAGTAGAGTTGTACAAGTTGGTTTCTTATACGTCTAAAATGAATTAGATGTATCGTACACTTGTTTGACATAAGAATAATTTTAGGCTCTTTATAATGTTGATATGATATGGACACATCCTGTGGATACTTGGTTCCATGGTGTTTTGAATAGCTATATTTTGAAGTACTCAATTTCCACTTACTCTTTCCCGAAGGTAGCTGAGTTCTAGTTTCTATGTCATCCCGTGGGAACTTATTTTCAAGTCATTCCACTAGCAATCAAAATCTTGATAGTAATCTGTTATCCAAAATTCACCCCAGGGGTAATTTTGATAACATGCATCGATTATTCGGTCCTGAGCAAGTAAGATTGATTCGAGGCCCAAAATCATGTTTTTAGGGTCCCCTCGGCCTTTTTCTAACTCCCCTACCCAAGAAGAAATCCCAACAAGTTGAGAAAATGGAAGAAATGCAATAAATAAGGTTGCGAAGATTTGTGTTAAGGCATTTCGGTCCAGAAGGGTTCGGAATTAAATCGAGGTTCGTTGTACAAGCTTGGGGCCAAAAAAATGAAAAAAATCGGCTAAGTCCTAGTCTAGGAAATCTGTGGGATAGTTGGGACGTCGAGACGTGAAAATCTGAATTGGCCGAAAGAGGAAAAAATGCCTAAGTCTTCGTTTCACGTGGTCTGGGACAGTTGGGACAAAGGTACGCGGAGGACGCGAACTGGCCGATTCGGCCGAAACAGGGGACTTTCGTCCGGGACAGTTGGGACAAAGGTACATGGAGGATGCGAACCGGCGATTCACAAACAGGAACAGTCCATTTCGGATGGTTCGAGAGATATTTGTCCCAGACAGTTTGGGACATCTGGGCCAAAAGTACGCGTGGGACGTGAAAAGCCGAAAGAGCTGCCAACGAATGGAATCTCGCCACGTGTCTTCACCTCAAACAGGAACAAGGAAGCCCGAATCGGCCGAAGCAGGAGATTTTCATTTGGGACATCCGGGCCAAAAGTACGCAAGGACGCGTGGGACGTGAAAAGGTGAAATGGCCAAAAAGAGACAAGGAGGCCCGTGGATGAATCAGAACGTGCCACGTGTCAGAAGGTTGAAAAGTTGCTAAGTGTTTGGCGCAAGGTAAAAATGCGCCCCTCAGGCCCGAACCAATAAAATAGTGCCACGTGTCCAAGTTTAAGGGCCCGAAAGGAATTTTTAGAGGATGAACCCGCAGATGAATCAGATCTTGACACATGTCATCCAAGTGGCAGAGCGCGGAAAAATTCAAATATTTTCCTACCGATCCATTTTGGCTTGTTTTTGCCCTAAATCTTCAGATCGCCATAACTTTCGATCCAGAGCTCGATTTCACGTTCTTTATATCAATGGAAATCTGGTGAAATTCTCTACATGATTCTAGGGTCAATCTTGCATTTTGGTTCAGTTTGGAGAGAGAAAATCAAGAAATGTCTCTAGCGCGTGGTAATGGCCAGAACTGACGTTTCAACAACTAGCTTTAATGCAAAATACAGTTCGCCGCTTTTGCTAGGGTTCTCACCCACCACCATAATGAGATGAACTAAATGCAACCTAGAAGTGGTTGGGGTAGATCTGGATTTCCTCTCTCTTCCCTCTCTCATTCTTCCTATAAATTGTAAGGAGGGGCTTCTTTCTAAAAGTCGAACATTCTTGTTTTGGCCCTCCCTTCTTCTCTGTGGCAGGTGAATTTGTGGAGTTCAAACCTCCCAATTGAAACTGTAATGCAACTTTTCCTCTTGGAATTTTGTAGTGTATTGTATCAATCTTTGAAGCAAGTAATGCATGTCTCCGTGGATGATTCTCAACCCTCTCTGTGTTCATTTGCATCCTCCCGATCTTTTACCGTGCAATTTTGTTATCGTGCATGATATTGCATCAAATTTTAATGTCTTGTGTTTATTGGAAAGATAGATGTTCTTCATTCCTTGGTGCATCACCTTTGTTAGTTTAGGTTTATTTTTTTACGCATCTTCTTATCTTGTCTCCTTGACAAGTTAGATTAGATTTTGAGTAAACCCTCTATGTTTTTCATGTGCATCTGAACAGAGGAATAGGAACTAGGCTTCTCTGGAGATTCCTTTCTCATTTTTGCAAGTCCCACACTTGGAGAAAGGATTCAATGTTGTGCAATCACACTGGATGCTTAGAATGATCAAACTAGAAATCTGATCAACATCCAGGGATGCTTTGAATTCGCACTAACAGTTTTGGCACGCCCGGTGGGACCTTAGAGGTCTCATTTTCATTGCAGCAAAGTTGATGTGCATCTACTGCAATTTTCTTGCTTAAAAGAGCTATAAATTGTACATCTGGCGACTCTAAAGGGAAGAATCAACTGGTTTTAGCAGTGCAGGCCTGAAAACTCATGAGAAGAATCACTACAAGGTCAAGAGCTGGAAAAGAAGAGGTGCTGTTTGAATATCTGCAGTTATCTCCAAGAAGAAGGCAAAGAGGAAGAAGGATTCAAAGGTCTCCATCTCCACCAAATAGAACCTTGTCAACACCTCCACCTGGTAGGCCTTTCATCCAATCAACAAGGGTTCTCAGGCCAATCAGAATGGCGCAACCACCGAATCCGTACGTCAATTTCACTGGCAGCAGCCCACTTTCTCTCAATGCACAACATCCAATCCCAGTTGCAGCATTGAAGAACATTCCATACTTCACTGGAGAGAACCAGACTACTCCTGGTGATCATGTTAAAGACATTGCCAACCTTTGTGCAATTCATGAAATCAATGAGATGCAAGTTGCTGTCAAATTGTTGGCATCCTCATTCAAAGGGAAAGCTTTGCAATGGTTTAGAAGCCTTGCCTCAGGTTCTATTCAAAACTAGAACCAGCTATGCATTGCTCTCCATGAGTAGTTTGGGGAGAAAGGAGACAACTTGTCCCTTTTGGAGCAGCTGACAACTATCAAAAGAGCTCCCAATGAGCAGCTGACTGATTTTAACTTCAGATTTCAAATGACTTGGGAAAGAATTCCAGTGGCAGTCAGGCCAACAGCAGAAGGTGCTTTTCTTTATTATCTCAAAGCTCTAAATTCTGATATTTCTATGTTGATTCAGTCCATGGGAGGCATAACTATCCCTATGGCTTATAGCATTGCCATTAGGGCTGAAAATTGTTTGATCCAAGCTGACAAACTAGCCCCTAGACCTCCCATGCCATTGTTTCCAAGTTTAGAGAGCCCAAGTACTAGTCAAGTGCCTATCTTAGCTCCTATTCCCACTCCTAGAAATCAGAGTTCAAATGAAGCTTCTACTTCATCTTCTAGTGCCTCAAACGAACTTCAAGAAGTCATGAAGCAATTACAAAATCTAGGCAATGAGCTAGTTACACTCAAGAGGCAGCAAGCCCAAAGTTTTAGACCTTCTTATCAACCTCGAGCTCAGCCTAACAGATAACCATATTAGCCTCAAAGACCACCCAATCTAGCTACAAATCAGAATCAAGCAAGGCCTCCTGCCAACAGACCATTTCAGCCTGATAACCCCAATGTTGCATCCACATCCAGAGCTTTGGTACCGGTGCAAAATAACATGGCCCAAGAATATGATTGGTGTTTCCCATGCGGTCAGCCACATAACCAATCAATGTGCTTTAACGGTGCATTAAATCAGGCTCTTATGGTGTAAACCATTGGTGGGTCGCAAGAGTCCAACCATGAAGAGGATCAACAGCAAGAAGCACCTCAGCAAGGAACATCTCCGAACGAAACTACTCTTGTCAATTGGCAGGCTGAAGATTTCTGTGGTATGAATCAAATACCCTCTCAAAGTGTTGCAGCCAACACAAGGTCAAAAAGGAGAAATTTGGGTGAAGAAGAACCGTTAGCTCCAACCAATCCACAACCTTTTATGGCTCCACAAATGGTTGGCAAACAAAATGTAGTTCCAAACATGCAAGGAGCACCCAAACCAGCTCCTAAACTAACTCACATGCCGATTCTTTGCTACCCATGTGCAAGGGATGAATATGCAAACCAAGGGATAGCAAAGAGATCCTTCATCACCATTTAGTATCATTGTTCAGATGAATAAGACAAATGTAAATATATCAATGTGGGAATCCCTATCTATTCCAGGCCAGAGAGATTTGCTACAAGCTGCCATGAAAGACTGGCTAGCTTGAATCAGCAAGTCCAAATGCAAGAGAAGGTGCTCACAAATGCTACCCAACCTGAAGGGAACAATGTAAGATAGCAAGGTAAAATGTTGAAGCCCCCTCCTTTTTATGTCTCATTAATCATTGGAAACCAATTGGTGCACAATTACATGATTGATTCCGGGGCAAGTAGCTCAGTGATGCCCAAGCAAATAGTTGATCAGCTAGGACTTCAATATGAAACCATATCCAAAGGGGTAGTGCAGTTGGATGGGACAATAGTAACGATAGTTGGGGTGATTAGAAACTTGAGTCTTACCTTGCATGCATGTCCAAATGTTGTTGTTTTACAAGATGTATCAGTTATAGACCTTCCACCACTCTTTTCCCTATGTTTGTCAAGAGATTTCACAGCCAAAATTGGAGGATATTTGTTTGCTGATTGGTCACACATGCTGTTTAGAACAAGGTATGGAACCAAAGCTACAATCAGGTCTAAACCTATTGCAAACTTCCACATTGAGCCCTACACTCCAAGTCAGATCAATGCCAATTGTTTGGCATTTGATCAAGAAGATCACCCAAGCACTGTGAAGCTGACACCAAGGTTGGAAGCATCCTAGATCTAACTCTTGATGAATGGGAAAACAAGGTGCATGCTTTTGATCCTTATCAAGAAGTAGAAGAATCTGAGCTAGGAGTCTATTGCATACATGAAGAAGATCAGCCCATTCCTAGCATCACCAAGCCAGACCACAAGGATGACAATGAGGTATGGTAGCTGTTTTTGATGGATCAAGGAGTAGACAAGGTGTCGGAGGGGGAGCCATGTTGGTTTCACCTCAAGGAGTAAAGTACTATTCAACTTTTAGATTTCAGTTTGCATGCTCCAATAACACTGCTGAATATGAAGCCTTGGTGCAAGGGATGCATTGGGCAATAAAGAAAGGGATAAAGAACTTGCAAGTCTTTGGTGACAGTGAATTGATTGTAAATCAGGTCAAAGGGTGGCATGCTACCAAGAATGATCTACTCAAGTGCTACAAGAACAGGGTGTGGGACCTCATTGAATATTTTGAGGGCTTTGGCATCAAATCAGTTCCTAGGAAAGAGAACCAAGCTGCTGACAGGCTTGTAGCAGTTGGGGAGCCTTTGATATTGTGGAAAGCATTCATAAGGACAAGGTACAACCAAACATCCATGTGATTGTGAGGCCTTCAGTGCCGGATAACAATGTAAGTTGGAAAGTGTTTGAGAATGACCAGCAAATCATCCATTTCTTGTAAGAAGAAGCTGAGTTCTCAATTAAAAATTAGAAAAATTGGAACAACAGTATGGTGGCCAAGTGGTACAACTGAGAACTAACAAGCTGCCCAAGGGACTTATCACTTTGGAGTCCATTTTCAATCCCAATGATCAGTTTAGGAAAGAGAAAGAAAACATTCAGGTCAAGAGAGAAGATTCAGTATCCATTTTGGTGGAAGAGAACAAACCATTGCAAATTGGAAAGATGACAACTGAACAAGAAAAGTATGAGTTCATACAGCTATGTCAAGAGTTCCCTGATGTGTTTGCTTGGAGCTACGAATACTTGAAAGGTTTCAATCCCAAGTTAGCTCAGCACACCATTGAGTTGGATCCAAATACTAAGCCCATTAGGCAGAAACAAAGGCCAGTCAATCCACACATGGAACCTCTCATGAGGAAGGAATTGAACAAGTTGATTGAGTCAAGAATCATATTCCCAATCAAGCATTCTAGTTGGGTTGCCAACTTAGTTCTAGTCAGAAAGAAGAGTGGAGAGATCAGATTGTGTGTTGACTTCAGAGACTTGAATAGAGTATCTCTTAAGGACCATTACCCACTTCCTTCTATGGAGAAAATTTTACAAGTTGTGGTTGCTGGCTCGAGAGGTTTCACTACTTGATGGCTACTCGGAACTCACAATCAGATTATGGTGAAGGAAGAAGATCGAGTGCAAAACAACCTTCACAACCAAATGGGGAACTTATGCATACAGGAAAATGCCATTTGGGCTGTCCAACACTGGAGCTACCTTCCAAAGAGCAATGGACATGGCATTCAAAGGTTTGATTAACAAAGTGGTGCTGATATACCTTGATGATATCACTGTTTTTTCAAAGAATGCAGTAGACCACCTCTCTCATTTGAGATAAGTCTTCCAAAGGTGCAGGAAATTTGGAGTGTCTTTGAATCCTAAGAAGTGTATCTTCCTAGCACATGAAGGAAAGCTCCTTGGCCATATTGTCTCCAAAGAAGGATTAACAATTGATCCAGAGAGGGTTGAAGCCATAAGAGCAATACCATTGCCAAGCCACAAGAAGGCCCTTCAGAGTTTCTTAGGGAGAATAAACTTTGTTTGGAGGTTTTTTCCCAGATTTTGCAGCCCTTATCAAACTTATCACCAAAATATTAAAGAAAAGCATGGCTTTCAAGTGGACAGCAGAAGGCAAGGAGAGTTTTGAAGAAATCAAAGAAGCCATCTCCCAAGCACCAACTCTCATCAACCCAGATTTCTCCAAGGATTTCATCCTCTATGCATTTGGAGGTAATGATACTATTTCTGCCATTTTGGTGCAGCAGAACAAGGACAATGATGAGCAGCCAATTACTTTCTTCAGCCAAAGCCTAGAGGACTATGAGGTGAGATATTATTTTATTGAGAAGCATGTACTTGCAGTAATCAGAAGCTTGAAGAAATTCAAGCATCTAGTCTCAAACAACAAAGTTTAGTTGTTGGTCTCTCATGCGGGAGTAAAGGACTTCCTCCTCAACAAGGATTTGAATGAGAAAAGAGTAGGTTGGATCACTCATGTCATGGAGTATGACATTGAGATCAAGGTCACCAAGCTGGTAAGAGGAAAAGGATTGTGTGAGCAGCTAATTCTGGGCAAGCAAAAGGGAGTATGCAATGAAGAAGAGGCTGTTTTGACAGTTCAAGACAGCCATGTGCAAGGTAGCACTCAAGAAGAGGATAATGTTGTCCCCACTCCTTGCTGGACCCAAGGTATAATGCACTTCCTAAGCACGGGCCTATGCCCTCCAGAGATGAACAAAACCCAAAGAAGACACTTCAGATTGTAGGCTGTCCCATATGCCATAGTAGACGGTGTTTTGTTCAAGAAAGATGTGAATGGAGTGCTGCTAAGATGCATTAACACAAATCAGATTCATAGGGTGTTGGAGGAGTTCCATGGTGGACCAGCTGGTGGTCATTTTACACTAAGAGTAACAACCCTAAAAATCATGAAGGTTGGTTATTATTGGCCCAAGATTTTCAGTGATTGCTTCGCGTGGATCAAAAGGTGCAAGAGTTGTGCATTCTTCACAGGTAAAGAGAGACTTGCTGCCCTCCCATTGCATCCAATTTCAGTTGACCAGCCATTCATGCAATGGGGTTTAGACTTCATTGGATTCATTAATCCTAATTCAAGCCAAGGGCATAAGTGGATTTTGACAGCCACAGACTACTTCACCAAATGGACTGAAGCAGTAGCACTCAAGGAAGCAAATGAGTCTAGCATCTTAGACTTCTATGAGGGGATAGTAACCAGATTTGGCATACCTGCTACAATAATCTCAGATAATGCATTAGCATTCATTGGATCAAGGTGAGAGTGGGTGTCGAGCGGGATCTACCTAAGTACTTCATCAAATTACTACCCTCGGGGTAATGGCAGAAAGCTGAATATACAAACAAGAACTTGTTGAGGATTATTAGGAGGACTCTTGATGAGAATCAGAGTTCTTGGCATACCAAACTGAAATCAGCCTTATGGGCTGATAGGATAACTCCCAAGAGATCCACAGGTAACTCTCCATTCAGGCTTGTTTATGGAAGAGAGGCAATCTTGCCCATGTCACTTGAGTTGCCAACATTGGAGCTCATGAAGCAATTAGAGTTGCTAGAGTTTGGGCCCATGGAGGTGAGATATGCAGAGTTGATGGAGCTCAAGAGATCGAGAGATTAGGCATCCCAAGCGGTGGAGAAGGATCAAGCTTTGATCAAGAAAACCTTTGATAGGAAGGCTAAAAGTAGATCTTTCCGAGTTGGAGATCTAGTGTTAAAATGGGATGCGGATAGAAAAACCAGGAAGGCATTCAAAATTTGATGCCATTTGGAGTGGCCCATACGTGATCACAAAGTGTAAGGACAACAATGCCTTCAAATTATCTTCATTGGATGGCGAAGAACTGCAGATTCCAGTCAATGGATTCTATCCTCAAGCATTACTACTAAAGGGAAATTCTCCATCTTGTAAATATTAGCTTAGGTTTTCATTCCTCCAAGTGCTTGTACTTTGTTTTCTTGTAGGTTGTTTTGCTTTCCCTAAGTTCTTTGGCATAGGCTTGCTTATTCCCGAGAATGTGTTTGCGAGGACTTACTCACGATGGACAAGATCCGAAGATGTAGCGGATAAGGAGGTCGATGTAGATAAGGCAGGCGCACGAGCAATTCGCACAATAGATCCGAGTAACTGCAAGACACCGATGCTTGCGAGAAAAAGATGGCGTTAAAAGATATTTGGGTGGTTTTGCCGAGAAGCGGGTCCGGGAAGCGATAAGCTTCCTCGGCGGATGTCAGTCCACGTTTTCAATTAAGTAGAGAAGCATACATGATAAAAGATGTACATATAAGACTAGATTTTCTGATTATGGTAATGAAACCGAATTTAAACAACGAATGAAAGCTACGAAAACGAGAAGCTATGTAAAATAAAGCTGGATTTGTGTTACCTGTGTCCTTTTTACCTGTCTGCTGGATGATCGGCGTCGATTAATAAGGATCGGCGTCGACTGATGTGATCGGCGTCGACTATGAAGAATCGGCGTCGACTGTATAAGATCGGCGTCGACTGAAAGTAGATCAGTTGATCAGGGACAGTGCAAGAAGATTCAGAAATTGGAAAGTGATGGACAGATAGTCGACGTCTGCTGGATGTGTGAAAGTCGGTAAGATACTGGAACAGAGTCACCAGAGGATCGATGGATACGTGCGATGTTGATATGATAGGAGCAGAGTAACGGTGCTCCTCTCAGGGATTGATTCGGACAGGATCCGATCTCATTTGATACACTTGATGCTAAAAGATCTCTCTTTCTTACAACCTGTGTCTCTTTCGCGATCTGTCTCTTTGTCTCTCTCTGTTCGTGCGCGTCCTTTTTCGTCGTGTGTGTTTTTCGGTCCTTAGAACTGAGTTCTGGACTTGTATTTATAATCGGCGCCGCTCCTAGAAAATCGGCGCCGACCGTATAGGTCGGCGCCGATCGCGGGACAGACTCCCGAGATGGCAAAAATGATTGATTTCTAGAAAGATGAGAATTACCCCAAATACGGGAAATATCCCGCTTGGGGAAAAGGAAAAATAGGGGGATACATAGATAGAATAAATTTGGGGTAGATAAGTGATTAGGATACATGGGAAGAGGTGTAATTAAATATTTAATATTTAATTACTCACGGGTAAGATATAATGGGGTGAATTAAACTTAGGATAGGTGTTTAAATCACAAATCGGATAATATCCCAAGGGGATAGTGGTGACGTAAACGTGCCCCAGGTTACCTAAGCAGGTAAGCGAATGTGAGGGACACTAAATTGAGTAACCAATTTTAAGTGTCTACATTTTGCCCCTTTTTGTCAAGTAACTTGCGATAAGCAAGGTTATGAGACAAAAACAAAGAGATGGAAGAAGGGAAGAATGAGTGATGATGTGATCCCCCTCAAACTAGGGATGGGATGGGTGATAGAACAGACGATCCCAAGTTTGAAAGAGGTAGATGAAAATGCGAGGATGCCCCGGTCGGATATGCAGGTAGATCGATCATTGATGACGCATAAAAATAAATAAAAAAGCGGTGACCTAAGGAACTCACATTGGTAGGGAAAAACTAGGCGGTCTCCTCATGAGGCGGCGTTAATACCTACGAGACCCATGAGTGTAAGGAGAAGCTGCAAAATAGTAACTCTAAAGAGAACACATTGGTAGGGACAACTAGGCAGTGCAAGCGAGAGCGGCGTTAGTGCCTACTGAGACCCGTTTAACTCAAAAGCTGCCAAAAATACAGTGTCCCCCCATGAAGAGAACAAAACCGAAATAGGCGGTGATATCGAAAAGATGTGCGAAAGGCAATATTCAGCACAAAACAATGATGATCGAGATGGATAAATAAGCCAAGCATCAACACTATGGCAAGCAGACATGGAAAATCGGCGGCGATCACGATGTCGGCGGCACAAAAATCGGCGACCAAGATAAGCGGCGTCGATCAAAAAAATCGGCGCCCGACCAAGCGTAGCGCATATAAATATGCGAGCGGAAAAGCGTAAGCGATTTATTTTCATCGTGACGATTGATTGAGAGAAGTCGAGAATTTGATTTGAGCACCATGGAAGCCTGCGGGAGCGGTCGAAGCGCGGGAGGACACGACACAGGGTAAGTGGTTCTTCTTGAACCCGTTGAACTTGAACTTATTTTTTTTTTTGTTTGATTTTTTTTTTGTTTGTGGGAGGCGATGGTCAATTTATGTCGGACGATCGATCGGCGATTGGTAAAATCGGCGTCGTCGATTGGTGTTTGATGGCGTCGATTGGTATCGGCGTCGACTAGAAAAATAAGCAGCGCCGATTTTATTAAATCGGCGCCGATTAGAATAGATAAGTTTTTGTTGTTGTTTTGGATGATTTGGGATTCGAGACTAAATTGCTCTTCTTTGTCGTGGAGTGCGAGGCACGAGAGGCTCTACACATGAGGATGCTTATTCCCGATTCTTGGAGAACTATTCTCCCAGATGTGGCCGATGCGAGATTGGCGGCATCTAGAGTTAGCCGGGCTCGGGGGCTTTAGATACTACAGACGAGTGCCGCGAGATGTAGAGCTGATGCGGGCACTAGTGCGACGGTGGGACAGCCACACGTGCACTTTTTGGTTCAGGACGGGTGAGATGACCATCACCCATGAGGACATATACAGGATTCTGAGATTGCCGATCACTGGGGACCCGATCGAGATTACACCACGAGAAAGCGGCGAGAGGGCCCTAGTTCGATATATAGAGAGACGAGGCGAGATGACTCGAGAGATAGTGTCAGGGCGTGAGATAGCCTCACAGTATAGAGCAGAGATAGTCCCGGAGAGCGAGACGGATAGTGCTTGATTCGAGATGGCTATATATCCTACTTTGCTCTTCGAGATTCGGGAGGTGGGAGAATTCCCCTTTATTGTTATTAAGCTGTGTTTGCGACATTACTGCGATTCGAGCGAGTGTTTGCTTTTCTTGATGCCACTGATAGCTCGAGATATACCATGAGCTATGGATGTACACCACAGCCGGAGGGAGAGTATAGATGTCGATTTTGTGCTCCATTCTTTGGGCCTATGAGCATATAGCGGTGATCGAGCCCATCAAGAGGCTTCCTTGGATGCCCGGCGGCGGTGGGAGGTGTTGATTATGGATTCGGCGATGGCGGGTGACATGGCCGTTGGGGATACGAGGAGATCGGGTGATTGGTACAGTGAGCGTTTGGGGGCGACACGGATCGAGGTCATTTGGAGGCCATATCGGGCATTTCCGACATGGGTGGTCGGGATGCCCACTTGGTGGCATTGAGGCGGGCGAGGGTGGTTAGGGGCGCGAGCTGATATATGGGAGCGAGTCCGTTTATGCGGGTATTGAGGCAGTTCGGCTAGTGCGAGGCAGTGCCGACCACCTACACGCCTTATAGGCGGAGATAGCGGGAGGCCCGATCTGCCGATTTTGATCGGCGAGATCCATTGAGAGAGGCCCCACCCTCCACAGAGGCAGCGATGATGATGCGGGGGTAGATGAGGTTATGCGGCATGGTATGATCTGAGCTCCACGACATCTCCGGCATCATAGATGCGAAGCGAGGATGACATAGCTGCGATCTTTGGATAGGCGGAGGAGAGCATGCCACCACGACACGAGACACATCGAGGTAGCTCTTGAGGAGATCGGGGCTGCAGCGAGAGAGAGAGGATGCCCTAATTTTGGAGAGAGACACCGCTCGCCGGGGAGCGAGATATAGCGATCAGCGAGAGGATCGCTACCTTCGACATAGGGAGGCCCTCGGGGCCAAATATGGGGGAGGCAGTGCCATGTCGGAGTGCAGTACGCGAGTGCGACCCTAGGAGGAGCACCACCGGCGGCGCGGCGGCAGCAGCGGCACCAGCGGCACCATTACGAGCACACAGTGCTGTGAGCTTGAGCACATATCAGTCTCTCCTTGCTTTGAGGTGAGATCTTATGAGGATGCCTTAGCGCGGCATGCCCCGAGATGTGCCTCGGTGGGGCGAGGAGGAGAGCGGCGGCGGCTACGGCGGCGGGGCCTCGGGGCGGAGGAGCAGGGAGAGATCGAGGTGGGCGAGACCTCGGCGGCGAGTGCATCTAGCTCGATAGGAGGCGGTCGGGGAGAGGCGGCTGGTCGGAGGAGGGTGGAGGAGATAGTGTCCTCCATGCATCGGACTTTACCATATAGGGATTGATGTATTTTGTATCTGTATAGTGATGTAGCCTCGATTGGAAGGCATTGTATAGATGGCTTGATTGAAAGCCACCCATTTTTGTTGTCTGAGACACACATGTATATATAGATTCATCATTTTATTTGTCATATAATTGATCTCATGCGTTTGATTTTGATATACATGGATAGATGTAGCATATTGTGATGGATCTAAATATGGTGATAGATGATGAATAGATGTGATTGGATAGATATAGAGTGATAGAGGATAGAAATAGATGTGATTTGATGGATATAGATATGTGGATATAATTTTGATGAAAATAGAGATAGATAGATGCAATGTAACTTGGATGTACAAGTTTTTCGATACTTTGATGGATAGATAGATAGATGTGATTGATGTATGGATTTTATTTTGATGGAAAATGGATATAGATAGATGTAGTGTAACTTGGATGCACCAGTTTGGAGATGTTTTGATGGATAGATGGATAGATGTGATTGATGTACTCGGCATGGTTGAGATGTTAATTTAATTTTGATGAAAATAGATAGCCAGAGCCACATGTGTTGATAATAGATGCTTTGATAGATAAGATGAAATTAGATAGAAGATAAATTTTGATTGAATTAACATGTGAAATGTCAATTTGACTAGATGAAAAACAAAGAATAATGGGGAATACTCTTTGCGAGAGCCAAGGAGGTAATGAAAACGACCTTGACTAGGAATAAAGAAAATATGCTCGGATAAGAAAGAAAATGATAAGTTGGACTCCCAACCGACCATAGATAGAATCTGGATAGGAAATCACAATATCATGCATGTAAGGCCCTATATGAGGTTAAAATAAACCTGACACTAACTAGCGCAGCAAAGCAGATCTAGGAGGAAGCGAAAGAGCAGTAAGTAAGTATCTTGTCGGAATTTACAAGGGACAGAATACATGTCCATAGTGGGAAAATAGGATTCTCCATATGATCTACAAAAGGTCTTAAATCTCAGCTTCATGATTTTGGCAGAAAAGCAAACTGATCAATGCGGGAAGTTTGCTTGATATGGAAAAGCCCGATCAATACGGGAAGTCTTTCGGTGATCTTAAAAAGTGTATAAAGCTGAAGTGAAAGGCTGATTAATTGCGAAGCCTTGAATATATCTTTGAGAAAGCAGCCGTCCTTGAGGAGCGAGTGCATGTATTTTGAATTTTAATGATAGCCATCCTTCGAGGTATGGTCTATATTTTTTTCTTTTTGATTCATTTGATAATGTAGGGATATTTGTCCTTGAGGATCGAGTCTATCTTTTTGGATAGCATCTCTTCTTTTTTTTTTTTTTTTTTTTTTTTTGAAAATCTTTTTGGAAGAAGTGAGTTTAGACCTAGATAGATCGGATGGAGGAAGAGAACATAGAAGAACATGCACTCATGCCCAGTAGATCCGATTAAGATAAGCACTTGGGACGAGATGAAGTGGTGATTAAGGTATTCCTACCATGAGGAGGAACATATCCAAAAGAAACATACGATGAGTAGAGCGCGATACTCATATTTTAAGGTAAAAGAGGCAATAGGCGGAGAACCACATAGTTTGAATCACCATGAAAGTATATGGTGGTTGTTTAGATGGATGAAAGATACGTATTTGCACTACTAGACTTGTGTAAGATAGATTTTAACAATAGAAGGGCCGTAGATGCAAGGCATTAAGAGGTTCGCCGGGTATACCATCCATGGAAGATAAGCGATAAGCCCGGACCCATATTTATGAGTGATAATGTATGGGCCCATCGGTTGGGAGCAAACTTACCACGTTGACTTCTTTCGAGTGTAGTGACATTTTGATTTTCTTTAAGAACAAGATCCCCAATTTTGAAGTCACGGTGCTGCGAAGTGCTTGTTATAAGCACGTTTGACACGCTCGAGATAGACTTGATGATGTTTGAGAGCGTTGAGGCGCCGCTCATCTAATAATTCAAGTTGTCTTTAGAGCGATTTTGCGATAGTCCTCATCGGAGACAAATTCTCTACGAGAGAAACACGGAGAGATGGGATTTGGACTTCCGAAGGAAGAAACGACCTCGAGACCCATAGGCGAGAGAAGGGAGTAGCAGCACCGGTAGGAGTACGAATGCTAGTCGATAAGCCCGAGAGAGCAGGGATATGTAAATGCCAATCCCTACCGGCTCGACTAGTTACCTTTGCGAGGATATTACGCAAAGTTTTATTGGAAGCTTCGGCCTGACCATTAGCTTGAGGATAGTATGGAGAAGAAAAACTGAGTTTGATATTGAAAGCGTTGCAGAGGTTCTGCAAATCAACGTTCTTGAAAGACTTACCATTATCGTGATGAGTTTGTGTGGGCGCCAAAGCGACAAATGATGTGTTGATAGACGAAATCAACTATGGGTTTAGCCTTTGTTGAAGAAAGAGGGATAGCCTCCACCCACTTAGTAAAGTACTCGGTGGCAGTAATGATAGAATGATGGCGTTGTGAAGAACGGGGATTGATGAGACCAATAAGATCAAGACCCCATTGCGAAAAAGGCCACAAATCCGCCGTAGGTTGCAAAGCTTGACTAGGGATGTGTGTAAGATTGGAATGTTGTTGACACTTGACGCATTTCTTAGTGTATTCACAACAATCTTGATTAAGAGAAGGCCAATAATATCCCAAACGTAAGATGCGTTTAGCCACAGCCAAGCCACTAAAATGTCCACCACAGATACCGTCATGGACCTCCTGGATGGCTTTAGATGATTCATGGGTTTTGAGGCACCGAAGCAAAATACCATCAAAGCCGCGTTTGTAAAGAATCCCGCCTAGAATAGTATAGCGATTAGCGCGTTGGATAAAAGATCTTCTACCATTGGAAGTCAGATCTGGAGGAAGCACCGAATGAGATAGATAATCAACAATTTGTTGATACCACTCATCCTGAGTATGGGTTGTGACAGCATGGATTGAAGTTAGTTGCCTAAGATGAGATGGTTGATCTAATCGTTGCACAGCCACATAAAGTCGCGAGTCTTCGGTAAAAGGTGGGATAAGTGAGGCTAACGAAGCCATTTGTATCTGAATCGATTTGCGGTGCGAGGAATAGCTTGGATAGTGAATTTATCGAAAGATTGGAGTTGAGCAAGAGCGATATCACGATATTTTGAAGGATATCATTCTTGCATTGATAGACACCGTGACTTGATTAACGATGAGTTGAGAATCACCAAAGATGTCAATATGCAAGCGCGAGATTAATGGCATTTTGGAGACCTAAGACAAGAGCTTCGTATTCAGCCATATTATTGGTACACTCAAAGTTCAATTTGTGTGCGGCCCAGGATAGGCGTACCCCGAGGAGGAATCATCACGAAACCCGCACCTCCCCCTGCTTTGGCATTTGGATCCATCAAAGAAGAGCTTTACTTTAAATGGAGATAGACCAAAATCAATTTGTTGGATATATTCATCGGGGAATTGAGCAAGGGGGTCTTGAGTGTCCGGAAGAGGAGCATCAGCTAATTGATCTGCAATAACCTGACCCTTGATAGACTTTTGCGGGATAAACTCGAGGTCAAATTCTGTCATAAGCATGAGCCAACGAGTGATACGATCATTGTGATAAGGCTTTGCATGAATTGTCTTGAGTGGATTGACACTTGTGACAATATAAGTTTTGTGATTAAGGAGGTAATGACGAAGCTTAGAAGTTGCGAAGAAGAGAGCACAACATAGCTTTTCGGCTTGGAATGCGTGTTTCATACTCATGGAGAGTGCGGTGATGTAATAGCGAGCTTGTTCTTTCATGAAGTGTCCGATGCGAAATCATGGCTCCCGAGCATGGTCGATCACGAGAGATATAAAGATAGAAAGGCTCCCCCTCGCGTGGAGGTGTAAGCACAGTGGAGAAAGAAGATAAGCTTTGAGATCATCAAAGGCCTTTTGGCGATGTTCATCCCATTCAAAATGAACATTCTTACGGAGAGATGGTGAAAAAAGTGTGACAACGGTCGACAATTGTGAGATAAAGCAGCCTTAGCGATTGAAGGCGTCCTTGGAGCTGCGGAGTTGCTTTAAGTTAGAAGGGGAGGCATCTCAAGGATAGCTTTTATTTTTGCGGGGTCACTTCAATACCCACGATGGAAATGATAAAACCTAAAAGTTTACGGTGAGAACGCCAAACACGCACTTAGATGGATTTGAAGCGAAGACAAAAGCGGATAAGCCTCTCGAAGAGAGGTGCGAGGATGAAAAGATGATCTGGCGGCGTTTGGACTTACGAGGAGATCGTCAGCGTAATCTTCCACGGTTTTGTGTAAGAGATCATGGAAGATGTAGGTCATTGCTCGGTTGATAGGTTGCTCTGCGTTCTTAAGACCGAAAGGCATGGCGCGATAACAAAAGGTCCCCGAGGAGTTATGAAAGAAGTCTTATGTTGGTCTTACAGTGCGATGAGAATTTGATTATATCCGAGAGAAACCATCCATAAGAAAGCATCTCATGACCCTTGATTAAATCCACGAGTTAGTCGATATTAGGTAGAGGAAAATCATCTTTTGGACAAGCGAGATTAAGATCCGGAAGTCGGTACAAATTTGAATTTTCCCGGTAGCTTTGAATTCTTGGTACTACATTGAAACCCATTGTGGATAATCGATGGGTTGGATGAAGTTAGCGAGAGCAAAGTTGTAATTCTTCTTTAATGAAGAAGGGCTACTCTAGGGTGCATTTTACGTAATTTTTGTTTAAGCTTGGTTTGATGTTGGGAAGAGTAGCGATATTGTGGACCACAATATCGGGATCGAAATCTGGCATATCCTCATATGACCAAGCAAAGGCTTGCGATGGTTGGAAAGAAAAGTGGTAAAATCTCCTAACTCCTGTGGATTAAGGGATTGGCGACCTTAATGATGCGAGGGTCTTGAAGTCCCTATATTAAGGTCGGCGGTGGCTTCGTTGAGAAGCGTAGGCGTGTCGAAGGAATAGTCTTGGGAAGATATGAATCCTCTGCCCCCAGATAGGTGAGGACAGAATCATCATCCGCACAGTGGATAGTGTTGATAGTAGGAGAGTCATCTCCAACTATTTCAGGGAAGATTAACGGTATGGAAGCGGACCGGTTGTTAGTCTTATAGGCTAGCGGCCCTAAGGAAATGGTATTGATCAAAAAAGTTAGGTGGGATGGAAATGTCGTCGTCCACATCGAGTGATGCTTCTGACTTAGCGGGAGAAGATGGTTCCTCAATAGGAAGAGGCTCATCGAGAATAGTGACGGTGGCTTTTGAAAGAGGTTTAAATCCTAAACCAAATTTTTGATGTGGCATGAGAGTAGGAATGGATGTGAGGTCATGCACACCTTTGCTCATATTTTCTAGACCAAAACCCTTCCACGCGCATCGATATAGATAAGTTTTTGCAAAGCGTGGGATTTTGTAGATAATCGAACCTGTTAAGTAAGGTTTGGTCTAGGAGGAGAATACAGGCGATAATGAGGCGTATCAAGACCACCATAGATGAAATTAGTACATTGATTGGGCGAGACCAATGGTGACGATGCGGCCAGAGACTGGTTGATATTCGGAGTTGTTTGTCGGTCTACCATACTCACTAGGATTGAGATGGGCGTCGAAAGAAAAAGAGGAAGCTCTCCCGGTGAGAAAGCGTATGCAATGTCTCTTCTAGATTTTGTAAATCCGGTAGTTTGGTTGCGAGGTATGGAAGAAGATGAGGCCCGTCGGGAGAAGAAGTATTTTCCTTTAGAGGCGAGACCTTGTGGTCATGTCGCATTGTGCGGAAGGAAAAGGATCTCTGGATGAGTATATATTTTGCCCTCATATTGATATTTTAAGCATCGATGGAGGGTGGATGGGACACTGATGCATTGCGCGAATCCGGGAGCGTCAGAGGATCATATTATAGTGGAATTTTCCTTGACAATGTAGAAGAGTTCATGAAGCGACTTCTTACCTACTCGAATGGGTAAGACCACGGTTCTAAAGTAGCTTGCTAGCGATCGTTAAATGATCGAAGGGCGAAAGGCGGGGTGACACTACGTTCTTTGGTAACTTAAGTTGCTCAAATGTGTGCGAGGAGATGGCGTTGAGTGCAGCTCCTTTATCGATCATAGCAGCGTTTTAATGTGGTGTTGTCGATTTGGTGTGATAAAGGAGCCTCGAATCCTGCGAAGAAAGAGGAGGAATTTCGAATCTTCAAAAGAAATGGCGGTTGATGGTCTATTCAATCAACAACCAACTCGAAAAGTGGGGCTCATCGAATTCTTTGCGATGCGGCGTAGATTATCAATCGAGCTGGCGATGTTGTGGAAGGATTGGATGAGGTCAAAAAAGAGACATTTTGGCCGGAGCACAGGTGAGTTGTTTCATAACACTCTCCTCAGCCCGACACGGGAATTTGAGCCGAGTGCGGCACGAATAGAGACCGAGGTCGTGGGGCTAATGAGGAAGGAGGAACTCCTTCGGGGGCTGCGAAATGATAACCCGTGGTCGAGATCTTTGTAGATGAAGATGGATTATCATAGTGTTGGGTTCTAGTGGCGATATGGATTGTGTCGATTTGAGAAGGTGGAAGATCAATTGGAGTGGAATCACACTAGAGTGCGAGTGGATCGTTGGGGCTCGAGATGGGGCTAAGATGACAGGAGATACTTGTTCCTCCTCCTCCTGCGGCAAAAAGATCACTTTCTTCCAAAAGGTTGTTGACAACAGCTTGAAGAGCTTTACATCCCTCGATGTATCATGACCAGAGTGCGGTGGTAAGCAAATTAGATCGAGTTAAACAGGTAGGTTTAACTCCTTTAGGGTTATAGGGTTTAATCGGAGGAAGGGATATGGATGAAGATTGGATAAGTTGGCGAAGGATTTCGGTGTAGAACCCGGTAGATGAAGATGAGGATAGAGGTGATGAAGGTGCCTCTTTTGCCTTTAGCAATTTCTATAGAGGCAAAAAAGAACTGCATGTTAGGTTTGACAGTCTTTTTAGGGATCATCTTATTCTTTTGGACACTTGGAGGAGCAGTCTTGGGCACTTGAGATGGAAGTAAGTGAGACATGATTGATTTTGGTGGAGGAGGAGCCCCTAAAATAGATTTTGAAGATGATGGAGATGTGACAAGTGTTGTGGTCTTCAAAGATAAAGGAGGTTGTTTGTTGAATTTACTGATGATTTAGATAATGTCGATTTAGATGAGGAAGAAGCTCCCAAAGTAGGTGTAATCGGAGGGACATAGGGCGCCCTGGCTTTTGGTAATGAAGATGATGATCCTGATAGAAGAGGTGGCGTCTTGTTAGTAGGTAAATCCGCTTTTCGGGGTGTTGGTGAAGAATGTGTTGTAGAAGAAGATGATGGTTTTGATAAGTGTGTAGAAGAAGACGCCTTCTCAGCGGATAAATCCAATCTTTTATGGGGCGTAGAGAGAGATTTTTGTGGGAAAGCACCAGGTCTTGATGGTTGAAATATGGGCTTTCCTTTTGGGGATGGTGGCAACTTCACGGCATAAGGTGATTGTAACCTTTTCGGAGGAAGCAAGGGGGAAGTGCGATGATGGCATGATGTTAGATTTTGGTTGTCTCGGTTTAAGTTCGGGAACCAGCGTATAGGTGTTAGTGCTACTTCTTTTGATTTTCCTTTAATGGTGCGGCGGCGGCTAGTGGTGGAAGAAGTGAGTGATGAAGAAGTAGTTCTTTGCGAAGGGACTACTTACAGTGCGGTAATTATGGGTGGAACTACTTTGTTGGAAAAGAGGCAGGAAGAGTCAAAATCGAAAGGCGCTTCCGTCGGAGTTGGCACAATTATAGAGTACGTTCACGGGGGCATAGTTGCGGCGAGAATGGGGAGCAAGAAGTAGATGTATGTAGTGGAAACTCGAAGGGATGTAATTGCCTCGAGCATTGAAAGAATGTTCGATGATGAGACAGATGAGGATGACACTGTCTCGGGTATGGATGGAAGGTTAGACAAAGGAGTGGAGAGAGATGAACCCGTATCTAGCAATGTAGGAATATTCAAAGACGGGCTATCGGAAGATGGTGGAATTTCAGTGATTGGCGAAGTGGAAGGAGGTTCTGATTCGGTTGATGTGTTCGCAGATGGCTTGGTTTCAGAAGAAGATTCTTCAGTAGAGATGAAGTTGATAGTATGAGTGTTTGGTTTTTGAGACTCTGAAGCATTATGGTTCGGGGAATGATTAGGAAAAGGTTGTTTAAAAACATCCATTGCCTGATTTGGGGGAGCATTTGGGTTATCCAGAATGAGCTCGCCTTTATCGATAATTCTGGACAAGATTTTTGAAAGTCGACATCGTTCGATGTCATGACCTTTGGTTTATGATAATGGCAGAAATCATTTTCTCTATACGAGAATGGGCGTTCTTGGCTTTCATCGATATTCCTAATAGGGGAAGTTCGATCATGCGAACTTCAACATTTTCTCTAAGATAGAGGCATATGATTCCCCCGATGGGCGAAGGATCGAGATGATGAAGTCCCTTTTCGAGAAGATGAGGAGTCTCTTCGTGGTGTTTGATTAGAAGTAGTATCGGCTCGTGATGTTTTTAATACGATGGCATTGGTGGATCCCTGATTCTTGTCTTTAGAAGGGGAAGAATTTGGTTTGGTAAACCGAGAAAAATCGGGTTTAGATTTAGAGCGAAGTTTTAGCTTCCCTTGTTGATAGCGCGAGATTCAAGTTTGCGTGCCATTGTAAAGGCTTCTTGAAAGGTATGAAAAGTTTGGATCCTTAAAGTGGAAGAAATGTGATTAGCACAAGATCGAGTAAACAACTCGATTTGTTGGGATTGAGGAAGGAGAAAGACAATTGGTTGATTATCCCTCTCAGCGCAAGCGACAAAGTCTGCAATAGACTCATCATCGAATTGTGAATGTTATAAAGATCTGTATGTCGAGATCTTATGCGCGATATTTATTGAAAAGTTTTCAACAAACATGGGCCAATTGAGAGAAAGAAAACAAGGAATGTTGAGGAATGTTATTGTACCAGTCTAAAGCGGGACTGCTTTAGAGACATAGGAAAGTACGGAGCATAAGCTCACGATCTGGACTATGAGGTAGCAAGCATGTTTGAATGCTCGCAAATGTTGTTGAGGTCCTCTCGACTTATGAAACTTTGAAAATTTAGGAAGTTCCCATTGGGGAGGATAAGGCTTAAAAGCCCTTTGAGGGTGAATGGGTTCATTACACACTTCTTGAAAAGGAGTATGAAGGGCGAGCCCCTTTTGTGGAGGCTTCAGTCTGCGATTTTCTTGAAGAGAATTTGAACCACGTCAGATTGAGGAGGAGGCACCTTTGGCATGTCCTACATAAGAAGCAAATGGTGGATGTTGTTGAGGTGTCAGCGGGGATTCATCTGTTGATTGATAGGATGATAAGAGGAGTAACCGGGCGTTACAGGTGACACAGTGGGGTATTTTTGTGAAGTACCTTGTGTATAGGCGAAATTTGTGAGATAATAAGTGGTTGAGAAAATGAAGGTTGGATGACGGGTGGAGCACTGTGATTGGTGGACTCCTATGCTTGTTGATTGAATCGGGATAGATTGAGGAACATGAGTGCGATTTGATTGGACATATTGGGGAACAAGACACGAAAGGGGCCTTCTTGCCGGATTAGGCATTAAGGGTGCGATCTTTAAAGGATGGGTGAAGGTCACTTTATTCTTTGGAATATTGGAAGAAAGACCCCCTTTAGAGGGCGGAGAAGCGGAACCAAGCTGACTATTCGGAGGGTTGGCTCATAAAAGGGTATTGACCTTGGGATCTGATGGAGGGCATAGATGAATTAACAAGCAATATGGGTGCGCGAGACGCATTCATTATAGCGAGGCGAGAGGACCTCTCGAAGTAGGTTGTGGAATATTCGAGAGTAGCTGCGGTGTTAGGAATAGGTAAGACTATTTGAGAACTAGTCGATATGGTTGGTGGAAGAGAAAAAGGAGGCACGGGGGCACCGCCCTTCTCCGTGACTCGAGGCGAGAGAGATGATGCAAGCTTGTTCTCAAAGGCACAGGATGGTTCACGAGAATAATCGTACACTTGCTTTGGATTGGTGGTCCTTGATCGAGATATTTGAATAGACTTGTGTACTAGGTAGTCCATAAGGGCTGCGGATTGCGATCGAGAAGCGCTGAAAGTCGGGATCCGCGAGGAACATACTACGAGTCGAAGTAGATGATATTTACGAAGGACTAGGGAAGGCTGGACGTGATGGGGTTGCTTTGGCTTGAAAGAAAGGATTATATGACGAGGATGGGAACCAACTAGCGGCGGTCGAGGAAGATTTGGGGGTGCGAAACATCCACACTAGTGGTAATCTCGGAAGAAGAAGGAGCAGTTGAGCCATTCTTCTAGATTGTAACAGTGATGACCGTCGTAAACACGCGAAAAGAAAATTGACCTAACTAATGCCTGAGACAATTCAAGCGCGCGAGATGATTATCTCCTTTAAGTTTTGATGCTTTTAAGAAAGAAAATATTAGGGAAGGCTTTTAGAGCAGGAACTACTCGAGATAGCCAAACTAAGGATGGTTTGGGAATGTTTGGTGAGGAGTCGAAGGCACTTGATAAAAGACCAGTCGTGGCTTGATATAGGGGCCTACCCCCGCACTTCACACACCACTGCGATAAGGGAGTCGGGTGCTTTGCCAATATATACCAGAACTTCCGTGAATTTATAGCGCGGCCTGAGTACCGCGTAGGCTCTTCCTCTTGGATATCACTTCCAAGTAGGCGAGGCCAGGGAAGGAGTTTTGTTTAAATGCTTTATACCTAGTGATTTTGGCTTTGTGTGCAAGGGTGAAAAATAAAAATCAAATAGTGTCACTACCGATTTTGATCAATTTTCCAGCCTAATTAAAACTAGATGAGAAACATGCAGCAATGACAAAGAAAAGGTACTTTTTAAGCACTTTAAAAACGAAGTGTTTGATTTCGATGAAGACAAGTCAAACAAATTCTTTCCCAAATGCGATTAAATTCTTTTTAAGCACCAAAAATTGAAATGTTCGAATGTGATAGACAATCAAACAAAGAAATCCTAAAAAGGAGAAAACACCGTAAAAGAGAAATACCTGTAGATTTAGCTCTCCAAGGTGTGTGGACTTCAAAAAGCGCGTTGTTGAGCTCTTCCCCTCGAACAATCCCACGATCAAGCAAAGTGCTCCATGCAAGAAAAGGTTAAGCAAACAACAAACAAGACCCAGAAAGATATATCGGATAATGGTGAAACGAAAAATTTCTATTTCAAGGAAATAGAAAAATTTCAAGATAACGATTTCGCATAAAAAAAAGCAAGATTGAAATGATGAAAAGAAATGCTCAAGCGAAGCATGATAGAAAATCGGGGAGGAAAAAGAACAAAGCTCAAAACTAGAAAAGATGAACTTACCAATAAGGGACTTTGGTTGGGTCCCCACCAGTCGTGCGAGAATGTAGATCAAGGATTTCGCGCTTGTTACTGTCGAGTTAATGCACCAAACTAAACACAAAAACCTGAAAAACTCGATGAAATCGATACGATGGACAAGATCCGAAGATGTAGCGGATAAGGAGGTCGATGTAGATAAGGCAGGCGCACACGAGCAATTCGCACAATAGATCCGAGTAACTGCAAGACACACGATGCTTGTGAGAAAAAGATGGCGTTAAAGATATTTGGGTGGACTGCTAGAGAAGCGGAGTCGGGAAGCGATAAGCTTCCTCGGCGGATGTCGATCCACGTTTTCAATTAAGTAGAAAGAAGCATACATGATAAAGATGTACATATAAGACTAGATTTTTGATTATAGTAATGAAGCGAATTTAAACAACGAGAAAGCTACGAGAAAGCGAGAAGCTATAAAAATAAAGCTGGATTTGTGTTACTGTGTCCTTTTACTATCTGCGAGGATGATCGGCGTCGATTAATAGGATCGGCGTCGGTGATGTGATCGGCGTCGGTTATGAAGAATCGGCGTCGGGTGAATCGGCGTCGTATAAGATCGGCGTCGATTGAAAGTAGATCGATTGATCGGGGCAGTGCAAGAAGATTCGAAAGTGGAAAGTGATGGACGAGATAGTCGGCGCGTCATTGGATGTGAAAGTCGGTAAGATCTTTGGAGCAGAGTCACCGGAGGATCGATGGATCGTGCGATGTTGATGTGATAGGAAGCGAGTGCGGTGCTCCTCTCAGGGATTGATTCGGACAGGATCCGATCTCATTTGATACACTTGATGCTAAAAGATCTCTCTTTCTTACAACCTGTGTCTCTTTCGCGATCTGTCTCTTTGTCTCTCTCTGTTCGTGCGCATCCTTTTTTTTCGTGTGTGTTTTCGGTCCCTAGAAGGCGAGTTACGGACTTGTATTTATAATCGGCGCCGCTCTAGAAAATCGGCGCCGGCCGTAAGCCGTATAGGTCGGCGCCGATCGCGGGACAGACTCCCGAGATGGCAAAAATGATTGATTTCTAGAAAGATGAGAATTACCCCAAATACGGGAAATATCCCGCTTGGGGAAAAGGAAAAATAGGGGTGATACATAGATAGAATAAATTTGGGGTAGATAAGTGATTAGGATACATGGGAAGAGGTGTAATTAAATATTTAATATTTAATTACTCACGAGTAAAGATCTGATGGGGTGAATTAAACTTAGGATAGGTGTTTAAATCACAAATCGGATAATATCCCAAGGGATATAGTGGTGGCGTAAACGTGCCCCGGGTTACCTAAGCGGGTAAGCGAATGTGAGGACACTAAATTGAGTAA